>CM029555.1:15955751-18873948 GCA_017141385.1 Sogatella furcifera
ATTTCTTTTATTTCTATGTAAAATAATATTCAAAGTTGTTCTATCCAGGTTAATCACTCTGTTGAATCTTGAAAAATACATGTACAAATAACTGGCCATTTAAGGCTGCAATATGATATTTTGCCATTTCGTTACGTCCAGTGCTCACGTGAGATTTCGGGGATTCCAGCGGGTAATTTGACAAAAATTGCGGGTAAAATCGGGGATTTTCAGCGGCGCTTGCGGGGAAAACCAAAAAAGCAGGCTGGCATCACTGGAGTTCAGACTCAGATCAAAACAAAAATTAAAATTCAGATTTCCACCTCCCTTACAGTTTGTGTTCGGTTATTGCAAATTTTTACAAATTTCCGAGAGGTTTCTAATTTAATTAATTCTTTGAATGTTTTTAAATAAAACAAAATGTGATTTACTATTTTTCCTCCATTCAATTTCTAATGAGGTTAATCTGGTTAATTAAGGTTATGTTGTAACTCGTATACTAACAATATCGTGTAAGTTAACTCATGAATGTGCATCGTGTATGATGAAATAATTATTTTAGATAATTTGGACACTTCCAGATAAGAACTATGGAATATCATAAACCATTACATCTTTCTCTACTCCTTTTCATTTTCACTTACGGATTATCGAATGGATTCGAATGCGACTTTCATGCAACCATGATAAGATCAGTTGAAAAAGAAGGATTCCACAAGTAAGTTTGAGCTTTTTAATTATAAAATTATCAAATAATTAAGTTATTCTTTTACTTCCTTATTCTTCATCATAACAATTTCACAAGTGACAAGTTGTCAGGATATGTGTAATTTGAGCAGAATTGAAAAGATTTAAAGATGTCTGGGTAGGTGACTGGGGTGCCGGGTGCCAGATAGACCTTACGGTATTGGCATGATTATCGGTAGTATTTCAATAGAATAAATCTATGTTAACATAATTAATTATAATAATTTCAGTTGGGAAGACTTTAATACCTTCTGCTTCATCCATTACCCACACTCGTGGGATCGATGGCGTCATGTCAAAGACACAAAAAAACACGTACTTTCAAGATGGCAGTGTTACCAACAATAACCATAATCAATTGATATTTATATCATCTTGCATGAATTCATTCACATTGTTATAAGCCTTGCCACACAGTAGTTCCCTCATGGTTCTCTTAAATGCGGTCTCATGCAACTGCTTCACTGCAGCAGGCAGCTTATTGAAGAATTTCAAAGCCGATATCCGGTAAGCAGCCTGCGATCGATGTAGGCGTCTCCTGGGGACATCAAACAGCTCACGATGCCTGGTGTTATAGGCGTGTATGTTGCCACGGGCAGCCAGAGTGTGCTGGTTCCTCTTTACATGCACCAAGCATAGGTGAATGTAGTGGCTAGTGACTGTCAGCACACCAAGGCGGGCAAAGATGGGCATACAGTGGGCAAGATGTTCGCTGCCTGTTATGATTCTAACAGCTCTCTTTTGAAGCCTCAGGACATCAGCAGCCCCTGCCGAATGACCCCACAGAAGCAATCCATAAGGCCGCTATTACAGGATAATAGTTCTATGTCATACATCTATTATCAAAGCAGTGGCGTAAATAGCACCCCCGGAGTGCGGGGGGGCGCCACTTTAAAAATGTAATTGACTGCAAAGAAATGGAATTTTTAATTAAATAAAATTTACAAAATTAATACTAATTAAATAATTTTCTAATGAATTTATATTTTTAAATCTTTTTATATTTTCATTCAGACTTGTTATACATAACTTGAAAATATAGTCCTAGAGTACAGTGTTCTTAAAAATTTTCCCCTGGCCCAACTTTTTACGATTTGATAAACAAGACAGAATATACAGAGTGTTTCAGGAGGAATGTGAAATATTTCAGGCTGATTCCTTACACCAAGTAGACAAAAAAGTTTCATGGGAAAACCCCAAAAACGCTTTGTTGCCGAGATAACGATGGTGGAAAAATTGAGATTTTTAAAAAGATATTGATTTTTTGGTGGCTTTACTCAGGTTCATAAATAATCGATTTTCATGTAAATTTAGCTCAAGAATTCAATGAAACAAGTTTGAAGTTTGTAACTAACGGTTATTGAGATAACTGGAAAAATATGCTTAAAAACGCAATTTTCCAACAATAAGGGTTATAACTGGATAGGGAATCATAAATTTGTATTTTTTATAAATGGAAGATGAAGAGAGCGGATTCTGAAGAAAAAAGTTGAATGGTGGCGATTGTGTAAATCTTACCCAAATTTCGGAAATAACGATCAAAAATCGCTACTAAACACAAATTTTTCACTTGTGGTATATTTTGTCAATTATACGATTTCAAACTTCAATAGTTTGAACTATTTAAGTTCAAACTTCAAACTTGTTTCATTGAATTCCTCACCTAATTTTACACAGGAGTTGATTCTTTTAGAACCTCAGTAAAGCCTCCAAAAAATAGAAAATTTAATATGTTTTAAAAAATCTCAATTTTTCGCCATTGTTATCTTGGTAACAAAGCGTTTTTGGGGGTTACCCCCATGGAACCTTTTTGTCTACTTGGTGAAAGGAATTAGCCTGAGGAGTATTGCACATTTCTCCTGAAACACTCTGTATATAATTGTGCTAGAATGGACTCGTTAATCACCCATCACCTCTTTTCTCTCCTCAGTCCTGTAATGTTAATAGTACTATTAATCTAGAAGAACTTGCTGAAGATTTTGTGAGAGCAGAGAAAAGAAAAGAAATGGATATGAAACTGGCAACCAGCTGGTAGGCCTAGGACCTTTGTGGGCTGGTGAGCCGCGGCCAAACAAAGAAATGAAGAGGGTTGACCGATTGGTGATAGCTCTCTGATCTACACAGTAAACAGTTTGTAGTTTGTATGTAACATTTTTGTTTGTAATAAATAAATATTAGCTGAACACGACTCATAGTCTACAAGTTCTTTTTATTATAAGCCCATTGAATTATAGTGCGTTTACTGCATAGCTCAAACCCAAATATCAGGTGTAAATTTTAGTTCTGTATAATATATTATGGGCTATAATATATTTACAGCCTATTATTTAGAAATATTAATCCAAATTGCAAACTTAATTTATTTTTACTTTTAGTTCTTTTTAGGATATACTGTAGTAGTTGAAGTAGGCCTAATTGTTTTCGACCTTTACAATAATTTAATCTATAATCACGTATGTGGAGGTCACGTTTGTCACCGTACATTAACACATGTAAAAACAAAACAAAGGTACCTTGACTTAGATGAGTTTTTTCCGCTTCGTATTTTAGAGGGGGAGGGAAGGTGAGGGCGCACCCACTCGGCTCGCGGGGGGGGGCGTTCAATGGCTTAGTTACGCCACTGTATCAAAGATATTATAATATGTTCTCTATAGGAGAACATATGACATAGAATATGATCATTTATAATATTTGGTTCATTGCACTGTAATATTTCATCATCACAGATGTTTGATAATAGAAATATGTCAGAACTATTATCGTGTAATACCCGCCTAAGTAATGTGGTAATGAAAAAGAGCATGGTACATCATCACCAGATACCTCTCGGTCACCAGGCCCCTCATCTTGAGCAGCAGAAAACAAATACGGGAAAGACGGCTGGTTACCTGCTGTACGAGACTGTTCCAGCTGAGTTTACAGTCCAAGACAAAACCCAGTAGCTTCACAGGATTCTGAGGGTCACGAATTTCCCGTGACAAGCTACAGATGATCCTTTGGGTCTTGTCCTCATTCAGCTGAAATCGATTAGCCATTGGACTCCAGGTAACTTAGGTTGGCGGGTAAAGTACGTCTTTACTTCCTATCTTTGTACCAAGCAACTCTTACTTGTTAATTGGCTACCGGTACCGTACTATTATAAAATGATGAGATCTGACCTAAGAAACTTGAGTTATAGTCTATGCTTTGTTTTTTGATTTGATGGTTATCAATAGAAGTTATTTAATAGTTTATTTTTAGAGAATCCGGTTGTAGGAAATCTGCCCCTAAATTTAACTTTACAGAAGTACCATTGCAAAGTAAGGTCAAGCGCTTTAAAATACAAATAATGATTATTCTTTTGTTATTGAACCAGATTGATATGGTAAAGGTAAAGATATTGTCATTACAATATTAGAGGTAAAGATAGGTATTGTCATTACAATATTGTGAAATATTGTATTCAAGCTCTTGTTAGAATGAGATTGAGGCGTTTTCTAATTATATTTTTCTATCTATAGGGAACTCAGATCTTTCGTAGAAATTGTTACTACGAAGTCTACTGAGAAACTTCGTGATTGCCAAGTTGCTATTGAAGAAAGCTTGTCTAGCAGTTTCTATGTTGATCCCGATCAACTGGACAATCTTGGATCATATGGAAAGGTAGAGTTGATATAAAAAAACGTTGTAAAAATAGAAATCACATTAAGCTACTATTTTATTATTTTGTATTCACAAATCACAACATGTTTCGCTCTCTCGAGAGGTGGGCTATTCTCAAAAAATGTTTTTATTGAATTTTTAATTCACATTTGAGAATTCCACTACCCTGCACTTAGATTTCGATCTAACCATGTAATTGGAAAAGTATCTCCACTATACCCTCGTCAAGGGTAGGTGGTAGTGGACGGCAAACTGCCGAACGGCAAAATTATGTCCCATAAGAACAATGTAATTTTTATCAATCTCTTAGAGCAGACAGAGCCTCTATTTACGGACAGAATTCCATGTTCATTATGTCATTGGAAAGAGAATTAAATTCTCCAGGGGCATGACTTTTCACTTTTTCGATTTTTACTTTATTTCAATAATTAAATTTTAATACTTTTATGGTTAATATTAATTATACGATAATTATTAAAAATCCAAGAGGTTGATAAGAATTACATTGTTCTTATGGGACATAATTCTGCCGTTCGGCAGTTTCCCGACTACTGCCCACTCTTATGCCTAGTTTATACGATGCCAATTGGCGAGGCAATTGTCATAAGACAACTGATGCCGGGCGCAAACAGCTGATATTGTCTATTAGAGTTTTCATCAAGTCATGTGTAGCTGATGATTTTAAAATCAAAAGATTCAATAGATACTTCACATCAGCTGTAAATTTCAGGAGACAATTGTCTCGCCAATTGGCATCGTATAAACTAAGCATTAAGGCCAGCTGGTTCTGGCTAGGTGCCAAGAATTATGACTCAATTGTTGTCATTTTTGACTAATATTTTCTAAAAGGAATCAGATGAAAGACGTGCCATGCTGATGCTATGAATAAATTGAATAATACACTACTGAAAATCACACTAGCAGGTTTGAAATATTCTGAAGCTATGGATAGTATTAAAAAAAATTTAGCCAGCCTTAAATTTATAGTACAGTTATTATATTGTCAACTTTCGTCATCAAGGAAGTGTGAAGAGTGAGAAACATGCTGTGTTCAAATAAATGGAAAACTATTAGAAATGGTAGGCGATTACAATTTCTATTTACTAGCATTCCAACAAACGTACACATTGATTCTCAACCATAGTTTCCAGCCAGTTTGTTATTATAAATTGTATAGTCTGACCAAGCAAAGAAGACATTCTGGCAAGTTGGATGACTCCAGCTCAGGCAATATAAATATGTATCAAAAATTATAAATTTGGTCTCAAATTTTAGGAAACAATCTGACCTACAATTTTATACCAGATTTATAATATTGTTTGATCCAAATTTGAATCAATTTTGAGTGAGCTGGAGTCATTTTCCCATCTTGCCAGAATGTCTTCTTTGCTTAGACAGACTATATACGTATCAACGAAACTAGCGGTTGGCAAATTTCTGTTTTTAATGCTCAGACCTGTCGAAGAGCTAAGTCTGATAACTTATTATGTCGAGAACAATCTCAGCAAACTTTTTTTGATAGCAGACCGCAATCAGACTGCCCTGACAGAGCTGAAGCTTGATAACAGTCACTCGCCAACCGCAAAGAGAGGGTAAATCTTTTATTTTAAGAGCCTACAGGGTAGTCTCGGCTATTTTATTCTTTGCGAAAGTGTTATTTCCATTACAGTTGAAAGTTTGAAACGATAATTTCATTTCGCAGTCATTTTTCGTATCAACATAACAATATAGCGACTTCATAATTCCATTATTTAAAAAAATAATAGCCCACACAGCTAGAATCCATTGCAGCTGGGTTATGGACTAGTCTGGTGTAGAAGCCAGCAATCAGACATTATCAGACAGGCAGGCAAGATAAGATAGCCACCGATAGACTACTTCAATTTATTACTTCACTTTCTATTTCAATACTTAGTTGTCGATCCGCTCTCAGCAACTCTATACTCAATTTCCTCTCCGCCATAAAACTGAATCGCGCGATTCCCTGATCACTTATTCTGGAACTCTGCAGGTAGTACAGTAATGTAACTGGGATTCAATCGTTAGTTGTAATTCACCTTTACCTTGGTTAACCAACGGGTGAGTCGTTATTATTCACTTTTTCTTATTTAATGTGATATTCGCAAAATACAGTCCATAAATTGAAAGCTATTATCGCCCCACCATTTGATCGCTCCAAGCCAGATTTGTGGTCGCACAAAGCCACTTTCAAAATTATTTCAAACTACTCCATTCTATTAAAATTTTAGTTTTTTCATATCACTTTATTCTATTTAAATTTCGGTTTTTTACTATCATTCTCAAATTCAAAATATCTTGCCTGTCTGATACACAAAAACTATTTTTGATTTTGTAGAATCACTATCTCCTACAGAAAATGTCCTTCAAAAGTCCCGATCAAGAGCAATCAGAAACTGTCATGTCTGCTGATAAAAAAAGATTACGAATTCTAGAAGCTAGCAAAAATCAATTGTTTCATAGAGTACAGCAGACTTATAATGTAAGCAAAAGTCTTTCAGTTTCTGATAATGAAAATTTATTTTTATTATAATCTTCTTTAGAAGAAAATTTTCCTCTGCTGAGAAAAGAGGTCATTACAATGTAAAGTGTACGTTTCTTCTGAGCTTGCGCGAACCATTATATGTAACTTGATAGTAATATTTTTATTGATTATTGCAGATCTCAGCTTGTGCCAATGAAACAGTGGATGTTGAGAAGCCTCAGTTCAGTTCGCCACCTCTCAAAGTCTACGTCTACTCATCATTGAACACAACGGGAAATCTGCTAGTGGCTAATATGGTTCTACCCATTCATTTGAGGTATCACAAGCCACGATCTGGAGGTGGCTATCAAGTGGTGAAGATCTCGAAGCCAAGACTGTTCCTGCGTTGTCCGAGAAGGCTGGACTGTCCCAAGCAGGGCACTATGGCGTTACCCTGTTACCGATGTAGTGAAAAGAAATGCTCTTGGCTGGAGTTCTCGTTCAAGACAGTGAGTAGAGCTTTAAATTACTTACTTCATGACGCTTCAGCCCATCAAGGGCCGTGGCCTTCTCTAACATTCCTCTTTGTCGACAGCATTAAGATCCGTATCGACAGTGCGAGGCATGCGCCGCGAATGCCTCAGGACACATGCCTCGGACTGTGGATACTGGGTTTTCTCGCAGCGAGGCATACGCGGCGCATGATTCGAGGCGAGCAGTGTGCTTGTCGGTAAAAGGGCCGTGTTCAAAGGTGCCTCGCCCCGAGACGTGCATCAAATCAAATCAAATTTTATTTTCCATTTTCACAAATGCATTTGAATAATAACTTACACACAACAACTTAACATACATATTATGCAATATCGTATACAAATTTAATACACTTATTACAAATACAGAGAAAAAAAACCTGCAAAGGCATAAGTCTGAGCGCAGGTAAGTTTACAAATAAACTTGTCTAGTGCATCTTAATAATCTGAATACTTTATCATTTGTAATTACAGTATGATCAAATTCAATGAAGATAATGAAGTGGAATGACCAAAAAAAAGAGAAATAATAAAATGAAATAAGAAACAATGTATTGATGAAATGATTATCGATTGACAATGGAGAATTTGATGATTTGATTATTAATGACTGAGGTTAACGTGCTCTGTAGGTCTTTTTGTCTATTCGTGTTTATTTTGGTGTCTCCCATTTAGATTATAGGCATGCATTGCTTTTAAAAATATATTTTACTAGACGGCAGGCTCGCTTCGCTCGTCTTCTCCGCCTAGCCAGGGGGCTCCGCCCCCTGTACCCCCGACAGTATAGGTAGTGTAAGTGAGTCAAACAGGCTCGCTTCGCTCGCCTGCAAAACCTATGTCAGTGTCCGCTGAGACAAACAGGCTCGCTTCGCTCGCCTGCGAATTCCGTTCAGAAGGCATTCGAAATTCATTGAGCACAGTATTTCTACACCTAATCTGGACCTGTTTACCTAATTTCAACATTTTCTGCCAATTTGTTCTTGAAAAATCTAAGAAAACCTCCGAAAATTCCAAAAAATAGTAAAACGCTAATATTAAGTGTAACCTTGGGAGGTATATCGGACTAAGTTTGAAACTTGATTCAATCAATATATTCCAAATTAGTTCATCTATAATTTCGCTGAACCATTCAATTTACAGTTAGGATTGGTCGTATCAATGTGGAAGATATGCAACCCTCAACGCATCTACAATTTTGAAAACTTGATTACTGGCCTAATCTTGAACGGATTGCAAAAATATTTTAACACAACATTTCTAGACCTTATCTGAACCAGCCCACCAAATATCAACATTTTCTACCGATTGGTTCTTGGAAAAATGAGGAAAACGCCGAAAAACTCTAGAAAAACTAAGATATTTGGCGTATCCTTGAAAAGTTTTTAAAATCCTTTCTTAGCGCGCGTCTAAACGTCCAACTGAACATGCCTGCCAAATTTGAACGCATTCGGTTCAGTGGACTTTTAGTTCTAGTGATGAATGAATGAATGAATCAGTGCCATTTAGCTTTTATATATAGAGATTAAAATGGAAATTTTAATAGTTTTTCTGTCTCTCATTCAGATCATCCTTTCCAGATTATACAGATACTAAAACTGAGCAAAATAAGTTCACTTATTTTTTTTAGTTACGCTTTAAATTGACTATAATTTGTTTGAAATTAGTTGTGTTGAAATAAAAACATTCAAAGATTACTGTGATTCAATATTCAATTCTCTTTTAAAAAATGGTAGTCGTAAACATCAAAGTGAACAATCAATCAAATGTTTGTATTTTTTCAGAACATGGATCCATTGAAAGTTGCTGTGCCGGTTGGGGATTTGAACCATAAGCTGCTTATTCAACTCCTTACATTCCTTGTGACCATTGGAGGATCAATTTATATATTTTCGACTCTTGCCAGTAAAATACCTCATTTATGATGTAAAACTAGAGGTAAATCTTTTCTCTATACTACATTACCAAAGACTTTTTTATAATAGTTGACTAAATACATTCCATATAGAACAGCTATACTTGCATTCTAGTCTTTCATACTGAATGGTTCAGTACAGTATAAAGAAAATTTAAAAGCATAGGCAAGAGTTTTGAAAACTTTCAAGTTTATCTCGATTTTTGAAGATGATCAACACTAGGTCAAAACTTTTTCAAATTGGTTTGTCAATACTGTACAATATTTATTTCACAGTAAATTTATTCATCTTTATTCATTCATTTTACATCAAAGAGTACAACAGGCTCTAAAGCCTGCAACTGTGGGCTTTTCAAACTACAGTATTTTGTTTTCCTTCTTTAAATGTATATTTTACAAATCAATTGAAATTCACCAGTAGAAAAAAGAGACTACTTCTATTGAATGAAAATTAAAATAATGTAATTTTAAACAATTTCTAAAATTTGAATTTCCCAAGCATAGAGTGTAGACTACTGTAGAAAATTAATGTTTTAGGTTGCCTAAAAAGCATTTCTCTTATCTTCATCCTCATCATAATACCTTAATCAAAAGCCTAGAGCTTAAGTGGGCATCTCCTTTCAAAAAATCTCTATTATCTGTCAGTGGCTTGGTGCAAAAAGTGCCAATGTCAAAAATCATATGTTTTGGTAAACAGAGCTTGAAAGTAGGACTGTAATTTATTTATTAAACTGGTCATCAACAATATTTCCCTTTGGATTAATATTTTGTCAGTATATGAATGGGATCACGACGATTTTAGTTCTAGTTGAGCGGAGCGAAGCAAAGCTCTAATGGATTAGGAAAGTCACTCTTTGTAATGCTACTCCTCCGGAACCGCTCGACCGATTTCATTCAAACTTGTCATCGTGATAGTAGACATGGACGACCAGGTTATAGGCTACTGAGCATTCTTAAAATTTGCATATTAAGGACGAAAAAAGTAAAAAAAGGATTGCTTACACATTATTACTATACACATTGTTTGATACTATATTCATGTTTTCTGCAATGCAGGCTTGCAACTTTAACATCAGTTTGAAGAAACGTTTCTGGCCAGTAATGTCTATTATGCTCTTGAAATCATGTTGGCATCACTGGCAAAATCGGGTCATCATCGAACCCTGATGGCGAATTGGTCAGCGACGTGGACTATTGTTTCTCTTCTTACCGAACACGGGGGTTCAAATCCTGAGCACAACAATTTTTTTGCCAACAAAAAATAAAAATTTTTTATTTTTTTATTTTTAATTTTAAATTTAAAATAAATTTTTGGTCGTCCACAGTTACAAAAAGAACATTTGAGTACCACCCCCTAATCCTTAGTTTCCTTTTATCCGCCATTTTTTTATAATTTACATCATATCTTGATAATGGATTGACAGGCCCCTATGAAATTCGTCAGGCTCAAGTATAAGTGTTAAGTCTTCAAAATAGTTGACTCAAAAATTTTCAATATTTGAAATTTTCAAAATGGCGGCCAACTGTAATATTAATTGAGCCGTTGAGAGGAAAAGTGGTACAAGTCACTTTTCTATAGTTTTGAGATTCTGAAGGGTCTACTAAAAAGAGTACAATAAATCTCTTCAGCATAATAGTTTTTTACTCTATGACAAAATCGGTTACTCATATCCTGATTTATCATTTCATAATCAAAATATGTACTTAATGGATGAAATTGATTAGTAACAATTTGTTTTGTTTTTTTAATGACTTGTATCACTTTTCCAAAAAATATTTAGGATAAATAATTGTTTGCGAATGTATGAAACTGAAAAATTTCATTTATTTTTCCATTAATTAGCTACAAAAACATTGAACAATGATAAGTTAGCGTGTTAGCCTATCTTCTAGTCCTGTTCATCATCAGATTCTGATTCACTGTTGCAATCGATGATGGGGGTGTCGTCAATTCCTTCAGGCTGATTTCCATCTGTCAGGTCTGTGTAGGAGCCATGGTGGATGGGAGGAATGAAGGCCAACAGATCAATCATGTCCTTCTTCTTCGCTGCTGTAACTGGACGAGGTGACAAGTACAGAGCTTAAGTTGCGATACTTGCAAGGGATGCAATTTGCCTTCCTTTTTTTGCTGGGGTGATGTCAAGACATTCAAAGGGAATGTCATCATTCAGTGTCTCCTTGTAAAAGATCTTGAAGGGTTGGTCCTTAACATACCTCAACCATTGGATACGAAACCATGATACTTTGTGTTTTACTACATTGGTTTTTCTTCTAGTTATTGATTTTTCAAGCGCCTTAGTGGACTTAAAGTCTTCTCGATTCATGATTTTAATCACAAAGGGCTTCTTCTTCTATGACTTATTTATGGTATCGTACCAAGCACGGGGAAAGTACATTGTTTTTCCTTTATAATACTTTTCTATAATGTCAAAATCTGCATCGTTAGGCAGAAATGAGTGTCCTTCATAAGTTCAATATTCATCTTTCTTCTTCATTTTCAGCTATGGCTAGTTTCATTTTGAGTGTATCACATTTCATACAAGTATCTTTGTGTGGTTGATGAAAGTGCAAATTGAATTAAAAATTAAACACTTTTCTGTACATTGACTCTGATAGAGGTTGTGTGTTTAAAGTATTGCAATGATCCTTGTACAGATTGTACATCTCTCTAATGTTAAGAGATTTTGGTAAATACTTGCGGTTTGGATTGTGAGTCTTGTATAATGTGATACATATGAGGGAAATTAAGAAATATGATCTCTGAGTATTCTCAGTCTACCTTCATCGGTTTTGTTTACTTCCCCCTTAAATTGCTACCTGGGTCTTTTCCATCTGTAACGTTTTTGATGGCTCTAGAAGCCCTTCCATTTGAGATTTGAAATGTATCTAAAAAATACTGCTTGCACACTTTAACGTTTTTGGTAGGTAATTGTAAGTGATACCGTATCTTACTGTTCGACTTTTTATTACTCTAGAGCCATCTCTTATTCGATGGGTAATCGGTGTATTATGCTGGCAAAGTTCGCAAATATAAGCATTTTGTGCTTGAAAACTGGCCTTATTGTAAAACTTCTGGAACAGACTCTTCCTTTCTTCTTTAGCTACCAATTCATTGCATTTATTTTTGCAAGAACATGGTTCATGTACAAATGAGCTGTCCAGTTTCAAAACTCGTTATCTCCAACAAAACATTTTTTCCACAAATGGCAAAAAACTGTGGTTAGAGTATTCAAAGCAATAGAGGTTTGAAAATATGTTCATTAAATGTATAAAAAAATTACTTTTATTGATGTGACAGGTCATAAATCATAGATTTGAAATGTATTTATAGTAAAAAAAAACAATTGCACATAACAGGTTTTGCAGCAGTAGCCTATTAGCAATATGACGAGTTTTGCACCATTGTGGAAGATGACGAGTTTTGTTTCAGTAATTTCTATGCTATGGAAAACTTATTATTTCACTATGAATTCCACTAAATTTGCTACTGTTTTATCCTGTTAAGACCTTCTAATTGTTTGGGAAGAAAAAATACACAGATTAAGAAATAATCAAAACTTTTATTAGTTGAATAAACTTAGTCAAACACACAAAGTAAAAAATGTTGTATCATGAAAATGAATCAAATCATAGAAAATCAATCGAATTATTGACATAGGTATTATGACATAGTAATATTTAATAATTATTGACATAGGTATAATAAATCATTGACTGAATGAATAGCCTAAATCTGAAGAGCTCCTTCATCTTCAATTATGTAACCTTCTTCAATTGGTTGACATTGTTGTAATACTTCCTGCTGTGCAATTACATTCTTTAAAAAGCTTAGCTCTGGGTTGTCTTTCCAATTTGCCGAGAAGTGAACCTTCATGAGAGATACAATATCCCTAACCTTTTCCTTTTTCATCAAAACACCTTTCCTAACTTCTGCTGGGATTAGGTCTTGAAATTTCTTACCCCGTTTTAGGACTGTGTTTGCTTCACCAACATTTACACTGTAGTTCACTTCCCCCCTTATAACAGCCCTGTTCAAGTTACTTTTTACCCTACTTATTACAATCCTTTTATAGGGCTGCAGTTTGAAATGCCAGGAAGCAGGTTTTTTGACAATATCAAATACCTGATTTTTCCAATCATAGACTTTGCAGTCTTCCCCTAAACGCACTACAGTTGCATGTTTGTTGAAAATTGAAATATAATCTTCATCAGACAGAAGTGTGTCATGCTTCTTAATGGGACATTATCTCAAATATGCTCAATTATCTCAAATACCCTATCAGGAGGAATGAAGGAATGCCCCACTATTGGGAAAGTGACTTTTGACTGTTGGTGACTGTATGTTTTTGACTGTTGGTGGTGCATCCTCTACTAAAAACTTTGAAAGCATTGCCATAAGCATGGAGTTCTTGTTTTGTCCACCACACTCATCTGCTATTAGCTTTATGCTGGATATGCCAGTTACACATTCAATAAGGTAATTGAAGGAAAAATGTAATGTATAATACGGGCGCAAAGTATCTTTGCTGTTCTTGAGAAACTATTCCGCTGTACTATAAATATGTTTAGCACTAAATTATGGCATGATTTTTACTTAAATTTGGACGAGTCATATCTTCACAGTGCTGACAAACTTTGCAGCAAAGCGCTGCACATCTGGCCTTACTGTAATATTTTCATTTTACTGTGTGAAGGAAGCAGAATGGATTTTTTACCTGTCTTTATTAATAAAATTATTTATTTGCATTTATTCAATATTTCTCAACATGCTAACTAACAATGGAAGCTTGTTGTGGAAATACACAAAAACGTTGTCCAAATTTCATTCAATAGGTTTATTTTATCGCAATTTTCCAAGTATATAATGATTTTCCTTCACAATTTGCTACTGAATAATTATTTTAAACAATCAGAGCACATTTTTAGACCAATAAATGTACGTCAAATGCTGTATTCACAAAGTTGAACCAACCATAGAGAAAATAACTCCAGCTCGGTCAATATTGGTTCAAAAATTATTGATTTGGTCTCGATCGTAGGAAACAATCTGACCTAAAATTTGAGACCAAATCAATATTTTTTTCAACTAATATAAAACCAAGCTGGAGTCATTTCATCATCTTGCTTTATTTTGTCAAAATAAACATTTACTTAGAGGTTGTTGCTCATATTTTATATCCTCATTTCATAACATCGTAATGTTAATAACATGGTAATAGAATGAGCCAATTTCAACATTCGTTGTTCAGCTAGGGTTAAAATTCCGGGATCAAATTTCTGAGTCCCTGCTTCAAACACTTTTTGACAAAAAGAAAACTCGCTCCGCTCAATTTGTGGCTGCCTCCTTATGCGCTTCCCTAGTATTTTTATTCACCTTGAAATTATAGTTTTCAATCCAAAAGTGACATTGGTACCTCTTGTTCTTAAGAAACTGTTGATTTGAAAGACATTGGTACTGATTCCAGTTGTTTCTAGGATCAATGCTCATTAGTAAAGACTTAACTTTCATGTGTAGGCTAATGATTTCCAATGAATCACGATAATTCATTGATACACATCATTCATAATATAAATACATGATAATGTATAAAACTTCATTTTCCTAGTGTAATCAAGCTCCATACTTCAAAACGTTGGTTTTACCAATGTAATTGACATGAACCTAATGAAATTAGGACCAATTTGGTCCTAAGTGTTCTTGATTCAATAATAGAACTAAACCATAGGATGATGTCATTGAATTGAAACTAATAATTCAAACATCAATTCAATAGAACTGAAAATTAAATCATACTGATACTGTATTCCATTTAATTTAATATTCGAATTGTTCAGTGAACAAAAATCTGAAATGAAAACTCTTGCAATTGAACTACTGTACTGCAGGATACAGTAACATTTTTATCACACAATTAGATATTTGTTTATGACTCATTGCAATATTGAATGAATGATAGAAATGGGATTAAGCTATGAAAATGAGACATAATAAGAAATAGATTATTGGAAATTGAAATCACCAAATCAGACTTCACCAATGCCAAAAGTTTTCATCAGTATTTTTCAAGTTTTAGTCTTGAAAAATCGAGTTACTTTTATATCCATTCTCTTCATTTAGTAGACTAATCTCCATTTGTGGTGTATGGAGCTAAGTTCAAATAAAACTGACGGCTTGAATGAATGTATGATGAAAGTATTCTAGAATAGAATGCAGGTCTTTCAGTTAAGCTTCAGGGAGTGGTATAACCTTCTTAGTGATAGGTGTCAAATGCGTCAATGAGTTTCTACCATGTATTCCAAGTACTCTTCTTCTTCATTGAATTGATGTTTGTAAAACAATTTGAATGGAGAGTCTTTTCTATATTTAGGATCCAATTCATCTTCAGCCACTGAACTATAGTCTGTCCAAGCAAAGAAGACCCTCCCCTGATAGCACAAACAGCTGGGGTCCAGCTGGTTTCCAGCTTGAATGTTCCATTCAACAAGCTGGATTCAAGCTTGGAACTTACAGTCTAAAAGCTGTAATACAGCTTGATTCAAGTTAAGAAGTTACCACGTTTAACTTGCACAAGCTGCAATCAAGTTTAATCATCCAAGCTTAAAAGTTCAAGTTGGAATCAAGGCTGATTCTAGCTTGAAACAAGGTG
This sequence comes from Sogatella furcifera, assembly GCA_017141385.1. Taxonomy (NCBI): domain Eukaryota; kingdom Metazoa; phylum Arthropoda; class Insecta; order Hemiptera; family Delphacidae; genus Sogatella; species Sogatella furcifera. The sequence continues at coordinate 15,971,691 of CM029555.1, forward strand.
GACTGTAGCTGGAACATTCAAGGTTGATTTTAAGAATGAAAATTCCAACTTGTTACAAGTTTGAAACTTACAAATTGCTTACAGCCTTTTACAAGTTTGAATTGGGCTGGTTTGATCAAACGGGAAATTTTTAAATTAAAATCCACTTAATTTACAGTTTGGGAAAAATAAGCTTATGTCTATCTGGGGTCTGCCTACTGCCAAACATGGCGGTAGTTTCATACTCCCAAAAAGCTCCACCTTGTCATCTTGCATTGACTTATTCACCCCCTCCCCCAGCAACCCTGTCTGGGTACTGGATATGGACCCTTGGTTTTCCCGGCACAGTGTCTCTTGTTGGTGTAGTAATAATAATTTTAATTATTTATTTTTTGATGATGATGATTATTATTCATTTTTCCCAATTGAATGGTCGCCACTTTGGCACCTGTAGGGGCAGGGGATGATCAACGCGTTTTGCCACCCAAAAATTTTTTGGATGATCTTGTGCAACTAAATGTGGCTACCTCCGCAGTCAAGGATTTTTTACATCTTCTTCTGGGGTACTGGTAGGGGCGGTGGTAGATACAACGGGGGTGGCTCCCATTGGTTGCCCTCTCCCGAAAAAAGGGGGGGGAAAATTGGGGCAGGCGTTTTGGGCGGCGTCAACTACTGGGTTGGGGCAAAGGCCCCAAGAGCCTAGTGGGTCCTTAATGGAGTGAATTGCGGTAAATTTGGGGGTGGTCTGGGGTCAGCATTGATGGCGCGTTCCTGTAGGCGGGAAATTCCCCAAGAAGCGTCCTATATCCCCCCTCCACATCAATGCCCATCAAACATCTTGTCCCCGTTTGGGATGATACAGCCATACACCAATAAGGGTTTCTGCATGCCCCTCCAATATCCTTGTCTATTCAGGTGATGGTTTGGAAGGTGAGGCCTGGGGCTCCCCCTTTTTTTTATAACCTTTTGAAAGCTGCTGGGGACTCTTGTAGTTGTTGTCCTTTTGGTGGGTGATGACACGCCCATAAAACGTGGCTTGCATGATGGTTGTATTCCCGAAAGAATGCAGGTCTTTGAGTTTGAGTTTTAGGGGAAAGGTATAACCTTCTTTTTATAGGTGACAAATGCATCAATGAGTTTCTACCACGTCTTTAAATACTCTTCTTCTTTTTTTTTCAAATGAATGTTTGTAAAATAATTCGGATGGAAAATTTTTCTATAGAATCCCCTTCATCTTCAGCCACTGAACTGTCTGACCCCGTGTATTCTGCTTTCGGGTTTAAAGTGGGTTTGGGTTTACAACAATTTTTTTGAAATTCATAAAAAAATGCTTCTCCAATTCCTTCACCTCTATTGAATTTTTTTGGTACCAATTTGATAAGATTTGACAATCTTTCGGTAATGTTGATTTTTTTAATTCTAATCTTTATATTTTACATTATATTACCAGAGTTTACGCTGGAAAAATTACCGGTAAGCTTTTCCACAACAAACTGTTTATTATAAATTTCTATCTTATTGGTGCCAATCCACAGCTGGTATTGCTGTCAATTTATACACTAACCATTTTGACATTATATAAACAAAACTTATTTTTTAATCAAAAAAATTTTTTACAACTTAAGAAAAATTTCCCCAAAATTATATAATTCAACGGGGGAAATAATTTTTCCTTTTGTTTTTTCCCTTCTTCACTTTTTTGAGGGGGCATGAATTGTGTCAGCCTCCATCCAAAAAACAGGGTCAAAAAAACATTTGATTGATTACTCCCAAAATTTTGCTTTCATTAAAATCATAAAAAAATTTAAAAAAGTTCAGCATCATTATTGGGAAGTATGTGTTCCAGTTCTAAGGGGGGAGGAATCACTGAACTTTTTATCTTGCTCCCCATCCCTTGGGTAGATTCATCAAATATTGCGTAATACGAAGCAATTTTTTGGGCCCCCTCATTTTTGCCACAGCCTCATCCCACCAAAAAAAGCAGACAAAACTTTTTCTTTCCCCTATTTTAACCCCAAAAAAGTTAGATTAAAAGTCCCAAAAAAGGGTCCTTTTAAAAAAATGAATCCACTTTGTAAAAATGTGGTTTTGCCTTTTAAAAACAAAAAAAAACTCAATATTTGAGCTTTTTTTTTTATTTTTGTTTTTTTTAAATACTGAAAGCTCATGCAATCAAACACTTCCGTGAAGATTGAATATTTAAGTCCAAGAAATCAGAACTGATCCCAAAGAAGGGTTTTGCCAATGCTTCTCTATCTGTAAAAATATTTAAAATTATAATCAACATATCTGAGGCAAAAGCCACTGGTTCTGCCTATATCTTCTCTTTCATCAGCAATTATTGAAAAAAATGTCACATTTCTTAACTTGCTCTGAATTTTTAGTTTTATTTGCTCTAAAATAATTGTTGGGTTTTTGAATTAAAGAAGGTCCATATCAAAAATTCTTCTCTTGATTGGAAAACAACCCTTTTGAATGCAGTCCCATCAATTCTGGAAAATCTTCTTTTTTTTTCCCAGATTTTTGGGAAAATTCATCATGTCTCTCAAATGTTCCTTGCCTTGAAAATACATTAATGTCTCCTTAAGTAAAGAAGATGGGTTTTTTTTTTCCCTTTTTTTTGTTTGGGTTTTTGATCATCTTTTTTTTTTAATTGAACCAGTTTGCTGAGCAAATTCATTCAACAAATATGGAATAATTTTGACATTTGCCCAGTATACTCTTCCTAAGTACACTCAACTGCCCCCGGTGCCCGCCCCGGGCCCAGCTTCAGGGCCGAGTGGACGGGGAACGCAAAAACAACGACTCAGGCGGCGAGTAGTCTCGGCGTTTAAACCAAAGGGCTGAAACAGGCGCCGGCGCGGCGGGCGTTTCCCCTTCGCGGTTGCTTATTTGCAGCCGGAGGGTTCCCGCCCTGCGTACACGCAGTAAAATTTACCCTGCTTAACCCGAGGGTAGTAGACGTGTATTTTCCCCTTTGCCCACGCGGCCCGGGGTCGGTGGTTGTTAAATCAGGATCAAAGTCCGGAAGAAACCAAGTCGTTTTACCGAAAGAACAGGGGGAACCGAACCCCCTTTTTTCCCCAACCTCCTGCCCCCCAAAGAAAACACCCCCCAACGCCGGTGGGGCGGAGGGGAAAACCTGCTGAGAGAGGAGGATCCCAAACCCAAAAACCTCCACGATCACTGCTTCTCTGCATGCAACCGCATCCCCGGCCCGGTGCGGCTGGAAACCACTCTGCCCGACGTTCAGCCGCCGTCACAATTATTCTCGTGACGTTAGAGACATGTGATTAACGTCATTGGGAACATTGAGATCAATGTTGCACACTTTTTAATGGGGCGAAATTTAATATTCAATAACTTATTATGCTAATCAGACCTCTGATTTTCCCCCCCTATGGGCCCTTCAATTTTTTTGATTTCGTTTTGGACGCCTTATTGATTTTTTAAGCACTGAATTGATTCTTTTCTGTCAGTCTAGTCGCAGCTCTAATGGGGTAAAAAACCTTTAATTTGTGTAGTCACCAGTGGTTTTTTTCAAAACAACAAATCATATTTCATCCCAAAAAAAAGGGCACTAGATCTTCAGCTTTAAACACCGCTCAAATTTTATCGCCCCCCGGGTAACTATGCTAACCGTGAGATCTCCCAAACCCAAAACCCCCCGGACGGGGATCCCCCGATTCGAGGAGGAAGGAGGAGAAGAGAAGAGAAGGACGATCCGGACACCAAAGGAACAAAAAAGCAACGGAAATCAAGGTAAAATGTCAACGGACAATTTACTAATGAATGAGTTTATGAACGACATCGCAAATATGAAGGTATATCTTCAAAGTTAAAATGGGGACAAACAAAATTTTAAAAAAAAAAAGTATCCAAGGTTACGGGTGAAAAATTGTCAAAAAAAAGAAGTTTGGGAAATCCAAAAAAAGAGAACTCTCTTTTTTTGATATTAAAATCAGTACGGGAAAAAAAAAACAAAGACAGGCCCATAAGCTATGGAATTTCCCCAAATGAAAAAAATACTCCCAAAATCCCCCCCCCCCGGGGGCCGGGGGGGGGGGGAAAAAAAATTTTTTTTTTTTTCCCCCCAAAAAAAACCCCCCAAAAACCCCTTTTTGTTTTTTTTTAAAAAACCAAAAATTTTTTTTTGGGGGGGGTTTTTTCCCCTAAAATTTAAATTTCCTTTTTGGGGGGGGTTTTTTTTTTCCCCCAACCCTTTTAAAAAAAAAAATTTTTTTTTTTTTTTTTTAAAAAAACCCTTTAACCCGGGGGGGGGGAAAACCCCGGGGGGAAAAAAAAACCCCCCCCTTTTTTTAATGCCCCAAAAATTTTTTGGGGGGCCCCCTTTTCCCCCTTTTTTTTTCCAATTTTTTTTTAAGGTTTTTTTTTTTTTAAAAAAAACCCTTTTTTTTTTGGGGGAAAAAAAAAACCCCCTTTTTTTTAAAAATTGGTTTTTTAAAAAATTTTTTTTTTGGGGAATTTTTTCCCAAAAACCCTTTTTTTTTTTGGGGGGAAAAATTTTTTTTGGGGGTTTTTTAAAAAATTTTTTAAAAATTTTTTTTAAAAAAAAATTTAAAAAGGGGGAAAAAAACCTTTTGGGGGGGGAAAACCCCCCCCCGGGCCCCAAAAAAGGGGGGGAAAAAAAAAAAAACCCCCCCGGGGGAAAAAACCCAAAAAAAATTAAAAAAAATTTTTTAAATTAAAAAAATTTTAAAACCCCCCCCCAAAAAAGGGAAAAAAAATTTAAAAAAATTTAAAAAAAATTTTTGGGGAACTTTTTCCAAAAAAATTTTAAAAAATTTTGGCCCCCCTTTTTTAAAAATTTTTAAAAAAAAAAAAAAAAAATTTTTTTTTTAAAAAAAAAATTTTTTAAAAAACCCCCGGGCCCAAATTCTTTTTTAAAAAAAACCAAAAAAAAACCTTTAAAAAAAAAAAGGGGGAAAAAAAAAAATTTTTTTTTAAAAATTTTTTAAAAAAAATTAAAAAAAAAAAAAGGGGAAAAAACCAAAAAAATTTTTTAAAAAATTTTTTTTGAAAAAACCTTTCCCAAACAAAAAAAGGGCCCCAAAAAACAGTTTTTTTAAAAAATTTTTTTTCCAAAAAAAAAGGGGGGTTTTTCCCCCTTTTCCCCAATTTAAAGGAAAAAAAATTGGAAAAATTTCCCCAAAAACCAAATAATTTAAAATTAAAATTTTAAAAAATTTTTGGTTTTTTAAAAAAAGGGGTTTTTTAAATTAAAAAAAAATTTTTTAAAAAAATTTTAAAATTTTTTTTTTCCCCCCAAAATTGAAAAAATTTTTGGGGGGGGTTTTCCCAAAAAATTTTTTAAAAATTTAAAAATTTGGGTTTTGGGAAAAAATTTTTTCCCCAAAAAAATTTTCCCCCCTTTTTGGGAAATTTTTTCCCCCAAAAAAATTTTTTTTTAAATTTTCCCCCCTTTTTTTTGGGGCCCCCTTTAAAAACCCAAAAAATTTTTTGGAAATTTTTTTTTAAACTTTTTTTTTTTAAAAAGGAAAACCCCCAAAATTAAAAAAAATTTAATTTTTTTTTTTAAAAAATTTTTAAAAAACCCCAAAAAGGGGTTTTAAACCAATTTTTTTTTAAAAAAGGGTTTTTTTTTCCCCCCGGGGGTTTTTTTAAAAAGGTTTTTTAAAAAAAAAATTTTTTAAAACCCCTTTTTTTTTTTTTTAAAAAAAAAAAAAAAATTTTGGGGTTTTGGGGTTTTTAAAAAAAATTTTTTTTTTTTTTTAAAAAAAAAAAAACCCCTTTTTTAAATTTTTTTTAAAGGGTTAAAAATTTTTAAAAAATTTTTTTTTAAAAAAAAAAATTTTTTCCCCCCAAAAAAACAAAATTGGGGTTTTTTAAAAAAAAATTTTTTTTTCCCCCGGGGAAAAAATTTTTTTTTTTTTTTAAAAAAAAAAAAAAAAAAAAAAAAAAATTAAAAAAAAAAAAAAAAATTTTTTAAAAAAATTTAAAAAAATTTTTAAAAAAAAAAAAAAAATTTTTTTTTTTAAAAAAAATTTTTTTAAAAAAAAATTTTTTAAAAATTTTTTTTAAAAAAGGTTTGGAAACCCCCCTTTTTTTTTAAAAAAAAACCCCTTTAAAAAGGGGTTTTTTTAAAAAAAAAAAATTTTTTAAAAAAAAATTTTTGGGGGAAAAAATTTTTTTTTGGGGGTTTTTTTTTTTTAAAAAAATTTTGGGCCAAATTTTAAAAAAAAAAAGGGGGGAATTTTTAAAAAAAATTTTTTTTTTTTCCGGTTTAAAAAAAAATTTTTAAAATTTAAATTAAAAAAAATTTAAAAAAATTTTTTAAAAAAAAAAATTTTTTTGAAAAAAAAAAAAATTTTTTTTTTTTGGGGAAATAAAAAAAAATTTTTTTTTTTTTAAAGGAAAAAAAAAAATTTTAAAAATTTTAAAAAGGGAAATTTTGGGGCCTTTTTAAAAAAAAAGGGGGTTTTTAATTTTTTAAAACCCCAAATTTTTGGGGAAAAAAAAAAAAGGGGGTTTAAAAATTAAAAAAAAACCCCCTTTTACCCCAAAAAAGGGCCCCCAAAAAAAAAAAAAAGGGGGGGGGAAAACATCAGGAAAAAAATTTTTTTAAAATTTTTAAAAAAAAATTTTTTAAAAAAAATTTTGGGTTTTTTTAAAATTTCCCCTTTTTAAAAAAAGTTTTTTTTAAAAAAAAAAATTTTTGGAAAAAAAAAAAAAAAAAATTTTTTAAAAATAAAAAAATTTTTTTTTTAAAAAAATTTTTTTTTTTAAAAATCCCAAAAAAACCAAGGGGTTTTTTTTAAAAAAAAAAAATTTTTTTAAAATTTTTTTAAAAAAAAAAATTTTTTGGGGGAAAAAAAAAAACCCCAAAAAAATTTTTGGGAATTTTAAAAAAAAAATTTTTGGGGAAAAAAAAAAAATTTTTTTTAAAAAAAAATTAAAAAAAAAAAAAAAATTTTTTTAAATTTAAAATTTTTTTTGGGGGAAAAAAATTTTTCCCGGGGGGGTTTTTTTTTTTAAAAAAAAGAAAAAATTTTGGTTTTTTTTTGGGAAAAAAACCAAAAATTTTTTGGTTTTTTTAAAAAAAAAAAAAATTTTTTGGGGGGTTAAAAAAATTTGGAAAAAAAAAAAAAAAAATTTTAAAATTAAAAAAAAATTGAAAAAAAAAATTTTTTTTAAAAAAAAACCCCCAAAAAAAAAAATTTTTTTTTAAAAGGAAAAAAAAAAGGAAAAAAAAAAAAAAAATTTTTTAAATTTTTTTTGGCCCTTAATTTCCTTTTTAAAAAAATTCCGGGTTTTTTTTTTTTAAAAAAATTTTTTGGAATAAAAAAAAAAAAAAACCCTTTCCATTTTTTAAAAAATTTTGAAAAAAATTTTAAAAAGGAAAAAAAAATTTTAAGTTTTAATTTTTTGGGAAAAAAAAATTTTTTAAAAAAAAATAATAGAAAAAAAAAAAAATTCTTAAAAAAAAATTTAAAAAACCCCCAAAACAGAAAAAAAAAAAAACCCCCCTTTAAACCCCAAAATTTTTAAATTTTTTTAAAAATTTTTTTTTTAAAAAAAAATTTAAAAAAGGAAAAAAACCCCAAACCAGGGTTTGGGGGCCCCGGGGGAAAAAAAAAAAAAAAAAGGGGGAAAAATTTTTCCCCCCCTTTTTTTAAAACTAAAAAAAACCCAAAAAAATTTTAAAAAATTTTGGGGTTTTTAAAAAAAAAAGGGGGGGTTTGGGGAAAGTTTTGGGGGTTTTTTTTCCTTTTAAAAAAAGGGGGGAAAAATTTAAAAAATTTTGATAAAAAAAAAAAATTTTTTTTTAAAAAAAAAAAAGGGGGGGGAAAAAAAAAAGGAAAAACCCCCCCTTTTAAAAAAAAAATTTTAATTTTTTTTTTGGGGAAAAAAACCCTTTTTTTTCCCCTTTTTTTTTTTGGGGGAAAAAAGGGGGAAAAATTTTTTTAAAAAACCCGGGGAAACCCCCCCCCTTTTTTTTTTTTTAAAAAAATTTTTTTAAAAAAGGAAAAAAAAATTTTTTTTTAAATTTTTTTTTTTTTTCCCAAAAAAAAAGGGGTTTTTTTAAAAATTTTTTTTTTTTAAAAAAAAAAATTTTTTAAAAAAAATTTTTAAAAAAATTATTTTTTAAACCAAAAAATTTTTTTAAAATTTTTTTTAAACCCCAAAAATTTTCAAAAAATTTTTTTAAAAAAAAAAAAATTTTTTTTTAAAAATTTTCCCCTTTTTAAATTTTAAAACCCAAAAAAAAACATTTTAAAAAAATTAAAACCCCCAAAAAATTTTTTTGGAAGGGTTTTTTTTAAAAAAAAAAAAAAAAAAATTTTTTTTTAAAAAGGGGTTTTTAAAAATTTTTCCCCCCCAAAATTCCCAAAAAGTTTTATTTTTCCCAAAAAATTTTTTTTAAAAATTTTTAAATTTAATTGTTTTAAAAAAAAAATTTTAAAAAAAAAAAAATTTTTTTTTTAAATTCTTTTTTTTTTAAAAAAAAAAAACCCCCCCCTTTTTTTTTAAAAAAAAACCCCCCCAAAAAACCGGTTTTTTCCCCTTTTTAGGGGGAAAAAAAAAAAAAAAACCCCCCCCCAAAAAAAACCCAAAAATTTTTAAAAAACCGAAAGGCCCCCAAAAAAAAAAAAAAAAAGGGGGGGTTTAAATTTTTTTAAAAAAAAAATTTTAAAAAAAAAAAATTTTTTTTTTTTAAAAAATTTTTTTTGGGTTAAAAATTTTTAAAAAAATTTTTTAAAAAAATTTTAAAAAAAAAAGGGGGGGAAAAAAACTTTTTGGGCCCCCCTTTTTAAAAAAAAAAAAATTTTTTAAAAAGGGAAACCCCCCCAAAAAAAAATTTTTGGGGGTTTTTTTTCCCCCCCCAAAAAAAATTTTTTTTTAAAAAAAATTTTTAAAAAAAACCCCCAAAAAAAAAAAAAACCCCCCTTTTTTTCCCCCGGGAAATTTTTTAAAAACCCTTCCCGGAAAGGTTTAAAAAGGGGGGGGTTTTAAAAAAAAAGGGAACTTAAAATTTTTTAAACCTTTTTTAAAAAAATTAAAATTTTTTAAAAAAAAAATTTTTTGGGGGTTTTTTTTAAAAAAAAGGAAAAAAAAAAAAATTTTTTTTTAAAAATTTTTTTTCCCCTTTTTAAAAATTTTAAAAAAAAAAAATTTTTTTTTTTTTAAAAATTTTTTTTAAAAATTTTCCCTTTTAAAAAATTTTTTCCCAAAAAAATTTTTAAAAATTTTTTAAAAAAATTTTTTTTTAAAAAAAAAATTTTTAAATTTTTTTTAAAAAAAAATTTTTTTTTGTTTTTTTTAAAAAAAAAAAAAAAATTTTTTTTTTTTTTGGGGGGGTTTTTATTTTAAAATTTTTTTAAATTTTATTTTTAAAAAATTTTTTTTTTTTAAAAGGGTTTTCCTTCCCCTTTTTTTTTTTTTAAATTTTTAAAAAAAAAAAAAATTTTTTTTTTTTTTTTTAAAAATTTTAAAAAAATTTAAAAAAAAATTTTGGGGGCCCCCCCCCTTTTTTTTTTAAAAAAAAAAACCCCCTTTTTTCCCCCCCCCCAAAAAAAAATTTTTTTTTTTTAAAAAATTTTTTTTTTCCCCCTTTTTTTTTTTTTCCCCAAAATTGTTTTAAATTTTTTTAAATTTTGGTGGAAAAAAATTTTAAAAAAACCAAAAACCCCCTTTTTTTTTTTCCCCCTTCCCAAAAAAATTTTTTTAAAAACTTTTTTTTAAAATTTTTAATATTTTTTTTGGGGGAAAAAAAAAAACCCCAATTTTTTTTAAAAAAAATTTTTTTTGGGGGGAAAAAAAAAAAGGAAAAAAATTTTTTTAAAAAAAAAAAGGAAAAACAAAAAAAGGGGGAAAAAAAACCCCGGGGAAAAATTTAAAAAGGCCAAAAAGAAAATGGGGAAAAATTTCCAAAAATTTGAAAAAAAAAAAAAAGGGGGGGGGGGAAAGGGGGGAAAACGGGGGTTTTTTTTGGGGAAAAAAACCAAAAAAAAAATTTTAAAAAGGGGGAAAAATTTTAAAAACCCCCCAAAAAAAAATTTAAAAAAAAAAGGGGGTTTTTTAAAATTTATTTTTTTTTTAAAAAAAAAAAATTTTTTTTTAAAAACCTTTTTATTTAAAAAAAAACCCCCCCAAAAAAAAAAAAATAAAAAAAAAAAGGAAATTTTTTTTTTTTAAAAAAAACCCCTTTTTAAAAAGGGGGTTTTTAAATTTTTTAAAAATTTTTTAAAAAAAATTTTTTTAAAAAAAAATTTTTTTCCGGGTTTTTTTTTGGGTTTAAAATTTTTTGGTTTTAAATGGGCCCAAAATTGATTTTTTGGGTTTGGAAAAAAAAATTTTTAAAAAATTTAATTTTTTTTTTTTAAAAAAAAAAAAAAAAAAAAACCCCCTTTTTAAACTTTTTTTTTTAAAAAAAAAAAAAAAAAAATTTTTAGAAAAAAAAAAAAATTAAAAAAAAAGGGGGGGTTTTTTAAAAAAGGGGGGGTTTAAAAAAAAGGGAAAAATTTTTTTTAAAAATTTTAAAAAAACCCAAAAATTTGGAAGGCCAAAAATTTTTTTAAGGGGAAAGTTTTTTTTTTTAAAAAAAATTTTTTTTTTTTTTAAAATTTTTTAAAAATTTTTTTTTTTTTGGGGGGAAAATTTTTTTTTTTTTTGGGGTTTTTTAAAATTTTGGGGGTTTTTTTAAAGGGGTTTTTTTTTTTTTTTTTCCCCAAAAAAACCCCCTTTTTGGGGGCCCCCCCTTTTTTTCCCCCCCCCCTTTTTTTTGGGGGTTTAAGGTTATTTTTTTGGGGTTGGGCAACTTTTTTTTTAATTTTTTTCCTTTTTTTTAAAAGCCCCCCTTTTTCCCCCCAAAAAAAAAAGGGGTTTTTAAAAAAAAGGGGAAAAAGGGGAAAAAAATTTAAGGGGGGAAAAATTTTTTTGGAAAAAAAAATGAAAATAAAAATTTTTTAAATTAAAAAAAAAAAAAAGGGGGAAAGGAAAAAAAAAAAAAAAGGGGGTTTTTTTAAATTTTTAAAAAGATCTAAAAAAAGGGGAAACCTAAAAAAAATTTTTTTGGAAAGGAAAAAAAAAAAAAGGAAAAAGGGGGGGGGAAAAAAAGGACAGGGGGGGAAAAACCCGGGCCCGGGTTTTTTTTCCCTTTTTCCGGAAATTTTCCCCGGGTTTTTTTTAAAATTTTTTAAAAATTTTTTAAAATTTTAAAATTTTTTTTTTTAAAAAAAAGGTAAATCAAACCCCCCTTAAAACCCCTTTAAAAATTTTTAAATTTTAATTTTTTTTTTTTTTTAAAAAAAAAAAAAAAATTTTTTTTAAAAAAAAAAAAATTTTTTTTTTTAATTTTAACAATTTAAAAAAAAAAAAAAATTATTTTTTTTTAAACTTTTAAAAAATTTAAAAAAAAAATTTTAAAAACCCAAATAAAAAACCAAAAAAATTTTAAAAAATAAATTAATATAATAATATTTATGGACTAATTTTTCATTTATTAATTAAAAAAAGGGCAAAAAAAAATTTTTTTCTAATTCTTTTTAATAAAGGTTTTTTTACTAAAAATTCTACCCTAAAATTTTTTTTTTGCCCTAAAAAATATGGAAGGAAATATTTATGAAACCCGGTTTGATATGTTTACTTTTCTGGGGCGGCTTTTCGGGGGCAACCGGGTCATTTTTTTCTGGTTGTGGGCCCATGTTTTAAAAAACCCAAATGCGGGGTTTTTTTTATTAAGGTCTGGGATCCGTTTTTCGTGCTGGGAGGGCCCCGCAATTTCTGGGGAATGAAGGGGGATTTTTTGTCCCCCCCTTTTTGAGGGGGGGAGTTTCTGTACTTTGAAAGGGGCCATATGACAATGGTTTTTCCCAGGCCCCTTTTTATTCTTCCAAATTTTGGTTTTTCTTCAATGTAAACGGGTTTATCTTGGGAAATGAATGAAATTTTAATTTTATTTTTTTTTTTATGATAATGTTTAAAAACCCAAAAAAAAAGTTTCTATATTTCTTCCCCGGGCTTTTTTCTGGTTGGTTTGGGTTAAATTTTTGGGTTGCTTTGTTTTAATTTTTTGGGGTCTTTATGGTATTTCTTGCCGGTTTTTTTGGGCGTCGGAAAAAGCCCGAAATTTTTTGAAATTGGGGTCGGGGTTTTGTGGGCCGGGGTTATTTTCCCTTCAGCTGATATGGCATCATTTCCCCGTTGTTCCTTTTGATTCCCTTTTTAAAACTGCAAAAACGGATCCCCCAATTTAAATGAGCATAATTCATTGGCGGAATTTTTTTGCGAAAACGGTTTCGGCCCTAAAATTTTTTTTAAGGGGGTTCCTCCAAAAAAATTTTTTTATTTTCCTCTTTGCTTTTGGTTTCAGGTAATTTTAACACTCCCAAAAGGGTCTACCAAAAAAAACCTTTGGGGTTTTTAGTAAAAGGGAAATTAAACGAAAACGCTTTCAAAATCAGGAAAATTTTTCCAGGACTTCTTTCCCTTATCTAACATGGTAATTAAAAATTGCATCATCCCGGGAACCCTTTTTGTTGGGGAAACCCGAAGGATGAAACAAAATTTTTTTGGCTCAAAGGTGGAAAACCCCTTTTTTACTATTTTCTCAGTTTTTATATTTTTTGATAATTTTTGGTATGGTTTTTTGTTTTTTTTATCGCCTCCTTTTTGTAAAGGTCTAAAACCTCTTTCATTAAAATTTTGGGGAAAAATTCCGGGAGACTCTTGTTTAATTATCGGGCCCGTGTTTTTAAAAATAACTGCGGCCCTTTAGGGTTCCTTTGTGTGTCGTCAACCGGGGAATAAACGGCCCCAAAGGGGTGATGATACCCTTTTTTCTTTTTCTTTCAACTGGCTGAAATTCTTTAGGCTGGCGGAAAATTTTTTCCCGTTTTAATCCTTGCCAAAATGTGAATTGATTTTCCTTTGGGAAAGAATGTTTTGGCTAGATTTTTTTTAATTTGGCAAAATGTTTGTTTCTTTTTTAGAGTGCTTTACATTTTTGTTACAATGCTGTTATCCAAATATCTCTCTTTTGTTCATCCTTTCTTGGTTAAAAATCTTTGCTTCCCATCGGGTTGCCGGTTCTTTTTTATTTTGCTCCATTCCCCAATTTTTTTTTTAATTCTTCTTTTTTTTTTTTTTGGAATGCTGTTAAAATGGCGTGTTCTGTTTTGGCCCCAAATCAAAGTCATTATCCTTTTTTTTGGTGGTTTTTCTCCTTAACTGTACAAGTTCCTCCTTTAAACAAAAAGAACCCCCTGGGAATTTCCAAGTTTTGGTTTGGGTTGGTATTTTCTTTTAGTATATTTCATTGTTAAAAACCCCTCATACGACTTTTGTTTTTCCAAAAATTTCGACGTCTTCCCCGGGTTTTTTGTTGAGTTGCTCCCAATCAGGTAAATTTTCAGTTTCCCCAAAAAAGTATTGCGTATTATTTTTATTATTAACCTTTTTAAAATATTGATTTTTTTAGAAAAGAAATACTAAAAAAATCTGTGGTTGATAAATTTATATATGAAGGGGGAAATTTTCCCCTTAATCAAAAATGGTCTGTGCGGGGTGGTTTTTTCAAAACCTTGTCTTTTTTTCAATATCTGGAAAAATTCCTTGAGGGGAAAATTTAAATTGTTTTTGTAATTGAGGGGTTTATATTCATGTCTCCCAAAACAAAAAATCTGTTTACGTTTTAATTTTTTCTAATATCACAAAAAAGTGAAAATTTGTATTTGGGGTGGAGATCTTAAAATTTTGATTTATAACAATTTTTACTTTAAATTTCATATTTAAAACGTTTGCCCTTTAACTTTTAAATTTTATACAAAAAACATTTATTAAAAGATGATAATTCCCCAAATTTAAAATTTCAAATATGACATTTCATAAGTGCTGAGGGTAAAATGTTTTTTGGAGCATTCCGTAAAATTTATGAAACAAATTTAATGACATATCTTTTAACTGTACCATCAATTTGAAATTTCTTCTTATACTTCTTGGAAAAAATTTGGGTTTAACTTTCCCGTAGCAAAACTAAATTTTCCCCTTTTCATCCCCCTTCATCATCCCACTTCTTTTAAGAGTAAAATTTCCCCGCCCAAAAATTTAAAATATCATTTTCCCCATTCACTAATTTTTCAACTTTTAAAAAATTTTCGTGCTTTTTTATTATGCTTTTCTTCTTTGACCTGTTGGAATTTTTATTTATAAAAAATCCATTCTCCCTATTTTTAAACTAAAAACGTAATTCCACCCAGGTGCTATCATGTGCTGGAATTATATTCCAAAAATTAATTTCTATTCTTTCTAAAAACAACGTTTCTATTTGATGAATTTAACTTAAACTTTTAATATTTATATTCAAATGATCCCAAAAATTTTTTAAACCCCTCTTATAATGCATTTTTTTCCGGGGAAGGGCAGGAAAAGTGTTCCTTTTTTTGTGACTGATATTCTCCCCTTACTTTTAAAAAGGTTTGTTGGGGGTTTTCAGTGTGGTTGTAAAATTCCTTTTAGAAATCTGACAGTATAGCAAGAAAATCCCTTGAACCAAATATTTTTTAAAATTTTTGGTAATCCATGTGTTGATATCCCGGCTGGGTATTTTCTTAAGAATCCCGGGCCGTTACCTTTGTTTTTGACTCCCAAATTTTGAATGTAAACAAAAAACCTGCGTCCTTAAATCCAAAACCCTGAAAAGTTAAATTTTTTTGGGAAACCATTTTGAATGATGATACTTTTAAAATTTGGGTCGGTGAAATAAATTTTTTTCCCCCATACTTTTTTTGATAACCCCCTCTTTTTGACTTCAATCCTCCCTTGGTTTTTTCAGTATAAAATCTTTTTCCTGGTAATTATTGTTTTAAAGGGGTTTTTCTCCTTTTTAAACCTTTATTTTTTTAAAAATTTAAAACCGGGTCATTTTAAATTTAATTTTTTAATAATTACTTGGCTAAATCTTTGTCTCACTGAAACACATATTTTTTCTTGTTAAAATGATTTAAATGTCTTTGAATGGAACAATGATCCCCCCAAAAAAGGTCTATTCTTAAATTTTGGGGGTTTAGAGGGAAAAAGTCCTCGAATTTCTTACATTAAAAATTTTTCCCCTTTAATGAAACTTTGATATATATCATTTCCTCCCAGAAAATTTTAAACAATACATTTTTTGAATGATTCAAATTTGTTGAAGTTTTAAAAAGCTGAACCCCTTTTTTTTGGTTTTATTATTTCTTTTGGGAAAAATTTCCCTTTCGTTTTGGGGTTTGGGGTTAAAATTTTTTATGTTCAGAAAAACCCCGTAAATTTTAACCCCCTTTATGAAAAATGTATTTCAAATGGTTTTTTTATAAATTTTTCTTAAGTGACGGGGGGTTTACAAATTTTATCTACTCCCATTTAAGGGGTGTTATCTGATGAAATTTTTCAATTCTTCTAAAATTTTGTAAATAATAAATACATTTTTATCATTGGGAAAAATATAGGGTCTCCCTTTTCTAGGGGGTGAAAAAAAGGGTTTAATTTTTTTTTGTAAGTGTACAAATAAAAAAATTTTTAAACGATTTTCCTTTAAATAGTTGAAAAAATTGGTATTCTAAACTTTTTCTTCCCTAAGCAAAAACTATGTTTTTTGAAAATTGACTAAAAAGAATTTTTTTTTTCTTCTGCCAAACTGATTGTTTGTCAAATCTTTTAACTTGAAAATTTCCCTCCGAAAATTTGGTCGGTTTCCAAATTAGTAGTGTTTGTCCCTTTATTGACAAAAAACATTTCAAAAACTTAAATTTTTCTTTTCTTAAATTACTTCCATGGTTGGCCATCAATTGATTGTTGCAAGCTTTAAAAGGGGGGCTTTGAATGGTTCCCTTTGGTCCCAAGGGGTTTTCCCCTTTTGCGGAGAAAAGGTTTTAGGGGGAAGATTTTAAGTTATGGTAACAGGAAAAAATAAACCCCCGGTTTCCCTTTTTTTTGAAAAGTTTGGAACCCCGTGACCGAAAATTTCCGGGAAAAAAACTCTGGATTCAACAGTCATTAACCCCACATGAAAAGTCATATCAACAAAATTTTCTTCTTGTTTTAACTTTCGATTTCTGGTTTGCATTCTACACCAAATAAAATTCCCTTTTTTTGGCCCTGAAAAAAGAATTCAATTTTGGGAAATTTTTTTTTTTCTATATAAATTTGGGGAAAATTTTATTTTTAAAATTTACAAACATCCAGATCAGAAAGGGAATTTTATAAAATAATTTTCTGGGTTTTTTTTAACCTCTTTTTTTTATTTTTTCATAACCTTTTTTGTTCAGTAACTTATTTTTTTTTTTAAAAAGTCAATTTTTCAAAAAATCCTCCTCCCCCCCGGGTAAAATTTTTTTTTTTTGTTTCTTTGCAATATCTTTTTCAATGTCCCCCTTTATTTCTTTCTCCCTCCGGTTTTAAAAAATTTATCTTTTCTTTAAGGGTTTTTTAAAGTTGGAAATGTGGGGTCCTTTTAAAATTTTTTTTGGGAGTTGTAAAAAAACTGCATAGCTTATGGGGCCCGTCTTTTTTTTTTTCCTTTATTTTTATTATCCCCCCAAAAGGGGTTCTTTATTTAAAATTTTTCTTTAATTTTTACATTATTACTACCCGTTTAAATCTGGAAAACTTTTTTTAAATTCTGAAATTTCCCATTCCTTGAATTCTTTTAAAACTCTTCATATTTGCGTGTCTTATAAAATCATTCTTAAAAAATTTCCTTGACTTCCCAACCCTTTTTTCCGTTTCTTCGTTTTCCCTTTTTCTGGATCGTCCTTTTTCTTCTTTTCCTTCCTCCCCGAATCGCGGGATCCCCGGGAACTCCCCGGTTGCTTAATTAGGCAGGAGGGCGGTGATTCTTTAGATCCCAATTTTATGTGAAAAATGATTTTTTTTTTAAACTAAAAGGGACTTTTTTAAATAATGTTTTTAAGGTTTCGACAGACGATAAGAAAAATTTAATTCTTTAATAATAAATTCGTCCCCAAAAAATCCTAAAAATTTGAATGGCCCCTAGTGGGAAAACGAGGAAATTGATAATAAAATTGAATATTCAATTCATGCCCCATTAAAAAAATGTCGGGGTTTTATTTAATGTTTTCCCCAAAGACGGGGAAACCGAAAATGCCCCAAATAATGTCACGGAATAATTCTGACGGAAAACGGGCGTCCGGGGGGGCTTTTCCCGCCCACGCCGAAATTTCGCTCTGAAAAATTTGATCGGGAAACGTTTTGGGATCCTCCCCCTTTTCCGAGCTTTCCCCGGCGTTGGGGGTTTGGGCGGAGGCAGGGAAACGTTTAAAGGGGTTTTCTAATTTCCCACGGTTTAAACGCCGCCACCACTGCCGAACGGCACCCAAAACCGCGGGGGGCCAATTCTCCTGTCGGGAAGCAGGATCCCCGCGCTTTCGGGACGAACCCTCCGGCTGCAAAAAGCAACCGCGAAGGAAGCGCCCGCCGCGCCCGGGGCCCCATTTTAGCCGCCTTTGGAAACTAACCCCCGAATTTCCCCGCCCCCAACGCTCTCCCTTTAATGGCCCTTCTAGCCCGGCCGGGAAAAAAGGTGTGGGTCCAGGCAGGAAAACTGACAGATGTAAAATTTTTTACGAATGAATTTTTTCGGGAAATGGTTTAAAGAAAATAATGCCCAAAAAGGAAAAATCCCATCTTCCCGGAAAATGTTTTAAATAAATTTTGTTCGAAACGAATTTCTTAAAGACATGATAACTCAAAAATCTGAAATAAAAAATTTTTTATAGGGGCTGCATTCAAAAATTGTTTTTTTCCAAAAAAAATTTTTATATGGAACCCCTTTTTAAAAATTAAAAACCAACAATTATTTTAAAAATAAAACCAAAAATTCAGGCAAAAAAAATGTGACATATTTTCAATAAATTTTTTTGAAAGGAAAGCAAAACATGGGAAACCCGTAATATTGTTCTGTTTGATTATAAACTTTAAATCTTTTACGAAAAAACAGGAAACTCTTTAGATCAGTTCTATTTCCAAAGGACTTTATTCAATCTTCAAGGGTACTATGATTTTCATGAGCATTTTTTTATAAAAAAAAAAAAAAAAATGAACAAACCAAAAAATTAGTTTTTTTATTTTATTTAAAAAAATTTTCAAAAACCCCTTTTTTCAAAGTGGAAATTTAAAATTTTTTAAAAAATCCCCTTTTAACTTTTTAAACTAACTGTTTTGAGTGTAAAATGTGGAAAAAAAACCTTTTTCTTAATGGGGATGGGCTGTTTGGCCCAAAAGGGGCCGGGAGGGCCCATTAAAAGCAAAAATTTGATGAATCTACCCAAAAGGGGGTGGAAAAACAAAGTTCGGGGTTCCCGCCCCGGGGCAGGCGGAAAATAAAAATTTTCCTTGTGCTGAACTATTTTAATTCTTATGATTTTAAGAAAGAATTTAAACCCTTTTTGGTTAATTGAAAGGAAAGGGTGACACAATTCTGCCTCCCTCAAAAAAATGGGAAAAAAACGGGGAGGTTTCCTGTTTTAAAATTTTTAAAATTCAATTATTTTATGTTGTAAAAATTTATTATTTATTTATTAAAATAATAAATTTTTTTATATAATGTCAAAAATTGGTTAGGTTGGTTTCTGGGACCAATAGGGTAAAAATTTCCCCAAAAAACGGGTTGTGAAAATTACCTGTGTACATTTTCCCCGTTCGGGAAATAAAGAAAAAAAAGGTTGGGTGAAAAAAACTTTAAACATTCCAAAGGGGGAATTTAAAAATTTCAATTTAAAGGGGGAAAATTGGAGAAGCCTTATTTTATGAAATTTTAAAAAAATTTTGTCAACCAACTTAAAACCAGAAAAAATACACGGGGGGGCGGCGGTTCAGTGGCTGGGGAAAGAAATGGATTTATATAGAAAATTCTTTTACCAAGAAAGAATTGGGAAGAGAAATATTGAACATTTAAAACCTTATAAATTTTAAGGGAACATTCCCGAAAATCAAACCCAAAAATCATTCTCTTTTAATCCCCAAACATCATGCCCAAATAAAATTTTTTGGGGGGTGTAAAACAGCCCCCCATGGACAAGGCCAAGAATCCCTCGGGGCCTTTTAAAAGGGTATAAAAAAAGGGGCTTTGGCCTCGCCTTAAACCGGGGGTATTCCGGGGGGTTTTTTCGAAATCCCCGTTGGGTAAAGAAAACACCATTTTAAAAAGAATTTGTCGGGTGTGGAGGAATAGGGGAAAAGGGAATTTCCCCCCCTACAGGGCCGCCATCAAAAGGCCCCCCGACCATCCCCTAAAATTTCCCCCGTGGGGGGCCCCTGGGGGAAAACCTTTTCCAATTTAAAAGGGGCCCACCCCGCCTGCTGCCCTCTTCTTCTCTGGGAAAAAACAAACCCCCCCCCCCTACCCCTCGGAAAAAAGAAAAACGATACGGGAGTAACCGCATCTCCCCGTTGCACAAAATCATCGTAAAAACCCGGAATGGCCCCAAAAATCCTGCCTCCCCCCAGTTTCCAAAAAAGGGGTTCCCAAATTTAGGAAAAAAGAAAAAAATAATCATCATCATCATAATAAAATAATTATCATTATTTTTACTACTAACAGGAAACACTGTGGGAAACCAAGTCCTTCAAGGGAGATGAAGGGAATAATTTCAAAAAATTTTAATGGAAGCTTTTTAAAAGAAATAAATTTTGAAAGGGAAACAAGATAGCCATGGCTTTTAAGGGTGTAAATTAAGTGGATTTTTTTTGTTTGGGGAAAATTCCCCTTTGATAGGAACAATTCAAAAGCTGAACAGGCTGTAAACAATTAAGGGTGGAAATTTCCCCTTAAGGAATTGGAATTTTCGAAAAAGAGCCAAATTTAATCATTTACCTTTTTTTGTAGGAAACGGGCCCTTTATTAACTGACAAGCTTGGATGATTAAACGATTGGCAGCGAAAACGTGGAACTTTGGGGAATCAAACTGTATTACAACTTTTTTGAAATTAAAGTTCCCAAGCAAGGGGTTTAGGGGCATTCAAACTGAAACCAGCTGGATTTAAACTTTTTTGGGGAGGTCTTTTTTGCCCCGGGCAACTTGTTCAGTGGCTGGGAAAAATTTAAACCCAAACCCATAGAAAGACTCTCCCTTCAAAATTTTTCAAACTCAATTGAAAATTAACCGGAAAAACATGGTCTATTTGGGGGACCACCCTAAGGTTTTAACCCCCCTGGAAAACCCCATTCTTTGAATACTTTCATCATACATTCATTCAAACCGTCAGTTTTTTTTGGAACTTATAACCCCAAAAGGGAAAGTCTACTAAATGGGGAGAAAGAATATAAAAGTAACTCATTTTTCAAGACTAAAACGAAATACGGAAAAAATTTTTTGGAGTCTGATTTGGTGATTTTTTTAATCTTTTTTCTTTTATGTCTCATTTTTTCAAAACTATCATTCATTCAATATTGCAATGAGTCATAAAAAAATATCTAATTTGTGATAAAATGACTGTATCCTTTCGTACAGTAGTTCAATTCAAGATTTTTTATTTTTATTTTTTCCCCGGAATTTCCCAATATTAAATTAAAAAGGAATAATAAACATTTTTGATTTTTTTCTTTAATTTATGTTTAATTATTAGTTTCCAAATTTTGACATTCCCATGGTTATTCCAATTGAATCAAAACTTAGGGCAAATTGGTCAAAATTTTATTGGTTCATGTCAATTTCATTTTAAAAATAATTTTAAAATAAAAGGGGCTTTTACTAAGGAAAATGAAGTTTTATACTTTTCATGTATTTATATTTGGTGATAATAATTTTTATCTGTTCGGAAAAACGATAATACCAAAAATTTAAATCTTTACAATGAGCGTCCCCCCAAAAAGGAACGAAGTCCCTGTCTTTTAAAACCGGGTTTTTTAAAAAACGGGAAAACACTTTTGAAAACTATAATTTCAAAGGGGAATAAAAATAACGGGGGGGGGATAAAGGGGAAAAAAACAAATTTAAAGGGGGAAAAAATTTTTTTTGTCAAAAAGGAACGGGCCAGAAAAATTTTTCCGGGAAATTTCCCCAACTGAACGGGGGAATTTGGGGTTAAAAATTGGCCTTTTTTTCTTTCCATGTTATTAAAATTAAAATATGAGCGGGAACCCCCACAAATAAAAATTTTTTTTTGACAAAATAAAGCAAAATGAAATGACTCCAGCTTGGTTTTTTATTAGTTTGAAAAAAAAATTGATTTGGGCTCAAATTTAAAAGGTTTTCCCGTCGGACCCAAAACCTTTTTAATTAATTTTTGACCGGAAATAAAATTTTTTTCCCAGGGTTAACCTTTTTGAATACAACATTTGACATCATTTATTGATTAAAAAATGCTCTGATTTTTAAATAAATTTTTGTGCAAATTTGAAAGGAAAAACATTATATTGGGAAAAATTCGAAAATAAACCATTGAATGGGAAATTTTGGGCAACATTTTTCAATTTTTTCCCAACAAACTTCCCTTTTTTTGCATGTTTGAAGAAAAATGCAAATAAAAATTTTATTAAAAAAACAGGTAAAAAACCCTGCCCCCCTTCACGCAAAAAATAAAATTACCCAATAAGGCCCGATTGGCCTTTCTGCAAATTTTTCCCTTTTAAATTTTGACTCGTCAAATTTTGTAAAGTATATGCCATAAAGGTGCTAAACAAAAGGGAGCGGGGAAAAACCAAAAACAACAAAATACTTTGCGCCCGGGCCCCATTTTTTCCCTTTGAAAATTTTGGAAAAGTGAACTGGCATATCCCAAAAAAAGTAATAGCAGAAAAAAAAAATGTTGGTTTTTGGAACCCCCAAAAAAAAAACTCATACTAATTGGGGCCCCCAAGGCCCCTTTTTGGGGTTTTTGGTTAGAGGATACTGCCCTAAAACGGGGGACACCAACGGATTCAAAAGTCCCTTTCTAATGGGGGGGGGCATTTCCTTCCCTTCCCCCCTGGGGGTTAAGGGGGTATTTGGAATTAAATTGGGGGGAAACATTATTTAATGTTTTCCCCGGGAAAAGAAAACAAAATTTTTTAAAAACTTCCCCGGAAACTATTTCAATTTTTCCCCCCAAAAAAGCAAGGCAACTTTTTAAAAATGCCCCTTTAGGAAAGAAGGGGTCCCCCCCCCCTGATTGGGAAAAACCCCCCCGAAACCCAACCCGGAAAGGGCCAAATTTCAACCCCCTTTCCCCCAAACACAACCCCCGGGGGCCCTTAATAAAAAAGGATTTGGGGAAATAAATAAGGGGGTTTTGCCGGGGAATTTTGGGAGGCTGTTATTTGAAAATGAAACTTTGGTTAGAAGTTTTAATTTTTTGGGAAAACAAAGGTCGGGGAAAATTTTGGGGTTGGAAAGGGAATTTTCAAAAAAGCCCTTTGAAAATTGGGGGTGGAAGGGAAAAATTTTTGGGGAGAAGGTTAAAGGGGAAAAGGAAAACAGCTCAATAAAAAAAATTTGGCCTAACAACGGAAGAAAAATTTTTTAAAAGGAAATAATTTTAAATTTCCTGGCCCCGAAATTAAAAAATTTTTTTAACAAATGTAAACCTTTTGGGGAAAAATTTCAATTGAAAGAGAAAGGGAAGGCTTCAGGAAAGGGTATTCATTCAGTCAATGATTTTTTACCCATGTCAATAATTATTAAATATTACTATGTCATAATACCTAAAAATTTAATAATTCGGTTTATTTTCTATGATTTGATTCATTTTTGATACGGGATTTTTTCTTTGTGTGTTTGACAAATTTATTCAACTAATTTAAAAAGTTTTGATTATTTCTTTTAAACTGTGTTTTTCTTCCCAAAAAAAATTGAAGGTTAACGGGAAAAACTGGCCCCAAAAAAATGGAATTATAGTGAAATAAATTTTTCCTTTTTGAAAATTTCGAAAAACTCTATTTCCCAGTTTGCAAAAAATCGTCATATTTTAAAAAGACTCTGCTGCAAAACCCTTTTTGTAAATTTTTTTTTTTACTATAAATACATTTCAAATCCCATGATTTATGACCTGTCCCTCAATGAATTTTTTTTAAAATTTAATAAAATTTTCCCCCTATTGCTTTTTAAACTCTAACCACGGTTTTTATTTAAGGAAAAAAATTTTTTTGGGGTAACCCCGGGAAAGGGGGAACTCATTTGCCCATGAACCATGTTCTTCAAAAATAAATCAATGAATTGGTAGCTAAAAGAAAGGGAGTTTTTAAAATTTTGTAAGGCCGGGTTTTTAAGCCAAAATCTTATTTGCGAACTTTTCCGGGATATCCCCTTTTTTTCCCCTCGGGTAAGATGGTCTGGTAATAAAAAGTCGAACAGTAAAATTTCGGTAACCCCACAAATTTCCTACCAAAAACAAAAAGGGTTGCAAACCCATTTTTTAAAATACATTTTAAATCTCAAATGGGGGAAAAACAAAAACGTTTCGAAAAAGAAAGGGGCCCCAAAGGGGAAAAACAAAACCGATGAAGGTAGACGAATTCTCGGGATCATATTTCTTAATTTCCCCCCCTATTATCACATTATACAAAAAAAAATCAAACCTTGACCAAAAAACTTTAACATTAAAAGGGGAAACAATCCCGGAAGGGATCATTGCAATACTTTTTTAAAACCAACCCCTATCAATCAATTACAGAAAATGTTTAAATTTTTTAATTTTCATTTTTAAACAACAAATTTTTTTTTACACTCAAAATGAAACTAACCATGGGGAAAATGAAAAGGGGGTGGGAAACCCCATGAAGGACACTTTATTTCTGCCTTTTAAAGCAGATTTTACATTATAGAAAAATATTATAAAAAAAAGGAGCCCTTTATTTTTACCCTAAATAAGTCAAAAAAGCCCTTTTTGGGAAAAAATTAGTCGGAAAAGAAATGGCGCTGAAAAAACAATAACTTTGAAGAAACCCCAAAGTAATAAAACCAAGAATATGGGTTTTGATCAATGGGGAGTATGTTGGACCAACCCCCTTTAAGAATTTTCAAGGGGGGGGGAAAGATGACATTCCCTTTTTTTAAAATTTTGACATCCCCCCCCAAAAAGGAAAACAAAATTTCATCCCTTTAAAAAAACCCCCTTTTTTCTTTTAAATCCCATTCAACGGGGAATGATTGTCTGGTAACCCCTTTATTCCTCCCCCAACCCTGGGTCCCCCCCCTTTTCTGAGGAAAACAGCCTGAAGAAATTTTACGGCACCCCATCATCGATCGGCGGGGAATCAAATCTGATGATGAACAGGAAAGAAAAACCAAAATATCATTGTTCAAATTTTTTTTGTAAAAATTAAAGGGAAAAAAAAATGAAATTTTTATTTCTATTCATAGGGTTTTTTTATCCCAAAAAAATTTTTTTGGGAAAAAAATACAAATTTAAAAACAAAATAAAGGGGTTTTAACCATTTAAAAAGGGGGTTTTAAAAAAAAAAGAAGGGGGGAAAAATTTTTTTTTGGGGCAAAAAAAAATTTTTAAAAAAAAAATAAAAAATTTTTTTTTTTAAATTTTGTAGGGGAACCCCCGTTTCAAAAAAAAAAACAATACCTTTTCGTTGGGAAACCCAAATTTTACCCCAGTGAAAAGCGGGCCCAAAATTTTGTTTTTTAAATGTTTTTAAAAAAATAAAAAAAAAAAAAATTTTTTTTAAAAAAAATTTAATTTAAAACCCTTTTTTTTTTCCTTTAATATAAAAAGGTTTAAAAGTCAGTGAAAAAATTTTCCCCCCCTTTAAGAAAAATTTTGAAAAGGGGTTTGGGGAAAAATTCAAAGGCCTTCTAGGGCCCCCCCTTTTAAAAAAAGCTTCCAAAAATTTTGAAAATATTTAAAGGGAAAATTTGTTTACCGGTTTAATAAATAAATTCAGTTTTTCAAATTGAAAAAACATAGTTTTTAAATTTGCACAAAAAAGGGAAAAAATTTTTGAAAAAGGGAAATTTGGGGTATTGTTTTTTATGAATGGTGAAGAAAGAAATGTTTTTAGGCAGTTAAAACTTAATTTTCTACGATAATCGCTATCTAAATTCAAATTTTAATTGGGTTTTAAAAATTTTACAATTTTCATTTCAATAAATTTTTTCACTGGTAATTTAAATTATTTTAAAAAAAAAAAAAAAAAAAAAAAAAAAAAAAAAAAAAAAAAAAAAAAAAAAAAAAAAAAAAAAAAAAAAAAAAAAAAAAAAAAAAAAAAAAAAAAAAAAAAAAAAAAAAAAAAAAAAAAAAAAAAAAAAAAAAAAAAAAAAAAAAAAAAAAAAAAAAAAAAAAAAAAAAAAAAAAAAAAAAAAAAAAAAAAAAAAAAAAAAAAAAAAAAAAAATTTTTTTTTTTTTTTTTTTTTTTTCCCAAAAAAAAAAAAAATTTTAAAAATTTTTTTTCCCACAAATTTTTTTTTAAAATTTCAAAAAAATTTTTTTAAAAAATTTTTTTTTTTTTTTTTTTAAAAAAACCCCTTTTAAAAAAAATTTTCCCAAATTTAATTTTTTTTTTTTTTTGGGGGGTTTTTTTTAAAAAATTTTTTTTTGGGGGGGGTTTTTTTTTTAAAATTTTTTTTTTTTTTAAAAAGTTTTAATTTTTTTAAACTTTTTTAAAAATTTTTTTTAAAAATTTTTTTGGGTTGTTTTTTTAAAAAAAAATTTTAAAAAAAAAATTTTTTGGTTTAAAAAAAACCGGTTTTTTTTTTTTTTTCCCCCAAAAAATTTTTTTTTAAAAAAAAAATTTTTTTTTTCCCCTTTTTTTAAAAATTTAATGGGGGGTTTTTGGTTTCTTTTAAAATTTTTTTTTTTTTTTAAATTTTTTTTTTTTTGGGGTTTAAATTTTTTTTTTTAAAAAAAGGGGGGTTTTTTTAGAAAACTTTGGAAAAACCTTTTCCTTTTTTTTTAGACCAATTCTTGCATTTATTTTTGCAAAAAAATTTTCAAAAATGAGTGTCCGTTTCAAAACTGTTTTTCCCCAACAAAACTTTTTTTCCGGGAAAAAATTGTGTTAGAGTATTCAAAGTAAGGTTTGAAAATTTTTAAAATGTAAAAAAAATTATTTTTATTGATGTAAGGGTAAAAATCATGTTTTAAAAGATTTTTAAAAAAACAATTGAATAAATTTTGCAGAGAGCCATTGAAAGAAGTTTTTGCCCATTGTGGGGGATGAGGTTTTTTTTCAGTAATTTTTCATGGAAAACTTATTATTTTTAGAATTCCCCTAAAATTTTACTTTTTTTCCTGTTAAACCTTCAATTGTTTGGGGAAAAAAAAATACCAAATTAAGAAATAATCAAAAATTTTTTTAGTTGAATAAACTTAGTCAAACACACAAAAAAAAATGTTGTATCATGAAAAAAATCAAATCATAGAAAATCAATCAATTATTAATAGGTAAGACATAGAAATTTTTAATTATTGCATAGGAAAATTAAATCATTGACTAATGAATACCCAAATCTGAAGAGCCTTCATCTTCAATTATGTAACCTTTTCAATTGGTTGACATTGTTGTAATATTTCCTGCTGTGCAATTCATTCTTTAAAAGCTTAGCTCTGGTTCTTTAAATTGCCGAGGAAGTGAACCTTCTGAGAGACAATATCCTAACCTTTTCCTTTTCATCAAAACACCTTTCCTAACTTCTGCTGGGATTAGGTCTTGAAATTTCTTACTCGTTTAGGACTGTGTTTGCTTCACCAACATTAACTGTAGTTCACTTCCTTAAAGCCCTTTCAAGTTCTTTTAAATCTTATTACAATCTTAAGGGCTGCAGTTTGAAGTCAGGAGCGGTTTTTTGAACATCCTGATTTTTCCAATCATAGACTTTGCAGTCTTCCTAAACGCACTACAGTTGCATGTTTGTTGAAATTGAAAATAATCTTCATCAAAAGAATTGTATGTTTATGGAAATTTAAATTCAAATATGCTCAATTATCTAAATACCTATCAGAGGAATGAAAACCCACTATTGGGAAAGGACTTTTGGTGCGTATGTTGTTTGGGGGACCCTCAATTCAAGCAGGGTTTTTGCTTTTGTCCACCCCTCTATATTCGCTGGGATAGGTTCCTTCATAGTAATTACATTGTAATCGGCGCAAGTAGCATCTTTCTGTTCTTGAGAAACTATTCCGCTGCAAAATCTTAGGTACAATTGGGACATGATTTCTTAATTTACGATCACACTTTCAATCGAGCAATGACTTGCAGCAAAAGCTGCAACATTGAGCCTACAATTCTTTTACTGTTAAGAGCAGAATGATTTTTACACTTCTTTCATTAAAAAATTTTTATTTTACATTCATGTCTATTTCTCAACTGAATCTACAATGAAAATGTGATAATAAAATGTCCAAATTCATTCAAAGGTGATTGTGTGCAATCCAAGATATAGAACTTTTTTCTCAATGTACTGAATCTTTTTTAGGAACAATGAGCATTTTATACGTGTACGTAAAGTGAATTCGTTGAACAACCATAGGAAAAATAAGCCCAGTACTCATTTGGCAAAAATTTGATTTGGCGACTGAAGCAATCTGCAAATTGAGAACTAGAATAACTAATATAAAACCAAGTAGAGTTATTTCATCAATCTTGAGTATTTGACAATAAACTTTACTTAAGGCCAGTATTTTATACTAATTTTACATCACCGATTAAAAGTGAAGACATTTCTGACATCATTGATCGCTGGTTAAAACCGGACATGATTCTGGTAACGACTGACAAATACCATGGTCGCCTGATTGACGCTTCCCCCAGTATACACTGGAATATAGTTTAATCAAAGTGATGGTGTACTTGTTCTATAATTTGCATTGGAAAGTTTTACTATCCAATTTTCCCTTTAGAAAAAAAAAAAAAAAAAAAAAAAAAAAAAAAAAAAAAAAAAAAAAAAAAAAAAAAAAAAAAAAAAAAAAAAAAAAAAAAAAAAAAAAAAAAAAAAAAAAAAAAAAAAAAAAAAAAAAAAAAAAAAAAAAAAAAAAAAAAAAAAAAAACCCAAACGCAAAAAAAATTTAAAAACGAAAAATTTTTAGCCTTTAATATTTTAAAAAATTTTTAAATTTTTTCCCAAAACCCTTGAAAAAATTTTTAAAATTTTTTAAAAAAATTTTTTAAAAAAATTTCCCTTATGGCTTTTTTTTAAAAAAAATTTTTTTGGGGTTTGGGGCAAATTTTTAACCCTTTAAAAATTAATTTTTTAAAAATAAAAAGGAAATTTCAATTTTTTAAAAAAAATAAAAAATTTAAATTTTATAATAATTTTAAGGGGGTTTAAAAATAATTTTCCTTTCCCCACAATTTGCATATATTTAACCCAACCTTTTTAAAACCCATTAAATTATTAAAATTTTAAAAAAATTTAAACCCCATTAAAAAAATAATTTATCAATATTTAAAAAAATTTTAATTTTTCTGGTAAAAATCGAAAATTTGAGAAATTTAAATTTTTTAAATAAAAACCTGAATATTTTTTAAATTTTTTAAATAACTTTCTTAAGCCGTTACTTATTTACTTTTTCTAACAACATTATGAAATGTATAAAAATTTTTTATAGTTTAGTTAAAAATTTCCTCCAAATTTTACCAATTTTTGACAAAAACTTTCAAATTCCAATTTATTTTTAAAGAATTTTTTTTACCTTGAATTATTTATCAAATTGGTATCTTTTTTTGGGAAATTTAAAATTTGGTATTTTCCCTTTTTTAAATTAAATTTGTTATTAAAATTAATTTTTAAAATTTTCCCTGTACGTAATTCTTTAAACAATATTTAGAAATAAAAATTAATTTATTCTTTGGTACAATTATGGTTAAAAGTATAATTTTTAAAATTACAGAATTGCCAAATTTTGCAATTTTTAATAGTTAACAAAATAAAATAAATTAATAATTCCAAATTCAAACTTTAAATTAATAATACCAAATTATATCCATTTTTTAAATATAATTTTCAATGATTTGAACAAAGAAAAAATTAATTAATTGTAAAAGGGGTACAGTAATTTTTATATATAATTGTTAATTGTAATAATTTTAAATTTAGAAAAAATAATAAGAGGATTAAAAAAAAAAATTAAAAAATAAAAAAAACCCCAAATTTAAAAATTTTTTTTTCGTTTTTTTTTAAAAAAAATTTTTTAATACCCTTTTTAAAAAATTCCTTTTTAAATTTAAAAAAAATAAACAAATATTAAAAGATAAAATTTAAAAAAATTTTTCATTAATTTTTGGGGAAAATTTTCGGAAGGGGTTTAAAGGAAAAATTTTTTTTTAAATTTTTCCTTTTTTAATTTATTTTTGTAAAAATTTGTGGGGTTCCCCTTTTTGGGAAATTTTTAAAATCATCTTCAGAGAAGATCCCAAAAAAGGGGGTCCAGGTTTTAAATTTTTTCCCAATTTTTGGAATTCAGCAAAAGGGAAAGGGTTTTAAAAAAGTTAACCATTTTTACTTTTTTAAATTGGGGTTTAATTTTAATTTATTTTTAAATTTTAAAGGTGGGGAAGGGGAAACTTCAGTTGATTTAAGGAAAAAATCATTTGAAATTTCCAGTTTTTTGAAAGTGTTATTTTTAAAAAAACCCCCCAATTTTAAAACCCAAAAAAAAACTTTCTTTTTTATAAACAGGGGCTATTTTCTAAAAAACCCCTTTTTTCCCAATTGAAACCTCCCCTTTTTCCCCAAAGCCTTTAAAAATTCCCTTGGGCTTTGGCCATGTTCTTTTTAAAAAAAATTATATTTTTTTTTGTAAAAAATTTTCTTTTTTTTTCCCCTTTTAAGGTAAAAAGGAGAAAATTTTTGGTTTTGCAAATTTTTTGGGATTTGTAACTTTTTTCCCTCCCAAAATTTAAAATTTTTTTTGGGGGAAAATGGTAGGGGGGAAATAAGAGGTGGCCCGGTCCCCCCCCAAAAAAATTCATGCCCCACAAATAGTTTAATAAAACCCCAAACCGGGTTAAAATTTTAAAATTTAATTAGGATTTTTCCCTTTGGCCCCTTTTCTTTACAAAAATTAAAAAGGATTTTTACCAAGCACAAATTTGCCCGGGGTTTAAATTCGCCCCCCAAAAGGTTTCCCCAAACCAAAACCTTGTTAAGGGGGTTTGGGGAGGGGGGTTTTTTTCTTTTGAAAATTTGAAAAATTTTTTAAGAAAAAAATTTGGGCTTAAAAGGCTTTTTCCCTTTAACAATAAAAAATTGAATTTTTAAAAATTTAATCAAATTTGGTTTATTTTAAAAGTTTAAGGTTTTGGGGGTTACTAATATTGGTTCAATTGATTTCAAGTTCAATTTAAAATGCGTTAATGTTAAACTTAAGTCAGAGTTGAATTAAGGCTGATTCTAGCTTGAAACAAAGGTGGACTGGCTGGAACATTAAAGTTGATTTTAAAAATAAAATCAACTTGTACAGTTGAAACTTCAGCTTATTGCACTGTTAAAGTTGAATTAGGCTGTTTGATCAAACTGGATCTTTCAATCAAAATCCACTTAATTTAACGAAAAAAACTATGCTATCTGGGTCCCTTGCAAACAGTGGCGGTAGTTCATTCTCAAAACTCCACCTTGTTCATCTATTGACTTTTCACCCTCACCCTTTCAAGCCTGTCTATTTGGACCCCTTGGCTTAAAGCACAGTGTCTCTTGTTGGTTAGTAAATAATGATAATTATTTATTTTGATGATGATTATTTTTTTTTTTTTCCATTGAGGTCCACTTTCCTGAAAGGCAGGGATGACCCGGGGTTTGCCCCAAGTTTTTGAGATGATCTTTGAACTGAGATTGCTACTCCGCAGTCAATGTATTTACATCTTCTTCTGGGACTGGTAGGGAGCGGTGATACAGCAGGTGGCCCCCAGGGTTTGCCCTCTCCCGAAAAAGAGAATTGGGCAGGGTGTTGAGGCTCAACTACTGGTTAGATGGCAAGGCCCAAAGCCTGGGCCCATTAATGGGAATTGCGGTATTGAGGAGGTCTGGGGTCAGCATTGATCGCGGTTCTCTGAGCGGGAAATTCGAAGCGCCTATGCCTCCCCCCACCAATGCTTACAACATTTGTCCTGAGGGATGATACGCCATACACAAAAGGGAATTTGCCACCCGGGAAACCCTTGTTTCGGTGATGGTTTGGAAGGTGAGGCCGTGGACTCCTTTCTTTATAGCCTTTTGAAAGCTGCTGAGGGACTCTTGTAGTTTTTGGGCCCGTGTGCTGTGAGTTTCATAAAACTGTGTTTCAGATGATTGTATTCAAAGAATCAGTCTTGAGTTGAGTTTAAAAAGGGTTTAAACCTTCTTTTTATGGTGACAAATGCATCAATGAGTTTCTACCACGTCTTCAAGTCCTTTTCTTGCAATGAAGTTGTCAAATAATCGATGGAAATATTTTCTATATGAATCCACTTCATCTTCAGGCCACTGAACTTTCTGACTTGAATTCTCTTTGTTAATGAGTTTTGACAAAATTTTTTGAAATTCATAAAATAATCTTTCCAAATTCTTCCCCTTTAGAATTTTCTTATCCCAATTTGATAAAATTTGACAATCTTCTAATGTTATTTTTTTAAATTCAATCTTTATATTTTACATTATATTACCGAGTTTCTGAATAAAATACCGTGAATTTCACAACAAATGTTTATTAAATTTCTTCTGTGTTTAATCCCGGTTGTACTGTCAATTTAAACTAACCATTTTGACTTATATAAAAAAATTATTATTTTAATCAATAAATAATAATATTTTAAACATGGGAATAATTCTAATATTATATAATTTAGAATCAATTTTGCTGGTTTCCCTTTTTAATGGGGGATGATGTGCCTCCATTAGTATAACATCAGAAACTTGATTGATTACTAAAATTTGCTTTCATAATGAAAAGAATTAAAAGTTCAGCATCTTATTGAGAAGTAGGTTCCAGTTCTGACCAGGGCAAATCACTGAAGTAATCTTTAATTGGTAGTTCATCAAATATTGCGTAATACTGAAGCAATTTCTTAGACCTCTTGTGCCAACCATCCAAAGCAGACGCTTGCTTTCCACTATTTACACACAAAAGTAGATTAAAAGTCAAGGATTTGAAACATAATCCTTTGAAAAATGTTTTGTAAGACTTTGCAAATAAACTCAATATTTGAGCTTTTCACTTTTTGTTATTTTTGTTTTATAAATACTAGATGTCATGCAACATAGCACATGTGCTCGTGAAATTGAATATCAGAATTCCAATCAAACGATTAAAAGTTCTGCCAATGCTTCTCTACTGAGAGGGGAGAGCTTATAATCACATATCATTGAAGCAAATGCACTGGTTCATAGCTATATTTTTAATCACAATTATTGAAAATATGTACATTTTTAACTTGCTCTGAATTTTGAGTTTCAATTTCAAATAATTGTTGGTAGCTCATTTTAATTAAAAGTCCATCAAATTCTTCTTATAATCTTTTGAATGAGTCCATCAATTTAAAAATTTTCTCTATTTTCAATTTTAAATTATCATGTCTCTATAATTCTTTTTGACAAACAATATTGCTTTCTTAGAGGTGATTTGTTTCATTTGCTTTGTTTGTCATTTTTTAATTGAACATTTTCTTCAAATTCATTCAAAAATATGGAATAATTTTGACATTTGTCAGTATACTCTTGCCTAAGTACACTCACTGCTTCCCGGGCGCCGGCGTACAGTTTCAGGGCGCGAGTGACGAACGACAGCGACTCAGGCGGCAGTAGCTCGGCGTAGCCAAGAGGCTGAAACAGGCGCCGGCGCGGCGGGGCTCACCTTGTTGCTTATATTGCAGCCGGATGATTCGTCACTGCACGCGTAAAATTTACCCCGTTAACCCGACGCGTAGTAGACGATGTATTCTCGCTTGTACCGCCGTTGCGGTGGTGGTTTTAAAATGGATAAAAGTGCGGCGAAGTGTTTACCGAAGAACACTAGAACCGAACTTTTTCCCCCGCCCCTCCAAAAAAAGCTTATCGCAACCCCGGGGGGGGGGGGAAACCGCCTGCGAGAGGGAGGATGCGCCAACAAACCTCCGATCACTGCTTTTTCCTAACCGAGGGCAACGCGGCGGGCGCCCTCCCCGACGTTCGGGCAAATTTTTTCCCGTGAAAATTTTTTAAAATGGAAACGCTTGGCTTAATAATTTTGGCACTTTTTCAATGCATAATTGAATATTCAATAACTTTTATGTAATCAGACCTCTGAT
Source organism: Sogatella furcifera (assembly GCA_017141385.1). NCBI lineage: Eukaryota > Metazoa > Arthropoda > Insecta > Hemiptera > Delphacidae > Sogatella > Sogatella furcifera. Next base: position 16,004,833 of record CM029555.1, read on the forward strand.
TCCCCCACAAAAGCCATTCAATTTTTATGATTTTTTTTGGACGCATTAGTTTTCAACAAATTGATTTTTTCCCCGGGGGGTCACCAGCTCTGTAAGAAACACCCAGTAGTGTAGTCACCGTAGTTTTGTTTTCAAAACAAAAATCATATTTCATCATAAGTAGGTCACTAGATCTTCAGCAATCCCCGCTCTCTCTTCCCCCCCGGTTAACTATGCAAACCCCGTGAATCCCCAAAAAGACCGCCGGAGGGGAGTGACCCCGCGTTTCCCGGGGGAAAGGAAAGGAGAAGAGAAGCAGAAGGGACGATCAGGACACCAAAGGAACAAAAAAAGCAACAAAAATAAGGTAAAATGTCCGGAAAATTTTTACAAATTAAATGAGTTCATGAACGACATCGCAAATAGAAGAGTTTTTAAATATCTTGGGGAATTCAAGGAATGGGGCCTGAAAAATTTAAAAAAAAAAAATCCAGAGTTCGGGTAGTAACAATTAGTCTTAAAAATCTTTTGGAAAAAAAAATGAAACTCTTTTTTAGATATTAAAGTCATTGAAATAAAAAACAAAGACAGGCCAAAAGTTTATGAAAGATGTGTTTACAACTCCCAAAAAAATCCCCCCCAAAAGGACCCTGCCCGGGGTCCAATCATGCCCCGGAAAATTCCCCTAAAAACAAGAAAAAGGGAAAACCTTCAAACACAACTGGAAGTGAGAAAGAAAAAAATAGTGAAAAATTAAAAGGGCCCCGGGAAAAAGAATTTGTGAAAAAAGATAACATAAAAAAAAAAAAAACAGGCCCCGTTGGGGAGGATTCTTTTTTATGTGGACTTTTGGAAACCAAAAATAAGTTACTGAACAAAAAGGTTTGAACAATGAACAAAAAAAAAAGAGGGCCCAAAAAAAAAACCCGGGAAGTAATAGTTTGATTTTCCCTTTAAATCTGAACGAAAAAAGAAACGGGAAATATATAACAAAAATTTCCCCAAATTTTTTCAGGTATAGAAAAACAAAAATTCAAAAAAAAAGGTTTAGACCATTTTTTTAATGGGGCCCCTAAAAAAAAGGGGAATTCTGCATTAGGTGGGGGGGAAATTAAACCCAAAGAAATCGGAAAAAAAAAAATTAATAAGAAGAAAATTTTTTTTGGGATATGACGTCAAAAGGAATTAATGACTACGTTGCAGCCCAGAGATGTTCAAGTTAATTTTTTCGGTGGGTGTCCAAACTTGTAAAAAAGAAAAAAGGCCTTGTGGTTTTCCCTTTTGGGGATAATTTAAAAATCCCCCCCATGAATTAATCCCCCAGTCTGCGTCAACTGAAAAGAGAGTGGATAAGCCCTCGGATCACAAAGTGAACTATTCAAAGTGCCCCTTCTATTTAAAAGCTTTGCAACAATAAATTGATAAAACCCCAACTAAAAGGTAATAAAAAAAAATTTGAAAAAAATTTTTTTGAAATCAAAACCCTTTTTGTCAATAAATAAAAACACCCACATCTACTAATTAATGGTACATAAAACCCATTGAGGGAAATTTTTAAAAATTGTTTAAAAAAAAGCAGCATTTTTTAAACAATCAGCTAAAAGCAAATGTTTGATAAACAATTTTAGTAAATTCTCAGCATAAACATATTTTTAAACCTTAGAAGAACGAAATTAGAATGTCAGATGGCCTTTCTCCAATTTCAAAAAAAGGAAATCGCTGAAAAAACGTTATTGGAGCGGCCTTGTCGATGTACACTTACAAAATAAAAATTCAACTCTCGAATTAAAGCACTATTCACACTAGACAAGCAGACCCCTATATTTTTTGCTTCTTGTTAATGACCCAAATGTTTCACATTTTTTAAAATATTTTAGAAAATTAACAAATGGTCATCGAAATCATCCTCTTACAATGGGAAAGTAGATCAATTTTGGGGGTCAATTTGGGCCAACGCCCACTGCAATCGAATTCTAAGCATTATTCTATCAAAAAACCATTTGAAATCATCTTTCACCCAAAAGGGTAAAAAATTACATGGATTTTCTGAACATATCAAGTCTCATCTAAAAACTCATAAAAGAAATTTTCCCAAAAGAATATAATAAATCCGAATCAAAAAGGGGCCTTTTAATAAACAGTATGCTAATTTAAAAATTTTAACCACGGGTCAAATAACTCCAATCATTCAAAATGCTGTTTCTTTTGGGAGGGAAATCGATATATCTCAAAGCTCAAAAAAGGGGGTTGCTGCGAAGATAAATTTGAAAGGATAACGAATTGGGGACATTTCTAATCCCTACAATTTCCCAAATACAGAGGATTCTGTTTAACAAAAAAGCGGAGGATCATATTTTCCATTCAATAACAAGCTAATACACAAAAAAGAAAAATTTTTGGTCAGTAGGAAATAAGTTTAAATTAATGGGGAATTATTGGAAAATTAATAAAATTGATCCGGATGACTGCATTTTTGGGAAAATGAAAGCGTGGATGGACCCCCTGGAAGCGGAAAAAACCCACTCAATTCTACAAAAAACCGTACCAGGTAAAGATCTTATCCCCAAACCCCAAATGGGGCGGGATTAGAAGTCATAAAACGGCTATAAAAACAATCTCAATATATGGCGCGACAACTTTTCCACGCCTCACTACGGTATCATCATTCATCTAAATGGACCTCAAAAAAAATTTAATCTTGTCTTCTGATGAGCCATTTTTGCACGCAGGTTTTTTTGGGGATACATCTCTAAATTGAGTCAAGCAAAGGAGTAATTTTGGGTCAAGCGATTCTGGAAAAATCAGCGGCGTCTATGACCTGGCAGGGTGCATCACTTCAAAGGGTCTCACACAGAAAATAAGGGGAAGGGTGCCCAATGGATGTCTGCTACCCTGTCAATTTCTACAAGAAATACACACCACCAATGAATTTCGGGTAAATTCAACCAACATTTAGTAACGGAGAATATCAGTCACGGGAAAAAAGGAACACTTACCCCCACTGGAAAAATGCATTATAAGAGGGGTTAAAAGAAATTTTGGATTTTTGAATATAAAATTTTAAACAATCGAAAAAACTCGAGTCCTATAAAATAAAACGTTGTTTTTTTAATAAAAGCACTAAAAACCTTTTGGGCAATAAAAATTAGTACCCAAAAATGATAGCAGCACTAAGTAGACACGCATTCCTTTAGATACTTTTAAATGGGAATGGACTTGATGTTTTCGATAGCAAATAAGATTTAGGGTAAAAAGAAAAAGACATAATAAAACGTAGACCATTTTGGTTTTAAAATTGTAAATGATGGACAATAAATTTTTCAATATTGGTGAGGAATTAAACTCTTCGAAGTAGATGATGTAAATTTATGGGATGTGGCGGAAGTTTATTAATGCTACTGGAAAAAATTCAATCTAAAAATTTTTTTGTCCTAATATAAGAAGTATAAAAAAGAAATTTCAATCAATTATGGTTAAATTTAAAAAATATGTCATTGGGTTTATCATTTTTAAATGCTGGTTAAAAAAAATTTTTTAGCCAAAAATGATAACTCATATTCTGTTCTGAAAACAATTTTTACAAAAATTTGGAATTATCATCTTTTAAAAAAAATACAATTTTTTTGTATAAATTGAAAATTTAACAGGCAAACGGTTTTAAAAAAATTGGGGCGTGAAAATTTGTTTAAAATTTATTACAATTTATAGATCTCCATCCCCTCCCACATATCACTCTTTTTTTAAAGTGAGGGAAAAACAACAAATTAAAACGTAAACAGATTATTTTTTATTGGAGATTTGAATATAAACCTCTCCAATTTCCCTTCCTCAACAATTGGGGTTTTTGAATTCCTCAAGTGAATATGGTTTTAGATATTGTATTAAAAAAGCTACAAAAATTACCCGGAAAACTTTTCCCCTTATAGACCATATTTTGAAATTTTTTGGCCAATTCTAATCATATTGAAAATCAACCCAAAATCTTCTAGTATAATTCTGGGTTTTGAAAGAAATCAATACTTCGAATTGCGCTTTTAAAAATACCCAAATTAAAAAACAACAGCAGCAATACTCTTGGAAATCTGAAATTTCCTGGAAAGGCAGCAACTCTCAACAGAAAACTGGGAAGACTCGTCAACCCTTAAAAACCCAAACGAAATCGTATGAGAGGTTCAATTTAATTTTTTTAAAAAAATATATTGAAGAAAATCCAACTGTTTCCACCAAACCGGGAAAAGTCTAAAAACCCCTCAAGCCCTGGATTATGAAGGGGCTTGTATCAGCTATAAGGAAAGGGGAATTTTACTCAACAAAAGGAGGAAAACAAACCCAAAGACATTTCCCTTTCTCAATACTACAAAATATCCCCCTTTTAAAGGGACTAATAAAGTAAAAAGAAGAATTTTGAAAAAAATTAAATGGAGCCCGAATAATTGAAAAAAACCGGGAGCTGATAAGGGAAAAAACAGATACAGTTAACAGAAAGGATGACACAATAAGAGAATAATTTTTGATAACAACATTTTTAACAAAGGAGAATAAATAAAAGAACTCATTCTTGAAAAAAGTTAATGAACATTTTGCCAAATTTTGGGGAAAAATCTTTAATAACATTTCTGTTAAAAAATTGAAAATCAAAATTTACTTTGGAAGTGAAAATTTTAAACCAATAAAAATTTCCCCCCAGCCTCCCAAAGAATTTTCCAAAATTGAACAGGAAAACGGGCATAAAGCTCCCCTTTGAAGACAATTCTCCAGGTCTAGACGGCATCAACAATAGAACTCTGAAGGGTGAAAAAGTATATTTACCACTGGGGACATATTCAAAATTTTAAAAAGGTCTTTCCCAAAATTTTAAAGAAAGAGGTTTGTGTCAGACCTTTACATAAAGGAGGCGATAAACAATTGGAAAAATGGGAATGGGATTAGTCAACAACCTTTTAAAGATTCTAGGGGAAAATAAGGGAAAAAACGTCTAGTTGATTTTTTTTGGGGTCGAAAAAAATTTTTTTGTCTTTCCCAAACAGTTTTTCCAACAGAACAGGGTTCAGATGATGCAATTTTTGAGGGTTTACAAAAACTATAATTCCGGGTTAGATAATGGAATGAATGTCTAAAAGGGGTTTTCTTGCAAAGGCTTTTGATACAGTATCACATGGAATCCTACTGAAAAAACTTGAAGCTATTGGTGTGAGAGGTGTGGTTTTGGAGTGGTTCAAATCCTACCTTGATAATTGAAAGCAAAGAGTGCGAATAGGGAAAAATCTGAGTGCAGAGGAAGGTCTTCCTATAAAATTTGGCGTGCTGCAGGGAACAGTTCTTGGTCCGATACTGTACCTCATCTTTGCCAATGAATTATGCTCACTTGACATTGGTGGCAAGATAATTGCCTTTGCAGATGACAAAGCAGTGATATTCCAAGGCAACAACTGGAATGATGCTTTCATATCAGCTGAATTAGGTATGGAAAAAATTACATCCTGGCTCCACAATAATATCCTGACTCTCAATTCATCAAAAACCAAATTTCTGGCATTTTCACTGACGGACTCAAAAAAACCGGCAAGAAATACCATCAAGCTACACCACTGCAAAATTAATTGCATAAACTGCAATTGTCCAACAATAGATCGCACTGATAATATAAAATACTTGGGAGTAATAGTAGACGACTTACTTCAATGGGATAAACACATCATACAACAAACAACAAAACTCAGGAAACTGGTCCACAAATTCATTCAGCTCCGACAGATACTGAATCTGGATACATTGAAGATGATATACCACACATTGGTAGAGTCAATAGAAAGGTATGGCATTCTGGCCTGGGGAGAAACTCATTTCTGTCATATGGATCCCATTTTCAAAGTACAGAAACTGATCCTCAGGATAATGGGACAGTAACATCCGCTCTACCCTACAGATACTCTATTTGCAGAGCTTCACCTACTCAGCATCAGACAAATTTACATCCACAGACTACTTACATTCACCAGAAAAAACCCGCAGTTATTTCTCAACATGGACCACAACCACAGTACACGCAGAAGGAATATCGATCTGGCTGTTCCCAGGATGGCAATGACAGCCGCCCAGAGGACAGTCACATATCTAGGACCGAAGCTTCATAACATATTTCCAATACATATTAAAGAAATAGTACCGGTTAACATTTTTAAAGCAAAAACAAAAACTTGGCTCATTGAAAATAGAATGAATTTTAGTGAAAACCTTATTGGAAATTAGAGTACCATTGTTCAGGAAATAATTTTTTGCCCTTTATTACTAATCAAATGTAAAAATTAGTCCATAAATATTATTATATTAATTTATTTTTTTAATTATTTTTATAACTCTAACGCCATGTGAAGCAAAGTATTTGTGGTTTCCCAACACATATTTTATATAGTGGGGGCCACAAAAAAATATATCTTTTTTTTGCAATAAAGTCTAAATTGTTACGTAAATTCACATCATGAAATCTTACCTGTATATTGTTAATTTCTTACTAATAATCTACTCTGGAAGAATTGTTTTTCTTTCAGAGAAATTATTATTATTATTAATGCACAATGACCATGTTGGTCGGCCTGGGTCTGGAACGTGTGGTTGCCTTCAGGATGGACAAGGTTTATTTGTCAGTCAAATCATTACATAATACATTATCAAAACATTTTATCAATACTAAATTTCAAAATCAAAATTGTACATAAGTTACCTGTTGAAGAATAGAGACCTGAATCACTGTCAAATGGGTTTGGCAGCGGCTCTACCCTGTCTCGTGTAATATCTAATACCTGAATCTCTGTGCTGTCCAGTGTTGTTTTCACTCCTCCTCTACCACCCGTTTTAAATAAATTTAATCTGTCCTGGGTATTTTTCTTCTTGGCTCGTCGTTTTAGATTTTCATAGAAGCCTTTCAATTGCTTTGTAGATCTTTTGATTACAGCTGTCGTGCTATTAAACTCACAAGCAACTATTTCCCAAGTTTTTTTTCAGCGATGTTCCATCAGTTTTCTTATTTCCCAGCACTTCCCAATATTTGCTAATTTCTATTTTCTATTTGCTAATTTAATAATTTCTATCAATGTCTGTTTCTCTTTGGGTTTGAAATTAACACCACGACTTTTCTTCACTTTATCCATCTTGTTTAGCCTACAGTTTACAGAACACACACATGAGACTGAACATGTGAGTTTTGTGAGGTTAGAATTTGAATACTTGAACTAATGTCAAAATCAGAAGTAGCAAGTAGAAGTAGCCAATAGCAAGCCAGCTAGCATGTTGTCCAACTTCAGAAAAGTGCAGCTGAAAGAGATGATCCTGATCAGGTTTGAAAGACGGAGTTTTGATCGATTCTGAGGTTGGTGGAACGGTTGCATGTTTAACAGAGTAGCTAAATCTTGACCAGGGTACAACTAGAACGTGGTTAGGCCATATTTGACGAAGTTGGGTGAAACCGGCCATAAACTTTTCAACAGATACCTGCACTATTATAGCTAGCCTGCATAAATATTAAAAAAATGATTCCCCACTATAATTATATAAATGTTGGGGTAATCATCGGTATGAAAACAATTTTAATTGAAAAAAACTTGATTATAACTAGATCCTACAACTAGCCCATAACCATCACCAAATGTAGTGAAAATAAAATGAAAATGTTATCACTACTAGCACTTCATGAAGTGAATCTACTTACCGGTATATCTAAAACCTATTCACTCACTATTAGGTCCTCACTCTGATAAATCCCTATGCTAAACAACCAATGTTTCATTTTTATTTTAAACCTATTTATATTAACTTCTCCTCTCATCTCCATTGGTATACGATTTACTATTGTTGGTCCTAAATATCTAATTGGTCTCTGTCCAAATGCTGTGTTCATTCAAGGTGCATTATGATGTTTAAGTTCTCATATTCTAGTATTATAAAGGTGCAATAAGCATTATTTTTTGTCAATGTTTTTGTGATCAAATCTCGTTCCACTGCCATTAGCATCAACGGTGACTACAATTTCTGAGACCGAGATGGCTTTTAACAATTTTCAATTTTGAAAAAATCTCTTTCACATCTCACTTGAGTACAATGCTTGTCACAGCCGCATCAGCATCTTGATGATAGAGAAAAGTTTTATGAGTTTCTACTGCCGAATAAATGTGCTTTGGGTTCACTTCTCGATCACTAATGAAAGGAGATTCCCTGTGAGCTGTGTCACCAAATGCCATGCAACAGGAGCAGTACACTTTGCAAGTCTAAAATTATAAGACAGCCACTCCCTGTGAATTCTTCCTCATTGTGGAGAGTTTTGAAGTATAACTTGGACAGATCAAAAGGTAAAAATGATGTCAAATAGTGTTCTTGTTTCACCATCACAAAATCTGTCATCACAAATCAATTTGGTGGTGTTTCACCAAAAATGATTTTTCAATATAATATATTGGATCCGTGGGATTTGGTGCAGTAGAGTTTCCTAATCTTGAAATATTGTGTTCCGCTTCACCTGTATCTAAGGTATTTGATAAGCTTCACTCATCATCTGACTTGCTGCAACTGGATTCCTGTGGCCCTGAAGTCCACATTGTGTACGTCTGCTTCCATTGTCAACATACAACATATCTGTCGTTTTTATTTATTTATTTATTCTAGACAACTTATTGCGATGAGTCCTGCAGAAGGAGAGTCTAGACTCGAGCTCATGCTCAAGTATCTTATGCTGCCATCATCTAGTTCAAGTTGTATTAGGTTGTTTACAGTCTCAGTGCATTATGGATGAAGCAGATTTTCCATTCCACTAACTTTATTCATTATTAGATGTGCTAGCCTAGGTTTTCCTGACTTTCTCAAGTGCTGTCCATGAATAGTGTAATTATTCTCCTGAAATCGTTTGTTTTTCTGTGTTGACCTTCTGTATTATGTGGATGTGTTTAAGTTCTGAAAAATCTATGCTCAACTGAGGCTGTTGTTGCCGGTGTTGTTCAAATTAATTTTGCCAATTTAAATATTTCAGAGAATGAACTATATAGGTCTAGGCCTTCCTTCTTGAAAAACTTGATCAAGTCGTGAGGTGATCTATGAAAGTTCTTTGTTTTATAAAATACAAGAAGCTCATTTTCAATCCCTGGCAATCAACCTGGTTGAGCTGAAAAGTTGGTTGGTTTGTTTTCTGGCATTTCCATTCCTTATGAACTTAACTTGCCGACTCTATTACAACTTTATTAATTCTTTTCCTTAAATTATAATTCATAATACTTGATATAATGCTCAATCAAATGCAAAGAACACTTAAGTAAAGAAAAAATTGGTCTTCATTATAATTATTTAAAAAATCAATTTGAGAAAAATTGCATTTTTAGTAATGAAAAAGAATGAATACAAAAGATTATAGTCATGAATACTATAATAAATATTTATGTTGGAAACCTATAAAAATTTATAAGGTATTAGACTATACTCCGTCCACTGAGTGTTTGGACTTAAGCTCCTCCTTTGAGGTTCTGACGTCATGATCCGACCAGCTCACAAGCGGTCGTAATTGCCAGGAACAAAGAAATTTCCAATCGATATTGGAATTTCAATATCGAATTTTTGAGTGGCCTTAGAAATATTAATGTTTTATGGTTCTTCGGCAAGATTTATATTCTTCTAACATTAGAACGATCATTATCAATATCACTTGATAGAATCATAGTTGATTGAACATAATATTCCATGATAATATTTTTGTTATTATTTTGACTGCTCAGTTCAAGCTGGGAATTTCAAACTCATTCAACTACACACTACTGTAAATTTAAGTAGGTCTTTAGGTCTCAGAAACTAATCTAAAATTTACATTCGCAATAAATGAATCTCATTACTGTATGTACTTTGAATTCGATAAAACCAATATTTTTTAAAGAACTATGTTGTTTTGTTGAAGTTAAAACAAAGAACAAAACATATCTGCCAAAAAATCTTCCATGAGAGGTTTGAATTATGTAAATCAACTAAAACAGAGCAAACACATAAATTTTGATGGATTCTCTTTACTGAGTGAACCTTTACTTAGTGAAAGGTTTGCGATTCCCAGATTTTCACAGCATGACTGTGACCTAAAAAGCTGCAGCATGATGACCTTACTTGCCATTGGCTAAAGCCGCCTGCGACGTCAAAATGGGGAGGAGCTTAGGTCCGAACACTCTGTGGACAGAGTATAGTTCTTTCTTGAGGAGTTGTTTATTCTACACTGAAGTTCATTTTTGCAAAACTTCTTGGCGCACTCATTACAGGTGGGATTGTTGCACTGGTATAGTCTGTCCAAGCAAAGAATACATTCTGGCAAGATGGAAAATGACTCCACCTCGGTCAATATTACTTCAAAAATTATAAATCTGGTTATAAATCATATTGTAGATCAGAATGTTCTCTACAATTTGAGACCAATTTTATAATTTTTCAACCAATAATGACCGAGCTTGAGTCATTTTCCTAGCTTTCCGGAATGTCTTCTTTGCTTGGACAGGCTATAAACTTGTAACCTATACCTTTATTACAATAAAGAAAGGAAGCATGTCGCCAAAAATCTGGCAAATCACACAAAAGTCAAATTTATGGAAGCTTAGGTTAATCAATAAGAGACACAGACTTATGACAAAGCCAATCAAAAATTATAACTTAATAAGCAAATTTAACGTAATGTAATCTCAATAAGAATTCAAATACATTATTTCATAAATATTTTTACCGGGTAGGTAACAAGGTAGGTAACCGGGAATTGAAGTTCTTGGGTGTGGAATACAGAGGTCTAAATTGTTGTGGCGGGTTGTAGGGGCAACAAGGGCCGTAGTTGATAGCTGAAATCGAAAACCGTCGCATTAGCAGTCTGGTAACCGGGTAGGTACCGAAGGTAGCTGAAAAAAACAAGAATAAATTAAAAGTTGAAGAAGTAACAAGATTTGATTTCATCCAAATGCTAGATAAATGCTAAATACGGGGGCGGAGATCAATAAAATTGAATAAAATTCTATGAAAGGTACAAAGATGACTGATCCTGATAGCATAGAATAATAGAATTCCTACTCCTAGGATCCTGTTTGCTGACAGTTTCCATTTAGTAATTGCACTTACGCGTGCTTCCATATTATTTTTTGCATATTTAAAAATAATATGGTAGGCATACGTGTTGCTAAAAGCAAGATAAATAGATTGTAATCCATTTACATTGGTTAGAAGCGACCAATGATTATGAAAAATGGTGGTAATATGGTGACACAGATGTTAAAAGCCTACAGTATTATTATTATTACGTGTGTCATAGCAATGAATTATGAAATATGAAAATAATAGACAAAATTATTTATAATAATAACATCTTATAATGAGAGACAATATTAATGTACCATACAGAGCCTCAATGACAGTATCAATGAAATCAGAAACATACTATAGTATCACCAAAAGCTAGAGTATAATTTCACAATGTGGTAATAAAATTTTTTTATAGTCCAAAAGATTGATAATAAAAGACAATAATATAATCAGAGTACTCACGATGCGTGCCTGAAGCCTCCATGGCTAGTGAAGTAACCACCAACACCAATAATAGGCCTACACTATTAGTCCTCCAACAATGAGGGTTGAACTGTAACTGAAGTCAGCAAACTTCAACAATAACCTATGGGAGTCAATTTGTAGGCTACTACACAATACATATCACGATCACAGAGGAAGGGGTGTGGAGGGGTAAGCCAATCAGGTGTCCTGTTTGTTTGTCCGGTGATTCCTTGAAAGTGGGTAATGAAATCCCTAAATAATTTCATAAGTAAAATGCAAATCTGAGATATCATTTCTATTACTACTACTGAACTTCCTTTTTCCTCATTATCAATTACACTATCTAGATTTAATTTGTTTTCATGGCTTTGTATTGCTTCACTAATCAAGCTATCTACCAATTCTATTGTTTGGCTGCCTTTGATGGGGTCTATATCTTCATACAATATTTACAATTCATTAAATTTATCATACTAATCTGTACATTGTAGTTGCACAAATTATCACTTGGAGGAGGTGTATTTACAGAAGTTTGATTTGGGGACTTAATAGACTTATTATTATTACGAGTTGTATTATTATTAAATCCAGAGCCAAGTAACTCACTATATGTGATTGAGATTTGATTGTGATTGAATTCTGTGAATGTTTTGTTCCCAAGCCGCGTCATTTCCTTGTAACCTATTTCAAGCCTCTCCTCTTCTTGTAACTTATTCAGTGATTCAATGTATTCCCATTTTATCCCTGACTCTTCTTCACCCACAAAATCTCTTGTTTTTACTGTGCTGTGTACAAGCTTTAGCATGTGACCGGGATGCAGATTCAATCACTTCATTCATGTAGATTACATAATACAGTACCTATATCGGTTAGTTTAAATCCTATGCCATGAGAATAGAGAAATGATAATGATTACACAGTTCACTTGAGTTAACTTTAGCATAGACTTAGGAAACTTGTATAATGACTGAGATATAGGATTTAATAAGCAGACGTTTATATAAATTTGTGCTGCATCTTCATATAATTGTGGAGCTTAGACATATCAACGTCCTTTTTTTGTAGAGGGATGTTCTAAGACATCCCTCCCATTAACACTCAACCATGGGCAAATAACTTCCTTATCTATTCAACTTAGTACTAATAATTATTGAATTGAAAGTTGAATAGGCCTACTATGAAATTATGTAATTTTATCATTATTCATGTTATAAGTGGGAATGATAGGAAATGAAGATGCAATGTCAATCAAATGATACCTTACAATGTTTCAAATCAATTCACAATTCAATATGATTTTTTCAAATGATCAAATGAATTTAATAAAAAATAATTACAGCTAAAACTTACTGATAACAATTTGTTAAGAGTGCGTCAAATTTGAAATAATTTTTGAATTATAATTATCTTCCTGATTATGGTAAATAATATTATAATAATATTCGTGTAACCTGGCTGGCTCAGGTCTGGTGTCAGAGTTTTCAGGTCGCTCCTGATCGATTTCAGGGCCTCTGACATGACTTAACGACTGTTTTTGGGCAGCCGGGACCGACGGCTTAACGTGTCCATCCGAAATATGGGAAAGTGGCCTGAGAAAAATTCCTGGTCTGACCTGGGTTTGTACCCGCGACCTTTGGGTTGCAACGCCAGCACTTAACCCACTCAGCTTCGCCACCATCCCTGATTATGGTAACTGCCCAGTTGTATGATGATCAGACGATCTTTCCAAGAGGGAAAGTGGGCCACCAAGATGCTATAGCTGAACCAAACCGCAGACACAGTTCGAAATTAGCTAGCCACCTATCTAGTATTTAAAACATGCCCTATTTTGTTTTAGTTGTGCACTTGGTTCAGATGCATATTCTGATAATAATTGACGTTGATTCTTGGGAGATGTATTGTACACTGTATACAGCCTATCCATAAATGAATGCAAGTGATTCACCCCTGTCACTTCTTCTACAGCGTCAGTTGATGCGAGCTCTATCCTGTGGTTCATACAGTGGTAAATCATTAAATTGGGAAATTCAGCTAGGAATCTTGTAGCTACATCCAAACGTTCTCCTAGCATTACATTACCTCGATATAACTGGTGAAGGAAACATCCAACCTTCAGATACAAATTTGAAATCATTTTTTAAATATATGGGCTTGCTGTATTTCAAAGTATCCCTGGGAAGTTTTACTATGAAAAAGTCTTTGTTCTGGCAGTTTCTATGTTAAACTGTCAATGTGACTATGTGAGCTTGAGTGATCCTTTCATGACATAGAAGAGAGTATACAAACCATGTATGGTAGTTTTGTCATTGTTGTAGTTTATTATTTAGAGTGACTTACATGTCATTGAGAACAGAATTTCAATACATAAAGTGTGAGAATATGAGAGGTTTGACAAGTAATAATCTAATGTGTCTGGAAAGAATGTCTTGCAATATTTTTATTGGGTGCATGACTGAAGAAATATTTTTGTGCTATCCACTTTTCTGATCAGTCAAGGGTTTTATTCATGAGAATACCAAGATTTTTCACTGAGCTACAATGATTTTATGAATTGAATTCAAATCAATTTTGTTGATAAATTATGCATGAATATCCAATTGGACATGCTGGAGGTCATGGTTGAAGGATTCTAATTTGGAATAGATAGAAGTTAAATGTGAGAAAAGACAACTTTCAATTTTAGATTAATTTTTCATTAATAGCTGCCATGACTTGCTCCAGTTTAGAGTTTGAATTGTTCTTTGTGTTTACCGTTTGATGCTTTTCCACAATAAGTGTTCTTCTTGCCGGAAGTGGTGTTGGAGGTAGGCTTATTTATTTATTTATTTATTTCAAATTGACAATTTCCACTGAGTCTGAAAAGACTCATAGTGGTACAATAACAAAAATAGTACTTTACAGTTATAGGCATTTAACTTACATATTATACATATATAGCCGTATATTACTAAATCATATTGATAAATTAATAATGTATAGTAAGATAGAAAATTGAATAACATAGGCAAGATAGATATAGATAAGAAAATAATAAAAATAAAAGTCATGCAGTTCGAGATAGTTTGTGGAATCTAATTTTTATGAATGTCATAATATAACAATGGAACACAACCCCTCCTCAATAATTCCCTCCCACCCAGCCATAGTCAATCCCTATCTCTCCCCATACCCAGCCATGAGAATTAGGCGCCGGTGGACTCTCCTTCTAAATAAGGATAGGGAGGGTGTCAGGATAATTTCCAGTGGTAAAGCATTCCACTCACGGGAAGCTGTCACGCAGAATGACGCCCCAAATATTGCCGATCGGTGCTGTGGTATCTGGAGAAAGTAACAGTGAGACCGAGTGTCTCTGGCATGAATCTCGCTAAAAAGTACAAGTTTCTCCCTCAGATATTCCGGACCAGCACCTTTCACAATCAATTTGTAAGTTTGACACAGAATGCAATACAGTCGCCTCTGTTCCAATTTCAGCCAATCAAGTTCCCTGTACAGAGGAGTTACATGATCATTCCATCGAGCATCAAAAATGAATCTTAGGGAATAGTTTAATGCTCATTGAAGTTTATTGTTAAGCTCCCCAGACAAACCATTGTATACCACCGAGCAATAATCAAGATGAGGAAGAATCAGCACCTGAACCAGAGTCCTCCTCACTCCCACCGGTAAAAATCTTCTCAGCCTTTTTATCTGATGCATCCCTGCAAACACCTTTCTCACTACAGCATTCACATGGACCTCCCAAGTGAGTGTGTTGTCAATCAGCATGCCCAGCAACTTGATTTTGTTGTCATATATGAGTTCCACCCCATCTAAAGTTAAAGGAGGCAGACCAATTTCCCCATGTCTGATTCGTCTTTGGGAACCAATGACAATGCATTTTGTTTTCTGTGTATTCAGAGACAGGCAATGCGATCGGGACCAAACAGAGAGTGAAGACACATCCAGGTTCATTCGCGTGACAGCCTCCACACAATAATTAGGGTGAAAGTGCTTGTAAAAGACTAGATCGTCTGCAAACAAATGAAATGAAGAATGTGATATGATCTCAGTGATGTTATTGATGTAGATGGAGAAGAGGAGAGGTCCAAGTACCGAGCCCTGCGGAACTCTAGCTGGAACAGGCATCCAGTCCGCATCAGCAACCCCGGCACCATGACAGCCTGGAACCGACCCCTCAAATAAGAAGGAAACCATTACAGAGTTAGCGGTGAAAGATGACAATGAGCTTCTAGTTTATGAATGAGAGTGGAATGTGAGATATTATCGAATGCCTTGCTGAAATCGAAAGAGACCATTGCTGTCAGCATACCACGATCCATTGCCCATCTAACATCGTCAGTCACCTTGAGGAGAGCGGTGGAAGTGCTGAAATTGGCCCTGAATCCTGACTGAAATTTATGAAAATAGTTGATTGAGCTGAGGTGGACTGTCAACTGCCCATGTACTATTCTCTCTAAAGCTTTAGAAATTGAACAAAGTATGTGGATTGGTCGGAAGTGTGAAGGATCGGAAGGATTGGATGTCTTTGGAATAGGTCTTATAATATAATGCTTCCACAAGCTCGGAAAAATACCCATTTGAAGAGAAAAATTAAATATATGCGTAATGGATGGCAGGAGTATGGGCATAATTCTTTTTAAAATGAAATTGGGATCATATCTATACCTTTGCTGCTCTTGTTCATGCCTGAAATAGTGTGAGCAATTTGATTAGGTGTAACATAGGAAAAATGGAACTCATTATAAATAATTTGGGGGTTTGACAAATTTATCATTTGTGAAATTGTTCGGTGATCAGGGAGACGTGAAGGTAAATGCGGAGTGCAAAAGAATCTATTCAAGTCGCTCGGTGAAACCGTCACCGCTCCCACTGTGCTCTTAGCAGGCACAGCACCTAAATTCCTCAATCTCGACCAAAGTACTGAGGAGCCTCCACCACTCTCAAACTGGGCATGAAAATATCTCAACTTAGAGTTCCTACTCATTGACTTTACCTTGTTCCTCAAACTTTTAAATTTGACCAAGTCACTTTCCCTGTGCGTTCGGAGATAGAGTCGCCTTGCCCTGTCTCTTTCCTTCCTAATCCTAAATATGTCACTAGTAATCCAAGGACATGGTTTGCGTTTGATCGTTACTGATTTTACAGGCGCAAATTCATCAAAAATAGAAAAAATTAGTGAATTAAAAATATCAATTTTATTATCAATATCAGGTGTAATCAAGATGTTGTGCCATGGTAGTCGCATAGCAGCAGTGAGACACGAATCCAAATCAAAGTTATGAAAGTCTCTATATTCAAATGTTGTATTGTAATTTGTATCATGTTTCAAATTGTATGTAAAATATATTATATCATGTGCTGAAAAATCATTACATTGAGCTTGCCCGTTTGCAATAACGCTGGAATAATCACTGACAATTGCTAGGTCAAGAAGTGAATCACACGTTGCTGTATGGAATGTCGGGTCACCTGGTAAAATTGTAAAGTTGAAAGTCTCAGCAAAATCTTTAACCTGTCTCGCTACAGGAGAATCTCTCATCAAATCTGCATTAAAATCTCCTACAATAATTATATGGTTGTATCTATGCATGACTCTAGACAAAGCATCCTCAATTGTGTGGAAGTTCCCAGCCCTCGGTGGTCGATATACACCAGCGACCAGAACAGACTCACCACCCACTCTCACATCAAGGAATAGGAATTCGGGAGAATGAGAGTACACCGGCTCCGAACACATCACAACTCGAGTCGGAAAAGAGGATCTCACATAGATAGCAACTCCCCCACCACCCTTATTAATTCTGTCATTTCTGAAAAGCGAATAGTCAGGAATAGCAAAAGCAGAAGACTGTAAACTAGGTTTAAGCCAAGACTCGCTTAATAGTACAATATCCAATGGAACTGAGGATAGCATCATTTTAAAGTAGTCAAAATGCGCGGGTAAAGATTGAATGTTAGTATGACATACTTTCAAGGAGGAGCTGTCGTCCTTCATTGAGGACTGCATCAAAGAAATATAATCAGACATTATAGTTAGATAAAATGAATTAAATAAAAAAGAATAGTTGAACAGTTAAACTCTTCTACGAACTGCTAATGACTTGGAAATGATAACGTGATAAGAAAAGAAATGAGAATAGATTAAAAAGATAAGATTATGACGTCCAAATAGCACGGATTCCTGCTTCACTACAAATTAAATTAACCTAGGTTTTGTTGAAGTTTATTAATTATTGTGTTGAGAGGATCATTTGAACAAAATAAAAATAATGAATTTGAATAACAAATACTTGAAAATACTATATCATAATAATTAAAATGGATGAACTAGAATAGACCAATCAGTTGGGAATAGGTAATTACTACGACAATATCATAGAATACTTAATTACATATTCAAGTTAAGAGAAAAAAAAACATCTAATCAGCTGCAAATATTAGGAAACCTCGAATTGAACTATTAATGAATTTGGAACAGAAGATGGAGAATAATTCAATTATTTTGGACTGTCGTTAAGTAATAATTATTTTAAATAGCTGTAAATAGTGAATAGTAGCCAATCACTTCAACTTACAACAGTTTTAATTTGAAATTTGAAACATCATACAACTCAAAGTTGTATGAGTTATTCTACTAACACTAGTTCTCACATTTCATGCAGCCTCTCATCACATACAGTGGATATAATATTGATTAATAATAACTAAATCTGATAATTAAGAACATAAGGTTACTTCCATCCAACCGGCAAATTACTTACTCTAGTCCATCCGATAAAAATAGAATAATAATAATAATGAAAACAAATAATTTTGAACTTCTTGAATGGAAGAAAAATAATAAATATGAATAGGTAAGTCACTACACATTACTATGCTTAATGTGATGTATCAGAGCCTAGTGATAATATAACTAAACTAAGATAAAGAAGTAAACTTAAACAAGAAATTAAACAATTGACAGACGTGCAAAAAGCACGATACAGAGTAAATAATTCAAATAAAAGCAAAATTCTTTACTATGTATTTAAAGTGTATTGAACCCTGAAATTTTAGAGTCTATAAAATAATCAATATTCAATTATATGCAAATAAACCAATATTAAATTTCCCCATCTTTCATCAATCGATCTCTGTTCTCATAACAATGCAACCATTTATTAGTCAATTGCAATGTGAATGTATTCATAAAGCACTTACACTGATTCACCCGAATTGACCGTGTTCCCCTCTCTCCAAAGCACTCGTCCATCAATGGCTTCAATGGCCATCAAGGCTTAGTGTCTGATGTTGACAGCATGGATCATGGAACCACTCATAGTTGGTTGGATAGGTTAGAGAGGCATTAGAAAATATCAGAGGAGAATCCCTTCAGATGTTTTGTAACGTTTTGTTGCCATTACTGTATCACTATAAAGGGCTGTTTGAGAATGTTCTGTTTGTTGCTTGGAAGTCTTGAGTTCAAGTATTGAAAGATTGCATAGGTTTGTTTGTTTTATGAGGGTGAAGTCCATATGAGCTCATAAGCTTGTGCGTGGGTAATGAGATGGATGATAGATGTGTGATTGAAAGCTTGTGAGTCAATTTTAATTATGGTATTGACATTCTATTTGGAGTTCAAGTTCCCCTTGACACCATCTCGTTTATACTTGGTGATTGTTTTTCATCAACACAATTGATGAATTCATTTGAATATGATTTCATGAACGTAATTTTGTGATCAGGTCCAGAACGGACTGTTATCAGTTTGTTTGTTTTGAGAGCTGATACCAACCCTGTGATAGTGTCACAATTGTTATTAAAAACTGCCTCCTCTGACCCAGAAAGGTGGCTTTGAAAATAAGCCAGAGGTTTTTGGTTCTTTCAGTAATTGTTTCTTCACAATATGATTCGTACAATTCCTGGCATGTGGATACAATCTGTGGCAATTTGTAGCTTGGGACATCATATTGCAGAATAAATTTGAGAATTTTGTGTGGAATTGGTTTGGATACAGGCATTTCTAAATGTGATTTTGGATGAGATGAAACAGAATCGTTTACTCTTTTTTTGCAAGAGGGAGTTACTGGGATTCAGACAGATGTCCTTGTTTCTTCACTTCTGATGAGCCAGTAGAGGTTAGTGAATGGGCAATTGAAGATTTGAACTGCAACAAATTCATGTCTTCGACACCGTGATCCTTTCTCCACAGTAGCCAGCAGTTGACAACAGCAACATGCAGTAAATTAAGGAAAATTTGCATGTACCATCCTTCTTGTCAGAGTTGTTGTTGATAGTACCCTACCAATGAGTCCATGAGGTCAAATGAATGTGAAATGTAGTCAAGGAATATAATTTTTTTTTTCTTTTGGTTCCACCACTTTGCAGTTCCAATTGGCTTTAGGCCTGCAAACACTGATATGATACTATAAGAACAGAAGAATCATCATACCACCTTGAGACTGTAATACTTCTAAGACAATTAAAAAATTGTTCTATTACAGGATCCTTTTTCTTTTTTCAGTTCTTTTTCTGCTTTCAATTTTTATAGTCGATTTTGACCAATTGTACATGAAGCATGGATACCATCACTTTTCAATTGCAACAAAAGAGGAATGGAGTTGAAGAAATTATGAAAAAGGGCGTGATTTGTATTTTTGAATTCTTTTGTCAGTTGCAGTACTGTATTGGCTACTGCACCTAACTCCTTGCTTATAATTACTTGATTATGTGAACCTCCCTGATTAATTTCAAAATTATACACATAGTCAGAAACACCAGCTATGACCCAAATCTTGAAGCCCCTTTATGTGGTCTTGAGCAAATATATATTTTTTTTATTGAAGATCTCCCATTGAAGGAGGCCATATTGATAAATGACATCCAGGTTCACACACATTTTTAAAATCTTCTTTTAGGTGGTCAATGAATGGTTTCAAATTTTTCAGTTTGTTAGTGGTTGTTTCGGCAGGTTCTGCATTGTCCACAAAATGTAAAAACCTCTTTATCTTGCAAAATCTATTTTAGGACATATGGTCTGCAACTAACCCTAATCTGGTCCCATGAGAGGCGAGATAATAGATATAATGGAAGGCTATGTTCCATTAATATTGATTTTTAAAATTTGTCCTACCAGAATAGTCCCATCAGGGGTATCATTTGGATTCATAAGTTGAGAGTTTCCTCTAAAATATCCTTTTGAAAAATGTTGTCCATTCTGATATCTGCAATTCTGAAAGTTAGGTTTTCTATCATTGTGATTTACATGGAAAACGCCATTATTTGACTATTTGAAACATTTTTAGTATCATGATTGTGGATAATAGTTTCATCATTACCTGTTTCAAGCTTGTTCTCCATCTAATCAATTTGTTCATTAAGGTTCCCATCAATTCTATCAATCCTATCATTTATTTCATTTCTACCAGCTTGCCCTCTTTTGTTTTATTATAAAAAGAATCTATTTCTGGTTTATGAGACTCACTATTCTCTGTCCAGAATGACCAGCAAATTACTAAGCAAATTAACTGCCTTGTTCTTCTTTAGACATTATGACAAAAGAGAATTTCCTTTATGATGAGTGTTGACAGGGGTGAGTGCACCTAATGGTTTTTGTTTGCTTTGAGCTCATCAGGTATACCTACTCTATTTGATCTCATTGTCCCATCTAGACTCAAATTCTTCTCAGCTAAAAGATTCTCTGCTACAGCAATTGAGGTGAACCAGTTATCTATAGTCAAGGTGTATAGAATAGTAGAAATTCTATACACCTTGATCTGTAGTAACATTGTGGTTAGTCCCTGCAATCAGCTCATACATTCCAGTTGTAACATCATCTGCTGATGGGGATACTTTGAAGGGGCCTTCAGGTTGTTCTCCAGCATACACTTCCAAATGCACAGTGTACATGGTCATTGCACATATTAAGGAAAATATGGTACTTTTATTCCATATTTTCCAGGTTTACTGGGGATATACATCTTGAATTGACATCTGCCCCAAAACTTCACTAGTTGCTCATCTACAGTGCAAAACTCACTTGGCGTGTAATGTCTCATCACAAATTGTTCATCACTAGTTCAAACCAGTGGCGGTTCCAGGGGTGGGCTGGGTGGTCAGCTGCCCCCCCAGTTTTCATGGGAATTTTCCAATTGTTTTTCTAGTTAGACGCACATAATATAATTATTTCTAAAATAATTAATTTAGTGTAGACTAAAATCATAAAAAAATCATTGAATGGTTTATAGAATAGATAATATCTGTTATTGGAAGTTCATATGGACTTTCTAAGCTTAATTGAAAATCCTCACTCATGTTATAGTTTGATACTTCAGCCAAAGAAGCTTGCCGATATCTTCTATGAATTAAGGTTATTGAGTCCTCCAATCTACAATGAAGTGGATTATGTTGATTGCATCATATCTAAAATATCATTACAAAGTAAATACCGGTAATCAGTCTAACTTAATTTGATGAAGTTGAAAATCTTAATGCCTTGAAAACCTGGCCTTACTTTATTTAAAAATGTAGTCTTGAGGTTCAAAAGCAGATAGTTTGGCAATAAGTTCTACCAACTACTGAATTAATTCCAAATTTTTCATACTACACAGAGTGTTCCTGAAGGAATGTGCAATACTTCTCAAACTGTTTCTTTAAAACAAGTAGAGGAAAAAGTTCGGTGGGACATATCACTAAAAACGCTTTGTTACCGCTCAGATACAATGGCAAAAAATTTAAATTTCTCAAAAAATATTCATTTTTCTATTTTTTCACTGGCTTTATTCAGATTCTAAAATTATTAATTCCCATGTGAAATGGAGTTGTGAAGTCTGAGGAATTCAATGACTGTTTTATGAGGAGTTTTTAACTTGAATGGTTATTGAGATAATAGAGCAAATATGCTAGGTACCATAATTTTTTATTTTCAATATTGATAGAAGTTGAAGAGAATCAGAAGATACTCTGAAGAGAACGTTGAATAGTGGTGATTGTGTAAATTTTACCTAAATCTCAGAAATCGCGATCAAAAGGAGACAAGACATTGAACAAGTGAAAAATTACTGTAGAGTCGCAATTTTAAGATTCGATTGAATTTATCACGTCGTAATTTGACATGGGAATAAATAATTTTATAACTTGAATAAAACCTCTAAGAATCAATATTTTCTGAAAAATTTCAATTTCTCTCCATTGTTATCTCGGTAACAAAGCATTTTTGAGGGTACCTACTGTATGTTCCACGGTACTTTTTTCTCTAGCCTACTTGGTATAAGGAAACAGCCTGAGAAGTATTGCGCATCCTTCTGAAACACTCTGTGTGCCGTAGTATGAAACTATTGGAATTAATACAATAGTAGTTAGTAGAAATTATTGCCAAATTATTAACTACGGTACCTCAAGACTATATTTTTTTAAAATAAAATAAGGCCAAGTTTTCAAGGCATCAAGATTTTCAACCTAGCTCGAAAAATAATCAAATTGAGTTGGACTAATTATTTACTTTTTCATGATATTTTTAATTTTTCCCAAGGAAAAAAGACGCCTGGGAACCCTACTATCTGGGGTAGGGGTAAGGACACCCACATACCCTTTTATAAACTCCACCCCCCCTCCTCCTAGAAAATCACTCGTGAATTTGAGTCCTTGCCCCCCCAGTTTTTCGGGTCTGGAACCGCTACTGATTCAAACAACTCTCTTATTGCTGCCAAATGATCGATTTTTCTCCTTTGATTGCAGTCACAAATGTCATCAAACCTGAGACATCTAATCAAATAATGAAAACGGTTTTGACTCATTGATAGATAGCACAATTCAACCCCACTACGATGAGAGTTATTCCATATTCCTTGAGTATTCTTTCTGGCACTACCCAAACAGCCTGTAAGCAGCAAGATCCCAATAAGAGCTTGGATTTCAATTTTATCTGTTTCTTGTGCATCTCAATCCCATGAAAGGTTGTCTTTTAGGCTGAGGCCGCACTGCCGGTGGGTAGAGCGTGGAGGGTGGAGGGTAGATGGTAAAGCTGTGTATTGACAGTCCGAGGCATGTGCTGTGAATGCCTCAAGGTAAAGTCTGTTCATGCAAAGAAGAGTCTTGTTACTACTGTAAAATATTGAAATAAAATAGATTAAGAGTTTGAATATCTAGTGTGTATTTCTCATCGTAACATGTAGGAATGAATAACAAGTCAACAAACTATTAAATATTATTACTGTTTGATATCATGTGTTTTGCACAACATCTGATATCCTACATCTTCCCCTTTCTTCTTAAGTGTCAATCGGCATATCGTAGTTGATCTGCATGACATCTTCTGTTTATTTCTTCGATGTTAACTAAGTAAGAATATGGTCCATTCACTTTTATGATTTTTCCTTTTTTGTAGCCTTTACCTGATTGGTTTAGCACCCATACACTATCGCCCTCTCTAAACACTTTTTCGCTCACATTCGGTTTGCTATTCCTTTGTCTAATTAACTCTTCATCCACTTTGTTGTTTACATCTGGTAACAACAGATCTAGTTTGGAGCGTAACTCACGACCGAACATCATGAATGCGGGTGTTTTCCCTGTTGACCTCTTTGGGGACGTTCTATGAGCGAATAGAAATTCATTGAGTTTCTCTTGTAAGGTGCCAGTATTTCCCTTTAAAATACCCATACGTTCTTTAAACGTTCGTACACACCGTTCTGCTAATCCATTACTTTTTGGGTGATAAGGGGTGATACGTGCATGTTTGATGTTAAGCTCTTTGCAGAAGTTTTGGAATTCATATGAAGTCAGTTGAGGACCGTTGTCACTCACGATTATCCTCGGGTAGCCAAATTTAGAAAATAGATCTTTTAATATGTTAATCGTGGACTTTGTTGTGGTTGTTGTCATAGGCATTACTTCGAGCCATTTCGACCTAGCATCTACAACGACTAACCACATTTTTCCTAGAAATGGTCCTGCAAAATCTATGTGGATTCTAGACCACACTTCTGTTGGGAAAGTCCATGAGAAAAGTGGCATCTCAACATCTTTGTTTCTGTTTTCTTGACATGCAGTGCAATGTTTTATGTGTCCTTCTAAATCTTTGTCCAGTCTAGGCCACCATACTTGAAATCGTGCTTTTCCTTTCATTGCTACAATTCCTGGATGGCCTTCATGAAGAATTTTTAGTACTTTTGTTCTCAATCTTGTAGGTATGACTAAACGACCTAACCAGAGGAGTATGCCATTTTCAAATGACAGTTCTTCACGTTTATTGTAATATGGTAGAAGATCTTCACTCACATTTGTATTTGTTGTCCAACCACTTCGGAGATAGTTCAAAACTTTTGAGAGTGTTGGATCATGTTTTGTTGCTTCTTGTAGGCTTTTTGTTGATAATGGTAGATCTTGAGATCGAAGGTGGAAAAGATGAGCTCTGTTGCTTTCCCTAACTTTTCGTTTTTTGACTTCAATTCATTTTTCAAGGGAAACCTTGATAGCATATCTGCCGTTGCATTGTCTGCACCTTTGTGATAATTTATTGAGTAGTCGTATGAGCTTAAAATTAATGCCCATCTAGCAATACGGTTGGAAACAACTTTTGGAATAGAGTCATTTTCGCCGAAAACTTTCACTAAAGCTTTATGATCAGTACGAATCTCAAAATGTCTGCCATAGAGGTATTGTTCAAAACGTGTTACTCAAAAATTAAACCTAATGCTTCTTTTTCAATGACACTGTACCGGCTTTCAGCTTTGTCGAGTCGTCTTGATGCAAATAAAATGGGTCTTTCAGTACCATCAGTGTATCTGTGAAAAAGGGCTGCACCTAATCCGACTTCACTGGCATCTGTGGCAAGTATTAGAGGGAGCGTTTCATCATAATGAGCCAAAGTATCTGATGTTGTTAATAAATGTCTCAACTTTGTAGCAATCTGTTCATGTTTTCTATCCCAGCGCCAATTTTCTCCTTTTTGAAGTAATTTGTGTAATGGAACACACAGTGATTGTAAATGTGGAACGAATTTACTGTAGTAATTAATTGATCCTAAGAAAGACCTTAGTTCTTTTACATTTTTCGGTGATGGCATATCTTCCACAGCTTTGATATGTTCAGTTGTGGGATGTATACCTGTTTGATCTATTCTGTGTCCCAAATAGTTTACAGATTCCTCAAACCATTTACATTTTGTGGTTTGTACTCGAAGTCCATTGTTTTCAAAACGTTTCAAAACTTCCCTGACTCTGTTTATGTGTTCTTCTCTTGTAGGAGCTGTTATTATTACATCATCCAAAAGACATGCAACGCCTTGTAGGCCAGCCAAGATTTGATCCATTTCACACTGAAAGGCTGCTGTTGCTATTTTTATCCCAAATGGAAGGCGTGAATATCGAAAGAAACCTTTATGAGTGGAAATAGTGAGATACTTTTGTACCGAAGTATCAACTTCCATTTGTAAATATGCGTCCTTCAGATCTATGATTGTGAATTCCTTCCCTCCTGTGAGTTTTGAAGTGATTTCTTCAAACCTAGGTAGAGGATAGTTGTCTGGACTTATAAATTTATTAATGGTGGTTTTAAAATCTGCACATATCCGGACTGCTCCTGTCGGTTTCACCACAATAACTATTGGCGAGGACCATGTGATAGGTTCTTCACTTGTGTTTACAGGCGATAGCACATTACTGTCTACTAGACGTTGCAGTTCAATTTCTACTGCTTTTCTTAAGGAAAACGGTACAGGGCGTGGTTTTGCAACTATTGGTATGGCATTTGTTGACATGTGGAAAAGTACCTTGCAGTTCTTTATTGTTCCAAGATTTGGATTGAAAACATCAGGAAAATCCTTGATTATCTTATCTATCAAGACTGAGTTCTTTTTTGGTGGAGAACTAATAGCTGTTTTCTTTACTGTGCATATTTCAGCACCGGGTGGCAAAGGTAGATTGAATTTGAGGACCCAATCCAGTCCAAACAATGGTATGTCATTTTTCTTTATAACAATTACCGATAATTTCCTGGAGTCACCAAAAGCATCGACGTTTATTTGTGTTTCTCCAAGTGTTTCAATGTCAATTCCTGTATAAGCCATGAGGTTACTTGTTGGTTTCAGAGTGGGAGATCCGATTACTTTCCATATTTTCTCGCTAATAACGCTGTAAGCAGCGCCTGGATCATACAGCATTTTCACTGTGTTGTTGTTGAGTTTAACATTCACCATTACTTTACAGCCTTTTTCCAGAGCTCTTATATGGTCAATATCGGACAGGTTATCGTCTTCTATTGATAAATTGTCCCGAACCTGATTTATCTGTTTGTCTTTTACCATTATAGCGTTCCCAACTTTCAAACAAACTCTTGCAAAATGGTTCTTACCTCCACAAGCTTTGCAAGAAACGTCTTTTGCAGAGCACAAAGCATCATCTGAATGTCGCCGGTTTCCACAACGGATACAATGTGTATTTTTGTTCAATTTCAGAATTGATCTCTTTTCATATTGTTTGTTGTACTTTGGAGGGTTAGATTCCATTGCCTGATGTTTTCCAGAAATTTTTACTCTATTCAAATTTGTATTACTGTTCTTAATTTCCTGTTGTTGAAGGTTAACGGTTTCTAGTAATTTTGCTGATTCTACTATCTTTGCAAACGTTGTTTGTGTTGAAGCATGCATTCTCAATAACTCCAATTGCCAACTATCGTTGTTAATACCCAATATGAACTGATCTCTTAAACGTTCATCTAGATTATCGCCGAAATTACAATTTCCGGCAAGAGACTTTAAATCTAGTTCAAATTGAGTTATGGTCTCACCTTCATTCCGAATCGTCGAGAAAAGCAAACTCTCTGGGATAGAGGTGCTTGTGGTTTCGTGTAGTACTTGTTTAAGACTTCTACAGCATCATTAAATCCAATGTTGTTAATGGGAGTCGGATGCATAGAATCAAAAACTATTTTGAACGGTTGTGGTCCCAGATTTTCAAGTAGTAGGTCTTGCTTTTTGTCCTCGTTTTTGATGTTTCCATTCCTTAGGAAAATCTTGAATCTTTCGTGCCAATAGATCCATTCTTCGGTTGTTCCATCGAATGGTTGGCATTTACAGTGACTTTTATTCACCGACTGCGCCATGTAAAATATTGAAATAAAATAGATTAAGAGTTTGAATATCTAGTGTGTATTTCTCATCGTAACATGTAGGAATGAATAACAAGTCAACAAACTATTAAATATTATTACTGTTTGATATCATGTGTTTTGCACAACATCTGATATCCTACACTACTACTACCTAGTCTACTATCTACTCCAGTCTCCAGCTTGGTCAATATTGGTTCAAACATTATTGATCTGGTCTCAATTATAGGAAACATTTCTATCTTCAATTCAAGACCAAATCAATAATTTTTGAACCAATATTGACCAAGCTGGAGACAAGTGCCATGTATTGACAGTACGAGGCATGTGCCACACATTCCTCGGACTGTCAATACTGGGTTTGCTAGCAGCCAGGCAAACACGGCATACAATTCGCAGCAAGCAGTGCCTGTTGCCTTGCAACACATAACAAACAATTCCACTAACTAACCTCAAAATTGTACCCCATTCCTATGCATTTTTGTGATTGAGAATTCTATTTGGGTGTAGAAGGTTCTAATAGACAATAATAAACATTGCCTCAAATTTTTATCTACTAATTGAGCACAAACTAACTTCCAAAGTCCAAATTATCAATTGTCAGAGCTTAGTTGCTATGTCTCCCACTTGATGGTGCTAGTCAATTTGTTTGCATACTCGCATTTCTGGTTACAAAAATTGCAGATCACACATATGCCTCAGCCTTCAGCCATGAGTTCATACTTTTTTTGCATCAACAGACTGTACCACAAGGCATTTGTGGCACATGCCTTGGACTGTCAATACGCGGCTTAAATCTATAGAACATACCCACCATCCACAGTAATACATTGTATGAATGGTATGACGTCATACTGTTTTTTGAGGTCATGCTGTCCATATTTAAGAATTTTAAGATTGTGGCTGAACACATACCATTCATACAATGTGTTACTGTGGATGGTGTGTATGTTCTACAGATTTACTATCTACACTCCACCCTCCACGCTCTACCCACCGGCAGTGCGGCCTCAGCCTTAGAGTATAAATATAAATATTTGTACTGCTCACAATAAGTCGAATTATTT
The DNA here is from genome assembly GCA_017141385.1 of Sogatella furcifera. Classification (NCBI taxonomy): domain Eukaryota; kingdom Metazoa; phylum Arthropoda; class Insecta; order Hemiptera; family Delphacidae; genus Sogatella; species Sogatella furcifera. The sequence continues at coordinate 16,033,506 of CM029555.1, forward strand.
GGTCATCAAAACAGCCACACTCAGTTTTGACATCACAAGCTGCAGCTTTAGAGCCAGTTCAATGTAGCACAATATCACAAGCTCTTGTAGAAATTTTGGGAGCAGAGCAAGTCATTTTCCACTACATTATATTTTTCTCTTTATCCTTAGACAGATGAAAGTTAGCTAGTGGCACATCTTTGTGTGTTGAATCTTCATCTGATGAATCACTCTGAAGTTCTGTAATGGCTTCTCCAAATGGCTCATCCAAATGCATTTCCTCTTTGATGGAATCACTCTCATCATCATCACTGTCATTTATAAGTTCATCCAGATCATCATCACTGTCAATAGTGTTCAAAGCAGCCTAAATATCTTCATCATTCAACGCTTTTGCAACGCAATGCTTTTTATCTTCATCATTCATTCAACGCTTGAGGGTTGAGTGTAAGAGAGGGCTGGCTGCGCCCTAACTTCGCCCTCCCAGGATGTTAAATAAAGGCAGCGATTCTATTCAATTCTATTCTTTGCATTGTTCATTGCACTAATGCTTGCGTGGGCTACAGGTGTTACAATTACACAAACAACTGCTCTCCACGCTGTGCACAAGCACACTGATTGTGTGCTTGCCGCAAAGGTACTGAAGCCCCAAGGTTCTTATATATGAACCTTGCTGAGGCCATATTGACAACTTGAACCTTTTGAACCTTCCTCACCATTGACAACTTGTGGTGGAGGCACAATGAAATCAAAATGGCTGGGCTATGACTGTTAAAAAGGGTTAAAATAACCTTCACTACAACTTAAATGTTCATCAAAAGCATAATTAATTTAACAATTTAGGAAAGTAAATACAAATAACTGAAGCATGGTACAATGCAACCATGCGGCAATAAAATTAAAATTGCTATCATGATTTTTTACTTTTTTTGGAAATTAAGTCAATAATTCCAATAAATTAAACATACCAGATGTTGATTGATTTTACTATTGTTTCCATCAAATGAATATAATATGTAGATGAACATGAAAAGCAATGTTTCAACAAACACAAAGTAGAAATCATACATGAAGGAAGAGAGCTAGTCCTCTCTCACAGTATCCATTTAATGATTTAAATATACTATAGAAAAAAATATGATGAAAATTTGTTGTAGTACATAATCATTATTATATTTCTCACCAGTTTCACACATATATTTCAGTAAATAACAATATTATTATGAAAACATACATTCAATTTTATTATTAGCCATGTGGTTGGCAAACCAATAATCATTGCATATTTACTGATATACTTTTGCATGAGCCTGATAATGTGAACTGTGTGGCCACAAAACGATGGTTCCGTGCCACAAATAAGACAGTGTAGAATGGCCAAATTCTGTTATTTTTCATTTTCTTCACCATTACCAAACTTTTCGAGAATGATTCCCCGCTTGTGCTCTAAGGTATGTGCTTGGGTGATAAGGGGTGATGATGAGTGATGCTTTTCAGGTAGGCTAGGTTAGGTTAGGTTAGGACCGACGGCTTGACGTCTTTTCTGAAAGATGGGAGACTTATTATTTTCTCCATTTATCATTATACTCTATTTTATATCCTATATTTATTATACTCCATTCTATGTATTATACCTATGTAAATTAATATTCTGTCTTGTCAATTTCACTGTTCTAGACAAAATATTAATCTTTTCTCAATGTACAGTAATGAATTAAAAAAATATATATAGATTGTCTGTGTTTGAAATATACTCTCATTTATTTATTCATTGCAAAATCACAAATCATAATACAGTATTGCAAATGACAAATAATTATTGTAAATAAGTTCTAGTTTCCATTCAATCGTGATCTCAATAGAATATTAACTTTTTCCATAATGAAAGAACTTGGTGCTGTCACAAATCCACTTCATTAAATGAATATTTTTCAACTCCTTATGTAAGATTCACTTTCCATTAAATAAAATTTGTGACAACATTAAAAGCGATTGGTGTAATATATCATAATTCTTGTAAATAAAAAATGTTTTTGTATTACAGTGTATTGTAGTTTTATTTGAATGAAAAGTGGCCCAGTATAACATATTTTATGGCAACTTAAGAACTCTCAAGGCTTTGGGGGCATATAAATATAATTCAATTACAGTTGCTCTTGTTGTAGAAAACTAGAAAAATTTTAAATGATATACAGTATGAGAATGGTACTATAAAATTCTTGTCCCTCATGAATATTATAGAGAATTCTACTCTGCTTATACTGTACATTGTGCACTTCTGCCTTCAATATTTTATTCATTACATTTCCATTGAAATAAAGCATATGTGTAAAAAAATCAAATTGACATAATCTTTAAAACAGTTTATTTCTTATAATTTTTACATAGAAAACATAAATATTCGACTATATCAAGAGTTTTATCATCATTTTTTTCAAACTCATACCCGAAATATGAGCGTTATCGAGTGTAGTGCCATGAGTCTCGTTCCTGGCAAAATTGCAGAGGATCCGCAGCATTGTTTTAACATGAACTGAATGCAAAAATTTGCATCAATTTGTGGTCGCAGGGCCTCTAATATTTTTCAATTAATAGTAAAATATGAAATTTTAATTAAATATGTAGCAGCTGGATTATCTTGGAATGTGTTAAACTAGAGATACATCTCTATCGACCGGTCGACCTCAAACCAAATTCCTCCATTAAACAACTATGAAATGACGTCATCTAACTAAGATTAAATTTTGTTAGATAACCTACAACTAGGGCTCTATAAAAAGGGCCCTTTTTATAGAGCCCTACCTACAACTAGTAGGTTGGATGACGTTATTTTACGAATGTTAAAATGTGTTTGGGTCTTTTACAACCATATAGTTGATATTTTTTATCACACGTTTAAACCAGTAACAATCTATTTCCTTTGATCAAATGGTCCAAAAATCATTTACTTCTTTATTTTTACAATTGCGACTTGATGACAAGTATTTTAAGCAAAGGTGATGGATGAGTAAGTGAATGATGATTTTTACATGGTGAAAGAAAGATGATGAAAGTTTACATTACAATTTTCGCTTTGAAAAATACTTTTCACTTGAAAGATTAGGCTATATTTTTCCAAAAATCCACTTGGAGATTCAATTTTAATAGTATTTGATATGTACAAATGTATGTTCAATGTATAAGTTACAAGATTGATATTGAATTGAGTTATCGATCAATTCAAATGAATATATAGCCACAAGATGAGTCCAATACAGTATGAGTTAGGTACCTAACTCATAAATTCATTATGGTTTCTTCCATCTGTCCTAGAGCCTTCATGAAGAGGTATACCTTGGATGCATCTGAGAAGCAATACCATAGACATTGCCTTGCGTAATGTGTCACTTGACAAAAACAAGTGAGTTCAGCAAACAAAAGATCAGTCTCGTAACAGAGGCCATTGTCTAAAAATATAGAGAGGAAGATCACATGAGGCATTTTGCTATAATCTGTCCAAGCAAAAAAGACATTCTTTAGAGATGAAAAAATGACTCAAGCTCGGTCAATATTGGTTCTAAAACTATGAATTTGGTTTCATATTGTAGGAAACATACTTCTCTACATTTTAAGATCAAATTTATAATTTTTGAACCGATATTGACCGATCTAGAGTCATTGTCCCATCATTCCAGAATGTCTTCTTCGCTTGAACAGACTATACGGGGACACTCGTCTGCTTTTTCATCACAGTAATGTGGTTTGTACCAACTTATTTCATAACAACTGCATAAGGTGAGGATATGTGCCATATTGATGTATTGTTTGTTCATTTTGAACGTAACAGAACTTACTTTTTCCAATAAATATTGACACTAATGAAATACCTAATATTTTTAGAAACCTCGTTATGCTGCATAATGTAGCCTAATGCTAGTTTTTTTCTTATTGGTACAGTACTGAATCTTGGTAAAAATATATATTCCCAATCCAATAATTATGCTCAAATATATTGAAATAACAGAACAAAAGTTGTCAAATAATTAGGCTACCTTATAAAATGTTTGGTTTCAGCACTATCAGCAGCTTTTAATAACTCACATTCTAGACGGCTTCTAGTCTATAACGGAAAAATATAAATTCAAATTTTCAAACTGGAACCTGAACAAATTAAAAACTTGCTAGTAATAATTATGTTACAGTATATCATACACCAGTGGTCACCAATTAAGTTTTATGAAGGTCCGTTTCAAAGTCTTGGCGGTCTTCTGTGGTTCATTCAGGGGAAACCACTGGTGGGGGGGGGGAATTTACTCCCAGGAAATTTTTCTACTCAAATTAATTTCAATTATTATTCAAATATTTGGGATAGTTATTACTCTGTATGTATTTCGATATTAATGTTCTTCAAATATATTGAAGTTTGATATTATGCCATTGATCTATTCTTTCTTTACAATTGCGACTTGGTTTCCAAGTACCTATTTTAAGCAAAGGATGAATGAGTGATGATGAAGGTTAAAATCAGAATAAAGCCGTTTATTCAATGGGATTTGGCAATAACGATTACTTTATTGTTTATTCTATTACATGAAGAATGTTTACTTATAAAATTGTCAAAAATATTCTCGAATTTAGTCCGTGACTATAACTTATCTCTTTAGCTAGGTATTGAAATACTAAGATAAATTTAGGCTAAATTGAACTTTTTACTAGGAATAGAATAATTGGACAAAATAATGCAACAATATTGAATTAATTGCCAACTTATTATCAAAAGTTGTATAATAGGAAGTGTTTATTTATTTTTGTGGTTGTTGTTTTGTGCTAATTCAATTTAATTTAGACTTTAGAGGGTTTCTTATCGATTATTTGTTTTAGGATTTATATTAAGATTTTTCCGTTGAGGTTGAGATCGGTATGACATCGCGGTCCGCTCAAAACTAGCTGGCGGTCCGCCATTTGGTGACCACTGTCATACACCAACACTTATAAAGCCATGAACAAAAAAGTTATGTATAATATTCGACTTATACATTAGTATAGTAGCTATTACAATTTGGTAGTTCATTTGTGCCAGCAATTGTGAAATAGTCAATATTTTAAATGTTCAAAAATGTTTGAAATTATTGTACCTAGAATCTGAATATTGGCGAATCTCATGTAAAAGAAATTCTTTTCGAAGTTCTCCGTTATTAAATTATTTCAGAATATTTTTTATGGATACAGTTCTATCACTCACTAATAGGGCAGCAGAACTTATATGGAAACTCGACTCCAGCGCTCTCTAATCTGTCCAATATGAACTAATCCTGGACCTTCATTTAATGTTTACATTACAGAGGTAGGCTACAGAAAGCTGTAATGATTATAACAAAAATTCCAATTTTTATTGGTGATTGAATAAATTTGCAAACAAGAATATACCAGAATAAAATAATAAAACGTTAATAATAAGAAATCTTTAGACATCAAGTAACTTACACTTTTTTACACTGGGCTACCCGCGTTGCTTCAGCTGTCCTATAATAATATAAAGCTGTAATAATTATAACAAAAATTTCAATGTTTATTGGTGATTGAGTAAATTTTCAAACAAGAATATACCAGAATAAAATATTAAAACGTTCATAATAATACATCTTTAGACATGAAGTACACTTTTTGTACACTGTGCTGGGCACGCTGCCCGCGTTACTTCAGCTATATGGTAGTCGGTAGTGAAACTTTTGTGGCCTCATGGCACACAGATTAAGATATTAATGGATGACAAGGTTATTTAAGAACCTTTAATAACCTTGAATGGATGAGTCATTATTTTGTAATAAATCCTTTTATATGTTCAAATAAATGCATTGGAGAGGAAAGAATTATTCTGATCTCTTTTAATAATTTTAGTGATGTGTGAATTATTAAGCTTTGAGCCTAAACTTGTTAAATCAGAAAAAAATCTTATCAGTCTTAAGACCAAATAAAAGATTATGTACAGGGACTTGTATGCCACTTACATTCAAGGCCATCTTCTCTCTTAGGCATCAATTTATTATCTGATTAATACACAATGTATGACAAGTGGAAATAAAATTTCATTCCATATACAAGTTACTTATTTGAGGTTGAACGTGATGAAACGAACAGCAATTTAAAAAAATCTTGTTTTCTTTATTCTGAGTAACTTATATACAACTCAAAATTTTCGACGACCTTCCAATTTTGGATTTTAACTCTAGCAATAACTTAATAGCCTACCTCAGAAGTGTATTCAGTTTCCTTACGCGCATAAAGGTAGACTAGGTAGTATTAAGTATTAAATATATTACAATAACTGTCTTGAAATATTCCTGTAAAAATACCATCCAATCAAATTCTTGTTTTTAAATCCTATAATAAGCGGAAGGTCTTTGGAAAACACTCCCAAGAGCAGCTATCACCCATCGAATGCACTTTTCTATTTTTGAAACACCTGTTGAATTAGGTTGCATGGGATGAGGATATTATGTCGAAAACATTTTTGATTTATTAAATTATTATTTTTATTTACAGCATACATATATAGCTGTAGCCTATACCATTCCTGTACCTATACTCGGGATCTTGGGAAAAAGGTGAATGATTGAGGTTTATTTCGTGTTGAGGAATCTTCATGAATTATAGGAGTTTTTCTCATTAAAGCTGACATGTTATTAATAACTTATAGCTTTGAGTTTGAGATCATTAGCTTGGGGAGGTAGTCTTTTCCTTTAAAAAGTCCTTGTAAACAAATTGCATTTCTGCTCAATAAATCAATATTAGGCTACTCGTAGACCATAGAGCTTGAAAATCTAATAATTGTTGACTTAAGATTTTTACAGTAAGTTATACATTTTCAAAATTTTAAATAGCCTTTTTGAGAAATTCGCTGGATCTCGAAAAACTTCAGAAAATAGTTGTTATTAAAAAAGTAGTGTAATATAAAATAGTTATTTGTGTAACTAGTGCCTAAAGTGGTAGATTGCTGCATCGAGTGAAACAGTTTTTTTCACGAGCCAAAGGCGAGTGAAAAAAGTTTCTCGAGTGCAGCAAGTACACTTTAAGCTCGAGTTACACATTACATTTTTCCTACAGTTACCATCAAATGTGAAAAAAATTAGAAGGATGTTGATTTAGAGACCTATACATATAAATTGGGGGTTGTAGGGTCGTCAAGAAGGGTAATTATATTATATGATCTCACTCAACTGATTATAATATACTATGTACAAATGGACTAATAAAATGGACTGAAAGAATGGACTGATAAAATAAACTGACAGAATGGACTGATGAGATGAACCGTAAAAATAAACTGATGGAATGGACTGACAGAATAGACTGATGAAATGAACTGACAGAATGGACTGATGGGATGGACTGAAAAAACGAACTGATAAGATGGACTGAAAAAACAAACTGATGAAATGGACTGAAAAAAAACTGATGAAATGGACTGACAGAATGGACTGAAAGAAATGAACTTACAGAATGGACTGAAAAAATGAACTGATGAGATGGACTGAAAAAATAAACTGATGGAATAGACTGACAGAAATGGAATGATGGAATAAACTGACACAATGGAATGATGGAATGGACTGACAGAATAGAATGATGAGATGGACTAAAAAAATAATGAACTGACAGAATGGAATGATGAAATGAACTGACACAATGGAATGATGAAATGGACTAACAGAATGGACTGATGAAATGATCTGACAGAAGGAAATAATGAAATGAACTGATGGGATGGACTGAAAAAAACGAACTGATAAGATGGACTGAAAAAACAAACTGATGAAATGGACTGATGAGATGGACTGAAAGAAATGAACTGACAGAATGGACTGATGAGATGGACTAAAAAATAATGAACTGACAGGATGGAATGATGAAATGAGCTGACACAATGGAATGGACTGACAGAATGGACTGATGAAATGAACTGACAGAATGGACTGATGAGATGGACTGAAAAAAACGAACTGATAAAATGGACTGTCAGAATGGACTGAAAGAAATGAATCGACAGAATGGAATGATGAAATTAACTGACAGAATAGACTGATGAAATGGACTAACAGAATGGACTGATGAGATGGAATGAAAAAAATAAATTTACGAAATGGACTGATGGATTGGTCTCACAAAATGGACTGACAGAAATGGAACAATGAAATGAACTGATGTAATGGAATGATGAAATGGACTGATGGAATAGACTGGCAGAATAGACTGAAGAAATGGAGTTACGAAATGAATGGACTCATAAAATAAACTGACAGAATGGGCTGATGAAATAGACTGACAAAAAAGACTGGTAGATATAACTGATAGAATGGACTGACAAAATGGTCAGATAAAATGGTTTGAAAGAATGGACTGATTGATAATGGACTGATGAAATGGACTGACAGAATGGAATGTAAAATTGAAGTGACTTATAACATGGACTGAGAAATTCACTGATTGAATGGACTGATGACAATGAACTGACAGAATGGACTGAAACAATGGAATGATGAGCTGAACTCAGGGGCGTAAATTCAAAATTTGCATTGGGGGCAAGCGGGGGGCAAGATTCGCTTCTGGGTAGTGGTTTACTGATCACTGATAATTCTCTTATATATGTAAGACATTATCTACTTCAATACCAAACTGAATCAAATACTGGGGGCTCTAATGGGCCTGGGGTGTACCTCCTCAGCCAAGCGGGCGTGGGGGCCTCTCCTGGCAAATTTTGTGAAAGTATACTTCAAAACTGTGTTTTAGAACGCCTTTTCTATAGACAATCAAATGCCGAAATCCCTATTTTTTGAGCATAAAATATTGATGATAAACAGAGTGTCACGAAAGGTGTAACAGCCGGATCCGGAAACCATAGATTTTTAGATATTTTTCAAGTAGGCCTACTTACTTACAGTCATTAAATTGTCAATATCTCAAGAATCATTTGTCAAAATTAAATTTTAAAGGTATTGTTGGGAAGAGTAAATAATTTCACATTATAGTTGGAGGAACATCAGTTGACTATTTCTCCCTCCACCCAAGAAATATCTTCGTTGTCAGATTGTGTGAAATTGGAACTCCTTCTAATGCAAACACATTCTACTGAATGTTAAAATAAAGTGACAGCATAGCTTCGGAAAAATCATGCGGTGTTGTAAAACTCACTATTTTTAATGATAAACCAGCTGTTCGCAGCTCGAAAATCTAAGTCGATTAGCTTCAACAACTCCAATTCTCTCAATCTTTAACATACAATGATTCATGCATATACCTCTCTTCTTACTTTGAAACTCTAGCTTCAGAGGGCTTCCGACTATTTTTGACACTTGGAAAAAAATTTCAATTGTTTTTGAACAACTTTCTCGCTTTCACCACCCACTTATCTTCTTAAACAAAAAAGTTTCTAGATCGTCGAAAATTTCATGCTTTCTGTTCGAGTAGACTCGACATTGACAAACATATTCATAAATAGAAACTGTTGGTCGGATATGAAAAATTCAAAAACCATTAGAAAGCACGAATTCTCCTTGTCATTTTGACATAAAAACATGATTTTTACTACAACCAATGACTGTGAGAGAAGTGATAAAAGTACGACAGAAAATAATATTTCCGCGCTTTTTCAATTTTATCAAAAAAATCAAATTTCCTTTGAATCCTTTTACCCAGGAACCGTTTTAATACTACTGGCATGTCGAGGATGAAATTCTACATACAGATATGGGGTCTAACCGAGGATTTGAAGAAGATTCAATTTCTTACAATCTGACAACGTAGCTATTTCTTGGGTGGAGAGGGAAGTAGTCTACTTAGATTGGCCGACTACAATTTAAGGTATTCTACATGACATAGTCGATTAGCAGTATGTTTAGGCGGTTTAAGTTGAAAAAGAGTGATTTTTAAGTTTTTCTGAAACCTCAAACAGATTTTTTCGCGATTTTTTCCAGTGTGAGAGAAATTTCCATAGATTAGAACCTTCCTTTTTCATTAGGCTATCTCCAGATGAGACCAAGTACAGGGGTCCATCTCAAATCCCTGAGTCAGAATTTTTTTTAAACTAGACTAATTTTGTTGAGTGGTAATAATCGTCTACAATTTTATAGCTTTGTGTCAAGCGATTACGTACATACAAAAGACTTTTCTATAGGACTGAGAACTGGTCACTGGTCCTGGTTGACTAGAACTGGTTAGAGGTTCGTATCTGCAGTGGTTATTGATATATTTGCTAAAATATGAAAATAATCAGCATTTTTCAAGTTCAAAGAAGTTCAACATGGTTACCTAATGCTTCAACTTACTTTTCTGTGGGTGAAATTTGTAGATGATTCAATTTTAAATAAAACGGGTTCAGTCAATAAACAGCCTAAATCTAAAATGTCCCACAAACTCAGAAATCAGGTTTAAATGAAACAAAACTGTATGGCCAATTACATTTGAAGAATCAATGTGTCTAACTTATTAAATCTTATCTTATAAATCATTTATAGTTTTAATCGAAAAAGTGTTATAGTTTTAAAAAGATAAATAGTAAATTTTGTTATAGTGGATATTCTATCCTGACCCATTGTATTTCGAGTATAGTTCTTTATTCTTCTCAAGCATGAGAATCTTGAAATCATATTGTAGTCCAGTCAAATTAAGCAAAAAGTAAAAGTCGGAGGACCCAGCTGAAAATTTGCAGATATGATCAGAAAATGGCGCTGGACGAGAAAATTTCATAGGTATTTTTTTGTAGACAATAAAATTTTGAAAAGAATAAGACTTTTTGCATAATTGCAACTTTTTATCATTAAATGTTTTCGAGATACAATTATTTAAAAAATTGGTAATTCTTTCATAGGATTAAGATGTTAAAATTTTTCTCACTTTTAAAGTTTGTAACTATAAATTGAGCACCCGTACATTATCGTATTCTAAATCTCTTGCGGCGAAATTCATTTTTCTTCCATTTGAGACCAATTTCTCACTTTTATGTTCAATATGTTTTGAACTACAGCGATTTAAAAGAACCCTCACACCCCCAAAAACCTCCAAAATTGCATATTATATCACAAAAACGTACTAAAAATATTGGGATGAGTTATATTTCTGGAATTATGTTCCTGAGACCCTAGGCTATCATGAGCAATATATGAGACTAAATTCAATTACTAACCATCTGAAAGAGGAAGATTTCATTATAATTTTTGCCCACAGGTTCCTGTTTGGGAGTCACTCTAATGTGAAAAGTTCTGTTTTCAACGTGGAGGTATTATTACACACAGTAGGCTACCATTACTATCTGAAAATTGGAATTTTTTATCAAATTTTACGTATATATGAATTTATACCGGGACTCTTGTTTTGGGGACTTTTAGTATTTTATTTGAAATTTGAAATTTAATGCTTTATTTTCAACAGAAGTATAGCTTACAAGGCATACAGTTGAAAAAACGTCAAATATAAAATAATACAATGATAGACAGTCATAAATAACACAATATGGTATGAACATTAAAAATTCATAATTCTTACAAACTAAAAATTTCATCAATCTAATATAAATTCGTCTACTTCATAAAAAGCCTTACTGCTTAGGAATGAAAATAGACTCGTCTTGAAATGTTTCTCCTCAACAATACCTCTTATGTCAGCTGGGAGTTTTGCAAAAAACCTTTGTCCTCTATATGCAGGTGTTTTCTCAAATACATTTAGTCTATGTCTCTGGACTGAAACATTATTCCTTCCCCAGTATTGTATCTATGAATATCAGAATTTAACTGGAATGAATTCAATTTATCTTTTACATGAAGTATCACTCTAAAAATATACAATGAAGGTACAGTTAAAATCTCTAAACTACTGAAAGACTCTCTACATGTCTGGGGAAATTTGAGCCCCTCTAGGTACCTGATCGCAGCCTTCTGTAGAACAAAAATTCTTTGCAAGTTTTGCTTTGAGGTACTCCCCATAATTCAATGCCATAGGCAATGTGGGATTCAATCAGTGCATAATAGACACTTTTGCTGTTGTCTTTGGGACTTGATTAACAATGTTTCTAAAAGCAAAGAGTGACCTACTCAATTTCAACGATATCTTTTCAACATGCTCTCCCCAACTAAGCTTAGAATCTATTGATAAACCCAACATGTTTACAACATTACAACTTTCAATGACAGTTTCATCAAGTGTTACGGTTGGGTGAAAAGGTCGACACTTATAATCAAAGCTGATAACCTGACTTTTGTTTGGGTTTATAGAGAGGTCTGAATCATTGAAAAACTGTACTACCTCGTTGGCCACGCTATTAGCTTCGATTTCCAACTCTATGAGATCTGCTCTATGGAATAGCAAGCTACAATCATCAGCATATAAAGTAATTTTACCAGTTGAAGGAACACTGAATTGAATATCGTTTATATACAATATGAAGAGTAATGGACCCAAAATGGACCCCTGGGGTACGCCTCGAGTCAATGGTAAATTGGTCGAGTTTACTAATCCATTAGGAGTAGAGATACATGTATACTGGAACCTGTTGCTCATGTATGATGCTATCAATTCTATTTGCTACTCCTCTAATACCGAGCTCTGATAGCTTGCACAAAAGAATATCGACATTAACACTATTAAAGGCTCTTGTCAGGTCTAATAGAAGTGCAGTCACATAATCACCAGCGTCAATCCCTGTTACAATGGCTTCAAAAAACTTTACCGCTGCAGTGATTGTTGACTTTCCCTTCATAAAACCATATTGACAATTGAAAAGCAAATTGAATTTCAACAAATATCCCATAATTCTATCATGAATGAGCCTCTCAAAAACCTTTGACAATGTATTTAAAACAGAAATAGGTCGATAATTATTGACATCCAGAACATTACCTTTTTTAAAAGAGGAATCACTTTCGCTATTTTCAATGAGTCTGGAAATATACCTGTCTTAAACATTGAGTTTATAATGAATACCAATGGCTCTGCTATTTCATAACAACAAGCTTTAATTACTGACACCGGGATTTTATCTGAGCCCACAGCCTTTTTAGGTTTGAGTTTATTTATTACTCCCACAACCTCATCGATATTCGAGGAAAAAGAAAAAAATTATTGAAACATTTTTTATTACTATTATTCTGTCTTAAGGATCGATGTGCTACAGAGTTCTCATTTGTTGGAGCCATGGATACAAAGAAGTTATTAAAACTCTCAGCTATGGATTTGCTATCTCTAATCAATTTACCATGATATTCAATTTCGGTGGGCGATGATCTTTTTTTATTACAGCCTCTTAGTCTATTTACAATCTCCCAGCTGGTCTTAGACCTGTTGGCAGAGGAAAGTATAGATTTACTAAAATGGTTTTTCTTTGCCTCTTCAACCTTTTTTGTTATACTGCTCTTTTACTGTTTTAATTAGTTGTACGTTTATGTTAACTCCCTCACTAACTCTGTTTTTGCCACCTCTAGAAGAGATCTCATTAACTCTATCTCCTCAGTCATCCACTGACCTTTTTATACGTTTTAATCGCTTATTTTTATTTAATCTATTGTTAACTGTTTTAACCGGACAATGTACCTTGAAGTGATAGAGCAGATCCCTATGAAAATTTATAAACTGTAGATCTGGATCGGATTGGTTATAGACCACCCTCCAGCTCTCAACACTCAATGCCTGTCTCAAACATTTTATGTTTTGCTCATTACAATCATGCGCGCCCGTTAAACTCTTTTTTTGCACTTTGAAATCTCCCTCATGAAATACAGAGAATACTTGAGCCGTGTGATCAGATATAAATGTATGCAAAACACTAATCATATATTCTTCTTCAGAAATGTTTGTAACTACATTATCTATAGCTGTAGCACTATTTGCTGTTATTCTAGTTGGAGTATGTACAGTATAAAATAAGCCAAATTGATTTAAAGCATTTACAAAATTTCTTTTTAGAGGAGAGTTATTTAAAATATCAATATTATAATCCCCCGCAATAATTATATTGTATTCAATGGTCACAAGCAACTTATCCATCATCGACTTGAAATTTTCAAAGAATATATTAGCATCACCATTAGGCGAACGGTAAACTCCTACGATGACAAAAATCCTGTTGCTCACTCTGAAACTAATCCCACATGCTTCAATATTTCCTTCACTACAGAATTCTTCCACATCCAAACATCTAAAATGATCATTGACCTGCTCACTCACATAAATAGCCACACCACCTTTAATCATGTGATCTCTCATAACCATCTATCAATTCTCAGACCTTAATGTACAAAACAAGATGGCGGCAATATGGGCCTAGCCAAGCGTAAAAGCAATAGTTCAAGTTGCTATACTTTAGAGGAAATAAGACAGAAATAGCATATTTTTTATTGTTAAACATTACGATATTACAATATAATTAATATCCAATACAAAATTGATAATCATTACAATATGATGAACTTCAAACTAGAATCTGATTTATTATTCCATGTGAAAAATAGAAATTCAAATTCCAATCAGTTTTTCCAACATGTTTGTACTTCACTTGCTGCTCATTTTAACTTTCTTCCGAATCTAAACCTTTCCCCCAATATTTCCAGTTATTTTTTTCCTTTGGCTTGCAAGTTTGAGACATCTTATTGTCTTCTTCAGACTCCAGTATCCATCCAAAAAATGTAATTTCAACTTCTCAAAACTTGTTTTTAGAGTGTTATTTGAGCATTCAGTTGTGAATTTTTACCATTGCTTTACATATCTTAGATCTAATCTTTGAGAAAAAATAAATTTATTCTGTACACAATAACTGGTACACAAGGCAGATCACTGATTTCATTAATTATTGTCTTTCACTTTTATAAAAAGCACATAGGCTAGTTTGTTGGAATTGAAGGAAATGCATCACTTCTCTTGGCACTTCAATGTTTTTCTCTTAGCAATCCAATTAGTTAACCGTCTATGACAAGAAAAACGTCTTCCTCGATAATAAAACTGTCTTCAAAATGATTAATACAAACTATCGAACTGTCTTTCACTTCAAAATTTTGATGAAAACCTTTCTAACCAATATGTTCTTTGAGAGTTTGTTTTCAGGAAACGTGAAAATAGAAATATGAACTGAATTACCATACTTGGATATTCACAATCATAAACACAACACAGACGACCCTTCTGTAATAAATTATCAAATACTCAAGAAATTATGCCATATTATTTAACATAAAACAAGACGAATCGCAAGTGTAATCCATTGTCAACTTAGTAAACATTCAGTAGGCCTACTTATGAAATGTTCCAAAAATTATTTTTATAATAAAACATATGATTTTTTTGTCAACATAACCAAAACGCTATGACATCATGAATTTGGAGTAGGGCAATTACGTCCGCCATTTTCCATACAATCGATAGGTACATTAAGGTCTGAGAATTGATAGATGGTTATGGATCTCTACAGTAATTAGTTGAAAGAAACATATTATTTAGAACAATACAATCGATTTCATGCTTTCTGAGACCATGCTCTGTTATAACCAATATATCTGGGTTCTCGTCCTCAATTAAATCATTTAAAAAATTTATCTTTTTAGCAATACAATCTACATTTTGGTGAATTACTTTGAAACATGACTTGAGAGTACCTGATGAGACAACGTCACAATGATTAATGAGAGATTTGCCTCTTCTTATGCTTGAAAAACTCCTTCTTTTCATCGAATTTTGATAAGGAATAATAATCAAATTACTGTGGTCAACCCCACGAGAATGAGAACTATTGGGTATCTGAAACCTACGACAATGGCTTATTCTAATTGGTATGTTATATGCAATTTTCCTATTTTTTACTGAATCTAGAATCCTAAAAAATCACTACTCTCACTGCAACTATCCAAAAGTTCTGACTCTGATGTACCTTAACTTGGACACTTCTGAAACTATTGAAAATCTTATCAGCAATAATGTTTTTTCCAATAAAGTTGAGATGTAAACCATGATGAGTGTAAAAACGCCTACCCAGTCCATACACATCGAATAATTCTACATTATTAAAGCGCCTGACAAGCTGCTTTAATTCTTCATTAGCCTGAGAAATTGCTTTATTAATAGGTGAAAACACAGGAATGTCATATCGGCACGGTATATTTACAACCAATACCCGAGTATGTGTCAGCTTTTCTAGTTGATTTTCCATACTTTCGAGGTAGCCTTCTCCAGAGTTGTTTGAAAAGTCATTCTTACCACCAATCAGAACAGTGAGGTCTCGCGATGACATGGATCCGCATTCCTTATCACATTCCGAAATAACAGAACTGAATCTTGCCCCAGGCTTCAGTATACTAGAAACTCGAGCATCCGTTCTTTTTGATATTAGTTCATTTAGTCTTCTTCCTTGGCTGGCGGAAAATAACTTGATCACACCATCCGCATTTTGCCGTCTATTCGAATTACGCGCCGAATTCAAGACAACTTTATTATTATCGCGAGGAATGAAAGAAGGAACCTTTTCAGAACTTTTATTAGACTTCACATACTCAACACGGTTCAAATATTGGATTTCACGATTTCGAGATGACGGTGATTTACGGACCCTTGGCTTAACTGGAGCTCGGTGAACAGTTGTGGGAGATCCTGATTCATCTACAGATAACACTGAATATCTGTTGTACAATTCAATAGGACTACCAGTGCTCTCATTTGACGCGGCACATAAATTGTCATACAGTGACCTCCATTTATTAGCTTCGTTCCTATGTGCGATTAATTCATTTCTCAATGCATTATTGTCCGCCTCCATTGTTTCAATAGAAATTGACATTGTCCCAATTTTCTCTGTTAAAAAATCTTTCTCTTCTTTAAGCTTTACGTTACTCTCATCTATACCCAGACAATTTTCACATTTATCAACAGTCTCTTTGGTATTAATACTTTCATCAACCTGAGACACACTGGAAAAAGATTTTGTTGAATTTCGGTTATCCAATTCCATAGTAAGCCTCTGAATCTCTTCAACCAGAGCAGACTGACTGTCAGTCAGCTGTTTAATTCTTTCTAGTAATTCATCTTTGGACTTGAGAATATCGTCATCTGTTTGAGAATTTGAATCAAAACAGATAGGTTTTTTCAAAGACCCCATAAAGGAATCAAGGGATGCTCTATTTAACCTTGGTGGCTGCCTGATATTTGAAACTGGGCCTTTCATCGGAGTTCTCGAGAAATTTTTCGGAACAGGGTGTAATCCGTGTTTCTTATGTTTATCTGTATAATTCTTCACACTATCAATTTTTGTAGACGTAGTAACAGAAGCAGAGCAACCAGTCGTGCAACAACGCCAGCATATATCCCCACTAGCGAGAGAGTGGCTTTTCCAAAAACAATAGCCCTTATAGTACAAAGCTAGGTTTTGTTTTGATGTTTTGTAAGTTTTCAACTCTGGATTCATTATTTACTACTGGGAAATGGATAAGAGAAAGAGAGAAAAGTGCCTAGAGAGCGAACAAGGCAGGAACAAAGTTGGAAGCTCCTGAAAATAATTAGTTAAAGGAAGCAGGAAGAGGGAAATTGCAAAAGAAAAGGAAATAATTATAATTAAATCTGTTTAAGAAAACAGTGCAATCGATGGAAGAATGTCCTGACGCTGCTAATAGCTATGTACCATGTCACAGAACGCAAAAGTCAGTTGACGAAAAGAATTTTAAAATTGGCGCGGCTCTTTTACTCAAGCAACAGCTGTTTACAGTATGTTATTCAGCGCCCTTTTCTGATCATATCTGCAAATTTCCAGCTGGGTCCTCCAACTTTTAATTTTGTTGCTTAGTTTGACTGGACTATTGGAGGGGCAAAGGGAATGTTTGGGGGGGCAACTGCCTCCCCGTGCCCCCCCCAAATTACGCCTATGGCTGAACTGATGGATTGGAAGAGTGGGCTGGTAGGATGCACTGAATAAGTGGACTGATAAAAAATACTGACAGAATTGACTGATACATTGAATGTACACAATCCATCAGTTTTGGAAAAACATTTTCAAAAACTTCCTCTTCTGTGATTGGTTGAAAATCTGGAAAAACCAGATTACTTTACGCACTAGTGCGTAAAGTATTTTACACACTCGTGTGAGAATGGCCCATTTTAGAAACTCTATTCAGTGTGTAAAGATGGACTTTTTTGCTATCTGTAGGAAAAAATCTTTTTTGATTGCCAATCGAAAAAATTGTTGGTTTTAAAATTCTATTTTGTTGTTCATGGTAGGCCTATAGTTGATTAACATGCATTCCTGCACTAGTTTTTATAATTAATCGTGTTTTTAATAACTCTAAGTAGAGTTGGGTAATTCAAGTTTTCGACTGCTTCAATCCAATACGGTACTGAATGCTTATTCAATATTCCAGGTCCCAGGTTGATTAAATTTGAATAATTAATTCAGGTAATTGATTGATAAGGCTGCGACAATCCTCACAAAATTATGTATTTCAAGTCTCTTTAAACCTCAAGATAATAATTGTAAAAATACCTGGTAAATTAAATGGAATATGTTATGTGTAGCCTAATAAACTTATCAGACTTGAACAAATATTGACCAAGCTAGAGTCAATTTCCCATCTTGCCAGAGGGTATTTTTTGCTTGTTCAGACTAGAACTACAGCTGACACCGAAAGTTGAATTGTTCAGACTAGAAGTATAGCTGACACCGAAAAGCGAATTCGTCTGCTTCTTAGACGCTCCACCACTTATGTTGTCAATGATAATAATTGACGTTCTAATTTATATTAGTTATGCATAGATTATGTTTTTGAAATCAAAAGAGGCAATAGATTCTTTACATCAGCTGTTGATAGGTTAGAACACATACAAGAGACAGACGAAACAGCCTAACCTTTTGGCGTCAGTTATAAATCATGCTAACGCAATAGAGGACCTCTTACAAAACAGGCTAGATATTATAAAACCTAAGAAGTTCATTTCCACAGAGGAAAAGTTCTTGACTTCGAATTAATGTAGTAAAGGAGCACTATTTTAAAATATTAATAGGCCTATTTTTATTAATTCCAGCATTATTAGATGATATCAAACTATTCGTATCATGAGGACATTCTTATTCTAATAAAGTACATAAAGGTCTAATCTAGAGTTATTTCAAAAGTTATGTAGGTGAAATTTGTGTCTTTATTCAATTGTTGACTAAAAAATCTGTTTGAATAAGATCCTCTTCCTCCTAATTTTCAAGACTTCAAAAAGTATTCCAAAAATTTAAAATTTTCAAAAAGTATTCCCCCCCCCCCTAATGTTTATTAGTCAATATTGGAAATAAAGACTGTTAACTTATTTTGGCTTCTCTCTATTGTTCTCAAATTTCAACTGTTCAACATGGAAAAAACTATAAATCATCGATAATATTTGATGATCAGACCTTTAAACCTTCTATACTCTAAATTATTTAGAATTAAAAGGTTCAAGTTATAGGCATATAAAATTTAAAAAAAAACAATTATATGAGTAAAATCTTGATAATTTCATTCAATATATCAATAGATAGATTTGATAGATTCAATTTTTCATTGTGAATGATTTATTATGTAGATGATTTATTATTAGCTACAGATATGACTACAGTGTAGCCTACAGCAATAACTTACACACCCTCTCACTCTCATCCCGTTCCCGTGGGTGGCAAAACTATGTAAACTGTCCAAGCAGAGAAGACATTCTCGCAAGATGGGAAAATAACTCCAGCTCGGTCAATAGTGGTTGAAAAATTCTAATTTTCAAATTTTTAATGAAATTTCAATTTAAAATTTGGTTTTAAATTGTAGGGACCATTATTTTCTACAATTTGAGACCAAATTTAGAATTTTTCAACTAATATTGATTGAGCTGAAGCTATTTTCCCATCTTGCAGAATGTCTTCTGTGCTTGGACGGACTAAATTTGCTCTAAAGTCCAGTTGTAGGTGTTACCTAATGTACCGATTTGTGAGTCGGTATTATCAACCACGCCATGACTCCTCATTAAAAATCAATAGACAATAGTTTAATGATGGGTCACACACGATTCATGCGTGTACAAAACAAGCCTCTGTAACCTCAGCTGCTGCGAGCGAAGGCAGTTGTGCATTTTGAAACCCCATTGTGTAACTTATGAAATTTATAATGCTCGGAACGTTCTCAGTTGTCCTCCTAACATTAACTCGGGATAAACGCCGAAGGCGTCCCAGACAAGATTCAATCTCCTAAATACATTTAGCGTATCTAGTCTGTCCAAGCAAAGAAGACATTCTGGCAAGATGGGTAAATAAATCCAGCTCGGTCAATATTGGTTCGAAAATTATAAATTTTGTCATAAATTGTAGAAAACATTCTGATCTACAATGTGAGACTGAATTTTTAATTTTTGAACCCATATTGACCGAACTATAGTGATTTTTCCAGCTTGCCAGAATGTATTCTTTGCTTGGACAGACTACACCTATGTGCTTGATTTCTCTACTATAGTCTGTCCAAGCAAAGAAGAGCCTCTGGCAAGATGGGAGAATGACTCCAGCTTGGTCAATATTTGTTCAAGAATTATAAATGTTGTCTTAATAGTGGATCAAATAGTTTCCTAAATTCTAGATCAAATTGATAATTTTTGAACCAATAATATTGACCGAGCTGGAGTCATTCTCTCATCTTGCCAGAGGGTCTTCTTTGCTTGTACAGACTATAGCGGCTTCATTCAGTATAGAATAAAGCTATATTTCAAGCTTATTGCAACTATCTGGGTAGCATAACATAGGCTATTGTGTGGAAATGATATCTACTTATATCTATGTATATTAATGACTAGATGATTGAATTCACAGTAAAATTTTGGTTGACAGTGATTTATGATGTTTGAAAACATTGCTGAAAACAAGAAGGCGAATTTATGAATCTGGAATGTTGATTGAAAACGTGCAATACATTTATAACAAATTGATTATGTGTTATTGACATCGAGAGTGAAGATAGTTTCCACTAGTATTCAAATAGGTAATATTTATAACTTGACTGTTAATATCTCCCTAATCTATGAATTATTATCAGCTCATAAAAGCTTAAAAATAAACACGAAAATAATAGGTAACTTAAATTGAATGTATGAAATAGCTGATGAATATAAAGTACGGTATACGGTACCTACCTTGCTACCTACCCTTCAGCATTGTACCGTATATCATATTTGTAAATGGTAATGGAAACGAATGAAGAAAATTCTATTCTCTATTTAATGAAAAAAATTGACTTCTTATCTTCAATGGTTGCTGAGATACATTCAATTTAAGAAACCCTTGCAAATGAAAACTTCGAGGGGTTGCTGGGGAAGCAAGAGGGGTAGGGGTCAGGACTTTAGGCAGAACACTTGTCTATGTGATGGTAATCGATGGGGAAAAATTAGCCTCATATGTTTCTTTTTCTCTAAAAAACACTCATTGACTGGACTATTTACAAATTGAAAAATTGTAATGTAAACTTTCATCATCTTTCATTCACCATGTAAACATCATCATCACCTTTGCTTAAAATACTTGCTATCAAGTCGCAATTGTAACAATTACTTGAAAATAAAATAAATATTGTGGTGATGCAAAGCACACTTCATGAACTTATCAATTAATTATTGTAATTATTGGAATAATTAACAAGCCACTGATGCTTGATACTCACATTTATTGTTGAAATATTAATCATAATTCAATTATTTGCCAAATACATTGCTCAATAGTACATTGCAGCCCAAAAAACTAGCATAACATTGTTTACATTTTATTTATTGGTTAGAGTGGCTTTAATATCCCGCCTAAATTATTTTGACGTTATCAGTCACCAGCTGATTGCAGGTATACCTTCATCTACCTGTTAGTATTCTATTTTGTTGTAATCTGTGTTATTTTGAAATCTGTTCATTACCCTTGCTACTGCTTATTAATATATCATTTTGCTTTCCTGCTCACATGACCAATAATTTAAATTATTTTTTTCTCTACTGTTTAATTTTGTTCACCTGCCAATTACATCCCTGAGCCTAAAACCGCATGGAAATTTTCCTATTGGTGGAAATCTTTGGCACTGGGATGTGATTGGTCTGATGAAGGTCATGTGAACCAAATTATTCTAGAATCTTCTTTAATTTCATCTTCCCATGACCGGAAGAGAAATTGAGACTACTTGGAATTGAGCTAGCTAGCCAAAAAGACCACCAATTCCTGGTCTATTTTGTTAAATGTTTTCGTTGTAATTTAAATGTTAATCTAAATGTCCCTAAAGAGTACAGTAGCTGATTCAGTTTTTTGCGTCCTCTAATAATTAATTTTTCTATCAAAAAATAAAGACATGAGAAATATATTTGATGTGGAGCTTTCAACATACTTGTCGCCAGGGGTGCCCAGAGGGGGGATCAGCAGCGCAAATGCGCTTCTGCAATTTTTGGGGGATTCTATTTTTTAGCTTATTTTCTATAATTTGGGGGGATTTTTCATAATTAGCCCTAGAATGTTTTTTGTGTTACATATTCAAGAACTTGTAGAAGATTTTATTTCTCATATTCAATTCTAACGTTGTAAGAGGATTGTATTTTCAGCTTTTATTTTTCAAGTTGGGGGGGATTTCTCATGGCTATCCCCAGAATAATTTTTCTTATATACATGCACTATTCTTTTAAAATTTAGCTATTCTATTTTTGGATGAGTTCAATTTTCAGCTGGCTAAATCTTATGTTTTGGGAAGTTTTTTTTAATTAAGCTCAAAATGTTTTCCATGTTAAATATTCAAAACTCGTTAATTTTTTCTATAATATCCTATAATAATATAGGGATTTTTACAATCAGCCCTCAATGGCTTTTTGTGCTATATTCATTCCCTATTAACACTCATGAAAATTCACCACGAAATAAAATTATTTCAAAAAAATTCAATTATTTTTTTTTTTAGGGGGAATTCTTCTTTCACCGTATATTCTATGAGTCTGGGATTTTTTTACAATAAGTCTGAGAATGTATTTGTTCTATATTCATAGACTGTTCATACCATACTGTAAAAAAATACCTTAAAATTATATTTCAAAATTCAATTGGTAACTATTCTGTTTTCGGCTTATAGTTTTCAAGTTTTTTTGGGGGGGGGATTTTTATAAGCTTTGTTTTCTGTTATATGCATGCACTATCAAAACTCGTAAGAGGTTTTCCTCTGATATTCGATTTTTATATTTTTAGGAGGAATTTCATTTTTTGCTTATATCTTCCACGTTGATGGGAAAAGGAGATTTCAAAATGATCCCTCAATTTTTTGGAGTTATATTCATACACTATTAACACTCATGGAAAATGTCATTATTTGATTATTCAAATTAGAAAAATGAATAGGCTATATATTTTTTTTCAAAGAAATAGGAGATTGTGTTCTACAATTTGAGCCCAAATGCGACTTTTACTCAACTATGGCTTCCAAGGTGAACGCATTTCAACACAAATGGTAGCCTTTTTCTTGGTACATCAGAATGTACCCAAGATAGTAAAATTCTCAAATTTCGATCAAATTTAACAAATTATTTATGCATTTCAAACGCCTTGATGAGCTGAGAACAACAAACTATGGTTTGTCAAGATCAGTTAACTTTTACGAAAGTCATGAGTGTCCTTATATTAGTTTATTATCCTTGAAGAGTCTCCTACTGGTAATGTCCTGAACTCAGGGTGATATGTTGGTTACTATATATTAAAACAATTAAAAAAATATTTCAGTTATAAAACTAAATACAGGAATAGGAGACTTATTTTGGAGGTTACTAGTGGAAATATGATCTTTTTTATTTTGCAATGAAACATGTTGATTGACAGCCCTATCACAATAAAGTGTTCAATTACTTTATTACTTATATTTCTGAATAGGCAATATGATCCCATTTAACATCACTTAGTACACTCAATTTATTTTTGAAAGTTATGTCTGATATCATTCTTACTTTTTTCTCTTAAGTTGTTCATAGTTCCTCGTGTAACTTCACTTGGAATTGAAGCCACTCCCTGCCTAATGGCATCTTTTAGTTACCTATTGCAGAGTTCTGGGACGATGTTTCTTGTTCCCTGTATAATTCAAACTTCGGAACTCGTCGCAAATTCATATTAGACTTATTTGGAATGATCAAAGTCGATTAAGACGATTTTCTTATTAAACCTTTTTGGGGAGGTGAAAGTCTTTTCATTCATTTGTTTGTTTATAGCATCACCCTTACACTTCCACCTCTGCATTCTCTATCCATTGTATCACCTCCATTCTATCACCTCATTGTCTACTCAGAAACGTCTGTAAGCCTGAATATTACTCACTCTTCATCACCTCACTCATCATCTGAATGAATAAAAAGTAAATGGGCGAGTAAAATTAATGTGTAACTCGGTAGGAAAATCCTCGAATTTTATGTAATTAAAAAAATATAATACAGTATATAGAGAAACTTTTGAACTTGATGAAATAAATTTGTATCCTGAATTCCTGATTATATGTTTACTACAACTAGGGCTTAATCTTGGCGGTATCTCTGTGAGGGAGAGTATATCATTCTAATTTTCTATAGAAAATATGGAAAAATGATGGTAGAAATAGGCCTATACAACTAAAAGCTTTAAAATTACTTTAAAAACGGGTCTTTAAAGAGTTGTAATTTCATTTTTTCCCCAGGAGGACCCCGACCCCCTCCAACCTACGCTCCTTCCGCCATAATGAAACCTTTAATTTAACAAATTAAGCACTGACTACATCAATAATTTTTTCAACAAAAAATAATTATACAAATGATTCATTATCTACTCCATTTTGCGACAGCTTCATATCAATAAATCATGATTGTATCTGATTCTAAACTTAGTCAATTTTATAGATCCTATAAACCTTTATTAAAATTATGTCTGTTTGAAGCTAATATTTTGTAATCTACCTGAAAGTAAAATAAAACAATTGATGGAGACGCACTGAATCAATGGCAAAGTGAAATATATAGCCTATTAATAAAGATCCTTTGAAGGATTTCTTTGATTTTCGTACATAAAAAATTCATTTGAGAAGACTTAATTTTGTATGGAAAAATATATGTTCTCTTTTATTTTTTCTTTTATAGGTAGACTACCTATAAGGAAAGGGGTGGTAGGGTTAATGCAGTTGAAAATGGGGGGGGGATTTGCTCTTCTGTCCATGGGGGGATGGGCACCTCTGCTTGTCGCCATTCATCGCCTGTGAAATAGTGTGTGAATAAAAAGTGATTTGCTGAGCTCAGCGCGACGAAAAGGGTGAGCTGTATCTATTACATCAATTGAAATATATTACGCCGATATTTGAATCAAATTTTATTTAAATTGTAAAGAGAACGCAGAGACTTTCCTACATTCACTGCATAGCTTAGGTGAAAGCCTAACCTTCAAATTTGAACAGAACTTTCTCAATTTTTCCAATAATTATTCAAATTATCAAAAACTTATTACAATTGGGGTTGTTCCCCACATATTTTCTTATTCTGTATTTTTTCGCATATCTTTCATTACGGTACTTGTTCCAATAAATTTCCGTATTATTATTAATCTAGCAAGTTTATTCTATTTCCGCTCAAACTTACATACCGTACCGTATAATACTTTATTGGCTACATGTCATCTGATATCTTGAATTTGACTATGATCCAGATTCCAGAAGGACTTGTCTAATAATAATTGAGTCTTGCTGAATTTTGAATTGGAAATTCAGATCCTTTGCTGCCGTGGACGCTATATAATTTTGAACTGCTGGTTTCAAAGCCGCAGTGTGGATTTATTTATAATATTTATTCCTTATATTATTATAATTTTAAGACTCTGTTTGCTGATTACTGGTTGCGACTCTGTGGCTTACTGTTTCTCAATTCATTTGAGCAGGAATAAGATATTGTATTGCCTATTTATTACCATACTTATTTTCTTTGCAACCCCATCAGGGTCTAAAATTAAGGTAGAGTATTTTCAATCAAATCCCTGCTTGAATGTATTGAATTATAGCCACAGAGCGACACACTGGTCCACCTATAATTTGCAGCAGCTGGCTTTGGAGATATTGTCCACGGAGGATTTGAAATCACTCACCAACGGCCACAGGACTCAATTAATATCAATTGCTGATTTCCATTCAAGGCAAGGGGTTCTTATATTCGTAAATAAAATTATATTTGCGAATTTTTGCACCTACTGCTTGAATGAGAATCATTTTTATTTTCTTTGTCTGTGATATTGGCGGTGTTGGATTGATATTGGAGCCATTCTACCGACAGCATCCGGCACTTCCTTCGAATATTAAATTATTTCAGCTATATTTAAGCCCAATCATCGATCTCAACCCTAACGTCATCCGACAATATGTATTAAAGTATTTAGAATTCCGTTGGTATTTTTGAACATCGTTATTCTCATCATTCGGTCGTTTGGCTTCTTGTCGTCTAATCATATAAGTACACAATCATTTTACACATAGATCTAGGCAAAAATATTATTTCTACTTAATTATTTGATCACCTACACCCACCCATATAATATTATATCGTATATATTGGCATGTTGTGTCATTCAATTAATTGTTCTGATGATCTTCATTTGAATGCGCTCAGCACCGCAGTTGTTTGCTCAAAAACTACCGTTCTCAAGTGGCCAGTTCGTTAGCCAGTCCAGGAAATGGACACTATATTCTGTCCAATCAAAGAAGACATTCTGGCAAGATGGAAAATTGACTCCAGCTCGGTCAATCTATGTTAAAAAATTATAAATTGGGTCTCAAATTCTAAAAAATATCTGATCTACGATTTTGAATTGAATTAATAACCAATATTGAACGAGCTGGAGTCATCAATTTCCCTTGATAGAATAATGTCTTCTTTGCTTGACATATAAGCTACTACCGTATTGCAAAAACACTCCAACTACTACTTTAGAATTAAGTCGTAAAGTTGGACAACGTACCACCGCCAAGGTTGTACCTCTTCAGGACCAGGATGCTTGAAAATTAAAATAATGATGGTGGAGGACTTAGGAGAGCTTACTGATACTGAAGAAGGGGACTTATTCATGAATTCTTTAATACATTGAACTATCTTATCGGAAAACTCTGTATTACCTATGTTATAAGTTGTAGGTCAATACTCAAGTTAGATCTATTCAACTACTAACTACAATTCTACTAATCTACATAGTAGGGACTATTCGTTAGTAGGTGCTTAGTTGTTGCCACTATAGTCTGTCCAAGCAAAGAAGACACTATGACAAGATGGGATAATGACTGCAGCTCGGTTAATATTGGTTTAAAAATTGAAAATTTAGTCTCAAATTGTAGGAAACATTCTGCTTTACAATTTGAAACAAAATTTATATTTTTGAACCAATATTGATCGAGCTGGAGTCTTTTTCAATCTTAGAAGAATGTCTTCTTTGCTTGGACAAACTATACCAGAAGGTGGAACTGCTTGAACAAGTGAAAGGTATAGTCTGTCCAAGCAAAGAAGACCTCTGGCAAGATGAAAAAATTACTCCAGTTTGGTGAATATCGGTTCAAAAATTATAAACTAGGTCTCAAATTGAAGATCAGAATGTTTCCTACGTTTGAGACCAAATCAATCATTTTTGAACCAATAATGACCGAGCTGGAGTCATTTTCATCTTGCCAAAGGATCTTCTTTGCTTGGAAAGACTATATCTAAGTCGAGTTGAGGGTTTTACTCGCCAATCTCTTGTAGATCGCGAGTTGAACTGGCGTGTAACAGAAATAGCATTCAAAGACCTTGACATTGGTTGTCAGAAAAACTGGCCATATTTCGCTGGGAAGCTCACTCCCGCCTGGGCGATAAAAACAGCGGCAATAGCCGTATGGATTTATGACTTTTCAACAGACTTGTTTGTAAACACATGGCGAATAATTGAGAGTTATTCGTTGATTCGAAAGTTGTTCGACATGAAGAGAAAGCAATTTTACTTTCAACACTTGAAAAACTTTGTGAAGTTATCGCAGCAGTAGCAGTAGGTTCAATAAGGTTAAATATATTGAAGATCTATGAATAATATATCATAGCCATCTCTCATCTGTAGGATATGATATAAAATACTTCTAGTCCGCGCAATCTAATTGACTGTTTTTCTCTTCACCCGGGAAATAGCTGCGTTGCCAGATTGTGTGAAATTGGAACATCTTCAAATTCGCGATTAAACCCCATATCTAGATGTAGAATTTTATCCTCGATATGCCAGTAGTATTAAAAAGTTCCTGGGTAGAAGGATTCAAAGGAAATTTGACTTTTTTTAAATCGCGAAAATATTACTTTCTTTTGTATATCACTTCTCTCACAATCATGGGTTGTAGTAAAAATAAAGTTTTTTATATCAAAATGACAAGGACAATTCGAGCTTTCCAATGAATTTTGAATTTTCTATATCTGACCAATAATTATGTTTCAATTATTGAATATGTTTGTCAATGTCGAGTCTACTCGAACAGAAAAAATGAAATTTTCGATGATCTAGAAACTTTTTTGTTTGAGAAGATAAGTGGGTGGTGAAAGCGAGAAAGTTGTTCAAAAACAATTGAAGTTATTTTTCCAAATGTCGAAAATAGTCGGTAGATTGTAATTTCGCCTTTCAAGAGTTTCAAAGTAAGGAGAGCGGTATATGCATGAATCATATGTTAAAGATTGGAGTTATTGAAGCTAATCGACTTGGATATTTGAGCTGCGAATAGCTGGTTTATCATAAAAATAGTGAGTTTCACAACACCGCGTGATTTTTTCGAAGGTACGCCGTCACTTTTAATATTCAGCTGAATGTGTTAGCGTTAGGAGAAGTTTCAATTTCACGCAAAATGACAACGTAGCTATTTCTCGGGTGGAGGGGGTTTTCGTCAACTTAGATTGCACCGACTACTAATAGGACAGGGCCGTCGCGTGGGCGAGGCGACCGAGGCAATCGCTTGGGTGCCGCGTCCTGGGGGCGCCTCGGCGTCGTAAAAAGATTTTTTCTCAATTTTAGATTTGGAAACTTGTTATAGTGAATGATCTCCTATATTTTCCTAAATACAAGTATATAAAATTTTCACTGCTTGTTCGCCTGACGCCTGCGTGCAATGGATTGTGCGGTGTGCATCGAGTTGTGTTTTGACTCTCAGAAAGTGCTTGGTGACTTTCATTATATAATTATACTCCGTCCACCGAGTGTTCGGACCTAAGCCCCGCCTCGTAGGCTCTGGCGTCATGATCCGATCAGCTCACAAGCGGTTGCAATTGCCTGGAACCAGCGATAATAGAATTGAAATAGAATATTTCTATATTCTATTCTCTCTGCCTGGAACGTAGAAATTATTCAACGATATTGGAACTAAGTGGCCTTTAAAATATTGATGTTTTTATGGTTATTATTTGTTGATCGGTATAATTCACATGGATTTAACATAAGAATGATAATGATTATTATCAATATCACTTGATAGAATTATAGTTGATGAAACAGATTATTCATAATCACATTTTTGTTATTATTATTTCGACTGCTCACTTTAAGCCGGGAATTTTAAACTCATTCAACTACACACTAACGTACTACAAATTCAAGTATATAACATAATCTATATATGAAGTTTAAAATTAATTATATATAAGAAATGAATGAAATATCATTGTTTGTACTTCAAATTCAATAGAACCAATACCGGTATTTTTTAAAGAATTATGATGTTTATTTGAACAAAGAACAAAACATAACCGCCAAAAAATCTTCCATGAGAGGTTTGAATAATCTAAATCAGCTGAAAGAATACAAGAACATGAATTTTGATATATTCACTGAGAAGTGGAAGGTTTGCGTTTCCAAGATTTTCACAGCATGACTGTGACCTAAAAAGTAACAGCTGCAGCATGATGATCTTACTTGCCATTGGCTACAGCCGCCTGCGACGTCAAAATGGGGGAGGAGCTTAGGTCCAAACACTCCGTGGATGGAGTATAGTAGATAGATATGAGATAATAAGTTACAGATTACCATAGCGTTCGCTGTCTACGATTAAAGCGATTTTTTGAAAACAAGAACGTGTGAGGTTTCCTGATCTCAAGCAGAGGCACCACAATTTTTTTTTTTTTTGAGGGCGATGCCCAAATGGGCTCTTGGGCCTGTGCGTGGGTAATGAGAGGGATTATGATGAGAGATGAATGGACCTACTGCTTTAGGTGGGTTCCGAACCACCGGGAAGCTCATAAATTGAATTCAGAGGAACCGGTTACCAGTCCAACTGTGGTGGCAGAGGCTCGTCGCTTATCTAATCTCACCGATTGGACGCTCTCTACCACTGAGACAAACCGCTTCCCCTAATTGTTCTTACACTTCTTCCCTCCTAAACATTTTTATCCCCTTCAATTTGCTTGAAACGAGCAAAATCATCAAAGAAACTAAACTTTGGAGAGATTTTAGAAACATTCCCTTTTAAAAAATCCAGGAGAATAAGTTACATTTTAGATTTCAGTTCTCAAAGGCAAGTCAATTCAACCATCCCTAAAAGAGAATATCACAGTGTCAAAGACGCAAGACTGCTGACTGTGAATGATTAATTAGTTTGTTTTACTCTGTACATTGTGATAGTAAGTACAATAACAAGTGGTGAGTGGGTGATCCGTGATGCCACTAATCTAGGCAAAATGAAATAAAAAATAAAAATAATAAAGCTGCACTCCATAGCTATTTACAAGATACACATCTTAAGAGTTCAACCCAAATGGAATGGATTACCAAATAATAATAAATTCGCTGCTGCCCTGTCCTAGTTGAGTATATACCTAAAAATTGTCATAAGGTCTTCACAGAAATAATTTTTTTTACAACATCAAGTACAATGATTGTAAATAATTATAAGATCAAAGAAACTAATAAAACATAGAAATTACTATGGAAACTGAATTAAAAACAATAATTTTTTCTACACGTCCATAGTTATGACAGTAAAATTGGAAAATTTAACCGTTTCAATAGGAAAAACTGAGTTAACTATGCTTAAGAATCTGTTCAAAAAGTGGTCAAATTTTTCACTTATTAAATTATTAAAAATAAATAGCATCATACAAAAATTATTTGCTAGCCGTAAAATGGGTTTGGTAATTCGTGAAAAATTTCATTTCATTCACGATTCACCGATTCACGTCTCACCATTACATTCGAGCAAGTGAACTGTAGCATGTGCATATGTGAACTGTAGCAGACAGCGTGGTGGTGGACATTTAAACGTAGTTTGAGGGGGCGCCGCGGTTGTTCTTGCCTCGGGGCGCTTCACAGGGGCGTAAATTCAAAATTTGCATTGGGGGGGGCGGGGCAAGATTCGCTTCTGGGTAGTGGTTTACTGATCACTGATAATTCTCTTATATATGTAAGACATTATCTACTTCAATACCAAACTGAATCAAATACTGGGGGCTCTAATGGGCCTGGGGTGTACCTCCTCAGCCAAGCGGGCGTGGGGGCCTCTCCCTGGCAAATTTTGTGAAAGTATACTTCAAAACTGTGTTTTAGAACGCCTTTTCTATAGACAATCAAATGCCGAAATCCCTATTTTTTGAGCATAAAATATTGATGATAAACAGAGTGTCACGAAAGGTGTAACAGCCGGATCCGGAAACCATAGATTTTTAGATATTTTTCAAGTAGGCCTACTTACTTACAGTCATTAAATTGTCAATATCTCAAGAATCATTTGTCAAAATTAAATTTTAAAGGTATTGTTGGGAAGAGTAAATAATTTCACATTATAGTTGGAGGAACATCAGTTGACTATTTCTCCCTCCACCCAAGAAATATCTTCGTTGTCAGATTGTGTGAAATTGGAACTCCTTCTAATGCAAACACATTCTACTGAATGTTAAAATAAAGTGACAGCATAGCTTCGGAAAAATCATGCGGTGTTGTAAAACTCACTATTTTTAATGATAAACCAGCTGTTCGCAGCTCGAAAATCTAAGTCGATTAGCTTCAACAACTCCAATTCTCTCAATCTTTAACATACAATGATTCATGCATATACCTCTCTTCTTACTTTGAAACTCTAGCTTCAGAGGGCTTCCGACTATTTTTGACACTTGGAAAAAATTTCAATTGTTTTTGAACAACTTTCTCGCTTTCACCACCCACTTATCTTCTTAAACAAAAAAAGTTTCTAGATCGTCGAAAATTTCATGCTTTCTGTTCGAGTAGACTCGACATTGACAAACATATTCATAAATAGAAACTGTTGGTCGGATATGAAAAATTCAAAAACCATTAGAAAGCACGAATTCTCCTTGTCATTTTGACATAAAAACATGATTTTTACTACAACCAATGACTGTGAGAGAAGTGATAAAAGTACGACAGAAAATAATATTTCCGCGCTTTTTCAATTTTATCAAAAAAATCAAATTTCCTTTGAATCCTTTTACCCAGGAACCGTTTTAATACTACTGGCATGTCGAGGATGAAATTCTACATACAGATATGGGGTCTAACCGAGGATTTGAAGAAGATTCAATTTCTTACAATCTGACAACGTAGCTATTTCTTGGGTGGAGAGGGAAGTAGTCTACTTAGATTGGCCGACTACAATTTAAGGTATTCTACATGACATAGTCGATTAGCAGTATGTTTAGGCGGTTTAAGTTGAAAAAGAGTGATTTTTAAGTTTTTCTGAAACCTCAAACAGATTTTTCGCGATTTTTTTCCAGTGTGAGAGAAATTTCCATAGATTAGAACCTTCCTTTTTCATTAGGCTATCTCCAGATGAGACCAAGTACAGGGGTCCATCTCAAATCCCTGAGTCAGAATTTTTTTTTTAAACTAGACTAATTTTGTTGAGTGGTAATAATCGTCTACAATTTTATAGCTTTGTGTCAAGCGATTACGTACATACAAAAGACTTTTTCTATAGGACTGAGAACTGGTCACTGGTCCTGGTTGACTAGAACTGGTTAGAGGTTCGTATCTGCAGTGGTTATTGATATATTTGCTAAAATATGAAAATAATCAGCATTTTTCAAGTTTAAAGAAGTTCAACATGGTTACCTAATGCTTCAACTTACTTTTCTGTGGGTGAAATTTGTAGATGATTCAATTTTAAATAAAACGGGTTCAGTCAATAAACAGCCTAAATCTAAAATGTCCCACAAACTCAGAAATCAGGTTTAAATGAAACAAAACTGTATGGCCAATTACATTTGAAGAATCAATGTGTCTAACTTATTAAATCTTATCTTATAAATCATTTATAGTTTTAATCGAAAAAGTGTTATAGTTTTAAAAAGATAAATAGTAAATTTTGGTTATAGTGGATATTCTATCCTGACCCATTGTATTTCGAGTATAGTTCTTTATTCTTCTCAAGCATGAGAATCTTGAAATCATATTGTAGTCCAGTCAAATTAAGCAAAAAAGTAAAAGTCGGAGGACCCAGCTGAAAATTTGCAGATATGATCAGAAAATGGCGCTGGACGAGAAAATTTCATAGGTATTTTTTTGTAGACAATAAAATTTTGAAAAGAATAAGACTTTTTGCATAATTGCAACTTTTTATCATTAAATGTTTTCGAGATACAATTATTTAAAAAATTGGTAATTCTTTCATAGGATTAAGATGTTAAAATTTTTCTCACTTTTAAAGTTTGTAACTATAAATTGAGCACCCGTACATTATCGTATTCTAAATCTCTTGCGGCGAAATTCATTTTTCTTCCATTTGAGACCAATTTCTCACTTTTATGTTCAATATGTTTTGAACTACAGCGATTTAAAAGAACCCTCACACCCCCAAAAACCTCCAAAATTGCATATTATATCACAAAAACGTACTAAAAATATTGGGATGAGTTATATTTCTGGAATTATGTTCCTGAGACCCTAGGCTATCATGAGCAATATATGAGACTAAATTCAATTACTAACCATCTGAAAGAGGAAGATTTCATTATAATTTTTGCCCACAGGTTCCTGTTTGGGAGTCACTCTAATGTGAAAAAGTTCTGTTTTCAACGTGGAGGTATTATTACACACAGTAGGCTACCATTACTATCTGAAAATTGGAATTTTTTATCAAATTTTACGTATATATGAATTTATACCGGGACTCTTGTTTTGGGGACTTTTAGTATGTTATTCAGCGCCCTTTTCTGATCATATCTGCAAATTTCCAGCTGGGTCCTCCAACTTTTAATTTTGTTGCTTAGTTTGACTGGACTATTGGAGGGGCAAAGGGAATGTTTGGGGGGGCAACTGCCTCCCCGTGCCCCCCCAAATTACGCCTATGGCGCTTCATACCACGCGACGGCCCTGACTTAGGATAGCTGTGATATCATACATAATAATCGTATCTAAAAATACAATACAAAATACAAGAAATAAAATATTCTGCCTCCTAGGTCTAGTTTCAGTGACTATATTATAAGTCTTATTATAGTCACTGTAGGTCTAGTAAGCCTACACCAAATTTTTGATACAGTACCGGTAGTCAATAAAAAATAATGTTGAATTATTTATTTTATTATTTACTAAATTTAATGTTAAATTGAATCTTGGCAATGTATAGTAAGTAGGCCCTACTGTACATACAATATAGTACATACTGTGATAATAATTTTTAGCTATTTGAAATAGATTATTCTCTGCTTCACAGTGGGATCACTTGAAATTCACTCTCACTTTCAAAGTTCATTATTCCTTGTTATCATATAGAACATATCATTGGCTAAACACCGAATTCTCCTTAGTTTTCCTCTAATCCGCCCTTCTATTATTTTAAGACTTTTCATCATACCTAGACAATAGATAGACTCTACACGAAGTTTCAATAGTATGTATGGTTTTCAGAAAAAAATAGGGAAAGTTATTACATCCATATTTGTGAATTTGTTAGAATTGTTCACTGAACAATGTTGAGTTAATAGGTCTACTATGAATTCTTGCAGTCAAGTCGTCTTGAACAAGTAGGCCTACGTTTTTTGGTGCATTGGCGGCAGAAGAGTTGCGGATAATGATGTATCAAAAAATGATCAAAATATACCGTACATAACTATATCCTCACAAAAAGAAATCATTCACCAGTATTCAATAAATCTAGGTATAGTATTATAGTATGATTCGTGGCAGTGGCGCCGACTTTGGGGGGGCAAGGCACTTTCTGCCCCCTCAATAATCACTCAGGGGGGGCAATGCGTGTATTTTGCCCCCTCAATATTCATAGATTACTAGAGAAATTTTCATCAATTTTTTGAGTATCAATTATCAATAAGTAGGCCTATTGAAAGAATATTTTTTGCCATCATCAATTCCAAATAGCTCAAATGAAACCAATTTTAAACAATGGTCTAGCTATTTTTATTATATTCACAACTGGAAACTGGACTATGATAGTGTGGAATTATATAGGTCTACTATTATTATTTTGAAATACTACTTCCACATTGTCCACAAACCATAGGAATAGACGATCAGTCTCCTGTTTATTATTTGCATTACCCAGCTAGGCGTCTGGGCTTAGATTGTTATAGCCGCATATGAGTCGTTAATTGCAACATTTTACAAGAACTTCATTCTTAATTAATTTTTTAATGTAAAACTCTCCCACTCTTCTTTCTTTGAAAATATAATACAGTCTACATAAATACAAAATCTAGATAAACATAAACTACACAATAATGGAACTAACATTCATAGCCAGAATTACTCAGTTTTCATTTCCACTAGTGAGAGTGGTGGTTAGCACATGGCACATCTATTCGTGTTTCATGTATTTCAAGCGATTCTTTTTATAACCGTTTATTAACGTTGTGAGTGGAAATTGTAAAAACTCTAATTAAAAACGAACTAGATGTATATTATGTGTAAGTTGGATGAAAAATTTTCCTTCAACCTACATATCAGAATAAATTCAGTACCTTAACTATTACCTATATTAATTACAACACCCTTCCCCATCCTCGGATGCACAACCCCCCCGCCACTCATTAATCTTCAGTTTGCCCCCCCAATATTTTGATGAAGTCGGCGCCACTGATATTGATATCTTTCTTACCCCGCTCTGCCACATCATAAATTGTAGTTTCAGATCCGGCATTTTTCCTGATTTGTTTAAGCTTGCCAAAGTAATTCCTCTACACAAGTTGGGTAGTACAGTTGACATTAATAATTACCGTCCAATATCATTACTTAGTATTTTCTCTAAAGTTATTGAAAAATGTTTTAAAAAGCAATCAACAGAGTACATAAAAATTAATAACCTTCTCACAGAGTTTCAATTTGGCTTCAGGGATGATTGCAATTCAGAAAATTGCTTTTATTGCTTAAGCGACTATTTGTGGGTGGGTAACAATAAATACATTCTTCTTCTATTTATTGATCTCACAAAGGCTTTTGACTCTATCGACCGCTCCATCTTGATGAGAAAACTCTTTAAATACGGTATCGCTGGGATAGCACATTCATGGTTTGATAGTTACTTGTCTCAGCGTAAGCAGATCGTGAGTATCAACAGCACGTATAGTAATGTTCAGGGAATAAACTATGGAGTTGTCCAGGGCAGTACTCTTGGCCCGGTTCTGTTTCTCTTGTACATTAATGACATAATTGAAAGCAATATTATGGGGAAAATTTTGTTATTTGCAGATGACACCGCAGTGTACTTTGAGGGGGATAGTTGGGGAGAAGTGTACAGGATTGCGAATAGTGGTTTAGTAAAACTGAAAAATTGGTTTGATAACAATATCCTTAGTATGAATATTTGTAAAACCAAAGTCATGCCTATTTTTCTCCACAAAAACCGTGCCCCGCCTCCTCAGTTGGATCTTAAACTTCACAGGTGTGGTCGTGAGTGGGATGTTGAATGTGACTGCAGTTCAATTGAGTCAGTAAATGAAATAAAATATCTGGGTATAATTTTTGATAATAGACTGAGTTGGATGCAACACATAGCCTACTTGAAAAATAAGTTGAGGAAGTTGATCTAAGAATTAAGAATGGTTTACTTCTCATTTGCTCAATCCATCATGACATACGGTATAATTGCTTGGGGCGGTGCATGTGATGTTTACATTAAAGAATTAGCCATAGCACAGAAAGCAATTATCAAAGCTCATATCTTCATCATTCTGGCCTTTCACGAAATATGAGATCAGTCTGCGACAGGAATGTAACTTACCTGGTACATGTTATTCTGCGGAATGCACCTTTGCTTATTAGTCAGCCAGGGGAGTGCTCAATTTATCTATACAAAAGAATGTTGCGGAGGTGGTTATCTGACATGAGTGATAACGTGTGTTATCAGATTCTAAGATCCACTTACGTCTAGCTCCTTCGCGCCCAACGCGGCTGTTCAAACTACTCTACATTCTATATATATATATTTTTTTTCTCTTCTATTCAGCCATTATCTTTATTTTTGATACATCGATATTCTTGTTCTCTACCTCCAATACCAAATTCTAATTTAAATTCAAATTCAAAATTTACGTTTATTCCGCATAAAGTATAAGTCAAAATAGAATATTTATAAGAAACAAAACCATGATATATATATATATATATATATATAAATATATATATATATATTTAATGAAATATTATTTATAAACGAGTCAGCTAGTCAATAAGTCAGTAAGCCTACGAGTCGAATAGTTACAAAGCAGTTGGTCAGTTAGACAGTTGGTTAGTCGGTCAGTCATCCAACAATAAATCAGTCACAAAACAGTTGGTCGGTCGTACAGCGGTGGTTATTCAGCGAATTGTAGCGCATAAAACAGAGCAATTTCAAGAATGATGGTGTATGGATGTTGTGTGTATGCGTTTTTTTTTCTTTTGCATGCGGTGTGTGTGCCCCCTTCCTGTATGAGTGTGGATGGATGAGTGCGGTGTTAGTTATTATTTTGCCTCATACCTTTTTTTATTCTGGTAACTAAAAGAACCTATATTATTTTTGTAATACAAACTCACGACTCACAAACAAACCTAACGGTTCATGTGAGCGTTGTTTCTTATTTTGTAAACTTATTTATATATATATATATTTTCATATTTTATGCTATGTATTGTACATTATATGCCTTTTTTGTTACCGCACAGAAACAAATAAAATTCAATTCAATTCAGTTAACAGAAGATCTATCCTACTCTCCATTCAGGACCTGACGCTGACTGTATTGTATTATAATAATATAAAACTGATGCAGGTTAAGTTATAACTTACACTTTGGCTGCAACCAAATTTTTAGGACAGCCTACAATCAATTCCAAAATGAATGTACTGTACGGTCTACTATGAGTTAGCATTAGAAGTAAAATAAAACAAATAAACAGTTTGTGAGAAGGCACCCTACATCTCCAAAGACAGATTAATTGAAATGGAGTACCCAGTTCTTTGTATGAAACGACAAAGAGATTGCTCCAACTACTTCTCTGTGAATACTGTCCTTGGATTTTTTTATGTAGGCTAGTCGAATTCTGAGGTATCTTTTGTCAAGACAAAAGCCAATGAGTTTGCTGAATAAATTTTGTCAGTCGTTGAACTTGGCCTATGAATTTGTCGAATCATGTTTTTTTTCAAATGCAACCTTCAAAAATATTAATCGAATCAGAGATCTGAGATGGAGAGCTTGAGAATAATATTGGTAAAGCTTTTTCAAATACGGATAGAATAGAAGTAGATTATTCTTTACTTATCATATACTCTTTGGTCTAATCCTTCTTTTATACCATGTAGCGGAATAATATTATGGGACAATGTGAGATTCTACTCAAGGGAAAAGCCAATGTAATGTGACATGAGTTATTCTTCCAAAAATAGGAATGAGATTTTTTAAAGATTTTAGAGGAATTTTATATGATATTAATTGTCAAATACCACCAATAACTAATAATAATAAAATCGTACAGAAAATACTAGTGGCCCTACTCTACAAAAGAGCATAATACTGAGCAAGATCAGAGAAATAAAAATGTTAGAGAAATACATGAATTCTCTATAAACCCATCATGTAATTATAAATACCAATTCTAAATTATTTGAAAGCTTGTTAATTATTTGAAAATAGGTTTGCATTTTTGGAGTTCCAGCATTGATGAAATTTGTAAGTATCACAATAGGTTATACTGTAAAATGTTAATATTTCTTTTTTAAACCGTTTGTTCCTATGTTATAGACTAATAGAAAATTTGCGAATTGGACTAAGTATGAACAAGTAATGCTAATAAAAAGAGAAATTGAATAAATGACGAATTTCGAGATGGAATACTGTAGAAGCCGAAGTAAACAAAACTCTGCTAGGAAAATCAGTTTCAAACGGTGACCTTTTACTGGCGGCTCGTACCCACGAAACAGGTGAAGTGCCCGTATCTTTTACTGTACAGCACTTCACCTGTTTCGTGGACACGAGCCGACAGTGTGATCTTGTTAATTAATTTTCTCATCAAGCTTTAATCACCCAATCACTGATGAGATCACATTTGAGCAGTTGAGAATACAAGATTCTTTTCGATTATCAATCACATTGTGTAGCTGATTAGCCTAAGTTACATAAAACTTATGATTCATCAAACAATATCGAATTCATTTCATTGTCAAAGCTGGAGCCTGCCTGTATTACATTAGGCATTACCGTGCTATATTAAATTTACTATTCAATAGCAGAAGCAATTAACATCAGCAGGCAATGGCACCACTGGAGTATCTTTTTATCAATAATAATTATTAATTTAATCTCCAGTAGGTTTGCATTTGCAAGCTTCTTGCTTTTATGTAAGTCAGATTCAAAACAAGGACAACCAGTTTCATACAAAAGATATAATAAAAACTTGACAAAAAAAATAATTATCATGTAGTGAATATATCCCTCACGTGTTAGTACTACTAATGATGAATGTAAGTTATTAAAATTAGGTTTGGCTGATAAATCGAGCTCAACGTTCTTCCATTAATCGCAAGATAGAGAAATAAACTCATCTTTGAAAAAACTCTGAAAATCAAGATTGGAGTTTTATTAGTGTACGACTTTAAAATATCACTTTTTCAAATTTCAATGATGTATTATGAAACAACTTTAGAATGTTGCGTCATACTGTGTTTATCTTCTCTCACATGCAAATTATTGAACAACTGAGTTGACGGAATGAATTTGACTCTGCCCGGTGAGTTGATTAAGATCGATTGCAAGAGAATAGATTTATTTATTTTTGTATCTAAATCTAGATGGGAACTGGAAGTATTTCAATATATGATTAGACTTTGTTTTTGGAAGTCCAGTCTATTTCCTCAATTTAAGTCTGCACAGATAGTAAAGGAGCCACTTTACTTATTGTTAAAGTTGAACCTATTTAGAATTAGTACTGCTTGATCGCTATATCAACAAATAGATGCTGAGCGAGTTTGCCTCCCATCTGTCTCCCACATCTTGCATATTTTAAAGAATATAGTTCAAATTTACTTACAAATTTATTCAACAGGAATTTTCCAAAAGATTTCAAATTAAAATACATTTTTAATTAATTTGGGCTCACAATCACAACTGAGTTCATCAATAAAATTACAAGAACAAGATGATGATTTTCTTGTATTCTCTTTTTTCATACTGAGCAAATTTTTTCAACAAAAATTTATTAGGTACTTAAATCATAATGAACGATGAGAGAGAAATTTTAAAAATTATTAGATAATTTCCAAAATGGTTGAATAGATGTAAAAAGTTTATCTGTATATTGTTATTCCTGATAATAATCACGATAATGACATCACTCGTTGACGTCAGCACAACTCATTTTAGCAACATAAAAGAACTTGGAATATTATTATCTGGAAAAACTGGAAAACTGGAAGGAAGTAGTGTGGGATCTATTCGTCAATTAAAAATACAATAGGAAACATGACTCATAGCCTGTCAAATGACTCAAAAATAATCTATTCCAGAAATACTATAGGAAAAATCACAGGAGAAATATAAATACAATAAACTTTACGAGATAATATTATTAAGTATACGAGACCAATAGGCCTATTGTATAGACTGTCCAAGCAAAGAAGAGCCTCTGGCAAGATGGGAAAATGACTCAAGCTTGGTCAATATTTGTCAAAAAATTACAAATTTGGTCTCAAATTGTAGATCAGAATGTTTCCTACAATTTGAGATCAAATTGATAAGACTTGCACAAATATTCACCGAGCTTGAGTCATTCTCCCATCTTGACAGAGGCTCTTCTTTGCTTGGTCAGACTATACACTAGGCTATGGTTTGAGAAATAAACAATGAACTTCCTTGGAATCGAAATCTTACATGAAGTTCATGCTCGATTCAATATCAAGAACAGTTCCGTTTACATTAATCGGTCAAGGTAGTTTATTTCGCGATTGGAGACATTGAAGTGACAACATTTGGTCACGTCGTATTTTTTGACAAAAATTTGAATACAATCATTATTTCCATAAACTGAAATAACTGCTCTTTTCATAAGGGTAAGTTGCCTAACAAGATGTTATAAAAATTAATATTGTTAGCACTTAGCACTCAACACTTTATATTATTGTTGTCTATGAAAGTAACTTTTATTTTTATTAAATTTTGGAAATAAGAAGTTTTTGACGTTCTGTCTGTGTTTTATCCATAATGAAAGTTATTGTATTTTCGCAAATAAATGAATAAATAAATGTCTTTTCCACGAAAGAGTTCAAAATTATAACATTTCAACTTGTTCTTTAAAAATGAATACCTATTGTAAAAGCACTTGAATTAAAAATGATCTGCTGAACAATGTTTAGCTTGAAATTACATTTTTTTTAAACAAAGAAGCAAAATGGTTAAGATATATTGAAATGAGTTCAGAAAGTCACCGTATCTTTGTATTATCAAGGCCTAATACGTGTACGGTATAGGCAATTATTATCTCTGTTAAAAAGCACACAAAAGCTCTGTAAATTTCTCTCTCTCTTTCTATCATTTCCCAAGAATGGACATATATATGTCTAAACGTCGCCTTTTCACTTAGATAACGCACACTCTTAATCCATTTTGCAGAACCTTGAATTATTATTTAACTTGAATTTTTGCATTTTTTACATTACGGTACCATTTTTTCGATTTTTTACAAAAAGTTTCCATTTTGTGAAATTTATTGAAAAATGTGGTTTACTCTATTACTCATTAATATTGCAATGTAAAATCTACGCAGTATTATGTTGTCTATTTGAATAAAGTACCTCCTTTGGGAGATTGGCTGTCGTTAGTGAAGACAGTCATTCGTTTCCCGTTTCTGGAGGAATATCAATTGTTGTATTACACTTTAACTGATTAACTGCATGTTATTCAGAGGTGCTCTGCATCTTCACTTGGTTGTGAAGACTGGCTTATGGTTGAGAGGATCGACGTGCTAACCACACGTTACCTCTATCCTGGTTGATGATTATTCGCCGGCTGTCCGGGCTGGGAGGGCATTCTGGTGGGGTGGGGGTGGCTTCGGCTCGGTTGGTGTTGGTTCGGGGGCTGTGGGTTCTGTTCAAGAATTTATGGCTTTTGGGCCGGTATTGGCCGGGCTGTAGTCATTTTCCCGTCTTGCCGAGGTGTCTTCTTTGCTTGGACGGGTTGTATAGTGGAGTGAATATGAAACTGGCAACCAGCTGGTAGGCCTAGGCCCTTCATAGGGCTGTTGCGCCATTGACAAACAAACACATTTGAATAAAGTAATCTAATCTAATCTCTCTCTCAAGAAAAATCATACAACTTCTCCTGTATACTTCAATTATTCGATGTGTAGCCTACCGTATGTAATGAATTTGCGTTAAGTCTAATAAGATGGTTTCATTGATATTGAGATCTTCAATTATTATTCATTTAGGGTGTAAAAAGTTCATCAGTTCCAGCCAGTCTCCACAATGTGAGTAACCAAGATCTCTCCCACACCGCGAAAAAATAATGCTAATTTGATATACACCTTACAACCTATATTTTACTCCCACACAATCCTTGTAAAATAAATTTCAACTGGGAAAAGCGAAACTGATACAGTAGTGAAATTTTACAACCAGCCAATGGACGAAGTAGAATCAAGCGGAACTGGTTTGAAGTTTAGTGAAGATTTTATATCTTCACGTATGTGGGCCACTGGGCTGTTGCACTGGCGTAAGTACGGTACCCTCAAGTAATCCAGTCGGTGCAAATAGTCATTACTCTGTACGCCGGCGACCGATTCAAGACCGACGAGATGATCCCTACTATGTTGGTGCGGGGGGCGGGCAGCAATGTTAAAAGCCTTGGAGAGGGAAAACGGCCAGGGATCATCTTTGAGTACCAAACTGTATTCAAGACTGACACCCACTGAAGCCAGAAGAAATCTCCATTGGAAAAGCTAATTAATTAGAAAGTCAAGTGAGAAGGTTTCACCTCACAATATTGGAGTGAGTGCTTATAGAGATTCCCTGATAAGAATCGTTTTTGTGATGTGTGATAAAAGGTGTTTGTTGGAATTTATAATTTTGTACTAGTTCAACAATAAATTGTAGCGAATTGATGACTACATCCACTGATAAGTAAATGTTTGGTATTATAATAATAATAAAGTATTGGTATTATAATAATTTGACATTTGGATGCAGTCTTCGTATGACTAGATTGTCTGATAAATAAATTATTTTGATGTTATATTCTGGGTGACAGAGGTGTTTAATGTTGTTGTTATAAACGTACGTGTTATTATTAACGTTGTTAAAGTTTCAATCAAGATAAACTGTGGAAAATCCCCTAGGTTTCAACTGACTAGAAAATGAATGAGTCACCGGCAGTTGGGTTGAGTCACAGTCCAGGGTCGTGAACTATAATAAATTAATTGATTGCATTAGTTACGGTAATTCTGATAAATATAATTATTATTAACTAATGGAAAAAACATTAATATATTAATAGCAGTATTAATCTAGCAGAAATGGCTTGAGAAAATAATGTAAGATCATATTCTATACATTGTACTTATAGTCATAAATAACTTACTATACACTACCAAGCTTGCCTGATTTTGTAGTGTTATTTGACGAAAATCAACTTAACTAAACATTTGATTCAAAAGCGGAATGAATACCACCAAATGATAAAAGGGATTCCAACTGATTCAAAATACTGGAACTAGACTATCCCACATTTCTCAAAAACTTCAACTTAAAAATCGAATAATATTCATGTGATCAGTGAAAGAAATCACCTATTAGAATTAAATTTGTAGTATAGATAATATGTGAGTTATATAGTTAAATAATTATTATGTAAGAGCAGAGAGACGCTCATAACATTGTTGAGAGCCGGTTGCA
Organism: Sogatella furcifera; assembly: GCA_017141385.1. Classification (NCBI taxonomy): domain Eukaryota; kingdom Metazoa; phylum Arthropoda; class Insecta; order Hemiptera; family Delphacidae; genus Sogatella; species Sogatella furcifera. Next base: position 16,077,791 of record CM029555.1, read on the forward strand.
CAGAACACGAGAAATAGATTATTATTATTCATGATATATAAATGTCTAAATAAATGATTGAATGGATAGAATTTTTCAACTTGTAATTTTAGTACACTGTTAATAAACCAAATAGTACTCTCTCTCCAACATCAATCGTAAAACCGTTGAGCTAGACCTAGAGAATACATAAATACATTAGAGAGGCCAGAGAATATAAATATAATGTACATTATATCAACTAAATTAGTACCTATTCTAGCACAATTCAATGGTAAGACAATCTGCTCTGCAAGTATTATGGATAAATTGTCTTTGGTAGAGGGCATCCAACGGTACCTCCTAGATGTCAAAGCTATTTCGCAGTAGACCTGAAACTCTACGGGCATCCAGTGTCAAAGATCGGCAAAACGCTTCACCTAGAATTCGTCCGTCGCCACGCTCGACTGCGTATCGCGTCGTGTCACAGCGTCCAAAAACGCAGAGCGACGCAGGGCAGGTCACGCTCAAATTGTCGCATGCGACACCGGGCGGTGACAATTTGTCCGCACCGCCTCTTAGTCTGTCCAGTTACAATTCCGCTTCCTGTTCCTTGTTTCACTCCAGAGTCAAGTGTCGCTGCTGTCATCAATCTCAATCGACTGAGGAATCAAATCACTCTTGTGAGAAGTTTCCGAAATAGAAATCGGGTTTAGAATCTTTAGTAGGCCTACAGCATGAACCAAAAAATGGCTGGATGAAAACAATAACAATCTAGATCTAGAATTCAATAGTCGATGAAAGCCAGTCACATGGATGAAAGTTTTTGGAATAATATTAATTATTATGTTAGAATAATGAAGATAATTATATATATATTTTTGAAAACAATCTAGAGTACCCAGCCTAAAATAGTGTTGATAAAAGCCAGCCGGATGAACGAGAAAATTTTTTGGAATATTAATATGATAAAACTAGTAAGCCCCATGGGCTGAAGAACTCGCGTGCGAACCCTCAAAGTCAACTTATAGCTTTAATTATTTAAAAATATGAACCACAAATCATACTATAATACGATACCTAGATTTATTGCACTTAGAACAAAGCTTACTCATTTTGCAGGTTAGAATTTTGCAAGTGTAGAACGGCACGAACGAATTTATCTACAGCGCCAGAGCTGATAACCTTTCTCTCTGACAGTCAGAACCGAACTGTCCTGCTCAACAATATGTGCATTGTAGATCACTTTGAATTCTCTAGGGAACAGGGTACACTCAAAATATTAAATTGATATATTTATTTAATACATTTTAACTCCAATTTTATATCACAATTTTTTTAAAATGAATTTTAACTCCAATTTTATATCATAATATTTTTTATTTTCAACAATTCAATTTCATGAGTGATAATAATCGAAAATACTATATTCTAGAATAACTTACACGGTAGGGGTCAAGTGAAGATTAATTACATCCTAGATTTGGAGTCTGAACATTTCCTTGAACAGATAAAAAGAGGGGCGTCGCTAGAAACACAGTCATAGTACCTAAGTTATATATCATGCGTCATACTATATTGGTAAATAACATAGTTTCTTCTTCTTCTTCTTCTTCTTCTTCTTCTTCTTCTTCTTCTTCTTCTTCTTCTTCTTCTTCTTCTTCTTCTTCTTCTTCTTCTTCTTCTTCTTCTTCTTCTTCTTCTTCTTCTTCTTCTTCTTCTTCTTCTTCTTCTTCTTCTTCTTCTTCTTCTTCTTCTTCTTCTTCTTCTTCTTCTTCTTCTTCTTCTTCTTCTTCTTCTTCTTCTTCGTATCCTACAAATGATCTTCGAAAATTCCTTATTCTCAGTTCCTAAAACTCTTTTCAAGTCACTTAAACATCAATCATTCCAAATTTCGTTCAATTCTAAAAAGGTATCTATTTATGATATCTCACCATCTCAATATTATGAATTTTACCGTCAAAATTTGTAATTCTGTTTTCTGAATACACTGAAATTTTTTTTCAGCTTCCAAGTCAGTGAACCGTTGTGGACCTGGCGTCCTTCCTAGAAGGCCGGTGAGGTGGTTAGATTTTATCATGCAAATTTTCGACCCTCTGATGCTTGTCTTTGTCCTTTCCTAAATTTGGTTGATCACGTGTACTCTACATGTTGCCAATTCTATTTTGGCGAAGTATACATTATTCAATGACTACTCAGGTCATTTACTTGAGTTTTTTTGTCAACAATAATATTTGTATTCGCCTCAAATAGCCCTATAGCTATAGTTCATTCAAATTTAAATCCCAACTCCATTTTGATAATTTTTAGAATTGTTGTGAAACTTAGTTAAATATAATAATTTGTTGTTAATTTTGTAATATCACGGATAATAATCCTTTCATTTTCAAACTAACTATTCTATTTTTTTAAGAATGTGAAAATGTTTGAAACTGACATAGTTTTGATGTTGATACCGTACTTTTTAATTTTAAAATATGAATTCAAAAACCTCATAGCAGATGGGATTTATTCTCTTTATTTGTCTATTCTTGAATATTTGTAGTCTATTTATGATTATGATTCTCAAATAGATGGAAGTATACATCCTCGAACAACGTTTGTACACGGTAAAATTGAAATTTTGAGTTGAGAAAACCTAGATACTCCAAAGAACTAGGTCACACTAGGAAACTCATTTATGAGATTGGACATGAGAAAATCTATCAAAAATGTTCTAGCCTATTGTTCTGATGCTCATAATATATCAAAATGGAAATAGAATTAGTTTTATAAGTATAACAGTATGACAATTCAATAGCGCCTTATGTACAATATGAAAGTTCTGATTGATTTCTAATAATAAAAGTTTCCATCCTTCATTTTCATATTCAATAAATGATTCATCATTATTCCCATAACAAAAAACAGCATTCCTTGATAGGCTATCTCACAGGATGAAACAAGGGCGTATCCAGAATTTTTCCTAGGGGGGCAAGCAAGTTTTTTTCTGCAGAATATAAGAAAGTTGCCCCTTTTCCCTCTCTCTAGTGACGGGGGTTTGTTAGCTATAATATTGTTCAGTTACAATATATATTTTAAACATTTACTCAGTGCTTAATTTGTAAAATTAAAAGTTCTGGTACAGAAGCGGAAAATTGGTGAGGGGGTCCGGGGTTCTCCCCGAAAACGAAAATTTGACTTCTCAAATTCATTTTTAAGCTTTTAGTTGAGTATTATTACCATCATTCTTCCATATTTTTCAATAAAAAATTTAAATGATCTACTACAGGAGTAGCGAGTACTTGAGGAACCTGTACGGCGTACCGGTGCGTACCGTCACAAATTAAGCCCCGCATTCCATCATAAAAATAGAAAATAAGAACAATTTCTTAATTATTATGCAGAGTGCGGCAGCGAATCGGGCGATTTTGAAATGAGTGTCAAAAATTGATGAAGCTGTTTACGAAAAGGTTTTTGATGCCATAATAATCTACATTAAAAAGCATTTATATTTCACTGTCATAGCCCGTTGCTCGTAGACTTTTAGTGTAGGAGACTTCGTCTCATCTCCATCATGCATTTTCGAATCATTTTTTTCGAAAATGAACATGGGGAAACTGTAACTGAGCGGTATTTCGAAATGTTACGCACATTTTTCTTTCCTCAACTACCAGTACGAAATAAACAATGAAAAATTATTTCAATAACACGGAGCAACAAGCCGTACAGCCCAATGAGTATTCATCTTCTGAATGACATTTCTCCGCCAATCGTTTATTCTCTTGAAACAGAACGATTCCATGGCCCGCACGTTTGCCCGATCTGTCGGCATGTGACTTTTTTCTGTGGGGATACCTCAAAAGTAAAGTCTGCGACCAACGGCCGATGACAGTGGATGAACTGAAACAAAACATTCCTCGAGAGATTGCGCGAATACCCCAGCAAACGTTACGGGAAGTTATGAACAGTTTTCATCAGCGGCTTGAGAAATGCCTGATGAGAGAAGGATGTCACCTTACCAACATGATTTACAAAAATTGAGTTTGTTCAGTGAAATATAAATGCTTTTTTATGTAGATTATTATGGCATTAATAATTTTTCTTTTTCTGATGAGACAGCTTCATCAATTTTTGACGCTCATTTCAAAATCGCCCGATTCACTGCCGCACCCTGTACAATCAGAAAATTTTGTTAAAATTATTTGCTGGGTAAATAATTCCAAGACCATCTATTTTTTATATTGTTGGGTGGAGGTGAATAGCTTACAAACTAGTTTAACACAAATAATAATTCATGAACATTTTATTACTGGACTATATCACATAGCTTATAGAATGGCTATTTAGCTGCGTATGGGATTATTGAAAAATGTAGAGTGCAAAAGACTCCAGATTCAAAAGAAAGTTTTGAAAACATTTCCAGCAATTACAAAATCAACAGTAAATTAATAGATCAATCATGGTAAAATTAAATAGATATGGTTAAACTACAATTTTTTTTTTGCTGTGGATGATGCAGTAATTTACCCGCCTAGTAATTGGAAATAGTATTAGCCTTTACCAAAAGTGTAGCTACTTCAATTTCCTTCAACTCGTATATTTTCATTTTTTTCAAATACATTATCCCACAGTCATGGATTCTAGCTCATAAAACTTCATATGAAAGACTCAGAATGTTTTTCTCTGGAGTTACTCTTCATTTAAAGGATTGAGAAAATAAAATGATAAAGCAAGAGTATTCTAATTTTTTGAAAATATGACTTCCAATGACTGATTAAGAGAGTCATACGAGAAGGAATTATCATTTAACTTCTCCAGTATTCATGAATGCAATTAGTGAATTGGATATTCAGATGGAAGATAACTTCTGTAAGTCTCTGATTTCAAAAACTTTATAATTTAGTTGAAAAAAGCAAAAAAAAAATTATCTGTAACTGCCCCCTGCCCCTGCCTGCATACGCTCATGGGACATTAGGAGTATGTCGCCGAAAAGAGTAATATTAGAGAAAAAGTGTATAAAAGTTGATTTTCTCAAAGAATTGGTGACAGCCTATTCGAATCTTTCCGTTAAACTGGCCAACCCTATTAACTATAAAGGATGGAGAAGTGTCAGAGAGAAAGCAAGAGTATTCTCATTTGAAAATCTGACTTCCAATGAATGTTTGGAGAGTCAAGATCAGGAATTATCAATGATACAGAATTGGAAGTTTTGAGCCCAGTGTCAATGACTTCACAATCGTCGAAATTAAGTTATAAATTTATTAAATTTAATGATAATAATATATCATTTTTTAATGTGATGTTTATTCAATTTTATTTTATTTACTTTAGCTGTGGATTTATTTTTTAAATAACAAAAAAAAATCTGTCAACTTCTAGGGGGGGGGGGGGCAGCTGCCCCCCCCCACCCCTGCCTGAATACGCCCATGGGATAAAATATAAATTATGTTCAATTTCTGAAATATTAATGATGGAACTACTTACAACATGTTTCATTGAAACAAAACAAAATATTATTACAAACCTCAAATTTGTAAAAATTTCCTATCAAAAACCTATTTTGTCATGTAATGATTATTTTTCTATTGAGATTCAAAGTTTCAATGATTAATGTCAATATTCTACATATGTCAATGAAATGGCTAATCATTTGTTTATTTGATTACAATAATTGCCAAAATAAGAACAACAAAATATTAAAAACTGCCATCAAATTCCTTTTTTTTTAGATTCAACATTTCAATAATGTTCGAATACTTATCAATAGACTGATTATTTTGAATATTGACAATAGCGTAACAATATTGATGTGGTCCGAATTAATTATTGTGAAGTCATCGTTGAAATGAAAGATGTCCCTTTCACCGTTAATAAAAGTGCATTTCGCCTCTAATTAGTTATCGGTGGTATAGATTAATAACGACAATTTTTAGCTGGATCGCCACCATTTACGGATCAAAAATTAATTTTTCCCCCCAAATAATTTGGTCTATAGGATTCAAGTGCTTAAAGTGAACAAGTCATTAGCTGTCACTTTTATCAACCAGAGATTGAACATCTACTTTCTCTTTCTCATTCCCGATTCACCCTAGCCACTATTGGCTCGTTTTAGGAACCGTCACTTTCAAAATTTAAAGTTAAAAAAATATTTCAAATAAGGTGAAGCGTTGAAGATTAGGGGAAGTAGTGATAGTTGAAGCAGAAGGAGGAGGAATGAAAATGAAAAATAGTGGGTGGAGGCAGAAGAGAAGAGAAGAGACAGAAGTTAATCAGGAGAAGAAAGGGAAAAGCGAGAGGAAAATGGCAGAGAAGATGAAGAAGCTAGTTAAGAAAGAAAATTAGAGGTAGAAGGAGTGAAGGAGGAAGAGGATGGTATGGAAAATGTCAATAATAGGAAAAATGGAGAAGGATACTTGCTCGTGAAGGAGAAAGAGGTTGATAAGGAGAGAATAGAGGGTAAAAGGATATAAATAAGGAGGAGAAGGGAAGGAATAAAATAAGATGAATTAGTAAGTAACTAGAAACAAATCTACTTCTTTCGTTCATTCAAGTTTTTTGCTATGAGTGCAATCACACTGGATCGAACATAACAGATGAAAATGTTCGATTCGAACAAGTTAAATAACTTTAGCATTGGGGTGTGCACAGAAAGAATACCGGAAGAAGAACCGAATAATGCATATTCTCGAGATTCTTATTCTAAAATTATTTTCTAATTTAAATGTGGAAATTTAATGATATCAAATTATTTTAAATTTCTTATTGTATAGCCTACTGTAGGCTGCTCTCAGTATAGTTGAGACCAATGCACTTCAGAACAGAACTTCTGTATAATAATGTAATGCAGTTATTTTTCCTTAATATCTTCTTTTTCTTCGACTTCTTTATCTTCGACTTCTTTTTCTTCGGCTCCTCCTTTCTCTTCGTCCCCTCCTTTCTCATTCCCTCCTCTTTCTCTTTTCTCCTTTCCCTTATCTTTCTTCCTTTTCTTCCTCCTCCTCTACTTCTTCTATTCACCCAACTTATGTTATGTAACCGTTGAACGAATTGACAAACCATTTCTACCTGCATCAACCTACTTATTGTATTCTTCCAGGTTGTATTCCTGTCTCTTCTTTCAAACTAATGACTTTGAATCTATTGTTCTCAAATGGAAATGCCTTTTTTTTCTTGCTTTCTGTTTTCCCCGGCAGCAATCAAGGTTATAAAATCAAGTGAAAACTTCTGATAGCATCAAGCAAGGCCATCACCCCAGGCGTTTCTCAGCAGATAACCAGTATAGTCTGTCCAAGCAGAGAAGACATTCTGGCAAGATGGTGGAGTGACTCCAGTTCGGTCAATATTGGTCAAAAGTTATAAATCTGTTCTCAAATTCTAGATCAAAAAGATTTGTACAATTTGAGACCAAATTCATCATTTTTGAACCGATATTGACCGAGCTGGAGGCATGTTCCCATCTTGCCAGAATGTCTTCTTTCTTTGGACAGACTGGTATCATACGCATAATGAATGGTACACTCTCACTCACTCTATACTCCATGGCGCCAAGGGGTCACCCAATCTCTCTCTTTCCATCTCACCCTTATTCTCTCTCCTTTCCTCTCTCACTTTCTCTTTCCTTACTAATGTAATTTGTTATTTTTGTCGTCTTTTGAGATGTCGTTGACCTAGTAACACCTCTGGACTTTTATTCTGTTCTTGTTTCAATTTCAGCATGAAGTTCATCGTGGATCAACCTTTCTTCAATGTAATCGAAATGCATACAGCCTCCACTGAACATAATTATACAAAAGTGGGTGCAATTCTTACTCAGATGAATAAACCAATCTTGGGGAAGTCGGTAGAAAGTTTTGGAGAGTGCCAAGTATAAAATTTAGTAATAAATCCTTGCATAAAATACATTATTTAAAAAAATGATTCATTATAAAATATGAACATTATTATTTTTTAATAATAATTATTATACAATATAATTTATTTTTATGTTGGCGCTACAATATCATTCATTTGTGTGAGATACTTTTTTCGAAGATGAACAATAAGCTCGTTTAAGTTTATAGTAGCTTACAAAATGATGTATTTATTTCGACTAAAATCTGGGATTCACTACAAAATTTGAATAATTTGCAAGAGTAAAATCTGTTTTCTTAAACAGTACAGATATATGCCCGGTTTTTCCAAGCACACTCAAATTTGAGGGACCCTCAAGTTTACTACATTTTACTACATTTCCTATACTTATCATAGAAAAGGTCAGCTGTTCATCAAAATTTGAGGGTCCCTCAACTTTGAGTGTGCTTGGAAAAACCCGGCAACAGACTATACAATTAAGTACATTGTATCGTCCGATTCTCGCACAATTATCTACTTTTAGATAATTAATTAGACAAATAATTCTAGAGGATAAGTAACTTATTTTATACAATGAAATTGGAATTTATTATCTGGGCATTCAGTAATATACTTGAATAGTTTTACTTGTAAGAATATGCTGAGAATACCGTAATACGTAACCAATTTAGACGTATTAAATGTTGAGAAGTATTCAGCCTGGATTGTCTATTATGCAATAACATGCAAGGTGTATTCATTTTGATGAATCTGAAGATATAATTGACTCTCATTGATAATAGTCGATCTTCCACAATAAATGAAAACCCAACCGCATTTGAATAGATTGATTTGCTAGATAGCAGAGCTATTAGATTAATTGGCAGTTTACAAATTACAGATATATCCAATCAATGTTCTGGCTGCGGGCTCCAATCCAGATAGCCTATAAATGATTCAATCAATTTGATGAATTGAAAACGCATAAAAAATGGTCGCACTGTCTATTAGCAGCTGGTAGAACTTTTCAATTCCATATTAGAATATATCGGACTCGGACTGTAACACTCAAATAGAGGATTGTAATTCTCAGTAGTGTTGTCTGTTGTTGATGAAGAATGATTAAAAATGTTTTTACGACAACATTGTTTTTTCTTGTAAGTCACTCTAACTTAGATTGATTGCCAGTGATTGAGAAGAATTGCCAACAACTTCAACTTATCATTCGTATAAACTTAACTGATAATTTTTTCTTAAGTCTTGTTATTTTTATTGCGATAAATCAAAATTTTCATCTAGGTTTTTTCAAGCATTTATGAAGGCCTCTATTATGTAACAGGTTTTGATGGTGTGTTGACCTGTGATTTGTGATTTACGGCATCTGTTTTTTTTTCAAATTTCAAAAGTGTCTTTCGAAATACAAGGACGCTGACTATTTATCCCAATTTAGGACGAGTCAAATCAATACTTAAGCTTCATCATTATCATAATTTTATCATTTGAGTTGATTTTTTCAACTTATCAAATATGGACATTTATTTGAGTCTGGAATTAACACCTGCAATATACAACTGGATTTATGCTAGTATAGGAATAAAGACCCATAACTCAATGTTTAATACTGTTATTCAGGCTGCTGTATTTAAAATGATTAGAAACCAAAGCACTCTCAATCTCAAAGTATTTAATTGTTCAAATAAAAAACACAACATGTACCGCTCAAGAGTCATTTTCAAGTGATGTTCCGTCCGACCTCTTAAGAGTTGCATTTTCAAATCTGAATCACCTGAAAATGGCTCTTTAGAAGTCGAAACATGTTACGTTATTGAAATTAATACTTCGAGGATGCTTTGATTTTTAATTTTAAATCCAAATACAAAATCCACAAATTTTTCAGAAAATTATACATGGTCATTTTCTAGTATTCATTGCCAGTAAATCGAATAAATAGGTACTTATATTATTTTAGTACAGTATGTGTACAGCCGAAGCAAGTAATCGTACTTGTACTAAAATTTCTTCTATGGATGAAGATTTATCCATAATTTCTTTGAGTCCCCTTGGTATTTTCATCGATAAAATACAATAGGATAGCTGTTATATCAGGCACATATACTTTAAAGTGAATCATACTGTATTTATCTATGAATAAAAGCCTCACTTTGGAAAGAATTTCACCCTCTCAACTCCAAAAATAGAGCTGATGATTGTTCAGAAATGCATTTCAGTATACAAGAGGTCATTCACTCCATTCAGCACTTGAGGTCATTCACCTCGATTTCTGGAATAACCTCTTATGAGTGACTGATATTTTTCAATACTTTGATTGTTACGTCAATAGGTAATACTTTTTCACAGTTCCTTTTCAATTTTCTTATCAATTTCTTAAAAAAAACTCTAGAATTAAAGGAACCATTTTCGCAGGGGAAAAATAAACTTTGGTTCTGACCACGCATTTATCTAACTTCATCTACCTGCTCTGACAATTTATTGATTATGACAATTTATTGAAATACACGTGCAAGAATCGATTTTCCTTTTTAACACCTTGTTAGAATAAGAACTTCATAGCATGCGTTCCAAACTCTGTCCCCCCCCCCCACCCCAAATAAACCATAGTGCATGAATAAAAAAAGATGGAATGATGTATTCTTGGTGTATTCAGCAGATAATTATTTTGCAATACCTCTCCATTGTATTAGAGTCCACTTTAATCTCAAAGTTTGCTAGATTTCACTGGTGGCTCGTGTCCACGAAACAGGTGAAGTGCCCGTATCTTTTACTGTACAGCACTTCACCCTTAGTTACACCCAAACACCTAAAATTGCATCGCTTCTCGACCTGTTGGCTGAGATCAAAGTGTAGTAACTGTTTTTATCAGCTCTGATACGCATCACATTGTGCGGGTCAGTATCAATTTATGGACATAGATGAAGAGGTATTAGGGGCTTGATATAATTATAAGTCGAAAGACCAACGACAGCTATATGGTCTTCTATTTATTTAATTTCTTTCTTCCTGATCCTCAACAGCAGCGAATGGAGTAAATCTTGGGTTAATTACAATGGAAAGCAAGGACATTCATGCTTCCCTCACACAACAGTTATCCTACATTTAAGTGAAGTTAATAAGCTTAAATAATAAGCATAAATAAGCATAAATTTACATGCACATCGTGAGAACTACGAGATTCTCTCTGCCCCTGCTTATGAAATACAAGTTCGGCTGGAGAGAAATCAGAATTGAAGTTACTCAAGTTATGAAAGTAGGTGTGTGCTTTTTCAAGGTTGATTATATTTCAACAGAGAAGCATGATTGTATAAAATAATACGTTGATATTTTTAGATGATGTAGGGGGATGATAAACCTTATCATCCTCTGCATGTATTGTAGAATACTTTGATATTATTAGATGATGTATAAGTGATCAGCGATGATAAACGATGGATGAATCGATATCAATAGCAGTAAAAATCCTAGCAGAGGCATGGATGTATGACCATCTCACAAATCATCCTCGCACTCTCCATCAAGCAAAAATGTTTATGTGGGCATACCCACAATCAAAAAAATAAAATAAATATACCCTCTATAATTGGCATCAGTAGTGTAGAGAGAAGGAGCCGAAGTAGAGATGAGACATAGAGAGATATAGATACTTGTGACTCAAGGGTTGTTATAGAATTGTTGAAACACCTCATTAGGATAAGAATTAAATTTGTCAATTCAAAATACTCTCAACTTACAATACCTTATACATTTTTTATTTGATTGGGTGAAACTCTAGGAAAATAATGATATTCATTCGATTGAAGCTCAATAAGAATAATAATATTACTTTGGATGTTCCAGCAGAATCAAATACAGATGCTGAAAGGTGGTTACTGGGCTACTTGCAAATTGTTAGAAGGCAATTATTAAAATCTTGATATTGAAAGTGAAACTTCACTTTGAAAAATCCCAATTAGTATATCTTGCTAAAACAAAACAAAGCAATTTTATCTGTCTTATTGATTACCAACAATCCATTGTTCCAATTACTGCATAGGCCTATTCAAAGTACTTTAAATGGTGTCTTGGATTGGATTGGATTGTTTTATATCCACATATTCCTGTGGATCCAAATTATGATAGTTAAAATTTGAAAATTGTAACAACATAGGCAATAAAAACTTTTAATACGCTATGATGGCTATGAGATTCATTGAAACATAATATCAAAACATGTAGCCTACAATTTACGATGTCACTGTAGAGACCAACCTTATAATAATATGATTATGCTGCATGAACAAGAAATGGCGAGAATATAATTAGTGTAGTGAATAGTGTCAAAACTAATTTCTTTGACAGGGATAGTAGTTCAGCCAAATGATAGAATGTAAGCCGCGTTCAATCAAGAAAAAAATAATCGTTTGAATTTAAATAATTCATTCGGTAACATGATCCTGATTTTCCTCGTATTGTGTAAGTCATCAGAAGGCTTTCAGATCCAGACTTGTCACCAGGTCGACAAATTCTCAGACATCATTCAGCCTGCAAATCTAATATATTTTTTCAACTTTACATAATTCAGCTATCAAAGGAATGAGAATGAGCCGAGGCATATCCTACTAATGATATATATCTATATTCAGTGTATGAGCTTGGGCGCAGGTATCCTAAAGTCTGTCCAAGCAAAGAAGACATTTGTGCAAGATGGGAAAATGACTGCAGCTCGGTCAATATTAGTTTAAGAATTATAAATTTAGTTCCAAATTGTAGGAAACATTCTGATCTACAATTTCAGACCAAATTTATAATTTTTGAAGCAATATTGACCAAACTGGAGTCATTTCCCATCTTGCCAGAATGTCTTCTTTGCTTGGACAGACTATACTAAGAATATATCTATAGTGAGTGTATTATGTTAGTGGAAAATGTAGCTGTTCGTGTCTGTAGATCATGACAGCGAGAAATTGTAGCAATTTCTCACGTTCCAAATTGTTACAGACGTCTTTTTAATGTGGCTACCGCTGATTTTCTAAAAAGTGTAACAGGTGATCTTCTTTTCTGCGAGATGTGTGAGACAGTCTAGAGTCTAGACAATGGCGACAGGAACTGCGAATAAATTGAGATTATTTTCTTTTAGAATAATAAGGTATATTTTATTTCAGTGCTGAGTATTCAAGTAAACTCGTGAACATGTTCCAAAACAATTATTATCTATCTTGATTTGAATTTTTTGCTTCTTCTATAAATCCACTTTTTTAAGGAGCTGACTTGATCCTTATTTACTAATAATTCAGGATCAAAATTTTTCACTGTAGACCTATTCATCTATATTATGCCTTTTGAAACTGTTTAAAAATGAAGTCCAGTTTAACTCAAGGTAGATGTTTGGCTTAAACTTCCAAACCCGTAAAAATGCAGTAAATTTTGCTGACGTTTATTATCTTCTGAGGTGCATATAATAGTGCATAGTGTGCCATCTTATATAAATGTGTAATGAATCAAAACAAATATTTTCAAACTTTGATATCCCTGAAACTTTGATAAGGGGAAAAGAAAAAGAAGATTTTGCAAACTTGATTCTTAAATTTTATTCACTTGGTTCAGTATCAAAATCAAGCCATCAACGATAACGCAGTTAGGCTACAACGCAACGTTAGTTTTTTACTTGACTCAATCAGCAAGTATACCGTACAGAGGATAATAATGTAATCAGCGACAAGCATGAACATTTCTGTCGACCCGAAGTGTTGATAAATTACTATTGCCCCTCTTGAATGACTAAATAAATAACAAATACTACCTATACCCTATTCACGATCACTTGAGACGAAATAAAGAAACTTTTTGCATGTACAGGTAGCTATTTTTGTTTGAGTTTGAGGAAAAGCCAAGAACTGTGATTGACTACAGCTGTTAGACTGCGGCCGAACGTCGTATGAAGTAATACCTCCCTTTACCCGCACACACGCGCAAAAAATTTGTTTATTTCGTCTCAAGTGATCGTGAATAGGGTATAGAGTCAATCATCAATGTCTTCATTATCAACAGAATGATTCACTCTCAATGACTAAAGGAATGTGAAATAGTATCTTGCTCTCATAGCTGGTAGCCAATCAGACTCCAGCAAAGTGCCAAATTATAGAGTCGGGCCACATATAATTTTGTTTATTAATCTTCGATGACTCGAAAATAGTTCACAAACCAGTAGCACATGTTGATTGGAAATTGCCAACAGCTGGTTTGGTTTGTTTCCTGTTTAGTCTCATATACAATTGGATGGAGAAATTCAGGAATCGTGATATAGGAGGTATAGTCTGTCCAAGCAAAGAAGACCCTCTGGTAAGATGAAAAAATGACTCCAGCTCGGTTGATACTGGTTTAAAAATTATTGATTTGGTCACAATCGTAGGAAACATTCTGATCTACAATTTGAGACCAAATCAATATTTTTTGAAACAAGATTGACCGAGCTGGATTCATTTTCTCATCTTGCCAGAGGGTCTTCTTTGCTTGGACAGACTATTTTTTCCCCAGAATGAGGATTCATCAAATGGAAATTGAACTCTAGTATTATAAATCAGTGCTTATGAAAATAGACTGTTGAAAATAATTTATTTTTTCGTTTGTTTAAAATATCTAATGTAAAATAAATTTCCAAGAGGTATCTCTCCACAGACCCCAAATAAATACTCTAATGTACTTAAGTTGATCAACTACTACTATAATACAAGTATAAAAGCCTTCTCTAGATTGTCGTATTACCAATCATTAACACAGTTTCAATGTTTATAGTTGAATTAAAAATGCTATAACTCTTCTCATACCTTAAATTTCATTGCCTCTTTAAAACTTCTCAAACTATGAAAATCCAATTACCACCAACATTTTGAATGAAGTTTTAGTCATTAAAAATAACTTGTCAACCAATCAACAATCCATAAATTTCCATGCCGAAAACTATTTCAAAAGCATCTCATTAATGACATGAGTAATATGCATTACAAAAGTCTTCAGTGTCATAAAAATAAATTGATGAACATTTAACAGTGTCTGATGGTGGTTTGTTAATTTTTGCATACCTTGATCATATTTTACCATTTGAAGGACATTTTTTATAAAACTTATTTTTCTTCTAAACCTACATTTAAGACGTTGGTTTGAGAACAGCGACAATTTGTCAAATTTTAGAGCATTTACAATATTACAGAAAGACACCTAGTATTACCTCACATGAAGACCAGACGTGCATTCTATATGATTGCCATTCAAGACATGGAGCGATTCCATTTGAGTTAAATTACTCAAATCCCAGGAATCATAAACCTAGATGGCAGAACTGGATGAACGGTAATGATCAACATTCCTTCTAACTATGATCAACAGCTCACAGCTAACTGTTGGAAATCTTCTAATGTAGAAGAATTCAGTTTCATCGATGATAAAACTTCTTACAAATAAATAGCTCGAGTTTTTAAAATCCAAATGATCTTGATAGCTCACTGAAATAGCAACCATTTAGCAATGGAATTCCTTCAAATAATGTTGTGTATTTATAGCGTACAGTTCATGGTTATAAATCGGTGATCATCTGATAACACTTATCTGTCCACTTTCAAGCGATTTTCCTGATTGACCTAGATTGTCAAGAATCTAGAATCTTATTTTAATATAGAATCTAGAATTAACAAATAGAGTGGTCAATCACTCTTGATCATTTCAAAATCAGACAGTTGAAAGATTGAAAGATGAAAAGTAGATGGAATCGTCACTAAGTTGTATCATAGATCAAGTACGGTATATAGGTTTATCATGGTCTACTATATCTAGTGCTGGTTGAGTACCAATGAAGAACTGAGTAGAATCTATAAAAACAATTATTAATGTAGCCTATATTATAATATTATTGAAAGGATACTCAAGTTGGAAATAATGAATGTGAATATTTAATACTGTACATTGTACAATGTACATGTTAAAATAATTCAAAATAATTATATTAATTTATAATTTTCAGATGATCAAACGTCCAGCCAATAAGAGGAGATGAAAGGAGAGTTAATGAAGCAACAGGTGGGTTTACGAGCGATAGGGCATGAACATCAACATTTTTTGACAGACGTGTGTCTGTGCTATCGTGTTATTGGCAGTATCTATACCTGGCAGTATCATTGAAATTTCTCTGGATAATTTTTTCATTTTTCTGGTACTTGACGCTCAAATACGCGTATTCAGAATATTATCAACACTCACACAACACAACTAATACTCTACTAGAAAAAGATACGGTAGACTTGAAATTCAGTAATGCCAGGCCCAGGCGTCACAACTTTCAGTCCGCTAGCAATGCCTGGTTGTGGGCTCGAAACCCCATTAGGCATGGATGTTCCGACTTCACTCGCCAAGAAAACGTAAAGTGCTTATGTGGGAATCATTACATCCGCAATTGAGAAAAAAGAGAATATTCACTCTAGAATTTTGTGTGTTGTATTCCTCTACGTGTTCGATTTTTTCACAATCAAGTCTGTGTAGAAACATGGGGAAGTTGAGATGAAACGGAAGGTTCTCCTTTCTATTTTATAATTTTGAATTATTCAGTAACTACTAAGCATAAGATCACTCAATTATTATATTTAAAAAAAACAAGACAAAATCACGTTAGTTTCTGTACAATGCGCCACGTAATTTAGAGGTGCGTTTGTTCGAGGGGACATCGGTAAGCAACTGTTCTCAGCGTGACAACCTCCATTAAAATACATATTATACAATTTACTACCAACGACAACCATCAGTGAAGCCACCTCACCGCCTCCTCTCTACGCTTTCTTACCTTTTCAAGGGAAAGCACATCTTCGACAGTCGCCCGAAAGTGAAAACATCTCTCCCGCTCTCATTCTTTACTCTCTTTATTCCTCTCTCTCTCTTTCTTTCTCTGCTTTGGTCTCTCCTGATTTTTTTTCTACTTCTCGACCACCGCATAGCTGGCGGAAAATTATTCACATTTCAGGAAGTGAATTTTCCCATCACATGCCTGGCTGCTAGACGGCGGAAAATTGCAATTTTATTCCTGTTGAAAATTAGGCAGAAATTAGAGCTACTGTATAGAATTATATTTTCTTTAAAATTTTTCAGTGAAAGTGTGTGTTTGTTCTTGCTGAATGGGATAGTACTTATGGATAATATGCTGTTTTCATGGAAAATAATGATTTATCATATTTTTCCTCACTATCGCTTTATGGGTAAAAAATTTGCTATCATAAGTCGAGAAAAATTAGAATTTAATCAGTCTCACTGGTAGTAATTGTTCTCACTGAGAAGTCCCAGAAAGTGCTATTCTAATACAGTAATTAGATCCATTTTGAAAGAAATGTATGTATGAGCAGAATTATATTTTTCCAGGTTATTAACAGATAGGTTCATGTGACAGAGATTCACGAATGAAAGTAAAATATTGAATACAAATAAGGCACCAATAAAGACGACAGGTATCTAAAATACCTGTTCATTCATTCTTCAATAGGAGCATTCAAAACAAGCATTTATTGCTACGACTACCTATTGTAGGCTAAATTATTATGTGAGTGTGTAGATGGTGTTAAATTTTATTAATGGACATAAATATCACCTAATGATAAACCATTGAAAAGATGAATTTTTCAAAATAATAATTAGGTACCTATTTTTATATTTTTAAGTAGGTAGTCATTTGTACTTTCAAATAACTCATTGAAATAAAATTATCATCCTATTATTACCTTTTGGTTTTTTCACCCTCAAATTATCAATATTCCATAAAATATAACTATTATAGCATAGTCAAGTCAAACTGTAAACTGCATTTAGAGAATATAATGTTTGACTATTCATGAGAATATTGTAGTATTTTGTACCACCTTTTACAAGTTCATCATTCATCTCAATAATTGTTCTTTAAAGACAGAAACAGGCTGATCATCAAGCATTTAACATAATAGCTTTAATTGGAAAAACTTGTAATAGAACAATTATACAAAGGTAGGGTAACAATGAATTTATAAGTTGGGTGCGGTGCTGTGGTACTAAGCGTGAAGAGGTAATCGTGAGGCGCACAATACTGTAAATTGAGAGCACAGTAGACCTAGTCTATAAATTGTGTGTGAATTATTTTACACCTCAAGGTAGTAACGAAAATAAACAACTTCATTCAGTACCTATACTAACAACACGGTAGGCATCCATATTGAAACCTACGCTCTCTACAATACTCTTATTGCTTTAGAATGAATTTTGATGACATTCTACGGTCTCTTATTCAGATGTTGATTCGATTCTCAGACGTTTGTGATGTCCTTATGTGGCTTTGGCGATAATTACTATTCATCCAGTGTTGTCTCCGCCTAATGAATATTTAGGAGAGAACACTGCAAGAGCCTATCGTTTCCCATCGCTTCTAGCTCGTATTTCTGGTACTATTTAGCAAATCACATGTTCATTGTTGAGAATGTGAGTTTTTCTTGCAAGAACACTATTAGAAAACCCCTTGGACGACAACTGAATAAGTTATGACTTTTTGGGATAAAAGTCTCACATACTTGTAATTTTATCTGTTTTTTTTATCTGTGTAAGAATTCTATATAAAATAAGATTTCAACAATACAGTGTTAAGTGCTTGCATGTTAAAGGCATTTTTGTGAATACTGTTAAATGAATTATAATCTCATTTCGGAGAACTTTGACTTTATTTCATTTTAATTGGGAGGAGGATAGTACAGGCTAGCTATATCTAGCTTTCCCTCCGATTTCAGTATTTTGTATAAATTTATCAATAAATTCATGAATTTATGCTTAATTTCTTCATACTACTATCCAATCATACTACCTTATTAAACCTAGTGTGATTAATTATTGTAATAAACTTCAATTTTACTGATATCATGAAAATTTGAAAACGCTCGAAGGTTTGAATGAGATATCTAAGTGGGGATTGAATCAAAACTAAAATCTATGAATAATATGTAGCCAGGTAGCCTACTATATGTACAGTTTAATAAAGAAAATTGATTAGATTGAAAATTCCCGAGATTTGAAAAAAGTTGAACAATATCACAGTTGTTATGAAACGAATGTTGCTAGGGGAGGCGATGCTTTGTAACTACAAGAGTTTAACTAAACTCTTGAAAATTCTAAATTTCCACCCCACTTTGAGAAAAATCTTTCTATCAAGTAACATTTTTACAAAGTCATATTAACGATAGCATCCACTGGCGGCTCGTGCCCACGAAACAGGTGAAGTGCTGTACAGTAAAATATACGGGCACTTCACCTGTTTCGTGAGTACGAGCCCCAGTGGTATCTACATCTCCATTTCATAATCAATTTCAAGTGACTTTTTCACAGATCTGAATAAACATCCAGTGTATTAATACATACGCATGGATTGCGTGACTTCATGAATCATTCATTACATTATTGCACTATCAGTGTCAGCCCATTTGAGTTGTTTGGCAGACTAGCAGTGAAGACGACCTTGAAAGACAACAAAACCATGTGAGCTGGGACTATCATTTACACTGCTATTGTGAATCTTCTTTTTCTTCCTAGTCTCCATACCAGCCTACTCTAGAAGCGAAGAGCTTTCCGGGTATGTTTTAAACATCAAGTGGGGGACTTTACAGCTCTCGATTGTAACTACTATAAGCTCTCCAAGAAAGAAGACATTCTAAAACATGAGAAAATGACTCTAGCTAGGTCATAACTGGTTCAAAACTTTATTATTTGATATCAAATTGTAGATCAGAATGTTTTCTAGAATTTTAGAACAATTTTATAATTTTTGAACCAATATTGACCGAGCTAGAGTCATTTTCCCATCTTGCCAGAATGTATTATTCGCTTGGACAGACTATGGTCGCCCGTATTATTATTATTCTGTACACCTATTTCTGCTCGTTTCAATGCCGATAATTGGAATGGCGGAAGAAGTTGCTAGACGCTAATAAAAACATTATTAAAAAACGAATTTTACAACCGTTTAACAAGGGTTTTACAACATATACGACCTCAACTTATGAAATTATTGTGTTTGTTATTCCCTACAACCACCTTCTCAAGCAAGTAATCTCTGTGAGGAGTTTCACGATTTCTACCAGTGAATCACGATTAATTGTTGCTATAGTAGTTGTATAACAGTTATTTTATTGTAATAATGTACCAACGGTGCTTGCTCAATGTTACACCTGTTAATATACAATATACTATATTCACTATATTTACGAAGCTCTGTCCACTCTACTACTGTACAAGCAATAGTGATTATATTTTTAAATTTTAGTAGAAATACTTAATGAATATTTTATTATACTACATAACTAATAAGAGTGGAGATAATTTTACTTCTCAAGAGATTAAAGGGAAAATATATACATCTTATTGAGTAAATGTTCGAATTGATCCACATAATAATGGATTCACCCATAATAAATCAGATGTAATCCTTTCTAATTACATTGATCTTTCGACAGGATCAATATTTCACAACTCCAACAAATGCTATAAATCTAATACCGTAAATTAGTGAACAGGTAACCTGCATAACATGTTGAGCCTGTTGATACATCAACATAACATTTGATTACAGTTTCTCTATAAATAAAGATTTGAGACATTTCTTCAAGTTCAATTTCAGGCTCAAAATCCAGTTTTTGTCTCAAAATTGTCTCGAATTGGCCCGTGTGAAAATTTGGTTTCCACCAAGAAATTATCCAACGGAGAAGAAAATACTTGACAGCATTTTTAACAATTTATATATATTGAAGAACAGTCACTTCCCCGACCACATAGGCTAGTCTGAAATTGAAATGCTGAATACCGTTCCTTCTCAACTCTTCTATTACGTAAGCAAAGCGTGAAATTTCGAATTCTCACCTTCGGTTGACATGCAAATTACTCGAGAGCCTCTAGTCCCATTGTACAATAATTGTAGGCCTACTGATGATAACGTACGTTTGTCGCTGTTTAGAAGGTACGCCCTGTTTTTGTGTTAATTGGAATCAAGGTCAAAGAAGGAAAACACTAGCACCTGTTTTTTTTCATTCTGTAACTTTTTGATGATAATAATTATTAATTATCTTTGCTATCAACAAATTTATCTGCTCAAATTTCTGGAAACTACTGAATGAAAAAAATTAGTTGCAAATCGGGCATAAATCGATTGATTTCGATAGGAAACGTCAATTTCGATCTGTGATGTGATTTAGTTATCATTTAACGAGTATATTAAAAAAAAATAATAACTAGTATATTGATGAATAATTCTCCCCATACGAGTGTTCATCGATAGAAATGCAAATATATGAGAATGTACAATCATGATATTTTACAACAATCATAAACCTACATTTATATTTATTGATTTAGCATCAAATTGACCCAGGAAGTCTCTTTCGCGTATAATATAATCAAATACGTTTCGATTAATCATAACATCATTGGTATAATCAAATAAAATTTATATTCCATAGAAGACATAATAATAATTATTAATTATCTTTGCTATCAACAAATTTATCTGCTTAAATTTCTGGAAACTACTGAATGAAAAAAATCAAAAAATTCGATAAGTTATTGTCTTTGTTACATTTAAGGACATTATTATCAAAGTTATGGATATATCATACAATCATTTGTACCTGATTACACCCGTAGAAGTGAAGAAGTGAAGAAGTTTATCTCATTTCATTTATTCACATACAATATCCAGATCAATACAAAGATAATACATAATACCGAAGACAATCTACTCTTGAGAGTAGTTAGTCTTAGATAATACTGATAAAATTAATACAAGAAAGAAACATTAGTTATAAGTAGGCCCATTGAAAAATCGTATTGAGGCATGGGCGATTGGATTGAATAGAAAGGTGAAAATCACAGTAGTTACCGTATTCTAAAACTGAATTCAAAACATTCCAATTTATTTTGGGATTCAAGTAAATTCATGCGTGTCTTTTGGTTGCGATAGTAAAATTTTTCCACACATCGCATTCCTCCCTCTTTCAAACCATGTAGGAAGTAGCTGAATGTGGGAAAGGTGAAACTCTACACAATCAAATAGACTGCAATTAAACTTATTTTTACCTTTTAGGTCAATAATTGTGACGCATTCTCACACCCCACGATAAATAGTTTAAAGGCAGCGTCATTCATCCCCTATTAATGTGATGTAAAGATAATGGTTTACAACTTATTATAACTAGAGCTAATGGTATTAGCTGTGAATTACAATTTACAGGTACAGTACCGCTCATGTAGTACGGTACCGTATTACCTTTGTGCACCTGTATCGATTTCCTCCATTTAGTCTATGCCCTACGCCTAATTGATCATGAAATAGACCTATCGCTAATTAGCGTGGGAATCACAATCAAATTTCCCAAACCTACACTTGCTCTATTCTTGGATTTATTCTAGCTCTAATACTCGTATATCTTCAACATTTCAATAATGCTGAGGGGCTGAGGATTCTAAATTAAACTGAATAGAATTCAATCGAGCCGAAAAATAAATTGATTAATTGTTGAAGATAAACATTGGAATTCACCGATTAATTGAGTAATTGAGCTTTGTAACTTTCCAAGAATTTCAATTTTAAAAATACAGTATTAATATCTCATTTCTCCTTTCATGAAAGACGATTATGTGAACTAATTCAAATGCCTACAATAATCCAACGAAAGAAATTGAAATGAAAATTCAAGATTATTGATTCAATTTTGAACTGCATTAAAATCAATTCCAGGAAATAAAAAAATGTACTCGTATACTGTATGTCACTGGCGGCTCGTACCCACGAAACAGGTGAATTGACCGTATCTTTTACATGTTTTACTGTACAGCACTCCACCTGTTTCGTGGGCACGAGCCGCCAGTGCTGTATGTACCTTTACTTTTACAGGTATGCTAATATTTGGATTGAAAGTGTTGAGTTATTTATTATAATTATTTATTAATTTCTCCTATTTGCGGGATATCGAATCAAAAATATATCATTCGAGAGTTTCAATTTGAGATTGACCCTACTTTGTTCTAGCTGTTTGAGAAGTTTTTTGAATATGGCAAACGCTTTCAAGGAAAACGCCTTCTAACAATACTTTGGCACTGGCGGTTCGTGCCCACGAAACAACAGGTGAAGTGTCCGTATCTTTTACTGTACAGCACTTCACCTGTTTCGTGGGCACGAGCCGCCAGTGTACTTTGGAACTCTCAAATTGAAATTAAAATATTTCTACCGGTACCCGGTCATTCATCCGATACTATCATTCATCTGATAAAAAATCTTGATGTTTACACATAGTAAAAGTAAGATTCTTATAATCTTATGAAGAACTTACTCATAGTCTACTAACTCTACTTACTATAAGAACTTGATGAACTGAGAGTTTCAATCTTACTTAAATTTACTGAGTGACACTTGAAAAGAACTTTGAAGAATATTTTGTCAACTTTCACATAATCCAAGCAATCCTCATTTGTAAGTATGAAGGTTTATGAGACTGACCGGTCTTTATTATCTATCCTTAGAAGACTGATAGTATTCGATGGTAGTTTAACGGTACCATAAATAATCTGAACCGTTCCTCAGAATACTCGCTGTTCATAATACGATAGATATAATAGATGGTATAACAGACTTTTTTCATAAATTCCCGTTTTTCCCCAGTGACTGAGATCTGGATGATTTACCGTGAATTTTCGCTATGGGACTCTAATTCGGTCAATGTATCACTGTTTTCGAATACTGTAACGAATTTCTGTACGATTCCGGATAAACTATTTTTTTCTAACTACGAACACTGTTATCGATACAGTACTATCATTATCTATGTAATGATATAGCATAAACCAAAGAAAGTGGCGGATAGCAAATGACTATTATTGGTAATCAGTTTTGTCAAGACTGACCGGTCTGAGAAAGCATATAAAATCCTTTACTCTAATCAACGGAAGAAAATAAAAATATTTCATGATCTATTGGAAACTGAAAAATTAGTTATTAATTACTAAATTATTGATTGATTTGGAATTCTACTTTCTAATTTTATTTTTATTTCCTGTAGCCTGTTCGGAAGAAAATAATAATATTTCATGATCTATTACAAACTGAAAAATTTGTTAATAATTACTAAATAATTGATTAATTTATAATCAAATTTTTAATTTCCGTAGCCCAACTTATTGATTGACCAGTCTTGTATTGTATTCGTTTACAAGACTGTAAACTTTATCAAAAAGACTGTATACTTTAATTTAATTACTAAATTTATTTTATTCGTTACTTCTATTGAAATTACTCAATAGAGTAGTCGTTTACAAGATTGTAAACTTTATTAAATAGACTGCAAACTTCAATTTAATTACTGTATTGAATTAAACTGATCAATTTAGAATTTAATTTTTATATTGGGACGGACTATCAAATGCTATTTTCTGTAGCCTACCTTATTGATTGATCAGTCTTGTATTTGTTGATTAGAGGATTCTATATGCTCTCGCGGACCGCTAGCAGACTGTCATCATCAATCAAACACATCGTGGTTTTACTAAATCTGGTTTTTTCTTAAGAGAATTTTTAATCCCAAGGCCGATTGCTGCTGCTATAGTATTTGGCAGCTATTCATTTATTGGGATCTGCTTGGCAAATACTAAAAATATTTGCTAAATTAGACTCTGTCAAGCATATGAATGATTTATTTATTTCATTGAGTCCTCATTTGTCATTATATTTCTCATTACTTTTCGAATAGAGAGAAGTTTGTCAAAATATGTCTTTATACGAATATAAAAATCATCGTCGTCTTCCTTCAAGGATTACGATTAGGCAAGCTGTCTCTTCCGACTTCAACAGCTTCTTTCTGTACATCTTTTACGCGGTCTACCCCAGAGAAAATAGAATAATCAATAATTGTTATATTCTATTCTCTCAGGTCTGCTCATACTTCTTCTTCTGACTGGCTGATAAGTGAGTTTCCGATCCGTTCAACATGATCTTTCCAGTTCTGTTCATTGTCCTCATTTCCTCGATATTCTGCCTTATTGAGAATATGTTGAGTTCCTGTCTTATTTCAACATTCCGAATTTTATCTTCTCTGGTACACCACTTTACCGTTCTCAAAAATCGCATTTCAGCCGCTTGTAACCTGTTCCATTCTTTATTTCTTTGTATCCAGGTTTCAGAGCCATATAGGAGAGGTGGGATGTTATAAAATATAAAAATATATGTCATATTAAAATAATTATGTTACTACAAACATACTAGGCCATGAGATTGCTTTTTTCGTGAAATATATCTGTTGCCACTTCTCATATTTATTAGAGATTGTTTCTCTCGTAATATGAATTCATAAGATGGGTTACCGTATCTCGTATCTTGGCTTTCGTATGTAGCTCCACTCCTTGAATTAGTATTAGAACTAAATCATCAGTTGAATTAATAACTGTATTCAATTATTACTTGACCGTTGTGCAACCAGCCGACTATCTCATAAAATTGAACGTATTCAGAGGATGAAGTATTCATCAAATTCAAATTCAAGCTGAACATTATTATTTGAACCGTTTGGGCTCAGACCGAATAATTAGTTCACCGAAGCAATAATCTTTATTAATAGATTATGAATAATTATGAATGATGAAGTTTGCTATATTAAAAAAAGCAATAAAGTTGAATAATATTATTCTATCTATTATCTACCGGAAATTATTCATTAGTCTAGGAATCTTGGGGATTTGACTAGATTAGATAGGGATTTCAAAAAATAATAAAATTAAAATATTCTAAAACTTGTACAAACTCAGTTACTAGTAATTACTACTTATTTATTTCAGTTACTACAAACTCACAATTGAACTGGTTTGGTGGAAAAATTATAATTGAACATGAGAAATAAACTTGATATAACGTAAAAACATGAAAAAATATATAATTAATTATTAATGTTGATAATGAGGAAAATGGAAGTTTGGTAGTAGTAATAGGAATGATATTTAAGATCTGTATTTTACTTATGAAATTATTTAGGGATTTCATCACCTACTTTCACGGAATCACCGGACAATCATACAGGACACCTGATTGGCTTACCCCCTCCACATCCCTTCCTCTGTCATCGTGTATTGTGTAGTACAAATTGACTCCCATAGGTTATTGTTGAAGTTCGCTGACTTCAGTTGCAGTTCAACCCTCATTGTTGGAGGACTAATAGTGTAGGACCATTATTAGACCTAATAGTGTAGGACCTCATTAGGACCCTAATAGTGTAGGCCTATTATTGGTGTTGGTGGTTTCTACACTAGCCATGGAGGCTTCAGGCACGCATCGTGAGTACTCTGATTATATTATTGTCTTTTACTATTAATCTTTTGGACTATAAAAAAATTTTATTACCACATCGTGAAATTATACTCTAGCTTTTGGTGATACCTACTATAGTATGTTTCTGATTTCATTGATACTGTCTGTATGGTACATTTGCATTACGCTAAAATCTTACTTATTAATGTATTTTATTATTAATCGTTTAGTATTTCAGATTATAAAAAAAAGTTATTACCAAATCGTTAAATTACTCTAGTTTTTTATTATAGGCCTACTATAATATTGTTTTGATTTCGTTGATACTGTCATTCAGGATCGTATGGTACATTTGCATTACGCTAAAATCTTACTTATTAATGTATTTTATTATTAATCGTTTAGTATTTCAGATTATAAAAAAAAGTTATTACCAAATCGTTAAATTACTCTAGTTTTTGATTATAGGCCTACTATAATATTGTTTTGATTTCGTTGATACTGTCATTCAGGATCGTATGGTACATTTGCATTACGCTAATATAATCTTTACATTGTAGTAGCAATACGCTAATCATATTCGCATTGTGGTAGCATTTGAAGGCATCATAGGCATAGCCTTCTTTGATTATATTTCAGTTGGTACATTATTATTACCGCATTATTATTGTTTCAAGATGGAAATTTCGTGACACGCGCAATCACACCAGGCCTACTCTGTTGAGAAACGCGCAGTCGTAGTAGATCACTAAGAACCAGAGTGGCCTGAAAGCTTGATCCCTGATGTTGTATCAATAGATATGCTTTTTTGGAATTGCAGTTGTTAGATGAATTGAAAATCATAATATAATGCAAATTCATATAGTTCTTGACAGTACTTCTCTATTATAACTTATAACTTTTGTAATTGAGTTTTTCAACTAATGAATTATGTAGGCTACGGGAATTGGACATGTTCATTTAAATGTTACAGGAATAGAACCTTTAATAGACCCTTTAATGCTACTACAAAATACAGGTTATTAGCCCAACGCTGATACTGAGCCGATAATATCAAATTCATAATTGATTCAGTATAACCTGGATTTAATGAGTTTCAATGCGCGGAATTGATCGTTTACGGTACTGTACTCATACTCTATAAAGATACTATCACTCCCAAGAATCTTTGGAATAATTAGTAGACCCAGATGAGTCATAGATGGAAAATGGAACTATTTATTATATTACTCACTAAAATACGAACTGGATTTTGAGTAGGTGTGCGCGTAAAACTCAATTATCCCAGATAACATACAAACTTGAAATTTGCTCATAGATTTCGATTGTTTTTGACATCCGTTTGCTTAGAAATTTAATATTATTTATAAAGATTAATATTTTGTCTAGTATTTTCCTATTTCATTATCCATTGCTATGACACACGTAATAATAATAATAATAATAATAATAATACTGTAGGCTATTAACATCTGTGTCACCATATTACCACCATTTTTCATAATCATTGGTTCCTTCTAACCAATGTAAATGGATTACAATCTATTTACCTTGCTTTTAGCAACACATACGCCTACCATATTTTTTCTTCGGTGCAAAGCACGCGTAAATGCAATTACTAAATGGAGACTGTCAGCAAACAGGATCCTAGGAGTAGGAATTCTATTATTCTATGCTATCAGGATCAGTCATCTTTGTACCTTTCATAGAATTTTATTCAATTTTATTGATCTCCGCCCCCGTAAAATGCATTTATCTAGCATTTAGATGAAATCAAATCTTGTTACTTCTTCAACTTTTAATTTATTCTTGTTTTTTTCAGCTATCAACTACGGCCCTTGTTGCCAATACAACCCGCCACACTCTACACCTCTACATTCGCCACACTCCACCACACTCTACACCCCTACCTTTGTTACCTACCCGGTGTCCAGACTCATTATTCCCGATTCATCGATTCCCGCTTACCAGACTCCTAATGCGACGGTTTTCAATTTCACGATTTCTTTCCATCAGGCAAATATACTGAATCCTGCAAATATCGGATTCCAAAATCCTGACAATTTCTATCAGGGCCATGACATCCATCAGAGCATCTACCAGCCATACCCAGTTCTACAACAGCGGCTAGGTGAGTCATTATTAATTCAATAACAACAATCTTATAACTGATAATTTTGACCATTTCTAACTCAAATTCTTTAGAGCAGTTGATGTATCTTACTATTTAGGCTGTACTAAGGTGCAATGTTTTGATAAGCTCCTCACTCATCATAGCAGAGCCAGAGATAACAGCACAACTAGGGTTACATGAATACTATCATTTTTCATAGACTACTAGCCTATCGAATGTTGGGTTAATCATTGTTCTAACATTTATTGCAATGTACTTATACTAGGGAAAAATATAATACAGTTGTATTACGAGGAATCTGAATAGAACTGTCGTTACAATGTACGCAGAATATATTGTAAATTGTTTATTCGTTTCACTGGGGAACTTCTATTTGTAGATTATTGCAGTGGGAATAATTAAAAATTTAATTTAACGTAGTATATTCATAGTTATAAATTGACATCTTTAAGTAGGTAGATGATGCAATAAGTAGCGATTTAAAATCATTCCGGTTTAAAGCTGATTAGACTTACCATTGTATTTTTTTATAAAATTGATTAAGCATACCAATGTCTAGAATATTCAAATCATAGGAAATAGGAACAAAATATTATGTTATCCTAGTCCAACAAAAAACCTTTATCTGGAAACTATTTTGAAATTGAAAATTTGCTAAAATGGTGTGACCTACTAACATGCTTACAAAGAAACAATAATTTTATCACGAAATTTCAACCAAAACAAACTTTTGAGTGAGCAATCAATGAATGAATCATATTTTGCAGTAGTTGTAGACTGCGTTAAAACTCTAATCATTTATGCACTTTCCATTGTGTTTTAATAGTATAAAGCAAGATTACTACAGCTTTCCCCTATCAGTAATAATGACTTTCAGTTTGCTAACTTTGCTAGTATTTCTGTTTACAATAGTTGAGCTTCGCAGTTTTCTTTAAAGAAAAAATACTGTTGTAACTTGAAGATCATTTTTATAACATCCTATTAATAACTAAAAATATTTGAAATTCTCTTAACTTGTTTAAAAGTGCAAACAGCCATGGCCGGTGAGTTTTTTAAATTTAGTATCTAAAAATTTCTGGCTTTTACTTATTCTGCACTACTGAACTTGTATTCAGTATAATATCTTCAAATTTATTATCCAGTACCGTGTACCGTATATTGGAAAGGTTTCCAAAAACAGTAGGTAGTATAGGCCTACTGTAATTCATTCGCACTCAGTTTGACACGATAATTATTAGGCTCCAAGTATTTGGCTGCTCGACATTATTTTTAATTCAGTGGAGTATTGATTAATTATTGATAACATAATTGAGCGTTATCACGAATTGAAATTCCGAATCTGATATGGCTTAAACTTTTAAGTGCTTGCTTCAAAAGCACTCGTGATAGTTCACTAATGCTCTAATCTCCATGTATAATTCCATCTTCAATCATATTTGTTTACTTTCAACTTTTCCATGCTGTATTTTTCTTATTTTTATGGAAAACTACAATATAATCTATCCTACACTATTGAATTTGACTAGAATATGATAAACTCAATAATGCATTATTACAACACAGAACCATATAATGATGAAACCTAGTGATATCATCTGTGAGGTATGAATAGAACTTGCGTGCCTTTTTTATTGGCTACAGTTTCTCTAATAATAATTTTTTATTAATTGCAATTATATCAGTGCTATAAATCTATTCATTCAACTAAATACATCCACTTGCGATTCCGCGAATATTGGAAATGGAATTGATCGCACCATCCACTTCTAGTGTGCGAATAAACACCTGTTGCTAGATATCATTCTTATCACCCTACTCGCGTTGAGATGAATCATGTGCTGTGTTTTTATTGTTGTGAATTGTGCTTAGAGTGTGTCATTTTCGAGAAATACCGTACGACACATGGAGCCACGTCAGTTTTCCGGTCCGGTCTATATGAAATATGATGATGCAATCATAGAGAGAAGATAACGTGGTCATCGCTGATTGAGTAGAATGTTTCTGTCCTGCAATCGGCAGAAGCGTTCTAATGTAGTTTAAATCGGACCAAAGAGATTGGCGTAAAAATAATACTACAACTAAACAATTTCGAGTAGTTGTTTACAAACAATAGTGACTGCATTGGAGTTTCTGAATCGTATTCTAAATGGAAGGGGTTATGGCGAGGTGGGGGACCGCAGCTGCAGTAGCGGTTGTCTCTCACGTCACAGAGGAACGGAATGGGAAAAGTGGGTTGTCGACGTGAAGACGATCAGTTGCAAGTCAGTTGCCATCCGAGCAACATCAAGTGGATTTTGTGGCAACCAAGGAACTCCTAGTAATTATTAAATTGTTTCGATTGAGTCCTGGATTTACCGCACAATCAAAAGAAGAGGAGAATCCACAACAAATGATTTGTATCTGCCGGGCTTTTGTGATGCCGCCTGCAACGACGAGGACGCATTCTGTTGGAGCATCGACGCACCAGCCAGTCATCTGCAGTAGTGTGAGCCGATTTCTTGCTGGTACTGTTACCGCTGTTCACTGTAGTTCCCGCCATTCGTTTATCGGAAGTACTACTTAACCTCGGATACCGGAATAAATTGTCGGATATTTATTCGTATATTTAAATTTGTCGTATTGTTTCTACATAAAACACAATGGTAGATCCCGGTATTAGTGAAGTGACGGATACCCCGGCGCTAGTGGTTACATTAATCGTTGGTGCAACCATAATAGTGATAGTGTATATTTCCAGTTTATTCAAGTCGCAAAAGGATGAAGGAAAGAAAAGTAAGCTTGGAATAGATCTCATAATTTCGTTTATGTTCTTAGTATCCAAGTATCAATGTGACTTGTCCCTAATTGAAAATGCATGATCTGTTCAAGCACGACTCCACGTCTAGGTTAGAATCTAGTGCAAGCCATGCCATGCTTGTTTCATTGTGCTAGGTCGTTCACACGAAATATTGGGATGGCTGACTCATAATTTCGGGTGGGGGAACTAGTTTCTGCTCAAGGATTTTAGCTTTCAAAATTTAATAATAACTGTTCAGGCTCCTTGTTTGCCATGTGCTTTTCAAAATCGCATTAACCTCAAAATAATGCAATTGTAATCTTGGTTAGGTTGTGCATCAAAGCCATCCAATGTTTATCTTTGTTACATAATTTATCATTGAGTAATTTCCGCATCATCATTCTACTGTAGTTGTTTCTCAACAAAAGCCATTGTAATTTTTGGTCACCGTCTTACTAATCTTAATTTAAATTACAATTTTGATTACCCGGCTTTTTAAAGTAGCTACGGTACCTGCTTTTCTTGATGTTAGGATAGACCCATGGTTGCACCTATTATCACTGTATGTCTGTGTTGTATATATTTCTCTGAAATATGAAAAATACTGGTTCTTTACTATTATTTGATGATAAATGACTGTCAATAAGTTGTGTATAGGTAGTTCCATATAACTTGATGCTTTACTTGTTGTTTTAGTACAACTCAAGGGCCATAAACCTTATTTTTTCAATCAGAGGGTCCCAAACAGTAGAGTTGGTTGTAGGCTAGGTTGTGAATAAATATATATATATGTCACTCGATGATAGTTATTAAAATTACCTTTCACTTTCAACCTTGACTTAACATTTATTTTTTTGTCTGATTGTAATTCTATCCCTTTGAATGAGGTTTGAAATAACATTGTGACATTATTCAGAACTGAGCTTCGTCCCCTACCTAACCAATCAAGCAGTGAGTCTCCTTTAAAATACAAGAGCAAGAACGATAACTTAATTCAAGCTTACTTGTACCGGCAACAATAATTTTCAACTTTTAGCAAACAAATAAATACTGTTGTTCATTCTACTCATACTCCATTTTTACCTTTCGAACATTAACGATTCAGGCTTGCTTATGCTATCTGTTTTTTGTTCTCCACTGAGGGATGTAGGAAATTTCTATAATTTTATAAATTGTCAGTTTTCTGATTTGAAAGGTTTTTTTTGTCAGCATTGATGCAAGAAACATGAAAAAATAACAATGAAACAAAGCCTTTTAACAATAACACAGCAATACCAGTAAATATTTTGTTGACTTGAGGCTTTTCATATTTCCAAGATTGATACTTACAAATTAAAAAAAATTAAATTGATGTCACTGTAAAATCAATAATAAATAATTCTAATAGGTCATAACTGATCCCATTAAGTTTATCAAATTTAAAAACTGCTTGTAGACTAGAGCTAACTGCTCCCATTTAAGTAGCTGGTAACTTATATCAATTAATTTCATTAAAATCATTATCATGATTTCTATCAAGAGTATATTCATTACTCGTGACACAAGGAGTTATAATTCATTAATATTTCACTATAGTTAAGAAAGCACGCACTGAAGAAACTAGTTGACATTTTGGATCGTGCGTCGTGCGCGCGTACAGTACTTGTGAAGATTGCTACACGTGTATTGGAAATGCAAAACTGCGGGCACCACATACCAGTAAATATTTCGTCTCCATGAAATTTATCTGAGTGACCCGAAAATCGATGATTTTTAAATTCTCCTAAATAATTATTTCAAAACTTGAAATACCTGCATATTTCCTCGTTTCCTTCTCATTCTTCTTTTGCATGTTCATCTCTATGTCTCACAATCTTTAAATCTCAAAATTCTTATTATTTATTTTCATTTCTCGGGCTCCCGTTATATTCTTATCACTTTTCCTTAATAAATCGTCAATAATTATCAAATTCCAAAAATATTTATTTCAATACTTAATTTGCCTACAGCCTAAGTTACATTGCACCGGTTGTTCCTCGGTTCCTCCCAATATTCTCTCAAAAGTAAACTTCTGTTCTCTAAAGTAAACTTCTGTTTGTGACAAACTTCGCTTCTCTCTCTCTGTCACTCTCTCTGTCTTTCCCTCCTTTGGTTCCCTAAATATCCTTTTCATCACTACTCACCTCTTTTCTCAATTTCTGATTTATCGTAACCAAAGAATCCTTTTAGGTTTGTCAGCGCCCTCATGTCTATATAATTTTCTCTCTCCTGCCTTCTCTCTTTCTCTTGCAATCTTGTAAGTCGTTTATCTTCGGCGTCCTTCGCAGCGACATTTGGAGAAAGTAGTTGCAGATGTTGATTTTATTACAGTACAGTCTGATGAAAGTACTTTCCAACTAGGCTAACTCCCTCCCCCTCACGGAGCACCCTCTACTCTTGTCACCTGGCTGAAGGTTGCTGGATTTTAATGTCTTGAAAAGTTTGAAAAATAACTTTCGTTTTTATTGATATAGAGCTTGCTGATTGTGGTGTCCCGTTAACCTTATCTCGGCGTCATCAACTAGGAAACTAAGATTATTATCGATCAGGTTTTTTAACTAGTCCCAGTACTGATAAAAAAACGGCAGTAACTTAATGATAAAAAAACGGCAGTAACTTAATGGTCTAATAATAAGCCATCTTTCCAATAATGTATGATACTGTACTACTATTGCATAAACCGCGATTGTTTTTTGAAGAACGAGGAATAAAAAAATTCAATAATTCCATGATCAAGCTATACCCGCATCTTTCCTAATAACCCTCCATTCTCATTTTTTGGTCTCTGTTTCAACTTTGGCAACTTTTTCAAAATAATTATTTGGGCTTATCTGTAATAACAAATGCTATCTTGGAAAGTTGCATATCTAATTTTTGGCATGGAAATGAAAATATCCATTTTGTATTCGTGCCTGTTTGAGTGGTTCTCCTTATTTGTAGAAAGGTTCTTTTTTGGAGTTACCAGATTTCTATCCCTTATTTGCTTAGATGATTTTTCAACGCATCTTATCAATCAGCACAATATTATTCAACTTGTTATCTCGTGAATATAGAAAGTGGTTGGTGAAATGGGGAGCGCGAATCTTTTGCTTGGATTGCAGTGAAAAAATACGTGGAGTGGATTGTTGTCGCTATCTTGATGCTAGGAATGGCAAAGCAGGCAAAGAACAGGCTTCACAGCTTCAACAATTGCCAAGAGGAAAGATTAGAAATTTATGTTTACTGGCGACAACGAAAGTAGAAAGTGAAATGCTTGGAGATAGGCGAGGCAGGACAAGGTGAAGAGGATGAGGTGGAGGTGTTGTTGAAGGAGGAGAGGAGGAGGAGGAGTCTTTCATTATACGTTGAAGAGTGAAGTCTAGCTGGCTGGACTGGACTGCTTCACCAAGTATCTCGCCACAGCTTGCGTAGGCTATTATCCAACGGTGAAATGTAACAGTAGAGACGAGGAGAAGAAATTGTTCTGATAAACTTTCTCGCACCAGTTTTTTGTCGTCTGGATGGAAATAAAATAAATGGAGGCTGAAAATCGCCTGTATGTGAGGAGCTTGAAGAATGAAATTTCATGAGAGAATTGGAGCGACTTGGAAAATGGGAGAAAACCATGGATAAACATGAGATATTGAATATTCTTGAAAACTCATGAGGATTGAATGAATAGATATATTAAAATATATACTAATATTTTAATTTAATTGGAAAGATTGATTACAAAATTGAGTATCAAAATGCTACTACAATATAATCGATATCAAAGAAACGTATAAGCACGTATTTTATAACAGCGCTGCTCGTGCTTACGAAAAAGGTGAAGTGCTGTACATAAAAAGATACGGGCACTTCACCTGTTCCGTGGGCACGAGCCGCCAAGTTGTAATACATGGAGGGGTTTCTTATTGGTTTTCAATTATTACTTATCGATTAGACCTAATAATAGAATAATTATAGGAATTCAATTGAAATTCACAAAAAAATTATTATCCCAATCATGCATTTGCACTTTTTCCGCACAAGTTTATCTTGATAAGCTCTCTGATTCATATTATAACTGTAAAGGTTGCACTTGCTATTCATTGTTAAAGAACTGGAATTTTATTATAAAATAAGATTAAAACATAATTTATTGTAGAATGATCGTGATAGGGTCACGTCACGTGTTATAACTGTAGACAGAAAAAAACAAAGCTCTAACGTAGTCTGTCCAAGCAAAGAAGACATTCTGGCACAATGGGAAAATGACTACAGTTTAGTTAATATTGATTCTAAGATTATAAATTTGGTCTTGAATTGTAGATCAATATGTTTCCTACAGTTTGAGACCAAATTTATGATATTTCAACCAATATTGACCGAGCTAGAGTAATTTCACCATCTTGGTAGAATGTCTTCTTTGTTTGGACAGACTTTGGTAATAAGAACGTAAAGATTGTGGACTTTTTAATGCATTCGACTATAGGCAGAAACGCCAGGATCGGAAACCAATACATCATAATTATCTAGCACTATCCGGTTTTGAAGGAGCGGTTCTTTATTAGTTAATTTCTTTTGATAACAGTGGAGAGTTCTAACCGAAAGCTATCCTACACTATTGATCAATTTATGCTAGTGTGATTGAATTTTTAAATGGATAAGCTGAGAGAAATTTCTCTGGAGGCGCCACTGAGTTATCAGCTTAACTGATTAATGATTATATAAGTTGCGATCAATAATGGTTCTTATCTGTTGCAACAATAAGCACCTTAACAATTGTGACGTTTGCTACTATGATTAATGAGTTCAGAGTCTTTTGTTGGGAAATAATTTTTCAGAATGTTGCTTTTATGAAGAAGTCCTATTCAGGATCTATTCTACTGTAGATATTCATATTGAGAATTCTTTTCTGTATAGTCTGTCCAAGCAAAGACATTCTGGCAAGATGGAAAAATGACTCCAGCTCAATCAATATTGGTTCAAAAGTGATGAATTTGGTCTCAAATTGTAGGAAACATTCTTATTAAAAATTTATAATTTAATATAACACACAGATAGAACAGAATGAAGACATTGATCTTCAACATTCATAATCAGTTGATCATTTTAATAATTTTCTTGAAATTTCATTTGAAGTTTTGAGCCATCATTCCTGAATATACTTGTAAAACTCAATGTTTACATCATTGTGAATTGCGATATTGTTGTTTCTGTTGCACAATGGTGATGTGACGATTGCATGACAAACTGTTATTTCTAGCGTTGAAGAAATAAAATAAGACAGACTTGTCAATAAATACTCAGCGAAAAGGAATTTGAAATAAATTGCTAGGTATGTTTGTTCAGTGAACTTGACAATACTTACTCAGTTCAGTTGACAGACTGACACTCGAGGAGATAAGTGACTAGGATATGACTATTGACTTATGAACACATATCACTACACTCTACCTGAGTAAATAGTTTTTCAAGTGCATATAATGAGAGTGATTGCTTCCTTGTTAAGTGGTTGGATCAAGAAAACGCGGTCTGAATTAACTATAATTCAGTTATTAATTCAAATAGCTGGTGTCAGCGACTATATACATAAAATAAAAATTAACTTTGGATACATAATGCTTTTCGTGGATATTGTGCAAATTTTCGAATGTAATATCTTCCATTTTCCGTTATTATATTCTATGGGCCTATCTTTCTTGTGAGATGATCTTCGTACTATTGTTCTTATCCTCTTTGTTCATTTTGTTTTTCTTGTATTACTTTTCTTCTTCTATGTGCTACTTTTCGTCCTCTCCTCCTGTTTCTTTTCTATTTATCGCTTTAGCTTTCCCTGTCCCCATGCATTAAAAAAAGTAGATTTAATCTTTGTGTTAATACTAAATAATATTATTTGTTTATTATGTGAAATAATTTTATATTATTATTTTATGTGAAATAATAATATTGTCAAAAACATTCAGTACAAACTTACCAATACAAACCAATAGCGGAACGCTTCCACTTTTATTCTTTTGAAAAGAAATTTTCCGGAACTTCTCATTTCTAAAGTGATATGGCCATCATAACTTGATCAATCATTAAACAATCGCGAGACAAATAATGGAGAAAATACTTCCAAATACTTGAAATTTGGTTCTGTTTGTAATTTTACGAAAAAAACACACACATGTCCTTGAAATAATGGTCAGCTCTACCTACCGCCTTTATTGCCTTAAAATACAGTGGTGTGATGCGCCAACCAAATTAAATGTTGACTTTATTGTTCACTAAGTTGAAAAATCTTGTTTAGTTGTGGAGTATGGCGGTTCGGTTCAGTTCATTTCAAAGAAAATGTTTCAGATTGAATTCTTTGATGAGAACATGATACTGCAAGTAGAAAAAGATCTTTAAGATACAGTTTTTAACCATTTCAAGACTTATTTAGTTTTTTAGACTCTTCAATTATCGTCCTTGATTATTCGTTGTCTGACCAAATTCGACCGAACAATATAAGGTTAGCTTTCAC
Source organism: Sogatella furcifera (assembly GCA_017141385.1). NCBI lineage: Eukaryota > Metazoa > Arthropoda > Insecta > Hemiptera > Delphacidae > Sogatella > Sogatella furcifera. The sequence goes on from CM029555.1 coordinate 16,115,283, forward strand.
ATAATATGATAGTGCAAGTGTATTGTCCTCTCAGTGGGATCTTTCAAACACGCATTGGTGTGTTTTATCAGATGAAGGTCACTGTTAATTATAAATGATGATGTTGATGATAAAAATAATAAGCAAAAGCCAGAGCTAGACTATGTTAATAAGAACAGGTTACCTTGGTTTTTTAATTTTGGATAAGGTCATCATTTATGAACATTACTACTTGAGTCGTACATTTCTTGTGTGTGGGCATCCTATTCTTCACGAGGGATTTTTTACTTGCTTTGTGAGTGTTTTTTTTTTGTATTTTGAAATTCGGTAGTCTATCTATGTTGGTATCTATGTATCTATGTTTTTTATTTTTCTCAAATCTCAATAGAATGTGTGTTGATGAATAGTTTCCATTGTCCCTGTGTCCGATGCTGATTAATTGGATGATAGGAATCCATTGATAATGTGTAGTTTGTTAGTTCATGAAAAAATAATCTTATTTGCCTCTTCACTCATTTTATAGGCTGTCTCAATTTCCTTAAATGAGGAAAATATATTTTCTTAAAAGATGTCAACTTTTCCATTTATTATCAGAATATTAAAAAAATATTTTCACAAACCAATTTACATTATTCCACTCTCTCATCATACTGTTTTGTAGCCTGGTCGATGAGTCTTATACTCATTTGGGTAAAGAGTATCATTTTATAGCAAAGAAACAGCAATGATACAATATTCAATGAACCTCTCAAATTTCAATGCTCTGTGTTTGGTGCTCAACGATACTTGTATTCTCTCCTAAAAGTCTTTTTAATCTGATTTCTCTCTCATTCATTCATTATTGTCCTATTTCATTAAATTATGGTATTTATTATCTCTCAACTCGTTATCAGAGTGAATAGAAGTTTTTTTTCTATCTTTATACTCTATACTACCTTCTCAGTAGGCCTATTATTTTCTGATGGAGAATGTCATGAATACCTTAAAGGAAAATTCTTGAAAAATGAAATTGAAATGAATGAAATAATTGAATAACGAATTTGGCTCATACGTTAAAAAAGGTCTTGTTGTTCTTTCGTTGATTTATCAAAGACTGGGATAATATGTGATTTGAGTGAAAGTGTGTGCTTGTGAAGGAAATGAGCATGTACAAGCCCAGAGCAAAGACTATCAAATAATGCAGTATTGAAAACCAAATGTAAGAACTTGCTTGCTAGACTTTCACTTCCTCTGGCAGCTGAGCTCAGTCCCACTGACTCTTCTCCTCTTCAACTCTCTTTATCTTCCTCTCTTTCTCTGTCTCTCTCCCTATATGTCTTATCTCTACGTCTACATCTCTCACATGCATCTCTATGCATTCTCTGTCTATGCGTCGACACAATCGTGCGTGTGGAAGCTGTAGATTTTAATGACTGTAATTAAAATTGTAGATTTATTCGATAAATTCGTTGTCTGCCGAAGTGCTGATTGATCAGATCCTTTGCGCTTTGCCAGACTGTGGATATGTTAAATCTCATTCAAGATGTCTCAGCGTTTGTTGAGCAATGCCTGACTATGCAAAACTCCTTGTGCGATTTTTATGTGCAGCGATGTATAGTTGAAAATTGCTTTGGAGAATACATTCTTTTTATTTGATAATTGTAGAATTTGCATTGTAAATTGCACTACTTAGCAATAGATTGCTCCAATCAATATTTAAGATTTGATACTACATCTATTTTAATCACAATATTACATAATTAAAGTTATGTATTTCTTTATTCATGACAATCCAAGACTTTAACAATATAGAATTCTTTATTTATTTATAAATTCTAGTCAAAGGCAATACTGGAAAGATGTACTATACAATTATTTTGTACTATTTCTGTTCACTCTTCTCTTTATTATTACTACTACTTATTACTCTTTATTAATATTCTACTTCTAGCTACTCTTTTTTATTATTATTCTATATAGTTGATCTGATTCGGCTCAAAGTTTGGTCGGTAACATGAATATTATCAGAACCAGGAAAATTCTGGAGAAAATGGTACCTAGTTGACGTATATTATGCTGCATTTAAAATGTGTAGGAGGAAGCTGGTCAGTTCCAGTAATAGGGAGATTAAATTCACGATTTCCTCATCTATGCATTTAGTTTTTTTCTGTGTGGAAAATGTAATCAAAAATGAATTTTCCCCGTTTTGGTTAACAATGCAATGACTGGAGCAATGACGCTCCAGTTCCTGAGTTTGTGACGTCACACATTGTGACGTTGTGACGTCATGGTCCAAACTGCAGATAATTTGAGACACCGTTTTGCAGAAACCGGTTGATAATTCCATTCATCACTCTTTTCTGCTTTTCTGGAATGATAATGGGGTTTCCTGTATTCTTGGATGAGTATGAATCAGTGCGTAAGATCTTGTTGACTCTTGGCACAGAGGAAGAAATAAAAGAATTTTTTTCTATTCTGTGTTCTTGGATTTTTCGATGTATGGTGGTGAGTTTTCCTTTTGAAAGAGTAGGTTGTTGATTTTTGGATGACACCCAATAGAGGTATTCCTTCTCTGTGTACTTTGCATAATAAGTATAGTAATTATTATTTTCGTCCTCTTCTACTCCTTAGTCTTGTTTTCTTGTCTGTCGCCCACTTAGTTCTTTCCTAATTTTTCCACAAGTTCTCATTTATTCTGTTATGAATTTACCTAGAGTTCATTAGGAAAACTGTTCAACTTATTTATAGGTTCTTTTGGAATTAGTAATGTCCTTTGGAAATGATGATGTCATTTTCGTCAATGTCAATGTTAAATTACATGGGAGATTTTCTGACAAACTAGTTTTATTTGTTCTGGTCTCTCCGACTAGTAGGTCTTTCCCAACCACAAAAATTATCACCAAACTTTATATTTTCATTTTTTTTTTTGATTTTATATCAGGTCCAAATTTATTTTGATGGAAAATAGGTTACTTTCTTTGATTTAACATTTAACTATTTCACAGCCTTTAACAGTTGATTTTTGAAACAGAGTAGAACTTCAATACTGAATCTTTTTTAATGACATTGAAAAATATAATTCAATTCAGTATTTTTGGTGAAAAACATGTCATTGTCGAAACGAAAAAATCTTTAATACTTAATCATTTGGGGTTTTAAAAATGTTGTTGTGAACTAAATAAGTTATGGTTTGATGGTAAATTTTAAGAATAATGCACGCGCTCATAGATACGTCGTGACGATTTGGAATAATTTCTTCGTTCCACTACGTTTACTAAATTTACTATTCTGTTTTTCAACTGATTGTAGACTATATACACCGTTACGTAATGCGCTTCATGTTAACAGCTCTTCTAAAAACTTCAATTTTAAACTCAAGGTTATTAATAATTCATGCTCATTCACTATTTGTTCTATTCTTCTCATATGTCTCCTATCCATTTGTATAGGCCTATATGGATTTACGGTTGGTAAATTTCGTTCCAGTTGGCTTTGTCTCATACAGTGACTTGACGGAGAAGAATGTTCAGTTATTTTTCAAGTTGAATGTGTTGGAAAATTGAATAATAATTTAAATCCGTTTTTGCTCTTGAATTTTTTTCTTGCCTTCTCGACTTTTTTCAATTTCTCATTATTGGTGATGATGGTGAATGAGGTTCTCTCCGTTCTTTTCTATGAATTAAATTTCCTTTAAAATTTAATTCCAGTTGAAAAAACTGCTTGTGAATTGGAAATTATTTTATCGCATTTTTCGCATCTTATTTATTGAAACAAACAACCAATTCTATTAAAATAAAATTGAAAGAAGTGAAGAATTGATAGAAGTGATGAAATTTGGGTTAAATTGCCATAATAATTACAGCGGAATAAGCATTTAATGTTCTAGTTTACAGTTATTAGTGTTACAATGACAATCACAATGACTTCTGAGGTATAGATCGAGAAGACACGCTATTACTATGCAAGATGTATTGTAATGGCGGGTCTTCTTACCTTGTGCTTACCTTAGGCCAATTCACACCTTTCAAATGGCCATAAAAATTATTCGCGTGTGAAACTGCAACATTTAGAATACCTCCTCACTCGTCACGGATAGAATTTTTGCAGTCGATAAATTTATAGGCTTTCTTACAATCAATCAAAACCTGGTGACCTAGAATTGAAAACAATATTTCTGTATGAGGTCGTGCTATCATGCAGTAGTGCATAAATATAGTCTGTCCAAGCAAAGAAGACATTCTGGCAAGATGTGGAAATGACTCCAGCTCAGTTGATATTGTTTCAAGAATTATGAATTTTGTCTCAAATTGTAGGAGATACTCGGATCTATAATTTGAGATCAAATTTATCATCATGGAATCAATATTGCTCGAAATGGAGTCATTTTTCCATCTTGCCAGGATGTCTTCTCTGCTTGGACAGACTATACTGTTGTTGACGAATCGTCAGTTTTGTAGAACAGGTTATAAAATAAACGGCCATAAAGCATAGCCACAACATTGACAGCCATGTTGTCTCAACATTGTCATAGTTTACGTGTGGGTCCTCCGTTTTCCGTCGTGTTTTATTGCTAAATTTTGCATCCGTCAATACTCAGACTTGGTTCCATTCTATCGTGACATTGAACTGGAGGACGCAACGGTTTTATCCACCTAATAACCTTGAAATCCCACGTGGTATGGTTGATAGGAAATTGTTTATCAATAGTTGAAACCTCTGTATTGTTTTTTGTTTTCTTCCAAATATGCAAAAGTAAACAGTATCCCTATCTGTGAATGTTATGGTTTCTTTGATGAGCATTGTTTTCGAATTGACATAATCTTCATCATTCAATCACAAAGTATGAATAAAGTTAAGTTAATGTTTATTTTTAATTCAATTCATGACCAGATTCATTAGGAATGTATTTTATGAGAATTTATTTATCTCTAAAATTCAAAATTACTCTGTATTCTCCCTACTAGCACTGCGCCCTAACTTCGCCCTCCCAGGCTAACAAATAAAGGCAGTCATTTTATTCTTTTCTCCTACCTCGTGGTAGAGTGAACGATACTGTCCAAACTCCGCCACGTTATTGAAATGAAGAAGTCATTCTTTTCTATACGTACTCCCATAAGATTTGGGAGCTATTTTATAAGAATTAATTGGTCCCTTGAATTTAAACTTAATCTGTATTTTTCGTACTATGTTCCTCACCAGACATTTTCACCGGATGGGTCTTTAAAAAAATGGGCATCGTAACGTGGATTCCCCAACTCACATAATATAATGTTCATCATCAACTGGCAATCAGCTACTAAATTTTCTATAGCGTTTTTGTGTGGGATAATGAAACAAATTGTCAACAAAATTGCAAGCAATGTGACAGATCATGTAAGTTATCACTGAAAGCAATCAATTCGATAGAGTAAACGCTTTAAATTGAAGTACAAAGTGTCATGATCCCAATCCATTATTTATCGGTCTAGATTTGGCACTGGTTTGCCATTTTTTCCGAACGCGTTGAGTTCTGCGTATCTCATCAGATGCAATCTTGGCAGCTAGCGTTGCTGTAGGTCAGTGGTGGTGTTATTGACCATGTGATTGGCTTAAAATAGCTCCAAGGATATAGTCGGTCCAAGCAAAGAAGACATTCTGGTAAGATGGGAAAATTACTCCAGTTCGGTCAATTTTAGTTCAAAAATTATAAATTTGGTCTCTATTTGAGAATCACAATGTTTTCCATGATTAATACCAAATCAATAATCTTTGAATCAATATTGACCGAGCTGCAGTCATTTTCCCATCTTGCAAGAATCTCTTCTTTGCTTGCACAGACTATATGTGGACTGCTATAGTGCAGTTTTGGGCTTTGAAAGTTGGTGACGTTTCGTTTGGAGTATCTGGCACAGTGCACAAGTTTTTGACTTGCATTAAATTCATTATTTTCTTCCGGTACTCTGATCAAACTGAAATTTATTATTTTGAAGAGCGCTCTCCAACTGGATTGAGTAGGCTAATATTTATTAGCCAATCACCATTATTGTGCACCATCGATCCTTTCCTCTCGTCTCCTAGTTTCCTTTTAATACAAGTGAATGTAGAATATTGATTCGAATCAAGAAAAGTCTAAGGTGGATGTAGATTCAATAGTTGGCCTCATAGGTGCATGCGTTCAGTGAGAATATCCCTCTTTAGTTATCATGTGTCCAAGCAAAGAAGGCATTCTGGCAAGATGGGAAATGACTCCAGCTTAGTCAATATTGTTTCAAAAATTATAAATTCAGTTTCAAATTGTGCTCTACAAGTTTCAAACATTCTGCTCTACAATTTGAGATTAAATTTATAGATTTTTTAAAATATTTTTCTCGATCTTGAGTCATTCTTACATCTTGATGTCTTCTTTTCTTGGAAAGACTAAACCAAAGAAAGGAAAGTTCCTGGATCCAGTTAGTATTGTAATAAAGAAATGAATCTCCTCGAGTTATCGCTCACTCTTTCACTTAGGACTTTCTATTTTCTTCATTACCGAGTCAATTCGATAATAAAAGAAATGGAAGAAAACAGACATTCACCATTAGCTGGATTTTTTGCAAAATGGTCTGATTTTTTGTAGTCTGTTGAAATGTCACATCCTTCACGAAAGAGTGTTGAAACTCTCACTTTGAAAGTTAACTCTTGTTGAATGAATAGTAGATTGGTAGATAGGCCTAATCTTGAATCATAGTTAAGTTTAATGCAATCAAGTTGAGAGGAGTTTTCTTGATGAACAACTTTTTCTCAACAATCATCATGATTCACCCATCATATTCATTTTAACGTAAGATATGCTTGAGGTTCTTCAAGCTTTGATAAATCGCTTCGATAACTGGACATAATAACTAAATTCCACGTAATATAATTTGTAGCAAAATCATTGTGATATGAGGGAAAGTAGCTGTAATTCTTAACAGTTATTTCTGTTGAGAAATCACATTGTCAAATCTAAATACAGTACGTTGAATTCTATAGCGAAAAAGTTAATGAGACTGCCTACAATGTAATATTATCACATAATTAATATACTGTATTAATTAAATAATTAATAATGATAATTTAATTAAAGAAATTAAATTCCTAGCGCCAAATGAACTTGAACTAGGCTAGGGAATAAAAAGTGTCCATCACAAAAACTAATCGTCAAAATGATTTGTCTTTGTTCCTCAATAGTTATTATTGTAATTGTAAGTTGTTATCGTATTCAACTATTAACCCCGAAAGATACAACTTTACTACTATCACCATTGTGATAGAATTGTTGTTCATTGAACGTCATAAAGCTCAATTTAACGTCTGTTTATTGAATGAAACAATTTATTGCTTCAGTGTTTGATTTTGGCAAGACCTAGAATCTGTCCACTTATCAAATGCGAGTCAGATTTTTTTCGACTTTTGAATTGTTTCCGATGTTATTTTATCGACATAGCCTCGCTTTGAAGATTGCTTTATAACCTTAATCTGCCCTCGATAATTTATCTGACCCTTGACTTAGCTTAACGATAGATATTTTCAGTTGAGTGTGAATGGAAACGTATGATTCCGCGGAAACATTATTATTTTTGTTGTGTAGCCTACTGAAACTGAACATTTATTTGTCGTCACCAAACATTCGTTTTCCTATCAAGAATTCCCTCTTTATTCTTCAATGCGAGGGCTTTTTCAGTAGCTTTCTTCATATTGGTAATAATTAGTAAGCATTTCTTTGGGTTTTCTGTAGTGTGCCAAGTAGTGATGTAAAATATCCGGGTATTCAAAACTCGGGGTAAATACCCAGGGTATTTACCCGAGTAAATACCCAAAATTCATAAATACCCGGGTATATGGGGTATTAATTGAATCATTGATGTTTGTACCCCTGAAAATGTTATTAAAGGCAATAAGTAATAGTATATTTATAATATTATAAAAACTTATTTGCTATTTTCAATGAATTTATATAGATTTTTAAAGTTTTTCTTGAAGTTTTGAATGAATAGGATTCTTCATGAAAAAACTGGGTAAATAAGATTAGAAAAACTCTGCAGGAGTTTTATGCATATATTTCTACTCTAAACTATAGGCTACTAAATAAAAATAATAAATTACAAGAAAATTAAAACCAATAGTTACAAACTTGAAAATCTCGCGAAGCATATTAAGGCTATTTAAAAACTGAAATAAACTAACTCTTAAAAAATGTTTTTGAACATTTTTTGTGTCAAGAAAAACCTATGGAAGTTCTATGCATATTTTTATGTATCTACTTGAAATTGTAATAAATCTGTAGATGGAAACAGATAATATTGAAATATTTTTTAAGGCTGATAAAGGGCGTAAAAATGGACCAAACTCAAACATTTAACTTTGAATAAAACTAATTCATTGGGAAATTTATTTTATCAACATTCTAAAAATGAGAGGCCTATTGGCATAGATTGGGAAAGAGCACGTGTAGTTTTAGATTGTAAGAAATAAGAAATGTTTTTCAGGTGTCCTGGATGTAGGCTTTTCATGAAAAAGATTCCTGAATAATATCCTCGCGTTAAAATTTCGCTAAATATTTTCCTGATGAAGTAGTTCTCTTCTGTTCTCTTGGAAATATTTAGCCTAAATAATACTTAGTATAGTCTGTCCAAGCAAAGAAGAAATTCTGGCAAGATGAGAAAATGACTCCAGCTCCAGAAATGTTAGTTTAAAAGTTATAAATTTGGTCTCAAATTGTATGAAACATTCTGATCTACAATTTGAGACCAAATTTATCATCTTTATAAACTGATATTTCTGGAGCTGGAGTCATTTTCTCATCTTGCCAGAATGTGTCTTCTTTGCTTATATAGACTATACGGTACCATAAAAGAAATCTCAATAAAAAACGGAGTAAATAATCTGTTTTATGTTTCTCCAATCACATGAGGAACATGTAATTTTGCCATAAATAACGGCGCTATCTGCTCCAAAAAATTGATGAAAATTACATTGTTCTTATGGGGCATGATTTTGCCGTTCGGTAGTTGGCCGTCTAATACCCTCCACTCTTAATCAGATTCGCTCGTATCAATGGCATAATGTGATGCTTTCTCAACGAAATCGTCAATGAAGTCAATCGATATCAATGAAATCATGACAGCACCACATTAGAAAAATAGTGAACATGCTTCTATTGTTATTTTGTTTTATTATGATTTTTCCCTAGAAAATTGATTGCAAGTGAAAAGTAATACTAGGTCAAATTCCCCTCTCTTTGAACGCTAAATAATAGTTATTAATAAATAAAAATTTTTTTTGTCATTTTCAATAAGATTTAACAGCACAGAAACAAATGAAATCATAAATACCCAGCACCCGGGTATCTATGTCAATGATTCTCGGAAGTATAGTGCTATTTGTCAATATATAAAACATTTTTATTTGCATTTTGTCATCATTTCACTATCATTGTAGGCGTTGAATTTATCTAAATTCAATAAAAATTATAAGTACCCAGTTTTTGGGTATTTACCCGGGCCTCGGGTAAATACCCAATTTATATTTACCTACCCGCTGGGTATTTACCCAACCCACATCACTAGTGCCAAGTGGAAGTACAGTATCTGACTACTTTCAGGTTCATAGAAATTTTCAATTACACCCTCAGTCCTCACCTGTCAGAATGAATTTGGTCATCAATGTAGGAACGGTGTAGAAAACATATATCAGTGTAGAAATAGTCAAAATCATGTACAAAAAAATAAATTAATGTAAGAAGTTCTCCAATATCTTTCTAGTTTCAAGTTAAAAATCTTAAAGTAACTACTCAATGTTTACAAACCTCATTATAATTTTCGTTAACATGATATCTTCTCGCATGTTTTTCAATGACGTGCTCGCTTTAAAAAACGAACATCTTATTTCAATAACAGTAATGAACAATATTGTATTACTCATCATGTCTTGGCACCAATATAGTTTCAATTGTGCTCTATCAGTTCATTGTCGCTCATCTCAATTTTTACATAATGATAAGATTTCGTTTGTTTATTCCAGAACTTTAATATTTCATTTGACCCACTTTTAGAAATAAATGGAAAATATATGTAGTATAGTAGTTGCAAAGTATTATCTCGTAGATAATCCCTTGAAAAAACGGATAGTATTTGAAAAAATCAAATAACTCGTATTTTTTTAAAAAAATTTTACTACAATAATATTACACTAAAATAGATTAGTGCACATTGAAGTTTCTCTAGTAAATGTCTTTAACTTGACAAGTACTAGGAGCCCTCATCGTTGAACTTGAACATGGATAAACATAAAATAATAAATGTAATAAACTCCCAGGTTCTATTCTACGTCATATTACTCTATTATCAACGTCTACTTCGTCTTGGGTAGTAGGAAAGTACTAGATTATTTGAGAACTTTTTCACTCCTCATTGTAAAACGTATTCTAGGAGTACCCTACAGTATTCTAAAATCTAGATGATTTAGAATTTATTTAATTTGTTTGGAAGAGTTTCTAAAAAAAGGGTTTAGGTGAGTCAAGTAATAGACTCTATCTCCATTTTCCTCCAACAACCAAACTACTAATAATACTGTTTCAGCGAAGCATAAGAGAAAATACAAGTTGCCAAATGTTTCCACTGGGAACTTTTCCAGGGACTTCATGCTGGAATCCAACATGAATAATCTCAATCAATTTCATTCAACCTTCACCGACAATCGACATATGCCTTGCTAGAAAAGCTTTGCGTGAGTAAAATCACCCGTTGACCAGACTGCGCAAATACAGGCGTCTTTGTCCAGACTGCTTTCTGGATAGATCACTTTGTCCCTGAGATCTTCAGCTATCGTTGCATTGAGTTGTTGATAATGCACACTATCAACTGGACTGTGCTTTCAGCATCCTGTGTCTCGGATAACCTATCGAGTTTTCTGCCTGCAGGCCAGTTGGGTATCCTGTCGTTTTGCAATGGGGCCACGGTCTTGCCCTTGGTGTTTTCATGGAGCATGTTTCGTGTTACTCGGTTGTCTTTCCTCGCAATCCCTTTCCGTCCAATTGTAAAAATGCATCAAATGCATCTAAGACATGAAGGCTTGTTTCCGTCAAACCCATCTCAACCTCCTCATCTAGACTTGGAACCCTATCAATCAACGCTGTTAACAATAATTATACTCGCTGGTATAGATCTATATAGTTTATGAGTTTATATACACTATAGTTTCCATATAGTTTAAAGTCTATATAGTTTGTATCGTATAGTTTCTGAAGTAGACCTACAAGCTTCATGAGGTGTTTCCGTTCATCATAAATAATCAGTGTTTGAAGGAGACAACATAGCAAGCTTTTCAGAAATAAGAAAACTAAGATGTCAAATTTAACAAAAGATTTTTTTTCAGAAATGCTTTTTTTGTCTGTTTCATCTCCTTCAAATCCTAATTTGTGAGATTTGGGTGCGTTTCAAACAAAAATATCACTCGGATCTGGGATTAGAACTTGAAAACTTACTCAAATATTGGGCTAATCACCATTCGTTAGTGGTGTTGTTATTTTAACAACAATTATAAAAGTTCAATCAATAGCCCTGTCAATCACTTTTTAGATTATTTAGGTTGTTCATAATTATATGGGAACCATATTGTTTCACAGAATACTATGTCTATTTTGCCATTACAGTATACATACAGTATATTCATTTCTCACGATCCACACTGCTATTGCCACGTCAAGGTTTGGGTTAGGTTCTCACGATACATAGTATCTTTATAATACTCAATCTTGTAAACGTTTATGACAAAAATGACATGAAGCTATTTTCATAGCTGTCATCCACGTGCGTGGAACTTTATGACGTTCATGAAATTCAATTGCTGCTCTTGTTGTTGTGAATCTATTCATAGAACTTGATTCTTAGTAAGTGACACCTGTGTTACTGTGAGAATGAGAAAACAAAAATTACAGATACTCTGATATTCATGAAATGAAAAGATTTCAGGTCATTTAAACCTGTTTGAATCAATAGTTAGTATCAATCACAAATTCTCAAGTATGTTAAATACTCAAGATTGGGGAAACAATAGAAGAATGAATGAATAAAATTAGAATTGGCTAGTAAGATTACTCGATGAAAACAATACTCTCTCTAGTATCATTATAAAAATGAATCATTCCACTACGAGGGTCAAAACTCTTACTGCACTAAAAACTGAATGGAAAATGAAGAATTTTTGTTATCTTATCAAAGGCCGTAGAAAAAATATTTTTCATAGTTTAAAATCTTGACTGACAGCAGAGGTTCTGACAACTTGATGAGACTTAGTTTTCTCACGTGTCATTGCTGTTCCTTGGTTTGCCATTCTACAGATCACTTTCTGGGAAAAGTAATTGGACGAAGAAGAAAATGTCTAAAAAATTGAGATTGAAGTAGAAGAAAATGGATTAACGAAGAAGGGGGGGGAGAAATGAGACATGGAGGAAAAGCACAAGAAGAAGGGGATAAAATGGATAATGAAAGGATAAATTAAAAAATAATCAAGAAATGAAGAAAGATGGATAGAAAGGAGGGAGAAGTTAAAAAAGCAGAAAATTACTGTTACACACAAGAGAAGTGGCGAAGAGGTTAAAATAGAAGGAGAAAAGATGAAGAAGGAGAGGAGGATAAGAGGAAGGGAAAAAGCAGTTAACGACGAAGCATTAAACAAAGAATAAGAGTAATATGCGATGAAATGTTTACAAGAGAATTGATGAAAATGGTTAAAACATGAAGACTAAACTATAAAAGAAGCAGCAAATGACTTTTGAAGACAAAAAAAGTTTGGTGAAAAAGTGGAATAAGGTGAAAAAGTACAAAGAAATAAAAGAGATGATTAAAAAGGAGAAGGAAAAGAAGGAGAGGTAGAAAAATTGAAAGAGAAGCTGTAGAAGAACGATTGATGCATACAAGAGAAGAAGTGGAAGAAGGTGTAAAAGTAATAGATGAAGAATACAAGATTGAAGAAGCTAAAAAAGAATGAGGCAGGCACCAACTAGCGGACATCGCATGCTCTCCGTTATAACGGGTCCTCTGAAGGAATCCGAAAGCTGAGTGTTTCTGTATAATTCTCTCTCCTTGTGCATTCCTGGTAATCACAGTCTTTTTCCAAACTACTATTGTCAAAATCCTCCAGGATATGTCACCGATTACATTCTGTCTCACTTTGAGGTTTTGTTGTAATAGGACTAGTTTAGTAAATGCTGTTTATAATGTCAAAGTAACTGTTTCAATTGATTCCTTGAGTTGTGCACGAAATTCACAGAAAGGTGTATTATAGGTTGAAAGGTTCTATTGTATAGCATTCAATTCTGAAACAGTTATTCCCATTGGAAGTGTGAAATTTATTTTTAAAATTATTTCAATAGGTTGTATGTGAAGGCACATTGAGAATTCTACCTGAAACCCTCATTGACGTAGTTTAGAGTTCTCTATTATATTTATTATCATATACACTATTACTATATACGAAGAGTTTATATATCTAGGAGCTGATAGTTGTCAATCATGGAAAGTTTTTCGAATGACATTCATGGGAAATTTCTTTTGAACCAGTCTTTTTCTTTTGTATCCTTATTGGTCTTTGTTCTATAATTCTTGAAACTGATTGAATTTCGAAACTTTTAAACTGTCTTGTCCTTGATAAAAATTAATACCTTGAAGGTTTTACTTGTAAAAGATGAAAAATAGATAATGTTGATGGTAATGGATGATTAAGAACTGGAATAAAGTGTACAAGATCTTGAAGAGTGAAAGATCTAAGGAATAAAGTTCTAGGAGAAATAATCAGACCTAATGCCTAATTACTTGTTTTTGAATTTAAACCTTGATCTTTAATTGAAATTTTGCATTTAATTAATTTTTCTAATGGCATTTAGAACATTCTAGATTCAATTCAGCCGTTTCCAGTCAATCGTTCATAATACCTACAATAGTGGCTGTGTATAAGATTCGTTTTTGCATAATGATCTTCAGTTCTATCTAGCTCTCTTCATTTTTGAGCCACTGATTAACTAAAATAGTTAAGGCGTAGAACGCATTATATTGCCTAATTATAGTCCAATGATAGAGAATAGTTTTCATTAGCGCGTTTGCAACCTATGCACTATGACGGAGTTTATTACGTTCTATTCTTTACTTGACTCGGTTAGATAATTTTGTGGGTGGGAGCATGTTGTATAATTCGTAATACGTGTGTCAAATAATATTATTATCATCATCTGAACCATAACTCAGTAATCGGACATTTCTTTGATAACAGTATTGCTTGAAATCCTAGAGAATAACTATCACTAATCTTGTACATAAATTCTCATTTGGCATGTTTACTAATTCCTGTATTTTGGAAATCAAAAAGTTTCATAGATTTTTCGACGATTTGATTAGAACAATTTACAACAATAGGATTACAATAGCATTCTTATTAGAGTATTCAAGAATCAAGTATTACGACAGATAAGCTTTGTCTGATGTTGGCTTATGAAATTTAATAACTAAGATGAGTTCCTTGATCTCTGATTAGGCTTTCTCCATTTGGTGAATATTTATTATCTCATTCCCACAATTTTTTCACCAATTTTATCCTATCGGTCGCGATATTTTTGTGCGACAATCTACCTTCTTACTCTCTTCTAAGATAAGCCCTTCAAATTCAATACAAATGTTGTCTGGAACGTGATTTTCCAAAGGTGTCATCTTACCAGTCTCACTTTCAAATTTATCCTATCAGTTTCTGTCAGTGGCTTTGTTTAGTTCCATATTCATCATGGTTGTGTCTACTTCTAAAAAGTTCTGTAAGAAGGAGAAATTCTCTAGTCATCAGATTGTTGCAGTAAACCGTATGTAAATTTTTCCATCTTTTGTCTTGAAATAGTTTTTGTAGTTTGATGAATTTATAAAAAAGATCTACGTCGGTTGATAGTTATAACAACCCTTTTGTGTGCTTCAGTAGTGTCATGGTGTCTGGGTTTGAGATTGAGATTGTTGCAATAGCCTGATTTTGATAATGTGTTGCCAGTGTTTAAGTTTCTTTACATTGATACCATAGTAGTCCATTGGTACCATATAGTGTATAACACGGGTGACTTCTTTATTGAGATATCTTTATAAGGATGTTATGTATTCTATTGTTGAATAAATTACAGTACTAACAATACTGTATAGGTATACTTACACAAAAAACGCCCACCACCTTCTATTGATGTTATTTATATTCAAGATATTTTCGTATCTCTTGCTCCCTTTGTATTACTTGTATTACCAATTTTTTTACTCAAATTAGAGCCTGTCCATTCATAGCACTAATATTGCCCACGCAATCTATTCCTTCCAATATTATATTATGGAATAGATTACTCCTTACTTGATCTACTAGTAGTAATTATGATTACGTCTTACTTGTAGTAATGTTCTGATGTTAATTCTCACTTATTGTTAGTACGAACAATGTGGAGTATATGTAATTTAAGAAATTTATTTTGATAAAACTCAAAAATAATTTCAAACCAACAAAATCTAGTTCTTCATCTTGAGACAATTAGTTTCAACCACCATCAATTGATTCATAATAATTGTAATTATGTATGATTGTTTGATAATAATCTGTGAACCAGAACTCAACAAATGTATCATAAATTAAGATTGACCAAATCATTAATCCGTACACCTTGAAGCTACCCGAAACGAATTTAGTCAATTTTTCTCTGGTGGATTCTTTCTTCGATTAACCTTGCTTCGTGCAAAGCCAAGGCTGCATTTATGAAAGGATGACGTAAAATTGAATAAAAACAAGAACAATAAGACGAAATGCAACACAGAGACAATACTGTCGCATAAATATGGAAAGTGAATGAATTTTGCACAGTCGAAAGAAGAAGAACAAAACAAAGAATAAGAAAAACAACGACCTTGGTCTAAATCCATTTTCAACGCTAGCTTCTGTTGGTTTACGAATGTTTTGTGCTGAACAACGTGTCTTTGGATGCTAGTTATTATGCAGTGTCATGTTTGATTGGAGGGAGTGTTACCTCGCCTCATTATGCACTAACATCAACTAATCTTGCTTGAAATTTCATTTTGCAAAAAGAACGTTAAATTCAAATCTCCATTAATGACTGAGATTTGGTCACATTGAAATCTTTCAGGTGTATTGATTGCTCGTAACTCTGCTTCGATCGTGTTATACAACATTTTTAAAGGAAAGAATCAACCATAGCACAGAATAGAGAGATACTATTCTAATAATAATAAAATTATTTTCATTATTCTAATTTGAATCTCCATATATTGCTATGTAAATAGACAAAGGACTTCTGTAACTGGAAATATTGACCAATGTACTAGATAACAAGCGAGATCCATTGAATGAAACTTTTCAAAAAACCATTCTTCCTCCTCTGTGGTGTTGCTTGAAAGAATGTTGAAAAATGCATTACAAGCAAGGTACGAATATTAATTACTCCTAACGATTGGATTAACATCAATTGAATCTTCAACTATGCTCATATGTATAACTCCAGTATCAGCAATGAAATTTCTATATTTCTGGTGATATAATTATCTTAATTTAAACTGAGAAATTTCTATGTTTTTGTTAATAAATTATCTTATATTAATTTCTATGAATATATATTTTTGGGTTTAATGTGAGTTGAAATTGTTAATTGACAATTGTTATGTAGTCTCCACAAAATACATGTATTGTATTTGTATTGTGTTGTCGATAACTCAGATGTATGCATCTGTTATATGGAATGAGGTGTATAAGGAGGTTGAATAATGTATTTCCAATATCTTGTATTGTATTAATGACTTGACCTAATGTATGGTCTGTCCAAGCAAAGAAGAGCCTCTGGCAAGATGAGAAAATGACTCCAGCTCGATCAATATTCGTTCAAAAAATATAAATTTGATCTCAAATTGTAGATTAGAATGTTACCTACGATTAAGACCAAATCAATAATTTTTGAACCAATATTGAACGAGCTGGAGTCATTTTCTCAACTTGCCAGAGGCCCTTCTTCGCTTGGACAGACTATACTTTATTATGTATTTTTAGGCTGAAATAAATAATTGAATCATTGATGATTCTACTCGAGGATCACAATTTCTATGCTTAGACTCTCTTAAGGCTTATCAACCCCCTAATAAACCGGGTCCCAGCTTGGTTGAATTTTTGTGCATATCACGAAAGAAATTTTTGGCGAATTGTGCATAATACTTTGATTACGTTGACAAGTAATTGAGAAGTAATAGACCGTGCGGTCGATTCAATTAAATGCAGGAAGTGATGTAGCCGTCGGTTCAGTAATAGATGATTACAAAGAAAAAAACAGAGTTACTTCGGCTTCACTATTTTATTTCCTGGGTGACAGTCATCAGGAATAAATTGGTTACTGTTAACCTAGAACACTGCTGTAATGTTATTTATACATCTTTCATTAGTATACTGGATTTGAGGAAGCGTTCAATCAAATAGAGAGATCATTATCAAACTTAAACATTGAAAATAATCTCAGATCTTCAAACTATAATTTAAAATAGTAAAAAAATTGATGATAGTAAAATTATGAGAAGAAATTAATCAAGCTAAAATTGTTTCAAGAAGTGCCGTAATGTTTTCGAAGTAGGCCTAATTACAGTGACTGTATAAGATTTAGTCACTGTAGGCCTTAATGATCTTCAACAGATCCTGATATAGTCTGTTCACTCTAAGAAGACATTCTGGCAAGACGGGAAAATGACTCCAGTTAGGTCAATATTGGTTTAAAAATCATAAATTCAGTCTCGAATTGTATAAAACATTCTGATCTACAATTTGAGACCAAATTTATAATTTTCGAACCAATATTGACCGAACTGGAGTCATTTTCCCATCTTGCCAGAATGTCTTCTGTGCTAGGACAGACAATAGCATTATATAGTATTCATTGTTGAACTTTAGTAGGTTTGCTTTGTATGCGGGCTTCAATATACGTTTGGGTATAAATTATTCCATTAATCCTGATATAGATAGAGAAACTTGATATAAATATTTATGACTCTCATGATAAGAGGAAAGGAAGTAGAGTAATTCATGACTCATGATTCATTGGTGGCTTTGTACTTGAAATTAGGAACACCCACTTTATCTGAATGTGTTATCTCCTTTCTTCTCTCTAATACCTGAGTCAAAAGTTAGCCATCATCAACGCTATGATCAGAATAAAATGATATTGAATATTGTAAATATCAAAATATCGTATTCTTCCGATAATGTATCTCTTTTGGTAGTAATTGGATCATGAATAAAACAATAATCTGATGAATAAATACAGTAATAATGCATTTTGGAAGAAGTTGAAATTCACCAAACCCTACCGCATTTAGAAAAAATACTTTTTCAATATTAGGCTATGATCGATATTCCAAATCCATTCTTGAATACCTGCAAGGCTGCATACTGCAACTGAGGGACAATTTAAATTTCAACTCCAATGTAAAGTACATGGGACTCAAATATTATTCAAACATGGTTGACTCATACCCATAATTACATAGGTGATACACATGATGGGAGTTTGGAGTTCATTTAATTACATCATTTCTTTGTTAAGCAAAATTGCTCATTCTAATAAACTCCTGATAATGTTTGGTTTTAAGCTTATTTGCGCTATACTATGGAAATGTTTAGTCAGACATGTATGCTTATCATCATCATCCTCATCATGAATATTGTATAATTATCTCATTCTGAAACCTGTAACTAATATTGAAGATATTGGTCCTAAATTATCCATACTTTTAAAACGTTTATTGCCTGAATCTGAGGAGGTCTCGTAATAGGATTTTTAAGGATTCGTTTTGCAATGCTCCAATATGGTTTCTTCCAGAATCATATCTTTATCCTTTTTAATAATGTCTGGATTTGAGAAAAAATCGATCAATCTAAGCAATCTATATTTTCGAGATCACTCGTTATCAAGCTGATCTCTTTACTTCGTGTACTATTAATTCATAATTATCCATCTTCATGAGTTTTTATTAATCTGGTCTTCTTTATAATCATTATCACTTCACAATAATTATGCATTAAATATTAATTAATTTGAAAAAGTGAAAAAATTGAATTGACATTGGTTTTGAATAATCAATAGAAAAAGAAATGAAAAGTATTACACGTTTCAGATTTCAATAATGTAGTTGATTTATCCCAGCTCAAACAATAATAATTGTTATCAGGACTGAGGATATTGAATATTATTCCAGCAAATTTAATGATTCAGCCTTTCAATCATCCACTTCCAAATACCAAAATTGCTGATAATAATCAATCCGTCCACTTCAATATCATTTTTTAGTTGATTCAGTCATCAAAATCAGTGATGTTGGCAAATTAGTGGCTCATGTCACAAAGAGTGTTTTCTTTCTGTTGATGATGTGTTGGTACCGAAACCTTGTCTTACTGACACCATTCGCCATTCAGGGATTTCGCTTTTAAATGACTCTGCATAGGACTGTAATGCATCTGTGTCTCCAAGCAAAGAAGACATTCTGACAAGATGGGAAAATGACTCCACTTCGGTCAATATTGGTTTAAAAATGATAATTTTGATCTCAAATCGTAGAGCAGAATGTTTTTAAGATTTGAGACCGAATTTTTAATCCTTGAACCATTATTGACCGTTCTGGAGTTATTTTCCAATCTTGTCAGAATGTCTCCTTTGCTTAGACAGACGATATCTGGCAAACGTGTAGTTTTCTATCTCTTTTGTCAACCGGGCCTATCTTATACTCACTTGATTTGTACAGTGTTGTTTGCCGATTGATTATCGATCTATTGTATCTTAATTAGATGTACCATCTGGTTATTGTTTGCCCAATAAGCCGTGTTGATGATTCCATGATGAGCCATGCTAAAGATGTGATGAGTTAATTGGCAAATTGTGCTTTGACTTTCAAAGTTTGTACGCACTACAAGCTGATATCAGTGTTGACTTTTTACATCTGGCTTTTGACATTCCACATTTCAAGATACAGCTCTTTTCTCAAGACGTACAGTAATAATAATTGTAATCGGTTTTCGTTTTGAGGTAACATTCATTCATTGTTTCTACAAACGTTCAACAGAAGTTTCAAGGGATTCGTAGACTTTGATTGGAATTCGACTGGACTGTTATTGTACGTAAGTTACATGGATTTTTCAGGATCTAGACAAGAAAAAAGAAGATTATTGTAAAAAGTAGCCTATAATATTACCTACTACAAGTTTTAAACTATACGCCACGAAATTTTTCTAATCATACTTAAGGGTTTTCGGATTTTATATGAGAGAGTAAACGATAAAACAGCTTTAATCAAAGATGAAGTAGTGTGCAAAGCTTTTCAACTTATTGCGAATACTTATATCAACACGCGTCAATCTCATTTGTTGAAACAGCTTCTGTTTCTCTTTGAAACAGCTTGCAAACCCTTCGTTTATCATTAAAACAAGATGTGATTTCGAGAGCAATTCTACAATTGACATCGCTAATGGAATAAATTTGACGCCATCAGTAAATCGCTCATACTTCCGTGTTCAAGTGGATGAAACGGAAGAGAAATTTTCATTTCAGTGTTACGCCAAATTACGGATTATTGTAGCCTCGTTTCAAGTTTATAAACGATACTGTATCTTTTCTTTGTTTGGTCAGTTAAATTAGGGCAATGACTGATGGACTGCACCGTTATTGACCGTGTTTGTTCAACAGACCAAGTACATTATTTAGAATGTTTCATTGTTTAGTCGACACAGAATGATACTAATTTGTTTTTCGATCTTTTGTTTCAAGCGAAGGATACTTGTGAAAGGATTGGGCCAATAATAATAAAAACTGTTCATTTTGTTGCATAGATTAATAAACCTTTTATTTTGGTAGAGTGTACATTACAATAATAAATAGAGTGTACTATATTAAACTGTATTATAATTTTGGCATCAATTTTGAATAATAATCGTTTATTTGGTGTATTATTCACAAAAAATAAGTGTTATTAGGCAATAAAAGTCGTGATTGGAGAATATAGTATTCTACTCGTATAACTAGTAGTTTGAATATAATTTTTGTCCTATTCTTTAAAATACTGTAGTTATAGGCTACTACAAGAGTATTCTTGAATAGTAATATTCACATCAAATCTCATATTTTGTTGACTCCGGTTTTGTTGTAATCTAAATCAATCAATACTTGGATCTGTTGATAACAATGTCGTCTGCTCAATTATGATATTCTATTGAAATCTCTTGTTATTATTTTTCAAATAAATCTCAATCTATTTTTGCACATTTTTACTCCCTTTCTTTGTACGATTGATCACATCAGTTATTTACCAAGGATGACGTACGCGACTTCATTGCTTACACATTGGAAGAGTTTACATACGATCACCGCCTGAAAACATGCAAATTTAGACACCAATATTTAAACTAAAAGATGAGATTACATTTTGTTGTCATACATAAGTAATAGTTGACGTAAATAACTTGTTCATTATTAACTAAACAATATTCTAATACTAATAGATGGTATTATTGGATTGTTACATTTTTGTCTTACATAATAAGTATTGGTGGGGTGACGTTATCTACTTCATCATCTGGATAATGTTGTTTTTAGATTTTTTAGTAAATTGTAGTTAGTTTCAACTTTCTAAACAGTATTAATTCAACTCAATTCAGTAGGAGAAATGGATTAAGATTATTCAAGTTTTCTATTAATTCACTATAGTGGGTCGAAGTGGAAGAGGGTGCTCTTGTGCCTCAACACTTTTTTGTAATGTACAAAGTAAAAAAATAAAAACATTAATATTCATCTACATTTCCATTTATACTTTAGATTGGCAGTAGATACATAATCCTCAGTTGGACATTTTAAAGACTCAAGAATCTATCTATATATCTATCTATCTATCTATCTATCTATGCAAGGGTTGGTATTAGGAATTTCCATATTCGACATTATTTCCCACACACTGCTAGATGTAGTTTTAATTGTTCACATAACTTTATTTCAGAACAGTGCAGCTAGCATTCAGTATTAGCTATAGGTCACTGACCTCATCGCTTGCAGTTTGAGGGCCAATGTTCGTATTCAGGTAACCACCAATGACAGGGGTTTACCGTGAACAAGCCTTCCCATTGACTGGCTATTATTACATTTCGTGTGACTTGAGTGGGGGAAATGAATTATTCCACTTTAGTGGACTTCTGAGTTGCAGTCATATTCATTTCACTTATGGTATTCAGTGGTGATGGTTCTGCTTGAACAGTTAACAGTGATTTCATACGTGACTGTCCAGTTGTGTTTGCTATTTTGTGGTTGGTGGTTGAAGTCTAGTGTCCTTCGAGTTTTTCTATCAATTCAGATTTTAATTTTAAATTTCTTCTTATTTCACAAGTTTTGTACTCTTTAGCACAAATCTATAATGTATTATCCGGATAGAATCTACGGAACTGTGAAAGTTGATAGTGGTCTCTCTAAGAATATAGTAGGCGCTCCTATTCTTTCGAGAGTAATTTATCCGAGTTTAACTTATCAAAGTAGTACTCCAATTGACTTTGGAATGCCATCAAGACAGCATCGCAATTCCAAAGGAAAACCTCCAAAAAAATTCGGGACGGTTTACTACTATCCCACTGGTGAGGTCTATTGTTATTTATCATCATTTTTTATTGTTACGAATACTTTAAAATAATGAAGTAGCCTACTGTAGTTGAGATGTTGTGATTCATTTCTTTCAATAATGCGATTGATTGATTAATTAATCAATTGAAATTGGTATTGCTGGTAGGAGATTTGAATAATTTGTCGAGGATATGTCAAATTGAGTATCAAGTTGGTGAATTATAGATTAAAACCTTAATCATCTTAACTTTTTCCGTCCGTATTTAACAAGAAAACAATAATACAATTTAATTGCATAGATGGCTTGTCAATTCATATTTCGTCTAATAAGTATTATTCATAGTAACATTTTCTTCTATCGAATCCTTACTTCATTGTATAATGTTTTTCTCAATAGATCATTTCGCTTCATTCAATTGATAATTATGAATAATTAGCTTAAATTTAAATTCTTAAATCTGTTTGGAACTCAAATAAAATGTATTTTTTCGAAAGAGGTAAGAAAAAATGTGTATTCCATTGATTCTATTAATAATTTTAATGTCGAATATCAATTTTTTATCCTTTGATCAAAAACATTAATAGAAACAATGACCATATGATAACAAATTTTTGCTTTTACAAATTGAACCATCCTATCAATTTGTTACCATGTATGGTTTCCGGATTACTCAATTATTACCATAACTATCCACAACACAGCGTTTATTTCTTTTGTCTTCGTCACCATACATTTTGTCTTCAAACTTTCCAATTTCATGAAATGCAAATAATATTCGTCATTTCATAAAATCAATCCTGGAATGATGTAATGACAATTTGGTTTTCCCTGGAATATTGTTCACCCATACTGAGACCATTAGTCATAGAGATTTCTAGATTGTTCTAATAACTGAGAATTCTAATGACATTGAGGGAGATTGTGATAACATTCAGTGAAGTTGGAGTGACTCATGTGATGTTTGACAATGTGAGTGACTGAACCATTGCTATCTGTGGTTTAGTTACTCACGAAAACCATTATAACAATCGTCATTTTAATCTGGTATCTAGTAAATCTTGTTGCTCTTTGTAGAGAAATATTTAATTTTACTTTTGATTTTGTCATAGATACATGTTTCCTATAAATTTATTGTCATTATCAGCCTATTCGTGTGTCTTTATTTAGAAGAACTTAGATCTTTATTCGGAAGAACCATGTTCTTCGTAGAACTTGTTATGCTTCTCCAATCTTGATCTTCTTTTGGCTCTGAACAGATTTCTCCAGTTGTGTAGATAACGTGGAGTATAGATCTGCGTAGAGAATTTGTTAGTTTCTATTATTTTATGGTTGACGGATTGTATTCATATTCGGGGGCTGTTCACATAGATTTTTTTACGTAGTTTCTCTCCTTCTGTTATTTAATTAACTCTGGTTAGTTGCTCTGAAATTCAAGCTAACTTATTACTGTTTATTGTATTGATATTAATCATATTTGTTTTACGAATTATTTGCTATTCTATTCATCTTTGTGTCTTTGTATTGTGTTTTTCTTAGTCAATTCATGATGCTCTGCTCACTATGCATGACTATTTTGAACTTGACCGTGTATCAAGATGAAAAATAAATATGATTGCTCATAAGTACTATACACTACTGCTTATAAGAATTTGACTATATCTATGTGCTTTTCCGTTTTTTATTAGTCCAATATGCAATTATCTTGTCCAATCTAAACTCAAAAACCTCATTCTCCAAACTTTAAAGCCTCTATTTGTTGAACCAAAATAAAACCAAATTTTCACTGAATTTCGTTTAAATATTATTATTTTATTATTATTGAACTATATTTAACAAAGATATAGTAGCCTGTACTGTACTCGCTAAACTAAAAAATGGGCTTTCTAACTGTGCTAGTAGTAGAAGTAATATTTCAACATTACCCAGTAGCTAGTACTCACGTTTGAGAGAAATTTAGGAAAAAATCTCGAGTACTGTACTGTACTTACAATATTAATTATTTCAATGAAAATAAATTGCAACTTTATCACAATATCCAGTTTTATACATAATGTTGAGTAATAAGTAGTAGTGTAAAAGTAAAATGTGTAATCTGTTTTATGAACACTTTATGATTATAATTTTATTATTGTCTGAAATCACTATTACTTTATTGATTTCGCATTTTCCTTTCATCGAAACATTACCATAATTTCAATGAAATTGTAAATTGTTATTGTATGACTTGTGTTTATTTTCGCATTTCACTCATTGTGTTTCTGCTTTGATTGCGTTTATCAGGAAGCTTAGCGGGTGAGCCGAGCGTGAAAGAGAAGCAAGTGCAAGAGGCGCAGACGCACAGTCAGCAAGCCGAAACCGGCGGCAACTCGCGCCGAAAAAAGCAGCACTCTGAAAAGTGGCGCAATGACACAAAGCAAAACTTTTCACATCCTTGGTTGGTGACGTCGCTGAAGGGCCATGGCGGCGCAGTGCTCGATATGGACTTCAGTCCCAATGGGAAATTTTTAGCCACCTGTGCTGAAGGTAAACATTGTTCCTAGGCTAGAATTCGTTGATTTAATTGATAGGCTTCTTGTTTTGATTGGTTCGTGCAAGTTGCTTCATCTCACTATCAGGCTGAGGCCGCACTGCCGGTGGGTTCAGCATGGATGGTGGAGGGTAGTTGGTAAATCTATGCTACATCCATAGTAATACATAGTATGAATGGTATAAAGTCATACTGTTTTTTGAGGCTATATTGTCCTTATTTGAGAATTTCAAGATGGCGGCTGAACACTATCCAAACCATCTAGCCTACCAACCAACCAGAAGTGCGGCCTCAGCCTTATAGTCTGCCCAAACAATCAAGACATTCTAAAATGACTCCAGCTCGGTCAATATTGGTTCAAAAATTATAAATTTTATCCAAAATTGTAGATCAAAATGTTATTTTTGTCATCAAGTGTAGATCAAATTTGAAACAAAATATATCATTTTTCAACGAATATTGACCGAGCTGCAGTCATTTTCCCATCTTGCCAGACTGTCTGCTTTGCTTGGATGGACTATATCATGGAGAAAGAATAGTTCAAGTTATCGACTAGTTAATAGTTAATAACTATTTATAGTTGAATGCTTCAAATATTCTTTCTCTATGCTATTACTTCGAAACTGGAACTTACTAACCCTCGTTAAAACGAAAAATGAACAAAGACAGTAACGCATGCTTACGATTGCACACATTACGATTTTTGGTCGTAGAATTTTTCGCCGTATATATAAATCCTATTAGATTGGCCAGAACTTGGTAAACACATGTTGTGTTCTGTATCTGCACACATCATGTGTTTAACAAGCTACATTTAATATGAAAGAATAATTATAAGGACGGAAAAAATCATGGTGTGAGCAACGGAGGTGAAGAGGTGTTTACACTGTTAAATTGAGCAAACGAGTTGAAAGTTTTGCATCTTTATTGAATTTTATACAATTCTTCACTCCTGATAATGATACATTGAAGAAGATACACAAGATGATACATATTGATACTAACTCATACATGTATCAAATTAATCAATCGAATAAGAAAATGTGTGGGTCTATCTAGATTGATACCAGCCTTACAAATCAATTGTTTATTTTGATACATGAATCATATTGTATAGAACTTCTCGACTGAATCATGTATCAAAAGGGAGGTCTTGTATCGTTAATGGAAGTTACATGCTATAATGCGTACAATTTTTTCAACTCGTTTGTTCCTTTCGATACATGTATCATCTTATTGCATGAATCATCTTCCAAGTAAATTGAACTGTGTGCACATAGATACGTAGTGTCATCCTATAAATCTCACCACGGGTACTGGTATGTATTCTGGATCTCACTATAAACAAGTAGAAGTTGGTAAGGGATCTAACAATTCTGCATGTAGGATAGATAGCAAAATACATTGATATCTCATCATATTAATTACCGCTGTTCCAAGAAGCATGAATAACTTTAATAAACTTGTATGTTTCGCCGACCGATATACTTTTTAAATAAGCTTTTTCAAAACATTCATTTGAGCTGAATTCGGAATTAGATTGTCTGGGATAATAATCCCCTAAATATCATAAAAATATGTAGGAATTGGGGAAAACTATTGTGCGATATCTTCAAAAAAATTGAACAGAGTTGTCAGATTGTCAAGTATTAAAAAGTTGGGTTACTTGCGGAATTTTTAAATAAAGTAGAATAGGCCTTTCTTTTATCATGATAAATGTAGAGATGTATTTCAATGTTCATGAAGAATTTCCAAACTTCATCTTTTTATTTCAAAGATTCTTGATCTCAGTTTGACCTCTTTCTATGTTCATTGATATTCTCCATAGCTCTTCCTCATAGCTCATCAACCTTTTCAGTTTTCCCCAATTTTTCTACGTGATTTCTTGAATGTTGTTATCACTCTGCTATTCTAATTATAAATTAACTAGGCAGATTCAAAAGGAGGAAAGAATACGTTGTGAGTTCATAAGTAGATTAGAATAATAGTGATTCACTCTAGTTATCATTTTTCTGTCATCAATTCCAGAAACAAGAGTATATAATTAAATAGACAATCATATTATGAGATGTCAACTTCCATAGTGAAATAACTATTTTGAAATATTGAATGTGATATGAAGCATGGTCAATAACTTTTATTTTATCAATGACACTGCGTTAAATTTGGTCTTCTTATTTGCCAATAACTCAAACGTCTTTCTATTTATAGTCGATGTTGATAGTAGTGGCTGTATCAATCCCATTATCACAAAGAACCTATTTCTTGATATTTCAATCAGTCATGTGTAAAGTTCGATTTGTTTGTTTATATTTAATGTGTAAATAGAATTTATCGTGTCTCGTCACTGATATATTCGAGGGGGTTCATAAAAGAGTTTAAACTAATTATCATAGAACTATAGTAGTTGGGAGATGAAGATATATTATTGAGATTAATTACTGTCTCACTTTAAAACCTGGAGGGCGAAGTTAGGTTGCAGCCGGTTCTCTTATACACTCGACCCTCAAACTCGGTAAAAAGAAACCTTCCCTCTTTAAAATTGTCAAAATTCTATTCTCACATTCTGATATACAATTGTAGAACAAATTCTTAATTTTTGAGCGAATATTGACCGAGCTGGAGTCACTTTCTCATCTTTCCAGAATGCCTTCTTGCTTGGACAGACTATATCTGACAGGGTCTTTCGATGCTCTAAACTGCTACTTAGTTCAAGTTCAAATTCTTCTCTGTGGTTCAATCAAACTTTTCTCTCAAGTATCCAATTATTCGGGTTGAAAAGATATAGAATATTGGAGTGCACTAAAAATATACAGTAGGCCACTGACTTTACTTTTAGTAGATGAATAAGAGTATAATAATAATAATAATACGAGTAAAATATTGTTGGGAATACGTTTCATCTTCCAATTTGATAATTGTGTTTATTGTTTTATGGTCAAAACATCTCCATAGCATACAATAAATTGATTCGTTAACAATTATTATCGATTTTGTCAATCATTATCAGACTCGCGAGATAAGAATAGGGTTTCAGTCTTCTGATTTCTGCCATATTTCTGTGCAGTCTTCTCTTTGCTGGTGTTGGAGAAGCTTTGTTACTGCCTGCTTTTCCCTTTAAAAGTTACCATGCGGTCCCATGAGTTTCTCGTTTTTTGTGCCTTTCTGACTCTGACACACTAAATTTATAGTATTTTGTTTACATTCACTTCAAAAGTGTTTTTACATATTGGTTAAAACCAATTTATGAATAGAATTCATTTGCTTTCTTGAAAGACATGGTGAAGTGTTTGATTGGTGAGTTCAGCAATATGCATTTATGTGAACTAAATTTAAATTTTATCTTGGTTTTCAAATTCAAATTAGAATCTTTAAAAATAAAAATGACTTTACAAAAAAGACAATTAAAAAATTCACTTGTATTTTTCTATTAGATTGACCTATCAAGCTGTTACAATTGAAAATGGAAGAATAATAATTTCAATTATTCATCCAGGCTTTGTGAT
The DNA here is from genome assembly GCA_017141385.1 of Sogatella furcifera. Taxonomy (NCBI): domain Eukaryota; kingdom Metazoa; phylum Arthropoda; class Insecta; order Hemiptera; family Delphacidae; genus Sogatella; species Sogatella furcifera. The sequence goes on from CM029555.1 coordinate 16,143,920, forward strand.
AGACTATTAAATTTTTTAAATGCTGCATCTTCAATGAATAGGTACTTAAATCAATAACCCTATTTTGGTTCTAAAGTAAATTAATCGGTGTATCTCTGAACATTGATACAGTTGAAGCCATGTATTATCCTGCTAATTAGAATAATAATTGGTAGCTATGTTTTCATTTCTTTTATCATCAAATTACCGTTTCAAGGTCAAATATAATATGCCTTCTCATTTTAATAGCGATTTCTTATCACAACTATCCCATGAGTCCATGACTTCTCATTTTATCACAATTACTTTATTATTTCAACGGCAATGTATTTAGATCTACCTAAAAACATTGATAACAGCTTGCAATGTTCGTTTCTGAATAGGGAAAAATAGCGTACACTAAACTGAAATATTTATATTCAATATATCTACGGGAGAATCATATATATATCATTCATTGTGAAGCTTTGCTTCATTAGGTGTGATTTCTTATGGGCCTGATATAGATAATTGTTGCAGTTGTTAAAAATTTCGATAATTTTTTTGAAATTTATTGCTAGATAATCTAATAATTGTTATTGAATTTGAATTCTTCAACTCCTTACTTATTTCATTTCTAAATTAATTCGGGATGCATGATTGTTTGAAAGGTGCAAGTAAGTATTTTATGTATGAGAGTATAATCTACTAATAAAAATGTAAATTTCCGTTTAACAAGTGGAAATATGATTAAATGCATGTGGTTTGTTACTTCAAGATGAACAATCTCTCGCATTTGTTCCAACTAATGAAACTGATCGAAGTTGTAGAAACTGGTGAAGGCTCTGCTGAATTTAGTTTAGAATCTACTTTGAAGTCATTCCATTCATCAAATATTGTTTTTTTTCTTCCCTGCAAAAATAGGATTTTCCATTTTGATTCACTAGAATTAGTGTTCTGTTACTGTTGAATTACTATTACTGTTGGATATGTTTCCTGCATCCTCACTCACTACATCTTTATTGTTGGGTAGTGTAAGGTTCCTTAATTTATCAAACACCTCTCTATATATGGCTTCTTTCACTAGTGTGTGGTGATCCCACAGTGGAATCTACAATTCGGATAGGAAGGTAGATTCAGACTGATGAATCATATGGGTGCAGTTAGGTGATTCAGTGTGGATACAACCATAACTATACATCAGTCATGCCGTCCGGCTCATACTTTTGTGAAAGAAGCCTTATAAATAGAAATACTCATGATTGCAATATGCGAAAATGAGTATTATTGCATGGAGCTAATATTATGTTCTTCAAGAATAACTGATGTAATTCCATAAAATTGTTGATTCTCAATATTATTTCATTTTCGAGAATCTATTAATCAACAATGAGGTTTACTAGGGGTAATGAAAAAAATATAAAAATGTTTTGTGAAGAATCTCTTGTCTTATATTATTCAAGTTCATATGGACGAATATTCAATTCGCAAATCGATTTGAAAGATATTATGAGACCTTGCAGTTAACCACTGGTAGAATAAATTCAAAATAAATTAGTGATAGCTATGAAATGTATTTCTGTATCTTTTGAAATATATTTGAATATACAGTATTTTGAAGATTTCATTGAACTATCGTATTACTAATTGAAAAGAAGTAAATTTCTTATAACTATTTCTATAACTATGGTATATAACAGATATGAGAAATTTCTTTATATAGATAGGTAGGTAGATGACAATACTATTCTATAATATACATATTAATAGTGTTGTAGGCGAAGTTGAGGTATGTAAGCTCCCTCTTCCACTTAACATATTATAAGTAGTGGTGATCATATAAAGATAGCTTCATGGAATATTGAGCATACTTTAAAAAAAAGTCATAGATTAAATGTGGTGTGTGTTATAAGATTTGACTAACTGGCTTGATATTTCACAAGCAATTGCATCGTCCTATGTAGATAATGAAGGATTGTTTGTAAAATTGGAGTAGGTAGAGTTGAAGTTGGTAATGTTACATTTGTGACAGTTGCCACGCTATAAGATTCAGGTTTGAAAAATTGATTTAGAATTTTTGGTTTGTTTTTGATGATACTGTTGCTTTTGTGACAGTTGCTAGACTATGAGATTCAGGTTTGAAATCTTGATTTATAATTTTACTTGTTAATTTTTACTGGTAATGTTGCATTTGTGACAGTTGCTAGACTATAAGATTCAGGTTTAAAAACTTGATTTACAAATTTTGGATTAATTTTTAATCGACAGACGGAGGAGGCAGCGGCACATCAAGTGGGAATGAGGCAAACAAAGAAAACTCTCCGACGCAGACGGCGGGCCTCACCAGGCGCCAGAAGAAGAACCATCGCGGACGCCGCGAGGATAGCTCGTCACCAGGGACCACTGTCAAGAAGAAACCCGTGAATGGTCGCTACTCCAAGAGTACACTCAACAATGGCATCAGCAAGCAGTACGGCAAGCTCGGATGGAACATTGCAGACATGACCCTGATCCAGTACCTCCAGCAGTACATCATCAATCCAGAAGATCTTCTCTGGATGGGTTATCCAGTGGAGAGCCCCAGCTACCCAGGGCATGCGATTGTCTACAAGCCCTCAGTTGACTACTCTCCAAAAACCCTCATCAACAATAACAACAACCAACAAAATCAGAACCACAACAACATCTATCATCAAACAAAAAGAGCTGTAGGTGATCAGGAACAGCACCCTTCAGGATTCGATGTAAACGCCAGAGAATTTGTTCCCAAAGTATTTAATTATGGGTCAATGCTCATCGAACGCAACTCAGATCCTGACTTGAATGGTCAGATACCTGCCACAACAACTTCCCCCAGCAAAAACGAATGCGGCGAAGGAAGGAAGTGTATCAGATGTGGAAAGGAGTATTTCGTGTCACAAGATGGCTGCTACTTAACTACTGAACAGTGTCTGTATCACTGGGGAAAACTACGTTCACAGTTTGATGATACATCAGTGTATGAATGTTGTAAAGGGAAGAAAAATACGAAAGGATGCACAACTGGAAAACTGCATGTATGGAATGGTCTACACGAGAACTGTTTCAACCCACTGCAAGGCTTTGTGAAGACACGTCCGCGTAAGACACCACTCCCAGAAGGCACCAGCAATGTGTTTGCGATCGACTGCGAGATGTGCTACACTACTCAAGGATTTGAACTCGCCAGGATAACTGTGGTCAGCGCTGATGGAAGACTCGTCTATGACACGTATGTGAGACCTGAAAATGAAGTAGTCGACTACAATACACGGTTCTCAGGTATTACAGCGAAGGAAATCAACAAACGAGGAGCATCGAAAATGTTCAGAGAAGTGCAGAACGATCTGATGGGATTTATCAATGCGGACACTATTCTGATTGGACACGGCGTGGAAAATGATCTGATCGCTCTGAAGATGATCCACACAATGATTATTGACACGGCAATTGTTTTTCCACATTTCTACGGACTGCCCTACAAGAGATCGTTGAAGTCGCTGGTGAAATTCTGTCTGAAGCGTGACATACAGATGGAGACGACCGGTCACGACAGCTTCGAAGACGCCCGATCGTGTCTCGAGCTGATGCTGTGGAAGCTGAGATCTGACCTGGCCAGTAGCAGTGCCTCCGACTCTAACCATTCGGTTCTCTCCGATAACAGACTGTGATACTTACAGACTAACTAACTTTCGTACTGCCAAACGTTGGGACGCGGTGCTCAATGTATTCTCATCTCACATCATCTTTCCTTGTGATAATTATTCTGGTTGCTTCTCTAATCAAATCTCGCTACCAGAGAAACTCACTTCCATGAATAGGTTTCGCCTCTGTAAAAAAAAAAAAAAAATTGACTGAAAAAACTTTACAAGGTGAAACTTATACCGAAGTCAATTATAGTTTTCGAATTGTCATCCAACAAAACTTTTCAGTTTCTCGTGAAAAAAGACTTATTATGTTGAATCATAACTCAAGTTTCATCGATACAATACTAAAGTCATGTTGAAACTACATCAATTTGTCATAAATAATACTTTTCCAATGAACTAGAAAATAGACAGTAACCATGTAAAATAACAACAGTATCGCTTTTACATTGCTTGAGGTTTGACTTTCAATCTGATTAAAATCACAGAATGACTAAACATTGCAGCTTTACTATTAAATGATACAGTAAACTATTTGTTGAAAGGTAAAGCTAGAATTTAAGTCTTGTATTCAACAAAGACTATGACCAATTGTTTTTAACTTTTAAAATGCACAATTATATCTGATTATCTCACTATAATTGTGTCTTTTATAAGCTCAAACCAATCGATTGTAGTCGATCTACAATTTTAACAGCTAAAAGACAATCCAATAGATTAGTACTTTTCAAGTTTATAGTATGTTTAAATATATTAATGAACCATTTCAAGTATGTTCAATAGTAAAGGTCACAAATCCATCCAGTTCTATACGATTTTGTTATTTTCCACTACTTTGATAATAACTGTAGTGAAGTATTGACTGAATTTTATTGTACTTTTTCTCATACAGCCAAACCAAAAAATCACTACATTATTATTTTTCGCATCATTCATATTACTTTTCGTGTCTATGTCTTCTAAAAATTCGCAATCATTGCCACCATACTTACGAGCATCTATTATGATGAGCGTTTTCTATGAATGAAGGTAGTTCCTATGTAATAAAATAAGACTTGATTGTTATTAACGGGTTAGAATATTTTGGTAATAATACTTTCAATATGCTACTATATGTTTCTACTATTTGACTGTTCAATATGCGTCTATTATTGGCAGATTTGACTAGGAATATTATTGTTATGCTATCAATATGATCAATTGAAAAACTAGATAATACTTCTGGACCATTCACCAGACTAATATTATTTTAGTCAAAAGTAATAATTAATATATAGTATTGATAATACCATTGGCAGAAAATTGTTTCATTCAGTAAAATTGAATGAGTAAATTAAATTAATGGTTAGAGCCTAATAATAATAATAATAATAATAATAATAATAATAATAATACTGTGTATCAAATGTATACTCATTATTATTAATTCCAAAATCTTCATTAAAATTAATTTAAAGCTGTACTTAATCACAGGTATAATAATTGTATGAAGTTGAAGTGTACATACTAGAATAATTGTACAAAACCGAATAATAATTAATACGAATATAATATTTGATATAATTATTACTTGATCTAATAAACTTTTCATAATTCAATAATTAATAATCCCCTGTATCAAGTTTTGTCAATTTTAAGATTTAAGAATGATGCAAGATGATCTCATGATAAGAAACTTGAAAATGTAATGATATTCACTCTTAAATCCTGTATTATTATCGTTCAATAGTAAAATTGTCTCATAATAAGGCAATTATTATTCAATTTTTAAATGAATAAATTCAGTTCCAATAATTAAATTAATTAAGTGTATAATTTTTTACATAAATAAGTCATAGCTTTCTCAACAATGAAAATTAAGTTTGCACCACATCTACGTATTATTTAGTGAATTATGTTACGATTCATTTACAATGAACTATTGAATTCCGTTATTGTGATCTGCTAATAAGTTATTGTAACAAGTCATCAACTTGGATCATACAGTATTCATGAAAGTATTATTACCAAGATGGACCCTTATTTTTGTTTACAAATGTTGTATTATTTTGATCATCTTTTCTACTGTCAACGTGTCAACAATTTTTTGATAAAAAAATATGTCGAAAACAGATTGTGATGATGTAGGGAACAATCGCTGTATATATGATTGATATGTGAGGATGACTATTAAAACAGAAATGATCGATGAGGTATACTGGAGTTATTATTCTACCCGATTCAAAAGTAATTTCCAATCCTTTGACCACCGATATTACATGAGGGTTTTCTCTATTAATTGAATAATAAAGTGGATAAATCAATAAAGAAGATCTGGACTCTAAATTCTCGACAGAATTATGAACAATACCCTTCCAGACTCTTGAAAATAACTTGAATTCACAGCTTGATCAAGGAAAAATCATCCAACCTGGTACCACATCTTCTGCATAAAATTTATAGTGGTTATTGATGAGTTTGATATTTTTGTGTGAGGTTACAAGGATACAATATTTGAATATTGTTTTCTAATTAAAACATCTAGTGAATAAAAATTACATGCAATCATTCATGGATTTTCAAATTAATATAGGCCTAGTTCGCGCAAGCTGAGAAGATATGCCATTGAATTACACTTCTGGGCTCGTGCGAACAACAGCTATGAAAGTTTAAAATCAAGAACACTTGATTTGAATAATTTATAATCACAATATCTATTATTCACATTGATTAAGCATAATCAACAAAAACCAAATAAGAAATACATGACATTGTCATGGATATGTTCTTGAGTTCTTTAAATTTTTTAAATTTCAAGTTCCTGAATTATTTAGTTTAGGCTATTTGAATCTGGGCAACTAGCTTCAACTAGTTGTGCTAGTTTAACTAGCTTTTTAAACTTCCCTAACGTATAGAAAACGCTTCTTCGGTCTAAACTGCTTTAAAATTTGAAACTGGAGAATAAGATAAGTTGAATGCCATCATTTTATTTCACACTGAGTTACAAAATTAGGGTTTAGTGGTAAACTTGTCATTATGAAATTTTGAGGTTAAATTGCACATCAGTACATAGGCTACTGTAGGTTACTAATGAAAGTTTCACCTCAAATTACAAATTACATGTATCTCAATTCTGAAACCTTTGTGCAACTTTATCAATATGAATGTATTTTTAAAATAAATACAGCCATTAGACTACAGCATGGAAAATTAGAATGATGTTGATCTAGTAACTCTATGGCTACAGTTCTTGATTATCCTGATTCTGAAAGACTTCATTCAAGTTTTGGACACGAGGAATAATTATTTAAGAATGAACATGAAGCTTTGAAAGTATCAAACTACATTAAATGCTGTTTATAGATTAAAATAATGTCATAAATTTATTTCATCATTAAATTTTTGTATAATTAAGTGCAGAGTAGAGCGGATATTATAATAGATGAGAATGATTTTATCATAGCCTACCAGTAGTCCTGAAGATGGCTGCAGAGAATTCTTTCTTCAAATAAACGGTTTGAAAATTTTCGAATAGTAGAGTATGAAAACACACAATATAAGACAATGAGGGTGATAAGGGTGTTATCGTCACATCCTATGTTCACAATGAATAATAAGGTCACAATCAATATGCCTATTCATCGAAACAATGAGTTCATTTTCTACGATGTCACAAAGAAATCATTTCTATACACACTGATTCATTTTAAAATAAAGAAATGCCTAAGTTTGAAGTTATTCATTTATTAACTAAATTAAATGAAAGTTCTAGAACTCTACAGTCAATACTGTCCGAATTAATAATCACCTATTAATTGCTATTCCATATATTATTAGAATTATTTATATTTTGTCCAAGAAAAAAAAAATATTCTGGCAAGATGGGAAAGTGACTCCAGCTTCGTCAATATTGGTTCAATAATTTATAAATCTCAATGTTTACTGCGTAGGAAACATTCTGATCTACAATTTGAGACCAAAAATTAATAATATTATTGAACCAATATTGACCGAGCTGGAGACATTTTCTCATCTTGCCAGAATGTCTTCTTCACTTGGACAGACTATACTAGCCTATACAAGAAACAACAGCCTGATAAGAGTAATAAATATGTTGAAAAATGTCGCATAAAGTTGAATATTACCTCTTATTGTCAATTCATACGCAAACTGTACATTTAATTGGCTTTAATCAATTCTTTCATTTTGAATCAAGTAATTAAAAAAATTGTATTTCCAATTTAGTATATTAGTCAGATTTCAGCCGTTCTCCATAACTAAAGGAGATACTTTTTTGAAAGACTATTTTCAATTTGTTAGTACCTAATTCAATTTATAATTTTTGAAAATTCGATCATAATTATAATATAAATTTTGAAGTGGAGCATCCTTTCGACTTCAACATCTCTTCAACCATTGGATTGTCATTGGACCTTGATTGGATTCTCAAGTTCTTTTCAGTGGTATAAAAAATAATCCTTCAACTTATATTCTCCTATAAATATATTCTCTCAACTTATACTCACATATGTCAAGGACCAGCTGGGTTCGGGTAAAATACAGGAAAGAAATATCTGTTTAGTACTGAATACTTCATTCAGTAGTAATTGATATGTTCTTATAAATTAAAATTAAATGACATTGGATTGTCATTGGACCTTGATTGGATTCTCAAGTTCTTTTCAGTGGTATAAAAAATAATCCTTCAACTTATATTCTCCTTTACTCACATGTGTCAAGGACCAGCTGGGTTCGGGTAAAATACAGGAAATAAAATTCAGGTAAATACAGGATCTGTTAAGTACTGAATTCTTCATTCAGTAGTAATTGATGTGTTCTATTAAATTAAAATAAAGCCAAATTATTATAAGTCACTACATCTTGTTTATTCCATAATCCACCACACAGCAGTACAACAAACACACAACAGCTCTCAAGGCCAGTACACACTTCATTCCATGGCCTTCTCTATTACATGTACAAGTACAAGTACACATCATCTCCCTGTCAATACAAAATAGTTGAACAAAATATAATAAAAAATGTAGTATCATAAAAATTGGTATTACATGAAAACATTGGTCTTACAAAGCTATTTTTGTGGGAGGATTTACAATTCTTCCCGACCTAGTACAATAAGGTTTATTTGACTTATTCTGTATACTACAATAGCTTCATTGTTTTCAGAACTCATTTCATTATCTTCCCCTTGAACAAAAGAATTTCTCTTGGCATTCATATTTTCATGATTATCATTAGGCCTACACCTATCATACCACTTTTCTGTTGAAAGCAATTGTCGTTTTTCTACTGGATTACCTAAAACATTTTGTGACCGAAAATTAGGTGCATTATTTGATTTTCTTAAATGAGTCATATTCCTCCTCAGCACTCAATTTTTCTCATCCCTAATCCAGAAAGACCGTGGTGTATTGTGTTTGTCTATTATTTTTGCCTTATTCCTTATTTTTAACCCATGATCCCAAAAAGTTACATTTTCACCCACTTCAAAATCCTTCCTTATTCTAGCACGTGAATCATGATAATTTTTAATTTTTTCATTACGCAATTTGACACTTTGTTGAAAATCATTGTGAAGTTTCGTTTTCAAAATATTCGAATTAAAAATAGGAATCTTTGTCCTTATTAATCTACCCATCAAGAGCTCACTAGGTGAATATGGAGAACCGAGAACAGGTGTTGCCCTGTACTCTATAAGCATCACATTGACATCAGCATTACAGTCACACGCTTTCTTTATTATTCTCTTACAAATATCAACCCCTTTCTCAGCTAATCCGTTACTTCTTGGATACCTAGGACTAGTTGTGATGACATCCAACCCAAATGCAATGGCAAATTCCTTAAACTTAAATGAATTGAAAAGATTATCATCAGCTACAAGCTTTTCTGGCACCCCATGGATTGAAAAAATTGTTTTTTAAACATTAATGATAGTCACAGACTCTTTGGAACTGAGTTTTATTAGCTCTATCCATCGGGAATAGTAATCAATCACAACTAGGTATGGTACTCTACCAAACTCAAGAATGTCACAAGCAATTTTCTGAAAAGGATACTCTGATATTTCTTGAATAATCATTGGATCTTTGATATTTTTAACCCTGAATTTTCACACACTTAACATTTTAGTATTTATTCTTCTATATCTTAATACACCCTGCCAGTAGAACAATACTTTTGCTATTGCTTTTGTTTTATTGACTCCAAGATGAGAGTCATCATTTAATTTATGCAGTATGAAACTAATAAGATTTTTCGGTACTACAATTCTCTCATCAAAAAATAACAGGCCATCACTTACATAAATTTTTTCTCTCAGATTATAAAAATAACTTAAATCTACATCTTAAATCAATCTTAAATCTACAAGGCCAACCCTTATCAAGTAATAACTTTACAATTTTGCCCAATATTACATCATTTGCGGTTTCAATTTGGAACTTGGATTTAATCTCCTCACTTATATTATTTACTGAATGCACTACATCTTTTACATCCAAATCAATTTCATTTTCTGTTTTATTATGTATCCCATCCCCTACATTACATGACGCACGACTGAGTGCATCTGCAAAAAACATCTTCTTCCCTGGAACATAAATTAATTCAATATCATATCTTGACAAATTCAGTTTAATACATTGAAGTCTCCTCGATGGAATACTATTTATATCTTTTTTCTTGATTGAAATCAAAGGTAAATGATCAGTTTGAATAACTGTCCTACGCCCATAAACATAATAATGAAATTTTTTAGCACAGCTAAAACTCCTTTTCTATTTGTGCATACCTTGTTTCTGTATCAGACAAACTTTTTGATGCATAGCATACTGGTTTATTATCCTGCAACAATACAGAACCGATAGCATACTGGCTACTGTCTGTTTGAATAACTATATCTTTATTACTATTAAAAGTTTGTACTTTATTAATATTAAAGTACACATCAGTAATAAAAGTACTCTATAATTTTGCTCTCATTTTTTATATTGAACCGATCTGTAATAGTTTATTAAAAAAATGCGGAAGTTCGGCATTTTTATTAAATGAGTATTATATGAGTATATCTATGTCCACAATTGATTGGCTATAGTGAAATGCAAATCTAGGGATGCGCAGCATCACGTTCAGCCTGAAAGAATTGACCGAATGTATTCATGAATTTATTCATCAATTGTTTTAATGGAGACATCCATGAAATCATACTTGGCAGAATCTTTTCTGAAGTATGTTTTTCCAAATCAGGACATCCATGTAAATGTTAATGATATCATGTAAACAATATTTTTCTCGTTTTCAACTTCCCTCAAACTTATGCCATCAGTGGAGCTACTTGCTATTGGTTTTGAACTAGACTATCAATCGTGAAAATGAACAAATTAACGAAGATTCCTCTTGGAGAATCCCAGATTCCCCAAATCTCTGAGGAAGATATAATATATTTTATTGCATATATTATCAAGAGAAAATTCATACTCATTAAAATAATTTAGATGCAGAATGAAACATTAAAAAAATTGAAGCATCTAATAATTCTTAGAGCAATTGAAGAATTGAGCGATAAGTTAAAAATCACTGTTGAAAACGCAAGCAATAAACACAGAATGATCAATGGAAACAGTTGTATTTGAAGTTTTGTTTAAGTTCTATAAATTGCTAATTGGTGTGGAAGACCCAAAAGTCCAAAATGGTAATGAAATTGTCTATGATATAACATGAGACTGTTGTAAGTTTGGTGAGCCTGATTTACACATTATCATGTCAGTTGGTGTGCATTTGATGAAAGATTTGTCAGTTGGCAAAGTCCTATACTAAATAAAGCCAAGAATGCTCTCGATAAAACATTCTACATTGTTGACTTTGATAAATGTACCAGGAGATCAATCAAATTATTTTATACTAAACTTCTCGTATTATTCTATTCTATTCAGCATTCGTAAACGATTCATACTCCATTCCAGAAAGATTATTTCAAATTATTATAATTTTATAACATGATTACAACTGTTTTACAACTGTATTTACAACTGTTTCTACTTCTCTACACCTGTTTCGTGGATTGTGTATTCAGTTGAATATTGATTGTATTGTCAATCTATTGCCAAAAAATATTCGACCTGGAGCTATCTCTTCAAGCAGAGAAAACTTCGTTTTCCGTGTTGGAGCAATACCTACTAATAGGCTACATCTAGGTTTTAGTAGGTATTGGTTGGAGTCATCAGCAGGTTATGGATTCTGCTTGTTTCACTTCACTTCTTCGAAACACATGAGAATGTTGCTAGAAATAATATTAAGTACACCACTAGTTTCTATAATTAAGTTGTAAGTTGAGTACCTGCAAGCCAATGTTATTGGCCATGTTACTGCAACCTAGGTACTCAACCTCTATTTATCATAATTTTCAAAAAAATTATTTCTAGTAAATTTGTTAAATTATTTAATTCAGAAAATAATATTTACTATTTTGAAACATCTCGTCCAATGTAATGCTCCTATCGGTGGCTTAATTTTTGTGAACTACTGGATGGTTTTTGCTGTTGAAAAACTTTATGATTATAGAAGTGAATAATTACTTCATTTTCTTTCATACTATTTATTTTTGATCAGTTATAATTGAAATTATGTTGATGGATTATCATTATCATGGGAAAAGATAAGCAAGTATGACTCGATCCACTCCTGCAATTACTAATTTATTAATTCAATCAGTTCTTCATTATTTATCATGAATCCTGCTTCTATTGCCCATTATGAAAGTGACACTATTCTACACACTAATTATTTCTATGATATTTATCAAGCTAGACTTGATTGTGAGTACCTATATTGATGTTCCAGTAACTCCCAACATCACTACATAGTATCGACTTGGTACTTCCAATAAGCTAATTGTTTTTATTTTGATAAATATTAATTTTAATCTGAATGTATGAATAGTAATTAGAAGAAATGCTTCCTACTAAAATGTTGTTAGATAGCCAATACCATAGCACAAGTAAAGATCTTTATGTTTTTTATGCATGTAAAAACACGTTAATCAAATACTCGTCATATTCCACAACAGTTGTTTCGTTGATTCAAAAGTATCTCAAGGTTGATCTTGAATAAATAAATAAATTGATAAGACAATTGAATTTTAGATCCAATAATTAGAAAACAATTTGAAGCGATTGAACAACATTCAGTTTTAACAATGTGATTTTCTTCCTTGCTTTGAAGTAGTTTCAATAGTAAATTTTTATAAAATTATTTCAATAAATGTTCTCCTAGGGTTTTCTCTCAACATCTCTCCAATTATTCAACTGGAGAATTTCAATCACATTTGCATTATGACATCATGGTGTAAACATATTTCGACCTTCCCATGGCTAAATTTTAACATATTGAAAAATATACATAGTAAATGAGTAATGAGAACCTTTCCATCTAGCAATCGTATTACTTCCATAAGAAAGTCAATAGTTTATAAATTACAAAGAGTATCGTCGTTTCGTTTTTTCAGTGATTGAGTCTAATGTTGTGGAACGGTAAATCGACTAAAAAAGAGCGTTAAAAAATTTGCGAAATACACATTGAACTCTCAATCACTAGAACATTTTTATGACAATTTATTATTAATTAATTATCCATTCTAATTGAGTGACACTCAGAAAGCACAATAGCCAGAGCCACCACGCAGCTATTGCAAAGATACTTCATGATTACTCTTGTAATAAAATGGGATTGAAAGGAAATGAAGCAGTGGCGCCGACTTTGGGGGGGCAAGGCACTTTCTGCCCCCTCAATAATCACTCAGGGGGGGCAATGCGTGTATTTTGCCCCCCCCCCAATATTTATAGATCACTAGAGAAATTTTCATCAATTTTTTGTGTATCAATTATCAATAAGTAGGCCTAAAGAATATTTTTGCCATCATCAATTCCAAATAGCTCAAATGAAACCAATTTTAAACAATGGTCTAGCTATTTTTATTACATTCACAACTGGAAACTGGACTATGATAGTGTGGAATGATATAGACCTACTATTATTATTTTGAAATACTACTTCCACATTGTCCACAAACCATAGAAATAGACGATCAGTCTCCTGTTTATTATTTGCATTACCCAGCTAGGCGTCTGGGCTTAGATTGTTATAGACGCATATGAGTCGTTAATTGCAACATTTTACAAGAACTTCATTCTTAATTAAATTTTTAATGTAAAACTCTCCCACTCTTCTTTCTTTGAAGATATAATACAGTCTATATAAATACAAAATCAAATACAAAATCTAGATAAACATAACAAACTCCACAATAATGGAACTAACATTCATAGCCAGAATTACTTAGTTTTCGAAATCACTTGCAAAGATGCAGTCTCACTGCTTGTATTGTGTATTTTTGTGTATTCTCACACCCCCCCCTCATTAATCTACAGTTTGCCCCCCCCCAATATTTTGATGAAGTCGGCGCCACTGAAATGAAGTGTCATGACATAATTTGATTGCTGTTATAATCTTATAATTTGGGATCTTCCAATTATCAGATCAAAAATGAGATATTACACATAGATGAAATTCTGAACTGCAGTGACGAATAATGAGTGAATAAAAAGGTAGGCTACATTTGATGAAATAGTTGGTAGATAATATTGTAAATGAGAAATAGAAACAATACTGTAGGCCTCATATACTATTACTTTATAAATTATTATCAATGGTGATTGAGAGATGTACAGTGTTTGTAGGAAGGTGTTTATTCCAGAAGATTTGTTGTGCTTTTGTGAATCAAGTTAACCAAGGAGATTCACAACTTATTCTCTAAAATTCAAAATGTATTTATTCTTTTAAATTGTGAATTGATTAAAATTACTCCATAAAAATATTCAGTAAGGTTTTTCTTATTGCTAGTTCAAAAATAAATCAAGAACTAAGTCAACCTTTATAACAACAGAAGTCGAAATCATTTCTTTAAAGGTACCTTATTGCATCTCTGAAGAAGAAAAATGTCAAATTTGTGTGCTAAAGAAACATCATTCCAGGTTTTTACCTTGCTCTACTAAATTCTTAATTGAATAAAAAACTAAGTTGTATACTAGAATTCTTCTTCATGTATCATTCACAAATCACAATTATTGAGAGAGAACGCTGTGAGTGAAATTTGACTTTGCTGGTTCACTTTAACAAATCATATTATTTATTTGCTGCTTAATATTATAAACCCCAAAAACCAGAGAAGTTATTGGGCAACTTACTCTAAAGTATAGCATGTAGCAGGTTTTTGAGCTGAATCATAATAGAAGGCCAACAAATGGTTGTTGTCATTGGACACGTTTCAAGGCGCTGGGCCGCATCTTCTGCAAATGATAGGTACTACAAAACATGACATTGAAAAATTTGTACAAGAACGATGGAAATTTTAGAAAAAAATATTAAATAAGTATAGGCCTGGGCCTAATAAACAGAATCAGCCAAAATAAAAAGTTCTGAAATGGTACTTAAACAATAGTACATGAACAGTTTTAGTACGGTACTGTTTCTTTTGGCTGATACCTGATAAGCAGTTAATATCCAAATATTTCGTTCGAAATGGAAGTTCGTATTTTAGGGCAATTTCTACTCTATAATCCATATATCAGATATTCTTAACATAACCACAGTATTAAATACTAAGTACACAGTATTAAATACTAAGTATACAGTATTAAATACAGTAAAAAATACCACAATATTAAATTTTACTAAGAAAAATCTTTCAGAATTTAAGGAAATTACATATCAATTTAGTTGAGCCACTGAATGAATTTACTACTAAAATTTGTATTTTCAAGAGAATGATTTCTTGAAATAGATAATTTCATCTTGTTTGACAAAATAATTGGCCTAATTGATTTGATCGTGATTCTCAGGCTATTGAATGCTCCTCTTGATAAGTCATCCACTACAAAATCTCAATCAATTTCATTTGATTCGGTATACTAGACAAAAATACATCCCGACACATAGACTCTTTAGTGGGATGCTACCTACATGATAGGTTTAGTAAAGTAGTGTAAGAATGAAACAGAGTCTCATATTGTCATATGGCTTTATATGCGTAATTAATAATGTCTCTGGGCATGGGTTACATGTCAGTGGAGAAACAATAACAACAACAATTGTAATCTGTTACTGGAATATGAGGCGAAGGAACCCACCTTGTGAGTAGAAAGCCTCCTTCAAGAAAGTCATATAAAAATTTGTTGATTAAATGTTGATGAAGTGGAATTTTTCCATAAATCCTCTTAGAAATAAAGTGGATCCGTGACAACATCTTAGTTCTTTCATTTAAGTCATATTATGCATATTTTTTAAATAAAAATGTATAATGATTGGTAGAACAGAGTTCTAGTTTATTCTTTGTTTTCATTTCTTCATTATAAATTTGGTATCGATACTGAAATTATAAGGGTTCCATTTCATCTGCATTACCAAGTCTTGTACCAGTAAGGTATTGGTATTTCAAGTACGGTATTATTCTTGCAAGCTCAGAAGACACGCCTTTTAAATGTAAAGTGTATTGTAACGGTGTGTCTTCTCAGCTCTTGAGAACTCATTCATTTTTCAACCCCCTCAACTCATGTATTTTTCAACCCTTTTTGTAAATATTTTACTCAATTTCGTGTGTCTCGTGTTTGTTTCAGATCGAGCCGTTTTCATCTGGAACACCAAGGACTGGAAAGGAAAAGAACACAAATCTCTGAGACAGAACATCGAGCTGGACCATGCCAATCTGATCAAGTGGGCCCCCAACTCCAAGGCGCTTATCATCAACAGAGCGACAGAAAATCAAATTGAGATCTACAAAGTCAACAAGACTGATTCATGGATCACTTGTTGTCCATCTGGAATCAAGTTTCCAAAGGTAACCTATAATTAGTACGAAAAATGTTGTGTTGAATTAAAAATAACTACCTACTAAAAAGGGTTACTTTAATTGCTATTTTTATTTACTAACATAAATGGAAAATAGTAGACTCTCTTGAGAAGTTCGGCTCTTATTACTAACAAAAATATTTTTCATCCATTTTAATTTCATTGAAAACTGAGGCTGCATAATAATTAAGATACTAATTGTTGTGAATGTACATAGTGGATTCTCTGCAATAATATATTACTAGACTAGACTAAAATGTATACGGTACTAATCATTCGAATAAATACCGGTATTCAACTAGTGTACTCAAAAGAAGATGTTCATCTTGAATGTGTATTATTATACTGTATTAGACTTTTTTGTGTGTTGAACTATTCATTGATTACTATTTATTGCTCAATTACTACCTAATTCAATTTGAAAATTAGGTTTGTGTGTTTAATTTATAGTTCATTGAACTCTCTTTCATATTGTTCAGTGAGAATTATCTTGCTTCATTCAATTCTAAGTTAGTAGTGTAGCCTACATATTTCATATAACTGTTCTACAATAATTCATGTCAAAATAATATTTCTCAACTGTTTTACAATAATTCATGTCAAAAATAAAGCCAAGAATTTTTGGTTTTAATTTGAAGCATTCCGATAAAACAACAGTAATAAGTTACCTAACTCATGTTCTTTAATTTTTAGAAGAAAAGTAGCTCAGAACAGCCAATAATAAGAAATCTGAAGTTTCAAAAAACAACATTCTAATGTTTTCTTTTCCTTCTACATTTCTACACCACAATTCCATTAATACTTTTTTTATTATAGATCAATGTTTTAGTATTCACAATTGTAATAACTCCAATTCCTTGCAGTATTTATTGAAAACATGAATCTGATCTTTAATAATAGGCCTACTCTCAATTATCTTATTATTTAGACTTATTTTTCCAAGTGTATTAATATTTCTGCTATTTTTGTGAGTGTGTTACTATTAACAGTACCATCATCTTCAATTTCTTGTAGCAGTGTTCCAGTAATCTTTGAAAACTGAACTTAATATTTAATATAGTAAATATCTATTTATTATATTTAACCAAGTTCGAGAGTGAAATGCTTCTCCTCGTAAGTAAATGAGTAGATGCCTCTAATTTCCAAATAAAATGAACTTCCTCTTTCCTTTGCTGATAGTCATTATTTTTCTTTCACAGCTCCATGAGGACGAAGCAATCTCGATTGGAATTTCGGTGACTGGAAAGTACATGATGAGCTGCTCGGCTAATGACCAGCTGACAATTTGGGATTTGAAGGGAACTGTCCTGGAAACTCTGGAAACTTATTTGATCAGAACATACAAAGCTCAAGTGTCTCCATGTGGCAGATTCGTTGCAGCTTCCGGTAAAGTCTCGTTTCTATTACTATAGTCTGTCCAAGCAAAGAAGACAATCTGGCAAAATGGGAAAATGACTCCATCTCGGTCAATATTGGTTCAAAAATGATAATTTCAGTCTCAAATTGTAGGGAACATTCAGATCTTAAATTAGAGACCAAATTGCAAGTAATAATTTTCGAACTAATATTAACCGAGTTTTAGTCATTTCCTCATCTTGCTAGAATGTCTCCTTTGCTTGAACAGACTACAAAAGTCGTAATGGCACATGTTCCTGAGATCCAATAAAACAGGGAGTTGTATAGAGGGTGTATAGAATAGTAGAGGTGGGGCAGACTTGAACAGCTGGCTGGGAAAGCTATTATACTGACGTCACGGAGTTCCTCTAGTCAAAAATTTAGCATTGATTTCCCTATCCTTGAAAAAATAGTACCTTTTTCCAATTTACGAAATACAGAATTGTTTAGTGGATAAATTTCTTATACGAGCTTGTAGAGAAATTAAAAACCTACATTTTGAGTGATTTAAATCTATATTTTACTCAAATTTAACATGAGAAAAAGTCAGTTAACGTGTCTTGGGAATGCTCTCCAGCTGGGCTAATTTAATCATGAGTAGCAATGCTATTTTAAGATACATTTATAATATCATTGCATTCGATAGCATTGCTATCTATAATAGCATTAGCCCAGCTGCAGAGTATTCCCGAGACACGTTAACGGACTTGGGAATACTTATACTTGGGAATACTTAAATCATGTTAAATTTGAGTAAAATATAGATTTAAATCACTCAAAATGTAGGTCTTGAAATTCTCTACAAGCTCATATAAGAAATTTATCCACTAAACAATTCTGTATTTCGTAAATTGGGAAAAAGCGTACGATTTTTCGTCAAGGACAGGGAAATCAATGCTAAATGTTTGACTAGAGGACCTCCGTGACGTCAGTATCATAGTCAGCTGCTTCACTCTGTCCCACCTCTACTATTCTATACACCTTGGTATAGAGGAAATGGTCAGCTGATTTTTGATTTGCATTGCTCCATACAACTACGTGTTTGTAGTAATGGAAAATGACTTATAGTAATGGAAATACCCAAGGTGTATAGAAGAGTAGAGGTTGGGCGGAGTGAAGCAGCTGGCTGTGAAAGTTATAATTTTGACGTCACGGAGTTCCTCTAGTCAAAAATTTAGCATTGATTTCCCTATCCTAGACACAAAATTGCGCACTTTTTCTCAATTTACAAATTATAGAATTATTTAATTGGTAAATTTCTTATGTGAGCTTGTAGAGAATTTCAAGACCTACATTTTGAGTGATACAAATCTATATTTTATTACTCAAATTTAACATGAGAAATATTGAGAAAAAGTCTGTTAACGTTTCGTGGGAATGCTCTGCAGCTGGGGTAATACAATTATGAATAGCAATGCTATCGATTGTAATGCTATTATGAATGTTCCCTTTCAATAGTTCATCAAGCAAGTCTTGTCATTCAATTCGAGCGCAATGTTATAATATAATAAAAAAACTTCTTCCAATATAATAAAATGTATCAATTATGCCTCAATAACGTGTTTACTCCCAGTGTTTTAAAATCTGAATTGTTCAACACAGCTTGTATAACAACACAAATTATCAATCAAATAGTTTCAAATTTTATTTCCATAGAAGTCTCGTTAAGAAGGTAGAATTTTTTGAGAATCTTTTTGTTTGTTTGGTACAGATACAGTATATCTATATATACCATGAACTAGGTAAGATTTTTTTAAAGATCCCCATCACACTTTATCCAGGCTTTGGACTGGCTGAAGGATTAATAGCAATGACATTTTGATCCTTCAGGCGTTTTTAAAATCTATGTACGTATTTACATTTTTACACTTATTTGCACATATTTATACGAGTATATCAGCTTATATATGTTTTGCGACAAATATACACACTTCCACACTCATCAACATTAAAATATATTTACACGTATTCCCACGAGTTTAATACTATATATGTATATTTTGCGACATTAATACACATTTCCACACGCATCCTAATAATTAGAATTGAAATATTGAGATTTAAACGTACTGACAGTAATTACATTCTTCCAATTTTTCTTCTCTCTCTCCTAACATAAGATTTTAGCCATTTTTTTGTTCTTTCGCAAATGCAATTACTTCTTATTCAGATATACTAGCCTCATCATTATTCTCCTTCTTACAAACAACTCAATTATTTCATCGTCAAACTCTCTAGTTTCACTTTTTATGAATTTTTCAAGTTACCTATCCTTCAAACCAGCCGATTTTGTATGTCCTCTTCAACATATTTCAAGAAAGACTCTTCCATCTGAGATATTACTTTTCCGAACTCAATCGTAGGTTCTGTCAGTCCTCCAATAGATAAGCTTTCGGACCCAAGACTCTTTCTCTCGATTTCTCAAATAAGTATATTCTCCTGTGAGGAATTTTTTCTTTAAATTTTCTTGCAATCCATCCACTTACTTAAATAGCGAATACCATCAGAAGTGACAGATTCTTGAATGTTTGATCATCTCAACTCTGTCCATGTCTCCATGTCCACCAATTTGTTCTCTCATCTCCTCCACATCTACCTGTGATTCGAACTCCGTGACGTCAAAATGATAACTTTCACAGCCAGCTGCTTCACTCCGCCCCACCTCTACTCTTCTATACACCTTGGGAAATACCTACCTTTAGTAGGGTATAAGGTGTATAGATACTGTATAATCAGAGATTCATTATACAGTCTCTATAGTAGGATATATTTTCAAATAAGAATTTTGTTTCTGTCAAACTGCTTATAGATAACTGTATAATCAAACGTACAGTACCATGATAATGGTTCCATGACATAACCTAGCTTAGTGCATGATTGCTAGCAGCTTTGGTACCGTACTGCATCAATTCAATTCCAAATGTTAAAGTTCTTATTAGATCTAGGGTCTGTTGAATAGAATTTACATGTAAAAACTGACGTTAAAAATTATAATTCCAATTTAAAACAGGGTTATCAGCATTGATGTTGATAGGATGTCAAAATAAATAATAAAAATTGATAGTTGAATTAAACTTGTGCTTTGGCTTATTACACAGTAATTTGTCACATGGCACTGACTCTCAACTTACCATGTCAGTCAGAATTAATTATAAAATTGGAAGATAATAAAAAATTGATATTTAAACTAAATTTTTGCTTACTTCAAATGGTATCTAATACATACTTTGAAGTTCATTTATGATGTCAGAAATTATTATAAAATGAAAAGATGGAGAATAGACTAGAATTACTTTCCTATGAAATGTGCATTCTATCACGAATGGTGAAAAATGAACATAATGGTGAAAATAAAAGTACATCATGAATCTTTGTGCTTTATTTCTGTGCTTATTTCATACCGAATAATATTGCTATTAAAATATCCACAGGTTTTGCCCCCGATGTGAAGGTATGGGAGGTTGTATTCAAAAAGACTGGCGAATTCAGCAAGGTATCCAGAGCATTTGAATTAAAAGGACATAAGGCAGCTGTTTACGACTTTGCATTTAACTGTGATTCCTCAAAAATGGCCACCGTGTCCAAGGATGGTACCTGGAAAGTCTTCAACACAAAAAGTAAGACCAAAAAAATAATAACTTGATAAAGTAAACAATTAAAGTTGATTTTAATAAACTAGTATAATGAAATGAGTATCCAATATACGCATAACATTGAGGAACATCAAACAACCTGATTAAATTTTTTTATTGCGGATGATGCCCCCATAAGCATTTTAGCTTGTGCGTGGGTAATGGATATTGAGTTCGAAGGTGATTGATAAGGTAGAAAACACCCCAAATTGCCTACTGGGACTCGAACCCAGACCAGGCAGTGCTAGTGAACTGAAGGTTGTGACGCCCCAGCCCACTGCGCCAACCTGGCCGGCAATTATGTTGGTATGCACGATTTGAAGATTACATTTGGGAAAAATCATATCAAGATTAATTATTAACATAGTTGCAAACGTGTAACAAACAGTATACGCCTACCGTACCCAAGGTTCATATATAGTTTTTTTTTGTTTGTCAATGGCGCAACAGCCCTACAAAGGGCCTAGGCCTACTAGCTGGTTGCCAGTTTCATATTCACTAAACTATACAGTCCATCCAAGCAAAGAAGACACTCCGGCAAGACGGGAAAACGAACCCAGCCCGGCCAATACCGGCCCAAAAGCCATAAATTCTCAAAAGAACCCACAGCCCCCGAACCAATACCGACCGAGCCGAAGCCACCCCCCACCCCGCCAGAATGCCCTCCCAGCCCAGACAGAAAATACAGCAGGCGAATAATCATCAACCAGGATAGAGGTAACGTGTGGTTAGCACGTTGATCCTCTCAACCATAAGCCAGTCTTCACAACCAAGTGAAGATGCAGAACACCTCTGAATAACATGCAGACTATATATACTAACCTTGTACTGTACCTACTCATATTATGAGACTCAATGTATAGACCTCTTTTGAAAGTAAATTACTGTTTATGTACCTTCGAACTCTTTATTGAACATATAAACTGAAAATATTTGGGCCTATAGGAAATCATTATAGCATCATTATTATATAATGATTTTTTATTGTTTAATAATTAATGTTGATGAGAAATAATAAGACAGATATTGTCAATACCACTAGTTTTTTGAAATATTTTCACAATAGTACCATGGTTTCAGGGCTATACCTGCCCCATCCTCAGCTAATTTGTGCTTGGGTAGGCTGCAAGGAACAGCAAGTTTTATTTGAGGTTAGGTGTTAAGGCTACAAAGAGGAAGTGAGGAGGAAGGCAGTGGGAATTTATCAGACATTACATTATATAGGTTATCAATTATTAGCTGAGGATGGGGCAGGTATAGCCCTGAAACCATGGTACTATTGTGAAAATATTTCAATAAACTAGTGGTATTGACAATATCTGTCTTATTATTTCTCATTATGGAACAATAACAACAATATCTCATCCAATACAATTAATTTTCTTTCTTTTAATTAATGTTGATATTGATTTCATTTTCAGTTGAGTTTGAGAAGGGAGAAGACCCTCATCTGATTCTGACCGGCGACTATAGACGTCTAGGAATGCATCCGAAAATTGCCTTCTCACCCAACGGAGAAGTGGTGGTTGTATCTTGTGCGGATACCCTAGCCTTCTACTCGGCCTTGACTGGTGAATTGGATGCTTGCATTGAAGAAGTCTATTCAGGTAGGAGCTCAAGATTTCACTATTATAATTCTGTTCAGTAATACTGTAACGGATTATTCAAGAACTCGGCTTGATAGGTGACAAAAAAGAAACCATTCAAAAACATTTATTATTGTTCTTTATTATAAACATTATTATTGTTCGAAGTATACAGCGTGATTGGCTTGTTTTACTGGCTCTTGAAAAGCATATATCACAAGCAGAAATTAATAAAAATGTTGTTAAGAAAAGTGTTCACTGCTCAATTCACTTTACAGTTTTCTGTTCAATTTACTTTAAATATGATTCATTCAGTTGAAAGATACACGAGTTAGTATTAGAAAAGGTCTTGGATAATTAGTGAAACGTTTGTCTGTTTTCTATTTTTTCGTTTAATACATGTATCCTCTCCAATAAATCATATTTTCAAATAATAGAACAGTGAGCATAAAATGATAAGTTGGAAGTAGAAGGAGCAATGTTCCGCCACTTTTTTATCGATAACTAAGGATTTCTGGACCCATGCTTTTAGTAATAGTAACTGTTTATTTATAATGAACTTTGAAAGTACCAGTAACATTAAGAGAATCACGCTGTAAGTTACATGAACTCATTTTTAAGTACTTGTAGAAAAGTAGTGACTATATTCTATAATTTTTTTACTCGTTGATGTAACTCTCCTACTAGGAAGGTGTCAAGTGTTTCGGAACGTGTTATTCATACTTAATCTATGTAAGCCCTATTCACGATTACTTGAAACAAAATAAAAATAAAACTTTTTGCATATGTGTACGTGAAATTATGTGCGGTTTATTACTAATACACGAATTGGCAAAGCATTGACAATGCGTATGTGTGCGTGAGTGTCCGCAATTTTTTTGTCAGGATTGTGTTGTATAGTTTTTGTCTCAAGTTATTTTTAGTAAAGTATAGTTGTGTTCGTAATACACCATTCATGATTCAGTATGTTTGACGACAAAAGAATCTTGAATGTTCCATCTAATTCGAAATAAATTCAACTGCATACACATAGCTATGTATAGCTGACGCCAAAAAATTAGGTGGTTCCGTCTGATCCTTGTGAGCTCCAAAAGCCGATATTGTCAATCACAGTTGTCATCAAGATAATGTTTTTTTTTAAATCAGAAGAGACAATTATTTCAGCTCTACATCAGCTGTTAGTAGGTCATATCACGTACGAGATACAGACGAAACCGCCTTACTTTTTGGCATCAGCTAATCTCTCGTCTGTGTGAAGTAAATTACTGTACAGTTGGAAAAATTATTATCCTTGAGGACGAGGTGCATGCATACTATATGCAACCTTTCGTGTATTCTCATCTTCAATTTCCTTTATCATGGTTATTAATATTGCCTCAATTGAAACTTGAGTTCAGTTATATTGAATATTCAGTCAATGATTGTTTTTTTTCATCCTGTTATCGAGGAAAAATTGGGTCCCCGTTGGAATATAGTAATTGGTCTATAATATATCATAATATAGTTAGTTCATTGTTTTATCTATCAAATAGAAATTTATTCTTGAACAATTTGTTATAAAAAATAATGTTAGTCTGTCCAAGCAGAGAAGACCCTCTGGCAAGATGGGAGAATGACTCAAGCTTAGTCAATATTGGTTTAAAAATAATCAATTTGATCTCAAATTGTAGAAAACAATTTGATATACTATAAAGACCACACTTATAATTCTTGAACAAATAATTGACCTGGAGTCATTCTCCCATCTTGCCAGAGGCTCTTCTTTTCTTGGACAGACTATACCCACATTTATTACAAATAAAAAATCTCTACGAATATGAATATCAAACCTTTGTGAGTATACATTTACAACACGAATTCATTGGGAGGGATTGAAGTGTGAACAAGAAAGTGTTAATTCACTGAACTAAACCATACTTGAAGTGTGAACAAGAAAGTGTTTATTCACTGAACTAGAACATTCTTGATGAGTTTCAATTGAGAGGGCCATGAATTCTTATCTGTCCCATGCTATTATAAGTATTCTAAAAACCGAACCAGATCAATCATTCCATTCAATCCCATTTTGGAAATACGAGTTGGTTGATACAAAGTTTATCCGGCAATTATTTTCAAGTGAAAGTTGTATCCATCCGCATGATGAGTGGGCTACATTTCAATGTTTATGGCTTTTTCGAGAAACAATAAGGTGGCCCAGACAAGAAGATAGATTTCAATGAGATTCAATCACTTCCTTACTACACCAAAGACAATCTACTTAGTTAATAGTAGTCAATCAAATAGTAGTTAGTCTAAGCTACTACTAGGCTCAGAATTAGATTTGTGGAATATTATGTTTTATTGTATTTTCAATGCTCAATGAAAACAGTTGGAAACTAACATTTTTCAATTGTTATAGTTTCTTTCTAAATACATTTCCTCTTCAGATATCTTGTTTATGTCTGAATGTGTTTTCTATGCTTATTAATAATGCCAAGCTAAGGCCTTAAAAGGTAGAATATAGCCAAGGCTAGTAAATCTTACCAGGTGGGATATTTTCCTGGAAATTATGGTTCACAAATCTGACGTCACTATTTTTCTACAGTGTCGCACTCTAGCGCCCAAAATGAAAAGCACAGCTGATGAAAATGTAAACATAACCTATTTTCATTAGTGTTGAAGAATAGTATTGTTGTAATTAATTCTGATGAGTTTGGAACATCACAATTAACAAGGAAACAATATTTTTAAGTTGTCCCAGTTGTTTTGTAGTGAAATATGATTATTTCCATTTTTATAATCATATTTGCATAGTTTGGACCCACCAAAGCTTATTTTTTTCTCAACGAGAGCGCCAGCTTCTCGAATCTTTTGCCCCAATTTATGACAACAATAGCATTATATTGTTCTAATATCACAACATTATTCATCATTATACGACTGTAATAATACTCAATAAATTAATACATCATTTTAAAATATTTTCACATTTTTTTCATTGATATTGAGCTTTTTACATGATATTATTTTATTATTCAATTCTCTGTGGAACAGCTGGAAAATTGGAATCCTAGATACATGTTGAATCATAAATATAGGTATAAAGCATAATGTAAAAAATAAAACTAGTGACGTCATCTGGCAGGAAAAAAGTGGACTGCTGAGCTCTTATGGACGCTGGCCTACCTGGTAGATTTACTTACCTTGGAATATAGCAAGGTCATTAGAATAGAGAGGAAACAGTCAGTGGCGGTTCCAGACCTGAAAAACTGGGGGGGGGGGGGCAAGGGCTCAAATTCACGAGTGATTTTCTAGGGGGAGGGGGGCTGGAGTTTATAAAAGGATATTTGGGTGCCCTTACACCTACTCTAGATAGTAGAGTTCCCAGGCGTCTTTTTTCCTTGGGAAAAATTAAAAATATCATGACAAAATAAATAATTAGTCCAACTCAATTTGATTTTTTCTCGAGCTAGGTTAAAAATGTTGATGCCTTGAAAACTTGTCCTTATTTTATTTAAAAAAAATAATAGTCTTGAGGTTCAAGAGTAGATAATTTGGCAATAATTTCTACTAACTACTATTGAATTGAATCCAATAGTTTCATACTACAGCACACAGTGTTTCAGAAGGATGCGCAATACTTCTCAGGCTGTTACCTTATATCAAGTAGAGAAAAAAGTGGAACATAGGTACCCTCGAAAATGCTTTGTTATCGAGATAACAATGGAGAGAAATTGAAA
The DNA here is from genome assembly GCA_017141385.1 of Sogatella furcifera. NCBI lineage: Eukaryota > Metazoa > Arthropoda > Insecta > Hemiptera > Delphacidae > Sogatella > Sogatella furcifera. The sequence continues at coordinate 16,170,778 of CM029555.1, forward strand.
TTTTTCAGAAAGTATTGATTTTTAGAGGTTTTATTCAAGTTATAAAATGATTTATTACCAAGTCAAATTACAACATGATAAATTCAAACAAATCTTAAAATTGCGACTTTACAGTAATTTTTCACTTATTCAATGTTTTGTCTCCTTTTGATCGCGATTTCTGAGATTTAGGTAAAATTTACACAATCAACGCTATTCAACTGTTATCTCTTCAGAATATCTTCTGATTCTCTTCAACTTCTATCAATATCAAAAAATTATGGTAGCATATTTGCTCTATTATCTCAATAACCATTCAAGTTAAAAACTCCTCATAAAACAGTCATTGAATTCCTCAGATTCACAACTCCATTTCACATGGGAATTGATAATTTTAGAATCTGAATAAAGCCAGTGAAAAAATGAATATTTCTCAAGAAATTTGAATTGTTATCTAAGCGGTAACAAAGCGTTTTTGGTGATATGTCCCACGGAACTTTCTCCTCTACTTGGTGTAAAGAAACAGCTTGAGAAGTATTGCACATTCCTTCTGGAACACTCTGTGTAGTATGAAAAATTTGGAATCAACTCAATAGTTGGTAAAACTTATTGCCAAACAATCTACTTTTGAACCTCAAGACTACATTTCTTAAAAAAATAAAGCCAGATTTTCAAGGCATTAAGATTTTCAACTTAAAAAAATCATCAAATTAAGTTAGACTGGTTACCGGTATTTACTCTGTAATGATATTTTAGATATGATGCAATCATCATAATCCACTTCATTGTAGATAGAGGACTCCAAATAACCTTAATTCATGGAAGATATTGGCAAGCTTCTTTGACTGACGAAGTACCAAACTATAACATGAGTGAGGATTTTCAATTAGGCTTAGAAAGTCCATATGAACTCCCAATAACAGATATTATCTATTCTATAAACCATTAAATAGTTTTTTTATGATTTTAGTCCACACTAAATTAATTATTTTAGAAATAATTATATTATGTGCGTCTAACTAGAAAAACAATTGGAAAATTTCCCATGAAAACTGGGGGGGCAGCTAACCACCCAGCCCACCCCTGGAACCGCCACTGGAAACAGTCATCGTAACCGTACCCGGAAGAAAACCGTGAGTCATTGGAACCACAGCTGTGAATTTCCCAACTTTTAGGCTGAGGCCGCACTGCCGGTGGGTAGAGCCTGGAGGGTGGAGGGTAGTTGGTAAATCTATAGAACATTCACACCATCCACAGTAATACATCATATGAATTATGATGTGTTCAGCCACCATCTTTAAATTCTTAAATATGGACAACATAACCTCAAAAAACAGATTTACGTCATACCATTCATACGATGTATTACTGTGGATGGTGTGTATGTTCTATAGATTTGCCAACTACCCTCCACCCTCCAGGCTCTACCAACCGGCAGTGCGGCCTCAGCCTTAGTGCCAGCTAGGTTTGCTTAACACCTGTGGCTCCAATGATGTCAGAACTCACAGTTTCCTCCCGGGTACGGTTATCTTTCTATTCTAATTACCTTAGAATATAGTACAGTAGGACAAATAATACAGGAAACTTCAATCAAAACAATACTGGATACTCTGTAAGTCAGCATTTTGTAAAATGGAATCCGATTGATGAATAAATCTAGTTCCCATAGAATAGAGATTGATTGACCATATTCACAAATTGCAAATCTGAATTTATTGTCCGGATTCAATTATATCTTATGTAAAGTTTTTAAAAGTCACCTACGGTTTGTAATGAATAGCCTAAATGAGTTTGTAATGAGTAAGCTGTCTTGTCTGCTTCTTGTGCACTCAAAATCTGATGTTGTCAATATATTAATTGTTTGTCAATCGCTCAACAGCCCATGAAGGACCTAGGCCTAATAGGTGGTTGCCAGTTTCATATTCTCTTCACTATACAGTCCGTCCTAGGAAAGAAGACCTCGGCAAGACGGGTAACCACTCCAGCCCGGCCAATACCAGCCATAAATTCTCAAATAGAACCCACAGTGACCAAGCCAAAGTTATCCCCCACCCCGCCAGAATTCACGTTTTGCCCAGACAGACCATACAGCAAGCGAATAATCATCAACCAGGATAGAGGTAATGTGTGGTTAGCACGTTGATCCTCTCAACCATAGGCCAGTCTCTGCAACCAAGTGTTGATGCAGAACACCTCTGAATAACATCCAGTTAATCAGTTAGAGTGTGATGCAACAGTTACTATTCCTCCAGAGATGGTAAACGACTGATTGCCTTTACTAACGACAAGTCAATCTCCCAAAGTGTCAATCATATAGAGTTGTCATTTAGCTGTGCCAGATGATGTTTTAAAGTCAAACGAGACAATATTTGTGGATAAAATTTATAGGGAATAATTTCTGTGTTTTCACTCTCAAATTTATTGTCAATAAATGCTTTACATCAGCGGCTTTACTATGCTACATCACTTTCACAAGAGACAGACAAAACCTCCCAACGTTTTGGCGTCAGCTGTTCATTGAATTTTGTAAGAAGTCCTCATCCTTCTTCCTGGATTAGTAGGCCTAGTCTTCTTGACGCCATCAATATTTATTCTAGCCGGATTGCAATTATATTATTGGTTTTTCTCGACCAGTTTTTCAAATTGTTTGATTATTAAAACAGGTCGGCCGTATTCATTAACTTGATGCATAAGCTGTTGACTTTAGTTACTCGCATCCGTGATTATTTAAATGTCCCAATTGAAAATAATCTAGGTCTTGTGTGTAGATCTAGTCCCTTCCTAAAGCCAAACAACATCGTTAGTGAATACTGAAATTAATCTCTGAAGACTCCACTGCAATTTTATGTACTACATATAATGTTCTAGTGATTTAGTTGTGCATCTTCAAATGATCAAGCACTGTAAAATTCATCATATGCCTTTATCATCATATTTTATTTCTTCCATTCTAAAATAAAAAAATTCGTTCTGGCAGCTGGCGGTCGGAAAGATTGCATTTCAAATGCAATTCTATGATAGCTCAAATCATATGACTTGAGCCGCGTATCGACAGTCCGAGGCATGTGCTACGAATGCCTCGCTGTACAGTCTGTTGACACAAAAAAAGAGTACTACTACTAGTCTACTATCTACCGCGTATCGACAGTCTGAGGCATGTGCCACACATGCCTTGGACTGTCGATACCGGGTTTGCTAGCAGCGAGGCAAATGCTGCACATAATTCGCAGCGAGCAGTGCCTGTTGCCTCGCAACGCACAACAAACAATTCTACAAACTAACCTCAAAATTGTACCCCATTCCTATGCTTTTTTGTGATTAATTCTATTTGGGTGCAGAAGGTTCTAATAGGCAATAATAAGCATTGCCTTGAATTTTTATCTACAAATTGAGCACAAACTAACCTCCAAAGTCCAAATTATCAATTGTCAGAGCTTATAGTTGCTTTGTCTCCCGCTTGATGGCGCCAGTCAATTTGTTCACGTGCTCGCATTTTTGGTTACAAAAAATGCAGATTTTTTATTATAATTATCTTTATTATAATTATATACTATATACTATACTATAATTATAATTATTTTTGATTATTGCAGATTATATTCACACATATGCCTCAGCCATGAGTTTAAACTTTTTTTGCGTCACCAGACTGTACTGCAAGGCATTTGTGGCACATGTCTCGGACTGTCGATACGCGGCTTTATAATGAGCTATTCAGGGTATGAATTCAAAAGTGCCGTTTTCGAAAAACCCATGAAAACACAATTTTCGGCATATTATTCGCCATTTTCTCCGCCACTTTTGATTGGATTTTATTCTTTAATGGCTCAAATTGTAGGGCATAATAGGGGTATTATATACACCAATTTTCAAAACGATCAAGTTATTGGTCGATTTGTAGTGATTTTTCTAAACTTTCATCCCCTTTTAACCCCTACCCTTGAACCAATTTGGGTGGTTAACGAACTTGACCGAGATATTAACACTAATGATTTTTGCATTGCCTGCTTTCTACATTGGAGAAACAACCACTGCCCTAAACCTCCGAATCAACAATCATAGGGCTTCCTTCAAAAATAACACCTTCTTACCTATCCCTACCCATGGCTCCGAGCACAACAAGAACTTTGATGAATGCTTCAAAATCAAAGTTCTTGCCACCCTCCCTCCCTCAGCTCCCTCCATTGATGTGAAAACAAAAGAGTTAGCCTTCATTTGGGTGCTTGGAGCCACATCAATCCCTGGCCTCCCAGACAGCAATAGTTCTAAAAATCCTACATACACATCCAGGATCAATCTATCTAATTTTAGTTTCAATCTGATATCCAAATTTATTCTCGATAATAATTTTTACTTTCAACCAATTTTACTTTAAATTAAATTTAGTTTCATTTTATCCTTTTTTTATACACATTTCAACTAAAAACCATCAATAATCTAATTATAAATTCATTTACATCCTATAATGTTATCCTCTTGTCCAAAAAATCCCTAACATGGCTTCCCCCCAATCCATACTTCCTCAATCTGTGGTACTCCTTCAGTTTATGCTACTGCACTAAGGACTCTGTGGATTCAACATTCTGCTGTGAACTGAAGAAGGTGGCACAGCCACCGAAATATTTTCACCTTAAAATGTAAGTTTATTTGTGTTGTGTTTTTCTTCCTATCCATCACTTAAATCTGTCTATTTGTGAAATAATTATCTATAAGTGACTTTAAATGATGTGCTATATATATATATATATATATATATATATATATATATATATATATATATATATATATATATATATATATATAAATTATGTAAAGATAAACAATGGTAATGCTGATGCGCATCTTTTCTTTGTAGCCGCCTGTGGCGCGCAATTATCCTCAGTCTGAGTTTTGCTACCGAATTGTACACATGTAAATTAATAAAGTTTTCTTTTTAAAAACGTTGTTTTCTATTGGATAAACGTTTCTGGCGCCCGAACAGGGACTGGGTGACGAAAATTAGTGATCATTCATCAGTGAATTTTCGGTGAATTTCAATTCTTTACACTCGCCCTAAAAGTGATATTTTCGCGAACGCAAATGTGTTAGTTCGTGTTGTGTGATACCTCTCGGAAGTGAACTCAGTACTCATCAACCTGGAGACTGGAGGCCGCTCATTACGCAGCCGCTGGATCCCATTTCAAAAACCTCCCAGATTTCAACATCGCCCAAATTTGAGGACTTGTTGGGAGGAAGTGGAGGCGGAAGACAACATGATGTCCGATGACTCGCAAGCTGCTCACCAGCAACCCATGCGACAGGTACAACTCATTTCTAAACCAATTTCCAAGGATGACACCGATCTAATACCCGATTACAGTGGTGATGCTATTGACTTAGTACCCTTTCTCGAAGTAATCAAAACTTTGTATGAATCATATTGTGCATCGAACATTCAAGAAAAGGAAACCAATCACTTACGTCTTCTTTGTCATATCAGAAAAAGACTTCACGGTACTGCACTGGCCGTTGTTCTAAATTCTCCTAGTCAAACAGTTCTTGAAATAAGTTCCGCTTTAAAAGACAATTTCGCTGATAACCGTACTGTTCATCAACTAACCACTGAACTACTTCATTTGAAACCAAATTCAAAAGCACACCCTCTAAATTTTGTGAACATTCTCGAAGAAAAACGCACCACGATCATTGCCCGACACAAGTTAGATGGAGTGAAAGATGAATTCCTCGAATTCATCAAAGAGCAACTCGATAGGCAGGTCATTAATGTGCTCGTGGACGCCTTGCCCTATCAACTAGGAGCCCACCTGCAAACACTAAATGTTTCCAACTTGCAACAAGCTAGACAAGCTATTATCAGTAATAGCACCGCTGTTTTGAAACATTTAGGGTTCACAACAGACGTTACGAAAATGCAGAGTAGGAACTACGTCGATCATCAGATCTCCAACCAACAGCAGAGACAACAAAATTTTCAAAATAATTCTAGACAAACTAACCAAAATCATGTGTTTCCAAAATCTCGTCAATTCAATCAAAATCAAATGCAGTCGAAACCGCAATTTAATCAGAACCAATCATTTTCGAAACAACAAAGTTTCAACTCTTTCAGACCTTTCAATCAAAATAGGAATTTCAATCCAAATTACAATAATTCTTTTCAAAATCGATCACCTGGATCCTTCCAGAAACCAGCTCAAAATCAAGATGTTTCTATGAGAACAATCTCTACTTTCAAAAACCCACATCAAGTACATTTTACGGAAGCTGAATGTGACGAATTCGAACAAGTTAATGACTTCGAACAAGTCAATGACTTCAATGATTCCGAACAATTTGATCAATGCCAAGGTTATTGCGGTAATCCTTCCAGACTTGAAAATCTGGAACAAAAACTTGATGAATTGACAGAATCTTTCCAGAATTTTTTAGGATCAGGCCTGAACAACAAGCCAAAGACGTGATACTTGAATTGAATTCGATTTCAGTAGACTTACCACATATTCATTTTGATGGCATGAAAATTCTGATCGACACAGCCAGTAACTATAATTTCATAAAGCCCCAAATAGTTACTAAACAAACAAAATTGATTGATTGTACGTATACAATTCGTACAGCCACAGGTGAATCTAAAGGAAACGGTTAATTAAATATTAATGTGAAGGGTATGCTGGGTGTAGATAAAGATGAACGATTTTTTGTATTTGATTTTAGCGATAATTACGATGTTCTTATTGGAAAACAAACTTTGCAAGGGTTGAAATCAAAAATCGACTTTGAGACCAATTGTCTTGTTACGAAGTACAGTACGATTCCATTGTTAGGTATGAATTGTACTAAAATCCACAAGGGTTGGAATGATTTAAGAATAAAAACGAACGAATGTAATCCATCAGAAAAGTTATGTATAGCTAGTATTAAGGAATTGCAATTGAATAATATTGTAACTAATATTGATAGGAATGGTTTTATTGAGATTGAATATTTTTCCGACTGTGACAAAACTTTGAATATTGAAACAGTTCCTGTAGAAGAATGTGAATTGTACATGGGTGAGACGATCGATAATCCTCTCTCCATGGACGAAATCACTTCTTTATTGAGGACTGATCATATGAATTCAGAAGAGAAGGAATGCATTATTAGTACTCTTATGAAATATCCCGAAATAATAAAATTCGAAGGTGATATACTAACAGCAACTAATTTACTCAAACATAAAATAGTGACTACAGACGAAGAGCCTGTTTATTCAAAAAACTACCGTTATCCTATCTCATTTAGACAGGATATCGGTAATGAAATAAACAAGTTACTCGAACAAAAAATAATAAGACCATCTAATTCTCCGTACAACTCTCCTTTATGGGTTGTGCCGAAGAAACCTGATGCTTCAGGAAAACGTAAAGTTCGTTTAGTAGTAGATTATCGAAAATTGAACAACAAAACAAAAGACGATAGATTTCCTCTCCCGAATATTGAAGACTTATTCTCAAAAATCGGTCGAGCAACATACTTTTCGGCTATTGACCTTGTTTCAGGATTTCATCAAATTGAAATGGAACCTGAATCAATACCAAAAACAGCATTCAGTACCGAAAATGGTCATTATGAGTTTCTCAGAATGCCATTCGGGCTGAAAAATGGTCCACCTCAATTTCAAAGAACCATGAATTTGATATTTTGCGATTTACCAAATGTTCTTGTATATCTTGACGATATTATTATTTTTAGTGACAGCTTACAAGAACACATGAAACACTTGAACGTAGTATTCAAACGATTAAAAACTCATCAACTAAAAATACAATTGGACAAGACCGAATTCTTTAAGAAAGAACTTCTATTTTTAGGACACATAATTTCAGAAAAAGGCATTCAGCCCAATCCAGAAAAAGTAAAAGCAATAAAAGATTTTCCCGTTCCACAAACTACTAAACAAATAAAACAATTTCTAGGTTTGGCAGGATACTACAGGAAAATGATAAAAGGATTCGCTAAAATAGCTCAACCTCTAACTCATGCATTGAGAAAAACATCCACTATCAATCCAAAAGATCCTAAATTCATTGAAGCTGTCAATTTTTTGAAAGAAGCAATTACTAACGCACCAATATTGCAATTACCAAAATTGAATGATCCATATATTTTGACAACAGACGCTTCTAACGTAAGTTTAGGGGCTGTCCTTAGTCAAATGACCGACAATAAAGATCTCCCAATTTCATTCGCTTCTCGAACACTCAATCCAGCTGAACAAAATTTGTCAACAATAGAAAAAGAAATGTTAGCAATTACGTGGGCAGTGAAACATTTTCGTCCATATTTGTATGGAAGAAAATTCACTTTGAGGACAGATCATAAACCACTTCAATGGCTCCATTCTTTAAAAGAACCAAATTCAAAATTAATGAGATGGAAACTTTTAATGGAAGAGTATGATTACACCGTAGAGTTCATAAAAGGTCGTTCAAATTGTGTTGCTGATTGTCTCTCACGACCATTTCAAGTAAATATGATGGAAAATGATGACACTGATTTTGTAGGCTTTGAAAACGATACTTTCCTTGGCTTTCCCACAGTCAACGACGCCAGTGCCAATGTCAATGACAGTAACGACAATAACGATTTACATGATTTCGATGACATTGACATTAATGACTTACTGAGATTTAATAACAATGAACCTCCTCTTTATGTAGATGAAAGTATCCTGGACGAAATAAATGAACAAATTGATAATAATGGAAATGACGACACTGGTAATAATCCGATTGAAAATATAAATATTGACAACGAAAATGAAAATGATAGGCCAAATAATGACAATGACTCACTCATGACGCAACATTCCCAAGAAAGTTCAGACGATAGAATAGGTATTATGGACGACAATAGTATTATAAACACGGAAGCAAATCAAATAGTTATATCAAGAGGAAAAGGAAAACCCCAATTCAAAAAGATTTTCAACAAAAACAGAATAATTTTCAAGTACAGAGATGCACGGGACATTGTAAACAACGTAGAAGAAATACGAGAGTATTTGAAACCTGATACTGTGTACGGTATAGTATTTTCAAATAAAAGCCCATTGTTTGAAGCTCTGAAGACAGAAATCCTAAGTTCGATGACTAATGAAATTGTCAAAATAGTTCCTAATATAAAGTTCCGAATCTATAAAAGAATAAATGCCGACATAACTGATGTAGATGAACAAACAATGATAATCGCTCGATGTCACGAAGACAAAAACTTTCACAGAGGAATTAACGAAAATTATAAACAAATACGTAAAAACTACTATTGGCCAGCAATGCACAAAGACGTAACCGATTTTGTAAATAAATGTGAAATTTGTTTGAAGACCAAGTATGAAAGAAACCCAATTAAAACTAAATTTAAAGTAACTCCTACACCTACTAAACCTTTCGAAAAAATTCAGATTGACACTTTCACGTATAATAATATCAAAATCCTCACGATTGTCGATTCTTTTTCTAAAAGACTTTCCGCCTACACCATGAAATCAGCTAACAGTATCGAAATAATGAAAAATCTAAACAATTATCTTTCAATCTTCCCAATTCCAAAATGTATTCAAACTGATAACGGATTGGAATTTAATAATGCACTGTACAAACAATTTACTGAAATTAATGGTATCGAAACCTACTTCACCACACCCTATCATCCCCCATCTCAAGGACTAATAGAAAGAACACACTCCACAATTATTGAAATCCTTCAAGGACTCGAAATCAAATTCCCAAAATATAGTGTAGAACAAAAACTTCGATTAGCTTTGAGAACCTATAATAATTCGATAAAAGATCAATTCAATTTGAGCCCAAATGAACTTACTTTCGGAATTCAAAACTATTTGCCAAAAAATCAAGATCAGGATAATCCCGCAGTAATTACTGAAGAACTTGCTAATCAATACTTCAAAGAAATACAAGCTTTAAATGATGCCGTTTACAAGAAAATAATCGAGGAAAAAGAAAAACGAACAGAAAAATGTAACAAAAATAGAGAGGAACCACCCGTAATACCAGATAGGATATTCATTAAAAACCCAAAATTCCATAGAAATGTTCCACGTTATAGCACAGCTACTAAGGAAGGTGATAGGTTTAAACTGAAAAGAAATGTAATCAAAATACACCCAAATAGAATGAAAAGACCTCGAAAGAATTTTAAGGATAATCTAATTGTTCCAGATGAAGGCAATGATAATCCTCCTTCTGTTGTTCCTGGTCCCAGCAACGCTGACGTACAGACTGACAGACTTGACGAAGACAGCAGGAATAATTCCGATTAAAATAGGACAATCTATGCTCATTAACGAAACTTACAAAGTGATACATTTTACTAACGTGACTGATCTTAAAATACAATCTTTGAAATTACAGACTCATATCAATAATCTGCAAGACTCAGATTACATATCCTCTGACATTGTTGAATCCTTGAAGAAAATTTCACTTGATCAATATTATAAATTAGAAATGATTTCTGAAACTAGAAATAAAAAGGTAAAACGAGGACTAATGAACGGATTAGGAAACGTCATATCATGGTTGACAGGACTAATGACTGCTGACGACAAGGAACATCTTGACAAAGTAATTGATAAGATAGAAAATAATGAATTACATTTAGTTGAAAACGAAAAACATAATTTTGCATTGAACCATGAGTTAATTAAGAAATTTAATTTCGATGTTGAACATATAAATTCTAATAATAAAGCACTGGAAAATATTACAAATGAAACTGCTAATATTGTCGAAAATATGCAAGCTGTTGATTTAATTACTTTGACTATGCAATTGTTGGATGATGAAATAAATGATGTTGTTGACTCGTTGATGTATTGTAAAGAAGGGAAACTTCATCCCTCAATTTTGAGTTTTGATGATTTTCGTAGGTTAATTAATTATAAGAATTATTCATTAGCTAGTAGAGATTTAAGTATTTTATGGGAAATTAGTAATAGCACTTGTATTTTGTCGAAATCTGTTATCACTTATGTTATTCATTTACCGAAATCGAATGATTTATTTGAAAGATATGACCTTCTGTCTTATCCTGTTGAAATGGAATCAAAAGTTCATACCATGAAATTGAAAGAAAAATCAATATCTGTATCTCAAAACAAAAAACTTTGGAAATTGACCAATTGTCAAATATTCTCTTCTATTTCTTTTTGTACTTCAGGAGAAATGATAAATGATGACTGTATTTTGTCTGTAGTGAATAATAAGGATCTGGATAGTTGTGTAAGAATAGAAATAATTAATGATAAGCCATTTATGAATTATTTTGAGAATTGTAATTGTATTTTAGGATATAAGTTTGATCAAATTAAAATCAATAATGATACTATAAATACTCCTTCATCTTTTCTGATTAATCTTGATATCAATGATAAAATGACAGATATGAAGTTACCGTTTACTTCAGTTACCACATATGCACAAAAATTAAGTCATGTACCAAATAAAATTCATACCAAACTTATTGATTTGAAAGATGTTAGTAAACTTGATGATATTGAACCTAGAGATTTGGATTTTATAAATTTTGAAGATTCTTTTGTCCTTAAGACACATCATATTGTTATTTTTGTTTCTATTACATTGTTAATCATGGTAATTTCGATTGTTTATTCAAAATTTAAAGCCCAAAACAATGTTCTAAATACAGTTCAAATTCCATTAGCACCTGTATCAACTTTTAATACTGGAGTAGCTCGAATTTTGTAAGCACCTAGTTTAGTAATTTCAATTTTGTAGTAATCTAAAATTGTCCTAAATGTATTTTTCGGGACGAAAAAACTTAAGGAGGGAGGAATTATGTAAAGATAAACAATGGTAATGCTGATGCGCATCTTTTCTTTGTAGCCGCCTGTGGCGCGCAATTATCCTCAGTCTGAGTTTTGCTACCGAATTGTACACATGTAAATTAATAAAGTTTTCTTTTTAAAAACGTTGTTTTCTATTGGATAAACGTTTCTTATATATATATATATATATATATATATATATATATATATATATATATATATATATATATATATATATATATATATATATATATATATATATATAAGAAACGTTTATATATATATATATATAGAATTATAAAGATTTCAAATCTTTTTCACAATTTATAATAATATTATATTTTGCATGTGATTGATAATTAATATTACCATTAGATAGTTAGTAACAATAGTTTTAATATGTTACTAATCCATTCAATTCCAGTTTTTTCAAATAAATGTATTTTTTCCCAATGTGTATTGGGAAATACACATATATATATATATATATATATATATATATATATATATATATATATATATATATATATATCATTCATTCATTTCATATTCATTCATTCATCACCAGAAATAAAAATCTACTGAACCGAATGCGTTCAAATTTGGCAGGCATGTTCGGTTGGACGTTTAGACGAGCGCTAAGAACGGATTTTAAAAACTTTTCAAGGATACCAAGGAAGCCAAATATTTTAGTTTTTCTAGAGTTTTTCAGCGTTTTCCTCATTTCTTCAAGAACCAATCGGTAGAAAATGTTGATATTTGGTGGGCAGGTTCAGATAAGGTCTAGAAATGTTGTGTTAGAATATTTTTGCAATCCAATCAAGATTACGCCAGTAATCAGGTTTTCAAAATTGTAGATGTGTTGCGGGTTACATATCTTCCGCCTTGATACGACCAATCCTAACTGCAAATTCAATGGTTTAGCGAGATTATAGACGAACTAATTTGGAAGATATTGAATCAAGTTTCAAACTATGTCCGATATACTTCCCAAGGTTAAGCTCAATATTAGCATTTTACTATTTTTCGGAATTTTCGGAGCTTTTCTTGGATTTTTCGAGAATAAATAGGTAGATTACTTATTCCAATTACTTATAATTCCAATTATTATTTTACATTATTATATAAAATGTTGAAATTTGATAAACAGGTCCAGATTAGGTGTAGAAATGCTGTGCTCAATAAATTTCGAATCCTTTCTGAACGGAATTTGCAGGCGAGCCAAGCGAGCCTGTTTGTCTCAGCTGACACTGACAGAGGTTTTGCAGGCGAGCGAAGCGAGCCTGTTTGACTCACTTACACTGCCTATACTGTCGGGGTCCAGGGGCGGAGCCCCTGGCTAGGCGGAGAAGGCGAGCGAAGCGAGCCTGCCGGCTAGTATATATATATATATATATATTGTAACTGACTATTTTGGGAATCCTATACTGTCGGGGGTCCAGGGGGCGGAGCCCTCTGGCTAGGCGGAGAAGGCGAGCGAAGCGAGCCGGCCGCTAGTATATATATATATATATATATATATATATATATATATATATATATATATATATATATATATATATATATATATATATATATATATATTATATATATATATTGTAACTGACTATTTTTGGAATCCCTAATAAAACCTGTAAATTCCAAAGTTTTTTTAATTTATTAATTTGGCCGGATGCTGTCGGTAGGCTTGGTTGGTGTAGGACTACTCCCTCCGTAGCAGCTGACACAATAAAACAATTCTCAGTCGAATGATGGGATAAATTCGAATAAATTCGCAAATGTTTTTCTGTTTGCGAATTCCTGACCACTTTCCGACCAAGAATTATTCGAAGATTTGGAGACGTTCGTGGAGCTTATATCCAGATGACTCCGATGATCCCATTAGAACTTAATACTACTCAGATTTAAAAAGTCTCTCCAATCCCCAACGCCTCCACAACAGGAATATATTCCAATCACCCGGGAACTTGCAGAATAATTACTTAATTTCAACGAGGATAGATACCTCAAATATTGAATTATGGTTGAAGTAATATTAAATTTATTGAGAGCTCTCCGGCTGAATGGAATTCTACAAGAATTTATGGAGTCGTTGGCAACTGAGAGAACAAGCAAGCATAAATTCACTGAGATTAATATATTGATTTTATCAATCAGTTGATTGCAGAGAAAATTTATAGAAAACTGGGTATTAATCATACACCAGGTAATTAAATTGAAAATATTCCCCAGGGACTCTTGGGTGTTTGATTCACCTGTCGAGTATGTGGGTGGAAATTGAAATTACTATTGAAATACCAGTATATGAAATTCGATATCCTTCTCAGGGACTCTAAGGTATTCAATTCACCTGTCGAGTTTGAGACTAAAAATTTGAATAATAAATGACAGTATGTCAAAGTATCTAATACCTGGCGATAATTGAGTGGGAACAAATTATTGTAACACCAGTTTGAACAAAAACTGATATTTAATAACAAATTCAGAAATATGAAATCTAAGATCATTAATTGAATAATAAATTTATTTTAAATTGATAGTGAAATTATTAATTTCTGATTGAAAGTTCTTAAGCTTTATTAGGCTTTGGCCTAAGGTCCACACTGTGATTTTTAAAGGAAAGTCTTTGTTCTTCATTCACAATAGTATTTAAATTAATTTGAATTGACGCTGTTGTTAATTTTTGGAAAGTTTAATGCAATCTTGTAGATTGCTCACCAATATACCATAGCGCTGAGCTCAGCTTAAATCAGACACTTGAACTGGCGATGACTTTCACTGGTTTCCAATTTATCACAGGCATTTTTTTTATTGTGAGAATAATTTACATGGAGAACAATGACTTGATGGGGACAATTAAAAAAATAGGATCTCAGCAAATAATTACATTTAAAACATTTAGAATTATTAAAGCTTTAAAATTTTAGGGGATCCTGATCGGTGATCCTTCTCGTTTAAGGGTAGGTTCTCGTCTGCCACGAGGTAAAATTCCTCAAGGAGGAAATTAGGATTTAGAACTTTCTAGAAGATCTAAACCCACGTGACCTAATTTGGCCAATAAGAAAAAAGAAAGGACCCTCAGTAATGCAATTATCCAATAGGATTTTGCCATGTACTTGAGGATTTAGATTAGATTTTAGCTTATTCACTTTATTCAAGTAGAGTACAGCATTTACGATCTTAAATCCTAGATTCTGAAAATTAAACATAAATCTAATTACATGATTGGTTCAAATAAGAAATACATATACAAGGTACTTGCTAAATTACAGATATATAGGATTCAATATTCTTACTGTTATAATATGATTGTGGTGCATCTACATGAAATGGCGGAGTTTGGACAAAGATGTCCATTCTTGGAGAAGGATATGCAAGGATATCCTTCTCATTAACACTCAACCGTAAACAGACCAAACTGAGGAAAGAGACCAACACAGGTGAGGCAGAGAAAGAAAATTTAAATAATGCAAAAAATAAATTTGTCACATGAGTGAGCAAACAAATACAATAAATAGCAAATAAAAGGGCAGGAATGAGCAGATTTTGTTATCACAGACAATTTTTAAAACTAAGGGTTAAAGACACTGGGTTGCTAATCAGCTGTTGATAACGTGATTGACAGTTCAGTTCTTGGCAAGAGCCATTCTAACCACAATTCCAGTGAACAATAATTGTAGTGCATTTCAATAATAGTATTGCAGTGCAATTATTACAAAATAAATCGCAAATATTACAAATATTGCAAATATATTACAAATAAATATATAATTGTATATGAATGATTGTGATTAATTGATGTGTAGATTTCTTAAACCCACAGATACTAGAATACATGTTCTAGTATCCGTCCTTGAACCCAGTGTTCACTAATATTATTCACTTTAACCAGTGTTGAAAATGAAATTGAATTGGGAAAAAGTATTATTACTACTAATATTAAGTAGTAATTCTTATTAGTACGTAAAATCCGTTTAAAGATGATTAAGAGTTTTCTTCCAATTTAAATTAAAAATTGCAAACTATTCATATTAACTTGTCAACTATTGATAGCCACCTGTATTATGTTTTGTTTACAAAGGTCAATAGATGTCTTTTTACAAATGTGATTGCAAATCAAAAATATCAATTACAAAGAATCAATAATTAACAATAAACAATAATTAATCATAATCATGTGTGTTTGGGAATGTTTATAGCGAAAGCACTACACTTGAAAATAGATTAGGCTGTATTTAAATGCATAGTACAAGATTATTGAATACCGGTACTGAAGGAAATTGTTTGTCATGATGCACTGTTATTACCTGAGGGCAAACAAATGCTAAAAGCTTCAAAGTGTACATCTTGTATTTGATCAAGAAAATATTGTCAGTATGTTTTTAGCAATAACTGGAAATACAAGTTGAATACTGATGGAATAAGTTAATTTGGGAGAGAAATGTGTTCATTGCTGGTGACTTGTTTGATTTAGCTGTTTTTTCATTGTTTGATTAGGTGTTTTTGTTGTTTCTTAGTGGCAATCAAAGTGATGTGTTAGTGGTTATTGTTTGAGCAAGTGTGTTTGTTTGAATTAATGTCACATCCATCTTGTGATAGTGTACTCTGCATGAAAGTTGCAAAAGATTTATGTAAGCAGAACTCTGCTTAGAAAGTATTTATTACATGATGTGGTTGGCGTGGGCTAACATTTAATTGTGATTTGTAATTTCTTTGTAAATTTTACAACATTATAGTGATTCACTTACATAATTCAAGAGGCTTTAGAATACAATCTCGAACATTTCAAAAGTATATATGGGATATGGTGGATTTCATATTAAAATAACATCAATAGGATGAAATCTTTTCCTATATATTTCTATTACTTGAATAATTTTTTGTAGAAATCTGAAACTTTTATTATTCATTATCACAAATTTTATTCCACTATCTATGGAATTGATATTTTCACAAAATGCTTATTACGGTCGAGGAGATTTATGGATACCTTATATTTTAACCCATATATCATAAATCCAGCTACAATATTTTTGTTATGCCATCTCTATGAGTTTCCTTTGTCCTAATATAATTGTTTTCCAAAATATGATATAACCTTGTTTTTAAGTGTAAAATTTGGAAAAGAGGACTTTGTTTTCTATTAATTTATTCCTGGAAGCCACGTTCCAAATTGCAACCAAATCTTGTTGTTATATGAGTTCTTGAAGCTTCCAAAATACATTTTCATCACTAGAATAATAAGTCAGATTAATTACCATTCCGACATAAAGTTTCATTGGGCAATGGGTTCTTCATCTTAAGAAATGTAATTGCAATTTTTTCATCAGATTATATCCCAGACAGCTTTGGGATTGTATTTAAATTTACAAGCCTACTGTTAATGAGAAAAATGATTAATACTATAACTCATCTAACTCACATAACTGTCGATTATTATTATTGTAACTTATGTCATATTTGGTGGGGAGTCCAAAAAAGATGAAGTTTAACTGGAAAAATAACTACAATTTTTCTTGATGGGAAATATAACTACCGATATATTGGTTTCACATATCAATGTAAGGGGGGATTGAGTAAAATGGACTTGAATAATTAAAAATAATCAAAGTTGACTAATAAATATATATTTTAAATAATAATACAACACATTCATTTGACATATAAAAATATTCGATTATATAAGGGAACGTTTGAAAATTTAATTAATTATAATATTATTACAGGGGTACTCGCTTGGCTGCTCAGGAACATTTTGTGGATTTATAGGATACATTGACTCACCTTACTCTCCATGTTGATAACACTTTTCCGCGACTTTAATAACTAAGTTAAAATACAAGTACCTGTCTGATGAAGGTACTACTCTTTCCAGTTGTTCCCTTGACACACATAGTTATCCTACCCGTACTGTGGTAGCCTGTGATATCAAGAAATACAACTGTCCAGAAAGTAACCTAAATCAGACAGGGAGACGTTACTATGTCTCTCTGAACGGAATCACTAACAAGACGAACACTAACTAGCACAAGAACTAAAAAAAATTTGGAGTTTATGAATGGATGAGTCTAAGGCTAGAATGTGTGCCCTCATGGGCACTCCACGTTCATGCCCTTGGTGAGCCAATGTTTACATAATAGAATATATCATGTTTACATAATAGAATATATCATGCTTACTATCATTCAAACGTTTGTTATTGAATACAAAATAAACTTATTTAAATAACAGTCAGTCTGAATTCTTTCAATAATTTATTTCTGATGAAATATATGATTTTTAATCTCAAGTGATGTGTATTTATTACATCAAAAAATCGATTTATTCTTCTTTTTTGGATAAAGAAAAATATAAATGAATTATTTGATAGAAGTCTTTTAAGAGATTAGGCTTGAAGGGAATTGAGGTAATAGGTTATTGCAAAAACAAATCCATCTCAAGAGCGAGAATAAGATATTTAATATTCAATTAATGGATTTAAAGTTATTTACAGACTAAGAGTAGGATGAACAAAATTGTTTATTTTAATGTTAATGAATAAGTAATTCAACTTTTGGGTGTAAGTGTTGCAAAAGTTTTTTGAAAAACAAATTCTACTATAAATTATTATTGAAGTTTCTATCATTTGAATTTTGTTTTGGAAAATAGAGAGGTCTCACATGTATGTTTGACTTGGGATTGTAAGACAATTTCAGTTTTTGATTGTCCATAGATGAGGGAGATGTCTGGGTGGAATCTTGTTTTGTCGAATAATTTCTACTAGTTTTTTTCATATCAGTATTGATGCTTCTTATAGGTCGGCTAGAGTTTGAAGATGCCATTTGGTTTTCAGGGGATGTTTGTTGATGTTTTAGGTTGGTATTCCTCCATGACTCTGTTGCTCCCATGGAAACTTTTGAGTCATTTTTAGCCAAGCTGTTGATGTTTCTCATGTTTGAACGCCAGTTTTCATTAATTCTTTCTCGCTTCATATCACTATTGCTGGTTCTCATATCTCTGCTAGAGCTTGAAGATGCCTTTTGATTTCCAGGGGATGTTTGTTGGTCAGTTCTTCTCCACGAATCTGATGCTCTACCTCTCATGAAACTGCTTGAGCTGTTTTGAGCCAAGTTTTTCTTTTTTGCTGTACTTGAACGCCATTTTTCCACATTACCTTGTGTATCTCCACCAGTTTTTGCACTTCTATCCATCTTCCCAGAAATAAAACTACTAGATTCTAACAAAATAATGGATTTCAGATTGTTGTAATCTGTTGGATGTGATTGGAGGCAAAGTGTCTGCAATTGATTTCTTATTGACATAATCTTCTCCTTTTCTTGTTCGTCTTTGTATTTGCATTCAGCCACTATCATCTTTACCTCATCATACATCACTTCAAGCAAGTTGCACTTACTCCTCATACTCAAGAAATGGGACTTGTGATTCTGAAAATAAATAAAATTTTTAGTAGATCATGATAATTTTTTCAATAATAAGACGAATGATATGGTAAGAAGATTAGTAATATTATGGGAATTTTATCTCAGTTAAAGGAGTTGTAAAGCCACACAGAAATGTAGGCTTGAGCATTTGCGTTACAAATTGCAACCATGTATTAGGGAATAATTATTGTCAAACTGAAAGTTCTTATATCTATCAAGGATATATTTTTGATTTGTACTCTATTATTTCCATAGTAATCTCTTATGACTAGGTTTATATCTTCTGAAGAATTGAATATTGAATTATGAATAATGCATTTTAAGGCTTATGCATTTTACATAATTTTAAATTTTCATAATTGATTCTATGTGATTGCATGTCATTGATTTTAATAATATCAAATCAATATCATCAAAATAGGATAAAGGTATCACACAGTATTATCAGCACAATAAATTATTGTGCATAGTCAAATTATTCATGGAAGAATTATGGTATTATTCAGGAGTGAGTGAAAATACTTAAAATATGACAAAATAACAATTTACAATTCTTGATCACATTAAAATGATCAAATTTTAGAATAAGGTTAGGAAGATAGGGATATCCCACAGTACATGGTGAGATACCCCTACCTCCATCTTTTGTGTAATAATCATTGTTGAGAGTGATTTTTTTTATGGGCTCATGGGCCTGTGTGTGGGTAATGGGAAGGATGATAATGAGAGATTTCCAAACCTGTTCAGCATTTCTATTTGAATGAAGCTTATTCCTTTAGTAGGCCTCTGTTTTCAAGATTACATCAACCTTCCAGAAATAAATCTTCAAATAATGCAAAACACTTATGTAATGGGATTTATTATTTTATTTTAAAATGGCAGTTCCTCTTCAAAAACTTGACTACAATGGATGTGGAAATTGATTTGGACAGAAATCAATTTTGAAAGAAAAGACCTCTTTGCCCAAAATCTCTCAAGCTGATTGGGGTAGGCTACTGTTTGTCAGTAGTATGTAGACTATATATATTAACTCTAATTACAAGTCTTCTACTAACTGAAACATGATGATCATCAGTAATTCCCTTCAGATTTTACTACTCACTAGAACATGATAATCATCAGTAATTTCCTTCAGATTTTACTACTCACTAGAACATGATAATCATCAGTAATTCCCTTCAGATTTTACTACTCACTAGAACATGATAATCATCAGTAATTTCCTTCAGATTTTACTACTCATTAAAACATGATAATAATCAGTAATTCCCTTCAGATTTTACTACTGACTAAAAGTTGATAATAATCAGTAATTCCCTCCAGATTTTACTACTCACTAGAACATGATAATAATCAGTAATTCCCTTCAGATTTTACTACTCACTAAAACATGATAATAATCAGTAATTCCCTTCAGATTTTACTACTCACTAAAACATTAGGCTATAATCATCAGTAATTTCCTTCAGATTTTACTGCACACTAAAACATGACCATCAACGGTAATTTACTCGAGATTTTTCACTTACTAAAACATGATGATCATCAGTAATTTCCTTGAGATGATCCCATGCACGAACAACATCGTCATTATTGAAGAGGTACCACGAACCAATTGTAGAAAGTGTTGTTGGAGCAAAGTCTTTGTATACCAGAGCCTTCGTTAATTCAGGAATTGGATTGTAATTTTCTGGATCAACCATGTGCTTCAACCTCAACCAGTCCAACAGA
The DNA here is from genome assembly GCA_017141385.1 of Sogatella furcifera. NCBI lineage: Eukaryota > Metazoa > Arthropoda > Insecta > Hemiptera > Delphacidae > Sogatella > Sogatella furcifera. Next base: position 16,191,760 of record CM029555.1, read on the forward strand.
GCAGGGTAATTGTTTTTATTTGCTGCTCGCTCCAAGTATTTCAATCCTTTCTCATTATCCTAAAAAAAAAACACCATCTATTCTACAATTTACTCAATTTAAAACGGTTTCCTGATAAAAGATTTCAAAGTGATATTTCTCTAACTGCAGAGATTTAAACTGAATTCAATAATATACAGGTAGTATGAAGAAATCTTTTCAGATGTAAGTTGAGTAATGCGGTAGAGAATGGAAAATTGGAATCTAAATGGTTTTCAGTATTCTATTTATTTATTAGAGTTCACATATACAAAATAAGGAAAGAAAAAATAGGCAATTGCCCAAAACATCTTCAATTCCCGATTTGGTACCTATATTTTTGCTTGTATATTTTAGATCTACCTAATTCATCATTATGAAAATCGGTTTTGTAAAGCCAAATGGGCTTGTTAAATAAATAGGACAATTATTCTTATTTGTTGATAAGTCATAGATAAATATTTTTTTAAAAGTAAAGTTACTACTATTAGGCTATATATCCGATTCAAATCAATTTATATTTTCAGAAGAGAAAAAATGTTATGAACTCCAGCCATTTTACTTACATTAAGAAAACGATGATAAATCAATCCAGCATAATGATTAACAAGGGGATTTTCAGGAGACACTTTCAGAGCCTGGAGGATAGCCTCTTCTGCCAAATCTAGGCGTTTGTATGGGCCAGGTAGTTTAACCATACCAAATGCACAGCGGCCCAATATGTATGCATCATTTTGATTGGATTGAATTAGCATCCTGTAAAATCATGACATTTGGATCTAGTTCAACTATTGAAACTTTTTATCTTTCTCTTGGAATAGAGAATCATCATCATCTCATATAAATAGTCTGTCCAAGGAAAGAAGATATCCTAGCAAGATGGAAAAATGACTCCAGCTTGATCAATATTGGTTAAAAACTATTAATTTGGTTTCAAATAGTAGGAAAGATTCTTCTCTATAATATGAAACCACATTTATAACTTTTGAACCAATATTGACCAAGCTGGAGTCATTTCCCCATCTTGCCAGAATGTCTCCTTTGCTTGAACAGACTATAATTATTATAGTTACTGATCCTGACTTAACTGAATGCTGTATATTTGTGATGCTCTATTCACAAAATTTGCAAAAAGTTTAGAATTTAAAAAAAATTAAATTTGTAAAAAAAATTGAATTGATATCTAGATAAGAATTCATCAATTTTTCATATTAAACATAATAGAAAACCATTTTTTCTCACATGTATAATGTTGATGCTTCCTCATTCATTTTATTCATGGTTTCCAACGAATTTTTAAAAGCTTCTCTATCATAGCGACACTCATGGAACATGCCATTTGACTTTTCACGAGTAATTTGAGCCATGTACAAGGCATAGCTTGGCTCATTTTTATCCAGGTTATAAGCAGTACGATAGAAATTTACTTCTTCATCTGATATTGTGTTCATGTAAGGATATTTGATGTGGCGGATTCGTGCTGAAAATGTAGAAAATGGTTAATAATCTCTATTAAAGTTACAATGTGCATTAATAAAGAAAATTAATAAAAATTGATAAATAAAATGGATACAACGCCAAAATTATTAATAAAATGGTGTATAAACAACAAGAAAAGCAAAAAAGTAAGCATAATTGTAATAAAAATGAAAATAACAAGAAATATATTTGTGTTCCATATGACACAACACTTAATAGAGCCATTAGAAAAACTTTAAAAAAAAAATTAATTAAATTTAGCATTCAAGACAAGAAACAATTCATTTGAACTAATAAAAAAAATTTGCTCCGGCAGCTGGCGGTCGGAAAGAGTGCATTTCAAATGCAATTCTATGATGGCTCAAATCATATGACTTATAATGAGCTATTCAGGGTATAAATTCAAAGGTGCCGTTTTCGAAAAACCCATGAAAAACACCATTTTTGTCTTATTATTTGCCATTTCCTCCGCCATTTTTGATTGGATTATTTTTGTTGATGGCTCAAATTGTAGGGCATAATAAGGGTATTATTTTAACTATTCCAAACTGATAAATACTTTATAGCTTTACAATATTATTGATAAATCAATGATAAAATTGAATAATAACCCAGAAAATTCTAGTCAATTGACATACGAGCGTCTTGCCAAAGGAATGCGCCTCTGTACTGCGAATGCGCCAGATATAGACACTAAGTACAAATTTCGACCATCAGAGACCGGGTAGGTTGAATCACAAGCCAACTTCTGGAGGTCTATACCCTATTCACGATCACTTGAGATGAAATGAACAAACTTTTTGCGCGTGTGTGCGGGTAAAGGGAAGTATTACTTCTTACGACGGTCGGCCGCAGTCGAACAGCTGTAGCCAATCACAGTTCTTGGCTTTTCCTCAAGCTCAAACAAAAATTGCTACCTGTACATGCAAAAAGTTTCTTTATTTTCGTCTCAAGTGATCGTGAATAGGTTATAGTATCACATATGCCGGCTAGTCTACATACCGGCTGCTATCACTTGATAAGGGGCAACTCTAGCAACTAGGTTTAAATTGATTTCATGGCATTGATGTAATATTTGAGTATTTTATGTCAACGTGGTTGTATGTTTGCATGTTCTTTCTCCCGCCAAAGTAAATGTTACCTCAGCTCTTAGATTAAATTTAAAATTATTATTTTCTAAAATTAATACTTAATAATAAATACAATGCTCATTCCTTCCCTGATTTATCTGTGCAGTTTAACTGCCTATTTTTGTGTTTTTTTGGCTGCATTTGTGTTTAATATATTGCCAAATTTGGCATTTTTTGGCTGTTTGGCCCACCAACGTAAAATTTTCAAGGCTGTGAAAAATCTTCTTCCTGGAAGAGAGACACAGACCAAAAGACTTGCTACCTGAACCAAAAATATATCACATCATAAATTTTCGATTGTCAGGGCAAGACCAATAGTGAATTTTTTCGAATGAAATGTATTAAAAGAAGTCAGAAATAAGAACGCAGCATAATTGTTTCAAAAAATCTGGAGTGTATAAATTTACATGTAGTGATTGCGATAAATTCTATGTGGGTCAAACGGGAAGGAGCTTTCATACTAGATTTCGTGAACATGTTCAGGCTTTGAAAGCTAGAAACACCACAAAAAAATCAGCTTTTGCTGAACATCTTTTGGATTCAAGTCCTGGCTACAGAGATATCTCATTTCATTTAATTTCGTTTATTATCACACTTTATAATATAATATGACAATCACAAATAACAGTAGCCTACACAATACGATAAAACACTTTGAATTTTTTAAATAGGTGAGTCATACAATGTGTGAGAATATTATAAGTATAGGAAAAAGTTTTTTTGCCACACTGGTATGAAATGGACTGTTTTACATGCTTTATACGGAGGCCGAAAACGCTCGTTTTCAGGCGAGGTCGCCAGCAACTCGCCGGGAAAATGCGTTTTTCGGCCCTAGGGCGGTAAAATAACCTTGAATGTCAGCTGACTGAAGGTTGTTGTCGATTTAAGGGTTAGTCGATCAATAGGTAGTATCCCGGTTTGATTGCATTAAATGTCAGCTGTTTTGGGAGTCAATGTCGACTTATTGGTATTTCGATGTAAAGTTAGTCTCTCATCTGTTATTTTTATTGGTGAGATCCCTTGTCAAGAGAACTGAATGTTGATAGTTTTCACATTAATCAGTAGTTGAATAATAAAGGAAAACTGATTCAATAACTAATACTTCAACTTTGATAAGATTAAAAACGTTTGTATTGATTAACTGTTGAATAATGATGAACTTGAAATCCATGTATGAACAAAAATATTGTTGTCAGACTCTGTGTTACTTCGTCTAGCAGGTAAGCCAACGCCATCTAGCTGTTGATAATGCAACTAGACAAAGCTTCTCTGTTAGCCAATATCTGTTGAAAATCAACAACTTTGAATTGATATTGTACAATTTAGGATGACTGTACAAAAATTATCTTGGGCTTAAACGTTTCTGAACTAAGAAAATCGAATACACTGATAGTTATAAAGTAATATTCAGTCACTAAATCAATAAACTTTTGACGCGAAGTTCCAATAGCAAGCAGATGACACCTACTCCAAATTCAGCATAGGGGAAGATAGCATGATAAGGTTACTGGTCTAGCTGTTCTTGGAACTGATTAACTGATAATTTATTTTGTTTTATTTTCATTGATGTTGTGTGCCAAAAAATAAAGTTCGACACCACGGGTCGAAAATGTAATATTCCGTCTCTCAATCTTTTCTAGTCCTCGGCCTACAGCCTCGGACTTGAAAACCGATTTCGAGCCGGTAAACGCACATTTTCGGCCCTAGGTACGAAATATACTATACCATGGTGGCTTTCCCATGAAGCTAAATTCAGCTTTTATTGGGGAAAAAACAAATATGATAATATTAAACTTTGGAAACAAAAATATGTAGATAAATGTAAAAGAATTTCAAATATACAAGGGAAAAAGTTAAATGGCGACAAAATAATAAATGAAGATAATTTCAATATAATAATTTTGAAAAAATATTAAAAACCTAGTTTTTAGTGTACATAGGTGTACAACATTTGGTGTACATTTCAATCATATGATAATGTTTAGACTTATATTTTAATCTTGTTTACTTATTTCAATATTATTTTATTTACATTGATAATGGGCTGAGTCCCGAAACATGAATGTGGAATAATAATTTTAAAGTTTTTTCATAAAGGGTATTTGATTTTCATTTGATTTATCAATTATTTTGTAAAGCCCTAAGTTTTGAAGTTCAATTTTCACTTACTTATTTTGGTTCAAAGCAAAGAAGACATTCTGGCAAGATGGGAAAATGACTCCAGCTCAGTCAATATTGGTTCAAAAATTATACTTTCGGTATCAAATTGTAGAGGAGAATGCTGGCTACAATGAAAGACCATATTTATAATTTTTGAACTAATATTGACCGAGCTGAAGTCATTTTCCAATCTTGCCATAATGTCCTCTTTGCTTGGACAGACTATATTTGGTCATTGATTTATGGAATTTTCTGATAAGTGATGAAAAATTATGGTACTCACACATGAGTTTCCCTGTCAGAAAATGCCATTCTGCCATAGTTGGATACATTGTTCTGGCAATGCTGATATACTCCAGAGCTTTAAGAAATCCTTGCAGACCATACTCCATGAAAGCACAAGCCTTGATACCATATATTCCAGATTTTTGTTTTTCTTCCATGTTCTCCAGATCAGGGATATGCAAGAAGACCTAGAGTTTAGCAAAAACATGTTGTCTTCTAAGAGTTCTGGTATTTAATGTACAGTATATTCTACTATAATCAACTACGGTAAAGAATCTAGTCTCAATAAATACATGCATGAAATTAATATGATTTTTGAGGTTATCCATTCTACCTGGAACTCCAGTACAGTACTAAATATTAATGAATAATATGATTAGGCCTATCTGATTCCATTTTTCATGTTTAATAGCTTGCTTTATTCTCTAAAACAATTTATATCATTCTTCTTAAAGTATAATGTTATTGAAATTTAAAATAGCAAGCTGCTGAATACCGTACTCAAAATTTTTATTCTATTCTTATATTCTCCTTCTATTACAGAATTGTGGTGCATTATAGCATTTATGATGCTATGAATATTTTGCCATTGTATTATGTTTGGGAAAAATCGATTGAACTGAATTGAATTAACTAAATAAAATTGAATATAATTCAAACCGCCAGTAGAACAGGCATTTCTAAACACAGGTAAATATAAAAGCGTGAGCAATAGGATATTATATTTTCAATTTCATGAATATTATCTTATCTTATAAAAAATGACTCATTCAATTCGATTTGTAAAATATAGAAACAACTTTTTTATATTTAAGTAACGATATCCAATTTATAGGTCCTGCCATATAGTAAAAATTTGAAATCGAACATTATAATGTTTTTAATATAATATTGCCGGTAAAGAGAATTATTAATTATGAACAATATTCTTATTAAGAATAAAACATACAACTTAAAAGTATAGTGTTTTATTCAGTAGAGTGTTATATTTATTCGACAAATCACAATAAAGGGTGAAAACACAGACATTACAGTCCAAAACGTTCTTTTTCCAAATTAGATATAGAGTTTCTTATTCTTAATAAGAATACTTCTTGTAAGCTGTACCGTAATATTATAGCCTATTCTGCCATTAATCTGTCCAGTTGGAAGTTGGCTGTATGATATTCAAGTTTAAGAAAATGTATGATATTTTACATAGGAACTTTCAATAGGTACATACCTCTTTTGCTTCTGCAGTTGATCCACATTTGAATAGAGCAAGCGCCTTACATCCATAATAAATGTACTCAATAGCCTCTCGAATGGAAATGAATGCTAGTTCACGACAGGTCCCCGTCGTGAGACTCAATACCCATGGCTCACATTCCAAGACCTTCATTAATGCACCATCAGTATCATATTTTACCAGTTCTTGGACCATTGTCATCTGACAACAAAACCTGAGAACAATTTATGATATGAATAGTTATGAAACAAATATTTCAAAATACTGTATTAGTGAGAATCTGTCCAAACAAGAAGACATTCTGATAACATAGGGAAAATGACTCCAGCTCAGTCAATATTTTAAAATTATAAATTTATTCTCAAATTTTAGGAAACTTTCTGATCTACAATTTGATACTAAATTCATAATTTGTGACTCTTATTGGCCGAGCTGTAGTCATTTTCGCATCTTGCAAAGATTTCTTCTTTTCTTGGACATATTCTATAGCTACGGTATCATTCTAGTGAATCATTGGAGGTCTGAGTACAGAGATCTATTGGATTTCACTGGATTCGCTTATATCCAAAAACAGAGAAAAAACCAATAATATGAGTTTGATGTTATCCTATTTTTAAAAACCACTGAGCATCAGCAATAGGGTTATCATTTTCAACTTTCAACCAAATGTTTTGTAAACAAAACATTCAATACAATACACAATACTGTAACTTACAGTTATTCTGATTATTATTCAAGTACAGTCTTGATAATATGATTCCTTTTGATTGATCGAGATGATTCGCTTATTAAGAATAAAATTGATTTTATATTGATTGTTGCCCCATTCATCAAGCTGTAGCATACATGTTCAATTAATTATGAAGAATAAAAATAATTCTAATTCTTAATGGAATATGAATTTGGTAAGATTCATTCATTTCTAAATCAAACCAATAAATATTTTTCTTCAGCGTAAGTGCTGTATTAGTTAGTGTATTGAAGTTATCAATAATAAATTAATATCCAGCCCTTGAATAGGTACAATGGTGAAGTACTGCATTGTTATATATAGATTATAAAGTATATATATATATATATATATATATATATATATATATATATATATATAGAATTATAAAGATTTCAAATCTTTTTCACAATTTATAATAATATTATATTTTGCATGTGATTGATAATTAATATTACCATTAGATAGTTAGTAACAATAGTTTTAATATGTTACTAATCCATTCAATTCCAGTTTTTTCAAATAAATGTATTTTTTCCCAATGTGTATTTAGTTATTCCAATGTTAAATGCTTTATAACAGGTAGATGCAATCAAGCTGTTGTTATTTGTCATGAAATATCATCAACTTCAATGATAAAAATCTTCAAATTGAGAATAATCATGACTAACAGAAAATTATTTGGGTGTGTCAATGGCTCAATAGCCTATGAAGGGCTTAGGCCTATCAACTGGTTGCCAGTTTCATATTTACTCCACACATCAGAGATAAATAATCATCAACCAGGATAGAGGTAAAGTGTGGTTAGCACGTTGATCCTCTTAACCATAAGCTAGCTTCCGTAACCAAGTGACGTTGCAGAACCCCTCTAAATAACATCCAGTTAATCAGTTAGAGTTTGATGCAACATATACTTTTCCTCCAGAGATGTTAAACGACTGACTGCCTTTACTAACGACTAGTCAATCTCCCAAAGAAGAATAATTATAACAGGCTGACATCCTGTATTATGACATCCATAATTATGAATGGCTCACATCCCTACTAGGAGTGGAATTCTATTTGTTTAGTTCTCTATCATAATTCGTCTACAAAGAACCTTCAAAAGTTTAATTTACACATTCAGCTACTTAATTCATACTGTCATGAATAGAAATAATATAAAAATAAGAATAGCGTAGGCCTACTTTGAATAGGTAACTTACGATTTAAATGTAAACTCGGAATCACAGCAGAACATCTCTTTCAACTTTCTATCAAATTCGGAAACAATTGTTTCGGCTGTGGCGCTGTCAGGTCTTGATTGATGAAGATTCCAATTAAAATGGATATCTAGACGCTTCAATTGATTCGCAATTGTTGCTTCATTGTTCTCAATGCTGCAGGAGCTAAAATCATTTGTAATCTGCTCAAACTGAGGAGAGGATGCCATTCTCCAAATTTTAATTGTAAAACAGAAATTGCAAAGTAATGGTAGAATATTTAAAACTTTGAAGGTTAATCCTTCAACATCCTTGACTTATCAATACCTCATATTATCACACACAAGCACTGTTTTGTTTCATCACTCAAACTGAAATTTTTATCACTTGAACTGAAAATATTTCTAACAGAGTATCATACATTCAATGTAATAAAAAACTGGAAGAATTGTTCTCTACCCAACAATACTCATCCCACGCAACCTAAATTCATGTGATAAGCGCTAGACGAACTTCACTATAGCCAACACTCATTTGATACGAACTCTGTTCAAACTGGCTATCTTATCGGTGAATAAGCAATTCAAGCAAATACTGAGAATTCCCATCTTTGAAATGAATCATCATCATTCAAATTTGATTAGTACTATTACGTGAATCAACAATAACGAGTTATTGAGGAAAACTTACTTTTTTACCAGAGCGAGAGCTGTAGAGTCATCTACTTCTTCTTTTAAAAATCAGCTGTTTTAAAGGTTTTAGTTTTGTACTTGGTTGAATGCTTTATTTGTTTCAGAATTCTGTTACAGAATTTAGTATAATAACGACGGTAGATTTTTATAGAATGGATGCAAGGATTTGTAATAAACCTAGAAATGGATGTAGTAAATAGCTTCAAAACATAGAGATTAGAGACTGATAACAATCTCATTGTTTGTTTTGGCATCAATAGGGCTACCTTTATCCATTTATTAAAACCCCTCTCGGCCTCCATCTAGCATCGCTGCTATTTTTCTTCCAGTGTAAATTTGAAGAAGTCATAATGCCACTTCTACTCCGGAATGTTAATAACTTTTGTGAATAACGTATTATTATATAGACTTATATATTATATAACTTATTGTATTAGAGTTATTAACAAATGTCATTAACATTCCGGTGTAAACGCGGCATAAGAAAGTGGTTTCTATAATATGAAATTGTGTAAGGGAAATGAATTATTTCAAGTACTGTATAAGTTACTAAAAGAAATCTTGCACACAATGATTATTTATTTCTGCCTGGGAAGAAATGATTCACTATTTCGTAATTTATTTAGAATTCATGATGTAGTTGGGGTAGGCTAACATTACATTGTAATTTTTATTGCATTTCTCATACATTGTTTGTTTGTTAAAGGCTCAACAGTCCAAGAAGAGTTTAGGCTTGCCAGCTGGTTGCCAGTTTTTTATTCACTTCACTGCACAGTTTTCATACAATGTACTCACATTTTGTTACATTACATTACTTACATTACATTATAATGATTCACTTTAATTAGTCAAGAGTCCTTGTAATATAATCTCGGAAATTCCAAGTATTAGCCTATATTTTGGAGTATAGTGGATTTCTTTAACAAATAACATCAATATTTGTTTATTATTTGTTGTTACAATCGCGACTTATATCAAGTATTTTAAGCAAAGGTGATAAATAATAATAAATAGGATAAAATTAATCATTATCAAGTATTTCCATTACTTGATGTTATAACTGTCAAAGTATTGATTATATTGAAATAATGAATAATTAAAAAATATTGATATAGTCTGTCCAAGCAAAGAAGATTCCCTGGCAAGATGGGGAAATGACTCCAGCTTGGTCAATATTTGTTCAAGAATCATAAATGTGTTCTTAATAGTAGATCAAATTGATAATTTTTGAACCATTATTGACCGAGCTTTAGTCATTTTTCCATCTTGCCAGAGGGTCGATCTTCTTTGCTCGGACAGACTATATCGAAAAATGTATTAATTTTTAATCATTTTGGGTATGGTACATTCATTTATTTATAAATATTTATTTGGGTATGAATAATAGTAACGAACCATATAAATGAATTATTCGACAAGAGAAAAGGCTTGAAAAGGGAATTTAGGTACAGGCTTTTTCGTAAAAAGAAAACTCTAATCTCAAGAGTACAAATATCATATTTAATATTTTCTATTCAATGTATTTGCTTGTAGATGAATGGCAAACTAGGAGTAGAATGAGACTATCAAAATAGTTTGTTTCAAATTAATATTATTAAATGCTTATCAAATTGGGTAATTCAATAACTTTTTATTTTGGGTGAATGTTTTGAAAAAGTACTTTTGAATAAAAAATTGTTCTATAAATTGTTATTGAAGTTTCTAGCATTCAAATTTTGTTTTGGAAAATAGAGAGGCCTCACATGTAAGTTTGACTTTGGATTGAAATACATTTTCGGTTTTTGTTTTCCCCTAGATGAGGGAGCTGTCCGGGTGGAATCTTGTTCTGTTGAATGTTCTTCACTTGTTCTTATCATATTAATATTGCTGTTCCTTATGTGACGGCCAGAGTTTGAAGATGCCATTTGGTTCCCAGGAAGTTTGTTGAATTCTTTGGTCAGTTCTTCTCCACGAATCTGTTGCTCCACCTCTCATGAAACTGCTTGAGCTATTTTCAGTATTTGAACGCCATCTTTCAACATTACCTTGTGTGCCTAGAGTACCAGTTCTTGTGCTTCTATTATTCTTCTTCCCATAATTGAAACTATCTGATTCTAACAAAATAATGGATTTCAGATTGTTATAATCTGTTGGATGTGATTGGGGGCAGAGTGTCTGCAATTGATTTCTTATTGACATCATCTTCTCCTTTTCTTGTTCGTCTTTGTATTTGCATTCAGCCAGCTTCAACTTAACTTCATCAAACATCACTTCCCGTTAGTTGCACTTGCTTCTCATGAACAAGAAAAGGGCCTTGTGATGCTGGAAAATTTTTTCAACATAAAAATCATAAACATTTTGTTTAACAATAAGATTAATGAGATAGTTGATTATGATTTTAGTTGAAGGTGTTTAAGTAGGCTATTTGCTTGAGATGATGCACAATTGTATTTACAAGTATTTTTATTATTGTCACTTAAACTGGAAATATCCAATAGGGTAACTATCAAACATATATTCCTAATTTGAACTCTTATTATCTTCATAGTAGCCCAATTTCTTCCAAGTAGGTTTCTATTTTCTGAAGAACTGATTATTATTGAGTGGAGCAGAGACGGAGGTGGAGCGAAGCTCTAATGGATCATAAAAGTCACTCCCTGTAATGCTACTCCTCTGGAACCGCTCAAAAGATTTTATGCAAACTTGCCATGGTGTGGAGTTGATAGACATGGACGACCACATTGTAGGCTATTGAGCATTTTGAAAATCGTGTCCTTGAGGAAAAACCACTCTAGAATCTTCCAAGAGAAAAGCATTTTAATGACTGATTAATCATGTAATATTTGAAAATGCGGGTGCGAGGGTGATGATGGACATATGATAAGTCATGCAGCCTGGACCTGTGCCACCACAATTGCAAGATCTCACCATGGTGGAGCAGATGTTGATTGCTCGTGTGCAACCCATGCTTTGAAGTGTATCAAATGCGTACTTGTGGTAGACCTGTATCATTATATTGACAGCTCGCTCCGCTCAATTTACACTTCCCTAATAATTATGTATTATTCCTTATTAGTAGACTCTATCTACCTTCATGCATTTTAACAATTTCAGCTAAACTTTGATAATTCAGATCTGATTTAGAATTGAGGTTTAATATTTAGTGTATATTTTCACTCGTCATCTCTAGTATAATAATAATGATGATTATATTATATTATCTTAATTATTATTCTGCCAATATACTTCGAGTTAAATAAAAAATATACTTTGAGATATCCCCATCTTCATCTCTTCTCTAATAATAATAATAATCATTGTTGAGAGTGGTTCATTTCTAAACATGTTCAACATTTTTATCTAAATAAAGCTTACTTCTTTAGTGGCCCCCTGTTTTAAAGATTACATGGAAGTGGAATTTGAGTTGGAAACGCATAGATTCTGAAAGAAAAATCAAGTTATCCTAAAATCTCTCAAGTTGATTGGAGTAATGTTTCTCAATAGTTGGTTGCATAAAACTGTAATCACTATAATTACTATACTCACTAAAACATGATGATCATCAGTAATTTCCTTGAGATGATCCCATGCGCGGACAACATCGTCTTTATTGAAGAAATACTACGAACTGATTATAGTTAGTGTTGATGACAAAAAATCTTTGTATTCCAGCGCCTTGGTCAGTTCAGGAATTGGATCGTAATTTTCTGGATCAACTATGCGCTTCAACCTCAACCAGTCCAACAGAGCAGGATAATTGTTCTTATTGGCAGCTCGTTCCAAATATTTTAATCCTTTCTCATTATCCTAAAAAAACACCATCTATGGTGAAACTCACTCCATTTGGAAAGGTTCTCCGACCAAAAAATCTTTAGTGATGTTTTTAGTCACTTATAATATTTAGTCAATAGAAAGATAAATTACAAAGGTATTGGTCATGCGCATCTGGCTCGTAGCATACTGCGAATTCTGACGTCATTGTCACAGCTAAACCGCAGCTGTTTTGCCTAGCTGAAGCTGAAAAGTTATGCGGTTTCGTCTGCTCCCGTGAATCTCATCGAGTGCTTTAAAGGTACAGCCGTTTCATTATCCGTACACTATTTTATCTACGATCAATTGACAGTGTGTTCCGAAAATAAGACACTTTTTTAAACAATAACAATTTGTTTATGCGAGCACCCCAGGTCTTATCGCAGTTGTTAACAGAGCTATTCTGTTTATATTGATAGGCAGTTGGTCTGCCTATCAATATAAACAGAATCTTCCTAAAGTACGATGTTTGCATATTTTCAAAAATTATTATTTTTAATAAATAAATATTCTATTTATTAAATATTATGTTAATTTAGATAGAAGACCAACACCTCAGAAAAGCTTCAAAACACCTCACCTAAATATTTTCTAGTAGAGAAAAATGTTATTGGCTTTAGCCATGTTACTTACTTTCAAATAACGATGATAGATCAATCCAGCATAATGGTTGACGAGGGGATTTTCGGGAGATACTTTCAGAGCCTGGACAATAGCCTCCTCTGCCAAATCTAGGCGTTTGTATGGGTAAGGTAGTTTTGTCATACCAAATCCACAGCGGCCCAATATGCACGAATCGTTCTGATTATTTTGGATTAGCATCCTGGGAAATCAGAAAACAAAATATTTGAACTCAGTTCAACTATTGAAATATTTTCTTCTTCCTGTTGGAATAGGATCATCGAACTTTCAATTTACTCAGGTGAATTTCAATGATACAAACTCTAACTCATTCATTTTTCTTATCTTAGTATATATTATAAAACACGAATTTACAACAATTTAAAAAAAATCCCTCATTTTGCAAGTAATCCGTAATCCATTGATCACTCATTTCGCAGATTGACCGATGCATTCATTTAAATGTAAGTTAAGTAAGTTAACAAAGTATTGTTAGCAAAATAATGAAATTGAACTCTCGTGGTAAAGTTGAAAAATTAAATGAAATAAAAGTTGAAAAGTTATAGATAAAATAAAATTCTAGTGTTCAGAGTTCAGGAAACTGAATTTTAATTTGAAAAAATATATTGAAGTTCCTTATTGTTACCTGTTACTAAAGCAGGCATAGAAAAAGCTGTAATTTTATGATCTTGAAATTTGAGTGAATAAAAATATATAAATAAATTTATCACTGCTCCCAACCATTGATTCAAGCAGGGAATATTGTTGAAATAGATCCAAAGATAAAAAATAATGGTGTGGAGTGAGGAGATAAGCTTCCATCTTCGTTCTTATCCAGTTTAAAAATTTTATTTCGTATTTTGGTCTATCTTTGGTCTAAATAGTTAGTGATTATGACTTCACTGAATATTGAGTACACTTCACTCACAAAAATATTTTTTAATATGAATACACTAGCCCACATTAATATTATTAATTGATATTAGGACAATAATAGGAAAACGTTTTTTCTCACACGTATAATGATGATGCTTTGTTGTTCAGTTTATTCATTGTTTCCAACGAATTTTCAAAAGCTTCTCTATCATAGCAACACTCATTGAATATGCCACATGACTTTTCACGAGATATTTGTGCTACGTATAAGGCATAGCTTGGTTCATTTTCATCAAGGTTATAAGCGGTGCGATAGAATTTTTCCTCTTCATCTGATATTTCTGTAATGTAAGGATACTTGATGTGGCGAATGCGTGCTGAAAATGAAGGACATATCTATCAAATTATAAGCATATCCACGGATAAATATTGGTCTTGGTAGTATTAGCAACACCTACTAGTGTTGGTATTAGTGTGTGCAATAGCAGGACCTTCTAAATACCGGTATTTAGGAGGTCCTGGTAAGATGGGTACGTACATAGAAGGCACATATTGCTCCCTACTCACTGGTATACCAATAAGATGCAATAGATTAACACTGAGATGTATGGAGAAACACACATAAAAATCAGCTGACCCAGGCACGTAGCTACCCTTTTTTGGCATTAGAGGAAGGCATTTCATAGCTAATGAGAAGCTTCATCATCAGCCTGTTGATAGCAAGCAATTCTATGTGTAACATGATTCAACATTTATTTGGTTTCTAATTATAAGAAAATAAGAATTCAAGTACCTCTTTTATTATATACATGGCGTTCATCATTCCTCACACCAAGTAGAAAAAGTTCCATGGGACATACCCCCCCAAACGCTTTTTAAGTTAATTTTCTGTCATTGTTATCTCGGTAACAATGCATTTCTGGTGGTATGTCCCATAGAACATTTCTCTCTACTTGGTGTAAGGAATGAGCCTGAGAAGTATTGCACATTCCTCCTGAAACATCATCATCATCATCATTTGGCACTACAGCCCTTGTAGGGCCCTGGCCTCCTCCACAAGCCTCCTCCACGAATCCCTATCCAGCGCTCGCTCTCTCCATCCTCTTACGCCCAGGGATCGAAGATCTGCTTCCACATCGTCTAGCCACCTTTTCCGTGGTCTTCCTTGCTTTCTTCGCCCACCTGGCTGCTGGTGTAGAGCCATGCGTTACCCCGGGTTTCTGGCATCCTTTCTACATGGCCCAACCATCGAATTCTTGCACTCCTAACCTCTGCAACAATGTTTGGCTGCCCGTACAGTTCATATAAATCATTATTTTTCCGTATTTGCCATATACCTTCCTCCTGTACTGGACCAAATATCCTTCTCAATATCTTCCTTTCCCATCTATTTAGCAGCATCTTGTCACAGCTTATAAGTACCCACGTTTTGCATCCATACATTACCACTGGCCGCAGAACTGTTCTATAGATAATGATCTTGCTACTCCAGCTCAACAACCTTGATTTCACTAACTTTTGTAGGCTGAAGTATGCTCTGTTGCCGGCTTTTAGTCTCTCTTTTATCTCCTCCTGATTTTCATTATTACTTGTGATCAGGGATCCAAGGTACTTGAAACAATCTGTGGTTTTGAACCTATGTCTACCCACTACCAGCTGTTCAGGCGTCCTTCCTTGGTCTCTAGCCATTCTCATGTATACAGTCTTGTTCTCATTGACCTTTAGGCCTGCTTTCTGAGACTCTTCTTCCAATTTTTGAAGCTATCCACCAGATCCTCTTCCCTTTGGGCTAGAATATCAACGTCATCCGCATATGCTAAGCACTGCGCCATTCTATTCATCAGTGTACCTCTGGCATTCAAACCAATCTTTCTGACCGCTCTTTCCAAGGTGAGATTGAACAGCATACATGATAAAGCATCACCCTGTCTCAGCCCTGTTGTTATGTTAAATTATTGTGAACATTTACCAGCAATGCTAACTTTACTTTTGGTTCCTGTCAGAGTCATCATCACTAGTCGAATTAATTTTTCTGGTATGTCCAGTTCTCTGAGGGTTTCTATCATATACATCCAGTCAACACTATCATATGCTTGTTTGTAGTCTATGAATAGCTGATGAACCGGAATATTGAATTCATAACATTTTTGAAGTATTTCTTAGATGGTGAATATTTGATCAGTAGCTGCTCTACCCTGTCTGAAGCCACACTGATACTCTCCCAGTACATTTTCAGCATATGGCATCAGTCTTCTTGCTATGACTTTTGTGAGGATTTTATATGCCACATTGAGAAGCGCAATTCCCGATAGTTACTACAGTCAGATTTTGGGCCTTTCTTATGTATTGGGCAGAGTAGTGCTATTTTCCAGTCCTCTGGCATTCTTTCTTCCCTCCATACTCTGCAAACCAAGGCATGTACTCTTCTCAAGACCTCCTCTCCTCCGCTTTTGAATAGTTTTGCTGGCAATGCATCTTCTACTGGTGCTCTACAGTTCTTCATGTCCTTTATTGCTTCCCTGACTTCCTCCAGCCCAGGCTCCGGACCTGCAATGGGTTGTTGTTCCTCCCAGTCACTGTGCCCATCCCTCTCACTGATGGGATTCAACAGGTCCTCAAAGTATTCTGCCCAGCAGTCTAGAACTGCAGATGGATCTCCAGTCAAATGCCCCTCTTTATCTCTTATTAGAACTGCTCTTGCTTGGAAACCTCTCTTCTCTACTCTTATCAGGCTATACATCTCCCTTATTCTCCTGGATTCTGCTTGTTCCTGTATCTTTTCAACCTTTTTCTTTTCCCAAGCTTGTTTCTTTACCCTACATATCCTTGCTGCCCTGGTCCGTGCATTTATAAATGTCTCTCTGTTATTTCTGGTCATTCTTTGCATTGTTTTTTGCCTTGCTTTGTTCCATAACCTGATTGCATCCTTACACTCTTGATCAAACCATTCTTCTCTCTGTAGCAATCTTCTCCTGCCCAATGTTTCCTCTGCTGCTCTTGTCATTGCTTTCTTTAATACCATCCATTCACGTCCCACACCATTGTCTTCCTCCCCTCTGACTCCAGCAGTTGTTTTACTTTCTCCTCATACTGCTGTGCTATTTCCCCTGTTTCAAGTTTGTCTGTGTCAAATTTCTCCACTCTACGGTTTCTTAATGCATGCAGCCATGATATTCTCTGCCTGTATACTGCCGTTACTAGGTAGTGATCAGAATCTGCATCTGCTTCCCTATAAGCCCTCACATCCATTACATCTGATGCATGTCTTCTGTCTATCAAGACATGGTCAATCTGATTTTGTGTCCTCCCATCAGGTGATTTCCATGTTGCTTTATAAATGTCTTTATGAGGGAAGCATGTGCTTGAAACTGTCATTCTGTTGCTGATTGCATAGTCAATAAGTCTTGTGCCATTATCATTTGACACTGCATGAAGGCTTTCCTTACCTATTGTTGGCCTGTAGCATTCTTCTCTTCCTACCTTTGCATTCATATCCCCTAGAATGATCTTCACATCATGGGCAGGGGCCTCACCATACAGCTGCTCAAGTCTGTCATAAAAAGCTTCCTTTACCTCATCATCACTTTCCTCAGTAGGAGCATGAGCACAGATCATGTTGATGTTGAAAAATCTACTTCTTACCCTCACTGTACAGAGTTGCTCATCAATGTCCTTGAAGTCTATTAGCTGGCCTAGCAAGCTATTGTGTACCACAAAGGCACTGCCAAAGGTGTTTGTGTTATTGCCACTGCACAGCATGGTATAATCCCTGGTTTTCAGAATGTGGGATCCTCTCCATCTCACCTCTTGAAGTGCAGCTACATCCACTTTGTACTTTTTCAATTGTTCTGTTAAGTTGTTTAATGCACCGGGTCTAAATAGTGTACAGACGTTCCATGTAGCTAATTTAATATCCATTCCTTTCATCATTTTTCTTTTCTGAGCCATATTAATTCCTGAATTTCCGGTCCCTGTTCCAAGGCTTGTGTTAGTGTTCGTAACTCAAGTTTTTTTTATAAGAAGGGGTTGTTGGCCCCTTGCTCAACCCCCAACCTGGAGGGCCAGGTGATTTTTTCAGGTATTCTTCCTTAGCCTTTGACAAACCAATGACAAGCTACAAGACAGCAGCCAATTTTCTGTTAGGGTTTTCTTCCCTTAGCCTTCTCCATCTGCAAGGCAGCAGCCGTGTTTGCTGGTTTTGGTCCACCCCGGGTATTTGATTTCCCTGGTACCACCTATATCTAGGAGGCATTCCCCAATCTGCCACCTGGGGAGGCGCCCAATGGAAGACCAGCAACTCCACATGGGTTCCTCCTGAAACACTCTGTATTTATTAGTGCATAGAATGTTTTGCTCTAACAAGTCACATTTGATACGGTAATGCCTTAGAAGAGCAAAACATGTTATTCACTTTATAGATTACACCCTGTAGTTGACACCCTACATGCTATCCACTCTCCACCCACCGACAGTGCGTCATCAGCCTAATAGATTTTTGTCATTATTATGTTAGTGATAGCCCTGATAAGTAACAAGTTGAATATTTACATTGGTCATTAATGTGCGGATTTGTCTGAAGAGTAATGAAAAATTATGGTAGTAGGCTACTTACACATGAGTTTCCCTGTCAGGAAATGCCATTCTGCCATATTTGGATACATTGTTCTGGCAATGCTGATATACTCCAGAGCTTCAAGTAATCCTTGCAGGCCATATTCCATGAAAGCACAAGCCTTGATACCATATATTCCAGATTTTTGCTTCTCTTTCATATTTTCCAGGTCAGGGATATGCAAGAGCACCTATAGAGTCAACCAAATCCATGTTGTTTTATGATTTAATAAAGTATACAGTAAGTTACTGATGTATGCTGTAGTCTCCATTTATTAAAATGAAAATTAATTGATCATAGTATTTAAAAAACTTTTCTTTCAAATCAAATAACTCAACAATATTATCAAGCAATTGACTTATTAACAACAACGGAATTAGAAGTATCCAATGTGTGTGCTGGGTTGGAGCTGTGAAAAAGGCACATATTTATAAATATTTTAGTTATGATATCCTACAATTGAAAATAACATGAGTGTTATATTTTTAATTAGTATATCTTGTATAATTGAAAATAATTGCAATATGTACCCTCTACTAAATTGTATTCTTACTTAGATCTAAAAGATTGAAATTTTTGGTTGATTTGGAATATTCAGGTATTTGCCAACTAGTTAACACCCAACCGACAATTACACTTCAAAATACCATGTGAATTATTGAAGACTTGGGAGTTTGACTGCGTTAAACCCCTTTTTGTTGGCCATTTGTTCCCGGCTCCACTAAGATGCCTTTTGTACCATATCTATCACTTAGGAGTGAGATAGCCACTCCTAAAGTTCTTCTGTGTGACGAGTATTTAAAACTTTGGTATGCTCTTGCCCAGGCAGAAGCAGGATTTGATGGCATTATATTGACTGAGGAAATGACTCTACATTGTGTCCAAACAGAGGTTTGCAGGAAGTCCTCTACTAATAATGTAGGAGCTCAGAGCTGAATGATGCCTAGTGCCAGTGAAGAAGAACTTTATATTCACTGCTAATGCACTTGAAATTCAAACCCCACCAGCAACTGCCCCAAGGGCATGAACGCACCCAGCAAATGCACATGCATATGTGTGAAAAAGAGTAAGGCTCATTAATTTTGAGATGGAGGTGTATGATATTTTAAATAACAACTTTTAATACCTACCTCTTTTGCTTCTGCAGTTGATCCACATTTGAATAGAGCAAACGCCTTACATCCATAATAAATGTACTCAATAGCCTCTCGAATTGTAGAAATAAATGCTAGTTTACTGCAGGTCCCCTTCTTGAGACTTAATACCCATGGCTCGCATTCCAAGACCTTCATTAATGCACCATAAGTATCATATTTTACCAATTCTTGGGCCATTGTCAACTGACAACAAAACCTGCAAACAATTTATGATGAATGAATGGTTATGAAACAAATATTTTAAAATATATAATATTTCATTCATAGGTACCGTATATTTGATTGATGAAAATCTGTGAGTTATGAATAATTATGACTGAAAACCCTTTCTCAATTTTTTTTTTTCAAAGTTCTCTATCATAATCGGCCGATCAAGAACCTTCACAAGTTTCATTTGCAAATTTCTATACCATATTATGCTTTATTTTTCCTGTACACAGAGTGTTTCAGAACTTTCTACCAATATTCTATGGCATTGTTCCTGGGTATGAAACATATTATCTAAATATCATTTTCAAACTGTCCGTAAGTCCTCAATTATTACTCACAAAGCTGCAATTTTTGTTTCCATTTTTTTATCTGAATTTTCAATTTCATAATTTTGTGGCCGCCTTATGAGGAGAGGATACTTTCATAAAAAAATTATTGGAGGAATCGAATGAAACCAGCTAGGAGTTTATATCTTTGTTGGTTAATGAGATATTGAGCAAAACAAACTACAAAGCTCAATTTTCCAACTTCAAAGAAATAGATATAGGATATCTTACTATTAAACGGTTTTTTTGAATTGAGTAATATTGTAGAGAATTGAATTCTAAAGAAATAATGTTTAGTAACATTTTTGACTGAAACGCACCCAAACTGTAAGTTACAAATCAGGATTGATTTGTGATGTACCGGTACCTACCGTTACCAAGGACTTTCAGACAGTTTAAAAATGATTAGGTCTACTAAGATGTTTTTTGCCCAGAAACAATACTCAACAATACTTTAGAATTAGAATATTGGTAGAGAGTTCTGAAAG
Source organism: Sogatella furcifera (assembly GCA_017141385.1). Classification (NCBI taxonomy): domain Eukaryota; kingdom Metazoa; phylum Arthropoda; class Insecta; order Hemiptera; family Delphacidae; genus Sogatella; species Sogatella furcifera. Next base: position 16,212,763 of record CM029555.1, read on the forward strand.
ACTGTATAAGTAATAAGTTGAAATTACAGAAAAATAATAATACTACTGTAACTCACGTTTTGAATGTAAACTCCGAATCACAGTAGAACATCTCTTTCAATTTTCTATCGAATTCGTAAACAGTTTTTTCGGTTGTGCTGTCTGGTCTGGGCTGGTGAAGACCCCAGTTGAAATGGATATCCAGAAGCTCCAGTTGATTTTCTATTTTCGCATCGTTGTTCCCAATGCTACAGGAGATCAAGTCATCTGTGATCTGTTCAATCTGATAAGAGGAAGCCATCTTCCTATTTTTTATAGTTGCCCTACCTACCGTAACCAGAAGTTATGGAGTATCGAAAGCCTATAATATTATTCACACAAACTCTCTGCTTTGTTTCGAACTGAATATATTGTACTCAAAGTCTTATAGATTCAATAGAATAAGGAATAAGATTGTTCTCTACCAACAATTCCTCCTCACACCTCCTACTACAATACGGGATAAACTAGAACTAGGTACCTACCTGCTTTGTTCTTGAATTGGATATCTTATCTGTGAACAAGCAATTTAAGCAAATATTGCAACAGGAAATCCCCATTTCTAAAATGAATCATCATTGAAATTAAATTCGATTTAAATGATGTACTTGAACTTTTATGTGTGAGTGAACAATAAAAGAGTTGAAGTGGGATGAAGACAAAAGAAGAAAATGAAGATCGAGTTATTGCAAAAACGTTGGGCGATCTCGTCTGCTTCTATCTGCGCTCCAACACCTGATATTGTCAATTAGAGTTGCCATTTATCTATGACAAGGGGAGCATTGATCTATATACAAAAGTATGTATAAAGTTGGTATTCTTTAGCTCAGTGAAGAGGAGAGTCAGGACCTCCTATAAGGACCTCCTTATAAATACCATTTGTTAGGTATTCAGGAGGTCCTGGGAGAGTCCAGGGGTCTTCCCCCGGAATTTTAAAAATAGGTAATTATTTAGAAACTCCACATACAATTTTATACATAGGAATTAAAAATTATTTGGATGTTGCAAATTAATCACTGCGTAGTCATACTGTCATAACAGAATAATCATTATATTTGGAGTACCGATTCGTCAGCACTCATCTTTGAGAAATTGAGATATCTCTTATCTTCAGAGTAATTATTTATTCACGTAATGTGGTTTTGGCATTAGATTTTCTCTAAAATTCTGCATCGAAACATGATAATATGTTATAAATAATGTATAAAATGACCACCTTCCCATTTGAAAAATAAAGTTGATCTCAATATGGTGACCAAACATGTTAATTTTGATGAATAGTCAACATACTTACCTGAATATTTAGAATTAATCACGTTTAAAGTGGATGAACTAATAGTGCTTGGAAAGTTAATCTTCTTAGCATATCCTAATGATAATATTACATTGATATCTAATAATTTCAATCTTTATGTTTTTGAAAATACCATTCAGTTTGTATTGTACTCTTTCATTAACCAAATTAGAAAAAAATCGTCTAAAATAGCCTACCTACACACAAGACTGAATTTTTTGCGGGCATCATAATTATTTTGATGCTATACTCGAACGATTTCACCATGACTTGCAACTCAAGCTAGCTCACTGAGCTAAGATACCTTAATATTTCTTATCAAATTATTTTATTACAATGTAACTGTCAATAGTGTCAGTTCTCGAGTCTTGAATATGACACGTTTATGTATTTAACCTCTCAAATTGAAAACAATAATTAATCTCCCACAAAAGAATGTGAGATACCTGAGATTCATCCATGAGATCACAAAAACAGCTCTAGAATATCTTATTATTATAGTCTGTCTAAGCAATAAGACATTCTGGCAAGATGAGGAAATGACTCTTGCTCGGTCAATATTGATTTAAAAATTATAAAGTTTGGACTCGAATTGTAGATCACAATGTTTCCTACAATTTGAGACTAAATTTATAATTTTTGAAGGAATATTGACAAAGCTGGAGTTATTTTCCCATTTTGCCAGAATGTCTTCTTTGCTTGGACAATATACAATGAACATACTAGCCTATACCATGACTTGCAACTCGAAATACTTATTGAATCATTGTCGTGAATTATTATTAAAGTGACTTAATTATTCAAATATAGTCTTGGAAATACCGTCTAGGCGTTTTAATTTAGAAAACTAATCCCTCACACCTCACACCAAAAATGTGGGTGAGATTCTTTCATGATGAGATGACAAAACCAGCCCACTAATCTCCTCTCACTAACTGGGCCATCTGGCCGGCAGTTTTTTCATATTCTCCTGTCTTCCTGAGCAAGTTCTTCAAGCTTCTTGGCACCGGGCTTTAATATGTTTACTCACATTCTGTATACAGACAAATATATCTGTTGATAGGAATTTACTATTTTTGGTATAAGTAGAAATATACATACTTGCAAACACTGATGTGTGAGTATTTATACATATGTATATATGTGTGTAAGTAGGACTTAGTGGCTGAAGGTCCCGCAGCTTAAGAGAGAGTATCCTTCTGAAAAAGTAACTTCTTGTAATTTGCATATTGTTGTCGCTTATTTCAAAGTCTGCTGTTGACTTTCTTCGGAAGGAAATTGCTGCGCTCGATGATGTGTGTTAGATGTTAGAACGAAAATAAGATACCTACATTTTTCTGTAGAATCGAACTTCAATAACAATAGAAGAGTATTTGTTATTCATGCAATAAATATAAAAATATTGATAATCAATAATGATCTCATCAGCCTTCACATATAATAAGTCCTGATAATAACAATGAGTAATTATTAGAACATTAGGCCATATAAATTAATATAAATCAAAATTATAAATATAAACTAGGCTAATATAAATAAACTACCATGTAAGTTAAATAATTGATGAAAAATATAAGGCTGTAGACCTGTATTTTACCGAAACAAACCAAGTTGTTAATAATTTATTTTTGACGTTGCGAAATTGAGTTAATTCACTTCAGGGCCCAAAAAAGTTCAGTAAAATATCATATTCACAGTGAAAAACACGTCAAAAGTAAAATTTTAGTAAGTATTTTGTCAAGGAGAATAGAATTATATAGATAACAATGAAGTCTATTATTTTATTAATGTAGACCTCCTAGAATTGTTGAATCAAATATCAATATTTAAAGAGAAATTTATGAATAAGAGGTTAAAAAGTGAATAAAAATAATGTAAACTGTTTCCTAGAATATCTCAGGAATTGAAAGGTTTTGTATTATATGAATGAATTTTATTAAAGTGCATTACTACATGTTTGTAATGTTTTTACTTCCAATATTACTTCTAAATCAATATTTCCAATATTCTCATGTACTTATCATTGATAATCATTATTGTTGATCACTTTATGAATTGTTTGAATTGGAAATAACCTTTATTTGGAATTGACTACAGACTCATCTTAATCACTCAACCCAATTAATCTTGATCACCACTTCTATTGGTGAATGATTTGGTGAAAATTTTCAAATCATGAATCAACTTTTTCAACAGATACGTTCCACCTCATCACTAATACTTGAACTTTGATATTTCCCTGGAATGTGGTAGCAGAACTAAGATAACTAGCTATCGCTTATAATAATATAAGTAGAAAGCATATGCTCGCGTGATTCAAGCATTATGGCGATCGACATCTTGAAGTCCTTCTTAACGGTATTGCACCCATAAAACTGTTTGATCCCTATAATTAAATACGCATGCAGTTCCAGTAACCTTGTTCTCTACCGTTCATTATTTATGATGCAGTTTTGCATGTTCAGTAGCAATTCTTTAAGAAAAGTTCGTGCAAGCTGAGAAGACACCCGTCAAAATAGACTTTACATTGTAACGGCGTTCCTTCTCAGCTTGCGCAAACTGTAGTAGCGGCAGCAGATTTCAATTTCTCATTTTTTTCGGCCACTGTACTTGGAAAGTTCGTAGGCCTACATGATTGCCGTTGACATGCTCTGCAATTTTCTGAGGAAATCCTGCTGAAAGTTCATAGTCTATGGGATTGGAGTTTGGAGCTACCAGGCAGAAAGAAAGTTGTACGAAAGAATCACTTGCGGGTCCCAAATTTTCAACTTGTATATGATAATGATGGAACAATAGACCAGAAAATGCATAATAACAGAACAATTGATAATACAGCACACAGAATACGGTACTGTACCGTATTTCTTACATTATTCCTATATTATTAATAACATGTTATCATAATTTATCTATTCAGGAACTTTCTTGCTTCTTAAAAAAATTTTTTTTTTGCAATAATCATAACCCACACTTGATATTAAGAAAAATTTGAATTTAATTTGAATTAAATTTAAATTCTATTGAATTTTCAATTTATCTTTAGTTTATTATTATTTTATCTTAATTTATCTCATTTATCTTATTTATCTTAATTGATCTTTAATTTATCTTTTAATTCGTCTGTATTCATCATGTCATGGAGCTCTACAAAATCAATTAAAATTCTACAACAGTCTGACAAATTTAAATCAATTACTATAATGATAATTATAGAATGATACGTGATTGAGAAAAACAAAACGGTTTCCAAATATAGCTCACTGGTAAAATCTGTTCAAGCAAAGAAGACATTCTGGCAACATTGGAAAATGACTCGGGTAAAGCTCGGGTAATATTGATAAAAAAATATAAATTTGTTCTCCAATTGTAGATCAGAATATTTTCTACAATTTGAAACAAAATTTATCAATATTAACCGAGCTTGAGTCATTTCCCCATTTTTCCAGCATGTCTCTTTCCTTGGACAGACTATATCATAGAGGCTATCATTCAAAATTAATAATTCAATAATACATTCAATCAATAATAAATTTCATTAGTTTGTAAGAATATTATCAAATCATTGCTTGAATATATGTAATTGTTGATTGAACTAATTGAACAGTCCTCCTTTTATGCTTCATTTTATCACTCGGTCATTTGTGTGACAATCAACCTAATTTCACCTTCACCCGCAACTTCCTTGTCTCTATCTGATGAACCAATATTACAAAGTCGCTGAGAAAAGTTGAGAAAGTTAAACAAGAAAAACTGGCTCAGCCCCTGATACCGATTGTCTGTCATATGAATTTGGATCGCCTCATCAATTCAATTATCATACCGGTATGCTGGGCTGAACTTGAATCATTATGTACTTGTCCTTCCATTCATGGATGATGGTAATCATACTCGAACTCATTTAGTCGTTATTCGAACTATTTGAAAAATATTTCGATCGAATGATTGATTGGCGTCTGTGCTATTAAGCATCCTTTATCGGTTCTTTATTTCTACCAATTCCAGATAAAGTTTGGGGTGCATGAAACTAATAAATTCCTGTAAAATGATGAAAATATATTGCACAAGACATCTAAAAACTTTAAAAAGAACAGAGGAAAATTGTTATTGAGAAGAGTTTTTTGTTGATTTTATCGCTCAAAGCAATTCAAAGACATTCCTCTCACTATATAAAATTTCTTTTCATACCTCCATAATTATGTAGTCCTACTGAAATTATTATATTTTTAATATCATAATATTTCAACGGGATTGAGTATCATCTCCCTCTTCTGTCCACTAGTGTGCTGTTACACTAAATTTTAGCTAGCTCCATAGCCTTATCAAATCAAATTCTATGCCTTAATTTTCATCATTTTGTTAAGAAGATTTTTTTATTTTCAGTCTCAAACCAATTGAAAAATGCCATAATAATGGCAAGGTGAATGAGACATATTCACCTTTATGAAAAATACTGTTACCTACCTTGAATTAAGTCTATAGATTTATCGTCAATCCATTTAGAATTTCCTCTTTTATAGTTCAAAAATTGTATTTGAATTTAGAATTCATTATTAAGTTTTCAGAATTTATTCTTGTACAATAATTTATCAACTTTACCATCAAATGATCAATATTTTGGATAACATAATTTGATTGAATAATTCACGTAACAGTCATTAGTTTGGTTATATGTGTGCAATATCAACAGTATTATAACAGTAGAAACGTTTTTAAATGGTTCTTAAGACTTTAAATGGCTCTCAATATTACTTCTTTCACTCAGTAGGAGAAGAGATTTACATGAAATTGTTGATTATCCACGAATCGATGTTTTGGTTCATGGCAGTGATTGGATGTTGATTCATGATACCTCTTGAACATATCATACCCCACGTTCAATGTAATTCTTGAGTCATGCAAATCAAATTTCTCCATACATCAAAACATAGTAGTAACCGTTCATAAGTGTGAAGAGTACCTGATCCTTTAATTTTTATCGTTAGTTCAGATAATAGGGAGGAGAAAAAAGTGGATATAGTCTGTCCAAGCAAAGAATACATTCTAGCAAGATGGGAAAATGACTCCAGCTCGGTCAATATTGGTTCAAAAATTATAAATTTGCTTTCAAATTTTAGGAAATATTCCGATGTGCGATTTGAGACAAAATTTATAATTCTTGAGCCAATATTGACCAAGCTTGAGTCATTTAACCATCTTGCCAGAGTGTCTTTTTTGCTTGGACAGATTATAATCTATGTTGCTCGTGAATGTTGTATCCTCATCCTCTGAAATAACGAGCCTTTGGGCTACTTAAAATAACAATTCCGATATCGTGCTGAAAGATGGTAATAATCGTGTATAGAGCACTGTATATACTCTTGTGATACATACATATATATTTTACCCGCGTTATTATCCTAGAATACTTTCTCACGGCAGTACCCTGTCATCGGTTTGGTCCAATTTGGAACGTAATCCACGGGTTATGTTCTTGTTTATTCTCTTCCAAGCTCTAAAATCCCCATTCCCTTCATTATCATTACTGGGTTATTATTACAGAAGTACTGCTAACTTATTTCAAGCACTAAAATGTGGAATATTGCTACTTTCTCACATTTCTTTGTTGTTTTCATTTCGCAAAGCTGAGAAGTTCTTGAAACAATCTTTTTCTTTTGTTGCTCTACACCAGTAATCAGCTGTGAAATAATACTATCGGAGAGGCCTCCGCAAGGATTTTTTGTCTGATTTAAATTATAGAGATTGATGAAAATGTGTTACTCAACAAGACACATTCAATAATGATGTTGTACAATGTACATCCATTCTTCTTTCCACTTAAATTTAAAGTGACATGAAAAACCAATTTTCAAGTAGAAATTTGTGCAATGAAGTAAGTAAAAATTTCTAGTTAAAAAGTGTTTTTAATATCAGTTTACTTTCAATAAGTTGAGTTTCTATTGGAGCAGGGTTGATTATCTGTCTCATTTAAATTGTAAGGAATGATTATTTTTTTGGTTCTCCATGTTTTTTTAAAGCTACTATATAGTATAGTACGCAATCTATTCAGTTGAATAGAATTATGCTATGATTCTAAAAAAAATGATTTCTTTCTGAAGACATTTTAAACTTGCTGTTTATCAATATGATAGTGTGATGATATTAATCATCAATATTATTGTGACACAAATTTTCATTGTAGGATATCTATTAGGGATCATAATAGTCACTCCTTAGTAGGCTTCTTCATTACACTCAGTATAGCCTATAAATATATTTCTAGTATAATAAAAAATGAACATTCGTTTTTTTGTAGAATATGAATTCTCTTAAATTTTCCATATTGATGACCAATGAAGTAGACAGAGTACGCTGAGTCCTCAGAAATGTTGCAGAATTGTCAAGAATTTTCTAAAAAAATATACTTTATTGGGTTTTATTAAGTTTTGAATCATTAGGTACAGTAATTGAATAAAAAAACTTGATAGAAAAACTTGTGTTTACTAGTGCATTCTTTCCCATTGGAAAATAAATAAAAATTCCCAATCACAGTATTTCACAAGTAGCCTATTGTAGATATGAAAATGATCACTCCACCATATCCATGTTGACTACATAATTGTTGTCCAAGCTAGAATTTCTGCCAATAAATCAACATCTTCTCAGTCCAAGAATCCCAATTATTCATATCCTCCTTATACGCTTATTCGAATTTGACATCACATATTGTGATAGCTGTTCATTATCCAATTACATGTAATATATTGCCAGACCTTAGCGACCTCTATCCTTTCAGAACTTCTTTTCTCATGATCCATTGAGTCTTCAGAGTCGATTATTGTTTTGAAAACTTGCCTGAAGATATTATCTGCTATCGATATTGTTGTCTTCCGGGAGGTTTTAGTCTGTCCATCCAAAGAAGAAAATCTGACAATATGGGAACATCACTACAGCTCGGTCAATATTGATTCAAAAATTATAAATTTGATCTTAAATTGTAGTAAACATTCTGATCTACAATTTCGGACCAAATTTATAAATTTCGAACTAATATTAACTGAGCTAGAGTCGTTTTTTCATCTTGCCAGAATGTCTTCTTTGCTTGGAGAGACTATAGAAAAATGAAATTCTCTCCATTACTAGTGCAGTACCAGCCCATTGCGAATGTCAACCAGTATATGGGCACTTTCTCTATCAAAATGATGATGATAATAATCAAAGAAGGTGAAAGCTATTAAACTTCAAGAGTGTGCTAAATAATTATTATAAAATATGTTTGGGAAAAATCGGTGTTCCATACAAGTGTCAAGAATGTAGCATCAGAAGGTGAGAGGTATTTCACTGTCTGATGTAAAAGTAATGCAATTGGGAATTGATTTGCTTTTGGGTGCACTTCGGTTCGTTTTATGAAGAAAATCTATTATTTTTATCAGACTGCATTGTTTTGATTTATTTTATATTTCAACGGATTGGAACCTGGATGAATGTTATTGAAGTCCTCCAATTGATGAAATCGTACTGATTTTATTTTTGTAGTATATTTCTGAATTCCCTATTTTATTACCTCTTATTGTGGCATTTTTCTGTAACTTTCTGAAACCTTTCTGCATTCAATATTTATTTAATATATTACAACGACTTGGTGAAAACACAGACATAACGTCTTCAGACACTAACGCTTGTTTGAAAAAACCCTTGAAATTTCTTATTAAATAATTTTGTAATAGTAGCTGCATTCTTGAAAACATATATGTTTTTATAAAAATAGCTATTATTTTTGTATTTATTTTATTGCGATTTAAATTATAATCATTTATAATTGAAAAGCAAATTATAAATACTGTACCGGTATTACTCAAGTGACTCAAATTATAAAATTATCAATGCTATTCAATATTATTGATAGTATATGGCCTACATCATAGCTTCCTATGAAAGGGGGCTATGCCTACATCCATGAACTTTTACCTTTAAAACCTTTCCCTTCATAGGTAGGCTATACATCATCTCATTTAATGATCTTTGGTATATTGTAAGTTAATATTATTTTAATGTATGTGAACAATAAAACTTGGTTCGATTTGATTTTGATAAAAATACAAATAATGCATTCTCTAAATGTTGAAAATCTAATTCATGTCAGAATGCTTTTTTGAAGACAGTAGCCAGAATACTGATTGGCTAATATATTCCCAGTGACTTACAATGAATACCCAGTGACTTGGCTATTATGCAACCAACTTTGAAAATCATTAAAATTTTATTTAGCATTTGAAATTTTATTAGAATTTTATATGCATTTATTAGCATCTTACACCATGACAGTAGACATATATTTAGAATAAAATGAAATAGTGAGAAGTCGAAAAAAGAGATAGAATAGAGTAACCACCATTTAGCATTTGCTCGCATACTAATAATCGCTCTCAATGCTACCGCAATCGTGGAATCGTTCATTATAAAGCTTTCTTTATCCGCCACCAACCGGTCTTCACACTGCCAAACTCACAAATAAATTAATCCCAAGTAGAAAAACGAATAAAGAAAAAGGATTTGGGAGTGAATATGGGCGAATAAGGAAGAGAAAGATAGAGAATATGGAGAGTGAATATGGGCGAAAAAGAAAAATAAAGAAAGAGGATATGTGGAGTGAATATGGGCGAATAAGAAAGAGAAAGAAAGCGAATATGGATGAATGAGGAACAAGTACGAATTTGAAGAGAAAGAGAAACGTAATGGTGTCAGGGTGGCTCTCCTGAACCAGTATCTTCTTCTTCAGCGAATCCTTTGGGTAGACGTATTTATAAATTGAGTCGAATTCAAGTTTTCAAGACACGGTTATTGGTACCTTCTTCCACTTTCTTCACTTTCATCATGGGCAACTCTTTAGCCAAGTGTTATTCGCTATTAATTCCATTTGAGAGATTCTTTCCTCCAAGAATAACTGTATCCTGGATCAAAATCAACGAGAATTTTCATTTGCCTGCCTAAAGTCATAGTGACATCGAATTTCTTCCGGAGGAATTGGAGCAGAAGTGTAATTTAAATAAGTTTTCTATAATGTTCATAAAATATATTATTAATTGGTTGAATTTATTCATTCAAATTATTTTTCTATTACTTATCGAAATTATGTTTTTTAGTTGTATTGGGTTGATGGTACTTCTAGGTTGTAGCTGTATTCATCATCTTTATTCCATTATTAATTTAGTTGTTTCATTACAAATACAATATTAGGATATGGAAAAACAGGCGTTCGCCCAAAACCTCTTCAATTCCAATTTAGATAAAAAAGTTATAATTTTTTCACCAATACAATACCTATTTCTTATTACATATCCATTACCATCATGGATTTGATTTTGAAGATTCACTAAACATTTATCTTTGTCCTTCGCTACTCTTGAGAGGTTCATTCTAGTATACTAAGCTAAAAAATTATACCTAAATAAATAAGCTGAACTTGTAAATATATCAGTATCATAGGTAAAGAGGTTTCTCATGAAAAAAGCCAGAGCATCTTTTTACATGTTTTTTATTCGTGCTTTATGTACACATTAAATAATTTACATAATCCTTAGTGTATTTTAATTCACTAAATTAAAATATAATCATTTATGTTATGTATTATACATCAGTCTAGAGCCAATATTTATTATCTTCTATAAATAAATATTATATTTTGATCTTCTTTGAATTGAGCATAATTATAGTAAATAGTGCATCAATTATTATTATATTTGAGCCAATAATAACACGCTACGTTTATTTTTATAAGAAAACACAATCACAACATTCATTCACTGAACTATTTCATACAAATTCCTGTTGAAGTCGAGTGTACCGTACTGTACTTTGAACGTATATATTATAAACGATTCAAACTTATAAGATTATATTATAATGGGGTACTAATCATGTTTGAGATAAAAATAATTTGTTTACAAATATTCAAATTCCAAATTCTTTGAGAATCCTACTTCGACTTGGTGACTAAAATGTGTTTTTTATATTTTTTTAAACAATTAATTTACGAAAACTTATTTAAAAAATCGTTTTTTCTACATATATCTTTGGCTCTTCTAAAATTTGAAAAAAATTCCTGATAGAATAAACAGGAAACAGCTTGAATTATTATTTTTATCGGTAGCCTATATCTTTGTTCAACTTCCGAATCGTATGCACCTTAACTTTAAAATTGCATAAAACTATATAGTGAATATTACTGTGAATGAATACTTTACAAGTGATAGAAAATTATCTAATAATCAATTTCATCCCTCAAACAATTGCACATAGTTATAATTTATTTCAGTAGTTTATTGTGATAAACAATACTGTAATTTAATAAATATTTCATTTGCCAGTTTATTATACAATCTACTGATCAATTCCTATATCTTCAACTGAAAACTAAATCTTATAATCATAACCGTAAATTAATACAGTCTTTCTTATCTTTCTCAGTGTTTCAGTTTGGTTGACATCCTCTGGCTGGTGTCACAATAGTCAAAGTTTGATATTTGATCACTTGTTAAAAATGTTCTTCCGAAAATATCAAACTTTCCACAAGTGCTGGTTCAATTCCTAACACCTACTTCATAATCATAGTTTTTCGCCATCTCACGTTCCTTGTAAAGTTGCCTCAGATGATTATTAATTGGCATGGTTCATTCTTCCTTGTACGTACCGGGTTTATAGATAATGTTAACAACAAAAATTAAGGCGATTTTGTCTGCTCCTTGTACATCAACAGCTGGTATTATCTGCAAATAGTCTGAGAAACTATAGCGGACCAGCTGACTAGAAAATATTTGCAACTCCAATCTCCAAGTCAGGTTGTACGTTACAGGTCTCAGACTATTTGCAGACAACATCAGATGTTAGAACGTACAAGGATCAGACGAAAAAGCGCCTTAAGTTTTGAGGCACCAAAAATTAAGGCTATTTCATCTATTTCAACAGTTAAAGTTGTATACAAGTATTATGAGAAACTACCAGACCAGCTGACCGGAGTACATTTGCAACTCTACTCTCCAGTCAGCTGGTATGGTACAGTTTCTCAGAGTATTTGCAGACAACATTAGCTGTTGAAACGTAAAATAGAGTTGCGAATATACTCTAGTCAGCTGGTCCGGTAGTTTCTCATAATATTTGCAGACAACTTGAGCTGTTGGAAGGTACAAGAAACAGACGAAACCACGTTAATTTTTGTTGCGAACTCTACTATTTTCTGGATAAGTACCATTGGAATCTACGAACACGACTACTTCATCGGTTGTTCCTTGTAGAGTTGTCTCAGATGATTGATGGTGGCATGGTTCATTTTGCCTGGATACCCGTTAAACCTCTGTAGCGAGGTCGAAAGCGGTTGATGTCGATGATAGTTTTTGGAATAGTAGCCACTAGGTACTTGGTAACCGGGATACTTCAGTTCATTAGTTTCCAGCTCCCATTTTTTCTCCGATCTCCTGAGGGAGTTGAATCCCTTCCCGCTAACAGCTGTCTTCCAGGCTGAGAGCCATCCCTTGGGTGTCCCGAGTGCTTTACGTGCATGGGTTCGTCTGCCGTGGATTGTGCAGGGGGTGCCGGTGCATAGTACTGCAGAGATTTGGGGATGTGCCGCTTCCTGGTCTCTTCGGAGTCGTCGGTGAAGCCGGTCACTTTCACCAATGGCTGGGTCTCCTTTTGCGGTCCCAGCTCGAACACCATTTGGAAATCGGCGTTCGGTCCCACACGAAAACCCAGGCCTATCCTGGAGTCGTGACCTGTGAAATAGAATAGAATTTTATTGATTGACTTCTCCATTTTAATGATGTGTTTGTCACACTAATGTCCACTCTATCACCATTCAACCAAAAATAGATATGGCAAGAAGAGTAGAATGAGATAGAATAGCTGCCTTTTTTTTGCCTGGGAGGGCAAATCTAGGGCGCAGACAGCCCTCTCTTACACTCAACCCTTCGATACAATTCTAAGTTGTAGGTTAGAATACTAGTTGAGTAAAGTAAGTTGTATACTAGTTAAGTAAACTAATAAAAAAATTGAAATTAAGAATTTGATTAGGGTAGTGGTTTTGGTGTTTTATATACTGAAAGTACAGTATATAAATACACATTGTTATTCATAAAATATTTTTGTATGAATTTTAAACAAAGATTGGTGATGTTAATAAATAGCCTATATTCTATACAAAGAGTGGTGAAATGTAGTGTAGACGAAATACGGCGCTTAAGCTGAGTATAGAAATTGTAGAGAACTATTAGGATGCATGAAAGTAGTCCGATTAGACAATGCAGCGTTGCCAAATCATCTGATTATGAATGAAAATTCATTCATATTTTTATAATATAAACTTTAAAACTTAGGGCTATTTAAAATAATTGAATAATAAAATGAGAATCAAATACCCTTTTAAAAATAATTTCAAAGTTTTTAAAAGGGTATTTGATTCTCATTTTATTTTTCAATTTTATAATATAGCCTACTCTTCGAATTGGCAGAGTCTATAGATATAGTAGGCGGGTGAGTTGAGGGTGACTCTGTTCCATTTCCCATTGGACTACTTTCATGCATTCCACTATAATACCTGAGAAATGGATAGGCAGTTGATATGTGGATGTGGTATTGGGAGTAAATGTATACGGATGTAAGAGTAGATTATTGAGAAACATGAATAACGAGAAATAGAACATTAATAAAATAATACAAACATAAAACATTCGATGAGATGATGCAATAATAATTTATGAAGAATTGATTCAAAAGATCCAAATAATAAAAAACTCCAGTATTAAATTGAATATTCTTCAATAATGAAGAAATTGAGAGAGTAGTGAAATAGTGAACGCTCTCTGCAATCAAATATCTTACAATATTTATAACTATGAAAGTAGTAAATTTTTATGAATTGCTGTACTATAAGGTAGAGGTGATGGACTGTAGAGTATCATTAATTTTAGTCGAAATCGGAATTTTATGTCGAACACAATGGAAACCTGTTATGAGCTAGCTACATATTAATTTTTTCTTATCGACCATGCAAACGACATTTTTTTATAAATTTTTTTTTCAAATTTTGAGAGGCTGTATTTTTCCTCTCATTCTCAGCCATGAAAGAAGTGTTTTATTACTCAAACACCACATTGACATTTCAATGGATTGACGAGAATTTCACCTTCTGGAGTACTTTTTACATAAAAGGTGCATGATAATAAAAATAACTTGAGGTGTGACAAATAAATTACATATTCAAGATCTATTTTTATGCGATGCATTCAATCAACATCCTTTTTGAAAATACAGTTCTCTCATTTATTATAATACACAGATTACAATTTCTTATTTGAAAAATACTTTCCATCCACTTATTGAAACTTAAATTACAATTTCCTATTTATAATCGTTGTATATAGAAATGAAAGTATCCTGCGACATCTTGTGATGCTTTTTATCATCGCTAACGAGTTCATTACCTCGGGACATTGCCTGTCTCTCACATCTATAGTCTGTCCAAGCAAAGAAGACCTTCTGGCAAGATGGGAAAATGACTCAAGCACGGTCAATATTTGTTCAAAAATTACCAATTTGATCGCAAATTGTAGGAAACAATTTGATCTTCTATAAGGTCAACATTTATAATTCTTGAACAAATATTGACCAAGCTGGAGTCATTTTCCCATCTTGCCAGAGGATCTTCTTTGCTTGGACAGACTATAGTATAATAAAGCTGTTTAAAGTAGATCTTTGAAAGTCGCTCACTCATGCTTCTTAGTTGAGAACTTTATTTATTTCAAAAGGGATCGCGGCTTGATAAACCGCTCCTTCAATATGCAATTACACCAGTTGGATGCTTCAATTATCTATTTTTTCACCCCGAGGTTATGATCAAAATGTAGGTTAATCTTTATCCTTGTTCTTATCAGAATGTCAGCTTGGTTTGGGAATGGATATGAGTATACCTACCTCCCTTACATCTTTTCTAAATGATTGAACTTGAAAATCTATACATGGATGACATATGGTAAAGGGATTTACTCACTTGTTCGTCAAAACCTTTCACCGGTATAATTTGGAACAAAAAATACCTTCACTTTCAACTCATTTTCATAGAACTTCATATTCTGAGAGCTTTCTCCTCGCCCCGGTTTGGTATTCTTGTAATTCATTTCTTCGAAAAATTCAAAAATGTTCTCTGTCGATTGATGCAGTTAATTTCATCAGTTTTTGGCAGATACTACAGTATTATGATCCACAGGACTCATTCTATTCCTATTACTCATCTCATTGAATTGAAAAATCTTATGCCGATGCCAATGCGTAACCATTGTTGCCTCGATTAGATTTTCAAAAGAATTTAGACGATTCTTGTTTTTTTTTTTATTCTCAATTTATGGAGTAGCTCCTACTTATTGTAAATTGAGAAAAATAGAAATAAAAATCATGTGAACTTGATTGTAACCAGTGAATGTAATAACCATTTCCTCTAAATTAGCTATGAAATATTTCTATCCAGAATTATCATTTTATTTAATTTCAAAAAAATCTGTCTGTATCAGAGTGATGGCAATGGGTTATATCTACCCAGTAATAATAATATTGATAAATAAATAAATTAAAATGTTGTTTCAACACGAGTGTACAGTAAGGCAAGGCGATATCTTCATTTTTTGTTCACTTGATGAGTGTTGTTTGAATATGATAAGAGTGTTACCGTATTATAATAGTGTTGAAATTTTCATTATAATTGTTGATAAGGGAATTTTGTTTGATTCGATTTCAATACCTCAATCCCACCGGTTATCTCGCAATACTATCCACTTCTTTCAATTTTAGTATTATTTAAATTTTTATTCTGCAATCGATCTACAGCATTAACTAAAATAGCTCGTCATCTCATGATTAATAATGAAGTATTTCGTCAAAGAAGACTCGATTCAAATGCTTCAATTAAGTATTAGCACATACTTTCTTATATTGAGTGTACCTTGTTTTATTCGTGGTATTAGGTAAATGAAGAATAATTATAATTAAGCTAATGACAAAAATTAGTTTTCGCCAATGATTATTTCATCACGACTGTGCCACTTATTCAAATCCTAAACCTGCCTACTTATTATTAAACCGGTGTCGATGTTCTGATTTGTAAACGATAATACTGGTGTGATGTTTCCCGCTCAATTAAAAAAAAAGAAGGATAACTTAACTAGGCAACCGATTTCAAAGTCTATATATCAGTGGTCACCAAATGGACCGCGGTCCGGATCCGGTTCGTCAGCTAGTTCTGTGCGGACCGCGATGTCATACCGATCTAATCTTAGCGAAAAAAAACTTAAAATTAAACCTAAAACAAAAGATCCATAATAATCCCTCCAAAGTCTAAATGAAATTGAATTATTAAAAAACAACCACAACAATGAATAAACACTTCTTATTATAAATATCTCAATAGAAAGTTGGCTATTGATTAAATACTGTATTGTTGCATTATTTTATCCAATTATTCTATACCTAGTAAAACGTTTAATTCAATTCTACTTGGTATTTCAATAGCTAAAGAGATGTAGTCAAGGACTAAGTTCGAGAAGACTGCTCTGAAGAAATGGACACAAAAATGCAGCCCAATGGGAATAGAGCTGGAGGATTCCAAGATACATACATTCCTCTTTGCGGACGATCAGGTAGTTGTGGCAGAAGACCATCAGGACATGACCTACATGATTGTAAAATTGATAGAAGAATACAAAAAATGGGGCTTGGAGGTACAGGACAGGATATTGAAACGGAGAATGGTTTGATCAGGAATGTTAAGAAATACAAATATCTTGGAGTAGTTATTACTGGTGATGGAAGGGATAGATAAGATATTTTGGAAAAGATAAGGAAGGGTAAAAATATGATAAGAGCACTACATCCAATCCTATGGAATAAAAACATAACTAAAAAAAAACAAAAAAATATATATACCAGGCAATGATTGAGCCTGTTATGACGTATGGGTCAGAGGTGTGGAGTGTAGACAAATTAACTTCTCAAAAACTTCTCTCAGCCGAAATGATGTTCTGAAAGAGAAGCTTAGGATTAACATTATTTGACAAAATTAGAAACGAAGTCATAAGAGAGAGATTGAGCGCAAAACACACAATACTAGATGACATTGGAGAGAAGCAATTGAAATGGTATGGTCATCTGCGTAGAATGAATGAGGAGAGAATACCTTTGAAGGTCTGGAATTGGATACCGGCAAACAGAAATAAGCGTGGAAGACCGCGAAAGAAATGGATTTCAAATTTACACGCACAAATGGAAAGCAGAGGACTAACTGAGGGAGATTGGATCCATACCCAGATAGCACATAAGCTTATTTCAAGCTGTAAATTTAGTGGATTTTGAATTGGAAGTTCCAGTTTGATCAAACCAGCCTAATTAAAACTTGTAACAGGCTGTAAGCAATCAAGCTGGAAGTTTTAAACTTGTAACAAGCTGGAATTTTTATTCTTAAAATCAACCTTGAATGTTCCAGCTACAGTCCAGCTTGTTTCAAGCTAGAATCAACCTTGATTCCAGCTTGAACTTTCAAGCTTGAATGATTAAACTTGATTCCAGCTTGAACTTTCAAGCTATGCAAACAGCTTGAAACATGGTAACTTCTTAACTTGAATCAGGCTGTATTACAGCTTTCAGACTGTAAGTTCCAAGCTTGAATCCAGCTTGTTGAATGGAACTTTCAAGCTGGAAACCAGCTGGACCCCAGCTGTTTGTGCTATCAGGGTAAGGAAGAATGGCGATTGGGATGCGAGAAGCGGCAAATCTGAAGCTGCAAAAAACTTACTTTATATAATTATATAGTTATCACTATGTATGCATCTCGATATTAATGTTTTTCAAATATATTGAATTTTGATAGTATGCCATTGATCTATTAAAATTCAAATAATGCCCATTATTTCAATCTGATATGGCAAAAAATTACTTTATTGTTTATTCTATTCATATGAAGAATGTTCACTTATAAAATTTCCAAACTATTCTCATATGGATATTCTTCATATGAATAGAATGAACAATAAGGTAATTTTTATTGCCATATCAGATTGAAATAATGGGTTTTATTTCAATTTTAATAGATCAATGGCATAATATCAAAATTCAATATATTTGAAGAACATTGATATCGAGATGCATACATAGTAATCTATCCCAAATATTTGAATAATGATTAAGATTAATGTAGTTGAAGTATTAATTTTTCAAAAACTTTCCGGGGAGTACACCCCCACCCAACCAGTGATTTCCCCTGAATGGACCGCGGAAGCTCGCCAAGACTTTGAAATGGACCTTCATGAAACTTAATTGGTAACCACTGGTCTATATCATCAACATTAATCTAGTCCCGAATCCTAAAATACGGAACAAATTTCTGTCAGCACAGGAGGAGTTTCTGTCCAATTTCGCTATTTAATTATAAGTTTCTTTCGCGTTTGCGAGATCTACGCGGAAGAAGGATCAGCTTATGCTTTCACTATGGCCCACGGCTTTTCAGGATAGGCTTTAATAGGATAATTATTATCTTCTTTCCAACAGGCAGCCTACTCTTTAGCCTTTTGCGATTATTGTTTATCGATGTGTGCCCGAAAGTTTTATAACAATTGGATATACAGTAACTTATTGCTAGGAAACGTTTTTTATGAAAAGTTGAATTTGCCTAAAGTTTCTAGTATACCTATTGGAGGTTCTAGCTCATTAATAGTGAATGAGAATCTTTCAAAGAAAATGGCTGTTTGAAGGTATTTTATCTGTGTAGATAGATTTACTGAAATTATAAAAGTTCTATAGAAATTGATACACCGCATGTCAAGGAATTTTTTTTAAGCAAAAGTTTTCTTCACATCTTGTTCTTACAAAAACCCGCCAATCTCTGCGGACAATTCAATTGAAGCCGTTCATGTAGGTCAAATTTATAAATTGAGTTACTGAAATTGGGAAATTATCTAGAATTGATACAGTTTATGAGGAATACTATATTATATATTATGTACTAGTAAGTCTACTCATTATAATTCCTTGATTATTTTGTGTTACCTTCCTCCTAAAGTAACCTCAGCTTAATTGAACAAATTTCCACTTTCATGCAAATCCTCCTTGATTATTATTAAAACTCGTTGTTCACTAATTGCAGCTCTTCACTCAACTAATTTATTCACAATCTACTTTCTCACCTATTAAATCTTTTCCTGAATAGTTCAGTTTGGAATACCAGTCTATTAAACTTGTACTGTATCTTGTAAAGAATCTCAAGGGTAGGTTTCATTCCGTACAAATGCGTACGGCATTTTATGAATTGATTAAACTGTTAGGATTTAAAAATTAAACTTTAAACTTAGGGCTGTTTAAAATAAATGATAGATAAAATTAAATAGATCAAATACAATTTAAAAGTATTATTTTCACACAGGCATGATTTATTTAATTTTATCTATTAATTGTTGAGATTTATTATCGTATCATCTTCAGGTGTTGAAATTCATGAGTTATGAGTATTGATTTCATCATAAATCGTTATTTTTATTGAGAAGGGAAAGAATGCTTGAAAAAGTTATATTTGGAAATTTAACAACCAAATTGACATTCCTTGACTGAAATTCAATAACTTGCCGATTTCTTCGACCAATAAAATATTTTTACTTTCTCTATAAAGGATAAATATAAGTTATTATGTATCTTGATTATTTAGCTATCAATTGGAATTGATAAACTGAAATATGATCCTCTATCCCACATGTAGAAAGAAAGTAACTAGAGATATACTTTCTCAATCATCTATATCCGTATTAGATAAATTGGATTTTGAATTAAAAATCGATAAGAATACGTATAATAAGTGAAGGTAGACGAACGTGTTGATATTAATGATAATTCATTTATTTTCTCTATAATAAAAGCAATCGTATTTAATATGAAATGGCAATTTTGCTCAGTAATGAGAGTGAAGGCAATATTGATAGGATTAATAATAGCGTATTCAAACATATCAATTTTTGAATATAAGAATCCTGGTTAAGATTGAGCAGTGAATCTCAAATATGAATATAAATTATATAGCATTGATTTGGTATTATCTCGAATATTTTAGATACAAATCCACTCAACTTGAGTTTAGTTTCTCACTTTCTAAAATAAAAACCATGATCATTTTTGCTAACTTAGCTATCGAATTTATTTTGGGAAATTAGATTGAAATTATACTTTGCGTCCCTCTATTAATAAGAGCAGTATTCATACTTATTATTTCAGCAAAAGTATATATTATATTCATTCAAATTGCTTGTTGAATGTGATACAAATAATGGTAAACCTTAGGAATAGGATTTCCTCACGATTCAATTTTAATAGAAAACTTTCTTCTCAGTTAATAATACCTCAGAAAGAATGATCAAAGTTGTAGGCTATTGAATTTATAGAGAAAATGTTGACTAATATTCATTAGATTTGGATTTTCTCCTTGTCAAATTACTATTGGTTCTAAATTAATATTTATATTTCAATTGAAAGAGAATCTTTTGAGAAACCTGGTTGAAAAGTATGATTGTTGGCAATGAGTTGCCTTTAAAATTGTAGGGAAAGTATTTCTTGAACTGGATCGTATCAGTTAACAACTTCTTGTTATTGAAACTCATTTGGCCTACTGGATTAACATAGAAATCTGAAATAAAATATTCCTTAATCAAAGAGGAAAATATGTAAAAGTAACACTCCATTGAATGGAAAGCTTGGAAATAATAATGATAATATTATTCGCTCATGTTCACAATCTCTGCTACGGTAATGATATTTTATGTAAGTAGATTGTATAGTGGAAATATGTTATTATCATCCTTGATATCTCAGTTCAAAAGAAAGTGAAGTTTTGATTGCATAAATTTGGCTCCATAACAGACTTACAAAATGTTATTGCCTATTTTTATATGAAAAATTCCGTAACATAAATTCATATAGATCCACCAATATCCATTGCTGTTTTATACAGGAATTTTATACGGAGGTCTCCTCTCCTTTGAAAAATTATGTTTAAAGAAGAAATCATGAATGAAAGCAATTACAAATAAGCTACTTTGAGGGAACTCCTTGATTTGAGTTTACTCATGAACAGTACCTACTCCTTTTGATTGAAATATCTCGAAAATGCTGTAACTTATACTCAGAATAATACAATTTATATATCTAAAGAATTATCTTCAAGAATGTGACCTATGGCTTCATATACCATCTTATAATGTATTTATTGGAGAAATTCATTTGTTATTCTACAAAGCGGAATCTGAAGGCCTAAAAAAGTGAATTAATCCAAATTCTATCAGTAAATAACAAGGACTTGACTCGTGAAAATGGTGGAATTTTGAACGCAGAGGAATTCGAAGGTCTCAAAAAGTTCATAAAGAATTGATTGATTATGAAGTTCATAAAGATTGATTTACTAAGGAGAGATTGAAATAACAAGGAATTTACCAAGTCTTGTGAGAGTGACGGAAGTTTAAAATCAACAAAAAATGAGTAATCATTGTCAGTTGCCTGAAAACCAGTCTACTTCCCAGTGATAATCTTTTAGATATTATATCTGAATTCTAAAAAATATCCAGCAAAATCAATGTGTTGCTACGGGTAATTATTAATTTCGGGATTGATAAAATTACACAGGCTCTGTTGTTTGCTAGATCGAGGGAGTTTCAATTGTAGAATTCAAATGAAGCTGACTGTATTTGACTACTTGTTAAAATCCGTACAAAACTTCAGTGCATTCCATACACATTTGATAGGAGGTACCTATTTGAAAAATGGTGCAAGACATTCTTATCAGAAGAGATCAAGTGAATACATTGCATTCCCGTGCTTAAGTAGAATATTGAAGAATAGAATTTGTCCCAAAACTTGAGAAAATTTGGAATTAACAATGAGAACATTTACAAAAGATGATGTAGTGCTTTTGCAACGGTATCTGGTACAACTATTCCATGTAGTGTAATTCCTTGGACAAATGTGGGTGATTTTTTCAAGTGAATTTTTGTGCTTATTAAATGAAGAAATGAGTTTATTCAACCCATTTTTACCGGCTGCATGGGGTATTTTTCTTTTGGAGTTCCCCCCTCCGTATCTTTTGACAATTGGAGTGTTGACTTTAGTTGGCTTTGGTTTAGCTGGGGAGCAGGGTACTGTTGTTAGACCTAGAAAAAAGTAAATCCATTCGGAACTAGGAACTTGCAAACTATGTTGCTTTTTTCTCAGACTATTCCAGAACTATATGAATTTAAAAAATATTTTTCACACTTAACATACATTTATTAGGCTTATTCTGATCTCGATTTAATTTTGAAGATTTAAAGTGAAAGCTTCTCTCTGTAATATCATTATGACCCTGTAAAATTCGAGAATTAAAACATTTTTTAAAAATTGGGATGGCTTGTTATAGTGATAAATGTTTCTGGTTTATTCATTCTATATTTTTTATCAACGTATTCGGTCAATGAGTTCGTTATATTATCAATCTTTGAGTAACGATATACATATGAGGGAAACATTTATATCAAGTGCAATAGTACATATGTACTATTTTTATCAAGCTTTAAGATGAAGGTTCAAGTTTCAAGATAAACTTATTAATACTTTAAAATAATTTATGCTTACCTTTGGCTATTGGTGGTATATTATTATAAATGAAGGAGACTAGAGATGGTACCTCTTCAGGTACGAAAAGTGCCTCTCCCACTCCTGCAAAAAAAAGAATTTCCAATAAAAATTTGGAAATAATTTACACACAAACCAATTAAACATATCAATAAAATCAATGAGTAGTCTTCCAATTATGATGAGAATAAAAACATGAAATTTGAAAATTATCTGATGTGAACAAATAAAAAAGTTGCCTAATATTGTTAGTGAAATTAGCAATACATTAATTACAATACATTAATAAAGCAATACATTAATAAATTTAGTATAATTTGAAATTCACTAAAGAGTCTACTGGGAGATATTAATCGCCTGTAGGAGGCAATACTTATATTACGAAGTCCCTCTTTATATAATTAGAATGAATGAGCAGATTTCAAAGTGATTCACCCATTAGTATAAACTGTAAGCAAAGAAGAAATTCTGGCAAGATGGACAAATTAATTTCTCCAGCTCGGTCAATATTACAAGTCACTTCTTATATAGTCAATTTTAGCCCAAACATTTTTAATTTAGACTCAAATTGTAGATTAGAATGTCTCTCACAATTTGAGACCCAATTCAAGGATGACACACAAAAGCGTGAAGCGTTCAACATTTTTTTAATCAGATGGTTTTTGAACTGAGATATTGATCGATTTGGAGTCATTTTCCCATCTTGCCAGAATGTCTTCTTTTCTTGTAATACACATTATAGAAATGGTATTTTCTTGAGAATTAATCATTTTTGCGACTATCAAAAGAGGGAAATTGTAGTCTGTCATTAATTTGAATATTGTAAGATTTTGTTTGTGTTTTGGAGAAATAATACTTTTCCCATATCTTATTCTAAAATCTTCAAGTATTCAAATTGAGAATAAAACTTCGCAACCTTGAGCAAGGCTACAACCAATCATTTTGTTCTGTGAGCTTTATGAAAGTTCCATTTGCTTTTCAGTCTACTAACTACTAATAAACGCTTTTCGAATGTACCATACAATATTTGATTGTTGGTTTAGTCTGTCTTTTGCTTGACTCTCCTCTTCTACTCAAGGTTGTAATTTCACTTTTAAAGAAAAGAAAGGGAGTGAAAAAGAAAAATAGAAAGAGAGAGAATAATCATGAACGAGCCTCTTGCGTGTCAAAAAACAAACTTAGTTTTTATTGTAGTGAAACTTGTCTGAGAAACTTATGACTACTGTAATTATTATCCTGCTCCCAAACAGTAATTATTGTATTGTAGTCAGGCTAACTCGCTGTGATTCATATAGGGCTACGCTGCAGCGCAATTGGAAAGGACCTAATCAAATAAAATAGAAATTGTATGATTCTTGATTGGTCTATACTTAGTGCATTATTGAAGTTGGCAACCACGATCAGTTCATTTCAAGTTTTCACGTCGTTAATGCTTCTGTTGTATTTTTTTCTGCAAGTTATTGCGCTTGATACATTCAATTTATAACATTTTATTTTACAATGCGACTTTATAACAAGTATTTCAACCCAAGGTGATTATGAGTAGGTGAATGATGTTGGATGGTGAATTGGTGAATAGATAATGAAAGTTCACATTACAATTTTTTTACTTCAATTTGAATAAGAGAACAACAATGTGCCATTTAGTTATATAGTCATTTGTTA
This sequence comes from Sogatella furcifera, assembly GCA_017141385.1. Lineage (NCBI taxonomy): Eukaryota > Metazoa > Arthropoda > Insecta > Hemiptera > Delphacidae > Sogatella > Sogatella furcifera. The sequence goes on from CM029555.1 coordinate 16,237,394, forward strand.
TTTCAATTCAAGAAAACCAAATATATAAACTGGAATTAGGATTTATTATCTAATAAATTTGGTTAATACTGTAATTTTGATACTGCCTATTTGATAGATACATCATGATTCTGATTCGATAATAAATTGGATTAATAATAAATAGAATACCATTATATAGAATATTATTGTCCTATTATTTTTTACATGTATAAATTTAAAAGAATACATTAAAACACAGACAATTGAGTCGAAAACGCATTTTTTCAAAATTTTGGAGTAATATTGAAAATGGCCTGAAAGTTATGTTAACAATGATCTACATTCATTGTAGATCATAACATTGTAGATCGTGACCGTGGTTGAGTGGTAGAGTGGACATTACTGTCCAAACTACGCCACGTCATTAAAATAAAGAAGTCATTCTATTCTATTCTATTCTATTCATTCACTTCCCACAAATTCCCACTCACAATGATGAAATTAAAAACTGTTATTTATAAATTTAGAATGTTAAAGGTTGATAGAAAGTCAGGATAACACAAAAACACAATGAAAATGTTCAAAATATCAAATTAAACGTGAAATTCCAAGCCAATTTTATTTTAATTAGAATTCGTAGCTGAATACAAACTGCATATTCATTGTTATTCAACTGATCATATTAACTGTCAACTGTCTTTTTCTCATGAAAATAAGTTGAGCACTTGAGCTACAAATGGAATCCAAAAACGATTTATGGTTTTGTATAGTCTGTACTCACTTATGGAACTTATTCACCCTACATTTGAGTACTATGCTTCTATGTACGAACAAGATGTTTCTTGTACATGTATTCTCTTGAATAAACTGGTACCGAATTTAATTGTGAATCTACTTGTAAATGTACAACAACTAGCATACAACTTCTTTATTTCATTGACCTTTATATTTTACTTCTGGAATAATGGTCCTTATCCAGCTATTTCTATTACTGCATAGTTGTATGGTTCATTGCAGTGATGCAATTTACGTACTCACCATCATTGGCAAATTATATTGGCAATACATAGTGAAAGCTAGAATAGGGAAACTCCTCCGCGTTGCTAACCAAAGCAACCTGGTTTCGACCACTCCTTCAACTCCAAAGCGGACATAACCAAAGTTTAATCGTTATGGAAACCCCGGACTTGCAATAAAATGTTATATCATTCTGTGAAAATCCTATGATGAAATTTTTGTTTTCTCCTTTGTAACTCGCGTTAGTCATAGAAGTGAATATTGAGTAAACTTCACTCTTCTCCTTCACTGCCATAGTCATGCTGTTTTGGAATATCCACAAAGTTCAACGCGGAGGTGTTTCAATCTTATTTACAATCCAATCTTACTTCATTCTCAATTATTATTGCGTTGTATGTTACTAAAATGGAAATGAATCATATTCACCTACTTTCCTCGTAAATTTCATCTATATTGCTACTAAACACAAATTCATCACTTGTGCTATTTTTTGACAATTTTGCGATTTTTGATCGCCATTTCTGAGATTTGGGTAAGATTCACACAATCGCCGCCACTTAACTTTTTCTTTAGAATCCGACTCTCTTCAACTTCCATTAATGAAAAATACAATTTTATGATTCCTTATCCAGTTATAACCCTTATTGTTGAAAAATGGCGTTTTTTAGCATATTTTTCCAATTATCTCAACAAACGTTAAAGTTACAAACTTGGAACTGGTTTCCTTGAATTCCTCAGCTAATTTTACATAGGAATTGAACCTCACTAAAACATCTAAAAAATTAGAAAAATTAATATATTTTGAAAAATCTCAATTTTCCGCCATTGTTATTTCAGTAACAAAGCGTTTTTGGGGGTTGGACCCATAGAACTTTTTTGTCTACTTGGTGTAAGGAATCAGCCTGAAAAGTATTGCACATTCGTCCTGAAACACCCTGTATAGGTTCACAATGTGACCATGGGAATTGTAATTACTCGACTGAATAAATGATTAAATCAATGAATAAATTAATATTACTAGTTTATTTTAAAATTCTTACTTTAGCTTCAATATTTGAGCATTGTAGTGTGCGTTCGGCATTTCAATGTTGTGTGTTGTTAATAAATAGAGGACTTTTTGTATTTAAGCTGTTATTACCAACTGTTTGGAACATTTTGCACAAAATTGACACGAATTCTGAAAGAATGTCCTTTTAGGTTTCAGATTCCCAAATATTTAGTCAGTGATAAATTTTATCATTCCGGAGCACCTTCCAAATTGCTGTCATCAAGTAATACTCTCAATAGTATTCTCCGCGATTAATGGGCGTTTTAAAAGTGAGCACCAGATTTTAACGCTTCTTATCAGATTAAGCTTACACTTACTGGTTTATAAAATATTATTATACTGAGTGTTATAGGAGAGGAGAAAGGTGTCAAACTACTCAGGGTGATTCCTCATATAAAGTAGTGAAACATTTTCCATAGGACATATCCCCAGAAATTATTTGTTACCGAGATAACAATGGTGGAAGATGATTTTCGCTTCAAAAACTCCTTATTATATCGTCAGTATGTGGTAGAAAGTGAGAATGTATTCGATTCACTTCTAAAGAGACCACGAGTGATTCTATTGGTAAGGAAGTTTTTTCTCCAGTCGTAGGCGACCACTTTCGTTGATCTGTCGACGTTAGATCTATTCTATGAATAGGAAGCTTTCTATTTCCTCTGATCGACACGTAATAATCGCTCTCTGTTCATAGCAGCAGCTCAGCCACGCGTCAAGTGCGTCCAATATAAAGTAGTCTGTCCAAGCAAATAAGACATCCTGGTAAGATGGGAAAATGATTCCAGTTCTGTCAGTATTGGTTCAAAAATTATAAATTCAATCTCAAACTGTAGATTAGAATGTGTCCTACAATTTGAGATCAAATTTCTAATTTTTTAACCAATATTGACCGATCTGAAGTCATTTTCCCATCTTGCTAGAATGTCTGCTTTTGGGCAGACTATACTGGTTTACACTTGCTAGATACCTATACCCTGCCATAGCTAGATTAGACACTAGCGGAAGACACTTAATTGCTTTCGACATACTTTTTGTCACATGCTCAACTCGGTTGAAGAATATTTAAATGTCAAGTAGGGATTTCTAAGTGGTTTGTTGGCTAGGCCTACTAATAAAACTCATTTGAACTCAATAGTTTATATTTTTAAATTTCAAACCATGGGTTTTCCCAAATATTCAATTTTTTGAAATTCAAAAACAGTGGAATGTTTAGAATTCACTTGAGAAAAGTTAGTCATTCAACGTTTTCTATTCGATTCGGTTGGAGAATCTTCACGTATCAAGTGTTTTCTTGGCGATATGTAGTACTAACAGTACTTTAACAGAGTTTAACTCATTTCAACTTGGTGTTGGCCTATACTATTTGTTCTAATAATTATTTCCCCAAAGAATTCAAGTGTCTTTGAAATTGACAGACCTTCTCGCTTATATCTCATTTGAATTCCTCTCGTTCAATTGATTATGAGCAGTCTCCTTTAAAGAAAAAAAAACTTGTAATGGTGTGGAGACCCTTGGGCTGAGGCCGCAATGCCGGTGGGTAGAGCCTGGAGGGTGGAGGGTAGTTGGTAAATCTATAGAACAGACACACCATCCACAGTAATACATCGTATGAATGGTATGTGTTCAGCCGCCATCTTGAAATTCTCAAATATGGACAACATAACCTCAAAAAACAGAATGACGTCATACCATTCATACGATGTATTACTGTGGATGGTGTGAATGTTCTATAGATTTACCAACTACCCTCCACCCTCCAGGCTCTACCCACTGGCAGTGCGGCCTCAGCCTGAATGACTCCACTAATTGGAAGAGTCATGACTGGAACAATGAAAGAGTGACAAGAGTCCTGATTTTGGGCTTACTTTGTTGCCATCTGGTGTCAAATCTGACAAACAGCAAAAAATGTGCCACTTTGCTGCGTTGCCAATGTTCTGTTTTCATAGGTACTCCCAATCCCCCTCCCTACATCTCTCCTAGAGGTTGGAATGCTTTGTCACAAGCATTCACAAGTCAGGGTTGGTTTCAGTATTTGTCATTCTCTTCACCTTATTTCTATAGAGGAAGCTTCTGTCTAGACTCTTCAAGGAAGTGATGAACCTAAAGTAAACAATAAGTATTATCATTCTTTCAAAGATTGAGGCAAAATAAAAGTTAATAAACTTGAATATGGTCAAGTCCAATTATTAGAATCGCTGATGAAGCAATAGTAGAATGTAGATGAAGTAGGCTATTATTGAATAGAAATTCATCAATAAGTACTGCCTATAATCATGTATAAAGCATCTTATAGACATGAAAAGTAGGGAAGGTAAGTTATTACTGGTGTCACAGTCTACTGTAAGACTGTAACTTATCACTTAGACCTATCTATTGAAACAGGGGAAGTACTGTCTGAGACATTTTCCAAGAATAAGTTCAAACCTAGCTGTTGGTTTTATGTGCATAGATTAAAACAATTGTGCCATAATTATCATTTTGCTTCACATCAGATTGAATAAATTTATATTCATTTATAAAATTAATCATGTATTATATTGTCAAGTGATGTCCACGGATTTGACTGTTGTGAATTTCGCAGGTAAACCGGAACATTGACGGTGATGACTAAAGGCACTAAAAAACAACAAGCAAGTGCTAAAATGTAGTGCTGTTTATTATTCAATAAGTCTATTATACAAAACAGGACGTGACTAATAACAAAATTTGATAGAATGTCATCAATGTTCTTGAAAAGCAAAACTATATTCCTATTGCAATTCTGTAGTTCTTATTCTTTGTACCTACTATTGCAGATAATATGCAATGTGGATGAACCGCCTGCAGATAATAGTGTTAACAGAAAATTCAATCAAACCTTTTCCTCCATTATTATATGGAAAATATATTCATTGTCTAAATAATTCTCTCAAAAGTCTTCCAAAAAATTCTACTCAAAATAAGTTTACGTGAACAATATCACATAAACAATATTACGTAAATCTATTGTTCACTTCTTTTCATTTTCTCCGATAAATAATTATGTTCTTTTCATCTGAATTGTTCAATGTTCACCTTGAGTGAAATTAATTACATTTTCATAGCTCAATATTATCCATATCGAAAATATTTGAAAAATGTCTCCAGGAAAATGTTCCAAAAAATCAGTGGAACGCCCTTAAGGATAGATTACACCTCAATGATGTGTACTTGGCCAAATACTGGTCACCTATCCAAGATCAGTCACCAGAGTTCGTGACTCAACTTCTTTCACAGAAGTAGATTGTTTGCACTTTACTTATGTAGAAGCAAATTTTGGAGTCATCCGATGAATTTTATTCTTTTTTTCTGGCGTAATCCGACTCATCATTGATTGCTCAATTGCAGTTCTTTGTAGTAGGTTAACTGAGGTAATTCCATAATTTATTTGTCACAATCTTTTAATATATATTTTTCTAAAGTCTTACCAGGTTAGCGTGTTGTAGTTTGAGAACTCATAGACGTGAGTGCGAAGAATGTTTCTTCTGTTTGATAAAAATTTATGTTTGATGGATATTGTCTATGGATTTTGAAAACTATGAATATTATCAATAAAAGTACATACTATACCATGCGAGGATGCGATCTTCAAAATACGATTTCTCCAATCTTAAAAAGCCTGACTATAATTTAATTTCAATAATTTATTCTTTTCTCATTTAACATAGGGAGCATAGAATATTATGCAATTTGGTTTAATATCTATATCAATAAGAAATTGCTCAAGTTGTACTGTACGGTACTATCGAACAGTTGTGAACGGCCTTTTTTAATATATACGGGGTGTTTCAGGAGGAATGTGCAATACATCTCAGGCTTATTCCTCACACCAAGTAGACAAAAAAGTTCTATGGGACCAACCCCCAAAACCGCCTTGTTACCGAGATAACAATGGCGGAAAATTGAGAATTTTCAAAAAATATTAATTTTTCTAATTTTTTTAGAGGTTTTAGTGAGGTTCTAAAATAAACAAAACCTATGTAAAATTAGCTGAGGAATTGTGTACGATATGTACTCGCTAATTTGATGAAGAGAAAGTTTCCAAAATTGCTCGATTATCAGTATAAAACCGTCTCATTTTGTATGCTGATTATTTTGTGAAATATTGATGAACAAATGGATAATGATAGCTCATCTCTTAAAAATTCCAAGACTCTATTGTTATTGAATCCAATTTGAATCAGAATATCGAGGTATGAATGATGAATGAGATGAGATACCTTCGACAATTATGATTAGCATACAATGCAAATTTCAATTATATTGCAAATTTATTCGGCTTTGAATCTTCTCTCTCTTATCACTTCTTAATCAACACTATCATTATAATCGAATTGATCTTGCGGAATAAACTATGTGAGCTTTTTGAAAGTCTTGAATTTTCAAATAATTCTCTCCCATGCATCTGTCTCTAGACAGAATGGATAGAAGATTCCATTAAAAACGAATTCATGGATCGAGTTAATAGTCCAGTCAATAAATCATTATGGAGTGTATGAAATATGCCTCGGGGATTTGTTTAGACTAGTTGGGAGGTTAACATAATAAAAGTCCCCGGACCTGGGGGGTGAGCATAGGGCGGGAGGGGGTGTAGACAGTACAATTTTTTAGTTTTTCGCATATTACCCGAAAACGGTTGATCCTAGAAAAAAGTGCTCTGAATAGAAATTAAAGAGGACTTGAATCTGCGTCGATTGAAAAAAAAAGAAAACGAAAATCGGCCAAATAGAAAATTTTTTACATTTGATCAAAACTCCCATTTTTTAAGAAAAATCTCAAAAAATTGTTTTAACTGCTTCTAAATGTGATGTAACTCATAAAATAACAATAAATCCACTACCCCCTCACCCTAAAAAAGTTGTCGAGCATTAAAAGTAGAGTCCAAATAACATATCAATATTGATATTTGACCTATTTTTGGAAGTTTAAGGATCACTTTTCCAAGAATGGAATTCCTCCAAATTCAGCTACAGGTAGGTTTTGTCAATATTTTGATACTAAAATATACACACAAAGTAATAACAATATTCAAAGTGGTGTCTGGTAGTCTATATTGATCATTCCTCATCAGAATACTTATTTTACTGCTCAAAATCTGGACTATTTGCAGTAGAAAGGACCCTTCAAGGATAATAATCTAAGGACATCTCTAACTTTCGTAAAAAGTAAACTGATCTTAACAAACTATAGCTCATTGTTTTCAGCTCCAAAAGGCGGTTCTATTTCATATACTATATGTTCAATTCGGACAAAATTGAAGATTTTTATTAACCTAAGTTCTTCTAGCTTATTCCTATATACCGGAAAAACACCAATTTTTTGTGTTAAAATGCGTCTATCTTGGAAATTTTTGATGGTAGAAATTCGCATTTGGGCTCAAATCATAGAACATAATTGCTGAAGGAAGTTCTGAACATTTAGTTGAATTTATTGGGAATTCCTTGTTTGTTTGTAAATGGCTCAACAGCTCATGAAGGGTAGGGCTTACCAGCTGGTTGCCAGTTTTATATTCACTCCACTATACAGTCCATCCAAGCAAAGAAGACACCCCGACAAGACAGGAAAACTATTGCAGCCCGGCCAATACCGGCCCAAAAGCCATGAATTCTTGAATAGAACCCACAATCCCCGAACCAACACTGATGAAGCCGAAATCAAATTATTCCTCCAGAGACGGAAAACGACTGACTGTCTTTTCCTTACGACAAGCCAAAGGATCGTCTGGGAATTCCTTAGTCTACAAAATTTCGTGAGTTGTAATTCGGGTTTCAATCTGAATCTATCATCTATTTGTATAATGCATAAAACGTTCTAATTAGATAAATAACAGCTAGTCCACAAATAATATTTCAATGGGCTACCATGCCGAGAGTTCTTGGCATGCGATTCTTGATTCACACCTAGTTAACCGTGCACGTAGATTCGTGTTAACGGCCGTTTTTACATCTGTTTAGAATGATACTAATAATAATTTGCAGTATTATAAACATTAATGTTGTTGAAGGGAGATCCACTCAGTAAATATGGCCCTATTATTCAGTTCGCTCAACATTGAACATTAAAAACAAGATATTGTTGTTGAAATTCATATATTTGTTGGTGCGTTCTTAATTTCTCAAATCCGGCTTTTCAATGTGGGTTCATATCCAAATCAATATCTTTTTTTAACTTCAATATCTTCATAATTATATCAGTCTCTTTGATCATCCATAACGCTATAGTACTGATGAAAAAATCATGTAAATTTGAAAATAACCCTTATTAAGGGCCTAAAGTTTTCATCAATAGCTGTCATTGCTATTGTTCTGATGAAAAACTTTCATGTTTATTTGAAACTAGTTCTTATGGAGGTCCTGATTTATTATGTCTATGTAAGTTATTTTGTAGTTAATCTCTCCTGCATCCTTGGCCTATCCATGGGTGAAACTTCTCTAAAAATACTTTGAAACTTTCTCATTCTTATTCTTGTCATTCACAATCAATATCTTGTTTATGCGGCAATGCAAACTTTATTGTCTGCTTGCAAGTAATTTATTCATATTTCTCCAAAATAAGTTTCATCCATTGTAAAGTAAAGGCCTAGCCTACTCCTATACAAATTTCATCATTTTACTAAGTAATGAAACTTGAGCTATCTTATATGGGCGTATCCAGGAAGGGGCAGGAGGGGGGGACTTTCTTTTGTATCTGGGGTCTTTTGCACTCTACAGTTTTCAATTATAAATGAAAAGACAAGATGTTGTCAAACCACTGATTTATTAGAAAATCGATATACCGGTTTCGGTTGTTACACCATTATCAATCTCTGGTAAACTCGAGTTTCAAAGTCTGGTAAACTCTCTTAAGTTTACCAGAGATTGATAATGGTGTAACAACCGAAACCGGTATCTTGATTTTCTAAAAATCAGTGGTTTGACAACATCTTGTCTTTTCATTTATTATGGATAACTACCACAATATCAATTTCACAACTACTCAAAGAGTTTTCAATTATCTCATACATAGGTGAATAGCCATTCTGTAAGTTATGTAATGGGAAGCGGTTTGTCCCAGTGGTAGAGAGCGTCTAATCGGTGAGATTAGATAAGCGACGTGCCTCTACCACCACGGTTGTAACGGTGACCGGTTCCTCTGAATTCAATTCATGAGCCTCAAAAATCGCTTCCCGGTGGTTCGGAACCCACCTAAAGCAGTAGGTCCATTCATCTCTCATCATCATCCTTCCCATTACCCACGCATGTGGGCATCACCTCAAAAAAAAAAAAAAAAATTTAGTCCAGTTATAAAATGTTGATAAATCATATGTGTTAGACTAGTGTTTCCTTTATCTTAGGCCTTAGGGCAACTTTTATCATTGTTTTTTATGCCAAATAATAATCTTAGCATGAAAAAAAAAAATAATTGAAAAGGGAACTGAGATTATTATTAGAAATAAAAAATACAGTGTTAGACTAGTTTGTAAGCTATTCAAATCTCCCCATCCAACGAGTGTTTGGAGTTTAACATCATTCAATCTTTTATTCATTTATTTAAAATAAGTAATGTAAAATCAGGGATTATTTCAGGTAATTTATTAAATCAGGTAACTCTCTATCCTGCTTGGATTGGTTATTTGAACATTTTCAAGAGAAATTGTGACGCAACGCTTCCTAAAAATTAATAATGCTGATGAACTTAATCCGAGCAGGGTTCAACGAATTATGAACACCTAGAAGATCGAATTTGCTCCAAATATAAATGTTAGTGAATCACAAACTTTGTGATTGAATAATTTCAAACTAAATGTGAGATTCTTTAGTGCAAAACACTTTACTCTCATAAAACTTCATGGAAGATTAATAATTTTTCAGTATTATGATTAATTTTTATCTATCAATTCTTATTAATACTTGAACTCTTCGATTTTCAATTGAGTTTTTGATGATGGTATATAATTGTGGTGAATAAATTAAAATTGCAATTATTTTCATTCAGATTCCTTATTTTTGGTTGTTGCGGTTCTAATGTCAAAATAAAGTAAGTTATTGTTATAGCCTTCAAACCTTAATTGTATTCAACGTGTTATGAATATTGATTGCTGAAATATGAGATGTAGGTTCAATAAATTATAATTCAATTTCAACTTCTACATTTAAAAGAATTCGAGTTCCATATTTATATTTATTTATTCAGATTTCTACAACTCATACACGCAATTCTCATTTGCTTGTGATTCATAAACAAGAATTTCAATTTTTTTCTAATTATTTGAGTTCATTCATGTCATACTTTTTCATCCATCAAAAATATCTATTCAACTCTCAACTAGCCACAACATTATTTTTAATAAGGTTATTAGCAACAATGTTTTTCAACTAAAAAATACAAGGACTTGAAATTATTCACAAAGCAAATAATTTCAACAAATAATTGTTTTGATCAGATAATAATTGAGAACTTGTTTTTATTTTCCATTTTCATGATGAAACGCAGAGCTTTATTTGTGACGGTACGAGCCGGGACCCCTGAAAGCACCAGTAGGCCATGTTTAAGGATTTTTTTACAGTTTATGCCGAATTGTGGGTCCATATTATCAGTAATCTCATCCAAAACTAAGTAAAAATGTAACCCAGATCCTTCTTGATTGAACTATTCCTTGAATATGTCAATTTGCTAATGAATTATTGAATTTTTCGTGAAACTCAATTTTGATTCTAAAGTGGCCAGGTTCTGATTCTATCAATATTGGCCACATGATGTTTTATGCTAATTGACAATCCAATTTCTCAAGCTGCTCCTTGCAATCTATTCATTCAGCCACTACTGGTGCTTTTCCCTTGAATCATTGAAATCTTTCATTGAAAATATGGAAAAATAATGGTGAAAAACACAGCTAAAAGCTTCAAAATAACTCTAAAGGAGTTTTGAGTATTTGAAATTACGTTTATATCCGGGGGGAGGACCCCCAGACCCCCCACCACCAATTTTCCTTCTCCATACCAGAACCTTTGAATTTACAGAATAGGCTGATATTTATAATATATTATTTTCCACCATTTGAACTGGGCAATATTATGGCTGACAACCCCCCCCCACGCTAGATAGAGGGAGAAGGGGTAACTTTTTTATATTTTGCGGAAAAACTGGCTTGACCCCCCCCAGAAAAAATCCTGGATACGCCCTTGATGCTATCAGTGTAAAACTTATCTAATAAAGAATAATTTCGCACATTTTCACCCTAGATAGATAGGCCTATTGAAAAACTTGTATAAAATGATATTACGTTGTATATGGGAATGTGACAACAAATGTCGACAAAATGGTAGAGTATTAATTAAAAAAGTGCGGAATTTATCAATTCATCGTGGAAGATTGATCAACGTTAGATTGAAATCAATGATAGGAGGGAAAAAACATGTGGACTTCATTTTTACTTAGTATTGATGCTTGACAAATTTGGACATTGACGTTCGACTTCAACAAAAACCTTGTAGAATTTGTGAAGCTGCTCCAGTAAATTCATTAATCAACCAGCTAACTGTGTCAGTTAATAATAAAAAACCCACAACTTTCAAAGTCGATCTCCGAAACCGCATTACGAGGAAGACGTGTGAGCTTAGAATCGATGTTCGAGTTAAAGAAAGATCTCTGATCCTTAATTAGTTCCGTTACACCTGGAGACCATTCTGAACAGATATTTGACAATCGGAAAAATTTGTCCTGCATTCTGTGTTTTATATCAAGGTCAATATTTGAATTCTTTCGAGTTTTGCCTCGTAAAAGGACTTCTTTTTCGATACAGCATCCACTTGGTACCGGTTCCTCCATCAAGCCACTTTACACCAATAGTGGCACATGGCAAAAACATTGAATGAAGGAGGAAAAGAGAGGAGACGATTTGAAAATGAGAGAGAAGAAAGATGAAATCGCATTCTACGAGCCATCAGACAGGATCTTCTTTAGCTGTTTTTCAAAATAGATGGAGAGGTCAAACGAGCACACGCGTCTTCATGAGGGATATGCTCACAATTTTCATGTGAAATCATAATGAAAGTTTACAATGGATTTCGTAGTTTCAATAAACCGCTGATAACTGTGAAGATAGGCTGCCGTTTCAGAGTTTCATCTGAAAATTTTAAAAGATTTTGTTGGAAACTCATTGAAGAGTTCTGTTGTGATCAATAGCACTAAATATTTCTCGGTATATATTGGTCAATGGAGAGTGAAAGTGAATAATTACTTGTTCATTCATTGTTGAAAGCAAGAAAATCATAATTCAATAAAATATTTTTAGAGAAGTCTCATCCCTTACTATTTTTTTCATTGCGGATGATGCCCACGTATGTATTTTTACTTGTTTGTGGATAATAGAGAGTGAGAGGGCGATTGATTATAATTATTATGTTTAAACTCTTATGCCTCTGAGAGACTTCCATACTAACTTCCAAGATTCCAACTCAAAACCAGGTAGTTCTAGGAGGAACTCCTCCTCTAAATTTAGCTCCTCTGTACTATGACGCTCCAGACCACTAGCGGATCCAGGGGGGGGGCACGTGCCACGTGCCCCCAGACGGATGGAAGATACACTAGATAGAATGGACTAAATTGAATTATACTGTACATATAAACTCAAATTAAAAGTTTTAAGGGGGTTCAATTAAAAGTTTTAAAACTCCTATAAATATACTTTTTAGAGTAGAAAAAACAAAAAAAATTCGGGGCAAGCCCCGGACCCTATTTTCAGCGTGTATCAAGTAGCCTAATAGTAATAGCTGACGGCAAAACGTTAGTCGGTTTTGTCTGCTTGTACGCTCCAACTGATGCTGTCGATTAGAGTTTTCACTTAGCTAGGCCTGGATGGTGTATTTGAAATTAAAAGAGAAAATAGATGCTTTAGTAGTATGCTACATCAACGAGGAAAGTGTCTAAAATTTTGGCAACAGCTATAGCAGCAATTAGACTGAAACCTCATCATCCAAAATAAGAGTTTCTCTTCAACTCTGAATTGGTTTATTCAATATAATTTTGTAAAAAATAACACAGTTTTCACGTTTGGGGGGGGCACCAAAATATCTCAGGAGCTATGCGGCTCAGGGCAAAATGTGTCAACATTACAACAATTTTAAAATAGTGGTCCTATGCAAAATTTCGCTAAATTGAACGGTTCTCAAGTTACAAAAGCGAAGAGATGAACGTAACTTATACATTTTTAGGCCAATGTTCGAGATATTTCGGAAACCTAATTACACATCTTAGAGCCCCCCTCCTCAAAAACATAATTTCAATAAAATGTAGCATTTCACAAAATTTTCATTTGAACAATTTATAGTTTAGGGGTTGTATACAACATTTTTGTATTAGAGAAACTTTAACTCTTGAAAATAAGGCTATAGGACCTAGGCCATTTGTAGACTAATTGCATCATACTAGGTAGTATTCCCAAGCTCCAGCAAGAGATGCGCGGCTCGAGCTGCCTGGCTCTAAAGGTACGATTCCCTAGCAGCAGCTCGAGCCCCGTGGCTCTAAATTGCTTTCTGGAGCTGCCCAGCTTGATGCTGTTTGTTATCACAACTCTATTCACAACTATATTATAGGTGTACTCTGCTATTAGGGCTACTAATGTATAGTTAATATTGAAATTTACTGTTATAAATATTGAAATTTACTTGAAAAATGACTTTAAAAAGGGTGAATTTCACTATTTATTGATTTAGATATACATTAGTAGCCATAATAAAAAGAGAACATTTATAATATAGCTATATGAATAGAGTTGTGATGGCTGGGAAATAGGCGCGCAGCTCGAGTCGCGTAACTCGAGCTGCTGCTTGGGAATGCTACCATAAGGTTGACGTTGAATAAAATTATCTGTCTGTTTCGTTATTATTTGCATGAGAGGAGATTAAATTAGGATATGTTGGTGTTGGTAATACTTTCTGAATACTATAATTTATTGTATTATTTTTGTAGAATAACTTTTGTGAATAACTAAGTGAAGAGAGTGTGATATGGGGCACTGACGATTGACCAGTGACCATCATACCCAATACCCATATCAACTAGTCAGAATAAAGGAAAATGGTTGGGAATGATTTTATTTTTTTAAGGGTGATGCCCACATGGGATCTTGGGCCTGTGCGTGGGTAATGGGAAGGATGATGATGAGATTAGACGCTCTCTACCACTGGGACAAACCGCTTCCCTAATTTTGAGGGTGCTCAGATTCAAGGAAAAAGGTTGGGAATGATTGCTCTCCTGTAAGATTGAAAATACCTATTGGATGGCTTTCTTGCTGTTCTAGATGCATTTTTCAACAGAAATCATGGGGAAAAAACCCCGACCCTTTTTTTATAAGGAAGAAGTAAAAATATCAAGCAGCCTACTAGATAAGAATACATGTTACAATGGGAAACGAAACTAATGTACCGGTACCAAAAATTTCATGAGTTAGGTAAGCCACTTTCAGAATTTTTTCATATTAATCCAGCCTATTAATGAATAATTCTTGTTTCTTGATCTTTTGTAAAAATTGAATTGAAGGGTTAAAAACTGTTTTCATATAATTTAGGGGAAAATTTAATCTGCTTGATGAAACATGTAATAATAATATGCATTTTTCAAATCAGATAGATGAATTTTGTGGAATTTCTTATCATGGTTTCTCTTAATTAATACAAATACCTTTTCAAATTCCTAGATTAAAAGCCACCTCACTATTATTTAGTGGATACCTTTTCTGGATATTATCTTATTATAGGAGGGGAGGGGGCAGATTAGCATGAAGAGAGGTCAGGAAAAATGGGGAGGGGGGTGTAGGACTGTGGTGAGGCATAATTTCACCTACTAGCCTTCAATAATTTACATAACCTGGTTTGTGCCCCCCCCAGAAGTAAATCCTCGGATCCGGCCCCTGCTCCAGACCCTACACACTTGTCGACGGTTTTATTATCATTCAATTTCTAATGAATAAGGTTATCTCTACTATGGTAAGATTTTGAAAAAGAAATTGTAGACAAATGAGGCAAAGAAAATAGGGAGAAAGTAAATTTCAGAATTATGAAATTTACTGAGTTACTTTCAAAATAGTATTCGAATGTTTATATCCACTCACTCTTTCTTATTAATAAAAATACATACCCTGGTGATTTTCTAGAAATATTCATAACTTGAATTTATCTGGAAAACCCTATAACAACAACCCCCTGCTTTGGATTTATTTTCTTGTGGTCGAAAAAATTGTACCTGAAGGTGCAAGAAAACACAACAAAAATTTGGAAAAAACTTCATAATTCATTCATGTTGCCTCTCAACGTTTACTTAGTATCCCGGTACCTAATTATTAGTCAAAACTGTAGATTTTGAGCAAAAATCTGCAGCTCATTTATGTGCTAATACAGTATTCGATTCAAACGCCCTTTTTTAAAAGTCGTAATACTTGAAACAAGGAAAACCCTAGAATTACCGAACAATAATTATAACAAACCCAAGTCAGGAAGACTTCCGAAATACTAACAGTGTAATTTGAGTAATTAGTTGGAGCGGTTGTTGTCGAGATATTCGATAGGAAAAAGTGTTTGGAAAGTGAACTGAAATATAATGCCGCTACTTCCACGTCTTTGGTCGTAGAAAAACGTTGGTCTGGAGAGTACCTACTGAGCTCAGTTGAGTTGAGAGTAATGAAGTTTTTTCTTGTTGCTTTGTGTGCGGCTAAAGATATTACAGAGAGATGCTACAGTTGGAAAATCGGTTTGCTACTAATTACAGGGTACTGTACTGTACTAGCAGCGATTCCAATGTCTTTCGCTAGAGTTAACTCTTTGTTAGAGCTATATCTAGCTGTTCGGATGCTCTCAATGGTCTGTATATTATATGTGATTAATTTATTTATTGTTACTGAAATTGTAGGCTACTGAATTCAATAAATTCAAGTTTGAATGTAAGAGAGGACCTGTTAGTCCTAACTTCGTCTTTGTAAAAAGTCAAGAAATTAGTAATAAATTGATATTTTGAATAAGAAGAAAGTTTCTTAGGTTCTTACAGTTTGAAGGTTTCTCCAATTTCCAAGCACAACTTTATGCTCAGTTGGCTTCATCCTCAGAACAAATAAAATGTTCAAAACAACTCACGAGTATTATTATTTTATGAGCAACGTTTTTCTTCTTAAAAATGAAATGGAATATAAAATGAACTGTGACAATGAATACATAAGATGATTGTTGTTTAACAGAAAAAAAGAAAAAGATTCATAGATGAATTTGCTTATTTCTGAAAAAAGTATCAAATAACTTGTAAAGCTTGTCTAGTAGGATGTAATAAAATTGGATCAAAAATGAAAAATTATAACGGCAACAACATTGAAGAGATCATGACCGCAGGTTAGTGAATCGATTGGATTGATATATCAACACACTTCCAAACAACCGCAATGATAGAAACCACCAATCGATTTTTCTACCTTGGGCTGAAGTGAAACTTTTGACTAATGACAATACAGTAATTTGTATAGTTATAGATTATTCAGCCCACAACCTTCCTGATAGTTGATTCACATCACTATAAATTGAACTAGAACAGTTGACAAAAGACTCTTCAAAGTCTTCTGACACAGTGCGGCATTAACTGGTGGAATGTAGTGATATGCATTCATAATAAAACATATTACTCGTTAATGGCATTTTTATATACATTTTATGTTATTTTACAATATATTTGTGTATTCATTGAAGCATATATTGTGTTGCTATATAAGGTCATATTACTGTATCAATAATATTGGAGTATTCAACCTATACATTTTTCTACTGCCTGTACAATTTTGTATTTTTGTACTGTGAGAGATGATAATGATACAACTCAGTTGTATATAATTGCAAGACCATAGTGATATTCCGCCAATGATCTGCAATTTGAAGCAATTTCCAGATATCTAATTGCATAAACAGTCGAATAATTTTTAATTTTCATTTTCCATACTACCTAAAATTTTGTTCAGTCTCATCTTAAAAACTGTATCCATTATTGTTTCTTTATTATGAATCACCAATGATAAAATGGTAGAATTGATGGTGATATTGTGAAATCTCTCCATAATAAGAAAATATAGATTTTGTCAAATTTCACTAATTTATTATAACTTGATTGTCAATTTCTTTCTCTATCTTCATTCCCCAGTAGTCTACAGCTGAAGATGCATTGCTAAAATGTGAAACCTGGATCTGTAAGCTTTTATTATGAATTAGTGAAATTTTACAAAATCTATGTTTTCTTATAATTACCAATGAGTTTGAAATAAGAAATAATTAAAAAATTACTAAAATGATTTATGCGAATGTTTAGAAATTTATTATTTTTTCAAGGACTTTCTACTTATTATTAGAATTCAATTAGTCTCCTCAAAATATATACAATAATGTTTGTATTATTATTTGAGAGCAAGGTGCTATTCGTCATATCATATGAAATAATGATTTGTCATATCATTTTTACTTTTTTTCTAACTTCGTTACCTAAAGCATCTGAATAAACTACAGTACGGTATTTGTTTTCATTTGATTACGTTCTTCATGTCATTGAGTGTGAACTGTTAAAATTAATCACTCTATAACTTAGAAATGGCAAACTTTTCATTAAATAAGGTTTAGATTAGAAATAATCATAGGGAAACAAGGATATTGTCGAATTTCTCCTATTTATTATAAAAACTGCTAACAGTACCAATGTTTCACGTTTACTAACGCATCTTCAACGTGAAACCTTGGTAATGTCAGTTTTCATCAGTTGTTATAATAAATAAGTGAAATTCGACAATATTCTTGTTTTCGTATCATGGAGAGATTTCATAATATTTACCGATAATCAAAGGGGTTTCATTGTCCAATCCAAAAGGTATCATGTATGCAATATGGTATATGAAGTCTGCAATCGAGATAAACTGTATTATTTTAGAAAATAAATACGAGAATTGAATTCAGGTACTGCATCATGTCACGTTTTACTCATGAGGTGATGTATAGAAGATTACACACCGTTACACTGTCAAGTGTAACTAAGAATGTTCAAGGGTAATAATGAAAAAGAGAAGATATTTTACTCACTTGTTTTGTACAAAAACACGAGCAGCAGTAGAAGATTACGCAATATCATCGTGGTATTGATCCTTATCAATTGACAATTGTTTATTCTTATTATTCCACACCTTCACTCTGTTTCCTCACCTTCACACCAACACTTGACGCTGTTAACTACACACATATTTTCAGCCAAAATAATGGTTATTATATCACTTTTATTATATTATTTGGGATCGAAAAATTATGCTGATAAATAATCCACAGTTATCCTTGTTGAGCATGTTATACGAAATGGAGTCATCGATAGTCCTTGAATCCATAAGAACTTGTTGGATTAATTCAACTTTTGTATTTTTCAATTATGCAGACGTTGTCTTTGAGGTGTGCATTGCATTACTGTGTAACTGAGCTTATTGACAAAATATATTTTCATTCAAGTAATGAATAAATCAATCATTTCCTATAATCTATCACTCTCTAGATATTTTCCTCGATCGTATTCACAGTTGAATTTTTTTTGAAAAACCAAGAATATTAAATATTATATCAATACAAGGCATAGAATATCAATACAAATTTTGTATTGGATAAGCTATAAAATATCATTCAAAACTCTATTCCAATCAAAGTTGTGATGATTCTTGACAATAAATTTCCAAACCCGTGTAATCAAAAGTGGCCTAAACTTCTGCTTGAGAGGACACGACACGTGAATGATTCTTGGCACTTCTAGAGGAATCTTGAATGTCACAGAATCTCGGAGAAACACCCTGTTTTTATAGAGAATATTGAAAAACTTGTCCACTAATTGAACCTCCAAGTTCAATATCGTTACTGTCTAGTGTATCACTTCGAACTTACAGTATCGTAAACCTAGCACCAAGATCAAGGCTAAATTATTGAAAAACTCGTATCGTAACACATAGGTTATCAACGGAGGCAAAACTCATCACCGTTTTTGAAATTAAGCACCAGTATTTAGGCTTGGTCCCGAGAATATTTTGTTGAATTAAAGTCAGAAGCATAGCACTAATGTAAGTTTCAATTGATGAAGCACCAAGATCTAGGTTAAGTCTGGAGAATATTGTGTTGATCTAACGAAGCACCAACATCTATGCTAAGTCCGAAACTTACGACGAGTCCAGACAGTTGTAAAGTGCACTATTAAGGTGACCTGGATACCGGCACGGTGAGTCTAGGAACTTGACTTGGCGACCGCTAACACGTTCCAAGGCGCTCTTGGCACTGGGACTACTGATACTGACTTGGTATGCTTCTAGCCGCGCGGTCGGTCCTTCCAGAACTTTTCGTTTTCTATCGCCCCTTCTACTTTCTCACTCATCCTCCTTTCTCTCTTCTCATCCCTACCATGTGCATTCTTTCACCTTCTCCCAACTTTCTTCTCGTCTCTTTCTTTCTTCTTCCGTACTGAGGCCGGGCTTGATAGCGGTTATCTTCTGGTAAGCGCTTAGCGTACCCGGATCGCATACAGAAATTAACCACGAGTTGTATGTGACACCAACCATTACGCTGTTGAGAGGAAGCTCTTGTTACGTTATTGATATTGTTACACTCTTGTTACGTTCTTTTATTGATAAATAAGTTTCTATTGATTCATCAATCTGTCATTTATAAATAAGAGAAGAATACAAAAAGCTCATAGGTCAAAACCTCTCTTCCTCTAGTTTGTGTTTTCTTCCAATTTATAAAAACAAGAAAATCGTATCAATGATTTTACAAAAGCTACCAGAGAACAAGATGCCTTATTCTGTAATAAATGCTACAAATATTTTTTGTTTTGTTTTTGTTTCTTGGGGTGAATCCCAAATGAAATGATTTTCTTTTTCAATAAAACTCTTAATATTGATTATCAATCAACAGTTTTCACCACGTTACTTTCTATGAAAAAGTACAGAGCTGATAGAATAAATTTAAATGTTTGTAATATCTATAAACTCTCAAATTAACATTCAATCTCTCTCATCAACTTGAATTCTTCCGGATTTCCGAAATAATGCAGCATTCACTGATCTCCCGTTCCAAGATACAGAGCAGTCCTACATGCAAAATTATTTCCAAATCTATTCACTTGTCTTCTTTGGTTCGGTTTCCGGTACTTGGGCTCCAGCTGTGATCGAAAGCTTCCACCTTTTCCATCCTTTCTCCACCTCTTCCATTTTTCTCTTTCTTCTTCTCCTTCTTCCTCTACCTCCTATTAACTAATTTTTTCTACATCAAATCGCGCTCTGTCTCCCTTAATCGGTAACGCACGCGGAGTAAGATATAAAAAAGGAGAAGTGGTGGAAGAGATGGAGAAGGAAGAGGAGGAGGAGGAGGAGGAGGAGGATGAGGATAGGCAATGAGGATAAAACAAGCTGGAGGCAAAGTTGTTATCACGTCGCGTGCGGTTCATATCAGTGATGAAAGCTTTTAATCGTTTTCAAATATTCACGGTTTCATTACTTCTCAATCGCAGCTCTAGAACTGCTGTTCCCTTTTTTTATCGGCATTATCTTTCAACTCATGTCTTGAGTGGCCCAAATCGTCAATAGGCTAATAGTATTCAATAGGATGATTCTTTAATAGGCTAATTGCTGAGTTGGGAGCAATCTGGAACGTTTCTGACTTAAATGTGTTGCGCATGAGTTGGAATTTGTATGTGGTGATTGTTGAATGTAGAGGATTGATTGGATTTGAATCGAAGTAAATTGAAGCTAAGTTCCAGCTTATGTTCTTACAATACTATTTTCAAAACAGTGAATCAAAACTCAATTAAATTACAATAATTTTTTTGTAAATTAAATCAAGGACTCGTTTGTTACTCTTGGTTTGTGAGGAGTTGTTTTAAGTTGGATATGATTCCACGCGTGTCTTTTGGAAAATTCATATTATCTTTATCTGTAATAATCTAATAATGACACCAAAATTCAATTGGATTATGATGATTTCATAGTTTGGGGTTAATGAAGACCAAATATTGTCATTTATAGAAGCTTTAGTGTTGTGTCTAGAGTTGCATTCACAATATTTCTTGAGTTCGGTATAACTCAACAAAATTTGTAAATATGTTAAGAATTACTACTAGTAGTGTTTTTTCGAAATGGTATTTCTTGAATAATATGGCGGTATTCATAAAGAAACTTGTTATACTGGTATTAAATGTCCACATGGAAAACATGAATGTGATCATTTTTATTTGTAAACCTTTCCATGATTTTCTTTTTTTTCTTATTGTTGTAAACGAATTTCCACCACTCAAGGAAATTACAAGAATTCTTAAATAAATGAAAAAAAATCCATAAAGCACGAATTCTTAAGAATCAAAATAGAATTAACTAAAAGTTTGTGTATCAAACGCAAATAAAGGTTGTATCTTGGAGTTCTTACTCTCCTTTTCGATTTATTTACACTTTAGCCTAGAATATTCATAAATCTCAAGGAACATTGTATTCCATTTGAAATCTGTATGTGAAATCATAGTAAACTTCTGAATGAAGGAACAGGTGAACACTACCACTTTTGAACTAAACTTATATCATTACTGAACTCTGACTATTCAAATTGAAATTGTATATCTTTAGGCGATCTAATAAATCATTATTTGAATGGTAAATTGTATGGGAGATAGATTTCGCTGTATTGTGAAGTCAGATAGGAGAGTGAGTTGAAAGGTCAGCTCCATCGGGTCATGACATGATAACTTGTTTCGTGATACCACCATTTCAATATCTTCCTCATTCCTACTCCACATCCTTTATCGGAATTTCTTGTGGCCTGTAATCTTGAAACCAGCTCGCCGTAATCCTTGATCTTGGTTGTTGACTTCACGACCTTACCATTTCGATCTTCCACTTCTGGTTTTACTTTCTTAATCTCTTCGCATTCCCTATCTTATTTCACTTTATCATTCACAACGCATCTCAACATTGATCTGAAATGGTTACTATTTTGCTCAAATTTCTTTTCAATGACAACTCACATCGAATTTCATTGAGAGATTCTTTCAAAAATAACCGCTTATCTAAATCCAAGTGATTTAAATAAGTTCAGTATAAGGAATTATGAAAAAAATGTCAATGGCAAATGCCAGTACATTAATAATAAAATGCCTTTATATATAATTATTATATTCATTTATTGGCTTTTATAAAGGCGAAGTTATAGGACTCAACGGTCCTTTACACTTAACCTTAAACTTGTAATAAGATGTAATATCTTACAGGTCTTCCAGATTTTTATGAAACAGATCCCTGATTTGAAAATGACGAGGAAACTGAGCAAACTCCAATATAGCATACGGAAAATAAGTCAAAAAATGCCTCAAATATGCCTCAGACCAACAAACAGTGAGACAAATTTTGTAAAAAATTCAAGTGCTCTAATGAGCCTCCATGTACTTCAAGCCTCAAACAACTTCAATTGGATATGTGTACTGTAGCAATTGCTTCAGTAAAAAGAAGTGTGTTTTCTTACAACCCCCATGGAAAAATATTAGTATGGCTTCTAATGGTGAGGAGATCCTTACGGGTATGTGATCCACGCTAATGTGTACTTGTCCAAATTCTGGTCACCCATCTTAGAGCATTCCACAGTGTTCGTGACTTGACTAAGTGACCTCCCTCACAGATTGGTTAATACAACCCCCATGAATAATTTAAGAACTAATACTAGTTTTGTATTACTTGATAGATCAATAGTATAGGATGCTTAAAAGTCATTGCACATAGAATCTTATCGAAGTCTCTTGTTTTGACTGATAAGGAAAGACGTCTCTTCACTTGCTGGAGGCTGAATGAAAGTGAAAAGCAATGAGTCTTACTTGCTGTATTAATGAGATGTACTGTCCAATTTAATTGCACCTTGTCGTTTAATCAAGAGTATTTCTCACACAAATAGGATATATACGCCTCCATTTTCTCATCACTAATAGCTTCCTCCGGAATTAACATACATCCAGGATAAGTGCTGATAGGATAGTACTCTACATACTATACAATCTTCAGGTAATTAATTGCAGAGAAAGAACAGATAATAAAAATGATTCATATATTGGATAATTTTTGGTAGATTTCATAATCCGGAAACCTCTCAATCATAACATATTCAACTGTGATGAATATATCACTTACATCAATATCCAATGGAACACTATTTACTTGATATAAAACTCATTTAAAGTTGATTCTAAACTCTATTAATTCTATGCTACTTTCATACTACAGGTACTCTTTTTTATGCTACTCATTGAAAGTTGACTCTATACTCTATTCATTGAAAAATAAATAAAAATCAAACACCCTTTTTTTGAAAACTTTAAAAATTATAAAACACACATACATGTTTCGGGATCTAAGCCCATTTTCAATGTGGATAAAAATAGTTATCTATTTATTA
This sequence comes from Sogatella furcifera, assembly GCA_017141385.1. NCBI lineage: Eukaryota > Metazoa > Arthropoda > Insecta > Hemiptera > Delphacidae > Sogatella > Sogatella furcifera. The sequence continues at coordinate 16,260,881 of CM029555.1, forward strand.
TCTATTTCTATAACTATTTTTATCCACATTGAAAATGGGCTTAGATCCCGAAACATGTATGTGTGTTTTATAATTTTTAAAGTTTTCAAAAAAAGGGTGTTTGATTTTTATTTATTTTTCAATTATTTTAAACAGCCCTGTTTTAAAGTTCTTTACTCTATTCATTCTATGCTACTTGCTGAAATACAGGTATACATTTCCTCGTATAGAATAATTTATTTCATGAAAGTAATTCATGAATATTTATTATCAAATCTACAAAATTATTCTTTTATTTTTCTAATGTACTAGATAGTTAATGAGTTGGTTGAGTATTTTATGAAAAATTATAATTTATTAAGTGTTATTAATCAACTCATACTAAATATGAACATTTTGCACATAAGGAGCAGTTTTTTCACATATTGAAAATCGAACCCATTCAATTGATGCATAAAATTGATGAAGTGACAGTATATGAAAATAAAAATAATGAATTTTGAACAATCACGAAAAAAAATACATTTTTAATGAATCGTCACAGTTTTGCAATGATGCTCAGTATATAGGTCAACTGAGCAGATCTACTTGTAATTTGTAATTATAATCTAATCTAGGATGAAAAGTATCACATTTGAAAGTGAGTAGGTTCGTAATAATGAAACAGTTAACTTTTTATGCACGGCTCATATTCAAAAGTTGTACAAGCATGTGGGAAGTTGTTTATGCCGGATATTCACTCAGAAATTGAAGCTTGCTGCCAAGTTGGTCTAATTATCATTGTAAAAATAATGGTCAGTAGCTTCTTCCAGTTACATGAACTTTCTCAATTTTATAAAAAGTCTCACAGTGAATAGAATATTTCTGAAACTTCTTAGTTGAGTATTGTCTTGAATTTTGATTAGGAATATTCATGCCGAAAATAATAGAATTATTATTTTCAATTTTTTTATTTGATATTCTAGCGGACGTCTGTATAAAAATCCAATTACATTTTATATTATCAAAGATTTTTTTCGTTGCATCAATATCAAATTCTTCTATTTGATCATGCTAGATTGGATTTATTATGGGTTTCTGTGCAATAAATTTTTTTCATATTCTCTTTGCATTTTCTCAAATGATTTTTTTGTATTTCCCCAAATAAATAATTTCTTTTCATATTGATAGTCCTAATCTAGATAATATTGTGTGTGTACCGTATTCATCCAAACGTATCAAGATTGAATAAATTTTAAACAGTAGCCTAATTATTGTTACTATGGTTGTATCATATTATATTGTTGATACCATAGGATGGTATTTTTTAGACATAAAGTCATATCATATTACGTTTAAAAACGTTACAAAACGCATAGAGAAACTCCAACTTTGTATTGAAAAAAGTCGGGAATAAGTCTTGAATTTCATTTATGCAAATTGCTAGACACCCTGAATTCAGTTCAATAAAGACGTGAACAGCTGAAACTCAAGCTTCTCAAGGAACGAAATAGGGCCTTCTCTCAGTGATTCAGTGAAATATCCGGTGAGAAATACACGAAATTCCTTTTTCGTGCATCCCGTCGTTATCTTCAATATGTTTTGCTTCGCTTCCAACTTTCCTTCTCATCCTGACCTACCTTAACTAATTTCCTAAACTGGTAAACTTCATTATCTAAAGAAACTGAAGAAACTACCTTTCTACTTGATACTTAACTTCAAAAAATTTAGAATTCATAGTTCAATTAGATCTTTTTATACTCATTCCATTATTTTGATAGTTAATGATTCAAGTCGACAATTGCTTGAAGTTTGTCCTCTTTGAAGCATGTTACTAACTTTCTTTTTCTTAGGGCTACTGTACTTATCAAATTTTTCAATAAGTTAATGTTGATCTTATAAGTATCTTTTATGTTGAATTAGTATCCTTTTAAAATAATAGTTTGACTAAGATCTACATTAATTGAAAACTTTGATGATACTAATTGTATGACTTATGTCATCAGCTTTTCAACTTGAAAGTCATATCCACTAAATATTAATCAACTAAAATTCATCCAATTCCATTTCATACCTTTTAGTGTATATAGCTCACTCAAGCTGGAAAGAGACACTGTCCTGTCCCAATGTGAAGTGTATGTGACTAATGATTAATATATATTTAATAATACAGTATAATAATTCTATTATTATTTATCATTGATATCTTCTGTACTTCATTTCATTGCTGTCATTCTGTACTTCTAAAAATTCATTTCAGATTTTACATAAAACATTCTACAATAATATATTGACTTTCACAAAAGTTATCTTATTGCTTCCGGAGTTGTATGTACGTGTAGGCTTACTATTTGAGTGTATCAATTCAACAATAGGTCAAATCCTTTGATGTAGGTTTCTCAAATAATCAAGATAGAATAGAGCTCTGTGTGGTATCACAGTGTCGTATACTCCTAAGAAGAAAGCTACCAAATCTTTTACCAAACAGGCCAATTACAAATTCAGGATACTATTCTCACGGCACTTCTAATTCATTGTTCACTAGATCTATAATGAAATCCTAAAGAATGACTCGATTAATTTCTTAATCCTTAATTTTTGATTCGGCATGGGTCATTACAAGTCCAATTATCTCTCATCATAAAATCTCTTCTTTTTCCAATCACTTCTTTCTTCTTCCAGCCTTATTATATTACCTTTCCTCTTGTTCTCTGCCTCCTCCACATATTGTCCTTTTTCTCTTTCCTATCTGTATTTTATTTTTCCTATCTGTATTTTCTTCATTGAAATCTCCTCCTCCTCCTCCTGCTCTTCCTCCCCCTTATCCTCCTCCTACTCCTATCTCCCTACCTTTATCTTCTTCGTCTTTTTCTGGTTTTCTCCTATTTGTTCATTTCTATTTTCTTGTTTTTTTTTCATCCCTATCGTTTTTCTTCTTTCTCCTTCATCTTCTCCTTTTCTTCAACTCCCTCTCCCTCTACTAAATTCTCATTCTCTTCTTTATTCATTACTTCTTCTACTTCAACTAATCCATTTCTTATCTCATCTCGCATTTCCCTCTCGTTCTATTCTTTTTTCCATTCTCTGTTTCTCCTCTTCATCCTTCCTTTTTCTTATTCTCCTCTCAATTCTCTTATTATTTTTTCACTCTCCTTCACCAATCCTCTCAACTGTGACAATTTGTGTGATAAGTGAATACATAATGAATAGAACGATCCTCGCGTATTCCATTCTACTATTTCTTTCTCACCTTTCTTTTGTGAGATTGGCTTTAGTAAAGATAGTCAGTCGTTTCCCGTCTCTGGAGGAATAGAAATTGTTGCATTACACTCTTAACTAAATGTTTTTTAGAGGTGTTCTGTGCCGTCACTTGGTTATGGAAGCTAGCTTATGGTTGAGAGGATCAACGTGTTAACCACACGCTACCTCTATCCTGGTTGATAATTATTCACCTCTGCTGTATGAGTGAATATGAAACTGGCAACCAGCTGGCAGGCCTAGGACCTTCTTGGGCTGTTGAGCCATTGACAAAAAAACTATTTCTCACTCATTTCCCTCATTCTCCATTCTCATATCTATCTTCTCATTATCTTCAAATTCTCTTTCACATTGTTCTCTACACTCTCTTTTGATCTCGATCATTTCTTTTCCATTTCTAAGATCCATCTTCTTTTTCTCATCACATTCTCCATATTTTTCTCTTCCACGTTCGTTCATCCTCTTCTCCAATTCCAATACTCTGCTCTGAAACTGGTTTCAATTTCCAATCTACCCGCAGACAATGTTGATAGCCGGCCAGGTTCCTTAACTCTATCAACCTATTTCCGGTTCTTGAACCGCCGTTTACCGGTATATTGGTTTAACAGTAGATTACTTGAATAAATCACACATCCACTTTCTTATAGGTGTTACCCTTGTCATTTGACTAGTGGTCAAAATTCGACCTAGAAATAACCTGCCCAATCTCCAGGTGAAAAATGTATCGATTATTAAATTCAATATCTTTAAAACACCGCACAAGTTCAACATTATAAATCTTGAAAGCTAAAAACCAATACCAATTTAGTCTTGTTGGTTCTTCTCACCGAATAACTTTCAAAAGCTTTAAACCAATTCAGTTTCGCTCGGAAACTTGTAGACACGTTGTTTGGAATAGTCTGTCTAAGCAAAGAAGACATTCTGACAACATGGGAAAATGACTCCAATTCGGTCAAAATTAATTAAAAAATGATAAATTTAGTCTCAAATTGTAGATCAGAAAGTTTTCTATAATTTGAGGCCGAATTTATAATTTTTGAACCAATATTGTTTGAGCTGGAGTCATTTTCACATCTCACCATGATGTCTTTTTTGCTTGGACAGACTTTACGAATGATTTGTGGGATCACCTTTTTATCTGGTCCAGAATCCTTTTTCTCCACTTAGAGGAGCTGTCTGGTAGCCAGTCGATATTTCTGAAACAGATGACAGGTTGCATTCATTTGAGATGATTAACTCATTGAAATTTCTCCAAGTTAATTAAAACATTAACCAGATCTATCACTTAATTCCTCTCTCCTGAGTAATGAATATTCAATCTTATATTCTTATTAGTATTATCAATCAAAAGATGCAATTATTACTGATGATAAAGCTGCTTCCCATGACTTTATAATCCTCATTTCCTATCCAATGTGAATGTGAGCCTATGAAAACATTTGAAAATGTGTAGCCTATCTTTAAAAAAAAATTATAACGAAGTACGGTATAGCTTCATATGATTCATTCATGATATTTATACATTCATCATATAAATATAAATTATATTATATATAATTATTTATCATTTATAATATTATACTATATTATCTATTATATGAATATAAACTATATTGCTTCATAATTGAATTATTCATTTGCCTCATGAGAGCTTCAGAGGTATGAGAAATCCCATAGTTCTCATAAGCTGAGGTTCACATTCATTTGAGATTAAAGATAAAAAAGGATAGAATCTTGAAGAAAGATTTATTTCTTCCTTTGAAATTGAATGATAAGAAACAGCAATTTTATTTATTTCAATCATAAAATGTATCATTCAGAGCGATTTTCTTATGAAAATTATTCAAGTTTCTTGTAAAAATTGATAAAATCGAGAAAATTCATTCAAGGTTCACCTTGGATTGTGGATTTTGAAATAACCATTTAATATTGGCACCAATAGGTTTCTCATCAAAGAAATAACATTGCTGGTTGAGTGCCCAATTGGAAACTCCTATTATCAATCATTATCAATTTAATAATTTAATAAAAAGAAATCCTCTGGACTAGAGCAAACCAATTATCTTTAGATGCATAAAGATAGAACTTCATTTAGTTCTATTAATAGATCATAAAAATTAGACCTACCACGCTCTTTAACTAGAAAGATATAAAAAAGTGATAACATTAGCATTGGTTATTATAGGTTGTTCTAGGCTACTATACTATATTCTTCTCATTCAAATAGCACATTTAATAGAGCGTGTAATGTACTCATCGGCATTAAATCTAATTCAATTCAATATAATAGAGGAACACTGCTCAATTATAGTGATAATACATGCCCTGTTGAAAGCTTACCGGCTGCCTTGTCTTGCATTGTTAAACAATCGTCTTATTCATTTACTACTCATTAATTACTATTCATTTCCGTGACGAGAGTAAAACATTAGATTAAATAGACTATGTACGTTCAGAAGATTTGCAATTCAGATTTTTTACATCAATCCATGCCAGATACACGGTCTTGTCCGATCTTGTACTATAAAAACTATATACACTTGAATCAACTTATTAGATTATTACAATCGTGATTATTTTATTAGATTAGAAGGCTAGGTGCTTTCATCGTTTCATGTGCGGCTCATAAAATTCGCTTTTGATTTTATTGCCTTCTGTTTCTACATATATTATCATCTCAATAATATTATCAACGCTTTCTTGTTATGAGTGTTGATTTATTCATTGTAGATAGATAGCTATCAATATTATCTACTCCAATAAAACCAGCATATGAAACCTTTACTTTCTCTGTCGATTTTGAAGATGATAGGCTGGTCATATATAATAGAAAAAGTTAATAACTTTATATTTACTACATATACTAACTTTTTTAACAGCTTGGAGTAGATATCATTGTAACGTTGCCTTATTAATAAGTTATAGCTTTAATAGTCCCGTCCTCTGATTAACTCATCTAATATTACTTAAACCATTTCATCACATTATCTTCATGCAACCTAATATTTGAATTTTTTACAATTAATGCTCATAATCTAGTTCTCATTTACTTCAGTAAGATATTTGAAGAAGCAGGTGGTTCCTTGATCCATGACGAACTGCTGTGTGTTAATATTCATTGGGGTATATTACTGATTCAGTGTTGACAATGTGTTTGTGGAACACGGAAGGCCTCCACTCCAGAAAGGTAATTAAATACTGTAGTTTCCTTCTGTAAAAATGTTTGTCTGCATTGTCGTTAATATACCCCAGTGAAGATATTTGATTCCGATCCACACATAATTTACATCTTTTGATTTCCTTCTTCCAAGTTTTTCACAGAAGTTACTATAGCCGAAGAAAATTTTGAATCAACAGGCAGATGATCCAATCAGATTGAATATTAATATAGGCCTATACTGAACGTGTTAAGATAGCCAGGTCCGAACTGGTTTTGTCATTTGTTATAATAGAAATGGCTTTAGATGACATCAACCGGTTATGGTCATGATGCAAAGTTAGTATAAACAGCAAAGTTGTGCCTTTTAGGGTCCGGTTGCTGTTAACCTACATTTGGATAGTGACCTTTTTGATCTTTTGAACTTGTTCAGAATTAATATTGCTCTTGATCCAGAAAAATGATAAATTTGAAAGGCGAATCGCTCTTTCAGAAAGTGGAAGATCATTATGTGTTGTCAGACATCTTCAAATTAATTTTCCTCATGCTCTAATGAAGTACGGTATAGAAAATAAAATACTGACATTATCGTGAAACAATTCAAAATTATTGAAAGTTTCATCTCTCCAATATATTTGAAAACAGGGTTAACATGACTCACCATTTTTCTATTTCCATTTCTTCTAATAAATGGTTGTATATTTTTCCTTAATAATTGCAGTATTGCTCGCTATCGCTATCACCTATAAAAGCTTAGCCTTTTGTAATTTTATATTGTAGTTTCAATTATTTTAATTCAGTTTCTCTAATATTGTTTAGATTCTGAATACTGAACACAGCAATGTGTTTTTTCATCATACTATTTATTTATGAGATTTATTTTCTTTATTTATTTTCTAATCATGGTTATTTCCAATTGGTAATCTCATACTATTTTTATCTTATGAATTATGCTTAATCAAATCTGTTTTAAAATGACTGGATTAATGGAGTAATCTCATAAGGATTTCAAAAATATTTCAACACAACGTTTCTAGACTTAATCTGAACCTGTTTATCAGATTCCAACATTCTCTGCCGATTGATTCTCGAAAAAGCTAAGAAAACACAGAAAATCTTTAGAGAAAAGCAAATATTGGGCGTATCAGGAACTGATACGCAGTTACTGATACAGTAAAGCAACTTGGGCAGTTGAACAAATACGTTCTTGGTGCACGTCTAAAGGTATAACTGAACATGCCTGCCAAATTTAAACGTATTCGCTTCAGTGGATTTTTAGTTCTGCTGATGAATCAGTCGGTCTCGACTATTGTCTGTCCAAGCAAAGAAGAACATCTGGCAAGAAGAGAAAATGACTCCAGCTCGGTCAATATTGGTTGAAAAATATTGATTTGGCCTCAAAGTCTAGACCAGAATGATCTAGATCAGAATGTTTCCTACGATTGAGACCAAATCAATCATTTTGAACCAATATTGACCGAGCTGGATTCATTTTCTCATCTTGCCAGTGGGTCATTTTTGCTTGAAAAGACTATAGGTACCTGAAAAGTAGTCGTTATCTATCATCCATCTCAATTATCTCATTACCCACGCAAAAGCCTATGAGCTCATGTGGGCTTCACCCTCATAAAAACAAACAAACAAAACAGTCAGTGCCATTTCGCTTTTATATTGATCTTATATTATATTGATATTACTGAATATTGATCCATTTTTTTCAGAATAAAAACTAATTCAAATATTGTTTCAGGTCCGATCTATTCAGTGATGTTTGACGCGGCTAGCGAACTGTTGCTGACATCTGGCGACAAACATGTGCGGGTCTTCCACAATGTGACCGGGCGACGCACGGCCATCGCAACCGCTACCGAAAAACTGAAACAGTCGACTAACTCGGCGGCGACCAAAGAGAGACTCCTCAACATTATCAAGGAGGCCGAACAGTTTCTTGTCAATTTGGGCGAAGACCCTTGCGCTTAACTGCATTCAGTACAAGTGCAGAACGACAGTAAGCCACTTTTTCACATTTATTCCAGTCAGAACTAATCAAATAATTAATCAAAAGAAACCCAAATTGTAGATAATATTGCAAGAGGCTGAGGCTCATTATTATTACTTCTATCTCAGTCAGAGCTAACCTAGTTTTGAATCAAATGAAGCCCAAGTTAAAGAAAACTTTTCTCTCAAGTGCTTAAAAACTGAATGTCATGTCTTACCTCTACCCAGTAGGGATAACCAGTTATTAAATACGAAGAATCCCAATAATTGAATAAATTATGAATTATCAATATACAACTATCTAATAGTTTGCCCCTTTATAATAAAAGGCTGAGTGCCATTTATCCCGGACAAAACTTACTTAGTAGAATAGTCCAAAATTGAAAATGGAAGAAATTATGAATTCGTGAGAAGAAAGGTAACAGATCATTTAATTAGCCTTATTAGCAAAACTCATAACTCCAAATTGACAAAATTTTCAGGAGCACAAAAAACTTTCTCTAATTTCAGTGCGCTGTATAAAAATTATAATAAAACACAATAATATTATTAAAATCGAATTATCTATTGAGTAATTTCCTGCTTCGGATAACTCTGTCGATTTCAGCAATTAAGTTATAAATAATAACAAATGTCAATAATTAATAGATACTTCCGTGTTTGTGGATATTTTTATACATTGAACAATATTTTCGCGATATTCTAGTAACGAAAGTTTTAAATAATTACAGATAATTAGATGTTGATAATATTACGAATCAGTAGCCTATTGTACTTGGGTACTGTACAAATTTGTCGATATTTTTTAGTATAAGCGCTCCTATCCTCTGACAATAAATTCAGACTGTTGAATCTTTGAACAATCCACTTTCCAACGATGATCGCCGGTTTACAGCTGTTCTTGTACTGTCATAGTCCTGGACTGCAGTCAGAATTGTCAGTCTTGGACTGCCACAGTCCGAACTTTCAGTGGATGGGAGCCCTATTGAAAATATTAAATGATTAGGCCTACTGAAATGAAACTATTTTTGTTGAAACGTTGTTGATCCTTAGTCCTGGCTGGAATAAAACTTCACCATCAAGCCTTAATTATCCAGTCCTAGAAATGACCTGTAATATTATCATATTGTTATATCAATCATGTGTTATAATTCAGGATATTATTTCCATTTTTAATCCTTTCAATTTATATAAGATTTGATTATTTTTTGTTTGTTGTTACTCAGAGGTAGCATAGTGCATTCTCAGCATTGAAATTTGTAAAAGCAGCCTCAATACAGAGCTAGAAATGGGATCTAATGTTACATATTCCAATATTATTCTTTATGTTTTTCTGAAATCATTAATATTTCTATTGAGTTTGTATTTTCATTTTATACAGCATTTATCAATTATCACTATAAGACTGTTTGTCATGGAATTCAGATAGCACAGTGTGTAATTATTCTCGTGTTTCCAATATCCAGTTGGTCTATAGTTTTAATTATTCAATATAAAGGTAAATTATATCAATTCAAGCAACGGAAGTCTCAATCGATAAAACAATCATTCAATTATAAGTTAATTTGTCTTATTTAAAAAACTAGCTTCCAAAATATTCATACAGTATTATGTGATTGAATACATTTAATAGAATGTATACTTTTTGCAATTTTGTTATCACTCAATGAGTCAAATCTTGGGGAGAAAAGATATTCCATAATTCATTATGTATAAGTTGAAGTTATTTTCTCAATATCTGATTAGTCTATAGCATTGTATTCTATTATTAAACAACTAGATACGGTAACATTCAAAATAACACTTATATTCATAAGTTAATTTTTATCATATCCATTTCAAATTCATAATAACTTGTTCTTTGAAAGTTATATTAATTCGACATTCTATAATTTGGTGAAGAAAATATGGAAACTGACATTGATCAATATGCTACTAGTTTTGTAAACACTGTAAATACTCTACAGTCCTATCTAATATGGTGCGATAATATGTACAAGATCATAACAGTAAAGATTTAGCTAAACTTTTTTCTAGCAGATAATTTTTTGACAAATGAAGTTGAAATTTGAGATAAATCCAAAGTTCCGTTATAAACGACCGACAAAGTAATACAAAAATTGGTAATACTTTAATTTATTGGTTTAATATTGGATGATTTTGGCTTTTTCATCCGATTAATTGCACACCAGGTTTATTTAATAATTTTAAAGCTTGTTTGCTTTAAAGTAGCCTTCCAATTATAAAGATTTGAATCTATCAACTTTATTATGTAAGATTTAGAAATGTTGTAAATTGATACTCTATAGTCAATAGGTATTTTGAGTTATAATTTTTGTGAAAATCCCAATGTGAGAATACATTTCAATAAATAATAACTTATTGTTCCTCCTTCAATGAAAAGACTTTGATATACATTTATAAATATTGTCTATCTGGAAAACAAATTATCATAAACTGTAATTTTTCTTGATGTATTGAATGTGAAGACTGATTAAACGTTTTCTAATAATTTTGTGTTGGGCATTCTTCATTTCGCTGCTAGATGGCAGTAGCTGTCTAATTGGTAAAGTTGAAAGCTGATTTTTACTCTTACGATTTTTTAATTACATTCTTATGTATTTCTCATGTTAATAAAATATTAATACACAAGTAAAATAAACCGAGGAATCGAATGAATGTGGGTTTAGAGTCGAGAATACGTTAGTTTATACGTAAAAGCGAAAATAATATCTTGAGATTCAGGGGCTTTTCTGAAATATGTGAAAAAGTATAGTCTGTCCAAGCAAAGAAGACTCCCTGGCAAGATAGGAAAATTACTGCAACTTGTTCAATATTAGTTTAAAAATTATAAATGTGGTCTTATAATCAAATTGATCAAATAAGATCCAATTGTTTCTCACAATAATTTGAGATCAAATTGATAATGATTTTTGAATGATCTTGTGTCATTCTCCCATCTTGCCAGAGGGTCTTCTTTGCTTGGACAGACTATACTCGGGATTGCGTCTTAAAACACGCCTTAAGGTCTTTTAGGCTATTTTACATGTTGTGTCACGCACAGGTTTTTGCAAACCCATGTGACACCAAATCCAATTTTATTGTAATTTTTGTTCTATGTAATTTTCCAAATAAAAAAATTATGATTTCTTACATAATAAAACAATAATTTGAAACATTCATATTTCTCCATAGCTCCAGGAACAATTAAAATAACATGAAAATTGACACTTTTAAAGAACTGTAGTTTGATAGGGGTTGATTACCGGATAGGCTATGAGTTCATCACATGTTCTTTTCTTAGATTTTCAAGATACATATCCTACAAAGAAAAAATCTTGATATAATTCATTTTCATTTGAGGTTTTTATTTTTATCAGAGAACCCTTTCATCCTTCATTCTTTAACTGATCCGCAACAGGTTTGTCATACAAATGTCCATGATATTGGAATTTTTTCAAACCTTCTGTTACCTTACAAATTTCAGGATTATCGATTTTAGACTTCTTCAAGACGATAGTTCTTCATTTTTCAATATCATATTTGATAATTCTCCATTTTTCAATATCATATTTGATGTTTATCAAGTCCTAATAACGTCAGGAAAAATGAAAATCGTGAAAACTTTTCCAACTTTCAACCGACATTATACATGGATATGACGATATCAAGAAGCACTTTGGCGCACTGAGGGCGGCAGAGACCTGGTTACCTAAACATCCATATTCCTCTGCTGAAGTCCGTAAATATTGAATATTTTACATCAGACGAAATCAATTTGAAACCTTCATCTTCTCCCATACCTTCAGGAAAAATAAAAATAACATGCGAAATGGTCAACTTTGAAGGGCTGCAGTTCGATAGGGGTTGATTTTTCGATATGAGTTTATCAGAAGTTCCTATCTTGGATTTCCAAGATACATAACTTACCCTCCAATCAAAAAATTTCGAAAAAATTGATTTTCAACTTTTTGTGCAACGCACCGTTCCATGCTATGAAAATGCACTAGGATCTAGAAAATTAATCGAGAAATCGAATAAAAATAGTTTCAAGCATTTCACTTGCGTAGTTTTTGAGAAATTAGTGTTTTAATGAAAAACCCCATTAAATTTCTAATATTAGTATTTTTTGACAATAACTTGGAAACCACTGCAGCTACGAGCTTGAATCTATTCTCAATCGATTCTTCAGGACATTTCCCATTTTTCAATACCTAACTAGACAATCATAATGTCTTAATAAAGCCAGGAAAAATTAAAGTTTGTAAAATATTCACCAACTTTCAATGATTTATTACTCCATAACGGTGCATTTTCGGGCAGTGGTCCATCAGATGTCTCTATACCCTATCCTACTATTTCGTGAAGAATCTTGTACAATTTTTTATTTCACGATATCTTGAAGTTTCAAGGGCTCAACAGAGTGTGCGGGCGTGCTAGACTGCTATATCTAGGGCTCTATAAAAAAGGGGTAGACGCACGGTCCGCCATTCTGTGGTCAACTTTTAGCGCAAGTTTTGAATTCTTTTGATGATAGAGACAATCAACAGATGTTTATCAAGTTTAGCAAATGAATTAAGTTATTGTTTTGAAATCTTGGAGGTTAATTTGTCATATAAAATGGTTCATATTGCTTAGCATCAAATTGCAAAAAATATAACCATTTTTATCATAAAATTAAAATAAAAAAATACAAATTTGCCAGATGCAGGAAGATGAATCAAGGTTAAAATTTCAACTTGAAAATTGCCAGACTGGAAATTCAATGCTATGTGAAGTGAGTATTATTTTTTTCTAACATAATCCTATTATATTAAGCAAGTAATTTCTATAAAGAACTTTAAAACAGGGCTGTTTAAAATAATTGAAAAATAAATAAAACTCAAACACCCTTTTTTTGAAAACTTTAAAAACATTATGTGTGTTTTATAATTTTTAAAGTTTTCAAAAAAAGGGTGTTTGAGTTTTATTTATTTTTCAAGTAATTTCTGTATGTATGTATGTATGTATATATGTATGTATGTTTGTGGAACCACGGATCTAGAAAACGGCTCTAACGATTTCCTCTAAATTTGAAATGTAATATAACCGTGATGGAAAAATAAGATTGCACCAAGTCTCATGTCTGGGAAAACTCTCTGGCAGGGTTTATAAAAGAATAAAATATTCCTTATTCAGGCATAACCCCAAGTACTGTATAATGCTGTCAGCTGTTATCGTTAGCTGACCAACACTATCCAGCAGGAGTGAATGGAATTACCAAGGAGGTTCATGGGAATTACATTCAAGTCTATAACACATGTTCATGACTGTCAAAAAATTGTGAGAGGTGATCATATCAATTTTGAATTTATTTTTTTCAAAGAGGTTCCTTGATTTTTACTATAACATATTTATGTAATTCAACAGTTCGGCCAAGCTTCAGAGTGAAGCTCGGTACCAGATATTTTTGACGTGACAACGTCTTATAAATTGGTTTGCTGGGTAACACTTCAAGAAACTGCGTTACGGAAGTGATTACCCGGAAGTGGAAGAGTGAGAGAGATAGGCATACACATGTTAGTGTTTGGCCATAACCATCATGTTGACAAAAAAATCATATGTTTTATTATAAAAATAATTTTAAAACCACTCAAGGTCGTTGTCACGTAGAACTTTCGCCCGTATACCGACTTTACAGGCAACCATGTAATTTTTTTTATCATTAATCATGTCTGACTGTCGAATTCAATGAATTCAAACCTGGCGCTAAAAGTTGACCACAGAATGGCGGACCGTGCGTCTACCCCCTCTTTATAGAGCCCTACTTTGAGCAACGTTTATATTGAATTCGGTGTTAATCCTATTATATTAAGCGAGCAATTTCTGTATATATGTATGTTTGTGGAACCACGGATCTAGAAAACGGCTCTAACGATTTCCTCTAAATTTGAAATGTGATATAACCGTGATAGAAAATAAGATTGCACCAGGTCTCATGTCTGGGAAAACTCTCTGGCAGGATTTATAAAAGAATAAAATATTCCTTATTCAGGCATAATCCCAAGTACTGCGTATAATGGCTGTTATCATTAGCTGACCAACGCTATCCAGCTGGAGTGAATGGAGTTACATTCAAGCCTATAACACATGTTCATGACTGACAATAAATTGTGAGAGGTGATCTTATCAATTTTGAATTTATTATTTACAAGGAGGTTCATTGTTTTCTTACAATAACATATTTATGTAATTCAACAGTTAGGCCGCAGCTTCAGAGCGAAGCTCGGTACCAGATATTTAGTTCTTTAATTGAATAAATAAAATTTGAAGTGAGACAATTTTGATTTGTTTAATCGGGAATCATATGTTAAGCGAACTCCATCACTTAATTTACAAAAGCATATGTAAATGTTAGATATGTTAGCATAATGTTAGATGTACACATAATAAGGGGACGGGTAATCTACAATTTGAGACCAAGTTTATGATTTTTGAACCAATGTAGTTGGTTAATGTTGATCTAGCTGGAGCAATTTTCCCATCTTGTCAGAATTTTACCTTCCGCAACCAAGTGACGGCGCAGAACACCTCTGTATAACACCCAATAATAATATTACTTCTTAGTGAATCGAATAATAATCAATAAATAATAACACTGCCCATTTGTCTAGCGAATTAGTTAGTGTTTTTGCAACAATTACTATTCTTCCAAAGAAGGAATAAATTTATGTATTTATGTTTAAATAATTTTTCCAATTTCAGTTAGAATAGTATGACAATAATCAATCAATCATCAAAGATAATCAATCAATCGAAGATAAAGATTCAACTTAAATTTAGGTGAGTGCAACAGGCTGATGCCCTAAACAGGCTAATGCATAGGCCTATTGTGATGAATTGAAATGAACATGCACATGAATTACTTGATTTGGAGCTACCCACCAAGTGGGTAGGTCCCACTCGCCTTTGTCACATTCTGGTCACCCATCCGAAAGCATCTCAAAGTGTTTGTGACTTAACATCACAAGCACCCAGTAATCACCCTCACTGAGCATCCAGATACATCACACTGTGAATTACTACAACGAAAACAGAAATAAAAGAAATAATGAGCCAAATTTCATGTCAAACATTTATTTTAGATCACTTTTTAATACTACAAGACAAATAAATACAGTACAAAATACAAAAGCTATTAATAGAAAAAAAAAATTATTTTATTCAGGAACGTCAATAATACATTCAAATAAAATGAGTAAAATTTTCAACGTGGAGCTTCATCTAATATCTATTTTAGTCTTAATGAAGTTTCAATGACTATCTTTAATAGTTTAATAAATAATTAATTTTTGCTATGATTATTTGGTGAATCTAATCGTATAAAAATGTCAATTTTGATCAACTCTGAGTTGAATTATTAGGAAGAATAATACTGGATGACTTCGAAATATTATTTCATTATCTAAAAATATTTATTACTTAGCCTACAGTTGGAATTGAGAAAATTAAATCACTCCAATAATATTATGAAAATATAAGTGAGATTCTATTAAAGTGATTATCTTTTCAACTAATTCAATCTCTCCAGAATATTCAACTCAATATTTTACAATCACTACGAAATATCAGTCAAGGAACACTGTCATTCTAGTATAATAGCTCAAGCAATATTTGATTAATTTTTTATCAAATATCCAATGCTCTCAATTCAATATCTTTTATTTATTCAGTTACGAGTAGGTCTATATAATTACAACACATTTCAACAACATTTTCATCAATCACTTCCAACTAGTAGAATTTTCAATTCGTTTAGAATCACTAGAAACTCTATCCAGGAATCAGTAATCCAATGATATTACACCCATCAATACATATACAATTTGATAACTAATCTTTTGATAAAAGCAGCCTATAGTTCAATGATATTCAAGTTCTCAGTATTTAAATCTGATAATTTACATTATACATTGATAATATTATTACATCATACATTGATAACTCCATCATTGTTCCGTCATATTTCCTTCAGTTTGAAAAGACTACAATATATAAATTAATTGAAATTTGAACCACATACATCATCAATAATAGAACTTCAAAAGTATCTTCAAGCAATAAGATGTGGTATTTTACTGTCAAACCTGGCCAAGGTTACATTCTATTGAATGGTGAGACAAGATATTTCCATACCACGGATTCAAAATCTACTCAGGTTTTGAAACCTGTGGTATGAAAATATCTCCTCTTTTCAATGCTTATTTATCTTTTAATTCAATATGGAAGAAGGTAGCATTCCCAAGCCGAGCTGCGGCTCGAGCTGCACTGCTCTAGAGCCATCACAACTTTATTCATATATTATAAATGTTAACTTTGTTATTAGAGATAGTGAATTTATTTTCAAGTGAATTTCACTAGAAAATGACTCGAAAATGGTACTTTGATTATTATTATTGATTTATTATACGTTAGTAGCTCTAATAACAAAGCGAACACCTATATTATAGTTATGTGAAAACAGTAGTGAAGGCTAGAGCAGCGCAGCAAGAGCCGGGCAGCTCGAGCTGCCACTTGGGGATGCGACCTTAACTAACACAGTATCACTTTCACAACTACTCAACGAATTTTACATTCATGATTGAAATAAAATTATAATGATTAATGATAGCATTTAGAGCATTGTATTTTTATCAACAATTTTATGAATAATTCGTATATACGATAATATAATTTCTATAAAAATTTTCAAAATAATTATTCAATTTCGATAATAGTTGGATCAATAGTCGGTTTTTCTTTAACGGGCGCTATTGAAACATCAGCCTTCCCATACTTTATGACGTCACCTCCCACCTGTTGCACAGTTGCAGCTGTCAGCTGTTTTTTATCAGGCTTTGATGACGTCACAGCAGACGAAGTGGGGGTAATTGTCAGCTGTGTACCAATGGCGGCCAATGCCGAAGATATACGGGGCTCAAAAGCGGAGCTTGTACCTTTCTGTTTCCAATCTTTATCGGGCGGTGGTTGGATGTGAGGTAGAAACATCGATTTTATCTTCTTGCTAGCCGAATCTACGAAGGAACACGATGCCAAATCAGCAATTCTCGACGACTCGCTCACTCTGGACAGTGTGATATCCTCTTTGTTGAGCGCCGTTGAAAACGCACTCCCAAAATCCGGATTGAAGCCACTGGGCGTAATCGTCAAATCTTTCAGCAGCGATTTTGCGTCGGCTGAAAACGATTTCGACATTTTATTCAGTTGAGACAAATATCTTTCTTTACTTAAATCACTTCTATGATGCTGCTTCGAAGATCCTAGGTTGCTGGATTGATGTTTTGAACTAGACGCACCCAACATGGCATCTCTATTCAATGAATGATGTTTTGAAGAACCCGAAGCCGTATCTCTATTACCACCATGTTTAGAACTGGAAGCTCCCAACAACATACTCCCACTACTACTATTCCCTGGCATAATATCTAATGAGGATTTTTGTCGTTCACTTTTTGCCTTTTTAGCCGACAACAACTTGTGTTGAAGACTTTGTGTTCCTGGGGATGTTGAAGTACTAGGAGCCATAGTAGGAATGGGAGGAGGTCGTATTTGTGAGATGTTTTGTACCACAGAGCTAGCCGCTTTCGAATACGATCCTTGAGAAGTTTTAGATGTTTTCGAAGATTTTCCATAGTTTTTCGATGATTTCTCAGTGGGGGGAAAGTTGAGAGGGGGTAGTTTGGGTAGTTTTTCCGTGAGAAACGAAGGTGGTTTCATGGAGGGTAGGGGAGTATTCGATTTTGAATTAGACCCTTTCCCCCCTCCACTAACCATAGCCATTTGTGACGTCATCTGTCTGAAAAACTCAGTTTGCAAAGTTATTTGTTGTTGCAAACTCAACCCCGTGGTTAACGGATTGGGAGGCATCATAAAGGGCAGCTGATTTTTCGAATAAGTTAAATTCTGATACATCATTTGTAGTTCTTTGTTGCTTGGTAAACCTGCCGCCTTCAAAAACGAAGCGGGGTTCTGTTGTCTAATAGATAAATTCGGGGGACGACCACGGGGACGTTTTACAACAGGCGGGGGGTAAGCTGGCATAGTGGGTGGTACTACAACTGAAGCCGGTACAGAGGAAACTTTACTCTCATTTGTAACCACAGTACTTGTAGCAGTTACTGTTGTACTTGTAGTTCCACTAGTTGTTGTCGGTGTAACAGTTACCGTTGCCTCACTAACCGTTACCGTAGTAACTGTATCATTAATAGCTACTTCACTACAATTACTAACTGTTACACTAGTATTGAACGACATATTGTGTTCCAAGCCACTGGAACCAGTCTGATTGATTTGTTGCAGACAAAACTTTGACGCATCTTCAAAATTCGAGTTACCTTTGTCACCTTTGAACTTCAAATACTTTTGGTAAGCTTGTGTCAAAAGTGTATTGAATATCTTCTCACGTTGTGGCCACAATTTGTTGATTTTCCTATGTGATTTAAACACTTCCATAACGATCGTTCTCAATTTCAACATATCGTTAGCTTCCAAAAGTTTATTACGTAAAACTTGAACAGATTGTGACAAAGCTTCCCTAGCCAATTGTTCACGCTCAGTATCACGCAGATACTTCTTATCAGGATCGGGAGTATCTTTCAACTGCAGGGCTAAACTGAGCAACATTTTGAAATCTTTTGAATCACGAAGTAAATCTAGTAGTAAGTGTAGACACCGACTCATATGACCTGCAAAACTTCCCGGTCGATCTATTTCACTTGAAGGTATTCTCCAAACTCCGTTGAAAAAGTTTGTAGATCGCCTATCAGCGAATAAACCGCCTTCATTTAGTAACAAGTTACGAACTTTATTCACATCGCTTCGTACTTTCGAGTGAAAATAGTAGTAAGTTTGTCGATAAATCGATTTGTAATGTTCTGGGAATCTTCTTTGACATTCGACCATAGCCAATAAACATCGATCAATTAAAGAACGTTGTTCTTCCTTCCAATTACCTTCATCTTCCAATTTCTCCTCCACCACCTTCGCAACTTTCAACTTCTTCTTTGGTGGCTCTTCCTCTTCCTTATCTTCTTCAACAGCCGACGAATCTTGACTGCTAGCTTCGGATGAAGCTGAGTTGGATTCTTCAGAAGACGATTCCCCTGAAGAACTATCACTATCACTGCTAGATTCATCACTGGATAGTGTTTCTGATGAACTTTCTTGGGTAGTTGATGTAGATTTCTTCACAACTTTCTTACCATCGTCCTCAGATCTATCTGTGTTATCAGGTGAATTCTCAATCAAACTAGATTCACTCACATTACTTTTCTGTTTTTTCAAAACCTTTCCCCCCTCCCCCAACTCACTGTCATTACCCCCACCACATTTCACTGCCTCCCCCTCATCATTCTTCATTAATTTACACGCAGGTTCATTATCAACTTTCTCCTCTCCCTCAAAATCACCCGCTTCTTCACGCGATCTCTTCTGTAACCTCTGCCGACAGTACACCGACTCCTCACCCGAAACAATACTCACAATGTTGTTCAAAACGTAACAAACATCGCTTTCAACCAATGGTACATCAGGTAATTCGTCTTCATAGAAGTAATCAGAAGTAACTTCGCCAAAGTTAGCAAACGGTCCCATCGCAATTTTCTCAAGAGTTTCGAAAAACAACCGTCTAACTTCTCTACCAATAGAACGATTTTCCGATTGTTCCAATACTTTAAGAACACAAGCGTGTACCCTATAATAAATTTCTAGAGCTTCAATGCAGTAAAGTTGTGGATTGGAGTAGCTGACAGATTTGGGGTAGTTAGCGTTGTTCTCATGTAGATAGCGCATCGCTTTCATGAAATGTGTCAGGTAGACTTCGGGCTTTTCTTCACGTTTCAGCGCAATCTTGCCGAACATGTAGTGATGCAACCAGCGCTCGTCTTGGATGTCGGGTTCGCCTCTCTTTTCCAAACTGGAAAAATGCAAATTTAAATTATTTCTAATAAAAACTGCAGAAAGAGTCAAGCTGTGATGAAACAAGAAGACTCAATAATTGATTACTTCTTTTAGTGAATGAAAATTAAAATGTCAGTACCCTTTTTAGCACATTTTTTCATTTGAACACAATATCTTGTATAAAAACAAATTAGTTCATTTACACGTAAGAATGCCTATGGAGATTGCGAAACATGTTGTGTTCAGATAGAAAACCTGCTAAAAAGGGTATTATTATTATTTGAATTTGATCTGCTAACCAACATACACTGATAGTAGCCATAGACGAGAAGGAAGTATTGATTAGTATAGCAAGAGTGACAATATGGCAAAACTTTAAAATAATTCAAATCAAAGTACCTTTTTTTAAAATACTTTTATTTTTCACAAAATGTTTCGGCGTTCTAGAGCCATTTTCAAGTGCAAATGATCATTTAAAAAAGGGTACTTTGATTTGAATTATTTAAAAGTTTTAATAAATACAGCAACCCTGAGAGAAAATAAATATGAAAACTCAATATTGGTTCATGAGTATTGTACTTGAATTAGACCACGCTGACAAAACTTAGAATTAGCATAGTTCAAATAATATAACAGACACTATTTGATTGAAGACTTTGGTAGACACTTAATTGGTATCATATTGAAAAGGCTTTCGCTGCCTGATTATACTGAGTCTGTAGTTGATATCAAGGTTGCACATGTAATGAAACATTTTCAATAACAAGAAAATATATTGTCAAACTAGAGATTTATTAAAATTCGAGACACCAGTTTCGGTTGTTACACCATTATCAATCTATAATAGACTACATCATTTATGCATAACCACATTTATGATGTGTCCATCAACCACAAATTCATTATAAATTGAGATGCCGGTTTCGGTTGCTACACCGTATAGTTGATAAACTGTAGTCTAACATAGATTGATAATGGTGTAACAACCGAAACCGGTGTATCGAATTCTAATAAATCTCTGGTTCGACAATGTCTTGTCTTTTTAATCAAATTGGATAACTACCACAATATCATTCACAACTACATTTGCAATTATGATACTTATTATTAAAATTGGTGAATATACTCGTAATACAATTCTACAATCTTTTAAAAACCTCTTTATCGATTCACGTATTTTTTTTCTCTGGGAAGAAATAATTTAAAAGAAATAATGAATAATGAATTTTATTTCTCTTTCGAAAACATACAATATAAATAATAAGACAGGAAATACGTCGACTAAATTATCCAGTTTCCGTAGTCAACTTTTAAACAAAAAAATAATCAAAGTATTTAACTAATTAAGTCTATGTCTATCTATGATAATGTCTAAGCTCTATTATTTCTCCATATTATCTCAGTTCACATCTTAGTAGATTTTATGAAGAGCTTCCATTCTTGCTAGGAATACATTACTAAAATACCTGAAAAAAGAGATACAAAGAGTGATTTCTCATTTTAAATAATATCACAGAACCTTTTGTCAGTTATTTTTACTAAAGCATTACATCTTTCGACTATAACTAGTCATTTTCGAAAGCAAGTGAACAAATAAGATCATGACTATATAGTGATGGCTATTAATAGTCGAAACATGTAATGCTTTAGTAAAAAATAACTGAAAAAGGGTACTGTGATATTATTTAAAATAAGAAATCAGTGATGAAAGTAGCCCTGAGATAAAGGAAATACAAAGCGTGGTACAAACCTAGTCCACAACATGCTAGCCGAAGTGAAACAATTGAAGGCCTGGTCCAGCATCTGTTCCTTCTGTTTTTCAAGGGCATCGAACAATTCCAAACTGAGATTGGGCGGCTCTTGCTTCAGCAGGCGCGAACAGAACGAGTGTATCATATAGGCAAACGAGCCGTATTCTATCCACAGCGTGCTCTGTTAAATAGATAAATAAATAAGTTAATTGATGATATATTGCAGCAACGATTAATAGTAAGACATATGCATTACAACTTCAAGTCAAACTTTAAAGTTATAGTTCTATAATCTGTCCAAGTAAAGAAGACATTCCGGCAAGATGGGAAAATAACTTCAGCTCGATCAATATTGGTTACAAATTTGTAGATCAGAATGCTTCCTACAATTTGAGCCCAGAATTATCATTTGAACCAATATTTAACGAGCTGGAGTCATTTTCACTTTTCCATCTAGCCAGAATGTCTTCTTTGCTCAACCAGACTATATCCGCTCAATAGTCTGTACTCAGCGCCACAAGCCACTGTCACAGTGAAACATCCTGTAAAGGTGTTCGCAAACACCTGAAAAGGGTAAGAACACACGATAGGGAATACACAAACGAATTGTCTTGATTCATTCCTGTTGTTCACAAAAAAGGTCACGCAAGAACATAAATATGTGACAATAGAGCACTGCAGAACACGGGCTATTGGTGCTCCGTATCAAGGAGTTACCTCTAGCTCGGTATATACTCTATTCACGATCACTTGAGACGGAATAAACAAACTTTTTGAGTGTGTGTGCGTGTAGTGGGAAGTCTTCTTCTATGCGAAACTTCCGGCCACAGACCAACAGCTGTAGCCAATCATAGCTCAAGATAACAGTCTTGAGACAAGACAAGTCCAACTGTAGCCAATCACAGCTCCAGACAAGAGTCAGCTGTTCGACTGCAGCCGAAATTTTCGCATAGAAGAAGACCTTCCATTTCACACACACACACACACACACACACACACACACACACACACACACACACACAAATACACATACACACACACACACACACACATACACACACACAAATACACACACATACACACACACACACACAAAAGGTTTATTTATTTCGTCTCAAGTGATCATGAATGGACTATAGTTCCCAACTGGCGAATGATGATTTTTCGATTAACAGCGGATGTTGATCTGAAATAGTAGATCGATGTTATTCGAGAAAAAAGAAGAATAAAGATATGTTCGCCTTATCTGCATTCGCCAGTTTCTTGTAACGAACTATACCGAGTATCAGTGAGACCCAATCAGCCGTGTTTGGCTGTGCTCTCTCAGGTATGAACATGGCTTTAGACACACACAGTCTTAATATACGAATAAGGAATATGATAAAGGCCTGAAATGGCGACTTTGTGATACCAAGTCCAAAATTGATACAGAAAGTAAGCTGACCCCAGTTCGATAAATATAGGTTCAAACATTATAAATTTAGTTTCAAATTTGTGAGAGCATTCTGATATTCAATTTAAGACAGTATTCATAATTTTTGAACCATTATTGAACGAGCTGAAGTTATCTTCCCATCTAGCCAGAATGTCTTCTTTGCTCGACCAGACGATATCACCACTGCGTATAAGAAAGCCGCCGTGTAAAGAGGATCGTTCGTATAGTCTGACCAAGCAAAGAAGAGCCTCTGACAAGATGAGAAAATGACTCAAGCTCGGTCAATATTGGTTCAAAAATTATAAATTTGGTCTCAAATTGTAGAGAACATTCTGTTCTACAATTAGGACTACATTTAAGACCAAATCAATATTTTTTGAACAAATATTGACTAAGCTGGAGTCATTTTCCCATCTTGCCAGAGGGTCTTCTTTGCTTGGTCAGACTATACCTGTTCGGGATCCAGCTGCAGAGCACGTCCGTAGCACTTGCTCGCCATACGAGCGCTGCGCAGGAAATCCTGCTCGCTGCTGAGCGGCTCGCAGGAATTCAGCTTGGTTTCCAACTGACTGCCGTGAGCTAAAGCCAGGCAGGCCCACGAGTCAACACGGGAAGGGTTGGCGCTTATGTCCAGGGCGTAGTATCTGTGGAAAGTTAGGCATAGTTGAAATGAACGAGATCAAGATTTGAAATTTTGATGCAGAGGATTAGCATTGATATGCCTTTGCAAAATAAACACATGTGATTGATTAACATACAGTACTTATTACAGAATGAAATTGTTTATTTGCATTAATTTGAAAATGACTCTGATGAGTCGAAACATGTTATGCACAAATAAAAAAAATTAAAAAGCGTACTGTGATTCTTATTTAAAATAAAAAAGTGATATGGTAGCCCTAAGACGAAGGAAATATTGATATGATTGTATTACAGCTTCCTTTAATAGAAAGCCCTGTCATCATTTGATTTGATTATAAAATGGCAACGTCACACCGTAGGCACAGTTTAAGCTACCCATATAAAAAGCATTCAGTACAGATACGAATCATACATATTGACTTTGTTTTCCTCTCTTTTGAGCATAATTTTCAAGAAGTAGGTTCATGAAGCATTTCATAAAGAATTCCATTTGTGTTTTCTGTACTGGCTTGTGATAGAGATTAGCAGAAAATATACAATTACGTCTAAAGATAGCTATGAATTAACCTGAGAATGCACACAAGAAACTCAGCCGTTCAAACAGCTGATTGAAAAATGATTTCAATGCTTTTAAATAGATCCATTTTCCTACTCTACATAGCTTCTACTTTCAAGGCATTGTAATAAAGGAAGCTATAATAGTATGCATAGTATTCGAAGAAAATGTTTGATATTAATTGGTTGAAAATTTTCATTCATGAATGGATAGGTAGGGATTACAATGCACGATGTATGTCTTATGCCAATGAGGTCAATGCTGAAATAGTAGTCAGCTATAGTCTGTCCAGGGAAAGAAGACCCTCTGGCAAGATGAGAAAATGACTCCAGTTCTGTCAATATTGATTAAAAAATTATTCATTTGATCTCAATCGTAGGAAAAATTCTGATCTACAATTTGAGACCAAATGTATAATTTTTTAACCAATATTGACCGAGCTGGAGTCATTTTCTCATCTAACCAAAGGGTCTTCTTTGCTTGGACAGACTATATCAGATAATTGACCGAACGTAAGTGAGGTCTAAGATTCAAGACGACGATTTTGCATTTTGTTTGTTTGTTTGTATGTTCCGCATTTTCAACTGAACGCGGCAATATATACTAATGAAATTTGACAGGGATGTTCCTCTTGAAACCGCGCGTCGATGTATATGAAAGGTTTTTCGACAATTTCCATATTAAGGACGAAAAAAAGGAAAAAAAAGGATTGAACTATTCTGTGATATAGGTATACTCCATAAATGATTTGATAGTATATTTATGTTGATATTACTAAAACATGTGATATTATGACATTCATAATAGAAACATTTTCAAAAATTTCTACTCCAGATGATATACTTTCATTGAAGTCAGCTGAGATATTTCAGTTGAATATTAAGGTACCTAAGTTTTTCTTTATGCAAAACGGTCAGACGGTCGACCGCAGGCTAACAACAAGAGCTGTGATTGGCTACAGCTGTTCGACTGCAGCCGACCGTCGGACCGTTTCGCATGAAGGAAAACATTATTACAATAATATTATAGATACTGATGCCCGGTTTTCCAAGCACTCTCAAATTTTGACGAATCGTGACGAACTGATGCCGACATAGAGCGTGACTGTGGCCACTGCATTGCTGACCAGGCTTCCTCGCGCCGACTTTCGGAATCTACGCACAATCTGAACGTACCGTGAATACAGACAGTGCTTTTATGATGCAGGGAACATGGGTGACTTCGTGAGGTCTACTGTTCACAGAACTACTAGTAAATATCTGAGAATATCAAAGAACTCCACTCACCTGAGCGCCTTACTCCAAAACTTATTCTTGAAATAATAATCAGCTATTAGATAATAGATGTCGGCGACTTCGGGTGACAGTTGACTGGCGGCACCCCTGACGGGCACCCGATCACTCTCGCCCTCAATGTAGGCGGTGGTGGCGTCCACATGGCGCCCGGGGTCCATTTCGGCGGGCACCAGGCCGATGATACGGCGGAATAGCGCCTCCGTGTCTTGGGTGATGCTGCAACGCACCGACGAGTCGTACATGGGCAGTTCGCGGGGCCTGGATGAATAATTTTGAATTTGAAATTTCTTTATTTGTCCAAAATAATATAACATACATAAAATATATACAGAATTTGATTAGTTTCATCACAAGTAGACTAGGAAATCAGGGGAAAAGTACGTAATAACAATGAAAAACTCACATACTGGGTGTACAAAGGTACATTCTGTACAAGCAAAGAAGACATTCTGGCAAGATGCCAAATGATTCCAGCTCGGTCTATATTAGTTCAAAAACTATACATTTGGTCTAGAATTGTAGGAAACATTTTTATCTACAATTTGAGACCAGATTTATAATTTTTAAACAATATTGACCGAGCTGGAGTCATTTTCCCACCATGCAAGAATGTCGACAGACTATTCATTACAATAAAGAAGTAATTCCATTCTATTGGAAACCGACAGGTCGATCGCTAAACGATCATCTGTGATCTGTGAACGATCGAACTGTGAGATCTGTGATTACTGTGCAGATCAAGTGGATTATTTCAATCTAGTCATAGCTACCTTCAATAGAAGACCCTGCCCTAATTATATGGCAACGTCGCATCGTCTATACAATCTACCCATATGATTTGAGCATAATGTTCACGAAATAGGTTCATAAAACGTTTGGTATAGAATTCTTTACGTCTTTTCTGTACTGGTTTGTGATAGAGATTATCAGAAAAGATTGAAAAGAGAAAATAATGTCTAAATATAACTATGATTTGTAGTAAGTCAGATGTGAGAACGCACACAAGAAACGCATCCGATGAAACAGCTGATTGAAAAATGATTACAATGCTTTCAAATCATTTTTTTAATATATATCTTCCAAATGTCCTCCATTGGAAAGTATGCACTTTTGCAGCTGGGCCTGGCAGTTTCCCATAATATTTCGCAGCAAATTGAGTGGCATTCCTCCAATCTCATCTCGAATCCGTTGTTTTAGAGCTGAGATAGTTCTGAGTGGATCGCCTTGAAAAACTCTCGTTTTTAAGTAGCCCCATAGAAAAAGGTCACAGGTTGATAAATCTGGAGAGCGAGGGGGCCAAGGGATATCCCCGTTTCGAGAAATGACGCGGCTTGGAAACAAAACATTCACAGCATTCATGGCAATTCTCGCAGTATGGCTTGTTGTCCCATATTGTTTTATTCATTCAATAGAAAACAGACGAGTTCTGGTGTACGAAAGTTATGAATCATTTCGAGGTAAAGCACAAAGTTCAAAGTCACAGCATATCTACTACCGGTTTCTTTCAGGCCCGGCTGCAAAAGTGCATAGATTCCAATGGAAGACATTTGGAAGATGATACATTAAAAAAAAGATTTTTGACTTATTGTACGCTAAATGGCTACATTTCTACTTTTTATTTATGATGAAAAAATAAAAAAATTCTTAAACAAACTGTTGCTTATTCAAATCGTCCCACTTCATTGGCGAACCCTGTATTATCGTGTACTACCGGCCTTAGGCTTGAAGGTGGCTATGATCTTTTAGATAAAAATCTGTGGTTTGACAAATAATTTCTTATTCTTTCTCGTTTACACCACTCACTTGAAATAGCGATACACTAGATGCGCTCGGTTCCAGGTGAGCGCCAGTCCCATAGCGTTGTGCTCAATGATATGACGCGGCTTGTTCTTCTTCAGCGGATGTCCGTAGAGACAGTAGAACGCCTGCTCTGTGTGCTGACAGAGGGTGGTGTAGAGCTCAGAGTCCACCGTGGCCATTCCGCTCGTCTCCATCAGAGGGATTGTCACGCCCAGAATCTTGTAGAGGATTTCGGCTTCGTCCATTAGGCACCAGGACCTAGAACAAGGCAATGGAGTATTAGATGGATATTATTGGGCTTGGGCCTTTTGAGCCTAACCACTTAGTATAATTTTTTACTATAGTCTGTCCAAGCAAAGAAGGCCCTCTGACAAGATAAGAAAATGACTCCAGCTCGATCAATATTGGTTCAAGAATTATTGATTTGGTCTCGATCGTAGGAAACATTCTGATCTAAAATTTAAGACCAAATCAATATTTTTTTAAACCAATATTGACCGAGCTGGAGTCATTTTCTCATCTTGCCAGAGGGTCTTCTTTGCTTGGACAAACTGTACTTATTCTCTAGTTTAATTTCAGATGTTCATGGTAAAGTCTCTAATTTATCACTTCTGAGCACTTTCTGAGCTTTTCAGAAAAAGGCATTTATAATTTGAGACCTTCAAAATTTGAATGGATTGAGTATTATAGACTATTCGCTATGAGCATCTACCGTGCTGCGGCTCTGGTGGATTATCGTATGTACTTTTATACGCGTTTTAGCATACAAAGCATAGCGCTAAATGGGAAAAACGCATTTATAATCAGAATGGAATTATTTGCTGCTTCATGCATTTCTCAGTAATTAGAACATGATATTTAGGATAGGAATGTTAGTTATTGATAGTATTATAGCTCATTATATTGGAAAAATCCTAGTTTTCAAGTATTCGAGAGCAGACAACCACAAACAGATGTGTTTGAGAGTCGACAAAAACTTTGAGATAACAGCTGATAAGTTATCTTACATGAAAATGAAAAATTGGCGCAAGCTCACATTTATTTGAAAAATTGAATGATATGAATATTCCTTATTAAAACATAATTAATAGAGTTTTTGCGTTGATAATAACAGCTTATTAGATTAACTAACATAAAAACTATTCATGTACATTACCTGATGTACAGGTTAGAATGGAGCACTCCATGGTCCTACTTGATCGACAAATTCTTTTGCACGTAAACAAAACAATAAGGTTAGCTTCACCTATCAATATTTATTCAATGCAGTGAACCATTCTTTTTATTGATGAAACTTATGTATGGCAACTGGAAAAGTGTAGAACTTGAAATTTCCATTGCGTGTTTTATTTTTAAAATCCGGAACACAACAAATTCTCCAGGACATCATTTTAGGTTTAGCCCTATCTCCTCCAATGTTAATTCTCTCAATTTTTTGCCGAAATGATCCGCCAATAGCGCCTCGGTCGCCAAAAATATCCTTTCCATCCACTTGCACACAGCGAATAGACACTTGAAAAATAAATAAAAATCAAACACCCTTTTTTGAAAACTTTAAAATTATAAAAAGCACATAACTTTAAATTTATAATTTTAAAGTTTTCAAAAAAGGGTGTTTGATTTTTATTTATTTTTCAATTATTTTAAACAGCCCTAAGTTTTAAAGTTCATTACTATAGACACTGTTCAATCGGTCTCTATAGTATAGACGTACCAAGGGTTATTAGAAAAAATCTTTCTGTTCCATAACTGCCTGATATTAGGCTACGGCCACATGGGCAGCTTTTCGCTGCAAATTTTGTCAACACCTGTAAAGATGTTCCCGGCTCGTCCAAATTTTAATAAAAATCATGCAATAATATAGTTCTAAATTCGAGTAATTTTGTACAATCGAAAGAAATTTTTCATTCCTTCTCAATTTTGAAATAATGATGATAGAATTTTTTTTTGTTCAGATTCCAATTAAAATTACACCATAATTTAGTACTGAATTTTGTATCAATTGAACAACGAAACAAAAAATTTCTACCCCTTCCCGTTTTAGGGTAGAAGTGATTGAAAAGGGGTGACTGGACCCCATCCTGAGCCAAATACCAAAACAAAGCTAGAGTTTTGAATTTTTTCAATGTTTTGTACAATATTATTTCAATGATAGATAATCAGCTGATATCGCCTAACGTACTCCCCTACGCATCTCTTGCCATGACTCAGCTGTCTGAAATGAAACTGAAATCTCAACTAGCTGCTGCTGAGAAAAATGAATCGTGACCTATTCGTTTGCAGCAAATATTTGCAGCACTTTAATGCTCGTCAGGCCGCACCAGCTGATTTTCTATCATAAAAATAATAATAAATTCTAGCTTTGTTTTGGTATTTGGCTCAGGATGGGGTCCAGTCACCCCTTTTCAATCACTTCTACCCTAAAATGGGAAGGGGTAAAAATTTTTCGTTTGGTGGTTCAATTGATACGAAATTGAGTACTAAATTATCGCATAATTTTAATTGGAATGTGGACAAAAAAAAATTTCTATTATCATTATTTCAAAATTGAGAAGGGATGAGAAATTTACTTTGATTGTACAAAATTACTTGAATTTAGAACTATATCATTGCATGATTTTTATTAAAATTTGAACGAGTCGGGAACGTCTTCACAGGTGTTGACAAAATTTGCAGCTTACTCCCATGTGGCCGTGCCTTAGGCAAAATGAAAAAGTGGTGAAGAGACAAAAATTTGACGTAGTTCAGATCAGAGATCCCGACTACACTAGCAACTACACTGGCGCCATAGTGCGGCGCATGCGCGGTCCTTCATTCTTTTCAGCAAAACAATTTTTATATTTCAATATTATTATATCATATGTTACTATTTTGTTCTCGCTTCTCAGAAGAAAATACCAACTTCATATTGTGCCGATTAGATCCTATTCCTACATTATGGAAACATCATACAGTATTATTATCATTAAAACATTAATATTAAAATAATTTCAGTATTGATTGATTCTTTAACAAAATCGGCCAAATTGATAATAATCTGTCAATTTATCATAGCTCTTCCGTCATAACGCGTAAATATTGTTTTATAAGTGTGAATATCAAACTAGGTTAGGCATGTTTTCATACAAAAATGAAAATTCATTTACAGGGTCAGGTATTAGCTCAACCATAACCATCTATCATTTCTCAGACCTTAATGTACAAAACAAGATGGCGGCAATATGGGCCTAGCCAAGCGTAATAGCAATAGTTCAACTTGCTATTCTTTAGAAGTAATAAGACAGAAATAGCATATTTTTTGTTGTTAAACATTATGAAATTACAATATAATTAATATCCAATACAAAATTAAGAATAATTACAATATGATGAACTTCAAACTAGAATCTGATTTATTATTCTATGTGAAAAATAGAAATTCAAGACTCTCAAATTCCAATCAGGTTTTTCCAACATGTTTGTACTTCACTTGCTGCTCATTTTATCTTTTTTCCGTCTCTGAACCTTTTCCCCCAACATTTCCAGTTTTTTTTCTTTGGCTTGCAAGTTTGAGACATCCTCATTGACTTCTTTACACTCCAGTATTCATCCAAAAAATAAAATTACTTACTCTCCCTCACCCTCTCAGAGGTACCGGTCCGGCGTTGTAGGCCTGCCGTATTGTAGGCTACAGTCACAAATTAAGCACTGTTTGTAACCTAATCATTTGATATTTTGAAGCTAACTTGTACACAAGGCAGATCACTGATTTCATTTGTTATTGTCTTTCACTTTTATAAAAGCACATAGGCTAGTTTGTTGAAATTGAAGGAAATGCATCACTTCTCTTGGCTTGGCACTCCAATGTTTTTCTCTTAGCACTCCAATTAGTTAACCGTCTATAAGAAGAGAAACGTCGTCCTTGATAATAAAACGGTCTTCAAAATGATTAATACAAACTATCGAACTGTCATCTTTCACTTCAAAATTTTGATGAAAACTTTCCTAACCAATATGTCCATTGAGAGTTTGTTTTCAGGAAACGTGAAATTAGAAATATGAATTGAATTACTATACTTGGATATTCACAATCATAAACACACCACAGACGACCCATTTGTAATAAATCATCAAATACTCAAGAAATTATGTCACATTAACATAAAACAAGACGAACCGCGAGTGTAATCCATTGTCTACTTCATTAGTAAACATTCAATAGGCCTACTTTATAAAATGTTCCAAATATTATTTTTGTAATAGAACATTATGATTTTTTTGTCAACATAACCAAAACGCTATGAAATCATAAATTTGGAGTAGGGCAATTACGTCCGCCATTTTCCATACAATCGATAGGTAAATTAAGGTCTGAGAATTGATAGATGGTTATGGCTCAACATCCCATACACAAGGATTAAACAAGTTAGGAATAGCCAGGGCAATGCTAGTCTTTTCAACAGAGTTTAGTGGATAAATTTAATCAGAATAGTTAATAAAAGATGTCTTTCATTATTCCATTCCATTAAAAGCTTATACATTATCTACAAGTATTAACTAATTATCTAAAAAGTATCCAATTATCTAGATTATTATCATGCATAATAACAATGGGATACAGTCTGAAATTTGAAAACCTAAAAGACTAATTATATTTTTTTATTGGAGTAACATGGAAGTACTGTATGTAAGTTATGAGCTATTAGGTTCTATAATAATGATTCATATCTTTAATGCGCCAGTGTAGTTGTGAGCTTCAGTGCAGGTCCAGTGTGGCGGGATCTCTGATCTGAACTACGTCATTTTTTGGGTTCCCCCACCACTTTTCAAATTCTCGAAAATCGAAACAACCTTGTCTTTAATAACCTTGTAGACGTAGACTATTCAGTAATATTTGAGACCATGAAAAATGGGATGCTGAGTGGAAATTATAATTATTTTGACTTTTAAAATTGTTTAAAAGATGCATTGGTTAAAAGAAAAACTATTGGATGGATGATAACAATCTCTTTCCTCTCTTTCTCCCTGTTTTCCTTTCATCTTTATTTCACTTTTTCATCTTTTATTATTATTATTATAATAATTATTGAATTTCTTATTTAATAAAGTTCTCAATGATTTGTATTTGTATAACATGTAATCAACTTACAGTTCTCATCATAATTGGGGAGAGAAGCCGATTTGGACATGTGTCTATGTTTTCTCCTAAAGTACGTATCATTGTAATATCTCTAATAAATGAATGAATAAATGCATAATAATAACAATCATAGTTACACAACAATAATAAATGAAAAATACGAATATACGAGAGGCTACTCTTCAACTAATTTCAGTTTGATGTTTAAAGGTTCAATTTAAAGTTTGAAGTTTTGAATCACCTCTTCCCCAAATACTCATGCGCCGTCAACAGCACGCTCAACGACGCCGAAATGTCGTCCTCATCATGCACACGACCCGTCTTCTCCTCATCATACTGCACAATGTGATAGATAACGATCCAGGGCGCCACAGTACCCAGTGGTATTTCGCTGCTATCCGCCGTCGCCTCCATTTGCAAACAGATGACGTTGGACATCGTCTGGATCATGCGCACTAGTCGTGCGTGCGGAAGTGTTTCCAGCAGGCGGCTGGAGCCCTCCTCCAGGCAGAGGGGGAGGGCGATCAGGGTGTTGGCGAGGAGGGCGGACCAGCGCGCGCGGGAGGGGTGCGAGTCGTCAGTGGACCTGCGAAATAAGGAGAATGTGATTGGTGGAGGAAACTTGAATTAAATTTAAATGATATTTAAGCGATTATGCTAGTTAATAGATGCTACAGATAAGTGAGAACCTCAAATTGTTTTGGAACTTGATTGCATATTTATGACAATCTCAATCAATCAATCAATTGTATTAGAAATAAATTATTACAATTTTTGTTCCTGCAAAAACCGTGGGTTTTTCAGCAGGTGCCATTTCAATACAAAAATTATTCACAACGTTAAACTAAAATAAAGAATGAATAGAATACAGATAAATTAAATGAAAATCAAATACCCTTTATAAAAGAACTTTAAAATGATTATTATTATAAAGGGTATTTGATTTTCATTTAATTTATCAATTATTTTAAATAGCCCTAAGTTTTAAAGTTTAATTTTCATAGAATACAGAGTTTTCTTCGAGTTTCAATCCATTTGTGAGGTGCAAAGATGCACGTCTTTGAGTATTAGTTTTCTAAGGGCCAAGTTCACCAAAATCATATAGAACTAGCGTTACAGTATCTTCAGTTATCAGCCGGTTACAAAATTCAATAATCATCTGTGGATTAGGAATGAAATGGAATTCACCACGCCAAAAAAGGCGAGTTTAAGAAATCTTCGGATATCTCAGATCTCGAGCGTATCGAAATGGCAGTGAACATGTGTTTCTCTGAATTTTATTTATTTTAACCAAAAAATGATATGTTTGTTGAAGTGAGTCTTCTGCTGAAAGAGATTTGAATAATTTTGTTTTTATTTGACATTTTATTCAGAAATAGAAGCCTATTTGAATTGAAGATTTGAGAAGAAACTGTGTTTATTGTATTTGAAACTATTCTAAACAATTTTATATGTTGAAGTGAAGTGGAAAACGTATATTGATACACTTCACTATAAATATTTGGGAACAACTTTATTTGAGCGTTTTGTTTCTCTTCCTAATCATAATTATTGTTATTTCTTTTGCATTTATGAATAAATCAATAGATGAAATTTTCAATGGATTATTTGTATACAAATAAAATCCTATAGGATAGTGATTATTTCATACACGTAGATGCATTTCTTGAGGTAACGTTCAACACATATTCTAGGTGACCAAATAATCAATAATTGTTGATAGAGCTTTTCGTTTCTTCTACGCAATTGAACTCTTATGGAAAATCTGAACACTTTCTTGGTACAATACAATACCAATGGACAAAAGAGAAATTTCTAATTTTTCAGATCCACTGTAGATAACATTTATTATAAAGTAGATGAATCGTATGAAATCTATTCTATAGTATCACTGTATTACAAATGAATCTTCTGATGTAAAATAACGAACTCCTATATACTGAACTAATTACTGTATTTATTATGATATTTTACTCAAGTTTGAGTTGAAAATTACATAGGATTGCTTGAACCATGACAATAGAAGGAGGTTGAGTGGTAGAAAGGACTTCCTAGTCCTAACTCCGTCTGATGAAGAATATTTTCATCTCATTTTATTTCAATAGAATGTTGAATAATTGGAATCTTGTGGTACAATTTCTGAAAGGAAAATTGCACCGAAATTAAAATTGCAATTCTACGGTCGTAGAATCATGTAATCTAATAGACTTGATATCAATCAATAAGACAATAATATAATTATAAAGCAATCAAATTTCTGAATTGAATTTTTGTAAAGGAACAGTGGCATTATAGGAATTACCACATCACTTTTATTCTGCAATTTTTATAGAAGAGGAATCTTTATCAAATGAGGGATATATGAAAATACAATTGTAATGTCCTTCAGACTATAATATTTGTCAATTCCGTCAATGGTGTACCTTATTTGTTCCTATGAGCTTCAAAACTCATAGATCGTGATAAAAATTTATGTTCTGGAAATAATGTTCAACGGTTGAAATACTTCAAATTTTCTGAAAATTCTCAGTTGTATCACAACTTTATTCCATAAAGACGAATTATCAAAAAGTAATTCACTTTACAAATCTACAAAACTGTAATCAACATGAATATCTGACAAGATTATTTCGAGAAAATTATGATAATGTTATCTGAAATTCATAAATTTTCTTCAAAATTTGAATAAAAAATGTTGAATATTATTCACGTTTTGTGATTGAACAAATAATTTCACCTCAAATTATATAATAATCATGTAATAACATTATAATATTTTAAAGCATGCCGGATTTAACGTATTTTTTATGCAAGGCGCTATACATGCAATCCCGCATTACATTAAAAACTCTCGTTACGATCACTAACCCACCAAAATCGGGCAGTTATTTTGAATCTTCAGTCACGAGAAAACTGTTCGTTACCGGCTGTGGTGAATTCCACTTTTGAAAATTTTTTGCTCGGTTAGAGCCAGCTGACTCTAAAACTAATGATAAACTAAGTTCTCGTTTATGGTGAATTCGGCCCTAAGAGTTTTTACCTCTGAGAACTTTTCCCAATTCACACAAACCTCTTCCATCACAAGCGCTGGCAGCCATCGAGATCAACAACTCACTCCTTCATCATTTTCTGGCAAGAGCAGAGTCGCATCATTACAAAGGCTTTTATTCACTAAATTTTCATAACATGGTAAGCGGTCACATCAAGTGTCGTTCAACTTGAAAGGGCGTGTGCTAAGTCGTTTGTTTACAGAAATCAGAAACGGAAAACCCGAAACATATATGTCGTTGAGTACACATAGGCTACGTATCTTCAAGACATACGAGTATCATGAGTCTACAAGAGAATCTCAAAATCTTTTCAATGCTAGATGAAGTTTGGTTAATGGTGGAAAAAGATTAGTTATGATATGATAAATGTGTGATATGAATTTCAAAAAAAAACTTGGCTCCGGCAGCTGGCGGTCGGAAAGAGTGCATTTCAAATGCAATTCTATGATGGCTCAAATCATATGACTTATAATGAGCTATTCAGGGTATGAATTTAAAGGTGCCGTTTTCGAAAAATCAAATTTTCGGCATATTATTCGCCATTTTTTATTGGATTTTTTCCGTTGATGGCTCAAATTGTAGGGCATAATAAGGGTATTATACACACCAATTTTCAGAACGATCAAGTTATTGGTCGATTTGTAGTGATTTTTTAAAATTTTCATCCCCCAATTTCACCCCCTTCCCTTGGACCAATTTGGCTGGTTAACGAACTTGACCGAGATGATTTTTGGGCAAAATTTGGTCGCTCTCAGACAAGCCCTTCTGGAGTTATCGTGTTAACAAGAATCTGTACATTCAGATTCGTGTTCTAGGGGCTCGGAAACGTGTAAAAAATATATCACATCATAAATTTTCGATTATCAGGGCAAGACCAATAGTGCATTTTTTCGAATGAAATGCACTAAAATAAGATTCTATCATCCATTCACTATTCGAGCTCTGACTTATCTGAATCATCCTATACTATGTGGTATCGAAGCTGATGATAAGCCGTGTCCTAAGACCAAGCTACTGCTTTACTAACTATCATTGTGTCTGCCATGTGATAGCGAAATATGAGCGACTACTTTACAGATGAAAAAATGCTAACAGTATTTGAGAGGGAAAAGTCGTGTAATTGAAAGTTGAACCGACCTGTACTGAGCGAGCGCCTCGCTAGCAGCCAGCTCGCACCAGCCGAGGCACTCGGCGAGTCGCTCCTGGCGCTCAAACAACGAGTCGAGCAGCAGCGAGAACTGCGCGCATCTGTCCAGCTGCGGCTCCACGTAGTCGGCTGCAAGCAGTGGCTGCGTCGGTTGCAGACACTGTTTTAGTATGCTGCACGCCTGCTCCTCGTCACCTATGGCTAGCAGCTGTGTTACCTGCACGAGAAACAACACTTTATAATATAATAAAATAAAACACACTGATTTTGTCAATTCTACCGTTTATAGGAGTTTCTAATATATGTTTTGTTTTATTGATATGCATGGCCACGTACTTTCGAACACTGATTGCCAACATTGGAATCAACATTAAAAATTGTCAATAGATATTTCGAAAATTTCTTTTAATCAATTATACATGAATTAACGAAATCATAGCTCCCTTTAATAAGTACCCCACATAGCACACAAAGTATCCGATACATATTAAGTACATATCAATGTAACCCTTAAAGTATGTATTACAAAATATGTACCTCAAATGTATCTGATACATATTATTTGAGGCAGGATTGATACGTATCTCCCAATACCTTACAATACATATCAGAGACGTATCCGCTAAACCTACCCACAATGCATTAGTAACTGTGCCTCTGCTCATGTGCTCTTTCTGAACTGAAATTTTCTGTTGTGAGAAGTGATGAAATGTAAGCTGATGTGATCGTGGAGACAAAACCAGAAATAGGACTTTTAAACGGATGAAAATTGTTCATTTGAATGTAATATTATAATATATTACTTATTTTGTAAAAAATCTGTATTTCATTTATGAATTGATTTGAATCTGATCCAAAATGCTGAAGTCGATTGTAGAGGCTATTGATTGCATTCAGTACTTTGAGGTTAAGTAACTTTATGCATCTTTTTATGTCTTTCCAAATGGGATTAACTGGATTATTATGATTTTATTTCAACAATTACAAATATCAATATTATCATTTGATAATATTTATATCATTGATGAACAACGTTTTTTGGCAATTATTTTTTTGGTAGTTACATATTAGATGTATATCCAAGACATGAGGGTGATACATATCGGATACATATAATCATTACCTAAATAATATGTATCTCAAAAGCGGACATTTTCACGTATCAGATAGGTACTAGATACGTAAATTTACTTATCTGATACATACTGTAAGTACCAATGGAACATATCTAATACGTATCTGATATGTTCATGTGCTATGTGGGTACATGGCCTTAAAATTTGCAACTATGTAGCATAGGGAAGACGTCCATTTAAAAACAAATGAAATCATTTTTAAATCAGCTGTTTCAACGGAAGTATTTCTTGTGTGCATTTTCACATTTGACTTGTTATCATAGCAATTATAGACATGTAAATCATAACTGTTTTTAGACATAATTGTCCATTTTCAATTTTTCCTGCTAATTTATATTACATCCCAGTACAGAAAATACAAAATAAATTCTGTAAGAAAGGTTTTATCATCGTTAATTAAAATTGAACTTTAAAGAGAGAAAATCCAAGATGAATGATTTGTAACTGTACTCAATGCTATCATATGAGAAGATTCTACCCACGCTACTTATGGTATCTATTGCACCATTGTATCAATGGGACAGGGCCTTCAATTGAAGGGACAAAATACACCCTTAATGACACTTTAGCCGGCTTACAAACTTAGTAGTGTTTCATTTTCAATTTATTTATTCACACACACACATCAGATACATCAATATGAAATAAAAATTAATTACATCAATAAAAAAACATTACAGTATAAAATAAATAACATAAATATGAGAACACATTACAATATTAAAAGGCAATTTATACATTTTATGTGGTGAAGAAGGGTAGAGGATCAAAAGTTCTTCCAACTATTGCTATCCATGTCATAGGAAGGCTTTTAATCCTTGGAATTTTTGGAAAGGATTGGGAAAGGAA
Source organism: Sogatella furcifera (assembly GCA_017141385.1). Lineage (NCBI taxonomy): Eukaryota > Metazoa > Arthropoda > Insecta > Hemiptera > Delphacidae > Sogatella > Sogatella furcifera. The sequence continues at coordinate 16,299,969 of CM029555.1, forward strand.
TGTGATAGAGCACAAGTAGGGGAAGTGAGCGCACTAATCAGAAAAGTTCTCTGTTAACTTACTTATTATAGTTCTCAAAGGTAGAAGAAGTAGTTAATTTTGATCCAAGCATTGATATCTGTTTTTACTTTTTTTGTTATCTTGGCACAGCTAATAATTTGTTCAGGAATTTTATTTATAATTTTAGTGCTTAAATATATGAGTTGTCTTCTAATATTTTCAATGTTAGTATGATAGATTAGGTACTTATTTGAGGTGGGTCTTAAATTGTATTGATTATTGATAGATTGAAAAATAAATAAAAATCAAACACCCTTTTTTTGAAAACTTTAAAATTATAAAAAACACATACATGTTTCGGGAGCTAAGCAATGTCATTGAGAATGGGCTTAGCTCCCGAAACATGTATGTGTTTTTTATAATTTTAAAGTTTTCAAAAAAAGGGTGTTTGATTTTTATTTATTTTTCAATTATTTTAAACAGCCCTAAGTTTTAAAGTTCTTTATTCAAATAATGGCTAATCAACCAATGATTATTGATAGTATTATTAGTGCAAATGAAATTATTTTTATATTTAAATATATACTTCACTACATTCATCACATACAACTGTCTAACTGTCAACACGTCAAACTCTTCAAAAGTCAGGTTGGTTGGGAAAAGTCTAGGCTTATTTAAGATTGTTTTAATGATTGATTTTTGAATTAAATAAATAAATAAATAAATATATTTATTGACATAAAACGCCAGAAATGCAGAGTGACTGCCAAGGCAGATGTCTCGTCAAATTTTACAATAATTTTAAAACAGTAATTTATTAACAATAATTTCAAAAACAATAATTTTCAATTAGTCAATAATTGTAATTAAAATTAAAGGCGGTTAAAATACAATAAAGGTTAAATATATTAGACGATTATTAATATAAGTTCCTTCGAGTTACATTCATGCAGGTCAGCAAAAATCACTCAAGGGGTCCTCAAAAAACTCTTCTAAATTGTAATAGGATTTCAGCAAAAAGTGAGTCTTCAGTTTCTGTTTAAATCTGTTGAAGTTTAAATTTTTTACAGTTACTGGTAGTTTATTATAAAGTTTCAAACCTGCATAATGTGGGCATCTTTTATAGAGTTGCAGCCTGTGATTTGGGTACCTATACAATATTGTTGTTGGATTCCATGTGTACTATAATTATGAGAAAAGGAATTAAGTTCATATACCGTTTTATTCTTATGCACAAATGTGAGTAATTCAAGTATATATATACTGGTAACTGTTAGGAAACCCAATTCCTTAAAAAGAGGCCTACAGCTTGCTCTTCTATCAGTCTTGAGAATTGATCTGACAATTCTTTTTTGAAGGAGTAAGACTTTACTTGCCGAACTAGAATTTCCCCAGACTATAATACCATATTTTATAATTGAATGCACGTATGCAAAGTAAACCATTTTTATCACATCTAAGGAGACTGAATTTGCTAGAATACTGAAGAGATAATTTATGGAGCTGAGTTTAGCTGCTACTTTATCGATGTGGGTTTCCCATTTTAGAAAGGGGTCAATGTATAATCCTAAGAACTTTTGACCATTTACGTTATTGCTGATGTCTGCCGTATTAGTAATACAATCTGTTCTATTGGCTGTTTTGAAATGAATTGAGGTAGTCTTGTCAGTGTTCAGCAGTAGGCCATTTCCAGAGAACCAAGTTTTTAAACGTGTGGTGAGTTCTTCAGTTAGGTTTGACAGATCTGGGATATTTTTCTCTTTTAAAATTGCAGTCGTGTCATCGGCGTAAAGAATTATGTCAGCTGATATAGCTTTAGGAAAGTCGTTTATGTATAAAGTGAATAGAACCGGGCCCAGTATTGACCCTTGAGGAAGTCCTAGTCTAATTTCTTTCCAGCTAGAATACTGTATTATATCATTTTTATACACACGAGTACGTTGTTTTCGATTTTTTAAATAAGATTTGAATAAGTTAAGACTATTTCCAGTAATATTATAATCTCTCAGTTTCTCTATTAGTAAGGAATGGTTTATACATTGGAATGCCTTAGATAAGTCACAGAATAAGCCTGCTGTTTGGTGACCATCATCCAAGGCTTGTGCTACTTTGTTTACAAAAGCTATGATAGCGTTTTCAGTACTGAGGCCTTTTCTAAATTCGAACTGCTCGTCAACAGTTATATTATTTTTTATGAGAAATTTGGATAATTGTTGATTAATTACTTTTTCAAATATTTTTGAAATGTTGGATTGAAGAGCGATAGGCCTATAATTATTATAAGATTTCCTTTCCCCTTTTTTAAAGACTGGGATAACTTCAGAATATTTTAGACGATCCGGGTACACACCCTGTACAAGGCATTGGGTCCTCGGTCTTCCTCTTCTCCTCACTGCCTCTAATTTTTCGTTTAGCATGACTTTCTGCATTCTTGACTCATTCATTCTTTCCACATGCCCAAGCCAACTTATTCTTCTTGCTTTGACAAATCGGATAATATTCTTGGGTTGCAAGATAGCATCTATTTCAGCATTCTTCCGTATTCTCCACGCACCGTTTTCATGAACTGGACCATATATCCTCCTTACTAGCTTTCTCTCAAACACCATCAGAGTCTTTTTGTCTTTTTTCCAAGAATTATAAATGTGGTCTTAATAGAAGATCAAATTGTTTTCTAGTATTTGAGATCAAATTGATAATTTTTGAACCAATATTGACCTAGCTTGAGTCATTCTCCCAACTTGCCAGAGGGTCTTCTTTGCTTGGACAGACCATATTACTAAATGACAACTCTAATTAACAACATCAGCTGTTAGAGCGTACCTACCTTTTTGGGTTCAGCTATAATAAGATCTTTCAAAAATCCAACAATTTTTATCGAAATAGAAACAAATATAAACTGAGAGCAATTAAAATTTATTATGAATAATTGATTTAACCCACCTTATCCAAATCCTCATTTCGTTTCAATGTGTTGTACAGACGCATAACGCTATCCTCATCGATTGTGAAATTTTTGACGACGTTTTTTAGTTTCACATGTACTCCGCAACACCGACCGTCAGCCAGATAGCGTTCCAGCGCAATCATGGTCGCGTCCCGACTCTTAGCATGCAGATACATCATGGCCTCGAGCCAGTAGCAGCGTACCTGAAAATATAAGAGTTTTGTAAGATTTATGTTGATTGAAGTTTTGAAATTTGATTCTTGACTTTCTGATAATGTTGACTGATTTGAAGAAATAAGAAAAACTTTGTAATGATAGAATGAAGTAGAGTGGAGTTCAATCTTTGCTATGCTGCATTACCCTTGCTATACATCTCATGTCAACCTGATATAATAAGTCATCTCATTTAACTATGAACATCAGAAGTGATACAAAATTTAAAAATTGATACGGAAAAGTACGAGGAGGAAGCTCCTTGACACTATACATTTGCAAAGTAAGGTTGATTTATTTGACAATGCCAAAAATCGGGTCAAAGACTATTTGCACTCTCAGTAGTGTTCTATTTGCACACAACTTAGTGTTCTATTGTTTTTTTTTTCATCAATTCAACTTGAAATACCTAAACTAAGTTTAAATGCTATTCAATGAAAAATAGGATCAGCTTATTTCAAATATGGCAAGGATCCATGAACATTACAAATGACTCTATAAACTTCCTGTATCAATTTTGTACTTTTTATCATCTTTGCATATCAGAAAGCCTCCTTGTCTCGTATCATAGCAACGAGCTTCCTTCCTGTATGAATATCAGACTATTGCGTACGAACAATAATAAACATTTTGTCAAGATGGCCAAATGACTCCAGCTCGGTTAATATTAGCTTGGAACTTATAAAATTGGTTTCAAATTGTTGGAAACATTCTGTTCTACAATTCGAGACCAAAATTATATTTTTTGAGTCAATATCGACTGAGCTCATTTCCCCATATTTCCAGAATGACTCATTTGCTTGGGAATACTCGACCACAAAAACCTTAATACTCACCACAAATTCAGCATCATCCTCGCACTCATTATTGCAGACGTCAGCAAGATTTCCAAACGTAAGCGAGCTGTAATCGCCACCAAACAGCGAACCCGTCAGCGGACTGGGCGCGCCTCGCTGCTTGCCATTGGCCAGCCAGCGGTCCAATAGCAGCTCGCCGTATAAAAGGACCGCGGCAGCCGAGTCTGCGTCCAACGGCTGCGATTGACATGCTTCGGGATAGTGCTGACGGACTAGCTTGTACACCTGGTTACAATAATCAAAGCAAATTTCAGTGTCTCAAAATAAGAAAAAGCAATACATTATATAACACACTTGAAAATGATAAATCCTCCTTTGGGAGATTGACTGTCGTTAGTAAAGACAGTCAGTCGTTTCCCACCTCTGGAGGAATAGTAATTGTTGCATTACACTCTAACTGATTAACTGCACGTTATTCAGAGCTATACTGCGCCGCCAATTGGTTGCGGAGACTGGCTCATGGTTGAGAGGATCAACATGCTAACCACACGTTACCTCTATCCTGGTTGATGATTATTTGCTTGCTGTATGGTCTGTTCATCCGGGGGGAATTCTGGCGGGGTGGAGGGGGCGGCTTCGGCTCGGCCAGTGTTGGTTCGGGCACTATGAGTTCTGATTGAGAATTTATGGCTTTTGGGCCGGTATTGGCTGGGCTGGGGCCGTTTTCCCGTCTTGCCGGGGTGTCTTCTTGGCTTGGACGGGCTGTATAGTAGAGTGAATTTGAAACTGGCAACCAGCTGGTAGGCCTAGGCCCTTCATGGGCTGTTGAGCCACACATACATACATACATACATACTTGAAAATGATAAAACACACAATAATAACTAATTTCTATGGTGTGAAGAATTTAAACAACCTATAGGTAATAGTCTGTCCAAGAAGACCCTGTGGCAAGATGAGAAAATGACTCCAGCTCGGTCAATATTGATTTGGTCTCAATTGTAGGAAACATTCTGATTTACAATTTGAGACCAAATCAATAATTTTTGAACCAATATTTACCGAGCTGGAGTCATTTTCTCATCTAGCCAGAGGGTCTTCTTTGCTTGGACAGACTTTAACTTTCTGAGATTGAAAATCTCTATATCCAACTGAGTTGTAGTCGATATTGTAGAAACGTTCCATGATTAAATAAGAACACATAGATTTTGTCAATTTTCTACACTATTTATTGGTACAAGACTATGGTCAATGTGAAAATGTGACCTGTGTGGACATGGAACCATGGTTGTACCAATAAACAGTGTAGAAAATTGACAAAAACTATGTGTTTTTATTTCATCACTATAACCAATTTGAACCTGGGTTCAATCCCAGGTCAGACCAGAAATTTTTCCCAGGCCACTTCCCGTGTTTCAGATGGGCACGTTAAGCCGTCGGTCCCGGCTGCCTAAAAACAGTTGTTACGTCATGTCAGAGGCCCTGAAATTGATCAGGAGCGACCTGAAAACTCTGACACCAGACCTAAGCCAGCCAGGTTACACGAATATTATTATTTTTTACCAATTTTTTCAATTAATCAGAGTCTTTAGTAATGCAGAATTGAACCAAGCGGCTGAGTTCCTTTCTGCAGGTCAACTCCCTCAATATCAGGGATGGGAATGTCTTCCTCACGAATAATTCGCTCTCACTCTGCGTGCATACTGTAAAGCTAGGATTTGGTTGGTGCGGAACGTAACGGCCGTCGGTCGTTGCGTAAAAAAAATGGCGGACTGCTTTAAATCATAGGACCGGTTTCGTTTCAAATCTGCCATCCAGGTTCATTTGACCCAGGTTCAAATCTGCTATCATGGAAACAGCTATAACTGAACACTATCCGACTTTCATTCAGTTCATCTCTGGGGCGTCTGTAGATTCGAATGATTGCCAGCCAAACAGGCCTACGTACAGGGTGACCCGGTGGGATGATGTAGCAACCGAACTGTTGTCAACTGATTGGCATTGTGTCACTGCTGTCACAGATGACGTTGATTATTGTACTAACACTTTTATTCATTTAATTAGATCATCAATTGAGCGATTCACTAAAATCAAAGTAGTCTCAGCTAGAAATAAAAAAATTAAGCCGTGGATTACACAGGGTCTTATTAATTCAATAAGACATAGAGATAAGTTGAGTAAGAGGGTGTTAAGGCAGCCGTTCAACACTAGATTAAAGAATGAATACAAAACTTATAGGAATACTTTGAATGTCGTTATAAAGAATGCCAAGATAGAATACTATAAAGCAAAGGTCGAGAATGTTGGATGTGATTATAAGAAATTTTGGACCATAGTTAATGAGCTTGCTTGTAGGCCGCGATCAACTGAGCGATTCCCCTTGGCGCAGTTTCAGCAGGGGGGCGCACCATCCAATTCTGAAATAAAATTGATAGCTAACAATTTCAATGAATTTTTCTCGAATATAGGAGCTAAATTGGCTGATGCCATTCCGGATAGAGGCCCTGAAGTCGATGGTGATGAGGGTGATCGTGTTGCTGATACACTTTTTAGACTGCAACCGCTCACTGCTCGGGACATCCGGGAGATTGTGAGAGGAATGCGAGGGGGCTCCGCACCAGGGCTAGATAATATTAACCCAGGATTTGTGAAAAATCACATAGATGCGTTGATCGAGCCTCTTCTTCACATTGTTAATGTCAGTATCCGAACAGGTCAGTTCCCAGAAGCTTTTAAAACAGCAAAAGTTATTTCTATTTTCAAATCTGGTTCCAAATCCATTATAAGTAATTATAGACCCATATCCATGCTAAGCATTTTTTCCAAAATCCTTGAGAAAGCAGTAAAAATTCAACTACAAAATTATTTAGAAACAAACAATATTATAACACAAAATCAGTACGGTTTCAGAATTGATAAAAATACGTCACATGCCCTGTTTGATATAACAAAGGAGATTGTACAGAGGGTTGAAGGTCACAATCGCGTTCTTATCACCTTCCTGGATCTTGCAAAGGCCTTTGATTCCGTGTGTAGACCAAAACTTTTGAGGAAAATGGAATGCTATGGGATCAGAGGTGGTTCATTGAAATGGTTTGAGAGTTATCTACAAAGTAGGCAGCAGTCAGTTCATATAAATGGGATAGATAGTGACACTGATCAAGTCGATTTTGGAGTCATACAAGGCAGTACTCTAGGACCTATACTTTTCCTAATTTATGTGAATAGTATAAACAAACTGCAATTGACAAGTAAACTATTCCTTTTTGCAGATGACACTGCTTTGGTTTCCTATGGAAGAACCTGGAAGGATGCTTTTAAAGAGGCATCTAAAGACCTTTTTAGTGTGAAGAGGTGGCTCGATCGAAACACACTGACACTCAATGTTAGTAAAACAAAGTATTTGCCCATATATTTTGTTAATAACGGTAGGCCAGAACATGAGCAACTCAAGCTTCACTCGTGCAATGACCACTCATCATTGACATGTAATTGTGAGGTGCTTGAACGAGTGGAGAAGTATAAATATCTTGGGGTCATTATAGACCACAAGCTCAGCTGGATTCCCCACATAGAATATCTCAAATGCTGTGTACGGTGTACGTAAACTAATATATGCCTTTAGGCAACTGAAGCAGGTTCTTCCAATCCACCAATTGAAGACAATCTATTTTGCTTATGTCCAGTCTATTCTGACTTATGGTATCCTGGCATGGGGTGGAGCGTCCTCGTATACATTGAGAGCTGTTGGAGTTGCACAGCGAGCGATAATAAAGACCTGCTTGGGCCAAGACAGTCGCTACCCGACAGAACCGACCTTTCAGGAATGTCGGGTGCTTGATGTGCGTCAGCTTTTCATCAAAACACTCTTGATTTTCATCCGTGACAATAAAAATTCAATATTCAGACCTCTCAACCATCCACATCACACCAGGAACATGAATAGATACGGATTATTCCAACCTAGGTTGGTTAGTAACTGCAATAGATTCAATAGCCACTATATATGCCATATCCTGTATAGAAACATACCTATCTTCATAAAAGATACTGAACATTTGAGCCTTTACACCTTCAAACGAAATTTGACCATTTGGCTGTTTGATATTGTTAGGGATGCCGCAGATCAGCTCATCTATTCCGCACACAGATTTTAATTATTTCTATTATCATATGATATGTTTTTATTTGAATAGCAATTTACCTGTAGAAGCTGTTTTATTGCAATGTTTTTTCTTTTATTTTTCTTGAAGTTTATCATAATTTTTTCATAATACATTCCCAATAAACTTGTTTTAGTTTTTATTATTTTTCTTTGTGAAATAATATATCATTTTGTTAATTATATTTACTTTGTATATATTTTTTATTCATATACATTTTTTTCTGACTTGCCATGTTAAGTTTGTTTGGAACTCTTTCCCCACACACAGATTCGTCTATGTGGGGAAAATTCACAAGATGTGTATTAATTTTTTTCTGTATTAATTATTGTGAATAAAATTCTATTTGATTTGATTTGATTTGATTCGTTCATGCGTATCACCGACGACCATGACCAACAGCCGCATCCGATGACGACCGTACTCCTCCAGAAGCAGTGTTGCGACCAGTCGCAGTGGATTCTAACCTCAAATATTTTGGAGAAGATGTAGTAAGTTATAATTGAGATAACCAAGAGGGAAATATTGGTAAATATGAGGGATATTTATATCAAAGTTAATGAAATTCTGATTCAAATAGTAATAAAATGGAGTAATTTTTATTTCTCACTAGTAGATCTGGATATCATGAAGGCAGATCATTGCGACTGAGTCGTGCCAACGAAAATGGTTCAGCCGCAGTCGTATGCGTATATTGCGGCTGACGGTCGTTACGTTCCGCACGAACCAAATCGTACCTTTAGGTAGAAAACGTTCGGCCCACCTTCCCCTCGCCTGTCCTCTTCAGTAGAATAGTCATTTGTCTAAAATAATGTTTTCACCACATATTTTAAAACCCCACACGGACTCAAAGTGAAAGTATCGACTGCCCTGAATAAACTGACAAAACTCTCAATTTAAGTTTCAGTGTTCCGTCTTGTGTAGTGGGTGTCAAAGTTCATGTTAAACCTCGCGGCCTCTACACATATGAAAATTCAGTTGATAGATTTGAAGCTCTATGAATTAACTGAATGGTACTGAACGTTTCATTTCGTAGAAACGAAATCGACGTGGAAAAATTATACTACTTCAATCATTCTCGAATCATATTTTATTTAAACTTCAATCGTAATAATGAAATCGTTTCTATATCGTAGAAAGCGAATCACCACAACAAAACTATAATTCAATTATTTTCTTGAATACTGTAAGTTGTAATAATTATATTTACCTTGATGTAAATGGCAATAAGAGCGGGTGACCAGTGCACATTCCATTTCTGAGCGACTGTTTTTACATAGCTTGTGATCAGTGTCAAAATGTTGTTCAGATTGTTCTCTTTTATAAAACAGTTCACATCCTCCACTTCCTTATCGGTGTTGAAATATTTCTCTTCTCTTATACGCCTGAAAAAAAATTACTGAAATTACTAATTTTTTTAGGATAGAGAAGTAGAAAAAACAAAGAAGAATAATCATCTCAAAGATAAGTTATAGATATTTTTGAATATTTACTGAATTGACTTGTATAGTGTTTATGATCATATATTATGAATGAAATGAAATATATCGATAGCAATTGAATTACATTTTTTCCGACAGAATCCATCTTCAATCAATCAAACATCCGAAAATAAACAGCATAAAAACAAATACAAAAGATGGAATTGGAATAATTGAAAATGATAAAGACAATCAAATACCTTGTCGAATTTAATAGCTTTTTGTATGGCTTGACTACACAAGGTAGTTTTCAAGGCAAGTCAGCTTCATCAAGAAGATGGGTCTTAACAGCAACACTAAAAAAACTATAAAATTTAAATTTAATATTGAGTAAGTTATCATTATACGACTATATTAGATAAAATTTGTGGTTTCCGTTAATTAATGAGTGAATAACATAAATCAAATAACATTAATTGTGAATAACATAGTTTACATTGAAAGGTCGACTAAGTTGTTGTCGATGTTGTGGAATCGTTCCATAATTAAATGAACGAAACTGATGTTGTCACTTGAAAATATGGTCCTGTACCAGAATAAACGATACAATTGACAACACCAGTGTCTTCTATTTCATTACAAGCTAGTTTCTATTTGCAGACTCACTATCAATCTACTTGATCGAGCCGACTTCACTCAAAACCTACCTGGTGTGTACGAGCCGTAGCAGGAAAAGTACGAAAAATGTAAATAAAGCAACACTCACTTATTCCTCTCTTTGTACGACAACACATTACACGCGGCCGCCTGCTCATTACCGCCATCTTTCGACTCAAACAACCTATACAGGTCCATAGTGTCCATCGAATCATCACCGACGGTTCCGCTGCCGCCGCTGGCTAAAGCCGACTGCGCCGCCTCTCGGCTGGGCCACAGGTACTCGGGCAAAAGCTCACGCAACGCGTGCGCCAGTGTAGGCTCGTCACCACGACGCCCGCACGCGGTACTGCGCACACGGGCTGAACGCCGTTTGCTGCTCGACATCCATTGGTCTAGAAGGGAGGGGGAGCTGCGTCGTCTTTTGCTAGCGCGCACCGCGGCGGCGCCGCTGACGCCTGCTTCGTCGGAGCCGTCGACGCCTACAGTGGGTTCGGCGTCGGCAGCTTCGGTTAGTTTGGCCACCTGTTGCAGTAAATTGACAATAGCAATTATTTTTTGCAGTAAATTAGCTAAGAATCCATCGATAGATAGTTTATCCACTTAGTAAATGCATCTATTGTTTTCAATAGCTTCCTAGAGGCTCTGAACAGATTATAGTAATAATTCTCAAAAGATGTATGAATACATGACTGTCAAGAAAAAATACATATGTATGTATAATTTAAAACAGAACCCAACTTTCAGTTCAGTGGGTGATTGGCAATTTATTGACAAAAACTTCAATTCCATATTGCAGCCGATGTTGAAAATGTTGTCCATCAATTTCAATACACTTATCAAAAGAGGAAGGGTTGAGTGTAAGAGGGGGCCGGTGGGATGAATAAATTATAAATTATTCCATTTTCAGTATTCTATCTCAATGTTCGAAATCGTTTGGTTCTCAATAAATAAATAACTTAATAATCGATAACTTGTTCTCCAATAAATGAGTAAATAATTAAGAGGATGAGTCAATTATTTATGAGTACAAATTATCCAAGATATATTGAACTGTGTGTCTGAAATGCAAATTTACAGACATTTACAAAAATTCCATCAAATATCACACACATGATTTAAAAAATCCAATACATGAAGCTTCAGTAATGAAATAAGACATTCCGATTCGATTGATTCATCTAAGTTACATCGCGAGAACATAATTTAACTTCTATGTATAGCTGATAAAAAAAAGGTTAAGCTGTTTCGTCTGTTCCTTGTACGCTCCAACAGCTGATATTGTCAATTAGAGTTGTTATTTAGATATGCCTAGATGATGATGATGATGATGATGTTTTTGTAATCAAGTTATACAGTAGATGCTGCACATCAGCAGTTAGTGAGTTACATCACATACAAGAGACGGACAGAACCGTCTAAATTTTTGACGTCATATCTTGTATAGTCTGTCCAAGCAAAGAAGAGCCTCTGGCAAGATGGGAAAATGACTCCACCTTGGTCAATATTTGTTCAAGAATTATAAATGTGGTCTTATTAGTAAATCAAATTGTTTCCTACAATTTGAGATCAAATTGAAAATTTTTGAACCAATATTGACCGAGCCTGAGTCATTCTCCCACCTTTCCAGAGGGTCTTCTTTGCTTGGACAGACTATAAATCTTCATGAATGTACATTTCTGAAAGGGGATTGAACCATGTACATACACCTGGAATAAGGAAACTTATATAATCTATTATTGAGGGCTATCAGGTTGAAATAAATAAATATGAGAATGAGAAAAATAAAATAATTTACTTACTCAATAAATAATCACATAGATAGTATTGAGTTAGTATACATTGGTAGCCCTAATAACAAATTGAACAATAATTGACTTGAATTTTACAATAGTTTCATTCATGTTTATGTCTTTGACTAACCTCATCATCGGAATTATCATCATCGTCAGCATCGTACCAATCGTAGTCAGTCTTTTTCTCTTCTTCTTTAACTTCCTCTTCCTCTTGACCTTTCGCTTCTTCACTGAAGTCGATGATTCTCAGGAAGCTCTGGAGAAACAAGAGAAATTGTCGAAATTTTATTTGATTCATTCAAGGATACACTCACATAATCAAACTGAAATTAATTGATCGCATTGCAATATTATCAACCAATAAAGCAGTCCATGAGTTACCAAGTAGCGTATAGTCTGTCCAAGCAAAATGTCCTTCTGGCAAGATGGCAAAATGACTCCAGTTTGTTAAATAATTATAAATGTGGTCTTAATAGTAGATCAAATTGTTTCCTATAATTTGAGATCAATTTTATAATTTTTGATAATTTTCGAAAAATTCCCCGGTCTACTGACTGCGGCGAAGGCCTAAAAACTGAAATTGAACCAGAATTTACCGAGCTTGAGTCATTTTCCCATCTTGCCAGAGGGTCTTCTTTGCTTGGAGAGACTTTACTTATAAAATATACTGGTCAACTGTTTTCACTAAAGGAAGGTTTCCATCACTACAAGTCGCAGGCACATGTCAGATGCAATAGGAACACGTGATTGTATGTAGGAACTCAAATAAAAAAATCAGGTGAGTTGCTCTACACAGCTCCGTGCTTCTATTGAATCTTAGGAAATGTGTCCGTGCAACGTTTTTAGTAATGGACACCTACCTTATGGCAAACTGTACTCTTATTTGCAAGATATTTTCAATACTTTGGCCCTAGTTCTACAATATTCTACCTTCAAACCAGGGCCGTAGACAGGAATTACGGGCCCCGGGCAAAATCACATGACCGGGCCCCTCATAGCAGATTTAAAATGTTCCCATCTTTTCCATTTTGTAGGTCCTATTCTAAAAGGGTTGAAAAGATATGATATAGTCTGTGTCTGTCCAAGCAAAAAAGACACTCTGGCAAGATGAGAAAATAATTCCAGCTCGGTCAATATTGGTTCAAAAATTACTGATTTGGTTTCAAATTGTAAATCAGAATGTTTCCTACAATTAAGACCAAATCAATAATTTTTGAACCAATATTGACCGAGCTGAAGTCATTCTCTCATCTTGCCAGAGGGTCTTCTTTTCTTGGACAGATTATACAGTACAATGCGAAAATTGAACTTTGAAGGATTCTAGAACATAAATTTATAGTCCATTCACGATCACTTGAGACGAAATAAACAAACCTTTTGTGTGTGTTGCGTGTAATATAAGGTCTTCTTCTATGTGAAAAAGTCGGCTGTGATTGGCTACAGTCCGACTTGTCTTGTCTCAAAACTGTTGTCTTGAGCTATGATTGGCTACAGCTGTTGGTTTTTGGCCGGAAGTTTTGTATAGAAGACCTTCCATTACACGCAAACACACTCAAAAAGTTTGTTTATTCCGTCTCAAGTGATCGTGAATAGAGTATAGAAGTTGTACCTACAGAAAGTGAGCTTATGGAAGTAGTTAGTATCAGTATTAGTGTTTGATTTCTGGAAAAAAGAGGTATGGGAACGTTAGGTGAACTGGCTCACGGAGAGGGTCCGGGGTCTTCACCCACGGAAATTTTTTTAAAATCACACTTGAATTGGAGAGTTTTTAGCAAATCTGGGCAATGTTTTGTAGCTGTGTTTTATGGAACTATAATAATAAACTTTTAAAGAACGAATAAGAATCATGAAACTCTTTTGGACCAAGTATGGTGTTGACCATTTCAACTACACTATATAATCTACATAAGTTACGCCTAAATTCTCCTCAAGCTTTAAAACATCCGGTTCAAGAATAACAACATGATTCAGAATAAAATTGCATTGTGTTGAAATAACAACTCTCTACAATAACAAGCAATATTATGCTCTAATTAAATACAAAGTTTTTAAACATTTGAGAATTAGTGACTGACAAAAATAACATTAAAAATAGAAAACAAACATGAAAAATTCTTGCTGTTTCTAAATTTTTTTCTTGGGAAAGAAGGTATGGGAGCGCCGCTCCCACGCGTTCCTCCTGAGATCAAGCCCTGTTTCGAATTAATATAACAATTACAAACCGGGAAAAGAGAGCTATTAGCTCTCTGGGGCCTGATCTCATGGGCCCTTGGCGACTGCCAGGTTGCCATTCAGGACGAACTGACTGGGCCTGAATAAATAGGAATATTATATTCTTTCAAATATTCATGGAGTTTTGAAATTTATTCCAGTTTTTAAGAAATGTGTCTTTAAAGTTAATCATTGAGTAGTTAAAGAAATCAAGTCTAATTCTAATTAAATTCTAATTTTTAAAAAATGATAATTTTCATAGCCAATTATTATGAACCTGTATGATTAATTAAAACATTTTTCAACCCAATTTTTCCGGGCCCCTACCAACAATTTATGGGTCCGGGCCCCGGGCAAATGACCCGAGAAAACCCGTCTGTCTACGGCCCTGCTTCAAACATTAAAAATTTGAGGACTTTTACTAGTTTACTTTTACTTTTTCAACTTCTGGAGGTAGCCCCTAGGCTTTTACGTTACTGATGGATTGTGGTGTTACGATTTCATCAACTTTAAACATCCCGCTTCCTTTCAACATGGCATTTTTTGTTCGCTCGCAGTATTGAGATATGAGATTGAATTGAGATATTTAAATTATAAGAAAGAGTACAATAAACAAATAAACAGCTCAAAGAAATTAGAAAAAGACAATCTGATTAAAATGGCAAAAAATAAATGTAAAATGGCTTGGAAAATTGTCAAAAAAGAGTCTGGGACCATCAAGCCAAGCAATGACATTTTAATAGCTCCCGATGATCTTAATGATTATTTTGTAAATGTGCCTCTAACAGTTAAATCTTCGCAATGCAATACCAGCTTGAAAAATGGAGAGCTTCAACATTCTGACTTATTGGTGAAATTTATTAAACCTATTCCCACCTCTGGTTTCAAATGGAAATCAGTCAATTCTAAACAGGTGAAACAGGTTATGGTCAATCTCAGCCTTTCAAGAAGTGAAGATGTTTTTGGTCTCTCTAATTACACAATAAAAGCAGTTAGTGACAGTTTGACAGATCCAATGACTTTCATAATAAACAAATTGCTCAGTGACGGTGTTTTTCCTAAATGCTTCAAATACACAAATATTATCCCAATTTTTAAGAAGGGTGACTCCAGTAAGCCTGAAAACTTCATACCCATTGCTATTGTCCCAATTCTTGGGAAAGTTATCGAATCTTGTCTAGTCTTGCAATTATATGAATATTTTATAAATAATGACTTACTGTATGAACACCAATATGGCTTCCGTCCCAACCACAGTACTGTTATGGCTATTGAAAAAATTGTGGATTTTGTACTCCAAAACTTTGAGGAGAAAAACATAGTAGCTGCTACCTTGATCGATCTCACAAAAGCTTTCGACTGTTTACCCTTTAATATCTTATATGATAAGCTTTACTTCTATGGAGTGAGGGGTAATGAGCTAAAGCTTATAAAATCATACCTATCTGATCGGAAACAAAGGGTTGTAATTAATAGTAAATGTTCTGGATTTAGAGATGTTGTGGCAGGCGTCCCACAAAGATCTGTATTGGGCCCTTTCCTTTATTTAATTTTTGTTAATGACCTTTCTTGTAATGTTCCAACGTTGTCTGTCCTCTATGCCGATGACACGTCATTAATATCCTCTGACCAAAATTATGAAAAAGTAAAATGCAAAGTGTTGGAAGCTCTTACCTCTGCAAAAGTTTGGTTTGAATCAAATCATCTAGTAATTAATAAGAGTAAGACTGAAAGTATAGGTTTCTCCCTCAGAGGTTTTCCCGAGGATATTAATGTTAAAAGCAATGTTAAACTGTTAGGATTCACATTGGAAAAAAGATTGGGCTGGTAGCCTCATATTTTGAGTTTATGCAAGAGACTCTCCAGAGTCGTTTTTCTTCTTAGGAGACTTAAGCTATCTCTAAATGCTGAATCTTTGTTACTTGTGTATTATGGACTTTTCCATTCCCTCATATCCTATGGTATACGCCTCTGGGGTAACTCTTGTCATGCTTCAAAAGTTTTTATTTGGCAAAAAAAAAGGCAGTGAGAGTGTTAAACAACTTGAGAAACAGAGAGTCTTGTAGAGAAAGTTTCCAAAGTCTGAAAATACTTACATTTCCTTCACTCTTCATTCTTTATAGTTTGCTACATGTTAAAACAAATATAGAATCTTTCTCGCGTCTGAGAGCCAATCATTGTTACTCTACCCGACGTGGAAATGATCTATTATTGCCTCAAATAAGACTCTCCAGGACAAGAGATAGCCATATCTTCCAACAAATTAGGATCTATAACAATCTATCTTCAAAAATTATGAATTTATGAATTTAAAAAAATTCTTAAAACTAAATTGACTGAGAGGGTTTTCTATTCTGTAGAGGAGTATCTGCAGTCTACAATTCAATAAATGTCCAAAGTGTCATGTACCATCTTATCTTTGGTATCACTAAAGATTACTAAGCCTATTGATTACTTATGTGAATATTGTAGTTTGATTTGTGCCAACTTTGTAGCATGTTTTATAAGGTTTTGAATATTTTAATATTGTATTTCTTATTTAGATAGATGGATAGATAGATAGATGGATGATTTATTGAATCAAAAACAAATACATAACACGTCTTTCATGAAGTAAATACAATTCAGTAATTCATATGTGTAGAATGTAAATTACAATGTCAATAGAAGTTTCCTTTTTCAAATCAATTAGGCTTGACAAAAAGATTGCATAATCATCATAGACTTGGCCGAGGCCGTCAGTCGAGTTGATACCTTGCTCACTAGTTTTTAAATAAGCGGAAATCGATTTTTTAAACAATTATCTGAAATTAAAGACTTCTGAATAAGAACTCTATGAATATGTGCTCACTCTGCGTTACCTACAAAAGTAATAAATAATGAAATGTATACAATTAGATAAAATTTGTGTTTGTACCCAAAACAAAAAATAAATTTGCAAACCTAATATCAAAAATTTTATACGTTAAACTCATTCACCAACCACTCCCTGTAACGTAGAGCATCCCTTAAGTAACCAACAAGTCGATGCCAGTCCCTACCATTTAAAAAACTTATCATGACACTCTCATTCATCTGCGTACAATTGAGCCATGCCTTTCTAATACCTGCTAATATTTTACACCTGCCCATAAAGTGAAACGTACTTTTTATTTCTCGACTGTTACACAAAGAACACTCGAATCTATCCTCCTCCCTACCCGGTCTATAGTTTAATGGTAGCATAGACGCTCTCGCTCGAAAAATTAGATTCATGAAGGATCTTCTGAAATGATCATTTAAGTAAGTCCTATCTCCAAAATCTATTAGTAATGAGGAGTAAGTAGCATGATACACTGATTGATCGGCACGTTCCCTCCATGCCATACACGTCTGTTGTCTCACTCGAAGTAGCATCTCATTCAAACGTCTAATCCATCTATCTGTTTGTAAAACATTATCAGACCATTCTATATCGTAACGCTGACAGAGATCCAACCATACTTTATACCATCCGCATTCTCTAGTTACAAATTCCTGGGCAATTTTACGTGGGTACCTATACTCTGGCATATTTAATATTTTAATAATATAATTTACATGAATTCTGAAAGTATAAACCCACAACAACTCAATCCCACACTCTAAATAAATGACATAATCGGGGGTGTTTTTCTGAAGACCAAAAAGACGTTTAATGAATTGTTTTTGAAATTTTTCCACCCTATCATTTTGCAAATAGCCCCACACCTGAGCTGCATAAGTTACTGTGGATCTACACGCAGCATTGAAAACCTGCCACTTGGAAGAAAGGGGCACTGAATCGTTTAGAATTAAGGTTTTCCAAACACTATTGATTCCATACATTGCCGACGATACTCTATCCTGAAAGTGCATTTTCAGAGATGAAGAAGAAGTAAATATTACCCCGAGATACTTATAGTGGTTCACTATCTCTACCATCTCGTCTCCATAAAACCATTTTTCACTTGTTCTTAATCTACCCCCTCTTCTGAAAACAATAACTTTAGATTTATTCATGTTGACAATTAGATTCCACCTTACACAAAAGCTACGTAGTCTATTTATCATTCTTTGCATTTGAATTGGGGAGTCTGCCAATAGCACAACATCATCTGCATACATCAGCCCATTCATGTCAAGATTTCCAACCGACACCCCACCGCCTATACACTCGCAAAGGTCATATATGAAAAGAGAAAACAAAATTGGCGAGGCTAAGCAGCCTTGCTTTACGCCGCTTTTTATCGAAAATTCTTCGGTCAAACCACCATTGCTCCAAATCTTACCCTTATTATCGCTATAAATTTGTTTCAAAATGTGAATGAATTTACTCGATAACCCAATTTCATAGAGCCTATAAAAAGTGCATTTCTATCCACATTATCAAATGTATTTCTTATTTATTGGACAAGTATTATTATTTTATTATTTCTACTTTGACGTGCTTATACAATGTAATGTTGTTCTGGCAATAAAAGAATCTTGAATCTTGAATTGAAATAGCTTAAAATTCAATAATAAATATAAATATTATAGGTTCATTTCTTATTTTTGTTCATTGCATTACATTCCATCTCATCTTCATTTCATCTTCATTCCTTTTGTCTTTGTCTAAATAATTTTCATTACATTATGTTCATTTGATTTAACTGTCCTAATATTCTTATTTAGTTTCATTATCATGAAGTATGAGATATTTAATTTACCGAAATGCAATAGATAAAATGTTTTGTTAGGCCTGCGCACAGGCCTATGCCTCTGCGGGGTTCTCCCTGGATCTTGTGAATTCATATGACTAGAGTAAAATTCACCTTGGTTCCTTGATGCTCTTTTAAATGTTTTTTTATTGTGATTAATATGCGCTCAACTCTTATTTTATTAAGAGTAAGACTTATTTTATTATAATAACTCTAATTTTTTATTGTGATTAGGCCTACTATCAACTCTTAAAACAAATCACTGTGATCTATGTTAATGAATAAAAATAAAAATCCATACTTGAGAATGTCTCTTAGGAAAGCAGAAGATGTTGTGTCAATAAAATTTTATTCTAATTACAAAAAAATATGTATTCAAATAAGTATACTAAAAGGGTACTACAATTCCGATTTTTATCCATTTAGTAATGAATAATACATTTAGTAATGTAGTATGTACATACTCCATTCAGTAAGTATCGAGACTGGTTTTCTGTAGCCTCAACAGAGAACTGGAGAGGGTTTCCATCGGTTGGGCTGAATAGAGGGGTTCTTACCCACTCAGGAACACTGTGGTTCAGCCTTCCTAGTACATAAGTTGCGGAAGGATGTTGATTTTTTATTGTTTGAAAGGATGTCACAGTGCCAACATGGAGTAATGCTAGGGTTAAATTTTGCTTTTTACTGTGATCTCTATATCTCTGAGAAGTGTAATAAAAATGCTCTATTCCTAACTAACCGATTTCGGATACTCCTCCTTCAGCCTTCCATACAACTGCAATAGTGTACGACCCACAGCCACCCAACACTTCTTGGCCAAAGGCGCCTCCGGCCTCAGGGTGTCCACTCTGTAGGCATCCGGCTGTTTAGCCCGGCTCTGCGCCAAGTGCGCCCTGTGTAGCTGATCCGCCTCATCGAGTAGTCTGTCTAGTGCCTCCGAATCCACCTCTGCACGGATGTCACGTGTGAGGACGGAGGCGTCTAGCTTGCTGTTCATTAAAACAAAACAAAAAATGATTAAAAACTGGGAATCGTTTTGAAAATTATGTGCACACGACACGAGAAAGATTATTGGTTAATTAAATATTACAAATTGTATAGTAGGTCTTAAAACCCCAATCGATACCGAGCATCACATCTATCATAGCTTCCTTTAATAGAAGGCCCTGTCCTAATAATGTGGCAACGTCGCACTGTAGACACAGTCTTTAGAGATTAGCAAGAAAGATTAAGAATAGACAATTATTTATTAAAATAGCTTATGATTTGTAGCGAGTCAAATGTGAGAACGCACACAAGAAACGCATCCGTTGGAACAGCTGATTGAAAAATGATTTCAATGCTTTTAAATGGACACAATTTCCTTCTCTCCATATTTGCCAGTTTTGAAGCCACGACCTACAATTAAAGGAAGCGATGCATCTATTCAACTGTAGAAATCATGAAAATAGATACATGAAAAGGAAACTAAGCTTAATTGCTACTACGAAGAATAAATGTTATATTAACTTACATCAAATATTGAAAAAGAGAAGAATTATAAGACAGAACTTATATGTTAAGATAAAAATAAATTGTAAAAGTGATATAATTCATATTATATATATAGTTAGTTTGGTTCTATTTTGCTCTAAAATTTTTCCAGTTCATTAAAAAATCCCAAAGTTTTTGAACATTTTTACTTAAATTTTCTGATAAGATCTTCATTGTTAACAGTGAACTCAATCGAAATTCTGGATTTTGTGAAGTGAAAAGTGTTTTTCAAAGTTGAAATTGTAATGTAAACATTCATCATCCATCACCATTCATTCACTATGTAGCCTAATCATCATCATCCACTTATCACCTTTGCTTAAAATACTTGTTATAAGTCGCAATTGTAACAACAAACAAATAATAAACAAATATTACAAAAAACTACAATATTCATCACCTACATATCTTTAATTCAAAAACCAAATAACTAACTTGACCGAATTTGAACTGAAAAAACACACGCATTCCCACACAACAACCTAAGTAGGAGGTGAGCACCTCAATTCATGCCTTCAAGACAGAAATTGAAAAGCCCAAGGCTCCGCTGTCAGATCACAGCTGATCGTTAAACGTTCGACCTTCCGGTTTAGAGCTATTTTAAACTACCAGTCTCCCAATCCACTTCGATTTCGACTGAAACAGTCAGTGGATGTGAACTCTAATGAAGATACGATACAAACATTTGATACAGGAAGGAAGCTCCTCGATACAACACTTTGACAACAGACACACAAGAAACAATTTATTTGTCAGCTGTTATATCCCAAAAGTATCATCGCAAAAATCTCTTATCAACGAGCTTCCTTCATGAATAATTGAGTAACAATGATGGACTCTTATATAGAATCTGTATCATGTACACTTGGTTCAAGTTTCCTTGTAACACCTATTTTTATGTTTTAGTACTTAAAAGTGAAATGATTTCGGTCTTGGAGCTCCCATTGATTGTCAGTTTGGACTGTGGCAGTCAAGAGCTGTGAATAGACGTTATGGACAATCATCGTCTGTGTTTTATCCATTCAGTAATGTATGTTTCGCCACACTGGTATGAAATGGACTGTTTTACATGCTGTATACGGAGGCCGAAAACGCTCGTTTTCAGGCGAGGTCGCCAGCAACTCGCCGGGAAAATGCGTTTTTCGGCCCTAGGGCGGTAAAATAACCTTGAATGTCAGCTGACTGAAGGTCGTTGTCGATGTAAGGGTTAGTCGATCAATAGGTAGCATCCCGTTTTGATTGCATTAAATGTCAGCTGTTTTGGGAGTCAATGTCGACATATCTGTATTTCAATGTAAAGGTAGTCTCTCATCTGTTATTTTGATTGGTAAGATCCCTTGTCAAGGGAACTGAACGTTGAAAGTTTTCACATAAATCAGTAGTTGAATAATAAAGGAAAACTGCTTCAATAACTAATACTTCAACTTTTATAAGATTAAAAATATTTGTATTGATTAACTGTTGAATAATGATTTACGTGAAATCCATGTTTAAACAATATTATTGTTGTCAGACTCTGTGTTACTTTGTCTAGCAGGTTAGCCAGCGCCATCTAGCGGGTGATAATGTAACTAGACTAAGCTTCTCTGTTAGCCAATATCTGTCGAAAATCAACAACTTTGAATTGATATTGTACAATTTGGGATGATCGTACAAAAATTATCTTGGGCTTAAACGTTTCTTGACTAAGAAAATCGAATACACTGATAGTTATTAAGTAATATTCAGTCAGTAAATCAATAAACTATTGATGCAAAGTTTCAATAGCAAGCAGATGGTACCTACTCCAAATTCAGTATAGGGGAAGATAGCATAATAAGGTTACTGGTCTAGCTGTTCTTGGAACTGATTAACTAATTTTTTATTTTGTTTTCTTCGCATTGATGTTGTGTGCCAAAAAATAAAGTTCGACACCACGGGTCGAAAATGTAATATTCCATCTCTCAATCTTTTCTAGTCCTCGGCCTACGGCCTCGGACTTGAAAACCGATTTCGAGCCGGTAAACGCACATTTTCGGCCCTAGGTACGAAATATACTATTGTCAAATAAATGAATGGATGGGAAAAACGGCAGTACAAAACAGCTGTAAACTGGCAGGCCGATCGTTGGACTGCGAACGATCGATCTGTCAGTTCGAACTGTACTTCTTGGGTTCTTGTTTTTCTCCGGTAAATCAAGCTTGTAAGATTCAAAAAACAAAGTTCTTACGTAAAAGCACCCTGATAGAATGAAAGATTCAGTCATTTGTGACATCGAAAGCACATCAAGTTCATTATAGATTTCAACAACACTGTATTTGAAAATAAAATTCCTCACCATTCCGGATAGTAGAGCGGGAAGTCTCGTTCATAAGAAGGATGCTCTTTAAAAATTTTCTGACAGAAGGCGATGCCTTTGAAGAAGTCCGAGTCCATCTTGAGACCTTCTGCTATGTGATAGAGACAGGACATGTAGTTTCCTGACGCATATAGCACTGTAATCAGTGTGTCCAAACTTGGCCAATGCTTTTCGTTGCATTGTAGAGCCTGCAATAGGAATTCGTTAGTGTACATTGATACATTGAAATAACAATTAATAACCAACCAGTAGAATTTTTAAACTTTATGAAATCGGAAGACAGGATAATGGCAGACATGCAGAGGAACGGTTGGAGGAGAGAGGAAGCGGTAGGGCGTCGTGAAGAAACAGACTACGAGAAGGAATGCCGATCACATTTCAACGGAATAAAAGCAAAGCCAAAGAAGGAGAACTTCATAAAAAGTATATTTTCTGAGAATGATGCCCACATGTTCTTAAAGCATGTGCCTGGGTATATACGTGTTTCCTCATTGGATTGAGGAAGTATATTGTTGGAAAGGAAGCTATGCTTATAATAAGATGAGCTTACACAACTGTCAGGTTGACATGTGCCTCTAAACTGGAAAGTAATAAACTGGAAATAGGAAGACTAATGCGAGTTTTCTCATTCAATTGGGTATAAATATTATTAAAAATGCAAAAAAACTAGATTATTTTATAGTTACAGAGGGTGCTATTCTAATAATTAGATGAGTTGACACGACTGTCAGTTTGAGATGTGCCTCTCACAGCAGGATAAGGCAACATAGCAAGGAATAAACTGGAAAAAGATGGACAAATGCGTGTTTTCCCATTCAAATGAGCAGGGATATTGTTGAAAATAACAAAAATTATCACTTCATAGTTAAAGAGGGTGCTGTGCTCATAATTTGATGAGCTGACACGACTGTCAGGTTGAAATGTGCCTCTCACAGCACGAATAATACTAAATAATAAGGAATAAACTGGAAATGGAAGAACTAATGTGTGTTTTCTCATTTAATTGGGTTGTACATATAATAAAATATTATTCCAAAGATGAAATAGTTGTTCATACCTCTTGTAGTGCGTAGGCAGCCAAATTTAGATTGGGAATTTTGATGGCTGTTCGACCAATGCGGTACCATAGATTCAAATCCCGGTCGTCTAATTCAATAGCCTTGAAAAATAGAATAGAAGAATATATTAAGAAGAATTGTTGAAGTGTTGAAGTGAATTGTTGAAGAAAGAATAAGTTGAAGTGTACACACCGGATAACATCGAACAAGAGTAAATTGCATAAAATGTATAAAATAGCTTGTAGTATTAAATTTGTAAAGAAAAACTTTCTAACAATTCAATTGAATATTTCAACAAAGAAATTAGCCTCATTAGGCCACAGGCTTAGATTCAATTGAAAAGTAACTCGCATTGAAACGAATGTAGCCTACATGAATAATTTTTAATAACTGATCAGCTAAAATACACATCTATCTGTAAGTAGGAATCGATTAGGAATAGATTGAGAGTAACATGTAAGTGATTGTAATAAGTGAGTGAAATTTCAATGAATACAATAAATTGAATGAAGCTTGATAAGCTAAAATATGTTTCAATCTGAAAACATGACTTGCATCGGATTAGATTGAATAGTTCCTCGGCGTCGAAAATTGAAATGAATGATTAGCAACAATTGAAGGGCATAATCAAAGATTAGTATAAATAGGTACTAAGTTTATCTTGAAAATAACACATCGAGGATATCATTGGAATATGCTATCAATGTCACCCAGAGAGTTCCCTGAATTCATTATTCCTGGGAATTTATTTATTCAGCTTATGGTTTCTAATAGTGGGAGACTTACGGGCTGTTCTACTTTCACCTTATTTTCCCCAGATGGGAACAACGGAGTACCATATAGGTTATAGTTAATCCCTGGAATGAACAGGATATCCTGGTGGAAATAATACTCTAGAATAATAGTGAATAACTGATAAAATAAACAATAAATCTCGAATTGCCCTACATTTTGAATAATACACTACAATAAGTCAATACATTCAATAACTGATTGTTCAACTGAAATACTACACAGTCTATACTCTAATACTATATATAAATACTGATACTTCTAATCTACCTGCAAATAGGAGTCCAGAGCTTCCTTGATTTTATCGGTTTCAATGAGAACATGACCAAGATTCACGTGTAGACAATACTTCAGATGAACAAGTGAAGGCTGAATTCGTCCTGATACATAGTTGACTGTCCCTGTCACCTAAAAAAATCATGAATTGATCCACATTAATCAATTGTACTAGATACAACACGAAAACCAATTTTTAACATTATAAAGTGGGAGAGAAATTGAATTTATGTGATGAGATGTTGTGGTATTCATCCATAATAAAAAGAAAAAGACAGTGATGTTGTCAATACCATTCTTGTAGTTCTTGATCGATATTTGAGTGGTATTGACCACTTATATATCAACCTTTTTTATCAAGACAGAGAAAAATTGTAAAATGTGGAACTATCTAGCAATGGATTTACATCATAGAGCATAGAGGTCTGATACAGAAACTTGCTCGTGAAATAGATTAAATCATGTTCACATAAACCGGCTAAAATAATATTGATCATTCTTTCTTTACAATTGCGACTTGGTTTCCAAGTATTTTAAGCAAAGGATGAATGATGATGATGAAGGTTTAAGATGTACGTTATATGTCTATCCACAATGCTCATGGATATCAATATTCACAATTAATCATGGATATCAATATACACAATTAATCATGGATATCAATATACACATTCAATCATGGATATCAATATACACGCTGATAAGTTGGCTTTATCCATTAGATGCATTTAATTCAATGTTGAAGTCGGTCTACATGCTAATAATAAAACTCAGGTAAACATGTGGACGGTTTCAAATCAATTGAATCAAATCACAGTATTTATTGATCAAGTGGACTTATCAGCGTGTGGTCAAGTCCTAACTATAAACATGAATACGATGCATTTGAGAGTGAGACATGGCATACCAAAAAATAATATATAATAATTAAAAATAATAAGGGATTAAGGGCTGGTGGTCCACTTTTGGGTTTTGGGTTCAATTTCAGATCGAAATCACACCTGAATTGCTTCTGAGGAAAAGCTTTCAAGTTTAACAACTGATTGAGAAGAAGACCTATTGAAAGTTTCAAATACACCCACCCTGTTCAGAACATCGGAGTTCAGAAGTTCTTTGAATTCAGTTTCAGCTTCTTTCCATTTCTTGTTCCTTTGCAGGACAAGGATATTCCTGTACTGAGCAGCAGCTTTCTCTTCCTGCAAAACAATAGATAGGATAATTATTGATAACATACTCATTCAACAAATACTAAATTCTAAAAAACCTATTCGGTAAAATTTGTGTTATGAGAGTTGTGTGATATAGGAGTATCATAATGAATGACAAATTTTTTAGGAGCGTAGACCTGAACTTATAAGTTTTAAATGAAAGGTTTATTGGTTTATAGAGGTTTATTGGGTACAGTAGCCTACTGAACATATGAGTTCCAATTCGGTATTTTATGAACCTATGAAAAGATATTGATTTGGATGAAGCTTGTCAATAGCCAATGTTTTTGAACGTAGTTTTATATGTTACAGCCTAGAATAATAGAACTAAATCATTAAATTATTATATGTTATTGCATAGAATGATAGAACTAAATCCTAGAATCCTCATTGGTTACTTTATCGGTCTATCTTCATTAAGTAACAATAAATGTTCAAGTTATGAAATTAGTAAGAACTAACTCTTGATTTGAGTGTTGAAGGGGTTTATCTAGAATTCTGGGTAATGATCAATTTGTTCTGATTATGATCAATTTGTTGTGACAGGCAACACAAATGAATGATAAGAGCTAATAGTATTTTGCAAAGCTCGTACAACCTTATTAGTTGCTGAAAATATACATGAAATATATTTTTTCCAAATACTTTACTTATGACAAACAAAGTTCTTAGATCCAAATAAGTTCTTGATTCTTAACAGACTCATAACCTCAAAACAACAGATTCTTACCAAAGCTTCTCTGGTGATTGCAGGGTTCTCTTCATCTCCTTCGCTGTCTTCGGAAGAATCAGTATTCAAAGCTTTGAATCGCGCTAATGCCATTTCAATCGATCTGAAAATAAAAAGTAATTTTTAATCTATAATAAAAAATGTTTAAACCCGCTAATGTTTACATTTCCGGTAGGATGATACAGATGCTGTAGTAATCTTAGTAAGCTATAGTCACACCAGAGTGAATAACGTTCGGCAAGTAAAAGTGTAGGTCGCTAGAGAATAAACATGATAGCGTGAGTACATGATAAGGAGTTCCACCAACCATGCATTTTAGATGAGGTGTACTGGGAAAAAATTGGAATCCACCATCAATTTCTTAGATTAGGCGCTGAGTTTTTAATAGAGTATCTCAAGCCACGGTCACTCCTGAACGAACAGAAGCGAACACTAGGGCACCGGTGTTCCGTAGTTACATATTTGTGTTCGTACATTAGCTCTGGTGTGACCTCACCTTTATCAGGTGTCTGCAAATACTGAATTCTTAGGAGTGACTGTGCCTAATGAATTATCATCCACGATAATTTATAAACATTGAACTTTTTGGGATTTATCGCTATCTACAGACCTCTATCATCGAGGCCCGTATCCTCAGTGCAAGGCATGCGCCGCGAATGCCTCAAGACACACGCCTCGAACTGTGGATATGGGCCTCAATGATAGAGGTCTGCAGATAGCGATAAATACCCAAAAGTTCCAAGTTGCTCGCTACGAGGCATACACGACGCACAATTCGAGGCGAGCAGTGCGCTTGCCGTTGAAAGTGCCTTGCTTAAAGATGACTCGCCCCGAGGCGTGCGTCAAGTGCTCGTAGTGAGCATAAGTGGTTACAAACCACTTTAAGGCAGAATTCGTGCATCGCTGCGAGGCATTTGCAGCGCATGCCTCGCACTGTATGCGCCCGGCTTCACGTAATTTAAAAGTTGATAACGACCTGAGCTCAACCGTTTTACTCTCTTTTTAGACAGATTTCATACTGTCCTGAGAGAGATATCATGAATAAAAGACATTTGGCCAAAGAAAGCCAAAAAGTATAGCTTTAGGTTTCTTTCACCGGTTGTCATGATAAATCTGATCATCAATAAAAGTTCCTCGATCACCAGTTTTTCTGGCATCTGCTATTTTTATATAATTCATGAAGTATCTGATATATCTTAATACCGTAATATGCATCATCAACTAAATGCAGCTCAAGAGATTAATAATATCAGAAAACTTACGCGATGTTTCCCAAGATAACATTGGAAAGCTTCTGTTGTTAGCCAGTAGCAAATATCACAGAATAGTAGAATTCAAAACACAGCTTTAAACAAACAATTCTGAAATACTTGTTTCATCGAACAAAAAGCCAAATAAAATTAAACTTAAAATATGAAAATTTAAATCTGTGTTTACAGTTCATTTTTCACATAACCTCACAAATTTTTTCGCTTTCTACAAAAAAATGGGGGTACCCTTTGATTATCAAGTGAGCCCTGAACTCCAGCTGAGTTTTGTTTAGGTTCCGTTAACCTACAAACTGAAGTTGTTTAGACTTGCATTATTATCCAATCTTTAAATTAGTATTTATATTAAAACAGTTCTTAATATGTTGAAATATCTCTCCAATATTCAATAAAAACGTTTTGATTCCTTTACTGTTTCTGATCTAGTACTACTAGTAGGAAAGTGAAGCCGCAACCCCACCGACTAACCTCAAAGTTCCGTTGACCACTTCACGTTCTGTAATGTTTATCAATTGAATATATTTTTACAAAACTTCGATTCCTAGCAATCAGTTTCTACTTTAGTTGATACCCTACAAACAGCCAAAGAATATGCTTGTCGGCAGCTCATTTTCTCCCCTCAAAAGGACATCACTCTTTGTCAAATTGAAGTTACATCGTTCTCTATCACATTCATGTTCAAATAGTTGGGAAGAACCAAGTGGATTCGATACTGGAATCAAAGTGCATCATCCTCGTGGACAAAAAGTAAGACTGATTTTGAAAAATGATGGTTTTGCTAGCTGGTACGCATGTGGACCGACAGTCTATGATTCAGCTCATATTGGGCATGCAAGGTAAAATCTAATTATTACAAATACCTACTTCTTAATACAATGTAAAAGAGATTCTTTCGTTTCTAATAACTCCTCCAGATCAATGTGACAAACTGTAGCCTACTTAATGGCTATACAGTAATATGTGATACTCCACTTTCAGACCGTTCTGTATATCATCAAGAGGCGAAGAGAATGCTTTATTACTTCATATTTATGATCTGATTTGGGTTCACATCCACTGTCAGTTCGGAATGTAACAGTATAACTTAAAACTAAGTGGATGGGGAAATCGGAAGTCCAAGCTATAAACCAGCAGGCCGATCGTTGAACGATAGATAACAATTGATCAGTCAGTCAGTTTGACCCTTAGCAATTCTTCCACCTAAAAATTTACGCGATTGAACGCCGCATGAAACTACAAGGCTTCCTGGTAAAACTTGATAAACTGTATTTTTTTAAAAATTATTGCTGAGGGTCGATGCCAAGAACTAGCTAACTAGGGTTTGCAGTTCGACAGTGAAATTATTTGTATCTTCGTCTAGTTTATATGTTGATGTACCTACTGAAGTTGGAATGTATTCTAGTGTATTCCATTGAACATGAATCTTTGAGTAGGCTAAATATTTATTTTAACCAATTGAAAATATTTTTTGCAGTTGTTTCGTCAAATTCGATATAATACAGAGGATACTACAAAAATGGTTCAACATAAATGTGGTTACAGCCATGTCGATAACGGATATCGATGAAAAAATAATTAAAAAATCAAGGATCAGTGGAGAGGACTTTAGGAAGATATCGCGCCACTATGAAATGGAATTCTATAGTGATTTGAGCAGCTTAAATGTGAGGAAGCCGATATTTTGTGCAAAAGTAACCGATTATATGCCGCAAATAATTTCATTTGTGAGTGCTATTGTCAATCAGGGAAACGCCTACAGGACTGAGGATGGTGAGTCGATTTTAGTGATAAAAATATCGAGGAAATCAAAGATATTGATAGATTAATAGTAGGTTCATAGAGTGTCATGTCAATTTTGATGATTGATATAGCCCAAGGTAATTAGAAAAGAAAGGTATCAGTCATCAAAATCGTAGCCGGGAGAAAACCGTGTGTTCTGACGTCATCAGAACGTCACCTCCAGCAAACCTAGCTGACGCTAAAAGTTGGGAAATTCACAGCTGGGGTTCCGATAACGTCAGAACTCACGGTTTTCTCCCGGCTTCGGTTACGATGACTGTTACCTTTCTATTCTAATTACCTTGAATATCTGGTACCGAGCTTTGCTCTGAAGCTACGGTCCAACTGTTGAATTACATAGGCTTAATATGTTATTGTAAAAAAAATCAAAATTGATATGATCACCTCCCACAATTTTTTGGCATGAACATGTGTTATAGACTTGGATGTAACTCCATTTACTCCAGCTTGATAGTTTTGGTCAGCCAACGATAACAGCCATTATACGCAGTAATTGGGATTATGCCTGAATAAGGAATATTTAATTCTTCTTTTAATCCTGCCAGAGAGTTTTCCTAGACATGAGACCTGGTGCAATCTTATTTTTCCATCACGGTTATATTACCTTTCAAATTTCGAGGAAATCGTTAGAGCCGTTTTCTAGATCCGTGGTTCCACAAACATACATACAGGTTATGTATGTTACCTGTATGTACAGTCTCGTGCTGTAAATATAGGTTTCTGTATGTTACCTGTACATACAGAAATTACTCGCTTAATATAATAGGATATAGCCTACTCTACACATTATTATGTATGCTGAATCTTATTGAACGGAGGCATATATTTTTATTGGAATAGTTTTGATCAATCAGCTCTTAGAAAATGGATAGTTGATGTTTGCAGCAAAAATTGAGCAAACAAATCAAATGTTGCCATATAATCACAGATTTTATTGATTTTCGAGACATCGATTTTGGTTTTTATAGCTGCCGGTAGTGATGTGGATCGGGAATATTCCCAGCGGGAAGGAACTTATGATTTGGTAATATTTCCCTGGCCAAGAAATTTTGGGAATTTGAAAAATTACTTTAAAATGATTGAAATTTATCAATCTCAGTCTCAGTTACTTTTCACATTATAAGCTATAAATCATCCTTGTAATATTAATTTTGCTTACTTTGCTGTACTGACATCACTTTCTTGTCATTTTTTAATAAATGTGTTGTGCTCTTGTCTTTTTCTTTTTCCAATCAAGGAAAACAGGGTGGTTTAGGAGCAATGTGCAATACTTCTCAGGCTGATTCCTTACACCAAGTAGACAAAAAGTTCCATGGGATCGGATAAAGCACCAAAAACGCCTTGTTAGCGAGATAACAATGGCGGAAAATTGAGATTTTTCCAAAAATATAAACTTTTCTTATTTTATAGAGGCTTTACTCAGGTTCTAAAATTAACAATTCCTATGTATGAAAATACATAGGAATTGTTAGCTGAAAAATTCAATGAAACCAGTTTGAAGTTTGCAACTTCAACGGTTATTGAGATAATGGGAAAATATTATAAAAAACGCATATTTTCAACGATCAAGGGTTGTAACTGGATAATGAATCATAAATTTGTATTTTTAATAAAAGTTGAAGAGAGTCGGATTCTAAAAAAAAGTTGAATGGCGGCGATTTTGTAAATCTTACCTATTGCTATAAATATTGTATTTCATTGTATTATCACTTTGTATTACCGGTATGACAAAAACTCTTCATTACAAGTCAAGTAAGCCTTAATGATTCTTGAAAATTTATAATTTCTGGTTTCCTATTCTATTTTTTGTTTAGGGTGTTAATTATTTTTGTGCGAAGAAATAGAATTAACCTACTTTTCAGTTCTCATGCAATGGAAGTCGAAGTACACCTAAAAATTTCTTGACTTATGTTTATGGTTTACCTGACTTACAGTAACAGGCATTTATTAGTGAAGAAAAAACAGATTGAACTTATTTGAGTGCTTATAGATTAATTGAGTGCTCATTCCTCCTTACACGTTCCAAGTAAATGATCAGTATATGAAATTAGATTACTGTTTTATTTCAACTTATTACAGTTTTTGAATTATTCATTCTCATATATTGTACTTAAATATATTGTATAACAGGTGTTTGAGACTTTGTGAAGCAAAAAACGTGTTTTTAGTCATTTTAGATGGAATAAATAAATTCCCTAAAATTCCCTGGAATTTATGAGTTTCCTAGCTGATGTAACCTACTGACAACTGATTTAAAGCATGTATTGTCTCATCTTGTTTCTAAAACAGCATTTAGGCATAGCTAGATGACAACTCTGATAGACAGAATCAGCTGTTGGAGCGCACAACGAGCAGACGAAACCGTCCAACTTTTTGTGTCAGCTGATGAATTATTTACTGGTAAAATAATTTAAATTGTAAACACCATTATCAATCCCTGGTATATTACTCACTAGTAGAATAAAAATTGTGAACTATAAATCGAAAAACTTCAATTCTAATTCATTTTTGTTTGCTTCAGGTTCAGTGTATTTTGACACATCAAAACTGTCCAACTATGGTAAACTGGTGACCATAAATAATATGGAAGAAACGAGTGAAGATGAGGAGACGAGTAAAGGTAATAAACACAAGAAATCGCCAAAGGATTTCGCCATTTGGAAGGGTCATAAGGAAGGAGAACCTTATTGGGAGAGTCCTTGGGGAAAGGGTGTTCCGGGATGGCATATTGAATGCTCAGCGATGGCTAGGTAACTTGAATTATTTCATTTCTGATTTCCAATAATATGTTTCGACTCAGTGACCATTTGGCTCTATTTTTATTATTCTACTATCATTGAATAAACTATAGTCTGTCCAAGCAAAGAAGACCCTCTGGCAAGATGGGAAAATGGCTCCAGCGCGGTTAATATTTGTTCAAGAATTATACATTTTGTCTCAAATTGTAGAGCAGAAAGCTTTCTACAATTTGAACAAATTTTATAAATTTTGAACTGTTTTTGACCGAGCTGGAGTTATTTTCCCATCTTGCCAGAATATCTTCTTTGCTTGGGTAGACTATACAAGTCATGATACCATTGAATGAACTATCAATTGTGTTGAATGTAAAAGCAGATAGCGGGGTTGTGATTGAGAAAATAGTACATTACGCCACAAGCCTTGGAAGTGAACGTTTACGGTATGAGGATAGTTTCCCGGGCGAGGCTTGCCGAGCCTGGGAATAATTCCGAATACCGTAAACAAACTTCCTAGGCGAGTTTGCGTATATTTCTTTTCGCCTCACTTCAGATAAGCATTATCAATCAAATTTCATTTAATCAATACTTCACGATTAACAATTCAATCTGAATGAGGTTATAGCGATTGCTGATTCAAACTGATAACTGAATAGGTTAAAAAGGTGCACTGTCACCCGATCTAGCGGACGGCTTGATAACTACTACGTTAATCCTGTCAGCTGCTGTTGTCCACGCACGGAAAGAAAGTCCCCGCATGGAAAGGAAGTCTTACCGCTCGAGGACAACAGCTGACTGTTTGCGTATGTAAATGACGACTTTCAAGTCTACATAGGGACCGGTAAGCAGCTTCTTTCTGTGAAGTGTGGCGAAAAGACTTTAATCTTCTTCCAAGTAGATATATAGGATGATAGTCTATATGTAACATATTATTTATCTTCTTATTGGAACTTCTTGAAAGGAAATTTTACCATGGATTCATAGCTTAACCCACTATTCTGATCGAATTTTCTTTCAAAATGAAACACAATACTATTCAATATTATTCTTGATACAATTGGAAGTAATATAAATGGAAGGCTGTTCATCAAATAGCGTATATGAAACTCGTCAACCTGTATTTAATGTTGATGAAACTGTATATATTGTATGTATCAAGTCACTTCACTCAGTCACCCTATATCCTATATCCTACAGCCCTCTGTGGGCCTGGGGCTCCACCACGTTTCTCCTTCATCCCAGTCAATCCTGACACAACTCCTTCCAGTTCCTCACTCCTGTGGCGCGCGTGGCGAGCCTGACAGCGGTCTCTTGAATTCGCTGCCACCACCAGGTTCAAAGGGTCCTGGGCCCTGTTTATTTAAGTTGTGATAGATAAAATAAAACACTTGCGAACCTTTTAAATACCATCCATTATATTATAAAAATGACACCTTTCTCTCTCTCTAGTATATCACTCTAAATTCCTCCTCAACACCATCCAACCATCTCTTCCTTGCTCGACCTCGTCTTCTAGGTCCATCAATTCCTCCATCCAGTGCCGCATTCTGAAGCCTTTGATTATTCATTCTTCTAATCAACAATGCGGTTTTTTCTATCAATTTCAGTGCGATATTTGGCTCGAACATCGATATACATTCAGGTGGCATCGACTTGAAATTTCCTCACCATGAAAACGAGGAAGCCCAAAGTTGTACCTACCATTCTTGTACACAATGGATTAATTATTGGCTTCATGCTGGTAAGTTACACTCTCCAAGATTGGTAATTTTTTTGAAATCATGATTTTTCGTTATGTTCTCCTTTATTTATCGATTGAGGACTTCACCACACGCTGATAAATCGACTCGATCGAATAGATTCGTAGATGCATTTCGATTCATTGTTAACGTCGGTCCACAAGTTGATGAGTCGACTTATGCATTTACACATGTAATTCATCTCAAGATAGGGAGGTAGGTATCTATTACTACAAAACATGGGCACATGTCGAGCACAAGATGCAATAGAAGCATGTAGTGGTATGGAGCAACAGCAATTAAAAACCAACTGACCAGAGTGCGTTGCTCTATTCAGCTCCGTCTTTCCATTGCATCTTGTACTCGACATATGCCCGTGTTATATACTTGTAGAAATGAAAATCCACGTATAGCTAACTAATGTATAGATAGACTTGGTGAAGTCACCTTATCAAAGTGTCGTCAAGCCCGAAAATACTTGAGTGTATACTTGAGAGTGTTTTTTCACAATGTAATTCACTGAAAATTATCAATGAACAATTCATCTTTTGAGTTCAAGTTACATAATCGTGAAGATCAATTTTTAGACAGCTTCTACTGAGCAGAAAAGCTTTAAGAGGGTCTTCAACTTTCCCATTCGTTTTTCTGAGTGTGATGCCCTCATAGGCTCCTAGCCCTGTGCATGGTGATGAGACAGATGATTCTGCGAGATGACTTCTACTTTTCAGACAGTCGGGACCGACGACTTATCGTCTCCCCCGATAGACGGAAATTCAAAGAATACTAATGGAATAAACTTAATTAACCTAATTTAGAAATTTACTCTAGTGATGTAACTATCGTCTTTCGGAGGAGACGATAAGCCGTCGGTCCCGACTACCTTAAAAGTAGTCGTCATCTATCATCCGTTCATTACCCACGCACAAGCCTATGAGCTCATGTGGGCTTCACCCTCATAAACAAACAAACAAACAAACTTTATTGAAGCATATATGTTTTGCAACTATTCAAAAACTATATGTATTGCAATTGTTTATGTGACTTTCAAAGCTACTTATGGCATGTATTGTTGAATAAATAAATAAATAGAAATCTTCAAACGCATTGTATTGTTGATTTCAATCTTCTAAATAGATCTTTCTCAATTGCAGGTCATTTGAAATTCAAAGGGGATGAAAAAATGTCAAGATCACTGAAGAATGTTATGAGTATATCTGATATGCTTGACAAATATAGTGCTGATCACTTCAGAGTGCTTTGTTTGCTAACACGCTACAGGAGTAGTAAGTTATTGCGTTTACTTGTCACACAATTTTTCATCAATTCAAATCCTATTCGTAGAA
The DNA here is from genome assembly GCA_017141385.1 of Sogatella furcifera. Taxonomy (NCBI): domain Eukaryota; kingdom Metazoa; phylum Arthropoda; class Insecta; order Hemiptera; family Delphacidae; genus Sogatella; species Sogatella furcifera. The sequence continues at coordinate 16,335,694 of CM029555.1, forward strand.
GTATCGGTAAATATGAAAGAATTTCCAACTTTTCAAGCTGTGATAATACCTTTCGATTTCGATATTTCGATAATCGCCTTTCAATTTGATTAAATTGAATAAGGTAGACTTTTCAATATTATACAAAACTATTCTGTGATAAGATGCATACAAATAAAATACAATAAAATTCAATTGGGTCATGAACTTTACTGCTTTGATTTGTTTATAATAGCAGAGACAATGTATATTATATACATATATGATGACATGTATATTATATACAATGTATATTAGATACATTGTCTCTGATAATAGTTTTCACCATATTATGTTTATTGTTAACAAGCGATTTTGTCTACTCTGAAAACCTAGTTTCGTATGTTATCTGTAATAATGCTGGGATTGTTCTCTTATCGATGTACTCTCGCAGACAGCTCGCCGACTGTCCTGAGAGTACTGAGAATTAATCATAACAGTCATTCACCAACTGCCTTAATTTATTCTTTATTCTTTCTTTACAATTGCGACTTGGTTTCCAAGTATTTTAAGCAAAGGATGAATGAGTGATGATGAATGATGATCATGAAGGTTTAAGATGTAGGTTATATGTCTATCCACAATGTGTATTATTAATGAAATAACAAATCAAATGTATATAACCCGAATAAAATAACATGATTGTGTTTACAGGTATGGAATTCAGCGATGACTCCATGGTTCAAGCAATAAAAATCTGTAAGAAGATTGAATCGTTTCTGGGCAAGTGCAATGCTTACATTAATGGACAATTTGGTCATAATGTGGTGATTGATGAATCATCACTATTGCAAGTAGGTGGGAAGCATTTTATAAATCTACATTCAATATAATTATTATTATATGAGTATGAATTTGATTTTTACGCCTTTTCAATAGTATTGATTTATGAAAGGTCTATTGATGAACGTCCATCACTTGGGATTTATTCAAGCTCTGAAATATCAAGTTTATCAGCTATTTTTTTATCATATTTTATTATTATTCGTTTATTCACTTCAAAATGCTATCAATGAATAAATGAATATTCAATACAAGATATGATAATATGTATAGCTGACACCAAATAGTTAGGCGGTTTCATCTGCTCCTTGTGCGCTTCCACAGCTGACGTTGTCATAGGCTGAACGCGCACTGGTACGACTCAGACCAGACCAAGACTCAGACCAGACCACAGCACTGGTCTGATGCAGTCAGACCAAGCTCAGACCAGACTCAGACCAGACCAAGATCATGATAGAAAACATATGATTAAAATCATTGCATGTTCAAGCAGTTCCATCATTAGCAAAGAGATAGCGCCAACTTCGTTTTAAATTTGTATCAATCATTCACGGGTAATTTAAATAATGGAATTCTGAGATTGACCACTGTTATAACATAATAACCATCTATCATTTCTCAATGAAGAAATGATAGATGGTTATGGTTATAACCACGAGATCATAGGACCAGTCTCTGAATTTTGGAAATAGCTACCGTACCAAAAGGATGGTAAAAAATTGTTTGAATTTTAACTACATCTTTATTACAGTGGAACGCCGATTATACAAACTAATTGGGACCGGGATCAATTCAGATAAGCAAAAATTTGGATAATTGGACATGTAATTGTACTGTATTAAAGAAAAATAATGTGTTAAACTTTATTACATTTGAAAAGTACAGTGTAGTGATGTTAAATTAATATGAAAAGCAAAACACATACCACTGTACTAAACTACGGTATAGTAAATACAATTAAAAAAAAAGTAAGAAAAGTTACGATCACGTCGTAAACGTTTTTGATTTATTACTATGCTTTTAAGACCGATTCGGATAATTGACAATTTGGTTAATCGGCGCTCGGATGATCGGCTTACTACTGTATATTATTAAAGCGAGCTTGTCCAAATGAACCTTATTGAAGTGCCCTTATCTTTCACTATACAGCACTTCACCTTTTCGTGGCACGAGCAGCCAGTGATTAGAACCTATTGTTTAAAATTTGATACATCCATTACCGGTACAAAAAAGGTTGATGTTTATAACATTTTACTACTGAATTTACATGATTGATCAAAAGCCTGGCTGGTGTTGAAAATAATATTGATTACATAATAGAGTCGTAATTAAGAATAACTATTATTACAGAATTCAAAACGCATTTAATTCTATTGTACACACTTACAATATGTTCGTATAGTTACTCTATATTATATATAGTATGTATGTTAGTATAGTTATTATTAATTAACTAACTAACCAATAGTTCGTATAACACTGTACCGCATCGTTCGCTCGCCTATCCACCTGGACCCTGGTAATATCAGGAGTGTCAATAGGACAGATAGGATCGCTTCGCTCGCCTGCAAATTCCAATTAAAACTGACTCGCTTTGTATACTCATATACAGTGGCGGTTGCAGATCCAAAAACGTGGAGGGGCAAGGACTCAGATCCAGGGGTGATTTTTAAGTTAGCTGGTGAAGGGGAGGGGTTGGTGTTTATGATATAGTCTGGGGTGCTCCCTTCTCCTTTCTTCAGGAAAAATACTGTTTTCCAATATAGTTAAAATAATTACTCACTATTAAATTAATTTCATTTTTTATTCTCATACGATATGCCATCATCAAACGTATTGTAGAATGAAGAATATGTTAGAATTTATAAAATAGGGTCCATGGGTTCCACCCAAAAAATTCATATAAAAGGTCTGAAATACTATATTTTCAAGACGTTTTGGACCTTATTTGTAGTAGAAATCGGACAGCTTCTTCAACTGAAGTACTATAACAAATAATTATAGATGAGGACACTTACTTGGTTTTATAAGTCAATATGGACCGTACATGTATTATATACGATAGAGATGAACCCATAGAGTACTAAACTCTATTTTATCTTGAAATAAAAAATCACAGATCAAGTACATATCTACCTTGAAAAACATGGTAGGCTGCTACCATTTAGTAGGTGAAAAATGTTTTAAAAAAATCTATGAAAACTGGGGGGGGGGGGGGCAGCTGCCCACCCAGCCCAGGCCTGGAACCGCCACTGCTCATATAACTTAACAGGATCTTTTTGATTTCAAAAATTTTCAACAAACAATTCTAAATTCAATCTGAACCTGTCTAATAAATTTTTACATTTTCTCCCAATTGGTTATCGAAAAAAGCAAAGAAAACTAAGGAACCCTAAATATTGGGCGTATCCCAGCGGAATTTCAAAAAGCTGTTCTGAGAGTGCTTTTTAAAGTCCAACCGAACATGCCATGAATGAGTGCCATTTCGCGAATTGTGAATAGATAAATTTAGATATTCAATAGGTAATTAATAAAATAGATAATTGACTAAGGATCAAAATATGCAATCCGCGATGCATCTTAAACTTTTGAAAACCTGATTACGGGCGTATTATCAAAAGGATTTGAAAAAGCATTTCTAGAATTGATGTGAACCTAAATTGGTGTCAGTATTGTAGAGAATTTCTATAATTTATTAACATTTTCTCTTTTGTACTCGTCTATTAAGTGTTCAATCTGATTTCACCTGTTCTTTTCTTAGAAAGAAAAATAGATCTTGTAGAATGATAAGAACAAATGGATCTCATGCATAGATTAACGTGAACGAATAAAACAGGCACGGACTGGCCAACAGCAGCCAGTGAGCCGGTGCACCCTTCAATCGTACGCCCCTTGCGCCCTCGTGTGACGATATCATCACCAGTATTATTCTAATGATAATTAATTTCATCAATTAGACATTTCATGATATCACTTTGTTGATCATTAATCAAGTAATGAGAATCTATAGAATTCAATGTTCTTATTTTCTCATTTGAATTTCCAATTACTTTAAAAAGTGATTGTATGAAAAAAGTGTAGGCCAATGAAAAAATTATACTGTAATAAAAAAGTGAAGTAATTTGATAATGAATTGAAACTTGAAAATTTCCAGTAAAATTATTTTTAAACCTATCAAAAATTTAGAGTATTCAGCTCAATGTATTGAAGTTCAATTTCGAATTTTGAAAAATAGGACATTCAATGGTAAGCTTTATTATAAACTAATAGAAACAATGAAAAATTGGAATGAGTTGTTTGGAATTTTTCAAGAAATAAAAGCAGTGTATACTACAGTTTGTTTGTCAATGGCTCAACAGCCCAAGAAGGGCCTAGGCCTACGAGCTGGTTGCCAGTTTCATATTCACTCCACTATACAGTCAGTCCAAGCAAAGAAGACACTCTAGCAAGACGGGAAAACGACTCCAGCCCAGCCAATACCTGCTCAAAAGCCATAAATTCGAAAACAGAACCCACAGGCCCCCAACCAACACCGACCAAGCCGAAAGACATTCCCCCACCCCGAAAGAATGCCATCTCCTCCCAAACAGACCACACAGCAAGCGAATATTCATCAACTAGGATAGAGGTAACGTGTGGTCAGCACGGTGATCCTCTCAACCATAAGCTAGTCTTCACAACCAAGAGAAGGCGCAGAAAACCTCTAAATAAAATGCAGTTAATCAGTTAGAGTGTAATGCAACAATAATTACTATTTCTCCTGAGGAGGGAACGACAGCCAACCTCCCAAAAGAGGTCATACTACAAGGAGTGTATAGGCCTAGTACTACATATTCAATCCACATTCTTCTTATTTCCCCCTTTATCAATCAAAATTCCTTTTTACCATTTTCGAAACGTACTGAATCACATGAACAAAAATTGCTCCTACTTTCACTTGCTATTTTTCTCTATTGTCAAAGAAGCCAAAAAGGCTTTTCATAATTGAATTCCTGTATGATGAGAAATTAATTGTGATGTTCAATAATTTTCTTCAATGAAAAATGACAAAGAAATTCCATTTTCAAGCTTTCAAACATCAATAAAGTTCACCATCAACAAAACATTCGAGGTCAAAATTTAATTTTTATCTAAAGACGACTCCCGAACCCCTCAATTTTATGGGCTGAGACTAACCCCCCTCCCTGATCAACCAACCCCCTCAAGGATGCGCCCTTTCATAAGTGGAAGGCATCGCCCTTTTAGGAGTCCGAGTCCGGCCCTGGAATAGAAGTTAATATACATAATGAATTTATAGATATTAAGAAATAGTACAGACTTCGCCTATTTTTTCTATCCTAGTTATATTAATAATAATTTGTATTGTATTATCAATAGAATAATAAGATAGATGAATAAAATGGAATTTTAGTCCACTTTCTTATCTATTTCTTATTAGAAAGAGTTTTTTTCACTTTTCCTCTAATTCTATAATTTTCTACATTTTAATGCGGTCTTCTATATTTTTTTCATCTTTCCTTCTTATCTCTTTGATTTCATAAATTAGCCGTTCAGCATCAAATATTTCAAAAGACATTTTGAGAGAAATGAGAAAAAAATGAAATGATACAAAAGATGACTATTCCGTTTCGTGAAAAGCAACACAAATTTGAAAATGAATGTACACCAGCTGGTCTGATGTTTGGTCTTGCCAGACCAGAAAAAAATTTGTGGTCTGGCCTGAAACGCAATTCTCCTATCTTCCAATGTTTTCTCTGGCCGTAGAGATTTGGTTCCAAATTTGGAATGGTGGCCGCGCTAGTGTGCCTTTAACATTGAAAGTATACAGCTGTGGTCTGACTCTGGTCTTGCGTTTGGTCTGGTCTTGGTCTGACTAGTGCGCGTTACTTCATGTGATCTCCATTTGATCACGTGTAATTCCATGTTTCTCTGGCTGCAAGTTGGTCTGGTCTGAGTCTTGGTCTGGTCTGAGTCGTAGCAGTGCGCGTTCAGCCATAGAGTTGTCATTCAGCTATGCCTAGATAATGATATTGGAAACAGCAGATGCTTTACATCAGCTGTAAGTATGTTATATCAGCCAGGAAACCGTCCTACATTAAGAGCTCATCCATGTATTATGTGTGGAGTATCAAGTTGAAATAGCTCATTGTTATGCCATCATTAAGAACAGAGTGTCTTGATTTCAGAATTTGTGTTTTATATTATGTATTGAGAGGCTTAAAATTCTCCTTTGAGCGTCATCATTGCGTCTTGAGAATATATAAAACTACTATTTATTGTTCTTTGCAGTTGTGCTATCATTTCTAATAACTTTCAATTTTTCTTCCCAGGCTTTGAAAAATACCAAAGATGGAATGCGTCTTTCGTTCTGTGACGATTTTAATACAGCCAATGCAATGACTGATCTGATGGACTTGATTTCTCTCGCCAATAAAAATCTTGATCAAAAGATTGTCGATGAAAATCTGAATCCTATCACTGTATGCAGTAGCTTAGCTGTAATAGGCGCTGTAAGAAATTTCGTACAAGATACAATAAATGATTTGGGTCTCACAATTGGTAAAGAAAAGGTGAGTGGTAGTATGGTATTGATATAAGAATTATTGATTACCGTTTCTTATCACAAAATTCACTATTTCGAGAGCTGATCCGTATAGCTGGGGATTCTCTCGTTCCAATATACTTTCGCAGACTACTCACCGACTGTCCTGACCGAGCTGAGAATTGATAACAGTCATTCGCCAACCGCCTAATATATAGTTACGTGAATGTCATTATTATTTATTGTTACAATTGCAACTTGATAGCAAGTATTTTAAGCAAGGGTGATAATGAGTAATTGAATGATGCTGTTAACATGGTAAATGAAAGATTATGAAAGTTTACATTTTTACTTAGAAAAAAAACTTTGCAATTTAAAAAAATTCTTAATTTTGATGGAAGTTCACTGTTCACAATGAATATAAAAAACAAATAGAAATGTTCAAAAACATTGTAAATTTTCAATTAACTGGAAAATTTTCAGAGCAAAATAGAACCAAACTAACAAGAAGCCATTGCAGTTGTCATTGATTGATGTACCGGTACCTTTTTCCAATGAAATTGATAGTCAATAAAATTTGAAGTTAGAAGAGTTTGAAATTAGAGAGGTTAAAATTGGATGTATTGATGAAGCTTTTTAAAGGAGCGTTTGTAGTGCAATTGAGTGAGTAGTGATTGGTTATTGAGATTGTTGTGATTTGTGATTGTTATGAGAATCCATTACTTATAACACACTAATGATAGTTTGATGCTGATGGTCATGTTTCTAATTTACGATTTGTGCCACATTTATCAACTCATTCGTCTGCTTAAGCAGATTTATACATCAGACACAAAAAAATGCGTTTGGCGAATGTCTGTTATCAATGCTCAGCTCTGTCAGGACAGTCTAAAAGCAATCTACGAGAGCGAAGCTATTCAGCTGATGCTGCTCTTGACTCGATATGTTCTCGCAGATTGCTCTCGAATTACTGTCCTGACAGAGCTGAGCATCTATAACAGTCATCCGCCAACTGCCACTTTCTTTGGCATCTGCTATTCTATCTATAATGATAATGATTCGTTTGCAATAGTATCTGCTTCTGATTTATTGAATTTGTGTTGTATTTCATACTAAGGAAGTGTAATCCAAAGTATATTTTTATTTCCAGATCACATCAGAAACCTCCTCTGATTTAAATTCACAAAATAGGGGTCTGTTGATGTCGAATGTTGTTGATCTTTCAGTAGCGTTTCGTCGTGATGTTAGAAATTCGTTGATAAAATTCAGTCCTGAGGTGAGTGTCTTGAGGCTTTGAATTTCGAAAATTTGAATAATTATAATACAATCATTTCAATGTTATCCATCTACAAGCAATTATTGCCATATTCCAATATTGGCAGAGAAAGTTTGATGAGTTTTAATCATTCAACTTAATGTAACACTAGCTCTTGATTTTTTAAATCTCAACAATACTCATTACCGTAAAAATCACAGAGTTAAGACATCTGAGCAATTTTATTAAGTATTAATTCAATTGTTCTCCTATCACTGGATTATCAATTAATCCATTATAATTCTTTAATCATTTCAAACTTTTAATAATTTTGTATATCGTTTCTCATTCAGATTCTGTTTCATAATCTCTCTCACTATACACCTCCTATACTTGTTTGAATTTCCACATATCCAGTGTCATTCTCATTTATACTATTGTAACTTTGTATGATAAGATTTTTGAATTCTACCTCAGAGGTAAGGACTGAATTGGAATTTTCATTTAAGCCATTTTCAAATTTTGTTACCGCTTTCAGTCTGTCCTGACAGAGCTGGACATCAATATCAGATATTCGTCATCCTATAAATTAGTATAATCAGCTATTCTTGAATATTATGAAGAGTTGTAGCGTTTAATTGAGTTTTAATTTATTTTGAATGTTGTGCGTTCATGGAATCTTAATAGTCAACATTTCAATTCCCATAATTATTATGTTGCTAATTTTGTTTCAAATTTCAGAACATCAAAGAGCAGAAGAAAGAGTTTTTCAAAATATCAGATACCTTCAGGAACGACATGCGAGCGTATGGGATTCTTATAGAGGTATAAACCCTTATTCTCCTTCTTATTCAATAATATGGAAAAATAGTAATCTAGTAGCTCATTCATGATGCGATTTAATTATACTATCAAGATAAATCTTGAACTCCTATACGAAATGTTCCATTCATTGTGTCAATCTGCTTCCCCCTATTCATGAATTGGTTTAAATTTGTATTAATTATCCCTATATTATGAAATACTGTATGAACTTTCCAGCTCGATTTACTCGTATATTTGTTCTACCACTTTTTCTGAGGGTAATGCACACATGAGCTATTAGGCTTGTGCGAGGGTAATAAGAGGTTTAATGATGAGAGACGATGTCTAATTTTTGATAGTTGGGGCCGACGGCTTATCTTCTCCTCTGAAAGATGGTGTTTCCATATCTATATGTGATTGTGCTGTGGTCAAATAATTTTGCTCCGGTCAGGATTCTTGTGTTATCAACTTTAAATTTCTTTTTTTTCTGAATAATCAACATGAAACCAACCTCAATTACAATCATAATCAAAAACTAATATTTCTCTTTTTTATAAAATGTCTGTACAAGCATAGAAGACATTCTGGCAAGATGAAAAAATTACTTCAGCTCGGTCAATATTTGTTTAAAAACTTCAAATTTGGTCTCAAATTGTAGATCAAAATGTTTTCTACAATTTTAGACCAAGTGTATAATCTCTCAACAAATATTTACCGAGCTGGAGTTATTTTTCCTTTTTGCCAAAATGTCTCCTTTGCTTGGAAAGACTATTGAATTTGAAATTTAAATTCTATTTCCTCAATATTAATACTTTTTCTATATTTCTTTCACAGGATCACAAAACAAGCAGCACGTGGAGATATATAGACGCTGATACTGAAAAACCAAAAAGTTGAGAAAATTAAAGAGGACTAACCAGTGGTGTGTATTCATCTTGTTTTGAAGATTCCTCAGAACATTAGTATTGATTCCTCAACCAAAGAAGACATTCTGGGAAAATGACTCCAGCTCGGTCAATATTGGTTCAAAAATTATATTTTTGGTCTCAAATTGTAGATGAGGATGTTTCCTACAATTTGAGTTCAAATGTATAATTTTTGAACCAATATTGACCGAGCTGGATTCATTCTCTCACCTTGCCAGAATGTGTTATTTGCTTGGACAGACTATAACTATGCAACATCTTCAAGTTGACAAGTTGATATGCTCCAAGGAGGTTCACCTTGATATGAACCTCCTTGATATGCTGTAACTACTCTTACTTTTGGAACTCGTTTATCGTTTATTCACGAGTCGAACGGGAAAAGTACAGTGGAGTTCACTAGCAAGAAAATAAGTAACCGAAAATATTCTGAATTTCAAGCAAATCTTTAGTATCTACACTACTAGTACATGATATGACCCGGGCTATTCTTTTTAGTATCCTACTTGTAGGAAGCGCTTTTTGTGCTAATTGTAATAATTTGCTGTATATTTTTGTGATAATAATAAAGTATTTCAAGATAAGTTACTTATAACTCTCGTGATTTACTAGATTGACTTAAGATTCTCCCCCATAAGAAATACACTATTCCTAAAAAATTGTGATAAGTACAGTTTCAGACCAAGCGTCTTATTGTCTCTCAATCATTCAAAAATGCCTGTATCAATAAATGAATGAATGAGTTACGGGCCCCTCATCATTAAGGTAGGTTTTCAATACAAAACACGGACACAAGATGCAATAGAAACATGGAGTTGTATTGAGCAACGCACACTGGTCAGCTAATTTTTATTTGCGTTGCTCCATACAACTACGTGATTCCCTTCTATGGGTAGGGTTCGATTAGTCCAGTTTTTCCTGTACTAATCGAGGCAGTGTATTTCAATGAGTCTAGAGGTTTGATTAGTACAGTAAAGTTGTTTTATTAGTCAGTATGTGCAAGTGCCTCGATTAGTCCAATTTAGCCAATTCATGCGACCCGCTGAACCGGTTATTATATGTGGAATCAACTACTTCACTCTCTCAGCATTACACTAGAGACAAAGGAATTCTCGTTTTGATGCTGCCACAGTCTGCCGTAGGCAAAAGTTATCGATCAGTTCAAGTAGCTTGCAAACTCTGACGTCAGGGCTGATATGATAGCCCAGTGAAATAATGGTAGTTTTGTCAGGCAAGTGGTGAGAAAGCTTTTTTCTCAATCCTTTCATATGTATTCCAGTACGCTGAATCCGAAAATTGAATTTTTTGCTGTCCTAGGGTGCGTCTTCACCCTTAAAAATTAAAAAAAAACTTAAATTTCGGTAAATTTTTGTTTCTGATTTTTCAATTGATATTTTTCATTCATAGTCAATGAAATTACTTGGAAAATTTGAGGTCACACGTTGAATTTTGAATTGTTTTAGAGCTGATAAGTACCAAGTATCAGCTCTAAAACAATAGATCAAAATTCAACGTGTGACCTCTAATTTTCCAAGTAATTTCATTGACTTTAATCTATAACTGAATATATTTTTTCATAGATGAAAGGGGTAGATTCTGTCTTTTAAAATTGAAGTCGAAACTTTGGATTTCACTACAAGTAGGCTTACTTGGAATATAAATGAATGTGGTCTTGTGAAAACTCTTGTATCATAGGAATGATGGAATGATAGGTATGATCAATTTCGTATAAGTTGCATTCTCTATTTTATAAATTAGAGGACGGGAAGTGGGTTACTGGTAGGAAAATAGCCACGAGAAAAATGAATAAATAATAATATATTTTTATTTCTCAGTACGCAAAGTACAAATAAAACATAAAACCTCTACGAAATGTATATAATTAGGTACTCGCTCCACGTCAGAGTTTGTAATTAATTTTGGCTCCACAGTTTAATTTTTAAGAGAGCGAAAGTTAGCCATTAATATGAATGTTCAGCTAGGTATTTGAAATCTAAAATTATATTTGCTATAATTCCTGTATTATTTACTACTACCGTGCTAAGAATCAATATATTATGTAGGCCTACTACTAAATACCTACCATAAGTACCGTATTCATTTTTGTATAGTTTATTTCTCAAAAAATGTTGGATTAAAAAACAAAATTAATTGAAGATCAAAGGATGTTTGGATTATTATTATTATTTTGCATTCCAGTAAAAGTTTTTTGTAAAGTATCGATGCATTTGACTAATAATTATTTTCTTGAAAATCAAAAGAATAGAAATAAATTCAAGAATAATTAAAAATGATGAAGTGAAAACTCAGTCAAGTTTTCAACAATTAGAACAATTAATTAATCTCTATATATAAAAGCGAAATGGCACTCATTCATTCATTCACTCTCTCATCAGCAGAACTGAAAATCTACCAAACCGAATGCGTTCAAATTTGGCAGAATATGTTCAGTTGGACCTCTAGACGCCTAATAAGAACGGGTTTTTGAGACTTCCCAAGGATAGGCCAAATATTTAAGTTTTTCTATAGATTTTCGCCATTTTCTTAATTTTTTCGAAAACCAATCGGTAGAAAATGTTGATATGTGGTGGGCAGGTTCAGATAGGGTCTAGAAATGTTGTGTTAGAATATTTTTGAAATCCGTTCAATGATTAAGCAAGTAATCAGTTTTTCAAAATTGTAGATGTATTGCGGGTTGCATATTTTCCACATTGATACGACCAATCCTTACTGTAAATTCAATGGTTTAGGGAGATTGTGGATGAACCAATTTCAGAGATATTGAATCAAGTTTCAAACTATGTCCGATATAATTCCCAAGGTTACGCTCAATATTAGCATTTTACTATTTTTTGGAGTTTTTCTTAGATTTTTCGAGAACCAATTGGCATAAAATGTTGAAATTTGGTAGACACGTTCAGATTAAGTCTAGAAATGCTGTGTTCAATAAATTTCGAAACCCTTCAGAGGTTACGCCTGTGATAAGGTTTTACAATTTTTGGAATCTGCACTTTTGTTTATTTCACCCAAGTTGAGCCAAGGTAATAGTACAACTAATTCAGAACGATTACTGGGAAGAACGCTGTTAAGTGATATGATGATCAAAGCAAATCATTTCGAACGGAAATTGTAGGCGAGCTACAGTGAGCCTGTTTGTCTTAGCTGACACATAGAGAGGTTTTGCAGGCGAGCGAAGAGAGCATGTTTGACTCACTGACACTGCTGATACTATCGGGGGTCCAGGGGGCGGAGAAGGCGAGCGAAGCGAGCCTGATGGCTAGTAATTATTATAATTGAAATAATATTAACTAATTATTATAATAATAGATAGATAATAATTAAAACTGAGAAACGGGATGGAGAGTGAAAGAGATAGTAAAATGAGAGAAGAGAAGGAGAGAACACGAAGAAGAAAGTGGAAGAGAGAGTAAAATGAATGAAGAGATAGAGGGAGTAAAATGAGAGAAGAGAGAAAGATGAGGATGGAGGGGTCATAAAAGTGAAGAGACATGAGAATAATAGGAGAAGAGATGAAAGAGTTACAGAGAAGAGGTTGCAGAGAGAGTGACGAGAGAAAAGATAGAGAGAGAATTAGAGAGAAGAAAAGAGAGAATGAAATGAGAGAGGAGATAGAGAGAAGAGGTAAAAGAGAGGGAAAGAGAGTGTAAAAAGAAAGAAGATGAATAGAATAACTTTATCCATGTACATTAATTATTGATAATAAAATATGACTACTTCGTTACAGCCTTGAAACGATGAAGTTAGGACAAAGTTCTGCCTTACATTTAACCAACAGGAAAAAGAGACCGATATGAGTAATTAATCTAATTTGATTAAAGCGGAAAGGCACTCATTTATGGAGTCTGATGGAAAGGAATCATGGAAAAATTCTACTAAAAACAGGAACATTCCTCTCCATATTAGTGTCCTCCCCATAAGAATTCAAGTCAATCTGACAACAAACAAAAAAGTTATTCATATTTTTCGGATTTTATGTTTTTATACAATGAAAACTTGAGACGTTCCGTGTGATTTACCTGGATCAGTGGTCACCAATTAAGTTTCATGAAGGTCCGTTTCAAAGTGTACCATCCCGGAAATTTTTTTGAAAAATTGATAGGTTTACTACATTAATTTTAACACCTTACCAAATTATTCAAATATTTGGGATAGTTATTACTCTGTATGTATTTTGGTTTTAATTTTATTCAAATATATTGAAATTTGATACATTGATGTATTAAAATAAAAATAAAGTCCCTTATTTCAATCGGATTTGGCAATAAAAATTACTCTATTGTTTATTATATTTATATGAAGAATGAATACTTATAAAATTGTCAAAACTATTCTCAAATTAAGTCTATACCAATTTGGCTATTGAAATTTCAAGATAAATTGAATTAAACGTATGACTAGGCGTAAAATAATTGGATAAAACAATGCACCAATATTAAATCAATAGCTAACGATTAATTGAAAAATAAATAAAAATCAAACACCCTTTTTTGAAAACTTTAAAATTATAAAAAACACATACATGTTTCGGGAGCTAAGCCCATTCTCAATGTGGATAAAAATAGTTATCCTTTTAAATAGTGATAACTATTTTTATCCACATTGAGAATGGGCTTAGCTCCCGAAACATGTATGTGTTTTTTATAATTTTAAAGTTTTCAAAAAAGGGTGTTTGATTTTTATTTATTTTTCAATTATTTTAAACAGCCCTAAGATTTAAAGTTCTTTATTCTAACGATTAATATTGAGAGTTATGCTAGATTTCGCTCAAATTGGAAGAACTACAGTACCTCTTTTCTAATTGGGTTCCACTACTGGTGTTCATACATTGTTCTGTTCAGTGCTTAATTTCTAAAAAAGATATATCTGAATAAGAGATTTCTAAAAAAGAGTGAGCAAGCGGTAGGCTTACCAGGGGAAGGGGAGTCCCCGGGAAATTTTTGAAAAATCACACTTGAATTGGAGCGTTTTAGCAAATTTGAGCAATGTTTTGTAGCTGTTTTTTATGAAACTAATAATACAATTTAAAGAATGACGCCGCTCAGGAAAAAGGTATTCTTGGGAAAAAAGGTATGGGAGCGCCGCTCCCACGCGCTCCCCCTGAAATCAAGCCCTGGTTCTGTTTCTTTCTTAATAATTCAATTTCATTTAGACTTTAGGAGGTTTCTTATGGATTTTTTGTTTTAGGACTTATTTTAATTTTTTTTCCGTTGAGATCGGTATGGCATCGCGGTCAGCACAAATTTAGCTTGCGGTCCGGATCCGGACCGCGGTCCGCCATTTGGTGACCACTGACCTAGATAATGAACTAAATTTGGACTGCTCATTTTATTTTTATTATCAAACTGATAACTGATTATTTATTGATATTTTCGCATTTCTGAACGCAGCATTGGGTTTATGAAGAGTTAGTTCCTTAAACATATATCAATACAGATAGGTTTTTTAATCGTAAAGATCTTCACTAATTAACAATTTTATTTTATATAAGCGTATATTCTTGACAATGATTTACGCTTTCACGATGTATAATTTAAATACTTTCAATCCAATAATATCTTAGTGGATTCGTAAATATTTCTTTGTTTTGAAATTCGCCTCATGTGAAGGCTTTAACTCCAGAACTTAACCCACTCAGCCACGGCCTGTCACGGCCAGCCACTCAATACAAAAAATTATGGTAAATAAAGTCACATATCGAGAGCCAAATTTAAAGGTTTTTTGGTTCATCAGATTTGTAATAGTGTGGAAATTGAAACTTATTATTGTAGTTTTTTGTGTGTTCTATATGTCTTTCTTCAGGTTATTGAACTGTTTAGAAAAGGGTTGGTGGAAGGGGGTTAGGAGAGGTATGACAGGGTCTGGGGAAGGCTTTTGGGCGGGAAGATTCAAACTAAAATTTAAAAGATAATATCAAATAGGGTGTGGGATTGGTATTGGAGTTGGTTATTTAGTATGTTGCTGGGCTGTGTTTTGTTGTGTTTGTAGATTTCATATTCTTCTATTGTGTTGAGTCTATGTCCTTTTTTCATGATGAGCAGTATGTCCAGATTGTTTTTTATATCAGTGTATGTGTGGTTGGTGTCAAGAAGGTGGTCTGCATAGTGGGATTGGGTGTGAGAGTGGGATATTGCACGTATGTGTTCATTGAATCTAGTTGTGAATGATCTGCCTGTCCGCCTTATATAAAAGCATGGACAGTCATTGCACTTAACTCTGTATGCTCCTGATTGTTTGTAGATGTCTGATGGTGGGTGGTGAATGAGCTGTCTATGAGTGTGGTGTTCAGTTTTGAAGGCAACCTGGTAATTATGTCTTTTGAAAATGTTGGCGATTTTGAGTGATTGATTGGAATGATATGTCAATGAGATGAATTTTTTGTCAGTGTCCTTGTTGGTCAGTCTGTCAGTTTTCTGTTTGATTTTTTGATCTCTTTTGATCTCTTTGAACTCTTTTCCCCACCTTCCCCCACCTTCCCCCACCACCCACTATCCACATATCCCAAATTCTCAGACCTGCAAGACCTCAGTATCTAGTTACTCCTTGTATGCTGAAGATGTGGCTCAGTGCCACGAAACGCGTCCAACAAGCATAAAAATCGTGAGTTCTGTTGTCAAAGTGAAAGTCACTAGTATCTACTAAGTTTTTAAGCTTACTATCATCAACAGTTCAAGTAGGATGAAGACAAAAGAAGAAATTGTTTAGAAATATTAAGAAATTATAAGAATGAACTTTGATCTTTGAAGTAATATTGTCCAGTGAGAGTTGATTATGTTCTATTTAAATTGCTAAACCACTGCTTATGTATCTGAAATGGTGCAATTTTCGTGTTTTTTTTAGTATCTGTTTCGATTTAATGTTGAAAAAGCCATACTGTACTCGGAATTGCACGAACATTGAACTCTTGAGAAATTTTGTTTGTTCAAATGAAAATTTTGCTCGTGGAGCCGGCCGGGTGTCGTTGAGAGTTGGAAGGGGAAATTTTCATTGGAAAAAGCAGAGAGTCTCGGTTCAGAGACGGTAGAAAAAGGATGTGATTCGTGGACAGGCCTCGGCTCTCTGAATGGAAATGTTCCTTTCGTCTTAGTCACAATCTGGTCACCCATCCAAAAGCAGTCCATAATTAATGCTTGCGGCTTAACATCAATCACCTAGCAATTGATTGCATTGGTTCCATGAGACAATATCATTTTACAGGACTTGAATCCAGTTTGATTGAACTGACTATAGTTCACTGGCGGCTCGTGCCCACTAAACAGGTGAAGTGTCCGTATCTTTTACTATACAGCACTTCACCTGATTCGTGGGCACGAGCCGCCAGTGCTATAGTTAGCAGTGCAACTGGCTGAAAGGGGTGGTTTGAAACATTTAATATTATTTTAAATGTATCAAATTGAAAATAATTCGAACCATATACACTCAGCTTAATAGTTTTTCATAAGATATAATCTTTCATACAAGATTAGGCTACTTACTGTTAGGAGTGACATTTAGACTATCGTCTGGCGAAACAAGCTGTATGGGTTGAGCATTTTCATCATTCAGTCGTTTGAGTTTCTCAAGCACTTCCAAGCAGTACTTGAACGTCGGTCTTGACTCTGCATGGAAGTTCCAGCATTTCAACATTAATTTATACCTGAAAATAATATTCATAATACTTTAAGTTCCATTTATAACCATTTCCAAGTTCCACATTATGTTATGTAGGCTATGCTCATCTTGGTCTACACTGAAGCTGTAATCTATACAGTTCAGAATGAGGGATATTTCCTATACTCACCTCAATACAAAACCATGAGTTTGAAAAATAGAGAGATGAAATTTGTTTATGTTTCTGATGAAACAACTCTTGTGTTGAAATGCGATTTAATAATGACGATCTTACAATGTGTGAATCAAGATTTAATTTGCCAAACGTAATTCACAATTTGAAGTTCTTCATACTATTTCAACACCGGTAATCACTGAACTATAGCCTACCCTACCTTTACTCCATTTAATATGTTTTCTCTAAAAATGATCAACTTAATTTCGAGCTCAATTAGAAATGTTGGAAGTCCATCGTATTATTTCAAGTGAACTATGATATTTCTACCCGACTTTCAAGTTTTTGTAGAAACTTCTCAAAATTTGATCCAAATCGATGTTATTGAAATGATAAGGCTGAAGCTGTGTGGTAGAAGTCTCTTGTCATAGATCTCTTCTGAGATCTTATCAACAATTTTATTATTGCATATTTTAACAGCCCATGGGAGTTGCTGGTTTTCTATCGGGCGCCTCCCCAGGTGGCGGATTGGGGAATGCCTCCTAGATATAGGTGGTACCGGGGAAATCAAATACCCGGGGTGGACCAAAACCAGCAAACACGGCTGCTGCCTTGCAGACGGATATCAGAGGATACCCAAAGGCTAAGGGAATAAAACCCTGAAAGAAAATTGACTGGTCCTCCAGGTTGGGGGTTGGGCGTAGGGTTAACAACCCCTCCCCGTAAAAACACTACTCGTTGAGAATAACACAACACAGCCTCGGATTGGATGGGATAATAACGGAAATCAAAGAAAAGGAAACCGCACAAAAATGAAAAAGAAAATGGATTGGATTTTAGCAACTTGGAACGTTAGAACACTGAAAAGACCAGGAGCACTAAATGCATTGAAGCAACAGCTAGAACTTTACAGGGTGGAAATTGCTGCTATTCAGGAGATGAGATGGCCAGGGAACAGAATTTTGGAGAGTGGAGATTGGACTGTGTTCTTCAGTGGTAGTAATGATGGAAGAGGAATGGCTGGGACTGGATTTTTTGTCAATAGGAAAAGGAAAGAAGCAGTAATCGGTTTCAAACCAGTGAATGAGAGAATCAGCATGCTAAGATTGAGATCTCAATTCTTCAACATCACATTAGTATGCGTATATACTCCAACAGAGGATGCTGATGAAGAGGAAAAGGAGAGATTCTATGAGAAGTTGGAGGAAATAGTTGATGAAATAGCGCAGCATGATGTGAAGATCCTCCTGGGAGACCTGAATGCAAAAATAGGTAGAGAGGAGAGATTTCAGGGCGTGACAGGGAAAGAGAGCTTACACAGGGAAAGTAATGACAATGGAAGAAGAGTGATAGATCTTGCCGTAAGAAAGAATATGATAATAAGTAGCACCCAGAAGCAGAGGAAAAACATTAAAAAAGCTACCTGGTGTTCGCCGGATGGGGTCACATCAAATCAAATAGATCATATTTTAATTGATAAAAGACACTGTACGGATATAAAAAATGTGGAAAGCTGTAGAGGGGCTGATATAAACTCAGACCACTATATGGTCAGGATCGGTTGTAGACAGCGTATTGCAATGACAAACAGTAAGAGAGCAAGAACACAAGCACGTTTTGATGTGACAAAACTGAAAGAAGAGGCAGTGTCGAATAGATATGAGCAATGCTTGAAGAGCTTTCTAGAACAGAGGGAGGACGAATGCAACATTGAGGGAGTAGAGGGAAAGTGGAGTATTCTGAAGGAAAGTGTTACCGGAGCTGCAAAGGAAGTAGTTGGCTCTAGAAAGAAGGAAAGGCGGGCTCACTGGTTTGATGAAGAATGTGTAACTGCAATTGAAAGACGAAATAGGGCCAGACTCAAAATGATCCAACGAAAAACACGGGGAACTGTGGAAGAATATAGATCAGAAAGAAGGACAGCAGATAAGGTCTGTAGAAGAAAGAAAAGAGAATTTGAGAGGCAGCAGCTAGAAAGTATTGAAGAGCAGCATGGCAGAAGAGGAATGAAGGAATTTTACCAAAAAGTGAGAGAAAACAGGAAAGGGTTTCAACCCAGGGCAGTGTACTGCAAGGATAAATTAGGAAATATGATAGGAGATGAACAAGGGATAAAGAGGAGATGGAGAGAATACTTTGATGAAGTCTTGAACCATGACCAACAAGAAGCAGAACCTGCTTATGATGATATGAGAATGGAGCAAGAGGAAGTGAGTAGTCCAATGCTTGAAGAGGTGAATGAGGCCATCAAAGATCTTGCAAATAATAAGGCTCCTGGGTTGGATCTAATAACAGCAGAACTTGTTAAAGGAGGAGGGGACATTTTTGTGCATAGGCTGCACGCCCTAATCAATGAAATATGGACAGAAGAAAAAATGCCAGAAGAATGGAGCATCGGTATAATCTGTCCAGTGCATAAAAAGGGAGATAAAATGGAGTGCCGGAACTACAGAGGAATCACCCTACTGAGTGTTCTGTATAAAATTTTCACCAAAATTTTAGCAAAAAGGATGATGCCATTGATAGAAAGTAATTTTGGGGAATATCAATGTGGCTTTCGGCCAGGAAGATCAACAGTTGACCACATTTTCACAATTAGACAAGTCCTGGAAAAGTGCTACAAGTTTGATGTCAATGTGCAACAGATATATATTGACTTCCAACAGGCATATGATACTATCAGTAGGGTGAAGGTGTATGAAGCACTTAGAGAGTTAAATGTCCCCACAAAGCTGATCCGTCTCACAAGCATGACAATGAAAGGAAGCAGAGCTGTGGTCAAGATTGATGGAAGCATGACAGAAGATTTTGAGGTAAGAAGGGGTCTGAGGCAGGGAGATGTGCTGTCGACTATGTTATTCAATGCTGTGCTGGAACATGTCATGAGAAAGGTGACCACCAACAACCCCGGGGGCACACTCTTCAACCGGATGTGTCAAATAATGGCTTATGCAGATGACGTGACCATTCTAGCAAGAAATAGGGGGGAAATGGCAGAACTATATGAAAAGCTAGAGCATGAGGCAAGAGAAGTCGGTCTGGAAAGTAACATGCAGAAAACAAAAGTAATGGTTATGTCCCGAAGGCCAGTGAATGATGGAACACAGATACAGGTAGCAGGTAGAACATTTAAGAAAGTAAAAGCATTCAAGTATCTAGGAGCCCTGATAACCGAAGAAAATAATGTGGCTGATGAAGTGGATGCTGGGATAATGTCCGGAAATAGGGTCTATTTTGCCCTGAAGAATATCTTTAAATCCAGGAATGTGTCAAAAAAATGCAAAATAAAAATTGATACAACAATTTTAAGACCAATAGTGACATATGGGGCCGAATCGTGGACATTGACTAGAAGAGAAGGTATACTACAGAGATGGGAAAGAAAGATTTTAAGAAGGATTTTTGGAGCAATCAATGAAAATGGAATATGGAGGATAAGAACAAATGAGAAATTGGGAAGACTGTTTGAAGAGACTAGTATTTTATCTGTAGTGAAAAGTATGAGGCTGAGATGGGTGGGTCACGTGCATAGAATGCCAGAAGCAAGGGTGCCGAAAATGGTGCTGGAAGGCAAGCCCGGAGGAAGAAGATTACAAGGAAGACCAAGAAAGCGGTGGGTTGATGATGTGGTGGAGGATTTACGAAGACTGGGGGTCAGAAGATGGAGAAGGGTAGCAGAAAGTCGCGAGGAATGGAAGGATGTCGTTGTGAAGGCTAAGGCTCTACATGGGCTGTAGTGCCAATAATGATGATGATGATATTTTAACAGAACCAATCTATTGGTTATGACACTCTCGTGACATGAAAATTTTACATATCATTGATATTAAAATGTCTGAATGGTATATCACATTTATTTCTATTGTATTGTTGATTGTGACGTTTCCAATCAATTGTATAAGTTACTTGTGTACTTGAAGAAACAATTATTATACCCTATTTTAACTAATTGAAAACCTTTCAGTCTTACCAACTGCTGTTTCGGCTTGGACCAATACAATCTCTTGCCAACCCAGTCGACCGCAATGCTACCAACTGATTCCATGTCTCTCAGCCTGGCATGCTTGTGATGTCAGCCTGCATACTGGTCAGATTGTAGGTGTAGACGTTGCTTGTATTGGATACCAGGTGGAGTTGGTCCAGGTACCAGGCTATGTCGATTATGCGGTGGCTGCCCCATTCGTTCTGTGGAAATAAAGAAGCAAATTTTCATTCACATTACCAAAAAGTCTATGTACAAAATTTACGATTTTAAGGCATAGATACTGTATAAGCTATATGATACCCTACTCATTTAAAATTTATTTTAAATTTTGGAAATGAAAATTAATGGGATATTATAGGATTTTCAGGCATGATGGGCTATTCGATAGCTCACTTATACTGGATGCAATTATTTCAAATTAAAAAAAATTGATATTGAAGTCTTAGTAATCTCATATAAATATAGAAACAATGAGAAAGTTATGAAGAAGGTAGGCCTATTCAGATATACAATTTGATAATTATCTACACCAAATGGTAATCGTTTCAAAAGTTTTATAATTATCTCCCGAAATAAAAAAAATAGTGTTAGCAAAGATTGACACACCTACTAATATAGGCTGGCCTAGTGGAAAACTTCCATCCAAATCGGAATATTATAAAATAGTCAATTATAGAGAAAATTATTATTATGAATTAACACCACGATATAAACAGAAAAGGATTATTGTTTAGTAGGGAAAACGAAAGTACCGGTATAAGTTATAGTCGGCGCAATCTAAGTTGACGAAAACCCCCTCCACCCGAGAAAGAGCTACGTTGCCAGATTGTGTGAAATTGGAACATCTTCAAATTCGCGATTGAACCCCATATCTAGACGCAGAATTTTATCCTTGATATGCCAGTAGTATTAAAAAAGTTCCTGGGTAGAAGGATTCAAAGGAAATTTGATTTTTTTGAAAAAATTAAAAAATCGCGAAAATATTACTTTTTTTGTATATCACTTCTCTCACAATCATGGGTTGTAGTAAAAATAAAGTTTTTCATATCAAAATGACAAGGAGAATTCGAGCTTTCTAATGGTTTCTGAATTTTCTATATCCGACCAATAATTATGTTTCAATTAATGAATATGTTTGTCAATGTCGAGTCAACTCCATCAGAAAACATGAAATTTTCGATGATCTACAAACTTTTTTGTTTGAGAAGATAAAGTGGGTGGTGAAAGCGAGAAAGTTGTTCAAAAACAATTGAAATTATTTTTTCAAATGTCGAAAATAGTCGGAAAATCGTAATTTGACCTCTCAAGAGTTTCAAAGTAAGGAGAGCGGTATATGCATGAATCATTGCATGTTGAAGATTGGAGTTATTGAAGCTAATCGACTTGGATATTTGAGCTGCGAACAGCTGGTTTATAATAAAAATAGTGAGTTTTACAACACCGCGTGATTTTTTCGAAGCTACGCTGTCACTTTTAACATTCAGTTAAATGTGTTTGCGTTAGGAGAAGTTTCAATTTCACGCAAAATGACAACGTAGCTATTTCTCGGGTGGAGGGGGTTTTCGTCAACTTAGATTGCGCCGACTATAGTCAAACTTTTTCCGAAAAATTATGAGCTCATTATAGAGATGAATCATCATTTTTTCATAATTATATCACTTGAACCAACAGATTTCACAAATCAAATTTTTATAATTGAAAAACAATACAGTTGAACAAGAGTGAATATGTTACCTCCAACTAGTATAGACCAACTTTCATGGAGAATTACCGATATGAAGATTACTCATCATAAAATTTACAGAAATGACTTTTACCATTTTTCATGTAGCCTACCCATACCCAAAAATATAGCCTACGGCTTTTTCATCAGTCAAACAAACATCGTTCTAAATTAACTATACAGAAACTGAGTACAAGTTTCCCATTCTGTAACCTCACTCTTTCCTTCAGGGTTCCTTTGGTTGAAGATTTTTGGAGGCCTTTGGTCGCTGGTAAGCAGCAAGTAGTCCTCCATGAGGAGCAGTCACTAGATTCAAGTGATATAGTGTTCAAATTTCCAATAAATA
This sequence comes from Sogatella furcifera, assembly GCA_017141385.1. Lineage (NCBI taxonomy): Eukaryota > Metazoa > Arthropoda > Insecta > Hemiptera > Delphacidae > Sogatella > Sogatella furcifera. The sequence goes on from CM029555.1 coordinate 16,358,856, forward strand.
CGTTCTTACCGGTACTGTAAATAATTCCATTACCAAAGTATTAATTTTCTCCCAAAAGTATTGAGTAAACACTGTACCGTATCTGATTTTATGATGAAAATGAGCAATTCAAAATTCTATACTTTTCTCAATGTACAAACATGCAAGTACATTGTACTTTCTCAATGTAAATTTATGCAAGTTGTATAAAACAACTGGCATCCCCTCAATATCACAAAATTAAGAGCTAGTGGAAGTGGATAATTCTAATATAATTTAATTTGAAATAATTTTGTGAAAAATAATAATCTACTTACACAAACACTCTGACAACTGGCATCCAAGGCTTTTCTCCATAGTTCACAACCTCTTGCACACTCAAACAAGAAAAATGGAATGTTTTCAAATGATTTATTCAAATAAATCGAATATAACTAATGAAAGACATAATAATTCATATGGAACCAAACATTAAGTTTGGAAAATGTGAAGTATCTAAGCTACTCTGGAATTATCAATTTATATTATTGAATCGACACATCCACCCCAAAATAAAAACATTGAGATGATAAATTTGGTTTGATAATCCATTTCAACTTGGAGTTTTATCTTCATACGGTAGCCTACCATGCTATTTTCCAATCTAGTTTATTTAGTAGGCCTATACGTATACATATTATGATCCACTCGTTGAGCATTGATTGTATAGGTGTAGTCTGTCCAAGCAAAGTATACCTCTGGCAAGATGGGAGAATGATCCTATCAATTTCGGATCAAAAGTAATCAATTTGATCTCAAATTGTAAATCAGAGTGTTTCCTACAATTTGAGACCAAATTAATAATTTTTGAACCAAAATTGACCGAGCTTGAGTCATTTTCTCATCGTGCCAGAGGGTCTTCTTTGCTTGGACAGACTATAACGTAACAGAAACCGGTGTAACGTATCTCGATTTTTAATAAATCTGTGGTTTAATAATATCTTGTCTTTCTTTTCTTGTCATTTACTACTATTATGATCAAATCTTACATTTTTCATTGATTCTCTTCAAATAGCATCTTGCCTTTCAAATCTTTCTTGAGATGATGAGATCCTCTCTACAATGAATTAAGAAAGCTAAGCAATAACGCTACACGTTATTGTTTTTGTTGATATGTTATTATTATTTTTCGGATCGTGATTCTTCCCAATCCATTGTTTCTATTTATTATAAATTATAATGTGTGGGCCTATGACACCCTTCTATTTAAAAAAGTTGATAATGATAATTATATTTCAAAACAAACTTGCTTCATCTTCCTATCAACGCCAGGGCTTGACTTATATTCGTCGAAGTCCTCTGTTAAAATGTATATCCATAGCAAGATAGCATGTACATGCTTTGGTGTGCATTAAGTTATTGTTAAGATGCACCAGGATCCAGACTAAGCAAGCTACATGATGACAGCTCTGGACCATCAATTCATTATCATGCCAGCTCGGTTTTATTATGATTAAAACTCAACACCCCATACATCTAGTCTGGGACAGTCTGATTATGGACTTGAGATAGTTCCATTCACAAGTTAGAATCCCAAGTCTGAAGTCTTGTTTTGAAACATGTAAAAGTCTCTCAACTGTAATTAGTTCAATGTCATGTACTTGGTACAAAAATAGTTCAAGTTCGTGGTTTAAAATTTTCGACTACTATGATCCCTCTTAGTTTTCCGTGGTCCATAACACTGGCAGCTCGCACCCACAATACAGGTGAAGTGCCCGTATCTTTTACTGTAGGCTACAGCACTTCACCTGTTTCGTGGGCACGAGCCGCCAGTGGTCCATATAGGCGCTATACTGCAATATACTGCAATTTAAAACAACGGCTTTATGGCTCGATACAGGCACAGGTGAAGAAATTACTTATTAAGTAGTTGTGAAGATGATATTGTAGTAGTTATCCATATTGAATTAAGAAACCAGATATTGTCAAACCATGAATTCGTTGAAAATATTAATACCAGTTTCGGTTGCTACCATTATCATGGAGAACTAAAACTCAAAGTAAAGATCAGCAGTATTAAATACTCCCGGACACGCAATTTTATTGGTAGTTGTTGAACCAATCGCAGTGAATGTCTGCCGTTGACCTGGATAAGCTCCTCCCCGATAAGCCATTTTGTAACGTTTGGATGAACGGCTAATTGGGGAGGAGCTTGTCTAGACCAATGGCAGACGTTTACTGTGATTGGATCAAGTAACTACCAATAGCGATGCTTGACCGACCGTTAGAATACTGCTCTTTACTACAACTTCTAGTTTACCAGAAATTGAAAGTAGTGTAGCAACCGAAACCGGTAAATATAGATTTTAAATGAATCTGTGGTTTGATACCATCTATTCTTCATATTAAAAAAAAAGGATATAAGCCTACAATTTGATAAATTCCTAGTGGATTGAATTAAAAAGATGTAGTAGTACTGTCTACAAATGAATATTATCTCTAAATACTGTATTGGGCTATGTAAAATTTATTTATTTTATAATGTTTTCAAGATATTGAATAAGCCACTGGCGGCTCGTGTTCACGAAACAGATGAAGTGCTGTACAGTAAAAGATACGGCGCACTTCACCTGCCTCGTGAGCACGAGCCGCCATATACCAGTGTAATAAGTTTCAAAGTTGATAGATATAATACTGAATTTGCCTGACTAGCCAATCATCATAGCTTAATAACGCCAGGAAAAAATAAAATTTGTGAAATATTCATCAACGTTCAATGATTTATTACTCTCTATTACTCTCACCCACATCTGAACTGAAATATTATACTTTTGTCATCAATTTATCAAATACTTTTTGAGTAGGCCTACCGTACCATTATATACTCCAACCTCAAAATAACATTTAAAAACATTCATTAAGAGTTTTATGACGCAACAGACGCATATCTTGTATTATACAAGCATAAATTACAGTATTATATAACAAACAATTCTCGATACTATGCGATGACCCACTTAATGACGGCATGGCCAGGTAGCCTACTCGTATTACTTGCTGTTCACCTCTTACTAAATGATCATCACAAACCTACTGTACCATAAAAAAGAGTTTCGATTCAATCTGCTGAAATTTGAGTAATTTCCGCTTCATCGTCTTCAATAATTACTCCCTTGATTCTTTTTCGAAATCACTTATATGAATTTCAAAAATTAGTTTCTAATAATAAATAAACGATAACTTAAGCCTTCTGGTAAAATGCTATAACAATTTTTTAAATAAGGTTTGTTATTAACTTTATAATATAATAATAAAATTATCATTACCTCGCAACTTGGTACTGTAATTATTATAATTATTTTACTCTCGTTTTATACATCTTGCATAATATGAATCATCATTTTAATTTGTTTTTTATTCATATTATAGAATAATAAATTAATAATTCAGCTCTATTCCAAGTGTAGCCTACTTCTATTCTCTGTTTGTATGCACTTTTTGAATATTAAATATTCTAATAATAGCCTACCTATATACAATAAGGTGTAGCGTATAATCACATTTCAACTGAATACACTGTAAATAATATATTTTACTCTTGTTTCTTACATCTTGCATGGGGCCTACATAATATAAATCATAATTACAATTATGTTTTTATACATATCATTATAGAATAATAAATGAATAATTTAGTTTCATAATTCTATTGTTTGTATGCACTTTTTGAATATTCAAAAATATAATCGATATTATAATATTCTTGGATATCATCATCATGCAACACAGTGTACTTCTGTATCATGCCAAGCGTATCCAGCAGGACAACTCCAGCCGCCGCTTTCCATTTCCAGTTGCTGCGAAACCGCTTTCTGATAAGAGAGTCGCTGATAGGAGAGTGAGAGAGCACCTCTCAGGGGAGAGGAGAGGGGGAACGCCGCAGATTCAGTTCACTTATGGCGTCTTCGAAGACGACTTTCCTAGCAAATCTCTCATCTATCAATATTTTTCAGCAAGTCGGAAACTTGTGCTGGCGAAATGGTTGTGGATGGACATAAAGCTATGATTTGGTTTTTCAGGTTTAGTCTTTTCATTGGACTTCTGTCAGCTGTTGTCACCGTTATCTACTTCACGCCTTTCCCACGTGAGTATATTGCGATGATTCAATCTATTAATGAACTTATTCATTGTTAAATAAAAACCTACCTTTTTATCTCATAATAAATGGAATTAACAGTATTATTATAATCATGATCTGAGACACTGAAAAAATTATGTAATAAGATCGAAATTGAGTTAGAAATCCTACAGAAACTATATAAGACTTATAAAGTCTCAGTAAGAAATCCCACTTCTATTTTTTGTATTCCTAAAGTTTATTCATAATCACCTAATGTAACTCACTTTCTATTGAGAAGTGATAATAAAAGATGCTAGAGATTGATGAGAAGTCTAAAATTCCTTAACAATAATATAAATGTCTATACCGCGTTAGTCTGCTCACCAATGATCAATAGATGTTCAAATCTATGCTTGTTCTTTCTTTCTCATCTATCAGGACTACGGTAATTTTTGTCATCAGATCTTAAGGGTGAATAATTCATTCATGATAACATGAATAACAATAGGTACCATAGTATAGGCTTACTATTAACAATATATATGCTACATTTAAGGCGTTTTATTTTTCCTTGAAGTGTCTTATTGGAACTGAATAAGTGAATTTTCAATCAAATACAGAAAAGTCTCTCAGTAAAGATAATGAGAATGAGGGACCACAATATTATAATTGTTCTTCTTCCTATGTGTCATTATAGGAATATTGTTATTTAGAGTGATAATAGGCTACAGGAATATACAGGAGTTTTTAATGGCAGTCCGAATAAATATGGTAAACATTCTTAAAGTTTACCTATTTATAATCATCTTTCTATTGAGAAGACGTAATAAGTTGCTATAGAGTAGGCTATAGAGATGAATGAAAAGTCTAAAATTCCATGCCTATACCGCACGGTAGCCTGGTGATCAATAGATGGTCAACCACTGTAATAGCTAACACATTTATCTTAGTGCTTATATCTTCCACCTCTTTCAATGAATATGACTAGTGGAGGGGGATTGTGGAGGCTAATTCCACCCCGGAAGTAATATGGATAGGTGCTGGTCATAAAATATTATTATGTTGATGATGACTATGATCAAAACTAACATGCATTTCAATAGACTACCGGTACCGGTACTATCAAATGTCATCATTCATATGAGTTCTTACTTTGATATTGGGATTCTAAAACTCTATAATATTGTCATTGGGTAAAATTCTTATCATTTGAGTTACTCAAGTTAGTGAATATTTAGCCTACATATGATACATTTTTAAAATTGAGTCTTTCAATAGAAACTTGAGAAAATATCTAACTTCTCCAACAATAACGGTACCGTATGAAAAAATAAATTTTGTAATTTTAAGATTATGTGCATACATAATGCCCTGGATATACGTGGAATATATGTTATGATATACATGAATATGAATATATATGTATAGCCAAAAATAATAATTTTTTTGCGGTGCACCTATAATTTTAATAGACCTATGTGATATTTGAAGTTTTAATTATCTAGTCATAATTAAATAATTTCATATACAAGGGTTGTGGAAAGGTTTCGAGAAAGGAGTAATTAAGAGAAATCAAGAATTATTTATGAACATGCAAATTCACTCCATATTTACTTACAAATAAACTTTTCATGTAGAGTCTCAAGTTTTAGCTAAATATCTAAAACAGAATAATCGATTTTTCAATTCTTTTAATAAATCAAAATGTCAATTGTAAATTTTCTCAAAAAAGTACCGAAGACTCACTATAATCCTCATATTAGACTCACTCTCTTAGCCCACATCCACTTGATAATTTTCATAGTCTCACAACTATCGAACTTATTTTTCATTCATTCATCGACACCTCATCCCATATTAGTTATCATTATTGAAGTAGAAGCTCGTGCTAATCACCAAATCAACAGCTTTTGTGGATGAGCATAGATGATACCAGATTACTCTCATCAGTTGAACTTTCACTTCTATTATGATTAGTTTCATGGCTACCATTAAAGGATCCACTATTGCCCATAGTCTGTGAATAAGTGTCTTGGCTGTTTTTGGAACACAATAATAATTGTCTACATTTTTTACTTGGGACTTGTCCATGTCCAAACTACAGACAAAATAGCATATCTGTTTTTCGTGATGTAATAATATTTATAATGTAATAAAATGTAATATTGCATTACGGTACTTAAGGTACACCATTACCATATTATTATCTACTAAATAAGTAAAAACTCTTATTTTGTGTCCAAGGAAGTCTTCTGATCTCTCCAAAGTAATATTATTGCGTAGCGTTAGCGTACCTAATAGAACGTTTTAGAAAATGATCGCAATAATATATTCCAAACATTTCGTTAGGTTTGAGAGTTATTTATATAATTCACTCACGGTATAGGCTACTAATAATAAGAATGCTGATTTCTAATATTGTAGCAGATTAGGAAATCAATTTTCTGTAATTTGTTAGTTTATTTGAATGAATACAAGTCACAAAAAAGAGTGTAAAGTTAAAATCCTTGTATTATCATTTATTCATTAATAGAATATGATAATATAAAACTGAATTATCAACCCAGAACCTTTTAATCTTTCACATAATGGTACGGTAGTATTGTTAGGTGCTATTTTCAAGTCATTTTAATAGAAGATTACAAAACTAAACATTTATTTTCAAAGTATACTATATTTCATGATTCTTTTATAATCTTGATTATCAAATAACTCATTAATAGCTTTCCATTTAATCAAATTTTCAATTTCATAGGATTCACCAAAGTACCAAGCTGTTACAAAGCTACTTTGTACCTTCGTTCATTAAAGTACCCCTGGTACTAAGTTACTTTCTTAGATCATTTGTACCTTAGTACATCAAAGTACCCCTAGTAATAAGTTAGGTATTTTCTTAGATAATTTGTACCTTAGTACATAAAAACACCTTAGTACCTAAGTAGATCGAAGATTTCATGGACATTGCAGGCCTATGTTATGTTGTTCAACCTACCGTACACTGACTGACACATTTTCCATGATTTCCTGGAAAAATGCATAGACACATCAATTATTCATAAACTCGTTTCCCAATTCAGTGAAAAATTTACTTTCACACACAGAAGAGAAGTGGAGCCCAGTTTTTATAGCTGTCGAATTTCCGCCATATTATCCAGAACGTGCCTGGGAAAATGCTTTTTTACAAGTCAGTCACTAGTTTTCACACACTTTCAAACGAGGGAAAGTCTTCCGGCAGAGTTTTCATAAAATTATATTAGACATTATACAAGTATAGTGAAAAAGGTGCGAGAATTTTTTCGCCATAAAGTAGCCTATGTGTAGGTAGTGATCACTTATTCATGTCAATGCACTTTTCATTGTTATTCAAAACTATCACAAAAAATGAAAAGCTATTCGGAGCTAGGTTTTTATTGAGGTTGTGCAATGATATTAATTATTAAGATTGCAGTTGCATAGGAATTGAAGTTTATAAAATGTGAAGTTGTAATGATTACGTGAAGAGCTCTATCCGATTATGAAATTGTTTTCGGAAAAAATAAATGGATATAGAAAAAACTTTATCATGATAAAGTTTTGTCTATATCAATTTATTTTTTCCGAATGTATTTTGTATTAAAATGCATTTTTCATTATTCTGCTACATACTAGACAAAAATCATTTCTTTCTTTCAGTTATTTACAACTTTTCAAATATTGCGCGATCAAAATAATAAGCCTACTATTTATAATTATATGTTCGTTTACATAATTATACTCGTATTTTCGAGGTTTTTGGAATCGTCATAATTGCATCGCAAAGCATCAAATCATTAACTATTTGTCAATATTTTCATCTCATTCTCATGGTTCTCATTGAAACCAGCTTAAAAAAATAATTTCAATATGAATCTTGAAAAATGATTCATTCACTTCCATGTTCATTGTAATTCATTTATTATTTTTATTTCATTTTTTTTATTTTTTTTTGCTGCGGATGATGCCCATATAAGTATTCCCATGCGGGTAATGGAGTGTGCGAGGGTGATTTATTAAATTAGATGAATGTCGAATTTAAAGGTACCTAATGAAAGATTACAATATTCTTTGTCATTTAAAGTAGGCCTATAGCAATTAATGATGATATGTGACATTCTTATTTCTTAAATAGGCAATCTCTATAAATTATAGCACGACGTGCTATATTATGGATTAAATAATTCATAGGAAGAAATTTGAAAATTACTCGTCGATATAAAAAGAGGTACGATGTACAACCAGAAGAATATTATTGGTTACTTCCTTAATAAGGAAATATATCCTCAATGATATAATAAATAGTAGGCTATCTACATGTTCATTATTATTCAATTATTAAAATTAACATTCTACGCTTTCTTTCAATTTTTATTTTAGAATTTTAAGGCCTTCTTAATTGTTTTTAATGATGCGGGTTGAACATAATATTTTCTGTTCATATTATTTCTCAGGTGGTCAGGTATTCTTGCAGGTTCACTATCTTCTGATTTGGGTTTCTTTACAACTTTTGGATATTTACTTTGATTTTGACTTATTGAATAGCTTTTCCAATTCTTCATCAATTGAATGCACATTAGATACGCTGCTACATTCTGCCATAATCTCTCCAGCTTTGAATAATTTTAAAGTTGGAAGTCTCTTCACGCCGTATTCTAAAGATATGTCAGTGTTTTCTACCTTCAAAAACTTCACCGATGTATGTTCATACTTATCGACAATGCTATCAATCTGTTGCATTTTGGGGCATTGCTGAACCCATTCTGCTGTAAATTTAACCAGAACTATTGTATCACTTTTTATGAATTTTTCGAGCTCCTCTCTCTTTTCAATATTTTTATAGCGTAGGTCTTCATCAATCACTATACTTGGCTCTTGACTCATGATAATTTTTACTTATGTCTTATTAATTTAGTAATTTTCGAAATATATTTTGAGGATTTCACTATTTTTTATCAATAAAAAAACAACTTAAAACTATAGGAGGTTAGAATAGCTCATGCCAGCAGCCCCTATATTCAAAATCATCAGCTGTAGCGAAGATTTTAACTCCGAAAAATGTGATTTCAAAACATTGAATGATCCTCGTGATCAACTGTTAGAGAAAGCCGTATTAGAGAAAGAGGAAATTGACAAATTGTTAGGTCGTTACTGTAATGTAGCGTTATATCTTCCTCAAGATCAATAACAATACGGTAATAAAATTTTAGCCATAAATATTTTCCATTTTTCCTGATTTGGATTTGATAGCCAGAAGAGAGTTGCTGATGACTTTTGCCGGTCATGGTGAAGGGAGTAAGTTATAACTGCCATTTAATACATCTTCAGAGTGAAATTTCGCCTGGCTTTCGTGAGATTCATCGGTACAGGCCACTACAATCCATGTACTGTGTAAAAACATGCATTCAGCTAGGTGTTAGGTGTTAATACTTTCACTGGATATTCATTTTTTACAGCTCAGACTTTCATTGTTCTCTCTCTCACTCTCTCCCTCTCCTTCTAAGCTATCAATCTCGTGCATTCTGCCTTGGCTGAGTAGGTGCGTGTCATCTTATCCTGTGTAAAAGGAGTTAATGAGAGAAGACCAAGAGTGTCATATACTAGTACATTTCAGTTGATGATGAATTGATCTTTCTTGTCAGAAATCTAATACAATCTATCAAATAAATAGAAAAAACAAATTATTTCTGATGAATCAATATTGATTCTATAGGCTTACGGTAAGTTACGTCGAACTCGATCTTTTTTATAGCAATGAACTTCCATCCACTATATGGTCTGATACCCTGAATAACTTCATCGAATGTTCATTCTTATTCAAAGATCACTTGAGACTCTTGTATATTTTGATTTATTTTCATTGAGAATAATACTTATTTCAAAAATTTATGAGTAGAAGAACCTAATTTGTTGTTACCGTACCGAAGAAGTATTGTTAATCTAGACTTATTGCTGATTTGACTAATAACTGCAACGTAAACCATGATATATGAGGTATAAGCAAATAAGTACTTCCTCTATTTTTTTTTAATCATAATAGTGATAATATTATTTTATTATAACCAGGCAAGAAAAACTAGGCAGAACCTGTACTATTTCTTTCCTGAATTTTGATAAATAATATGTCCGAAACAAGGTTATGTACAATCTAGAATTTAGTCTACTTACTTCACTCAAGAATTTTTCGTCCAACAAAGAGGTTTCAGAAAATTTTGAATTTGGAATAGTAGGATGAGATTGAGAAACCAAATAAATTAATGCACTGAAAATATCACTTCGATATCTATGAAAGTATAAAATAAATTTGAAAACCCATGCCACAATAAAAACACTAGTTTACTCGTAGCTATGACTTTTTTAGATCTACATGTAACATAGGCCTAGCACATCTAGATAGATAATAATATATAGAATGGTTCAGTTTGTTTTCAAATAATTACTATAATATTAACTTCTTGATATTTTTAATTAGCGATGGTGAAAGATTAACACTGATTGAAAAGCATACTCCACAAAGTATGCCACTCCATTACAGTATTGTCACATTAGGGTTTGAAAAAACTGTTTTCAATTCAATTAAAAACTTCCGACACCTTAAGATTGGTAAGACCGACTGTAGCCTACCCACTCGTTTCAGTAGGAAACGAGACGTAGAACGTACGTTCCAGTGAAACTCACTGGCGGCTCGTACCCATGAAACAGGTGAGGTGCCCGTATCTTTTACTGTACAGCACTTCACCTGTTTCCTAGGCACGAGCCGCCAGTGGTGTAAATTAAATTTAATATACTCCATCGCATTAGCACAAGGTGGGAAGCGATTTTAATTTAATTCATGAGATTTCGAACCATTTCACCTCTACTCGTATCTCACGATAGATACGGTTGATATCTTATCAGAACGTGTGTTTATTATATCCAGTCCAGACTGAAATCTTCTCATTCTCAAATGTGTAGACATTCATTTCAAAAAATAAATTGAATCAATTGCAAACAACAATAGGTAGCTACAATAGGTACTAGATTGGATTATGTGCTGAAAGTAGAGTACTTTCTCAATGTGGGTCTAGCCAATTGTAACTAGAGTAACTAATCTGTCAGAATATAATAGCTTTTTACAAATAACAGCTTCAACAGATACGGCACCGTGCATCTCGTATATGAGGATAGATTTGACTGTCGGTGCTGGTAATAATCATAATTATATCAATCCGATATATTATATTACATCCAATCGTGAGTCCGATCGTCCGATCTCACTAGGTATCAAAATTATCTACCGTATAGATAAACTGAAAATAACTACATTATGCTATTATCAATTTGTACGCCATAATAAAAAGTAATCTTGCAGCTAGGTTGTAAAGTATATCACTTACTGTTTCATTAAAATATTCATCTGCTCCCCTCCAAATGGTATGGAAGAAGATTTTCTTTCTTTAGTGAATCAGATTCTGATTAACTTATTCATCTTCTTTTTGCTTCTATCATGTTCATGTTGATAAAGGCAAAATAGATTGATTTGGCTAACACATCCTCAATTTTATTCCACTTGCTTTTTGCTTATTACCATGATTAAAATCGCAAATGAAGTACCAAATGAATGTTCAAACTCAACCTTGTAATAAAAGAATATTATAAATTTATCTTGTTGCCGCTTCTAGAGATATTTGTTCAATTGAGAACTTTGGTTTTTAGAAACCATATAAATAATTTCATCCGGAAGACTTCATTGAAATTTTTACTCTGACAAGTACTTCAGGACTTGACTAAAATATTGAATTTTTAATTCAATTGCCGTTCATCAAAATATTGTTCTAGAATATTCAGATTTTTTCAATTTCTAGTTCCCACAAACATAGGATGATAACTCGTACCAAGAGGATTCAGTAGCCTATACAATCAATTTTCTGCTTCCCAAAAAATCCTCTATTTTTCCTTTGCGTATGAAGTCTCTCTCCTCAGTCCTGAACCTCTCTCTCCGTAGTGAGTTGTTAAGGAGAAGCACATTTTTCATTCTAAATAACAGTATCAACTGTAGTAGCCTTTACTAAGAACAAAATGTATATATTATAGCCTTGAGACTATTCGATTTCTGAACTAAAAAATTAAGTTTCCATAACATATCATTTTAAATTGGTGTTATTCATTTCTAGTACATTTCATTTGAAAAAATGCACTGTTGTTCTTGCCCTGACAATCGAAAATTTATGATGTGATATATTTTTTACACGTTTCCGAGCCCCTAGAACACGAATCTGATGTCCGTTCAAATTCATAAATCTATATATATACTGAATTATATATATATATATATATTCAACGCGTTCGTAAAGTAAGGGCTTCGCTCGCCTTCTCCGCCTAGCCAGGGGGCTCCGCCCCCTGGTCCCCCGACAGTGTCAGCAGTGTCAGTGAGTCAAACAGGCTCGCTTCGCTCGCCTGCATAACTTCTGTCAGTGTGAGCTGAGAAAAACAAGCTCGCTTCGCTCGCCTGCAAGTTCCGTTCAGAAGGGGTTCAAAACTTATTGAACACAGCATTTCTAGACCTAATCTGGACCTGTTCACCAAATTTCGACATTTTCTATCAATTCATTCTCAAAAAATTCAAGAAAAACTCTGAAAATTCCGAAATATAGTAAAACGCTAATATTGAGCGTAACCTTGGGAACTATATCGGACATAGTTTGAAACTTGATTCAATATCTTCCAAATTAGTTTATCTATAATCTCGCTGAACCATTGAATTTACAGTAAGGATTGGTCGTATTTAAGGCGGAAGATATGCAACCCGCAATACATCAACAATCTTGAAAAACCTGATTACTGGCGTAATCTTGAACGGAATTCAAAAATATCTCAACCTAACATTTCTGGACCTTATCTGAACCTACCTACCAAATATCAACATTTTCTACCGATTGGTTCTCGAAAAAATTGAGAAAACGCTGAAAAACAATAGAAAAACTTTAATATTTGGCGTATACTTGGAAAGTTCCTAAAATCCGTTCTTAGCGCGCGTCTAAACGTCCAACTGAACATGCCTGCCAAATTTGAACGCATTCGGTTCAGTGGATTTTTAGTTCTGGTGATGAATGAATGAATCAGTCAGTCAGTGCCATTTCGCTTCTATATATATATATATATTCAACGCGTTCATAAAGTGAGGGCGGTTTGGTCACAGAAAAAGATGTACTCATAAGAAACAATTAATTTCATTGTCATGTTTAGTTATAGGTATGATCTTTCTTTACGTCTCTGCATCATCGCCGTTCACTTGTAAGCATTTTTTGTACCGCTACGCCAGCTTTTTTAACAAAAAAATTATTTTATTGTTACATTATACTAAAAATTGCAAATAAGGACATCCTGAAACTTAGGAGAAGAATCATTAAAAATTGACTTGAACAGAAAATGGTCTGCATCTTCCCAACTCTGTGGTCAGACTGACTTGAGCAAAGCAGCAGTAATAGAATCAGATCGTCAGCCTACCAAAAAGTACAAGTTTGAATCTTGAGAAGGAAAGAGAGAGTAACGTAGCAATAAGTCATCTAAAAAGAACTACGTAAGAAAAGGATAGAGAATAGAGAGAGCACTAAGACTCATTATCAAAGCAAAAAGTACTTGTAGAATATGGAATATCGACATAACAGACAAACAAGCTCTATCTCTTCAATAGTAATACCTTTGAGAACTATAATAAGTTAACAGAGAACTTTTCTGATTAGTGCGCTCACTTCTCCTACTTGTGCTCTATCACATCCCTTTCCCAATCCTTTCCAAAAATTCCAAGGATCAAAAGCCTTCCTGATATAGGTAGGTATGATATAGATAGCCATAGTTGGAAGAACTTTTGATCCTCTACCCTTCTTTACCATATAACATGTATAAATTCCTTCTAGTATTGTAATGTGTTCTCATATTTATGTTATTTCTTTCATACTGTAATGTTTTTTATTGATGCAATTAATTTTTATTGCATATTGATGTATCTTATGTGTGTGTGTGTGTGTGAATAAATAAATTGAAATTGAAAATTAGAGTGAGGCAGTTGCTCGTTGAACTGTATTTTCAAAGACAAGATAACTGTACTGATTAATTTAATGCATGTAACATTCTGTTACAAAGATTCCGTTGCATGTTTGTTGACTACTTTTTGCACAGCCTAGTTTCCTGCTCCTAGCATTCTATGTAACATATACCAGACAACTCCTATAGTTACCCAATAAAATACGCCATCATTATTGTTTGTAATAGTTACGGAATTCTTATGATTTCTGGTTTTTCTCGGCAATTTTCACAGCAGGCCTATAAGAACGTGAGATATTTGGCTGGAAATCCAGCAGAACGGCAGAAAAAATAAGAACGATTCTCCACGCCTCAATTTCAGACAAGAATTATTTATTGCCTTTGTAATAACTTTATTTGCTTGCTGATAGATTATGAGTTTTTCAATAATATTGATATGATTACATTCTTGTGTATTACTGGCATTGTATTGTTGAGGCTTATACAATATGGATTTCTATTATAAAGTAACCTGGATTCGTCCATTTATTGGAATGATGGAAGGTACCTGATAATTAAGTTATTCAGCTAAGTTATATTACAGTTTTATTTGAAATTTCACCCAGCAGTGACTCCCGCCATCAATAAATTTGTGCTAAAACTTTCTTTAGTAAAGTAATAAACATTATTGAGTTTTCGTAATTTGAAGAAAATCATGTATTGTTTTAACATAAGTGATGCATTTACCCTAATTCTGCTTTCCTACCTTCATCAGCTTTTTCTCTCATAAAAGTTTCGAGGAGAGAGACATAATAATTGCTGAGGCTTATTTATACATTATACAATATGTATTTCTACTATTGAGTTACCTGGAAACGTGAGTCTAAGAACATTGGTGAAACGGGAGTACATTATTCATTACGGTATTAGATTTCTCAGCTACCCTCGTCGGTTCTTGTCTTCTTGAGTTACCGGTATAGGTTTTTATCACGACTCGTAACAATTATCTGTGAATTTTTTTCACTTAACAGAATATTCATTCAATTCATAGAAATGAAATTTTCATATTTGTATAGATGAAACTGACCTTGGACAATTCGAATAATCAAATTTAAATGTTTCTCTATGAAAATATTGATGAATAATGTAGGCTACATTTGCTTGCTTTGCAGCTCACTTACGATTTTTGAGTCACGGACACGTTTCGAACACTGATGTATGATGTTCATCCTCGGCGCTCCTCACTAAGACTCCTTTCTTTATGACTATGTTTCTTTAACAATAATGCATTCCAATTATACATTCACATAATTGAATTTGAAAAGACAAGATCTTGTCAAACCATAGATTTATTGAAAAATCGAGATATGTAGTGCGTAGTTATCAAACTCATGGTCAACCAGAATGTAATATTTTTTATTTTATATGGATGAGTACCATCCCCTTTCGCAATCACTCAGACATCTACATTACCGGTATCTCATCCTTTCATCTTTTTCTATCATATAATTCATTCCTCTCCCGTGATGATTTTGTCGTCTATCACGCGACAGAGAAATTGTCAATAAATGGATGAATAATGCAACCCACGCAAAAAGGTAATGAACTTTCACTTGAAGAGATCGATGAGAAACTTTCAACTTATGTTTGTTCAAGACTTGCAGAATCATTCCAGAGGTTTCAATAAGTGCCTTATGCAAATAGGGGGAAGAGGTTTGAACTTGAGACGTGAAAGTGCGGAAATCGATCGCCAAGAATCCCTATAGGTAATTTATTTATGTAAACAATCATGAGTGGGTGTAATGAACTAATGATGCTCTCTTGATAATCCAAAGCTTTTCAATAATTTATTTTCAGTTATTGATGAGTTCAGAACGATTGAATGTCCATGAATGAGTTGACAAATATGAGAGTAGCAGATAATTTAAGATCAGTTTCCTCATGTATTATAATTATATACTGTAGGCTATGGGCAACTCTTAAAAATATCAAGTAATATCTACAGAGTTCACCTCCACCTATATAGACTATACAGTTTATATAGTATGAAAACTATACATATGAGAAATAAATTGACAAATTTCAATTGAATTCGTTGTACAAAAACTTCATTAAAATTTAAATTCAATTGGAAAATTATTTATTGTTAGGGTTGTCACTTCTAGATATAAGGAGTCCTCAGTTCAAAAATCTCATCGAAATATGCATTGAGACAAAGATTGAGCTAAAGGGTCTAGTATTAGGCCCATTCTAGACGAGCGTCAAAAACGCGGCGTTTTCGACGCGTCGGGAAGGCGCGCTCGAGAAAAACCATTGTGTTAAATGGGCGCGCGTTTTCGACGCTCGTCTAGAATGGGCCTTATAGGTGTAAAGTTGGTATAGCTTGTGCAAGCAAAGAAGACATTCTGGTAAGATGGGAAAATTACTCTATTACTAGCTGTGTCAATATTTGTTAAAAATTATTAATTCTGTTTCAAATTTTAGATAAAAATGTTTCCTACAAATTTAGACTAAATTTATTATTTTCGAACCAATATTGACCGAGTTGGAGTGATTTCTCCATCTTCCCAGAATGTCTTTTTTTCTTGGACAGACTATACAAAGCATTCAGAGGTCAGAGCATACATTGTGATTTAACCTCATTTAAAAAGGTCGTTATTTATTTAGGTTTAAAGCTGGTTGCATCTGTTAATTCACATCCAGTTTGAAGTTTAAAAGTGATGTTTTGATGACCTGAGTGGAAACAAAGATTTAAAATTGACAAACTAGTAATATAATTATTTTTACAACTCAAGGCCCATTGCTACGTGAAGCAGGCCAAATGAGGTTCTCATGACAATAAATTAATAGGCGGCGTTCCTATGCATTACACGCACATGGCGTGATTGTATACAGAAACTGATTTTTTTGTCCGCATTATTATACCGTAACATAAAGATACCGTATAGCTGCTTATCCACAGATATAATCTCCGTGAGTGTTTGTTATCCCCAAGCTGTGGTTACCTCCTTATTATGGTTATCCCACCACTTTCACTTGAAGCATGGCAACCTTCTCGTTGTTGGCCGGCTGGAATACCATTCAATCAGATGATATTTAGTGGCGATTATTGGTGGGGAAGTCGGCAGTTGGAATTCTAAAAGAATGGAGGAGGAAGAATAAGGAGAGAAAAGAGAGAGAGAGAGTAGAGGACGATAGAAAAGCAGGATCGGAGGTGAAAAGTGGAGAGACTAAGCAAGATCTGTGGAGAGAAGGAAAGAGACACAGATTGTATGTGATATCGAAAGAGATTGGGAAAAAATAAAAAGCAGAGAGAACTGAGATAGAAGAAGAAGTGAAGGAAGAGGAATAAGAGCAAGGTGAGAAGGGAGAGGGAGGAGAGAATGAAAAGGAAGAAGAGAATATAAGTATATTGATGTTGAAAAAAATATGAGGGATTGAGATAAAAACCATGTATGGAAGAGGAGAATTCAATGAAAAGCTATGATGATAACGAGGAGGAGGAGGAGGAGGAGGAGGAGGAGGAGGAGGAAGAGGAGGAAGAGGAGGTAGCAAAGGTGTGAAATGAAAAATTGATTATGGAAGAAAAACTAAATATAAGATTTTAGAAATCAGGTGAAGGGATGAGTAAAAATGGAATAGGAAAAATATGAAAAGAGAAGATGAACAAGTAGCTATAAAATGTGAAATACAAGAATGATTAGTGAGGACAAGGTTGGGGTGGAGGGGAGAGGAGGAGAAGAAGAAGGATTCAGAGGATGAGAAGAAAAGCCTAAAGTGATAGAAATAAGTCAAGAAATTAATTCAATGACAAGAAATAATGAAAAAGAGAAGGAATAGATAATAGATAGACAATCAATTCAGAAGAAAAAAAAATTAATGGAGATTTTACAATGAGACTTAAAGGTCTAAATCGTTCTTTCTAAATTTTTTTGAAAAATTCAAATGGATTCTTATATGATGAAGAGAAAGGTGTTTAAGAAAAATAGGGGAAGAAAGATGATCAAGGGAAGGAGGAGAGGATGAAGAAGAATAAAATGATGCTGAAGAAAAAAGAAAAGAATGCGATCACCTGATTGATCATTGTCTTCTCTCGGTTACGTTCCAGATAAAAAGTATTAAGCAAGTGGTGAGACGTGAGATACTACATTCTCAACGTGGTTCACTTCCTTACTGATCGCCTAGTAGGGGTGGAGGGGAGTGACGCCGTCGCGTAATGTTCAACCTAACCTAACCTAACAGCAGTTGAATGGCGGAAAGGGAACTGAGTTTGGTGGGTTTGTGTTGGTGTGTTTGTCTCCACTCTCACTTTCAACAGTCATGCGCGCGCGCTCGAATCTGTGCTAGGTGGAAAGGTTGTGAACTAAGTTTGGTGCTTGTGAAATCTGTACGATGCCTTCTGGAAACAAAGTTTGAGATGGAAAAATAGTGATGAGTGATCCTCATTTCATTCTCCACTGCGAAAAATGAGTGGGATTTTCCAGTTTGTTAGGAGTGATTGAGCAGGAATGTATTGTGACCATAGATTTATTAATTTAGTAATTAATATTTAGGGTATAATGTTATTATTAATATATTACATCTCAATAATGAATAAATTATTAATCAATAATTATTATATAATAATAATAATAATAATATTCGTGTGACCTGGCTGGCTCAGGTCTGGTGTCAGAGTTTTCAGGTCGCTCCTGATCAATTTCAGGGCCTCTGACATGACTTAACGACTGTTTTTAGGCAGCCGGGACCGACGGCTTAACGTGTCCATCCGAAACACGGGAGAGTGGCCTGAGAAAAATTCCTGGTCTGACCTGGGTTTGAACCCGGGACCTTTGGGTTGCAACGCCAGCGCTCTACCCACTCAGCTACGCCACCCCCATTATTATATTATATTCTTAGACTAATAACTTACATAATGTTTTATAAACAATTAACATAACAAAATAATATGTTTGTTTATTTAGCAAAGGATCTTGATTTTGAGAGAAAATACAAAATACCTCTTATTCTCATAATTTTATTTCCTATTTTATAATTACAGTACATTGAATTGATTCCTTGAACTTCGCCCTATCTGAACTCATTATTTCTCCAAACAGTCTAATAAATATTATTTTACAATTTTTTCCACAAAAATGAACATCACTTGTCTATTTCCTTGAAGAAAAATAATCATCTCCTACTTTCTTATCTCGAAAAATATTAAGTTATATCAATATCGTGTAATTAATGATGAATAAATGAATATAATAATTATTACACAGTGATATTGATATTAAATATTTCCATTGTTAAGAGATTTGATAAGGTCATAAATTATATTAATTTTCTGCAAGATAATTCCTCTAAAAAAGCAATATAAAAATGTTCACATGAAATACCTGTAGGTAATGGCAGGGAAAGAACTCTAAGCAATCCTGAGATTAATTCTCTCAAAAGAGATTTTGTTGTTCAGGCCTTCAGGAGCAACAAAAATCTTAAATGACACAGGGAAAATGTCCAATTTCTGGTTTCAATTCAACAAAGCAATAAAATCATAATAAGTTTTTCACCACAGGAGAAAGTGATCTTGAGCAAAAGACTCTTGAAGTCTTTTTATTACTACCGAGGGTACTTCTCATTCTCTAATAATGTTCAGTCTCCAGTTTAATACTTCCAAGTTTATTTAGAATTCAGCAACTCAACTTTCTTTTTTTCAAATGTTTAACATAATTTTCTCAATCACTGAAGCATAAATTTATTAAATCTGTTTCCGATCAACATTCATTTTTGAGCAGGCTTCCTAGTACGGTATTTATTTCTTTTTTCATTACTATTGCTTCATAGAACGGGTTTAAATAATAACTGGATTAGCTGCTAAAATAATGTCTACTCATTGGCCTAACATGGAAAATGTATTATGCTATTATTATATTATGAAGAAGATTCTAATAATCAATACTAGGCTAATACATTTCACACCTCTTATAAAAATTGAATTGATTTATATTATAATATAACTTATTATTAAAATAATTCATTTATTTTTTCATAAATGAGACTCATTATTCCCTGTTGATTTAGAACAAATTGTTTTAATTAAGTCATTAAAGAATAAATATATTAGTTCCATTCTAACATATTGATAGTATTATTAATATTGAAGAGTAGCCTACATTTTTCAACTAGAGTATAATTATTGAAAAGTATTGCATCTACTATGATAGAGCCTTGAATGTTTTTCTTGACAGTGTAGTGTAGTAGCAACTACATACCGGTAGATGAGGATATTCAAAATGGAAATACATTTTTCAAATAGTGAAATCTACAGTGAAGTGACTGCATGTGGCTGCTGGAAGATAAATATGTGCAATAAAAATTGACAGTGAAGTGTATAAAAAGCATCAACTCCTGTAGAAAGTTGATTTGAGAACTTTCTTCCAAAATGGGAGTGGGTGTGATAATAACATTTGCACATAGAACTTCAGTTATACTGGGTGTTGCATCTTTGGCAGCTTTTGTCCTCTATCTGACTCCAATGCCTGGTGAGTTTAAAATGAAATACATTTGTATTTACAATGTATTTTTACTAAATGTACAATGTATTTAGTCTATGTGTGATTTGGACAAGCAGCCTATAGCTTATAGCCTGTAGCCTATAGCTTATAACAAGAATCAAATACTCGGACTTCCAAAATAAAGTCAAGATGTTGTCAAACCAATGATTTATGAGAAAATCGAGATTTTGTAAGACTCTCACATAAGCCCTTGAATTCATTGTTCAAGACCTTGAATTTATTCAGTGGTATTCAGACCACTCTTAAACAAAACGTTATTGGTCACTGGATGTATGAAGAGTATCAGCGATTAGATACCATTTCAACCACGAAGTTAAACGAACCTCCAAAATTTTTGATTTCAACTAGACAAACTAACTACGGTACTTGAATGACACGATGTAATGAGTTAGAAACATGTACGGTAGCGAAGATGTAGCATACGCATTTTAAACCCCCTTTTGATGGAAGTGAAGGCTCTAAACAAGAGCACAGTTGATCTTCAGTTTATATTATTACTGTGAAGAAATATAATCCTCTGTTTTTCTGAGATACGGTACCTATAGGGTACCGTAACTAAACTAGTAATCTTTGAGATACGGTAACTAATAACGTGAACATCTAATATAATGATCATTATATTCATTGTGTAGGCATATAGATAAAGAAATAGAAGAACGGTAACGGTACATTCCCTGTACAAAAGGAATTGCTTATTTGGTAAGTTATGTTATTAAAAGTCAATATATTTTTCTTTAAATGACAGATAAGACCCGTTTCATATACGGTACCTAATCACTAAAAAGCATGGAATGGTATGTGCTGGACTAAGCAATTGGTTTTCTGTTATCAGTCCATGAATAATTTTTTTTGAAATCGTTATTTTCCTCCAACTATATAATGAATATTAGTTACGGGTACCGTATACACTGTGAGTTAAATATTTGGGTTTCTAAAAAAAATTAATCTTATTTCTTCAAGTTTCTTCAGGTTTTTATTGCTGTTGCTGATAGAGGATAGGATGTTCAGTGTTGAGATTCTAAAAAATGAATGTTTTTTTGTAATATTTCTTACCGGTGAAACGCATGGTAGACGTTGCACAATATAAGAGATTCCGTTGGCATCGTCAATTAATTGAGCTGAATCAACAACTCATTGTGCTCAATAGAATACAGTAGGTCAATGCTAGCGTCATACATAGTGGTTTACGACTGGTTTTAACTAAATAAGAGTTGATTTTCTACAATTCGATCGATCCTTTATTGTTTTGATGTTTCTCAAATAGTCTAGTAAATAATAATTTATATCTCTCTGCAACGTAGCGTATATTCATCACATTAATTTGCATCCTGATAAAAACACTATATTCTGGAAAATTGAACATATATAGAAGAACATTTAATGATAAGTATTTGGTATTTCTGTCACAGTGTAGATAATCACAAAAGCAAATGATTGGATACGGAATGATCAAATTACAGTAGATGTACTTTAGCGGGTCCTGTAGTGTTATATCATATCAACAGACAGCATTGAGAATCAGAGCGTGTCGAAATGCATGGGAGTTTTCATACTACCGGTAGGCCTACATCCAACGATATTCTTGTAGAAGTGCTTAGTGAAGAAAGAATGTAGAAGAAAGCTTTGTAGAAGTAAAAATTAGTGAAGTGCATTATTCCAGAGAAGAAAAATCCATCTGTAAGCTCATTTAAGATAAATGATAGATTGAAAGTAATAATGCATTACATTCTCTATTTCTTATTCCATATTATTATTTATTCAATTTTTTGTATCTTGTGAGATAATATTTGAAGTTTTACCCGTTTGCGCATGATTTTTATTTGTATTATTGCATAGATGAATAAAGTTGTCCTTGATGTCCGGTAAATCAATACATAGCCTAATATTGAAGTATTGTTTTAGATATTCTGAAAATCATATTGCTGGAAATAAAAATAAACATCAGTTTATCTGTTTAGTTTAAAAGTTCATCTGGGTAATAATCTAATATATTTTCAATTATAAAATAAATAAAATAGTACCAAAATTAAAAAATTTATAAGTTACGGTATGGTACCATATTAAAAAGATGATTTGTGCTCTATTTGGCCCAACAGAAACCAACGGAATTAAAAGTAGATATAAATTATAGTAGATTCTATTTATTCATTGGAAATATTAAAATGATACTTATATTCAGTGTTTTTACAGCACTTTATGAGAGTCAGAATTAGCATTTCTTGTCTTATTGAATAAAATCTATCTATTATAGGCGACCGTATGCAATCTATCCCAAGGAAACACTGGTATTACATCCATAGTATGTAGATAATATATTGATAGATGAATATTATATCTATATAGATAATAAATATAATACTATATAGATAATGAATATTGAAAAATGTGAAAATAGTAATTATTAAATAGTGTGAGTAGAAATATATTTTAGAGCTTCAAGATCAAGAGAATGGGATGATGAGGAAGTCCATTATATGCTGCAGGCACAATATTTGATCATGACAAAATGCTACCGTACCTTGCATATTATTGACTTTTCAAAGACACTTATATTGGCTTACTATATTATTACTTGACAACACTATTTGGCTTAGGCCTACTTGTACAGGCTACTTCAATCCTCATTGGAGTAATTACTCAGTTTAATAATTTATTAGGTGATACTGCATCTTTCCAGTATTAAATACCGAGGTTGATATACAGTTTAATTTTACCAGTCATCAACAGGTAGCACCTTGAAAGCTGTAATTGCACATGTATTTAAAATTATTTTTCTCTTCCTGCCATTGACGGTGATGATAGTTTATACATGGATTCAGAGGAAACTTACAGTTTTATTTTATAAATGTCACTCTATATAATTGCGAGTGTAAAAAATTAAGCGATTGTTCATTCCTTTTGGCTTAGAGCAGTAACCTCTTATGCGGTAGTTGCGAGTTTGTATGAATTTATTACATCAATAATCAACTGAACTGACTCAAAGAATACTACTGTATCACAAATTATCACAGTTATAGTCTTCCAGCCCATTCTGACCTATAACTTGTACCTTTACTACAATACAGCCTACTCGAAAGTCGAATACTCTGTACCGGCATTGACTGTTCGCTCCACCACCTTACATAATATAACTTATGTAACTTAGTACCAGTTTTGGAGCTGGACTTGAATCTTCACGAAAATTGATTATTGAGAAACCGCGTTGACCAACAAACATTACTTTTTGAAATAAGTTACTCTAAAGCATAGATCATGTGGTACCAGGAGGACGTAATTAAATATATTTCCATAGTTTGTGATCATACACAAACAACTACTACTAATGGAATTTTTCAGATACTGTATAGTTATCAATGAAATTAATATAAAAAATAATTCGAAAAAATTCCGGTAAGACACTTGTAGTAGCAGATTTATTATTTGAAGACTTCAGTACCGTATCTGTGATTGATTCATTCTTTATTGTGGGTGAAAAGAGAAACTTCAAAATATTATTTATATCGGCTCAAATTGGATCTGTGTTTTTCAATACAATTTCATAAATTGCAGACTAGATGAAATGTGAAAAAAAATTATTTAAAAATTTCATCTAGCACAATAAAAATTTTCTTGAGGCTACCGAGAACGTAAAATGCACTGCATATTTGGAGGATCAGTTCAGTATCACTTTATCCACAGTTGGTAGAACGAATACTGAATAATTTTTCATTCAGAATTTATTTTTTTTATAAAAAACCAAGAACAACAATAGGCTGACGATTCAATCTGTAATTGTGCGCTCTTGCGTTCTATTGTTCTGAATGAATACGGTATGGAAGAATAGCAAAATTATATTCTGTGAATGAGCATGGAATCTTATTTGTTCATAATTCGACGAAAAGAAAAAATCGTAGTTGAAGTTAAAATTATAATAATATGATAATTAATATAAGTTATACTATAAAAAATATCAAGAATATGAGTTCAACTCTTAAAGGATAACCGTCATAATTAATATATCATTATTAATATTATTTTTATTTTGATAATGTTGAAAATTTTTCTTTGCAGAGCTGTATCATGCAAACTGTGAAAGACCTTGCCATGAACTGGACTGGCCAATGATCTGTCGAGTGAAACTATCACTGGAATCGCATCAACTTCTTGGAAGGTATAATATCTACAGTTTTTAATTACAGAAATGCATACCATGTATTATTTCAATTCAATTTGATCTAGATAATGACTGTTATCTTCATCTCTTGGATATAGCTTCTACAGTAAATAATTTTCTAATCAGACATGGTTATTCTGTAGAAATTGTGCAAGGGATCATATTAGTATAGGTAACTTATTCTTTGAAGCTTGCAGTAGCCTTATATAAGTAAGTATCTATATGGAGCTCAATATTAATGAGAGAATCTATTATAGCCTATTGAGCTCAGAACAATAAAAAACGAAGAATTTGGTTATAGCTATGTCAAAGAAAATTGTTTACCGCAAATCTCAATCTTAACGATTAACAGAGTCAATGCCTATAGTCAATGCCTATGAGTGCAAAGATAAAAGTGAGAAAATTCTGGCTGGAGAAAACCCTGCTAAAAAGTGTTTGTCCGTTATACTTTTGAATGAATGAATAAATTTATTAATTTTAGTTGGTGTGCTGATTGTCATCAAAATGTATCGGACTGTGATATCAAGGACTGCCTGACTGCTGATGGGATTCCGAGGTATACACTATCTGCAAATCGCCAGCTGCCCGGTCCTGCCATTCAAGTAAGTATAGGCTACTGTACTTTCTATAAAAAGATTTTCCTGATTTATTAAAAAAATATATGATTATAGTTGTAAATTACAATATTTAACTTTGAAAAAATGTAACTTTTGTATTCTGATGAAATGAGCCAAAAATATTATTGGTAATTATGATCAATATCATTTATTCACAATAAATAAGCAGCAATCAAATGCATTCAGCCATCAATATTCACCCCATTTATATTTAACCCAAATGATCCTTATTAATTTTCTTGTTGAGAAATTCAAAACAAACAATAAACTGAAAATAAGTTCATAGCTCAGGTAGAAATGATTTATTTCTTGAATGACAATCAATGTAAAATGTTTGCGGAAAAGATTATAGGCAAAAAAGATATGTACCGGTATTTTGTTCTATTAAATATTTAGAATTGTTGTGGAATAATTCTTTCATCTTGATCTTGAGTGGTTTTGTTGAATTGAAGACAATAATGTGATTTTATATTCACCCCGTTTGACCGGTATATATATAGTCTTGCCGAGCACAGAAGACATTCCTTCAATGTGGAATCTTCTCAATGCTGCTAGCAGTCGAAATGAAAATAGTCCCACTCTTACCTCATGTCTCTCATTTCATCTCACCAGCGGTATGTTGGCAGAAGTTACTTCACACTAAAATGTTCAATTCTGCGCATTTGTATTATTAGTTACACTCGCTTCAAATAATCTACAATTTTCGAAGGAATCCTTGCTCGACAAGACTATACCTGTGTCAGCTCACAGCGAAGAACAGAGGTATAATTTTCATGGTGAGCACCTCAAAGAGCAGTACCGGTAACCTTTTACGAGGCGCGTTCATAAAGTAAGGGCCGTTTGCCTATATTTAAATATTGGCGCTTCAAAGCAAAGTTTTACTACTGCAGCACCATCTACTGACATATTGCGAAGCTACAGCGTGATTTGTTTTGATTCTGAAGTCGTATTGTTGTCAATGAATGCAAAGAACAATGACCGCGAAAATCGTTGATCCCGCCAACTGTGAAGTGCGTTCTATGATTCGTTTCTTATGTGCAAAAGGATCGTCAAAAGGGACAACAATTACAGTTGATGTGTACTGCGAAACGCTCAAAAAATTAAGACATGCGATCCAAAACAAACGCCACGGGAAACTGATGTCATCTGGCATAATTCTCCTCCACGATAATGCGCGTCCTCACACTGCTGCCAAAACCATGGAGAAAATTCAAGATTTTCCACCCATTACAGTCCCGACCTTGCACCCAGCGACTATACTTCCTCTTCTTGCATTTTAAACAGGGGCTTGGTGGACAACGCTTTGAAACCGAAGAGGGACTCAAAAACGCCGTTGTTAACTGGCTCCACTCTCAGGCGGCGAGCTTCTATGCACAGTGGTTAAAGAAGCTGGCGCAGGGGTAAAAGAATGCTTACAAGTGAACGGCGATGATGCAGAGACGTAAAGAAAGATCATACCTAACTAAACATGACAATGAAATTTGTTTCTTAAGAATACATTTTTTTCTGTGATCAAACGGCCCTTACTTTATGAACGCCCCTCGTATATCGGTAGGCAGCGCTTTTGTGTCTGTAAATGCAGATTTCCTGGTGGGACGGGGTAACTCACTATTTTGACTTTTCGCTATTTCTCCTCTTCCCAGGGGCCACGTTTGGTACTTCGTTAACTGGTTATGGCTGAAATAGCGAGTAGTCAAAACAGTGAATTCACTGGTTGAGCAGAGTTGTTGTCGTGGTGGAGGGGAGATACATGCTTTGCTCGCCATGCTTTCCCCTTCTGTGTGCCCAGGTCAAAAAATTTATTCAATATTTTTGTAAATAAATCTTGATATTATTGCCTCTGCAGGTGTGTGAAAATGACATCCTGGTGGTGGATGTGACGAACAGGATAGCGGGGCAGGGTGTGGCCATCCACTGGAGAGGACAGCCGCAGAAGGAGACGCCCTACATGGACGGCGTGGCCATGGTGACGCAGTGTCCCATACCGGCGCACACCACTTTCCAGTACAAGTTCCGCGCTTCTCAAGCCGGCACACATTTGTGGCAGATACATACTGGTTGGTATATATCAACTACAAAATCGCATTTTACAAACTATTCAAACTTATTTCTTTTGATTCAATTGCAGGATTTAACAACACTAAATCATAGAAAGTCTTTGGTTTATTAACCAGAAAGATATATCGCCTATATTATGATATTATTCTGTTAATTTATTGATTTTATATTTTTATTGTACTTTTATTCTCCATTTTTATCAAGAAGAATTTTATATATGATTTGTTTTTCGGCCATCACCTATAGTCCATTCACGATGGCTTGAGACGAGATAATTAACAAAAGCTCTGCATGTGTTTGTGTGCGACTGGAGTGGCTTCGTTTTAGCCACGACATAAACAAGTTATAGCAATGCCGAAATCCCGAATTTTGTTGAAGGCAATTCAGAATAAGTATCTTCAAGTGATCTTTTTTATAGATACACATTGGGAAATTGCTTGTTTCGATACTCGACTGCATGAACCTAAAATGAACAAACAATTATAGTACGGTAAAAGTTTTTGTGTCAATGTTTTGGTTACAGCTCCGACAACAAAATTCGGGATTTTGGCATTGCTATAACTTGTTTATGTCGTGGCTAAAACAAAGCCACTCCAGTCGCACACACACATATCAGAGCTTTTGTTTATCTCGTCTCAAGCCATCGTGAATGGACTATAGTGGATATATTTAATATCAACATGAATTTACTTCTTATTGCTTCTTTATCATTGTATTATTCATTTGTAGTTCTAATCGTACTTTCTATCTTTATTCATTTTGTTCTCTAAACAAAAATATTCTATCCGATTGCTAGTTTATTTTGAGTGATTTCCTGATATTTATTGTGGTATCCATCACATTTCATTTATTACCTATATTCTCAGTGGAATATCCAATAGTATTTCAGATAATCGAGAGCTCTAGTAGCCTTCTATATAATGTTTTTATCTCAATTTTTCGAAGGTAATGGCCAGATAGACGCACTATTCGGTCCATTAATTGTGAGGCAAGCTGACAGAAGAGAAGTGCACAGGAAACTGTACGACGTGGATGATCCCAACCACATTGTTGTCATCAGTGAATGGCCAATTCCTGATAAGACAGAGACGACCACTGCAGGCTCGGCTGCTCTCCTTATCAATGGCCGAGCTCAGAATAAGGTAAATCAGTGAATAAATTCGAATATCAATATATTGAGTGGGAACTATGGTTGTGGATGTGAAAGAGGGAACAAATTGAAATTATACTTGGAAGGAACATGATAAATATTGTCCTACCTGTTCACAATTTTCTGATATACTAGGCACTTTTTCATAAATCCACTCTAGAAAAACAGGATACGATTATTATTATTACGTTTGTTTGTTTGTTTGTCAATGGCGCAACAGCCCTATGAAGGGCCTAGGCCTACCAGCTGGTTACCAATTTCATATTCACCAAACTATACAGTCCATCCAAGCAAAGAAGACACTCCGGCAAACGGAAAACGACTCCAGCCCGGCCAATACCGGCCCAAAAGCCATGAATTCTCAAAAGTACCCACAGCCCCCGAACCAACACCGACCGAGCCGAGGCCACCCCCACCTCGGCTTATTATTACGTACGCAACTATAATTATTGTACATACATCGAAATACAATCATGTTTTATTTATTATTTATATGGATTGGTTTCATTTTCTTAGAAACAAATATAGGGTAAGTTTCATTACCTCAAAGATTTACAAATTTCAAATATTGAAACATTTTTTCTGTGAATTGGTTCCTTCCTGCATAAGTAAGTCCAGTAATGTTTATTCATAAGTATAATTTTGTGGAATACCTGAAAAAATATATTATAGTACCTAACTCAATAAGACATATTAGCCTACCTACTGATGCTATCAGCATAATAACGCACTCGTCATTCTATTTTTCTGATATTTTTGATATCTACCCATTTTATTAATGAAATCATTCTCATATTTTATCTATCACAGGGATTAGGGATTAGTTATGAACTAGATCTCATCATTTGAGTTGTAATTAATTCTATAAAAGTGACATCGCAGTATCAAGTTTCCTTTACCTAGAATATCCTTTAACAATACTAAGTTTCAAATAAATTCTTATTGTGAATTCTCTGTACAAATTAAACTTGATTTCCATAATTTCTAGATGGAATTAGACAGCGAGGATCCTCACTACAAGCATGCATCGACCAGATTCAATGTGACCGGTGGAAAGCGACATCGCATGAGAGTCATCTATGCTGGAAGTCAAATTGGGTGTCCCGTTTCCGTTCAAGTAGAAAATCATCAACTTCAAGTGATAGCAATGGACGGTCATCCCATCTCACCTCAGGTCGTTCAGTCGCTTATACTTGCTCCAGGTAACAATCGACTTTCAAATCGCTATGTAGATAAGCATCATCTGCAATAGAAAAAAAGAAAATAATGTGAAAATGAAATAAAATCTATTCATACAGAGTTGGTTTTCAGGAATATATTCCTTCACTTGACAATTCTTTATGTTATACACGAGTTACCTATAGTCGGCGCAATCTAAGTTGACGAAAACCCCCTCCACCCGAGAAATAGCTACGTTGCCAGATTGTGTAAAATTGGAACATCTTCAAATTCGCGATTGAACCCCATATCTAGACGCAGAATTTTATCCTTGATATGCCAGTAGTATTAAAGAAGTTCCTGGGTAGAAGGAGTCAAAGGAAATTTGATTTTTTTTTTTTGAAAAAATTGAAAAATCGCGAAAATATTACTTTTTTTGTATATCACTTCTCTCACAATCATGGGTTGTAGTGAAAATAAAGTTTTTTATATCAAAATGACAAGGAGAATTCGAGCTTTCTAATGGTTTCTGAATTTTCTATATCCGACCAGTAATTATGTTTCAATTAATGAATATGTTTGTCAATGTCGAGTCAACTCCATCAGAAAACATGAAATTTTCGATGATCTAGAAACTTTCTTGTTTGAGAAGATAAGTGGGTGGTGGAAGCGAGAAAGTTGTTCAGAAACAATTGAAATTATTTTTTCAAATGTCGAAAATAGTCGGAAAATCGTAATTTGGCCTCTCAGAGTTTCAAAGTAAGGAGAGCGGTATAAGCATGAATCATTGTATGTTGAAGATTGGAGTTGTTGAAGCTAATCGACTTGGATATTTGAGCTGCGAACAGCTGGTTTATCATAAAAATAGTGAGTTTTACAACACCGCGTGATTCTTCCGAAGCTACGCTGTCGCTTTTAACATTCAGTTGAATGTCTTTGCGTTAGGAGAAGTTTCAATTTCACGCAAAATGACAACGTAGCTATTTCTCGGGTGGAGGAGGTTTTCGTCAACTTACATTGCGCCGACTATAATCAGTTATTCTCACTTTTGTGGGAATTCCATAAAATTTCATCTTTCAAAAGTGATAAAAAATGGAGATTCCACAACACCTTTCATCAATAAAATTTTATTAATCCTCTGGAATGATATAAATAAATTATTGGTTGAATATTTTTTTAATGGCAGTTATATTATAATAATCAACAGAGCTTCTGAGAAATTGAATTGAAAAAGTATTCATTCTTATATCATTCATAATTATTATTGATATGGTGAGAAAGCTTATGAATTTGAAATACCTGCCATTTCTCATCGTTTTTAATCTGAGGAATAGTCAAACGTACTCTAGCCTGAAATTTAATTTACTAACCAGTCTAGTGATTAAACCTAAATTGTTACAGATTTCTAGGAAAAAAATTGAATCATTGCATATCTTATTGGTAGGTACCTAATTAAAACCTACATTATTTGAAAGCGATAAAATACAATAATATGGATTAATAAAATAGAAGCGCACACATAAAATGGAATAAATCAAATACCCCCTTTTAAACTTCAAAAGTATTATTTTTACACTGACATGTTTCAAGCTTTAGCCCATTTTCAATGCATAATTATTTGTATTATTTCATTCACATTGAATGACTTTAAACTCGGGGCTTTTGAAAATAATTAATAGATGAAATAAAATAAATCGAATACCCTTTTTTAAACTTTAAAAGTATTATTTTTACACAGACATTATTCAAGTTTTAGCCCATTTTCAATGCATAATTATTTGTATTATATCATTCACATTGAAAATGGGCTAAAGCTTGAAACATGTCTGTGTAAAAATAATACTTTTAAAGTTTAAAAAAGGGTACTTGATTTATTTTATTTCATCTATTAATTATTTTTAAAAGCCCCGAGTTTAAAGTTTAATTTTTAAAAGAACACTGGAATTGTCGATTTTATACACTCTTAATTGGTACACCACCATGGTTATGTGGCCACACAAGTCATATTTTTAAGCTACCAATGATTAAAAGCGTAGAAAGCTGACAATATCTTTGTGTTTTTATTTCATCATGGAACGTTTCCACAATATAGACTACAACTCAGTTGAATTTTTTAAACAATATAGGTTATTGATTTTTCAGGGGAGAGAATAGATTTCGTTTTGAAGGCTGATCAGACTGAATTCCTTTCTTATTGGCTGAAAGCCGAAACCAGACCTTCATGCCACAGGCAGTCCTCATCTTATGCGCTTATAGACTACATGTTCAGGCCATCGAAGGAGCCTTCAAGTTTATCACACCTCAATGAAGAGACTGCAACACCCCAAACCAAGGTAATAAAGCCTGAACACTGAACAGGGCTTAATTACGGTATACTCCGTGATCTTCAATTTCACTATATAACACTTGCTATTCAACACATAGGTAGCCTACTGTATTTGATAATCAACTAGAATATTAGTGTAGGTGAAAATGTATTTTAGTCAAATCCATTCCACATGAATTATTCATAAAATGATCATTATTTTTTTCTGATTCAGAATAGCTCTTTATAATAGTGATCATACTTCTATCTAGTTAAATAATCTGAGTATGATTCACTTTTTTAATTATTCCACTTGAATAAATCCATAATGGATATAATTATTTTATGATTGTTTGATAATCAGATTCAGATTAATCTAGAATGATCTACAATACATATTACCCAACTGTTTACGAGTAGTTGAAAAGAGTAGGCCAATATAAAACTAGAATGAGTGAGCCATTATTATAAAATAATTTGAGATGCATCTCTCCTCATATAGGCCACGTCCAACCGTAATTTATTGTGAAATACAAAAAAAGAAAGATTTCATAGAAATATTGAAACCCTGAAAAATATTCATCTTGTCTATCTTTGGAATTTAAAAGTGGACTTTTATCGAAATTCGAATTTGTTTGTAGTAGAATATTTTGGGAAGTGAGAACCTTGTTCTGGACTGTTGTAAAAATCGGTAGAGAAACAGTTTTGGGCATTTGCCTGTTGCACTCGCCCATATGTATATAATTATTATTGAATAAATTAAAAATTCAATTATTTCCAGGTTCTGAGTACAGTGACAGAAGACGAGTGTTCCAAATCAGATCATATCTGCTTGCCTAAAATAAAATCCATGATTAAATTGCCAACGGATCTAGCAGTAGAGAAGATGGATCTCACACTGTATCTACCGTTTGATTTTGTTACAGTTCCAAGCCATACTGATTTTCCAGGTACGATAAAATATGTATCCAAAAAATAATTTTAATCAAAATGTGTGTGGAAATTTTCTTATTCAAAATTAATTGAAAATAATCTAGAGACACATGGAATCTATTGCACACTAATTAACAATAAGATAATCTATAATAATCTTTTCACAAATTTGAATTGATTTTGTCAATATCATTTGAAATAAAAATATAATTTCC
Source organism: Sogatella furcifera (assembly GCA_017141385.1). Taxonomy (NCBI): domain Eukaryota; kingdom Metazoa; phylum Arthropoda; class Insecta; order Hemiptera; family Delphacidae; genus Sogatella; species Sogatella furcifera. The sequence goes on from CM029555.1 coordinate 16,392,094, forward strand.
GAATTGGAATAGGTGCAAGGAACTTGTGAATATTGACAATATTAAGACAAGAAATAAGATTAACAGTTTAGAGATGTATGTAGTGATGATTACCAATGTAGAAATTAAGTACGAATGTAGTGTAACTATTTAATGTAGTGATTATGATTCAACAATTTCCAAATTAAATCCATTAATACAATAATTCCACTGGATACTTCAAAAACAATAATTATTATTAAATATTTGGTACATTGATATATTTGATTTCTTGCCTTCTAAATTACAATTCTTCCAATATAATTATTCCTGGATCGAAAATGATGTGTTTGAGAAGTACCATGTTATCAAAGCCTGATTAAAAAAAGCATATAAATTTCTATAAAAATTTGTTTGAGAATAATGTTGAGGGCAAAAGCTTGTTTTTTTCTCCTGATCATTTGAATTTTTGAAACTTGATTTGATGTATCTTATAATTGATGAATGAAAAACGTCATACCTTTCTAACAATTCATCTGGATATCAATTACGGTAACGTATTGTCAATTTTAGCAGTTATCTTCTGAGTTCAAAAAACCTTATTTGAACTTATTTATAAGCGATGTTTATGACAGTTGGATACCTGTATATTCTATTACTGGAAGCTCCACAGTAAAAATGCCTATGAGCTTTAATGTTTTGATTTTCTTTTGTAGATCCACTACTAAAACCGAGAATAAACAACATTACGTTCATGTTTCCATCATCTCCACTATTGAGTCAGGCAGCCGATCTGCAAGAATCCAACTCGCTTTGTAGCAATACTAAGCGGCCAAAGTACTGTATGGATGAAGCCGGAGCATGTCAGTGTGTCCATGTAATAGACATTCCGCTAAACTCCAGGGTTGAACTTCTCTTGATCGATAGAGGTACTTATCTCCAATTGTTAAGAAAAATTATCTTCAACATTATTATATTATATGAGAGAATATATTTTTCTCATATATTTTATAGTGTTGTATTGAAAGATGAAGCATGGAAGTATTAAAATAGTATTTTTTGTTCTGAATTCACAGAGCCTCTATGGAATAATTATATTTCCAGTTGATAACTTATCCTGTCGCTACAGCCCGATGTAAGCTTTAGCGAATATTTCCTGTTAAGCAATTTGAGAATAATAGTATCTTGAATACAAAAAATATATCATATGAAGGAATTTTGATGGAAACCCCTATAATAAAACGCTAATTATTCCAAGAAACGGAAATAGACGCACTTATGGGTAGTAATAATCAGGAATAAATAATTATTTCTTCAACAATCTGATTACATAAGTGAGTCAACATTGATAATCCCTCGTTATTAATTAAAATATTGATATTTTTTTATCTTTCAATTTTTACAAGTTTCAAGACATCTCCTACCCATAATTTCATAATATTCATCTATAAATTACAATATAATTCTAGGCTATAAATACGCGTATACATCATCACCATTCTAAATATTTATTACAATAATTTCATATCTTTTCATTATTATCTTCCAGGAGGAGACGATTTGACCGATGAACATGTTTTTCACTTGCATGGAGGAAGCTTTTACGTTGTAGGGTCTAAACAAGGGCTGGCAGATAACAGCATGGAAACTATCAGGAAATTGAATGTCGAGGGAGGATTATTGGAAAAGAACCTTAAAGATCCAGTTATCAAAGATACAGTGCCGGTGCCACCAGGTGGAATTGCTGTACTTAGGTTTAAAGCAGACAATCCTGGTGAGCACTGTTATTCTTATCTGTTAAAAATCAATAAATTGAATTAATAACCTTTATATTTTGTCTTACAGTATATAATCATTATCAATATTCAATTGGCAATATCAAAGAGTATTGTAGTTTAAATTTATTATCCTATGGCGATAATAAATGCCGGATTTCAGAATCCTGCATATTTATTACAATTTATATTATATTCACAACATTTATTCATTTATATTATTGGTTCATCTTGGTTAGAATAGTTGATAGAGTCGTCAATATTGCCAATACGCAGAGTTTCAGAATTTATCCATCTTGGATAGAGTAGTTGATGGAATTCTTATAGAACAATTATAGCAAATCATCATTTTTTGTAATTGTCGTTGTGAGCGTGATATTGTGGTAGTTATCAATATAGAATGAGAATACTAAACATTTCCAAACCACTGACTTATTAAGAATCGACATATCGGTATCGTAGGTTACACTATTATTGATCTCCAGTGAACTCCTCCGCCAACTTAAATTTCTATAAATCCATGCTTTGACCCTTATTTTATAGTATTGTTATCGAATAGCAAATCATCAGGTGAAATAATTTACAATAGAAAACCACTCATTCTGAAGTCTGAACAATGTAGGCTTTTCAAAATACTCATCGACCCTCTAAGAAGTTATAAGTTGACTCTTCATTATTTTATTAACTTATTTGTTTTGAAGTGGAAATCAATATTATGTTTCATGATACACCAAATCATAACCTTGATTGAGGCTGTTGGTATAAATTGGTCGAGGAACGCAGTTTGGGGCTATATGCCTGTTGCACTTACCCTTTGTATATTTTTTAATAAATAAAATATTACTAATACTGAATATTGTTGTGTGTGTAGTGTATGCTGTCTCTATACTGATTTGTGAGTAGAATGATTGAAAATATTCAATATAAATAAAAAATATATATGAATATAAAAAATCGAAATAAATAAAAATATAGGAATATTAAAATATTCTTATATACAAGTGTGTTGAGTGTTGAACACAGTTTACTAAGAGAAGCAGTATATTACTGTCGATTATCTTAACATAGATTGACAATATTGACATAGATCAATCAATTTACTGAAAATAAGCAGTATATTCTAATGAAGTTTCTTTTTACAGGTTATTGGCTATTACATGATCAGAAGGCAGCTCACTGGTCTCAAGGTCTGGATGTCATTCTCCACGTTGGAAACAGTAATGATCTACCCTCTGTACCAGAAAATTTCCCCCGATGTGGAAATTGGGTTGGACCAGAATATTTTCTGATCTAGAGATCTGAATTTTCGACTGAAAGTGCTCAATATTTTTCTTGTTTTATGAACATAATGGACTTTGTTACCATGTTTAATAATTGAATATTATTCTATTTATCATTTTTAGGGCATGTAAAGTGGAATTTTTATTGAAGCATTCCGTCCAGACTCAACAATCAATAATGCAGAAGTAAGCAATAATTTATTTCAGTCTGTTTCATGTGTTAACTACGCGGAACTCATAATTCGCAACTGAAATTGAATTGAGAATGAATTTGAAACAGACGCATTCTGTTTTTGTTAGCTATCAATTCTTTAAAAATGTTATGGAATTAGAAATAATAATCTTACTTCAACTTTGACAAATATTGGAAGATCATTCAAAGTGGACTAACTTATTTCCTTTCACAGGATAGTGGGAAATAACCTTCACTATACCTACATTGAGATATATCACTTGACAAAAATTTCTTGTTTAAAATAAGGTTGCTGACTGTAAAATATCTTAATGTTTGTGAACTGTAAATATGATACTGTACATTTCTATTATAGTGAGGCTTTGCAATACTGTTATTCTATGTAAATTTATTGATACAAACTTTAGTATTCCATCATCATATTTCATCACTTTATCAATGTTGATACTATTCAAAATAATTTATTATTGATTATAATATTCATATTATGGTAGCCTGTAGATAGTATTGATACTCTCGTTCTACTATTAAAATTTTACCCATTCCAACTCGTCCAACTATGAGACACAATATATCATTATTTTTATTTGATGTGATATCATTGTGATGTGATATTTATCCAATATAACAAAAGAAGTTACATTAAGGGTTTATTTCAATTTCATGTAGTCTCCCTTCATCCTTATTACCGTTACTTTTTGTCTCTTCCAGTAGTAAATCGATCACATATACTTGCCCTTCAGTACTGCATTATGGTATCATGAGTTAAATGGAATAGGCTATGGTATTGTCATATAAAGTAGTGAATAAGTTATTGTACTATACCAATTCTGTGCTATTTAAATTTGTATGTGATTCAATAAAACTGTGATTTATGTTAGTCCATAAAATAAACTTATATTTTTCAACAATTTAAAAAAAAAAGTTATTTTATTTCATACTAAAAATTAATATTCTTGGTTAAAAATCTTATGAACCTGCTTCTATTCTAGTTACTAATGCCCGGTTTCTCCAAGCACACTCAAAATTGAGAAATCCTCAAATTTTGATGAACAGCTGACATTTTCTATGATAAGTATAGTAAGGGCCGGTTTCTCCAAATACGTTCAACTGAGATTTTAGTTTAAACTATCAGCTGTCAGTGTATGGTCACTTTAATTAACTTGTGTTTCAATTGAGCCAGCTGATGGTTTAATCCAAAATTCAGATTAACTTCTTTGAAGAAACCGGCTCTAAATGTAGTAAACTGTAGTGAACTTGAGAGTCCCTCAAATTTGAGTGTGCTTGGAAAAACCGGGCATGAAAGTAATATTGAATGAATATAGATATAGTCTACTATCAATCATGAATTATATATTATTATAGAGTATGACTGACTTAAAAGTCATATTCTGCTGGGATTAAACTGTAAGTGCGTTAATATAATCCACTCATCATATAAAATCATACATTTTAAATAAAATAAACATTTTAACGGCTATCAGGAAATATGAAAATATTGCGTACATTCAAATCTTGGCGGTATTGCATCCAAATCGTCTGACATCACAGTCATCAGCTGGCTCATCACCTGTTGAAAAACCAACATGTTGCCATGTTTAAAATTTAATTGAGGTTATGTTTCTGAAACCATGGCGAAGGAAAGTTGGTTGGTTGGACTCATAACATGATTTAATTGAAATTATCTTGTAGCCTACAATAATTTAGAAATTCAGTATTCTGGATTTGGCAAGTAATCAATTTTAGACTGAACTATAAATCCCATCGTAATCTTATACAGGTAAGAAATTTCTCAATTCTGTAAACCACCTTCACTTGCTGTTGATTGACGATTGACTACAAGCAATAAAATTGTTTGATCATTTCATGCTTACTCAGTAACAAGATATTATTTATTTTCTTCTTTATAATATTCAACTATAAATTTGCATCCTATATGCTTATGATTCAGCTTTTTATCTGTTGAACCTGCATTATGAGGTAATAATATTCTTTTAAAAGAGATCTTCATCTAGCCTACCGGTTACACAAAATCAAATTTTGCTACTTGTCAGTTATAAACAGATCATAAATAACTAACAATAACTAATGATAACCATAAGAAATTAATTTAAAATAACTCTATAGGCGCTTTATATAAGTTGACTTAATTTTAATGGAATCAGCTATTAACTTATCTAAAATACATTAATACAGGATTGCCTGTTATCCTTGTTTATTTATCGTCGATTCATCACTGCTTATAACCTACAAACACCCATTTTTTCTGAGGGTGATGTCCACATGTGCTCCCTAACAAGAAAGCCTGAAATTATGCATTAACATTCAATATCTGTCACTGTATTCACATTCACCAATCATTTATTAGTCTATGGTATTGTTCACATGCGCTGAGAATCTTTCATTAACTGAGCAGCGTAAAGTTCCTTATTCTAACCTATTCTGGTATTCACCAGAGAGATGATCCATGCTCACTTATTTGGCTACTCTATATGCTGCTAGCCAGTTCAGTTCTAACCAATGTTTTTCTCAGCACGTGCGGACCAATTCTAAGATATTCCATGATGATAAAATCAATGTCATGCACATATAATTTCTTTATAATTTTTTCAAATTATTCAACACTCTTACTTTATACTCTTTACTTTATCAGTGAAATCTTACTTTACCATCATCATCATCATCATCATCATCATTATCAATTCGTTACTTAAATTATTTTAGAAACATTTTCTATCTGTATTAATGTATGTATGGCTCAACAGCCCATGAAGGGTTCAGTCCTATCAGCTGGTTGCCAGTTTCATATTCACTCAACTGTACAGCAGAGGTGAATAATCATTAACCAAGATAGAGGTAACGTGTGGTTAGCACGTTGATCTTCTCAACCATAAGCTAGCTTTCGTAACCATGTGACGGTGCAGAACACCTATGAATAACATCTAGTTAATCAGTTGAGTGTATTGTGTGTAATGCAATAATTACTATTCCTCCTGAGACGGGAAACGACTGGCTATATTTTCTAACGACAAGCCAATCTCCCAAAGCAGGAGAACATTTTCTATCTAGTGAACCGAAATCAATCAGCCTAAGAAAGAATCTATTCGAGGTTTTTTTTGAAGTGTGATTGCATTACAACCTTGCAGGCAGCATGTCTTACATTTATTACCGGTGTTCTAAAATCTCACTCATCAAGTTCAATTCAATTCAATTTTATTTTATAGGAGTTCCAATAGATGCTTCCATTGCTATAAAAATTGAAATAATTATTATAATGCTAACAATAAATTAATTCAATTCAAAGCCAAAATCATTTATGGTAGATTAACTATTCATTCTAATTTTGTATTCATTAATCATTGTAATTTTTCTTAACATTTTCATACTGTCTATTCGTTAATCAATTCGATCAATAATGATAAACTAAGATCTTAACATTTCAATATCCAATGTTTGGCAACCGATATTAATCATATTCTCATCGATTATTATTTTACAGATATTGATATTATGGATTTATTCACTCAAGAGGAAGGAAATAATTTCTGCTTATCAGTAAATTGTGAGTACAAATTTGGAGTTTATCCAATAAACTTGCTACATAACCCGTATTTTGGTTCCTTTAAAACCAACCCCATTATGGAATTATGGCCTAATTGAATATTTTATTGCAAGAGATCCTATCAAATTGAATTGCCTTAAAATGATCGCATTGTATCAACATCATATTCATACATTGCTTGGTGTTTGTTCGACAGATAAAATCATTCAATGAATCATTCGGGATGAATCATTTTACAGCTATTAAATTTGTTTGGATAGCTTTATGTGCTGTATTGTTAAATATTTTGTGTAGAAAAAAATTCATTGCTGAAAAATTCAAGCTATTTAACAAGAAGTAAATTTTTTGTAATATTTGGCATTCATTTACCACACAGACATCCTTGGTTTGATGAATTACCTATTGTCAATTTATCATCTGCCAAATTAACTTAACTCCTCGTTTTTTCTATCTTCGTTTCCACCGTTAGCTTGTTTGACACTCCTTTAGACATTCGGACTGGGCGGATATTCCTCTTATTAGAGACTAGAGTCACTCAAAATGAACGAAGGTCGCATTTTAAATTTATTCATTAAGGATATTGCTCAAGCCATATGGCAAGTGCCAAATTATCTAAACTTTATTTGACGTAACTTCCAAATCTGCTTGAAACGTTTGAGAGGAGGAACACAATCTATTCGAATTCGGAATTCACATCTATGAAAGTCTCGTATAGGATTCAGTAGGAATTTCAATAGCTCTTACATGCTTGCATTCATAGGTTTTTCGTGAAAGTGGATGCAATTTCACTGTCTGATAGGAGATTCAAAATAGTTAAAAAAATAACTGCATTCTAAGAGCTTGATAATTAAGAATGCAGTTGACTTCAAACAAATCTAGCATGCTGCATGTGTGCATGCAAGGCGTTGCTGACAATAAGGCATTGCATAGTTTTTCCATGGTGCAATTTCATGAAGTGAATGATAATTCAAAATAGTTTTTGAATAAATGCAATCCTACAGTTAAGTTATTGGGTAACAACTGCATGAGGTCAATTGTTTTTTTGGAGTCTATTACAGTATAAATTTCGTTCATTTTCTGTAATCCTTTTCCTAGCTTCTTGTTATTTTTATTATTTACGCTTCATTCTAAGCATAACATTTTTTGAGGCTGATTTTGGATAAATAATTATCCAATTTAATGATGAAATTTCTATCATCAGCTTCAATAAGCATTGTAAGCAGTATTTGAAAACTTGTAGCTTGAACTATAGTTTAAGTATAATTATATTGATAAAGTTATCATATATTATACTATAGACATTTTCCGTGCTTGTAGAAACAATATAAACATTTGAATTGCAAAAAATTACATAGCCTTGATAGTTTCAAGCAATAATAAAAACATAATTTTTTCACTTTTTAAATCATTTGTTTGAGAACATCTTGTCATCTCATTTAATAAGAATTCCAATTGGTAACAGGTGGGATGTCTTGACATTGATTGATAAATCAAACCAGAAAAAATGGAACAGAAAACACCCATAGAAGAGTTAGCTCTGTTATGCACAAACGGCAATGATGAACTTAAATTAGAAGCGTGCAATGAAATTTTGTCTCTATCTGGAACGGAGTCAATGATTGACGAATTCCTCAAAGTGCATCACATAATTAATCCAGAATTGGTGAGGTTGATTGAATTGAACAACGATCTTTCACTGAAAGCTGGCTCAATATTGGTTAATTTGTCATCGAATTCTAAAGGATCTCGATCGCTTGTTGGAGTGGATAGTGCTACGCATGAACTATGTTGCCCCACTACTCTGAGATCATCTTTGATTAAAAGCTGTGTTGATAACATTTGTGACTGCAATTCAAAACTGGCTGATATTTGCTGTATGATTTTGTCAAATATTTCGAGAGATGCGTCTTGCATTGAGGTATTGAGCGAAGAAATTGATGGAGAAGTTATAGATAAACTTATGAAAGTTTTGTTTGAGAAGAATTTCAACAAATTTGGATGTACCTTAGATTATTTAGCTTATTTTCTTGCAAATATCTCTCAGAATTTAGTTCTTCGGAAATGTCTGATTAAAAATGGGAACAAATTCAAGACCTATTTTTTGGAATCCCTGCATTCTGTGGAGCTTCTCTGTTTGGAAAATAGAACCAGAAAACGTGGGTTGTTGGCATTGTATAGAAATTTGTCTCTAAGCAGAGATGGACATGCCATGTTTTTGGAAATGTCAGTTGTACAGCTATTCACATCTGCGCTTTTCGCTCTTGTAAACTCGATCAAGTATGATACCGAGAATCATATAGAAAAATATAAAAATACGATGGATCCGGAACTTTGTATCCTGGTGCTTGATACACTCCTTATTTTCTGTGCAACAAAACGAGGTCGTAGTATCTTGAGAGAATCCGATGTGTATATTGCACTGAAGGAAGTTCATAGCACTTCGTCTGATAAGGCTATTGAGATTGCTACAGAGAAAATTGTAGATATTCTGATAAGAACTGAAGACGAGATTGGTGTTGACGATTATTTGGATGTGAAAATTCCTGATCATCTTGCCGAAAAGTTTAGGAAATGTGATCTAGAAGATGCAGAGGTAATTGGAAAGAATAAAACTTATTAATATTGGAAGACGAATTCTCTTCGGTGGTGAATATTAGTGAAAGAAGCTAACTGAAATTAACGTAGATGGAAAAAGTATGTTATTGAATTTATCAGAACCGTGTAAATTCGAAATGAGATAGATAATCACCTAATATTCAAGTTATAATTTTGTTTTTTATTGTTGTAGAAATTTCAGAAATATATAATTGTTAATCTGAATTCATTAGGTACTCATTGGTGTTCAAAAAGTAGTTTATTTACTGCAAAATCATAAACAGTACACTTTCTCAGTAATTATTCATTGACGACTTATGCTCAGTTTTATAATTTCTAACAAATTTTATCAAAGTGCGATCTCCCTTGACGAGATATCTGCTGCCCGGCTCTGGCTTCGCTGCTTCAGCCATCACAACTCTATTCACATCGGCCTAAAAATATTTCATAAATGTTCACTTTGTTATTAGGGCTACTGATGTAAAATGAATCTATAAATAGTGAAATTCACCCTTTTCAAGTCATTTCCAAGTGAATATCACTATTAATTGATTCATTATGAATTAATAGCCCTAATAAAAAAGTGGACATTTATAATATACTGTAGTTATGTGGATGAAGTTGTTATGGCTATAGAACATCGCAGCTAGAGCCGTGAAGCTCAGCGCAGCTAAAGCAGTATCGTTCTTTACAAGAAAATTCACAAGGGAATCGTACCTTCACAAGAAAGTTAACTTCTCAATCTCATTCATTGTGTAGGTACTACAAGTTTTTATTTTTATGCAAATTTTCCTGTTACACAATGTCAATATTTTACAAGGAATTGGCACAGTTATTTTGAAAGCAAATAAAATCTTAGTTGTCTTGATTATTGAGTATTATTGTAGTACTTCATCTGTTTTGTTTATCACCTATGTTATTATTTAAAGAGTGAGCAAGGGGGGATTAATCAAAGCTGTGTACAATACCGTTTTTATTCTCATTTTTTCCACTGGGACACACCTATAAAAATGACGAGTGCTAACCTTTGTAGTTATAATTTTGTTGTTGTTGGACGCCTATGTCTGCTTATAGACATTTGGTGAGTAGGCTATAGTTATAGACATGTGTAGAGGATAGGTATTATAGAGTAGAGACAAATGATGAAAATAGCATCCTTGAGTGTAGCGCGCGTAATGACCTTGGCCTTGGTTCGACACCCAGCTGATCATTTGATCATGGGTGGACAATTCTCATCTGGCGACCCACGCACTGCGCTTCCACATACCACACCTCTGTCAGCGGTCAGAAAATTGGAGGTGGAAAAAATGAACGAACTTGGTGGCAATTAAAAAAAGAGGAGATGGAATGGGTGGACGAGGTAGGAAAAAGAGGGGAGAGAGGAGGATGAGGTAGGGAAAAGTGAGGAAAGAGTAGAATGAGGTGAAAAAGGAGAGGAAAGAGGAGGATAAGTTGAAAAAAGAGATAGACGATTAAGTTGGAGCGAGTGAACGGTAAGAATGAATGGAGATGATGAAAGAGTAAATGAGGAATAGTTGGGAGTGAAGTTGGGGAATGCAAGAAGATAAACAAACGAAATTAGTAGGAATGAGAAACATTACCTAAAAAAACCTAAATATATGAAAAATTGGTAAAGGGACGGTTTTGGGAGTAATCCTATTGAACCTTCCATCAAGTATATGTTGTAACTTGATAAATAATAGAATTGAATGAAAGAATTTATAAAACAATGAAAAACCTACTCCATAAATATTTTTTAAGTTGTATTTGTGCCAGGTATTCATCCATATTATAAAAAGGTTGTTCTTTAATAAACCAATTTAAGAAACAAGAAAATTTCTATTTAATAGTAACGCAGCAGGAGGATGGAGTATGAAAAAAATTAAGAGGTTGTGTTGGAATTGTAAACTTATAATTATCATGAAAAACTTAATTAAGAACTGAACAAAGCAACATATCTTAGAAAAGCGGCCAGAAAAAAATGTCAGAAAGTGATAATAACATTTAAAATTTTTGTAAAATTTTCTTTCAAACATCTTTTATGAGCTCTAGGAGAGATAGATATGGATGATTCTTGTCTTCAACTCATAATTTTTTTTTGTTGAGTCAATTATTTAAAAAACATGTTACAAAGTATTATTATAACAATATCTGTTGCGAAGAATATGATTATTTCATGATCATTCAGAGAATGTTTTGAACCTTACAGTTCAATGAAATGGATATATCTGCTGCAAATTTTGTATTGCTGTAAAACTGTAAATCAACAAACATGAACAAAAGCATTCTACGGTGCATCCAATTAGTATAAAACGAGAAGGCGAATTATAGTGAATCCAAAATTGAGCGGAAAAAAGCAGTCATTGAGAAGAAAATTAAAAGAAGGAGAAGAAAAAAGAAAAAGGAATTGAGTGATAAAAAGAGGAAAAGGTGAGGAAGAAGAAGAGGAAGAAGGTTAAGAAGTAGAAGAGAAAGAAAGTGAATATGTAAAAGAGGAAGAAGATGAGGAAGAGAGAGTGGAAGAGAGAGTGGAAGAGAATGAGGAAGAAGGTGATGAAGTAAAAGAGGAAGAAGGTAAGAGTGAGAAAAAAGGAAGAAGATGAGAGAGAAAAAGTGGGAGAAGGTGAGGAGGAAGGTAATGAAGTAGGTGAGGTGGAAAAAGAACAAGAGAACTTGTGAAAAGAGAAACTATAATCGAAAATTCCTAGGAAAAAAAGAAAAAGAATGAGAAGAAGAAGGAGGAGATTTATGAAAGAAGTTCAAAAGAAAAGAAGAAAGAAGAAGTTCCTTTTTTTCAATGAAAAGCTAATATTGCAGAGTTGAAAAGAAGCTACCTTCATAGGAGGAGAGGGTTTGACAAAGACGGGGAAATAATGAAAAACAAGGAGTGGTAAAGATGTTGCAAAAGAGGAGAGAGAAAAAGTATCTTACTCGATGTTCTTCTCCCTGCGCCAAGATAACAATCTAAGCAGAGATTTTCGAATACGTAGGCATTAACGTCCTTATCTTCCCGCTGTAGCCAAGTTCTCACCAGCTGACCCCTTCCCCCCTCTAATTCATCTGGAATAACGCCGATCGAAAAGTTTTCAAAGTGATTCACATTCGTCCTCTGGACTCAATCGTGCTCGAACCTTCCTGGGACAACTACTTAGTGTGATGGAGGTAAACACTATCAAAACTCATTATATTTTCAATCATTAACTTAGTTTATGTGTAGCTATTATTATATGTAGAGATATATAAATTTGAAGATTTCAAAGTTTCTACCAATGTTTGAATTGAATGCAATAACTCAAACATTGTTCAACATGAAAATATTGTAAGTTTATGTCCATTTGAGTGCAGTGGCTTGGTTTGTTTAGAATAGAATTCAATTTCTTCAAATGTGTTTAATAACTCTCAAAATATCGAAGGACTTGAAAAAATCTTGTTTATTAGAAATATTATAACTTTCCTTTTCACAATAGTTCCACCAATATTATATTATTTTACCATAGAAAATGGTAGGCCTACTCTCAATCCAGATTCTTCTAATACAGTGGAGATAATAATGTGGACGTTGATTCTATTATTGATTTAATATTTTTTAAATATCAATCAAATATTGTTTTTATGGAACTCATACTTCAGTAAGAGAGATGTGATTTTATCAGCTTATTTTACATAGGATTTGATTATTTTAGAACCTTACTAAAGCCTCTAAAAAATTAGAAAAATTTTTATATTTTGAAAAATCTCAATTTTCCGCCATTGTTATCTCGGTAACAGAGCGTTTTTGGGGGTTGGTCCCATGGAACTTTTTTGTCTACTTGGTGTAAGGAATCAGCCTGAGAAGTATTGCACATTCCTCCTGAAACACCCTGTATAAGTATATTTATATATATAGAGATATATGAATTTGAACGGACATCAGATTCGTGTTCTGGGGGCTCGGAAACGTGTAAAAAATATATCGCATCATATATTTGCGATTACCCGGACAAGACCAATAGTACATTTTTTTCAAATGAAATGCACTAAAAATTATAAAATTATTAGATCAGCTGAGATTACATGAGTTTTAGGTTGAGTTTAAGGTTTTACATGAGGTTGACTTGCAGGCTTATAGCTTTATCAAACTTTTAATTCATAGAATGAGGTAGAACTATTAAATAAATTTAATAGATAAGAGTAAGTTACTGTCCATTGACATACTTCAACAACGTAAACGAATACGGTAAATAATTATTACGACACGACATGATTGACATCTAATACATGGGAAATCACCGAAAAATATAAATTTCTCGTGTTTGTTCACTTTCATTTCAACTGAAAATTTTCATTGAATCGTTGAAAAATTGACAAAATCACATTCGATCAGCTCTAAAACCGATGAAAATAAAATAAATGTGAGTTGGGTAATTTTATTGCCCTTGAATTTGTGGAATAAAGATAAACAACGACCAGTTAACAAATGAGCTACAAAGTTTTAAGTTACACATACAATAGAAAATGGTAAAAATTGTAAATTGTGAGTGAGTAAAACGTTTAGGTATTGATTGCTTTCCATACAATTTTCTCCATATAATTTACAATTAAAGATTCTTCCAGTCCCATTGAATTTGTTCCAATATTAGTGTGATTCCCTTGCTCCTTCCCAAGGTGTATAGAATTGTAATCAAATCCCAACTAATAGCTCATAAACTACCTATTGACATTGGAAAACTAAGTTTTAATAACAACTCTCGGATTGCAGTCTTCATAACCAGTGATTTAATCATAACTGAAGCATTACTGGTCTCATTCTAATTTTTAATTCATTTATCTAACTTTTTTCCAACGTTTAGTGGGAATCAATGTGAATAATCGTGTCCAAGATGGCCAAGAAATTGAAAAAAATTAAACTGTGACATCCTCAATCATTATTGCAGGTATTGAAACAATGAAATATATGAATATCAGTAGTACTTGGAGTGCAGTAGTATGATTTCACTCCATACATTCAGAAGAAACTATTCCCAAAGTGGTATTACTTTGTATTGCTTAAGATGTGATTTGACTACGAAATAATTATAAATGAATGTCACTCGTATTTCTGCAATATCAAAGAGAGAGTTTGTAAAAAACTATAAATCTATTCTATTCAGTTGATCTGAAAATTTTTAGAAAATAACAGATTCCTCGTACCCAATTTGCACTGGGGATGAACATAAATCATTCAAAAATAAAATAGATTTTGTGAGATTGTAGCTTATGATCTGTACATTTATTTTCATAAAATAATGAATTTTCCATTTATTATGCATTAAGCATATATTACAAATTATTTAACTCTACACTACTTCTCAAAATAACTGTTGTTACTTTACTTTAGCAGGTGATCAAAACAGACCGTTTTACATTTTCTCAATATAGATATTAGCTCCTTTTCGATCAGCTTTTTACTTGAAAACTCAATGGCAGTTTTCATTTAAAATAACAAGTTCCGGATACAATTAAAAAACTATCAGTAGATGGAAGCAATGCTTTCATCCTATGCTATTATCTAGTCCAAGTTCACGCAGCATCTAATTTCAGTTCTTGCACCTTTCGATATAGGCCTACATTGAAGGGTACTTATCCTGCTCCAGTAATTTGTATATATGTGATTTAGAAGCCGAGGTGCGAGGAAACTCTGAATTAGAAGTAGGAAGGTGCTAATTAACATGCCATGAAACGAACCAAGTAATAATAATTGTAATTATTATTGTGTGGAAGTGGGATGATACACTTGGAAAATGTGTTTCAATGTCAGGTTACATTTGGAAATGTGTTTCAATGTCAAGATACAGATGTGCAGATGTGTGTCATTGGAATGACAGTGCAGCAAGTGCTAATTTGCCAATCTGGAGGCTGTTGTTAGCGGTAGCGGAGGGGGAGAGAAAAAATGAAGGATGATTGAAAGTGAGGAACATTATTGAGAATTATTTATTATTCTCCTGAAAGTTGAATAAAAAATGCGATTCCCAAGCGGCTATATCTGCGCTGTCCAGCCATCACAACTCTATTCTCATAACTATATTATACCATAAATGTTTGTTATTAGGGCTTATGAATGTATGATTAATCAATAAATGGTGAAAATTACTAGAAAATGACTTAGAAAGCGCAAATTTCATTATTAATTGATTTAGTATACAATAGTATGTATGTATGTCCTTATAACAAAGTGAACATTTCTAGTTCTTAGTTGTGTGAATAGAGCTGTGATGGCTAGACAGCGCAGCTAGAGCCGGGCAGCTCATGCAGAGCAAAATTGATATTGCCGGGACAGCTCAAGCCGCGCGGCTCAAGCTGTCTCTTGGGAATGCTACCTTAAAGAATCTGAACTCAATTTGTTAAGTAGCTACTAATAATTGGAGTAGAATTATTGAATGAAATGAATCAATGAAATGTTATTATTTAAACATTCACCCACCGCACTTAATATGGAAATAAGGAGAAAATGAGCAATTAAAAAAAGATGACAGAATAATCAAACCAATACAAAATTTGAGGATTAATTTATGCAATGAAAAATAATTCTCAATCAAGATACTAATTTATACTGAAAATAATGTATGTTTTTTGTTTACAATTTTTTTTGATGCTTTCAACTTTTATCATGATATTTTTTAAACTTTTACTTCGTTGATTGTAAGTTCTCATTTTATGCTCATTCAAAGCCAGAGCCAGTTTTGGAGAAAGCTTTTATCTCACACACTGCTTTGTGAGCTTTATTGTATTTCTTAATTATTGCTATAGGCCTACAAGGGAAAGTAAATAAAAACCATGTTTAGGTAGGCTACTTACTATATTGATAAAGTATTCAAATTATGTGTATTGTCTATAAAGTTACAATCTCATCATGAATTTATTATCTCTGATTTTTGTTATGTTAACTTTCTTGGAGATTTTTTGTAGTTCACAGTAAAAAATCTTGACCATGCTAGCAGGGTCATTGAATTGAATTCTATTCCCATGTTAGCCCAACAATGAAGTCAACACACGTAAATATTGAGCAAGGCTAATTCAAGGAAACTGCTCTGAGTCCTCACTATTTTTAATATTCAGTAGGAAGTTGTCACAACTTATGCCCATTTAAAGCTTGACCTCATTCATCTTTTCTGTATCTTGAAATGGACGTGTCATCCGTACCTGTATCCGATTGCTAATAGATTCGTCAG
The DNA here is from genome assembly GCA_017141385.1 of Sogatella furcifera. Classification (NCBI taxonomy): domain Eukaryota; kingdom Metazoa; phylum Arthropoda; class Insecta; order Hemiptera; family Delphacidae; genus Sogatella; species Sogatella furcifera. Next base: position 16,408,644 of record CM029555.1, read on the forward strand.
TGTTGTTGAAAGGATAGGCACCTTAGAATAGTGGGGTCAAAATTATCTCGGGGTCCAAATGACCTCAGTATTGTTTACAATTTTGTTTTGTTTTTTGTTCTTCAATGATATTGTTGACTCGTCTTCGTCCTATTTAGTTATTCTTTTATTATATATTGTTCAAACATAACTTGACACTATGTAGAACCACCTCATTACTTGTATTATTGCTTCCACATTAAACAGTCTGGCATATGTGAAATTTGCTCCTTCAAGTTCTAATTTGCTAATTGTGTCGGCATCTTCTGGCGTTTGAAGTAAGTCTTACTTAGTTTGAGTAAGTCTTCTTCAAGGAAGTATTATTCTTATTGATACCAATCTCTACCGCCTCTACCCATAGCTTAAACTAAGGTTGTTCATGTAGCTCATTTAAATCTTCTAATTGAGCGTCCAAAACTTTTCTTGAAGAAGAATGGTTGGTGATTTAAAATGATGAAGTGTAATAGTATTTTTTTACATGTCACAGATCCACAATAGGAAATCTATTCATATTCATTGAATTCAAGGAACTAAAATGATTTTATCATCAATTTTTTAATAATGAATAGTGAGTTGTTATGTTCTGATATCAATAAATGTTGAAATATTATTCGAAATAATTTTCAATATTGATTGGACAGGACGTCAGCTACCAAATAATACCAAAGATTGAGTTATATTAAATTAATAACTTGGAATTTGATTATATCTTAAATTTAATTTCCTTCAATTATTTAATCAATGTTTATCATTTGCATGATTTATATTTAGTTCATCAATCCACCTCATTTATAGGAAGAAACAGAAACTTAGAGTCAATTTGGTACAGAAGTGTTTTTAAATAATTTATCAAGATCTGTCAATTCTTTTCATATACAAATAAAATTTCAAAGAATCCTTGAGTTTGAGCTTAGTTTAAAACGCAGTTTCAACTAACAACTAAATTTTGATTCAGTTTATCAATCTGTAAACTCTCTATAATTTACATTGTTCAATAATTTTGTCAGAAGCGACGATACTGTATGATCTATTTCTTTGTGTGGGTATCGGTTATAATTGATTTGGAATGAAATATTTTGATCCAAATTTGTCAAGTTTGGAACAGACAGTGTTTGTGGTGTAATATTGATCATCTCTTTGCAAAATTGGAATTGGCAAATCGGATTGTAAATCATTTGAAAATTTGCATAAAGTGGGTGGTGATATTGATGGGTGTTGCCCTATGAAAATTCGAACAGTGAAAGTTTCGCGTGGTTGAAAAGCGGCTAAAAATTGCGAAAGAATGACTTTTCAGGCTTAGGTCATTAGACTCCAACCAAACTACTGTCCGCTTGGGTGGGATCTTGTGTCTGGAATCAATGATTATGATCAGTATTATTATTATCATCATCATCTTTGAGATCTAGATAATTTGTCAACAATAATTCTCAATAAACAAGCTATATTAATGTTGGAACATTGCTTGTAAATTAAAGTATTTTACTCAATCTCATCTATTGATAAAAATCAACTCAAGTAAACTTCTCAAATACAGAAGTATAATATGCTCTATTCAAAAATTAATTTCAGATTTCATCGCATCTTTAATAGACTCGAAACTATAGAATCATATTTCTTATAAAAAGTCTTATATTTCTTATAAAAGTTAACGAATTTCAATTCTCTATAACTTATTTTTCTATCCTTTTATTTTTGTCGTTTTGAATAGTAGTTCTTTCTAACCTTGAAAATTTTCATTAAAGATTATTTTCTTCATCTAAAATCCAACTTCAATATAGGAGTAATAAACTTCCTCACAACTGACCATTAGGCTACTTCTGCAGTGGTAATTGTCCTTCCCAGTAAAAAAATCCAAGAATTTGACTATATCACCAGCATCCAGAGCAATTGGATAGTACCTAATAAATACAATCTACAATTCAATAATCAAGCACAGTGGATAACTTAAAATGATGTGGTGCTAAATCTTCCAAGATAATGAACCTCTCATATCAATCACGGAGATGCCTAGAATTTAAAATGTAAATTCAAGTAAATTGAAATAAAAATAAAATTCACCCTCATAATTTCATTATAGAATTCATTGTTTTGCCGTATAGTCAACTTTAAAAATTGTGTATTATTATTTTATCCCAGTCTTAATAAATGTATGGTAAACATTCAATTATTGACAATTAATTATTACGAACTATTCATGAAACTACTACTATCAATTGCTTTTAATATTCATCAATATATTTCAGTGCCCACGATTTTTATTTGAGGAAAAAAAACCAATACAGGATGTTGAAAAATAATTCAATTATGTAAGCAATCTGCGTGTCTTCAATTAGTTTGCATGCGTTCTTCCATTCATCTTTCGTGTAGGAGTGAATAATGATTTCCATTAATTAAAACACTCCCGAAGATTAATTGCTCGAACGTACAGCCTTGATGGTCATTTGAGGTCTAGGAAGACACTTCTTATACCACATCAATAGGTTAATGTATTCAATATTGGGGCAGGCCTAACTTGAAATATAATTTTTGCATTGTTCACTACTGCTACCCACACAGTAGCTCTTATTTAGGCAAAACGTATTATAAATATGTAGGAGAGCTTTGCACTCATGTGTAGGAGAACTACAAGAATCGATTTTGGTTAATGGGCGTGTTAGATTTTATTAGTTGTTATCATTTTTTCATTTCTGCAACTGAGGTGCCCAACCGTACTCTTGTTAGGTAGGTAGTGTTCCGATATTACAGGTTTTTCTGTATCTCTTAAATTTATTCAGCAGACAGTGAGCAAACACTGGGAGGCTACGCCTAGTATAATAGTTTAGGCCTTGTCTTATTTCTGAATGGTATGTTGTGTTGCAAAAACGTTACGTACATGCTTACTGTACGCCTAAACGGTGTCTTCCCACAATACAATTATTGTTAAATAATTGTTGTTCATATTTTGGGTTTTGGAGGTTGTTATTTTGCAAACAATACAGAAGTGGTTAGCTCAATGGCCATCTCTGAATTTATGAGCATCTTTGAATATATTGTACAGAGTCTACTGGCGTCCAAAATAAAATGCAAATTTTTAGATGAAAAGATCATTCGCTAATGTTTATACAATAAAGTGATTCTTTAACGAAATAAATCTCACTTACCATACCGCTATAGAAATATGAAATTTATTTCTCAAAAAACATACAATACGATAATCGTACAGCAATAAAGAACAGAAATCATAATAGACAACAAAATAGCTTATACATACGATTTATGCTATCTACCGTACATAATCAATGCATTCATTATAATTAATTTGAAAGGATATAATATCTGCATTGGTGTAAAAAATCTGTGCGCAGATATGAGTCGTATATTTATATAAGATAGGAAAAGTAGAAAAACTAAACTCAAGGGAAATAATTGGAATATTCAGTACAGTGTGTAGGCTACATTTGTTAGTGTATGTACGTATGTTACAGTGAGTAATATGTAACCTGTATATTACAGTCGATTTATTGAGCGAGCTTATCTCACGTGAGAGACTATAAAGTTAAGAAGCAATCGAAATACTGATTGTTTTTCATACCTATCAAAAAAATTTTAAGTTCTGTTATCTAAATTGTTGAACCTTGCCATTGAGTATTATTTGTAAATAACTGTATAAATAAATAAATTGTATAAAATCATAAAATTGAGTTGAACCTATTTACAATATTTTATTATTATTATGAACAAAACAGGAATTATTTGTCATAAAGTGAATGTTCACATAGCCAATTATTGCACTTGAAATACACAAAAATAAATAGATAATAATTATTCCATTGAGGATACTATATCAAACAGATTACAATGATTTTGTAGATTTGTGGCTCTACTTACTATACTTACTTGGCTACACTTACTATACTAGTCAGTGTTAATTATGTAATACATAACAAATTGATTGTTCTAGAAAAATAATCTTTGATATTTTTATGTAAAATTCTCAATTGAAAAGAACAGGATTCAAATGCGATGGTTATCACACAATATCTTCTCAAGGAATAGGATATCTCTTGCTCTTATACCTGAGAAATGATCAAATGATTTTATTATGTTGCAGGTACCGGTATTATGGGGGTTGATGCTTTTAGCAGTGCTTCCATTCATTAATGGTAAGTGTCACTCGAATTTATCTAACTCATAGTAGTCAATCAGATAGTAGTGATATTGAATGGAGTTCGTGATAAATTTTTCATGAAAAATTGACATGAGTGCGCCATAAAGCTTGTAAAATGATTTTATTAATCATTTATTAAACTTTGTGGATTTAACTCTGGAAGGATTAATAGCAGAATATAAAATTATCATTAGAAAACAACAATAATGTCGTGTTATTCCCTCCATTTTTTATCCTAAACAATTATACTTCAGTTTAAACGTTTTTTACTTCTATCAAAGAGGATCCCATGAATTCTAGAGTTCTACAGGGTGAGCTAGAGAAACTTACTTATTTGAAAGGTCAATAGAAACAAAAGTACTTTGATTATTGTTTTAATTTTCATTTTATTTGAGAATTTAATATCCCAGTTTTGTTTCCAAGCAGTCTTGAAAATGATATCGGATAAATGGCGACCCATATTGCACGTACACTGATGAAGTCGATTTTTCAAATTCGTCTCCACTTTTTGCAGCATATAAATCGGTATTTTAGCAATGGCGTCGCGAATGTTGTTCTTGAGGTGTGCTACGGTCCGTGGTCGATCGACATAAACCAAAAATTTCAAATAACCCCATAAAAAGAAATTGCATCGAGTCGAATCTGTATAGAGTGTGCGGGCCATTGGAAATCACCTCTGAGAGAGATAAGCCACTTGAATTTTGATGAGCAATAAAATCGCGTTTAGTTGATTGTTGCACAGCAGGCAATTTATAGGGATGGAATTGAAGCTCTTCATGGAGAATTAGTCGAACAGAGGTGTCAGAAATTCCCATAGCAGCTGTGTTTTTGTGACCCGAACGCCGGGGAGAACGCTCAACTGACTTCCCAACTCTTTAGATATTTTCCGGAGTTCTGATGGTCCATTGAAGTCTGTTTCTGGATTCAGTGACAGTTCCAAAATGGGTTAACCCACGACAGAATCGAATTACGGACAGGAACGAGTCTGTGAGGAGGAATTTCAAAGCAAGCGCGGAAGGCATGTTGCGTAGTGGCCATTAGAAAAGAAGCTATCGAATGCTAAGGCCCGCTGCTCTCTAGACCAGAGCATGATGGCAACTGACTGGAAGGAGGAACAAACTTGGTAACTTCCCTCTTCAGTTGCACTCTCTCACGCCACTCTAACAGTCCAACTCACCGCGTGGGAATTTTTTCAAATTAGTAAGTTTCTCTGGCTCACCTTGTATTATTCTATGCTTCTATCCGACATTATTGGAAATTAGAGTGAAACAATTAATGAAAAATTGAGGTGAAATTGAAACATATATTTTCAAATTCTCTTGGAAAAATATAAAGTGATCAGAAAGTCGGTCAATCCATGTCATACACAGTTGAATACAGGGAGTTTTCAATTACCTTGAATTTCCAGTCTACTGGAATCAGCTAATAGCAAATGTTTCAAACTTGTTTCAAGATTGTTCTTTTTTCTATCAATCTATGGCCTTTGTTGATTGATAACTGTTCAAACACTCTATTTCTGAAAATAATCTACTATTTCTAATATACTGGAATAATAATAGGTAGTTCAATTCACATTCTTCAGTCTCAACTAATTGAGCTTTTTCTATTCTCATCTGATATTGTTTCTGCTTGTATATTCTCTTAGAAAACATGCACCCAACACTCCACATACTCGGTCCATACAAATTAAGATTTTTTCAGCAACTGTTGACAACTCGACTATAACGCCAGCGAACGATAACAGCACCAAAGACACACCTACGAGTCCGAGACCAGTTAGGAGTCCTCAGAATTATTATTCTCTGTATTCCAACCGTCTAAGACAGCCTTACTATCGGGACGACTCTGGTTAGTCTTCGGAAAGAAAACAAAATAGCTTCCGATAAAAATCACGCATTCGAATCTCAACACACTACAAACAAACTAATAAATTATTAACGATATTAACTGATGAATAATAATCGGTGGATAACAAACGATACAGTTTTAATTACATCCATCATAACAATTTCATCTCTGATTGATCATATTTTGAAACATGTATTTATAAAATAAGAACGTGGAATGATAAAAAATTAGATTAGATGATTAAATTGATACATGTATTTATAAAATAAAAACAATATTGGTGAATAGTGGAGAATAGTGAAATTAATAGTTTCTTCTATAAATATATCGTGGAATGATAAAAAATTAGATTGGATGATCAAATTGGTACATGTATTCATAAAATAAAAACACTACTGGTGAATAATGGAGAATATAGAAATTAATAGTTTCATATTGTGGAATGATAGAAAATCAGTTGATGGTCCATGATTCTACAAATAGAAGCATTTGCTTTTGACCCAGCAATGTAGTGTTCTATTCATTCATTTGACAATGCTACAGTACAGTTAATTGGTTCAAAACATAACCCAAGCCCTAAACGTCTTTTTCCAAATATCTTATAAATAAAGAATATAGTTTTTTATATTTCCTTGATTTTAATCCACTTGGAGAGGAGCTCTAACTCTATCTCTATCCCATTATTTATTTTATCGGTATAGATGATGAATAACTGATAATTTGGAAGTTTAACAGCTAACAATTTTACACTCAATAACATATTCATCAATACACATATATAAGGCGAAATTAACTGAATTTAACTTGTTATGTGCAGCGCTCATAAAAATACACAAAACACACTTCGATAATAAATTAAGTATTAAAAGTTCGAATTATAGTATGTTATGCCTAATACCAGAAGTACATAAACATAACACATTTTATAAAATCATAAATACTTTAATAAAATTCTAATAACATGTTTCTTCTTTTAATTTACTGATGATTCTTCCGAATAGCAGTGGATAAATGGATACTTATATGGTGAGTATTCTAGTGAACTGGGGTAAGAAAATTTTTGTTTTCCATTATTTTTATATTTATAACAATTAGCTACCCAACTTTGAAGTGAACTGAGATTTCCAAGTCCCGAATATTATTCAAATTACCATTAAAAATCCAACTTGATACTGCAGAATGCATCTCTGATTATTGTGAGTTATTGCGACTCGTGGTCACTATAGAGATAATTCTAATTTTTCAATTAAGAACTTCAATTCATAGATTAAAATTGAAATTCTATTGAAAGTTCTTTAATAAGCTCAAATCCAGTTGAAAGTGAACTTCGAGATCCTTGACCTTTATTATTGAGATTTGGCAAGTATATTTCTCATTCTTTGTCTTACATTATAAGGTTCCGAGTTCGATTAGGTTGTTTAGAATATGGTATTTCCACTCGAAATTCCCTCACATTCATAATAAAAAATTAGCAAAACGTTTTCATATCTTGATTGCCAAGGAAAATATACATCCTATTACTTAATTTTGAAAATAAACAGTTTTTCCTTAGTCTGGAATTCGATATTAAATCAAATTGTGAAGAATATAGAAACAATATTGAAAATTCCAGACCCAACAGATGTTTGTTTTCTCAACAAAGCTCAAGATAATCTGCGTAATACTTGACCCTGGAACCTGCCTTACCTTTTTAAGAAGTCTCATTAGTCACTTGTCATCTGTCAGATATTTTTAGTATATCCGTATTCTATGGATCAAGCGCAGTGCTTCTTATTATTAGAAGACTTCTCATTTAAAATAATGATAATTCATTATTGGGCTATCTGATCAGTAATCCGCTATTGTTGAAAGTGAATCTATCACCTCATTAGATTAAGATCAGTTAATCACTCTTCACTTTTTAATGTGAAATATCGGGAACCGAGCTTCGCTTTGAAGCTACGGCCGCACTATTTGACAATAAAATATCTCTCTTTTCAGATTGCAAGTATTCTTTTTCTTGGTAGTTCAGGAAATTTTAAGTGAATTGGGAATAAAGCAGTTCACATTGATACTATAAAAGAGAATGCCAGTATATATTTGTTTGTTGCTATGAATAGACTCATAAACCGTTGTGTTATAGTTGTTTGCCATAAAACTTTTTACATGAATGTGAAATTTCACTAAGTATATATGTATTTTTCTATAAATTAAAAACGATTATTACTTTAATTATTCCATTACTTGAATACGTCCATTACAATTAGTTACACAATGATTTGGAAATTCACAATTATAAGTTACAATACGGTATTGACTAAATGCATTTATTGATGTGACAATCTGTTTATTTAAAATAAATACCGCTAAATAAAAAGGAAAATAATAACAAGATATTGAACATTTTGTAGTGCCTGGGAATAGTCGCGGGAATGCCTAGTTGTTTAGTCAAGAATAGAGTGTTTCAAATGTTACATCTGTCCTTAAAATTGATTATACTGAATTATGCTTGTTGAGACCGTACAAGCAATGCTCATTTTCCCAATGATGTATCTTGCAATTAAATTAGCCATTTTTCCTAAGGGTGATGTCCCCACGAGCTCCAGGCTTGTGCGTTATTGGTAATGAGAGGGGTGATGATGAGAGATAATGACTGCTTTTCAGGTAGACTGTTTTCACCGGCGGTTTATTGTCTCCTTCAAAAGACGGACTAGCGGTATCTGTAGTCAAAATCTGTGACTACAGAATACATATAACTTAATAATAATTTGTCACAGTTGTAATTATCTGTCATTTTTTTATCTATAGTTATATGTCAATAATTATAAGACATAATTATTATGCTTGATAAAAAATGTGTTTTTATTAGAAGGTTTCTTATTCTTTTTTCCGTTTTCTTTTTACAGGACAAGACCCGTGCTTTCCAAATCCCTGTGGTAGTAATACTCAGTGCTATGTAGCCAGCGGCAGACCAGTCTGTTCCTGTTTACCCGGATACTATGGAGATCCAACCAACTATTGCCAAAGAGGAGAGTGTGCTGGTAAGGTTCCCAAGTTCTATAGTTTTGAACCTTGAATTTTTTCAAACTTTGAGATTTTTCAAATTCTCCATTCATTATTATGGGTAGTACTGCGCTGGTATAGTTTCAAATTTTTGTTGTGTATATTCCACCCTGTACTCTGACTTTAGAAATATTCATATCAAAATTTGAGAAAGATATTTACATTGTTATCTCTATTATCACTTCTCAGGAGCTATGCAATAAAAATTTACAGTAGCCTATTTATTAATCAGTCTGTATGGCCTGAAAATAAACTAGCTAGTCCATGAATTAGCTGATATTCAATCTATTTTATTACAAATTCAATAAAAGGAATGGAAAAGCGGCTTCCGTCCAAAACGTTCTTCCATTCCAATTTAAATTATAGCTATTGTATCAATAGTTTTGTTGGTTTTTATAATAATTCAAGTTATCTAATGCACTTATGCCTGTCATGCGAAGCTACTTTAATAGCTGCTTGTGCGTTAGCTGCTTTCAAATCGCAAGTGTCATTTTATTCTTGCTCTTATTGGAATACGCTGTGTCTCTAGTAGTTTTGTGTGTCTCAGACTTTGGTTATTGAGAAGCTAATTCATAAAACTTCTTCTAGAATCTAGAGAAACCTATTCAGAGCAAATTATTCACGAGCAGATTCTAATGTGAACTCACTTAATTGATAGAAACATAGCGAAAAATATCTCCTCTGAGACTTCTGAAGACGTTCTCTTTTAAGACTTTTCCAAGCAAATCTAAAATGAATACTTGGATAGTAGTCTCTTATAATTGATATATCACATGAAATTAGTCAGTTTTCAGTCTATTATCATAATTTATTGTTCCTTATTATTGTAGACAACCTTTCGTGTAGCTCAAGAGAATACAATTTTATTCCATTAATCTTTGAATTATTCAGTAAATATTCTCTTATGTTATTAATATAAACATTTTCAAGCTGAAAGTACAGGATTCGTTATAACGTTTTCAGTATGGAAGTTTCTCAATGTTATGAATTACATCAATTACGTTTCGCTCATCATTATACTCATTACGAGTATCTGGATTGTAGCTATTATCATTCGCAGCAATTCAGCATGAAATTTGCATAACAAGTGAAGCTCACACACTTCCATGAACTGGTCTTCCCTTTATTGTTGAGTTGAATTTATGAAGGAAGATATCAATTTGCTGAATTGACCAGTACGTAGTGATTTCTTCTTGACCAAGTATGAACAACGCCCACTTGATCCACCCACAATGCATCCTAACCACACCTAGCAGTTGAGAATTGATTCCTCATGTAAAAATAATGAAAACGATTGGTTATTCTCACACTCATAGCTAGATCTTGACTTGACCCTTGTAGGATGTAGGCCTACTGGTATTATTAAAAATAAGCTGCCATTTTATATCCTTTCCAACTTCTCACTCTTAATAGTAGATCCTGATGTTGATTGGAAATCGAAATTGCCATTATATTGAAATAATCTGTCATTGAATATAAATTCTAGCTTCTCTATCAATCTTGGTCAAATCAGTGCAATTCATTCTTGACGATAGGTCGCTTGAGCATGTTTCTTGGCGTTATTAGGCTTTTCTTATTTCAATTATTCCAACTGTAAACTCGGAAAAATGCTTTTTACAAGAAACCTTTATGAAATGATAATAAACATTTTACAAGATAAATTCATGAAATGGTAATTAATTGTAATAAATTCAAATTAAAATTTATTAAACAACAAAATAAATCAATTAAAACGACAAATCAAATTGATTCTTGATGTGAAATTTTGAATAGACTAGACTCACAATTTGTTTCTTTATTTCAAATAATTTTTACTGAACACTGGCCACATTCACTGAACGTAGTGGCCAGTTAATTCCCTAGTTCTTTTCAAATCTATAATATACCATTTTGATTTTTCTGATAGAAATAAAAATTCTTTATTCATTATTTATTATGTCTGTTTATTATAACACATATGTGCAGACACCCAGTCCTGTAATCCTTTATGAAGGCATATGCTTGGTTTCGCTCCAGTTACGGCTCTGAATCATTCACTGTTCTTTTCTTGTAGACAGCAACGACTGCCCCGGCTCGCGAACGTGTCGTGACTACCGGTGCGTGGACGTGTGTGCCGGCCAGTGCGGTCTGAACGCAGAGTGCTACGCCCGCAACCACATCCCCGTCTGCACGTGTCCGGCTCGCTACACCGGAGACCCCCTCGTATCATGCAGGCAGAGGGATCCAGGTGATTACAATTCTATATGAAATAATTGGAGTATTTCTATGCAGTGTTTTAGAACTCCCTACCAATATTCCCACTGACTTTGCCTTATCAAGAAATTTTTTAGAAAAACTATAAGGCTTATTTAAGAAAATATAGGGTGATTTAAAAAGAGCGCCGGTTTTATCAATATATATATCAATTTATATATATCAATATATATATCAATATCGCCGATTTATATATCAATTTAAGAGGGTTATTGAAACGAAAAATCAAAATGTTCATCTGATTTTCTAAGTCATGCATGTGTTCTCCTCTACTGCGCTGGCACGCATCAGCTCGGTTCATGTTATTCACTATTATAGTCTGGGCTAGCAAAGGATACATCCTGGCAAGATAGAAAAATGACTCCAGCTCGGTCAATTCGCTTCAAAAATTATAAATTTGGTCTCGAGTTGTAGAAAACATTCTGCTCTACAAATTGAGACAAAATAATTTATAATAATAATTTATTATAATTTATATAATTATTATAAATTTACAATATTATATAATTATAATATTCGTATAATTATATTATATTTATAATTTTTGAGCCAATATTAAACATGGAGTCATTTCCCCATCTCTCTAGAAAGTACCAGATTATACTAGAGAATTAAATGGACATTATTGATGCGTGCCAACGCTTTAGGGGAAGACACATGGGTGACATCGTTCTTCATACATCAAATCGGAAAGTTGGATGAACATATTGATGTATTTATTCCAAGTTTAAATAAACCTTGTTACCAAGTTAAAATAAATTTGATATTTAAATACCGGCGTTTTTTAATCATCCTATACAATATACTAATAAATAAATAAATGAATTTTATTTCCAGAAAAAATACATACACAAAATATAATACAATAATAAAAACTAAATAACTGTACTGTATTCATAGAACATAAACACAGACGATCAAGTACAAATCCAAAGTATTACTTTTCATGATTAATAATGTCTTTAAGATCTGAAATATCACATACCTTTCTTTAGCCATCAAAATTAAGTTTGTGCTATAGTCTGTCAAAGAAAAGAAGACCCTCTGGCAAGATGAGAAAATGACTCCAGCTCGGTCAAGTTTGGTTAAAAAATTATTAATTTGATCTCAAACTGCAGGAAACAATTCGATCTTCTATTAAGACCATATTTATAATTAATGAGCAAATATTGATCAAACTGGAGTCATTTTCCCATCTTGCCCGAGGGTCTTCTTTGCTTGAACAGACTATTCCACATGTTACGGTTCTGTATTCTTGTTATGATAAAAACCAATATCAATTTTCAATATTTCAAACTTGAATTAACGTTTTACAGAGGAACTATGCCGTCCGAGCCCGTGCGGTGCCAACACCCAGTGCAAGGTGGTCAACGACCGTCCGGTGTGTACTTGCCTGCCTGGCTACTTTGGCTCACCACTGCAGGGCTGCAGACATGAGTGTGACTCCGACCTGGACTGTGGGCCCAGCCAGGCCTGCTCCAACTTCAAGTGCACCTCGCCCTGCTCGACGGGAGCCTGTGCGCCCACCGCCAACTGCGAAGTCAGGAATCACCGTGCCATCTGCTCCTGTCCTCCGGTAAGTTATGGGTTTCTTCTATTTTCCATTCTTCCTAAACTTATCAATACTTCAGTGATACGTGCTCCTGCTTGTGTCTCCCGGTCGGTGATAGTTTTCTTCCATTTTATACTCTGCCTAAAATTATTAATACTTACATGATGCGTGGTTAAGTGGAAGAGTTGAAAAATTACTGTCCAAACAGTGATCTTGAATTTCCTATTTTCCCAATACTTCTACTCTCATGTCACGTGATTGAGTGGTGGGGTATCAAAACTTCTGTGATGAACTCTGAGCTTTTTTCAACATAATTATTATCTCTATCTTTATTTACAATGAATGCAAAGTCGCGTTTTACATTTTGATATTTTTATAATCGATAAATTTTTTTCTACTCATAGGTAAATTTTCGATATTTTCTAATTTCAACTAGAAGCCTACAATTTTTTGTTTGATGTTAAATAATCCAATATACTCGGATGCACATATTACTGCCCAATTTTTGCACGTCATTAACACGAAGAAGGCATTCGATTAATACTTAATCTCAGAGATCGATAATCGTGTAGCAACCTAAACCGGTAACTCGATTCTTTTCAAACCAGTGGTTCAACAACATCTTGTCTTTAATTCAATATGGATAACTACCACAATATCACCTCCACAACTACTTAACAAGTCATTAGATTCTACTTTATGATCAGTTAACTCCATACAAGTTACCCTTCCGACCTTATACTTTTTCGTCGATTACATAATAATTACAATTACATCCATTCGAAAAGTGTCAGACACACAAAATCCTAGTTGTTGACACGACAACAACCATGATGTAACATAGAGAAGATATATAATGTGATGAGACTTGTATAAAGTCAATTTTCTTTTCCACAATTCTTGTATTCATAATTGTCTTCAATTATTGTCAAAATCTTGTATTCAATTATTGTCTCAGTAATATAAGAATAAAAGGCTCTTATGAAACAAAATAAAATTGAGTTCCATACTTATGTTTTTTTTTCATATAAATGAAAAATATTGACGCTCAATAAACTGGGGAAGCGGTTGTCCCAAAGGTAGAGAGCGACTAATCAGTGAGATTAGATAAGAGACTTGCCTCTGCCACCACTGTTGTACTGGTGACCGGTTCCTCTGTTTTCATAGCCTCATAGTTTTATGAGCCTCAAAAATCGCTTCGTGGTGGTTCGGAACCCACCTCAAGCAGTATAGATCTATTCATCTCTCATCATCATCCTTCCCATAACCAAAGCACAGGCCCAGAAGCCCATGTGGGCATCACTCAAGTCGAATGTGTCAAATAAGAAATCACAATATACTCAAGATTTTTATGATACCATAAGAATTACGTTTTAAGTTCTTATTAAACATAAAAAGAGTATTTTGTAATAATATTATTGATTGAATTATTTGTAAATTTTCAACTGAAGGTCAGGAGTGGAATCAATTCAATCTATTCCACTCAACTCACAGAGAAATTAAAAAATACAATAAGCCATGGAATAGTGTAATCATTGTTAATCACTTAGTGTTAGATAAATGAGTGTTCTCATTTGTGATAATTTATGTTTGATGTGTATGTTTAGGGCTACTTCGGCGACCCGTTCGTCTCCTGCTCAGCCGAGTGCGTGGTGCATGAGGACTGTCCCTACAACAAGCCGATGTGCTCGGCGTCTCGCTGCGTCAACCCGTGCCAAGGCCAGTGCGGACAGAATGCTGACTGCAACGTCAGAGATCGCACCCGTGCCATCTGCAGCTGTCCCAAGGACATGACCGGTGATCCGTTTGTCTACTGTCGACCTTTCGAGAAGCGTGAGTACTCAATTCATAAAGTATTCTATGTAGCCTATGTATTTTTCAGATTAGATTAGGTTTCTCCATCCAATTAGATAACGACAAAATATTTTGCCCCATTCTCTCTAGATTGCAATAATTATGAGTAGAACTAATGTACTGGGTTCTGGGTATTGGCCTCTTGGAGAGAGGTCCCTTTGTGTTCGGGAAGTCAAGTTACGAATACTGTGGACCGCTCTTGGATTGGTGACCAGTATTTGGCCAAGTACACATTGAGGAGGTGGAACCTCCCGTAAGGGTCTTCCCACCAATAAAAGCCATAAGAATATTTTATTTCAGTAGTACTAATTATCCTTTAAATATCACAACTTTAACCATGATAATTATTCAACAAAAATGTAACAAATGAACGCAAAAATTATAGAAATATTATTAAAGGGAGCTATGGTTTCATTCAATGGGTCTCGCTTGCTATTTAGAACATTGGTCAATATTTGCAGTTATAAAAGTCCTTTGTCTATTTATATAGCAATATATAAAGATTCTAATTATAAACTAGTCTACTAGTACTAATAACTAAACTAGTTACTAATATTAGTAACTGTTATAGTAATAGTAATATAATAACTGTTATTAAAAATTTTTTTTTTTCTGAGAATGATGGTGACAGTGGAACAAAACCTTACAATTCCATTGTTCCTCATTGCCATTGAGTCTACCATTTTATGGATGAGTATCAATCTACAGAAGTAACAATCGACATTTTTCAGTCGAATGAAACAATCGCTAACATAAGTTCATATATGGACACTAACTTGACTTTTCAATTCGATAAATAAATGTTCGATTGTTACTTTATACATGTATTATCTTGCATATCACATACATCTTCAAGACAAATGATCAAAATGTTTTACTTCAATTTATTTCTCTCTGTACATGTTGATTCTATTTCAAATTTAATAAACATTGAAAAATTTAGATCTTTGTAGAAGACACTCGAATTGTGTTGTATTTTTTGGATGTAATATATTAATGATATGGAGAGCGGCTGTCTATATTTATCCGTTATTCAAATGTTGAATGCAGGATATCCGTGTGAAACAAATCAACACATTTTAAGATATTAAAAATTTGATTTATTGTTGAAGAAACTTCAATCGTATTGTATTTTTCAAATGTAATATAGGCCTATTTATAAAAGTTCGCTCCGGTCGGAGAGAGTGCATTTCAAATGCAATTCTATGATTGCTCAAATCATATGACTTATAATGAGCTATTCAGGGTATGAATTCAAAGGTGCCCTCTACGAAAAACCCATGGAAACACAATTTTTGGCATATCATTCGTCATTTTCTCCGCCATTTTTGATTGGATTTTTTTCGTTGATGGCTCAAATTGTAGGGCATAATAAGGGTATTATACACACCAATTTTCAAAACGATCAAGTTATTGGTCAATTTGTAGTGATTTTACAAAATTTTCATCCCCTAATTTCACCCCCTACCCTTGGACCAATTTGGCTGGTTAACGAACTTGAACGAGATATTAACTCTAATGATTTTTGTGCAAAATTTGGTCGCTCTCCGACAAGCCCTACGGGAGTTATCGTGTTAACAAGAATTTGTACATATATCTGTATTATATATATATATATATATATATGAATTTTAACGGACATCGGATTCGTGGTCTGGGGGCTCGGAAACGTGTAAAAAATATATCACATATATTTGCGATTATCCGGTCAAGACCAATAGTGCATTTTTCAAAATGAAATGCACTAAAATGGGTAGTGGCTGTCTGTATTTATTTGTTATTTGAATGTTGCATACAGGTGATCTGTGTGAGCCAAATCCGTGTGGAATCAACACCAAGTGCCAACCTGGCTATGACCAGTCTGGCAAGGAGCGACCGGTCTGCTCCTGTTTGCCTGGCTATGTTGGAAACGCTCTTGCAGGATGCCAAAGAGGAGAATGCCAGTCCGATTCCGAATGCCGGTAAATTAATTCATTTTTTACAGTCTTTGCACGCTGAGAATAGTATTGCATGATCTAATCATTCATTCATTCATTTGATTAGAATAATACAGTCAGAAATGAAAAAAAACAGGCGTTAGCCCGAAACTTCTTCTGTTCCAATTTAGACCAATAAAATGTCCGAATTTAGGTTATCTCCCTCATCAATATTATCAATACTCACTCATACAATTTAAAATCTGAAAAGCCAATTAGATTGATTAAAATAATACAGTCAGGGATGAAAAAACAGGCGTTAGCCCAAAACTTCTTCTGTTTCAATTTAGATCAATAAAATGTCCGAATTCACGTCCTCCCCTAACAATACTCACACACACACACACACACACACACACACACACACACAATTCAAAATCTGAAAAATTAACATTTTTAAAATAATTATTTCATTTTCACGAAAAACCGGGCATAAATCTGTTTGCTTGATTTTAAAAATGTCTCCTCCTAAAAATGGACTGCCGACTGCATAAGCTTGCTGTAATATGCTGTGCTCAAGACCAAATCAGTGTTCTTATTCATTGCCAAATCAATGAAGTGAATGGTAAATATATTCTGAGTGATGGAACGGGCTTGAAAAATGTGTTAGGGACTTTAAAGATGGTTGAAACAACTTTATGACGAGATCGAAGTGAACCAAAAGATTCTTATGCCCGGGTTTTCCAAGCACACTCAAATTTGACCCTCAAGTTTACTACACTTTACTACATTTCCTATACCTATCATAGAAAATGTCAGCTGTTCATCAAAATTTGAGGGTCCCTCAAGTCTGAGTGTGCTTGGAAAAACCGGGCATAAGTCATGTGTAAGAATCTTGGAAGTGAATATCAGTAATGACTGAAGGTTTCCCACCTTGTTCCTCGCCATGAATGCTCTTGCGGCCATATTCGAGGGCTCTTACACATTTTCTCACCATTCCATCACTCAGAATTTCTTTGTCATTCACTTCACTGGTTTGGCAATGGATGTAAATTTTGAAGCCTTGAGCACAAAATAAATGAATTATTACAGCACGCTTATGCAGTCGGCGGGCGATTTTTAGGAGGTGGCATTCCTAAAACCACGTAAACTATGATAGGGTCACGTCACAATAATCACTATTCACGTCATCAGCTGAGTCATTAAGTCTCGGTATATAGTACGGTGCAATTAGTTCAAAAAAAGACCGAACCTCAACATCCAAAGAGAAAGGACGATTCCTACGTCAACTTGTTCCATACAACCCCTTTATTGTTTGGTAAAAAGTTACACCCTTATGAGCGTCGGGTTTTTGGTGGAGGGGGGGGTGAAAGGTGCAAAATTTCAGTTTTTCGTGAATTGTAGCCGAACCAAGCGTCGGACGAAAAGATTTCATGCATGTTTTTTCTAGAAAACAAAATTTGGAAGAGATTGAGACCAATCACAACTCTGTATCTTCAACGGTTTCCAAGTTACAATTTTTTGAAAACTCCATATTTTTTTCACAGGAATTATTTCGTTACTTTAAAAGTTTGTAACTTTGAATTGGAAACACTTGTATCCGTATTTCAAAATCCCTCTCGGCGAAATACATTTCTCTTTTATTTGAGACCAAATTCACACTTCTATGTTCAGTGGTTCATGTGCTACAGCGATTTAAAAAACCCTTACATCCCCAAAATCCCCTAAAAATACATTTTATCATATAAAAAAATACTAAAAAATTCGGATTGGATCATACTTCTAGATTTTGTTCCTTGAGACCGTAGACTGTCATAAAAATTGTTGACACGACGAATACTATCATAGGATTCGTGGGGGTTGGTCAAAAGCATCCCTTTATTTTTAATCATTTATTTTCCGTCATAACTTTTGATTAGTGAGTCGGATTCTATCGTTCAGTAGCTCATCATTTTCTGCACATTACGGCGGTATAAATTCATATATTATAATCCAAATTCGGTGGAAAACTCTAAAATCCAGATTTAAATGAAACCTTTGAATAATAATACCTGCACATTGAATATTACATTTTTCACATATCAATGCTCCCAATCGGGAAGTTGTGAACGAAAAAATCTGGAACTATCAAGAAATGTAGCGAAAATCTTCCTCTTTCAGATGGTTATTATAGGAATTGCGAGACCTTCGACATAAGAAGGTACACAACCGGTTTTCATCACACTTTTTATGATAAATTCGCTCATTTTTTTAATTCTATTGTAATTTCTCTAACAATGTGCATTGAACAAGAAATTTTTATATACCATCTTTTAGAGGATGAATCACTCTACATTTCTAGACCAAGGACATAACTCTACCGCCAATAGTTACCAAGTTACAATAGAATGAATTATGTGTAATTTTTTAACAATTGAAAACACTGATTTTTCAACAATGTTATCATGAGGAATTCATTGTAGAGTCATGATCTTATATGATATTAAAGATCACATTTTTTTTTACAATTTGAGACCAAACTCATATTTTTTGAATAATTATTTAATGAGCTACGTATATTTTTGAAGCCAATCGTCGTCTTCTTTAGCTCAACGAAGCGTTTCATAGTGTGTGGAGCGCCTCTCAGAGTGAGCTCTGAGCTCGACAGTTGGTATGAAAAATGGATCTAGCTAATTCTGTAATTGTTCCAAAAATGTGAATTTGGTCTCAAATTGTGGAGAAAAATGTACTCTTTGATACTATAATGATTCACTATATTTCTTGGATAAAACTGATGAAAGCATTGCTGTAAAAAATCCTATTTCAATTTTTAATTATTTTTCATACTTTATTCATCTGTAACTTTGTAACTAATGAGGGTAGAGTGATGTCCTTGGTCTAAAAATATAGAGAATTTTGCCCTCCATAATAAGTATAGAATTATAAGCCAATATATTATATATTAGTATTATTAAGGATATTTTTAGTATTTTTTTTCTTTGTATGATAAAATGTAATTTTAGGGGATTTTGGGGATGTAAGGGTTTTTTTAAATCGCTGTAACACATGAACCACTGAACATAGAAGTGTGAATTTGGTCTCAAATGAAAGAGAAATGAATTTCGCCGAGAAGGATTTCGAAATAAGGATGCATAGAACAAAGAGGTTGTAAAGAACAAGTTGGCGTAGGAATCGTCCTTTCTCTTTGGATGTTCGGGTTCGAGTCTAATTGCTCCGTTCTAATACTGTCATGTGTCACGTAAACGCTCTAGTAGTAGATTAGAAATAGAAACACTGATTCGGTTCAACAAATACCAGGACTTGAATGGTTAAGTGAATATCAACGGTTTACCGATAGAGATGTTCAACGGTTTACCGATAGAGATGTTCAAATAATAACTCGCAATTATTCATAAAACTCTTTTATTTTGTTGAAATAAATGTGAAACACTCATATAACTCCACTAACACAATATGGTAAATTACCAACATATTAACTGTGAGATTCGGTTTAAAAATTGAACTGTATTACATCCCAAATTCTAACAGACAATCTTCCATGGTGTTGACCAAGAGGCTGGATATAAAAATATATCATTTTGTATAAATTTAAAAAGGTAAAATCAGAAATATGTAATAAAATCTTTCAACCAAAGTGAAAGTTTGTTAATGATCCATCAACATAGAAGATTTCTCCCAGTAGGCTATCCTCCAATTGGAACGTGAGCACCCAGATTTTCAAACGATGAATTATTTCACACTATCTTTCCAAAATTACAATTTTGCAGACGAAGTTCTCAAGTGATTTTTTGAAATCTCAAGGCAATCCTATAATAGAATTTTCGGTATTTGCTGATTGAAAACTACTAGTGTCTGAAGCTTTTTTTGCCAACTTGTTAATTTTTGTTTTGCTGGCAATTTTCCTTTTATTTTTAATATATTCGTCAAACGTGATTCCAGGCCTTTCTTCATCTTGAGAAGATTCGGCTGTAGTAGCGTCTGGAGATGCTAATTTCCTGGCAGTTGAAATTAATTTCTTTACAAATTCCCTGCTACTGGTGGCTCCTTTCTTCAATTCTCCACTGGTTTTAGGTCGAACCACATCATTTTTCTTAGCTTTTTTCAACTTCCTACCAAATGTTTTGTTTATTTTGAACGAGCCAACCGCTCCTTTGCCTTTGGTTTGGATTAAAACGTCTGTAGCAACAGCTTTCTTCAAACATCTTTTCAACTGTGACTTGAATCGTTTGAATTCTAAATTATTGTTGTCTCCCAAAATATTGTAATTTTCCAAGATATGCTTTTTAATCGCCTGCACCGAGCATCCCTTACGCTTTTCCAGTGTGGATACTGTTATCAATACCATTTCATCCATTGGTGGGTGTCTTCTCTTGGATTTTACCACTTTTGGCTTACCTGCTATTTTTCGTCTAACAACATTTTGAATTCCAGTAGGAGCCAAGTTCACATTTTTTGGCTTGTTGGAATTCATCTTTTGTTTTTGCTGTTCGCAAAAATGTATTCAAAGTGTTATCGGAGTATTGTACTTTTTTCAAATCAATTGAAATAATCTATCTTGATCACGATCTTGCGAATCCAATTGGTTTCTCAATTAAAATTATTTCTCAAGACAGCAGAAAACTTCTATGAATATTCAAAAATCAATTAAATGAGATAATGAAAAATGAAGTTATGAATTCCACACTTTAAAATCAACCACTTGAAAATAACTCCAGTCAAAGATATTCAATAAAATGTCAAAGTATAAATAACTTGATTGTAGAATTATCTAAAATTGAATAAATTACAAACGTCTTGTTTGTTCAAAAGTAAAACACATTTAATAAAGTTTTTCCACATGATATATGAATCATGTGATTATTTAATTCTAAAGCAGTTGAATGTCATATTTCATTTCATTTTTTTTTCAATTCAAACATGAAAAAATACATATCCTGTGGTTGTTGGTTGCAAGGAGGTTTACCTAGGAGCCTCACTTGTAACCTCCTTGACTGGTTGACGTAATTATAAAGTAATGATACAGTTTTAGCAATACCTACTAATACCTTACTCTATCCACGGAGTGTTCGGACCTAAGCTCCTCCCCTATTTTGACGTCGTAGGCGGCTTTAGCCAATGGCAAGTAAGGTCATCATGCTGCAGCTGTTACTTTTTAGGTCACAGTCATGCTGTGAAAATCTGGGAAACGCAAGCCTTTCACTTTTCAGGGAATCTATCAAAATTTATGTGTTTGCACTCTTTCAGCTGATTAACATAATTCAAACCTCTCATGGGAGATTTTTTGTCGGATATGTTGTGTTCTTTGTTTCATCTTCAACAAGACAGCATAGTTCTTTAAAAAATATTGGTTTTATTGAATACTTAATTAAGTACTTAGTACTTAAAAAGTAAAAAATACTTAATTACAGTAATGAGATTCATTTATTGCAAATGTAAACTTTAGATTAGGTTATATAGGCCTACTTGAATCTATAGTAGTGTGTTGTTGAATGAGTTTGAAATTCCCGGCTTGAACTGAGCAGTCAAAATAATAACAAAAATATAATAATATCATGTTCAATCGACTATAATTCTATCAAGTGATATTGATAATGATCGTTCTTATGTTAGAAGGATGTAAATTTTTGCCGAACAACCATTAAACATCAATATTTCTAAGGCCACTTAAAAATTCGATATTAAAGTTCCAATATATCGATTAGAAGTTACTAAGTTCCTGGCAATTACGACCGCTTGTGTCTGGTCGGATCATGACGTCAGAACCTCGGAGGAGGAGCTTAGGTCCGAACACTCCGTGGACGGAGTATAGATGTATTAGTAGGTATTGTTTTTAGCCAAATCTTTCTTCCCACATGATTTTCTAAATGATTCCACTAGGATCAGCTACTTAAGATGGTCATGATTGAACGTGAAGAGAGAAAAGAGTAATTGATTGATTCTATTTAGATGTCAAGCCTTCTTAGTCTGATTCACACACCAAGATTTTTGGACGTCTGGTTTCTTGCCGTCCTTATAATATAAATTTTACTAGATTAAACAGAACTTGGCAAGCACATGATGTGTCTCTGTGCACATCATGTGTTTATCAATCTTCATTCAATGTATTAAAATTTATAGAGGCGGGAAAAACCGGTCGTCCAAAAATCTCAGTGTGTAAAACTGGGGTTACACCGAAGTTACACCATATTTGGCGGTCAGGACTAGACTGGGAATTATTGAATACTCCAATATCGAATTCCGTAGCAGAAATTTCTCCGTCTTACCGTAAGTCGATGAGCACTCGGATCCACTCGAACGTTTATCCATATCCACTGGACTTCCTTTCTGCGGTGATTGAAGTTGTTATGGAAAAGTTTTTTCATTTTTCACTTTTGATTCTCCCCGGCATTAATAGACAAAACGTTACAATACGCACTGCATATATCATCCTTTACTGATTCGGGGGTGGTTTTGGCTTCATTAATACACTGAACTAACACAATATCATGTTGGAATCTCAACTTTGTATCACACCGGGTGTGTTGTGTTGCAGATCTGATCAGAACTGTATCAACTACGAATGCAAGCCAGTGTGTGCCAATCAGTGCGGTGTTGATGCTATTTGCAACGCAAGAAACCATGTAGCTGTTTGCACCTGTCCCCCTGGATACTCAGGAAACGCACTCAACCGTTGCTACAGGGACACTTCTTCTTCCCGAGCTGCCTATTCTCGATCCCGTTACTATTATTAGATTGTCACTAAATTTTATACGTAAGAATAGAAAAAATTGATTCTAACACTCTATTTAACTTATCCTGAACTTTTAATTATGTTCAAGTGAATGGTTGTTTCTTGCAATCACAGCTTTCGGTCCAAGAAAAAAACGTCATTTAACTCAACATAAAATAGAAATTAAATGAAATGTAAATTGAGTAGAGTTAGGACTAGAGTCTTCTCTACCACTTAACTTTGATTCCAACAATTAATAATGTTGAAGAATAATGAGAATCTTTTCACCAAAATCAGTGGGCATAAGAAAAAAATATTTATAGTACAATATTTAATTCTTCAAACTTACATAAACAAAACTAGTATTGTGACAATTGTCCTGCCTTCAATTGGTTTGTTTGTTCAAATAATTGAAGTGCTGGAATTTCCTGATGAACTATGTAGAAAAGAACTGTTTTCACTAAAGATGACCTCATCAAACCTTCTTATTAGTCTTTCTTTTTTACCTGATTACTTTTATCTGAAAATTTTGTCTCTTATGTGAAAATATTACCTCCTTGTAGAATGCTTCTGAATACTTTATAAGATTAGTACCTATATGAAACTGATAAACTAGATTTGGTCCCTAAAATTTCTATAGCTCCAAACAAATTATGATCTCTTAACAATGTCTTTTGAAGTACTGTAATTGTTTTCTCTAGCAATAATAAGGATTAGTCTTCATAATATTATTCCTATTTATACTGTTGTCATTTTATTACTCTTGTTTATGAAACTTTTCACGCATGCGCGTTTAAAACTAAGCATGGTTAGCATGGAAATTGCAATTTTTTTTGGATTTTTAATACCTAAAAAATCAAAGCTCATGTTGATAAGACTTTATATTATGAAAATGAAATAAAAATAAATTATTTAACATGTATAATGGGTTTTATTCTGACCTTTCGACATATTTTTTCGATATTGTTGAAGTTGCTATCTATTTTTGTATTACGATACGGTACTTTATAATAACACCAACATTCTGTTTTGTATTGTTGGTGCTCACATCAACCCTCTAAACTAGGGTATACCTCCTGAATACTTTTTTTTGTATTTAGGAGGTCCTGGGTATAGTTTGTCCAAGCAAAGAAGACCCTCTGGCAAGATGAGAAAATGACTCCAGCTCGGTCAAATAGTTCAAAAATATTGATTTGGTCTGAAATTGTAGATCAGAATGTTTCCTACGACTGAGAGCAAATCAATAATTCTTGAACCAATATTGACCGAGCTGGAGACATTTTCTCATCTTGCCAGAGGGTCTTCTCTGCTTGGTCAGATTATAAAACACATACTGTAATACAATATATAATATATATTGATATGTAGGCTACATTATATTATTGATTGACCTGCAAGCTGCAACTTCACATAGCTGGATTGTATTAATAAAAGTTATATAATTATGGTGAGAATGGCTTCCCTATTCATAATATGCATTAAATTAATTATATGCAATTACACGATAGTAGAAACCAAGTGAAAATATTCTCATAACATAGGTACTCTAGGTACTCATTCACGAGCTTAAATCTCTTTCTCATCCTTCTCAATATTTGAAGACTTATAATCTTTTTACTACCAATTTAAAAAAGCTTTCACCCGACCGGAAACTTGACTGACTATTGGTTCGGGAATGTCGAGCAACAGTTTCTTCATAAGGTGACTAAACTTTTCCTCACTGTTTAAATCTATCAGATCGCTCGCTGTATATTGAAAAATAAATAATTAAGGTGTTAATTGAAAAAAATAGTATGTGTCTCACAGAGACAGAGAATCGATTTAGAGAATGAGAGAAAAGTGGAGGGTAAGTAAAATTGAATAAATAGAATAAATTGAATATTGGAGAAAAAATGAAGAATATGTCTTTCTTTGTGGGAGAGGAAGAGGAAAGTGAATAAAGGAAGAGACAGGATAGAGGAGAGTGGAGAGTGGAATGCACTTCTATAGTCTTTAAAAGCGGAGAAGACATTCTGGCAAGATGGGAAAATGACTCCAGCTAGGTTAATATTGGTTCAAAAATTATAAATTTGGTCACCAATTGTAAAGCAAAAGATTTTCTACAGTTTAAGAACAAATTTATAATTTTTGAACCAATATTGACCAAGCTGGAGTCATTTTTCCATCTTGCCAAAATGTCTTCTTTACTTGGACAGACTGTAGAACGTAAGAAGTTGATTCAACAGGTAGACAAGAGAAGAGAGGCGCCTAGCACGATTGAAACTAGTTTGGGAAATCCCATTGTGCACTGATGACTCGATCGGTGAGCTTTGAAGTCTATTCTGTCAATATTGCTAAGGTACTTCCTCTCCTACTTTTATCGTGATCCAAGCTTAATCATTTAATCGTATAACTAAGAATAGTTTGTCAATATCTTCAGGCGCTATATGTGAGTCATATTAATTAGTTTAGCTTACCTAATGTGAGTGACTAATAATTGGGATATTGAGAATTTTATTATTTGAAGATTCAGACGTTGAGGATGGTTTAATCCCCTAGAGTTAATCTACTATCCAGTATTATATTCTAGGAATAATATCATTGTATGAACGTATGGCTCAACAGCCCATGAAGGACTTGGGCATACCAGCTGGATAGCTGTTTCATATTCACTCCACTATACAGCAGAGGTGAATAATCATCAACCAGGATAGAGGTAACATGTGGTTTGCTATTGATCCTCTCAACCTTAAGCTAGCTTCCGTTACCAAGTATTATTATTATTAGCGTATGGCTTTATTTGGTGGGGAGGGCCAAGTGACGGCGCAGAACACCCCTGAATAACATCCAGTTAATCAGTTAGAGTGTAATGTAACAATTACTATTCCTCCAGAGACGGGAAACGACTATCTTCACTAACAAGAAGTCATTCTCCCAATAAGGGAAGTATTGTAGTACCTAAATAAATTGTACAAACCAGTTACATAAACCGATCTCCCAAAAAGGGAAGTATTGTAGTACCTAAAGAAATTGTACAAAGAAGTTACAAAAAACCGATCTCCCAAAAAGGGAAGTATTGTAGTACCAAAAGAAATTGTACAAACCAGTTAAAAAAACCGATCTCCCAAAAAGGAAAGTATTGTAGTACCTAAAGAAATTGTACAAACCAGTTACAAAAAACCGATCTCAAGTTTTCCATGTGAATTCAAATGTAAACAAAATGAACATTATTTTTTATCTTAATTTACCATTATCTAATTTTATTCAATAAATTTATAGTAAAAAACAAACAGGGGAATCTATTATAATTGTGTAGCTTGTCCACTTGTGAACTGGTTAATCTTCTGATTAAAAGTTACATTCTCAAAAAGGTCAACATTGTAATATAATTTGCATATGATACACTAAGTATCATTGAACTTCATTCAAGAACAAAATATTTATGCGTCGATAGAGTTACTAAATATAAACTCATAACAGATCTACAACCAGTATTGTAATCTACATCTTACTTAACTCAATTCAGAAATTTATTTTCTTCAACTCGGAGGTCTTCAAACTAAAAATACATGAATTGTGTTCTCATACTTTCCTTGTTGTGTATCAGAATCATGAGTGTATCATTAGTATGTAATCGTGTCACCTATCTGATGACGTAGGTACCAAGTTTCTGAGGGATTTTCAGCCATTAACAGTAAATTGGATGGAATCATCGAGAATGATTGGTGTTGGGAAATCCTATTTCTACTCAATTTTCGAGTTATCGCTAAATAATTTTGAAGCGTCTATATTGAATTCAGTCTGATTATTATATTCACCTAGAGATGACAGTCTATAAAAATAATCACAACATTATTATTGTGATAAAGTTACAGTTAGGAGAAAAAACATTCAATTATTATTTGGGATGAGTTCAAGTTTATTCAAATTTCTCTATCTTCTCAGTTCTTAGTTCTCTCTCTCTCTTTTCCTCACCCCTCTCTCTCTCTCTCTCTCTCTCATCTCTATTCTCTTCCTCGCTCCCTCTACTACAAGAAAAAATTGTTTATTTTCTGGTAATTATTTAGTGGTAGTTATAACAAACAAGGATTTTGATTCTATCTAAAAAAAACTTCCCTATTCATACTGTACCATCTTAATGTTTCCTTTATCTCAGGGCTACTTTTATCACTGATTTTCTTTTTTAAATAATATCAAAAATAATTGAAAAGGGTACTGTGATATCATACTGTACCATATATTCCTACTCACCCTCTCAAACACAAAGACTTTCTATATTTCACCATATAGCTCACCAATGTATCCACGCAAATATTGATTCTATCTTATTCATGATTACGGTTGCCTCCCTTTCTGTTCGATACAAAAATACGGAAATAATAATAAAAATTCATTTCAGAGTACGGTATTTAAGTTTTCCAGTTAAATTTGTGAGGCTTTTGACGTAAGTGTAGTACATTCACTACTCTGTATCTAGAATTGTCAACTCATACCTATTACTTTCCTCAATGGAAACATTGTAGATTATTGATATAACAATAAAATAGCAGAGAATAATTTAATCGATTCGAAATGAACTTACTATGAAATTTGAGCTACCTTATACGTATTTCTTTTGACGTTCGTCCATGGAATTTTGATCAGTATTTTCCTTAAAGAAGACATTGTTTGGAATAATAAGTAGAATAGATGTCGCTGATATTAAAAGCGTGTCCCATTGGTATTTCACACTCATAGCAATTTTTGTTCCAAGACAAATGAGGTACCGTATTCTGATTTGAGGCTCTAAAGTAAAGGTCATATTTTTCGATCTGAAGACCTAAAGTACTGTACCTACGTAATATTCTGCGTATTCTGATTCAAGGTTTTTCGTTTTCTTAGGTACGTTCCGATCTAAATAATTAAAGAAAGTTTAATATTTTATGATCTCAAAACTCAAAGTGAGTAATATCTTCTGATCAAGCAAGTGAGTGAGTGATTTGTGATTTGTTCTGGATTCCCAGGAAGTAACTTTTGTGCAATATTTTGTGATCTCAAGACTTGAAGTAATTAGTTAAAATCTTAATTAACTAATAAATAAGGTATAATTAGTTAACTGAAGTTAATATCTTCCGATCCTACTTTCATCAAACGCGTGAGTGAGTGATTATAGTTTGTGAATCCGTTTATATTTTAAGAATCAACGTGTAGGCTTATTTATTTTATGTTAGAAAATCACGCATGAGTGTGCGTTAGAGCGAGGATCGAAGCTCTGAGACCAGGAGTGAGTCAGAACGACATTCTTATAAATACAAGCTCGGTCAATAAGTCGGGTTTTGTTCTGTTAAGTTCTGTGTGAAAGTATGGAAGTGTTAAGGTATGTGATCATCTCACTCCGACTGTATCTGTTTATGTGTTTAATAAGTGTGGACGTTTTCACGAACGCTCAAATTGTGATAGACAAGGGTGATGGATTTTCCACAGAAGATGCGGTGAGTGGAAAGCCTTTTTTAATTCATGATTAACTAATCATTATTATAAATATTAGAACAATATTTCAAGAGTAGGTGATATAAATCTACTCGGAATGTAATTAAGATAAATGATCGAAAAGTCGGACGACCCGAATCAAAAGCACATTGTTTTTTAGTTGCTTCACATTTTGACCTTCCTATAACTTATTAATTCAGCATCAATAAACAATATAAGCAACGATAACTAAATTGAATATGATATACCGTTTACCGTTCATCAAGCTATCAATAGACTAGAATTCGAAGTTTTATAGTTATCAGAATAGAATTCTTCAACTCTCAATCCAATCTGTGCAATTTTTCAGATTGATTTCATGAAAAAGTTCGGTTACATCCAGAACGACAGTAATGGACCACAAGCTCTCATCGACCCTCATTCGATATCTGATGCATTGAAAAATGTGCAAAGTTTTGGTGGCATACCTCAGACAGGTATACTGGATGAAGCTACCATCAAGGTAAGTCAGGCATTATACTTTAAATAATTTTTCGTGTAACTTAAATATTTATATCAATCAAATTAAAATTAACATGTTGTCATCCTTGTTCCAAGAAGTTGCAGTTTAAAATAATACTTGAATAATAAGAATATCAATAATAAATAATTATATTCTAATGAATAACTTGATAATATTAAATTATTTTTTAATTTTTTTTCTTTTTTTCTATTGTTTGAATACTACTCCCACTGGGAACAAGAGTCATCTTATGCCAGCAGTGGTTTTTCCTTCATCTTTCATTATAAATTTTTTGTAGAATTGTAATGTTATGCTGAAATGAATTATGATTTTTGTACGTGTGTGAGAAATAAATTTGAATTGAATTGAACTGAAGTATTGAATTATAGTAGTATTAGTAGTGTTAGTCTATATAATATAGTATTGACAATGAAATAATGGATTCAAGATATTCAATGTGTGTATTATAAAATGCATCTTATTTGATAAGCAATAGTGTTCAAGCAAGTAGGATAATTTTTAGAAAATAATTTCAATTTGATTAGAAGCATGCTGATGAATTGCTTCGGTACCCGAAAGATTTTCGACATTTAATCACCGTTATTCTATAGAAAAATATATTTTTTTATTGGGAAATTCTATTCATCCCATGAATTTCATGGGTTCCTATATATTCACTTCAAAAGCTATCCATGCAATTTCGAGAGAATTACCGTAACTTTCTTATGGAAAGAATATTTTTTCTCACTACACTGTTCTTTTTTCCAGTTTGTGTTATTCTTTCATGTAGATTATTAATAATTTTATCTCAATTTAATATTTTAGTTGATGCAGACACCCCGATGTGGTGTACCAGATATATTACCAAGCGACCGTAGAAAGCGAGATATCCCATGGACAAATGGTTGGAACAAAGCACTCATCACCTATTTGTGAGTAGCCAATTAATTATTACAATTTCGTAACACTTAACAGTCTATTGATAATAAGCAAGTTACATTCAGATGACAATTCTGTTTTATATAATGAAAAAAAAAACGTAAGGATACTATAGCCTATCAATAGGGGTATTTCAATGGATCGAAGATTTAGATTACTTTACTTCACAAATACTCCATTGATTCAATAGATGTTGCATTGGAGCCATTGAAAATAAGATCATTAGTAGAGAAATTTGATACCATCAATAGGGGTAGGCCTATCTATTGATTGTAGGTCAGTGTGAAAAATATTATAGTTCATTCACGATAAACAAAAGCTCTGCATGTGTGTGTGTTCGACTGGAGTGGCTTTGTTTTAGCCACGACTTGAACAATTCACAGCAATGCCGAAATCTCGAATTTTGTTGTAGGCAATTCAGAATAAGTATCTTTAAGTAATATTTTTTATAGATACACATTGGGAAATTGCTTGTTTCGGTTGTCTCTCGACTGCATGAACCTAAAATGAACAAACAATTATAGTAAAAGTTTTTTCTCAATGCTTTGGTTGCAGTCCCGACAACGAAATTCGGGATTTCGGCATTGCTGTGACTTGTTTATGTCGTGGCTAAAACGAAGCCACTCCAGTCTCACACAAACACACGCAGAGCTTTTGTTTATCTCGTCTTAAGCCATCGTGAATGGACTATAGATACTTATCCTCATATCAGATGAACTTTATTCCAAAGGAGATTTAAATATCTATATCTATGAATAAATATATTTAATTGTATTTCAAGG
Source organism: Sogatella furcifera (assembly GCA_017141385.1). NCBI lineage: Eukaryota > Metazoa > Arthropoda > Insecta > Hemiptera > Delphacidae > Sogatella > Sogatella furcifera. The sequence goes on from CM029555.1 coordinate 16,439,654, forward strand.
AGGAATAAAATGGATTTTCAAGGATGAAGTAAAATCATTTGAAGTGATTGCAATATTCACACTCACTTATTTTTAGATAGGCTTCTGTAATTTTATAAGTTACAGATTAATCGAAATCATATGAATGATAATCCTAAGGATATAGCCTATCATGGATGTCAGCTTCCGTGAAAAATCCTAGGATCTCCAATTGCAAAGGTGATAGCGATCATTGTACTTGATTTCAAGATTATTGCAAATAAAAGATGTCGCTCGCTAGCTGTGTATCATAACTATTTGAATTGTAATTTTTCAGTATTGGCGAAACATTTAAAATCTCTAGAGGCTTGGCAAGAATCGAAATAAGAGATGCATTCGATAAGTGGGAGAAATATTCAAGACTAAAGTTTGTTGAAATATCGGATAAAGAAAAAGCTGATATTGTTATTCTCTTCCAATCAAGGAATCACGGTGATGGGTGAGTATGTCTGTTTTTACTTTCCGATCTAAAGATAATATCAACCGATTTGTATGCATTTAAGTAGATGAACTTGCAACTCAAGTTGATACATTCATCAAATTTCAACCAATTGAAAAATATTTTTGTTTATAAGAATATTTTTACAGTGAAAATAATAAGAGTTTCAAGTGTTCATTTGATTCTTTTCCTTCAAATACTATGTAGTCTACAACTACAATTCTGCTTTTGGAAAAGCCTAAGATATTGGTGCAATTATTGAAAATAATTTCACACATCAATTCTAAATTCAACTCCTGATATTTTATCAATTTCTTCTGATAATATTTCTCTCGTCTCATTCTCACAGATTTCCATTCGATGGAAGAGGACATGTTCTGGCCCATGCTTTTCCACCCAGCGATTATAAGGGAGTCAGTGGAGACATACACTTTGATAACGATGAAAATTGGGCTATAAACTCCAATCGATATGGTGAGTAGGGTATTTGGCAATACAGTAATAATAAATTAATCCATATAGTTGTTTATAATTCAATTAGTCTACAAAAATCCGTGCAGTACAAATTTCCGTGTTTCAAATTCTAGGTAAATGAGCAGAAAACAATTGTATCACTCCTATTTGCACCACTTGGTTTTTGATAATCAAATCGGAAAATTTTATCTTCCATCAATAAGATTTTCCAATTTATAATATTTGCGTTTATAACTTGATGATTATTATAACAAAATCACTTATCAACTCTTATACTCTTCTATCCAACAGCACATTAATTTCCTAGGTACCTCAATGAACGTTTTCATTTTTCTTTGAGTCCTCATTTTGGAATTTATTTCTAATAAAAGTTCAGCCTCTTTTCTCTCTACCAAATCATTGAATGATTATATGTCTGTAACTCATTGAATAAATAATGATATTGTTTATTTCTGCTTAATTCACAGATTTGGTTTGTAGTGAGATTGAACCCAGATTAAATACCTCCCTATCATAAATTATTATTTTCTTTTTTCAGATGTAACCGACTTTTTCTCTGTTGCTCTCCATGAAATTGGCCATAGCCTAGGATTTTATCACACCAAAGATGAGAAAAGTGTGATGCATAGCGCTTATCAAGTACAAAATAAAAACACTTTCCAATTCACTGATGATATCATCAGAGGACTCTATGAAATGTACCGTAAGTAACAACTCATGTAATTATTCTAGCATATCCTCAAATAAGTATAATTTGAGAAGGAAACTGCTATTTAAATCCTATTATTATAATTTTTCAGTCACTAATATTCATAGAGACTAGTAATTGGAGAACTTGCAAGAAGAGTTGGCACAAATTGTTGCTTATAGATTATTGTGTAATTATTGGGTGATTTTCCACTTGATCTATCGACTTGGTTAAAGTTATAGCAGCAAGATACCGATCATCCAGTCTTGTTCTAATCAACTAAATTCAATCAAATCATCAAGTTATATAATAAAATGATGACATAAATTGTTCTAATCAACTGAATTCAATCAAATTATCAACTTTTATAATAAAATACTTGTATAAATCAATATTTAAATTTGTATATAGATTTTTTGTTGAGATGAAATTTGATATCGAGCGACGATTACAAAACCTCAAGATTGCATGACAGCCGCGAGCGCAAGATGAAGTTGAAGGTTCTGTGAGTAGGCCAATTAAAATTAATTTCTCACAAAAAATAGATGCTATTTCATTCTTAAGGGTACCTCATATCAGAAATTCTATTTTTTTATTGTATCCTGTGGGTCTACCACTCATCTCTGCATTTATTCATCCTGATATTCCTATTTATAATACGCACTGTATGCTTCATATATATTGGTGTTTCAACAATGTAGGTTTTACGCACTGTATGTTTCAACAATGTTGGTACCTAGATATGGGAATCGATTTGCATATTGCATCTTATTATATTGAAAACCTAAAATATTGAATATGATTTTCCCCAATCGCCTTTTTATATCTTTTCACAGTTCTGAATAGGAAAATCGACTGGTCGATTTCACATTCTTCTAGTACAACATTTCGACCAAGAACTCAATGGCCTACTAGTTCGACTTATCGGCCAAGAACTGAATGGCCTACTAGTTCAACTTATCGGCCAAGAACTGAATGGCCTACTAGTTCAACTCACAGATCAAGACCTCAATGGCCTTCTACTACTTCTACTACTGCTGCTACTAGTTCTACCACTCCACGGATGACAACTAAGAGTTATGTAGAGCCAGTAACTCCCACCTCTACTATAAGTTATGAAAACGATTCTGAAACAGTTGAAAAGCATATAAAGCATGACTGCACTCATAAAATACCAGAAAAAGTTGATCCTGTTCTGCACTGTGAGAAAAAAGTACCGGACACTGCTCCTGATTTTTGTTCTGGGAATTTTAATTCTGTAGCGAATATAAGGAGAGAGCTTTTTGTGTTCAAACAAGGGGTCAGTAATATTCATTCATTAATTGTTCACCTTGAAATAACTATGCACTATTACTATGGCTCGCTTTAGACTTTAAATATTTGTCTGTTGAAACCTGTACTTTCTGAGACGTTTATCTATGTAATGTCGCATTTTACAAATTCAAATTTTGATTTTGCTCGAAGAATGATCCCTCATTTCTATATTGTTCACTCACTCTGAGAAAGAAAAATTATCAGATCGAACCAAGTAGCGGCGTAGAATAGTACTTAGGTACCAAAAATATATTAAATGTTGTATATTCTTGTGAATTTATGGTTGCAGCTTACTTGAGTAGAAAAGTTGTAGCGCATTTCTGCTTAATGTGTATTGGAGTAAGTGAGAAAAAATAGTATACTCTATGCTGCTACTTGGTTCATAATTTCTTCCTCGCCAACTGATAAAGTACCGTTGCCTACTTGAAAACAGTGGAAAATTATTTTTCGCCACACTGCACAGAAAAGCTGTTTTCTGTGCACTAAAAAGATTCGAAAGACACCATTTACAGGCGGTTTTGCTACTAGCTCCGAAAGAGGGCTCTTTCGGAGCTAGTGCACAGAAAGAGACTGGTATAGTCATCCACAGATCATTGGAATGGTCAAGGACGAGCAATTCTTCCGACACCACACCCTGTTTCTCCCTCCGGTGATTCCGCTTTGTACTTAGGGGTAGCTAGTAAGAGAGTGTGTGTGAGAGAGAAGGAGTGATGTTTTGTTTGGGTGAGGGTGGACAACAGTGGCAACAGGGCTCAGCAATCCCGTGACCTTGGTAATTCCAATGATCTGTGGTCGACTATAGTTACCTATCCGGCCGCTAGATCGGGCGACAATGCACTGCTTTCTGCACTGCTTTCCGCTGTAGCCTACTTCAGTTCGAATCAGCGATCGCCGCAAACATTCTTATACAATATTTATTATTCTTATTCTCGCAGTGTGGCGAAAAGTATCATCTCAGTGTGGCAAAAAGTATCATACTCAACTCACACAGAAAGGTGTTTACGGTATTCGGATAACATATTCCCGGGCTCGGCAAGCCTCGCCCAGGAAACTATCCTCATACCGTAAACACCTACTTTCTGTGCTTGTAGTGTAATGTACTAATTTGGAAAGATACGATAACACACTGTTTACCAGAATTGATTTAAATATATTCAAATTGCTACCATATTTTAAAAAATGATGCTTTATGTCTTTAACACAATGTACTTGATGTGAATGGATAGATGATAAATGGTGATAATAGATAATAATGAAATGAAAATAAATGTAGCCCACACTTCTATGTGAGTAATATAAATAATTTTCCAGTTTGGTTCCTTATATTAATATTCCATTCCATCATGTTTATATTTCTTTAAAGTTGTTGTATCAGTGTGGAGAAAAGATATAAAAAGCAAAAGAAACTGTTAAAATTAAATAGGCCAAATATTGAGTTCATTGAATTGAAATATATATATTAATCAGCCCATTACTTGTCACTTTTCTTATAATGTGTTGTGTTTTCCATTTTCAGTATATGTATAGATTGAAGGAACGTGGTCGACCCTACGGCGAGCCTCAGGAATACCGATTCTCTTTTTTCAGAAACAAAACGTCGCCGATGCTCAATTGCATGGATGCTGTCTATGAGCGTCCCAACGATCATCGTTTTGTAATATTTACCGGTAAGTGACCTAATTATTTTATTATCAGAAATAATTATCACCATTATCATAAACTGAATTATCATAATTTGTTTTTTTTTTGGTAAAGTTATCTTTCTGAATCCTTTCTTCACGTTTTATTTTTCTCTATATAATACCTACCTATTTACATTTCATAGTGGTATTGTTTCAAGGGTGAAATAAGGAATAAAATAAAGCTCAATGGAATGGCTTGATTGATATGAAAGTAAAGATATCAACATATTTCTCAATATTAACAAGTTTTTAAGATTATGTAAGAATTTTTTTCCAAGTGTATCCATTACATGTAGAATTCGATTATATCCATTGTTATAAGTTTTATTGATACTGTACCACTTCATACCGTATTTTGGTATGTAGCATGTCCCTACAACTACATTTATTCAATTAAGTGAGCGCAGCTAGCTCCTCTTGAATAATTCTCTCTCTATAATAATAATCTTTCTCTCACTTTGCATTGTTTCTGAATCTGGTCACACTTTATTCTTCATGGAGTAACAAAATTTCGAATGCACAAACTAACATTTTCAGCGGTCGGATAATATGATGTCACTTAACAAAGCCAAATGTTTAATGCTCCCTCCTCAAGTTCTGTTAAAGTTAAGATAAGTTAATTTTAATGCCAGTCATAAAATTATGTGACTTCAGCTTCTGAGTTTCCAATCTCGTTCTATACACAATATCATGGTATTTTTATACTTAGCCTATAGTAGTTTATTTATCACACTAGCCGGCAGGCTCGCTTCGCACGCCTTCTCCGCCTAGCCAGGGGGCTCCGCCCCCTGGACCCCCGACAGTATAGGCAGTGTAAGTGAGTCAAACAGGCTCGCTTCGCTCGCCTGCAAAACCTCTGTCAGTGACAGCTGAGACAAACAGGCTCGCTTCGCTCGCCTGCAAATTCCGTTCAGAAGGGATTCGAAATTTATTTCAGCATTTCTACACCTGATCTGGACCTGTTCACCTAATTTCAACATTTTCTGCCAATTTGTTCTAGAAAAATCTAAGAAAAACTCCGAAAATTCTAAAAAATAGTAAAACGCTGATATTAAGCGTAACCTTGGGAACTATATCGGAAGTATATATAGTTTGAAACTTGATTCAATGATTCAAACTTGATCTTCCAAATTAGTTCATCTAAAATCTCGCTGAACCATTGAATTTACAGTTAGGATTGGTCGTATCAAGGCGGAAGATATGCAACCCGCAACACATCTACAATTTTGAAAACCTGATTACTGGCGTAATCTTGAACGGATTGCAAAAATATTTTTACACAACATTTCTAAACCTTATCTGAACCTGCCCACCAAATATCAACATTTTCTACCGATTGGTTCTCGAAAAAATGAAGAAAACGTTGAAAAACTGTAGAAAAACTAAAATATTTTGCGTATCCTTGAAAAGTTTTTAAAATCCGTTCTTAGCGCGCGTCTAAACGTCCAACTGAACATGCCTGCCAAATTTGAACGCATTCGGTCCAGTGGATTTTTAGTTCTGGTGATGAATGAATGAATCAGTCAGTGCCATTTCGCTTTTATATATAGAGATAAAAAATAACTCATTACATACAGTACTGGAGTTGAATTCTAGTAAATTGGTGAATAATTACAAGAAATTAAATCCCTGTTTTACAGTATATAGTATGTTATATTATAAGCTCCTGTGCATAGTAGCCCATGGTATACTACAGTTATCCCTACATAGGCCTAGCTCTTAATCAATTAATTATTATATCGATTCTCTATTAATATTTCAGGAGCATGGTATTGGGTTTTCGATGATCTCATGAATATGCTGGAAAACAGCCCTCAGCCCATCACCAATTATGGTTTATCAAGATTTGTGACAAAAATTGATGCTGCAATGGTGAAGGATGACAAAACATACTTGTTCGCAAATGGCAAATATTGGCGATATGATGATTGGAAAAGAAAGCTGGATGAAGGATACCCGCGACCCATGAGCTTTTTTCTTGGACTTCCATCTAAAATTGATGCTGCTTTCACTTGGAATGATGGTGAGTTCATTTATTTATTTACAAAATATTCCTTTAAATTATTTCAATGTAATCAGAAATAAATTTCTGGTAAGATGTAGTAATATTTATTCATGATGGATCGCACAAATAGATGTATTGTTGAATATTAAAAAATTCACTTCACTACAAACATACCGTAATTTTCAACTTGATTAAATGAATAGGCATATAGATTTCGTGCCATTTGACCATATCTTTATGTTATTTATTTATTCTTTTGAGATAATGTTCGAGAACTTAATTCAATAATGTGAAAAATACGTGCAAATATATAGTTTTTGGCTATACAGTATTATATTTTTCAATTCGAAGGTTCAAATCCCAAAGTGAAAGTTCCAAATTACAATTGGAATCCAATTTCACACTCCAACTTTGGAGGATTATTCTAAAATCAAATACAATAATTCCATTACATTCAGGCTCCAATAATTGCAATACCGTGTAACATTTATTATGTTCAATAAATCTTTATTTGTATATAATTGATTCATAATTCAAATTGTTTGGAATTTCAATAAAAATGTAAATTCTAAGTAAGATATAATTGGAATGATTATTCCTTAGATGACATGTTAAGAAACTGAACGTCTACATCAGAACTTTTAATGGTTTTCGGGCTCAAATAAATGTTGGATAGGTACCCATTTCCGTTATTCATCAATATGTTTGTTCAGAAAAACCTTTTCTCTCTAAAGTATATCAAATCAATAGAAATATGATTATTAATTTCTTATTCACATTGACTTATAGTGAGTATTAGATTTCATCCATTTGTATTCTTCATAGGAATAAAATATAGGCACCTGTTGAAAAACCTTCTTCGGTTTAGCAGGTCCATTTTTAATGCTTTTGTGAAATAAGATCGATTGATTAGTGCAATAGATGACATGCTTATATTCCTTACTAGAATATAATATACAAACTGTCCATTTTTCTAATATATTCTATGCATTATAATATCATCCAAGATGATCCACTCTTTGATTTCATATATATCACTGTCTCCTCTATAATGATCGAAATTCACTGATTTTTATTGTTATTGATACTGATTGGTACATTCATATTTTTCCAGGTATCACCTATTTCTTCAGAGATAACAAGTTTTGGAGCTTGAACAGTACATGGAAACGAGTTGAAAATTTTCATGGACAAACCGCTTCACAGTTCTGGCTGAATTGCGATAGATGAAAATGAAGAGAGGAATATAATTCCAATAACTCAATCTAATACAAGATTTTTTAAGTGATTATGTGAACGAGGAAACAAATAACATCATATTATCAAAAACCATGAACCTTTCCGGATAGTGCACCCAAATTAAGGCCCAATAATCATTATAATTTGATGTTCCATCACGATTAATTCTATCAGATATAATTTCACTATCAACGTATGTTTATCATGTTGGAGTGGACTGATTGACGGTAGAAGATCTCAATGTAGATACCGTAGACTATACATTTTTAATATCAAGCTATATGTTAGACATTATCATGCTCAACTTGGAAATTATCTAAAATACTTCATACTAGTATAAGCTACTCTATTATATAAAGTTATCTGTGATACTTCATTCATCATTATTTTATTCAATCATAATAATTTTATTTTATCATATTCATATACTTATGATATAATCATATACATTCCACGTTGTGAGATTTTTTAAAATAATGTTTGAATGTGATCGAGTGTTAGATTATGGAATATGATAAATTAATGTTTAATGAGAAGGAGGATCATCATTCTCATGAAAATCAATGTTGCCCTTTTGACTTGATCTCAATATTCCTACGAGCTCTGGACCAAAAAATGAGTTCTGTTTTCTAGACCAACGTAAGTGTAGGCCTACGAGTTTTAAAGAGATAAATACGTGTAAAATGGATAAATGAATGTATATACGTATTTGTAAAGTTATTTTATATTTCAATAGAATTGCTTTACATTTACACCATCATGTTTAAAGTGAGGAAAATGGAAACGATAGTTTGATTTTATTCAAATTATTGAACTTCAGAGATACACTGTTCAGAGTGGTTTTAACCATAAGTCCACTGTTATTTCAAGTTTGTAGGTATTTAATTTTGTTAAACTCAGTTTGAATTGTGCAAAAGGGCCTCAGTGTAAAACAAGATAAATGTCTAGTTATTCATAATAATTATAGAGTGAATATTGTTTTGTTTTTTTTAGATTTCAGATGAATTTCTTCAAGAGATGATGGGAGTCTCCAAGTCAATAATTTACATATAAAATAGTTCATAATAATAGAATCCACACTATGATATTGAATTTCATCAATACAAATAATAATATTCCATGAGTCTTAAAATGGATTTTCCATCATGAGATCAGTTAACCCAATTTTTAGATTTGTTTCCTGTATGAATATTCTCATAAAAAGTTTTGAAAAGTGTTATTAGAACTCTCCACTATAATTACGAGAGTATTTTCCTCATTCTCATGCTCACTGATGAGATATGAATTGTTCCGGATGATTTTTGAATAACTATAGTTAATAAATTTGGAATTGAAAATCTGGCTTCCAGCTTTGGTTATTAAAAAATCCAATAACACTTTTCATACTTGAATGAATTCTTATGACAATGTGATTTACCATTCGAAGTCCTGCTTGAATACTTTATTGTCATCAATAAAAAACTATCCAAATAATATTGAATTCGACTAGATACACAATTCAGATTTTCAACTGGAAATTCACACTTCTATTCGAGTTTGAGCTGGGTCTCCTTGAAAAATCATTGTTTCTCATGATAAAAAATTATTGAAAAATATACTTTTCAAACACACTTTTATTCAACTTAATTAGTACAAAACAATCAGACTTGCATCCTGCTACTATTGAGTGAAAATGCTTATTATCTAAAAGCAATTTGGGTTTATACAATTTCTCACATTTGGGTGAATTCACAATCATAAAATTTAGAAAAAATAGAGATACCAAGATCAACTGGGAAATAACTGTTATAATGAAACTGGTAGATATCTTAAATATAAATGTTCATAGTCATCATTGTGAACATTTTGATAACAAAATAATACTGTAATAAAGAATTACATTTCATCTGAGCAACTCTTATTTTTCCGTACTTGGGTTGGAAATACTTAGCTTCTGACAATAATAAGAATACAGATAAGACCAATTGATAATCTCACAATCAATAACACTAAACTATATTATAATCAAAGTGAGAAGCACTTGCTGATTCATAACTCTGTTATAAACAGTATATGTCCTTAAAATAATTTTTTTATGTAAAAGAAAATGAAAACCTATGTTAAATAATATTTTCCTAATTTATAGAATCTACAATAAAATTAGAATGAGTTATTCCTCTACAAATGGAAATTATACAATGAATTTATCGAAGAATATTATACATTAAACGGAAAAAAGTGACAAAAATCGATTTACTAAACCAAATACAAAATCTTTGACTGGTCTCACATACCCCATAACAGTATCATAGACAGAGCTAGTTGAAATACTTCTTGGTCTGGCATAATTTTTGTGATATTCCGAATATTTGATATTTTCGTGGTAATCTGATTGGCTCTCTTTCTCTACTAATGATGAATGAGGAGGAGGAGGAGGAGTAGCTGGAGGGGGAGGAGGTGGTGGAGTAGAAGGAGTAGCCGGAGGAGAAGGAGGAGTAGAAGGAGTAGCCAGAGGAGGAGCAGGAGGAGGAGGATTAGCCGGTGAAGGAGGATGAATAGGAGAAGAAGCTGGAGGAGAAAGATGAGCAGGAGGATGAATAGAAGAAGAATGAGAAGAAGCTGGAGGAGAAAGAGGAGTAGGAGGATGAATAGGAGAAGAAGCTGGAGGAGAAAGATGAGTAGGAGGATGAATAGGAGAAGAAGGAGAAGAAGCTGGAGGAGAAAGAGGAGGAGGATGAATAGGAGGAGAAGGAGAAGAAGCTGGAGGAGAAGCAGGTGGAATATGAGATTTCTCACTTACTACCCCAGCTTGTCCAGAAAGATTAATGATCTCTGTCTCATTTCTTGTTTCTGTGATGTCATCTTTTTCTGTTACGTTTCCTTCATCGAAAAAATCACTTTCGGTCACAATTTGGTGGATACTGGTCTGTGTGGAAGCTTTCAATTCTACTCCCTCGATGGATTGAGCACTTGAATTGAGTAAATCACATGAGACGCATCCTGTAAAGGAATAAAATAATAAATATGATAATATAATAGAAATAATAAAGAATCAATATAGAAGTTAATAATATCCAGAAATCCTAGTGATGCTGTGAAGCTTGATGATAGGAGAAAACAATAATATTATATTGTCTAACTCATAACCAATCTATTATTTTGTAAATTTCTGTTGAAATCCAGTCAGTGTATTGGGAACAATGAACAAAAATTTGAATTGAAATTGGATTTTGATTTGGAATTTCGAATGTTTATTATCTTAGTGTGAATTTTCATGAGGAATGAGGCTCTGGGCTTGTTAGTGATAAGGGGAGAGGCTTCTCAACTAAAACAGGAAATTAATGAAAAGGACTCCTCAATAAGAGTTTCTAGTACGGTACCGTACATAAATTCACAAGAAAAACTCTTCATCACAATATATCAATAGAATTCAATTCAAATTATAAATATTTTCAAAAATTTGATTGAATTAATCGTTTTTAATCTTGTAGAATTTTTCCAAAAAGTAGAATTGACATAAAAAGTGTGTCATCAAAAATCTTTTTAATTAAATCTTTCAATTGAGTAAATGTACAGTGAAACACATTTTGAAATTGTAGTAATTTGTTGTAATTATTACAATAAAGTGGAGTAGACAATTTCAAATAGTAGTGTTACTTTTTATCATGGAGTTCCACAACATTCAACAACAATCTACAAATGAGATAAATGTACAGTGTAATATTTTGATTTTTTTTAATGTTATCTACTCACCAGTGTCTACAAATATCACTGTTTTCTTCAATCCTTTATCGTATTTATACAGAGATATGATGACGGCCATAATAAGTGAGATCGATACAAGAATAGCCAAAAATCGTAAGGCGAATAAGCAGAGATTTATGTATTTTTTCTGAAAAAAAACATTGACACTGTAAGTTTTTCATAAAAAATTGTGATTGAAGTCATTTCATTATTTATTAGACAACTATTATATATTGATAAATTATTAATAAATACGTAAGGAGTAGTTCGTTGGTGTGGGAGGTATTTTATTTATTTTCGGACAATTATTATAGATGGCTTTAACAACTCTCATTAGTAACTATGCTCAAAGCCTAAATTATTTCTCTATAAAAACCAGGAAGGGGGAAAAATCTGATTTATTACTTCATATTTTTGTCCAGATTTTAATTTCATAAATATTGTTCACCACAATAAGCTTTATTCTGCTCTAATTATTAAAAAAGCGTTCCAAACATGATAAAAATTCTATTTGCTCTTATTTTACATGAATAGGCTATAGATAATATTAAATACCAATTGGAATATCAATAATAGTAATAGTAATAGGATACTCTCAAGATAATTTCCAACTGTGAATATTGTCCATAAAGTAAATAATTCGTTGATGAATGTAATCCTTATGCCTATACTTTCAAGCAATATCGTGATAAATACAGGGTGTTTCAGGAGGAATGTGCAATACTTCTAAGGCTGATTCCTCACACCAAGTAGACAAAAAAGTTCCATGGGACCAACCCCCAAAAACGCTTTGTTACCGAGATAACAATGGCGGAAAATTGAGATTTTTCAAAATATATTAATTTTTCTAATTTTTTAGAGGCTTTAGTGAGGTTCTAAAATAATCAATTCCTATATAAAATTAGCTGAGGAATTCAATGAAAACAGTTTCAAGTTTGTAACTTTAACGGTTATTGAGATAATTGGGAAAAATATGCTAGAAAACGCCATTTTTCAACAATAAGGGTTATAACTGGATAAGGAATCATAAAATTGTATTTTTTATTAATGGAAGTTGGAGAGAGTCGGATTCTAAAGAAAAAGTTAAATGTCGGCGATTGTGTTAATCTTACCCAAATCTCAGAAATGGCGTTCAAAAATCGTAAAATCGCTACTTAACACAAATTTATCACTTGTGCTACGTTTTGTCAATTTTGCGATTTTTGATCGCCATTTCTGAGATTTAGGTAAGATTTACACAATCGCCGCCATTCAACTTTTTCTTTAGAATCCGACTCTCTTCGACTTCCATTAATTAAAATAATACAATTTTATGATTCCTTATCCAGTTCCTTATGGCGTTTTTTAAGCATATTTTTCCAATTATCTCAATAACCGTTGAAGTTACAAACTTGTAACTGGTTTCATTGAATTCCTCAGCTAATTTTACATAGGAAGTGATTATTTTAGAACCTCACTAAAGCCTCTAAAAAATTAGAAAAATTAATATATTTTGAAAAATCTCAATTTTCCGCCATTGTTATCTCGGTAACAAAGCGTTTTGGGGGGATGGTCCCACGGAACTTTTTTGTCTACTTATTGGTGTGAGAAATCAGCCTGAAAAGTATTGCACATTCCTCCTGAAACACCCTGTATAATTCAATAGGATCGATGATTACCGGTAGGCCTATACTGTCAATTTGAATTAATCTCTGAATACTGTAAGATATATAAAGTACAAAATGTTGATGAATCATCATCTCCTTGTTATTTCAACATTGTCGTCGTATCAGCTTGAATTGAGGATCTTATTACAATAATAGGCTACTAAATTATTGTAAACTGGCAGCAATGACACTGCCTAAGTAGCCGCTGAACATTATTATAATAACTCACATAGTGATGCTGAGTAATCGTGACGGTTTTAAAGAAAAGAACACTAACTTACTCATTTAATTATGCAATATTTTGGACTTTGTTGTCTGTGTTTTAACCCTTTATTGTAATTCATCTACAGAATAGATACCTAAATAAATATTTTCAGGTATTTTTGTATGAAAAATATGTTCAATCGTTATAAATACATTTCCCTATTCAGCTTTTACCGATGGACGATGCGAGTTCAAAGTAAAACCTGTGAATATTTCTAATCATTGATTGATATATTTTCTGAAATAAATACTGAACTGTTTCTGATCGAATTGAATCGCCACATCAAAAAAGTGGGATCAACTCTCATGAAAATTCACTTTTATTTACATTAAAAAAAGAGAAAATTATGATCATAATACAAAATACAATTACTTTTGTGCGTATCTTCATAGAATCTTCGAGAAAAATTGGTTCCTTGTCGTTGTAATGACCTCCGAGTACAGCTGCCATTTTTCTGTAATAGAAAATTTGAAAATTCTCTTATGAATAGTTTTTGAGTATTTCTATAATGAATCCACCTGATTCTGATCTGGGCTTATTCCATTATTTACCCATTATTCATTTTCTTCATCTATATTATATTGATCCGCTTGAAGATGGCATTCAAGTCATTCATGAATCAAATAATAATATTGTGAATAAGTAAAATAGAAAATCCAAGTGGAAATAAATTCAAAATAATAAGAATAGATATCCTTATTATTTTATAAGAATGAGATATAAATTTTAAAATTTTGATAAGGAATAACTCTATCACAGGAGGTAAAACAGTAAGTTACATTATTACAGCTCACAAAATTTAAAAAGTCGGTGGAGAAATTGGGTCAACCATATTTATGCTTTTAAACATAGATTCATGCTTAAATTCTTTACATAAATTATTTCATTCTGGAGTGATCAAAAACTCCAGATTATTTGCAACAGAATAAACTCCAAATAATAATAATAATTATTATTATTATTATTATTATTATAGTATCACTGTTATGTGGGTGAATAATGAATATAACTATTCATTTCGTAAATTACAAACAATATTAAAATAAATGGATGCGAATTATAATTTCAAATAGAGTACAATTGGGAGTTAATTAGACAGTTCAAACTCTATTGAGGCATCTTAATTCAATTTCGACTCCACACTTACTTGGTTATACGACTTAGATACTCCGGTGAACTCATAATAATCAGTATTGAGAACTATTACTACAATAATTTTAATAGAAAAATCACAATAGTTCTCTTATTAATGGTAACTGTAAACGAAACAAAGTTTATTCAAGGCCGACATATAGGCCCACTGAAGCCTTGCTATTCAGACTCAAACTAAAATTCCAACTGGAATATTGCGAGTCTAGCACTCTACTGACACTATTTCAACTCTGAACGGATGGACTCCAAGATTAATGTAACAATGAAATCAAAATACCAAAACTCTTATCGGCGTAAAGCCTACGATTCAATTAAAAACAGCAATCATCAAAAATAATGGAATTACATCCTCTCCAATCATAAAAACAATTTAATATAGCTGAATAGCTGAAATAGACTATATAGTAGCCTACCAGTAAACCGGTAGTATAACTGTTATTGATCGTTTTTCTATGGTTTCTTTATGTTCTTTCACTCTCTGATGACGTTACGTTTCCAATTTGACCCAAGAAATAATATTGTCATTGATTTAAATTAAATTCTCTTTGTAAAATAAATAAGTAGCCTACTTCAATCCCCATAGAAATGGTGGAGCATAATTTTTCACTTAATGAAAGACTAGATTCAATTGAACCGTATACAAGTTATTAAATTTTTTAAAATCAAGTTATTAAAAATCAATAACACAAGTAATTAGAAATTTTCTTGTTTCAGATTATGTAGGCTACAGCATTATATTTTGATAAATTCGATCATAAGTTCATTTTTTGCTACTATATTACTATGTCTGACAAGACATTGGATTGTTGAACAGAATGATGAAGTTGAGAGAAAAAAATTATAATTATTATTATTATAATATTATCTCGCAACGAAAATATGTGCTAGAGTTTATATAATATTTCTATATTTATTAGAGATGTGAAGTAGAGCTTTATTGTTATAAAATCTACGAACATAATAATTGATCATCGATCAAAAATAGAAATCGATCAAATTCTCCTTTGTGGCTAAAAGTTCAATAATTTCTCATGTATAGTATCTTAGAATATTTATCGGTATTCAAATATCTTGTACAATTTTTAATAATATAATAAATGGTACTCACATTTTTCACAATATTACTCAATAAAAATGTAAAATTCCCTGCACTGAACATCCGTTTGAAATGATCATGAACGCGATTAATTATTGTCTTTGTTTTGAACAGATCATGTCTGTGAATAAATTCAATCAGTATTTGCATCTTGTGTTTGCTCCACTGCTTGACGGCTTCTGTATAGAATAATACGTCATCAACTTGATACAAGCACAGATCTGTTCTACAATGATGATAATGTGAACAAATATGATGAAAATTAGATGTGTCAAATTAAAAAATTACAAATAATCCATCTAGAAAATAACTATCTTGCACTAGAATATTATAGTTATATTTCTGATCTAAGAACGTTTTTTTATTTTACTGTAACTTGTATTAATTCCAACACTCGGCCCCTGCGCTCAGGTTTTCAACCTTTTAGGGACCCTCCCTATATATTATTTATCATCATTGATATACTATCTACTGTATATCTGAATACTATGCTGTGTATTGTATACTTCAAGTTTCAAACTTTGTGAATATCATTAAGGATAAATAAATTTGAATTTGCATGGTTCTGTATCACCATTGTTTGACTGGATCAATGTCTATGATGTGGTTTTTTTCTGTAGCCTACGGTATGCGGAGTTGTGGACAGGGTTCATGAAGGTGTGTTACAAATTCCAACTTCATGATTTAATTAGACTAAATGCATTTTATTATGATAAGTTCTTCAGTGAAGTATATACAGATCATTATTCGGTTTCTGGAGTGCTTTCTAGGCAAAAGTAGAAAATTGATAACTACAGTGATCTCAAAACTAAAATTAGAAAAAAATTAGGCCTATATAAACTTCTTTCTAGTGTTATTTATAAAATATCATTAGTTTACATCTCAGCCTATACATTTTGAATTGAATTTGTACCGTTTGCACAAGCAATTGTACCAGAGGGAAACATTATAAACTAATGAACTCCTCTCCAGAATACAGAGAAATTATCATTATGGTAGGTTTGAAAAATTTGTTGAATTTTATTTTCTCATAAAGGTTCAGCTTTCAAGAAGGCTGCAGTTATAGAAATTTAAATCAGTGATAGGCTAAGAATTGCCCATTAAGGACCTAGGCCTGTCAGTTTCATATTAACTTCACTATACAGCAGAGGTGAATAATCATTAATCAGTATAGAGGTAAAGTGTGGACTGTGGTTGATCCTCTTAACCATAAGCTAGCTTCCGTATTGTATCCAAGTGACGGTGCAGGACACCTCTCAATAACATCCAGTTATTAGAGTTGGAATGTGATGCAACAATTACTATATTCCTCCAGAGACGGGAAATGACTTACTAACGTTATAGTATCTTTGCTAACGACGAGCCAATCTCCCGGAGGAGGTAGAATTATTAGCTAATAAAGGCTATATGTTCATATGATTTTTATAATAATGGTGATATTAAACTAGGAATCATGTAATTTTCTGTGATACATATAACTCTCATACCAATAAATGAAAAGACAAGATCTGGTAAACCAGAGATTGATAATGATGTAACAACCGAAACTGGTATCTCGTTTTTCAACATCTTGTCTTCTCATTTATTATGGATAACTACCACAATATAAATTTCACAACTACTCAAAGAACTCTCATACCATTCATTTATGATGTGCGTTTCATGGCAATAATCAATGAATAAATAGAGTTCCTATACGTTAGATAATTTTGGTACAAATATATATTTTTTTAATGTTGGGTACTCAATTGGCTAATTCATAGAAATAATAGTATCATCATCATCATCATCATTTAATAATATTTTTATGAAAATTAATTAATATCAGCCATTCATGAATAATAAATGAGTTCACTGTTATATTGAAATAAGTTTGCTGGGCCTACTTTCTACTTTCGACAACGATGAAGTGAATATCTTAAATCTTAAACCTAGTTATTGAAGCCTTTTATCACGTATATTTATGTATGTTACGGTACTGTATTTCCTCGTTTCTAAGTAGCCTAATAATAACTGTATGTAGCCACAGAGAAGTATTTCTTCACAAGAAAAGTATTTTCTTCTGGAGAAAAAAATATTTTCTTCTCTGTGATGTAGCTCAACTCATGCAAAACTGTAGTATATGCTTAACTTGCATGAATGATTTTATCAATGAGTTAGAGTTGCTCTTCCTCTATGATCTTGATAAAAAAAGGGACAATAATTGATTCTTGAAAATATAAATTACATCAAATTTTAATGTAGGTATAATCCAAGGTTATTAGAAAGTGTCTAATAACCTTGGGTATAATCTACACTGCCTACAGCTACAATAATTCAAGAAGTTATGGTTGATTGGTAGCTTGGATTGACAGTTTGATGGAAGAAACATTAAAAAGTCTATGAAAAATAATAAAATAAATTTTGACAAACTGCTACCGTATTTCATTTTTGGATTATCAAACTCTCGTATACAGGAATAATTTAGTCAGTTCAATTAGATTGAACACCTGTTCATATTTTTTATAAAAATTCTCTGATATCTCTCATAGATCACAATATTATTATTATTATACGAAGGAGTCAGGTCGCGTTATTTCAAAAAGTTGATCAGTTCCCGCAAATTTTTGTATCGAGCATAATCGATTGTTCATATAGTAATCGATTACCCACCTTAGTCGATTAGAAATAACTCGATATCAATTTTAAAACCTAACCTCAAAAATACTCCAGTTTTGTTTTGATTTGTTTGCATTTGCATGTGCATTTCAATTTACAGTGTTCCATGTGGTGACTTGGTAATGTAGTTGTGTTTAATTTTTAATTTGAAATTGGTGATATTTTGTATGAAAATTCCAAAACATGAAAGTTCTGCAAGCCAACAATCTATTCTCACTTCAGAGACTTCTTCTTAGCTCAAAGTATAACGAGTTCTCCACAAAGTATGCATCACTACAGCTTTCATCAGACTTTGAATGCTTAGTTCAATCATTTATCAAGCAAGATATTGATCCCAGCTATTGTATTTTGAATTGCAGTGTAATAAAATGTTCCCAATTGGAAAAACTGGACCTTTTACTCGAGATTGACTCAGTATTGAAGAACTTGAAGTTTTTACAGACAAGTAATTTTCAAATTATAGATTCCATAAGGAACATAAAAACAGTATCTTTATCCATAATTTTCACCAATGCTCGACTCACCTCCAACTCAAAATCTAAAAATGAAGTGATTGTTAGCTTAGTACGAGAGATTTTAAAGATGTTTGTCTTTACCAATAATTGTGTTATATTTCCGAAATGTGTTCGCTCTTCAGAAGCATTGGGCATCCACTGTATTCTCATTCATGATACTGGTGGGATCTGTGGAAGAACTAACTCTTCGACAAGGATAAATATTATCAATTCGTTTAGTAAAATATGGTTTGAGCTCCAGAAACCTTTAGTTTGTCCAAATCCGGATAATGCTATGTACAAGCTATTCAAAAGTCACTTTATTCTTGATAGAACTGATACAAGGTTTTCACAAATAAGTCATAATATTTTATTGGTGGGTCCATCAGGGTGTGGAAAAACAACTTTGGTGAGAAGTGTAGCTTTTGATTGTGGTGTACCAATAATCACACTTTTGGGGCCTGAAGTAAGCAGTGCTGAACCTGGACAGTCGGAGGAAAATATCAGAAAGCTTTTTGAGGAAGCGAAGTTGATTTCACGGGAGAAACCAGGAGGGATGTGCTTGGTTTTTCTTGATCAAGTTGACGCACTAGCTGGAAAAACAAGTGCCACTCATTCTGCACGTATCACTTCACTTGTTTTGGATCAGTTGGATTCAATGAGTAGTGAGAAAGGAGTTTTAGTTGTAGCGGCTACTGACAATCCAGAAATTTTGGTTCCTTCGATTCGTCGTCCTCCCAGATTATCAGTTGAATTATTGATGGGTGTACCATCTGTGAGTGAAAGAGAAGAAATACTGAGAAACCTGTGTCAAAAAATGGAAGTTGATGACAGGTATTGCAAGGAGATTGCTGCGAAGACTCCTGGATTTGTGGCTGCTGATCTCTCGCTCATAGTGTTGAATGTTCAACGCAAAATTTCTAAACGCACTGACCCAGAGTAAGTAATCGGAGTTTCAATCTTGTCGATTCTACACTTTTTAATGTGTAGAAATTAATCATTAATAAGTAACTTATCACTCGACAATTAATCTGTTGAAAATGACAATAGAAAAAAGTTCTCGAGAAGTAATCTTAGTGCTATCTTTATTAATTCATCTTTATTTAGTTATTTCACATCAAAGAGTACAACAGGCTTCATAGCCCAAAACTGTCCCTCTTAAATTTATACAAACAAACCAAACAAAAAAGGTTATGTCATGTTATGTCTATCTTAAAGAAGTCTGTCTAAGCAAAGGAGACATTCTTGCAAGATGGGAAAACTATTACAGCTCGGTTAATATTGATTCAAATAAAAATGGTTTCAAAAGTTATCATTAAAAATTCTGTTCTACAATTTGATACTAAATTGATTGACTTTTGAACTGATATTGACCGAGCTGGAGTCATTTTCCAATTTTCCCAGGATCTCTTCTTTGCTTGGACAGACTATACTACTCACCGTAGTAAGTAGTAGTTGAGCATGTGTATGAAATTAACTTGTAAGATCCGAATATGTACAGACTACAGTAGAAAAATAAATTCTACGGCCACCCCTTCAGTAGAACATGAAATTATTCAATTCTTAAGACTTAATTCACGTGTCGTTTTCGATTAATTCTCTCTGAATATTATTTCTCCAGACAAAAGTAGAGATCATTATGCTCTTTGGAAGCCGTGATGATTCATCTATCATCTGATATAGGCTAACTTATTCTTTTCAGTCTCCAAACTTTAAAATGATTGCTCTGATTAATCTTTTTCAATTATCAACAGCGATGAAGAAGAAATTCGAACCGAATGGAATAGTGTTCTTTGTGATACAAGACCGTCCGTGCTGAGAGATGAACAAGCCTTGATATCGGACAAAGCCATAGATCTATCTGATATAGGAGGGTTGCAGCATTCCAAAATTTCATTGCAAAAAGCTGTCGAATGGCCATTATTCTATCAGAACTCTATGAAGCGACTTGGTATCAAACAATCAAAAGGTAATTAATGTTTTTTTGTTATAAAATTGATGAAAAATCAACTTCATACATTAATGAATGTGATGCAAGATTATTGTTCAGCTACAAGAAATTTATACGTAATATTTTTGTTTTTCAATTCTAATTTCAATTTATATTCACATTGGAATCAATTTTGTAGCCTACTGTTCATTAACGAAGGAGTTGATTAAATTCAGTTCCATGTATTCTAGTCCATCATACGCATTGCTTCATAAATAAAAGAATGTAAAATATAAATTATTATCATATTTTCCTTTTATGAACTGTATAAATCTACTACTAAAATTTATGTGGGACTTCTAGACATGAAATTTATTTTTTCTCAAGTAATCAAATTCATAATATGAGGCGGTTTTAATGACGTCTGAGAACTGACGTGGGCTAATCACATATCTATGAGAAAAACAAAAATAAGGTTTGCCTGTTATAACAAGTGATATTGCTCATATACTCGTAATGACGAATTAATAATGTCAACATAATGCTGAGTGTCATGTTTAATTCACAGAGCTTTTTAAATCATCATATTAATCTTATCATGATTATTATTTTGTGTAACTCTGCATTCTATTGAAAACACAATAGAGCAAAAAATTTGTGCACTAATCCAACTATTGATCAGCCATTCCATTGTGCTTGGTTCAAATAAATGTGAAGTTTGCATCATATGATAGGATATCAATGATCTTTACACTTTACCCCTCAATAATCTCTTTGTTTAAGTGTATGAGAGGGCCGCCCTAATTTTACCCTTCCCAGGTGAAAAAAGGTATCTATTCTATCCTTTAAGCACAGAGTATGTATTTCAATCAAGAGTATGTATATCAAAGTATCTATCAATGATTGATATACATACTCTGTGCTTTAAGTCAATTATCTGAAACTCAACAGCATAAGTCACTGCAGAGACCTTTTGTACTGGACTTGAAGATATCAAGGTGGTGTAGCCTATTGGAATAATCATATCAAGTCACGGATTCAGACAGTGAAATCATGTTATAAAATTTTCAATTTATTGATTTCAGGCCTACTTCTCTCCCAGCTCAGTGTGAGACAATTTCAGCTATTGTGAAACTATTATGATAATGTGGATTATTCCACCAAGTTATGAAGCAAATGTCAAATATCAATAATATAATAGATGATAACATATAATGAAATAACATGTAATAATTAAATATAATTAATAATAATAGATAGATATTTGTGCAAAAAAACATAATGTTCGTGGGTCATTGATTTAAATGGTTAGAATAAAAAAACCAAATCTTAAATTTGATCAATACTCTTTTTCCTACAGGAGTTCTTCTTTACGGTCCACCAGGCTGTGCTAAAACAAGTCTAGTCTGTGCAATAGCAAGCAAGTTGAACATAACTTTCTTGTCGATCTCAGCTGCTGGCATCTATTCTCCATATGTTGGGGATGCAGAACGCACGATCTCACAGCTTTTCAGGAGAGCTCGACTTAGTGCGCCTTCAGTACTATTCATCGATGAAATAGGTGAGTCTTCTATTAGATTATCTTTTCATAGAATTGAACACTTATGCTTGTTGAGTAGTTGTAAAGGTGATATTGTGGTAATTATCCATTCCATTAAATAAAATTATAAGATATTGACAAATCGCAGATCGGCTTCGGTTGCTACACCATGATAAATTTCTGGTGAACTCACCAGAATTATTAATCTTGAAGAACAATACTGCAGAGACAGCTGGACTTAAGTAGTATATTTATTGAATACAGTATATTATATACAATAATTTACTCATTCTATAATTTATTAGTGTTTTTTTAAACTCACTGGAATTTCTCAGAAAATGTAGTCGTCATCTCATCATCCATCTCATTACCCACGCACAAGCCTATGAGCTCATGTGGGCCTCACCCTCATAAAAACAAACAAAAATTGTGTAGCAAGGAAAACCGGTATCTCGATTTTTAATAAATATGTGGTTTGACAATATCTTGGCTTTTCATTATGAACTCTTTTGCTTTTGTACAACAATACAATATATAAAGTGCAATCACACCTGATGAAAAAACAGAACAGACTATTTGATTTTTATGGATGAAATCACGTTTTTAGCATTAAATAAGGTCAAGCCTATGTTAAAAAAATGGATCATCAGAACAAAAGAAAACATTTTGTAATAATGCGATGTAGGTACAATGCTTCTGTTCTAGTTGAACATAAATGTCCTGTCCCATCAAATTTGGCGCGAATGCATCCTTATGATCACGAATACAATACTCGTTAAATGCTGTATAATTGATGAAATACCAGCAACTTTTCTGTTTTCAAATTTTTTATCCCTTCCAATTTCTAAAGATTGGTTTTAGCGGACCTATAGCCTAACACTAGAAAAATAATTACCGTTCTATTTTAATGGATTGAAAATCCAAGTAGCCTACCCTTCTCTATACTTTTATTATTGCATTACATGTTCAAAATCATAAATGTCGTTTTAGAATGCAATTCTATTATTTGATCCTAATTTGAAAAATGATTTGCGTGTTTGTCGCTTGGTGATAACGGTTGTTTAATAAATGACCATGAGGTTGAATCAAGGAGACTAGCGACTACTCTTATATATGTGACCAGAACCAATTTTTTTCAATTTTTGCTCTTTCATGTAATATAATTCTCATGAATATCTATTTAGCCTACTTGTGTGCATTTATCTCATTCCTGACTATTTGTGATTTCACGAAACCCTTATCAATTGCAGATGCCATTGTTGGTAACAGAGGAACTGGAATGCATAAAGTCAGTGAGAGTGTTCTATCAACCCTTTTGACTGAGATGGATGGGGTTGGGGTGAAACTAGAAAAAAGTACTGACGTGGAAGAACTTTTTCAGCCTAAGGTATGTGTTTTTTAGCTCGACAGACCTTATTCATTCAATCCTTATTGCTTTTTTCTACAGTTACTTGAAAATCATTTCTAATCTCAGGTTTCTCTCGGTAAATTCGTGTTCTTACTTACTCTCCAGCTCTACAGTCTATTTAGGGAATTAGAAATAGAAAATTCCCTCTTCATTCGTCTTGATCAGCAGTCTCTATTGTACAACTAAGTTGTACACAATTTCCAAAGATTGTTCACTACAGAATTTTACAAAGCTTTTAGTATAAGTCCTCTAATTCTCTTCCTGGATTATATCTCTTAAATAACTCTTGAGCTGCTTCATTTTCTCAACGTAACCTGAAAATGGATATACAAGGTTCAATTTCTTCCCAAAAAGTTAGGCAATAATGTTAATGCATCAAATCAACAATCAAAAACAAATATATTTATTTAAATTATGTATATGACAAATACATTGCGTTATGATAAAATACTTATACAGGGTGTTTCAGGAAGAATGTGCAATACTTCTTGGGCTGATTCCTTACACCAAGTAGACAAAAAAGTTCCGTGGGACCAACCCCCAAAAACGCTTTGTTACTGAGATAACAATGGCGGAAAATTGAGATTTTTTAAAAAAGATTAATTTTTCTAATTTATTAGAGGCTCTACTGAGGTTCTAAAACAAGTAATTCCTTTGTAAAATTAGCTGAGTAATTTAATGAAACCAGTTTGAAGTTTGTAACTTCAACGGTTATTGAGATAATTGAGAAAATATGCTAAAAAATTCAATTTTTCAACAATAAGAGTTATAACTGGATAAGGAATCATAAATTCGTATTTTTTATTAATGGAAGTTGAAGAGAGTCGGATTCTAAAGAAAAAGCCAGAGATTGTGTAAATCTTACCCAGTTTTTGGTGGTTGGTCCCATGGAACTTTTTCGTCTACTTGGTGTAAGGAATCAGCCTGAAAAGTATTGCACATTCCTCCTAAAACACTTTGTATATAGGATTTTCAAGATTTTTTTCATTTGATTAAAGATGTATCATCTTCTTAAAAAGAAATTGAATCGAGTATAGCCTACTACTGGACCATTAAATCTTTATTTCATCATCTTCAAAGATTTGAATCTACAGATAATAATGATAGCTTTTGACTTCAACATATTGAACTCAACTCATATTGAATTGTATATATTCTCTTTTTTTGCTAACAAACACTTACTTTTATGCAAACGCTAACTTATTTGGAACATTGCATATTTATTTTTTCTTTTGTTGACCCAATATGTACACAAATACATCATTGGTAGTTCCATCTTGTTGAACTTTGTATTGTTACTCGCCCTAAAAACGGAGATTGTAGTGTCATCCAGTTGAATATCTGTAGCCAATCACAGCTGTTGTTGTTTGACTCGATGACAAGACAGTGGCTGTGATTGGTTACAGCTATTCAACTGGCCGATACTACAATCCCCGTGTACAGGGTGCTTTAATGCAGCCACTATTTTCAAAGCACTCTTTCTCATTTTGTGCTGTTTTTAGTCATCCCAAAAATCTTATGTGGACATCATCTCCAATGAAAATAATTGCATGGCTTCATTTTTTATCATGGATGATTTTAACATAAGGTTTCTGATTGAGCTTGGGTTTTTATTGCTGGTGATGTTCACAAAAAGTACTTGAGCATGGGTAATGGATGTTCATTGTACTTATTTTTTCTTCAATAAATTTATATTCTAAGTTTGTAATTTCTATTTGTAACAGGTAGTTGTGGTCGCGGCCACCAACAGACCGAATCTCCTAGATCCTGCTCTTGTGCGTCCTGGTCGGTTTGATAGATTGGTCTATGTGGCACCGCCAGATTGCAATGAGAGACTTGACATTCTGCAAAAGCTTACCAAAAAGTGAGTTGCAAAGTTCAATTTCAATTTATTTATTCACACTCACAGACACACTTATAACTTATGTAGGAAGTCTTATTCTCTAAAATAAAAATCTTCCTATTTCACTCATCAATAAACTTTTTGTTTATTTCCTATTATATGTTAACTCAATAAGCTCACTTATTGAACTGATAAATAATTCTATAAAGTTTGTTGATTCACTTATTAACACATGAGTTAAACATAACCATGTGAGTTTAGTGTATATTATTATAGTGGACTCAAAAATATTAAAAATTGAGGAATTTATATTATTTTTGATAGTTTCGATTTATTTTATACTACTTATCCAGTTTCAATGATCACATAGTAACAAATTATAAGTATTATTGCACTACAAATTATTACAAAATATAAAATAGCAGCTTTTATATTCCCATCAGTATATTTTTTTATTCCTGATTATATGAGTAAATATTTTAGTATGCTTTGAATTTTTTCAAGCACACAAGCCTAATCAATTTTGTCAGTATTATAATCAAGCTTATTATTACTTTTAATCAAATTACTTTTAATCATCTACAAAATGTAGATGAGTATAATCTTATAATTTACATAAAATCATTCTCTAGAGTTTTTCATGAGCAAAGATATAATTATGAGCAATTTTATATTATTATTATATGTATATCAAATCATTGATAATTATAGTAATGATAATGATGTTATAAGATGTATATTCAATGGAAAGTCTAAGTACTCACAGCTACTACTACTCAGTGCTTTATTATTGTTTTGATAAATTCATTCTCCAATAAATATCATTTTAAAAGGGTACTGAGATCTTCATTAATTGAAAACTTTAATAGCAGGTATAGTCTGTCCAAGCAAAGAAGACCCTCTGGAAAGATAGGAAAACGACTCAAGCTCGGTCAATTTTGGTTCAAAAATTATCAATTTGATCTCAATCGTGTAATTTGATTCTACTATTAAGACCAAATTTATAATTCTTGAACGAATATTGACCAAGCTGAAGTCATTCTTTGTCAGACTATTTGCTGAAGTCAAGCCAGAGTCTTCTTTGCTTGGACAGACTATAGTATAGTTGAATAATTTATTTTATTTGTTTGTTCAAAGCATCCAGTTAAATTCTGTGACTAAAATGTAGTGATTTCACTAGTGATTTTCAATGTAGCTACAATTAAACCAAATTTACTGTATTCAATGTACTTTTTTGATCTCTAGATCAGTAGTGAGTAACGGTTAATATAATATAATATAATAATAGTTCATATCTATGAATACAGTTTCAATAAAGGCGAAAATGATGGACAATAAGTAAATGTATATGTAATAAGCAAATATAGACAATGACACAGTATAGGAGGCTATTAATTATACTGTCTATAGCGCATGCTGAGAAGATATGCCGCTACAATAGTTGTGCATTGAGCCGGAGTCTCTTCTCAGCGTGCGCGAACCAATACACTGTAGAATCCAAGTTTATATCCCCCCTTCATGGCGCCACGAAAAAACGCGCATCAAAACGCGTCGAAACGCGAGGTAAAAAAATGTAACATGACCCGCCGCGCGTCTGAAGTGGCGTTGTTACATAAATATAATAATAAGAACAATAAATTATAACAATATCAATCAAAAATAACTCTAAAACTGTAAACACCCAGAGGTGGATATTAAAGATTTTGTTGAAATAATTATATTTTCTGTGTCGATTGGTAAGGGGTTGTTTGTTAATTCCAGACTGAGTAAATAAATTATGTTTCTGGGAACATCAAATGAGATTGATTGATTGATTGATTTTTATTCAGTTTCTGGAAAGACGCATTGCTCAACACAACATAGATGAGAAGGCTATGCAAACAGGTCATGTGGTGGAAAAGGGGTAGAGGATCAAAAGTTCTTCCAAATATGGTTATCCATTCATAGGAAGGCTTTTGAAGATTGAATATTTTGCTAAGGGATTATTAAGAGTTTATTAAGTTGATAAGGTTTTGAATTAGCTCTCATAAGATCAATGTAATCATTGCTATTGATTAATCTCTTAAAACACGTAGTATTGGAAATATAACTCAATTTTCTAGGTCTTGAGGAAGCATTTCTTACTTTTTTATTACAGGAAGATTTTAATAATTGAATCGATACTCAAACAATAATGCTCAAATTATTAAAATATCATTATATATTTTTAAAATAAGTAAAATCATTTTTAAAACTCTCCACATTGACGTCAACTTGGCGCTTGACAGTGCGAGGCATGTGCCGCAAATGCCTCGCGGTACGTTGTTACTATTGCGACTGGAACACTGCCGATCAGCTGTGGTCAATCACAGCTTATGCCTTATCCTTTAGCTTCAATAGCAAGAGTTATGATTGGCCACAGCTGATCGAATGCGTTTCAGTTGCACCATTAACAACGTACCGCGAGGCATTCGCGACACATGCCTCGCACTGTAGATACGCGGCTTTAAGGTTGAATATTTTTCAAATAGAATTGATCCTTAATAATTGGATGTCGTGATTGGATTCAAAGAAAAACGCTCAAACTTGGCTGATCGTAAACTTCATTTCCAATACATTCAAAAGTTTTGGCCAAGTCTTTTATCACTTTCAATCATTGATTCTTGAGATTGACATCATTATCCTGCCAGAAATAAAATTTATTCCATGATACTTCTGCTATAATCATTAGATCCGTAATGAAATATAAATTATTCCAGGATACCGCTAGGTTCAACAGTGGATCTTGAAGAATTGGCAACAAAGACGGATCTGTTCTCAGGAGCTGATCTTTCAAATCTTTGCAAAGAGGTAAGAATCAAATGGATTCAAATCTAGTAGAATTTCATTCACAATAATAATAAGACTTTCAACTACCTCAATTCTCTCATATCTACATCGTTTTATTTCCAATTACCTAAATTGTTTCATGTGTACGTGTACATAGTTTTATTTTCAACTTCGTAAATTGTTTCATACCTACATAGTTTAATTCTGCTCATTCAAACCGTTTCTCTACTATTTGTTATTTTCTGAGGCCCCTTCTACTGGTCGATGAAAGAATCACAGACACACAGTTCATTGTTCAAATGTTAATGAAGCTTGACTGCTGCAAAATTTGATTCTAAAGATTCTCCTTTGAGCCAATCAGAATGAGTTCATGTTGCTTTGAGATAGAATATAGAATAAATTTCGTGTCAAGATTTTTCTAGAGAATTACAGAAGACCCCAGTTGAACGAAATAACTAAGTAACTAGTTCTTTTGTCAGAGTAAGAAAAAAGGTTGTCGCTCTATTTGCGTTTTCACAATTCTCAATGCTGTGAAAACGATAGAAATTTGGCCCTAAATCCATTTTTATTGAAGTCTTTGGTATTATTTTGATATTCATTTTTTATATCTATCTGGAGCTGAGGCTCTGTTCTTTACATGAAGTGTCTCTTCATTCGTTGATGAATGTGATTAATTCACGATTAAGCTTTGAGGCTCTAAACATCGTTAAATTCCTGGAAAACATTAAAGCAAAAAGTTCATTTCAAAAAACTAAGCTTAATTCAGATTCTGTAATTCCTGACTTTCTCCTTTTTTCAAGAATTAATATCTCTTCCAGTTCCAGAAAAAAAGTTTCGCCCCTTGTTTCAATAAAGTCTTCAATTTTCTACGACCTCTGTTCCTAAACGTCCTTTGGCTGAGTTCATCCCTTCTTCTGTCTGACAAGTGCATGCTTTCGGTATGAAATGTAAGGGCTCTCATCCACTGAAAGTTCGTACTGACAGTTGAATCGTTCACAGTCCACAGTCAACGATCGGTTTGCCAGTCTGCTGTTATGGACTGCCGGTTTCCTCATCCACCAGTTCTTGAATGGTCACAGTCCAAACTTTATAACTGTCACAGTCCGAAAGTCTTGAATGTTACAGTCAGAAGTTCTTGACTGCCCCAGTTCGAACTTCTTAATTGCCTCAGTCCGAAATTCTTGACTGTCCTGTCACAGTCCTAACTGACAGTGTATGGGAGCCCTAAGGTAATCAAGTTATTGAGGAAATCGTCAACCAATATTGCTTTTGCAGGCGGCTCTCATAGCTATGTGTGAAGGTGGAATGTCAGTGGAAACAGTGGAGCAATCTCATTGGTTGAAAGCTCTCGATACCATGCAACCATCTCTGACGCAAGAGCAGATCGATTCGTACAGTGATATTTGTTTTCGGTGAAAATTTCAAATGATTTTCAACAGAATTATCAAATTTCTTTTTATATAACTTAGCAAATCAATTGATAAGATATGAAGGATGGGAAAAGTTGACGAAAAATTGTGACTTGAGAAAGTTTCCTCATTATGTATATAATTCTATTATCATTAGCCTATTACTAGTTTCTCTCTCGAGCTCAAAGCTGGAGTCACACAATATGTTTTTAAGCTCTCCCTTAGACATAAGTCTATTTTTCTTAAGTTCAACTTGTGCAAAATTAATCAAAATCCTCTTTTTTCAATAATAATTATTCAAAATTCGAATCTCAATTATTATTATAATTATCCAGCAGTTGGCGAACTGCAATATCTAATAATTCTTCCATCCTCTCTATTTCCTCATTCATAAAACTCGTACCAAATTTAGTTCAAATCCTCTCTCATTCATTAAACTCGTACAAAATTCTCTTCAAATCCTGTCTTTCTTCCCATTCATAATTTCTTCTTGTGAGAACATTTTCAAACTTGAACAGTTTTATCTTTTGTCTATACGTCCATCCTTATTATTGTACTCCGTCTTCTGATGTAAATAATAAAATATAATTCCAATTTAAGAATTACGTTTTCAATTCAATTCCTCAACTAGTCCTACAATTCGTTTCCTTTAAATCTATAGGTTATCACACACTAGGCATGAATATTCCTACATATTATAGAGACTATAATCAGAGAGTACTGTATACATTCTCTATACTAAATACTAAGTTGTACGTTCAGCGTGAAGCTGCTGTTTTTCTGTAGAATAGGTTCTCCAAATACTTGATGAAAAATTCAGTCTAGATAATTATAATTCAATCTTGTTAAAAATATTATTCTATTATGAAGAATCAAAATCAATAAGTTATTTCAAGAACATAGATTTTCATCAGATTGTGATAATTACATTTAAAAAACGAATAGTCTACTGTTTCAGATGTCTTATTCATGGCAATTATCCTGGATAGGGATAATTGACCTTGAGAGTAATACCAAATATTTTTATTTTTCACTACATTTGTGAAACTCCAATATCATGAAGGTAGCTTGAACCTTGTAAAAGTTGTGAAAGAATGAGGAAAAATGTGTAACTTAGTTTCCATATTGCTACTTAAATTTATAATCTTCCTGACTTGAAATTGCTATAGTGTGTTCAAGCAGAGAAGACATTTTAGCAAGATGGGAAAATTACTCCAGCTCGGTCAATATTGGTTCAAAAATAATAAATTAAGTCTCAAATTTTAGAAACCTTTTGATCTACAATTTAAGACCCAAATTTTAATTTTTGAATCAATATTGACCGAGCTTTGCTTGCACAGACTATATAAATTAGCATGCTCTAAAACTCTAGAATTATCGTACCAGATTATGGTATGCTAATCTCGCGTTTGACCCTCTAGAACTTTACTATATCCATTTAACCAGTATGGTACACCATCGACAAACTAATGTCAAACTCACTCGAGCTACATCAATAAATTCAATATTGTTGCAATAAAATCAATAGTACATTATAAGTTTTAAATGTGGGTCAGTAAGGTGAAGAGGATTTGTTTATTGCAATAATGGATGTGAGGAAGAAATATGCAACAATAAATTAAAAGCAAAGGAGGTCAGAAATTGGCCAAACGACAAGGCTGTTAAGGACAGCTTCTGGATCACCTTGGGTTGTAAAGTCCAAGCGAAGAAAACATTCTGGCAAGATGGGGAAATGACTCCAGATAGGTCAATATTAGTTCAAAAATCATAAATTCGGTCCCAAATTGTAGATCAGAATGTTCCCTACAATTTGAGACCAAATTTATAATTTTTGAATCAATATTGACCGAGCTGTAGTCATTTTCCTATCTTGCCAGAATGTCTTATTTGCTTGGACAGACTTTATGTCCACTCCATTTGCGTATTTTAATTCATGGTCAATCACAGGTTTCAATGCCCCCTCACACACACACTCACACACACGTGGATCCCAAACACGAATAAATAAAAGTACTCAAATACCAAACAAAAATAAATCCCATCACAACCGCAATAAATGGTGAACCATGTTACAATTTCGTTTCAGTATTAGATCTGCAATGAATGAAATTCATTGTAGTAATTTATATTAACTATTATAATTTTACATTATAGCAAACGCCAAAAATTGAAGCGGTTTCGTTTGTCTTTTGTAAGTGATGTAATCATCTAAAAGCAGTTGTAAAGCATCGATTTTATCTTTTTGAATAGTTGTGAAAGTGATATTGTGGTAGTTATCCAAATTAAATTAAAAGACAAGACGTTGTCAAACCACTGATTTCTGAATGAGACAACGTCCTGTCTTTTCATTTAACATCGATTGTCTCTTCTGATGAAAAAAACACCTAGGCATGGTTAAATGACAACTCTCATTCATATCATCAGCTGTTGGAGCGCACAAGGAGCAGACAAAGCGGCCTAACTATTTGGTTTCAGCTATACCTTGTTCGGTTCTAACAAAATCTTGGTCCTGTAAGCTGTAACTAAAATTACTAGCTTAATTAACTCTTTAGAATCTCAAAATTGACAATTATTTTGACACTTTTGAAACCTCAGTCTTCAAAATAAAGCTATAACTTATATTAATTTTATTCAAACTGATATTTTTAGGCTCAGGCAACATTTAAAGGACTCAATTCATTTTTAGAAAATCTTTTTAGATTTGGCTGTATAAATGTATAATCTCGTTCTTTATTTCAAGCTAAAATAGTTAAATCCTTGCTCTTGAAGTGTTCGTAATTGTCAGCCTAATCTGCTTCGTGAATGCGGGTGTCATTCTATTCTAATTCGGATTAATCTGGTTGTTTACATTCTGTAAAGTTACTCTTATATTATTACTTATTTTTCTGTGATCCCATTTCAATGTTTCTTTATAATTGGTTAAGATGTTGATATGGTCAATTTCTCGTCTAAGCTGATAATCTCAATCTAATTTCTCATGAATAACGTACAGCACTGTAAATATTTTCGCTATCATCATTCGTAAGACCTCATGACTCATAACATCATTCACTGACCGGAATTCCATAAATATTCAAAAAATTTGAATGATTGTTATCGGTCATTTCTCTTTTTCAAAGAGCGGAGCTATAGAATAATATTGATTTTGAACATTTGGAAAGAAACAAAGAGGTTGCAGTTTCAAATTATTCTCAAAAGATTAATTGCTCTTAGAAGAAATGATTGCTAGTATTCTCTTGTTGACATTGATTCATTCCAGGTAGAATTTTTGAACATTCAGAATGGATTTTCTTGAACCATTCAAATGCTGGTAATGCCCTCAACAATAGAGAAAATTAGAGAGAATTAAGATCATCAGTGGAAAGTCGAAAATTAGTCGCAATGAAATGATGGGGATTGCGAGAGAGCTGAATATCTACAAATGTTTGAAAACGACGAATGTTGATCTAATTACATGTAATCACCTTCACAATATTCCATCTATAATTGCCAAAACGAGCTGCTATAATTGCAGCCTGTCGAATAGACGAAAAATCTTGTATCGAGTGTTGCCCAACATTCAGTATCGATCTAGTTAATTAACCAGCTTCTGTATAGTCTGTCCAAACAAGGAAGACATTCTGGCAAGATGGTGAAATGACTCCAGCTCTGTCAATATTGGTTCAGAATTATATGAGTTTGCTCTTAAATAGTAGATTAGAATGTTTGCTCCAATTTGAGACCAAACTTATAATTTATGATCCAATATTGACTGAAATGGAGTCATTTTCCCATATTGCCAGAATGTCTTCTTTGCTTGGACAGACTATATTCCATTGCCTCAGATGCAGATTCAGACTTACAGATATATAGTTTGTACAAGCAGAGAAGACCCTCTGGCAAGATAGAGGAATGACTCAAGCTTGGTCAAGATTGGTTCAAAAATTATCAATCCGATCTCAAATCGTAGGAAACAATTAGATCTACTATTAAGACCATATATATAATTCTTGAACAAATAATAACAAAGCTGGAGTCATTTTCCCATCTTCCAGAGGGTCTTCTTTGTTTGGACAGACTATAGATATATTGTGTTGTGGGTTGTGGGGATGAATGCATCAGAATGAATAGGTCGTTACTTTCAATGTTGCTGCGTTAAATAGAAATAGTGAATACAGATTCGTTGAGAATCCTCCACTCCTCAATTGCTTGTGTCCAGTGAAAAGTGTTTTTGATGACTGTTGGGTTGGAGGTTGTGTTTTTGTGGAGGGAAAATTGTCAGTGCGCTCGCGTGGCTGGTTGACTTGTAACATGAGTGGGGAAGGGATCATTCTCTTATCAGCCGGCAGTAGGGAGACATCGCTGTCGCCGCACAAGGTGAGTTCACATCAATTATATTATATCTTAGTATCGATAATATTAGCGATTATTGTCTAATTAATTACCTTGAATAAAATAGGAAATAGCTATAAATGTTCGTTTGTGCTATAAATGGTGTTGGAAGCTCACTTAATTACCTGCAATCATCTAAATTAGCATGCCTTATTATTTAGTAACACCCATTGTTTTAGATCCAATTTTGTACTCATAAATTCTTAAAATGTATTATATAAATTTGTATTATTTTTATCATCGAGTGAAACGTCACAAATATTATTATAGTAATTTTCTAACAATATCCTGCTCGATTACTCGTGTTATCATGAGACTCAATGCATTAATCTCTTTATTTGCCTACCTATTTACTTACACCTTAATATACTCATTTATTTATTCATCACCATACACTGAAAAAAGGAATCATGCAGGAAATACTCTCAAGCCAGTCTTCACCTTGTTCACTATTCGATTAATCAAATGAAAGATGCAAAAAACATATAACATAAAATCAATGTCGAAAACTGACCGAAGACCGAAGTCAATCTAAAAGTAATACTAAGAATAAAAATTGTTGAGAAAATCGAATTTAATAATATTTAATTTAATAATAAGGGAATGGTCTTTAGAAAAATTCTAAACTGATTCAACATTTCTTAACTATTTCTACTTAAAATTATCTCAATAAGAACTAGAATATTGGTTATTTACTATGTTGAAATAATTACAGCTTTCAATAGATTTTTGTAATTTATTTATTCAAATATTGTACGCTCCTATTGCTCCTATCATTACGATTATTGCTCCTATCATAATTGTTCACCAAATAATAATTATTTTTTTAAAAACCACAACTTTAAAAATCCTCTAATCGCCTTGAGTGACGACTGTGGAATTGGTGTCATCCAGGTGAAAACTTTTGTGTTTTTCTACTGGAATCCTGAACACCAAAATCTTTACCAGATCAATAATTTGGCGATAGAGAAATTTATGAAATTCTCTATCGTTTTACTGTTACTGCCCCATTGATTGGTTATTATTTCAAATTACTTATCTATAAGTTTTCTCCGTTCACTTTTGAATAATTTTCCCGAGAATTTTGGTCCAAGAATATTCAAAATTGTACCCTTTTCCGTTTTTTATTTTATTCAAGTATATACCTAGGCCAATATGGAAATAATTGTAGTAGAAAATTTAATGAATTCATTGAAATCGTTAGAAGAAGCTCCAGAAATAATTCTTCTGAACTCTGATCTCATTCCGTTAACGTTTGCTCCGGTCGGGTTTCGGGAAGGTCTTTACGGGCTTCTCATTCACAAATTCTACTGAAATTCTACAAATTCACTAATATATTGCTATTGTTAATATTGTTGAAACTAATCAATCTTATTGGGGTGAACTTCTTTCGATTGAATGAATCTACCCTCAGCTTCCAATGATGAGATCTGTTCAATACAATCACCTTCTATAGAAAATCTATTACCGTATTTACCAACAAATAATTGCGGAAAATACTTAATCTTTGTACAAAGACTCTTTGACTCTCATCACCTTTATAGTTGGTTATTATTTCCCAATAATCAAAAAGAAGTCAGAGTCAAAGTATTTTTCCAGCGGACTTTCAAAATTCAAATAGAAATATTAAATTTAGTTAATTCAAAAGGATTTTTAGACGCTTCAAAATTTTTAATATATTTGTGAATCATTTGATGGGTATTCCACGACTTCTTCACCTTGAAATGTTCATCCAATATACGTGTAGATCATCCATTCAATGAATTCTAAATCCAGGATAGAATTATTCTAAATCCCAATAAACTATGTAATTGTCCACGTTTAAAAAAAGTATCATACCAACAACCACGTGGTTCTCATTTCATTTGTCAGACTGAGCTCGTATCGGTTACAATAAATAGTACTTTTCCGCCAAACCAAGGCCTCAAGTAATAGTTTCAAGTTCAAAGTGGGTTGTAAACAATTCAAGTATCATTTATTGCATGCAAGCGAATTTTTCAATTGTTTCTTTATTTTATTGTGCGTTTTATTGATTGTATGTCTGAAATATCCTCAGGCGGATCAATTTTCCAAAATTATTATCTAATTGTATTTTACATCACATAGGCCTAGTATATACATACAATGTAAAAGATTATTGTAACATAGACTGCTACGTATTCTGGTATTCATTCTGATATTTTTTTTCATTTGTACACAGAGTAACCTCGATGCGTCAGGATATACGGTTTAAACATCCACTACTACTGCTGTGAAAGGATAGCTGTGATAGTGAGTATTACTATTATTATACTATTAATTGTATTCTTGAATGACAACTTACTAGTATTATATATGTAATTGTATTGTACCAGTTCTATTTGTTGCATTCGATATTGATTTCACAATAATAATTGAACTGAACTTATAATCTAAACATTTTCCAATATTATTACAATGCTTTTCATGCTTTTCGAAAATCCCAATTCTCCTTAGTGTTAAACTCTGTTATTGACCAAGTTCTTCTATTCAATTTTTATTTTATTGGGTTGAATTCTGTATGTTCTTGATTGTATGCATTGTAGGCCTATCTATTGATGTAATTATCTAAAAATAAAAACGTATAATTGGTAATAGGATTGGATTTTATCAGGCTTAGAATTGAGACAATTAAAATTAAAAACTATACACTCTCTCAATAAGTCTCCAATTTCCTTTTTAGGTTCAATATCAGTTTGAGAAAATTCTTCTGAATATTCCATTCAATATATGATTCAGTTCTTCCTAAAATGGATCAATTATCAGATATTGCTGCATATCAACTGCTCAACTGTTGTAACACTGTGATAATAACTTATTCGAATCTTCCTAAAAACAAAAATAAGTTGAAAATCACAAGTTTACAAATAACAGAAGATTTTGACAAGTTTTCCTGTATCAGTCATCCAATTTTCCATGTTCATGAATAGTCACTTCCATCTCAATTTTATTGTATCTTCTGTAGTACTAGCCGGCAGGCTCGCTTCGGTCGCCTTCTCCGGCTAGCCAGGGGGCTCCGCCCCCTGGACCCCCGACTGTATCGGCAGTGTAAGTAAGACAAACAGGCTCGCTTCGCTTGCCTGCAAATTCCGTTCAGAAGGGGTTCGAAATTTATTGAACACAGCATTTTTGGACCTAATCTGGACCTGTTTACCAAGTTTCAAATTTTTCTGCCAATTGGTTCTCGAAAAATGTGAGAAAAACTCCGAAAAATAGTTGAACGTTTATATTAAGCGTAACCTTGGGAAGTATATCGAACATAGTTTGAAACTTGATTCAATATAGTTTAAATTAGTTCATCTATAATCTCGCTGAACCATTGATTTTACAGAAAGGATTGGCCTTTTCAAGGCGGAAGATATGCAACCCGCAATACAGTTACAATTTTGAAAAAGTGATTAGGTACTGGCGTAATCTTGAACGGATTTCAAAAAAATTTTAACACAACATTTCTAGACCTTATATGAACCTTCTCACCAAATATCAACATTTTCTACCGATTGATTCTCGAAAAAAATTGAGAAAACGCCGAAAAACTATAGAAAAACTTTAATATCTGGCGTATTCTTATGAAGTTTCAAAAATCCTTTCTTAGCACGCGTCTAAACGTCCAACTTAACATGCCTGCCAAATTTTAACGCATTCGGTTCAGTAGATTTTTAGTTCTGGTGATGAATGAATGAATGAATGAATCAGTCTGTCAGTGCCATTTCGCTTTTATAGATATAGATTATCCTCAACTAATAATAATTTAATGTTCTCTTTGCCTTTTTGTAAGCTCAGTGCTGTATCAGTGCTCGTAATAATCGGCTTGTGAAGAATGAAGCATTCTAGAAAATCCCAATCATACAATATTAAATGTGAATGTATAAATTAGATTATGAAGAATAAGTGTCATTCATTTCTATTTGAAATAAATATCTCAAGCGTCAAATAACTCAATTTTTAAAGCTGAAAACAACAGACTAGAGTTTTATTGAACTAAGCTTGCAGTAAATAGCTTTTAATGTAATGTATGATCATAATTACCAATACAAAGTACAAATAGAGTATAATTTATTGTATAGGAACTTGTTCTAAATAAATTTATTCTT
This sequence comes from Sogatella furcifera, assembly GCA_017141385.1. Lineage (NCBI taxonomy): Eukaryota > Metazoa > Arthropoda > Insecta > Hemiptera > Delphacidae > Sogatella > Sogatella furcifera. The sequence goes on from CM029555.1 coordinate 16,477,968, forward strand.
GAAATATAACTTTGTAACAAATTCTAACATTGTCTTATTCTTATTCACAGAATAAATTTCTGATGAAGGTAGGCTACTTTTTTTTTTAATGGGTTGGGCTTTGTAACCCTTAGCCACCGCGACCGCTATTCGATCTTTTGTGGCATAGGTAGGCTACTTGTGAAAATTCTATCAATATCGTTTATAATTATTTCGATTAATTAATGAACTTGATTTATCTATCTCTCGGTATTCCATCATACCAGGTGAAATTTATCCATATTAAATTCTCTGTGTTGAAGACATCTTAATCGTTCATTACCGGAAACGATTGCAAACCATGTCAATTATGATAAGTCTATATTTGCACACTAGTACTGCGGAAATGTATTAATAGAAATTAAAAGGAACAAGAATTGGAGATAACATGAAGGAGAACGAAAATTGATTACATATCGATCTTTAAATAATTATTGTAGTTCTAAAAAAAACTAATATTCACATTTGAATCTGATTGTTGTTGTGTAGGATTTTTAATTGAGTTGCTAATAATATTAAATTAATAAATAAATATTTTATCTGTAACCATGATCATTGAATTTAGATACAGAAACTATAATCCTCTATTAAAACGCAAAGCTATATACAAGATTGTTCCATACGGAATGATGTTAATCCACCAAGGCTATTGAACTCCATTATATTGGTCAAGAGTTTGTTAATCTTTTCCGCCAGATATTCTACCTATGCATTCCAGTTCCTTATTTTTGCCTTGACGTTTCTATGGCGAATGATTGTCATTTCAAGAATAATATCTGCATTTTTAAAGTTGACTATAACCTTGAGATCAGGCTGGTCACTGTAGACTTCATTCTGAACGACTTGTAAAAAACTACAGGTGATAACAATGTGAAGAAACTGCTGATAATAATGTTCAAGAAAAACTTTAAATTCATCAATATTATCGCTCTAGTCAACAATGTTTCATATCTACAGACTTTAGAGTTGTCAAAGTTTATAATTTTTCATAAGTATTGAAACTACAAGGAATGATAATATTTTTCATAAAGAAGGTCAACCTTTTTGTCATATTGTAGATTTACTCATATCTGTTATGGATAATTTTTCCCTAGTCTTTGCAAAATTCATTTTTAAAGCATATTCGAATGCAATACAGTATATCACCTATGCAACTCTGTAAGGTGATGTATGCAGACTAACTCTTTATTAAATAAATTTTTAAATTAAAATAAATCCATTAGATATTTAATAAATCAGCATGTAATATTCTAATATTACTATTATTAATTTACTATTTCCTAATCTAGAAAGCTCTAAACTGAATTTTACAGAATAAATCTGCAGGTTCAAGTATACTAGAATCCCGTTGGTCGTGTTTAAATTAATTGAAGTCACGAGGCAGAGTATCAATTATTTACTATTAGCACTTGTATTTAGATTGTAATGTAACACCAAAAAATATAGCCTACACGCACACATGAATATTATATACAGTTGTACGTTACAGTACAAGTATGCATACAATTCGCGGATTTCTAAACTTGATTTTGGGAAATATCACGTGTGTCATGCCATTCATGTTTTGTGTCATGCCATTCAAATTACTATAATGTCGGTTGTTTAGTAGATTTCGCAAAGAGAAATCTGCTAGTTTTTTAGAAGTGTTCATTACTGAATGAGGTCTTCATAGATTGGATCATTGTATTGGATGAAAAGATTCCATTTATGTTTCTTCAAGTTAATTCCAAGTAGCTTGAAGTAATGGACATTTTCAAATACTTATTATAGTAACCGTGAAAATCCTGATTCCAAATACAGTAGGTCTACCTACTAATTTAAAAGCTGTGTTTGATCAAAAGCTATTCAGTGATGTCAATTGTCAGCATTAGCTCGAGCCTTTATTCCAACACAAATATTAAAAAAATGGGATTTCAGGATTTCAAAACTGGAGTTGTTGAATCAACAGATAATTTTTTATGAATTATTCTTATAGAATTTGAATAACAGTGGTGAAAATACTGAATAATTCTTCCAGATTGTGAAGACAGGAATATATTGATGTTGAAATATTCGACCTAAATCTTGGACATTCTCAGATGTTTTCTGTTGATGTCGTGTAGTGTGAACTCAAATGTGACCATCAGCCTTGTGGCTTTTCCAATTATGAGAATTGAATTGCGAGCTCTAGCTTGCTGATCATCATCCCCCGCAGAGATACACACACTCATCACATACATACAACTTATGTACGCACGCACACTCACAAACATACCATTTCTAATTTATTAAGAACGTTTGATAGTTTGAGTTTGAACAGAGGGATGTTCTATCTGTTGGTGTAGTTTTAATCACAAACCATCTCTCTCTCTCTCTCTCTCTCTCTCTCTCTTACACTATCTTTCTCCCACTCTTATACAAATTTCTTCTTTCTCTCTCTTGCTCGTTTTTCAGTTCCTCCCACTCATGCCCCTAGACCCCTTTCCTCTCCCTTTATCACCTATATTATCACCACTATTCCTCTACTTTACTATAACTACGTGTACCAGGCCTACCCACTCTCTTGATCGATTTTCTACTGCTATTAATCCTTCCTCTCGTTTTCTCCACACGTATAAATTCCTCTACACTTCCTGATTAGCTTTTCCAAACCCAGGCCTAGTCATCTACAACAATTGTATTAAAAACAGTTACTGTTTTTCTGTTTTATTCCAGTACTATTCTTAATATTGATTTTCCCTGGCATGAATGTACTCGTAGGTGGTGTTTTTTTAAAGGAATCCTTCCGATTCTTATTTATAATTTCAAAAGATATGGTATATTTGCTATTTTTTCTAATTGAAAGCATAAATTTTATTCTAATTATAAATTGCATTTATTTTTAATTTTGAATTACATTGAATTAATATGGTTGTTCCAAAGAGTGGGAGGTAAGGTGAAGTCCCAAATTTGCTCTTAGTCGAAACAATCAATAGGCCTACATATCTGCTCCTTAGGGTCCCCCTCCAATCCACTGTCAGTTCGAAATGATAGTTCGGACTGTGACAGCCAAGAACTGTAAGTGGTTGCGGAAACCGGTAGACCAATAAACCTGTAAACTGGTAGGCCGATCGTTGGACGGTTTAATGTGAATGATCAAACTTTCAGTGGATGGGGATCCTAATGATTGAGCTATTATTTATTCATTACCTAATTTATTCAATGATAATTATATACCTATAGGCGAGTGCAACTGGCGAATGCCCAAAACTGCTCCTCTACCAATTGTTTTACAATCCAAAACGTAATAATTGTTCATGAGAATAATTAAGATGGGAAATTTGAAACATTATTAGATGAATAACCCAGATTTGAATTGATAAAAGACCTACAACGTGAAGAATAGTATATACGGCCTCATCCACTCTATTCATGTAGCCAATTCTATTCTGTGTAGTATAGACATCATAGAATCTTTTAGCAATGTTTCAATGATTCAAATCTTCAAACATTTCAAGTATTAGAGCTTAAATTAGCCTATCTATGTTCGTGTCAATGCAGGATGAAATCAATAGAGAAATTTGTTCAATTATTTTTTTCTTCATGAGATATTTAACAGAAACATACACACTGTAACTTACAAACCGTGTGATAACTCCTGCCAGATATCCAAATTCCACAAGCATTGTCTTGAACACGTTCGTATTCCTATTTGTTGATAAGCATTTACAAATCTCTTGTATAATCATTTTCTGACAAATAACAAGTTCTTGTTTCTCTTTTGCTCCAGAACAATGTTGAATGCTACCAATGAAACTGCAATTCAAGATCAAATCGATGATTTGAAGAGAAATGTCGATGATGTCTTCCTTCTTATTAATGGCATTATTGTGTCATGTAAGTATTTACAAAGTTAGTAGACCTAATTCAATTTGAAAATGAATTGAAACAGACTGCTTGTTTTCAATAGAACCGAATTCAATGAAAGTAGTTTTTTATATAAATTAATTAAATGAAAACACAAGATGTTGTCAAACCACTGATTTATTAAAAAATCGAGATACCGGTTTTGGTTGTTACACCATTATCAATCTCTGGTCAACTCACTTTGACAACATCTTGTCTTTTCATTTAATATGGATAACTACCACAATATCACACTCACAACTACTCAAGAGATATAAATTAACATTGAAGAATAAAATCCAATTCTATAATTCAATTGAAAATGGATATCATTGAGAACTTTTTCAACTTTACAATTTGATATTTTACTCATGTTATTCATACTAATGGTGTGACATTGTTTAACGCATGGATGTTGTCAAATATCACTATGTATAGTGATTCTTAATAATAGTAATAGTAATGTAGATTACTTTCTATGTAAATATTGAAATATTAATTCGGGAAATTTGACAGAATAATTGTTCTTCTAATTTTCGAATAATATTTTGTTCGTTATTACATCGCTAGAAATAATTGAAGAACTCTAAGAACTAAAATTATTACTGTTATAATCTGTCCAAGCAAAGAAGGCATTCTGGCAAGATGGAAAAATGACTCCAGGTCGGTCAATATATTGGTTAAAAAAATATAAATTTAGCTTCAATTTGTAGAAAATAAATTGTGATCTGCAATTTGAGACCAAATTTATGATTTTTGAACCAATATTGACCGAGCTGGAGTCATTTCCGCATCTTGATCTTGCTAGAATGTCTTCTTTGTTTGGACTGACGATGTAGGGTAATTTGTTTATTTCTCCTATTAAAGAATGGGAATGTATTCATGAGATCTATTCCAGAGAAATATTGTGTAATTCCATCATACAATATATTTTATTTTATATTCCAACTAACTATATATTTTATAATTTTACAGTTATGCAAGCGGGTTTCGCTTGTCTCGAAGCTGGCTGTGTTAGATCGAAGAATGTCACCAATATACTAATGAAAAATCTACTAGACTTATGTAAGTATTGAACATGATCAAAATAAATGAGATCTACTCCCACTTTCACTCTTAAACTCACTATTCGTTAAACTAGTAATAACTTAAGTCTTCTCCTTTATTGTGAAATTGTGAAGAATATTTTGTTTTGGGAGATTTTTTCTCAAATTATTGAAATCTAGTCTTGGAATAGTAATGAGCAAATTCTATCTAGTCTAATAACTGGACTAAGTATTTCCGAGCTTGAAAGTCCTGAAAGCACTTCAGAAGTCCTAGGTTACTACCACTACTGTACTTCTAAATACAGAATAAACTTGAAATATTTTCTATTTAATTACTAATTTACGATGAGAAAATTATCATTTAAAGAATAAACTTGAAATATTATCTATTTATTTACTTATTCACGATCGTCATACTGAATACTAGGTTTTTCTGAGCTTGAAAGTCCTAAAAGCACCTAAGAAGCCCTAGGCTATTCCTAGTACTACTGTACTCATAGATACTGGAAAGGATATTGGAATATTCTTCATTCATTTACAATTGACATACACACTTAATTTAAAGATGAAATTAAAATACCCTTTTAAATTTTAAAAATATCATTTTATCTCAAACATGTTTCAGTGCTTTAGCCCATTCTTAATTGAGAATTTGAGAGTTTTGAGAGAATTGGAATTTGATTGGTATTTCATTTTTATCTATCAATTTTGAAATAGCCCTAAGTGTGAAGTTTAATTTTCACACGTAATTCATTAAGAGTGGATAAATTTAAGTAGTATTTGTTTTGTTGAACAGCTTTTGTTATCAAGAAACTGAAGCTTCTGATTGTAACATCACAAATTTGATCAAGAATATCAGTTCAGGAGATGTTGATCTTTATTGACCTTGAATAAATCGGTTTCGTATCTCATTTTGCATTCAATCCAAGTACGGGAATCTTTTTTCCTCTCTCTTCACTAGGGAGAAACTTCTAGTACTGCTCAATAATTTTTAAACTGAAGAGGAATCTCTCACATACATTATCAAAATTCAATTCAGGCTATTAGTTCGCAACACATGTAGCCAGATAAGTTCCTTGAATACTGATGTATCTGAAAATCTTTTTATCTTGACATTTTATTCAAAGTGATGATTGTTTGATATTCAACTATTCTTCTAGTTAGTCTTGTATGTAGGATTATAATGGATTCACTGGGAATAATAAATGAACACAAAAAAATGGATTCACTAGTCATCCATTATCAATTATTACAATTATTGCAAAGTTATTAAAACTGCTTATTTCCAATGTTCAAGTACTTTCAGTTGAGTATAATTCATTTTAAGTATAATTATAAGTTTCAACATTAAATAAGTTACTTGGTTTGAACCATGAAAAGTCAGCTTGAACTAAGTTTCAAGCATACTTTGTTGATCTGTGTTGCTTATGGTGCTTATGCATCAAAAAACATTCATTACGACACGGTTCTGAGATTCCGTTTTGAAATGGTAGTCATTTCGATTTCAATTGTAAAACTGAAATAGGAATTTTTCAATACGCCTGTAGATAATAGTAGTTTATGCAACGGTTGTATAATGGGAGCCTTTATAGCATGAGGTGAGATGTAAGTTAGAGCCACAAGCGAAGCGAGTGCTCTAATTATCTCACGAATGCTATAAAGGCCTAATACAACCGTTGCATACACTATTTTATCTACGACCACCAGTGTAGTTATCAGTATCAGACCAGTATCAAGCTATAGACCACCAGTATCAAGCTATAGACCACCAGTATCAAGCTATCTGTTAGTGTACGCTATTATAAAAATCAACATACCGTTGTTTATTTAACTTCTTTTGTCTTCATCCTACTTAAACTGTTATGATAATCAACTTATTAGTTGTTAAATATGTTAAAAATAACATATCAGCTAGAACCACAAAACGCATTCGACAAGCAACAAAATCGTGAGTGTTGTTGTAAAAGTGAAAGTTATTAACATATTCACCTACAAAGTATATTTAACTATTATTATAAGTATATTTAAGTTATAAGTATATTTAACTATTTAAACTTTGGACTATTCAAATTAGTTAAATATTCAAATACATAAATTGAAATATTGACAAAAAAATTCTGGTAGGCTACTCAATCCCAGTTGCAGTTTTGATTTTGAGGTTAGTTGAACACTGTCTACTATTTATCACCTAATTTCAAAAAGAAACAAGGAATGTATCATAAAGTGGAATTTGGACTGTATCGTAAAGTTCCTCATGTATCAAAAAACGTTCATTACGAAACGTTCTGAGATTCCGTTTTGAAATGGTAGTCATTTCGATTTTAATTGTAAAACTGAAATAGGAAATTTTCAATACGCCCGTAGATAAAACTTATTAAGATTCATCTTATAGAATGACCAGCTCATATCTTTCTATACCGATGATTAACCTGACACATATATTATAGTGGGGAATCATCAATTCTTATACCTATAATATTGCATTGTAAAAGTCTATCGAAAAGTATATATTATGTATAGTGGTTTGATTTACTTGATGTCTTATCCAGATTCGAGAGAACTTCCAGTGGATTCGTTCTTACAAAATTTTTTATGGATGATGCCCACATAAGCATTTTAGTTTGTTTGTGGGTAATGGATAATGAGTGTGAAGTTGATTGATGAGGTGAAAATCAGCCGTGCCTACTGGGTCTCGAACCCTGACCAGGCAGTGTTTGCGGACTGAAGGTTGTAACGCCTCAGCCCACTGCGCCAACCGGGCCGGCAACCTTGAACATAGTTTAGGATTCAGAAATGTGCCAACGATGCACCTTGCTCTTTGTAGCAATTATTATAGTTTAGTTTTCCTCTCAAGTCATTGTAATTTGTATCTGTATTTGTAATTTGTTAATTTTGCAGTCATAGCGGCATTAGTTTACTGGCTGATCGGATATAGTTTAGCCTACAGCAAGGGCACCGCGTACTTTGGGGCGTCGCATTGGGCCGGCTACGGACTCCAGGATGACGTCATGGCTCACTGGTTCTTTCAAATGATATTTGCCGCCACGGCTGCTACCATCATTACAGGGGCAGTCGCTGAAAGATGCAACTACAGTGCCTATATCATATACTGCGCTATGTTTTCAGGTGAGATTGAATTTTACTATAAATATCTTAGAATAATATCTCAAGGGTGTGTTTATAGTAGTGGGACACAAAATGAAGATGAAGAGTAAGATGAAAATGACGATGTTCACTGTGATTGGTGCGTTCCTCCTCCATAGATTTAGCGTGACTTTTAAATATAAAGAAAGTGAGAGAGTTCTATAATTCTATAAATTCTAACGACTGCTGCGACGCTCATCTGGAGTGAAAGCGTCCTATCAAACGTTGATCAACGTGTAAATGATTTAAAGTAATTGGTCTATTACAAGTACGCGACCAAATAACTTACATAGTTTCCTACTGAACGAATAACAAGTCCTTCTATCAACTAGAACGATTTGTGATTCTGAATTTGGAGACAAAATAATATAATTATATGAATATTGTAGAAATACAATTCCCTTTGGAATTGAAAGTACAGTTGCTCCAATTATTTAACATTGTTCTGCTTATTTTATCACTGGTTTGTATGAAAGGAATTTTCATGAGATACAAGATTTAAAATCAAAATATATATCTCTCTCAGAATTCGAATAACAGGAATTATATAAATATATGAATAAAAATAATTAATTAGACACAAGATTATAAATAGAGAAATATCCTTCCAAGTTGAAGTAGCAGTTAAACCCGAAGGAACTCTTCTCATTAATAATATTCAACCATAACGTTAGTGTTGAGATGAGATCCGATTAGGGCCAGGTAGCTTCATTTCACAACCTATTAAAACTATTGAATGTCACACCATAATTTATCATCCACCTCGTTAGTTTCTTGTATCCATCAAGACATCATTATCCAAGGATTTCGGGTTTCCCCATTATAATCAATCTTACTCTCCCCGAAAATCCCCATTATCGTTGCTTGGTTGGTCGTATCAAATTCAGTAAAATTCGAGATTTTGTTCAAGGTCCTTGGAGATATAAGCTTAATAGATTTTGACTTTCCCTAGGCTATCTCTAGGATCACTTGTAATTCCTTATTGACTCATTTCACTCATTTTAAACATATTAGTCGAATATTCTAAAGTGAAAGAACTTTTGCATGTGTATAAAACATGTATTATTGTACATAACTACATTGGGGCGATTACATGAATATAGATACTTTTGGCTTTTGAAATGAAAATGGATTTATATTAGTATAGATAATTATAATTTTTTATGCTTTTTCAATGTATCAAATTTGTCAATTGTATAAAAATATATTCGCTTCTTTAGATGGTTGTAATAATGAATAATAATACTTAATTCTCATTTCCGTCAACAAAAAACATATTTTCGTTAAAAAAACATGGAATTCAACTGGCCACTACATCCAGTAAATGTGGCTAGTTTTCAGTAAAAATTATTAAAAAAAAAAAAAAAAAACAAATTGTGAGTCTAGTCACATCTTTCAGAGTAGGAATACTGCCTGCATCGTGATAAAATTATACAAAACTAAAAACAACATGGTTTTTACTTTGACTTTTTTGCTTTGTGAAGTTTACAAAAGTTTTATGGATGATGATGAGGCAGTCAATCCCTCTCTCCCAATTAAACCTCATTATGAGAGTTGAATGATTAATATTATTTTTGAATATATGATTGAATCTTGAAAGTAGATTAAACTGAGTAGACACAATCTATAGACTACTATTGATTTTCAATGATTAGTAATAGAATGACTTGTTTATTTTAATGACGTTTGGACAGTAATGTCCACTCCACCACTTTAGCACAATCTGGGTTATTTATCTTGTTCTATTCCACTCAATTCCTTTTCGACCGATCTTATTTTTTCATGTTTTGTAATATCTTGTTTCATTAGGATTCGTCTACCCAGTGGCCTCTCACTGGGCGTGGACCGAGGAGGGAGTTCTATCTCAGCTGGGTTACCGTGACTTTGCCGGGTGTGGAGTGGTGCATGCCCTAGCCGGAGTTGCCTCGTTCTTCGCCGCTCTCTTCATTGGTCCCCGCACCGGTCGATTTAGCGAGGGAAAAGTCAACGAGATATCTGGTCACTCCACCATGGTATGTCGTTACATCAGATAAAATATAGAAAATCTCAATTCATATTCCAAGTCAAGCTCCTGGTAATAATGATTAATCACATCATTTATACATAGTTAGCTAATACCACAGAGGAGCTAAATCAACTATTTAGCTCATCTGTGCTAATACATAGGGTATAGTCTTGTCGAGCAGAGAAATACATTCCTTCAAAATGACCGATTGGAGCGATGGAGCGAAAGTGTAACTACGCAAGCGCAGATATGAAAATTCTAGTGTAAAGCCACTTCTCATTGCTGGTGAGATGTGATGAGAGACAGAAGGTAAGAGTGGGGCCATTTTCATTACGAATGCTGGCAGCATTGAACAACTGCCATTTTGAAGGAATGTCTTCTTTCCTCCACAAGACTATATAATCACATTATTAATTCAAGGGTACATAGACAAGAAACTTGATTGTAAACACTGTTTACAAATTGAAGAACGAGCTCCCAAAACTTCTTCACTGGTGTATCACTTCATTTATACACTAATCATATTTGTATAATTATATTTTCTTTGTAAAGTTGGAAGTAAATGCAAGAAAATGATGGAATACCATTTTATATCTCTGAATGATAGAACAAATTCCCTTGATGCTAAAATCTCTGAATCAATAACAACCTTACAATCACTCTAAATACCCCGTTTAAATATTGAATGGACTGCGTATGTTATATTGTATATAAAAATAGAAATCTTTTGTGTATAAAATACACAGAATTGTCTAGAATTTCGGGATCAGATAAGAGTTATTTCCATAGGAACTTTCTTAATTTTGAAAACAAATACAACGAAATATAGAAATATTGTTGACTACTTGTGTATTCGACTATACATGAATTGTAATGTACCACAGTAATTCTATGTTGAGGAAAAAATAGAGTTAGCCTTGTTCAATGAATAATGTTTCATTGGGCTAATAGTATTCCTAAAAATATAATATTCAATTCTAGCTTTGTAAATAATCCTGAGCTCTATTCCCTTGAAATTATTTATCCCAAACAAAATTATTAAAATTTGAATTTTCTTTTTCCTTAGCTATCTAAGGGATTGGAACTAAAACGTTCTAAGGTAATTAACCTCTGTATCTTTCCAAAGCAGACTTCAGATTGATTGTAGTGGTTTTTAACAACAACTTTCAGTTCAAGACTTCAAGTATACGCTTTCAATTTAGTTTTTCAAAAACTTAGCGCATCTCCATGTCAGATTTGAAAACCTCAACGTAGAAAGGTTTGAATTTTCTCTAATGGAAACGATTTCGTGTTCTTGCAGTATTGTATTCAAAAACAGTTATTCACTTCGAGGAGATATGCAGAAGTAACACCTGTGTTCTTGATATGGAAGACTTGGAACTTTTTCTTTCTATTCAACATCATTCATAGAGTTACAATCATCTATTCTAAGAAGAATTTTAGAAGCTTCACATTGATTTATTAAAACCTGATGATGATTCAAAACAATGATTCTTTGAGAGTGATGCCCGCATGAGCGTTAGTCTTGTGTGTCAATTTATAATGGTCTTCTGATATTCTTATATTATAACATCCATATTTTTTTATTCTCTATTTTTTAAAATGTACTATCCTGTTACTACGACTCATTTGGTAAGTGAATATAGTCAGTACAAGCAAAGAAGACATTTCAGTAAGATGGAAAAATGACTACAGTTTGATCAATATTGGTTCAAAAAATCTAAATTTGTAGGGAATATTCTGATGTACAATTTGGGACCAAATATATAACTTTTGAGTAAATATTGACCAAGTTGTAGTCATTTCCCATCTTGCCAGAATGTTTTCTCTGCTTGGACAGACTACACTAGCTAACCTCCTTGATTCAAACAATTTGATAAATTCAGTCATTGTGGAATATCTATGTCGTAAACATGAAATATTGTCAGTTGACAGGTCTAGGCGGTCTTCTGCTGATTTCGGGGTTCCTGGCGTTCAATGGTGGATCGCTGGGTCACATGAGTCAGCCTAATGACAGCCAGATCATCTCTAGAGTGATCTCCAACACAATACTGGGAGGAAGCGGCGCTGGCATTGTGGCTTTGACACTTTGTCGAACCGGCGTTGTTGGGTCTCCGGTGTGGTCCTTCTCCTATTCGCTCAATGGAATTCTTGCAGGAATGGTAACTAGAACATGATTAATTGATATCAAATGATTATACATTTAATTGATTATCATGGAATTGTAGCTGATAACTATACCCTACTCACAATCACTCAAGACGAAGTTGAAAAAAATGTAGGTCTTCCTTTAACCGACGGACGGCTGCAGTCGAACAGCTGTAGCCAATCACAGCTCTTGTAGTTTAAGCTCAAGGACAAGACAAGGGTTGTGATTGGCTACAGATTTTCGACTGCGGTTGACCGTCGATTAAAGGAAGACCTACCTTTCTTTACACGCTAAAAGTTTGATTATTTTTTCTCAAGTGATAGTGAATAGGGTGGAGAACATGATTTTCATTTGAAATGTTTCTTACATTTGGATTATGACTAAGTTCAATCTGTCGATGCAAAGAAGACATTCTGGGGAGGAAAATAACTCCAGCTCTGTCAATACTGATTCAAAAATAATAAATTTATTCTGAAATTGTAGACCAGAATGTTTTATACCTTGATTAATGATTATAACTTGGTTAATTAATTCTTGTTTGTAATAAATGGGTAATGGACTAAAGAATGTCAAAATAGAGAAATAGCTAATAATATTATATTGAATTATTATTATTATTAGAGAAATAGATAAAAATAGTGATCAACAGATTGGTTATTTCCAATTTTCCTCCAAAGACAAAGTAAAATGTCATGTGTAAGACAACTCTGCAATTTAATGTGGAGAGTCTGGCGAGTCTCAAATATCAAAAGTCTGAGAACATTTTATTGAATAGTACCAAGGCTGAAAGAACTGCAGTACTTACATAACAAACTTTATATACTGAGGATGATGTTCATAGTGAAAGTACATTGATTAAACCAATGCGTAACCAATGACCAAATTTCAAGTACAAGTTTAACCAATAGATTTTTCAAAGTTTAATATTATCAAAACTACACTCAGCTCTAAATTTTTCCATTATAGTATGATTGAACCATCATAGACTTCATTATTCTACTACCTCATAAGATGTTAATGAGTGTTTCTTTTATCTCAGGGCTACTTTTATCACTGGTTTTTTTTTTTTCATTAAAAAAATAACATTGAAAAGGGTACTATTATTTTAAAAAAAGCGAAGTTGATGAGTAAATTTAATGGGAAAAATTGTGAAAAGCTTATTAAATAAAATAAATAAAGTTTATTTGCAATCGGGGCTAGGCCCCATACAAAGCGTTACAAACACATGTCATAGTCAAAAATCATGCATACAAACAATATAACAAGTCACGTAAAATATTTATATCAATTCAATGTAATAGCGTCAAATTAAAAAATTTAATTGTATGATCAATTAGGCTATTTATAGTTCATAATATCACAGTTGGCTCAATCTCTTAACCTGTTATGCTTAATATCTCTGATCTTGTTCTAACTGCTTCCACGGTAAAATTATATACAGAGTTTATTTTGTCTACACTTAAGTTGGACAAGAGCACCATTGCTTTATCTCCGTCATTAACAATATTCTTTATAAATTTGGCAATGAATTGTCTTCTTATATGATTATACATTGGACAGACTAATAAGAAGTGTTCTACTGTTTCGTCTGTTCTCAAATTGCATATTGGACAGTGTTCTTTACAATTTATCCAAATACCCTTTCCTTCAACAAATAAGTACATAACCTGATTACTATCTAATCTTAGTTGGGTTAAACATCGAATTTTGGAGAAAGCCAATTTATATTTGAATTGCTCACCCAAAATGAAATTTGGATTTAATTGCGAGTATCTGGGAGAGGATTGGGAATCTACGGCTCTACCCACATCTGTATTGTAAATATTACCACTGTATGTATTTATCAGCTCTACATAATTTTGCTTTAAAAAGTTCACATCAATCCCATCATCTGCCCACATATTCTCTGCTGAGGCAAACCGGAACTGTTTCTTTAGTAAATATACCCAATTGAATCTATCCTCAACTCCTCCCCGCGCCAGTTGTGCTACCATAAAATCATAACACTTTTTGGGTATCTTTCATTGGGCATCACTAGTATACGGATCAATTAATTTACTGCCTTACAAAAAACAATAAGAGCCAGTTTAAACCTAGCTGTTTCAATACAAATTGCCCAGTCCGGAGTGATACTATTCAAGAAAAGTAAACCTTTGAAAAACTGACACTGAATTTTCTCAATCGATTCGATGTTGAACAAACCCCATATTTCAGAGCTATATAATACTCCTGGCAGTAAGACAGACTCAATGAGTTTTATTTTACCTTCCTATGTGTCAGATTTTACTTTAACCAGAGCATATCTAATAGCTGCGCCAATGCTCTTCGCCTTCATGCACATTGATAAGCAAAATGAATTGAATCTACCTGAATTGCAAAACTCGACCCCTAAATATTTATAAGTTTTGACTGTTTCTATCCTGTCATTGAGAAAGTGAAAAGGTAAAAATCTCTTTAATCTTCTCTTGTGGAAGGGGATCACCTTTGTTTTAGCTGTATTTACTCTAAGCTGTAAACTCTCAGGCTGAGGCACCATTCATACGATGTATTACTGTGGATGGTGTGTATGTTCTATCAGTAGGTCTCCAAGCACCGTATCTTTCTACGCATGTCAACGGGACTGTCGGCCAACACTACAATGTCATCTGCATACTGGAGCATGAGTACATCAAACTGGCCATTCATATTCACACCGTGTAGACCCTGACTCCTGAAATATTCTTATTGAAATATATATTCAATATTTTATATATTCTCCTGAAAAGCTTATTAAATCTATATGATGTTATCTTCTCCACAGGTTTCAGTTTGTGGAAGTGCAGATACATTTTCTCCTTTGGGAGCTATACTGTCTGGTTTCTGCGCTTGTCTCATTTTCTTCTTGATTCGTCGATTGATTTATGCATTAAGAGGTAAAAAATTGAGCCACCATTAAGAAAATTAAAAACCAAGTAAGCTATGACCTAATTTAGTTAACCATGTTCCTTGTCGTTTTGGGAAAAAATTTGTTTTCAGTGAGGTGAAATTACCAATCGGTCTCTCCACCAAATAAAACCAAACCACAGACTACAGTATTCGCGGATTCAATAGATGATCAAGATATTCGACTATTATATTAGTCGATACTAAAGTTCTCAATTATGTACTATATTTCCGTGGAACCCTCCTGTGAGAGATTGGTTGTTGTTAATATAGATAGTCAGTCGTTTCCCGTCTGTGGAGGAATAGTAATATTGTTGCATTACGTTCTAACTGATTGACTAGATGTTATTAAGAGGTGCTCTGCGCCTTCACTTGGTTATGGAAGCTAGCATACGGTTGAGAGATCAACGTGCTAACCACACGTTACCTCTATCGTGGTTGATGATTATTCACCTCTACTGTATAGTGGAGTGAGTATGAAACTGGCAACCAGCTAGGCCCTTCATAGGCTATTGAGCCATTGACAAACCATTGCTGAGGAGCCTTTGTACATACTAGAATAAACATTATTATCGTATCTGAATTGGTATGGCAGTAAATTTTTTATTTGAGAGAGAGAGCGAATACAACATACTTGGGGTAATGGCGAGTAATTGAGAGAACTAGTTCCTTCTTCCTTGTATATAGATTGATCAGTATACTGCCAAATATAATAATTATTTTAATGTTTTGATCATACATTGTTTAAGGCTTCCTCATATTACGTTTTATTGAAAAATTGTTGAAGGCTTTCTCATATTAAGTATCATTGTAAAAAGTGTTATTTCAAGAGTGAATACTCAAACTTCAAACTGAATACCCTCAAAAACACCTTAGGCCTACATTTGAACAAGATTTTTGATAAGATATGATGTCAGTTACTGTAGCCTATTCTAATTGGCTGTGAACTTATAATAATATCTTTGGAAATGTTTCTATTTCTAGTTGATGATCCTCTGGACGCCGTTGCTGTTCATTTAGGAGGAGGATTCTGGGGAGCTCTTTCAGGACCAATTTTTGCTAGAGGAGGACTGGTCTATGGATTCACGAAGGCTGCTAGAACCGTGAGTTATGCTCATACCAATATTTTGGTAACATTTCATAGAAATATCTTCGCATTTGGACTACTCATGATCAAATGAACTAATTTTTCAATTCATTATTTAATTAGAATTCATTTCAGTTCACCAACAATTCAACAAATGGCCATTTATGCTAATATTCAGCTGGTGGGAAATTTGACCTTTTTCTTAAACTAGGCTTAAGTTACTATGCTTATGATCTAATCATTAAGGTTTTAAGTGGCTCAGTTAATATGTGATAAATATGAACACATCTTCATAATCGCTCACTACGCTTATTTTGTATGATTGTTCTATTGATTGAATTGTTCGTTATTTAGGATGCTTTCACATAGGCTGCATTCATGTATTGAGCCTCATATGTTTTTAAATTCATCTTTATTATAGCATATGTTCAATATCCAATATCACAATCAACATAAATTATATTATTATAGGGGAAAAATTCAAAACATGAGGCTTGATACAAATAATACTATACACCTATGTGAAAACAGCCTTGCATTTCAATGGGGGCGCATTCAGCAAATCCGTATGTTAGTTTCTTTTATATAGCCTACAGGTAACGTGAATTATTCTACATTCAAATCATAATTATTCTGAATAAAGAACTTTAAAACTTAGGGCTGTTTAAAATAATTGAAAAATAAATAAAAATCATTATTCTGTATGATTATTAGTGTTAAATAATAAATCTTATTTATTGGGATTAGTTTTGTATTACAGCTTATTGGTTGAATTAATTGTTGTTCAGCTCTACATTTCAATGTGTTGTTGTCAAATTTATCTGTTTTCTTATTTTGTGAATAATTTTATTTTCAAATTATATATTATAAATATGATAAAACTGTTTAATTTTATTTTCCAGCAATTGGCCAATAACTTATTCGGTGTTCTGGTATTGTGTGCGTGGTCGGCACTAACAAGTATACTGCTGTTCGGATTCATGAAATCTATTGGAATATTCCGAGTCTCTGAAGACGACGAACTGAAAGGTAATTTAGAACTTTTAAATTAATTTCAAATTATTCAAAAGTTTAATCTTAGTTAATTATTTAAAAGTTTTTGTAAACACCTCTTGTCATCCTCCATTACTCACGTACAAGCCTGTGTCTTATGTCTACCACCCTTGAGAAACCCTACATTAATGCTTATTGAATATTCTTTTAATGCAATAGATTTGCATTTTGAAGGAGTGAATTGTTCATAAGAAATAAAAGTGTCTGTATGTCAATCTAACAGATGCATAGATTTGCAATAGAAAGTGCAATATATTTGAATGAGTAAATTGTTCATAAGAAATAAAAGGTGCCTGAACCTCAATTTTTAAAAATTCATCTAATAGGTTCACATTGTAATGTTAACACCATTTTACAAAATCCTCATATTCTGTTATATCTAAATAATTGCTGATTAGAATGAGAATTATTGCATTTTCTTTATTCTTCACTATTACCTATGTTTGAAAGGGACAATAATAATTATAGTCTACTTCATATGTGTAGGAAGTCTTATTCTCTATAATAAAACTCTTCCTATTTCACTAAATAAAATTTTTGTTTATTTCCTAAAACATGTTTACTCATTGAGCTCATTTACTGAACTGGTAACTATTTCTAATTAAGTTTGTTGATTCACTTATTAACACATGAGTTAAACATAAACATGTTAATTTAGAGTATGACCGAATTGAAAGTTCATCACACCTGAACATTCACTGATTAAAATTAACTTTTCCTACATCATGTTACTTTGTTAATTTCATCACACTCCAGCTTTGGAGTAAAGTTCAAATTCGTTGTTTGAGTATAATCACAATGAATTAGTTGAAGTCGCGTTATAATGCATAATCATGATGATAAAGTCTTGTCGAGCAAAGATTCATTCCTTGAAGGTGGCCACTTGAACCGAAATTGTGACTGCGCATGCGCAGATCTGATAATTTTTGTGTGAAATCATTTCTGGCAACCTACCGCTGTTGAGATGTGATGAGAGACAGATGGTATAGTCCGGCCAAGCAAAGAAGAGCCTCTGGCAAGATGAGAAAACGACTCCAGCTCGGTCAATATTGGTTCAAAAATTATTGATTCGGTCTCAATTACAGGAAACATTCTGATCTACAATTTGAGACCAAATCAATAATTTTTGAACCAATATTGACCGAGCTGGAGTCATTTTCCCATCTTGCCAGAGCTCTTCTTTGCTTGGCCAGACTATAAAGGTGTGACTACGGTACATTCAAATCTGAATGCAAGCAGCATTCAACAGCTAGCATTTTTAAGGAATGTTTCCTTTGCTCCAAGCAAATTGCTCGATCAGACTATAGCAACTTTGTCGAAATGCAAAATCTATTACTGTGGTTAAGAATTTTTATTGTAGCTGAATAATTGATTTTATCAATGATTGCAATATTTTCCAGGTCTTGATATTGCTCTACATGGAGAACCAGCATATCCTAGTGAAGCATGGACGGGTATTGAAGTTGGACCAGAAGTTATAAAAATACAGGAACTACCCCCTGCTGAAAGTATGTTGAATTATTCATCTCTTAATAAATAAAATAATTGAATGAATCCCGAAGACTCTTGTAGATAGGCCTAATTGTATTGTAGACAAATATTCATTTTCTCTTGGTTATTCAATTCATCTCTCAAATTAACTATCGATTAAATGAGAATAATCATAATCCCCTTTGATAGAAGGACCTGATAAAATGGTAACATTGCACCGTAGCTTAGACTAACTGAGTTACTTTAGATTGCAGTAGATTGTCTTGACCGTAGGTACAATCTAACCATGTGATAGCATTGAGTGAGTTACAGTTACAAATCATGCATGTTGACTTGTTTTTTTCTCTTCAAGCATAATTTTCATGAAATATAATCATGACACTTTTCTTTTAAAATTCCTTTTTTGTTTTGTTTTCTGTGATGGATTATCATAGACATTAGCATAAAAAATTGAAAATATACAATTATAACTTGAGATAGCCCTTATTATTATTATTTCGTATAGCTCATTTTGTGGGGAGTTCCGAAGAAGTTCCACAGCCGATATAACCACAATTAACCATGTTGGGAAATTATTGTGGTAGTTAATATTGTACAAAGTTATTGGAATTTTGGTGAATTTCTTCAAATTTCATAGAACCAAACACAAAAATAACACTCGAAGCACTAATCCACGATCGGAAATTATTGGATTTTGATAGAATTTAGATTCTATGATTTGTAGCAAATCAAATGTGAGAACGCACACGAGAAACGCATCCGTTGAAACAGCTGATTTAATAATGATTTCATTGCTTCTAAATGGACCGATTTTCCCACTCTACATAGTTAACACTTTCAAGGCCATGGCCTCATTGAAGTTGGATATGCTATCATACTCCATAATAGCATTAGAATGACTGCGCCACATTCGTGTGACGTCTCCACGTCTGGATTGGACCTAATAACCCACAAAACCTCCAATAATCAATCTTGAAATGGGTTGAGGCTGGTTAGACCAATGCCATAATCGGATTCCATCTAGAATCTTTTCCTAAAAATAATACACAGAATTATTAAATAATTTTATTTCAAATATGAAAAATAGTAGAATAAGAAATCATAAAATCAAATTTATATTTTTCAGAAAACAAAACCAAGTCTTCCAAATCATCGTACACTCTTCGGCAGATGAATTTCGACAATATGGCGCTGGATATGAACTCAGAACATAGAAGATGAAATTTTATTATTACAAATTTTGGACTATTTCCTATTCATGAGAAATCTAAAGCTTTCATTAATAGAGAAATGGAAAAGCTTAAATGATATATTGTTCTTAAAACATTGCATCAATGATTTTTAGACCAACTCCATTGTAGTTTATTTCTGCCGTACCCTAACTTAGTATGAAAACTTTTATTATAAAAATAGAATTTCTACTATTCTATTTTAGCCACGCACAAGCCTATGAGCTCATGTGGGCTACACCCTCATGAAACAAAACCAAACAAAATAAGAGCTGTGATTGGCTACTGCTCTTCGACTGCGTCCGAACGTTCGACAGTGACGTGCGCAGAGGAAAACTCGCCGCACCTGTAGAGTAGGCCTACTTATTCGCCACTGTGACATTTCTCTATGCATACATCAATGGAGCAAGACTAATCACAAAGCCGCTTGCTGCTCTTAGGGCATTAAATAAGATTGTAAATACTGTATAATCATAGTGCGGACATCGTATGTCAAATGTCGAATATCAAATCACTTGAATCATAGCTTCCTTTAATAGAAGGCCGTGGCCTAAAATCTGACAACGCTGTAACACCACTGCAGCGTAGGTCTACCTTGTATGATTCTGATTCACTTTTCTCTAATAAAAATGCTTGTCAACCTATTTTAATGAAGATGGTATTACAATTTGAATAGATACTTTAGATATAAGAAACAGAAATAATTTTTATTGGAGTAAATATAATAAAAATTAAAGTATATTTGAATGTGCATCACGTTTATCAATATAAAATATTGTGTTTTCTTTAGTTTTTGATCAATGAATCATTCTTCTGTTTTAAATAATTGTTCAGAGCAATATTAGCCAATGTTAGAATTATTTTGAATGCAATAGTCTACTGTTTTAGCATTGATTACACTCTCATTGTTCATCCCATTATACATTCAAACCGATACTATCTAACTTTATCGTTAATAAGAACACAGAACAGCTTTTCGACATTTAGTAGTCAGGAATGCATCTTTGTATTCTTTGGTTGAAACATTGGTTGCTGATCCGTCCCCTTTCTTATTGAACCGAAGTCCATCATCATGAACATTTGAGAATGGGGCAGCGCTTCTTCTCATAAATTAGGCTTATCTATCTCTACCATTACATCCAATTTCCATATTTGTCCTGATATTCGCTTCACAAAACTCAATACATCCTTGTTAGAATGTTTTTAACACACATTCAATTTTTCTGAAGGAATCAACTCCTTTCTTGGGATTGCACGTAGCCACTGGTTTTGCTGCTCAACATCAATGACATTGTAAGAATTTGAATAAATTCATTTTTTTTTCGAAGATTATTGCTGTTAATGCCGGGAATGGAGCAGAAATACAACATCTCATTGAATTATATTCAAAAGGTTTTTCAAAAAGATTATTATCTAATAAAACTGAAATCAACGTTAAGAAAACAAAATTAACACACCAGCTTTGCAATCGATTCAATGCTTTCAGCTGGTCTGATTACTACTTATACTATAAAATCTGTACCTCCAGTGCGACGTTGCCATATTATTAGGGCATGGCCTTCTATTAAAGGAAGCTATGCTTGAATTCATCATATTTCTGTCATTTCCCATGGGATTAACATTGAAATGATACATAATCATATAATATTTTTCGTTGGGTTTTACGAAATCATTTTAACGCTTTGTAAATAATGATCATAGAGTGAATATTCCATGAAAACTGTTGAAATTCTTAATTATATATTATTCTATAAAATAAGTTAGAAAAAGTAAGTCAATAATTTCAAAATTGCGTGTAATACCAAATCAAATTTAAAATTTGGGAAAAAATATTTCCTCAACCTGTTGTTATGGAATGTTTCACCAATGACCATACTATGTTAACAGTATCTATAGATAAAATAAAATTAAATATAGAAACTGTATGATCAGTCTAAAATAACTATAAAATTGACTATAGTATTGAAGATACCATGCTCATTTTATTGCATCATACTCCACATTATAACATCACTAAATGACTTACATAAATGATGATTCTATGGATGATTCCAAGCTAGGATACTAGGATCTTAGACTACGAGTACTATTAAATTGTTTCTACGCTCTGTACATTGTCTCTGCTAGGATATATATTAATATTTTTATTATTATCTTACTTGTGTAGGTACCTATGCAAATGTAGTTCATGTGAATAATGTAAGTACTGCATGGAGGCAATTTTGTGAATTGTGTCCTTTACTGCGGAAGCAGTGAAGAGAGAGTCAACTCTTTCTTGAATTTCTAAGTAAATGGAGTTAGAATAAAAATACACGATTCATTTAATATGAAGGCGTAGGCCTACTTGCGAGACTGTATCATTTTTATACACTGTGAAATTATTTAACTCATTTAAATACGGTTACTTATCGTGAAATACAATCTACTGTATATGTTGTACTAGCTTAGTTGTTATCAATGTTAATGGTAGATAATCTTGTTAGGTACCTACTCATAATAGAGTATAGCCTAAGTTATATGTAATATTATGAAATAAATTTATTCGAATATTATTGTGAAATAAATTATTGTCATCATCAGGAATCTCCGTTGTCAGAGCTCTAGCAAGGACGGGGTTATACAAAAAATCTTGAAATACAACCTGATACCATAGAAATTACTATACTTACCTACTATAATGAAGCTATGATGAGAAGGCTATGCTGTGCTGTACACCCAGCTTTTTTGGTAGGCTACAGCAAGGTAAAAAAATGCAGTGCCATATTCATAATGGCTTATTTCCTCGTGGATAGTTACTCATAAGGATAGGTTACACTCGCCTTGGTAACAATCTGTTCACCCATCCGACCATAGAGTTTGTAACATCAAAATCACATAGTAACCGCCTTCACTGGATGAACGCAACCAGACACACCACACAAGACACCAGCAAGGTTATCAGGATCATCATACATTATTACGAAGCTGAGCTTCGAGAAGAACAGACATTCATCTGTTCTTGAAAAGTGCTAATTGAGAGGGTTTGAAAAAATGTCATTATCATGGATGGAAGAGGCAACTAGCAAGAGAAGGAGAGTAGGTTAAAAAGCCCATTTTCTTCTCAGTTGGATAAAGATATTTCTCAGTTGAATAATGAATTTACGAATCTTTGCTTATTATTATTCAATTTACATAAATATTTTGATATTTTAGTGACTTCAAACGCATCTGCAATACATGAAAATTTGTTTAATAAACAGTTTGAATGTTCCGCGGTTGGTATCGATTCTTCGTATTATCGATTTATATCGATAGAATCAGTTGACCATCGACCGCAGATCTACAGGGCAGCTGGAGCAACGCGGGCAGCGCTCCTAGTGTACCAGATGTGCATAACCACAGATAATAATTCTGTGGTTTATTTCCTTCTCTATGGCACAGCTAAACGTTTCATTCTGGTTTATTCATATAGTTATCAGCTTAATTTCTAGAGAGATGGCTAGCGTCAAGTTAACAGATGTTTGTGAAAACAGCCGGGAATGCAGTCAGCTGTTGGCCAGCCTGCAGGTTCAGTGAACCTCTCCCATGCCCCTGGTACCTGGTAGCCTGGTATACCAGCCACAAGAACTAGAATGCAGGATGTTGAGTTGAAATTTGAACACTAGTCTGCCAGGCTTCCAGAAGCAGTAGCGGTTCCAGACCCAAAAAACTGGGGGGCAAGGACTCAAATTCACGAGTGATTTTCTAGGGGGAGGGGGTTGGAATTTATAAAAGGGTATGTGGGTGCCCTTGCCCCTACCCCAGATAGTAGGGTTCCCAGGCGTCTTTTTTCCTTGGGAAAAATCAAAAATATCATGACAAAGTAAATAATTAGTCTAACTCAATTTGATTATTTTTCAAGCTAGGTTGAAAATCTTGATGCTTTGAAAATCTGGCCTTATTTTATTTTTTAAAAATATAGTCTTGAGGTTCAAGAGTAGATAATTTGGCAATAATTTCTACAAACTACTATTGAATTAATTCCAATAGTTTCATACTACGGCACACAGAGTGTTCCAGAAGGTTGCGCAAGTAGAGAAAAAGTACCATGGACCATAGGTACCCTCAAAAATGCTTTGTTACCGAGATAACAATGGAAAAAATTTGAAAATTTTCATAAAGTTCTTAACCTCTAAAGTTCCTTAAAACCTCTAAAGTTCATAAAGTGATCTTTAGAGGTTTTCATCCAAGTTATAAAATTATTTATTCCCATGTCAAATTACGTGATAAATTCAATCAAATCTTAAAATTGCGACTTCACAGTAGTTTTTTACTTGTTCAATGTTTTGTCTATTATTTTGTCTCCTTTTGATCGCGATTTCTAAGATTTTGGTAAAATTTACTCAATCACCGCTATTCAACGTTCTCTTCAGAATATCTTCTGATATTATTATTCATTATTATTTCTGATTCTCTTCAACTTCTATCAATATTGAAAATAAAAAATTATGGTAGCATATTTGCTCTATTATCTCAATAACCATTCAAGTTAAAAACTCCTCATAAAAGAGTCATTGAATTCCTCAGATAATTTCACATGGGAATTAATAATTATAGAATCTGAGTAAAGCCAGTAAAAAATAGAAAAATGAATATTTTTTGAGAAATTTGAATTTTTCGCCATTGTTATCCAAGCGGTGCTTTTTCCTCTACTTGGTTTGAAGAAACAGCTTGAGAAGTATTGCACATTCCTACTGGAACATTCTGTGTAGTATGAAAAGTTTGCAATTAATTCAATAGTTGGTAAAACTTATTGCCAAAGATTTTCAACTTAAAAAAATCATCAAATTGAGTTAGACTGATTACCAGTATCCACTTTGTAATGATATTTTAGATATGATGCAATCATCATAATCCACTACATTGTAGAGTGGATGACTCAATAACCTTCGAATGAACTTGATTCATGGAAGATATCGGCAAGCTTCTTTGACTGAAGTACCAAACTATAACATATGAATGAGGATTTTCAATTAGGCTTAGAAAGTCCATATGAACTTGCAATAACAGATATAATCTATTCTATAAACCATTAAATGATTTTTGTCTACACTAAATTAATTATTTTAGAAATAATTATATTATGTGCGTCTAACTAGAAAAACAATTGGAAAAATTCCCATGAAAACTGGGGGGGGGGGGGCAGCTGACCACCCAGCCCACCCCTGGAACCGCCACTGTCCAGAAGCATAGAATAGGTGGTAGGCCTACCTAAGTTACTAAGTACAATGAATTTTGCAGGTTTTACAGCTGACTACTTTATTATAATGGTTTTGAAGACAGTATCTTTTATTTATTTTGAAGCTAGTGAGCAATATTGAATGGGAGTTGCTGGTCTCCTATCGGGCGCCTCCCCAGGTGGCGGATTGGGGAACGTCCCCTAGATATAGGGGGTACCGGGGAAATTAAATACCCGGGGTGGACCAAAACCAGCAAACACAACTGCTGCCTTGCAGACGGGGATCAGAGGATCTTTAAAGGCTGAGGGAAGAAAACCCCCACAGAAAATTGACTGCTGCCTTGTAGTTTGGTATTGGCTTACCAAAGGCTAGGGAGGAAAACCCGAAAAAATGACCTGGTCCTCCAGGTTGGGGGTTGGCGTGGGGCTAGCAACCCAACCCATAAAAATATGTTGTTAGGAAACCAAACAATGAGCCTCGGATGGATAGGATAAACGGAAATTATAATGGAAACGCCAAAACAAGATTTAAGGACATGGATATACGACTTGCAACTTGGAACGTTAGGACTATGTTACAGCCGGGAAAAATGCATGAAATTGCCAAAGAAATGGAGAATTTTAAAATGGATGTTGTTGCAATACAGGAAATAAGGTGGCAAGGGCAAGGTAGGATAGACAAGAAAGATTTCACTCTGCTGTATAGTGGAACAGAGGCAAGGTCTGGAATGAGTGGAGTAGGTTTTATTATTACCAGACGGTGGAAAAAGAGCATCCTAAGTTGGGCCCCAATTAATGAAAGAATTTGCCTTCTTAGATTGAAAGGGAAGTTCCGAAATATTTCTCTTGTATCAGTGTATGCGCCTACAGAGGACAGCGACGAAGTGGGCAAAGATAGTTTCTACGACCTGATAGCCGCAGAATATGATAAACTACCGAAATATGACACCATTATAATACTGGGAGATTTAAATGCAAAAGTAGGAAAGGAGACTTATCTGAAGCCAGTAGCAGGAAAATACTCAATGCATGAGGAATGCAATGAGAATGGTAAAAGAATAGTTCAATTTGCGGTAGAGAAGAACTTAATAATCAAAAGTACATGTTTCCCTCATATAAATATTCATAAAGGTACGTGGAGAATACCTGGAACACAAAATGTGAATCAGATAGATCATGTCCTAATATCGACAAGACATGCTTCATCCATCATAGATGTAAGATCATTAAGAGGCCCAAACTGTGACTCTGATCACTATTTGGTACGAGCAATTCTCAGAGAAAGATTGGCGCTTGCACAAGCTACTAAGGGGGAGAGAAGGATAAAATGGGACGTGGAAAAACTGAGGCAGGGAAAGTGTCGGGCAAGGTTTGAGGAGGAAATGGAAAGACGGCTTCCAAATGAACTATCTGAAACCCCTGAAGAATTTAATAGCAACAGAGCATGGAATGACATGAAGCACGCCATGTCAGAGGTGATTGAAAACACTGTGGGAGAAAAAAGAATTAAAAGAAATGGAGAATAGTTTGATGAAGAATGTAGTAGGGCACTACAAAGAAAGAATGAAGCATGGAGAGATATGATTGGTAGGGAAACGCGACTTAAAAGAGAGAGATACAAGGAGCTCAGAAGAACTGCAAGCAAAATATGCAGGAAGAAAAAGAGAGAATGGCAAAAGAAGCGACTAGAAGAAATTGAGATGGCATACCAGCGGAATGATGTAGGAGGATTCTATCAGAGGGTGAATACAATAAAGAAAGGGTATCAGCCCAGGTTGAAGTTATGTAAAGACCAAGAGGGACAAATAATTGGAAAAGAGAATAAGATATTAGAAAGATGGGAGGAATATTTCAAGGAGCAGCTGAGTATAGAGAGAGATAATGAAGAGGTTGCCAAGGAAATAATGACTGCTGAGCCTCTAGTAGAGCCGCCGACCATGCAGGAAGTGCAGGAGGCTATTGACAAGCTGAAGAGTAATAAAGCACCTGGAAGTGATTATATACCTGCTGAGGTATATAAGTTTGGAGGACAAAAACTAATAAGATTATGTCATGAGCTGATAACTGGAATATGGGTAAGTGAGGAAATGCCGGATGAATGGAAAAGAGGAATAATTTGTCCTATTTTTAAGAAAGGGGACAAACTCATGTGCAATAATTATAGGGGAATAACACTGCTTAACATAGCCTATAAAATCTTCTCCACAATTATTTTCAAACGAGTGACGTTGTATGCAGAGGAAGAACTCAGTGAAGTTCAATGTGGGTTTAGCAACAACAGAGGGACAACGGACCAAATATTTGTTATGAGGCAGACAATGGAGAAGTGCTATGAGTTTAATGTAGACTTGCACATTGTATTTGTTGACTTCCGGCAGGCGTTTGACAGTGTAGACAGGAAGCAGTTACCTACAGTACTTAGCAGGTGTGGTTTACCAAGAAAGTTGGTAAAAATGGCCTTACTCACAATGGAAGATGCAAGAGCTTGTGTGAGAATAGATAGCAAGTTAAGTAAAGAATTTAGAGTGAATAGAGGGGTACGCGACAAAGTGCCTCCCCGACAAAGTGTCTCTCCGACAGCCATTCCCCTTTTAAAGCCAGTTTTTAGGAGACCGGTTGACGGCGACAACTGGTCCCCTTTCCAAGCAGGTTTTAGAAGGTGCTCCGCTGACGCGGATACACTTTGACGGCAGCGCTCCAGGGGAATGGTTGTCGGGCACGGGCCCGACAGCCAGTCTCCTTCTTTCTAGTAGGGGAACAGATGTCGGGTATACACTTTGACGGCAATGCTCTAGGGGTCCCGTTGTCGGTTGCGATCCCGACAAACTGTCCCCTCATAACATCATATGAAATCACAATTCCGGTATGGTCTATTTTAGTGCATTTCATTAAAAAAAATGCACTATTGGTCTTGCCCTAACAATCGAAAATTTATGATGAGATATTTTTTACACGTTTTCGAGTCCCTAGAACACAAATTTGATGTCCGTTCAAATTCATATATATATATATATATATATGCTTCAGCCGAAATATCCCTGGCTCAAAAATGAAAGTTAAGTCTAGTTTCAAGTTTTCTAAGTTTGTCTAAATGTACAAGTGTACTATTACCATTTTATCCACATTTGATTTTATTTTATTTGATTACTATTTTTATCCACATTGAGAATGGGCTAATGTGCCGAAACATGTATGTGTTTTTATAATTTTAAAGTTTTCAAAAAAGGTGTTTGATTTTATTTATTTTTCAAGTGTCTACAATTCTACAAGTGTCTTCTGTATATATTATTACATTTATTTATATATATATGTGTATATATATATATATACAGATTCCTATGAAGTCGATAACTCCCGAAGGGCTCGTCGGAGAGCGACCAAATTTTGCACAGGATTTATCAGTGTTAATATCTCGGTCAAGTTCGTTAACCAGTCAAATTGGTCCAAGGGTAGGGGGTGAAATCAGGGGATGAAAATTTTGAAAAATCACTACAAATCGACCAAAATCGTTTTTCGATTTGAAAATTGGTGTTTATAATACCCTTATTATGTCCTACAATTTGAGCCATCAACGAAACAAATCCAATAAAAAATGGCGGAGAAAATGGCAAATAATATGCCAAAAACGGTAGTTTTCATGGGTTTTTCGAAAACGGCGCCTTTGAATTTATACCCTGAATAGCTCATTACAAGTCATATGATTTGAGCCATCATAGAATTGCATTTGAAATGCACTCTTCCCGACCGCCAGCTGCCGAAGCGAATTTGTTTGAGAATTAGAAATGAAGTCACATGAATAGAATTGTTACAGTCACTAAGTTTCATGTCTTCTCATTTTAATAGAATTAAATATTCCTTATTCAGGCATAATCCCAAGTACTGCGTATAATGGCTGTTATCGTTAGCTGACCAACGCTATCCAGCTGGAGTAAATGGAGTTACATTCAATATAACACATGTTCATGTCAAAAAATTGTGAGAGGTGATCATATCAATTTTGAATTTATTTTTTACAATATCATATTCATGTAATTCAACAGTTCGGCCGCAGCTTCAGAGCAAAGCTCGGTACCAGATATTTCTATTTAATTCCCCAATTATCATATGTTTGCCTAGCTCCATCAGGACCTCCTAAATACCTCCTTAATCTATTAATTGACCGAACGTAAGTGAGTTCTAGATTCAAAACGACGATTTTGAATTTATTATGTTTGTTCCGCGTTTACGACGAAACGCAGCAATACATTGTGATGGAATTGGACAGGAATGTTCTGTGGAAATTGTGCGACGATGTATGTATAAAGTTATTTGAAATATGTCATTTCAAGGATAATATGAAAGAAAAAGGAATTACCTGTGTACTAAAATAATATTACTATATACATTAAGTAGTAGTTCACAGAACTACTAGGATTCATTCAAAAATTGAAAGTTGAAATTTATACAGAGGTTGGAAAATCAACCCATATTTTCATCGAGCGAAAATCTGATCTACTTTACTACAGATACTAGGATACTAATGTGTTCTATTATCTGTGTACTTTACCATCTTTCCAGTATTGGAATAATAATAGAACGAATAATAGTTTGAATGCGTATGATGCTAACAAACCAGCATCAAGTACTAGATTACTAGTTATCTTTTATTTAGCTGATATTCATGACTTTTTTTTTAGTCAATATACTTATTGATATTCTTTTACAATATCAATGTCATCACTTCAAAAGTTATGAAATGGTTTGAAATCAAGTTATTGGGATTCTAAAGTAAATTAGAAAAGGTGCATCTGTGCATCCTATCCGTGAGGCGGTGCGGTCGCAGCAGCAGAGCGAAGCTCTATGTTGATCTATGTTCAATAGATCTATGTAGTAGATCTATGTTCGTTTTTATCAATGTATAAAATTGCATTTATTGAACGAGCGAAGCGAGTTTCTACTTCTGACTCAACGATCAATTCGTTGTCTGTCTTTTCGTAAGTTCGTTCGTTTGTGTGTTCGACAATAATTCACGAACGCCTTCTTCAATCAGCTTCAAATTCAAAACATATATTCTTCGAACCTTTATACAGGTCAAGTTTGTTGGACAATGAAATCGACCGACTTATCATTCTTTATCAGGCGAAAAAAATAAGCTCTCAGCAACGGTATATCTATATATACTCCCGTACCTATTATATTTCAACACAATAATCACGGCTGAGAAGAATGACACATGGAAAATTTTGAATATCCATTGATTTCAATAGAAGAGCTGATTGAAAATTAGCGGCAAATTTGAAGATATTATCTTGAGAAATAATAATGTTCTCAAATCAAGGGAACTTTCATGTGAAGTCATAAATTGATCTTTAGTTTGAACATGTGATAGAAGTCCTTATTTCAACAGCTGACAATAGGCGACAAATTTGAATATTATTCTACCATCTATATCTATAAAAGCGAAATGGCACTGACTGATTCATTCATTCATTCATCACCAGAACTAAAAATCCACTGAACCGAATGCGTTCAAATTTGGCAGGCATGTTCAGTTGGACGTTTAGACGCGCGCTTAGAACAGATTTTTAAAACTTTTCAAGGATACGCCAAATATTTTAGTTTTTCCAGAGTTTTCGGCCTTTTCCCAATTTTTTCGAGAACCAATCGGTAGAAAATGTTGATATTTGGTGGGCAGGTTCAGATAAGGACTAGAAATGTTGTGTTGAAATATTTTTGCAATCCGTTCAAGATTACGCCAGTAATCAGGTTTTCAAAATTGTAGATGTGTTGCGGGTTGCATATCTTCCGCCTTGATACGACCAATCCTTACTGTAAATTCAATGGTTCAACGAGATTATAGATGAACTAATTTGGAAGATATTGCATCAAGTTTCAAACTATCTCCGATATACTTCCCAAGGTTACGCTTAATATTAGTGTTACTATTTTTTGGAATTTTCTGAGTTTTTCTTAGATTTTTCTAGAACAAATTGGCATTAAATGTGGAAATTAGGTCCATATTAGGTGTAGAAATGCTGTGCTCAATAAATTTCGAATCCCTTCTGAACGGAGTTTGCAGGCGAGCGAAGCGAGCCTGTTTGACTCACTTACACTTCCTATACTGTCGGGGGTCCAGGCTAGGCGGAGGAGGCGAGCAAAGCGAGCCTGCCGGCTAGTTGACAATAATTCTTACAGTATTTTTGTTGAAAAGAGTAGCCTATATTATGTCGTTCCATTTGATTTCCATGTTTTGATCATCCAAACTGATGAAATGTCAGCCGTGCTTTACTACGGCATTTAAAAAATGTTATTAAGGGGATAATTAATAATTTATTCATTTGATTTATCCGAATGAATTTACTGAACTTTTGCAAAATACCACATATTTGAAAGAAGTTCTAATTGCGGAATTAGGGCTGTGGTGTAAATTATTTTTAAATAAGAATTTGCAAATAGATGAGTTGAAGGAAATTCTAATGCCACGTTTACACTGGATTGTTAATAACATTAGTTAATAACTTTTTCGAATAATGTATTATTATATAGACATATATATTATGTAACTCATCATATTAACTAATGTTATTAACATTCCGGTGTAAACGTGGCTTTAGTAGCTAAACTTTCTTGGAAGCAGATATTTTTAAAAGTGATATTGATTTTTTCCAAGATTACATTGCTCATCCAAAGTGTTTTTCCATTAAATACAGCAACTGTTGAGAGATCGAATAGTAGGCTTTTCGTCGTAGGGTAAAGAAGGATATAGCTCAGGAGCACAACGGGAGAGGGAAGAATGATGGTATCGTGCCTAATGAGAGTCCATCGTGAATTTGAAAAAAAGAAGGACCAAAGAGTATTGGATAAGTTCAAATTGAATCATTTAACTGAAACTTAGTTAAAATGTTTTATTTTAATCAATGTTTTATTTCATTAACCTAGGAATTCACCTTGATTAACCTATGAATTTACCTTGGACTTTGGATTTGCTGGAATGTTATCAAAACTGTAATTATTTTGAATCCAGGGGTTTCTGCACTCTAGACACACATTTCGCAATAATATCATACAGAGCTAAGACGCCATTCCTAGTAATGAAATTTAATGTTAATAAATTATTTGTGTTGAACAACTTTGCAAGGTGATTAAATTATATCTGTATTCTAAACACCCACCCACCCACCGAGTGTTTGGAGGAGATTCAATCTTTTAGGTATTATGATTCTTTGTATCCTTAATCGAATACCTGAGAGTCCTTGTGAAAAATATAGAATTTCATGAACTGGCGTTTAAAATACATTCAGTTTCTATAAATCATTAGATATTAATAAATTGATTGGTGATATCAACATATAATTCTATAGATTTTGAAAACTCCATATTTTTTTACAAGAATTATTCCGTTACTTTGAGAGTTTGTGACTTTGAATTGTGAGTTATTTCATTCGTACTTCAAAATCCCTCAAGGCGAAATTAAGTTCTCTTAAATTTGAGACCAAATTCACACTTATATGTCCTTATAGGACACACTTATAGGTGGTTCATGGCCACCACAGACATAAATTTCTAAACACGTAGGCTCTATTGTACTCTGGGCGCCGGTGGTTTCGGAAAGCACCCCTTTACCAAATTATTCCAGCTCGTTGCATACGATTTTTGTTTTCTAGAGTGGGTGTCAAAACATCCGTTGTTGTAAAATAAACAACGGTCCTCTATAATCTTTGCTATCCGATAACTTCTATGATGACTTCCATCTCACCTTCTGTCCCATTCTGAGAGTCGCCCCAGAAATCTTTTGTGTCAATAACAAAAGAGCTTCAACACAATAGATGTTTCAATAACAGTAGTTGAGAATAATTGTTTTACCTGAATCCTATCCAATCCTCAACTTCTACCTACGTAGTTTTGATGAATAACGTGATATGTGCTTCATGTAAAACTCAATATTTTCATTCAATATGTATAACTATCATATC
Source organism: Sogatella furcifera (assembly GCA_017141385.1). NCBI lineage: Eukaryota > Metazoa > Arthropoda > Insecta > Hemiptera > Delphacidae > Sogatella > Sogatella furcifera. Next base: position 16,511,125 of record CM029555.1, read on the forward strand.
ACATTCACAACTACTGGTACTCAACAAGTGAAAGTTATCAATGCTTGGAAAAAGTAGAAGGAATTATTACAATATTCGATAATATCAGAAGGCATTGAATTCTCGATTTTGCAAATGAAATTTTCTAGGAGTAACTTAGGCTATTCCTACTGTGAAAAAATACTATCGCATGTTGTGTACAGTCAAGTAATTTTTTCCTATTTCATCCTTTAAAATACGAAATAAAGAAATACTAATAAATTATTTTTGATATTCCTTTTAAGATTTATAGTTTTTATATTCTCATTACAATTTCTGTGCTAAAAATCCCCTCACACCAACTATCGATCAATCTACCTATTTGCTCATCCTATGTACCCGAAATCGATTGTAGGTCAACACTGTCCATATCAGGTTCCGTATATGTAAAGTTCATTACCCTTACCCTGTAGACTGTAGACCATCATCACATGTTCATTAAGAAATATTTTTGAAGGAAGCAGACATTGACATAATAAGCAGAATCTAGACACTGAGATACTACTTCCAATTCTAAAAATAATACATCCTGCACATTCACTGAATTCAACAATCTATCTGGACTCCCACGCTCCACAGATGCAGTAATATGGGGTTTTCCAACTCAACAACCCTAATTAGCGATGAGAACAGCTCCCTAGTCTGGTCTAGGTAGAGGCCTGTCGAAAATGGCATCTATTCTTTAATCTCAAAACGAACATCCAAAACTTAATGATCCGTACATTGATCTATCCAATTATACATTGTTTGGTTTAGTGCAAGGGTAGTGGACGTGTTATTTTTTGAATTATTAGTAGCAGCAGTACACGAGTGTCAAGATTCTGCTTATGTTGAGTATCTCATTAATAACTTGAGGTTACTACTTGCTAACTCATTCATTCTAATTGGTTATTTGGGCTGAAAGGAATAATAGTACACAGTAGAATATTATGTTGATTTTTAATGACTAAATAATTTCTAGTTACTCCCTGGAATGTCACCTATTGTTCGAGTTTATTAGTGGTATTTAATTGGCTGAGCGAAAATAATGATTTGTGAATTCAGAATTCTTATAGAGTGGGAACGTAAAATAACAGTAATTTAAAAAATATATAAATACTTCTTTAAACAAACCAAAAAAAAAAATAACTTTCTTCACACTATTAGTTAATAGGAATTCTCTCTCTTATATTTCTTAAAAAGTATTCAAATACAACTCATACGTTAATAGGAATTTCCCTCTCTTATATTTTTTTAAAAAATATTCAAATACAACTCAAAGGAAAATTGTGGCTCGAAACTAGAATTTTAAGCAAATATTTCTACTTTTTAAAGCTTAATTTGTCTTGAGACACACTTTTTTCCGTTTGAGTTGTATTTGAATACTTTTTCAGAAATATAAGAGGCCTATTAACCAATAGTGTGATAAAGAAAGTTATTTTCTTCTTTTTAGTGCATTTAAAAAAGTGTTTATATTTTTTCAAAATTAGGCTACTATTATACTGTTATTTTCATCTTTTTCTTTTCATTTTAAATTATGACCGAATTATAAAATTTTGAGCGGAATAATTCAAAAGCGAGTCTTAGAACACAGAGACTTTGGAGTTGAAAGGCAATAAATTAAAATAACATAATTATGATGTGTACATCTGATAAACACATAACTTACTTTTGAAACTTAAAAGTGATGGAATTTGCTCAACACCTGATTCACTAATCAATACACAGGTAAATAAGTTGTATCATTTCAAATTTCATTTATTCAATTGGAAAACAACTTAACACCGAATCCAATGAAAACTTTGCTTAAATTGTAGTGTCGGATAGTAGGCTACCAATCAACTTGTAAAAACCAGAACTCTATGTGGCCTATGAACCGAGATATAATCGAAAATATATGGCATGCTCTTTCGCAAGACAGAGTAACTATAATTAAAAAACAACAAAAAAAGGTTTTTTGACTCTTGTTCATATTACGTAATTACCAATACTAAGATTTCAACTTGCGCTTTGCGGCTTGGCAGGGCGTTAACATCCCTTGCACCCGCGTTGGACAAGATCTTTCGATTGAGTTAAATAGTGTTCATGATTCACTCAAGGATAAAATGTGAGGTTTTTAATCATCCCTGTACACTACAACTGAGCATTTGAAGATTTCCACACCAATCCTTCCAGTTTTACTTTTACCTTCCACCTAAAATTAGCGAAACATTGAACTTTGCGTAAACAAAAAAGTTGAAAATCTTTACTATATTGGGGATTTTCTGTGAAAAAGATATTCGCCTTTAAACTTTCGTTGGACAAATCCCGTGAAATGTTTTGGAACGGTGCTCAACGCAGTTTTTTACGTTCTATCTGATGCAGAGGAGCATGTTACAAAAAAGCCTATTAAGTCTATTTCAATTCTCGCGTTTTCTATTTTCCCATAGACTTTGGTTATAGCCCCTGAGAGATGGATAATTGATATCATATTTATATCTCTTATGATTCACTAAGATAATAGAAATACTATCGTGTGATACTAACCATAATCATAATTATGGATATGCCTATCAAAAAATTACGAAATTAGAGGATGAAAATATAAACATGAAGTTGACAAAATTTCTTGGTCAAATTTGGTAGAGTATATTTCAAATTATGCTTTATAGCCATTCCATACAAGCTTTAAAGTCTCATTCATTTCTCTTGTCGTGATTCTCACAGTTAGAATCAAATTGTTTTGATTGTAACTCACCTGCCTTTTTACTGGTGAAAATTATTCTTTCATTCATTCATGTGTAGGAGTTTGGGAAGAGAAATATACTCTTTCTTTTAATGTTTGCAGTCGTATCAATCACAACATTAACAAGCTTTTCTTCTAATAATCAAATTCATAGAATGTGTTAAGCAGTGTGATTGTAGCCCTACTACTTTCCCGCCTGCTATAGTCTGTCCAAGCAAATAAGACCCTCTGGTAAGGTGAGAAAATGACTCCAGTTCAGTCAATATTGGTTAAAAAATGATCGATTTGGTGTCGATCGTAGGAAACATTCTGATCTACAATTTGAGACCAAATCGATATTTGTTGAAAAAATATTGACCGAGCTGGAGTCATTTTCTCATCTTGCCAGAGGGTCTTCTTTGCTTGGACAGACTATAAAAGCTGGTGTTGATGCCCAATAGGGGAACGGATGTCGGGGAGACACTTTGTCGGCAGCGCTCCAGGGGAATGGTTGTCGGGCACGATCCCGACAGCAAGTCTCCTTCGTTCGACCAGGGGAATGGATGTCGGGGAGGCACTTTGTCGGCAGCGCTCAAGGGGAATCGTTGTCGGGCACGATCCCGACAGCGAGTATCCTTCGTTCTAGCAGGGGAACGGTTGTCGGGGAGACACTTTGTCGGCACTGGCATATTTTCAGCAGGGTACTGGTTGACGCCTGTGCTCAAAACCAAGAGGGGAACGGTTGTCGGGGAGACACTTTGACGGCGACCCGAATAGAGGCGTAAGGCAGGGTGATGCTCTCTCGGCAGTTATCTTTAACCTGGCACTTGATGTTATTCTTAAAGCATTGCAGACAAGCGGCAGTATTGTAACTAAGTCCAAGCAAGCATATGCGTATGCAGATGATGTGGTGCTGGTATCAAGAAGCAAAGCTGGTGTAGTTGACATGCCCCAAACTCTAAAAAATGAGGGAAAGAAGTTGGTTCTTGAAATTAATATAGAGAAATCCAAGTATCTCATGATGTCAGCAAACGAGAGAAGAAGACATGTTGGTGATCTGGAATGTGGGGAAGGAGTTTGGCTGCAAAATGTGAGGGAGTTCAAGTACTTGGGTGCGCTCCTCAATAGTGAGAACAAGGTACGAGAGGACGTGGAAAGCAGGATTTTAGCTGCAATTGGTTATTTGGGCTGAAAGGAATAATAGTACACAGTAGAATATTATGTTGATTTTTAATGACTAAATAATTTCTAGTTACTCCCTGGAATGTCACCTATTGTTCGAGTTTATTAGTGGTATTTAATTGGCTGAGCGAAAATAATGATTTGTGAATTCAGAATTCTTATAGAGTGGGAACGTAAAATAACAGTAATTTAAAAAATATATAAATACTTCTTTAAACAAACCAAAAAGAAAAAAATAACTTTCTTCACACTATTAGTTAATAGGAATTCTCTCTCTTATATTTCTTAAAAAAGTATTCAAATACAACTCATACGTTAATAGGAATTCCCTCTCTTATATTTTTTTAAAAAATATTCAAATACAACTCAAAGGAAAAAATTGTGGCTCGAAACTAGAATTTTAAGCAAATATTTCTACTTTTTAAAGCTTAATTTGTCTTGAGACACACTTTTTCCGTTTGAGTTGTATTTGAATACTTTTTTCAGAAATATAAGAGAGGCCTATTAACCAATAGTGTGATAAAGAAAGTTATTTTCTTCTTTTTAGTGCATTTAAAAAAGTGTTTATATTTTTTCAAAATTAGGCTACTATTATACTGTTATTTTCATCTTTTTCTTTTCATTTTAAATTATGACCGAATTATAAAATTTTGAGCGGAATAATTCAAAAGCGAGTCTTAGAACACAGAGACTTTGGAGTTGAAAGGCAATAAATTAAAATAACATAATTATGATGTGTACATCTGATAAACACATAACTTACTTTTGAAACTTAAAAGTGATGGAATTTGCTCAACACCTGATTCACTAATCAATACACAGGTAAATAAGTTGTATCATTTCAAATTTCATTTATTCAATTGGAAAACAACTTAACACCGAATCCAATGAAAACTTTGCTTAAATTGTAGTGTCGGATAGTAGGCTACCAATCAACTTGTAAAAACCAGAACTCTATGTGGCCTATGAACCGAGATATAATCGAAAATATATGGCATGCTCTTTCGCAAGACAGAGTAACTATAATTAAAAAACAACAAAAAAAGGTTTTTTGACTCTTGTTCATATTACGTAATTACCAATACTAAGATTTCAACTTGCGCTTTGCGGCTTGGCAGGGCGTTAACATCCCTTGCACCCGCGTTGGACAAGATCTTTCGATTGAGTTAAATAGTGTTCATGATTCACTCAAGGATAAAATGTGAGGTTTTTTAATCATCCCCTGTACACTACAACTGAGCATTTGAAGATTTCCACACCAATCCCTTCCAGTTTTACTTTTACCTTCCACCTAAAATTAGCGAAACATTGAACTTTGCGTAAACAAAAAAGTTGAAAATCTTTACTATATTGGGGGATTTTCTGTGAAAAAAAGATATTCGCCTTTAAACTTTCGTTGGACAAATCCCGTGAAATGTTTTGGAACGGTGCTCAACGCAGTTTTTTACGTTCTATCTGATGCAGAGGAGCATGTTACAAAAAAGCCTATTAAGTCTATTTCAATTCTCGCGTTTTCTATTTTCCCATAGACTTTGGTTATAGCCCCTGAGAGATGGATAATTGATATCATATTTATATCTCTTATGATTCACTAAGATAATAGAAATACTATCGTGTGATACTAACCATAATCATAATTATGGATATGCCTATCAAAAAATTACGAAATTAGAGGATGAAAATATAAACATGAAGTTGACAAAATTTCTTGGTCAAATTTGGTAGAGTATATTTCAAATTATGCTTTATAGCCATTCCATACAAGCTTTAAAGTCTCATTCATTTCTCTTGTCGTGATTCTCACAGTTAGAATCAAATTGTTTTGATTGTAACTCACCTGCCTTTTTACTGGTGAAAATTATTCTTTCATTCATTCATGTGTAGGAGTTTGGGAAGAGAAATATACTCTTTCTTTTAATGTTTGCAGTCGTATCAATCACAACATTAACAAGCTTTTCTTCTAATAATCAAATTCATAGAATGTGTTAAGCAGTGTGATTGTAGCCCTACTACTTTCCCGCCTGCTATAGTCTGTCCAAGCAAATAAGACCCTCTGGTAAGGTGAGAAAATGACTCCAGTTCAGTCAATATTGGTTAAAAAATGATCGATTTGGTGTCGATCGTAGGAAACATTCTGATCTACAATTTGAGACCAAATCGATATTTGTTGAAAAAATATTGACCGAGCTGGAGTCATTTTCTCATCTTGCCAGAGGGTCTTCTTTGCTTGGACAGACTATAAAAGCTGGTGTTGATGCCCAATAGGGGAACGGATGTCGGGGAGACACTTTGTCGGCAGCGCTCCAGGGGAATGGTTGTCGGGCACGATCCCGACAGCAAGTCTCCTTCGTTCGACCAGGGGAATGGATGTCGGGGAGGCACTTTGTCGGCAGCGCTCAAGGGGAATCGTTGTCGGGCACGATCCCGACAGCGAGTATCCTTCGTTCTAGCAGGGGAACGGTTGTCGGGGAGACACTTTGTCAGGAGAGACGATTGGAGGCGAATTGTGCAGGAGGCCAAGGTCCACATCGGACTGTAGCGCCAATGAAAGTAAGTAAGAGCAATATTGAATTGTTATTTCTTTCACTCTTTCCAACTGAGCGCTTGAGTCGACCTATTCTAGTTTTCTTACAATCGATAATCTGTTTCCAAGTTGTGGTGAGTCGAGAGTCGAATAACTGAGTAATCGATACTCGATCGTCGTGATCGTTGGATCGTATCCGGTTGGTCGCCAGTCGTGTTGGTCGCCAGTCGTGTTGATCGCCAGTCGTGTTGATCGCCGGTCGTTTTGGTCGCAAATCAAGGTCATTTGACGTCATTCAACATCACGTGATCAATGACGACATTTAATCGATTGTGGCGCCCCTACAAACTTGTTATTTTTCAAAAACAGCTTTTCCTCTCTACAAATCTATTTGTTTTCTATTCTAATCATCTTGAATTTGAATGGAATGGAATGGAGTCTGAGAACTGAGTTGTGGGCTAGCTTTGAAAATTTTCAGATACAAATATTCGGATAATGGTACGTTAACATGCTTTAGTTATATTAATTTCACTTGTATTATTTATGATTTAGCCAAGTTTTATTAAGTTGAAGTAATAACAAGAAATTATCTTCGCATCAGCTTCAGTGTAAATCAAGAGAGCCCTGTTGCCTAACTTTGAATGGTAAGTAGAATATTTTTATTGTAGAAAAGTATAGGGTTTATTTGTTGTCAATTTATTTATAGGCTGAGTATAGGGAGATTTTTATGAAAGTGATATTGATTTTGATTGTTAGATTCTAAACTACCACTGTTACCTGTTATTGAAATAATGACCGTTAGGTTGAGGAAGCCGTATTATTTCAGTTGATATTGCTGTACTTTCTAATTTAAGCTTCACCAATCAATCATCCTTGTCCCTTTAAAACTAAATAATAACCTTAGTTTTTAAGGTTAGTGAATTACGGGGACTATTTTGTTATTTCCCTAACTTCCTTAATCTCTAACTTTTCAAACTAACAACTACCTAACCTTGGCTTTTGAATAGAAATGTCTATGTACCTAATAAATAACTCACTATATCTCTTAAAAGTCAATATTTGGGAACATACAACTCTGCTGCTCCCTCATTAAAGTGGTGAAGGTGCTCCTTTGGATTATTGTACCTCCTCTTAAAACTAGAATTCTGAAAGCAATTTGTCACAACGAAACGGTTTGTCTGAAGTCGCTCTCAAATCGATATGCTATTGCGGCCCACTCGCCGACTGTCCTGATAGATCTGAGCATCAATAAGTCATTAGCCAACGGCCAGTTTTGATGATGTCTGCTATATCATCTTTCCAGATTTTCTATAACTTCCATGTTCTCTACATCAATGCTCAGACATTTCTGTATTGATCTCATCATAGAGGACGGACTTCTAACTTTGTCATGTACTGAGTCTTAATTATTTTGGTGAGGTTGTTTCGGTTGAGGTGGCGTTATGTTGGAAGGCTACAGGTTGTCTTTCAAAAACTCATTCACACTAGTAATTTCTCATGAAATCAGCCACTTTGTCATCACACATTCTTCAAAATTTCTCACAAAATGTAAATTAGTGAAGGCATTTAATTTCAGTTAAAACTTGTCTAAATTTTAAAATTTATTTTTCAGGAAGATTTCTCTGATGAAGTCTTCTCCATTATATTTGTCGTTGATGGAAAATCAGGTTGAAGCAAAGGTGAGTACTAACTTGAAATTTATTTCTGAGAGTGATGCTGACATGAGATTTGAGCTTGTGCGTGAGTAATGAGAGGGGTGAAGTTTAGAGATGACGTATTATTTTATTTGATATGCCTGATTTTATAAATAAATAATTCTCATAGAGAAATCGAATAGAACTTTGTGTAATTTGTAGTGATGTGGATCGGGAATATTCCCAGTGGGAAGGAGCTTATGATTTGGGAATATTTCCCTGGTCAAGAAATTTTGGGAATTTATAAAATTGCTTCAGAATAATTGAATTTATCAATGTTAGTCACTTTTCACGTTATTAAGTGCTTCAAAATAATTGGTATCTATCAATCTCAGTCTCTTTTCACATTACAAGCTGCAAATCATACTTGTAATCTCAATTTTAGCTCACTTTGGTGAACTGACAAACAATACTCCACGTCTACACACAAACAGAACCCAACTCGCTCTCTCTCTCTCTCTCAGACACGCACTTTCTCTCTTATTCTACCCCTGAGAAGAAAAACTTTTGACAGGAAGAAATGTGATTAGTGTGTGAAATAACAACTTAATTTAAATTTTCCAAATTAATAATGCTAGCTAAATTGGTGCTACATGTTGTTGGCAAGTAGAAAACTGCGCACACATAAACCTAATTTACATAGGCTACATAATAATAGAATTATGACTTTGAGAGGAATTCAATATTTAATGGATCTTAGGATAAGGCTTCAACAACCATTGGTAAGTTAGCTTTTTGTTTTGTATTATCAGATACAAAATAAAAAACTTTTGTGGGCAAAAGTATTTTATTATTAAAAAAAAAAATATTCTTATGGCTTTTATTGGTGGGGAGACCCTTACGGGTAGTTCCACCTCGCCAATGTGTACTTGCCCAGAACCGGTCACCCATCCAAGTGCAGTCCACAGTGTTCGTGACTTAACATTACGTTCACCGATAGATCACCCTCACCGAGAGACCAATTGCCAATACAAAGATAATGTATTATTACAAGTCAATGAAGCCTTAGTGATTTCTGAAAGGTTGTGAGCTGTGGAATCACACATAGATCACCCTCACCGAGAGACCAATTGCCAATACAAAGATAATGTATTATTACAAGTCAATGAAGCCTTAGTGATTTCTGAAAGGTTGTGAGCTGTGGAATCACTAGGCCCTTCGTGGGCTCATGAGCCGTGGACAAAAAATCGCAGTATTTGCATTCTAGTGTATGTTTCTCAATTTTAACTATTTCCGTTCTTAATAATCGTCTAATAATTCGATTGATTTCATTACAGGTACAGCAGAGAATAAAATACCATGTCCGAACAAATGATTTGCCTCTGTATGCATGATGTATGCGGACGTTCTCTGCCAACGGTCTGATTATTTCTCCAAACAAATGAAACATTTGAGCGGGTTCGAGAAGTATGGAGGAAGACGTGGACTAACAGATTCGTCGTTGACATGCTTGAACGATTTGGAGTCAATTCAGAGAGACACACATACTACAGTTAGCGATCTGAGAAATGGAGAAAGAACAATTTGTGAGTATCTCTTATTATCATAATGTCTCATAGAATCATATTGTCTTGAGAATCAATTTCCCTCATTTGGGAGGTTGGCTTGTTGTTACTAAAGATAGTTGCTAGTTTCCCGTCTCTGGATGAATAGTTATTGTTGAATTACATTCTAGCTGATTAACTGGATGTTATTCAGAGGTGTTCCGCGCCGTCACTTGCTTATGGAAGCTAGTTTTTGGTTGAGAGGATCAACATGCTAACCAAAAGTTACCTGTATCCTGGTTGATGATTATTCACCTCTCGTGTATAGTGGAGTGAATATGAAACTGTCAACCAGCTGGTAGGCCTAAGCCCTTCATGGGCTGTTGAGCCATTGACAAGGAATCAATATGGTTTTTATAATGGAATAGTTAATTAATATTCTAATATATTTTCTATTAGAATAAGTTATAGTACATTATGGACAAGACACGAGGAAGCAAAGTTTTTGTACTGTAAACTTTTATAAAACAGAATTTCCATAATTTTTAATTGTAACTTATAGACTTTCACGATATTATTTTCTCATGATATCGAACCAGTGGCGTAACAGTTTTTTTTCGGGCCCCCCAAAATGACTTTTATTTTAAGTTTTTTTTATTACTTTGACCAATAATTATTTACCTACCTTGTTTTAATGTGTATTGGATTTTTCGATGTCTAAAATTGCTATAAAATATTTATTGCCGTTTTGTATTCAATCTATATCTATGTAGGCTACTGTTTATCTAATACTCAATTATTACTTACTGGAAATTATTGTTCAATAGAAACTTCAGCCTTCTCTTCACGTCAATCCTTTTGCATTATTTACAAATTTACTGTTGCAATAGTTTTTTTAACATTTAAATGCAGCATTGCATTCAAAGTTCGATGCTGTCAGATGAGTGTGAGATAGAGCTAATTAACTAGCTTTGAATGTGAACAAATCCCAAGATCTATTTGTGTCATATGATAATCATAACTCACCACATTTTGTCAAATTCCTATGTATTAATGTTCAAATGTACATTCATATATCTTTCAAAATTAATGTACTGGAGGAAATTGTAAGGATGTTCATGATCTGTTTGTATTACATAAAAGGGCAATAAGAGCCGTTTGCGCTAAGGATTATGTACTAACCTTGTATTTATATATTTTAATATTCACCATTGAATCGATTGAATCTCCGCACCTTTTGAATCAAGACAATTTGTTTAAAGTATTTTAGGCATTTAACTTCACAAAACTGACAAATGTTTTGTTTCGTACTTAATATTTTTTAATATTGTGAATTTTTCAGCCTCGTGACATTCTTTGTGGAGCTGCCGATTCAAATAAATGACCGGTTCAAAGAGAGAGAAGATAAAATGGAGACCTAATCGCTTCTCGGAGGCCTGGATGAAGAACGGTTTGCGCTCCTTGTCAATCTTGGAAAGAAGATCACCGATTTCGGCGCTGGGGAGAAGGTCAATAAAGCTGGTAAGTCTTATATTTTATTCATTTCTTATCTCAAATAAATTAAATCCCATTCATATTTTATTTATTCTTTATCTCAAATAAATTCAATTTCATTCACTAAACCCTGGTTGTTCATCAAACCTGTCAATTCTTAATGATTGACTGGATGAAATTCCAATGAATTCATCATTTTTTATAATTTAAGAGATCACAATAGGCCTACAATGAGACTGAAACACGAACAAAGTCATAAACGTATCTTCTTCCCAATTTTTATCAGTTATTTTGTATTTTAGTAAATTTTATTTGGTTATTTTAGTAATTTTGATTAAGTTATTTTAGTAATTTTGATCGATAATGTGTAATTAATATTTCAGACAAATGTCAGTGATAAATTCATTACGATCGTCACCAGACAAGTTTTTTTGTAGGATGAGAGATTGTGCTGGTCATTTTTCTTTATTTATCAAGAACTGATTCATTTTATCAGTGAAGTTCATTAGGTCTTGTAGATCTAGTATATAATGTTATCGGGAAGTAAATTAAAAAAATGTGGGGTTAAATATAAAAATGTCTTTTTAAAAAGGGTACAGTTAGACCTAAATCCTCGGAGATTCCGGTTCAGTAAACCTCTTGTTAAATGAGAGCCCTTTACAAATCACAATAGTAAACTGCTACACCCTCATTTCCACTGAGCAGGTAAAAAATAGAAAGCATTACCTCAAACCGTTGAAACAGCGGTAATGTTCGATCTCTGTATCCTGCACCAGCAATTACTCGAATAAATTATTTTTGCAGCTTTACAATAGAGTTCAATGTAGTAGGCTATAATACGTGCTCCCCCAACAACTCAATTCATAACTGATTCTTGAATGGGCAAATGCATAATAGATTTCTTTGGGGATGTTTTGGTTATCCACAGCCTTTAATTTGAACATTGTTCTGAGGTAAAACTCTAGTGGCTTTTTAAGGGATGTATGAAATTTCCATCTCAAGTTATGATCCAGTAGCAACCCAAGATATTTTAAATTTGATTCCATTTTCACTACGGGACAATTGCAAGAGTCACGCCTGCAGTCCAATGTGTGAAGAAAGATAGGATTGTGTTATGTTATTTTAGCATAATTATTTCCGTCCAAAAATAATGTAATCTTGGGATATCATTCCCAAGTGGATTCTCGAGGCTTTATTTGCGCTGCTCGAGCTGCCCTGCTCTAGCTTCAATGTCTAACCATCACATCTCTATTCTTATAACTATATTATAAGTGTTTACTTTGTTATTAGGGCTTCTTATGTATAATTAATCAATAAATATTGAAAATCACTTGAGAATGACTTGAAAAGGCTGAACTCCACTATTATTTTATAGATTTATTATAAATTAGTAGCCCTAATAACAAAGTGAATATTATTTATAATATAGTTATGTAAATAGAGTTGTGATGATTAGACATTGCAATTAGAGCCTGGCAGCTCAAGCAGCGCAAATAAAGCCGCTCAGGAATGATACCTTGAGGTTTCATTTTTATTGAAACTGTCCACGGTTCAATTCCATTTCAAGAAGTTTTACAAGATTTATTTGACCAAGTGGACATCATTTCCAGGCCCTTAGAAACAAAAACTAATTAAATCAAGATTAGTAGGTACAAAATAATCTTATATCTACAGTACAAATAAGAATAATGTTGGTAGTATGCAATATTCATAGACAATCAAGGCAAGAGATGTATTAACAGAAATAAAGTACATTATGTCTTGAAAACATTATTGATGTCTCTCAATTTCCATACATGTATTTAAATTATTCATGTATCAAATGAAACATGCTCTCCAATAATAATACATTTATTATTTTATTGTATTATATTCATGCATAATCCTGTATACAATTCTATTGTATTATTTGATACATGTATCACCTTTTTGAACGTAGTGATTGGTGTTCACACAGCTTTATCGAAGTGGTCAAGTGGACATTAGTGTTTGAACTTGACTACTTTAAATTAATGAAGTTGTTGATTTTTCCAAGCAAAACTCCATTCCAACAGCTACTTGTAAATTTTACATAACTTTATTCATGCTTTTCTAAATCCATTTCCAGAATCAAGAGTTGAAGGATTTCTTGCCTTGGATTTGCCATCCATCATGCCGAGTCGATTGATCGTACACTCTAGTTGAGGATCTTTTTGCCAACAGACATAATATGTTATACAGGTAAAGTTTATTTGTAAATTTATTCCGTTAATACTTGGCTAAATATTCAATGGTATCAGTCCCGCCATAAATTACAATTATTGTTATTTTTCAATATATCGTGTCTATAGAGGCTGAATGATCTTTAGAGCATTAACTACTTGAAATTAAACTCTTGCCGTCAGTTTGTTGAAGCGCTGTGTGCAGGCTCTTTTTTCACTGACAATTGCGTCACCAATAATAAACTCATAAAATATGAGCTCCTACTAATTTATTAATATTATTAATTTTATTCAATAATTAAAATTATTAAGTTTATTCAATAAAAAAAATTGAAATGAACTCCCCACAAATAAGCCATACGATAATAATGCAAATTATGCAAAGGGCTGCATGGCCTAGATGTCTGTGCGCAGGCGTATCTTCTTCCCAAATTTTATCAGTTGTTATGTCGTTTTTTTACTATAAAGTGTTGATAAGTATTTCGTCATGGAAAGCAAAATCGAGTTATTTTGTATTTTAGTAATTTTGATCAGTAATGTGTCGTTAGTATCTTGTAAGAATGCCATAGTGATGAATTAACTAATAACGTTCATTTATTGAATGTCATTTTGATGAATTCACCAAAAAAAGTTTTATTTGTAGGTAGAGAGATTGTGCTGGTCATTTATCTCGATTTATTATGTACTGATTCATTTCATCAGTTTTTTTCTCTTTTCCCCTTTTACATTTTTTTCTTTTGTTTTAATCATTCCATTTTCTCACTATCAATACTTTTATTTATTTTTTTAAACTGCCTCAATGAATTATTAATTCATTCTGCACCTAATAGCTTGTTATTCCAGCAGTTTTTCTTTTCTTCTTGTTTATCACTAGAATCTTAATTATTCTATTTTTTGGTTCATTTATTTATTTGTTAAATATGTAACTTATTTGATTTCTACTTGTAATTTCTTCTTGTATTTATAATTTTGATTTTTTTTGCATTTATTTATTTTTTCACTTTGCATATTTATATTGTTCTGTATTTTGCTGGTGATGTGGTCAAGTGGTTGAGTGGACATTACTGTTCAAACTTCGCCACGTCATTGAAATAAAGAAGTCATTCTATTTATTCTATTCTAAAGTTTCATTAGGTCTAGTAGATCTAGTAATAGGTTACATGTCACACTTACTGGTAGGTTCCACCTCGCCATTGTGTACCTATATTACTAGTTTTTCAATATCAACTGTATCAATTAATCAATAAAACATTTGTAGTAGATTAGGTGATGTATAAGATTGTTTCAACCAATATGAGCCGAATTAATTCATCAGTAATGACATTGTCAGGGCAATCGACGAGCGTTCTGCGAGAGTGCGAGAGCATATTGAGTCGAGAGTGTCCTCTGGCTGAGCATTGAGCAAACCCTTCACTTTAGCAGACCGCTCACCAACTGCACTGACAGTTCTGAGCATTAATAAAAGTCATTCATCAACTGCCATTTTTTTGGCATGAGCTATATTAAAATCTCTAATAAGCTCGAAATATTTGGTTGAAATGTATTTTAGAAGGATCTTAATACTGTATATTTTACTAAAATATATATTTTTTATTTCACAGGTCTAAAAATCAAGGTATTTCACCAAAGAGGCTGCAATTGAAAAAATAATATATAGATTAATTATTTATACTATTGGTTTGTCTTCCTCAATTATCATACTGTATTAATATTCTATGTTTTTTTTAATAAATAATGATGGATCATTTATAGTATTTTTTCCTATTCATGTTTCCAAAATAAAGAATTTTCAAGTTCAAAGAGTGGACTTGATCATTTAATTTGAAGAGCTGAGAACTTTATTATTCAGACAGTATGTATATCAGTTGAGAATATTATATAGCATTTATCTTTTCTTATTGAGTTTATTAATTGATTGATCTTATAATTAATTATTATTGGTTCTTCTGAAATTTTCACTGATGATGAATACCTGTTTATCATTCATTAGAAGCAAATAATTTACTCTTTTTGAACTTGAAAAATCTTTATCAAATATAATTCATGAAATAATTTATATATCATACTAGCTGTTTCTGGCAGAATTGTCTAGAAAATGTTCATTTCTTCCCTGTTCGTCAAGTGTTGGGATTTAATTCAGTCTTTCATATGTAATGTAATTCTTTGTACCTCACTTGAATTGCAGTTTTCTGAATTTTTGAAGCATGCATGTGTCACATCTTGCTACTTTATCAACTGCTAGCTAAATAGCTGATAGAAAATAGCAATATGTGACAAAGGCAGTAGCATCTATTGAAGTAGCTTGTTGTGACACAGGCTTCAGGAAGGACAGGTTGCCCTAGAATATTTTGGAACCCACAATCCAAGCTGGGTACAAAAAGTTTGAATTTAGTCTAAAAACTTGGTAAACAGAGAATAGTTCAATTATTTTTTATACAGATTTCCATCAACCGCAAAGCTCCAGTGAAGATTAGAAAGTCGCCTTAGCTAAGGCTATAAATGAAAACAATTAATTTGGTCATTATACCGTTTATGAAATACAGACATTTGCGTAAATATTTTATCATGATCAGATACTCTGTTTTTAAATAGCATTACATCCCCTTTTGGATTGGGAATTATATTACGGTATTCTATTTTTCAGTAGGCCTATCCATTATAATATTGAAATCTGTAGGCTACAATAATTCTAGAAAAAAGTAGATTATAGTTTGATAAAATAATGATAGGCATAATTGCTCTTATTTGGCCGAGAAAAAGCACAAAATTAGGCTACATAAAATTTACCAATTTTGCACAAAGTCTAGCAATCCTGAGAACAGTCAGATGTACATACTTAAATCGATCATCATTGCTGAGAACTTGTCAAAGCCAGAAGTGATTGAAGGAAATGAATGGGCTACGGTACTTGCTTCGGTGAGCTAATTAGAGAAAAGAGGCGAAGGAGGAGGTTTTGGAGGAGTCTTTCGCTCCTCACTCTCAGGCATTTCCCGATATGAGGAACCTTCAAAATTCAAGATTGGAATACACAAGAAGTATATGGATGGATGCATACAAGCTATTAATCATAATATAATTATCAAGCTATAATTTATACAGGTTTTCTGGATCCAAAATAATTCCTTTATAATTTGAAAAAAATTAATATTTTGCTTTTGAAATCAATTAATTGCGATTTAAAAAGTTGAAATAATTATTATGCTCATAGTAACAAAATATTGATATAATATATTTCAATAAATGTAGATCTCAGTAGCCTACCCTTTTTTAAAATAAAATTTTTTTAAAGGGTACCCACTGAGATCTACATTAATTATTGAGAAATTTTATTAGTACAGTAGCCCTAAGAAAAAGGAATTATAGATGTAATACCGTATATTTATATTTGAAATGATTTATTCATCATGAATGCAGCCATTGTTATGTTGCCAATTCTATTATTTTTTCGCATATTAAGTTGAAATTATGTATATTCACTTATGAAAATAATAATTGAAAACCATAAGTAAACTTATTTGCGGTTTAGCTATTTACCTATAAAAGCTATATTAAATCAATTATAAGATAAAACCGGTAGACTCCATTTTTGTAATAATAGATTAAGGTATAGATAAATTAATAACATCCTTTAAAATCTCTCAAGAAAAAAAACGAATGCCAGTTTTAAATGAACTAGTTTTTTCACATTCTTGAAAATGTTTCAACTCTGGTGATGAATTATTGTCTTAACTCTTAGCAAGTCACCGCTTGAAAAATTTTTACTGATTTGATAAATTTACAAGTTTAGACGAATTAAGCTTCAAAACCAAGCAGAGAAGTACAAAAATGATTTTGGCATCATCCTTCAAATATTTATTGAATCAATAGTTATTGAAAACAATTAATAATAAGGAAATAGGATATTTTAATTCTTTTAAAAGAATTTTCTGTACTATCATTATTTGAAAATTTTGAGGAATTCGCGCGCTAAACGTTTATTGGACAGTTACAGTGAAAGAATCAAGAGGAGCTGCATGCTTTTGGTGCTACCATTCCGTCAGGAGCGTTTAAAGCGGCCTACGTCATCAATCAGCTGTGCAACCGTCATTTGTCGGCTGCAATGCTTTGTTTACAAGTGCGACCAAAAAGACCCAGCTTTGTTTACTAGTGCGACCAACCGGTACGGCGACCAAAACGTGTTCTCCCATCGGTGTTTCTTGTTTTTTGGAGCAGTGGACTGGATTCACGGATTGTCTGCATGTCTCGTCTGCTCGTCTATTCTTGTTTTTCCGGTATTTGTATTTTTAATCTTTTCAAGCGTTCTATAATTCCTCTTGAATATACACTCTAAAATATTATAGACAGGAAGTGATGTGCTATTCTATTCATTGCTCTTGATATTCAAAGTGTTAACTTGACTTGTTCTGTGTTGTAACCTATAAACTGTGCAATATTCCTTCGATGCCAGAGTTGGTGCCAGATGAATTATTGGAATCTAACATTACCATGGACAATGTAAAAAGAGGTAGTTGTGGCTTTTATCCGAGTAGTCAAATAGTTAACAACGGAAATGAAACATTTGATTTGCCGTTCGTTTCAGTGCCAGAGAAAATAGTGATATGTATTGACATTGCAGAAGATCCTAAACTAGAACCATACCTAAGGTCGGACAACACCACCTGCAGACCATTTGATGTTCTAAAAAAAGCATTGGAACTTTTTGCCATCAATAAACTTTGCTTGAACCAGGATCATCAACTAGCTTTCGTCACAGTAGAGCCAGGTGGATTCAAGTGGATTTCAGACTTCACTAGTAATCTGCATGAAATTAGAAATGCTATTGACTCTCTGAATCCTGTAGAACAGATCAGACCGGATCATTGTCACTTCACTCCTGTTTTTAAAGAAGTGAAATCCAAAGTAGGAACTCTGCCCATCAAGGAAAACAATCATGACCTTCCAAAGCATATTATTCGATTTCTTATAATTTACAACTCTTCAATGAATAAACCAAGGTTGAATAAAAATGAGGAGAGCTACAAGACACTGATTTCATCAGATAGTTTTTTCATAGATTTACTGTATTTACATGATCCTGTTTGCACAGAAAACCACCCTCAAGAAATTTACAATGCTTTGCTGAGTTTCATGAAGAGAGGCTCATATTTCAATGAAGAATCCAGGAAAGTTACAAAAGTTTTTAATGCTTTCTCTAGATACCTTGCTCATCCATTCCAACGAACGTACAATGCAATCGAACATCAAATCATGGAATCATTTGACAATAATTGAGGTATTCAATTCGGAATTGAACTATTCTCGTCGTTCAAACTCAATAGACCCTTGAAATAACTTCTCAATGATATAAACAACCTATTGTATTTCCATTTGACTGAATTGTGAGTTTGGAGGCTTCAATAATGATATTTGAAGGCTTGCCGATACCTGCAGAAGTTGAGAACGCACTTTTTATCATGTATATAACAATACTTTTCAACTTTTGCCTATTTGTAAGAGATCCTGTTTTCCAGTATTTGATTCCAATTTGTCTAATTTTAATCAGTAATTATCTAGACATACCCTCTTGGATAACTTTTTTCATGATAATTCGATGTTCTTTGTTTTCTGAAGAGCCTTTCAATTTCATTCAAATTCCAGGTCTACCTTAGGTCTATCATGAGGTAACTTGCTGATTCTTGAAACTTTGAAGTACCAAACCGCATAAATTTTGATTATCAAATGAGTCAATCTTACCTGGCTAACATGGAAAAGGACTAACATCGTTTCCAACTTGTTTCTCATGAATTTTATTGTTTGTTTCCTCTTACCCCGCATAATTTGAATATTTCATACTTAGTCAGTACCTCAATGACTAGTATTTGTAATCTTAATAAATGTAAACCAGGTTAACCGGACGGACCTAATTTCTTATAAGTTCAAGTTGAATCATATTCTAGGCCTGAAAGAAAACTTTAATCACTCATTAATCATCTTCTTCAATAGAATGTTGTAACTTACTGGTAGTTATTTAGTTTCAATTAATTTGGCCTGTTATTTTTGTTGCCTCTCATTAATATTTCCAAAATTCATGATGAACCTTCTTTATTTCAGCTATTGTTTCAATAAAATGTGAAATTTAATTTGCAATAAGTTAATGATTCTCATCCTCATTTTATATTATAAGTTGATGCACATACTTATAAGTTACTTGAGAACTACTGTACTTTAAAAGAGTGTGGCCTACGCCAAAAATTAGGTGGTTTCCTATGTCTCTTGTTTATGATGTAACGCAAACATTGCATATCTTATGATTTTGAAAACATCATCCAGGCCAAGCTAAATGATAACTTTAATTGTCAACCGCCAAACTCTGTGGCGTCAATTGTACCTTGAACCAATTATAGACGATTAAAAGGTAGAAGTATAGAGATCTTCAGATTCCCAATCTGAATTGACTCACTCGTGTTATTCTGATATTGGGATCGTTGAAATTTTGTGTTGTTCATTAGAAGAATATTTTCCATTTCAGGGGTGGTGTCACACCACTGGCGGCTCGTGCCCACGAAAAAGGTGAAGTAAAAGATACGAGCATTCCGCCTGTTTTGTGGGCACAAGCCGCCAGTGTGTTACACCCGGCCGGAAACGAACGCACAAAATTACTTGAATAAGTGAGAAGTCTTTGGGACATTTGTGAGACCTTGTCACACCAGACCATAGAGGTAACCTGCTTGCACCAAACCCATCCGTATG
This sequence comes from Sogatella furcifera, assembly GCA_017141385.1. NCBI lineage: Eukaryota > Metazoa > Arthropoda > Insecta > Hemiptera > Delphacidae > Sogatella > Sogatella furcifera. The sequence goes on from CM029555.1 coordinate 16,531,134, forward strand.
TGCGAAGTGCATTTTTTGTCCGTTTGTGTTGTGACTTGTTGTATCCGGCCGGTTGTGACATCACCTTAAAACTATATCGAGTACGATATTCCTGTCAATATGTTATTAACTTACCATTCATTGTTATCAGAATGAATAATTATTGTCATGTAAATCAAGTGCTGCTTCTCCATAATATAAGATATTATAATGATTGAATAATATCTTCAGTTCTTATTAACTGAGATTGATGCTTTGTCTTTCCTATCGAGTTTACTCAGTAATGATTTAAATCAGTAATGCTTTGATTTAAATTTTTTTATTTACAATACTTATTTTTCACTCGAAAATGGAAATGTCACAAACTGTTCATATTATTTTGTTTCCCTAAATCTCTTTTCTCTCTGTACTTATACATCTATTACTCCTGTTTGCTATCATTAAAATGGGTTTCAGCTTAAATTAATTTATTCTCAGTAATTGGGGATTCAGTAGTAACGCCATAAATTTACTGTCATATAATTGAATATTTTGAATGAATAGCCTCAGAACACTATTATTACAAAGTTGATTGACACAATTTCATAAAATTATTTCCTTTAATTTTGTCTATCGAAAGTTTATCAAAATATAAGAGTCAACTACTAGCAAAAAACTGAATTTTAATATTATAATATACAATATTAACTTAATGATTGTAATCTTTTGGTGTTATATTTTTGAGTTGTCAACAAAGTAAAGTACCTATTTGAATTTCTAATGCTTGTAACCTCTCCAAAAATTTTCTAAGAGTATGTCCCACGCTGTATACATTAAATGTTCATAAATAGGCCTATATATAAATTGTCATAACTGTTGAATAAAGTTGTCTATTGATATGAATTTGGATTCTTCATGTGAAACCTATTTCTTGACGTAAATTTATCCAAATATAGTCAGTCCAACCAGAAAAGTTGTTTGAAACTGGCCTTTCAACTATATTTCAACTTTTGTTGGATTTTCTTCTTTTCGTTAAAAGTGAGAAGTAGTATTTGGCCCTTTACCGAACAGCAGAATCATGCATAATTATATTTATGACATAATATTTACCGATAAGAATAATGTAATTTTCATCAATCTCTGGGAGCAAATAGCGTCGTTTTATTATAAGGACATTATATTAATTTCCTATAAGTTATAACTTACACATAGGTAGGAAAGACAATTTAATCTCAATAATCAAAATTCGATACATTATAGGCCTACGGTACTCAATTAAAAAAACTACTCTTTTTTCAATAATATTATAATTGAAAAAAAAGTTTAAAGTAGAGCGCCTGGAGGATTGAATTCTCTTTCCAATGACACATGGAACATGAACTCATTTCTGTCAATAAAAAACATCGCTTTGTGCTCTAATAGACTGATAAAATTCCTATATTATTCTTATGGGATATGATTCAGTCTGCTGTTCGGCAAATGGCCGACTATCTACTACCGTACTGCCCACTCCTTCATTCAATTTGTTATGATAATAATAGTTGTGTTGAAATTGAACACAATACATATTATTGTAGGCATATCAATATTTGAATGATATGATGATGATGTGTAGAGTAAGGATTATGGGACTGTATAATGATTGTTATATTATTAAAAATAATTATTAGTTCAGTAGTTTTACTGTACGGTGACTTGGTAACAATCAAGTCCATTTTTTTGCAGCCAATTGTAGTTTTACTGTAACTTGGTAACTATCAAATTGCATGAATACAGTATTATTTTGTCTTGTTCTAAATATCAAAATTTTCTGTTGACAGAATCGAAAGCATTAGGTGGTAATCAATTTCAAGAAAAGGAAAAATATTTGTGTCACTGCTGTTTCGCTTTCAGTGCACTGAAAAGAAAATCCCACCGTTTACATTTGAGTCCGTGCATCGAGGATATAGGATAAACAAATTGTGCAACACCACAATAATGTGAGTGCTTTTCATTCCAAATAATATTATTTACAATACCAGTCTCCATAGTCGTAGCCTACTACATCATCGTCATCGAAATTATTCTACTTTGATGAAAATTAATATTTTCAAATATTGTCTAGGCGTACAGCCTAATTTTTATACCTAATACCGGTTTAATAGACATGAAAATATTGATTTCCATAATGTCCATGATATTTTTGAACATAAATTCATGTAACTTATCTATCTAGAATTGATAATATTTAAAAAGTTACTATCATTGTCAACTCTCATGGAGAGGGCAGATCACGGCAGAATTTCTTGGACCAGTTCCATGAGATTTAGGATACCTGTAATACAGGAAAGATGGACGCACATAATACTTGGAAACTATAGGGTATAACTGTCTAAGGAAAATTGTGCGGCTTCCTGTTTCATTCTTCCTGTTTTACAAGACGTCCAAAATATCATGGAATTGATCATAGCAGTGAGAATCAGTAAGAGTAGCCTGGGGTCTGTTTTTGAGATTCAAAAGTCAGGAATAAGTTTGAATAAGTCAGGTAATTTCAGGAATAAGTTGGTTGCACACTGGACTTGTGAATTTATTGCAACGCTCCTTCCTTTATTACAGGATTTATAAAAATCAATGGAGCAGACCCCTGATTCTTGATATCGTAGTGAATGCTTAATTTCTATTCATTGATTATTATGATATTTAATTTACAGTTAGCTAGTGGTCCCTTGACAAAAATGCATTACGATGGTAAGTATTTTTGTCAAGTGACTTGTGGCCTCTCTGTAATTTTTTCTGCTCTCACAGCTTATTCAGAACTCATGTTCAAAAACCATGATATTTTCAGCTTTTTCCAATATATTAAAACGTGTGTTGGAATAGATTTCTTGCTAAATGTTGTAGATTATGCTAAGACATCCTTGCTCTAAGAAGACCTTTTTGATTATTTAAATATGAGTCATATTCGTCTGAGAAGAAATATTCTTCTATTATATATATTACAATCATACCTAATAGTCCTCCACATTCAAGAATCTCCGCGTGCATTATCCTTATTTAACAATAAATTATTTATTGCTTATAATTTAGGAGAATTAAGAATACAGCTTGGAGGTTCACAAATTGAGAGCATAATCGATTTGTCTTCTAAATATTTTAGGGTGAAATAATGAACATTTATCTAAAAATGACTTTATTGCTAGTGAATAGAAAAATTATAAACAATATTTTTTTCAAAAAAAGATAATGAACAAGATAGTACAAGCTCATCTATTTACAACAAAGATAATCAGTTATTTACATTTTACAATTCTCAGAAACTTCATGAAATTTTTCAAAACATCATATTGAATTAGGATTTTTTCCCTAATCAATAACAATATTCAATTGTTTTTCGATTAAGATATCGATGTAATCTATATGATATCGCTCACAGTTTTGTCGCTTATGAGTTCCTTTATTATTTTAAAGACGAGATTATTGGTTTCTCATTTTTTAAATATATTTCAATCAAATATAAATCAGGTACATTGATTTTTACAGACTGTTTACAAAGTTTATACACATTAGTGTATTGGCCTGCACTAAAATCTCTCAACAAAATTTCATTCAAACAATATCGTACTCGAGTGAACCTAAATTTTCAACATTTTCATAATGCCTGTTCTTTGAAACGTGCTTGAATTGAGAACGTTCGTTTGAAAAAATTATTCTGAATAAAGTTTGAATCACAAAAAGTCGTATCAATGGATGTACCAATAATATCATTATTCTTCATAGAGTAATAAAATCACTAATTCACTAAATTCAATTCAATTGTTCGATTTCAACTTCCAAATTGGAAATATTATTATTCTAGAATCATGCCTCTCCTTTAGGGGAGAGTGGAGTACATAGATTTTCTCAAGTCATGGATATAAAGTAAAGGGTAATTTGATATTAAAAATATAGAATTTAATTTCATGGACCTCTTTCAAACTGAAAGTGGAGAATTATTTATTCAATTCATTAATATTTCAGAATAATGTGGTTTCTTTTCGATCGCCATTTTTCAATCAATTAACTAGTTCTGAATGCATCGCTAATAATATTATTGTTGAATTGGATATCAATGCAGAGTAGAACGGTTTCTTGATTTTTCGTTTAATTTTGATATAATTATACAAATTTCTATTCTATCGGTACACTGATGATCTGAAGAATATCACAATTAGCAATACAAATTTTCCTAATTAATGGTATCACGATAATGATAATAATAATAACTGACTTCACAGTGATCAAAAAACAGTCAATTGCAACTTTTATCGGAGATGAACACAACAGCACTCTTGAATAATTATATTAATGAGTTTTCATGAGCATTTTGTTAGCATTGAGTGCCTAAGAAGCCACCTGATGCTTAATTTTCTCCATGATATTCAGGAGATGGACTGTTCCATGGATACTCTTATATATAGGTATAAGTTTTGTGATTGAAAAAGGCTGATACACACTGGACATGAATAAACTGTGTTATAGCTACCTTTAATATCTATTCAAGGTAGTTATGACTGTGTTTAATGCAAATAGATGCAAAATTTAGTGTAGTGTATGCCTTTTTTCTGTATCACATGACTTGATTTGAATTTAATGCGACAGTATCCAGTGTGGATCAATAGAGGGTATCAGTATGTCCATGCTCTGAACCTATATGCGACTTGTGAGTGCTGTCTGTAGAAGCACCTGACCAGGAGAATGAAGGAGGTCTCAAAGGTCGACCATCAGCATGTCTTCCAGCCAAGCCACGGATAACCTTATCAGTGCAAGTGAAGGCTAAGAAGATGAACAGACCCTGGAGAGTGTTGAGGGCAATGAATGCATACCAGAGACCCTCTATATCCAATGTTCCTGCTATGAGACCAATTGTCCAAGTGATTCCCATCACAAGAGCTAAGCGCACATAAAGCCTGAAGTCACGCTGAGTCCCTGAGCTGGCTGTAAAGCGAGTGGTCGATGTTGTTGAATAGATCATATGTGCAGAACTAGCAAAAAATACAATATTCAACAACATTACAACTCCTATAGGCAGGGCAAAAAACACAAGTAGCGCTTTTCTTTGACCAAACCAGCATGAATGAACACCAAATTCAGGCCTGAAATCTCTAGCCAATGCATCTTTGGGTGCTGAATCAATCAGAATTGCAGAAACAAGTATAATTGCAGGTGCCGTCCAACTCCACAAAGAGTATAGAGTGAATTTTCTCCACTGTTTCCCTGATGACACCCTTAGTTCAGCTGTTGCCAGGCGCAGAGTTCTCCAAACATCAAAAGACATAGTCAACATCCAGGGAGAACGATGCCAGGAAACTGTAGTACATAACCAAGGCATTGATGTAGCAAGGATAATCCACAAGCAGCTGTCCAGCCATGAAAGTTGAATATGCAACCAAAAGTGACAAACATAGACAAGCTAAATTCTTTCCAGATAAATTTCTCAATTCAGGCAAAAGCATGAATGCAGTCAAATGTAACAGCAGGAATATTATTGAAACTCCCAATCCAGCAAATGTGATGTAACCCATATAAGGTCCAAACTTGTCAACTAATCTTGTTCCAAAGTCATCATTGATGCACAACTCCATGGACCCATCTTTTCTCACAACAAAACTGTCTGCACTATAAGTTTGCCCATAAGCTGGTACAAACACATTAGAGTGATTCCTGTCTAGAATGTATTCATTTTTATCTAATAATATTTTCAAACATTCACTATCATGATGAGAATCACCAGACTGTAGAAATTCAACACTATTGATAGAGTCATTGAACAAGTATGATGTACTATTGAATCGATTGTTTTCATCTCTATTAATTATCAGAACAGTGGTGTTCTCGTTTAGATCTGGGGATGAATACTTTTCTCTAATATTGTTTGCAATATCATTGAGTATTTCACGGCATTTTCTGAAAAAAGGATCAAACACTTGATTGTCATTGCATGGTCGTTTCTTTCCAACAGCTGTTCTACCACCTGTTAGGTCAAATAGAACAGTGAATGCTACAGGACTGAAATCTTTGTTATAAATGTCTCTGAAAGATATCCTGTTGCACTGTAGGTACTGGAGTGGTACATTGTTGCACACTGCACAATGTGGATTTCTGAAGCCATAGTTTCCTTCATATACTAGAGAGGTGTATGCTTCACAGCGGTTGCGCACTTCAACGTTTGTCCAGTTGATTGCGCAGGATTTGATGGTGTTGGCTTGGCATCTACGGATTTTGTTGGAAGATGATTCAGGGATGACTGGATCTATTGAACATGGGTGGAACTTTTTGTCTTCGGTTAGTAGTCCCCATGAGTCTTTTTCATCATCAAAGTAAAGATGTTGGGAGACTTTGTCACGCGTGTAGTTGTGGGTGTATCCAAGTGAGATGCATTCGAGGCGGGGTTTCCAGAGGTCGATGGTCGACTCGCCGTGGCAGAGGGCGCAGTAGGAGTTTCGGTAGGTGAGGCCGGTGTCGGGTGACGTCACTGGCAGTAGAGCCAGTGGGTCGGTGGGGTCTTGTTGGCCGCCGGGCTCGCATAGCGCCCTCACCGCCTTGTTCTCCCAGCTCGGCGGGCATCCAGTCTTCATGTAGATGCCGCCGAATTGACGCAGCTCTACGCAGCTGAATGAGGTGAGTGCTCGACGCTGTTCGGCCAACTCGAAGTGCCTGGAGTCGAGGCAGCAGTCGCCGTACCTGGCGCAGAGTGGGTCGCACATGCAGTTGCGGTCACGCCAGTCGAGGCCGGCATCCTCCTCCCAACTCTCACAGCTTGCCTTGCCATCGCAAGTTCTGAAAAAATTAAATAAAAACATTATTCACTCTATTACATTGAGGAATTCACTTTATTAAGGGCCGGTTTCTCCAAAAACGTTAATCTGAATTTTGGATTAAACCATCAGCTGGCTCAATTGAAACACAAGTTAATAGAAGTGACCATACACTGACAGCTGATAGTTTAAACTAAAATTTCAGTTAAACGTATTTGGAGGAACCAGAGCCCTCAATGTTACTATTAAATGAAAATTATTGTCAGTAACTATAATATGAACAACTGTTTTGGTTTGATTAGAATTGAGAGAAACAATGAATAACATGGAGAGCAAATTAAAAAATCGTATTTCATTATTCCATATTGGAATTGAATAACTTTGCAATAAAATTTCCACCAATCATTTTATAAATATGCTACAATATTATTCAACTATACAATGATGTCGGAGACTGGAGAATTGGTAGAAAATGTAAATTAATAAGTGATGGACCTGAATCACATACTGAATTTAATTAAATTCACTTTGATTAGGAATAAGTAAATTCTATTAATGCATTTTTTATATTATTGTAGCAACTTATCAACTGATGCCTTAATAATTTATATGAAGTAAAACTTCAAGCTTTTAGGCCCTATCGCATTATTAGTACCTAGCGAGATTGGAGATTTATCAAAAACCTGATCACTAATATTCACAATAATGTAACTTACAATAGTTTTTATGAAATTCTTAATGCATTTAAATAATTATTATAACATGATAGATGGATAGATGTTACGGTATATAAGGTATTCATCAAATGACTTGAGTTACCTACTGAATGAGATAGGTATTAATAGAATTGATTTTAATAGATTCCAAACTAGGCTTATTCTTTTGAGTGTTGAATAATAATAAGAAGTATAAGTTAAGTAATATGGAAAATGATTTCTGTTCAATTATTTAAAGTTTTGAAATGCATTAAAACAGTGAATATTTTATTTATACTATTGATTATATACTTGGACGAAAAACTAGAATGGTTTATGGTACAAAGTAAACACAGTACCTAGTGATGTGGGTCGGGTAAATACCCAGCGGGTAGGTAAATATAAATTGGGTATTTACCCGGGTATTTACCCGAGGCCCAGGTAAATACCCAAAAACTGGGTATTTATCATTTTTATTGAATTTAAAAAAGATTTAGTTGTCTTTTTGCATTCAAACGCCTTCATTGATAGTGAAATGATGACAAAATGCAAACAAAAATGTTTTATATAGTGACAAATAGCATTTAACTTCCGAGCATCATTGACATAAATACCCGGGTACTGGGTATTTATGATTTCATTTGTATCTGTGTTGTTGAATCTTATTGAAAATTACAAGAATTTTTTTTGTTAATAACTATTATTTAGCGTTGAAAGAGAGGGGAATTTGACCTAGTATGTATCACTATTCACTTGCAATCCATTTTCTAGGGAAAAAACATAATAAAAAGAAATAACAATAGAAGCATGTTCACTATTTTTCTAATGTGGTGCTGTCAAGATTTCATTGATAAAGATTGACTTTTGCTTTTTTTTTCTGCGGATGATGCCCATATAAGTATTCAAATTTACTTGTGCATGGGTTATGGAGTGTGCAAGGGTGATTTATGAGGTGCATAAACGACCATGCCTCAGTTGGGATTCGAACCCACGACCGGGTAGCGCTAGCGGACTGAAGGTTGTAACGCCCCAGACCACTCGGCCAACTTCATTGACGATTTCATTGAGAAAGCTTCACATTATGCCATTGATACGAGCGAATCTGATTAAGGGTGGATGGTAGTGGACGGCCAACTGCCGAACGGCCAAATCATGCCCCATAAGAACAATGTAATTTTTATTAATCTTTTGGAGCAGATAGCGCCGTTATTTATGGACAAAATTACACGTGCTTTATGTGATTGGAAAAACATAAAACAGATTATTTACTCAGTTTTTTATTGAGATTTCTTTTATGGTACCGTTTAGTCTGTATAAACAAAGAAGACATTCTGGCAATAATGAGAAAATGACTCCAGCTCCAGAAATATCAGTTTAGATTATAAATTTGGTCTCAAATTTATAATTTTTAAACTAATATTTCTGGAGTCATTTTCTCATCTTGCCAGAATTTTTTCTTTACTTGGACAGACTATACTAAGTATTATTTAGGCTCAATATTTCCAAGAGAACAGAAAAGACCTACTTCATCAGGAGAATATTTAGCGAAATTTCAACGTGAGGATATTATTCAGGAATCTTTTTCATGGAAAGCCTACATCCAAGACACCTGAAAAACATTTCTTATAATCTAAAACTACACGTGCTCTATCCCAATCTACGCCAATAGCCCTCTCATTTTTAGAATGTTGATAAAATAAATTTCCCAATGAATTAATTTTATTTAAAGTTAAATGTTTGAATTCGATCCATTTTTATGTCCTTTATCAGCCTTGAAAAATATTTCAATATTATTTGTTTCCATCTACAGAATTCTAATTTATGATTCAATTAAAATTACAGATTTATTACAATTTCAAGTAGATAGCCTACATAAAAATATGCATAGAACTTCCATAGGTTTTTCTTGACACAAAAAAATCTCAAAAACATTTTCTAAGAGTTAGTCTCTCATTTTTTGTTTTTAAATAGCCTTAACATGCTTCGCGAGATTTTCAAGTTTGTAACTATTGGTTTTAATTTTCTTCTAATTTATTATTTTTATTTAGCCTATAGTTTAGAGTAGAAATACATACATAAAACTCCTGCAGAGTTTGTCTAATCTTATTCACCAAGTTTTTTTTCATGAAGAATCCTCTTCATTCGAAACTTCAAGTAATACTTAAAAAAAACTATATAAAGTCATTGAAAATAGCAAATAAGTTTTTATAATATTATAAAAATACTATTACTATGCCAATATATCATCAATACCAATAATAACATATTCAGAGGTACAAACATCAATGATTCAATAAATACCCAATATACCGGTATTTATGAATTTTGTATTTACCCAGGTAAATACCCTGGGTATTTACCCCGAGTTTTAAATACCCGGGTATTTTACATCACTAAGTCAGTACCTACTATGCAGAGATCATTTTTAACTTATGAGAAATATTACGAGACTAAGCTACTCCCTTTCTTAACAAACTCGTTGATATTGAATGTCGTTTATTTGATATTCCATAGGCTCAGAAAAGTATGAAATTTTTCAATAAAGTGTTATCACAATTATGCATTATTTGAATTAAATTAAAAATTCTTTTGGTTTAATTAGAATAGTAGAGAGAACCAATGGCTGATTAATAAATAAGGAGCAAATTAGAAAATTGGCTGTAATAGTTCTGATGATTTTTTTTTTTAAGATTACGTCTTGGGGACTCCATGAGGGAGTGTAAGACAAGTCAAAAACACCAGTAAATTACGTTTATATGTATAACTTACATATGAGTAAAGTATAATATTGTATATACCCTATGTAAAAAGGCAGTCCAGTTAATTTATGAAAATAAAAGTAGAATAATATGTAGGCTAGTCTGTTTACTTGATCATAAATGTCAAAATTCAAAGAGTTTAGGTGGATAGGAACTCTTGGATACTTTAAAATACTCCATTAACTAAGAATTTTTTAAGTTGATTCCTGAAAAACTGCATATTTTCTTGGAATTTTATAGAATTTGGTAGTTTATTATAATAAACCCTACCAATGTAGCTTGGCTTATTCTCAAATAATATGCTATTATGTCTTTGAAGATGATAGTCGGCTCTATTCCGTGTATTGTAGTCATGGATATTTAAATTTTGGCTTATGTTGCTCATTTTAACATATAGAATGGTTTCAAAAAGATATAAAGAAGGAACAGTCAGCAGACCAAGTCTTTTAAAGATAGGCCTGTATGACTCCAACCTGTCATTTATACCTTCCATACACCTGATAGCTTTTTTCTGTATTTTGAACACTCTATCCAGGTTTTGCTTTGATGTGTTTCCCCACACTAAAATAGCGTACCTCACATGAGACATTAAAATACCGTGGTAGGCTGTTAGAAGTAGTTTTTTATCTTTTAATTTAAAAAGTTGTCTAAGAACAAATACTTCAGAAGACATTTTGCTACAGATTTTGTCAATGTATGGTGTCCAAGTCAATCGTTTATCCAATAAAATTCCAAGGAATGCTACCTCTTCTTCTTGATCTACCTGGCAATCATTTATGAATACGTTTATAGCCCTATCCTCATTTGGATTATATTTACTCTTAAATTGCAGAGATTGGCATTTGATGCCACGAATTGGATGATGGATGATGAGATAAAAAAAGCTCCCCGCCTTGATTCCAAAAGTGATAATAGGTTGAAAAATGTTAATAAAATAAATATTATGGGCTTTCTCGGATGAAAAATGATAGCCTATCATACTGTATTGATTATTATTTCAAAATGATGTTCAACTACAACAATATTGTTGGAAATATTGTGATTCAAGTTCACAATCCATAATGCAGCGCCTAAAAAGGATATTAATAGTCTTTAACTGTGTAATAACGTTAAATGTTGTATTTATAAAATATATTTGACAAGAAATGCTTGAAAATGCCCATGCCCATGCCCATGAGCCCATTTATTTAAGAAAATTTGAACAATAATGGCTCAAAAACACACAAGGTCGATTACAATTATTCAATTTGACTTTATGAATAATTATTATTTTAATAGTCACCTATGTTTTGAAATCAAAAATTATGTTTTCAAATGAACTTTTAAAAGAACTGTAACTCATGTCTCCATTTATAGAAAATGAGGTTATCTGGCGAAGTGGAACAACCATTGGGTCTCCCACTATTAAAAGTCATACGCTAAATAATAATAATAATTATTATTCATCTAATTAATTTATTAGTTTTGGTAGGCTCCCTTCGTCGGATGAAAAGATAGTAGATAAGCTTAGAATAGTAAAAATATGCAAGCAAAATAGTCTGACCAAGCAAAGAAGACCTCTGGCAAGATGTGAAAATTACTCCAGCTTGGTAAATATATTTGTTCAAGAATTATAAATATGGTCTTATAATAGTAGATCAAATTTTTTCCTACAATTTGAGATCAAATTGATAATTTTTGAACCAATATTGACCGAGCTTGAGTCATTCTCCCATCTTTATGTTGCCAGAATGTCTTCTTTGCTTGGACTGACTATACTATACCGTAGGCTATTCGACATAAATATTATCTTCTTGATGAAGTTGACTTGAATTGAAGTTGACATCGACCTCGTTTGGTAGATCAGTAAAATTTTGAAATAGAACAAATTATCAAATAAGTTAGTATAAGCATTCATGCTTAGGTTTTAATCGATATTCATTATTAATATTGTAGGCCCTACTGCAAGGGAGGATTGAGCATGACTTTTTTTCTCTGGATGCTGAATAACACATCCAGAGGAGTTTATTTGCAGTGTAGGGCTACTTGTAGCGCGCTACTTTTTTCTAGTTTGTAGTGTAACGACGCTACTTTTTAAAAATAGTAGCGCGCTACATTTCAAGAGTAGTATGTAGCGTAAATCACGCTACTTTCCACGCTACTTATTACATCAACTCATTGTAATCGATAGTACCTACAATGATCGATAAAGCGATGCCACAAGCCAACCACGGCCACCAGTGGTCTGGTAGCACATAATTATTTAATAATCATAATTCATAATAATCTAGAATATAGTTATTTGCAAAATATTCCATCAATTGCACCTCTAAAATGACACACTTTTCAATAATTTAAGAAACAGAAGCTAAAAGGGAAATAGGTACATAATTTTCAAGGAAGTTTTTTGTTTGTTCTTGATTTGTGAATTGGTATGATATGAAAACGTTCAAATGGAATGATTTTGTAGTTCCATATTTCTCTATTACATTAAAAGGTGCATATAATTATAATTATTATACATTCTAAAATAGTGTTTCCTTAATCTCAGGGCTACTTTTATCACTGTTTTTATTTTAAATATTTATCAAAGTACCCTTTTTTAATTATTTTTCAATGCAGAAAAAAAAATTTAATTAGGGTACTTTGATAATAATAATTATTTAAAATAAAAAACAATTCTACAATAGTATGGTCTATATTCACATTGATATTATACAGAGTGTTTCAGAAGTAGTGTCGAGCATTTTAGGGCATTGTTCCTTGGTAGAAAACATACCTAAATATCATTTTCAAAATGTCCTCAATTTTGAAAGTCCTCAATTACTCACACAGCCGCCATTTTTGTTTTCTCATTTTCATCTAATCCTTCAATTTTATAATTCTGTAGCGGCCTTGAGAGGGTACTATGATGGACAATTACTATGTAAAATCAACCGAGAAATTTAATAGAACCATATAAAAATAAAACTTTGATGTTTATTCAGATAATTAGAAAAATAAGCCAAAAAACTACATTTTGCAACTTTAAAGGGATAGAAATAGGATATTTGATTGTTGACTAGAATTTTCGGTTATTTTATATTGTAGGAAATTCAATTCTGAATAAAAAATAATCAGTAACATTTTCGTCTAAAACTCACCCAAACCTCACAAATTAGGATTTGAAGAAGACAAAACAGCAATCTTTTCATACCTGCTTTTTTTGTCTGTTTTGTCTTCTTTAAATCCTGATTCGTGAGGTTTGGGTGCTATTGCAACAAATGAAAACTTTGTATCAAAATATACCTTACATAACTATATCCTCCCAAAAAGGAACCATTTGGTATTGTTTTAATATACGTATTGCTGGTAATATATTTGTGGTTCCTATTTCGACTTTGAGGCATCCAACTCATCAACAAGCTTGATCAAGTGGACTGGACTTCAAAATTTCATCATTAAGTTATCAAAGCCTAATTTGTCTAGAAAATTTATGTCAGCCTAGGGTCTCAGGAACAGTATTCAAGAGGTATAAGCAAATCCCAATTTTTTTAGTAAGTTTTTTATGTTAAAATATGCAATTTTTGGGTTTTTTGGGGGTGTAAGGATTTTCTAAAATCGCTGTAGCACAAAAAGTATTAATCAGAGGAGTGTTTAATTGCTCTCAAATGAAAGAGAAATGAATTTCGCCGAGAGGGATTTTGAAATACGAATGTACGGGTGCTCAATTCATAGTCACAAACTTTTTAAGTAAGAAAAATTTCAAATTCTCGATCCTATAAAAAAATTGCCAAATTTAAAAAAACATTGTATCTCAAAAACGGTTGATGATACAGAGTTGCGATTGGTCTTATTCTTCTCCAAATTTTATTCTACTACAAAAAAGGTCCTATAACATTTTCTCGTCCGACGCTTTGGTTCGGCCACAATTCACGAAAAAACAATTCCTAGTAGGTGAATTTTACGGGTTTTTCAAGATGGCGGCCGAAGCTCACAGGGGACTCTTGGGGACTTTTAGTATGTTATTCAGCGCCCTTTTCTGATCATATCTGCAAATTTTCAGCTGGGTCCTCCGACTTTTACTTTTTTTTCTTAATTTGACTTTTTGATTTTTCATTTTCGATTTTTCACATTCTGTTACGATCGGAGAATGACTCCAGCTAGATCAATATTGGTCCAAAACTTATGAATTTGGTCTCAAATTGTAGAGCGAAATGATAAATTTTGTCTCAAATTTAGACAAAATTTATCTTCTTTGTCTTTTTCCTTGAATTTCCTCTTTGCTCGGAGAGACAAGGTACTGACCTGTTGGCAAGTTCAAGGTCGAGATGACTGAGTGCCAGAGGAACAGCTGATCGGATACCGAGGATCAGCAAAAATAATTGCCCAAGCATCACGATTCTTCCATGCCTGCGAACACAAAATATGAATACTATTTATAATACTTTCAAAGTAGGAAGATATAAAAAATTCTTACGTGCCACGTTTACACGGAGTGTTAATAACGTATTATTATATAGACTTATATATTATATAACTTTTTAACTTATTATATAAAAGTTATTAGCAATTATATCTTGTAACGTGGCTTTAGATGGTTCAAATTAGTTCTATTTAGCCAAAAACAGTAGCCTACGATATGCCTATGCACAAGCTTACAGACAAAGTCAAAACACCAAGAGTACCTAAACAATGACAAAAACAATGTACAATGATAAATAAAATTAATATTGCTGAGGAAAAAACAATTTTACAAAATTGTTTTCCCTTACAATAGTTAATCAGTACCAATAATTACAAATTCATCTACCCCATAACAATAACCTTTTTTCGAGACAATGCACTAGCCACAGTGCCCATGATGTAGGTTCATCCCTCTTAAATAATAAATAGAATTAATTTTAGTGCAGTAGATACCTACTGTACTATTATAAAATTGCATCATTAGTGAGTAACATATTTCTTCTACTTGTATTATATTATTATTATCAATTATGAACAAGATTTTTTATTTTACCGAGTATAAGTGTATGTTTATTTCAAATTTACTTGAAGATATGAACATTTTTGCAGTGTTTTTACATTTGCAAAAAGTACGGAATATAATACCACTCACGCACATCAGATCCTCATTGAGTTTATTATGGGACAAACAAATCTCATAGAGTGAGAGTTTTAGTGAAAATTGATTTTCAAAGTAAGCCTTATTACAACCAAAAACAGTCATACAATTTATAGCTCTTGTATAGCTCAATTTATAGTTCCACGACTTGTCACTAAAACTATTAGGTGAAAAGAAATATATCTTCGATTATGAAAATATTATTATCTGTTATAATTATTGTAGCCTAATTTCTTTTGCGTCTGAAACGTGAGTGATTTCACTATGAAGTTCTTTTTTTTATTTTTTCAGTTGCATGTCATTTGACAATGATGGCATTGAGTTATAAGTTGTAATTAGACCAGACCTTGATTTATTATGGTTGATTTTCGCTTGAAATTAGTTGTTACATCATCACCTCTTCTCCTTTCCAGATTCAGAAGAATCAAATTAGAAAAAAGTATGACAAATCAAGCAAGACACTTGAATTTGTCAATAATTTGATGCAAAACATGACCCTCACAATCATAAAGTATAATGCAAAAAATAAAATAACTTATTTTTTCAAAATAACAGTGCTATTCATATATTCTTCAAGGTTTTATCAGTTGATTGTGTTCATCAAAGAAGAAGTAGCTTCCCAGATAACTAGTTGGTAATAATCATATAGTAAATACAAGGTGTATTATATTTATTATTTCTATGAATCTTAGTGAATCTAATGTAACGAAAATTTCATATAAATATGAGATTAATAATTTTATCAATTTTGGATTATAATTTTTTCACTGTGTGGGACTTCCACGACATGATTTCTTATGGTTGGGGGTAGGGTGTCTTATTAGAGTTGAACAGTAAGGTTTTCTGTTCAAGGTTTTAAAAAATAAGAAGTGTCATCTCATATTAGCATCACACAAAATAATAGCCTTCATTATTGTAGACATAAGACAGGATCAAAAGATGAGTCCCACTGATTTGTTAGCAAGTTTTTCGTTGTCCTGGTACGTGCTAACTCATTCAACCACGCGATGGAATGATTAGCGACAAGCTTATTATCTATGAAAGTACGTGATACCGCAGGATTAGACAAGTTGCTTCCTTAATAACTGATCAATCTTGTCACATCATTAGCTGTTAGTTCCTGTAGCCATCTTCGTGAACCGTGAGGGAAAGCCTACGTTTTGTTATAATCTGCGGGATGGCGCGATAAAGGCAGCGGGAAGGTCACGTGGCTGGTGCTTTTGGCGGGAACGTTGCTGATTGGCGTCTGTGTGCGACTTCCTTTCTGTGGCGTGTCAAGGCTGATCGTGGCTCAGTAGCTATAATCTGTCCAAACAAAGAAGACACTCTGGCAAGATGGGAAAATGACTCCAGCTCGGTCAATATTGGTTGAAAAATTATAAATGTGGTGTAAAATTGTAGAGTAGAATGTTTCCTACAATTTGAGGCCAAATTTATCATTTTTGAACTAATATCAACCGAGCTGGAGTCATTTTTCCATCTTGCCAGAATGTCTTCTTTGCTTGGACAGACTATAGCTACTGTTTAGCAACAAACTGTTGCATCTTATGACTGACACGAACAATTTTTCATCATTGATGGAATAATTAAGCTCAACTTGCTAAACGGTACAACACGACTAGCTAGCCGCTGAGTCACGGTTGCAACTAGAAAATAATTTATGCAGATTTGATAAGGGATGGGCGATGGGCGCTTATTGACAATTTTCCGAGATCAGGAATAGAAAAAGATGATTATAAACATAGTTTGGACTATGGAGAATGTATAATCAGATTACAGTATGAACTGATAAGTTTGGACCCTTAGTAGGTTCGCTTTGGTAGCCTGCGTAATAGAATAATGTAATACAGTTTATCAACTCCAATCGAACTTTAAAAAAGGAATTTTTATCCTCTCTACCTGCATCATACAATTGAACATTTTCTACTACAGCAATCTTGAGAAGTGAGCCCAAAACAATTTGATTATTCACATTCCTTGTGAATTTCTTACTCAAAAACAACTTTTATTCGATTTCTCATTCCAAATTTCATTTTGATAGTTTTGTGGTTTCAAATGAATTTATTAGAATATTCATAACAATAAGTGGTTAAAATAGTTTAAACCACTAGACTCCAGTCTAGTAAAGATATTATTGACACTGTATTGATGGAATCTTACCAACTATAAAATATGATTTTATTAGTAATTATGTGGTAGAGAACTTCTCGTTTTTCTCTTACAGGGAAAACCCTTTGAAGTTAGTGAAGCTCACGATTTAGTGGGAGAACCAAATGTCTGATATACAAATGACTATAGCAATAGAAACTATATATCTATAATCATAGAGACTGAGGTATAGGCCTACAATCTTTGTACCGATAATAGTAGTTGTTCTTCACATTACATCACATGCACTCAAATGTGTTACTTCCTGGGAAAACTAGGATCAAAGAGAAGTAAATTCCTGAACGAAATATAATAGGTAGACGGGCTTCACTCCACATACACAAGTCACACTCTGACAACCAGATTACAGCGTAACGTATCACATTCGCCTGTTAGTTACACGAATTATGATTAGAAATGTGGGCTACGTTGTTTTTATAGGAAGTGAGAAAAATACTCCACTATTAAAGAGGGTAGAAGGGTAAATGATGTGATTGAATGATATGAATAATAATATGATAAAACCTATATATCTTAGTAATCTATTACATAAGGTAAATTCAAGATAAATTCATAGTGATCTAAGGTAAATTTTTTAGATTGAGGTAATAATTTATCAGAAAATAACAAGATAAAAATATTCTATGATTAGCCCACGTGATTAGGCCAATAGTTTTGGATAATGATGAGTTTCAAAGCTATTGAGTTGATGATTGAGAATTGTTGCTAGACAAATAATTCTATGCATATTGATGGTTCTATAAAAGTGGTCTAGTTTGCATTGAGGCTTTTTCTATGCCAAAATCAGTCACATATTTCATAGAAATGGTAAAAGTCAACAACTAAAACTTCTGTTTCATCAAACTGCGCAGTTTCTGCATGAATTAGGCCTATCTCAATTTAAATGTATGTTTTCTATTTCTGCATAATTCGTGGAATTCGGTAGCACAAATTATGAGGAGAAATAATATAAAAATGGATTTTTCGACAAAGCCAAGCCATTAATAAACATCTTTTTTTAAAACATAAATATCCTAGCTCTCTATGTAAATACTCATACGGTGGACAATGTTACTCGATTATCACTCAAATAGTAATATAATGAAAATCCGAGAATTTTATTTGTAAGAAACAGTGTTTCAATACTAAAATAGTGGTTTATGCAACGGTTGTATAATGGGAGTCTTTAAAGCATGAGGTGAGATATGAGTTAGAGCAACGAGCAAAGCGAGCGTAGCGAGTGCTCTAAATATATGACAAGTGCTTTAAAGGCCTAATACAACCGTTGCATACACTATTTTATCCACGACAACCAGTGGAGTTATCAGTATCAGAACAGTTGGCTATATAGCTATAGACCACCAGTATCAAGTTATCTGTAAGTGTAAGTTAGTTACTATAAAAATCAACATACCTTATATTAAACTTTTTTTTCTTCATCCCACTTGAACTGTTGATGATAATTAACTTATAACTTGGTAAATATGTTAATAATAATATATCAGTCAGTGCCACAAAACACATTCGACAATCAACAAAATTATTGTGAGTACTGTTATAAAATTGAAAGTTATCAACATAATTATCAAGTTATAAGTTTATTAAACTATTTAAACTTTAGACTATTCAAATCAATTAATTATTCAAAGACATAGATTGAAATATTTACAAACAAATGCTGGTACTTGATTCCAGTTGCAGTTTTAGGTTAAAAAATGTGAACCCTGTTCACTTTTCATCAACTGGTTTCAAAACTAGGAATTTATCAAAAAACGGAATTTGGACGGTATCGAGAAGTTCCTTCTGTATCGAAAAACGTTCATTACGACACGGTCCTGAGATTCTGTTTCGAAATGGTAGTCATTTCAATTTCAATTGTAAAACTGAAATATGAATTTTTTGATATGCCCGTGGATAAAATTACTTGAAGAAAATTCTATCATCATAAAAAATTGTTTTTTCACAACAACCTTGCTACAAACCGACCAGTTAGTAGGCTAATGCTAATTGCTAATACTCTACTACTTCTATACTTTCATCCAGTATCCAATTGCCGATGAGTATTTTGGATATTCATTTTGTTCATTATTGTGGCTTTGAATATTTACTACCTTCGATTTTCTCACACGGAAAAACAAAACTAACTGTTGAAGAGAAACTCCCAAATGTCTCTTCACATCGCCTTGTACCTTGTTTCTCACTTGATCTAATGGCTACGCTCTCTTATTTTCTTTGGCTGTTATTTGATTCGGGAGTAACGGGAGTTACTCGCCAGTAAAAAGCAACTAACAACAGAATAATTGTGAGAAAAACTACTAGAAAAATATAACCAATAACCACTTTCACTCTCAAGGTAGTAGAACCGAAATTGGTATTACAGTACATCCTTATCCTTGTAGACTAGAAACTGCGTGTTTTTCTCGAAAATATTTGTGGAGCCATCCTCTTGTAGAAAGACGTTCCGAAGCCAGCGGTCAGTAGTATAAACAAAAAGTAGCATTCATTGTTCTTCTAATCAGTTACGTGTACCAAGCAGACGACGCTAAGATGATTTTCGCACACTTTCTCTTATTTAAAATCCATTGTTTGACAAATATAGGTACCTTGCCTATACATATTTGATGTTAAAAAAATCTTATGAGTGCGTGGTTACTTACTTGTTTCTCACTGTTTGGCTATTCCACGTTCATTTTCAAAAAGAGCTAGCGGTACGCAGCTCACTAATGACAAACATTCTATTGAGTTTTTCAAATGAGACTAATGAGGTTTGTTATTTTCTGTATAGACTTTGTATGTAGCCTATAGACTCTTTCCTTGAGAAAATTGTAAGCTCAGCTCTTCAATATAACTCGCTGATAGCTGATCACACTCTAATTCAATTTGGAGGATTGGCCAAGTTTTTATGGCATAGAAGTGAGTGGTGTTCTACAATCCAGACTTTGAATAATAGGCATACACTGTATAAAAATTATTCAAGACAATAGTTTTACTACAGGATACATAAAATGATAAGATTTATGAGAACTCTTTGGGTCTAC
Organism: Sogatella furcifera; assembly: GCA_017141385.1. Taxonomy (NCBI): domain Eukaryota; kingdom Metazoa; phylum Arthropoda; class Insecta; order Hemiptera; family Delphacidae; genus Sogatella; species Sogatella furcifera. The sequence goes on from CM029555.1 coordinate 16,551,588, forward strand.
AAGGATGGCAGCTCGTGCCCACGAAACAGGTGAAGTGCTCGTATCTTTTACTATACAGCACTTCACCTGTTTCGAGGGCACGAGCCGCCAGTGGGCTACATTCACTGTCAGTTCGACTATGACAGTCGAAAACTGTAAGTGGATGGGGAATCAGCGACAGTCCAAAGTAGCTGTAAACCAGCAGTTTGTTTCGATTCCTAGCTCTAATATTATTCCACTTATTTAATTGAGATTTGTTTTCCTTGAAATTATCCATATAAAATTATTTGTTCTCTATGACAACAGATGTTGCGAACTGAGTGCTTCAATAATAATCAGTTGTAGATAAGTGCCTCCCCTCGCCCACCCTCCTTTTCCTCCCCCTAGCAATCTACCAGCGCATTCGCAGTGGAGTCTTCATGCCATGTACTACTCATGTCGCCGAGCGCTCATTACGTTAACCCTCAGGTAATTAATTTTATTATTTATTTATCTAAACCTCACGTAAAGCCGCGGTCCTCCGTTCATTTAAAGTAAAAATCTCAATACCCAACAACAGAAATTCAAAACAATTTTGATTTTGATTAAGTTTCTATGCTTCAACATTCATCATATTCACGAAATAGCGTACATATATTTCTCTCGAATTACTTATTGCTTGATTTGAGAATGACAGTCTTTTCGTGATGGATTGATGATAAATCGATGATATCAGCAATAACAGAAAATATTTATTCACACAAAAACTTTGATTTCCTTTAGAATCTTGGTTGAATCTTCTCCCTTCCTTCATAGCTCATTATTTAGCTATAATAACTAGTTGAACTCGAGAATTCGTAAGCTGTTTCCCACGCCAATAAATAAGATAGACTCATTTGAAATAACTATTTGAAAAACAAAACTGTTGCTTTTAGTTTGAAGTGAGTTTAGATATTGTAATCATACAGACATTTTTCATAAAAGGCCATTATTATTGCTGGAATGCTCTTCAATTTTGACACAAAACTTAAGAAACCAGATTCACCTCACAATAAGCGTAACGAGTCATTTGGCATTTAATGCGAATAATCCCGTTTACTCATCAATTTGTATGACATTATTATTATCATTTTACAGGTTACAAAACAATTCTGGTACGAAAAGAGCCGAAACTCATTGTCATACTGTTAGTAAAAGTTCAACATCATTAATTAAGTATGAACTTTGTATAGTACATACTTTCTTTGATGACAGATTTAATGTTATTAATGGAATGCTTTCTCTTTCCATCTAGTGATCTAAGAATGGCACTTGGTAAATGTAACTCTTGAGTGTTTGAAACTCACCACACAATTGGCTCTCGACATTTAAAAGGACACACTGTATCTACAATAGGAGTGTTTGAGAGTACTATTGAATGTGAATGCACTGGGAAAGTAGGATACCAAAGAAGGAGAGCTTCCTCTATGTTTTCTACTGTACATCCGTTACAATAGATTAGGCAGTAGACTATCTTCAACTGTTTATTCGAATTGTAATTGATTGTCGGGAATGAAAGCATAATTATTAGAAGAGAGAATAGCACTTTTTTAGATTGTTTAGGTATTCTACTGTTTTGTACTTTTGTTTGGAAAAGTTAAGACCAATATTTTCACTATTGAACTTGTGCTGAAAAACCTTTTACAGCTAATCTAATACTTGAAAAAATTGAATAGCGACCAAAATAATACTCTCCAAGAATTGATGCAAAAAGTGAAAAATCTCAGTATAATGATGATTATTATAGCTTTTGTATTTTCAGTCCATTGAAGGGTTATTATGTATAAAGAGGTCGGATTAGCGGGAGTTTCGGGAGTAAAGTAATTAGCGGAAGTAAAGTCTCTTATAATATTTATATCTGTATTCGTTCACCGAGCGTTTTGAACAGAATTTTACGTTTTTTTGTACCCCGCTTGGATTGCTTCATCTCATTATTTCTCTTTCTAACACTGGAACACTGTTTTTCTTTATAAATTTTGAAGAACGCAATCCATGCTGAGTAGGTAACCTACAATAAATCATTAAAGCAACTGAAATATTCAATTGCTCCAAAATTTGGGATTATATCATAAGAACAAACACCTTGATGAATGATAAGAGAATGCATCGTGAGTACTTGGGTGGTTTCAAACTCGTCAATGTGAAAACTTTCCAACGTTCAGTTCTCTTGACAAGGGATCTTACCAATCAAAATAACAGATGAGAGACTACCTTTACATCGAAATACCAATAAGTCGACATTGACTCCCAAAACAGCTGACATTTAATGCAATCAAACCGGGATGCTACCTATTGATCGACTAACCCTTAAATCGACAACGAACTTCAGTCAGCTGACATTCAAGGTTATTTTACAGTCCATTTCATACCAGTGTGGCGAAAAAGTAATTATTTAATTAATCACTAATAATTAGTAGTAATTTTTATTGATTAAATGAGAATAAAAATATCATTTCTCCTGGGAAAAAACATCCAAAGACCGGTGTCTAGGTGGAATCACAGATACTAGAACACTCTATTCTAGTATCGGTGAGTTTTTTATATCGTGATCATCGATGTTTGAAAAACGATACATGGTTTTGATAACCATCTCCAAATACTCCAAATACTTGAAGAACACAGCGAGTATAGAATTGATGTAATTGTAAATGGTAGAAAAATGATAGTGGAATGAGAAGCTTTGAATGTATATGAGTATCGTCTATCGTGTCTCGTGTCAAAAACGTCCAAAGTTGAAACAAATCATTTTTGCAAGAGAATTAGAGGACAAGCAAGTTTTATGCTAATGCTAGATGACCGATTCGGAGGATGCTGTGATTCGATTGAAGCATGCACCGGAAGAAATTAACGGAGAGTTCAAAGATTCACTGCATTACAATGAGGCGTGTCGGTCGTGAGGTGATAATGGAGCGTTACATTGAGAAGCAAATGGTAAGTAATATAGTCTGTCCAAGCAGAGAAGACATTCTGGCAAGATGGGGAAATGACTCCAGGTCGGCCAATATTGATTCAAAAATAATACATCAGGTCTCAACTTGTAGATCAGATTGTTGCCTATAATTTGACAAAAAATTTATAATTTTTGAACCAATATTGACCGAGCAGGAGTCATCTTCCCATCTTGCCAGAGGTTCTTCTTTGCTTAGAGAAACTATACCTGATCAAAATACAGTAGATACAATCCTATCTACAGATATGAAACCTATTGCATCCATAGATATATTATTATTTATTACGACTATTATTCATCTGAGTAATTCTATCAATATGTCTATAATTGTACTCTAGTTGCCTAACCAAGCAAAGAAGACATTCTGTCAAGATGGAGAAAATGACTTCAGCTCCGTCAATATTGGTTCATAAGTTTTAAATTTGGTCTCAAATTGTATATCAGAATTTTTTCTACAATTTGAGAATAAATTTGAGATTTCTAAATCAATATTAACCGAGCTGAAGTCATTTTCCCATCTTGCCAGAATGTCTTCTTTTGCTTGGTGAGACTAGTACGCTGATCTTGACGGAAAGGTCGAGAACTAGGAAGAAAAATGGAAAGAAAGTGGCTGCACTTGTACTAGGCTATCAGTTCCTCAAAGACAACAAAAAGTATTGTCAAAACCAGAAACAATCATTCCAGTTGTTCAAACATGATCGGTTTGATGCTTATCTTTCAAGTGACCTGAACTGATCATTGGTCAGCGCTTGAGTTATTGGATGACTTTCTCTTGATTTTCAAGCAGCTTGCTGTATAGTTTTGATGGCAGGAATTGAAAATCAACCACGGTTGTTATAGGCTAATATACTCAACAGTTCTTTCCATTTTTGTGGGCTGGTCTCTTCAATACAGTTCCAAAAGTTTCAACAATCTTTTCAAAAACCAACTTTTGCATATGTACAGGCGTTGGAGCTCATAAAGGCTCCATAAGGATCACAATAATTGTTTTTATAAGAATTTAAGGAACTTCTTCTACGTCTTGGCCTTCTAGATAATAATCAAAATATAATCAAAAATAATATATACGGTATACTATTATTTCAATGTATTATTAATTATAAAATTATGTATATAGTTTCTCTCCAAATATATATAATGTATATGGTTTTGTATGGCAAATAAAGATTGATTGATTGAATCATCAAGTAAAACGTAGACAACTATTTCAGGAGCTATTTATTGATGAACAAATTGTCTAATTTGAAATACTATTGTTATTGAATGGAAAAATCTTGAATCTTTCTTGAAAAGATGAGTTTTCAGAAGTTTATGTAATTATTCTTCTTCAGGAATGTATTTTCAATGTTAACTCCTTGAATTAGTAGCTTAATTTGCCTGACCTTAAACCAAGAAAATCGAAGAAAATGATTAGTTTCTAGATTCCTATCTCATAATGATTATCATCAAAGATAAATCCTTTTCAAAAGGGCCAACTAGAATGTTTACTTGTCAATAATGTGAGATCATTGTATGAATATTAGGAATCCCTGACTAGGAAGCTCACAACATTTACAACCATCATTATCATTACTCCAATCTCTTTTTCACGCTTTCCTGTTCATGAGTACGGGAACGCAAGTTATCTAAAGTTTCGTTTGGAAAGCAATCACTCATTTTATTTATGTAACAACGTATGATCCAGGCTCAGGTACTCCTCAATAACAATATTCAAAGCAGAAGAATCGATCCCAACATTGATGAGATATGTAGGCGAGTTTAATTACCGTAACCTGAAAATGTGAAGCTTTCTCCGACCTGAACATTTCTTGTGCAAGTGGAAGTAGGATGTCAGATGTTAGCTTTTCCTTCCTGTTTGTTTCCATATTTTTAATTAGGCAACAAACCTTGCACTTTGCGTGTACTTGTGTATGATACCGAAACCTGTAATTATTCTGCTCTAGCGTCATTAAAGAGACTGCTAAAGATCTTATACACTGTGCAAGATTTAAAAATGACTTCAGCTCTCGGTCAATTTTGGTTCAAAAATTATCAATTTGGTCTCAAATTGTAGAAAACATTCTGATCTACAATTTTAAACCACATATATAATAATTTTTAAACCAATTTTCACCCAGCTGGAGTCATTTTCCCATCTTTCCTGAATGTCTTCTCGGCTTAGACAGACTGTAGTAAGTTGGTTATGGTACTCCGCAAAACACTTGTACAAAAAATATTTGAAATTTCTTCTCCCATCGAATCAAATCCCGCTTTGAAGTTTCTAACATTTCAATCACTTACTGGCAAATATCACAGGTTCATATTTATATCTATGGTGTGTAGGCTAATAGTACGAGAATTAATAAAAACCCTGTCCAATGTATAGAGTGACACAAAAAAACGGGAACACGTACGCGAATAAAGGAAATGTAATATTAGTTTTACTGAAAATGTGAAGTAGAATAGTTGCCATTTATAGTTGTAACAAAAAAAATGCCAATATTCATGGACAATGACTTTGAGATGGCGACCATTCAAACGTATTCATTCCTGGAGGCAAACAAAGATATTTCCATGTATGCATGGAATGTCGAAGCACTGTGTTTTACTTTTTCTTGTGGTGCCATTTGAAAAGTAAAGCATAGCCTACGCTTTACGCTCAAATATAATTATTGAGTTGAAAACAAGGATTAATGAATAAATAGCTGAAATTCGCATTGCAGTGATTCAACTTGCCGTGCAAAATCTCACTGTTCGCTTCCAGTAATCTATACATACGTTTGAATGGTCGTCATCTCAAGGACATTATCTACAAAAATTGGCATTTTTCATGTCACAACTATAAATGACAACTTCACATTTTCAGCAATAAAAGTGATGATTACATTTCCTTTATTCAAAGACGTGTTACTTCAAAAATTCCCGTTTTTTGTGTCACTCTGTATTTGACTTCATTCGAGAAAATTATTGGATTCTAATAGTAGATGAAGATCACTCCTCAGTCAAATTGCATTGATTCACACAGATCGATCGTAGTTATACGATATTATAGAATTATATCGTAGAATTCCAATATGTAATAACCATACAGACTTGAAGAAGGCCTGAGCTAGAACAGAACAGAAAGCTACACCACATTAAGGGACAATAATGTAGGCCTATGTTGAATAAATGTACAAAATATTGTCATAATCACAGATTTTAAAAAGACGATAAAAAAACGTAGGCATGTCTCTACCACATTACGTATGTCAAGAGTATGATCCCTCATACTTCCCAACTTGAATCATTTAGTTGTTAACTACATTGTATAGGGGATTTCAATCTCTTAAAATCAAGCATTTATATTTTCTTTATTAGCTATCCATTCTCTCCCATCCAGGCTTCCTTGAGTTTAGGAAAATTATCCAGTTTGTTCTCCAGTGATGAGTGTTCGACAGACTCGTTTCTGTTGATTTGAATAAAATCAAGTCGATTACAATAATTTATTATTATAACAAGAATTTCTATACCTTATCCAAATTGAACATTTTTCTTAGATGAAACAAATAATTGAAAGGAATAATACTTATGCCCGGTTTTTCCAAGCACACTCAAATTTGAGGGACCCTCTAGTTTACTACACCTCACTACATTTCCTATACCTATCATAGTGAATGTCAGCTGTTCATTGAAATTTGAGGGTCCCTCAACTTTGAATGTGCTTGGAAAAACCGGGCATGATTATCCTATATTTCAGAGTCTTATTTAGGTCACATTCCTAATAACCTGTGCATTGGTGTCTATGAGAAGAACACTTTCAATATTTATTGAAGATTACCGAGAAGAAGAAAATTGAATCTCATTCTGAATCTTCTACATAGGGGAGGATAACATAGAATATAACATCTTCATTTCCCACTATCCTCCAGATATGGGATGAGGAAATAACAAAAATCAATTTTAATAACATTTCTTTATCAACATCCGTGTTGGGAAAATCTATTCTTCTCGATTATTTGTTTGGTTGGAGATGATTTTCTGTTCATTATAATCTTGTGAAATTGCCTTCCTCAATTGTTCATCTTATAATAGGCCAAATATTGATAATATTCTATTTCAGTTGAGGAAATTCTCTTGAGGAACTGTGCAGAGGAATGCGGAGGTGAGCTGCAGACGTCATGGACATGGATGGTGGATCATCGAATTATCGGGGAATTGGAGAAAGTGATGAGTTTGATCTCCGAATGTTATCTCCTTTCTGCAATGATCAAATCAACAATATTTCCCCTACAAGATGTGTTTATCTTATTTCTTTGCGGAACTAAAGCGTGGAACGTCTTGTTAATTATACAGTACATCTTTGAAATTGTACGGAAGAATATCAGAGGTGCAAAAAAGAGCTAATTCGTTGAATATAATGTTGATCAACCATCTTTTTTCACTCATGTATCAATTGAAAGAAAATAAAATAAAAACTTCACAGTGAAATTACTCACGTTTTTGACGCGACAATTGTTTTGTGCTAGTATAATGGGTAATTTCACAGTAAAGTTTTTATTTTGTTCTTTCCAATTAGCTGATTGTTTATGTCTATTTTATCAGAATAATATTTAAAGTTTACGTTCATCCGGAATTTAATTAACACAACCATATTAAGAGAATTTCTTATCCTACTTAGACTTATTAGATAGCTTATTATAGTAACTCATTTTCATTTTACTTTTTTTCTACTGATCCTAGGTTTATGAACGTAGTCATGCCTATGATTTTACTCTCGTTTTTTTTTGTTTGTCTATCGTTCTGGTAAAGTGTAAAGTGTAAAGTGTTCCAGGAGAATAATGAAATAGCAAATAGGTAAGCTCTTGTTTCGATTTGGAAATTGGAAAAACTGGCTTCTGTTCCTTTCAAACTAGCCAGCGATTGTTCTGGCCATATTTGAGAAATTCGAGTTCCATCTGGAATAGATAAATAATGGATGAAATAAGAAAATGACGAATCATGTTGATAGACAAATTTAAATCACTTTCAAATAGAGTTTTTGCGATTAAGTAGAAAGCTCTTGACTCACTACTATACTATATTATAGAGTTGTTCTGATTCCCAAATCAAGTCAAGAGCTTTCTACTTATTCGCAAAAACTTCATTTTGGAGTGATTTGAATTTCATGATCAACATGATTTGTTATTCTATTCGTTAATCTATCATAGAGTCACTATACTATACTACACTCACTATAACTTACTTGCTTCCAAACCAGTCTAGTCGCATATTATAATGTATTTTTCTTTCTCCCAGCACCACGAAGCTCATCTTCCATTCATATCCTCTACTTTCTTCCAGTCTCCAAACCAGTATGTCACACAAAAAAGGCCTCATCAAATTTCAGTTTAGAACATGACAATGACACTGAATAACGGTAACATATTGAGTCTAGCGTGAAGCCAGTCTATTCAAGTCTTTTTAATTCAAGTTCGCAAGAGAAAATTCCCAAGTAGAATTCGCTTTCCAACATGATTTTGACCTCAATGAAATTGACTTTTCAATTTCAAATACTACACGGTGTCATGCTGATCACTATCACTTTCTAATAAAGTACAGTCTAGTATTCTATCACGAGTAAATTTTAGATGAATTGTTATTTGAAGCTACAGGTTTCAAAAAATCTTTCTGTGCCTCAATTTCATTGCATTATTGCATTCGTTGGTCGAGATAGTAGTCATTATTATAATAGTAGGTATACTTTTTGTGAATGATAATGTAATTTCTGATAATGTGACACTAAATCAGAGAAAACAAAGAGCATAGCAGTGATGATCCCTCTATTGGGAAACTATCGGATCAGCTTGAATTTTATTACTGTATCTAGATTCTATATTTAGCTCTAGATTTTTACGAAATTTGTACCAAACTTGTACCATCTTCATAGTGGGCATTTTTATAATTTGAAAATATTCATTCAACTGGTCTTGCCATCATTACCATCTCCAATTCAAGGGTTTCAAAACTGATTAGGCCAAGATGGCAATTTTATTAGAATCAATTTTATCAGTGAACTTCTGTGACTGTTATTATCTTAATCCTTCTTGAAAAATTTGGATACTTATCAAAATAATATGTATGATACTTAAGAGTTGCATGATTGGAGGTTGGACTGTGGAAAAATATTTATCGATCATTTATGTTAAATTAATTTTACCAATTTAATTCACATTCATACAGAATAGTCAGAACATGGAAAAGATCTATAACCCACATGATTCTCCATGTATTTATTTGTGAAAAATGATGTTATATTGCGAGGTGCAACAACCCTTTTCGTCTCCCCACTATTGAAAGTATACGCTAAATATTGTCTATAGACAATTTACTCTTATAAGATTATACAGATTGAAGTCATTGGTAATAAGTTACACTGGAATAAGTCTCAAGTATATGGAAACGCCAAAACAATTCAGTTTCATACGTCAAGCCTAATTATTTTATATTGCAATGGTACTGAACATAATAACTAGTGACTATTCCAGAGTTGATTGATCGTTTAGAACAAGTGGAGCATTCATTAAATAGATGTTTGACGAGAAAATTCACACGCATAGCACTTCAAACCTAAACATTCCCAGGGAAGTGAAACTACTAATGTCGAATAATCCAAGTCCAAAACTAGGCTAAACGCCCAGTTGATGTAATAATGTTTATTTACTGTAACTCAGACCTGGATTCAAATTAGTCTGGTGCTTTGATACGTTGTTGCTAGTCTAGGAGGATCTCAATCATGTTTCAGCGTCTGCTAAATGTAGTATCAGTAGCAAAAATACCACCTGACGAACCTGGGAAAACATTCTATAATTAGTATTTTATTGGCCGTTGCATTGTTCCTACTCAGGTGTTGATAATTCGCACTGCATTTGGTTGTTTTTAAAATTAGACATGCATTTTTCTGCATGAGAAAAAGTGATCCATGCAGTTCGTCCATGAGCTTACGTGATAACTGATACTAATCAGTAGAGAATAGGCGGTGTCAAGAATGGAATACTTGACAACTACTCTACTGTCATCTACTGGCGAAAGTGAAAATTTGATACTTTCGGATTTTGGAACTGTTTAGGAGAATTGGATTTTTTTTTAATTGTCAACCAATCAAGAAAGTAAAGAAGGAGACAATAATAGATGAAACACACCACCCAGCAAGTCCTGCCATTTACTGATAGAATCAATCATTTAATCATAGAATGACAGAATCAAGAGTCAAACATTTTTTGAACTATCCACCAATTGGAAAGAATACATAGGCGGAGTCCATTGAATACCTATGAAAACAATAAATTATAGTAGAATCTTGAAATAGTTCACTTGTATAAGTGATAAATAAACTTAAAACTGATTATTAGTTTCAATTGGAAAATAGTATTTTTTTGAATAGCCCAACTGAATTATTTCAATGACTTTGACATTTGAAAGACAATGTAAATCAGTGAGAACTTGAGTAGCTAGAGAACCAGAAAATATACATATTGTAATTTTCGCCCAGATTTTGGTGCCACTGAAGGAGGAAATTAAAAATGCGGAAATGAGGAAATTGATACTTCTTGAGCTATAGTTATCACAAATATTCATTGAATTTTTAGCCTGAATCCCTAGAGTTCACTATGGATAGTAGCCTACTCTCCTAGCATTATCTCTGTCATTGGAATAGTTAGAAATGGCTGTAATGATTGTATTTGCATTTCAGTTCAGCCACACTATTGCAAAAGTAAATTGATACAGTAACGAACATTTAATGGCACGAATTCGTCACAGGAGATACAATCGATTGAGCTCCTGTATCAAATTGGAGCAACGGAAGTTCAATTGCGTTATAGCATCCTAATCGCGGTTTAGTTCCAAAATGCCAGAATCCTATTCAACATCAATACAGCAGTAAAAATCATAATATGTTCGATATAAATGGTAGATGGTAGATGTTTAAATAGACATTGCCCGGAGATAGCTTCAATTAATCTACCTGTCATCAGAATATGATCGTAATATGCCACATCGGTAGAAGTTGCACATTATGTTGCACAATACCTTACTTGTACAAAATACCATATAGTCTGTCCAAGCAAAGAAGGCATTCTTACAAGTTACAAGACGGGGAAATAACTATGAAAATTATAAATTTGGTCTGAAATTGTGGATTTGAATTTTTCCTACAATTTGAGACAAAACTTAGTATTTTCAAGCCAATAAAGACCGAGCTGGACTTGTTTTCACATCTTACCAGAATGCCATCTTTGCTTGGACAGACTATACAAAAGAGTGAATAAAATGAAAAACTACAGTTGACATTATCATTCCACTTTTTGTTGACGTTCTTCCATGTTTATTCTGTTCTATCTTGTTTGATTTATGGCAATAATCTGACACGGTGTAACCTATTTTTATTAACAAAAAGTGATGTTTACTCAACATCGCCTTCAGCTCCAGCTTACTCAACTATGATAGGCCTAATGATATAAACTTCAATTTGTTCTAAGCAATCATTATTAACTCGATTTTTCTCGAGAAAAGTTATAGGTGCAAACAAAATTTGTTACAAAGCATATAATGTTCTTATTTCTCCTTTTTTACATGCAAATGAGTTATCAATGACACATCACCAATATTCATGTTGATGGGATAAATAGAATGACTTCTTCATTTTTATGATTTGGCGAAGTTTGTTCAGTGATGTCACCACTCGTACTAATCGGAAACTCTGAAATCTTGTTAATACATACTCGTATATTGTACTGTAATTGAATAGTTCTGCTCATGTTTGCACATAACTCGTCACTATGTTAAAGTGAAGAGGTGAAGTGGATATGTTAAATTATGTTTCTTGAAGGAAAAATGCTTACATCAGAAGGTATCAGATAAGCATGAGATGTAGGCTAAGAATAATTCAGGATTCATACTACAACAAGTTTGGCGTTAAAGTATCATCACCAATCAAATCAAATCAAATTTTATTTTCCATTTTCACAAATACATTTGAATAATAACTTACATACATATTATGCAATATCCTGTACAAATTTAATACACTTACGAGTAGTACCAATACAGGAAAAACCCTGCAAAGGCATAAGCCTGAGCACAGGTAAGTTGCAAATAAACTTGTCTAGTGTATCTTAATAATCTGAATACTTCATAATTTGTAATTACAGTATAATCAAATTCAATGAAGATAATGAAGTGGAATGACCAAGAAAAGAGAAATAATAAAATGAAATGTAATGAAAAAATAATGTATTGATGAAATGATTATTGATTGACACTGGAGAATATGATGATATAATTATTAATAATTGATGTTAACGTGTTCTGTAGGCTATAACGGAAAACATTTATAAGAAACGGAATATAGATTCGGGATGAAATTAATTCATTTACGGTAGAAATTAACTACTGATGCCCACCTAGAAAATATTTAATAAGGAAGAATTGGAGATTATCCATTCATGAATTTCTTTAATCAACTTCTTTGTGATTTTAGTTTGAATGAATTTTGTTAGAATGAAGTTAACCAATCTATTGGCTGAGAAACTGAGTTGCCTGTCGCAAACCAACAGTCTAGATCTGGCAGATGAAAACGTTATAGAGGTTTCTCTTAAGCTGTAGTGAGTTCTTCTTTGTCGAAAGTTATCTTTATATTTGTTTATGTGAAGAATAATATTTTTAATGTACAACTGTTTGATTGTGAGTACACACAAACTCATAGAAAAGCGCATTGCTGGGATAACGCCTTGGCTTACCCATTATCGCTTTAATGAGATATTTTTGAACAACGTATAATTTAATCAACTGCTAAACATCATTATTTCATTATTCTCCATGAAAATTCAAGTGGATTTTCATAAACAATCAAATTCCGTCCACATTAATTTCGGGTTTCAGTTCTCCAACTCATTCCCTTTCAATAATTCATACCATTCATCTTGGAAATTGCTCCATATAACGACACCACATTGTAGAGCAATAGGCATTACAGTGAGCGCTCAACTCTCTGCAACGTGACTAGCAAATCACAGTAGCAGTCGACTTCGTTTAGTGCACAAGTACTTCGGTGCGACCGCACACACTATACACCTTTTTAGTCAAGACTGCACCAATTTATGCGGGAAACAATCTGAGAACACACTGGAAATCGCCTCGATTAAGGTATATTTCATCAATCCCATTAGTCTAATTCAACCCAGATTCAGTTGGCGTTTTGTGTTACAGAGATACTAACCACATTTCTGGAATCCACGGCCATCTGGCCACATCAAACTAAGCAATAAAGTACGTCTATATAGTTCTAGGCTGAAACCGCCGCAAACAGAAATAGTGCAATGAACATCGTTCAAGACGACACAAAACCATAGATCTACAAACTTATATACATATACAATTCAGGAGCGACTACTTAGTTATGTCAGTTCACCTTTCCCACGGCTGTATATATATTTAAAAGAGCCGGCCGCGGTAACAAAAGGACTAGATTTCACTTTCCTACTATGGGTCATTAAACGTCGTTTTACCTTGAAGATAACTGTTTACATTATTTTTGTTAGCTGAAGAACATTTGCCAGAGCGACGGACGATGCATTTTTTGTCGGTTGGTGTAATTTGGAGAGGAAAGTAAAAGCTGCTATTGGATTCTCTACATTTTAGCTAAATAAAAATAGATTCTATATAATGAATATTTGAAGCTCGATGGTTGATTGGTTCTTGACAATTCTTATAAAAACAGTTCATCTTTCTTGGTCACTGCAGGCTGAGTTCGATTGTTTATGAAATTTCACTTGAGTTCTCATGGAGAGAGTGATATTTCGCTGATTTTTAATGATTTTGAAGTATACGGATTTTGAGTGTGTTGGAGGAAATTAGAAAATTTTTGTTTGAGAATATTATTGAAGCAGAGCTGGTTTGGGCTGGTCGGTTGAATGATGAGAATTTTCATGAAAAAAGTGAGTTCCTCTTGATTGTTTGACACCTTCAGAAATTGATGAAGAGATCAATAAAGATTCCTGAACAAATTTCTATTTTAAAGATTATATTTCGCATACTAAGCATAACCTTCAGGCCGTTTCAAATAATTTCAAATTTTGGGGGGAAAATACGTTTTAGACATAATTGTCTGTGTTTTATCTTATAAGTATATTGTTTACCTTCAAATAAATGAATATATAATTTGTCAGTGAATTCATAAGCAGGTTCACTTTGCTAAAGCAAGATAAAAAGATAGATAGATAAATGCCTTTATCACACTTTGTAAATATTTAAAAAGAGTTTTGATGCGTAGTTGAGGCACGTAAGCCCCCTCTTCCACTTAACCCACAAGATCTACGGATATATTGTAGCCAAGTTATTAAACTGACCCAACTGTATTGAAACTTGGTTATTGTGGTTACAACTCACGAAGCTCAAAATGTATGCAAACTGATAAGTGATTCATATCAGAATGATTAAATCCTTATGAATTTTAAACATTGTGAAGTGCTTTATTGTCAGGTCACGTGTTTTGACGGAATTAATTAGCTATGCAAATAATACATTCCGAATATCCACATAATAAGATAATGGAAAGACTAATGGCTGACAGTATAACATAATGTGTATCATACAGTATGGAAAAATGTTAATTAGAATGAATTGATCATTCAATTGATAAAATTAATTTAATTCAATTATTCATGGAATTCAATGATCAATAGATTTCCATATCATGCAATGTCAATTGTTTGTCTCAGAAATATTATTACATTTTGAAAGTGCTACTCAAATAAGAATGGCAATTGAGGTAAAAAAGGAGAGTATTTGAAAGCAGGAAATTACTGAAGATTAATTAATAGTGGAATAAACGGTGTAACAGAGCCCCATAAGAAATAGTCAAACATCTATAACTAAAAATTATTACTCTGCCTGAACGTATCGTGATACCTCGTAATAAAAAACAATAATTCATTTCTGAGCAAACATTGACTGTGTTTTTATGATCTGCGAATGTTCTTTCTCTTATAGTAAACAATATTTGTAAAATATTTATCGTCAATTCAACACCAATAAGATACAATTTTTCTCACACGTACAAGCCTGAAAAAACTACGCATCACGATCGTTCAAGGCAATTAAAAAAGAAGCTTGAACTATGATGACCAAGAAAGTCCTTCTTTGGTACATTTACGGAATGTTTCTCCGTACACATAAGTTGGTGTTTTAGGCCTTAGCTAGAAAAGATTCAACTTGGTTGCCTTGATCCGGAATTGATGTGAAGACTTATAACAACTCATCTTGTACAGCACATTCTTGGGCAACCAAGAACTAGAAAAAATATCCCAGTCAATAACAAAACCTTACAAACTAATCATTCATTTTATAACCTGGATTTCAAAGTCAACCTGAATAGTATTCGGAAATTTATATTGGTTCATGGTGAAGACCTCTATCTTTTTATGCATACACTGTCAACATTGAAAATAATGTACGCGGATGTAGCTTAATGTTTCGGTTGAAAACTCTTGGATATGGGGATTATTATCAGGAGCAAATTGAATTCGAATATGCCATACTAACTTCAATTTTAAAATGTCTTTGGAATGCGGTTGTAGATTGGATTGTGGATAAAGTAGACCCAGTTTAAAAAGTTTCTTGCATTCTAGCTCTCAGTTTTGTGGTGTGAACTCTGTTGAATTCAATTTAGAGGAATGACGCAATCAGTTATTTTGGTTTCTCTGTTATCTTGCGTTTAATAACCAATTTATAATCAATTTATCAAGAATTTTCTAGAGTTTGGCGTGCGTCGAAGCACTCTCATTAAAATTTTTATAGTAGGCCTGAAGGTTTTAGTGACACTTTGAAAATCTGGAAACTTGATGAAATTTGAGTTGGTTGGAAATAAAAAGTGGTTCCTTAATTTATTCCAATGACACTCCAAGAGCCATATAAGCATTGATGAATTTGTTTTAAAATCCTATTCCAAAATTTCGCTTTCACCGAGTTCAAATAATAGTTTCGTCATTCGTAAAAGATGCGTTAATTATGCGTAAGAATTCTGTTAGAGATGACATTTACTTGATTAGTATATTATGGTTATTTCCACCCTCCAGTATAGAAAATAGGCTATAATAACGGTAATGTATGTAATATGAAATGTGTGTTATGTCATCTTACAACACTATACATTTTCCCACACATTCACCCAAAATCCATGAAAATTCGCTTTGATCTTTGAAAATGAGTGCGTTCAACGTTGACCAAAATATCAATTTTTCTGACCCTTGAATCTTTCATAACATGAATCTTTTTTCACTTTTTGCACCCAAAAACACTGTTCAAGACCATTTCTATTCACACAAAGATCTCGTGAACTAGCACAATTAATTATCCAAAATCAGTTTACAGGACTCTGTAACCAAACGTTGATTATTCTTTCTCATCGTAAACTCCAGAATTTATTCTCCATTGACTTGTAAGTGAAGCGCCCTTGACTTTTATAGAGTCAGCGTGACAAGTGTAGTAATGGAGACCTTGCTTATCGATACGTTTGATTGTGTTGGTCACTCTTCCTATAGTCATTCTCTCCTGGGTTCCTGCTCTCTCTCTCTTTTCTACCTGTATTTATGTTCCTCATTCTATATCTACGAGTTCTAATCCTCTTTTTAGTATCTAATCCTCTAGTATCTATTCCTCTTTTTCCGATAATAGACATGAAGTCTCTTGAAAATGTATTCACTTCCTCTCATTTACCAACACTGTTCTTATTACAAATAATAATTAACATCTCATGAAATAATCCTCTCAAACTCTGCTATAATTATAAATATTCTACTTTCTATTCTCTCCTCTCTTTCACCATCATCTTGGGGGTGGCGTAGCTGAGTGGGTTGAGTGCTGGCGTTGCAACCCAAAGGTCCCGGGTTCAAACCCAGGTTGGACCAGAAATTTTTCTCAAGCCACTTCCCCGTGTTTCGGATGGACACGTTAAGCCGTCGGTCCCGGCTGCCTAAAAACAGTCGTTAAGTCATGTCAGAGGCCTTGAAACTGTTCAGGAGCGACCTGAAAACTCTGACACCAGACCTGAGCCAGCCAGGTTACACGAATATTATTATTACCATCATCTTTTTTCCTTCTCTCACCCACTACCTCTCTGTCACTCTTGTCTATTCTACTTGATAGCAAAGAGGGTCTTAGTGTGAGTTGGATCTAAAGAGAGATCTATCATTCTATGTTGATAGAGTAACACTCTGATAATATTGATAATAATTCACACGTTGATAATATTCTCTTCTATTTCTTACTTACTCTCTCAATCGCCTTCATCCTTTTATCTCCTTATCGTATTCGTCTCGGTATAATTCTTCTCTCAAAGCCTTTCATGTTCATCTACTGTACCTTCCCTATTCTAATGAAGCTCTCTCACTTACTAATTAAGAGAGCTTTTTTAGTACTTTAGATCATTTCCACTATTTCTCTTACTCTTCATTACAAAAGATAATCTACTATTAACTTAGTAGTTATCTACTCTTATCTACTCTAATAGTAGTTACTCTAAGCTATTACTCTTGATCTCCCCTAAAGCACACACTCTTAACTCTTCCTTAAATTTATACACATTTTACTCCCCTTCGAACATATTTCGACGACACTGCTGCAGTCTAAATACATCTGAAATTAAATATCAACTGGCAATTGATCAGGAAAAGTGAAATAAATGAGTCTACTTCCCCCTCTAACCCTTCCTACCCTACCCGCTCTCTCAATATATTGGCTCCATCGTTCTATCTTCATTTCCCTCTAAGTAATACCTCTCAAGAGATCACACTCATGCACCTTGATTCCTTCCGGAAGGCTGCACGCTTCTAAGGTCAATAAACAAATCGTATTTAGCCAATTCCAAAACACAACCGTGAGTCTGGAATCTTTCTTCCATTCATCCTTCGTCACGAACAAATATTTAAACAAGCCAACAAAAACGCTGACCTTACTAGCTGAAGATAATAATGTTAGTTAACTTGTGAGGCCCGAATTCGAGATAACACCCTGTAACCATGCACGAGACTATCTGTGATTCGATTTTTTAGTTTATTGGCAATGAATAATTGAATAGGCTACTTCAAGAGTGGTATCTTGCTTAGTTTGTTGTTGAAAATTTTAAGATGAGACCCTGAGACTATACACGGGACAATTTGTGATTCTTTTTGTTAGTTTACTGACAATGGTTACTTTAGGAGCAGTTTTTTGCTCAGTTTATTGTTGAGAATCTAAAGAGGACACTCATGTTTCCAAGTTTGTCTTAACAATCTCTGCTATCGGTAACCTATTTCCATCGGAATTTGAACTCATCTGAATTTGGAGCCTACATTCGAGATCAAATTATAAGACAGTCTAGAATGTCTGTCGTGATATCGTGTGTGAGGAGAATAGGCTATTCTATAGTGAATAGTGTTGGAATGTGTTTCAATGCTTTCATTCAAGTAGATAATTTAATAATTTATACAAGGAGATATAATCGAATTCGTAACTTTATACATTTTGAACTTCCAAGAAGTATTTAGCAATGAAAAATCACTATCCTATTATTGGATAATCAATTCATTCTATCTTCAAAGTTTCTAGATTATGGAAGCACTCAAGAGGAATTAAAAACTATCATCTGAGAAGTAGATATATACAAATGTAGGAATCAATGAAAATATTATCACATTCAATTTTGATCAATTCCGGTGATTTAATTATGGTTGATCGGTCAAGTTCCTAATTATACATGTGTGTAATGTGCTATGATATATTGTATAAATATATAGAGCCCAAGTTAATAAATTGTATGAATACAATAATGTGTTTTTTCCCATGGTTCAAAACTCAGATAGAAAAACTTAATATCTTGTTCGTTCATTCCACTCATACCAATATAGGGTGGATAATTTTTAAATTTAAATTCATCAAGTGATTTTATGCATAGCTCTGCGAATCGTTGTGGAGGGTCTCTTAATAATTTTGTCATCAATCTTTCTATAATAACAATAATGCAGAACTGGATTATGAAGGAATAGGGAATTGGCTTCATTTTGCTAGTATTGGAAATTTTCAACATTATTGCAAATAATCTATGATTATTATTGATACAATCAATGAACGTATTAGGTTCAATAACATAATAGTGAATTGTTGCATTTCAACTTAAATTGCTTTTTCACTATTTGTGCAATTCCACATATTGTTCTCTTACCCCATTCATGAGATTGGTCTGGTGAATTGGCATAATACAGTATTGGCTTACTGGTTCTCTCTTCTCATGAGTGAGTGAATGATATAAAGCACACTACACAGATACCCTTGTTACCAAATCATACAAAACCAATTTGTCTTCAGAAAAGTTTCTTCCATAATAATGCCAGATGGAATATAACATGTTTGGAAACACTCAGAGTAATGATCAATGATTTGTAAAATTCCTCAACATTTTAATGCTTACCTTATCGGTACCTTATAAGGTAGAATCGTCAGAAACATGCATTTTTTATGGAGAATTAGGACTCACCTGAAACAGAAAAGTTTTCATTATTATCATCGCAAGAAGATTTCAACGTATGTTATACAAATTGTAACAAAAACCCCTATTTAAACTCTGTAACAAAGTTTTATTATTTTATAATCTATCAAAAACTGTATCATCAGATAACTATTATTTGTTGAAAAACCCTATAATTCTGTAATATTCTACATTTTCTTTGTAAATTGTTATTCATTTATGGATATAATTACAAATACAATATTTAGGAGGAAAAAACAGAGGTTCACCCAATTCTAATTTATATAATTGTACAAAGTGAGGATGTGTTCCAAATAAGAAAATTATATTCATTCAATTGATCATATGAGTTCTTTCCAAATTCCAAACATCAATATAGGAATCAAGATTAAACTTAATGTTTTTCCAGGCCAAAACTGTTAGAAATCAAGGATATAACCCTCGATATCATTAAGAGTACTGATTCTAATTCTGTTAAGGACAAAACTCTTATGTGTTTTTAATCGTGATCTATTCTTCCTTTGCCTTATCTTGACCATGCGTGTTAGAGGTGACCTATATGCAGTTGAGGATCACTTGCTTGTCCTTGCATGATCCAAGGTGCAAGCTACATGAGACTGACATGGACGTACGTGAACCCCATAAGGAATCCAGCTATGTCATCAACCATGTCACCCACATGCTATGATCCATGGACAACTAAATTAAATGGGATGAACAATTAAACATTCAAATAAGACCTTGATTAGAACCTTCGATATTTTACTATTTACGTTTGATTTTGCTGAGAATTTAATCTACTCGAATCGATTCGACTTTGATTCTTTATAAGTTCCAACTAATAAATTTTAGATTATATTCTATTTCTGTAAATTGCAGAATAGAAATTTATAATGAGGAGAGAAATCCTACTTGTAAGTGAGAGAGATTTTTAAAAATAGGATGATGCCTTCATTAGCTCTAGGCTTGTGAGTTTGTAATGAAATAGTTGATGAGTGGTTTCCACGCACTATCGTCTACCATGAAAGATCGTAGTGATCGTTTGTTTTTTGTTTTTATGACGAGCCCACATGAGCTCATAGGCTTTTATGTGGTCAAAATCCATTATTCATTCAGCTAGGTTCGAATTCGGAATTTCTGGATATCACTTCAGAGCATTATCGCTCACGGCTCACTCCAACGATCCAAACTAATTTTATTGATTAAATTATTCTATGTGGAAGAATATACTATAAAAATTAGCCGGCAGGCTCGCTTCGCTCGCCTTCTCCACCTAGCCAGGACCCCCGACAGTATAGGCAGTTTAAGTGAGTCAAACAGGCTCGCTTCGCTCGCCTGCAAAACCTCTGTCAGTGACAGCTGAGACAAACAGGCTCGCAACGCTCGCCTGCAAACTCCGTTCAGAAGGGATTCGAAATTTATTTCAGCATTTCTATACCTGATCTGGACCTAATCTGTTCACCTAATTTCAACATTTTCTGCCAATTCGTTCTAGAAAAATCTAAGAAAAACTCCGAAAATCCCAAAAAATGGTAAAAAGCTAATATTAAGCGTAACATTGGGAAGTATATCGGAAGTATATATAGTTTGAAACTTGATTCAATGATTCAAACTTGATCTTCCAAATTAGTTCATCTAAAATCTCGCTGAACCATTGAATTTACAGTTAGGATTGGTCGTATCAAGGCGAAAGATATGCAACCCGCAACACATCTACAATTTTGAAAACCTGATTACTGGCCTAATCTTGAACGGATTGCAAAAATATTTTAACACAACATTTCTAGACCTTATCTGAACCTGCCCACCAAATATCAACATTTTCTACCTATTGGTTCTCGAAAAAATAAGGAAAACGTTGAAAAACTAAAACATTTGGCGTGACTTGAAAAGTTTTTAAAATCCGTTCTTAGCGCGCGTCTAAACGTCTAACTGAACATGCCTGCCAAATTTGAACGCATTCGGTTCAGTGGATTTTTAGTTCTGGTGATGAATGAATGAATGAATGAATCAGTCAGTGCCATTTCGCTTTTATATATAGAGATTATATATCCTGGTAAAATACTTTCAAGTTGCCGCACCTGCATTTGTCGTTTACCATGAGTGGAAGAGTAGATTCGAAATGAAAGATTATTTATTAATAATCAATTGGCAAAAACACAGTGGTTAGAAAGAACAGTCATAGCCCTTGATATTTCAAAACACAATTTTCATTCAAATATAGTCCAAAATTTGAGGTTACATGTCCAAATTTCTTTCTCAGCCGAAGGTTTCTCACACAAAGAAATGATCCAAGAGTGATAATAATTGGGAAAATTTAGAATTTTGAAGGATTGATCCTACATTTAGAGCCGAAATCATCACACTATTATGTTGAAAGATTTCACTTAGTACCTTATCAAATTGGAAATGCAGATAAAAGATGTCATGATGAATTATTCATTCTCATAAAAGGAGTTCAAAATAGTTTTTATTCTCAAAATTTTTCAATGGTTCACTGTGTTCGTAACGGGACGCTAAATTTATGAGCCTGATAAATGGAATAAAACTTTAATCTTGATCTCTCGATTCAAAGAGATATAAGACCCCTACCCCTAAGCCGTTTTGGCTCGCTGAGATGAATGTTAATTTGGTAAAAACCGCTTGGCTCCATTAAATTACATAAGATTCACTGTAGAATAGATTCCTATCACTCATCTTGCACTCAGAACTCATACATATTCAAGCAACCTCTACCTGTACAGGAAAAGAGCAGAATAACACTAAATATCATCTGCAATTTCATATAAGGTGAAAGTATCATTGAGATGATCTTTGAGACTATTTTACAGAAATAATGATGTGGAACTTCTTCTTCTTCTTCTTCTTCTTCTTCTTCTTCTTCTTTCGAACCCTTCTACCTCTCAGCATCGGGTGAAACTTGTGTGCGATATCTTGGTTTCAAATTTTTATGGAATGTTTGTTGTTTTATATAAGTTGAAGACTGTTTATGAAAATTATTGTATCATTTTCGGTTCTTACGATTGGTCATAAAACGAAGTTACAAAAACGAAGAGGATAAGTCCGATAAGAGAGGCTCAAAATTTGTAATGGATACTCATTGAAATGGGGATAAGTTTCAGGATACTGAACAAACATTTGAATTACCCATTCAAAGAAGCTGAAAAAAGTTATTCTTTTCTTATTTTCTATCGATTAATAATTCAGAATTGAAGTAGATGGTAAAAAATTGAACAGTCCTCCGAAATAATGAACCTGATTGGATTTTATGGAACAGTTTTTGTGAAGTGAGAATTAATATTATAATAAATTATATTGTTCATTATTATTGTCGATTGCTCATACTCAGATTAAACTACAGTTTATTTAATAATTGAACTAAAACAGACCAACCAAATGGAATAACAGGAATAATAGTAATAATGATTATTATCGGTCGGTTTGTTGAGTTTAATTGTCGGATTGGTAAGTTCGGGAGAAGAACAAATTTCTCTCGATTGAACCTTGAAAATTGTTTATTCATTAATTATTTGATTCTAATCTAGTTATTGTTTATATTTTGATCATCAAGATGTATTCTGTTAACATAGTAATTTTCACATTTGTATTGAATTATCTGAAATTTTTATTATAAAATTAGAATAAATAATGCATTCTCCTTTGCATTTGAAGAGATATTCAGAACTCCTATCAATCCATTCCAATTAATGTTTTTCCAACTACAAATAACTAATAATTGGTACCGTATGCAAATAATGGCTTTTGTAAATAAGGAACAGCTTAAGAGTACTGTGGGAACCAATCATTAATCAATAGAGTAGAGTAATGTATTTAAAGATGGAACATTTACCATCGAAACAGGTTTCACTTTCCACTCCGCCCAATACGCATTGAAAAAATTATCAATACTGACACCAAGGTTCCAAAATTCTCACAAGAAAAATCAAGTCTTCATACCTCCAACTTCACTACTCCGAGCCAATTATGTCGTATACTTGTCAAAATAATTACGCTATTAAGTTACTTGTAGGTTTATGATAATTGGTATCAATTTGCGTTTTCAAGAAAAAAATTGTATGAGTAT
The DNA here is from genome assembly GCA_017141385.1 of Sogatella furcifera. NCBI lineage: Eukaryota > Metazoa > Arthropoda > Insecta > Hemiptera > Delphacidae > Sogatella > Sogatella furcifera. Next base: position 16,575,117 of record CM029555.1, read on the forward strand.
TTTAGGAGCTCTCCTGCTGTTCCTGCCCTATGAGATGATATGGAAAAATTATAATTTGCTGAAGGTGGTGAATAAATAAGCGTTATGGTTATTGATCAATTTACCATATTAACATAAAATTGCGATAAATAATAAAATTATCACTTATCATAACAGGGGAAGTTTGTGCTAAATTTGCATTTAAAACGTAGGCTAGAGGAGCAAAAATATTTTCTTCATGAGGTGGGCATGAAAAATGACTTGGGCAGTTGTGTCCACTTCACCACTCAACCACAACTTATTGACAGATTTATTGACTAATTACAGACCTATTGTATAGAATATCGTGTCTGGAACTTTTGAAAGTGTCTATGGTGAATAAATCTTGAAGAGAATGTCCAAATGGAATACTATCAATAATACCGTGGTACGATAAGGTTGAAGAAGTATAATAATAAATGGACAAAAAAACTACAATCTTACCACATCGAGACTATTTCCAATCCAGTATAGTATTGTCAATCAGACAAAATAATCTTCATTGAAAATTAATTCCTCCTGGACAAGGAACAGTTTCTCTGAATCTATCTTTCTCCATTCTTGTGAAAGCCCGATAATCCACAATACATCTGAGCATTGTGAGCAAATATAATACGTTATTATTGAACTGTCATGCTCGGTTTTTCAACAAACTACATAGCATTGTCCAATCCTTTTGTATTAAGTGAATGTTAAAAGCTTTAGATAGGTACAAACAAGGTTGGTCAATAATCATCAAGGAAGAAATCATTTTCCTGAAGAGGACCTAATATCTACCATCAAACTATTCTTGCACAACAAAGTGCAAATGATCTTGTATTTATCTGATATTATGCTCCATTGAAACGTCAATGTCAGTATCAGATATAATATTAGTTATGATAACTCAGTTGTTGTATTTTGAATGGGATAGTTCTTATACATAGCCTTGTACTTTTGGCTAGCCATATCCGCGTCATTATATAGGCTTAAGAGTGCCTGTGATATTTTGATGCATCAATTATTTTTGGAAGATAATAATTCAAAACAGGGAAGCAGACAGATAAGCTCGAGTTGTACTGATTATTATAAATTGTTCTAAAGAAACTCAATAGCCGGGCAGGTGGATTGCATGGGGTCTCATAGCCCAAGATTTTCAACTTGAGTATGATTATGACTGTAGTAGGCATTCCAGTGGGCATTTGAAATATTGAACTTGGATATTTCATTGACTTAGATAGATTTTATATTGACAGACACTCTGTGATTTAGATCTACGGGTTCCTGATAACAAGAGCTGTTTTATATCACAAATCAATAGATTTTTTTCAATTTGTATCGAGGAGTTTCAAATAACAAGTTCTCTGTCCCAAATCTTTTTTTTCTTTTGTTAAATCTGTTATGAGTTCTTCTGATTTGTAATACAGAATATTAAATTGTTACACAAGATATTAATGAAATAGTCCTGATCCTGCGACACGTAGAGTTTCAAAGCTTTATCCTAAAACCAGAGAAAAAAATACTCGTATAGTGTTATACCCTCTTCATTTCTCTTCTCATCTTTATTCTATAATCTCTTCATTCCTCACCTACCAGAATAATACGTTTTTAAACTTAAAATGAGTATTTATATCGACACACGTTCCAGAAACAGGAACATTCAGACACCTCCATCACTTAGACACCAAAGAATTTATCAAATAAATTCATTACCTTTATTTAGTAGTATATTTATTCTGCCGATGAATTGCAATAAAGAGTTGAAACACAGACAACAAAGTCCAGAGCATTGAACATTCTACCGTGCAATGTTCAATGATTCATTCATGATTTTTAGATCAATTTTCCTGGCTAGGCGGAGAAGGCGAGCGAAGCGAGCCTGCCGGCTAGTAGAAAATAAGAGTGAAGTTGAGGAAGCAGGAGTAATGATTAATGATTTAAATAAGGCCAAAAAGTGTTAGAATAAACAAAGAACAAAATATTATCTGAATTAATACATGTGAGTTATTGTTTAACTTCTTGTGATCTTGAACAAATTTCCATAAATATTCTTGAACTTGAATATTCACCAGTCGTGTTTGTATTGTTAGCTTCCACATCGCGTGAGTCTGACTACTAACTGAAAAAACGTTTCTCACTCGGGCAGTATGATAATAATTTATATTAGTGCAACAGATTATAAAACATTATCACGATTAGTACTTGAAACTCGTTATTTATCTAACAGGCTATTCTAGAAGAATAAACTCTGGATCACGAATAAATTCAAGTCCAACACTTGATAGAAAATAGATTAACGGGTTTTTTATTCATTACATTTGATACAGTTTTTAGCGACTTGCTTCCAGTCAACTCGATTTATTATCAACATATAGCTATATCTATTTCTTATGAAGATGTAGTAGTTATGTATTTCTTAATAAGATTATATAGTTATGTATTTTGTATGAAGATAAAGTCATGTATTCCACATGAAATTATATATTTGTCCTTGATGCGACTAAATTCCCATAACCTTCAAAGGCGTTTTCAACACAGAAACCAAGTTCCTTGCAAGCTGAGAAGACACGCCCTCACAATACTTTTCATATTGTAGCGACGTGTCTTCTCAGCTTGCGCAAACCTAAGAGAGTAGGACTAGGAGTGGTGCAGGAAAAATAATAACAATTTATCCATGCCATTGAAGGCAGCTTGTAACTTCTTTACTGGTAGACTAATAGCCTAACCTGAGCTGACATTGGCTGAAGAATTAGATTGCCACTTGACTACCAATACCTCGCCACCGGACTGAATGCTTTTTGCCAGCTTCTCATGTCCATATTCATCTATTTACAGGGGCACTTCATTTGCATACTAAAACTTTGACAAGGACAAACAAATGCCAGCAATGGTAGTAGGCTATCTGTGAATGATTTGAGTGTTGAGACTCATGATGACTCAACATTTTCATAATATTGATGGTAGTTTGTTTGCACAAGAGACAACGATCCATGGAAATATATACTAACAACGATGAATGAGTGATGATAATATTATTATTTTGGAAAATCAGGTTTGGGGGTTCTGATCGATTGAGGATTGAACTGATTTTTAATTTTTGAAGACCAGTTCTTGCCAATCACAGATTTATTAAAAATCAAGATACCGATTTCAGTGGCTACACCCTTCAGTGGCCAATCCCTGGTAGACTGATTTTAATAAATCTGTAGTTTGAAAATATCTTGTTTATTCAATATGGATTTCTTCCACCATAATATAATTTTGGAATCCAACATCACAATCCTTCACAACTGTTAATTGATTCGTTGTCTAGACCATGATTATATTAAATATCTAAGCAAATTTCACAAATGTTTGACTATACATAAGAGTACAGAAGACTGTACTGTACAGAAGAGTACAAGAATATTTCAACTGATCCTCTTGCGATTTTCCAAGTACAAATTTGCACTTTGAAAGCAGAGGTCGAAGAATTTTAGATTTCTAAAGCAGAATCGCTTTAAAACAAGGATCAAATGATCAAAGTACCAGCCATATATTATTTAGAAGCAGTTCTGTTTGTTAAAAAGAATGGGCAGAAATTCGATACCAACAGATCCCAGCATTCTTACAGTACACGAAATAAGGACTCCCTTCTGTATTATCCCATTCATAGGACTACTTTATTTGAGAGGGGGCCATTTTATTCTGGATTGAGGTTTTTCAACGGCTCCCCACAGCATTGAGAAATTTAGATGCGGGTGCTCTTTCTAAAACTCTGACTCAAAAGCTGTTGGAGGGAGTACCCTACTCTTTAGATGAATGCTATGAAGCTGTTAATGCATAGAATAGTCTTAAAAAATTGACGTGTTACATGCTGCAGGAGCTTTGCTCATTGAAGCAGCTAAACGTAACAAATTAATAATAATAATAATAATAATAATAATAATAATAATAATAATAATAATAATAATAATAATAGATGGATCCAGTGATTTGGTGCTCCGTAATTAATGTATGTTTTGGAATTTTAAGCTTTAATTTTACTCATCAAAAAGTTGAATTGTGAAAAATAATGTGTGTTGAAGTGAAGTGTAAATTCAAATCGTTCAATTTTCAAGCTATAATATTTTAACTGTGTCACTAATTTTACAAATCCATATTTAAGGTTAACTACTACATGAATACAATTTGCAAAGAGAAACCATAGCAACCAATTCAATGGAAAGGCCTATTCAACTACAAATTCCTAGACCTGTTGCTCCAGATGTTTTGCTGGACTTACGTCCACCAACCACTAGAGCAGGCATTCCAAGGCAAAGATTGCGATGGTCAGATGAGATAAATAGAGAGCTGTTGCTTTGCTATTACGTAGTAACAAACAACGAAATTAATAAGGTACGATATCGAGCAGCATTAAGAAATAAATTTTTAGAAACTAACCCACAACTTCAATTTTTAACAGAACAACGTCTAGCTGATCAAATAAGAACTATACACAGAAATAATCGTATTCCAATAAATATAAGAGAAAATCTAAAAGAGCAAGCACAAATCATTCTGGAATCAACCCATCCCAACCCAAACAGAGAGACAGAAAATAACCAAATACAACAAATGGTTGAAGATGAGATATCTCAACCAAACAATGAAGATGGCAATAATCAGATTGCACCAGTAGCAGATGTTTTGCAGGCTGCTCAGCCTGCAACCACTGCTGCTGGATTGCCAAGGAGGCGTATAAAATGGACCAATGAATTAATGAATAATGAAGTCATTCGCCTATACTATAATGTAACAAAAATGGAAACAGATATGAATGAGGTGAGACCAAGAATGTTACAAAAATTCTTAGAAAAATTTCCTGAACTTACTCCAAGATTGAACCAACAAAATTTGGCTGATAGGAAAAGAGCAATTACTGTGAGAGGCCTACTGACAGATCTAGAAATTGAGAGAATCAAGAGTGATGTTAACAGATTATTACAAAGAGAAGGTGAGTTGAATATTGCACGAGGGGATATTGAATACCAAGAGCTTTTCAATAATGATGATCAGGTGGAACCCATGGGTGCAGATGACAGAGATCCTCACATAGAAAATGTGGAGCAGGCAAACATTGAGCAACAACAGCTTGGTATTTATGATAATGAAGGTGAGTTGGATATTGCACAAATGGATATTGAATACCAGCAGCTTGATAATAATGATTTTGAGGTGGAACCGATAGGTGCAGATGATAGAGATGCTCACATAGAATATGTGGAGCAGGCAAACATTGAGCAACAACAGCTTGGTATTTATGATAATGAAGGTGAGTTGGATATTGCACAAATGGATACTGAATACCAGCAGCTTGACAATAATGATGTTGAGATGGAACCGATAGGTGCAGATGATAGAGATGCTCACATAGAATATGTGGAGCAGGCAAACATTGAGCAACAACAGCTTGGTATTTATGATAATGAAGGTGAGTTGGATATTGCACAAATGGATATTGAATACCAGCAGCTTGTCAATAATGATGTTGAGGAGGAACAACAGCTTGGTATTTATGATATTCTCTGTAGGAGAGCAGAGACAAATTACTATCAAGCAATGAATGATTGGTATGGATCAGACCCTTCCTTGAGGCCAAAGATCCCAAAGTTGTATAATTCAAAAAAATTAAATGTTATAACAAATCATCTCAATTCTAATGTGTTGACAAATACTTTGGCTGATGCAATCGATCTAGATCATGTACAGCTTGCTGTATATTGTGCAGCCAATGCTACTGCTAAAACTCTTGGACAAAAATTATTAAGTAATGATAATAGGAGGAGAAATCAGAAAACATTACCACCTTGGGAAAAGAGGTTAAATAAAAAGATAGGAATGCTACGCAGGGAACTAGGCCAACTCACTCAATATAAGATGGGAAATCGGTCAACAAGGTTAATAAGACATGTTCAGAGAATCATATCACCAATACAAGATCTTGAGTTTGTTGACAGAGATATGCTAGCAGATATAATTGATTTGAGGGTGCAAAAGCTAGCTGTGTATGCCAAGAGACTAAGGAGGTACAAAGAGAGTAATAAGAGAAAGATACAAAATAGAATGTTTACTCAAGATCAACGAATGTTTTATCAGAAGTTGGAGAATCCAATTGCAAATGATGGTGAGGTAAGACCAACAGTGGAGGCAATTACTGAATTTTGGACTGATATATGGGAAAATCCAGTTGTACATGACAGGCAGGCAGGCTGGTTGAGAAGAGAAAGACAGTTAAGTCAAGATGTGGATGTGATGAGAGGTGGTGATATATCTGTGGAAGAAGTTGAAATGGCAATTCAAGGAACACATGGTTGGAAAGCACCTGGACCAGATGCAGTGCATAATTATTGGTACAAAAAGTTCACTACATCACATGTAGCAATTGCAAGAGCCTTCTCATACATATTGCTCCAACCTACAACAGCACCAATGTGGCTTTTTAGGGGGAACACATTCCTTCTTCCAAAAGGGGAAAGGTCAACTGATCCTTCTAAGTACAGACCTGTAACATGCCTGTCCACTCTATATAAGATTCTTACAACCATTATAAAAGAGAGAATTTTTAGTCATTGTGTGCAGAATAATGTAATTGCAGAAGAACAGAAAGGATGTGAGAGATTCAGTCAAGGTTGCAAGGACCAAGTGATATTTGATTCAATTATTGTGAATAATGCAATCAAAAAGCAGCGAAACTTACAGATGGCATACATTGATTACAAGAAAGCATATGACTCAGTACCTCATACCTAAATACTTGAAATTCTCAAGGTATACAAATGTGATCCAGTAATAGTAAAGTTTCTAGAATGTGTTATGCCAAAGTGGGAAGTAGTTGTCCACTGCAATACTCCAACTCAACATATCAGGGCAAGCTCCATTAAAATAAGAAAAGGCATTTTCCAAGGAGATTCTTTGAGTCCTCTCTGGTTCTGCCTGTGTTTGAACCCTTTAAGTCGGATTCTCAATGACAGTGAGAGAGGGTTCAAGTTGACTGATGGAAATGACGTGATTAGAGTGTCACATAGGCTGTACATGGATGATTTGAAATTGTATGCAGGGTCTAGACAACACATGCAATCCTTGCTAGAAAGTACACAGCAATTCAGCGATGATGTGAAAATGAGCTTTGGCCTGGACAAGTGCAAATCAGTAGGACTAGTGAGGGGCGGGCTGGAGCATTCAGATGGTTTTGAGGTTGGAGAAGGAGAAATGATTGAATGTTTAGAGAGTCATGAGACCTACAAGTACTTGGGATTCATGCAGTTGAGAGGGATATCTCATACAAAAGTGAAAGATTGTCTAAAATCTAAATTCTTGGGTCGAGTGGCAAAGATACTGAAGACAAAGTTGGATGGGGGAAAAATTGTGAAAGCCATCAATACATGGGCAGCACCCACTATTACTTACTCATTTGGTGTTGTAAAATGGTCAAAGACAGACCTGGAAGAGATAGAGCGGAGGGTGCGAGTATCAATGACAAAGTATAGGTCACACCACCCAAAGTCAGCAGTGGAACGTGTCACATTACCCAGGATCATGGGTGGGAGAGGAATAATTGACATTAAGAGCAGGCACAATAGTGCTGTTCAGAGGTTGAGGCAGTATTTCCTATCCAAGGCAGACTTACTGCTCTACAGAATAATGATGAGTAATGATGTGGAGGGGTGCACTCCTTTGAAGTTGGCTGAGAATGGATATACTCCTCTGTATGAAGTAGTGACAATTGAACAGAAGATTGAGACATGGAAGCAAAAAGAACTACATGGTGCACATGCCCAGATGCTCAGTCAAGAGTACATAGACTGTTGCTCATCCAATTTGTGGTTGCAGTATGGGTCGTTGTTCCCCGAGACAGAGGGGTTTGCCATTGCAATCCAAGATAAAGTTATTGCCACAAAGTCTTATAGAAAACGCATCCTGAAAGAAATAGATGATAGGTGCCGAAGGTGTAGAATAGCACCTGAAACAATTGATCATGTTATTGGTGGGTGCTCTTCCCTTGTAGGGGTGGAGTATACAAAACGCCATAATGATGTGGCAAGGATAATTCACCAAAGAATTGCCCTACAATTTGGTTTTCTTGAGGAGGAGTGCCCCTATTACGAATACCAGCCAGCGCTTGTGCATGACAATGAAAGGGCAAAGTTGTATTGGGACAGGGCAATACGAACAGACCACACCATCACCGCAAATCGTCCTGATATAATGGTCATGGATAAACAGGAGAGAATTGCCTTCCTGGTCGATGTGGCGATCCCCCTCAACCATAATATGAGGACAATGCATGCCCAGAAGATTAACAAGTACGCAGCCCTGGCTGAAGAAATGAGGGAGCTCTATCATCTGCAGAGTGTGAGAGTGGTACCGGTGGTGATTTCGAATACAGGAGTGGTTCCAAAATTCTTGAAAACATGTTTAAAAGAGCTTGGTCTTGAGTATCTCATTGCAAAAATTCAAAAAGCTGTGATTTTAGACACTTGCCATATTGTTAGAAAATTTCTCTCACAGCAATAGCATGTAATATAATTTGAGTAGTTTGAGTAACTTATACCTGGCATTTGCCTGTATCATTGTAACCATGTTGAATGTGAATAAATAAATAAATAATAATAATAATAATAATAATAATAATAATAATAATAATAATAATAATAATAATAATAATAATAATAATAATAATAATAATAATAATAATAATAATAATAATAATAATAATAATAATGAGAAACACCAAATAAATAAATAAACAAATGATGTTATTAAAATATTGAGTCACATCTAAATTGAGGTTGGTTTTCATCTGATTATATTGAACCCATATAATTTTTTAACACTCATACGATATTACATTCCAATTTATTTCCAGTTACATTAATCATATCATAGGCTAATAATTCATTTGGTTAGTCTATTGGGGTGAGTATAGAATTGGACTTATTTCGTATAATTGAGACTAATAAGAATTCTAATAACTCTCTTCTTATTCCCTTTGTTCTTTGATCATATTAGGCTATACTTGAAAAATGCAAGATAGTTGACTGGGCGTCAACCTGACATCACTAATCTATATCATTGAGAGGCGAGCGAAGTGACACCTACGTCCGTGATACACTGGCTAAGAATCGAGTTTCATTATTTTTCCCCAATCCTCTTGTCATCTTCGACGCGGAATATTTGTCACGTCATGTTTTTCGCTTTTTTGCGACAACGCCTCCAAAGAAGAAGAGTTCAGAGACAAGAAGAAGATCCGGTTTCATGTTTTAGTAATTGCTCTCCTTACAAGCGAATGCATAAGTATCAGAGACCTTGGCCTTTGAAATTCGCTTATATCAGATTTCATCTGACTTTGAATATTGAAAACGATAAATTCCAAGCGAAGAAGAGCAGTGAAACTTGTAGATAACCGCTTTTTCCCATGTCACAGGCATTTTGTCATCGGATTCCTGCATAATTCCACTTTAGTAGAGCAGTTTGTAGAACCAAGTCAACCCGCCGAGGAATTTTTTCGTTAATTGCAAAAAATCACTTACAAGATTTTTCGCTTTCTTAAAATTGGTTTCTAGAAATTAGTTTCAAGTTGATTTATGATGAGTGAAGTTCAAATCAATATTGTTCACTTTATAGTTTCTTTAAATTTGGACTACTTGAATAGTTTGAACCGATATTCTATTGTGGATATATTCTGTTGGTCTTGGTCACGGATCACTGATTGGCTGATTCTAATTTGTCAACAGTAGTACTCTGATTGCTAGAGTTTACCCTCTTGAAACGAATGTTTGGAGTTTGAGTTGTAGACAAACCTGAACGTTTTCAGGCGTTTATCCGTGTAAAAGTATTAGATTAGTTTGATACAGTTTACACAACGATTGTAGCGCACAATTACGTACGTGTCCGTGGCCACACGAACTTAGTTGTCCCGTGTCGTGTCGTGTCGCAGGTGTTGACACGATGTTCCCGCCCGCGCATGCGCTCTGCGACGAATAATCGGCGACATTTTTTCGTCGTCTCATGTTGCGCAACAAGTTGACAACAGCATGGACTGAATAGAATTCCGTCTCCCAAAACTGTCAAATCGATAACAATTCGTCAGGCCGTTCGTTGTTCGATTGTAATGTGAAACATCTTAGTGAATAAATTTGACGTGATTCGACAATAGTTTATTCTCTTTGTGAGAAAGAGCACCTTGTTAGGAATTCAATGGACACTACCATTATCAATCACACCTTGTTGCAGTGGTGGCCGAGTGAAATAGTCGGTCCAATTCTGGAGAAAATGACAGGAAATCGTGATCGTGTCTCCAACGAGTATTTATTGTGTTTGTAACTATAGTGAAATAAGATGCAAAATCAGCTCCAGTTCACAAGTTACGTCTACACAGTATGGGTTCAGTGTTATTTCCACTGCTCTTAGTTCAAATAATGAAATACATTCCCAGAGATTTAATATATAACAGATTATTCTTGAGATTGGGCAGAAAACCAAAAGTATCTGATAAGACTTTGGATACACACCATACACTAGTATAGGTTGTATATGTAGCCTATATCATTATCATTATTTAAAAAATTATTGAATGTATCAAGATTTCAGGGATATTATGTAAAGGAATACTGACGTAATTAAAAGACTTTCGTTCAGGAGACTCCATTTATTTATTAAGACAAGCAGACCCACAAAACGCATTTTTCAAAAGCTCTCCTCTGCTCCTCTCTCAGCTGATCAGTGCTGGCTCGAGCAGGCTGCCAACACAACACTGCCCTCTCCTTACATTGTTATTTTTCATGATAATATTCACAACATAGTGAAAGTAATTACATAACAAAAAAACTAAATATTATTTTGAGAATAATATTTGAGGAATGTCTTTCTATTATTTTCTTAATGGAACTAGAAACCCTTTTGACGCGAAGGAATCTCTTCAGGAATTGTAAATAAACGTTTTCCTAATAAGTATATAAGTATCAATTCTCGTCGATAATCCTATAGATCCAGAGGAAACCGATAAGAAAGGAAAAGTTGTGTTTCCCTCACATAAGAAAGTAATTGAAGAACAAGTTTCAACAGGATACAAAATGTGTCGCCTTGTAACATCCTGTGTCGCTTAATGGAAGGTAGAACAAGCTTGATAAAAAAGATTGATTGTTTAGTGGAGGAGAAAAGTAAAAGTTTCATAATAGGTTCAAATGCTTGTCATATATTATGCGGTGCTTCCAGAACAGGGAGAGGAAATGTGAATAACATTATACGGAGCGGCTTTGAACTCTACTTTTAATTTATTTGAGGTTTTAAGCCTATGAAGTTCTGGAATTTTAAAGATCACGGTTGATTTCCTTAAAGTATTAGAGAATAAAGTGAAGTTTGCTCAAATGAAACTAGCGTAGAAAAGTTATACCTAATCATTATTAGTGAATAACCATTATTGTGAATGTAACAGTTTTTAGAAACAATTCACAATTTACAATTAATTTGGATAACATACCTCTTTTATTGACTACTCTTAGTTCTAAATAAAGCTAATATGGCGTGCTATTTCTTCAGCTACTTAAGCTAAAAAAATCGTGAATAAATGTTTCCAACGTCATAGAGTTTCCATAACTCAGAATCTCATGTCTGGAAATTAATCACCGATTCAAATTCAATATGTGTCTCTAGCATCCAGCATAATTTCCGACAAAAAATTGAAATAATTTTGGATATCAAGTGCCATTGGAATAATAATGAACTGCAATTGAAATTATTAGTTCCAGTGATTAAACATAGAATAGTGATTGGAAAATGCATGTATGTATGTCAATAGCTCAATAGCCCATGGAGGGCCTAGACCTACCAGCTGGTTGCCAGTTTCATATTTACTCCACATACTATGAAACAGCAGAGGTAACGGATAGAGGTAACGTGTGGCTTGCACGTTGATCATCTCAACCATGAGCTAGCTTCCGTATCATAAGCTTGATATGATTGGGTCTAACATACACGAGACGTATGATTCGATCATACTTGGGAGGACCTCTATGCTATCCTGCAAATTATCATGGAATAAATATTTTTTTAAATTATAGAGGATAGAGAACTGAGCTAGTCATATGAAACTTCTAGTGAACTCGATGAATCCTTTATAAGATTCGTATTCAAATAGATCGTTGGACAAACAGTTCGTAGTTGTATTCGATTTCGTGAAAATCAGCGCAATTATCAAGCAAACAGATCGCTTCAGTTGAGCTTTTTTGAAAAGGATGCAGCTGAGGTTCTCCACACGATCTTCATTAGGAAAGATTAGCACGCAATGTTCCGAAATTGTAGAGCCTCCGTTTCCGAAGTCCGTTTCCTTGGATGTAAAGCACGAGTTCGCTCGCTGTAGGATGCACGCAATCCTTGATCTTTGCAGGATCAAAACACTGATTACTCAATTGCGATGAGTGAAGATAATATTATAATACACACGCAATTTGAATATGAATAGACAGTGGACTTCTGCAACTGCAAATATTGACCAATGTACTGAAAAGCAGGTGAGATCCATTTATACAATAAATGGAGATTCGAATTAATTATTATTATAGTTATCCAGCAGTTGGTATACTGCAATATCTAATAATTCTTCCATCACTAAAATCTTTCACTCTTGGAAGTAAAATCAGTTTGTATTATTTGGAAAACGTTATAAGAGCAAAAAATTTTGACTGGCAGGCAATCGATTCACAGTAATGTTTTTGGATTTGTTGCTTTTTTAAATTCGTATTTCACTTCAATAAGCGAAATTTGATTGTTTTTATGTAAGAATGATATCGATTATCAAGTATGAATACCACAAATCGAATACCCTATTTTCGGTCATTTTCAAATTTGTTTCCCAGATCAGACACAACTATTGAGACTTGTATTAGTTATATCTTCAAGGAATCATCAAAATGCTTGATTTTCTAGTTCTAGGTGTTGTTAAAAAATTATTATTATTTTTCACAATAATTATAACAAGAGTTTTGGGCTCTGACACGAATTTCTTCCATCACTATTCTTCAGTCTAGAAATTTGTCCTCTATTTGCAATTCAAATGAGTTTTTCGACAGCTTGTGAGTAATCTTACTATGAGTCAAGCACTGAAGCGTGCTGAGAGATAAGTCTTGTACTTGTACTAAGCTACAAACAATGAACAGTCTTCAGAATTGCATAATAATCATGTTTCATTGCTACCTGTTTCATGTCAAAACAAGTTGTAATGCTTATGTTAGTGTGCAGGGAATTGGATCTCTGTTCAATCCAGTTATAATTAAGTACTAAATCAATTAATAATCAGAAATAACATTGAGAGAAATATTGAAATCCTCAATATTCAGTGCCCTAATGCAGCTCTATTGTTACTGATTTTAGCCGGTACTGTATCTCTTTTATATGATTCTATGTAATAATAAAAATGTTAATAGCGGCATTGTTAGTCGAAGTACAGTACAAGAAACTCAAAACATGACTTATTTTCTAGGACGCTCATATCACTAATGAAAGTTCACAATAATTTCAGATATTATCTCTGTTCATGAAATTCTATTCAAAGAGCCTTGGCCACGGCAAAACGGGAATTTTAAAATTTCAATTGGGCTATTAGAATAATTTTTCCACTATTTGAAAAAAACTTATTTCACCAACAACTTGAATCCACAAGAAATTATTTCCTTTGCATAAATTCATTCATCATAATGAGTTGATAAATTAAAAAACCACGAATGTATGAAGCAAGCCAAGAAACGCCCCTCTTGAATTTAATTCTATGGTTGGCTGACAACCACCTCACATTTTGTTGACCAATCACAACCCAGTTTTCGATAAAAACTCATCCATATAATAATCCTATAATACTAATATCATTACCGAATTTTTGTAGTTTTTCAAACTTTATTTCTGGCAAGAAGTTGGTGTTAGATAATAAATAGTTTGAGTTCTATTCCATTATATTCATCGAATGGAAAATAGAATTAATGAGTGCAAAATAATATTTTCATTTCATTTCACACAGCAAAAAACTATTGAAGTCTAGTACTGGCCCAATGAAAGTAAAACTGAGTCTAAATTATAAAAATAAATTCTTCAAATACTAACATGAATTAGAATCTTACCAGCCTGAATACATAAATAAATTAATATTACTCGTATATTGTATATCAGACACAAGATCGTCAGTAGTAAATCAGCGTAACTTCTTGTGTATGATACACCATGCCTCATTTTCTTGCTAGGAGCCATTTTCTAAGACAGAACTTACGAAACACTGTCAACCAATAAGAAAATAGCAGGCGGGGCATGCAGGCGAGCCGACGTCAAATCTGAAACATCACCCGTCAACTGCTTCCATCTACATCTACTGGTTGAATTTGGGAACTTTTCTACCTGATATTTTATTTATTTATTTATTTTTGGCCATTTTGATCGTAGGCGGAGCTTGAAGGCATGTCCAATGGAGGTCGAAGCAAGTCACCCTATTGCTACTGCCATCTGCTGGCTGAATTAAGATCTATTTCGAACTGGAATTGGGTGGCTCGTAGGAGGAGTGATAAAGCGCCGGTCTGATAACCAGGTGGACCCTGGTTCAAATCCCAAGCGGGGAACAATTTTTGACCACAGCACAATCACATAGATACAGCCACCCCGTCTTTCGGAGGAGACGATAAGCCGTCGGTCCCGACTACCTCAAAGTAGTCGTCATCTATCGTCCATATCATTACCCACGCACAAGCCTATGAGCTCATGTGGGCTCCACCCTCATAACAAACAAACAAACTATTTTCGAATTTGGTAATTTTAATAATTATTACAGTAATATTTTTGAATTCAAGAAAGTTGGGTAGAGCAGTGAAAATGGCTGAAATCTTCAATTTTCTTGTTATTGAATTCCCAATTTTTTGTTGAAACATCTTCATTTCCAGTAAAATTGAATATTTATGATGATTCAAAATTTTTTTCTGTAAAAAAATTATTATTCCCTTCCTTGTATGTGCTTTCAAGCAAACTAATGGAATAAATAATTAAAATTTTTATATTTTTATGATAAAGTACGGTACAATGTGACAGTTTTGCTCTATGTAGATAGCCTTTAGTTATTTTGTATTGATCACGTATCCAATACATGAAAATACGAAACAATACGTTGGGATACAATAAGCAAGTCCCTACAATCCTTTTTGCCACACCACATGCAACATTGGAATTTCTTATGAGAAATGTGAACATGCAAGACAGCTTGAATTATGTTTGGCTTTGAATATATTATAATGTGTTGGATTCATGGGCGTACGCAGGCAGGGGGGCAGATGCCCCCCTAGAAGTTGACAAAATTTTTGTTTTCAATATATTAAAAAATAAAATGAATAAGATAAAAAAAAATAATTTATATAATAAAATAAAAATAAATTATTATTATTATTATTATCATAGAATGAAACAAATTCACAACTCAATATTGTAGGTTGAAGATTGCGAAGTCACAGACTCACAGGGGTAAAACTTCCATATCTGAGTCTCCAATTTAATACTGGAGAAGATAATCAATAATTCCTCATCTTGACTCATTGGAAGTAAGATTCTCAGATGAGAATACGCTTTTTTATCTCTGTCACTTTTCCATCCTTTGTAGGGTTAGTCAATGAAACGGAAAAATTTGAAGAAGTTACTAATGTGGAAAAAATACAGCGATCCACTGTACAATGAGAGAAATAAAGTATTTTTTCTAGAAATCAATTGTTCAATTCTGAACATAAATTTCTCATGTTTTTAGAGATTTGCATCATCACCTCATTTTCAGACGTGTATGTTTAAACAACTTTGAAAAAACTGAAGAAATATCTAAAAAACTAGATGAGAGTACGAAAACCTTCAAACCCTTCAAAATATTTCTTTTGTTCAACAGACAATACTCCAAAGTTCACGCAAATCTGTCCAACAACATGCTCTATGCCTTGCAATGAAGGACGATTCGCAAATTTTATATTCAGAAATTAATATTTTCTATTATTGTTCAATAGAATACATTTAGAAGTACATTTTTTCTTCATATTCATGACTAATAAATGATGAAATTGATTTTTTTTCTTGAAGAGTTGGTGACTAATTCAAATCTTTCTGTTTTACTTGCTAAGTCTCTATATGCTCAAATGTTACTCCAGAGAATTAAAAAAAAAAACATTTTTAATCTTCAATGGAGTTTCATGACCTAGAATCCATTACTGCGAATTTATAGCTGTGGTATTATGTATTTGAATGGGAAAAAAATTGAAGAGTTGAAGGTAATTGTAGCAGCTAATTTTTTGGAGCTGAATAGTGTTTCAGAACTCCCTACCAATATTTTAGATCTAGGTGAGAAACATACTACAGTTTCTAAATACAGGGTTCGCCAATGAAGTGGGACGATTTGAGTAAGCAACAGGTTGTTCAAGAAATTGTATTTTTGTAATTTTTTCATCATAAATAGAAAGTAGAAATGTAGCCATTTAGTTTACAATAAGTCAAAAATAAATTTTTTGAATATAACACCTTCCAAATTTCCTCCTTTGGAATCTATGCACTTTTGCAGCTGGGCCTGAAAGAAACGGGTAAATTTGCTGTCTCTTTTAACTTTGTGCGTTACATCGAAATGATTCATAACTTTCTTACACCAGAAATCGCCCGTTTTCCATTGAATGAACAAACAAATAGGACAACAAGCCAAACTGCGATAATTGCCATGAATGTTGTAAATGTTTTGTTTCCAAGCCGTGTCATTTCTCGAAACGGGGATATCCCTGGCCCTCTCGCTCTCCAGATTTATCAACTTATGACCATTTTCTATGGGGCTACTTAAAAACGAGTGTTTATCAAAGCGATCCACCCAGAACTATCCCAGCTCTAAAACAACGGATTCGAGATGAGATTGGAGGAATACCACTCAATATGCTGCGAAATGTCGAGGAAAACTTCCAGGCACGGCTGCAAAAGTGCATAGATTCCAATGGAGGACATTTGGAAGATGATAAATTCAAAAAATGATTTTTTATTTATTGTACACTAAATGGCTAAATTTCTACTTTCTATTTATGATGAAAAAACTACAAAAATACAATTTCATAAACAACCTGTTGCTTATTCAAATCGTCCCACTTCATTGGCGAACCCTGTATTTTGAAACTGTCCGAAGTTTAGGATACCTTATTGTTGACTGGTAGTTCGAATCAAGTAATATTGTAGACTGTAGAGAATGAAATTTTGATAAATCAGCTCGGTTGCCGTCTCTTCTTGGACGCACCCAAATCTCACAAATCAGGATTTCAAGGAGACAAAACAGACAATGAAGGCAGTTTTGAATAGATTGCTTGTCTTTTGAAGGATTGTTTAATTGTTTGTCTCGAGAAAGTAACTGAATATTTCTTCTGAAATAAATCGAATTCTAGCTATTTGTGAGACAATCAACAGGTCTTCGAAGAATAAAGCCAGGAGAGAGACCAATTTGAAATTTTACATATGATTACAAGTGATGGCCATCTTAGCTCTCCAATATATGACTCTGAAACCTGGGTAGGTACCGAGAAATGAAGAATAGAGAAAGTTACAAGTGGCTAAAATTCAATTTTTTAAAGCAGTAAAGAAGATAAAATTTGGAATGTTTAAATAAGACAGGTACTCAACACATTATCATTGAGGCAGAATAAACAGACCTGGAAAAATCAATATTCAATGGATGGAACCAGTCAACAAAGAGGGATACTATTTCCATCCCTTAGAAGTTGAAGAATTGAGTTCTCTCCGCTTATATTTTGATCATTATCTCAATAACCACCAAACTGGTTTTATTGAATTTCTCAGCTAATTTTTCATAAGGATTGACCACTTTGATACTCTCTTAAGGCCTCAAAAAAATTATAAAATTTATAGAGGAATGTGAAAATATAGATTCGGGCATTTGGATGTGTGAGCAATTGAGAATTTTGGGACAGTTTCAAAATAATATTTAGATATGTTTCTTACCCAGGAACAATGCATTAGATTATTGATAGGGAGTTTTGAAGCAGTCTTTATAGCCTAGTGATAAAATGTTGATAAATTTATTTATCTAAAACTAGTTTTTAAATTAGTTAGGGTACTTCTATTTGTATCCAAAGTGTTTGGAGCAGATTATTATTCAATATTTTAGTTAGACTACCTATTATAACTTTGTACCATGCTTATATTTTGGTATTTGAACAATTTCGAGGAAAGACTCTTGATATGCAATGCTTCCTAAGAAGGGAAATACTGTTTCAGGAATTACAAACACCTGAAAGATTAAACTTGCTTTAAACACTCAGTGAACAGAGAAATTGAATCACAATCAAACTTTGTGAAGAAATTATTTGAAACAAAATGTGGGGCTTGTTAGTACAAATACCTAATCTCACTTAACTTCATGGAAATTTAATCACTTAAATCACAAGTCATCCAAATTATTTGCAATATTATGTTTAATTTATTTTTATTCTCAATTTTCATGATAGAATGTATTGAACTAAACAATATTATGACTGACCCCCCCCCCTCTTTCTATGAGGGGGCCTAGGAAGATAGGGGTGGGGGTGGGGTGATCGCCGTGAACGGGCAAAATGGCTTGCCCCCCCCCCCCCCTGGAAAAAATCCTGCGTACGCCCTTGGTTGGATTGCATTCGTCTGGTAATTAAGGAGAGCCTGCCAAAATCTCGCACAGTGCGCCAAAAAACAACGCGAGGGCCCTGAATCTAACTTGTATACTTTTTTGGAGTTACATATCTTTCTGAAGTACCTGAACCAAGTGA
Organism: Sogatella furcifera; assembly: GCA_017141385.1. Classification (NCBI taxonomy): domain Eukaryota; kingdom Metazoa; phylum Arthropoda; class Insecta; order Hemiptera; family Delphacidae; genus Sogatella; species Sogatella furcifera. The sequence goes on from CM029555.1 coordinate 16,593,920, forward strand.
CATTTCATTTTCTATCATGTTTTCGTAATTTGGAGCAAAATACATAACAGAGAATCGCGAAGCAGCAGCATTCTATTTGCTTTTCCAGGAAGATATGAACGCAAGAATAATGATGAAAGTGTCATTCTGAATGGACGTGTACAGATCACTGGCGGCTTGTGCCCACGAAAAAGGTGAAGTGCTCGTATCTTTTACTGTACTACACTTCACCTGTTTCGTGGGCACGAGCCGCCAGTGGTACAAATGAATATTGTGAGTAGAAAAAGCAAGAAGAATCCAGGTCATCATTGTCATCATTCACTTTGAATCAGAGCTGTGTTTATAAAGTGACCTTTTGGTTACATAAGTGGAAGTCAATTCTACTGTTGTGAAAGATCAGGTATATCTCAAAGTCGGATTTGTATCACACTGTCCATACACTAGCGGTTCATTAATAATTGATTATTTACACTGAATCTGTTAATATCTGACCAAATTCATCTAGACGAAATGCTATATCCATGTAAGATTTCTTTCATCTTCCAATTGATTGTATTCAACTACAACATCAGTTGAATTCGTTTTTTCCAGAACTGACAGAATATACTTGATTTTAGTAGATACGCTACCTCGATCATTTTAAGTTATTTTGAGATAAATTAAAATCATCCTACAAATTAATAATGCTTGAAATTTAAGAAAAAGTATGACTTACCTTCAACTTTTCCAAAATATTTCCCCGTCAATCTGAAAATGAATGGTTTATTATTATTGATTTTTTAAATATTAAACTCATGAGTAAAAATCTATAACTATAGTTGCTTAGTTGGTGTATCATAATAGATTATAATTATTTCAGAGCTATATAATCGCTTCTCACTATAGCAGTTCATATGATATTCGTTTTATTTCATCAAATGGTCTTATCTGTTTTAGTTCATTTCAAAAAATTCTTTGATTTGAAATGAATCGATTGAAATTTCATTATTAGAACTCAACCTTTGGATAAATTATACCTCCATCCTCTCTTATCGAAACGTGTATTGGCAAAGAAAGTTCTTTTAAATTCAATTTCTGGTCATCATCAAACTGTTATTCGTTCATCCATTCACACTTTACTTCGATAAGAGAATATCAATTCTATTTCATTTCACAAAGTCACACTGATTGCCCACTATCCTAGCAATTTTGTGGCAATAACATATCAATCTCTTTTTCCCTGGAATTCTGCAATGAGTCACTATCTTCTGCAATCGTTGCTGATTGTAATTTTGAATGAGAAGGCTCATCATGCTATAATGCCAGCATCCAGTATTACGCATCATACTATTCTATAAAATCATCATCTCTAATCAAAGTGTGAAGTGAAGTAACTAACAATCAAAATGGGCTATCAAATGCATCACCATTGAGTGTTTTTGTAGAAGGTATGAATGGAGATCATCGAAGGCCATACATGATAATAACAGGTAGCGGAATTATTGGACTATGAAGAACTGTGATATTTCCAATAGACCTCAATGGAAAAATAATAATAGATGTGATTCAGACATTCATTATAGGTAATTCGAACTAGCGATTTGAGTTGATCTTTTCGATAACTTTGAACTCATCATTCTACAAAATAGCACCGCGAATTTGTCTGACTTTTTATGTTCAGATGTTTTTTCTCAGAGCATAGAGATGGTGAAGGAATCTCGATATTTTGGGAGTTTTTATCAACCTGTATCAACCTGTAGAATTGAATCACTTTTCTATTGAAATTATTTTTAATTCCGTCAATCTAATAGTACTTGTCATAGCAGTTAATTATTATTCAAATATGCATCCATAAACGAGTAGAATGACAAGTGGATTATGGATATCAACAATCCATGAAAACACAGATTCCATAAAGAATTTACACTTTTGGAAACCCAACACCTCCAATTAAAAATGATGAGATGAAATAGGAATAGCCTATCCAATATTTGTCTCCAGCTTTATTTTCTCCATCTTAATATTGGTTCAACTGAAACATTTTTTTAGAATTGAATCAGAAGATAATAAATAACGATAATAAACTTGATGATGATCATAATAAACTAATCATAAATATGTCAATAATTATTGATATCTAAACATGTATATCAATTATTAATATTCAAGATTATATCGATATGTGTGATCAAATTGCTTCCCTCTCTTCCGCTGCAATATCATGGAAGAAGGGAAATTTTCCAATAATTCCTCAACCATGACCAACGTTTTTTTGAACGTTGTTCCTCTCACTTTATAGTGATCATATTTAAAATTCCGATCCGTTCCGAAATTTTTAGGCGTTCATCCAACTGCCAAAAAAATCTACAGACTTGGCCGAAAACAAAAAGCCGTTCACATTTTCATGTGCAACTCGTCGTTTAGAAAAACTTTAATAGTCAATTTCGACCGCAAGCGACGAAATGAATTGCTGCTACTGTTGAGAAAGGATAACCGCAAATCTGTTTGAGACTCCGTCAAAGCTCTTGTCTGTTACATAATCACGCAAGGATAACGCTTAGAATATTAGTGATGGAGGTCTCATGGTTCTATGTTGTGTTTTCAGTTATCTACGTGTAGCAGCAACGGCTACTTTTCTCTGGCACCGGATAATAATTAATTAATGAAATTCTCTATCATATAATCAGATGCTATATCCATCTATTATTGTATCCACCTTCTAAATTTCTGTTATTTTCACAATTTTCCGTTTTCCCGCTACTCCATTCCAAAGGATTTTGTAATTATTCTCCATTCTGGATCATACTCTCATGGTTCTCATTTTTTATCGTTCAATCGTTTTTATCGTTTAATCGTTTTTATCGTTTAATCGTTTTTATCTGATTCACTCGATATAATGAGGTATGGGCTTGTTGGAGGAAGTGATAACGTACCGGTCTGATAACCAGGTGGATCCATGTTCGAGTCTCAACCGGGGCAAAATTCTCTGACCATAATCACATAGAATACGGCCATCCCATCTTTCGGAGGAGACGATATGCCGTCGGTCCCGACTACTTTGAAAGTAGTCATCATCTCTCATCTATCTCAATCTCATCACCCCCGCACAAGTCTATAAGCTCATGTGGGCTTCACCCTCAGAAAAAAAACAAAACAGAAGGAAAAGGTGATGAAAGAAGGACAGAGAGTCTCGTCTTTAATTTGTGGTATTTACGAGTATCACTCAATTGAATCAATCATTTTTACTCCTTACTTCCCTCAAATCCAATGGAACTGACTGATAAAATAGCAATGAAAAATATCAATGTCACGTGATTATATGTTATCATATGGATAAATTCTTCTCTACAATCGAAAGTACTTCATTGAAGTGTCATCATTGACAAGTAATGTCATTATGATACATTAGTATCATTAAAATTACTTGGAGTGTGCTCTCTGTAACCGCTTATTAAGTAATCTTATTCCAATTACATTATTTTTTGAAAGTTCCCGTTTTAATTGATCTCATCCAGCAGCTCTGTGATGGAACAAGAGTATGCAGTAGTCGTTGAAATTAAGAGCAGAATGTCTCCGGTTGTTACATCAATGCTAAGTGATATGACCTTTCAGGCTGCAAAGCATACATTTTTGACATTTCCCAAACATTTCACGACTCTTCGAATAAAGTGACAAAATTGTTATCACATCACTTCTATTCTGAAAATACTCTCTATAATTAAGAATTAGATAATTAGACAAAAACTCTTGTCAGAGCCATCAGTCATCCATAGTCGCTAGATCGTTATATATTGCGATATGGAATGTGACAACTGTACTATTTCCATATATACTGTACTATTTAGAAGCACAATAAACAATTGAAAGGTTGATTAAGTTTTCTAATTACTCCGAATGAGTTCAAATTGCGGGAATGACAGAGCATGAATGCTTTCAATAGCAGTGCAATTAATAACAATTTGTTCTAAAGAGAAGTATCGGATTTTCTAATTTGGATTATTCTCGCTATTGGGCTGTAAGATAACTATAATACAAGTGACAATAAGTACATGATTCCCAACTATTTGAGGTGATGTTCGTCTATTAATAGAAAGTTCAATAGTAAAGCCTGGATAAAATCATGGAGATGTGTTTCATATACAAAACATAAATTTATTTATTAACATAATGACAAAGGAATTAGAGGATGACAATATCATTAGAGGAATTCATCGAGAGTCATTTGACATCGACCTGAGAAAAGCGATTTTCCCAAGCACTCCAATGCTAACTCAATGATTGGAAAATTCAATCAACCCATTTCTATTACTGTGCTCGCTATTGTCTTCGTGAGAATATCGGTTTTCATTTGCGATATGCTCATTTCATACCGTTCCTTATAAGGCTCTGGAAGCTTCTATTGGGTTTTCGTCCGGGAAATAAGATGTCGCAATCGTACATTCAACAAAGATGTAACGTGTGAGTCAGAAAACTTCCTCAGATGACCGCGTTTTATGATGGGAAATAGGCAAGGTTGCTTACTGACTAGGCTAACCAGAGATACAACAGTGAAACGAACTCGCACTTACTAGAAATGTATAGATAGATACTCTTGACACAAAAGATATACATAAAAAATTTTTATAGATAGACAAAGACAGACTGAGTATAAGATATATTGTATGAACAATCAATAGAACATGTATACTCGTAGGTAGATATTCTTTTCATTTGTGTATAACACTGCTCTATACTCTTATAAAAACGTATAGTTATATTTACATAGACGAGACAGTACAGTCATGTATTCATCCACTAGAACTTGTATAGATAGATATATTCACATCGTATGCTACTACTCTCACACGAATTCTGTGGTGAAATTACGTAATACAAGCGTACAAATGCGTCTATGTGTATATGTCTATTGGTACATATTTTGTGCGTGTAGCCTACCTGCGTATGCTAATAAGGAGGTGATTTGTAATAAAAATTCATCATAGTGAGCACTCGTAGGTCCTTCGTCTTTGAGGTCTGGTTTTTTGGTTGTACCTGGAAATAGACTAGAGATTCATAATAATATTCAATTAGTTGCAATATGCTGCCGTATAAATACTGGAGGTAACCTCCAGTCAACCTTAGCTGTTACTCAATTATGATATTATCTTTAGGCGGTATGGTTTCATCTTGTTATTACTCATCGTAGGGCTCAGTATGGTAACATACTTTTTGAAACGTGTTACGATTTTTTGGTTAGTGTTTGATAATTGCGGAGTTGCTGACAAGATAATTGGGTAGGCCTAGATTTTGGCGGTTCTAAAAAGGAGAAGACGCTGATGCTCAATTAAAATGTTTGTTTTTCTTCAAGATGTATACCTAGATGAAAGTGTTATCCAAGTGACCACTTGAGAGAAACAAATTCAAGTGTTACTTTTTTCAAAATGAGAATTATACAATAGAATAATTAGCACTCTCCATAACATCTATTTTTACAATCTGTGTAATTTTACACAATCAAGTCAATTATATGAATTTATTATTCAAATTAACAAATTTTCTGAATTCAAAAAGTAGAAATTTAATAGAGTTTTCAGGTATTTGAAACGTTCATATGAGCCGCGAAACAACAATTATAATATTAATGACCTTTTTTAGTAGGAATATTTACTTGTCTTATACTGTTTTAGTAGGCCTACTGTATTTCGAAGACAAAATAGATGTCCAATGAATGACGATGTAAGATTTTAACAGAATAAATAATGATGACTCATCGAATTATATATAGTCTTACAGTCTATTGAATTACCAATTTATGAGTCATTCACCATCACATTTATATTTTTGTTTGTAATACTATCTCTTGCTTACTCAAAAGGTTTACAAGATCATAATCAATTGAAAAGATAGTGCCCACCTAGAAATTCACTATTTTTTTACAAACCCTACACAAACACCTCTATAGCAGGTAGATGCTGCTATAGTCTGTCCAAGCAGAGAAGAAATTCTGACAAGATGGGAAAATGACTTCAACTCTGTGAGTATTGATTCAAAGGTTGTAAATTTATCTCAAATTGTGAGGAACATTCTGATCTACAATTTGAGATCAAATTTATAATTTCTGAATCAATATTCACCGAGTTGAAGTCATTTTCCCATCTTGTCAGAATGCCTTCTTTGCTTGGACAGACTATATCGTAGTTCTGACCAAGCCCATTCAGTACTTGCAATAATAATTGGCGTAATTTGCAGACTGGCGAGATTGACTTCTAGCGAGACAAAACAGGCCACGCTTCACGCTACCAACATAAACGCCTCCTGGACGGAGAAAAGAATAAAAAGAAAAGAAAGCCGAGGACAGAGTCAATTAGCAAGGCATTGGCTGTGAAAGACAAGGAAACAGCGAAAGAAATGCGACAATAATTGTATGAGAAAGAAACCGTAGAAGAATGACCGATGGGTCCTAATGGAATCTAGGGTTCTGAAAGTTTTTAGGTAACATCCCTTGATAGTTACCCAGTTGAAGCGTGTTTCCTTTGGTGGCAGGGAGACGACAACGAGATCGGTCCCAAACCGCACATTAATTCCTCTTAGTAAAATAGTGTCAGAGTTTTGAAGTCTCCTCGTGTCCACGTAGAATGTAATCTGGGCCGATTCCAAATTAAAATTACAACGCTTGTCCTGACCTAAGACCGATCTGGTCATTGTTTTTCTTCAAGCTCGCTCATGTAACCGATTACAGGAAAACCGTGATATTGTGTAACTGTAGTTGATGTCAATCCATATTTGGCTAATTTGAGGATGCGTAACGGTATTCTATAAGTAGTTATGATTTCGTTTCGCTTGTTTCTGTTGATGATAGACTGATAACTAGCGATGTCCACTGGCGGAAAATAGCGAAAAATTTTCATTGTTCGCTAACGAATTTTCTCGCTTTGATTTTCCTGGATTCAAATAGCTTTTGTTTGCACCTATAGTTCCTCTTTCCCATTCCAAGTAAGAGAATCACTGTTTTTGTATTCGTACACTCCAAAGAATATGAGAAATTCAAATGGAATATGAAATTTTTCGGTATGATTATGAATATGAGAGTTCCGATATTTGAACTTTGATGATTGTGTGATACTGTATAAGTAATAGATTAAATGAGAGAAGCAAGGACTACGATTCAAATTGAAATGTAGGCTGGAATAATAAGTTTCGAGGTAAAAATATGTTGTTTTCTTTCCTTGCAAGTTGAAAAACTCCTTAAAAAAGAGTATCTTCTGTTGAACAGTATCTCTATATATAAAAGTGTTACTATTTACATAATTTAAAATTTTATTGATGATATTTCTTGGGGCGATTCAGTGTTTTAAAGGACACAATAGTACTAGTGAGATGAATTATTAGATTACTAACAACTAGTGGTTGAATTTATTGCTAATCGTCCTCTGCGAAAAGAGGGGCAGGATAGGCAGTCCGCCACACATTGCAACAATTATTATGATTACAGTATTTTGTTTCTCGACTCACATTCTATATGTAATAATGTTTGTTCATAATAAACGCATTATGTATTACCAATATTAGTATGTATTACTAATAAAAATTAGAAAAGAGCTCAAAACAAACTGTCAGAATTATTATTAGGAGAACATTATCTGGAAAAACAAGAAAACTGGACGACACAAAGTACTTACATTCCAACTATTCTCAATATAGCTAAGAATTCACTCAGGACTCCAAGCTCACATCAATATCCTCCCCATTACCAAGCTCCAAGGCCTAAGCTTTTGTGGGCATCAACCCCAACAACCTCAGCAAGAGAAATGAACTTAACTGACGGAGAAAATTAACTAACTGATGAAGAAGTAAGAGTGCTTGCTAGAATATAATATCATTTGCGAATTAATATATGAGTCATAATCGTAAATGACTACAGAACTTGGAATGGGCCGAACCATGCGAAGTAGGTCGCGATGAATTACCTCTGTATGTACTGTGCCATACTCTTTTGTGTTATTCATAATCAAGCGACCGGTTCTATGAATGGAGAGAAGAGATAGACAATCAAGCAGCTTTCCCATAGTGAAGTTGCGCTAACCGAATGGAACGCGCATGCGCAGAGTAATGTTTTGTTGATTAGCAATCATCCGCTGGTCTTATTTTTTATGTAAGGAAGCCAGATGTTATGAGAGTACCCTACAACAACACTATCACTTTGATTTATTGTTCAAGTTGAATGTTATGTGAGGTGGAGATTTTTTTACAATAAAGTAAAAAAAGAGGGTTAGGACGGCGATGATTTACGAATTGCATTGTGAGGTTGATGAAATTATTGGAAGTTTAGTACAGTAACTTGAGTTGGAGATCCATGTACAGCGTGATTATTGAAAGTGTCACTAAATGACACTGAATAATGGAATATTTTAAAACTCATGACATCAATAATTATTAATACACTCTAGTAATTCCTCGTCCAAATCCACTAGTCACAAAATTAAATTACGTTTTTTGAGTTGATTGGAATTTTCTAGTGAAATATCAAGCATAGTGTGTGGAAATGACATTCCAGTATTAAGGGTTGAAGGGAAAGGCTATGTCTATCTTCCGTAAATGATACAATTGATGATTTTGCAGCGAAAGCTTTACATTTTTCATCGACGATGAATGAAAGAAAGGAGTTCCATCCTAACAAACCTCATTAAAAACTGACCAAAATGTAGATGAAATTGTTATTAAAGTTGGACTAATCATAGAAACAAAGTTGAGTTAACCAGTCACAAAAATAAAGAAAATGAATGGGAGTTGGTGGGAATTGCATCCAACAATAATATTGTATTCTTATTGTCATTGGAAGCGAATTTGTGGAACCCTGGCAGATTTAACAAGTTTATTACAAATCACCAACATAGCATTGTTGTTCCAATGCACCAATGGAAATAGGAAACTCTTGATATGAACTTTCCCCCACAAAACTCTCAATGAAATATTGTTTATTCTATTGCATGAGAAATATTGGATATTATTGAATATTCAATCTCTGTACAAAACTAAAAACCCTTTTAAAAAAGTTAAGTATTTATTACTATTATTACGGATATACACAATCTCACAGAACTGGATAAACTCTGCAGTACTGAAAACATGTATTGTAAGTATGATTTAACTAAATTTTTTAGTAGTTCAAGTTTTCTTTTAGCTGTACCCAAAGGTTGTTCAGCTACTTTGATAAACAATCAGACTGACCAGTGACCATCCAAAGCGAAATCTCTTCCGTAGATCTTCAGATTGGACAAAGGAATGGGCCACGCCCACAAAATTTAAAAATTATGCCTTCCAGTCTAGAGAGAGAAAGACAAAGAGAGTGGAAGAATGAGACAATGCAACAGAGAAAGAGAAAGAAGAGAGAGAGATGGAAGCAGTATTAAGTAATCCCAAAATTAATTGTTAACGAACGCACCTGTTATTTCGCAATATTCTTCAAGTTATACAAAACTGCTCGCATGGCTCACAGACTCCTGGACAATGACCCGAATAGTTCACAGGATCTGATAATAATTTATGAATTCCTATTATGATTTATTGACTAAAAAGACTTGAAGTTGCATTATGATTTATGTTCTTCACTCCAAGTTATAAAGTAGGCTATGGTTTTATTCTTCGTCCGTTGTTTTCAAGGCATGTTGCTTGGAGATTTCAGAGATGCTGCAGCCTGCAATTGCCTCTTGAGCTACTGTTTCGAATTGACCAGCAAATTCAAAACAATGAATTTCAAAATAATAATTGAACAACAATTGCTTACTGTTATTGATGATTGTCTTGAATCAGTATGAAATTTTTTAATAACGTTTCTTCCATTGCCTGATTAAAATAGTAGTCATTAATAATTATTGTTAACGTTAAAAAAGAGGATTACTGGAAAAGGCTGTGCCTCCATGACTAGATTATATTATGAATAATTTATATGTTTAGAATACTAGTTATGAAAATTATCAGCTAATATGACATATTATGAGAAACTGATCATGGCAATCACAATCAAATCTATTCCTCTTAAGCTTAATTCTCCTATAGAAAATGAAGGTATTTATTGAATTAAGTAACTATGTGAGGGATAAAAGTTTCAACTGGTATCAAGTTCTATTGGGTGTTTTCGGGGTAACCAATAGGAGTTCTGATTTGTGATTTCCATTCTTAGATTGAATTTCTAGATACTTTAATCTGTCTTCATTATCACACAAACAGTACAAGAGCAAAAGGTTGTTTTAACTGTTATTCTTATCACCATATACTTTATCCGGAAATAGGACGTTTTGGACAATTTTCTGGTTTTTATCAGTAATGTATTCTGTCAAATAAATCAATACAATTTCATTCCAATATCGTTGTTATTGAGATATAAATATTTCTATGCTTAGCTACAATTTTTAAATACATTTATCTGTCTTCATTATCCCACAAACAGGATAAAAGCAGTTGTATCGACTGTTATTCATATCACCATATACTTATAGCCATATAGTCTGGAAATAGGACGTTTTGAAAAATTTTCTGGTTTTTATGATGTTTTCTGTCAAATTAATCAATGTAGTCTAATTAGTGTGTAGACTGTATACTTTTATTTTTGTATACTTGTCTGTAAGTGTATGGTATCTCCCTAAGAAAAAAATGTGTTTGGCCAAACTATTTTCAGTGGTATGTTGAACTAGTTCAATCCCACATCCAATGGAGTAGATCAGTGCTACAAATCCAGACAGCCGGCAATTTTATGACTAAGCACATTGCACTTGGCTTCCAGGTGGCTACGAATGAGAAGGCCCACAATGCGCTAATTGAAAATGACATCAGCTAGCCTCTAAATCACGTAGCCGGGTATCCTATAAGTACGTGAGGCCCTCTTTCAATGCGTTGACCACTCGCGAACTAGGTCACGAGGTGAGCGAAGTCACGTACAAAAATCTTTCAGTAATCTGAGAGGATGATTGGCTTCCTCTAATGTAGTCTGACCAAGCAAAGAAGACATTCTGGCAAGATGGGTAGATGACTCCAGATGACTCTCGATCAATATTGGTTCAAAAATTATAAATTTGGTCTCAAATTGTAGGAAACAGTCTGATCTAAAATTCGATCTCAAAATCATTACTTTTAAACCAATATTAACCGTGCTTGAGTTATTTTACCATCTTGCCAGAATGACTTCTTTGCTTGGACAGACTATAACCAGGACCACAGCGAAAATCTTTCTCTTCTTCCGTTACCACTCCTTATATTATTTTTCTCTTAGTCGCGCGATTCCTCTCTCTTCTCACTCAATCTCTTCTCGTTTTCAGTCCATTTTCTAATCTCTATAGCCTAAATTTCCATTTTTCTGTCATCTGTCGATCATTCTGTTCCCTTTTCGCCAGATTTCTCTCTCTTTTCACTCACTCTCTTAAGCATCTTTCTCATTTTCCGGTCCCTCCATTCATTTTCTTATCTCTTCCTAACTTTTCCTTATTCTGTCATCAGTTGATTATTCTGTTTTCCACTTGTAGAATCTCATTTTGAGATACTACACATCTGTAGGATCAATAACATTTCTAATTTCTGTACTGTCCCATACTCTTGTTAAATTATAAGATTCACTTACTTCTGAAGCGATTACCGAATATCATATTTCTTTCGTCCAATTTTTTATGTGTCTTGGATTTTATCTCCATTTTACATTCATTCATACCAGTTTAATAAAATATTGAGTGTGAAGTGTATTGTGAGTTCCCTTCCCAACCCTGTTTCATTTTGGTTCCTCTGTTTCATAGATTATCTAGGACTACAAAAAATCTTATTATATTATTATATCATTATATTATTATATTATTATATTATTATATTATTATATTATTATATTATTATATTATTATATTATTATATTATTATATTATTATATTATTATATTATTATATTATTATATTATTATATTATTATATTATTATATTATTATATGAGAAAGACCCATATACTGTATGTACTGTATGTTTCTGTTTCCTCAACAGTTTATGGCTTACAATATTTTCATCCTTTCCTATTTTCTCATCACAACTATCTCCTTTTATTGCTATTTCGCTCTTTTCTCCTGGCTCATTCAACACCTTTTCACGCTAGGATTGTTTTTCTTTCTGATGTCCTGCCGGACACAAACATATATCCTGACATGGACCAGAAATGAAACTGTCACAGTAAGGAGATGTGAAAGTGTGCTCAATGAATACGCGGCCATCTAGTAACGGACAAGCGTGTCAAATGTATCACGATGATGACCATGTCTAAATGTCAGTCTGATAATGGACCATCATTCATAAAAATCACAACACTACTTTTTTGTTTTCGGTTTTTAATGTAATTCTTGACAAAATGATAAGCAAATATGAGTTCAGATTTATGTGATAGGCCTAATCATCATCATTCGATGGGTTACAGCACAAATGTGGTATATGACATTTTTTCAATTATGGATTGATATACGCAATGCCTCTAGATGAATGATCATTTATATCAATTTCATGTTCATTTCATATTTATTTGATGATAATTTATTCATATTTATTTCATTTATTATTCATCCATACACATACTGTATAGGTGAGTGCAACAATAATCAAGAGCCGTGTGTTCTAGACGGCGAAAAATTGTTTTCACTCCAAAAATAAGCACAAATAATTCAAGGTGAGTTTAGAAAACCTTTTTGAAACTGCATATAACGACAATAATGAATTTCTATTACCAGGCTATATAGCGATAGCTGAGTAGTAAGACCTACGTGAGTATTAGGAGATATTTGTTGTAAGTTGTAAATCTAAATAATTAGTTACTGAATGAAAATTGCAATGATAATGACAAATAAGTTTTTTCTTCAAATGGAGGAGGATTATCGGTTAAAATTCATCACATTATCACTGTTCAAGTAATTTATTGGTCATTGAACGGAAATAGCAATGATTAATAAGTTTTTCCATTCACTACTAGAGAAAAATATTATCGATTAAAATTTATCACAGGCTCATTTATTGTAGAATAAACCTCACTCACTAATCAAATGAGATTTTAACGTTGATATGTTAGCTATCAACAATCATAGTTCTTGAAATGTGATGATAAATTAATTACTTGAGAATTTATTTTCTGGAATTTCCATCCTGTTACAATTCTGGAGATAGCGGATAGAGCTCTTTTTTATAAATCCTTTTCAAAAAAACATCCTATCTTCTCATACAGATTCTCCACAATCATGTTAGTGTAGCCTACAGTAGTAATCACTACAGGATGGTTTTTTAGTGCGGTAGAAGTCTCACACTGGTTCACAAGTGGTTCCGCTGCCGCTTTTGGTGCCTTTTGAAAGTTTTTCCTAAAGAAAAAAGTAATCACTACAGTAGGTAGTAACTACTGCATCACCTCTGCTAAATAGTGGAGTGAATATGAAACTAGCAACCAGCTGGTTGGCCTAGACCCTTCATGGGCTGTTGAGCCATTGACAAACAAAAGTAGTAACTGCATTCCGTTATATGAAGAAAATACATCGTGATGAATCATCTTTTGTTCAGTTCGCTGAAGAACGCTAAAACAATGATAATCGCAGAACTCATCTGAATTTCAAGATGAAGTTCACCTCATCCGGGAAATGCCCAAACACAGACAGGAAAGAGTATTGCACAATGCACTCTATAAAAATGTATAACAATAGTCAGAATTTGCTCAATAAACGAACCAAGTCTATGTTTAGGCCGGTTCAAGGTTTGTTGAATCTCATTTCTCAAGCTGGTACATTGGCCGTGACTGCTTGATAATTTTGTATTCGTCATGAAAAATTCAATAATAGGACTAACTGGAAACTACTGAGTTAAAATGGTTGATTACATAGTATGCCTACTGATTACAGGATCCTTGACTTCTGACTTTGTACAGAATCGGTACAGTAATTCAAAAATGATATCTGTTTAATCACAAGATTATCTTTATTACTGTCGTTATTCAAGATTTCTGGTGAAATGAAATGAATTTCAATCCTTGGACATAACAGAACTTCTTTTGGACAAGATTAGTGAGTTAGTCTCCATTTGGAATTTATAGCATGCAGGAGATAATTAACTTGGCCTAGGCTGTTTGTTAGGAACATAGATTAATTCAATCACGATTCAATAAAAGGTGTTTCCTGAAAATCTATTCCTGCTCTTACAGGAAAGGTGGTTACTCAAATTATTTCTTAACTGAAATTATTGTATAATCTATTTCGAATTGAAATAATTCAAAATTTTTAAATACTATAATCTGTTTCACTTTTTACAAAACATTGAAGCATGATTCTCTAGAACAAAAATTATCTAGTGAACTTATCCAGTCATTTTTTTATGGAAATATTTATGGGTCGTTTTTCTAAAATGAGGTTTTCTTCCAATTTTTCACTGAGTTTTTTACAAAAGAGGGTTCCTTACAACAAGAATTATCTAGTTAACTATTCCAACTATTTCATTGAGATTTTCATTTTATTATTTCATGGTCGTGTTTCTGAAATGATAATCTCTTCCAAGTTCCTGGAGAGTTGTATGGAAAAATGATAAGATTTTCAGATCTCAATATTTTTTAAGCAAGTTTTTCCGGAAAAAATGATGGAGTTTTATCTCCTCCCCCAGCCTTCTCCCAAAATCAAATCAATCACATTGATTATACGTATATAATACGACAGTTCCAATTCAAGCTTCACATAACATTGTCATCTATATACGTTAATCAATTTAATCTGCCAAGTCATACCTTCAATTCAATAATCCAAATACTCTCATACATTGATAATTATTAGTAATCTCGCCAATTAAAACTTTCGATTTCATTTAATACATTGAGTAACTGTTATTGTGCCAGGTGATTAATCACTGTTCTTTTCATAGCGGATACAGATTTCTATTCGGTACTGCATTGTCTGTCTGTATCCTTGGTACAATTAATATCCATAGATACAGTATCCATAAAGAGGATACAAAAAAATTATCCATATCTTCGTAACAGTAGTTCTGTACTCTGTTATTATCAATTTATGAAAATGTTAAAAGTAGATGATAGCTTAATTAATTCTTATATCATTGGAGAGGAAACGTTACGGAACTTTCGTTCACGGAATAATAAATTATTATCTCCACTATCGGATCGATTATTGGGAACAGGATTCAAGAATTTTTTCAGTATTGATCACGATAAATTTGGAGACTTCACAAGTGGGAGCTGATTTCGGAGTGGAAGAAAGCATCCGACTTTCTCCATCCGCCCATCTAACTAGTGTTTTGTTCTGGTTTCAAGAACACGCGTCATGAGGTGACTTTTTTATTCGATATTGAAAAAATACTTTGCTATCTCCTGCTTCAAACTACTATTCATCTTTTCAAACACAGTAATTTGATGGAATAATTGGTTAGCTCGGAAACTGTCATGCACTGTGTTCAAAGTAACTGTAATTTATAGTGTAGTTGTATTTCATTCAACCTGATTCATTGAGCACTTTATTGTCGCAAAGAAATGTAATGAGCAATTACAAAACTAGCTTTACTTCCTTTTTTCTTCATACTCCATTTTCTTAGTTATTACTATTCTTTCTTTTTTCTTGTCCTCTTCCTTCTAATACATTTTTTTATATTTTTTCTCTTTCATATTGGCTAGACTACACCGAACTGACTTGTTTTCAGGACACGACTTCTTGTTTCCGTTGTTCTCACTTCCTTTCCAACAATATTGCCTCTCTTCAATACTTCAAAATTGAATATTTCAATTACTTTTCCCAGAATACCTTCTCTTCTCCCTGCTCATATTCAACATAACTGTTTATATTTCATTACAATATAAAAGTTATAGAATGTCTCTCCTCACTTATTGGTTTATCGTTTATTAGGATACATCTTAGAACTTTTTCCTCAACTCTGTCATATTCTTCTAAATAATAAACTCGTAAGATAGTCGAGATAGTTGGAACTTTGTGTTACGCCATGGGAATTGAGATGGAACTGAAGCTTTGAAGAGAGTAATATAGTAATATGAAATGGATAAAAATTTAAGTCGAAGAAACAAAATTGAAAGCGAGATTTTGAAGCATCAATCCCACCAATAATGATAAATAATTTATTTATAATTAGTATCAATGTATATTGAATAGGAATGCAATTTTTAGGGGGTATTTACTGAATTTCCGGATCGAATTTCATCTCAACTGGAATCACAAGTTGAAAACCAGACACATGAACAAACATAATTAAGATAAGTACAACGGAAAAGGATGGAGAATTAAGAAAGACGTTCATTTTACGCTTCTCAGTTACACAAAGGTAATTACAATGAGTTACTTTGAAAATTTTACTCAATAATTACAGCAGGTAGCATGACACAGGATGATCGTATTAGCAATGCTGTCTTGTTTAATATTTGAAATTTCTGTGGTTTTCAAGATTTTAGTCCTGGAATTGTCTATATTACTTTCTAATGAGTCTATTTCGATTAGTTATTCGTTATTCTACTCATTGTTTCGCAGCAAGTTGTGGCTCGATAGGAGATCAAGACATCAATAAATGAATTTGAATAATAAATCAACATAGTACTAATCTGAGGATGCACAAGATCACTGGACAAGATTCACTCTCAAACAAGCTAAGATGCTTTATTACTTGTCTCACAATCACAATTTAAACGTGCAAAATCCAATCACAACACTTCCTGAAGGGTGATGAAATAGGCCCTAGTCGTTTTCCTATATATAATAGAGATTTATAAAGTTTGGTTGAGACTTGACAATCACTCTGTATTAGAATAAATCATTGATGTTCAATGATAGAGGAAAAAGTGGATATTGAAAAGTAAATTGTAATATTTTTTAAAAGTGAATGTTTTCACAGATTTTTCGAGATGATGCTTATTATGAAGTTTGGGATTGTTAGTGATAAAGATGATAAGTATTGAAACCCCCTATAAAAATTAAGGTTGGTTTCAAACAACAAAAAAAGGAAATTGGTTTCTTATTCTCACACCAAAAATTCGATCAAGCGATCACTCTACAACATTAGAAAACTAA
The DNA here is from genome assembly GCA_017141385.1 of Sogatella furcifera. NCBI lineage: Eukaryota > Metazoa > Arthropoda > Insecta > Hemiptera > Delphacidae > Sogatella > Sogatella furcifera. The sequence continues at coordinate 16,610,919 of CM029555.1, forward strand.
TTTTCGACCTTCATTTGATCTGATATTACCGTTATTAGTATTCAGATTCAGTATAGAGGTTTCTCTCCTCTGAGAGATTGAGAGAAGTTAATTAACACAGAGATTTCCAGCTTTATGAGCTGCTGCATCTAGTGCCAAATATCAAGGTGGTTTCCAAATGACTGCTACTAATTCTCAGCTCTTTTAGGACAGTCTCATGCTCTATTCGAGAGCGAATCAGTGTAGCTGGGGTCGCTCTCGTTCCGTTGTTCTCTCGCAGACAGCTCGCCGACTGTCCTAACAGAGCTGAGAATTGATAACTGTCCTTCGCCAACCGCCTTAACTTTTCGCACCAGCTATATCAAGCGTTGTACCAAGAATTCCTGTTGCCATGGCACAGAGCTGTTGCCATAGAAACTCTGTAGGCTACTACAAATATAATGGAGCTTTCGGATGCAAGTTTTCCTCGTATCGATATATAGGACAATAAATCAATGTTTTCCAGACTGAGTACTGCCAACATCAAAATTCAAATATATTGAAAAGCAATATGGATTGATTCAAGGGTAATAATTTTTTTATTTCACAAGTTGGTAGGTATATAATCATTCACAATTGAAAAGGGAAAGAGTAATGTAGCAATGATATGTGATGATTTTTTTTATTGAAAATACAGAATTATATTAAAAACTCTTGGAATCTTCAAGATTAAGCAAATTAAATTACTAAATGATGTGGTTCATTCCAGTTATTGTGATAAGTTAAATAGACGACGACTGCAAAAATTTTCGTTTGAATCAATAGCTCTCTCATTTATGGGATAAATTTTTTCAAGTTTTGAAATAATTGTATTCATAATCTGGTTGCAATATTCAGATAGCTAGACTTCCAGTAGGACTGGATAGTAGAACTTTTTATAATGTTTTTTTCACCTGTATGAAATTCAATAAAATATTTAGCCAATTATTGGCTGTGGCTCAATTGGTTTCATCCAAGATTTAAGGATTACAAGATCTCTTCCTTCAAAATTACTATAATTTTCCTTGTTCTCAGGTGATAATGCCAAAAAAACCATTCAGTAAATGAATCATATAGATTGGATCAAAATAATGAAGGTTACGTTCTATTATTTTTATACTTTTTTCCTGATTCATAACAGCATCATCCTCTTTTTCCTTCCTCATTTGCAAATACTGTGATATCGTGTGTAGTCACTAGCAAATCTTATCAATTCTATTAGAGTCATTAGGAGAAATATGAGAAACATTATAAAGATAATAATAGTTCTCTCAAAAATCCATCTATTAATCGATCAATCTACTCGTCGAGTTTGAGTTGATGGAGCCGATATTTTTCATTTATATATTTTTTCTCCCACTAATAATTTATTCGATTGGACTGAATATTTTTTCAAGACATTGTTCTTTTTCAAATTCATATAAATATTTAACTCATATTTCCGAAAGTGAGAATGCTTTTTTAAAAGTGCTAATGTACGAGACTTGAGAGTACCTTTCCAAGTGAATGAGGAGTGAGGAGAGAGAGTATCCAAAGGATTTCAGGAAGTTTACAATTAAATTTCATAATTGAAAGAATGGTCGAGTGTTTTGATTGGTTTTTCTTTAGTCATGATATTAAACTGAGTAGAACTGGATGATACGGTTCTAAATTGCATGAAACCTTCGGCAATAAAGCCAAAGTCACGGGTTTAGAATCAATGCAAGCGGAAATAATGTTTATCCATCTTCGTGCAAGTGAGTGAAATTGTCTACAGATAATTCATTTCTTCACTGTTTGCTTTTAAACCTATGATACTGATTATTTATCTTGATTATTCCGTGCAAGTTCTATCAAGTTTTGCAGTTGAGGTATATTAATTGCGCCAAAAAACTAGTTCTGAAATTTAAAAATGTTTTTCTATGATAATATTGATAGACAGTTATGTTGAAGGAAGTTGTATAACAAATCATGGTAAGGATTAAAAGATCCAGGATACCAGGATACTCCGATCTCTAATAAAGACTTAGATCGGGCAATTATTGATGAATAACTTGTTTGATTGGGAAATATTGGATGTTTTTTAGGGCTCAATGATTCAAGGAGATTAATTTCTACCGTTAAATTTTTTTCATATCCTGTGGGTGTTATTCATGAAAGGCTATAAACTTGTAAACCAGACTATTATATCAGCAGTACTACCCAGGGAGTTTATGTAGGCCTACTGCACGGTCCTTCTTCTATTGACGAAGACGATGATTGCATATCAAAGTCATGATTGACCATCATATTTGAGGAAACTTCGTTTGGAAATAATTACTTGTATCGTTTTAATAACTTTATTGGTTGCTCTTCCATTTCCTTGTGAATCATCCTTGTTATGAATTTTATCTACAAAATACAAATATCCTTGATTCTAGTTGTTGAATTTCCTTGATCCTAGAAAATATTAGAATTTGAAAAAAACAGTTGAAGGATTTCAAAACTGACAGGAATTAACTATATGTAATGATAATTAATAAACTATATTTAACGATCACTAGAAAGCAATCAATCACATCAAGAAGGATGATTTGAATTCTTGATTCTCTCAATATTTAATGGATGAATAAAATGTGATATTTCATTCACATCACACCAAGTTCATAGCTAATAAATGATCGATCAATATGTTGGTATCTTAATCTGATATTCAAATGGATGGTACATTATCTAATAAATCAATTATTTTCCAGTTCCTAAAAAGTTTTGTAAAAAGCGAAAGTCCCGCACTCCCGCTGACTCACCTATTCCATGAAAGGATATGAGTGAATAATAATTATTATTTGTTTGTACTTACTATTTTTAACATATTCATTTTCCGTGAACAGTCACATGATGAGGAAAGAAACAGTTCGAGAACGAAAATAATTTCTATTTGAGAATGAAATTTGCGGGTAAACTATGAGATCATTGAGTTTGAAAGTCAAAGTTGTGAAAAGCATTCATAAACAATTCGTACTTGAAGCTTATCAGAATTATTGTTTCAAATATTCATTCGAATTCATGAATATAAAATGTACTCACCCCAAGATGGATCACAGATTGCTCCTTTTTGACCTGTGAAATAATGGAAAGTGACCGTGAATAAATATGATACTTTGAAAATTAATTGTATTTGATGAGATTTTGTGGTATTTTTCCATGATGAGAAATAATAAGATAGATGTTGTCAATACCACTAGTTTAGATAGGTTAAACTAGTGGTATTGACAACATCTGTCTTATTATTTCTCATAATACTTTGATATAAAAAAGTTTTGGAAAGTTATTAACAGTCATCGCCGTCTTCCTTCGAAGATTAGGCAAGTTGCCTATTTCTCCCTATAAAATAAATAGATAGGTCAAGTAAAATACAGTATTTACATAGGATGAATTAGCTTAGATTGTACAGTATTTTGGTTCACCGTTCATTAGCCACCTCCAACTCCCTGCCTCCCTGGAAATATTTTATTGGAAAATACAATGGAAAGATATCTCTCTGTAGGAACCCAAATCAGTTTAACGTTAAAGTAGTAATTACAAAGAAATATTTATTTCTATCCCATTTTCTTTGTAATCAATACTAATGATTATATTATACAGTGTTTTCATGCATGTTAATTATTTTGTTCTCTCACTACTTTTGTTATTAGAAAGTCTTTTGTTATTAGACTCTCTTAATATACTCGTACAATCCAAAGACAGTAGGCTACAGTAATCACGTTATGCAATAACTCCAGTTGATAATTGAGTCTATTTTGTCTGTTTATCCAGGATGAAGCGTTATTATGTCAAGAGGATTCCGTAGCTAATCTGTGCGTAAAAATTGCACGTGAATGTCTGTCTGTCCATCTCTCAAGGACTTGACCACAGTAGAAGATTGAATGAGTTAAATGTTTGAAACGGCTTTCAAAGATTATGTGTGAGAGAAAAAGCTGGATTATGAAATACTGGATGAATAATTGATTGTTGAAAATTGAGGACAGTGATTGCAAGACAGAGGTCCTGTTGTGTCTAACAAAAGATTTGAAAACCAATGTACATAATAATAATAATAGAGTATTATTTTATACATAACATTATTCTCCAATACTTATTTTCTCTCAGGGCTACTGTATTTGTTGAAACTTTAATAATTAAAATCAATTCACCCTTTTTTTAAAAAATATTTTTATTTTCAACTGTAAATAACAAGGTTAACATGTAGTGTAAATGAAAAAAATGTTTTAAAAAGGGTTCTTTGATTTTAATTATTTAAAGTCATAACATTATTTCATTCATAATTCATAACATATCCCGTTTGCATATTGAATAATAATCAAGACCAAAATCTGAAAAATAATTGGGGGGAAAAAAATAGTAGAGACAAAACTTCTACTCCCGCAAATAAATTAATAAACGAATCATTCACTTCTCATAATGTTTCCTCTTTCTTCCGAATCATTACTCCATAAATAACTTTTTTATTTCAAAATAAAAGAACAGTGATAAAAGTTGCCCTGAGATAAAGGAAACTGTTTTCAAATATAAATTTGAAAAATAGTCTGAGCTAAGCGCGTTTTTCCTCCCAAATCATCAATAATTATTATTGAGTTTTCATCAATTGACAATTAGCCTATATATAAATCAATAATAATTTTTTATTCCATGAATGAATTGATTTTGTCCATTCCTTGAATGATATCAAGTACTGTAATTGTTGTCAATAATTCATTGTTATGTAGAATATTTCGTTCGCATACTCGATAACTTCCAATATTCCATACTTTTGATGACAACATAGCAGCAGAATTTCTTTGATACCTATTTCTTGGTGAATCTATGTTATAAATTAGTTATAGCTGTTATTGTCCTACAGAAAAGCTAATAGTGCAATAGAACTATGATTGCGCAACTGCATCAATTGATGATGGTTCAAATAGGTTACAGTCGAGTCTTAGTGATAAGCACCACAGCCAACTACAGATTCAAAAACAATTGATGCTAGTTACATTACAGATACAAATAATTTTGCGTAAAATTTGCTTTCAGGTGGTATAGATTTTTATAAATGAAATATTTGTTCCAATTTTGATATATCTGTATTTTAGATTTCACTATTCTTCTAAATTTCATATAATCATTATCAAAGACAATGCAAACTGAAACTCCAATAAAGGTTCATCATCAAAGAAGCCATAATAGAAATCATTAGTTGATAATATTAGCCTACTCAAAAATTAAGATGTCAAAAAATGGGTGACTGCGAATAATCAAGTGTACAATTTTTTCAATATTTTCCGAAGGATATTCCAAACAGAATGTTTTTACATTTTTAAACGGTTTATTTCAACAGATTTTTCTATATTCTCATAAGGCTATTTCGAACAGATTGGGTCTGTATCCTACAAAGACACTAAAAAGAGGACAGTAATGATTGTCTCTCTGAGATACGTATACATTCGTAGATTGGCTTCTTTTTCTGGAAACTAGAAACCGTACAATGACTATGTCTCGGTGCATATTCCTTGATTGGATACTTTTTGTTCAGACCAAAAAGAGGACAATAAGGAAGACCCATCAACCATTTGACACAGAAACAAGTGAGATGTCTCTCTCACAAATTACTATTGCTCAATTCTATGTAAAAGAACAACACTGGTACAAAGGAGCGTTTTTCCCACGTTGGTTGATATCGAATTATGTGCACTGTTCTAACTGAATTCAAGGACAATTTTGATGTCTCATTCAATGTCTCATGACAATACTGGTTCCCAGTCGTTTGGACTTGTAATGGAATACTCGTTTTTTGTACATGTGCACTTAGAAAGACATAATGCTAGTAGACAAGGATTGTAATAAAGGAGAATCTCTGACCTACATACTAGTCTATTAAAGTTATATCATAAATTGTGACTGATAAGACTATTATTGGAATCCTGAATGAATTGTGATATTATGACCGGTATTATAATGTAAATAATTATATCTACAGTATAGTTTAATGAAAACTTGGTTGAAAACATCAGTTGATACCAAAGAAACTCATTATATTGAATGAAGAAATGCTTCTAATCTTGATTAACTCATAAGTTAATTTATTTCGGTTTATAATACTAAAAATACCCGGTATTTATAATACTGGCCAGGGTAGCAAAGCTTTGACTACAACAGGAATGAGTTTAACATTTAATTCAATGAGATCGTTCATCAGTTGTAATAAAATCCCACTTCAATTTTGCATTTGAACCTTCAAGTGCTATTGAAATGAGTAATACTCGATGAGTTTCCTCTGGAAAAATAAATTTTCAAAAATGATTTCAATGTTTGAGCTTTAAAACTTTACCACCAGTACGTCCACTCCAACCATACAACGTTGAATATCTCCAACTGCTCCTCTCTTGTCATTCCTTATTCATTCTTAAATGTAAAAATTAATTATTCAATAATTAATTTTATAATAATATGAAATCGAAGAATATTAATTTCAATCCTCTAGATATAATAAATTGAAATGGGACTGTGAAACAGCTTTCTCGAACACGTAGCCTACTGCATCAGTGAACTGAAAAAAAATATTTTTCCAAGTCTTTTGTTGTTATAAGGTAACTAGCCGGCAGGTTCGCTTCGCTCGCCTCCTCCGCCTAGCCAGGGGGCTCCGCCCCCTGGACCCCCGGCAGTATAGGCAGTGTAAGTGAGTCAAACAGGCTCGCTTCGCTCGCCTGCAAATTCCTTTCAGAAGGGATTCGAAATTTATGGAGCACAGCATTTCTACACCCAATCTGGACCTGTTTACCTAATTTCAGCATTTTCTGACAATTTGATCTAGAGAAATCTAAGAAAAACTCCGAAAATTCCAAAAAATAGTAAAACGCTAATATTAAGCGTAACCTTGGGAAGGAAGTATATATATCGGACATAGTTTGAAACTTAATTCAATATCTTCTAAATTAGTTCATCTATAATCTCGCAGAATCATTGAATTTACAGTTAGGATTGGTCGTATTAAGGCGGAAGATATGCAACCCGCAACACATCTACAATTTTGAAAACCTGATTACTGGCGTAATCTTGAACGGATTGCAAAAATATTTTAACAGATTTCTAGACCTTATCTGAACCTGCCCACCAAATATCAACATTTTCTACCGATTAGTTCTTGAAAAAATGAGGAGAACGCCGAAAAACTCTAGAAAAACTAAAATATTTGGCGTATCCTTGAAAAGTTTTTAAAATCCGTTCTTAGCGCGCGTCTAAACGTACAACTGAGCATGCCTGCCAAATTTGAACGCATTCGGTTCAGTGGGTTTTTAGTTCTGGTGATGAATGAATGAATGAATGAATAAATGGATGAATCAGTGCCATTTCGCTTTTATATATAGAGATTTGTGCTCTCACTCTAACAAGTTGAATTACAATAGTTTTCAAAAGTGTTGGAAAGAACATCAAGTTTATCGATATTGAAAATAATGGTAACACTTCATAAAATATAGCCTCATGTCATTAAGCAGAGCTATAAGCTCATATAAGCCTACGCTCACAGTACATTAATAAATTCATAGTGTCAGACAAATTATCATCGGCTAGCATCTAACTCGGTTCTTGCTCCTGACCGGTGTAAAATTAATAGTTTTGTCCTTGTTTTATGCGAAACAGTTAGGCTACTGTAACCTCACGAGTTATTAGCCTCCAAAACAGCAAGACTTATTGCTGTCTGTGAAAAAATATCAATTTCAAAATTGTTATTATTATGTTGATGTTGAAATTTGTCATGCTCCGGCAAGTGTGTCTCCTGCCAGAGACTAATCAGATGTGATTTCACCTCGATGATTTTGGTAACTACGAAATTGACCATTTCTCATTCCAAGTATATGATATAATAGAATAATCGAATTGATAGTTGATGGGGCTCCGGATATTTTAGCCTGCTACGTCAGTTGTGGTTCATTCATACTGCTAAATTTGATTGATGTCTTATATGAGGAATTTGATGGGATTTTATTGATTTGCAGCGAAATTTATCCATTTAATCATAATAGAGAAAGTTTGCAGTATAGTATAAGTGAAAATAGTCGCATAAATATTGTTCCAAGTTGAACATAATAGATAAATTATACTAGATAAAAATTTAAGAATATGCCAGAAGAAAATTTGTCTACTCTATTGTTCACGTCGAACGTCTTCAATTCTTGACTCTTGAATTTCTATTTTCAAACATTTTGAATTGAAATGCCTTATTTAGTTCCTCTATTCAACCTGCCATAAATTTTTCTTATCAATTTTTCTACTGAAATTTTTAAAATTCTTCTAAATCTTCTGCATAAGTAGGCTACTACATTTTCTTATTTCTACTCGATTTTCAGATTTACAAAATATTGTAAGGTGGCTGGCTATATGTGAGAACACATTGAAACTATTTAGTGAAGTGTTTCCTCTATCTCCTGGCTACTTTTATCACTGTTTTTTCATCTCAAATAATTATCAAAGCACCCTTTCTCAATTATGTTTTCAATGCATTACATGTTTCGACTATTTACATTAAATGCGATTCATTTGAAAATGACTATAAAAATGATTTTAAAAAAATTATTGGAAAAGGGTACTTTGATAATTATTTAGTGAAGTTATATTAATGGAAGAATCTATTAAGAACTGTTAGTAGACCACATGGCAAATTCATTCTCAATCACCAAAGAATACCGATCTAGCTGGCAGCAGTCGCTGCTTATCATATCTTGAGAAAAAACCTGTCACACGTAGCGCGTGAGAATAGTTTCCTGTCACTGAGAATGGACAGACAAGGCTCGCCTTGCGGCTGCATAATAGGAAAGTAGGAACAGAAGAAAGATGTCTACATGCAAATCTACTTTCTATCAATCAAAGTACACTTGACTGTTCTGTCAGGCAGTAGTTGCATGAGACAACGCTGTTGAGAAAAATGCGCATTCTCATTTGTATGATTTTGCTTTCGCTTCCAGATGGACACGTTTTCACAAGAAATAAAAATTTTACGGCTACTTATCGACTTTAACATTGCTTGTTCACCCATTAAATGAATAGTTTGATGGTTCATACTTGTAGTAAATTAGAAATTTTCTCCAAATTACTCAATTTCATTCCTTTTTCGGATGGACTTTTCCTAATAATCTAAGATAGATACTATCAACACCTACTTTTACTTTGAAGTAGTAATAGTTGATGTTGGTAATACCGGCTGAACCCAAGGCATTCCATGAATTTATAGGAAATTTTTATTATGTGATAATGTTAAATGGTGATACCCTATTGTATATTTGGCTTTTTGGAAATTTAATAAACAAAATGATGAATTTCATGATATTTCATCACAAAATGTATTGTAAATGTATTACAAAATACCTGTATTGTTTCCAAATTCTACTCTTATATTATACCAATTTGAATGAGGAATATCCCGTATATTCTTAATAAAATGTATATAATTGGAATTATATCATTTTCTTTTTAATTATATCATTATTTTTAAATGAATATCTTGATAACATAATTTAATATCTAGGTCTGTGTAAGGTTGCTTCAAGTTCAAGTCTTTATTGAAAAATATTGAGGATTAAAGAAGCAAGAGACACTCCATGGACGTAACTTACACTCTACTTTATATCTTTATAGTTGCTGGAATTACTGTAGGCTTATCAAATTCATCTCTATTTTTACGTGATCTATTTTGGAATTGCAGAATGCAGACATTTTCAGCTTTTAAATACATCATTGAGAATTTGAGCATATTATGACGAGAGCATTGAAACAATATTTTGGAAATTCAAAAATCATATTGAAGTACGGTAATTAAACTCGAGAAAATTCTGGTATTCCTTCTACAAAGATCTCAGGTACAGAGATAATGATGATTCCAATCACAGATTCAACTGGATCTTATCTTCACCTAATCGGTGAATGTGGAATATGTCAGGAATGAGCACATGCCAATCAGATCAAGTGAATGTGCCCAATGTTGAGAGGTTGAGACTGACCCAGTCCAAAGACAGGCGTGACCCAGACACTCGTCTGACAAAATAATGACCTCTCGTCCTCATACTCTTACTTTGTGTTTCTCTCCCTCTCTCTCTCTCTCTCTCACACACACACACACACCATGATGGAAAGGAGAATATTATCAATTAATTTTTCCCTAATTCTCTCACTCTTCCACTCACACTAGAACTCTTTCTTCTTTTGAACTAGAACTCTTTGATCTTTATCTCTTTTTTATCCCGACCTCTCTCTAACCGTCTTCCATAAATTGAATAGATCCATTCGGATCTTAATCTCTCACCTCTCGCTCTCTCTGTCACTCTCATCTCTCTAGTCCAAGCGAAGTAGACATTCTGGCAAGTTGGGAAAATGCCTCCAGCTTGGTCAATATTAGTTACAAATCATTGAATTAGTCTCAAATTGTAGGAAACATTCCCCTTTTTGAGACAATTTAAGACCAAATTTACAATTTCTGAACCAATGTTGACTTAGCTGGTGTTATCTTCCCATCTTTTCCGAATGTCTTCTTTGCTTGGACAGACTGTTTCTATTCCCTCCCTTTTCAGTCACTCACCTCTCACTATCTCGTATCCTTTTCTCCATCAACAGACTGTACACATAATTATATATATATTGATTGAAGCACATGACCAAGGTAAACTTCTCATTCATAACAATCAAGAATCCCCGGCCATTTTATAGTAGCCACGAAATTATAGTAATCTAGCAGCGCGCATTTAGCTCATAGAACCTGCATCAAGTCCGAATTCAAGCACATGCTCTAATAGAGAAGCTATTGTGAAATTCAGAGCTAGATCATAACGATAATTTCAGGAATGAATTGATTGCAAGTATCAAATGGAATCAGCACACTGGACTAAGCACTCTTTCAAGGATATCTATGTTGAGATAGGAACTTATTGATTAACTGTGAAATAATAACAAATATCGTTTTAAATCAGACTGCATTGTATGTAGTTCGATTACAAATCGATTGCATTGGATTGGAAATTCAACTGCAACTATTATTCAATATTATCGATCTGAAAATCGTTAAAACCTATACTGTTCCATAAATCTATGCAATTTTTAAAGGACTCTATTTCCAGGCTATTCACCATTTCCTGAGTATCACTATATCCCCAAACAAAATAATTACAGACAGAATGATGTTATAATGAGCAGAGAAGAAAAGTGAAAAAAATACATATCTCACCAATTCATGGAGAAAATCATTGGTGCATTGGGTCAAATGAAAAACGAAAGGTTTTTCTTAAGTTTGAAAAATTGGGTCAAGTTGTAGGTTGGGTGAAATGGGAACTGGGTCAGTTGGTAGACACTCTATATAACTTTTATTGTTATAGGAATTGTAGGTTTGAGACTTATTTGTTCTCATGCTTTTTCTGTTTTTAACCTCTGAAAATACGCGTAAATTGAATTTTCCTATAGCTAGTGAAGAGAGGATGAAGTTGCGCAGAAAACTTATCTAGAGATAAATTAGGGAGCATTGGAGGGTGAATTAGATTAGCGACCTATAAAAAGAAGTACTCAAATTATACAATATAAAATGTCATTATAAATGTCAAAAGTTGAATCTTAAGATTTGAGAGAACATTTCAATTCACAAACTCTTGAATTGTGAGCTACTGTACTCGTAACTCTAATCCACAGTAATCCACAGTAATACATCGTATGAATGGTATGACGTCATACTGTTTTTGAGGTTATGTTGTCCATATTTGAGAATTTCAAGATAGCGGCTGAACACATACCATTCATACGATGTATTACTGTGGATGGTGTGTATGTTCTATAGATTTACCAACTACCCTCCACTCTCCAGGCTCTACCTACTGGCAGTGCGGCCTCAGCCTAATTCCCTGAATCTCATGCAAGAAATTTCTATACTTATATAAATTAATGTATGAAATATGTTGAAGTCTGCATGATATATTGGAATCGGTACAAATGCCAAGTGCAGCTGTCTCTAATGATCTTATTGAGCTCTGAATGATTCATCACACTTGACGATTCCATTGCATCGAATATTATTAGTATACAATGCAGATGAGAGTAGGTGAGGAATAGTTCAACAGGTTTCATGATATTACTATGAGATGAGCTCTAGCCTATTTTGTAGAATGAAGCAATCGTAATTGAACATCTTAGCAAAGTGTGGACCACAAATTGAAAACACAACTGAGAATCTTCGGACCTCAGTTACGTAAACCTGAGAGTTTACAGTTTAACCTAGAATCTTACACCGAAATCACATTCACCAGCAGAAAAAAGAGTTTATGTAAAAGGAATTGACTTTTGAAGAGTGATATTGAGGTATTAGACGTGATTACATAGGAGTAGATCTAGATGTGAAAACAGCCTATATAAGAATGAAGTAAGAGAAATAATATCCTAATTAGTATCAATCACAAGTCTTTTAAGAAAATATGTAAGTGTTAGGAGGATAATATGCAAATGCAAAAAGTAAATTGAAATTTAATAAAATTTAAAATGCCTTGTCATTCATAAAATAGAATTATTCAAGGATGAAATTGATCTCAGAATTTTCTCTGTCTCTCCCTCCTCCACTTGGTTTTTTCCTTAAGGCAGTCTTATATTAAGGCACTCTTAATTGGCGAGACAATTGTCTTCTAAAATATACAGCTGAAGTGGAGTATCTATGATATCTGTTGATTTTAAAACCATCATCTAGGCATGGCTAAGTGAAAACACTAATTGACAACATCAGCTGTTGGTTTCAGAAAGCAATTATTGTCAGATGATAATTATTGTCTCGCCAATTGGCATCGTAAACCAGGCATTATTGATCAGCGCTTCATATCACTAAAGTTAAGGTACTATAAAAATTCTTCATAGAACCTCAACTAGAGTTGAAATGTGATTTCGACAAAAGAATCAGTGGGAATTGTGTGGCCTACTGACAATTTTTTTTAATAGAAGAGTGAATTTGCAGTTTTGAGTCACTGTTTGTGAAAGGATACTTATTAGTAAAAATGTAGAAGTTGAAAAGAGTGAGATAGCAACAAACGGAGAGGAAGAGAGGAATAAAAATACAAGGAATAGAAAGATGAGTAACTCTTCTAGTAGAGTAGTGAGATCTAGAGAAATCTAAGAAAAACTCCGAAAATTCCAAAAAATAGTAAAACGCTAGTATGAGTAGTGAGATCTAGAGAAATCTAAGAAAAACTCCGAAAATTCCAAAAAATAGTAAAACGCTAATATTAAGCGTAACCTTGGGAAGGAAGTATATATATCGGACATAGTTTGAAACTTAATTCAATATCTTCTAAATTAGTTCATCTATAATCTCGCTGAATTATTGAATTTACATTTAGGATTGGTCGTATTAAGACGGAAGATATGCAACCCGCAACACATCTACAGTTTTGAAAACCTGATTACTGGCGTAATCTTGAACGGATTGCAAAAATATTTTAACAGATTTCTAGACCTTATCTGAACCTGCCCACCAAATATCAACATTTTCTACCGATTAGTTCTTGAAAAAATGAGGAGAACGCCGAAAAACTCTAGAAAAACTAAAATATTTGTCGTATCCTTGAAAAGTTTTTAAAATCCGTTCTTAGCGCGCGTCTAAACGTACAACTGAGCATGCCTGCCAAATTTGAACGCATTCGGTTCAGTGGATTTTTAGTTCTGGTGATGAATGAATGAATGAATGAATAAATGGATGAATCAGTGCCATTTCGCTTTTATATATAGAGATTTGTGCTCTCACTCTAACAAGTTGAATTACAATAGTTTTCAAAAGTGTTGGAAAGAACATCAAGTTTATCGATATTGAAAATAATGGTAACACTTCATAAAATATAGCCTCATGTCATTAAGCAGAGCTATAAGCTCATATAAGCCTACGCTCACAGTACATTAATAAATTCATAGTGTCAGACAAATTATCATCGGCTAGCATCTAACTCGGTTCTTGCTCCTGACCGGTGTAAAATTAATAGTTTTGTCCTTGTTTTATGCGAAACAGTTAGGCTACTGTAACCTCACGAGTTATTAGCCTCCAAAACAGCAAGACTTATTGCTGTCTGTGAAAAAATATCAATTTCAAAATTGTTATTATTATGTGGATGTTGAAATTTGTCATGCTCCGGCAAGTGTGTCTCCTGCCAGAGACTAATCAGATGTAATTTCACCTCGATGATTTTGGTAACTACGAAATTGACCATTTCTCATTCCAAGTATATGATATAATAGAATAATCGAATTGATAGTTGATGGGGCTCCGGATATTTTAGCCTGCTACGTCAGTTGTGGTTCATTCATACTGCTAAATTTGATTGATGTCTTATATGAGGAATTTGATGGGATTTTATTGATTTGCAGCGAAATTTATCCATTTAATCATAATAGAGAAAGTTTGCAGTATAGTATAAGTGAAAATAGTCGCATAAATATTGTTCCAAGTTGAACATAATAGATAAATTATACTAGATAAAAATTTAAGAATATGCCAGAAGAAAATTTGTCTACTCTATTGTTCACGTCGAACGTCTTCAATTCTTGACTCTTGAATTTCTATTTTCAAACATTTTGAATTGAAATGCCTTATTTAGTTCCTCTATTCAACCTGCCATAAATTTTTCTTATCAATTTTTCTACTGACATTTTTAAAATTCTTCTAAATCTTCTGCATAAGTAGGCTACTACATTTTCTTATTTCTACTCGATTTTCAGATTTACAAAATATTGTAAGGTGGCTGGCTATATGTGAGAACACATTGAAACTATTTAGTGAAGTGTTTCCTCTATCTCCTGGCTACTTTTATCACTGTTTTTTCATCTCAAATAATTATCAAAGCACCCTTTCTCAATTATGTTTTCAATGCATTACATGTTTCGACTATTTACATTAAATGCGATTCATTTGAAAATGACTATAAAAATGATTTTTAAAAAATTATTGGAAAAGGGTACTTTGATAATTATTTAGTGAAGTTATATTAATGGAAGAATCTAGTAAGAACTGTTAGTAGACCACATGGCAAATTCATTCTCAATCACCAAAGAATACCGATCTAGCTGGCAGCAGTCGCTGCTTATCATATCTTGAGAAAAAACCTGTCACACGTAGCGCGTGAGAATAGTTTCCTGTCACTGAGAATGGACAGACAAGGCTCGCCTTGCGGCTGCATAATAGGAAAGTAGGAACAGAAGAAAGATGTCTACATGCAAATCTACTTTCTATCAATCAAAGTACACTTGACTGTTCTGTCAGGCAGTAGTTGCATGAGACAACGCTGTTGAGAAAAATGCGCATTCTCATTTGTATGATTTTGCTTTCGCTTCCAGATGGACACGTTTTCACAAGAAATAAAAATTTTACGGCTACTTATCGACTTTAACATTGCTTGTTCACCCATTAAATTAATAGTTTGATGGTTCATACTTGTAGGAAATTAGAAATTTTCTCCAAATTACTAAATTTCATTCCTTTTTCGGATGGACTTTTCCTAATAATCTAAGATAGATACTACCAACACCTACTTTTACTTTGAAGTAGTAATAGTTAATGTTGGTAATACCGGCTGAACCCAAGGCATTCCATGAATTTGTAGGAAATTTTTAATATGTGATAATGTTAAGTGGTGATACCCTATTGTATTTTTGGCTTTTGGAAATTAAATAAACAGAATTATGAATCAATATATTTCATCACAAAATGTATTACAAAATACCAGTATTGTTTTCAATAAATACCCGTATATTCTTAATAAAATGTATATAATTGGAATATACCATTATCATTTTTAAATGAATATCTCGATAACATAATTTAATATTTAGGTTTATGTGAGGTTGCTTCAAGTTCAAGTCTTTATTGAAAAATATCGTTGATTAAAGAAGCAAGAGACACTCCATGGACGTAACTTACACTCTACTCTATATCTTTATAGTTGCTGGAATTACTGTAGGCTTATCAAATTCATCTCTATTTTCACGTGGTCTATTTTGGAATTGCAGAATGCAGACATTTTCAGCTTTTAAATACATCATTGAGAATTTGAGCATATTATGACAAGAGCATTGGAACAATATTTTGGAAGTTCGAAAATAATTTTGAAGTAATTAAACTCAAGAACATTCTGGTACTCCTTCTACAAAGATCTCAGGTACAGAGATAATGATGATTCTAATCACAGATTCAACTGGATCGTATCTTCACCTAATCGGTGAATGTGGAATATGTCAGGAATGAGCACATGCCAATCAGATCAAGTGGATGTGACCAATGTTGAGAGGTTGAGACTGACCCAGTCCAAAGACAGGCGTGACCCAGACACTCGCCTGACAAAATAATGACCTCTCGTCCTCATACTCTTACTTTGTCTTTCTCCCCCCCCTCTCTCTCTCTCACACACACACACACACACACACACCATTATGGAAAGGAGAATATTATCAATTAATTTTTCTCTAACTCTCTCACTCTTTCACTCACACTAGAACTCTTTCTCTTCATATTTATCTCTTTTTTATGCCGACCTCTCTCTTACCGTCTTCCATAAATTGAATAGATCCATTCGGATCTTAATCTTTCACCTCTTGCTCTCTCTGTCACTCTCATCTCTCTAGTCCAAGCGAAGTAGACATTCTGGCAAGATGGGAAAATGCCTCCAGCTTGGTCAATATTAGTTACAAATTATTGAGTTAGTCTCAAATTGTGGGAAACATTACGCTTTTTGAGACAATTTAAGACCAAATTTACAATTTTTGAACCAATATTGACTTAGCTGGAGTTATCTTCCCATCTTGTCCGAATGTCTTCTTTGCTTGGACAGACTGTTTCTATTCCCTCCCTCTTCAGTCACTCACCTCTCACTATCTCGTATCCTTTTCTCCATCAACAGACTGGACACATAATTATATATATCTTGATTGAAGCACATGACCAAGGTAAACTTCTCATTCATAATAATCAAGAATCCCCGGCCATTTTATAGTAGCCGCGAAATTATAGTAATCTAGCAGCGCGCATTTAGCTCATAGAACCTGCATCAAGTCCGAATTCAAGCACATGCTCTAATAGAGAAGCTATTGTGAAATTCAGAGCTAGATCATAACGATAATTTCAGGAATGAATTGATTGCAAGTATCAAATGGAATCAGCACACTGGACTAAGCACTCTTTCAAGGATATCTATGTTGAGATAGGAACTTATTGATTAACTGTGAAATAATAACAAATATCGTTTTAAATCAGACTGCATTGTATGTAGTTCGATTACAAATCGATTGCATTGGATTGGAAATTCAACTGCAACTATTATTCAATATTATCGATCTGAAAATCGTTAAAACCTATACTGTACCATAAATCTATGCAATTTTTAATGGACTCGATTTCCAGGCTATTCACCATTTCCTGAGTATCACTATATCCCCATACAAAATAATTACAGACAGAATGATGTTATAATGAGCAGAGAAGAAAAGTGAAAAAATTACATATCTCACCAATTCATGGAGAAAATCATTGGTGCATTGGGTCAAATGAAAAACGAAAGGGTTTTCTTAAGTTTGAAAAATTGGGTCTAGTTGTAGGTTGGGTGAAATGGGAACTGGGTCAGTTGGTAGACACTTTATATAACTTTTATTGTTATAGGAATTGTAGGTTTGAGACTTATTTGTTCTCATGCTTTTTCTGTTTTTAACCTCTGAAAATACGCGTAAATTGAATTTTCCTATAGCTAGTGAAGAGAGGATGAAGTTGCGCAGAAAACTTATCTAGAGATAAATTAGGGAGCATTGGAGGGTGAATTAGATTAGCGACCTATAAAAAGAAGTACTCAAATTATACAATATAAAATGTCATTATAAATGTCAAAAGTTGAATCTTAAGATTTGAGAGAACATTTCAATTCACAAACTCTTGAATTGTGAGCTACTGTACTCGTAACTCTAAGGCTGAGGCCGCACTGCCGGTGGGTAGAGCCTGGAGGGTGGAGGGTAGTTGGAAAATCTATAGAACATACACACCATCCACAGTAATACATTGTATGGATGGTATGACGTCATACTGTTTTTGAGGTTATGTTGTCCATATTTGAGAATTTCAAGATGACGGCTGAACACATACCATTCATACGATGTATTACTGTGGATGGTGTGTATGTTCTATAGATTTACCAACTACCCTCCACTCTCCAGGCTCTACCTACTGGCAGTGCGGCCTCAGCCTAATTCCCTGAATCTCATGCAAGAAATTTCTATACTTATATAAATTAATGTATGAAATATGTTGAAGTCTGCATGATATATTGGAATCGGTACAAATGCCAAGTGCAGCTGTCTCTAATGATCTTATTGAGCTCTGAATGATTCATCACACTTGACGATTCCATTGCATCGAATATTATTAGTATACAATGCAGATGAGAGTAGGTGAGGAATAGTTCAACAGGTTTCATGATATTACTATGAGATGAGCTCTAGCCTATTTTGTAGAATGAAGCAATCGTAATTGAACATCTTAGCAAAGTGTGGACCACAAATTGAAAACACAACTGAGAATCTTCGGACCTCAGTTACGTAAACCTGAGAGTTTACAGTTTAACCTAGAATCTTACACCGAAATCACATTCACCAGCAGAAAAAAGAGTTTATGTAAAAGGAATTGACTTTTGAAGAGTGATATTGAGGTATTAGACGTGATTACATAGGAGTAGATCTAGATGTGAAAACAGCCTATATAAGAATGAAGTAAGAGAAATAATATCCTAATTAGTATCAATCACAAGTCTTTTAAGAAAATATGTAAGTGTTAGGAGGATAATATGCAAATGCAAAAAGTAAATTGAAATTTAATAAAATTTAAAATGCCTTGTCATTCATAAAATAGAATTATTCAAGGATGAAATTGATCTCAGAATTTTCTCTGTCTCTCCCTCCTCCACTTGGTTTTTTCCTTAAGGCAGTCTTATATTAAGGCACTCTTAATTGGCGAGACAATTGTCTTCTAAAATATACAGCTGAAGTGGAGTATCTATGATATCTGTTGATTTTAAAACCATCATCTAGGCATGGCTAAGTGAAAACACTAATTGACAACATCAGCTGTTGGTTTCAGAAAGCAATTATTGTCAGATGATAATTATTGTCTCGCCAATTGGCATCGTAAACCAGGCATTATTGATCAGCGCTTCATATCACTAAAGTTAAGGTACTATAAAAATTCTTCATAGAACCTCAACTAGAGTTAAAATGTGATTTCGACAAAAGAATCAGTGGGAATTGTGTGGCCTACTGACAATTTTTTTAATGGAAGAGTGAATTTGCAGTTTTGAGTCACTGTTTGTGAAAGGATACTTATTAGTAAAAATGTAGAAGTTGAAAAGAGTGAGATAGCAACAAACGGAGAGGAAGAGAGGAATAAAAATACAAGGAATAGAAAGATGAGTAACTCTTTGACAAGGAAGAGACATCAGTCATGTTTGATATTTTCTGATTTGCACGAGCAAGTCAGATTTCCATCACAACTAGTAATTTATCAGTTGATTGAAACGTTCAAAGATTGTGATAAACGAATCGTTTTGAAGACGAGACACGAAATTTGACATCTTTCCAACGTGAAATAGAAATAAATAATAATAGATACAACAATGCAACAATGAAATATTATTGTTATCTTCAGTTGATTGTGTAATATTGCCGAACTCCGCTCCAGCAAGTGTAAATGATCTATCTAATGATCTAACCTAAAAATGCTTGGACCATCCTTCATCTCAATAACCAGGTTGGTCTCTCGTTTTCCATCATTATTTTCATCTACGTTTACCATCGAAAATATACGTCTATCTCCCATCAAATATATCTATATATCTTTTGTTTTGTATCGGAATCTTTCATCGTTCCACAAGTATTTCAAATAATCTAACCGGGAGAGTCGCAGTGTCCTTCGTCTAATTTCAGCTATAAAATTAAAAGATTTACGATCATTATTTCTAGATTTAATAGCGACTGACCGCTCCTCTCAGCATTTCACTTTCACCTGTCCTTTTTCCATAGTGCACCGATTTTAATTGACAGATACTAGAGAGAAATTTGGTTCTGGAATTTTTATTACTGTCTGAGAACTGTTGTCAATTGATATGCTATTGTTTTAATCGGCTCAAGGTGATACCAATGCCCTATACCTTTACTATTTCCTGCCAAATTTAGAAATGATTTGGTAACAATCTCTTCCAAAATGAATATGGAAACTTGGGTTGTAATTATTATGAATTATTATTTACAACTTCCTAACGAAGGACAGAGACACTCTCTTCTAAAATGAATGTGAAAACTTGGATTGTAAACTTGTATTCCAAATTCATCAAGGACGCTTATCCAATTTCGTCCTCTTACTCTTATGGAATCAATTAGGCTATCTGGATTACTAATAAATTCAGTCTGTCCACTTTGATATTAACAGGAAATCATGATTGATGAGGAAGAGCTTCATTCCGAAAATGAATGTGAAAAGTAGAGTTTGAATGATTGTTCTGGAATTCATATTCATAATCTTATCCAATATTATAAAAGAATGTTATCCATGTTTTGAGGGGCAGTTCTTTCTGGGCTAATTTTTCAGTGAACAATCATTGTCTAGACTTTGTCATACCAATCATTTCTACACTATTCATAATTCCTATTTTGTGTCATGTGTCATGGTAGATGGTACCGTATAGCCCATCCACAGAGCGGTGGTACAGGAAAATCTTTTGACTAGAATGGGCGCTAAGGATTATTGCTTTGGAATAAGTGATCTTGAAAAAACTCGCTCAATCGTAGTCTTCAATGTATAGCAAGAATTATAACGTTCTCTAGCCACCAAGGCCAAACGACTTTATTTTGGAGAAAAAACATCAACTAACAAATCAACTAACCGTACATATGCGATTAGCGTTATTTATTTAATGCTGTCCACATAACGAGTTTCAGAGTCGCATTCCGTTAAATTACGCCGATAATGGCTGTTATCTCTTATTTCTTTCAGATTAGTTACGCCAGACTCACGCGAAGCGCGATAAAGCAAAAACGCCCAGCGTATGAAGTCAGTGAACATCCGCCATCTTGATCGCAATTTAATCGCGTTTTTGAATTGTGTCGAGAAAGTTGGCGCCAATTTTGATGCTCATTCGGGCATGCGCGGAGGCGGGATTCAATTGAAGAAGATCTACGCGCGTCTCTGCACAAGTTCTTATACACAAACTCTTCATCATTCTGGCCTGTAAATTACTTTTGCTATTATGATCCTGTGAAGAAGTAGAACTCATTCAGTAGCCTATCACTGTAATTCTAACACGTGTGAAAATCGAATGTTCTGGGCATTATCTACATATCCGTCTAAAATAGTGATAGCTTGGGAAAATTATGTAGGCTAAAATTTTATCATCACAGCGTTTATTAACCTGATTACGATGAATTCTCAACGGGAGCAAGGTGCAAATTTCCGTCAAGGATATCAAATAGTACTACTATTCTATACACCTTCATCAAATACTACTAGTTGAAGTTATTTTTTGTTCTGCTCAACTCTCTAATCCTATTAGATTCAAATAACATAATCAGCGATAAAAGAGTAATTGAAAATAGTTTTGTTTCTTCCCTCGAAAGTGAGAAATACACCTACCTTCTTGTTAATCTAAATTTTTTTATGAAATATCTATATAATAACATAGTGGGTAATAAGTAACACTATACTAACTGAACGTGATCTAAAAATGATTGATGTATTCTGAGATGATATTCAAAAGGAGCAATATATATCAATAAGTAAATAAATAAATAAATTTTATTTCTTCACAGAAAATGAGAAAAGTACAAAATACAATACATTTTAATTACAAAATTGGGAAGAACACAAATAATTCATAGCCTGAAATAATGAGATGAAAATACGAAAGAAAAAATAAACTTTGAAAAACTGTGAAGAAATTAGGTAACTCCCGAGGCGAGCCTATTTGGGAGTTCCAGCTAAAAATAGTGTATCTAAATTTTCTATCACATTGTATCTAATATCATTATCACAAAACCAACTGGGAAAAATTTTCAATTCTTTCCTTTTATTCCAGCATATTTCTGGCAAGATAAATTTCTGTCTTCGTTGCTAATCATATTAGAGGTAACTTAAATAAAATAGATATAGATAAATATTTAGCATAACTGTCCCTTGAAGCTCCCACGACCTATTGAACCTGTGTATTTTCAAGCTATTAAATTGGTATTAGAATAATATTTTTCATCTTTTTTATTTTTCAAGTCTCCTTGACTACGCCCTCCATACCATTCATGGTAGGTCTTTTTGGATTCTTCTTGTATGATTGTTGAACAGGTTCAGTCACATGTTAGTGATGTGATATATGGAAGAAGCTGCCATTCGGCTTCAAATCTTTTAAAATAGAAGTAACGGCTATTCGTAACCATGCGTGGAAATTGGCCAGTCATGATTGCCGGAGGCGGAACAACATTTTTCAGAGCATGCCAATGTTGTGAACTGTTTCCTTGTTGATATGTACAAGAAAAAATGGACAAACCAGAGAGGAAAAACAAAAGTGAGGTAGTGGAGGTGAAGGGGAAGAAGAGAAGGAGAACAGAAGAAAGAGAAAGAAGGAATAGAACAGAACAGATGGGGGTGGGAGATAAAAGGAGATGAGGAAGGATAGTAGGAGAACTTGAAAAGAAAGTAATGCGAGGTGATGAAAAGTATAGAAGGGTAGGATTTATGTACAGATTATTAAGGCATTAACCAAGAAATGAATTAACCAAGTATCTTGTTTACATGGAAATTTGAGTATATAGTAAGGATTTGAGGATGGAGATTTTACCAGAATATTGATCAAATTTATGGTCGTCATAATAATTTCAGGACAACGATATGAATAGTGCTGAGAGAAAGTTTAAAGGAAAATTATGAATCTTCAATCTCCATTGGATTAGTTTGACGGTAAAATTTGACAACTAACTGGATTGGTGGTTGATATAGATAGAATAACAAGGAGATGGGGAAAAAGTTAAACAGATGAATGAATTCCTTTTTACATTGTAGAGTTTTATTAAAGTTTTGTAGACGATGTTGATGCATACAAGCCGTCATACAATTAACCCAAAGTTGAAAAAATAGATATACACAAAAAATTATAAATTTATTTAGAATAGAAAATAATAATTGAACTTTAAAATTGATAAAAATTGAATGTTATTAAATTAATGATATTTATTTATAATTTAGAGAAAGCACGTAAAGAAAGGTGAGAAAAACCAATAAGGAAAGATCTAAAGAAGAAATCGTTCAAGTATTGATTGATGAGAAAAGAGAAGAAGGAATGATGAAGATGGAATAGGATAAGAGAGACAAGTAAGTTGACAAATAAGAAAGTATAAAGTAACAAGTGTTAATAAGTGATAGGTCTAAGTGTGAAAAAATAGAGCAGAGAGAATAAGTTTCAAGGAAATGCTAAAGATAAAGGTTATGCAAGGAGAGAAGGCTTTGAATAACAGAAAGTGAAAAAATATATATAGCCATGGAAGAGATGGATGAAAAGGAATACGAAAATCACATAATTGAGAATGAGAAGATAAAGAAGTAGGATAGGAGAGCATCCGCCCACACATGAATATGAAAAATTTTAAACCGGTTAAAGATTGTTTCTTGCCAACTGACCCCAACTTCAATCTACTCCTTGCAACAAATAAAAATACCTGTATGTAACACAAGTGCTCACCGTTCGCTGGACGTGTAACAATCCATACCACTAGTTCTCTTCTTTTGGATAATCAAGTAACATTTTTATTGATGCAATAAATGTGGAACTCCTTCAAAATTTCTAAAGGAATGCTATATTCATGAAAAACAACTTACGCAGAAAATAACTCTGGTAATTCCTAACTATTATGCGATGATTTCCACTTTTCTAGCACTTAATTAATGAACTTCAAACGATCAATTTAAATTGGCTTGGAAGTGTAGACGATACAAAAAATGTCAAGACTAAAAGTAATTACAGTACTAGAAGGTGGAATTACATCCGGCTTTTCGTCCGTTAATTGGAAAGAGTAGTCTGCAAACCTACTTTTTACTTTACCTTTTCAATGTTGGCACCAAATAGTGCGAAGTTGATGTTTATTGGAGCAAATATTTCTAACTTTGCTCCCATCCTCTTTATCGGAGACAGAATTGAAGGTTGAGGAAAATAATAATTAACTGCCTGTAAAACATAAAGTCTTTGAGTTTTTCCGTACCTTAAGGCTGAGGCCGCACTGCCAGTGGGTAGAGCCTGGTGGGTGGAGGGTAGTTGGTAAATCTTTAGAACATACACATCATCCACAGTAATACATCGTATGAACGTATGTGTTCAGCCGCCATCTTGAAATTCTTAAATATGGACAACATAACCTCAGAGAACAGAATGACGTCATACCATTCATACGATGTATTACTGTGGATGGTGTGTATGATCTATAGATTTACCAACTACCCTCCACCCTCCAGGCTCTACCCACCGGCAGTGCGGCCTCAGCCTAATAGCCTGTTTCCACTAAAATCCGTTACAATTTCATGATTTTTGTCAAAGGCGCATCATTTCATAGTACCGAGAAATTCAGCTCAATAATTTTTTTGTATCAGCTTAATTTTTTTGTACTTCAATAATGTTTTTCATAATCATGACAATATCGAATTTAAAATCTTCTTGCTTCTTGCTGTCCAGTTCGAGAGTTTCAATTTTGCGAAGTTTTCTTATTCAACGTTTTCTGCACAATTTCTTTGTCACATAGAGTGAAAAGGAATAGGCCTACTACTATAATCTCCGTTTGGACACGACTTTACGACTGTCAGCTAGTGTTCCTGGATAATGTACTTAATTCAAATATTTATCTATTTATTCTGTAGAGGAATAATTACAATAAAGGGTTAAAACACAGACAACAAAGTCCAAAACGTCTTGTCCCAAATTTCGATACATAATTATTTAAAAAGAGGTTATGTTTACAAGATCATCAACACTATCAGCACAATTCACAAATTCCCACTATCAAAAATTAAAAACTATCATTTAGAATGGAATTCTTATATCAATAATAATAGTAAATTGAACGTTAATGAGAAGAATTGCAGTAGATTAATTCAATTTTTGAAAATAAACATAAGTACAGTATTTATTTTAAAGATTTGGGTGAAAAATGGAAGAAAGGAGGAAGAGATTAAGCATAGATATAGTAATCGAAGAGATTGAAAGGAGCTCAAATTTTAAATTAGAATCTAATAGACGCAGTAAACATCTACAAGTATCATGATTAGGAATGAATTACTGGGGATAATCATAGGTAGCTTCTCACATGTTATCTAAGAATAATGTACCATTACTTCACGATTTAGAATTGCAAGTAGCATAACTGTTCTGAACATGGATATCCACAGCAAAAAAAAACTCCTATTAGACCACCAAAATATTCCACTTATATAATTGTGTACCAGATACCTTTCATTCATCGTAATATGTCTTCCAAGATTAAGCATCAAATCAGATAATAGTTGAATGCGGCTGCTAATCAGTTGAGCATTTAGTGGGTGAACCAGATAGATGGTTATCGGTTGGAATTCGATTTACAAAAATTGCCCATCACGCACTGATAGCGGAAATAATTCATAGAACGAAGGAAGTAACAAATCAAATCGACCCACATAATCTAATGTGGATCGTGAATGGGATCGAATATAATTCACGAAAATATGCATCATCAGAGTTGAAACATTCTTCAGGTGAACTCAGAGGAGCTATCTGGGAGGAAGAGACCGATTATGCAAAATGGATCGAGCCATAAACTATATGCATATCTATTTAGGTCTATTATCTCTGATCGAGTATTGTTAGGCTGGGTCGGAAGACATAACACGGCGAATTGTACTATCCAGGAACTGGATGAACGTAGTTATAGTCTGTCCAAGAAAAGAAGACCCAATGGCAAGATGGTAAAATTACTTGAGCTCGGTCAATATTGGTTCAAAAATTATTGATTCGGTCTCAAATTGTAGATCACAATGTTTCCTACGATTGAGACCTAATCAAGCATTTCTGAACCAATATTGACCGAGCTGGAGTCATTTTTTCATTTTTCCAGAGGCTCTTCTTTGCTTGGACAGACTATAGTTAGTGAGGACGTTCCTTACGTCAAACTGAATACAGTAGTTCACAGAATGAGTACAGTAGTAGAGCCCTACTGTTACTACTAACACAATCATGTGATGAAGCTCCTATATTTTTTTACTTGAGATTTCTATAATCCTGATTTCAAATCCTGTATCTTCTTTTATTTCTTCTATCGATGGAAAATTCAGGAGAGCTTCCATGTCAACTAGAATCCATGGATTTCCATTTCATGTTGGAGAACTGGAAATTCAATGCGATTCATTCAACGAATCGTATACTATCCAACATAAGAGAGATTACAGGGTCAGCCAAAACTGTTTCAAAAAAGAAGGCTCAAAATTATGCTGTCAGAAGAGACACCTGAAGCAATATATTGACCGAGATGAAGTCATTTTCTCATCTTTCCAGAATTTCTCTTTTGTTTGGATAGACTACAGCAAGATTATCATCGGTACTTTTAAGATTATTTCCAAAGTCTTCCTTTGACTAAATTAATTGTACATTCTAACAGTATATTTCATTCAAATCTTTTCACTTTCTCTTGAGCTGCTTTGAAGTGGTGATACACCTCATATGGGTCCATTATTCACACGTGAATGTGCGAGTTCACAAATGATTGATTGCAATGATTCATAAGTGGTCAAGCGAGTGAATCTAGTGATGAATGGCATAATATGAAGTAATAGAATCAAAGAGAATGGGAATCCCAAATCACATCAATCATGGGCTGAATTCATTCCAATATTGCTCATTGTATGATTTGTTGTCATAGTGTTAATTCAATTTCTCTTTCCCCTAAACAATTTATCAGCCATTTCTTAATTGAACAGATTGAGAGACAATATTATTAACATTTTCATTTTGTATAGCTGTATTCATCATGTTAATAATATATTAGTCCAATAAATGGACTAGTGAAGTGAATTATATTCTATATTATTAATTGAATAATAATTTCTCTCTAATTATTTTTTAATCATTTCTCAGTAAAATTTTCATAAGAATCCACTCCCAAAATATCGCACTTAAACTATTTGAATTCCTGCTTTCAAACTTGAATAATAAACTACTCTGAATATTATTATATTGATTCTTAATGATAATAATCATAATAATTAGAATTATTTTCCAACCTCTATCTACGAAATATTATTGAATATTAGGTCTAAAATTATTGAATATTTGAAGT
This sequence comes from Sogatella furcifera, assembly GCA_017141385.1. Classification (NCBI taxonomy): domain Eukaryota; kingdom Metazoa; phylum Arthropoda; class Insecta; order Hemiptera; family Delphacidae; genus Sogatella; species Sogatella furcifera. The sequence goes on from CM029555.1 coordinate 16,638,273, forward strand.
AGTTTGGGTGGCAGAATTGATGAGATCGAATTTACATGTGACAATCAAATTTGTTCGACTAGAAAAGCCATATTTCAGTTCTCATAGCCGCAATGAATCATCGATTTATGACTCTAAAAAATTATATGACTCGAATGCGTTCTGTTATGGCTCTTATTGATGCAAATTGTTACACTCAATGCTGATAAAGCAACTGGGTTATATTTTCCAATGTTTAATGTACAGTTCAAAGGTTCAAGCTGATTCGGTTCCATTGTGTGCTGCATGAATTCGATGTGAAAGAAATAAAAGATTTTCATTTTTATGAATACGTATACAGAGAATTAGTTGTTTTCTATTAATACTCCATAGCTACATTTATTTTTCTTAGGGCTATTTATCGATGTTTTCTATTTAAAATATGAATCACAGTACCCTTTTGAAATTATTATTATTTTAGTACAATAGTTAAAATAATTTCAAAAGGGTACTGTGTTCTTACTCTAAATAGAAAATATCAATGGCTATGGTATATAAGGATAAGTAGTGAGCTCTGACTTATTACATTAGTAGCCTACTTACACAGCAATTTTTTCTCATTACTCCCAAAGTATCTCAACCAATTTTTAATTCAAAATCTAAGCTGTACCTATCTTATTTAATAACAGGGAATAGAATCAAGTTCATAATTATTAATTTTTTCAACAGATTATTTCTGAGGATATTACAATTGAAATTCGTCCATTTCTTCAATATATTTTAAAATCCATTGTTGAAATTAATGGAGATTCTATAAAAATAACTATTAATAATAATTCCATATCGAAGTTTTTTATAATCGTGAATTATTTCATCTTTTCTATTATTCTACGTTAGCTTCATTCATTATTAGGCAATCAGGTTATCGATACTCAGCTTCTGTATGAAGCTGGGTTGATGTTCAGATGCTATGATTTGCGATAGGCCTACGATTTCAGTAGGCCTACTGATTTCTCAGTAGGCCTAATGATTTCTCAGGCCATGGATGAAGATTTATTCCTCATGGAAATTCCGCTCGAGATTCTAGCTCTCTAATAACCAGGATTAATACAATCCAGAAAAGACAGAAACTTCAACAGTTCCAATTTGCATGTTCTCAGAGAAAATCTAATCAGCGAGTCTCATATCATTGAGGATCAATTTATAAAATTTAGGTTACAATTCTGAGTTCTCATTCTTATTAGGTAGACTATTGAGAGAATAAATAACTCTTGTGACTGCTTTTGCTCAATTTATCATGAGTTTTGGCAATTCTAATATTATCATTACTATTATCATAGGTTTCCCGCGAATTATTACCAATTAAAAAATAATAATATGAGATCTTCATGTCTTGCACATGTAGTTAGTTCTATTCTCGGAGCTATTTAAATTGATATTTTTAATATATTTTTCTTTTCTTCTATTTTTATTTCACACTATTTACAGTCCAAACTTCAACATTGCCGCCATGATTGTAGTACACAACTTGTTTTATTAAGTCAAGTGCATTTCTTATAATAATCAATCAGCCTAGAGGAAACATTCCCAAGCGGCAGCTAGAGCTGCCGGCTCTAGCTGCGCTGCTCTAGTCATCACAGCTCTATCCACATAACTATATTATAAATATTATCACTTTCTCAGGGCTTTGTTATCACTTTGTTATCAGGGCTTCTCAAGTATAATAAATCAATAAATAGTGAAACTCACTTTAAAATGTACTTTGATTATATATTGATTAATTATACTGTACATTAGTAGCCCTAATAAAAAATTGAGCATAAATAATATAGTTATGTGAATACTCGAAGAGTTGTGATGGCTAGAGCAGATCAGCTAGAGCCGGGCAGCTTGAGCAGCGCAGCTAGAGCTGCCGCTTGGGAATGTTACCTTGAGGTAAAAATATTGAAATTGCCACATTAACTCTACTAACCTTCAACCAGGTAACCAATGATGTGTATTTACAGCAACAACTGAAACCAAATAAAACAGTTTCGAGGTTTACACACAGTGAACACTGTTTTCACTCACTGTTGATACTATCACACACCGCGTGGTACTGAAGTTGGAGAATTTCTTCAGGAGCACTCTACTCCCAGGACACTATGAATGAAAGTGATAGTATTTCTTATGGAAAGGATGCTCACCAGAACAAAGATAGTCGTACCAGTTGGTACTGACCCTGACCACAGAATACCTAAGGGACTTTATTTTTATTACTCTTTCTCCTTCATCTTCATTCTTCAATAAATATATATTATATTCCTATTTTGAATAAATTTTCCGATCCATTTTCTTTCCTCTGTGTCCAGACTATGATACTGTAAATCTGTCATACAGACCTACAGGCTAGTACAGTATGATTGATTCAATACTTTACTGTGATACTGTACTGATCGAGGAATCTGATACGCAAGAAATTATTATTCCGGAGTAATAGCCTACTCTCACAATACTTGCAGAAATATTGGTAAAATTTCTATGAAAACATCTGACACATAAATATTTCAGGCAAGACAAGGAAAATTTTATCAAGAATTTTGAAACCATCTTTTGTATTGGAAGAGATCGAACTGTAAAATTTTGTAACTAAATGTCTCATTCAATAAAATGAAAAAATAATTGCATTCAGTTTTATGGAGAATTGTCATTCATCGGCAAAGATTCCACCTAAAATTACCTTCATCAGATAAAGTTGTATCTTACAATTTCCTTGAAAAATTATGCATGTTGAGCCGCTTATCGACAGTCCGAGGCATGTGGCACGAATGCCTCGCGGTACAGTCTGTTGCAGTGGCGGTTCCAGGGGTGGGCTGGGTGTTCAGCTGCCCCCCCAGTTTTCATGGGAATTTTTTCCAATTGTTTTTCTAGTTAGAAGCACATAATATACCTATTTCTAGAATAATTAATTTAGTGTAGACTAAAATCATAAAAAAATCATTTAATGGTTTATAGAATAGATAATACCGGTATCTGTTACTGGAAGTTCTTGGAAGACTTTCTAAGCCTATAATTGAAAATCTTCACTCATGTTATAGTTTGATACTTCAGCCAAAGAAGCTTGCCGACCTTACATGAATTGAGTTTATTAGAGTCCTCCAATCTACAATGAAGTGGATTATGCTGATGATTGCATCCTATCTAAAATATCATTACAAAGTTAATATTGGTAATCAGTCCAACTTAATTTGATTATTTTTTTGAAGTTGAAAATCTTAATGCCTTGAAAACCTGGCCTTATTTTATTAAAAAATGTAGTCTTGAGGTTCAAAAGTAGATAGTTTGGCAATAAGTTTTACCAACTATTGAATTAATTCCAAATTTTTCATACCACACAGAGTGGCCCAGAAGGAATGTGCAATACTTCTCAAGCTGTTTCTTTACACCAAGTAGAGGAAAAAGTTTTGGGGGACATATCACCAAAAACGCTTTGTTACCGCTTAGATAACAATGGCGAAAAATTTAAATTTCTCAAATAATATCCATCTTTATATTGTTTCACTGGCTTTATTCAGATTCTAAAATTATCAATTCCCATGTGAAATGGAGTTGTGAAATCTGAGGAATTCAATGACTGTTTTATAAGGAGTTTTCAACTTGAATGGTTATTGAGATAATAGAGCAAATATGCTACCATAATTTTTTATTTTCAATATTGATAGAAGTTGGAGAGAATCAGAAGATATTCTGAAGAGAACGTTGAATAGTGGTGATTGTGTGAATTTTACCTAAATCTCAGAAATTGCGATCCAAAGGAGACAAAATATTGAACGAGCAAAAAATTACTGTAAAGTCGCAATTTTAAGATTTGATTGAATTTATCACGTCGTTATTTGACATGGGAATAAATAATTTTATAACTTGAATAAAACCTCTAAAAATCAATACTTTCTGAAAAATTTCAATTTCTCTCCATTGTTATCTTGATAACAAAACATTTTTGAGGGTACCTATGTTCCATGGAACTTTTTTTCTCTACTTGGTATAAGGAAACAGCCTGAGAAGTATTGCGCATCCTTCTGAATCACTCTGTGTGCCGTTGTATGAAACTATGGAATTAATTCAATATTAGTGAGTAGAAATTATTGGCAAATTATCTACTATTGAACCTCAAGACTATATTTTTCAAGAATAAAATACGGCCTAATTTTCAAGGCATCAAGATTTTCAACCTAGCTCAAAAAATAATCAATTGAGTTAGACTAATTATTTTTACTTTGTTATGATATTTTTAATTTTTCCCGAGGAAAAAAGACGCCTGGGAACCCTACTATCTGGGGTAGGGGTAAGGGCACCCACATACCCTTAAGGTACCCCCCTCCCCCTAGAATATCACTCGTGAATTTGAAAGTCTGCAACTCATAATTGTATGGCTTTTGGTCAAAACAGATAAATTCATAACTTTCTTATAATCCATATAAATGTTGTTTGATAAAAAAACTCACATTCTAAAATTGACTATCCAATAGTTGACAAATTGATTGATTGATATAAAATATATATTATTATTTTTATTATATATACTATATTATGTATCAATTTGATCCAGTAGCCACTGGAAACTTGTCTGCGTTCATGACAATTTTATTAGGGATTTGATTACAATTTACACAGTTGACATTCAAAAGTTTTCTAGTAAGAACATAGTAGCATAATATTCATAGCGACTTGTAGATTATTTGAACAAGTAGGAGTTTTCATTAATAACTTTAAGATATAACTTCATTTATAACTTCAAGCTATTTATATTCGATCTTTTAAAATAAATATTCACAGATCAAAAGATTTTCCAGTCAGAATAGACAAACTGGAAACATCATATTTTAAAATTTAGTAGATGTTCGTTCAGTAACATTGGGAATATTTTTTCAGTAGGTACGTTATAATCAAATTCAAAACTTCAGAGAACTTTATTGTTCTGTTACAGCATATATTCACAGTTTACTTTGACGATATTTGAGCAAATAGTGATCACGGATCACATGAGACCTGAATCTTTTGTTCAATGAACATAAATTTCATTTTAAATTACCTATCATCGATTCATAACTGTGACGTTAAGATTCTAACAAATAAAGAAATTTTTTCAATAGCTGGTGCTCAAAGTTTTGCCACTTGTTATCAGAGTATCAAGATGAGCGTATCAACCGTGATAGCGAGTTTGTACATATTCCTCCAAATTTTTATGGAAGTAGCTTGTGTAAGTATAAAAATATCCAAAAATGGGAAAATTTGAATTAACTTTAACGGGAACTAGTCTTATTTATTTCAATACAGTAAAATATTGTTTGAGTTCCGCTTGATTTCTCATCAATCAACAAAAGTCTAAATATTAAGAGCAATAATACAAAAGCCTACCGGAGCAGAGCTCCAAGGAAATTAAATCTCACAAGGTTACAACATCTAAACATGAATATTGAAAATCAAAGAGCCTTGATTATTAACTTTTTCAGGGGGGTTGTTGGAGGGGCAAGAGCTTGAGATCAAAAATCATCTGAGAACAACGTTTCATAGGGCAAAAATGTGGAGTAACTAGATTAAAATGATAGAAATAATGAATAATTAGCCTATAATTATTAATCACTCACAGGAGGTCTAAAGATAATGATTTGATTATAATATCGGGTTTCCAATTCCTATTTCACATTTCCAGGGGTCAACCTACTAGGAGGAAATTAGGGGTTGTATTTCTCCTCCCGGAATTGCTAAACATAATGGAATAGAACATGTATATAATATTATACAATATTCAAGGTGATATACATCCAGAGACGCGCTGGGACCATTTTGGGGACTTCCGCTAAATACTAGAAACAGTAAAGTCCATTGGGGAGTAAATTATAAAAATTCGAGAGTTAACAATTTTCTATTACTATTTGACTGGACTAAGCATAGCCTCCTTTAATAGAAGGCCCAGGCCTAATAAAATGGCAAAACTACACCCTAGATACAATCTACTCATAAAATATATGGGTACAGAATCGACTAATAAAAATGGCAATATTACACTGTAGATACAATCTACACAAATGATAGCATTGAGCATTGAATACAGTTACAAATATCATACATGTTGGTTCGGTTTTTTGTCTCTGTAAGAACTATTTTCATGAAATGTGAACATGAAACTTTTCTTAAAGAATTCCTCTTGTGTTTTCTGTACTAGATTATGACAGGAATTAGCATAAAAGATTGAAAAAAAAACAATTAGGTCTTGAGAATTGTAGCAAGTAAAATGAGAGAACGTACATCAGAAGAACGTCCGTTGGAACAGCTAATTGAAAAATGATTTCAATGCTTTCAAGTAGATCGATTTTCCGACTCTACATAGTTGTCACTTTTAAGGCCATTGCCTTATTTGAGTTGGCTATAAAGTCGTTGAAAACTACCATGAATTAAAAACAGAATCGATTTTAGGATATTCCCAGTCCAACGATCGTTCATCGTGATAATAATTGTCAGGAGGATGCTGAAAAAATTTATCATGCAACAGCAGGACGCTGGGGTACTGATGAGAAGACTCTCATTGAAACTCTTACAGGAAGGACAAGTCGACAGAGAAAAGAAATTGTAGATGCATACGCCTCAATAGTGTTCGATGGTCATCAGAGGGTAGGTGAACTTTTTCACATAATTAATGATAAATTAGTATTGTCATTGGCGAATAAATTAATTCGACTCTCCAAATACAGGGTAGGCCTAACACAGGGAAACGGGAAATTTTGAAGTACCTAACATGTAAGTGAATAAAGGAAATGTTATCATTGGTTTTATTGCTGAAAATATGAAGTAGAATAGTTGCCATTCATAGTTCTTGAAAAAAATCAATTTTCATGGATAATGACCATTCAAGCGTAAGTTATATTATATAATTTTCTGGAAGCGAACAATGAGATTTTGTACGGCACGTTGAAACACACTGCAAAAATTATTATTATTATTGAGCGCACACTTTACTTTCAAGCAAAATACTACTTTAAAACTACTTTATTCTTGAATGACATACTCCACTACTCCTCCGCAAGAAAAAGTCAAACACAGTGCTTTGACCCTTCGACGTTCCATGCTCACATGGAAATCTCACTGTTCGCTTCCAGGAATGTATATCCTACGTTTGGTTAATCGTCATCTCAAGGATATAATCTTTAAAACTTGATTTTTTTTTATTGGAACTATAAATGGCAACTAATATTTATTTTCTCTTAGGGCTACTGCATTCGTTAAAACTTTTAAATAATTAAAATCAAAGTACCCTTTTTTTAAATTATTTTATACTAAAATAAAAATATTTTAAAAGAGGGTACTTCGATTTTAATTATTTTAAAATTTAAAAATGGCAACTATTTCACTTCAAATTTTTATTAATAAAAGTGGTGATTATATTTCATTCATTTACGTACAAGTTATTTGGAGAGTCGAATTAATTATTATATTATAGTTTTACAGCAGTTGGTGTACAGCAAATCTAATAACTCTTTCATAATACCTGGCAGCTTAGGGCCTTAGGCTAACATCATAATTGAATGAAACAGTTCAGAGAGCTGCCTGATGGGCGAAGTGGTAAAGCCGCTCGGCCGGCAAACGAGAGGTACCGGGTTTGATTCCCGGATTGGGCACAGTTTTTGGAACAGATTCATTCATCGAGTCTCGCCTGCTATTCAGTAACTTACCTACTATGGTCAATATTTGAAGTAGCAGAAGTTCTTTGTTTCATTTATACGGCTACAGGTATAGCTAGGTCCTGTATATCGCATTGGAGATTCGAGTCAATCATTATTACTCAGTTGTCAGTACTTACTTTCATATACCTATTTCAAATGAGAATTTGACAAGTTATTCAAAAGGTAACAACATGCATCATGTTGTGCATACAAAGTTGATGCTTCCCATTTTATATTAACGATTTGTATGTAATCTTATAGAATATGAGAAAAGACATAGAAGCTGATACAAGCGGTACATTCCAAGATCTACTGCTGGACCTTACCTATTCATTGGAAGAGTTTCTGGCTAGGGAAGTACACAAGTCATTAGAACACCAGAAAAATGATCACGCTTACATTGAGATTCTCTGTACATGTGACAAGGACTTGATGAATGGAATCAGGGCTGCCTATTTTGAAGGTAAGCTATTGAGTGATATTCTCAGGTATGATATAATTTATTAATTTTTCATGGGGGTGAGGCCCGAATAAGCTCTGTGCATGAAGAGTGATGATGAAAGAGATGAGGACTACATTTCAAGCAATCGAGATCGACGATTTATGCCCGGTTTTTCCAAGCACACTCAAACTTGAGGGACCCTCAAATTTTGATGAACAGCTGATATTTTCTATGATAAGTATAGGAAATGTAGTAAACTTGAGAGTCCTTTGATTTTTGCAAATCGAGTGTTCTGTATTTATAGTATATGGGAAGGTGGAATTCCCTTGTATCCATGGTAGAAATCCTCTTTTCAAAAAACTAAAACATAACATCAATAAACCTAGGATTATTCTTGTCAATATTAAGGCAATATTGCAATATCAAGTGACATACGAATATGAAAAATGGTATTATTATTATTATTATTATCATTATTATTATTATTCATATTTTCAGTGTTCCAAGTAAGTCTATCGCAAGAAATTGAGAATAGAATTCAGGATGTTCCCACAAGAATGTTTCTGCTGCGTATTATTGGAGGGTTTGAAGTGAGTTAATGCTTTCATTGATTTAAAGTGACTTTCAACTTTTGTAAATTAGTTTTCATTTGGTTCAGATTAATGATAGTTTATGGATCAAAAATTAATTTTTTCCAAAATAATTTGATCTATAGGATTTTAGATTTACTCTTTTTTCATCCTATGATACTTCTTCATTGAAAAGCATATTATACGCATATACAATAAAACCTAATATATAGCATCTCTATTTTTATAGAAGTTTTTTCAAATATAATTTTTTTTTTCTTAAAATGTGAATTTACAAATAAGAATATAAAGAATGATTTATTAATTTCAGCTCCCACCACGATCTCTTGAAGAGTTTAATGAACATGCAGTTCATGATCAATTGAAATATATACCCGAAGATGAAGGTAGGCTGAATCATTACAAAGTTGTTCTAGAATAAGATTATGAATACAATTTTAGTTAAAAAATATTTGTATCATCCCCCGCACCTATGAAGAATGCGTAAACGTGGAAGCATATCATTCATTACAAATTAACTTTACTTATCATAGTCAACAGAAGATGTATTTTTTTAAAACATCAATTTTCTACCAGCAGACCTTTATTGAAATAAATTTGTCTAAAATATATTAAAATGACTTTTCACTAAATGATGATATTTACAGGAAAAAATATTTATTATGTGTCATATAGTACGGTGCAATTAGACTCGAACCTCAACATCCAAAGAGAAAGGACGATTCCTACGCCAACTTGTTCTATACAACCCCTTTATTGTTTGGTAAAAAGTTACACCCTTATGAGCGTCGGGTTTTTGGTGGAAAGGTGCAAAATTTCAGTTTTTCGTGAATTGTAGCCGAACCAAGCGTTGGACGAAAAAATTCCAGCATGTTTTTTCTAGAGAACAAAATTTGGAAGAGATTGAGACCAATTACAACCCTGTATCATCAACCGTTTCCAAGTTATAATTTTTTGAAAACTCCATTTTTTTTTTCACAGGAATTATTACGTTACTTTAAATGTTTGTAACTTTGAATTGGAAACACTTGCAACCGTATTTCAAAATCCCTCTCGGCGAAATTCATTTCTCTTTAATTTGAGACCAAATTCACACTTCTATGTTCAGTGGTTCATGTGCTACAGCGATTTTAAAAAACCCTTACATCCCCAAAATCCCCTAAAATTACATTTCATCATTAAAAAAATACTAAAAATATTCGGATTGACTCATACTTCTAGATTTTGTTTCTTGAGACCCTAGACTGTCATAAAAATTTTTGACACGACCAAGTCTATCATAGGACTCATGGGGGTTGGTCAAAAGCATCCCCTTATTTTTATAATTTATATTCCCTTATAACTTTTGATTGGTACGTCGGATTCTATCGTTCAATAGCTCATCATTTTCTACTCATCACGGCGGTATAAATTCATAATTATAATACAAATTCGGTGAAAAACTAGAAAATTCAGATTCAAATGATACCCTTTGAATAATAATACCTGCACCTTGGAAAGTCCAAATTTTCAAATATCAATGATCCCAATCGGGAAGTTGTGAACGGAAAAATCTGAAACTATCAAGAAATGTAGAGAAAATCTTCCTCTTTCAGATGGTTACTATGAGAATAGCGAAACCTTCGACATAAGAAAGTACACAACCGGTTTTTATCACGCTTTTTCTGATAAATTCGCTCATGTTTTTAATTATATTGGAATTTCTCCAACAATAAGCATTGAACAAGAAATTTTAATAATACCGTCTTTCAGAGGATAAATCACTCTAAATTTCTAGACCAAGAGCATAACTCTACCGCCAATAGTTACCGAGTTACAATAGAATGAATTATGTGTAATTTTTTAACAATTGAAAACGCTGATTTTCCAACAATGTTATCATGAGGAATTCATTGTAAAATCATGATGAGTCCTATATGATATTAAAAATCACATTTTTTCTACAATTTGAGACCAAATTCATATTTTCTGAACAATTATTTGATGAGCTACGTATATTTTTAAAACCAATCGTCGTCTTCTTTAGCTCAGTGAAGCGTTTCAATGTATCATTCATATCGTAAGGAGCGCCTCTCAGAGTGAGCTCTGAGCTCGACAGTTGGTTTGAAAAATGGATCTAGCTAATTGTTCAAAAAATGTGAATTTGGTCTCAAATTGTAGAGAAAGATGTACTCTTTGATACTATATATGATTCGCTGAATTTCTTGAATAAAACTTTGATAAAAACATTCCTGTAAAATCAGCTATTTCAATTTTTACTTATTTTTAATGATGTATTCATCTGTAACTTTTCAAGTAATGAAGGTAGAGTGATGTTCTTGGTCTGAAAATGTAGAGAATTTTGCCCTCCATCATGATTATAGAATAAGAAGACAATCCAAATATTTTTAGTATTTTTTTGTATGATAGAATGTAATTTTAGGGGATTTTGGGGATGTAAGGGTTTTTTAAGGGGGTTCGCAAAGTCGATTTTGGTCAAAAATTGGATTTTCGTTTTTTTACATTTTTGAATTCTCCCGGTCTTTCTGATGACAATGATATATAATAAGTAGCTGTTTGAGCTTTGTTTTGATGAATAAAAATTAATTTTCCAAACCTCTGCACTGAAAAATGTGTGTACTGATAATTTTTCGTCGACATTTTCGGAAATTTTATAATGTTTTTCCACATTATAATGCCAATGCTGTATTAGTTTTTGTTAGGTTGGCTAGCATTGGCACAAACTGTTCAAGATTGTGAGTTTGTGAACATGTGTTTTTATTGATATCTGTCATAAAGGTTATGTTTGCTCTAACCATCTAACCAAGTATTGGTGATTACAAAGTTTTTATTATTTCGTGAAGTATTATTTTGTGAATTATTATTTTGTGAAGTATTATTCTGTGAAGTATTATTTCGTGATGCCGAGAGTTTGTAAAGTATTTAAAAAACGAAAAAACGTTGGGAAACCTAAAATAATTAGTATCACTCCTGAAAGCATTGAACTTTTATCAACACCCAGTACTAGTAGGCCTACATCTTCAACAAGTAGGGATGATAAAAGTAGTAGGTCTTCTGTCAAGCTAGGTGATACTTTAGAAGAATATAATAATTATAGTGACTCATTTGTTTATGATATTGTGAATTTTAATTTAGTGAATGAACTCATTGGTGCAGTTGGTGTGTGCTCAAATTGTCATGGTCAATTGAATTTGTATATAGACAGGAAAAAGGGACTTGCTTGTGATATTATATTAGAATGTGATAATTGTAAGAAATCTTCAACAACAAAAAATACTGATATTGGTAGTTATAATGATAGAAATATTGATGACATCAATGTTCGTTTTGTGTATGCCATGCGCTCTATTGGGAGAGGTGAAAGTGCAGCTGTCACTTTCTGCAATGTTATGAATCTTCCCAAACCAGCCAGATTTAATTTTTATAATAATATTCTGGGCTCTGTGGTCAAAGATGTTTGTTCTGAAACAATGAAAGAGGCAGCAGAAGAGGCAGTAGTGCATAATGATGGTGATAATAATATTGCTGCTGTTTTTGATGGTACCTGGCAAAAACGAGGGTATGCATCAATGAATGGAGTAGTTTCTGCAATAAGTGTTGGGACTGGGAAGGTTATGGATGTGAGCATACTATCCAAATATTGCAGATGTAAAGATAAATTGAAGAATATTCATGATGATGATAAGTGTTTTGCCAACTACTCAGGCACAAGTGGTGGGATGGAGGTTGAAGGTGTAAGACAAATGTTTGAACGGTCAGTAAATTTGAACAATGTTTGTTACAAGTATTATTTAGGGGATGGGGACAGTAAGGCCTACACGACTGTAGCAAATAGTAATCCTTATGGTCCAGACATACAAATAGAAAAATTAGAGTGCATCAACCATGTCCAAAAACGAATGGGTTCTCGTCTGCGAACATTGAAATCAAAACTGGGTAAAGAAAAATTATCTGATGGAAAAACAATAGGTGGACACAGAAGGTTGACTGATTCAAGAATCAATGAGATTCAAACATATTATGGTCTATCCATAAGAAGAAATCTGACAAGTGTACAAGACATGAAGACAGCCATATGGGCTTCATATTTTCATCTGTCATCTTCTAATGAAAACCAACACATGAACTTTGCCCAAGTGAAGCCGGTACCTGGTGCAAATATAGGAAGTCAATAATAGAAGGAAAACCATATGACCATGATAAGCACACACATCTACCCTCAGACATTATGAAAGCTGTGAAACCGATATTTCAAGACTTATCAAATCCGATTTTGCTTGCTAAGTGCTCACATGGAGGAACTCAAAATGTCAGTGAGTCACTCAACAGTGTTATATGGCAGAGGATTCCAAAAAATATCTTTGTTTCACTGCAGACTCTCAAACTAGGAGTGTACGATGCTGTCAGTGCATATAATATTGGAAACCTATCCAAATGTAGAGTTTTTAAAAAACTTGGATTGAAGCCTGGGTACTATTGCATACATGGACTACGGGAACAGGATATGGCAAGAATAAAGTTTGCTGACAAAAAAATTGAGGAGATACAACAGAAGTGCAGGAAGAACATCAGTAATGCCAGGAAATTACTAGAAGATGAGTATGCTGCCACCGAGGATGCAGACAATCCTTCATATGCTGCTGGAATGCATTGATCCAAGTCATGTGAGTTTAAATGCGTTTTTCTCAAAATCTTATTTTTTCACACTAAGGTACATTTTCTCAGCAACCATTGAAGATATTCCAACAAACTCAACGCGGTTTGATGCATACTGGAGATATCTATATTTTAACATGGGATTATTGAGAAATATTGATGCTGAAAATTATTAAACAAGTTTTTCGATCAAAAATTATTTGAATTTTTTTATATTTTGGAAAAATATTAAAAAAAAATTATTTTATGTAATAAAGGAAAATGCCTTCGTCTAATTATAGAGAAATAAAAGGGGAACAAAACAAAAAAAAATTCATAGCTCTATCTTTACTGGTTGTTGAGAAAAATGTACCCAAATATTGGAAATTTTAACATTGTAGGTATAGGACTTTGCGAACCCCCTTAAATCGCTGTAGCACATGAACCACTGAACATAGAAGTGTGAATTTGGTCTCAAATTAAAGAGAATTGAATTTCGCCGAGAGGGATTTTGAAATACGGATGCAAGTATTTGCAAGTATTGCAAGTGTTTCCAATTCAAAGTTACAAACTTTTAAAGTAACGGAATAATTCCTGTGAAAAAAATATGGAGTTTTCAAAAAATTGTAACTTGGAAACGGTTGATGATACAGGGTTGTGATTGGTCTCAATCTCTTCCAAATTTTGTTCTCTAGAAAAAACATGCTGGAATTTTTTCGTCCGACTCTTGGTTCGGCTACAATTCACGAAAAACTGAAATTTCGCACCTTTCCACCAAAAACCCGACGCTCATAAGGGTGTAACTTTTTACCAAACAATAAAGGGGTTGTATAGAACAAGTTGGCGTAGGAATCGTCCTTTCTCTTTGGATGTTGAGGTTCGGTATTTTTTCGAACTAATTGCACCGTACTAATATTGTAAAACTATAGAAAATTTAGCTTCTTATCAATAGGAAAATAATATGTTCATTCACCGATCAATTAAAAAAAATGAATATGATTTGGAAGAATATTGACATAATATAATTTATTGGCATTTTTTCAATGATCATATGAATCTGACTCAGATAATTTATGTTCAATTCTTCTTTTCTTTTCACCTAGAATAATTCTCTAATTTCTTCATCCATACATTTGCAGGGAAATGTACGATAGATGAAAATGGTAAATTATTCTCATTCCTAGTGAAAGAGAGTTTCAAGCAAATACGTACTGTTGTTAAACAATTTGATGACAATCATAATGATGACCCAGTTGTTAAAAAAATAGAAGATAACTGCAAAGATGGTCTCTTAAAAAAGGTTTATACAACAATCGGTGAGTACATGGATGACACAATCAGAATACAAATAAACATAATATATTACCTGATTACACCATATAGGCTACTATTTCTGTATTTTGTTTTGATATTATTATTACAGCGAAAATTCATTCTTATATTCATGATTCACTCAATATTATCTATAGGGCTTGAACTATCATTAGCAATAATCCATAATTCTTATTACTACTGCTTTTTATCTTGAATGTTAATCTCAAATTAACATTTAAAATACAAAACAGTAATAAAGTAGCTCTAAGATAAAGGAAACATTCTTATTATTAATAGAATTAGCATTATGGCATTGCATAATTCCAAGAATCAAGAATCAAGAATTTTTATTTGCCGTAAAACTTTACAAAAAGCAATAAGCATCGTCAAATATCACATCAATAAATATAAATATATCACTTCATAATTACATTCTATGATTATTACATTTTGTTGATCACACTACTACCATGTCTTAAATAATACTATAATACTTCCAGTCTTAAGTTACAAATTCATGTTGTACATAGCCTGCAATATCATATTGAAATTGCAATGTCATTTTATGTCCAATACTATTCCACTTTGTAAAAATTCGTCAGTCGAATAAAATGCTTTTCTCTTCAGCCAGTCACCAAGGATCCTACTGAACTTTTTAGAATGTAATATCTTTATATTACTTGGTAATTTGTTATACAAGATAATTTGTTGATACCTATGGCTTCTAATAGATTTGTGCAGCCTAAAATTTGGTCTTACAACGTGGTCTTTCTGCCTTGTGTTGTATGAGTGAATTGTAGAGCTTTCTTCATACAAATGCATATTATTCTTTACAAAGATTAAATTATAAAAAATGAACAAACATGGAAGAGTCATTATTTTGTTTTCAGAGAATACATTTCTACAAGTTTCATTATAGCCTAGATCAAATATTATTCTCATTGCTTTTTTCTGCCAAACAAAGGCTTTTTGTGCTGAAGGTGAGTTTCCCCATAATTTGACACCGTAAATGAGATGTGAATGGAATAGCCCATAGTAAATCATTAAAATTACATCAAATTTCACACAAGACTTCAATTTTCTTAAAAGAAAGGTAATTCGAGCAAGTTTTTTACAGACGTTTTCCACATGTTGATTCCAAGTCAGTTTACTATCCATAAATATTCCCAGAAGTTTGACTGGCTCCAATATATCATCGTCTAGATTCAGGTTGCTTTGGTTATTTAGTGTAAAAATTAATTTCTCGGTTTTATTTTCATTGATAGTCAACATATTAGCATCAAACCACAATCTAGATTCTTGAAAAGCCCTATCTAGTTTATCATGAACACTTGACAAATCAACATCAGAGTGTACCAAGGTAGTGTCATCTGCATACAATACGGAAAATACCGAATTATTCAAGCTGAAATCGTTGACAAATACTAAAAATAGGAAAGGTCCAAGCACGGATCCCTGTGGAACCCCTACTGCTACTTTCAGGAATTCTGAATTTTTATTATCAAAGCTAACCATTTGCTTTCTGTTTTTTAAATATGATTTGATAAAACTCAGTTCCTTGTCAACCACTCCATACTTTTCCAACTTAGTACATAGAATGGAATGCGAGACACACTCGAAAGCTTTGCTCGTATCTATCATGACAGCACCTATAGTATGCTTTTGTTCAAAACCATTCAATACAAAGTCAACTACCTTTTCAACTGCATCAATTGTAGAGTGATTGGGCCGAAAGCCAAACTGTAATGGATAAAGTAAGCTATTGAAGACAAAATATTTATTAAGTTGAATTAGAAAGCATGATTCAATTATTTTACTTAATATGGGTACAATAGCAATTGGCCTATAATTCACTGGCTCATTTGGATCACCTTTTTTAAATACAGGCATCACCTTGGTAACTTTCAAGCAGTCAGGAAATATTCCCTTTACAAGAACAAAATTTATAATATGTGTCAGTTGAAGAAGAATAACATCGACAATACTTTTGAAAAGATAATTAGACAAGCCATATACGTCTTCAGATTTTGAATTACTCATCTTACTTACAATAGACTTAATAGTAAGTTCATTGCTAGTTTCATAGTTGAATTTGTTTTTCACATTGAATTTATTATTGGCAAATAATTCTAGATAATTAACATTCCCTGAGTTACCAGACCTAGTTTTGTCTTGAATATTTCCAACATCTACTAAAAACTTATTAAGCACCTCAGGCGAAATTGGAATTTTCTGTTTTTTCGATTTCTCTATATGACCTTCATTCTTTGCAACCAGCCATGCAGCTTTACACTGATTCTTAGAGCTGGCTATAAATTTTCCATTTGCCTCCAGCTTTGCCTTCCGTATCTCTAGCTTGTACCTCGTTTTGATATTCCTAAACAGAGACTTATCTACAGAGCTGTTTGAAATTTTCCATTTAGTATAAGCCACCAGAAGCAGTTTTTTCATAGTCTCCAGTTCCGGTGTGAACCACTTGATCATAGAATAATTTTTATTTCTAGTGCAACTTTTGACTATTCTCTTAGGGCAGCTTTCATTAAGATTTAGTAATAGAACACTCACAAACTCATTTACAGCTTTATCAACATCATTATTATAAATACCTGACCAGTCTGCCGACAACAATAAACGTTTATAATATTCAAGATTATCTTCAGAGAAGATGCGCTTCTCATAAATTTCTGCTCTACATGTTTTTGTCTTTCTACAGTCAGAAACAAATTCAGTGGTCTTAAAACTCGTCCAGACACCAGCATGGTCAGACAACAAATCTTGACCCAGTAACTCTACCTCCATCTCATCAGTTCTAACATTAGAAGCAACAATATCAAGGCATGATTTGAATCTAGTTGGCATTTTATGAGCACAGTACATATTAAAAGATCTAAGAAGATTCATTAATTCAATTGTTTCATTGGCCTGGTTCTTTAATATGTCTATATTCAAATCACCCGTCAGCACTATGGATTTGAATGACTTATTTTGTCTTGTTATACTTATCAGTAAGGCTTCTAGGTTAGCAGTAAATTTTTTAAAGTTCGATCTAGGAGTGCGATATAAACACACTACTAACATGTTCAATTTAACTAGTCTAATGGCAGAGGCCTCACAGATAGAATCGTCACAATACTGACTAACATCAATTAAGTCGAAGGGGGTGTTTACATTCACATATATAGAGGAGCCCCCATAAGGAGACAGCCTACAATAGTAGCTGGCTAGAATAAAACCCTTTGGAACATAGAGATTAATTTCTTCTTCTAACAGCCAGTGCTCATTAATACATATAATATCGACTCTTTTGTTTAAAATCGCTTCAAGCTCATATAATTTATTCCGTAAAGACTGTATATTGATGGTGAACATACATAATGAAGGTTTACAATCCCTAGCCGGTAAGTTACATGCTTCAGCATTTTTTATTGGATCTAAAAGCCTGAAAAATTACCCTTTTCATCAAAATGATTACCTTCTAGTTCAATAACCTGTGGCACACATCTATCACTTTCAAACATAGAAATTAACCTGATGATTTCATTGCACATATATTTCTTTCCTCTGGCATTCAAATGCTGGCCATGCTTTGTGTGTAGGTCTCTACCTACTTGACTTAAATCAAGAATTTTTACATTTTTAAAAATATTTGGCAAATTATTGATAGCTTCATTAGTTTTTTCAATTTCATTATTTACACACGAACTGTACATTAAGTCAAATCTGTGAGGGATATTAGCAAGAATAATATTAGTTTCATGCAGACTGCTAACAGTTTTTTATTGATTTAATAGCACTTTTTGCTTCATTACAAGCTACATCATTCGCTCCGCTGACTATCACCACCGTATCTTTTTTTGAAAAAGATGAACATTGTTTTACGCAGCTCTCCAATACCGCTTCGGATTTGGCTCCAGGTTTTACACTTCCGAAAACTTTACAGTTGGCTGCAATTGAGTTCATTGAAGCTGGTATATTTCTTCCGTGGCTATCACTATATATATTTAAACGTTTCATAATAGGTGCATTTACACACGAATTTCATCAACACTCGAAAGACCTTTTTTATTAGTATTTTTGTTTCTACTAGTAATGGAATTATGACTCATACTATCATCATTGATCTTAATTAGCTTCGATAGTTCTTCGTGCTTCTCCTTCCATTGCCTTGCCTCCTTACTGAACAAGATATTTTCACTTTGAAGTGCTCTGTTGCCAGCCTCTAGAGTTTCGATAGAGACGGACATTGCTTTAATTTGCTCAGTAAGATTTAGATTACGATTATCAAAATTCAGAGTAATTGAATTGATGTGGATTTTTTGTGATGAAACTTCCTCTTCCAATGAAATTATACGCGCATTCAACTCCTGAGTGAATGTGATTAAGTCATCCCTTTGTTGGAGCAATTCTATCGTGCGAATACCAAGTGAATCGTCGCTGGGAATCGTTCTCGGAGTGGGTGTATTTACTCCAACATCACATACAGTAGACAGTCGTCGTCTCTCAGAATTTAAAAGGGTAGCCAGTGGTTCATTATCAGAAAATGAAAGCGAGTGTTCATTATGACCCAGCATGGAATCAACAGGTTGACAGAAAGTGTCGTTCATTTTGACAGTTATTTTATCACGTGATAAGATGAGTAAAAACGTGGAATCCACAGGTAGAAATTAGATACCGGTAAGCCTATAGAATAACATCATATATTGCATTATCAAGTCATTAAATACCACTTCATTGCTTACTCTCTTCCTATTGTCGTTAATAATATTATCTCTTAGGTGTTTGAATTTTATTGAGAGAGGACGCCGAGAAAAGGATAGCGTAGAGACGGAAAGATAGGAATTGCCAAGAGAGCTATCAAGGCTAGTGGAAAGGAAGCTCCTGAATTAGAGGAAAACAATCAGTAATTTTCATAGAAACCCAATCAGATAAGCAACAGGTATTTCACACTGATAGCAGTGACAGTATTTCACACTGATAGCTCTTATCACCTTATCCGCTATATCCAAACTCAAGTCGTGCTAGCAAATTTGTTGACCCAAAAGTAGTTGGCAGTAGGCATCAGTTTAACTAGTTGTAACCAGTAAAATCTCGATAAATCAGCTGACTCACAAACCGGCAAAAGTCTGATAAACCAAAGATCATTTATACGTTTGAGGTTATAGAATGATAGAATCTCTTTTAATAACTCACAGAATGGCGATCATGACGAAAACTACACTTTTAAGATCGATACACTTCTCATAAAACATCACCACTTATCTAAAGTTCCATCGATGGCTAAATATTCTAAACTTAGAAAAAACTCTGGACCGTTATTTCACTCAACTTGCCACAGCAGATCAGGCCTGCCAACCCCTCCCATTATTAATCTCAATTCCCAGAGCTCAATTGATTCCCATTATTAATCTCAAATTTATCTATCATTCGAAATGAGACACTTTGCGAGCTATATTATTCAGAAAAAAAACTTATTAGGCACTTGAAAAACTATATCACAGAGAAATATTTAAAGAACAATAATATTATAATTATATCGAAAACTTTTCAACACTTGGGTTATAATGAACCCAGTCACCTCAAATAATAGAAGAATAAATTCAAATCCTATTATTGAATATAATCAGAATAGTATAAGTTACAATGAATCAATGACTATGAGATTTACAATATAATATAATATGAGTGAACAACAATGAAATCTTAACTATTATTGGTTCTTCTAGTAGAAGATCACTCGTAGAAGATTAGGCCTACCTATAAGTTTACCTAAGTTTAGCGTATTCAGTAATTTATGAAAGAAGCTCTGTTACGGGGTGCTTAATTTTAAAACGGTTGTATACCCCTGAGGATAACATGCTAAAAAGAATAATTCAAGTGGTTGCGTTCAATAACTTGAATGAATTAGCTTTAATTCAATGGATTTACATTCGTTAAATATATTCGCTTTTGATAGGAGAAGGCTGAGTACACTGAATACAGTGTTTGATTTGACTGAATACAGTGTCAATACAGTGTTTAATTTCAATAACTTGAATTAGGGCTCTATAAACACCTATTTATAGAGCCTTAACTTGGATGAATTTATTGTCCATGCCAATGTTCTGTTCCAGTTTCTTATGCTGTTAATCCTGCAAGATTCTATGCTCAGCGGCTAAAAGATTCAATGGACGGTATAGGAACAAAGGAAGAACTTCTGAATCGTATTCTCATATGGAGAAGCGAAATAGACTTGAAAGCAGTGGAGCAGGCATTCCAAGAACTCACTCATCAGTCTCTTCTCAGCTGGGTGAAGGTGAGATTCAGGAATCGATTAATATTTAACAGATTGTTGTACAAACTTTGATATACGGTAAATCAAATCTTTGATCAATGATAATAGAAATGTTATTCTGTTATTCTATTATTATGTTGAGAAATCAGATTAGTTATTATGTAACCATATTATTATGTTAAGAAACTCATTTGATTAGTCATACCTAGATTGGTCTAGTAGATCTATAGACTATCTATATAGTATATTTATGGTCTATAAATTGTTTTGATTTCTTAGACCATATAGACCAAAAAATTGTTTTGATCAGAATTATTTGATTTTTATGATTGCATGTGTTATCTACAGCATGTAATGGAACTCTCCTCTACACGCAGACGATTAGTCTTTCGTGGAGGTATTCCTTACGTAACATTGAGTTGATTTTTTGTTCGATTGTTGGATACTTAAAGCACAGAGGACGGAGAACTTTATCCCTTCTCTGTGCTTGAAGGAATAAAACAACTATTTTAATATGGATTGATAAAGTTACAGCATCGAATTAACTTATTTTTCGAGCTACTAATTTATATTTATCGATTTTCTATTGCAGGGTGATTCCTCGGGTGACTACGAGCATACATTGGTGAAACTCGTTGAAGGCAATGTAAACCAGGAGTAGTATTAGAATATTAGATTTTGTTCAAGCCTGTTCAGTCTATCATGATACTTAAGATATGAACTAGCCAACTAGGTAGCTTAGATCAAGCCTGAACTAACATTAGCCCAAATCTAACAAATACTGAACAACATGTGCTACATATTCATTTGAATATATACTGACAAGAATAATTTCAAAATAAAATAATATAAAAGTATAGGCTACCCCATGTAAATAATGTTTATTCCAACGCCTGTTTTGTATAATCGTACAGTATCAAATCCAAGAGAATAGTTTATAAGGGTGAATTTATCAAATGTGAAGATACAAAAAGTATACGTCTGTATCAAATAATTACACCAATAAAACAAGTTTAATGAACTTCAATTGAAATATTTCTGTCATTTTCCATTCAAAGCAATTGTTTTATTATCAAATCAAGTCAGTCCATAATGAATGGGAAATTGGAAATTACAGAAATGTTTTAAGTGGAGTTTATTAAACTTGATTAGATGTGATTATCCATATAAGTATATGTACCAGTATATACTTTGTATCTTCACATTTTATAAATTTATTCTCGAATTCTCCTCTCGTAATTTTATATTAAATTTTTTTACGAATTTATAAAATTATTTACATTGCTGTCTTACATTCATTCACATTCTTCTATAAAATACATCAATAAAAATCTACAAGAATAAAGGGTACATTATTAACACATTAAAACTTACAGAAAAAAAACATTACATGAGTTACTGGTAATAAAATAAAGTATAACACAAAAAAATAGATGGGAATGTCAATAGAAGAAAAAATGAATGTAAGCCCCACGAAAGCAAGGCTTGTGTGTGGAAATTTCCTGTTACAAAAATAATCAAGAAGATAGCTAAGGTGATTGAATAAATTTGTCTAAGTAGTACTTAGTTATGAACTATACAAATCAGGCCTTGGAATAAACTTGATTTACTAGAGGTTATAATTATTTTATTTGGGAATCATTCTTGGAATGATACTTGAATGAATGTAACCTAAGATGTTTAGTCTCTGTTAGTTGGGTTTATGTTATTTGCTCTGGTTTGATCTAGGCTACCTAGTATTATGATATTAGATTTAGGTATTATTATTGTAACTTCACATTATTGTTGTATGATTCTTGTTACTCACATTACAATTATAAGTTTGAATATACAGTTTGTTTAACAACAGTATATGAATATTATGGAAATTGGGTGATGGAATAAACTTTTACTTGGGGTTACATAGTTTTTTGTCTTTTATTCAATTTCAAAAACTTCATTTCGATAAGTAGCCCGATACTGTGCCTTATTCCCTTCTATCTACCCTGCTAGATAATTTTATTTATAGATTCTAGAAATCAGAGTTTGGTGAATACTTGATAGTGGTATATATTATCCTACCTATACATATTCATTTATTTATTAATTTGACAGGAATTAATACACTTATATTGGTTAAACATACAGACTAATATCCAAAACGTGTTTTACCTAGTCTTTATGCATACAAAATGTTATATACTTTTGCAGCACTTCACACAAGAATTTTTGGTCCTGAAAAATATTTAAAAATAATAATAATATTGAGTAATAGGATGAGGAACCAAATGAATATTTTTAGTATTATCACATAATTTCTTTGAAAATATTAATATTCCAGTACGCAGGGAATTTTGTAAGGCTAATTTCTGCGAAAGGTGGTGTATGCGATTTTATTGTTTTAATTGCTTCATTAGGGTCCCAATAATATGTATTCGAAAAGTGCACACAAAATTTCCCCCGCACAACTTTTGTAGTTGTTTTTAGTTACATGCGAAAAACTAAAAACGTGCATTGTTTTCTGGCTGTCAAAAGTTGTGCGGGGGAAATTTTGTGTGCACTTTTCGAATACATATTATTGGGACCCTAATGAAGCAATTAAAACAATAAAATCGCATACACCACCTTTTGCAGAAAAAAATCCCTGCATACTGGACTAGAAGTAAAAACGATATAATCTATTTTAATAGATGTGAGATCTTAAATGGATAGATGTGGATTATATTCTATTGAATTTCTATTTTTGAATCACAGAGAAGTTGTACTATAGGTATTAAATATGAGAGAATTTCCCTCCTATGTGGTAAAATTGATATATTTTAATATTACATTATTCAAATTTGTGGAATTCACAGACAACTGCATGTAATACTTGGACAATAAGGAGATGGTTGTATAGAACAGTGGTCACCAATTGTTATAGATTTCCTATTTTTATTTGATTTTGTTATAGGATTCATTTCAAGTTTTTTTCTTTGAGATCGGTATGATTTCGCGGTCCGCACAAAACTAGCTGACTTGAAACGCTAAAAATTTATTATTCGGTTCTATGGACAATTCAAAATTCTTATAATTCATTTGGAATCTTTTGAATTGGAGAAATAAAGTGTATTATATATAGTATCTATTATTGATAAAATACGCTGATATAATTGTGCCTGGCATACAAAATTACAATATAACTTTTGCACATGTACATTACGGTACTGCATTAATAATATTATAATTATCACTTGTAGGTTTCAGTTTCATACTAATGCACAGAAAGACATAACATTCATTTCGCCATCTATTAACATTCCCATCTATTTTTTGTATTAGATATTCACATTATTGTACTACCAGTAACTTATGTAATTATTTATTTTTTCTGTAATTTTTAATGTGGTAATAATGCAATTCTTGTTGGTTTTTATTGATTAACTATATAAAAGAATGTACATGAATGTAAGACAGCAATATAAATAAATAAATGAATAATTTTCGATTTTAATCACTAGGTAATGAATGTTTTAATAGATAAGAACTACAGTGAGCTACAATATTTTAGGCGGTCGCATTAATTAAATTTTCACAGCCATTTTGATTTTTTGTCAATGTTTTTATCAAGTTTACCATTCCATATTTTCTGGTGAAACACGCAGTAGGTAATGGAGGTTTTTGCTCACTTTGCTATCCGGGGTTTTTTGTTTAAATCTAGTCAGAGAATTAGTTAATCTAGGCTTCACAATTAAGCCAATATTTCGAAGCGGTTTTTCCATGTAGATTCTCCACTCGTTTCCACTCCTTGTTCAAGCTCCAAAATTCATTATCTTTGAAAAAATAAGTAGTGTCTGGAAAAAACAGAGTTTATATAGGCTAACTTATTAATAACTGATACTAAAGCATCTCAAAAAGTTTTTCATTAAAGTGATGTGATATTATAATAATTCATTTGTACTGCATGAAATTTGAAAAAAATCGTGAGATAAAATAATTATTGAAGTATTGGTTTCTATCTTCCAAATACCGTAATTCAAATCAGATTATGTCCATGTATCAATGCATAAAATGAATGACTTATCATCTATTGTAGATGAAAAATACGATATTAAGGGAAGAAGTCGTTATAGCCCAAAACTTCAGCTATTACAAAATTTAATTCCAGTCAGAAAACCAATAAATGGAGATTTCAACCTTCTGAAACACCGAGTAGCTAAGTATTTCTTTCAAATGTATTATTCATAATGGTAATTGCATTCATGTGTGATATTTGATCCTCAATGTGGTTTTTCAGTTGTTAAATCCTGTTGTGGCATTTCTCATAATTATTACGAATTATTATTCTCTCATCTCAAATGTCTTAGATTCTCTCTTCTAATCTCAACTATCCAAGAATATCATCTCTCAATAGCCTAAGTTTATAAAACAAACTCACCATCACCCCACGTGAACGCAGCATCAATTTTAGATGGAAGTCCAAGGAAGAAGTTCATGGGTCGTGGATACCCGTCATCTAATTTCTTCTTCACATCATCATAACGCCAATATTTTCCATTTTCAAACAAGAAAGTCTTGCCATCCATCACCATTACTGCGTCAATTTTAGGGACATGTCTTGAAATTCCATACTTTGTGATTGGCTGAGGACTGTTTTCCAGCATATTCATATGATGGTCGAATACCCAATACCATGGACCTGTTGAATTATATTAGGATGAATTAGAGGAGTTATATTAGAATATTAAATCAATTAGAGGATAGTTAATAAATAAGAATAGATTAAGAACTGAACTATTTTATCGTTTTCGGTGATTAAAAATGAATTAAATAATGGTATGCCTAAAATTGTTAACTGGAATGTCAAAATTATTATTATTTCATCTAATAAAATTTGATTGGCTTTTATTGATAGAAAAACCTTCAGTGGTAGGTTCCATCTCGCCTATTCGGTTGAATCTCGGTTACCCAACATAGTAATTTTTAAAATTAGAAACCACCTACTTCTCTTAATCTTCAATCCATGTAGAATCTAGATTTTTTAATCAGTTGCTATAGCTATACAATAAATATTAAGCTAGGTTTAATATCAGACTTCATCTATCTAATCTTTGATGCATACACTTTCCTCATTTTGAATCTATGCCTACATCTCACGTGAAGTGAAGATACTAAGAGATTTCATCTAATAATAATATTGCTACACTTCTATCAACAAAGAATATTAGGAATGTAAATTTTTCCCAACCTCGAATTCTCATCAATAGATTGAATTATCATTAGCCTTTTTTCTACACTTCGGAACATCACATCAATATGCTATTTAAATTATTCAATTTGGCTTTGTTTAATTTGTCTATTCACATATTCCAGCTTTCTTGACAAATAATTTCAGGCTTTCAAATTCTAACACAGTATCATTAAATCATACATATGATTATCAATAAAAATTACAATAATATTTGAATAAAATTGTGATTACAATTATATTTTTGAACATTTATGATTATTTTTCAATGCTTGCAGGCTTTGCTACATACAGCATTTTTCATTACAATATTTATTTATTTATTCATTTATTTATTTTTTATTTATTTATTTATTGATTTATTTATTTATTCATATCACAGGAACTATTAAACTTATTGGTTGAAAACACAGACTAATGTCCAAAACGTCTCAAAATTAAATTTAATTTTCAAAATAAATTTAACGTAATTAAATTTAAATAATTTAACGTTCTCAAAATATCAAATTTTGATGAATAATAAAGTTCGAAACTAGATTATATATTTTAACAGCACTTCAATAATTGAGAATTAATCGTCCAGAAGAAATACCGTATCATGGAAATTTTGGGTTTAGAGCAATAGGATATTCCAAATGAATAATTTCACCAAATTTTCACACAATTTCTCATATAATATATTAAATAAAATCGAAAATTTGGAGCCACAATGAGAACACTACCAAGTTATTCAATATCTTTCTAGTTTTATGAAATCATCTCTCAACAAAAAAAAGACAAATGAATTACAGGGAAAGTGTGATTACTAAATACTATCAGCAAAAATGATATTTATTCATTATTACCTGTGAATATCACAAAATTATGATCACTTGGTCTCTCATAAACAGCATCCATGCAGTTAAGCATCGGCGTTGCTTTATCTCTGAATACAGAGTACTTGTACTTTTGAGGACTATCCTCGGGCTGCCCACGTCCTTTCAATCTATACAGGTACTGAAAATAATTCATAAAATCATCTTATTTGGAAGAAAAATATAAATAATATATTTAATAACTATACTGTCTCTTACTGAATAAAAACTTTATTTAGAAGCACACATGAAATTATCTCATATGGAAAAAATATATTTAATATTAATATCATATTGTTTTTTTTTTTTTTTAATAATAATCACAGTACCGTTTTCAATTATTTTTTATTAATGCATATCATATTGTATTAAAACTATTTTGAATAGACATCTTAGAGTTATCCATCTTCAAATATAATTATTCCAAGCAAAGAATTAGTTTTGCCAGCAACAATTACTATATAGTTTGTTTTTTCACATTCTTGAAAATTCCCTTACTTGTGATAGTAAGCATTCAAATGTCACCTCTTCAATTTATAGTAAATTTCATATTTTCTCAATATTTGATTGTTGAAAATCAACTGAAAAAATGCATTATTTTCTGTAATATCGTGAGAAGGGGCTGATTGCACTCAACAGTGCTATGTATACGTGTTCTCTATAGTAACTCCTAGCGCACACTGCTCTCTAGCGTCAGCAACTCCAACTACATTAGTCCTCCACTAAAAATAATAATCATACCGGTGTCATAAAAATTGAACAGTTATCCACTTTTTATCACAATTCAATATTTATTCACAAACTCGCCATTTATTTTTCAATCGATGTGCATATTCTGATTGCGAGAAATGTTTTTAATTGATGTCCATACATTTTGTCTGTGTTATTCAAGAAGTCCCGGTAATTGAAAAATAATTGATTTTCCAGTACGGTAGTTAGCTGTATGAGTGACACTACAGTTTCCAGTGATGGATGCATCACATTTGAAATAGTATCTTGCTTAAATTCAATTAGAGCTCAGTTGCTTGCAATATAGGTATTATCAGCTATTTTTTTTTAAGATTAAACGCTGCTTAATCATAGTTATTCATATCAACTATGTATATATTTTGTACCCTGTCAATTATAGGCTACTCATAATACAGTTACGTCTAATTACAAAATAGAATGGAAATTTCCCCTAAAAAATGCCAGAAAAGGAATCCAGACAGGGTGAGAAAAATAATAACACTTGGAAAATGAATTGTTCAAAACACCGAATAAACAATTCACTGTGAAGTGACGGTTTCATCACTAACAATTTATCAAGAATATAAAAAGAGTTGATTTTTCAAGCTATTAAAGTTATTGGTTGAACTAGGATCATGCATGTCGAGTCATATATTATTGTATACTAAACTACATTGTTACAGATTAAAATAGGCTGCGACATAGAATTTCATATTTGAAAAAAAAAACATGTTACAATCCACTTACCCCCTGTTTGAATAAGTAAAGCTCTCCTCTTATTATCGTTACCGAATCGAAATTTCCAGAACAAAAATCTGGAGCAGATGATGGTATTTCTTTCTCGCAGTGCAGTATAGAGTCAATTTTTTCAGGTATGTTATGACTAATATCATGCTTGAAGTGCTCTTCTACAGTTTCATAATCATTTTCGAAACTCTCTGTAGAAGTCTTTGGGGGTTTGTCAGGGTAAATCCTTGTTTTTGTGGTTGCTGGGTTGAGATGAATCCTTGTTTTTGTGGTTGTTGGGTTGAGGTGAATCCTTGTTTTCGTGGTTGTTGGGTCAGGATGGTACTTTGTTTTTGTGGTTGTAGGAGGCCACCAAATTTGAGGTCTAAAAGTTGTACTCGAAGTTATAGGTCTATATGGATTCGACCAGTCGATAAACCTATTTAGTTCTGAAAAGAAAATTAAAATTAAAAGATACGTTGCTACATGAATTTATATTCATAGTGTTTATTATTCAGGTCAATAAGTATTATGAAAGTATTTTGTAGTATAGTAATGAATCTCTTTTTAAAATAATTGTTAAGCCTGAAAAAAGAATTGTTCTATTTTCTAAATCATACTTTGTCAAGTTCGATTTACTTTCTGTACTTTTTTCTTGATTATTTATGATAGGCCATCAGATTTGTGTCGTACTATTTTCTTGATTTTCATAACATAACGTTTGTACGTTTTTTCCGATTTTATATTATTTTGGATCTTAATATTTAATTAAGATCAATCTTTCTATATTATTTTGGATTTGATATTTGAGTTCAAGTATAAAAAACCATGTAATTGACGGCTCAACATCATGTGCTGAAATTAGGTAACTCAATGAAAGAACAATTTTTATTTTTATGATTGAATTGAGAACTTCAGATTACCGGCGGTATACGACCAGTAATTATTCAAATATCACTGACAAATGTTTGGGATATAAGTGAAGTTTAGGCTACTATATAGTATAGACTTCAGTCTGATTCGATGGATTATACAGATAGTATGAATAGAATATAGTTAGAATACTAACACCAGCAGGTGAATATTAATTCTAAGAGGAAGAAATATACAAATAAAATATAACCAATCTAGATGCATTATATAATATTCAATTGCCCACTTATTTAGAGAAAATATCGTTAAAAAGGAAATTCACTCGACAGTTACATTTGACAAATATTGAAATTTGATTATTTGAAAGTTGAACTAACTGTTTGAAAGACTTGAATTTCCATTCATGAAGATAAAAATTAATGTTAGGAATAAGAAAGGTTAATTAGGTACTATAAATTACTATCGAATTCAATATTTCGATGTTAATTAATAAATAAAACTAATCTTATATTGGCCATGGTACTCTATTTCAATTATGGAAATAGGTGAAAAATGAATAAACTTTTGGTATAAAGAACATTGAATTCCAAGATAAGAAAATAACAGATTCAGTCTAATCAGATGAAAATCGGTTCATCTTATAATCATGTGCCATTAAATTCGAGTACATGTATTTGAAAAAAATGAATACTCACGGTACATCTCATAGAGTCCCCTGACAATATCATCAGTGAATTGAAAAGTCCTCTTATCAATAGGTTTGTAAGACTTATGCATAACACTGTCTGCTCTGTCAGTGTGAGAAAACCCAAGGGCATGTCCAATCTCATGTATAGCAACAGAAAAAAAGTCGGTACCTGAAATAAAATAGAATAATGAGGGAATGAAAATGAATAAAATAACTAAATAAATAAAATTGGACAAAAATAATTCTACAAAAATTGAAAGAATAAAATTCAAGCAGTAAAATAACATTCAATGTGGAATAAAGGTAATCAATAAATGTATAGCATACGGGAGTATTTCCAGACATGGCATGGTCTTGAAAAGTACTAAGAAGACTATAATAAATTTCAAATATACGATTTTCTATTGAGATAATGGAAAATTCAATCGAATAACTAATAATTTTGATCAAAAATGTCATAGACCACATGAAATATAGGATATAGGCCTACGTTATACACGAAACAAATTAATAAAATACAAAGTGATGAAACTAGAATAATGCACCATCGTTTCTTAATAATTATGAAGACAAAAATAAGATAGACCTTACAAGAAAGACGATTTATTGAATTTTGCTATTCACTAGCATGAATCCAGTACCTACATCGAAACATCGAAGAACTGAGTAAACTTAGTAGGCCTACAGCTAAGAAGTGGGATAGTCTGTCCAAGCAAAGAAGACATTCTGGCAAGATGGGGAAAATGACTTCAGCTCGTTCAATATTGATTCGAAAATTATAAATTTGGTCTTGTAGATTAGGATGTTTCCTACTATTTGAAACCAAATGGCTACTAGTAAGTTTGTTTTATTTGACTCAAAATTTTGAAAGTGGATTCAAAATATTGAAATATCTTGAATTATTTATTTGGTTTATTATTGAAACTTTGGAGTGAATTGATATCAAAATTCGAAATTGTTTCAAGTGGATTTATTTTTTTTGAAGCGTAAATTGTAATACTAGTTTATGATTTAACATAATAACCTTGTTTTGGACTGTGTAGTATAAATTGGTAGATGAGTGGTTGAGGGCACTCACCAAAATGTAATTCGAATGATGATGATGATGAAATTTATAATTTTTGAACCAATATTGACCGAGCTGGAGTTATTTTTCCATCTTGCCAGAATGTCTTCTTTGCTTGGACAGACAATACTTACCATATTGGTTCTTGGAGTTGATTGTCCAATCCTCATCATCATCAAAGTGTATGTCACCACTCAGACCGTGATAGTCATTTGGTGCAAAAGCATGAGCAAGGTTCTGTCCTTTCCCATCGAAAGGAGTTCTGTAAAGGTGTAAAAAATAATAAGAATTTGATCAAAAACCTCACGATAGATTTGTGAATGTGTGGTTATACTGTATCCTCTACAATCTTATTAGTACTTATTTCATGAAAGAAAAACAAGGTTTTATTGTTTACGACCCCCCATTATAGTAAGTTATCATCTTATAGTATCGATAATAGAAATCTTCCTCTATTCATGAATTTTTTAATGAAATTTATTGGATCAATTTGGATAAGTCCCTTATCCACAATATGGAGTACTCTTATACCAGTGAACAAAAGTCCTCTTGTTCAATGCCTACTTGTTACGCGTATAAAGTTTGAATGAATTATAAATCAGCAAATTGAATGACACTAACTTACTAAGTTCTTGGGAATGTACCGTATATCATTTTTTTATTCTCGAGTTAAGTGGAAAAATTTGCAGACTGCTTATTGATAGTTTTGTCTGTCGGTTTCTTCAGATAGGTAGTGAATTTTTTATAAAGGATACATAAGTTAATGTAATAAGGATACTTATTGATTAGCATTTCAATATAAATTAAGCTTATTTCCAATTATAGTGGAGTGGAGTGAAAATGGTTGATCAGCAGCAATATTTGGTTATTTTTGCGCAGTGTACGGTACTATAATATATTGGTTACATTTTCTAATCAATTGTCAACAGCACAGCACATAACTAACGAGAGAAAAAATTAAATGAAAATAATAATTTCAAAGAATGATACTCATCACCTAGATACAAAGTCTGTGTGTGAGGAGGGGTATTAATAAGGGATAGAATAAGGCAATTCGGATTCAGACTTTCTATCATGACCCTTACATTTTCTAATCAATTATTGTCAACAGCATATCTACATAGAATAAGACAATTCGGGTTCAGACTTTTTATCATGACCAATAGTTTCCAATAAATCTCACATTATTATATTAACTTTTGAAAAACATTTATTTTCAAGCTGTTCATCAGGTCATTGTACTCACCCATCACCATGCTTCCCGGATCGAAAAAGGATAACGATGTCAGCTTTTTGTTCGTCTGATATTTCAACAAATTTCAATTTTGATTGTTTTGCCCAAATGTCAAATGCATCCCTCAATTCCACTCTTGCCAAGTCTCTTGAGATTTTATGTATATCGCCGACACTGTAATGATTATGGAAAATTCAATACGTATAGCACAAACCTCAATAAATATGGATACCGTATGAACATTCATAAATATAGGTGGGATAATTTTTTAAACCCTATTGCCAAAGAGTTTTACAAAATTGAAAATTCTAGTTCAAGTGATGAATTCAAACATGTACATGTTGAATTATTGATATTATTCTTAAAATATAAAAAAAAATCTAGATAACCTTGGTTTAAGAAAAATTACACATCATTTTTCAGAGCTTATTGAAGAGAACCCATTTAATATTCAAATTTGAATAGTACAGCAGTATAATTCAAGAACAAACCTTCATGCTGAATGATCTGAAAAACTGAAAAATATTAAGTAGGCTATCAGAGCGCACCGGTGAAATAATTTAATTTAATTATTTCCACAAGCTTGAATGTAACAAGTTCAGGAACCCTTCAAATTATGTTTGTGATTCATTGACTTATTAATTGCAGCCAAAAAGCTGGATATTTGACTTACGCACTTTTAGATTTTTATATTAGTTTACAACAGTATACGATGATGAGTTATTGGAATTGAATGTATCAGGCTAATACAATAATTGAAAGATTGTAAATGGAATTTGAACTTACAAGTAGGTAATAAGTGTTTTGTTCCAACCATGTGTCCATGGAATTTCTCGCTTCCTACGGTTGCTTGGTGAGATATCTGGTACACCACATCGGCGTGACTATGTCAACGAAAAATTCATGAAAAAAATATTTAATACCAATTTAATTCATTTAAAGCAGATCAATTTTATCAGTAACAGCAGACATAGGCTAACTTTCAAGAATAAGAGTAAAAATAAGTGTCTAAATCAAAAATAATTTTTGTATTCTCATCTTGTCTTGTATTTTCATCTTATTCAAGAATAAGGGTTGAAACTGTCTCAGTGAAAAATAATATTTGTATTTTATTTATTTATTTATTCGGCAAATCACAATAAAGGGTTAAAACACAGACATCAAAGTACAAATCGTCTAAGGATAGATGTATCCTCTTATGTCAATTGAAAAATAAATAAAAATCAAACACCCTTTTTTGAAAACTTTAAAATTATAAAAAACACATACATGTTTCGGGACATAAGCCCATCCTCAATGTGGATAAAAATAGTAATGAAATAAATAAACAAGATTAAAAATATAGGTCAAATAAATCATATGATTGCAATTGAAAGCATATGTTATAACTCATATTCACACCAAAATCTAGGTTTTTAAAATTTTCTCAAAAATTGGATTATTATTAAAATTATCTTCATTTAATATTTTGTCGCCATTCAACTTCTTCCCTTTATATATTTGGAATTCTTCTTTTACATTCAATTTAGTATTTTTGCTTCCAAAATTCAATATTACCAAATTTGTTTTTGTATCTCTGTAGCAATGACTTGAATCCAGATGTTCAGCTGATTTTTGTGTGGTATTATGCTTTTGTTAATTCTATCAAATCTTATATATTTCATAGTGTTCAGGAAAAAGTATAAAGATTTTTTAATGTTCTTATTATTCTCAAATTAATGTCTAGCATCTTGTTTTATCATAGATTTTCGATTTAATTATTTCCATGTATCAATCTTATTAAGTTAGTTAATTCAAATGAAATTTACAATTAAAACAATAATTTTCTCAGTTTGATTGAATTAGATTTTCAAATTAAAAATATAGTGGATAGATGTACCTTGATAGACATTCCTTCAAGATTGCCCACATGGTGTATACCATCAAAACTCTGCACATTTTTCAAAGCATCGGAAATATGAGGTTTGGAAGAAGTTGTATCTCTTTGTTTCATTGTGTCGATTTGAACTGATTCATGTTCATCATTGGTACTGCTGTTGTATGGGAGGTAACCGTATTGTTTCGAATAATTCACCTGTAGAAGTAAATAACGACAAAACATAATGTTACAATTATAAGGTACAGTATGGTATGGATGTGATGTGAAGAAACTATAGGTACGGTACTGTAATATTACGAGGAAAAAAGAATAAATGAACTAGAAATCTCAAGAATCACATTGAATTTGTTAATTTTTTTAAATTCTTGTCATACAAATTTTATATTACTTCAAGGTCGAATTTTACTTTCAAATCATGTAGGCTATCGCCAATTTGACGATTCTTTAAAAACAAGAATACCGTACCCTATCAAAATCAGAATAAGTTGATTATCCATGAGATTCCATTTTTGTAAGATAGAAATGATAATCGAGTAGGCAGTAGGCTATTGTACATGTAAGTTTCGAAAGGTAATTTTCAATTAAGTTATATAATAATTTGATATAATACTATTATTATTTTTTAATCAGGATGAATATTTCTCAAATAAGGCCTTCCAGTAATAGGGAGATGAGATTTGCTTTTTTCCTACAAATTTGTGTACAGGTAAAGAATTAGTGATATAGCATAGTTGGAACTTCCTTTTCTAGTGATAGTAACAGTAAGGATGCAATTTTAGTGAGCTTTTTTATTGAACACAGTACGGTACTTATTGGTAATTTGATAGGTGCTCATTACATAAAAACTGTTCCAGCTAAAATCATGATAATTGATTCAATTTTTATCCTGTTAGAAACAACTTTTTCATTTCCTGTCAATTTTATCATTAAAAAATCGTACATGTTATAATATTGAATCAATCTTATTACACATATCAAATAAGAAGCACTACTTACCGTATTTTGTTCAGAAATCAATTCTTTCTCCTTTTCTATCACAAATCGAGCTCTTGTAAATATATTTTCACACATTAAGCACACAGGAAGATATAATCGGAATAAGGAGACCATCAATTTTGTAACTTTCATAACTGGAGCGGAACTCAGTAAAATTATTATTCAATTTCAGATTCGATATTCAATCAACTAGCCTATGTATAAAAATCAATTTAAATATATTCGAATTAGTTAAATTTTTATGATCTCGAGAGATTTCTATTTTTGAAGATTTACACGCATGCGTTTAAAACCAATCAGGATCAGAAAACCACAATATTCGTCTTAAAACCACAAAGTGCGAAAACTGATGAAAGTGCAAGTAGCTTTAAATATCTGATATCGACCAGCACATCTATCCATTCAGTTTAGCATTGTACCGTCATAATATTTTGATTGAGGAAAAGAGGCGGACAATACTCCAAAATACGTCGAAAGTATTAGTTCATGCATTTTCATTGAATAACTCAGATACTACGAATACGACAAGAGAGATTTGTAAGCATCAGCTCCTTATTAATGAGAAAATTTCAGGTTTCGCTGACATCTGTGTTATGAGTTGGAAGACTTGGAAGTAATACAATGAGATCTAGATCAATTATCAAAAATTGTGGTAGATCAGTATCATGATTTCGGTAATGGAAGAAAAAATTATTCATAATTGAGAGGTTTCTTATAATTTAATTTTTGCCAACTTCATCATTACTGGTAACTTGAAATACAGTAGAATTGAGCCTGGATAATTATTCTATATTATTCATATATTTGATGAGTTGATACATTTTATAAGCATGAATAATAATTTGAATTTAACGAAATCTGAAATCTTATGTCTTGCCTCGGATACATTGTAAAGTCTCTTCACACTTATTACACAGACTAACTTGTCAACGGGTGTGGTCCGATATTACAATTAAATCTACTTGATCAATGTAGACGCATCTATACTTCATCAATTCACTTGACTCGAGAATCCAAAGACTTCGTATTCGTATTTCAAATCAACATTATCATATGTTTCTCGTACCGTATTAGCATTCAAAGTCTACAGCAATGGAGCATCCTACAATAATTAATTAGCTACCAAATGACCAATTTTCTCGGAGAATACATGTTTTTGAGAAACATCTAATACAGAAGTGTTTGTGAGGATTTTGCGAGTGTAGTTATAGCAATAATGCCAATAATTATTACATCCATCAACCACGGTCTGAAGTAAAATTGAGCTTAATGTTTAATTAATATTCAATATGATTTCAGAATTAATAATCAGCCGAATAATTCAATCAAATCATTATTATTGACTTATTAATAAATCATCATTATTAAAATCAAATTATTAATAATTAAACGAATAATTCAAACAAATTATTAAAATTCAGAAATCATTTAAATATTTTGATTCAATATAAAAATTACAACATTATCTTTTATCTCTTTCAGTTCTATCTACATATTCAACTACAATCGCAGAATGCTATTCATTTGTTGAGTAGTTGTGAAGGTGTGGTAGTTATTCATATTAAATATAATAATAATATTATTCATATTATCAAATGAAAAGACAAGATGTCAAAGCACTGATTTATTAAAAAATCGAGATTTCGGTTTCGGTTCAACCAGAATTAACCTAAAGGTGTTCTGGAAATAATGGTGTAGCAACCGAAACCGGTACCATATCTCGACTTTTTAATAAATGAGTAGTTTGACAACATCTTGTATTTTCATTTGATGTTACTCACTTACACTCACAGATGAGAGCTGAAGCTGATAAGGTTGAAAACGAAATAAAAGAAATATTATCGTGCGCCTTTCTATTTTATACATTTTATGGAATGAAACATGATTATTTGAACACATCACTTATCAAATTCTATTGAAAGATAGATCACTTTCACTTGTAGCTCATTACTATTCAGCCTTCTTATTCACAACTCATCTTTGTTGTATCTAGGCTGCAATGTTGTATAGGATTTTTCATTGAAAGGTAAAGTCTCCCAGAACTTTCTTCGTCCTATGTCCTCGCTGGTTGTCATGTACATATTATCAGGCGAATCTATTTGTAAATAATTTATTTCGGCCTTGTTTGGTACCACTGGCTCCCAATTCACTCCAGATGACTGGGGAACTCTGAAAAAATAGATTAATTTCTTTACTAATAATAAAATACAAAATTTTATTATAACACAGTATTTATAAGAAGTCAATATGATTGTGATCCTCTAGAACTGATAGAAAATTGATAAATAAGATACCGTAATCAATAGGTGTTTATTATTAGGGATTATTATTGTACCTATTTATAAATGTGGTATATATTCTTATCTTATTCATGAAAAATATTAAATTTTCTTATTCATGTGATGGAGGACTTTATAATATCTATTTATAAATAGATCTATTAAGTTGATAAGTCCAAAGTTATCAATATACCGTACTATTTACAAAATAAATACTCAATGGAACGCTCCACATGCTTATGCTCATTACAAAACTGTCCTGTCCCTATTCCAATTTTAAGCAAAAGTAGCCTACATGTGTAGCCCATTTCATTCTTTTATGTCACTGATGTTCACTCCCATTGAATTTTATTTCAATCATCTGTGATGGATATTTCAGAGAATCACTAAAATATTTTCAAGCCCAGCATGTTTCCAATATTTTAACATGGGAATCACTCGACCATTTGCTCAATTTTTATCTTGAAAATAGATATTTTATCCATC
The DNA here is from genome assembly GCA_017141385.1 of Sogatella furcifera. Lineage (NCBI taxonomy): Eukaryota > Metazoa > Arthropoda > Insecta > Hemiptera > Delphacidae > Sogatella > Sogatella furcifera. The sequence continues at coordinate 16,676,199 of CM029555.1, forward strand.
AGTTTTTCATATTGAGAATAAGAGGAAACCCAAAATCTTGATTTCATCAATAATACTTAATTCTCAAACTCACCCAGTCTTGGCGAAACTTGTCCAAAAATCTAGCATTCGTTGAGTCATCGCTTTGTCATGATCAGTTTCTTCAACTTTTCCGTAGAAAGTTTCAAGTACATACATAGTGTCATCACCGTGACTCACTCCTGAAATATAATATTATATAGGAACGTTTTTTTAGAAATCCAGCTCTCTCATTTTAGTAGGAATAAATATGAGCCTTTTAGAGGCCTATATGACTAGAAAATGGAATGGGGGGAAATATTATTAACACCAACAATGCTCTCAAACAATGCAATACCATATGTGGAATCTTGTATAACTCACTTTAGTACCGATTTAGAAAACAAATCACTCTCCTATTCAATGGTCCAATTTATCAGCATGTTTGATGCCGGGTGCATAACTGCATATCACTTATACATTTATGTATTTATTATAGGCCTACATTTAATGTATTTAGATCGCATCATCAAAAGTCATAAGACCAACCAACCAATGATTCCGCTTAACTGTTACCAAAATAATAAACTTGAATTATAGAAAAAGCTTACGGTAGCCTGGGGTTGATTCTTTGATTGATCAGAATAAAAATGATACCAGGTCTCCAAAAATTATTTATCTATACAGTTAGTTATTTAAAAAGGTAATAAGTTTCTCCGGTAGGCCACTGATCACACTCCACAGTCACACAAAGTATTTGCAAAAGGTACAAACATAAAGGCATTTCTAAAAAGAATATGAAACGTTTCTCAATTCTCTTATTATACAGAGTAAAACTTGGCTATAATTTGTGAGGAACATTCATTATTTGAACTAGCGAATCGTTGTAAAAGATGAATAATATTTACTATGATCATCTAGAAAAAATTATATTGTTCTTCAAAATCTATGTTTGGGTTGATATTCATTAGGATGTTCGTTTAATCCTAGATGGCTCTGAAGGCTCTCGCTCCAGACAGCGAACATTCCAACCCAGTAGATGTGGATGTCTATTGATCGGATTAGATTCAGTAGATTCATTAGATGGATGTTCGAAGAATCATCCATTTTATTGGGAGATCAATGAAGAGACACTAGAACTACATGATAGGCTTTATTATTATTTTATAGCTACACTATGAATTGAGGCAACAATTTTTATCGCAAGTCTGCATTGGAACAAAATATTTCTCACAAATTTGCCAGCAATGTTTATCCAGGAACGTTCATCGTTCATTTTTTGAAAAATTTTCAGAATTATTGCTGTCACTTATAACTTTTTCAATTCATATTCTAAAATGTATCCTAATTTTAATGAGTTGTATATCACATCTCCTGCTATCCAGATATTGACCCCCATCCTTCAATATCTATCTAGGCCTACATAACAAGCTACTACTAGAATGCATTTTTAATGAAATAGTACAAACCAAAGTCCTCCAGAGATCCACCAGACATCATTTCAGAGTAGCTATGTTTGCCACGGTAGGCGAATCTGTAGAAAAATACTGGCGATTTTGTGACAGCCGCCTGTAATCTTGCAGCTCTCTCCACATCAACCACATACAAACGATCACCAAACATCTGCATGAAAAAATGAAAAAAAAAAACAAAACAAAATTAAGCTGGGCCAACTTTGTCTCTATAGTGGACTAACTATAATGACAGTAGACTGTATAATGTCACTACGGTGAACTTGTTAGTTTATACCATATTGCTAGTAAAATCGAAACTGATAATTTGATAATTAAGCTTAAAAATGATAAACAAAGTCTGTGTATATTGAAAATTGGGGAATTGATTATTCTCACATCAATAATAATAATAATATGACCTTACCAGGAAAAACATAGGCCTACATGAATTTATAATATAACCGTTGTTTATAACGAATCCCAAAGTCTCAATTTGCAAGTGATTGATGATGATTAATATTATATCGAGAATTCTTGAGCCTATAAATGCTTTGAATTCAGGGTGAACGATAATATATTTCTTGAATTATAGGTTCATGAAGTAGTAGTTGGAGTCTATTAAAGTAGTAGGTTTTAAATCATTTCATTAATACATTCTGAAAATTGGGTGATTTTATTTAAATGGATTGCCTACCTACGCCAACAGGTACCTCTTTTACTTTAAAAAAAATTGCTATCACTTATTTTGGATTTCCCTATCATATGTTACATTATTCTACAGTAGGCTACCAATAGAGAAGCGGTTTGTCCCAGTGGTAGAGAGCGTCTAATCGTTGAGATTAGATAAGCGACGTGCCTCTACCACCACTGTTGTACTGGTGACCGGTTCCTCTGAATTCAATTCATGAGCCTCAGAAATCGCTTCCCGGTGGTTCGGAACCCACCTAAAGCAGTAGGTCCATTCATCTCTCATCATCATCCTTTGCCAATTACCCACGCACAGGCCTAAGAGCCCATGTGGGCATCACCCTCACAAAAAATATAAATATATTTTATATATACGGTATATATAAAATTATCAATATATTTCTATGATAATATTTCTGTTCATTTACTTACATGAGTCAACTGCCTATTCGTTTGTCTTGAAATGGGCTCATCACCCAGGTACTCCTTCTTGATTTTGTTCGCTGCATCATTCTGTAGATTGACTGGAATTGTGAAATTAAAGTCAAGAACGTGTGGTGCTAGTTCAAGCCAACGTTCATCCAGCTCTTTCAGAATATCAGCATCAGCTACAAAATCTGAAATATAACTAAATTATAAATTGGTTTATGGAAGTGGAATCAAACGAGTACATTATATTATGATTATTATCAGAGTAGTAATTGAGACGATATATCAAAGGTATCCTATTTATCGATGCTCAAACAAGTAAGTCTATGTGAAATAGATAAAAATGACAGCAACCTTTTAATATTTTTATTTCAAGCTGTGTTCTAATGTTCTAATAAAAAAGACGGTGCTGCCATTTTTGTAATTTACATACATTAATAGTAGTCCTCAAAACAAATGACAGTAACCCTATGTGTTCAACTACGGTATGCGAAAAATATGTTGATGATTTGGGATATCTATTACATCACCCAACAGACAATTCTCATACTATAACGGCAAGGAAATCCTATTTCATGGAGAATAGGGATACAATATAATTATTATTGACTGCTTATAGTGTATTATAATTACTTTCATTATTGATGAATAGAACATATATTGTTTTTACATAGGAGACCAATGAATACAGTACAGGTAGATATGAATATGCATGGAAATTTCCCTATTTACCTCAATATTCGCATCAAAATATGCCGGCCCGGTTGGAGTTTTATAATTTTCTCAATAATTTATTCAAATTAAAATTTGCCGGCCCGGTTGGCGCAGTGGGCTGAGGCGTCACAACCTTCAGTTCGTTAGCACTGCCTATGGTCAGGGTTCGAGACCCAGTAGGCATGGCTGTTTCCACCTCATCAATCACTTTCGCACTCGTTATCCATTACCCATGCACCAGGTAAGTAATGCTTATGTGAGCATCATCCGCAATAAAAAAATATATATAACAAATTTTTATTTAATTTTAAATTCAATTTTACACGGTTAATAATCATTTTTTCACCTCATATGAAGCTGCTAAAAATAAATACAACATTTTGATGAAAGAAGTAGGCTACAATCTTCCATTATTTTTATCTCGGTAACAAAGCATTTCTGGGGGGCAAGTCCAGTGAAACATTCCCACTATATGGTGTGAAAGGTGTCAGCCTAAGAATTTTGCAGCTTACTGCTGCTACGTTGTGTGACTGTGTCACACTTTAAAATAAATATTTATAACAGAAAGTGATAAATTTTCAATGAATTTCATACATACTAGAGGTGGGATAAAGTCCTTCTTCAGTGGTGACACTGGCAATCCAAGGCACATCCAAAACGTCTCCGTCCAGAAGCATATCGATTGGGTTTCTGCTGATAAATGGATCAGTTCCTGCTGTCTCAACAGTTGGTCCAAAAGGCGAATAAGGGTTGTAATGCCATGGCTGAAAACCCCCGTCTTTTTTACAGTTTCAAATTTAATAATTCCATCCATTAAATATGTGATTCAACTACTTGAATCAATAATATATTATTCATCATCAGAGACCTTATTGACACAGTGTGGAGGAATAATCAAATGAGAATTGCTTGGATAAAATAAATATCAGCCATATAGTTGCTTCATCAGTAATATGGATACATTCATGAAAAATAATATCTATTGAGTCCCATTGAAATTACCTCAAAAAAATATATTAATCTATTACAATTTATTACAAATGAAATTTTCCTCTTTTTTCCATATATGATATACATTACAGTAGAATCGTTATATTCGACTGAAATACAAAGTATGAGTTAATTGGGGAGTACACGAAAAATGAGCCAGAAATGATTACACAAGATATCTATACCGTACCGGTAGCCTGAAAAAAATGTAATAAGAAATAAGACATGCAGGAAATAATTTATAATAAAGAACTTGCTCATCTTTCAGTGTCTAACTAAATTTTCACCATTTTCTAGCCTTATATCAGCTAATAGACAGAAAAACTTCAATTGCAGAGAGGTAATTGGCCTATATGTTGAAGCATTCCCTGAAAAATGTATTTTTTCATTGAGTATTGTGGATTGAAACAAAATCTGAAAGTTAATTGTTTTTAGGTCCTGTAAGTATGTGAATACAGTGTGAATAGTATCATTCTATTTTTTCATGTTTGTTTCAATATAACTTATACCTAATGATAACCTGCGTTAATAATCATTCATCGAAAAAATATATATAGAAATGAAAATTTACAAATCTACATAAATATCTAGGAATGCAAGAAGCAGAAGAAGAGTAGGTTACCATGAAAAGAGGTTGAATAAGTCTGACAATTCGCCTAGCTGGTCTGGTTCTCAAGCAGTCGACCAATTCCTGGGACGATTGTGTCGGACAGCCTAATTCGGCCCCAATGCGGTTGGCTTTTTCTCTCGAATTTTCCACCTGAGGGAAGGGACACAGCGTGGCTCCACTCATCGAGATCCCTCGATGGAACAGACCTGTTAAAAATGTTGAAATATTATGAATGAAAGTTCATTTCTACTGGATATTAGCCTAATAAGTTATGAAGCTTAAACTTATTGCATAAATATAAGAGTTCAATTTTCAACATTCAATTAAATACTTTGTTATCTGTGACATTTTTTATTTTTGTTTGTTAATTTTTTTTATTTCCTCTCGAATTTTATATAGCCTACCGGTATTTGAAATGTGTTTGTAAATCATTTTGTTTTTGGCAAGAAGTTGATTTAATCATTCAAAATTGAGTTGTATTATCAGCTTATGTGAATTTCTGAAGATAAATTTATTTTTCAAAGATTATATAATAATATATTGATATCTTTGTCTACATTTTCAAGACATTTGGAACGAATTATTTAAAATATTATTTCGCCTTTTCATCTTATCTCTTCCTAGGCCTATAACTCCATATTATGTTATATAGAGCTATTATAGTCTGATAAAGCTGGTGCCAGAAATTAAGGCGTTTTCGTCTGTTATTCCGCCTTGTACGTTCTGTTTCAATCACCAACTATAAGTAACTATAGACAGTATTTGGACAAACTGACTAGAGTATATATTTTAAACCTATTCTTTAGCCAGCTGGTTCGATACACAATTACACAGACTATTCGCAGACAACATCAGCTGTTGGAACGCACAAGAGAAAGACGCACCAGCTCTTATGAATTAACAGTACCGGTATTGAATAAAAATATATAGAACTAGTAATTTTATTCAAAATAGAGTCGGGCTAAGTATAGTTCAAGCAAAGAAGACATTCTGGCAAGATGGGGAAATGACTCCAGCAGCTCGATCAATTGAAAAATTGTAAATTTGGTTTCAAAATGTAGAGCAGAATGTTTCCTACAATTTGAGACCAAATTTATAATAATTTTTGAACCAATATCGAACGAGCTGGAGTCATTCTTATACATTTTGCCAGAATGTCTTCTTTGCTTGAGCAGACTATACGTGGATCCACATTTTTCAAATCATATTGGATATAGTTGTGAAATTATAAATTTGGTTTTAAATTGTAGGAAACTTTCTTATCTTCAATTTGAGACCAAATTTATATAGTTCGTGAACCAAAATTAGAGTGGAGTCATTTTCCCATCTTGCCAGAATGTCTTCTTTGTTTGGACAGACTACTTTACCTGCCGATTTTTTCGAAAAATAATGGTACTGGACACTTCCTCCACCAGCTGACATTCCTGATATGGTGACACTAGCTGGATTACCGCCAAACGCCTTTATGTTCCTTTGTATCCATGCCAGTGCAAACTGTTGATCTTTCAAGCCATTGTTCCCAGGAACAACTTGGTCTTCAGTGCTCAAGAATCCTGCAATCAATATTATGGGGTCTCTCTCAAGTTGAGATCCACTCCCAAGTAAACAGAGTGTACCAGGAGGAATGAGCAATACTTCTCAGGCTAATTCCTTACACCAAGTAGAGAAGAAAGATCCAGAATGGTGTTTCTTAACATATTTTCCCTGATATCTCAATACCGAACTGTTCAAGGTTACAAACTTCTTACTTTAATTGGTTTTCTCAGCTAATTTTAATATTTTAGTTAGGAATTGATACGGTAGTTTATTAGAACCTGAATGAAGCCTCTAAAGAATCAGAAAAATTAAGCCATGACACTTATTTCTATACTTGGTCAGCCTGAGAAGAATAATTAATTGCACATTCCTCCTCTAGAACACTCTGTATTCATGTATAGCTATTTATTATTTGTAGTAGCTTAAATTAATATATTTGAATTGTAAATTTCTACAACTCAGCGTCTGCATAAATATGTAGGCTAATAACATTATGGAATTATTCAATGTTATCATCGTCTGAATAAATCAACTTTTACTATTATCATATACTTTAATAAGAGCTTTCTAAGAAATATTTTGTTTTTGTTTAAAAGAAAGGCTAACTTATATACATGGAGTCTTAACAGTATAAAAAGTGTTAAAATATACAAGTAAATTTTACTTGTATAGATGGAAGAATTATTAGACATTGCTGGATAATTATATTAATAATTAATTCGAATCTCCATTTATTGCTATATAAATAGACAAAGGACTTCTGCAACTGCAAATATTGACCAATGTACTAAATAGCAGTCGAGATCCATTGAATGAAACTGTTCAAAAAATTCCGCCTGGACCGGGAATTGAACCCGGTACCCCTTGGTTGCCGGCCAAGTGGCTTATCCTTTTGCCTACCAGGCAGCTCTCTGAACAGCCCCATTCAATTTTGATGTTAGCCTGACTGGCCAGGTATTAATTATATTAATTATTAATATAATTATCCAGCAGTTGGTATACTGCAATGTCTAATAATTCTTCCATCTTTAATACCTGGCCAGTCAGGCTAACATCAAAATTGAATGGAGCAGAGTTCAGAGAGCTGCCTGGTAGGCGAAAGGTTAAGCCACTTGGCCGGCAACCGGTTCGATTCCCGGTCCGGGCGGAATTTTTTGAACAGTTTCATTCAATGGATCTCGACTGCTATTTAGTACATTGGTCAATATTTGCAGTTGCAGAAGTCCTTTGTCTATTTATATAGCAATAAATGGAGATTCGAATTAATTATTAATATATTTACTTGTATATTTAACCTGTAAGTTATATTAACTTGTACAGGCTACTAATATTTATTACAAAAAAATGTTGAATTATTATGAACATAAATTATTGGACACATTGAAATATATGTTCAATTCAAAAGTTTATGATTGTTGAAATTGGTTTTAATTTTAAATTCAAGTGTTTAATTGTTGAAATTGATTTTACCCAAAGGTCCAAGTCGATAATTCAAGGTGACAAAAACAAAGTCTTGGTCCAATAGAAATTTTGGTCCATACAAATTGCCAGATCCAGACGTGTAACCACCTCCGTGTATGTAAACGATCACATCCAACAATTTATTTCCAACAACTTGAGGTAGCTACAACAATAGAGATGGAGAGAAAAGTACGGTATAGTAATATTATTAAATAAAATCATTTAATCTGCAAAGAGGCTTCCTTGTTCCTAATATTAATTTATTATTACATAATTTGTTAATATTCGTAGTCCACGAGATATTTCTTGCGATATAGGTAGGGGAAGGGATTTCCCCTTCCTTAACAGTAAAGTACTGTACGTGACGCGAGAGCTCACTCACATTCACTCAAGTCAGCCAGTAGAGCAGGGCCTCTCTCTCTGATAGAGAGTTTCATGTCGCAAGAAATATCTCGCAGACTATATAATGAATGATAGTGATTGTCTTTTTCATTTGTTTGAATCATTCAGTACCGCACAGTATTTTTATTATTTCCTGAAGTTTGACACGTATCTTGGTTGAGTATCTCAAAAACCAGCTAGTTGTATCTCAACTACAATAAATATTAATTTTCAGAACAATTTTTTCCCCAAATGAATAATAAAAACTATTGCCACCTCTCCTTAATCAACATTGCTTTCGCTATTTATATTATCATCATGGAGTAAAAAACAATAATAATTAATTGTATTGTGATGTAGGTAGGTTTTAAAACAGAACATTCTTATATAACTTATATATTCTCCTCGAAATATCCAATTTTGATGCTTCATTTTAACATAATTTAAGTATTTTATTCAAATAAATATTTAAAACTAGTTAAATATTAAAAACTTAAATCTTTCGAACTAGAGAAGAGGTTTTATTTTTAAATAATTCTATCATTTGATAAATTAATATCTGGAGATCTAATCACTTATTCATAATATTATAAATTATAGCCCATATTTTGTCAATTGAATCTTGAAAATGACTCACCACTGTGCTATCCTCACTTAATAGCAAATTCACTAATGGGGATAAAGTTTTGATTAACAGTGTTCAAATGTCACAGCTTATAGGGTAATAATTATTTTCCTATATGGACTGAAGTTGGATAACTTTACCTTGGGTGTATAGACGTTGATGAATAGACAGTCCTCATCTCCAACAATTGATAACGGTGACAAATAAACCATGTGGTCGTACTGGAGACATACATCACCCTGTTTTGTTCCATCCCAGATGCCTTTCCATGGTTTTGGTGGTTGGGGCTCCTGTAGAAAAGATGAAGAATTATAAAAAACTGATCAATCAGAATCTTCATTTATGTGAAGATGATTTTTTTAGTCCATATTGAAATATTTTTCTCATTCTTCGAATTATTAATCATCAATGATGAATCATTAAATGAAAATAAAATTGCATAGGCTACATAAAAATGGAATGAAATTGAACCTTATTACATTGAATTCCTCAGCTAATTTTACAAAGCAATATGCTATTTCAAAACCTGAATAAAAACTCCAAAAAAAGAAAATACGTATATTTTTTTTAATTTTCCGCCATTGTTATTCCAATGACTAAGCGTTTTTGGGGTTTTTGGAGGTAGGCTATGTCCAATATGGAACATTTTGCTCTACTTGGTGTAAGGAATCAGCCTGAGAAGTATATTGCACATTACCGTACTCCTGAAACACTCTGTATATACAATGTGATACAATCATGATTATTTACTCTGTTATAATCAGCAGTTATTTTTATGCACCATTAATTTCAATATGAATCTAGGAAAAATCTTTTTTTTCTGTCTAGAATAAAACACCAATAATCATGTAGCATTGTAGCCTATTATCATTATAACTTTCATGTTCTTTTTGCAATAGTACAAGGATAAAAAGTTCAAAATTTTCATCATTACTTCAAAGACAATCACTGAGTGATAACATCAAGTCAAATAGAGTTACTGTATTTCAAGTCTTAGAGTTTGTAGTTTTATAATATTATTTATTACAATTATATGAAGTTTTTCTCACAGTGTACGGTAGTCGGTAATTCCTTTTTCATCATCCAGTTTTTTCAAGAGGAAATAATAAAAATCCCAATTATTAACATTATCTTTTAAAAAACCGTATTAATGATAGGCCAATAATTTCCATTTAGGCTTAAATAATAATTGTTCAAGAAAGTTGAACACTTAACGCATCTTTGCATTCGCATTAATTATTAGGACTTACTGGATACATATATTGTAAAGTCTGGTCGAATAAAGAAGACATTCTGGCAAGATGGGAAAATTAGTGCTCCAGCTCCGTAAATATTGAGTTAGAAATTGTAGAAAAAATACTGATCTACGTACAGTTTGAGACTAAATTGATCATTTTTTAATCAATATTGACCTAGCTGGAATCATTTCCCCATCTTGCCAAATTGTCTTTTGCTTGACTATACTTTACTTAATCATATAAATTTTATTTTACAAGCTTTCTGTTGTAGTCTGGCAAGATGGGAAAATGACTCCAGCTTGGTCAATATTGGTTCAAAAATTATCAATTTGATCTCAAATTTTAGGAAACAATTTGATCTACTATTAAGACCACATTCTTAATTCCTGAACAAATATTGAGTCATTTTTCCATCTTGCTAGAGGGTCTTCTTTGCTTGGACAGGTGTTGAGGGCACAGTTGATAACAAAGTTTTTCGCAGTTGCTACGCACTAAGCAGTAATACTCTCCATGTAGCGTAGGAATAAAAACAAATTCACAAAGTTTTTTTTATGAGGGCGAGCTCATAGGAGTAATAAAGTAACAAAAATTAATGTTGATTGAATTTAAATTCAAGTTGATATTATTTTTCATAGAAATTTTCGACTTACCCTAAACCTGTACTTTCCAACAGGTGGTCTAGCATAGGGAATTCCTTCATATGAATAAATTGTGCGTCCTTTGGCTGTCTTCAGATGACTGCTTCCTCTAACCGTGCCACTCTCCACAGTAATAATTGGATTTTGTTCGGCATTTGCTTCCAAATCAACAAAGAATAGAACACTTAACATCATCCAAAACGCCAAATTAATACCAACAGCCATAGCTGCACTTCAAATTCCTCAACCTTTCAAGCCTACAAGTTCTTTAACGTTCAGTTATAGGCTACTATGAGGAGTAATCAGAATCTGAATTCTTAATACAGTGATTCCATTTCATGCACCAGTTTTCGCTCCACAACACCCCTTCCACTATACGTTTGACTTGAACCATGGCAGGCTATAACGTTCTTTTTTATCTTTTCTTCACAAAACTTGCTCGCTGTAATGAGTTACAACAATATAGGCTATTTTTATCTTGACACCACAGCTCACTTTTTATCAAGTCGCGGTTTACTTCCATTCTTACTAGATAACTTGTATGAGAAATGTCAAAAAATAATTCTACTATGTAAGTAGGAGTATTATTATTATTAATAAGCAGAATAAATACTGACCTTCGAACAAGTTTACAAATTAGAAGCTCATCTGCACATCGAAGCAGTCACTTTCAAACAAGACAACTTTTAGCTATCTATCATTTGTTTGAAAAGAAGTAGGTGGGCTACCTATTTTTGTCTTTTAGGAAAAATAGACTATCAAGAGACCCAGACGAAAGAATTAACTCTATTACTATTTTCAATCAATTCAATAAGTACCTCCTAGGGAATGTATAGATTTTAAAAATTTCATAAGCCGTAATAATTTATAGCTTTTTTGATATTTTATAACTTTGATCTATTTTAATGGTGTTTTTTCATTCAAAAATAGTTAAAAATTCTATATTAACAATATTTCTATATTTACAACCCACACGCCTCCACTTTTTTATTGTTTTTTACAACTAACTAGTAGTCTACACTAATAGCCTTGATTTTAATATTCTTCCTAACAACAGGTTGATTGTTAATTATTATTATTATCAAAGCTCAATAATTATAATAATAATTCCAAAAAAATCACATACAATATACCAATATAATTCTCTATTCGAAACTTCACCTACAGTAAGGGCCGCATTTACCGCATGGGCACGTACCCATATTTTCTCGTCATCCCGTATCAAATTTCCAAAGTTCAGTATCATCTTTAAGCAGTTCTCTAACAATTTTCCAAACTTCCGTATCATTTACTAGTTTTCGGCATCATTTCCTCGTCGTGTTGTATCATATTTCCAAAGTTCAGTATCATCTTTAAGAAATTCTATAAAAATTTCCAAACTTCCGTATCATTTACTCGATTTCATTATCATTTTTCTCGTCGTACCGTATCATATTAATATGGTTCAGTATCATCTTTAAGGAGTTTGGAAACGATTTCCCAAGCATGCGTATCATATAGCAGGTTTTTATTATTTTGATAATAATAAAAGAAGTAAATTAATTTTTGACGACTGAAGTTCCTTTTCATAATAATATTATAATAACTATCATTATTTTGGAAATTGTTTCTGAGAAGTGAGATTCTTGCCAATTTAGTAAAATCTACTACCACAAACTATTAATTAATTCTCTAGTCTCTGATAATTTTTTTCTCTATTTTTTGCAATTGCTACTATCAATGGCCTCTAACAAAATAATGCAGTTCACACCAGAGGGAATTCAGAATAAGTTTAAATGTAAAGACAAGATATTGTAAAACCACTGATTTATTAAAGAATCGAGATACCGGTTTCGGTTGCTATACCATTGTCAATCTCTGGTAAACTAAAACTTGAAATAAAGAGCAGCAGTATTTATACTAACGGCACCGCTATTGGTAGATGCTTGAACCAATGACAGTGAACGTCTGCCATTGGCCTAGACAAGCTCATTGCACATGGTGTAACAACCGAAACCGGTATTTCGATTTTTTAATAAATCAGCGGTTGAAATCTTGCACTGGCGGCTCGTGTCCACGAAACAGGTCAAGTGCTGTATAGTAACAGATACTGGTACTTGACCTGTTTCGTGGGTACGAGCCGCCAGTGACATCTTGTATTTTCATTCAATATGGATTACCACAATATCGCCATACATTACTAACAATATGTACATTACTCAACAAGTATAGGATTACACTAATAATTTAGTACATATTTCTTTCTTGTTTACACGTAGTATTATCAATTCTCAACTCTCGTGGAAGGTGGGTCAAGTGGAAGAGGGGGCTCTTGTGCCTCAACTTCGCCCACAACACTTTTTGTAATGTACAAAGTGGAAAAATAAAGACATCTATATCTCTCTTTCTGGAAAATTTTCAGTACGGTAACTTTAATGCCTCTGAAAGTATTAAATATTATTCAACTGTTATTCGGCTGAATATTATTGCAGGATACAAAATTGATGAACAATGGAGGGTATGATAGGAACAAAAATTAATTACACTTAATAAAAATGTAGCTCATGACTCTATTTCAAACTGATAACATAATCATTTCCAGACATTTTTGTAACAAAAGACTGTAACTTATACATTAACAGCATAACAATAACTTTATATTTATTACCGAGTTAACAAAATAACTATTGAAAATAGTAACATATTATTAATTATTAATGAAAACCGGTAATCATAAAACACAAAATCTGATAACAGTTATCAGAGTTAATAGTTGACATTCATTAACTTATGTAGTTCAGTAATATTTATATTGGTCTAAATCTTATAATTGGGGCCTTGGCATGTAAATTGATTTTCATATAATAATTTTAATATCAATTTATTTCTTCCTATATTTTTTCATGAGAGAGAAGTTGAATCTATGTTTTCTACAAAATACCTCAACTGTCAATAAATCCTTCTGTATAATATAATTTCCCCTGAAACAATTCTCAAATTCTGTAAATAAGCTTACATGGATTACTTACCAAGTCCAAAATGTATAAGAGACTCGCAAATTGTGATTTTGTTAAAATCTTTACATTTTTCAGTTTAGAATATTTGAGAGACCTTGAAAGCTACCAGTACATATCTTGAGAGACGTAAATATCAATGTACATTAAAATAACTAATATCTTAGTATACAATCTACTCTACATTATTCTTGATATAAAAATAACTCTCAACTACCTACTTTTATCTACAGAGACTCTACAACTATGTTTCCTTCATTTTAGGGCTACTTTATTACTGTTTTAAATGTTAATCACAGAACCCTTCGTTAATGCATGAATAAAAACAATTGAAGGGTACCTACTGTGATTAACATTTAAAACAACTCTATAATCAGTATACGGTCTCATCAGTGGCGGTTCCAGGCATGGGCTGGGTGGGCAGTTTTCATGGATTTTTTTTCAATATTGTTCTTTTAAACCTACCGTACTTAATTGAGACACAGCTATATTGAAGTGAGCTCACTCTATGATTTTTTTCATTTCAAGAAAGAATAGAGGTCAGGACTTTATATATTTATAGAATGCAGTACATGTACCTTACGGTACTGTCCATAAAGACTTATAAAGGCAAGTAAGTGGCCTCACCTATAATTTGGTATTCCAGCTGAAGAACCTGCCTGATTTCTACCATGAATGAGGTCCAGAAATAGTATAGTTTCATGTAAATTATCCAAGATGAAACCCACGGGCCCCCTTTTTATGAGAAATTAATATATTGGCATAATTATTCTTCAGTCTACAATAACGTTTAATTGCATATCGTATGAGAATAAAAATGAAATAAATTTCAACTTTAATGAAACACAGTCTTCTTTTCAAACTTCATAATAGAATAGAATAGAACCTTATTTGCACTTTTAAACACGACTGAAAATGAACATGAAATGTATATATTTTTTATATTAAAGAAATAAAAATGAAATGATTAGTCTTACAATATTTTCCTTTCTGCAAATCAAGTAAAAAAAAGTTCTTTAGGCTAAGCCGAAGCCGTCAGCCGGGTTGATAGACTCCACCATACTTTATTACTTTATTAATTGACTATTTACATAAAGTATTAGCAAGATACAACGAAAACTCCCTGCGAACAGAGCGTCTACCAAGCTCAAACTTCATAAAAATTACTTTTAAGTGGAAATAAACTTTACTTACATAGTAGTAACTAGTTTCGACACAAAACCACAGAATGACCCCTGAAAACTGAAGGAAGGGAGGAGGGAACCACACGTCAGATGGGAAAATGACTCAAGCTTGGTCATTATTGGTTCAAAAATTACCAATTTGATCTCAAATTGTAGGAAACACAACTGAGTTGTGATCGATATTGAAGAAACGTTCCATGAGAAATAAACACACAGATTTAGTCAAAAGAAATAATCTGTGTGTTTATTTCATCATTTGATAAAATAGAGTAGAAAATTGACAAAATCTAGGTATTTATTTCATCATTGTAGGAAACAATTTGTTCCACTATCAAGACCACATTTATAATTCTTGAACAAATTTCGACCAAGCTGGAGTCATTTTCCCATCTAGCCAGAGGGTCTTCTTTGCTTGGACAGACTATATTTTATAAACACCCATCCCTCCCCTTCACAAAGTCAACTAAAAAAGTACCTTAGTCCTAAAAAGTATCTGAGTCCTTGCCCCTCCACTTTTTTGGGTCTGGAACCGCCACTGGGTCTCATCTATATTTTCTTATTTCTATTCTTAAATCAATATTTAAACAACAAAGAAATAGATATATATCAGCTAATTATTTGAATAAGAGTATGAAATATACATTAAACATAAATTAATACAACTGAGTAAAATGTCGAGAAAGAATAAATATTAGAATAATCATTCGAAAGAGCAAAGAAAGCTATATGAATAATACATGATTAGCAATAGTATAAATGACTAGCAAGTTCGTAATAATAGTAGAAATGCCATGATTCTATGTATAGAGATTAATAAATACTAATAATTGATTGTTGATTTAGTAACATGCAATTCAAATTGAAATTTGTAACCTTAGGTTCAATTAGGTATAAGTGTGTTTTCAAATATTTTGTAGTAGATTTTGAATATCAAATTTCAAATATCAGAATTTCCAGAGGAATATTGTTCTTTCGAAAGCAAATATAGCTTTAGAAAGAGAAAAATCAGGTTCTAGGGAGGAAGAATAGAATTAATTCACCTGAATTTGAAAAGTTAGAGAAATAATGGAACATTGAGGGAAAATGTATTCCATACTATTAGGAATACCTTGAACTTTATCCTAACCTTGTTTTTTCCTTCAGCCTATCCGTGGCCAGTTGCAAGTAAATCCAACTGCATTTAACCACTGTAAATTGATATATTTGCATTGAAGTTAAATTCTATGAATAGTATTAAATAATGAATTATAACATTGCATCTTCGCATTGATTCCATCAGATGATGGCTAATTAAATTAGGATTTTCTTGCAACTGGTAAATAAAGCTTTATTAGCTTATCGTATTCAAACCACAAATCAATAATTAATTCACAGGAATGAACCTGTGATATAATAGATCTTCGGGGTCGAATACATAACATTTTTGAGCAAATGAACATATCGCTTGATTGAACAAGCTTTTTTCCGTAGATGACGGCACAGTTAAGAAATACCAATAAATTTGAACTCTTCTCCTTGTAGTCTGTGGTTACGGCAAGGGTGATAATCAATGCTGAATCGAATGAATGGTTTTTTCATAGGTGAATGAGCAGATAATAAATAGTGTAGTATGTTGATGAGTGGTAGAAGAATGTTCAATAAATAAATAATGAATGAATAGATTAAAATAATGATTATAATAGTGTGGTTAACATAGTAGTACTGCTCTGTTCAATCCCACACTCTAAGGCCACGGTTACACTGGACAAACGCAAGTAGAATTGGCCACACACACTGGACACATATTGATGAAGACATTACACGATAATAGTTCTATGATCATAATTATGAAAAGAGATAAAAATATGATTTCGTATTTTTATCTCTTTCCATATGATCATAAAAGTATTATCGTGTAATACTGGCCTGACAATGATGTAAAGTGTTACGATAACTTTCACTTGCAACCAGTATTCGATGTGACCAAGGTAATTAGAAAAGAATTATATTCTAATTACCTTGGATGTGACCGTGGCCTTATAGTTTTTATTTTACCTGCTTTTCCCCTTACACCCTAGCAACGAATGACTGCTTGGTTAGCAACAGATATGACAAGATAGAATTTAATAAATTATGTCAAAATCATTGGAAATAATAGAAAATTATAAATGTGCCTCTAAATTTCGCATTGCATAATAGATTCAAGATAAGGATACCTTACATTATTATTAATGATATCGATTGATTTATAATGAGTAATAAGGCTCCTATAATAGTCCACTTTAGATATAGTTTTCCTAGTGAGTTTGAATTTAATAATTCAAAATTGAAAAAAAGAAAAATACTGAAAAAATCATAAAAGTGGGCAGTAGAAGTCGGCTATTTGCGGAACAGCAAAATCATGTCAAAGTAATTTTTATTAATCTCTTGGAGCATATAGCACCGTCATTTATGGACAGAAATATTCATATGTCATTGGAAAGAGTATTCAATTCTTCAGGGACTCCACTTTTCACTTTTTTGATTATAATATTATTTTGAAAATATAAGTATTTGTTATAAAGTAAAATATTACTTATGAACATCATTATTTCAGTGATGTTATATTCAGAAAATGAAAAGTAAAGCCCCTGGAGAATTGAATTCTCTTTCCAATGTCATATATAGAACATAAATTGCTGTCAAATAACGAATCTGTTTGCTCAAACATAGTGATAAAAATTACAGTTTTCTTAGAAGACATGATTCTGCTGTTCGGCAAATGGCCGACTACAACTAAATTATAACTCTTAATGAGAAAGATTCATTGGAAACCAAAATCAATTATCCAATGGTCCATTATTACCATTTTATTACATATTCTTACCATTATAAAATATGCTTGAGAACCAATTACAGTTCCAATAAAGCAGCCATTCATTACTCATAAAGTTGTACTTGCGGTTGCCTTTAAGGCTGCATACAATCACAGGCAGATGTGCAGTTGCGTCCAATCACAGAGAAATGAGTGGTTGTTGCTTTCGTTCCAGTTCCAATTTGTTCCTATGTCGCCATTCATTCCTGTCAGTCAGAATAGGTCTGCCGTATGCCGTATGAAGTTCTCTGAATGTCACTCTGTAATAAGAAATGAGGCTTCATGAATTTTACATTTGATCTTTTGATGGGACATACTTGGTAACTTTTTGATTAGTGAGACTATTTTGGATGTTCTTAATGATCTTTGGAGCAATAATAATGAGCTGTTTTCAGATTATTGTTAGGTAAACCCATAGAGAAAGAATAGTTAGTAAATACTATAATAGTAGAGTTAATACTTCAACTATTCTATCCTAGGGGATACCATACCTAGAGATCCTATCCTAGAGGTTTTACCATAGAGAAAGGATAGCCTAGTATAAGTATCAACTCTACTATTATAGTATTAGTCTGCTATATTAGTAGAGTTGATACTTCAACTATCCTAGAGGATACCATACCTATACTCTGTCCACGGAGTGTTCGGACCTAAGCTCCTCCCCCATTTTAACGTCGCAGGCGGCTTTAGCCAATGGCAAGTAAGGTCATCATGCTGCAGCTGTTACTTTTTAAGCCACAGTCATGCTGTATGGAAATCTGGGAAACGCAAGCCTTTCAATTTTCAGAGAATCTATCAAAATTTATGTGTTTGCACTCTTTCAGCTGATTTACATAATTCAAACCTCTCATGGAAGATTTTTTGGCGGATATGTTTTGTTCTTTCTTTCACCTTCAACAAAACAACATAGTTCTTTTTAAAAAAATGGTTTTATTGAATTCCAAGTACATACAGTGATGAGATTAATTTATTGCAAGTGTAAACTTCAGATTAGGTTATAATAGGCCTACTTGAATTTGCAGTAGTGTGTAGTTGAATGAGTTTTAAATTGCCGACTTGAACTGAGCAGTCAAAATGATAATAACAAAAATATTATTATGAAATATTATGTTCAATCATCTATAATTCTATCGAGTTATATTGATAATGATCGTTCTCATGTTAGAAGGAAGTAAATTTTTCCGAACAACCTTGAAACATCAATTTCTAAAACATCTATTTCTAAGGCCACTCAAAAATTCGATATTGACATTCCAATATCGATTAGAAATTTCTACGTTCCTGGCAATTACGACCGCTTGTGAGCTGGTCGGATCATGACGTCAGAACCTCGGAGGAGGAGCTTAGGTCCGAACACTCAGTGGACGGAGTGTAGAGATCGTATCCTAGAGGTTTACCATAGAGAAAGGATAGCCTAGTTGAAGTATTAACTCTACAATTATAGTAAGTACTAATAGTGGGATAGTTGAAGTATCAACTCTACTATTATACAATAGTAAGTACTAACTAATCAGACTGATTGTAGAGTCTCTATAGTAAAACCTAGCATTCCAATCTATGTTCATTGTATCTGGATCTATGGGTTTTTATTTCATGAGTTTCTTCCATAATCCTATTTTTGTCATAGTGGTCCGTGATCGATAACTTTTCAAGCAAGATTTGCGTTGGGGAAATTGCTGTTTGCAGACAACCAAACATCAGCTGTTTTTTACCACAGTCCAGCTGTTCTTTTTGTTGGTTTTCTTTGAATAAAGACAGCTGTTCGTCTGTAATGAAAGATGATCTATCCCAAGTTCAAACTGTTTTGGTGTTATGTTTGAAGAACGATAATTCGTTGTTTACTTCAGTTTTATAATAATACGACGAAATTTTTTACAAAACTCATGAGCTAAACAGATTTGTATAACTCATATAACATTCATTCGCTTGTAAACTCGACCTTCCCACACTCCTTATGTAATATACTATTTTTAAACATTTTTATTGAAATTTATCTAACCTTTTTTATGTTTTGTTACTGAAGGGATGGATTCAAGGATCCAAAGATTCAAAAGATCCTCAACAAGTCCACCGAAGCTTATTGTGTCTCAAGTACACTAGTTGGGCAAACCAATACCTGTGTCCTTCACAAGATCCAGGGCCCTGGTTTATAAACATTTACAGCTTGTTTTTCTAAATAAAAACAAGGGATTGGGATTGTAGATTCACCAATAATATAAAACGTTCGATTTACAATTTTCCAAATTTTGGTAAAAACAGCTGTTGCCCTAATATTGCAGACGTTGAAAGTACATCAATGGCCGACTTCAAGGTTCCATATTTGTAGGTTATGATATTATTTTAGCGACAAAAATTATTTATATTCAAATTTCACGATAAAAATAATAATCGATATTAATATCGATATTATTCATAATAATATATCAATTTATTCATCAAATCATCGCATTGGAAGCAAAGTTTTGTGTTTTTCGTGTCATAGCAACTAGCCAGCTGAGGTTGTAAAATTTCCGAATTATGGGAAACGTTTATTAGACAGAAACACCAATAATATTCACGAATTATGAGTTATGTGGATTGTAAAATGTTTATAAGCCAGGGCCCTGGAGTTTTTTCCCTATATTAGCATCGCATTCATCATGGAAAAATGTTATACACGGTGTCCCACAAGGTTCTATTTTAGGTCCCCTCTTATTTACTCTTTATGCAAATAACCTTCCTTCAGTTATAAAGTTTTCTAAATTTCATGCCTATGCCGATGACCTTCAAATATATGCTAGTTGTCCCATCTCAAAAATCAACGAAACAGTCGATAAAATCAATCAAGATATTAACTTCATATTTGAATGGACTAAGAAAAATGGCCTGAAATTGAATCCTAATAAAACGCAGCCAATAATCATTGGCTACTCTCGCCTAGTTAACAATATTGACATGAACACAATCCAAAAAATCTCAATTAATGATAATGAAATCACATACTGTAGCTCTGTTAAAAACTTAGGTATAATCATGGATAAAAATTTAGACTGGTCAGAACAGGTGAATAAATCATGTAAGAAGGTTTTTTCAGCTATGCACCCATTGAAGAAATTACAAGATATCCTTCCTAGGAGTATTAGACTTTTGCTAGTTCAATCACTAATTTTCCCGCACTTGATATATTGCAACTCTGTTCTGAATGATATGCAAGTAACACTCAATAATAAATTACAACGTTGTCAAAATTATTGCTTGAGGTTTGTTTACTCTCTCCAACGCCATGAACGAATCACCCAAGCCCATATCTCAAGTTCAACTTTAAAGCTTCCAGATCAGAGAAATTTTCGAATAATCAAACTTGTTAGAGATATATTACAATATGGTAGACCTTATTACTTTAAATATGATATCAAATTTGTCTCTGAAGGTAGAAGAATAGACGTGTCTCATACTAGAACCGGGGAAAATACTTTGAGGATTCCAAATCACCGTACCACCATCTATACTAAGTCATTTCTAGTTTCAGGTTTTCGAGTATGGAATGCACTCCCTGATTCTATTAGATCTATTGAGAGTCGAGCAAGCTTTATCTCAAAACTTAGAAAATATATTATAAAGAAGATGATCGAAAACGTTCAACCATAGAGCAAACGCATGACAACCCTTCATCATTCATTTCATCCTTCACCCATTCAACATACTTGTACATAAATTCATTTCACCACCAGTAGTGATTTTACATCCATTTAATACCCACTAATCATTGCTCTTAGTTATTCATTTTACGTGTGAGTGATCTTTATTTATTCATTCATTACATTTTTATTTATTTATTTTTATAATTATTCATCATAATATTATCTATTGATTTATTTACTTCATCGATCATTTTTCAATCACCTAGATCTAGTTTTGAATTACTGGACATTTTTTATATTTTTCTAGTAATAGTACGAATTTCACAGGCCAAGTGTTAATGGAAAGGATATACTTATCGTTTCCCAAGAATGGACATTCTTATGTCCAAACTTCGCCTTTTCATTTAGATATTTTTATGCACAACAAGTAAGATTGCAAGCAAGTAGCATATTGTTTGATAATTCTTCTATGATTTTTTCATTCACATGTAACCTATCTCATTGAATATATTATAGAATAACCTGCAAAAAGTATAGTGTAAAATATCGAAATTAGTGTGTAACTTGTAAGAATTATTGAATAATTGGATTTAATGGTAATTCTTGTAATCTGGAAACTAAGCATAATTATTTTTGTAATCTAAATTAATGAAGAAATCTAATCTAATCACCTGATTGCTTTTAGCCAAACAGAACCCTTCTCCTTGCCTCTAATCTCTCGCAATCCAGAATGCTATGCTTGGCAGTCTTTTCAGACTGATTGCAAAGCCTACACATCTGACTATCTAAGCTCAACTGTGTGGAGATCAATCAAATCAATCTTTATTTGCCATAGATAACGTAAAGATACATGATTTTCATTCTGTCAAATTTGAATAAAATCAAAAATGGATAAGCATACTTATTTTACATACTTAAATTAGTGTTAATCAAATAAGTTAGTAGAGGATGCAAAGCATTAGTCAGATTCTTATTGATTTTTGGCTCGAAGATGTTTCATTAGTGATCCATAGAAGCCTTTTCAATGTGTAAGCCTCTACATGAGAATGCAACGGAACCTCCTGTGTTTCTGTAACCCCCATTTCAGATTGAGAAACCTGCCCTGATCGTTTTCCTTAGAGTTTGCTTTTGGTTGGTGAGAATTATGGCAATCTACCTACATCTATTGAGTTATTGGAAGATGTTGGTTTAAGAATGGATCATTCACTCACTTATGTCGAGAAGACGAGTTTTCCATAATCCTAGAGGCGACGTCGGGGCGTGGCGGCGCCGACCTGACGCTGTGAGATCGATTGTGACTGGATGACTGCGAATTGGTCGGCGGAGGCCGGTTGAACGGGTTGTGCCGTGTTCTGGGAGGAGGCTGCGGTGATGTCGTCGTCGTCGTCTTCGAATCACTACTGGATCTCAGAGTGACGGGTACGTTTTCTGTGCAGAAAGTAGTTTTTTTGTGAGTAGGAATGGAATAGCATAGCTGGAAATATATATGGAATAGTGTACCTCTATTTGACTTCTGGTTAATATAAATCACACCAGATAGGCTATCTGACCTAGATTGTTGTTTTGAATTTTGAAGATGTCTTTTTACTCTTTATAGAAAAATAGATTTACAACATGGAGAACATTTTTTATAGTACCGGTGCCGTATTTATTTTTCAAGGCCGATTGAAACTAACTTATTCTGTATCTATGGGTGAACGCGCAATGATATGACCAAGAGCAATAAGAAACAATATAACGAAACACTAAGTTGTATAGAGCAACTGAAAAATCAGCTGAGATTAGTGCTGATGTGTTTCTACTAGCTACATCTTAATATTGGTCTAACCAATAGAGATGATTGAAAAAAGATGACAAAAACCAGTACGAGTTCACTCATGGATTTTGAATTGGATATTGAAGCTACAGGAAATGTAGATCGAACTTAGAAAATGACGACCAGCAAATATTCTCCATGTTATAAAACGTTCTTAGAAGAATAAAAAAGCATTTTCAAGGTTGAAAACTAAATATAATAGAACATAATAAATTATAAGGACATTGAAAATTGTGAATAACTAGCCTATTAGTAGTATTGGAACATTGAGCTGAGATTTGGGATGCTTAGTGATATTCTAGTAACTTATTATTTGCACTGACAAGATCTAAATTAATCCTGGTCATGAAAATTATAGTTTAATCACTGCTATTCTTTCCAAGTCAAGAGCGACCTCAGCTGTTATGCTTTGGTAACGCTTTCAGACTTTCCTGCCTTAGTATATTAAGAGACATTCGTCTGGAAACCACCAGGTTTGTTGATGTCTCCTGTACCAACCTTCCATCTCATCTAGCTGTCTTTGAAGTTCAGCAACTATCAGTTTCATGTAATCATAGCTTGCACATGCTAGAGCTTTCATCCATTGTTCCATTGACTCCTGGGTATCAGCACCCAATATGTAACTCCTGTTGCCAGGCCCATGGAACACAATTTTAAAACAAAACTGTTCTTCATCTTCAGCCAGTTCTGAAAAAAAGAAATTGAAGAGTTTCAGTTTATCTTTGACAGCACAGCGCGGAATGGAATAATATGGCATGTAATATTTACAGTTATCCAGTCAAATTTGAATGATATTGAATGTTGAATGATATCCAAATTATTTTATACCAATTACAAAGAAGTAACTTAATTCGGTTTTACGCTCTCATATAACTCAACTTACGCAATAAGTAGAACCTATAAATCATTTTTAGACTATTATTGTTCAGAAATCTTTGTGTTGTTCGTCTCTCAGTAGGCTAAAGATTATCTAACAAAAGGATTCAGAATCAAGTATCAAGTGGGAGATAATTAAAAAATAACTTATTGTAGACTACCCAGTAATAATATAAACGAAAATATCCTATGGTTTTAGTTGTAGGGAACCAAAAAGTCCAAGTTAACTCAAGAACATAACCTAAAGTAATATTTATTCAATGAAAAAAGTTATTGTAGTTCAAGAAAGTGGCGCTCTCATTTAAAAAAATATATAATATTTTTATCAGGTGCATGATTCAAATTCATCAAGCTTTCACTTGATAGAATTATTAATAACAGAATCATTCAAGACTTAAGGCTAATATGAAAGGTTAGAAAATGAATTCATAAAACTATAAGGAGCAGTTTTCCAGAAATTAAAATGCAACTCACCTATTGTACAGCCTTCGAGTATGATAACACCAACAGGTTCTTTATCATATCGTTTCTCAAAATAGAATAATAGATTTCCTTTTAAAATAAACCACCTTTTTTGAAAAGTTTTGTTCACATCTCCGCGTTTGACAAGCCACCCTTCACGATCGACAGGAGTCGCAGAAACTGCGTACGCTGCTAAATTTTTCTCGTTTATCTTCATTTACGAATATAATCACTACAAATTGTCAGTTTTAACATACAAATTAATATGAATAAAGTAATTGAAAGCGGTAATATAGAAAATGAAACTGCCTAATTACGGTGATGGCTATCAAAAAAGTTTGAGGTTATATTTTCATTTTCAACATCTGTGGATCTGTGAGTTCGAGTTGGTTTACAGATGAGATGAAATAGCCGATCGCGATTGGTTGATATCGTCATGACAAAGCTCTGACGTAAGAAAAATCTGGGATTTCGACCAATAGGAGGTGAGATAAAATGAAGGAATAGTTTAAGGAGGGATAGTTAAATTTCTGCGCTACTGAATTAAACAGTTTCTTTAAACAATTAAATTAAAACAATAAAAAAATGTATAATACGAGTCACTATTCACTGACAGAAGTGAAACAGAACATTTGAATGTTTATGAGAATTCATCTTGAGAAAAAATAACAGAGAACCTGAACCTGCAAAAAATTTTCAAATTATTATACCGTATTATTTTTTATTTAAGACCAAGTACATTCTTAATAGGCTACATTATTATTTAATAAAATGAAAAATAATGAACTAATGAAAAATATTGTAGACATAGTCTGTCCAAGCAAAGAAGACCCTCTGGCAAGATGAGAAAATGACTCAAGCTCGGTCAATATTGGTTCAAAAATTTTCAATTTGATCTTCTATTAAGACCACAATCATTTATAATTCTTAAATAAAAATAATATTGACCAAGCTGATCAATGATAATCATAATAAATTATCATCATCATTTACCATGAATTGAATGATATATTCAGCAGCTTTTTCTTTACAGGAATATAAACACTAGTGTTGGAAAAGAGAAAATAAACAATGCCTATAGGCTAATATTTCCTGTCTGGAACTTGACTTCATGCTATTACAACATTATGTAAAGAAAGCTCATTTCCTACTAGAAGAAGTTACACTCCTTGTACAATACATATGTAGAGCAAAATTAGACCGCACCGTATTGTGATGTAATAGGCCTACTGTTGATCATATACGTGCGTTCATCCAATAACATTATGAATTCTCATTGAGTATGTGAGTACCGGTACCGCATTTTATGTGTTGTTTATTATTTATCAATATAGGACTATGGTACTTTAAAAAATGATTATAATCAGAGTACCCCTTTAAAAATATTTTTTATTTCACACACAACATGTTTTGGCTTATTTGCCATTTTCAAGAGTAAATAATATTTAAAAGTTAAAATAATATTTACACTTGAAAATGACAAATTAGCCGAAACATGTTGATTGTGAAATAAAAAATATTTTTAAAATAGTACTCTGATGAAGCCTATAATCATTTTTTAAAGTTTCAAAATACAGTAGCCCTAGAAAAAAAAGAAGTATAAGACTATGGTACTATAGTGCGGTGAGTAATAATTAAATATATGTGAGTAATTGATTAAGGATAATGGATGGATGCAATATTAAAATTTTTAATATTGCGATATTAATATTACATGAAACTGGAACAATAATAGCATATTATGATTTCATATAATTTATAAGCTAGTATGATTTCAGACAGAATACCGCTTCTTAATCTTAATACTTTTTCTTATCACTTGAATATTATTCATTTCCTACTAAATTGATATATTAATATCAACTGACATTCATTCTCTGATTCGCTCAACATCTATTTATAGAATATAATTATTGACGTTAATCAATTGCACTATTGAAAATGTATGCTCACAGTATGCTTGAATTCACGAACTGTATAATAATGCACTACAATATTGGACACGAAATATTCTTCAATTTCAATACAATAGGCTACTTGAATTATAAAAAAATGATCAAAATTTCCCCAACATAGATGAGAAGCTTATGAACAACTAGCAATCATAATGATAAATAATTGATTGAATACTGTGAATAATACACTTTGTTCCAAGTACAAATCTTATTAGTGAAGCATTGTAGAATATTGAAAAAAGACATTGTTAAATTAAAGATAATAATAATTATTATAATAATTATAATATAATAATAATAATTATTATTATTATTATTTGAATCTATTAATATTGTCATGCACTAAAATACCATCCTTTTCTTCACTTATTCCAAAGGTTAAATAATCACAAAAATAGAAGTCGTTCATCTTTTCCATAGTCCTTAACCTGTGATATTATTCAAAACTAAAATGGTTATACTGTATAATATTGCATTTCTGTATAATATTATCATCTCTAATCATTTCCCTGTACAATAATCAGCTCTACCTACGCAGAGAGAAATAAATAGAGCTATAATATTCTATCCAGGTTTTTTATTCATAATAATGTTTTTACGAATATTTAAAAAAATCCCTTCTATTTTCTCTCTGTACACAGCCAAGAGCTTATGGCTGTTGAGTAAATTACCACAGCGAAAAACAAGATTATTTATAACATCTATTGAAGAATATCTTTATAAATATAGCAGAAGTATGTAGATATTTTCATAATACTACTAAAATATCTACGATATTTTAATGAACTCAGTTACAATGAAGGCTAACAAAACATTTTTGTTTTTCATCCATCTTTTTTTACAAAAAATAATTTTGCTGTGGATGATGCCCATATAAGTATTTAAATTCACTTGTGCTTGTGCATGGGTAATGGAGTGTGCGAGGGTGATTTATGAGGTGCATAAACGACCATGCCTCTGGTGGGATTCGAACCAACGACCGGGTAGCGCTAGCGGACTGAAGGTTGTAACGCCCCAGACCACTCGGCCAGCCCGGCCGGCAATTAAATGAAAATAAAAACTTCATAAACTTAAAGAAGTTTTTTAGTAGCCTAATTCAACTCTCTTGTTCTACCTAATTGAACATTTTATTTTGTCTCTTATGAGATAAAATTCTACTCAACAATACTTTGTAAGAGTTATCACGGTACAGTCACTGTATAAAGTCACGTCGTTACTCGTTAGCGCAACACCGCTGTCGTGTCGCTTCAGAAACGTACAACGTTCAACAAAAATTTCTCAATCTAGATAGAAGGGTATTTTTCTCGACCAGTTGGTAGCACTGCTCTTCCTTCTCCAGCCGCCCTTTCATTTGAAGTGGCGCGACTAAACTCAAACCGTGCGTTCAGCTCAGTCTTTATTGGATCTTCATAGATGTGAGAGTGTCGTCAAAATTTCAGTGGTGAATTGTATGTTACAGTTACCGGTCTGGTCTTGCAGACCGATAAAGTGTTGAGAGTGGAGTCATTTTGGAAATTGTGACCAAAAATGTATTCAATAACCAGTGCGACGAGCTCACTAAGTGTTTTAACTGTATTGTGCCTATTTTTCGTACCTGATACACAATGTCAAAGGCCTGGATTGGGGAAGTGTCCCGACTACCCTCCAGTCAACAATTTTGATTCGAAAAAGGTAAGAGTGGTTTAAATCGATTGAGGTATTTAAAATAATGTATTTATAAAACTAACATGTATTTTTCCTTTACAATATTAATGTTCAATGTCTTTATTTGAATAGAACGTATTGTGAGGTTCAATAATTTATATAATAATTAATTAAGAATATTCTATTAATTCAAATA
Organism: Sogatella furcifera; assembly: GCA_017141385.1. Lineage (NCBI taxonomy): Eukaryota > Metazoa > Arthropoda > Insecta > Hemiptera > Delphacidae > Sogatella > Sogatella furcifera. The sequence continues at coordinate 16,704,538 of CM029555.1, forward strand.
AAACACATAGGAAGAATTGATTTATCGCATTGAGAAACCTCGGACAAACAACATAGTCTGAAAAAAGTAAGGAATAATAAATAAATTGAGAAAATTTGAAACAAAATGGGGAAAACACTACTGGAGTGATATGAGTAGGTTTACTGTAAGTAGCCCAGTGCTATTTCTAGTGAAGATAATAATTAATAATAGTTAGTTTGAGCTTTATTCAAAGAACTATAACTTTAATGAAAATCGATTTTAATTGAAAAGTTCCAGTTTCCAGAAGTTGGGCCCATATTCATAATTTCACATCATTCTTACAATAATTGTTCTCAATGCATTTTCTTGTAATGGTGATCTTGATGATGTTTCTACCCTACTTCCTACACCTTCACTCACTTCATTATTGAATTATGCTGGAACCTAAAATACAAATTCTCAATAATTGTGGGCAATGGAATAAGTTATTACTTGGTCTATAAGTTATAACTTAGTGTAGAGAACAATATGTTGTTTAAAGTGTTTCTCAATTGGAAGTTCATTAGCCAACTAAACAATGGATATATAGATAAGAATAAATTACTCATCTTTGTTGAAATTCTCAAGTTAGTGATGATTTCAGCTTAACGCAAGACTAGATAAGGAGCAACTATATCTAATTTTATTTAGAGTAAAAACTCGAAGTATTGTTACAAATGGAGCGTGACACTCCTACACATTAAAGTAAAAATCTTTTAATATTTCAAAATGTATTCTGAAAGAAATTTTCTCAGCTAGATGATGGTTCAATCTTCAATACAGAAGAAAAAATGAGAATAGAATTACCTATCACATTAGATGTTTTTTTTTATTTCATGAATAGATAACTTCTAAGTAAAATCGATTGTTTTTTTTCTTATCGACGAACTGATCCATTGAGGGCTACAAGGAAAATTGTAGAAGTATATGATGCAGAGGTTTTTATAGCTTAAATTCCGATTACTTTACAGTTTCTAATATTTCTGAAATATAGAAATATTAGAAAGAAATTATAAAAAGATTATATAGAAATATTTCAAGACATACTATACTATCATCTTTATATGTTGAAATCTATTGAATAAATAGAATATAATTTTTATTGCGGCTTCACATTTTGGAAAAGTTAAAAATCCTACATAGAAATTTATATAAATATCCCTTATCAGCACTGTATCTTGATTCTTGATTATCTTCAATTGATGAGAACATCTGGAAACACATAATTCATTAAGAAAATAAATAGGAAATTGAATACAGAAAATCCTCATTCTTATTCAATATTTTTATTAATAATCCAAAAAGTTTGAGGATTTGTATTATAAGGAATAAGGAAATTTCTGACTTATTAATGTTATGGAAATTGCTTCTCAGCTTAATATTCTTATACATTTTATTCATGGGAGAACAAAATAGTGATTGAGGTAGGTCTATTCCAGTAAATGATAGCATTCAAATGAGAAACTAAATAAACATTATTCCCAAGAAGTAAGTACTAGCAATTCCAATTCAATGAAATACTTGAAAACTATCGTACCGTACTCAGTTTTCTGGAGCTATAGAATATATACTGTAAGTTAAGTGTGAATAATTCAAATACAGTAAATACTGTTTGTTCTTATTTTTCATTGTATTGGAATAAGCTACTAATTTTGTTCCAAAAAATATCAATGTCTCGTACCTTGATAATTGCGTCTGAATTGAGTTAGAGAAGAGAGATGAGAAACTTCGTGTCGATTCGATCGCTTCGCTCGCCTTCTCCGCCTAGCCAGGGGGCTCTGCCCCCTGGACCCCCGACAGTATCAGCAGTGTCAGTGGGTCAAACAGGCTCGCTTCGCTCGCCTGCATCACCTCTGACAGTGTAATAATAATAATAATAATATTTTTTTGTCCAGAGGCCAGAAAGGCAAGAGACAACGTCAAAAAATTACAGTACGTATACTACGTTAAAAATTACATCTAAGAGAGAGAAAATTCTCCACGAAGGACAATAGAAACATTAATTGTTTTCTCGTAAAATTCACCAAGCTTATAAAGAGGGTTTAGCAATAGCCAATCATACATCTTTGCTTTGAAAATATTAAGAGGTGCATTATGTAGTTCTAGCGGTAACTTATTGAAAACCTTTTGTCCAACAATTTCAAAACTGTTCAAGGACTTGGACAATCTCTGATACTGAATGTGAATCTGTCTATTGTTTCTCGTGCTATAGGAATGAATATTATCTCTAGTCTGATATCTGTGCATATTTTTCTTTGTGTGTATTGAAACAGAATATATATAAAGATTAATGACTGTCAATATTTTGTTATTTATGAACAGTGGCCTGCAGTGCTCCAAATATGGCGAATCTGTGATTATTCTCAGAGCCTTTTTTTGTAGAAGTAAAATGTCGTCTATGTGTGCTGAATTGCCCCATAAGAGGATACCATAAGATATAATACTATGAAAAAATGAAAAGTAAGCCATTCTCAGATATTTCTTCGACACCTCATTGGAAAGACCTCTCAGCAAATAGATCACTCGACTCAACTTAGTGCTTATATACCTCACATGAGGCTCCCATGTAAGTTTAGGGTCCATGTAGATACCCAAGAATTTCACATTAGCTTTATTATTATTATTGAGTGGAGCTCCATATTTCAAATTAAAATTCAGTTGTTCGGTCTTATTATCATTCAGAACAAACCCATTAGACCCAAACCAGTATGATGCTCGTTCCTTTGCACTTTCTGCCTCCTGGACAAGACTTGGCAAATTGTTGCTGCTGTGTATGAACGTGGTGTCGTCCGCGTATAGAACTGTGTCCGTCTCCATGTAGGCAGGCAGATCGTTAATCATCACGAGAAAAAGAAAAGGGCCCAGTATAGACCCCTGGGGCACACCTGATTCAATACCCAACTCTGAAGATTTATTACTATCACTGCCCACTGTCACTAATTGAGTACGGTTAATAAGATATGACCTGAATAGTTTTAGGGCAGTGTGTCCTGTACCATAATGACTCAACTTCTCCAGGAGAATCTCGAAATCCACACAATCGAACGCGCGACTCAGGTCACAGAAGGTGGCCAGAGTGTAGCTGCCACTCTCAAATGACTTCAATATCTCTTCTGTCATCCTTTGAAGCGCATCGACTGTGGACCTATTTTTCCTGAAACCATATTGAGACTCGTCCAACAAGGAAAACCTTTCAAAATGCCTAGAAAGTTGAAGGTACATAACAGTTTCAAAAATCTTTGCTAGAACAGGTATTATTGAAATGGGTCTGTAGCTATTTGGAATATTTCTGTCACCTTTTTTATAAATGGGAACAACTCTTGCCTTCTTAAGTTCATCAGGGAACACTCCTTCGTCTAGACATCTATTTAAACAAAAGGTCAATGGCTCTGCTATGTTATTTATTACTTTCTTTAATATATTTACAGACACACCATAGACGTCCCTGCTATCTGATGACCTAAAACCGACAACTATACCCTTGACAAAATCAGGCGTTACTCGACAGAAATTGAAACAGTTTGGCAGACTAACCCCTTTGATAGCTTGCATATCTAACGGAGTAGAACTGGGTACATTTAAGGAGGCTCTAATTTCTCTAACTGATTGAATGAAGAATTTATTCAATGTGTCTGGTTGAACAGTTATTTGCTGTCTAGGTTCGCTGACTACATTATTAATTGTCTTCCAAGCAGCCTTACATTTGTTTTTTGAATTTTCAATCAAGTCCTCATTATGACATTTTTTGGCCTCTCTGATAGCAATTTTATACTAGTTTCTACATTTAACATAAGCCCGTCTGGTATCTTCTGTTCTATATCTATCATGTACAGTCAACAGCAGTAACAAATGTTCCTTGAGAGCTGAGAGATGTGAGGAATACCACTTATTTTTTACCTTTCTATTGATATTTCTGTTTCTATTATGATTAATTGAACATTTTCGTTGAGGGATGCACTCATTGAAAATTCTATTAAACTGATAAAAAAATTTTGTGAACGCATCATCAGCTGATAGATCACATCTGTATATATTAGACCAATCATTAGCTGAGACAGACAGGCTCGCTTCGCTCGCCTGAGAATTCCGTTCAAAAGGGATTAAAAATTTATTGAACACAGCATTTCTATACCTAATCTGGACCAGTTTACCAAATTTCAACATTCTCTACCAATTTATTCTCAAAATATCCAAGATAAACTCCGAAAATTCCGAAAAATAGTAAACGCTAATATTGAGCGTAGCCTTAGAAAGTATATCGGACATAGTTTGAAACTTGATTCAATATCTTCCAAATTAGTTCATCTATAATCTCGCTGAACCATTGAGTTTACAGTAAGGATTGGTCGTATCAAGGCAGAAGAAATGCAACCCGCAATACATTTACAATTTAAAAAAACTGATAACTGGCGTAATCTTGAACGGAATTCAAATATATTTTAACACAATATTTCTAGACCTTATCTGAACCTGGCTACCAAATATCAACATTTTCTACCGATTCGTTCTCGAAAAAATTGAGAAAACGCCGAAAAACCGTATAAAAACTTAAATATTTGGCGTATTCTTGAAAAGTTTTAATATCCATTCTTAGCGAGCGTCTAAACGTCCAACTGAACATGCCTGCCAAATTTGAACGCATTTGGTTCAGTGGACTTTTAGTTCTGGTGATGAATCAGTCAGTCAGTCAGTGCTATTTCGCTTTTATAGATATAGATAACCATGATATGAGGTGAAGAAAGTGATATTCTTGCTGTGTTTGACATTTCAATATAGATTTGAGCTCATCTGAAAAGAACATGTAGTGAAAATACAGCTGAAATGTCAGATTAGCTGGAAATAGGGCTCTATAAATACTTATAGTCTTTATAGTTCCTTAGCTGGAAACAACGAAGCTATGATGTCATCAATAATACATGATTATGTAATTTTCAGAATGACTTTTGATAGCATGTAACTAAAAAGATTCGACTATATAGTCATTAGGGGGTATTCGCGATGTTGAGTTGAACTCAAAGCTCTTATGTGTTAATCATGGAATAGTGAGCACCCCATCTAGAAAATACACTCAATCTCTTAATAACTAAAGTAAGAAATACAGAATGATCTCAATTATAGTTTTAGACTAACAAAAGTCATCCAAGTCGAAGGAGTCTTGATTTTCAAGTCTTCGATTCTCTCGAGTTACTTTCTCGATTTCCCCAGTCAAATATCTTTACTAAGTAGAGTTCTCTCTTGATTTTCTAAATAATAATTCATTATTTAGCCTATACTGATTCAGCTACTACGAATCCAGTAACAAACACGAAATAAGACAAAAACAGCATCCGTGAGTGTATTGATGAAGATTGATTGTTTTGACTGTTAAAGGACTCGAATTGCAAAGAAATTAGTTTGTTCATGATTGAAAGTTCACGCTTGCAAGAAGACGTTTTCCCAATTATTTCGAATTTGGAAATTAGTAACACCAACTTACCAGGTCACTCTGATCGATTAAACTGTCCTCCAAAATTATTGAAGGTTATTGAAACTAAGTTCTCCACAGCAGAGACCTGTTCATCAGAATGAAGAAACCAGTTGTTATTGAATGCAATTATGGAACAGGCTATGGCACTTCTCGGAACTTTTACCAATGTAAATACCCGCGACTTCATCTACGGTACGTTTCTCCTCAAGTGGATAAACAAGTAATAGCCGAATCGAAATAGTAGGAGTTCCAAGAATCGGTTCCATGGTAATTTCCAGGTAAATCCATAGTAAATCGGTAGCTAGTGATTTCATAATATGAAAGATGGAGGAATTATCCTCATTCAATTTATTCATAATATACAATTTATTGTATCCTATACATTCCATCCAGGATAATGAGTTTCTGATATCTGCAAAGATGAATCATTCCAGCTGAGGTTCTTGGAATAGATAGCACATCTTGCCCAGGATAATTCCTTTTCAAATGATATAATGAGGAGAATGAGTTTAACTAGGATAATGAATTTCTCTCCAATGATATTGTATCTACAAAGATGAATCATTATTCCAGCTGAGATTCTTAGCAAACTTTGTCCAGGATAATTTCTTTTCCATTGAGACGTTATGAATAATACAAATAATTTCTCTCCAGATAAGCTTATTCATTGTTGTCCTGGGTTAACTGGATATGCAGGTAGTTGATGAATGGATTCTCGGAAGTTCTATCTGATAACGAATATTGGATCCTGGTTGACTGTAAAATCCCGGAATGTATGTCAACAGAAGAAGAGTTCAATTTCGCTATGCGTCAGATTTTCTTGTAGAAAGTGATAAGCAAGGATATACAATAAAATACACTTGTATCTCTTCAAATACACTATAAATACTATATAAATACACTCGTATTTATAGAATACACGGTAGGGATCACGCGCAGATTTTAGTAAAAAACCAGACGTTTCACGGACCCACAAAAATGTAATTGAAGATTGTCAGCAACTTTATGTGAGTCTACAATGGAACTGCTAAGTTACTGACCAATTCATGTTAATGTATAATCAACTTTTTTTGTGGGTTCGTGAAACGTCATAATCCTATAACAATCTACTGCGTATGATACCAACCGTGCATTCTAGTATCCGTGGTAATAAGGAGACAAGTGCTTGCCTTATTATTACAAATTTTTAAAGCTCATGAGATAGATCCTTTTAAAAAGAATAATTAATTTATTCTTTAAATTACTGATTATAATAATATCAATATATATAATAACTTATACTTATTACTGATTACGATGAAATGAATTTGACTCATTGAAGCTTCCAATGTCGATTAATCAACATTATATGAGAACTGAACTTATAAGGTTTTATATGGAGTAAAGTGATACAAGTTTGTTTGTTTGTCAATGACGCAACAGCCCTATGAAGGGCCTAAGCTTACCAGCTGGTTGCCAGTTCCATATTCATCAAACTATACAGTCCGTCCAAGCAAAGAAGACACCCCGGCAAGACGGGAAAACGACCCCAGCCCGGCCAATACCGGCCCAAAAGCCATAAATTCTTGAAAGAACCCACAGCCCCCGAACCAACACCGACCGAGCCGAAGCCATCCCCACCCCGCCAGAATGCTCACCCAGCCCGGACAGAAAATACAGCAGGCGAATAATCATCAACCAGGATAGAGGTAACGTGTGGTTAGCACGTCGATCCTCCCAACCATAAGCCAGTCTTCACAACCAAGTGAAGATGCAGAACACCTCTGAATAACATGCAGTTGATCAGTTAGAGTGTTAGATCAGATAGTTAGATCAGATAGAGTGTAATGCAACAGTTACTATTCCTCCAGAAACGGGAAACGACTGACTGTCTCTACTAACGACAGCTAATCTCCTAAAGGAGGAAGAAAGTGATACAAAGTATCTGGAGTAATGCCGTGAGTGAAATTTTAAATAGCAGGCTATCATAACTTATAAGACACATCCAGATCCAATAAAACTGAAAATTTTATTCGTTGATATTCTTCCATGGGAAATACTAAATAGGTATGCGTTGAGTAGTATATTGAACTAGGTTTAGGAAGAATTGTTTTTATTCGAGAAAAAGGTCGATAAACTCTCAAAAGTCAGGCCAAAAATTAGTGTCAAGTTGATTACAGTCTTATAACAAGTCTCCTACATTAATCATGTTATCATCATTGAATCATGATAATAAGTGAAGTTTATTAGAAGACATGAAAACATACTACAAACCTAGCTCTAAACAATCGTGACTTGATTTTATCAGGTGACAAATCATGTACAACCATAATTATTTATGGAGACTGGAGAGTAATGTTGTCATGGAGAAATTCGTGTCCTTGTGTTGATGTTTTGAAACTAGACTAATATAAAGACGAGTTGAAAATTTCTTGGTTTGATTGTTTTAGAGATTATAAAGAATGATAACTTACGCATAAAATAAAAATTCAATTCTCTTTGGATCTACCAGATACCGATTTCTGCTACATAACAATTTTCAACAAGACCTGCTATATAAAAATTTTTAAAATCTTATTAGACAATATGACCTTGGTTTTGAATTTCAGCAGAGCTGTTTGGATGATAATAGTAACCTTTTCAAATAATAATATTAATGATAAACATTTTCTTCATTATTAAACTGTGTTAACCTACCATAAGCAATTCAGGAGCTTGGTGTATATTAGGATAGACTAAGTACCGTATATACTATATCTAAGATATTAGCAAAGAGGATCTTAGTAAATTAGAGTTATTAGAGAGAGATCTAGGCGTATATTCTATGATAATTAGGTAGCCTGTTAAAAAGTCAATCCAGATTAAAGTTCAGGTTTGAGTCATGTCACTAAGGTCTGAAAAAATTGAAACTAACACTTCCAATCCATATATTTTCACTGCTCGATTGTATCTAAAAAATAAAAATGATTTCACTATAATTAAATTTTCAACTCGAAAAACTGTTGAAATATTTCAATGTTTACATATCGAATTTACCCAGAAAATAGGCTATAATAAAACAATAATTGTAATTTCTATTAATAGAAAAATATCTCAAGCTATAGATAAACCATCCACCCTCCGACAGTGCAGGCGCTGTTGAGAGTATAGGATAGTCTTTGTTACGATACTGAAAAAGAGTAATCGAAGAGTATTATGACGTGAGGAGCATCCGATTCCATCAAAGTTGTGAAAAAATACAGGTACATGAGTGAATCATTGAGCAATGAGTGCTTTAAACATCGAATCACATCACACAACAGGTTCCAGAAAAAATGTGCATCATGAATGGTAATTAGAGAACGATTCTGATAAACCACTCAATTTTACGCGAAACATAACAAATAACCATGTTTACTAGTTGCATAACATCATTTTTATTTACTTCTCTAGTATAGCAAAAAGAATGTAGACCACTCTTCTACTCAGTAACCTAGTGTAAGATGGAGTGTACTCCTAACCCAATACTCCATTATTATGTCAAACGCATGTTATAACATTATGCTGGTCTACTAATTGTGAACTCATCCGCGTACAAAATGATACCTCTTCTTTTTCAAATGAATGCTTTAATGCGGGCTTGACCATTAAATGGGACTTCCCTGTTTCAGAGTGTATTGCTGTCATGCTCTTGAGTGCCACAGTTCTTGTTGATTTCGTTTCTCAGATTGTGTAGCCATTTCTCAGAGTGTAGGTAGCCATTTAAAATCATTGCGACATTTCTGTAATAATATCAGCACACTTTACTATAGTCTGTCCAAGCAAGGAAGACCCTCTTGCAAGATGAGAAAATTACTCCAGCTTGGTCAATATTTGTTCAAGAATTATAAATGTGGTCTTTAGAGTAGATCAAATTATTGTTTCCTACAATTTGAGATAAAATTGATAACTTTTGAACCAATATTGATCGAGCTTGAGTGATTCTCCCATCTTGCCAGATGGTCTTCTTTGCTTAAACAGACTACACCTATTATAAGATTTCGCTGTTGATAGTTTTTATCATGATTTACAAGTATCGTGAGATCATTTTTCGATAGTGTTCAATAATAGGTTGTAGTTGTAACATTTCCAATATCTTTGGACATTCACATCGCAAATACAATAACAATTATTAATTTTTTTTATCATGAATTTTTTATTTGAATATAAAGCTACAGAATAACCAGCTTCTACTGTTTGAAAAAAATGTAGCCTATTCACCAAAACATTCATTTTACAATAAATAATCTCTGTTTTCTTTAAATACCGGTATCATGATAGATAAGATCTATCTATTCTTGGATTGAAGATCAGAGGTCTGAAGTTCTGAACCACTCATTGTTGTATCACGCTAAATTTTATCCTTTTTATTAACTGTTTTCAATAGAATAGTATTTTTTGTTCAATTTTTCCCTGAGTGTTGACTTACAAAGAATCTACAAGATGATAGAGTGAATGTCTTTGATCGCGGACAAAAGATTCTTCTATCAGGATTGATAGAAAAACTATGGAAACACAATCTAGTGTGAAATTTTTATGCGGATCATAGGCAAGGACAAGACATAATGACTGTTTTCCAATAAAGTTTGTATATTTCTTCAGAGAGTTATGCAATCCAGTGAAAAACGCATCAAACTCACGCGAGCCTTATGATATAGGCCTACTAAAACATAGATATTAACATGATGTTATATCAATAATGGAGAAAAGAAATAATAACTACCTGTCAAAAAATTCAAGGTTAACGGTGCATCGAAGCGAGATGCAATCCAATTAAGTGATATTTTAATATTCTCGAACATTTTGATGTAGAATTATGTTTTTGGAGCAGTAAATTTTCAGTATTATTTCAAGGTCGTGGTCAAATTTTTCTGTTGTAGTCAATCTTTGTTAATTTCTATATTGCAACATTTGCAACGTTGCAAGATGTATAGGCTAATGTTTGTCAATATCATTTTCAATGTTTTTCTAAATCTATTAAGGGAAATAGAATACCTGTATTGGGATCACCTTGATTGATACTATACTAGATCTATTATGAGGTGGAATGTTATGAAGGTCTTGTTAAAATGTTTTTTAGAATTGTTGCTGAAGTCAAGCATTATGGTAGGCCTACATTCTATGATAATTGAATCAGATATTCTAAATAATATACTGTTTAGGCCTACGGGCCTACCTACATCCACAACCGAATAATATCCAAGATTCACGAGGTATGATTCCATATAAATAATTTTCCTCGTCATTGAATCAAAACCAAAGACTATTCAAGCTCTCAATCAGTATGGTAGGCGAATTTCGTATCAGCACTGATGTTTCTATCTCAACAACAATGATTGTGACCTTTGCTATTAATTTGTTGATATTCGACTCATCTATGAAGTGATAATATTGCTATTTCTCGCAATGTTATTGTTGACCGAACGTAAGAGAGGTCTAGATTCAAGACGACGATTTTGCATTTCTCTTTATGTTAGTTTGTTTGTTCGCATTCACGACAAAACGCGGCAATAGATTCTGATGAAATTTGACAGAAATGTTCTTCTTGAAATTGCGCGTCGATGTATATGTAAGGTATCTTGAAATATTGCATTTTAAGGATAATATGAAAGGAAAAGGAATTACCTCCATGCTAAAATATTACTATATAAATTTATACTTCTGAACATAGGAAAATTTACACTATAGAATTATTCATGGTGAACCAGCTGTCGAGTTTATTATTAATTGCATTCAATCACGCATGCAATTAACGAAACTTGATATTCAACATACCTATAAGTATTCCCTTCTTGAATAATGCCTCATCCATGGGTGACTTCGTGAGGTCTACTGTTCACAGAACTACTAGTTTATACAGGGTGGGGCAGGGAAGTATCCCTAGTTTTGAGATGGCACTGTGAGTGGTAGGGGCATGCTAGAAGAGTGGGATTAGGCTTGAATGAAGCTGTGGTTTACAAGGTTTTATTTGGTACTCCTATAAGTCGTAGACATGGATTGGTTGACTAAGCAACACGCTTTTGCTGTCGAGGCGCATTCTTCGCAAAAACAGTCTATTGTTGCAGTGCAGTGTGCGATGCGAACTCGCTATCGGTCAGATCCCTTGTCTCAAACTGTTCCTGACCGTAAAGTCATTTTTTGTGGGTAAATAACTCATATCCTTCTTATTTACCGCTCCAGAAATGTGGAAGTGCGCCTCGTCACTAAAGAAAACCCGAGCATCATGAGTGATTGAAGTTTTCCATGCCTGTATTTGTTGTTGCCAGTCCCGTTGGGTGAGATTTTGGACAACTACCATTTTTATATGGATGAAAGTGAAGTTACGCATGGAGAATACAACGCACAGTGCGACTTGACAACACCACGGCGGATTCATGCTTACGAGCTGTATGCTGAGGAGACTGCAAGGTTGATCTTCTTACACGGCTAATGTTTTCAGGAGTCCGGGCGGTCCTTTGAGCCCAAACTCTCTTTTACAATACACTAAAACATTTACGGAAGTTATTTACTCGCGGCCAAGTAGATTTGCGGTCAGGAACAGCTTCGTGACTAGGGATTTGATAACGAGTTCGCATTGCACGCTGCAGTTCAATAGCATATTAATTTTGGCAAAAATACGCCTCGGCGGGAAAAGCGCGCTGCTCAGCCGACCAAGCCATATTCACAACTTATATGGCTACTAAATAAAACCTTTGAATTTTCTGCGTCATTTGAGCCCATTTCCATTTTTCCAGCATGCCCCCACTACTCACAATGTAATCTCAAAACTGGGGATACCTGCCCCACCTTGTACTTCTCCATTGAGATATTGAGAGTCAGTTAACAAAATGCAAGTATTCAATTATCTTCCAACTGGATTAATCACAGTCAATTAATTCTAGATCTGAGCCTCTTTGGAGCCCGACATGATTAGTAAAGTACTAGGCCTACATTGTTTTTCAAATCGAACTTTCATTAAAGTGTGTTAGTCATTGTATTATGTATTATTCAAGTGAAAATTACTAATGTTTATTGGAAGAGTACTTGTACTATAATCTGCCTTCAACATACATACATGTATTCATACATATAATAAATAATACATACATGTTTTTCTCGAATATATTCAAAATGTCTAATTGTACAAATGTCATGCTATCATGATTCTGTTAATTCTCTGTTTTCAAATCACAGTTTGAATAATTGCCCGTAATTGGTATTGCTAACTTTTATCCTATTTAACAACGGATATCCTGTCTGGCCGTACTTTTCTCTGGAAAGCCGCCTGTAATACTAATCACCAGAACAAACTGTGAAAAACGAGGAAATTTGTGATCTTTTCTCTTTTAAAACCTTAATTGAGTTAATCCATCTCTCTGACTCTCAATACTATCCCATGATATTGTATTCCAATTCCATGATATTGTATTATTGTTAAAATCGAGATTTTAAGCCGAGGACGAATCCAGCTTAGTCTATAACTGGTTGGTCATTTATTCAAGTCGTGGTAGAAATCATCTATCGTGATAACGTGATAGAAATTGGACAAAAATAATATAGAACAAAAAAGTTTAATTCTCATCCCTGAATTGAAAAAAAATAATATTATATTATGCAAGTTTATTAGAATCTTGATATTTAATTAGTAATTAGAATATAATAACCTTGCATAATATTATGATGAGAGTTTATATATTTTCAATTCAGGGATGAGAATTGATCTTTTTTGTTCTATATTATTTTTGTTCAATTTATATCACGTTGTCACAATAGATAATTTCTATCACGACTTGAATAAATGACTAACTAGTTATAGACTAAGCTGAATTTATCATCAGCTTAAAATCTCAATTTTTTATTCCATAAACGCTTTTAGTAAAAGTGCCTTGATTGGAAAGGTTCTATAGGTGAATAAATGAATAAATAAATAATGTGCGCAAATTATTTTCAAATGGAGGTAATAGTGAATAAAAGTATCCCTTGAAATTCTATGGAGCAGAGTATCTTGAAAATCAATCATTTGTCCTCCTAACCTTCTTCTCTCATTGAAAGTTTGATTGCAACTTCCTCTTTCACTCTTTTGTTGTGGCATCATCACATGACAGGACTTGATTTCCCACCTCTAGATCCACTCTCTCTCTCTTTTGGACTCCCATCTTCTTCCAATTCTCTCTCCCTCTATCTCTCTCTCTCTCTCTCTCTCTCTCTCTCACACACACACCCACTTTTATCTCTTATACACACTTTCTCTCCCTTTCTGTCTCTCACACTCTCTCATTCTCATCCAATATTTCTCATTTTCATTTAATTTCTCTCTCTCAATCTCTCTCTCATTCTCTTTCAATTTCTCTCACTCAATCTCTTTCATTCTCTTCCTTCCAATTTCTCCTTCTCACTCTCTCTATTCTCGTCACTACAATCATTCAGTTCTATTTAGCATTCAATTATATCTAATCACGATAGGCAATAACTGATTAACTGTTCCTGATTGTCACTGATAAGAGCGTGCGAACGATTCACAAAAGTTTTGTCCAGAAATCGAGACAGGATATCCGCAATACGATAGTGAAAGCTTTCGATAGTTTGGGGGAAACAAAAACCTATCACCTCTGACGTTCCATTTGATGTCAAACCAAGTTTTCTAATATTGTGCATAATGAGTGCATTCATATTGGGTTGAGAGAATTGGGTTGGGAACCACCTCATATAAATACCCTCGCACTTTCCATTACCCACGCACAAGTAAAATTAAATACTTATGTAGGCATCATCCGCAGAAAAAATAAAATACAGAATTATTTTAATTGATTATTGAAACATAATACACTACTTAATTCTATTTATCACGTTGTGTTTGATCACTCTACATGAATATTATCACAGCCTCCTTTATATTAAAGGAAGCCATCATCATATTTATTGATCATCCTTAGTGACATCTTCATCTTAATTTTAATCTTCCAATCCACTATGTTTGCAGCATATTTCACTCTAAGAATAAATAAATATTTTTCATCAAATGACAAGATGATACATCATTAACATATTTCTAATAATCTTTCTTCACGAATTTCGAAGAGACTGAAGCTAAGGTCCAAGCTCTGTGATGGGGAAAGAGCATTTCCTTCAATCTCCTCGAGATGAGATTCCAATATGACTCGTTTCCATGCTTTGAACAGCAACTATAAACTAATGAAGGTTATGCTTTCCAAGAAAATATTAAAGCTATAAACTTTGAAAATTATGCTTTCTAGAAACTATAAATGCTATAAACTATAAAGATTATGCTTTCTAAGAAACTGTCAATGTTATAAACTATAAAGCTTATGCTTTCTAAGAAACTATAAATCTTATAAACTATGAAGTTTATCCTTTCTAAATACTAAGAAACTATGAATGCTATAAACTACAAAGTTTATGCTTTCTAAGAAACTATAAACATTTCCTCATTGCACCCAAATACAGTATGATTCATCCCGTAAATTACTTCAAATGCAATATCTAAGCCTGGTGTGGTTAGCCAAGAGGGATCCCCCCTGCACCTCAATTATTAGACCTCTGAGCTTCCGTTTCGTGTTAAGCTTGTTAGCTTGCATGTGTTCTGTGTGACATCAATTGTACGACTATTGCGTATCGCCACCGAACCAGAAAAAATGTGGTCTTGTTAGAGTTGATTGTGACCCAACTCTCAGAAAGAACAAGACTCAATCATCAATTTGTTACAAGTTTGGTAGGTAACTTATTCGTGTAGTTTTGGTCTTATACAAATTCTGCCTCCAAATTGAATTTGAAGAGCTCATAGGTATTTAGTGTTTCTTTCGATAACATCCTATTTTAATGAATAACTAAATTTATTAATAATTGTTCGGGAGTTACAATTAGTATATTCAATTATTCAAATTAGAACAAGCTCCAAGCTCCAGGTAACTCCATTAATTCATCGCAGTAATATTTACAAGTATTTCGTAAGCGAGGTAGCCTTCTAAGGCTCTCTATCATCTATTTTTCTCTATATTATGTCACACCATCATAAACTTTGGATAATTATGTTAAACTCAATTATTTCCACGTTTCCAGAACTAAATTATTTGTGAGTTTAATTAAATTCAACAAGAAACTCAAGACACTTATCAAATTTAAAAAAATTGTTCCCGAAAATACACTGTGAGAGAGAATCCTACCTCTTCTTTGGATACGCCTTCTTCCTATTTTTCATTACTCTTTTATATTTATATGAAGATTCAATTGTTGTTGATAACTAAGAAAATTCCTATCAAACTCTCATCAACTCTACTTGTTTCAAAATATGAAAGAAATAATTATAAACCATAATCACCTCATTGAAGTTAATGTTAAGGAAACCTACGTTTTCCTATCCAAACGTTTTTCCTCTTACTTTGTTTTAATTTTTTCTGGATTGATATTGATCAGCTTCTATTCCCAATGATGTATTAATGGCATTTTATTGTTTTCTCCTCTCAAGGTTTGATTGAACACGTTTCTCTCTCGTTCATCTAAAAGTACCATTCCTAAGCAGAGACTCGAGCTGCGCAGCTCTAGACTTATATAACTATATAATATTATTTAAATAATAATTTTACTATATAATCTGTAAAGCTATAGATGTGCAGCTAGAGCTGCTCAGCTCGTGTCGCACACGAGAAATAGAAATAGAAATGCTAACTTAAGGATGGAAGGTTTACTTTTACAATGCATAGAGGAGGATCCTAATATATAAGATTCTATCATAAACAAAATCCATAGAGAACACTCTAGAAGTCCAGACTAGTCAGACAAGGACCCAAACACAGACCAGAGGTGTTGAAGAGGCCTTGATATTTCTCCAGACTCTGGAAGCAGTTCGGTTTCGACTGATAACGGTTTCACTGATAACGACAAATGAATTCTGTGGATCAGTCCACTGTTATACAGTCCGTCCTAGCAGAGGAGACATTCTAGCAAGATGGTAAAATGACTCCAGCTCAGTCAATATTGGTTCAAAAATTATCAATTTAGTCTCAAATTGTAGGAATCATTCTGATCTACAATTGGAGACCAAATTCATAATTTTTGGACTAATATTGATTGAGTATGAATCATTACCCAATCTTGCCGGGATGTCTTCTTTGCTTGGACTGACTATAGCAAGGTTAGAAGCCTGGTTATTTGCCTAATGCTTCTACCGTGTCCACCAGTCTTGCTCCACTTTCTTCTGCACCAACGTCACGCCCAGATATTTCTATAGTTCACTCAAGCTGAGAAGGGACGCCATGTAATACGCTTCACATTGTGACGGCGTGTCTCCTACCCCAGTTCCTATCTATTAGAGTAAGCTGAGAGTTCGCTGAAACCGAGAAGAGACGCCTCAACAATGTGCTGGCGTCTCTTCTCAGCATGAGGAGATTATATCTGCTTGTTTGCTTTCTTCAGTATATTCGTTTCCTCTTGCTCCATCCGAGGTAGATGAGAGGAGTTGAGACATTATCAGCGCTTCATTGTAGTACGAGATTGCAATGGTAGTTCAAACGCTATAATTGAGCAGTAAGAGTCAAATAAAACTAATATGATCGGGAGAAGTAGAAGAAGAACAAGAACAAGAAGAACAAGAAGAACAAGAAGAAGAAGAAGAAGAAGAAGAAGAAGAAGAAGAAGAAGAAGAAGAAGAAGAAGAAGAAGAAGAAGAAGAAGAAGAAGAAGAAGAAGAAGAAGAAGAAGAAGAAGAAGAAGAAGAAGAAGAAGAAGAAGAAGAAGAAGAAGAACAAGAACAAGAACAAGAAGAAAAAAGGGGGATGAGGAGGAGGGGGAGGAGGAAGAGGAGAAGGAGAAGGAGGAGGAGGAGGAGGAGGAGGAGGAGGAAGTGAAGGAGAAGAAAAATGAACAGAAGAAGGAGGAGGAGAATGATGAGGAGGACGATGAAAAGGAAAAGGTTGGGAAGAAGGAGAAGAAGAAGAAGAAGAAGAAGAAGAAGAAGAAGAGAGAAAAGGAAAATAAGAGAAAAAAGAGATGAAAAAGAACGAGGAGCTGGAGAAGGAGAAGGAGAAGAACGAGGAGATGGAGAAGGAGAAGAAGGAGAGAAAGGAGAAGAAAAAGAAGGAGTATAACAAGAGAAGAAGAATCGCATTAGAACGTCATGATAGGTGTAAACTATCAGTTACAGTGATGAGATGATGATGAATTTGAGAGTGTTGAGACTTTAGAGTTTGAGAGGTGATTGCGTCTGACAAATCATGTCGTACTTTCACTCGTTAATATTGACAGTCTTTGATAATGGCAATTGGTGAATGACGATTGTATATTAAACCTTATTGTATGTTCAACCCCAATCCATACTAATCATTCACATTAAGATTGTATGTACGAGTGTTGTGTGTAAAATTAATATGATTTATGGCTGAATCATTGGATTGCAATGCGCATAGGCTACAAGAGCTCAAAATGAGATGATTTAATTTTCATGCAGAGTTACATACATATCCAGAACAAAACTCCATCCCTGAAATTACTAGACATCAATAAACTGTATATCACAGCAGCTCTATGTCAGATTAGAAATAATTCAATTAATTTGCTACCTGAGTTACTATTCAGGTGAGCTGTTCACTATGATTGAGTAGAGAGGTAGGTTTGTTCGTTGTTTTTAGAAATTTCAATATTTTTTCTGGCTATAATAAGTGGGTTATGAGTCCAGATAATCAATGCTAAGACACAGGAAAATTTCATTGATTGTCAAACAAATGAAATACTAGATTGGAATAATTTCAACATATTCCGTATGGATGAAGAGAAATTCAATATTCGAGAAATAGCTGATGCAGTCTTTTCGAGCAAAGTTGACATTTTGGCAAGATGGGAAAATGACTCCAGCTTAGTCAATATAGATCAAATATTATACATTTGGTCTCATATTGTAGAAAACGTTCTTCTCTACAATTTGCGTGCAATTGAACCAATACTGACCGAGCTGGAGTCGTCTTCCCAGAATGCCTTCTTTGATCGAAATCACTATATTTTTTATAGAAGCTAAAGCTATCGATTTTGCAAAAAATAGATGGGATGTACTTTTTTTTAATTCTCCAATAATTGACAAAACTGATTGTTCATCAGATTTCCTCTCTCCTCATTTAAGAACTCAAAGGGGAACATGGGCCTGCCTAAACTGAACTAAAAATGTTGTATTTTCAACTTTTGATAGGATTTGAGAATCTCCACTTCTTCAGCTTCATTGAGTTCAATTTAAATCCCCCAAAAAATAATGGTAGAGCTTGTATTTACATGAAAATTAGTATAACTTTTACATTAAAATAATTGGTTTCAAATTTTTCTTTTCACTCAGTTGTGAGTATTTTTTAGTTATAGTTTTCCTTTACATTCAGAATAAAGGAGTTTATGCACATATGAAACATAAAACATTGAAATTAATAATAATTATAAATTATTCTCTTATCAATTTAGTAGAACTCTCTTCCACTTATTTCGGTGTAACAATTCCAGCGACACCAATTTTGTCAGTTGATTGTTGAACTTTTTGAATTTCAATGGGTTTCTGTTCCATTCATTCTTCATTTTGTAAAATTATACTTTTTTCCGAATTTGTATTAAAATACTGTTATATTCCATTTATGATTCTTAGACCTACATAATAGAAAATAGAACGGACACAGTCCATTATCATCATACTCACAAAATAGTAATCATTGTTATACTCTTCAGATGTGGGAATGCTTCTCATGGCCGCATGACACCGTTCTGATGACAGACAGTTTATGCTTTAATGACCTACATTTCAGTGCCGAATCTATGACATTGAGCTGCAAATAACATACCTACCATCGTATAACAATAACTAATAAATAGTACCAACGATCCCTATCTCAACGATGGAAGATTATTCTGATTGAATTTTCCAAAGTCCTCTAAATCAATGTAGGCTAATTTTGAAATTTCACATAAGCTCACAATTCAAATTAATGTTGAAAAATAAATTTCTATAGTCCATTCACGATCACTTGAGACGAAATAAACAAACCTTTTGCGTGTGTGTGCATGTAATGGAAGGTCTTCTTCTCTGCGAAAAAGTCTGATTCAGTTGAACAGCTGACGCTTGTCTGGAGCTGTGATTTGCTACAGTCCGACTTGTCTTTTCTCAAGACTGTTGTCTTGAGCTGTGATTGGTCTGTGGCCGAAAGTTTCGCATAGAAGAAGACCTTCCATTACACGCACACACACTCAAAAAGTTTGTTTATTCCGTCTCAAGTGATCGTGAATAGAGTATAGATTAAAACACTAGTTTATCACGATTATTGACAAAATTTAAAGGTTTCTTCACAAAAAGAAGCAATCATTATAAATGAGCAATGAATCAAAGAAGAAGAGAAACAAAACTTACTATTGTTACAGTCTGTCCAACGAAAGGAGACCTTCTGACAAGATGGGAAAATGACTCAAGCTCGGTCAATATTGCTGGTTCAAAAATTATCAATTTGATCTCAAATCGTAGGAAACAATTTGATGTACTATTAAGACCACATTTATAATTCTTGAACAAATATTGACCAAGCTGAAGTCATTTTCCCATCTTGCCAGAGGGTCTTCTTTACTTGGACAGACTATACATACGGTACTATCGTTCTATTTCTATATCTATTATACCACATCAAAGATATTATTGTCCTATATTAGGCCCATGATAGGCCTAGACCTAAACCTATATAATGCCTTTTATCACATATTCACATTTGATGACTTATATGTAGACTATACATCGATTATTTAAAATTGGGTTCATAATCACCGTTCAAACTGATAAGTTCTGCTAAACTTGGTCTGAATAGTTATGTTTGAATCGTCTTATCACAGTTTAATGAAAATGAAATTGTGAATTTATAGTCTAATAATAATTAAAAAAACTAAGCTGAATCTACGTTTAGTTGAAGTAGAATTTCCTAAATAATAATGTTGAACGATATGGAAGTGTATAATTATATAGCTAACGCCAAAAAGTTAGGCGGTTTCGTCTGCTCCTTGTGCGCTCCAATAGCTGATGTTGTCAATATTCAGTGTCATTCAGTTATGCGTAGATGATGGTTTCTATATCAAAGGAGATATAGATACTTTACATCAGCTGTTAGTAGGTTACATCACGTACAAGAAACAGATAAAGCCGCCTAATGTTTTAGCGTCAACTATAAACGACTCCAACAAAACTAGAGATCTCTCTTGATCTTTCATTCCTGACGAATTGACAAACAAAAATCTATCATTAAAGAAAAAACTGGTAGCCTACTCAATACATTGTATCCGTCTCTAGAGGAGAAAGTAGTTTGTTCAGTGGTTAACAGATAATGTAGGAAGACCACAAGTATAATACATAATAACCCTGAAGAGGTCATCTCTTCATCCAATTGTAAAACAATGAGAAATAACTTACCAAGGTCGAAGACTTCATTCAGATTATCCAATAGAACTTAGAAGCACCGAAAAGAAAAGATATTTACTGGAAGAAAACATCTTCCCTTCCTCATCTTATTTTTGGTGACAAACGCTTCTGAATGTAATCTCAACGAGTTATGTGTCAAGTGATAAATTATTAAATTTCTGTCTATTGAGAATAATTTATTCAATTTTTAACCTCAAGTTATCTTCCATAATTATTCACTTCTTGAACTATCTATTCATGTCTGTAGGAATGAGTTCAGTAGCTTCATGCTCATCGCCCAAAAAATCAGTAAAGATGAACTTGAGCCTGTGAAGTTGAAGCGGACTTGATGAGAGCATAGTAAAGAAATGTAAATTGAGTTGAATAAAGAACACTTCCGCATTAGTTTACGGTCTTTTACAATATACTTACCGGTATTCTCTTTTCCTGCTTTATACCTACTAGTGAAGTGAATATATTATATAGCGACCAAGAAGAAAACATAGAGGAAGCAAGAATAATAATATATTATTATTTTTTCAACAATCTGATACCTGCAATTGAACAGCATAATATATGTTTTCCTTTTTTTTATTTTCTTATATTTTAAATATGTTAAAAACCTTATAAACTTTTTTATTGGAATGAAGGAATCTTTCCTCAACCAATAGAATATAATAACATGATTGGTTGACTTGGCTATCTAATCACAGTTGAAAGCTGATTATCAATGTGATTTCCTAAGATCAGTTTATTAAACTTCCAAGGTATTTCAAATGCTTTTAGGATCAAATCGATAATTCTAAATCTTGTAGTGCGTCGAATGTTATGAAAATGTTCTGGAATCTGCGGAATGACCTGAGGAATCGAATAAAAATAGTTTCAAGCATGTCACTCGAGTAGTTTTTGAGTGATAAGTGTTTTAATGAAGAACCATACAATTTCTCATTCGTTTTTTGTGGTTTTTTGACAATAACCAAAGAATATGGAGAAATACTTTACTTTCACTGTAATAACTCGGAAACCACTGCAGCTATGGGCTTGAATCTAGTCTCAATCGATTCTTCTGATCATTTCCCATTTTTCAATACCTGACTAGTCAATCATAATGGCCTAATGTTGGGAAAAAATTAAGTTTGAGAAATATTAATCAACTTTCAATGATTTATTACTCTATAACGACGGTGCATTTTCGGGCAGTGGTCCATCAGATGTCCCTATCCTACTATTTCGTGAAGAATCTCGTACGATTTCTTGTTTCACGATATCTTGAAGTTTAATGGGCTTAACCAAGTGTGCGCGCGTGCAACTGCTTTATCAATAAATATGTGAGTCAGCTATAGGTATATAGAGTAGGTATGCGAGTCAGCTATATAGAACCGCTGTCATCGGTACTATCGATATCCATAGTCTCTTTGAGCATTTGATTCTTCATTTCGCTGCTAGATGGCAGTGGCTGTCTAATCGCAGTTGAAAGCTGATTATCACTGTAATTTCCTCACGATCAGTTTATTAAATTTCTAAGGTTTTTCAAATGCGTTTAGGGTCGGTGAAATATCAAAATATATGTAAATTGAGCCGAGGAATCGCATGGAAATAGTTTCAGAGTCGCAATTCCATTATTTTCCGCGTAATCGCAAAAATACCTCTGATTTTAAAGGGTTTTCTGGGTTATCTGGAAATGTTCCGCAGATTTCATCTTGAAACATGCTTCAAACGATTCCTCAGGCTATTTTACATTATACCAAGTTAATTTGAAACTTTCAACTTTTCCCATACCTCCAGGAAAAATTAAAATAACATGCCAAAATTACCAACTTTGAAAGACTGCATTTTGATAGGGGTTGATTTTTCGATATGAGTTTATCAGATGTTCTTGGATTTCCATGGATTTCTATCTGGATTTCCATGATACACACCCTCCAATCAAAAAATTTAGAGAAAAATGGATTCTTAATTTTTTTCCAACTTTTCATTTTTCAATAGGGAAATCCTTTCATCCTACATCTTTGGACATGTCCGCAATAGGTTATTCGTACAATTTCCTATGATGTTGGCATTTTTTAAAACCTTCTCAACTTCAGGCGGATTTTCGATTTTAGTTTTTCTTTATATCATACAATTTTATTTGTATCCTTCACCTTTCTGCTTTCTCTATACTTTCTGGAACAATAAAATTTATAATAATATCACATTTCCCATTATCAACACTTCTAAAATTTTGTTTCGTTTCAGTTTGAAGGGGAATGGTACGAGGTTGAAAGATCTTTCTACATTATGGAGGTTGCTCACGGCTGTATCAAGTTCAATTTCACACTAGATGGAAATTCACTTAGAATAGCAACTCGCTCATTAAATAGGGTGTAAGTAACTAAGTTATTTAATTAATTTTTTTTTTAATGAAAATTTATTTCTTGAATCTCATACTCGTCCATGGAGATTAATTTCTCCGCTTACTATAGTTGTTGTAACATTCCATTAAACCCACTCACAACAAGAACTATAGTTTGAACAAGCAAAGAAGACATTCTGGCAAGGAGGGAAAATGATTCCAACTTGATCAATATTGGTTAGAAAATTAAAAATTGGTCTGAAATTGTAGATCAGAATGTTTCCTAAAATTTGAGACCAAATCTATAATTTTTGAACTAATATCGACTGAGCTGGAGTGATTTTCCCATCTTGCTAGAATGTCTTCTTTGCTCAGAAAGACTTTGCAATGACTATAATATATGGCATGCTTGGGTGGTACATTCATAATTATATCAATAACAGAGCATATATCAACATGTTTGGAAATCAATAGTCTAGAGTGAGTCTATTCCAAAATTTGATGAAATAGCAAATTGTACCTAATGAAAATATTTTGTGGCTTGGTTTCCTATGGAGCTCCATTGAAGAACAAAAAATAAATTAAATAATCCAAATTTTCACAGAGAATAGTAATAAAACTCATTGGAATATTCAAAGACTTGACTCTAGTGATTATCATTGGATATTTCATGAAAATCCGAGAATTAATTTCCATTTAAAGGTGAGATTATTATTTTATTTCTAGGCCCACCTGTATAGTACAGACATAATCTATGTACTAAGAATAATTATTAGAGTGTGAATAAGAGATCTTAAAGAGGATTCTCTTGTATGAAGTGATTATAGTAGTAGTTTAGGTCAGAAGAAAGTTGCTCATTAGTCACCAAACTAGATAGCAGCCTATCGTTTAATAAAAAAATAAATAAAAAATTTCTAGGCAACTAAATATGAAACCGTATTAAGAATAATATTTCTCGTAGCCTAACTACTAGTAGGCAACACTTGTAAATTCACTTCCTTTTTTGCAATAAGGATAAAATCAATGAGATATGCTATTTCAAAGACTAGGGTGTTATAATTTTTAAGATATATTTTCCATTATGATACTTGGAGCGAAGCGTTCTTTATTTATAGATAGAAAAACTTATTTCAAAGTATGCTTCAAAGTATTTCCTTGGGATGGCACACCGGTCCTAAAAAACCTGGACTGCTATCATATTTATAATATTCCAACGTTTTCCTGGAACACGGCAGAATGTTGGAACAACAGGGAAAATTGATTAATTTTTCCCTTGTATTCTTCATTCTTGATCAATAGTTTGAGAATCTTACCTCTAAAAACAATTATTTTTGCTGGAGCTCCCAATTAGTCGGCCTCGAAAGAATACAGTAAATAGCTGCAGTATAGCTTTTTTTCTATATTCATTAATTTTTGTATATCAGGTTAAATTTCAGTCACGTACACTGTGAACTGATTCTGGATGGGTAAAAAAAAAGGTTTTTGGATGGGTGACCAGTATTAATTTATCAAAATAAATTATTGGCGAGGTGGAATCTTCTCATTTAAGGGTCTGTCCACTAAGAAAACCAAACGCATATTTTTTAAATCTTCTAAAATCAGTTAGAATTGAATTTTTTTATTTGTCAGTTATTTCGGATTATCTTTTTTTGGAGTAGAAACCTTTGGGTTTGTTTTGGACGATTACCTGTTTTTCTTTCCTCATCTTGTATATTTGTAACCTAATAAATAAATGAATTTTACTGTGCTTTTTTGGATTCATAAATTGTTATTGTATTGTACCCTCACTTCTTGTGAAGGAATAAATTATTTATTCACTGTATTTATTATTTTCAGAACTGGCAAAATGAGCACTAGCTACGGCAGAGCCAAGCCGCACTACTTGGCTCCCAGCATACTGAATTACCAAGTGGACAACTCGTTGCCTTCCTATTTGGCGCGGATGTTGCCTCAGAGTGGCAAATACATAATACTAGACACCGACTACGACAACTATGCAATTCTCTACTCCTGTTCTGACTTAGGATTCTTCCATGCAGGTGAATATACTGACTCTATTATTCATAGTTCGACGGTAAATTAATCTACTTCTAGTTGAAGTCTTGTGAATATAGCTTAACGAAAGACAAAAGATGTTGTCAAATCACTGATTTAATAAAAAATCTATAAACCGGTTTTGGTTGTTTCACCATTGATAATATCTATAATTTCTTAGTTTGAAGATTTAAATTAAGAAATTCTTAGTTTACCAAAGATTGATAATCATGCAACAACCGAAACCGGTATCTCGATTTTACAATAAATCAGTGGTTTAATAACATCTTGTCTTTCCATTTTATGTGGATAACTACCTCAATATCACCTCCACAACTAATCAAAAACTAATGAATATTTTTACAATGCGTTTAAGTTAAACAACAATAAACTCACATCACTTAAGGCTACAACTTAAATCTACATTATAATAATCAATTTCTGATGAAAATCAGGCTGAGGAATCGATTAAGCAATGTTCCACCTTCAAATAGTATCGTTGTTTTCTATTAAAATATATTTGAATAATACAAAAAACCAAGGTGTAATCAATTTTTGTTTTCTAATCAATAGGAAAAATTTACAACTTAATTATTGATAAAATTTCTATTCGACACTTTTTTCATCCAACTGTCTTTATACTTGGAAATATCTCAAAACTAGCTTAATCTCCTTTCGATTTTTTTATATTTTCTACACATTATACGTTATTGGAGCCCTGTATTGTCAAGGGAAATAGAGAATAAATTTCTACATTACCATGAACTTCTTTAGAATGTGTAGGCCTACAAGATCTAGGCTACACAGTTCAGTTGTAGGACGGTACTGCACTGGCGGCTCTTGCCCAAGAAACAGGTGAAGTGCTCGTATCTTTTACTGTACAGTACTTCACCTGATTCGTGGGCACGAGCCGTTAGTGCGGTACTGTATGAGATAGCTACTCAAGTTCCATTGTTAACAGAAAAGGTTTTGATCATTGATAATTATTCTTTAAGAAAACATTTCATGGGATTTCATATTCTTGTGCCTTAAAAGGATGTATTTTTCTTTTGTAATAAATGGAATTTTCCGATCTCACTATATATAAGTTGGGTTATGACTATTCGTAGAAGTGAAACTTATAATTAAATAATTTCTGTTTTTATTGCTTTATTCACAGATCTATTATGGGTACTTGGGCGGAAACAGGACTTGCCAGTTGATTCCAGAGTGCGAGTTTATGATAAACTATTTCAGCTCAATATCAACACAGACAGATTAGTGCTGAGTCCACAAAAAAAGTGTCCAGAATAAGACTTGAACTCCAGCAATCAATGTGAAAAATATATTTATTGAATTATGTTGGAAGGAAACATCTAATTAAAGTTATCTGGAACATTGAGGTGCTGAGCAAATTGTAAGGACTATATTATAAGTGAATCGAAAGCTAATAAGAGTGTTTTGGAAAAGCCTCAGGTAGCTTATTTCAAGAAAAATTAGAAAGCAGTTATACTCTTCTATTAGGTTATTTATTTTAAAGGTTTTCGTCTGATATGTTCAAGGACAACATTATAGCATTATACGTATTGTGTGGTTTTCAAAGCACAAGATGAAGCTCAATAATCTTTCAAATTTGAAACACGTATAATATCTAGATTCTAGATAATACGAGAGACCTGTTTTAAAATATTAATTTTCCCTAAAGATTTTCAATTATCGTGGCATTTTTGAAGCAATTTTTTTTCTTGTTAGGGAAATTATCCAGAATAGATGTTAAGTTTGTGTAAATCAAAAAATGCTTGATTCAGCCGGGTAGGGCATACGGTACTAGTTTTAGATCCTGAACTAAACAGTTCATATTATGTGAAAAGTATTCCATCAAAATGAGAATAATGTAAATATTTAAGTGCAGTACGAAGATATGATGAATTCATGATCACTAAGAAAGAATCTTAATTGGAATAATTGTTGAAAAAATATTGAACATGAATTCAAAATAGGTCTAAGTCATTCTCATTGGTTCTTATTGGAACATATTTATTTTTTCATTCAGTTCCATTGTTCACTCAATATTTTCAGGTATTTTCTATTCCTATGAATAAATTAGAATAAATAAAATATTAATTTCTTACTTTATAAGTATAGGAAGATAAAGAAGATTGAATAGTACAGTGAATATCATACTAGATAATAATCTACATCACGAAGAAAATAATCTTCAAAAGTTAATCTATGAATCTCCTTGAAATCTATCTGAATTGCACATTAGAGCAATTGAAGCAATGATTCATTTGACAATTTTATGAAGGATGCTCTTATGGACATTCTTTTCCAATCACAATTAATTTATTTTCACTGAATACCAAAAATAATTTTTTTCATTATTATACTTTATTTTGTATAAAAATGTGTAAGTTTAATTTAATTAATATAGGCCTAAGTGTATTAGTTTTAGGATAAGAGTATCAGTTCAAATAGAAAGTCAGGGTACATTTTTTTATCTGATTCAATTAATTTCAAAATTTTCGAAGATATTGAAGAATAGCTTAATTGAGGAAAAATGGAAGTAAATTTGAGAGACGATAAGGGATTTGAGAGACGTTTTTTGCCCTAACAATATATATGTTAATATCACTTTGTTATAAAATTCAAATAATAGCGTAAAAGGTATTCGTCAGACAAATACTGAATTTCCAATATTTTTGTCATGCTTTATTTTGTGAAAACATTGCAATAAAAACGTAAAAACTCCATTTCAATTTCATTCACCCACACTCCTGGATATTGCAAAAAGTACAATATCAGTACTCGTTCGATCAAGAACTTCAGTAATGGAATATTACTGAATAAATAATTACTAATATTACTAATACTGTTACAATATTGGTAGGCTACTCATAATCTTATCATTTACTTGGAATTTCTAAAATTAACATCCAGTTAATCAGGGAGTGTGATGCAACAATAAAGTTGAGTGGTAGAAAGGACTCCTAGTCCTAACTCCGCCTGATAGAAGATATTTTCATTTCATTTCAACAATTACTATTCCTCCAGAGACGGGAACAGTCGTTTGACTGACTGACTCTACTAACAACAAGCCAAAGGAGGGAAGAATTTATTTAGAAGCACACGTTCTTATCACGTCTCCTGGAGTGTGACATCATTATTCACTTATTTTGATAATAATATTTTATGTAGAATGTAGATTAGCTCCAATAGTCGATTAGAGTCTACCTGTCCCCTACCACATGTGTTCTGTCCTCCCTGAAAGAGAAGCACATGGTGCAAGGAAGCCAGAGTAAGCATTCTGCTACGAACTTGTGCTTCTGAAATAGAATTATAACAAAGGGCTAGCCTCCACAATTTTATAACAATGGGGGACCTCCACCATTTATCATAATGGAAAAAAGTCTTGATTTTGGCGCAACCACCATTTATAATGATTTTAGAAAGAATTGAGTTTGGCGGCTGCACTATTTTGTAATAATGTGAGAAACCTCCATTTGTGATAATAGAAATGTCTCTGCTATGTAATTACAATATGGGCGATAAATGGATAGAAAAAGGAAAAGTACCTATTTAAAGGTTTTACGAAAGGGGGCGTCCACCAGTTCCCAGACGGGAACACTGTAATTTATTTAAGTCAAAATAACGTAGCATGATGGTGGAGCAGGTAAAAAGTTGAATTTAGCAGATCTAAAGTTAAGTTGGAAAATTTGAAAACGTAAAACAAATTGTTACAATGTCAAGATTTTTTATTGACCAAGAATCTATTGAGTTTCGATATAATAGCACACATGAATCAAAATTTATTTATTTCTGTCTGAAAAGTTTTTTAATTTTATTTTATTTCAATTTTATTCAAAGCTTTGATTAAAAGTTATTTGAAGAAATGATAATTTTAATTTTATTTGAAAAGTAAATAATTGATCATATTTAATTATTTAAAACTGATTAAAATTCATTTAAAGAAATTGAATAAAATAGTATATTTCGTACCTAGGGCCGAAAATGTGCGTTTACCGGCTCGAAATCGGTTTTCAAGTCCGAGGCCGTAGGCCGAGGACTAGAAAAGATTGAGAGACGGAATATTACATTTTCGACCCGTGGTATCGAACTTTATTTTTCGGCACGCAACATCAATGCGAAGAGAACAAAATAAAAAATTTGTTAATCAGTTCCAAGAACAGCTAGACCAGTAACCTTATTATGCTATCTTGTTCGCCTATACTGAATTTTGAGTAGGTACCATCTGCTTGCTATTGAAACTTCGCGTCAATAGTTTATTGATTTACTGACTGAATATTACTTTATAACTATCAGTGTATTCGATTTTCTTAGTCCAGAAACGTTTAAGCCCAAGATAACTTTTGAACGATAATCCTAAATTGTACAATATCAATTCAAAGTTGTTGATTTTCGACAGATATTGGCTAACAGAGAAGGTTAGTGTAGTTGCATTATCACCCGTTAGATGGCGCTGGCTAACCTGCTAGATGAAGTAACACAGAGTCTGACAACAATAATATTGTTCAAACATGGATTTCACGTTCATCATTATTCAACAGTTAATCAATACCAACATTTTTAATCTTATCAAAGTTGAAGAATTAGTTATTGAAGCAGTTTTCCTTTATTATTCAACTACTGATTAATGTGAAAACTTTCAACGTTCAGTTCTCTTGACAAGGGATCTTACCAATCAAAATAACAGATGAGAGACTACCTTTACATCGAAATACAGATATGTCGACATTGACTCCCAAAACAGCTGATATTAAATGCAATCAAACCGGGATGCTACCTATTGATCGACTAACCCTTACATCGACAACGACCTTCAGTCAGCTGACATTCAAGGTTATTTTACCGCCCTAGGGCCGAAAAACGCATTTTCCCGGCGAGTTGCTGGCGACCTCGCCTGAAAACGATCGTTTTCGGCCTCTGTATGATGCATGTAAAACAGTTCATTTCATACCAGTGTGGCGAAAATACATTATTAATTTTGGGAAAATAAAATTGAATGAAGTATGATTGGAACGATACCCAAACCGCTGATGGTCAATCCTTGATGGTCGCCATGGCAGAATGGAAAGCCACACGGAAAAGTCCAGGTCCCAGAACTGTCTCAGGAGGAAGACGGCGAAAGAGTGTTTTCAAACGATTTTTATTTAGTAAAAAATATTGGAAGCTTTTCAGCTAGCTGGCTGGAGGGGAGTCTAAAAGCCTAGCCCCACTCCTCTCACAGCACAACGTATTTGGATAATTTTGTCAGCAAAGTTCTGAGAGCTTCCGTTCTCACGAAAGGTTTCAGAAGCTAACAATTTCCGTATTTAAATTTTAAAGGAAAAAATAAATAAAATGATTGATAAAAAATGCTCAAACTTTGGGAATCTGTCGAACTTTATGGTTCGTGGCAGAATAATATAACCAAGATGTATAGAATATTATTAAATTTACACTAATATTCTATACACCTGGTGATCCAACGACTTAGGATGCAAAACTCAATTATTAAAACCTTCAATTAATGCTTAGCCACTGATCATGAATATGTTTGAGCCTTGTATAGCCTTGAATATATATGTATAGCCTTGAATATGTTTGAGTGTCTCGAACAATTTTTTCCCAATAGTGTTGCTTTGTTTGGTTTTTGAATGCCCAACGTCAGTTCAGGATCCTTAAGGTACTTCCGTTGTTTCCAACATTCAACATTTTTCGCATAAAGAATAACTACCAAATTAGGCTTTTAGTCTGTGAAGTTCGACATTTCATTTTTTATGGTTGTTCTTTGTAGCAATCTGATGATTCTGTTTCTCCTAGGGTTTGATAGAGCGCAAATTCAATAATAATTATCTTTAGGTACCGTGTAGTCTATACTTTGAGATGAAAAATAATAATTCAGACAGAAATTCAATTTGTCTAGATTGAGAGAAGGAATAAGGATATTTCAGAAAATATTGTCAACACTCTCATGATACAGTGTAGTTCTATTTGAAGCATAGACCAGCAAAAGACTTGATCTAGGTACATGACATACATTATATCATCAATGATAACAGTGTTATTGATTTCATACCAATTATTATCGTATTAGAGGACCGAGTATTACGAATTATCATTAATTAATCGATAAAACTTTATAATATCTATTTTATGACGGCGATATCTATATCAACACTGTGAAAACGATTCTGTGATGTTTAACATTGAGATAGCCACGTAAGGTACATGGCCGAAATTAAATAGTCTGTAAGTTACAATATTTCAATTATGTTTTCGAATAAAATATAGACAAACTCTCTCATACATTAACTATGATAATGATCACGAATATTTTTCTTCTCGAATACAAAGCTTAAAATTTAATTTAACAATCTAGATATATAATAATATATAATTTTATTTGTTTGTTTGTTTTGTAAGAAAAATGTTCAAAATACACAAAATAGGCAACAGATTTACATTCATTCGCAACTAGACGCTTTTTTTCTGTATTATATTTTTAATTTTTTGGTCCTCCTATAATCTTTTCAGGCACCAACTCGCTCTCGCTAAAACAACACTCATTTTCCGTTAATTTTGTTTGAAATCACAGCTCACTCACACTAATGCAAAGTCCTTTTGAAATTGAGAAACGTGGTTACTACTAACTGACACCGAAGTTCAAAGAGATCCAACGGCACTTGGATCACAAATAGACGCAACAACAATAACACAGCTCGAATATATTATTTTGTGGATTGAAACACTTCTAGAAAGTGATGTGTCCAACGAGCTCACGATTGCTCAAAGTTCTTAAACAGACGTACACTGTGCATTATAATATTTTCGTCGATAAGTTATTTGCACATTATTTTGTGTTAAGTAGAAAACAAAATTAATCATATAAACATTACAATAATAGTTATTAAGCAGTATTAAAAAAATACAAAAATTATTTAAACTCAATGATTGATTAGGACAGAATAAATATATACACCAGACTAGATTATGAACAAACAAGGAAAACAATATTAAACAAGCTTCTCCTGATATTTCAACTGATGAAAATTCATGCCCATTATATTTGATTCACAGATGAACTAATTCGCACATATTAAGCTCGTAAAAAATGTGAGAGAAAAAGGGATAGGGATAAAAAGTTATAATAATTAGCCTACTTATTTAGTCCTAGAAAATTGTCCTTCACTGAGGTAAGCTGGTTGGAAACTTGTGAAAAATATTTCAAATCGTCTTTATTAGTTTACAATACCATGTGCACCGGTACCTTATATTGATACAAGTTATGGCAGTTAGGCTAGCAATTGGCAGTATTTTCAAGTTTTCTTTTTGTACGGAAAGTATACAATTTCAAATGATAATAAGAGTTCAACAGCAGCCCAAAAGGAATCCAATAGAGTTCAACCGCTGTGGAATAATGACGTTATCTGACGAAGCTCAATAGGAATTTCGTTGCTTTGGCTCTCTGCTGAATAGCATCATTCTACGGCGGTTGAAATTGATTGGCTTTTGTGCAATCGGCGTTGAAACTTGAAGTAACTTACCAGTAATAACTGATAAATTTTATTAAATAATAATTCCAAAATTAATTGATTTTGTTAATAATTAATTGAAGTACTATTGTATACAGATATGCAGTAGGGTCAGAGAAAATGTACAGTGTATACATTGTTAGTGTGATTAACAGTGCACCCAATCAGAATGCAATATTCAAAGATGTGACTATGAAATATATGTTGTATTTTTTATTAATGCATAAAAATTCCATTGGTATCGGCTGAATGCAATCAAACTCTCTCACTTACACTCAGTTGTGGGCTACATATCTCTCACTATTCACAGAAAAATTTATAAAATTATAGCCATAATGCCCATAATCCTGTTTCGTTGAACGAAACTAAATGTTATTGTATATTATAGATTCAAATGTGACGTAATAAAGTCTCTAGGAATATGTTGAATTTGAATCTAGCTTTTACGAAATATAGTGTAGGTAGTTGACATTGAAATCATGATTTTTGTTACTTCCGGGTGGATTAATCAAATGTTGATAACCAAAGGATAACATTTTTTAAACTTTTGTGGCTTTTTTATA
This sequence comes from Sogatella furcifera, assembly GCA_017141385.1. Classification (NCBI taxonomy): domain Eukaryota; kingdom Metazoa; phylum Arthropoda; class Insecta; order Hemiptera; family Delphacidae; genus Sogatella; species Sogatella furcifera. The sequence goes on from CM029555.1 coordinate 16,737,839, forward strand.
CAACTTTGCCTTTCAATATTGCACAGATTTTAGTTATGTTGGATTATTGAAATCACTCTAAGCTTATATTATCAAAAAACAAGAACAATTTTTTCACAAAGCTAGATAGGTAGTCGGGACCGACGGCTTATCGTCTCCTCCGAAAGACGGGTTTGCCATATTTATGTGATTGTATTATGTATTTAACTAATACTAAACTTTGATGAAACATTTTCTAATCATTCCATTGAGATAAATGTGTTCCTATTCCATTTGTGAATCAAATTAGGTTTGAATCATGAATGATTTATTTTCTCATCATTCAATTTTGCTATAATGGACACAAATTCCAAGAAATAAATTGAATTGGAAATCAAATGTACAGCAATCAACATTCAAATAGGTAGGTACCCTGAATAAAAACTCAATGTTAATTTGAAATCCAAGTTTGTTTAAGTACGATCAATTGTCAAGTATTCATTAATTCTCGAAACGTACAGTAATATTTCCAAAGTTTATGTGAGAAATTCTCAAAATGGAACCACCTAGTATTTGAGTCGAAATTATGTCGATAACTGTCATTAAAATTGCAATGGCATTTGTTATTATTATGGGTGATAGATACATCAATACAATTTTCGCTTCCTTTTCTATAAAAATATATCACTTACCAAATTTGGAACACTTTAGTGACATCAACAGCCTATAGATAACTACACTTTATTAAAAACCCAAGAGCAATAAGTTGAGATTTCAGAAAATGTATCTTCCTATTTTCTTCTCATTTCTTTGATAGAAATCCTCTTCCAGCATGATTTGAGCGATGCTGGAAATGAACAACCGTTGCAGTAGATGTAATCATGATTTACTCGAAAAGAGATTATACAAGAGAAAAGTTTCGTGTGATTTTTAATCCAGATGCATATAGCAATTCAAGACTAAAAAAATTCACTCCAGACAGTGAAGTCTCCATTAATTCATGACTCTTTTAATCATTCCTATTATCTCAAAATAATTGATTGATAACATTAAATAATCAAATACCCTTTCAAACTTTAAAAGTATTATTTAGTTTATAAAGGGTATTTGATTCATTTAATTTCATCTATCTATTATTCTAAATAGCCCTATAAGTTTAAAGTTTAATTTCTATTATCTCAAATATGCACGATTCTTATCAGTGCTTTCAAGAATGATAATTTTTCTAGAATTATGAGGCTGAGTTATTTTCCCTTGTCAGTTCTCATTCGATTTCTAAGTTCTAGAGCAAAAACCTCACAATTATTGCAATTGGGTTTTCAATAGAGTAATCACTGATAATAACAGATAGAACCAATAAATCAATTTCTACAATATTATTCTGGTTAGTATTGGAGTGAATGACAAAGTAGAAATAGACTTCTCTCTATTCAAAAATTACGGTATCATAGCGATCATTAATCCATCGAAAAATATTTACTGAGAAAAATATCAATTGGAGAAGAAGAGAAATTCAACTGTTACAGATTTGTTTGATCTTCAATATTTCTACGTTTTTGAACGTTTTACTATAAGAAAAACTAGGAAACATTGATGAAGGATTACTCAAAACCACTTCAAGGCATTGACAAAAATTCAGAAATCATAAGATGAAAGTTTCAAGTTTAAAGTTTTTGTTTTTTCGGAGTTCTACTATCTTATGATTGCAGGTTAAAGGCATGCATGGTGTTTTGTTGTTTAAAATAATTTTTAACAATACTAACCATTATAATAAATTTAATTATGGAATCATGATTTGATGAAGTTTAAAAAAGGCAATAATGAAAATGTTATGATAAACAGGTTTATTACAAACTTAAAAAATGTCAATATTGTCTACAGAAATAGTAACTTAATAATAAATTAACGTACCACAATTATATAATTATTATTTACATAAGGCAAATATGCGTCATATTCTTACAGATGAAAACATTGTAAAAATACTATATAAATTATCATTTTCACGAGTAGATCTATCACAGCAACAATATAATTCACATTTTTTCATTTTATTTTCCGATTACGCGTTATGATATTTTTCTGTTCACACACACATTTTATTCTAGAGACTTATTGATTTACCACTTTGAGAAATTTGAAATTTTGGTTATTTACAATGCATTTAGGGCACATTAGTTAAACTACGAGTATATTAAATACATAATTGTGATGAATAATAAAGTTAATGATTTTTAAGCAGAAATAAACTTGTTAAAATTTTTAATTCTAGTAGCCTACTATTATTAAACTTGTGATAAGATTATCATTAAGCACATTCAAGAACATAAAAACCTTCAAACATTACAATATTGTACTTAGTTGATGCATAATCACTTTCTTATGAAATATGAAAGTCTAAATGCCCTTCAAATTTATATAATTTATAAGTGGACGTTTAATGAAATTCAACTCACTGCCTGTAGAATTTTCGATGATAATATTATATGGCTTTTGTTTATTAAGATAGAATAAATAAATAAAAACTTTAAAAACTGGATAGAGATTTCCACCGTGGTTTGTGTGATGTGATCACGATTTCTTTCCAGAGAGGATTAAAAACAAGCCTTTCCTGTTATCAATTTTTGAAAATTCTAAATTCAATTGATTCAAGTTAAAAGCTATTATAAATTCTTGAATAATGGTGTGTGATTACAGGAATTTATCCCTACATAATACAATCAGCATGATCAAAATATCTATTGATAATAACAAAGTACAAAAATCAGTCTACAACTATCAAATTAAAATAATTAAGACAATTATTAAACTACAGAGGAAGTGGTAAGAGATCATGGAAAGTCATAATAAACTAGAACTATAATATCACTATAATGTTTCATGAAAATGAATTTGATGAATAATATCATTTTGCTCAAAGAACTCAATTATCACTCCTCTTTTACAGTTACCCTATTCGAATTTTATGTTTCATCTGTTCATTGAGTGCATTTATTCAGTAGACTTGGAAGACTTCCAAGCATATTAATGTACTAATAGGAATAAAAGAAAACAGATTTTGTCATGGTGTTTTAAACCGTTTTGCAATTTTAAAAGACAAAACCTGTCTTATCAGCTAGACTGATGATCGATTACTGATGTAAACATACTGATTATATTCAAATTCAAATTTTATCTATTTCAATATAAAACATATAATTAGCAAAACAAATCATTACAATCAATCATTGATAAGACCCGCATGGGCATGAGAGCCGGGAATGAGTTCATCCATTGAAATTGTACATGAAGAATCAAAATTGCAGTTACATGGAATCAATCAATCAGTCTACCCAATGATAAGGCAGGTTTTGCCTTAAAACCAAGATATTATTGTTGAAAGTTCCCAAAAGCCAATGGTATTGACAACATCTATGTATTTTTCTTTCCATTATGGAGAAATACCACAATATATAATCACATAGAATTGATTTCTTAATACAGTATAATTTCCTTGAACACAATTTAAAAATTAAATAAAATTGGGACACTATGAACCATTTCTACTTTGGATTATTAAAAAAACGCTATCTATATTAAACTCAATCATGATTATTTCAAGATTGAAGCTGCTGGTGTTTTCAATTCATTAAGGAACGGGGGAAAACATAAATAATTTTTTTAAATTAAGTACATAAGCTTCTCTGGAAGAACTTCCAGAAAAATATCAGACATTAGATGATTGGAATTAATCGAATCAGAATAACCTACAACTATATGCATTCAATGTTGAGATCTAGAGGTGATTAATTGTGATCAATTAATTAAGTAATGAGTTTAATTAAGTTGAAGTATGAATTGAAATTAAATTATTGAGAGATCACAGTAAGTTGTGATCTCAGTTTTTATTTTGGTTTATAGCTTAATAATGTTGTGAATTGAACGAAAAATTCAAATATGAAGCTCTATTCGATGAAGAAAACAAATAATCGGCAACTATCGATCAATTAATTGATGAATTCAACAAATATGTACCATAAAAATTGAATAAATAGTTGTTGAGGAGTAATGGTTCTGTTTTAGAGCTTCATGTTCAAGGTATTTCAATCTTGAGAGAAAAATATCACTATTTAAGAGAAAATTAAGAAAAAGTAAATTAAACAAATGCTTGAATTTTGGAAGTAATCTATTAAAAAATGACAATTAACATGAATTTATGATCAATTCCATTCTAGATAATGGATGTCCATATACTCATCATTGGATGATCACATTGATAACACAAAATTTGTCTGAGATAATTTAAAATAATAATTTTTTCTTTTTAATAACTTGAGGCTAGATCATATTGAAAGTTAAGTGTAAGTTATACATTAAGCCTCAGGTGAATAAATTTGAGGTTTTTATAAATTGAACCAATCATTACGATTGTGAAAATTCAAAGTCACCAAATACGGTATCAAGAAAAATCATCAGTGACCCTCAAGATAAAGAAAGATAATATTAATCAAATGTTGAATGCATATTTCAGTAAGACAAAAAAGGAGAATTCAATTCGAAGAAACTTTAGGATAGTAGGCTACGGTAGCTTACCCCCTAATAATGAGTAAACCCTCAATAATAATATATTGTTCGATTCAACCTGGGGATCATCTAACAAGAAAGGACCAACAATTCATTTGAATATTGTGGAATTGAAATTCAACAAAAGTCCTTTCCATGGAAATATCATAAAGTTCATCCCAATTGAGCTTGAATAAATTACTTTGGAGGTAATTCTTTCCAATAAGTTCAGGTGAAAAACTCATGAAACATCTTTGAAATCATTTAGTAAAGATTGAGTGATTTTGTGTCTACAGATTGAGCATTGAGTCAAGAATGAAACTTCAATAATAATATACTGTAAATGTATTTGTTTGAGTATTTGAATCATATCCTTAGTTCGAGTCACTGGAAACTATATAACTAATAATTTCAGATCGTTTCATTCTTGAATTGAGCAAAATTATTTTTTAAATAAATCATATTTCACAACAAACAAAGAAAACCGAACGGGTTTCTCTATTTTCAACAAATACACTTCTCTTCATCATATCACAATAATTCTCTCTCATTCTCAACAATACTAACAACAATTCAAGGATAATAATAAGAGATACAACAATAATTTATCAATTTTAAACTTAAATTAGTAGAACTTTAGTCACATTGTTATTATTAGAACTATTATTAATATGCATAACGATCATCATAATACCTCTCAATATTTTAAAACATTTTATCAATTATTAAAATATACAAGCCATGCAATAATGATGATCTCATATAGTAATATTTTTTTGAAGACGTTAATGGTAGTGTATATCCTGGTTGATACTGACAACATGAGCCCTAAAAGGAATGTGCTCTAAAATCAACAAACAATAATGATGCTTCGATGATGAGCTGTTCCAACAGTATCAACTTTTTAGAATTAGAATATTCAATTTCATTAGAACTGAACGGAACTGATTCTAAAGCAAAATTTGATTAATTGGTGCAATTCAACATCAGTGGAGCTTGCCTTTTCAACGCATGGAAATGGAAATTGAAAGAAACTCAAAATCATCACCAATGACTGGCGGTTGAACCATATCTCCTTCAAGATCAAGTTGTCAGTGTCATCCAGTTTGTGTCGAGTTTTCAGAACATTCCAACCTAACCTAACTCATCAATTTCATCGCGAACTGTGTTTATTCTCATACTGAGATAATAACAAACAAATTGTTGCTCAGCAATCTCGTTAAGTTGATATTTAGACAGAGATTATTGTGCAAGGTATAGATTGTCCATTTGATAAGTTAGTTAGCTTAGGTTAGGTCACCCCATGCGCGCGTTTGAGGTTGGATGAAACAGTTTCTTGAATAAAATCGAAGAGAATAAGATGGCAGGTTCAGGTCGATATTTCTTTCTTCTTCCGTTTTTGTTTGTATACAGCCTAGTCTTTTTCTAAACGATTTTTTCAAGATGGCGGATCAACACTTACATTGATGTTTGAACAGCCTAGTCTTCTTCTAAACGATTTCTTCAAGATGGCGATGCGACACTTCCGTTGATGTTTAAACAACCTAGTCTTCTTGTGAACGATTATTTCGTTGTAATCGTTCAAAGAATGTGGGTTTCGAAGCTGGTTCCATTTTGATTTAGGAGGTGAGGTCGGGACAAACAGGCGATGACGAGCTTTCGCCATCGTCCTCCTCCTGCTAGTTGTCCCAACCATTCTCTTTTATCATGTGCGCCAGCTCGATGATGTATTTGCCCTCCTTGTACTTCTGGCTCGACTCGAACGCGTGCTCCTGCAAAACAAGTGACAGTCAGTTCGTTTCACAATATATGGACTTCATTCAAACTCATAAGAAAAAAAAACACTTTTCAAGAACAAAATTTCACTTACATTTGTGGTGCCGTAACGCAAGTTTTGGCCTGTTGTATGGTCATCTTCAGACTGAAAACAATAAACTCTTAGTTCACTCTTGTAATCAAGGTAATACCTTGTAGCCCTACCAAGAGTTCACTGTTCAATATAAAGATGACCATACAACAAACCGAAACTCAAGTTATACTACAAATATGTAATATCAAGATGTTCTGAAAGTTGTCTACTCACAAAAATTGGTCTATGAATTTGGCAAATTGATTTCAGGATGAGAATTCAAATTTAAAATTGAAGATAACTTTATAAAACTATAGAGACTGTATAGTACTGATTATACAGTCTCTATAATAAAAACTAACTTATAATCCATGAGGGGGATAGTGATTATTCCAACTAGCCTGTTTATGTATTACGTATATACTGCTCGCTTCGCTTGCCTTCTCCGCCTAGCCAGGGGGCTCCGCCCCCTGGACCCCCGACAGTATCAGCAGTGTCAGTGAGTTAAACAGGCTCGCTTCGCTCGCCTGCATAACCTCTGTCAGTGTCAGCGGAGACAAACAGGCTCGCTTCGCTCGCCTGCAAATTCCGTTCAGAAGGGATTCAAAACTTATTGAACACAGCATTTCTAGACCTAATCTGGACCTGTTCATCAAATTTCGACATTTTCTACCAATTTATTCTCGAAAAATCCAAGAAAAACTCTGAACATTCCGAAAAATAGTAAATCGCTAATATTGAGCGTAACTGTATCGGACATAGTTTGAGAGTTAGTTTCAATATCTTCCAAATTAGTTTATCTATAATCTCGCTGAACCATTGAGTTTACAGTAAGGATTGGTGGAATCAAGGCGGAAGATATGCAACTCGCAATACATCTACAATTTTGAAAAACCTGATTACTGGCGTAATCTTGAACGGAATTCAAAAATATCTTAACACAACATTTCTGGACCTTATCTGAACCTTCCTACCAATTGTAATGTAAACATTCATCATCATCCATCATCATTCATTCACTATGTAGCCTAAACATCATCATCCACTTATCACCTTTGCTTAAAATACTTTATATAAGTAGCAATTGTAACAACAAATAATAAACAAATAATAATTATAAAAATTTTCTACCGATTGTTTCTCGAAAAAATTGAGAAAACGCCGAAAAACTATAGAAAAAATTAAATATTTGGCGCATCCTTGAAAAGTTCCTAAAATCCGTTCTTAGCGCGCGTCTGAACGTCCAACTGAACATGCCTGCCAAATTTGAACGCATTCGGTTCAGTGGATTTTTAGTTCTGGTGATGAATGAATGAATGAATGAATGAATGAATCAGTCAGTCAGTGCCATTTCGCTTTTATAGATATAGATGATACAACCTGGGATATATGCATGCTATGTGATTAAATAAGATGGAAGTAAAGCTCATATATGATTCTTTTCGTAAGAGATACCAATGCATTTCATTCCTAAAGAGGACGAGCTAAAGAGGCTGAGGCTGATGAAGCTCATCCTCTTCAAGAGTGCAATGCATTCCTTTACTACGTTGAAAAGTGAGTACGTAATTTGAAAAATTGACAGTGAAAAACAAGTCTTCTCTTATCATAAAAAAATATCAATTAAATTAATTTTAATATATGATTATTTTACTTCGAGTTTGTAGGCTAAAGAAATTTCTCAACACTAAAAGATAGAGACAGAGGCCTGTGTGGTTCTCAGTCCACCTAAGTTAAATCATTTCCCTCAAATTGATCTGATAAAAGCATTAGGTTCATATCACCCTCGCAGAAATCAAATTCAATCGAAACTTGTCCGGCTTATCATTCAACTTCTAAGAATAATATTTGCGCATAGGTGGAAAGCATATGTTTTGCCGAAATATGACAATAGGTATAACAAAAACAAACGTTTTAGAGGTAGAATTAATCATACATTTTCAACTAGATAGATTTATTCCTGAAAACGAACTATTTTCAAGTGATAACAGTACACTTAACTCATTTCATTATTTGGAGTGAGACAATAATATAGAAATAGTGAAGATCCTTACATATTTCCAACCCAGTGTGGTTTTACAGCACTCGCAATAAATATCAGCGACTGCATGTAGACCCGTTAGTAGTACTCTTTCTTCTGCCGGGCCACAACCCACGTTCACTCTAGAAAAAAGAATCGAAAAAAATTAGTAGAAATTCTCAGATACGTCATGAATAAAGCAAGTAATGGAAAAAACGGTCAATTAAATTCATTAACAGAGTTTAATAAGGAACAAAGCTGTTTAGCTGTATACAAAGTATCTAGGAGCATCAAGTATCAAGGAGTAGCCTATATCTATTTAGTTACTCCTTGTACGCTGAAGATACGTTGCCCATCTCCCTGAAAAGATATTATACAGTGAATGATTCAAACATTTATTCCTTTTAAATTTGGATGAATTTTCTAACTTTTTATGAATTAGAGTAGAGTGATAAACCATGTTTAATGACTAAGAATGATGCATCATTCAAAGTGCAGAAGTAGCCTGCAATTAAATCCTTATCATGGAGGTTCCGAATCGTAGACCATAAACTCATCATAGTTAAAATTTAAGGAATCAATAATTAGATGTTATTTGATCTTCGTAATGATGTAATGGTATTTGAGTTATAAAAATGATATTGATTAATAAAGTGAGTAATGAAGTAAAAGTGTTATAAAGTAATAAAGTGTTAGTAATAATTGTGAGTAGGCCAATAGTTTTCAAAATATTAAAGAATATATTGGTTTTTCTGCAGCAGGAAAGTATCCTTGTTCGTACGGTATATTAAAAAAAAGAAATTTTGCTGCTAAATTATATCAAAGAAAAATTTAAATTACATACACAAAGATAATAGATTATAGAACTCATTGAATTCATCAAATTTCAGTAAGTGCTGTTCACTTGACAGAAGAGTTGCAAAGAATTTTATCACTATAATATAATTCATACAAGATAAGACCTGTGTGTATTGAAAAACAAAAACATAGAAGCATTTTCTTGGTAATGGAAAAATGCAATTTCACTGCTGATAACTGTTATTATAATGCATTATTTTATTTTAATGCAACATTCTTCTTCAACAGCTTGTTCAGATCTTATTAATATCTTATTATTTATTATTGTATTATATCTTAGATCTCATTATGTAATAATCGGAATATATAATGGCGAAGAGCGATGAGAATTAATACATATAGGCTATATATTTTCCTCATTAGGTTTTTATTACAGTTTATAGATTTACAAGACACTATATTCGGGAATAATGAAGAGTTTAAAATTTTTTATTCAAACAAAATAATTATCATGGAAGTCATCATTTAAAAAACAGGGTTGGAGAGACAAAATTTGATTATTATCTTTTTTTTCAATTGGAGTGTATTCAAATGATGATTTTCCATGAAATTCGTAAGCCCATAAAGCACAGTGAATGATTCCAATAGAAAGTTCTTAAAAAAAATTGGCTTCTCTTGATGAAGCACTACATAAGTTAATGGAAACTTTGAAAGGCTTCCAATGCTGATATGTAGGAGAATTGCGGAATAATTCACAAGTGATTCTTTTAGAGTGGTACAGCTCCGTTTCTGAAATGATATCAAAATCAAAGTGCTTCGAATTGACAGCATATTTTTAATTTGAGTTTCAAAGTTCTACAACATAATTTTCCTTTACGTTTTTCTCATTGATAGATTTTATTATTTAAATTTCTATTAAAGATTAAGTTGTAATAATGCATTGAGTTGGAGAAACTTTCATGAAAAGTTCCAACTTAGACTTATTTTACTAATGAAACTTCAGGAAGACACAATGGAATGCCAATCATAATTATTAGTTGATTAGTTTCTGGTTCTATTACGTGGATGATAAGTTACTAGAACTTCAAAAAATCGTTCTTTTAATTGACATCCATCGAAATTTATTATTTTCCACAAAACTCTAAAATAGAAATAATAACAACAATTCCAAATCAATAATTATTCCAATTTATTATCAAGTTTAATGTTTTGTATTTTTTTATTTGATAAGCTATTCAATGATGCAAAATTTCATCATGAAATGAAATTTTCATCATGAAAACGCAGCAAAAGGTCTGACCCTATTTTGATTGATATTTCCCTAGGAGTTTCACATTTACAATTAATTACAAATTCCAATATTGACGACGATTAGTAAAGCACTCGCTAATCTTAAATGTGGATGAAAAGAAATTCTAAATACTTCTTCTCCAATACTTTGAAAATGGAAAATAAAATAAAAATGATGTGAAAACTCACACAGAGTTGAAAAGATATGCTCGTCCTTGACTTCCTTGGAAAGACTGAAACAAGAGAATAAATTTTGTGAGCCTATTAAATAGAAAATTGCATTATACAAAACAGAAATGAATCTATCAATTTGAGAATTATCAATTAATATTGTTCAATTTTAAATAAGAAACATATTACAGTACAAATGAGGATCTGGATAGTCATCCATAATTTTATCGACTTCTCTGTTGATTCATCAAGGCTGAATAGCATTATAGGGTTTTACTGTAAGTAATTTAATAGAATTTTCATTAATCTTTACTTGTACCGTACTCTATTGAATCAGTTTATTCTACAACTACATTCATAATGTAGGCTACTCAAAGTAATTAGAAAAACAATTTTCCAGGCAAAATACTCAGTACTAATAAACAGATTATATTCATTTTTTGACTGGTTGTGAAGGTGTTGACAACATTTTGTCATTTAATTTAATGATTATATTCATTGTATAAAATCTATCTATAGGTATTCTAGTATTTAGATACTTCTACGTATTCGTGGTTATTTAGACTTATTTCGTTAATTAATCCATTTACGGATGAATATTTGTATTCTGTGGCAACCAATAGTAGGCTAATAATAAATATCCATGCGACACTTAGCATCAATACACTTGATTCAAAATCAATGATATACAGCTAAAGCAATCTCATACCATTGATTTTTATTGAATAATTTCGCTAATTAACCCATTCACAACTGTTTATTCGTCCATTGTGGTAAATAATACTAAAAGTATCTTTTTCGAGGTAAACAAACAGTAAGTCTACTTTCAAGTATCCAAGAAGCAATTAGCTCAAATACACTACGGGAGTAATAAATCAGTAGGAAGTTATTATCCCTAGGAAAAAATCGGGTCACAAAGAGTGCCAAACTTCTTACAGTCCTACTGGTGCAGAGGGTGGTAATGGGTTAATGGGAGGGGGTGGGGGTTGATTAAGGATGAGATATTTTTGTAGAAGCAGCGCACACATGGTGTTAAGAGGGTGGGGGTGGATGAGAGGATAGGAGGGGAGCTTTGTTTTGGTATGACGTCACGAGGTCACGTGACTATTGACCGCCAAACTTGCTGCCTCAGCACCCCCTATTGCCCTCCAATCTATTAATCGACTGTTCTACTGTCAGTGGACCCGGGCCCTCGATCATCTGGTCGCCTGGTTTTACTGACACAGTGCTGCGCGCAAAACAAACACATCGCAATACAAAATTATTCTAGCTGAAAAAATCTTGAATAATTCCAAGATTTGATAAAAAGGGTCTCCCATAATACCATCCTTGCTATACTTACTGCAGTTAATATTCATTATTAATTTGCTCTTTAAAAATTATTTACATACTGTACTCTATTTATAACTCCACTATGGATGTGGCTGGGACAGATTTATCTCGCCTTCGAATGATGATTCCAAATAAATAACAAAAGATTTCTACTAATTCTGTTGGAATGAAAAAAAAGTTGGAGCGAGTTGGAGTTGGAGAATAACTTGAAGGAGAGTGTTGGAATCAAGGACGATTTCAATAATGGGGCTGTTATAGCGAATGATAAGTTGAGAAAGTTGATTCAAGAATTTAAGGTTCATGATCCATTCATAGAGATTCTGATGAGTCCTATTCTCAGTTAAGAATATACATCTATTTTTTAAAAAGGGATTTTCAGCTTCCCATAAACTACAATTAGTTGGTTTGAGAAATGAATGAGAAATTTATTTTCATGACGAATTACAAATAAAACACTTCAATGTCTTAATCTTGATAAATAAGAGTGAACAGAATTCTGGTTTACATCATTTACCCTTGTCCAAGACAAAGATCTTGTAAACTGAAGATACATTTAACTTTTTCAATTTTTTCATTTCACTCATTTCATTTTTTTAGGATTTTTCACCCCCGGTTCCCCATGATACTTATCTTTCTTCAAGAAATATATTTACATTTAGGTCCTCCGCCCTGGACAATATTATTAAGATAAAAAGCTAATTGATTTGGAATATAAAACTGGAAGGCATAAAAGGAGGAGAATCTATTATTATAACGAGAACTCAGTTCTCAAAATCCCAAACAATATCAGATCCCATTATTTCGTTTATTGTGTCTTGTGCAAGTTGGTATGTCTAAACAAAACAACAAAGAAAAATCCAAAAGTGGATCAAAACTAAAATTAAAAGGAAGAGGAAATGTTATGAACTTATAAAAAATACGATGATCACATAAAGCTGTTGACAAGCGAAACCCCACCAACATTTTCAACGAATCTACATGTTTTCAAAATTCTTCGCATAGTAGATAACTATTTTGGACCAGTTGAACGTTGAGAATAGAGTTTTACGACTTGGCAGTACTAATAGGAATATTTATAGCCTGATGGCCAAGATCGACACAGGGAAAAAACCGGGAACTGAGATTCGTAGGAAGCAAAAATCCGTAAAATAACACACATTAATAACTTTTTATGACTGGAAGAGAAGGATGAATGAACATAAATAAATTCTGATTAGGAATGTATTAGCTAATGATTGTTTCAACTGCATTGGATTTCAGTTGATAAGAGGGAAATAAAACTGGTGCGATCAAGTTAAGAAATTTGTCGGGTGAATTAAACACCCTTAATCGCATACAAGTTATAAGTGTACACAGAGATCTCATGTGAGCTTGGGACATCTTATGAAAGCTTTCAAATTCACAAACTATATCCTGTTGATGTTATTCAGAGATTTTGCGTAAATAAAAGAATCTAGATATTACATAAAGAATCCAATAGAAAACTCTATAAAAATGCATGTTTAGATCGTAGAATAGAAATAGCTCAGGATAAGGCGGGTATTACACGATAATAGTTCTATGACATATTTCTATTATCAAACATCTGTGATGATGAAATATTACCGTGCAATGAACCAAATATTATAAATGATCATATTCTATGTCATATGTTCTCCTAAAGAGAACATATTATAATATCTTTGATAATAGATATATGACATAGAACTATTATTGTGTAATAGCGGCCTAAGAAAATACAAGGATACTGATCATATACAATCGACGGAGACACGGGGTCCTATTTCGATTGTTCTCGTCTCTACCAGTTTTCACAATATCTAACCAACGAAATATCAAAACTTTTGAAATGTTGAATACAATATTATTTTTCATTAATCGAAAATTTCCTATGGACTTTGAACATTGGAGGTTTATTATTCGAAAATAATCAACGAATATGAACCAAAAAATAGGTGCAGTCTGGTCGAACAAAGAAGACATTCTGGCAAGAGTGGTAATAACCTAAACAGAGTGGTGTCGTAGTGTTTGGGACGAGTAAAGTTTCAGCCAATTTGGTTAGGTAGTTTGGGACCGTATACCTGAAAGAGTAGTGATTCCTCCAAATGATAAATAACAAAGAAAAGAATATCTGCATTGACTTGACATAATAGAAACGTTCAAGAACAAAATTATAGAACTTCCAGCATTGACTATACATATCGATAACAATGACTTAGATTACAAATCACTCAACTATCATTCAGCACACTACAAAATAGTAGGCCTAAACTGAATGGGAATCAGCTCAGGCTCAGTGCCTAAGTTCTATTCTCTCCGAAGGGAAGTCAAAGGTAGATTTATCATCCTCAATTATTACAATTATTGGATTGATTTGACTATTGCTTGCCTGCAAATTCCATTCAAACTTATTTGCTTTATCATCAAATCACACAGTAGGGTTTAATCATCTCCACTTCTTATTTTTTTTCAGGGCTATTGTATTTATCAAAATGTTCAATTAATGACAATTACCCTTTTCAAAATAATAATGTTTCGGCGTTCTTGAGCCATTTGCAAAATTAAAAAAATTTAAAAAGGGTACTTTGATTTTCATTAATTGAAGATTCATCTTTTTCCCTCTTTTGTAGTGAATAATTGCAGGTTGCACGCTCAGTGAAACGTTTACAACTGACCACAATAAATAATATGTTAGATGACTCCTGATACATTGCAATGGCTATTTCATAGAGATATACAGGTTTCTAGAAACTGGGAATACCCAGTTGATTAGTCAATAATAAAAGCGTCTCTGAAGAAAGGAAGACAACTCCGATCTTTTGATGTTGTTATTATGGAACCTTTTGAGACTCATTGTCTCATTCATTCATAGTTTCTATTCTTAGTTAGACATTTATTTATTTTGAGCTCATCCAACTTCTGCCTATATCTGAGCTTTCTCTGACAAAGAAGGGTGTCTGAAGTCAGGTAAAAATCGGTTGAAACACTACTCGTTTGTAATGCTCACAGGAGCGTGAACACTTATTGGCTGAAAGACTACTCATTTGGGTCTTGGCGGAATCACTACTCGTCCGAATCACTACATAATCGACCAGACCAGAGTATACAAGAGAATACCACACTATTTTGCTATTCTATTTCTAAACTACAATGATGGGTCCTTTGAGGCTTCGTTGCATAAGTTTGATGGGACTTATAAGGTTTTTAAATTGTGGAGATTTGGTTTAATGAGCTATCTAACTTCTGGGAGTTTGAATACTACATAACGTAACATTGTCTGGGCCTGTAGGCCTCAAAATCGACTCGTCTTGCCAACCTATCAAATTCGGCTGTCACCAGCAGTGACAGTCAAGCAATTGCAATAGAGCCAAGTTGCGAGCGACAGCCGAGGTGAGTGCGGGTGAATCAATATTGATTGAGGCCCATTTCAACAATAGCTGTCACCGCAGCGCAGTGTCTACTTTACTGAAAAAACAAAGCAAAGAAAGGAAAATTAGCTGCCAGAAACAAGATACTGTTGGCGGACTCGAACTGTGGACACGTGCCACGGCCGGGTCGTGACCTTCTACAACACGACAGCTGACTCTGACACGCACACGCACCGACACGCACTATGCTATCTGCCCTCAACACAAAGTTCACAAACAAAAAAAGTGAACTTCTGACCAGATAGCATACTGAAAAGGAAAACGAAGTACGGCGAAGATATACAGCATGATAATTTGTCCAAGCAAAGAAGACATTCTGGCAAGATGGGAAAATGACTCCAGCTCCGTCTATATTGGTTCAAAAATTATAGTTAATTAATCAATTCGGGTC
Organism: Sogatella furcifera; assembly: GCA_017141385.1. NCBI lineage: Eukaryota > Metazoa > Arthropoda > Insecta > Hemiptera > Delphacidae > Sogatella > Sogatella furcifera. Next base: position 16,753,615 of record CM029555.1, read on the forward strand.
TCAAATTGTAGAACAGGATGTTTTCTACAATTTGAGACCAAATGTATGACTTTTGACCCAATATTGGCCGGGCTGGAGTCATTTTTCCATCTTGCCAGGATTGTTTGGACAGACTATAATTCCAGTGATGATTTATTCGGGAAGAAATAGAGAGTGCGATGTGATAGGGTGAGGGTGAGCGAGAGATATAGACTATATCATGGTTATTACAAATTTGTGAGCTGACATTGAGTGATATTATTTCATTTGAATCAGATAGGTAGAGAGATTAGATTAGATTTATTCACTACCATTTTTTGGAGCAATACATTTATTTATTTGGGAGAGAGAATGCAGAACTTGTAGGATAAAAACAGACAATTAAGTCCAAAACATCCTTCTCCAAATTTTGAGTATCATTTCAAATGGCCTGAAGGTTATGTTTACAATCTACGTTCATTTCTCAGCAATCATAAAAATGATAATGTAGAAGCCCAAATAAATAACTTTGATCCAAATTACATACTGTACTGTATCACTTATCAATGTAGAGGACGTTTGGAAGAACTTTATCATATTTCTTAATTTGAAAAAAATCCTATCACACGAATATATTCGTTCAAAAAAACCTGCTCAAGATTTTCTCATAAGCATTCATTTCCGAAATTCAGGGACCTCTCTCTATCGAGACATGTTCAGAGTTCAACACACTCTCTCTTCAAAATATGCTGATGACGTAACTCTTTCTTTATAACGGAGTTCAAGTGCACTCGACCCGAATTCTTCAAACTTTTCTTATTCTCACTTTTCCTTTCTCCTCCTTCTCTTTCGCAATTTTCCACTTCCCACCTTTCATTTCAAGTACAAGGTTCCATTTTCTACAACGCTCGACTATCTTTCATCTATACAAGATCCTTCGTCAGCATCCTGACTTTTAGCCTGGCGGTATATTGTCAAAAACGTTATTCCATCAATCTTGATTCTTGATTAAATGAATTTTTGAAAAAAGTAATGCAACAAAATTGATTGGTTGATTTTATCTAAGAGATGTTTTTAGATGTGAAACAGTATTGTCATTGAAGAAAACTTCTAAGTGACATATTTATGTTAATCCACTATTCCACTTCCAAGGAAGAGACATATTCCACTTACATAAACCAGTTTTACCCATATTGACTAGTTAATAGGTTTTGCTTATTCTCTTGATTAAATCCCTGGTAATTTTTCAAGAAACTAAAAAAACTGAAGAAAAAGTTAGAAAATGGGGTAAAATGTCTGTAGAAAAAGGTAGAAGATGTAATTGGGTATGACAGGTGATAGGGCCAAGATAAACGGACTCTGACTGTATGATCACAGACTCACTTTACAGCCTCTACGGTACAGGCTTAACGGCATGGATTTAAATGAAACATTGGAATAGCATGTAAATGATGGGAATACAAGAAATTGATGTTACAGCAATTGATCAATAGTCTCTACTACTATGAAAAAGAAAAAAAAAGGAAATGGAAGTAGTGGAGACTCGAATCAAATCTATATCTATAAAAGCGAAATGGCACTGACTGACTGACTAATTCATTCATTCATCACCAGAACTAAAAATCCACTGAACCGAATGCGTTCAAATTTGGCAGGCATGTTCAGCTGGACGTTTAGACGCGCGCTAAGAACGGATTTTAAAAACTTTTCAAGGATACGCCAAATATTTTAGTTTTTCTAGAGTTTTTCGGCCTTTTCCTCATTTTTCCGAGAACCAATCGGTAGAAAATGTTGATATTTGGTGGGCAGGTTCAGATAAGGTCTAGAAACGTTGTGTTAAAATATTTTTGCAATCCGTTCAAGATTACGCCAGTAATCAGGTTTTCAAAATTGTAGATGTGTTGCAGGTTGCATATCTTCCGCCTTGATACGAACAATCCTTACTGTAAATTCAATGGTTCAGCGAGATTATAGATGAACTGATTTGGAAGATATTGAATCAAGTTTCAAACTATGTCCGATATACTTCCCAAGGTTACGCTTAATATTAGCGTTTTACTATTTTTTGGAATTTTCGGAGTTTTTCTTAGATTTTTCTAGAACAAATTGGCATAAAATGTTGAAATTTGAACAATCACAGTGTAAACAGCTTTATATAACAGCTTCAAATATTGAACCATCTCAGCATGTTAAAACGTCTCATGTTAAATCTCAGCATGTCTAAACTCATTCACTACTGTAATCTTCTCTACATACAGACATACAGTATTTTCTAATCTGAATTGATGGAAGATTATGACAAAATATTATATCAACAGATAAGAATATTATGAGGACATATTCTTTCCTCATTTAAAATTACAGATTATTCTATTCACTATTCGAAAATATAAAAGAAAACAACAAGGAAAATCTTGATTTATCAATAAATCTGTGTTTTGATAATACCAGTATCCATTCTTTATTTTAAATATTTATCAAAGTACCCTTTTCCATTATTTTTTTCAATGCATTACATGTTTCGACTATTTATAGTCATTTTCAAATGCGAAAAAATAGTCGAAACATGTAATGCGTTGAAAAAATAATTGAAAAAGGATACTTTGATAATAATTATTTCAATTAAAAAAACAGTCATAGAAGTAGCCCTGAGATAAAGGGAACAATATCCATTTCTATGCAATAAATAGAACGCTACAAATCCAGCGTCTCCCAATGAGGAAATTCGCATTCCAGCAATAAATTTTAATCAGGGGATGAAGTCGAAGGATTCACCTACTAAAATCCCTGTGTAATCTCCCTATTACTCAAGTAATTTGAAATTCATTTATTCATAGGAAATACACATTGGAAACTGATTATATTCTCGAATGATTGAGTCAGGTGGGGCACACCTATGCCAAACAATCCCTACGATAATCTTCGAATGTCAACAGACTTCACCGAAGAGCGAATAATTTATAACATTTTCCTGCTTCCGACTTGGTAAACAGCATAAATCATCACAAGACATCCTACCCCTTGAAGCTGCTCAATCTTCGAGGAAGCAATGGTTCACTTTCCCTTCTGAGAACATCTATAGACTCCCTACAATCCTGTCATCTACTCATACATTGGAAAAATACAACAGTTTTCAAATAAAAACTTATTTCTCAAATACAAGATCTTACATTAGTGATGAATAAATATTTGACTTATGGTAGGATCGCTTATAACTATTTCCAATGTGGAGTGAAGAGTAGTTCTATGATACGAAGAAGTTGAAATTGAAAATATTCTAGAAATGATTCAAGTAACTGTGAATAGATAAAAAGATAAGAATAAGAAACCTTCAATATCATAATGATTCATATCGGGGCATGTTACGGTTATATTGAATGAAAACCTGGCATGATTCCATTGCAACCTTCCTGTTGTTCATTCTCATTGATCCGATTGAATTTATTCAATACCCACCAATTGAAGAATCAAGTCTAATTAAAAATGAGAAGAAATGAGAAATGCTCCTATGTTGATAAAATGTAACCAGTTGATAAAGAAAGTGAATCAGTGGTGTCAAGTGCGTGCTACTTCCTCTAAAAGCTCTGCGAATAGCAGATCTAACTCCACACAGCTTTCAATATCATTATAGTCTGGCCAAGCAAAGAAGAGCCTCTGGCAAGTTGGGAAAATGACTCCAGCATGGTCAATAATTGTTCAAAAATTATGAATGTGGTCTTGCTAGTAGATCAAATTGTTTACTACAATTTGAGATCAAATTTATAATTTTTGACCCAATATTGACTGAGCTTTAGTTATTTTCCCATCTCGCCAGAGGGTCTTCTTTGCTTGGACAGACTATAGCAAACCTTTGATTCCAGCTTTTCATATGAGCCATTCAAATGCAATGTATTCGCAACCTGACAACTTCCTCAGTAGGCCTACGTCATCAGCCTATTGAAATAAGTGTTTCAAAATAGATTCCTCATATAAAGCTTGTTGGAGATTTGAAAAAAGTATTTGAAGACAGATATTCATAGCTCACAATCATGTTACAGAAGCTTTTCAAAGTGAGAAGAGTATAGGCCCAAGTGAGCTTTCAATCTTGATAATCCCACATGCTCATTCCCAGTTGAATTCGTACTGCTAATAATAATTTGACATGTTAAACACTCTACTTAATCCCTGGGGTCGTTGCAGTGACCTCAGCCCACACACTCGCACACGCACTTCCGACCTGACTGCTCATATTTTATTCAGCTCCAGACAGGGCAATTTGTCATCTCAGTTTATGTCTTTGTTTGCCCTGAATTTGTTGCTCAGCATCCATCAAAGATCAACATATAATAATACTGTACTCTTTTTGATGCAACTTCCGACTTGGAATTCATTGTGAACCTCATTTCATACGTGATATACTAAATCGGCAGTAACATCGAATTAGATTATAAGATATTACATTACTCTTGATGTTTGATAAGTGATTTGTGAGTTTTTTTTTATAAGTGTGAGTACATTATTAGGTTAGTATTTTGTATTCCAGAATAAAAATAATAATTAAATTAAATTCGTTTTCTAATGGAGCAATATCAGCAATAATGAACTATAGCACTAAATACAAGAAATAAATTTAAATAAAAATCAATTACTCTTTTAAAGACTTTAAAAATATTATAACATCAGGGACATCTTTCGAGACTTGAGTTCAATGACATTTAAATTGGGCTTAATAAGTCTCGAAACATGTCTGTAATGTAATAATATTTTCAAAGTTTTAAAAAGGTACTTGATTTTTATTTATATTTATTTATTTAAAATTAAAGTAGCCCTAAGTGTGAATTTTAATTGAAATAAGTATTTGAATGGGATCTTCGGAGAGGCATGGACGAATATTATTTCGAAAAAGCATTACAATAATCTTCTGAATTATACCCAAGTCTCACTTCGAGCCTATTTTATAGCATTTTCATATTCATCTCTTCTATTCGTTGCCAACTTTAATATTCTGTGTTGAATATCTATTTTTTCTCTACTATAGTGGATCAGAACAGAATTTAAAAAAAGGAGTTACCCTACTTGAAGGCTCAACAATTTGAACAGAAAATAAATTAATCCGAATCAAGCTATGGTTACATTTATCATCATGTTATCCGTTTGAACCTTCAAATTTGAGTTGAAAAAAAACAGGGAAGGATAGTTACTCTTCCATGTAGGCTATTGCAGAACGTCAATGGATTGAGAGTTGTGAACAATATCCACCCACTTAGGAAACGTTATGGCAGCTTTGAAGTTTGTTTACCGTAACAAGGGTTAAAAACTCATGACGTAATAAACTCAATGTTCCGATCGATAGCTTGTTATCAGGGTAAAGATAGGGGGAATCCGAAGGGGTGGGAGGTTCTAGGGACATGCTAGCTATTTGTCGTCACCCACAACCAGACAACCCTCTCCCCTCGTAACCCATCCAACACTTATGACGAAAATGGTTCAATTTTCCAGTGAGTGCTTTCTTTCGATATCTATCAGTCAACAGAAACTAAAGTGTTACGTTTTAATCATAAAAAAACAATATTTTTATTTGATTCTCAGAGTACTCTGTTCCTATTATTTGATAGTAATTTAATGGTAATCAGATACAGTAGGCCTACTCTATTATTTTTATTTTACTCACATAAAAATTAAAACTTCATCTCAATCCTCCACTCATAAAATTATTTTCTTTCTAAGCTCAGAAGATTAGAGAGATATTATTAATTTTTTCAATTGTTTTTTCTACGGTCAAGATCCATGTTTTGATTCCACGCCATGAAATGAGGGATTTCAATAATATTGTTTTGATAACTCAACATAGAATAATAATGAAAAGTTTCAAATAACATGGTTTTGATAACTCAACATACAATATTAATGAAAAGTTTTCAATAATATATTGTTTTGATAACTCAACATACAATAATAATGAAAGGTTTTCAATAACATTGCTCTGATAACTCAACATAAAATGATAATGAAAGCCAATTTCATTCAATACGAAATTCTGTACAACCATGAGTTCTGACATTTCGGACTGTGATAGTTATACAGTAGCAGCTATTCACCGGCAGGCCGATCGTTGGACTGTGGACCACTGGCGGCTAGTACCCACGAAACAGGTGAAGTGTTCGTTCTGTACAGCACTTCACCTGTTTCGTAAGCACGAATCTTCAGTCCAAACTGTCAGTGGATTGAAGGCTCAATCCCATCCTATTTCCAATTACTCCATCTTTCAAGATTTTCAATCCCGTATTACAGAACTTAAAAGGCCGGATTTCGATCTTGCCTTCAGCTCTTCTAGGGCATCTTTTTTTAATATTATTATCAGTTAAAGCTTCTCACAAGCTTTCCTTTTTAGGGATTTCCAGGTAATTCGATACTAATGAAGCTGAAAGCAGGAAGACCTTCAGAGGTTTTTTAGCCTGATTTGAAGGGCTAATGAGATGATGCTTCTCAATTTTCCAAAGGATTATTGTTTGGAAACAATGAGAAGTCATCGATAAATGGTCTGAAAAACGTGTATTTGGAAGCTGATACACGAGATTAAAAATATTGAGGATGATTATAATTAATGGAGAAAATGATGATAGGAGTGAACTAGAGCAGACAGATTAGAGGGAGTTAGAAATAATGAACACGACGAAAATGAACCATTTAATGATGATCAAAAATGTGAATGTGATGTTTTATTTTGACATAAATTAATATTGTTATCGACAGTGATAGAGTGATTTAATTTTTGAAATGAAGTTTGGAATTGATAACGATAAGAGATTAGAATTAGAAGTATATGTGAATGTTCTCATTATATGACTGAAATATCTCTTCGATTTATTGAAATTGATATAATATTGATCAGGCCAGTATTATAAATAGCAGTACAAAAAAAAATAAATTTATCCAGAGTTGAATCAAGATAGGGTCAGATTAATATTGAAATGTGTTTGAGTTGAGCTGATTGTTTACTAAAATTATAACTGTAATTAATAGTTAATCTACAATTGAAAATAAAGCATAAAATGGCAATAGAGGAAAATCATATCAGATTTATGGGAATATACATATTTATATTATTCAATGAAATATTCACACCGCTACGAAATAAACTTTTTCATCAGAAAACATACTATGATTTACACTTCTGTAAGAAATATTGTATTTTATTTGTTTTCTACTTATTCGCCTCAATAATTAATAATATTTTTTGGAACATTAATCAGAAATTCCAATGCGGTGGTAATTCTGTGCCAATTCAAATTTTCAACCAACCAACTTATCAATCTAATTAACTTGGCCAACCCTAACAAATCAGGATTCAAAGGAGAAAAAAAGGAAACTATTCAAATGCCATTTTTTTGTCTGTCATGACGATCTCTATGGGTATTCAATCACCTTATTTACCTATTGATTCATGTTATCCTAATTTTTTTTTTAAACATTAGATAAAAAGTAGATCATTGAATAAAACAGCAATAATTAGAAAAAAGTAACGGTTGATTCAATTTAACTAATACTTGACACAGATCGTGAATAAGTTATAGTCTGTCCAAGCAAAGAAGACCCTCTGGCGAAATGGGAAAATGACTCAAGCTCAGTCAATTTTGGTTCAAAAATTATCAATTTGATCTTAAATTTTAGGAAACAATTTGATCTACTATCAAGACAACATTTATAATTCTTAAACAAATATTGACTAAGCTGGAGTCATTTTCCCATCTTGCCAGAGGCTCTTCTTTGCTTGAACAGACTATACCCCTATTATTGTCCACCTTAATCATTTGTATAGTATCTATAACTACAGTACGGGTAGCGAATGAATGGTACCTTGGATATGAGCTCGTCGTGATTGGCGAGATGAGCCCGGCAGTGAATACAAGAGTAGGTTCTGTGACAATGGGGCAGATACGCCTGGAACGTCTTCACCATGGTGCCGCCACCACTGCCATACGCATCACTCGGCCCTCCTTCAACAGAAAACAACAAAGAAAAACAATCAATAAGTATAATAATAATAATAATACGACCGATACAAAGGAATTCACAAAAACTCGATAGGTTACAAAAACGGTTTTTAGTAAAATTTAAATTTGCAAATTTGAAAGCAGAAACTGAGAAGCTGAAATGAGTTGTGAAGACGATTAACGCTTGAATCAGGCAAAATTTTGAGTGAACGAGGTAACTAAAGCAATAGAGGAAAAATCTACACTTTTATCAGAGATGTTGTGGAGCTTATACATAATTTAGGTGGGTGAAAACAAAGGTTGTCAGATCCACAAAGTTCATTTGTAATACCATACTCAAGTTGCAAAGCTCTGGACATCATCATCAGTGGAAAACTTTGTGATGTGACAACCTTTCTTCTCACTTACCTAAATTAGAAAAATCATCAAAAACTTTCAACTAGTTATAATTTCAATCCTATAATCCGACCAAAACATCTCCTTTCTAGTTTCATCAAATTTTAAAAAATATGATTACATGAATATACTCAATTTTATTTACATAAATAAAACCTGAATTAAAACACATATGCATTGCCAATACTATATCGTGTATTGGATATGGTTTGTCTGGTTAGTGTAACCACCCAATACTTACACACACACTCACGCAAAAAGATCGTTTATTTTGTCTCAAGTTATCGTGAACGAGGTAATAATGATAAGTTCCAATCATGTGTATACCTTGTATACAATCATGTACACCTTCTCTGTTCTCTCAAACTTGAATGAAGTTAATGAAATTAAAAACCAAAATGAAAATGAACTCCCACAACAACTGAAACACTTTCAACATCACATAAACGCCTTGCTTCAATCCTAGTAACCAACTGAACCTGTCCACAACACCGCAATATAGCCTACGTAAGTATCGCCTATTGACAACTAGCCTCGGTACAACTAGACTGCATCTACAATATAGTGTCCAGGCTATTATTAGAGAACACTGAGGACAGGCGTTGTTATTACAGTAAAAATATCCAGACAACACTGAATACCATTGACTTTCACCATCTAAAATTGGAGGAGTTGGAAACTAAGGTTCTGCATAGTAACAGAAGACTGATACTGTGTTCAATGTAATTTGCTAGCGTTCTATACACAATCCAATTTGTATGCATATAATAGTTCGCCCAAGCTGAGAAGAAACTTCGTTACAATGTAAAGTCTATTTTCACGGCGTGTCTTCTCAGTTTTCTGAAACTATACAGAGCATTGTATAGATTATAGATATAGTATAGACTATAGTCTACAGACAGAATAGTCAGAGTCCGACTATTCTTATTGCTGCAAGACATTGTGTACAGTCACTGTCACTCATCAGACTGACAATGTTACAGTGCCTAAGCTGTCATTCATGTCCGAAATGGTTTAGTTTAAAACGCTTTTCCATCCACAAAGAAAAACCCAGACGTCACGTTTTTCACGCTTCTCATTTTCTCTTTCTGTTCACAAAAACGTCGTTTTCAATTTCTCCTTTCTATGTCTGCAGACGTTTTTCACTTTTGAAAGCGACTTGCTTTCAGAATGATTTTGTCTGTCATTCAGTGGGTTAGCTGTAGTTATTTTCAGAATTATGAAACTGAGAACGAAGATTAATGGGTTTGTTGAACTCAATTTTCAAATTATTTGGAGAAAATCTATCCCAGTGTGATCCTGAACAATGATTGTCTAAAAAAAGGCGGTGCTCATCTAACACTTAGTACTAAAAATCATATATTTCAAAATGTTACCTCATTTATTCATTTCATTTATGTACAAATATACAAGATGCGGAAAGAAAGAACAGTCACATAATAAATTGTCCAAATTTAGACACTTTTCAAGTTGAGGATATGACTTATGAACATGAAACGAATTGAGATACATTTATAATATAAAAGTCATAAATTTCATTAAATAACATTTCATATTTGTAAAAAAATGTAAAGAAAACTGTGCTTGTTTCAGATTTTTCCTATCTTGTTCAAGTCTCTAATTGTTTCATTCTGATTGCTATAGATTTAATTGAAATATCAGGAAAAAATAATCGTTCTTAAATTAGTATTTTTTTCGTGTTAGGGTTTCAAACAATGAATTCTTAATCTAGGCCTATCTATCCATAAAATTTTCATTCGATTTCAGTCCTATTCTTCCTGTATTCTAATTATTCCAGAAACTGATTCTAAACTAATGTATTTCCAGAAACTAATTCTGGCATAGATCGAGAAGATTACCTTTTTCTAGTATACAAGTATAGGAGAAGATTCTACCTGAGTTCTTTCTGGTACCGCATTGACCAATAAGCTTGCACAAACTGTTCGACCAATAAGAATAGCGTTTTTTTCTATGCCAGCGGTCAGGGTCGTGATGACCTTCACTCTTTGGTCAACGGACCGGGCTGACCTCGAGAACGCACAAGGAAATTGTGGAAAGTTTGGTGGAAACTGGAAAAATCATCGGATACTCCCGTAGACAAGTACTAAATCCCTGTACAATTTGTGTTTGCAGATTAAGATTCTACTACTACAGCCAGCGAATCCATACAAAAAGAATGGAAGTAAACTGTTTTCTTGCTATACTCTTAGTGATATAGTGATATATGTCCAAGAAAAAATGACATTCTGGCAAGAATGGAAAAATGACTCAAGCTCGGTCAATTTTGGTGGAGGTGAAGCTGGAGTCATTTTCCCATCTTGCCAGAATGTCTTCTTTTCTTGAAAATTCTATTACTGCGAAAACCAAGCAACAATCAGGAGGCTGAAAAAGCTCAGCCGAGTGAAGCATTCTGTCCAAGCAAAGAAGAAATTCTGGCAAGATGGGAAAATGTCTCCAGCTCGGTCAATATAGGTTCAAAAATTATCAATTTGATCTCCAATTGTAGGAAACAATTGGAATCTACAATTTGAGACTAAATTTATAATTTTCGAACAAATATTAACCGAGCTGGAGTTATTTTCCCATCTGGCCAGAATGTCTTCTTTGCTTGGACAGACTATAGATCCCCGCAGGCATGCTGGATGAGATGAGAGAGTCGGATCCTCCCTGTTCTAGCATGCACGCAACTGCGATAATAATCAACTGGCGACATGCAAAGAAATAGCCAACACTTTTTGTGATGCGAGAAGATGGTACACGACACACGAATTGCCGCACCAAGCCCAATTAGAATCTTATAGAATCAGGCATCTAGGATACTGGGATAGGCAGGAGGCAGAATAGATCCCAACACAATAATCGTTATCCTATGAACACATTAAATTTTATAACTTTTTATAGTAGATAGATTGTCTTAGATGGGAAAGAATCTAACTACTAATACTAATTCATTTACTAAGACATTTTGCAGCATATTGCGTGGTATTCCTTCAATCTCATCTTGAATCCGTTGTTTTAGAGCTGAGATAGTTCTGGGTGGATCGCTCTGAAAAACTCTCGTTCTTGAGTAGCCCCATAAAAAGTCACAGGTTGACAAATCTGGAGAGCTAGGGGGCCAAGGGATATCCCCGTTTCTAGAAATGACACGGCCTGAAAACAAAGCATTCACAGCATATATGGCAATTCTCGCAGTTTGGCTCAAGAAGAGTTGGCAAGATGCAGCAAAAATGCATAGATTCCAATGAAGGACATTTGGAAGGTGTTATATTTTAAAAATGATTTTTCACTTATTGTTCACTAAATGGCTACTAATTTCTCCTTCCTATTTATAATAATAAAATTACGAGAATTCAATTTCTGGAACAATCTGTTACTTATTGAAATCGTCCCGCATCATTGGTGAACCCTGTACTATAAGTATACTCATCAATGTTCAATACATTTTTTTATTTTTAGGGCTACTACTGATATTATTGTATTTGATTAAAAAATACAAAGTTTGTAGAAGCATTAATTTAACCTTGTTTATGCTCTTCATTCACACTTGAAAATGGATGTTAATATGCCGGAATATGTGATATTGGAAAAATACTTCAAGGGTGCTTTGATTCTTAATTTTGAGAGTGCGAGTGAACAACGATGTTTTAATAGATTTCTCCAATAAAAGACTCATTTCAGTGGCAGTAGCAACTGGGTAAATGATATAAATGAGATATATTATACTTTTTTGACAAAAAATAAGTAGAGTATCAAATGAAAATAGATGGGAATTCTATATTTGAATGTAAGATTAGAAAGTGTTAGTTGATAGAATATTGAAAAGGTTTTCGTCGTAGTTCGGGCGCTATAATATTCTGAAAGTAAAATTTATAGCATCGGCCTCAACATAATACCCATCAATGAACGGTTTATTGAATGCGTATCGACAGTTACCTGCGTTCGAGAGGCCTCGAGGTCTCGACTTCTCCGAAATTAAATGCACATTTCCCACGGGTAATGCACGGAAAAGCAGTAAAATTTTCGTACCCAACCGATACAAACCAATGGGGAAAACGCCGATGCCTCGAAAACCTACGATCATTCTCTGAAAAATGGAGCAACATCGTCATATTCCCGTAGCAGGCAACATTTTGCTGTTGCCACAACAACGTTTATTCAATTTGGATGGGATCTACATGATGAATTTAGATTGAAGAAATGCATACGAGTTTTTCGATTGAAAATTCAAATTGAATTCCTAGGTAGTTTTTTCGGGTATCCTAAAATATTGAACGATGTATTTGAGCGATGTTTTATTTAGATGAACAATAATAACTAAAACTATGTTGCTATATTACCAGAACGCATATCCAGTGATAAAGTTTATGATACCTATATCATAATGATAATCCGTTATTTATAGAAATCAACTGGTTATTAACATTACTCAGGAATTATTCTTCACTAGGATGCAGGAGGTTTGTACGGTGTTGGTGAAAATGTTCTTTGTTATAACGATAACATGGTACATTAGCACAGTCTCAAGACAAGAAGGTAGGCCAAAGGTAGCGTTAGAAATCGTCATGATAATTTAATCCAAGTTCCTGAAGGACCATTTCTCTTCGATTCGATTCAAATAGTCACCAATTTTCTTCGTTGATAAATTTTCTTCAATTTGAAATTTTTTTAGAAAAACACAAACAATAAGAGTCCAATTCTATTTGGGTACATTTATTTTACAATAAATTATTGATAATCCTGTATTCCCAAATAGTGCAAGTACATTTCCATAATAATGTCATCAGTGTTATAGAGTTGACCTTAACACGATAAATTTGAATACTAGCCCACAGTACAGTGCAGTGAAAACGTGGGAACATTGCAATTGAAACAATGAAAAAAGCAAACTATTGATTTCGAATATGAATATTGCGTATCTCAATCGCTACAGTTGGATTGCGTAATACAAACACCATGTAATGTGAATAAATTATCATGGAATGTTATTTTTTCTGCTTGAATATACTCAAATGAAATTTCCCACTGCGTATTGCACGGTTAATGAATTACAAAGAATTATCTGGTACTCAAATAAGTATGAATTACAAAATCAAGTTGAAGTTAATTTATAATTTATGTTAGCATTATATTTTCCATCAAGAATAAAAATCTTCAATTTTCAAGGCATTCATTTGGTTTGAATAGCGTACTATTTGAATACTGATCTGATAAAGTTAGATAATGTTTCTAAATATATCTGAAAAGTCGAGCAAAATACATTCAGGAATAGAAATCTTTTCCGAAATCAGTATAAACTATTATTATTGGTAATAATAAGTCATAACATAGCCTACACAAAATGCATTCAGGGAACAATTTTTTTGAGAAATCAGTAGGAACTATTTATTAGTAAGAATTGTACTTCCTGTAAGTAAATAACCCAGTCGTTATTACTCTCTAATCGCGACTTAGTTCATCACACAAGCTATTAAGAATCTTCATTGAATTTTCATCTAGTCTAAAAGTAATTCAAGTTCAATTTCCAACTAGAAATAATAGTTCAGTATGAATAATTTGTTTGAAATAATTTCAACTTCTATCTCATTCTTAATTGGATGCATCAATAAGGGAACTTAATTTAAACTTACAGTAGTATGTTGTCAATTTTCCAATTTAGTTAATCGAATACAGTGAATATTATACTTGATTCCATTCTGGCAGCAAACACGAACTTCCAAACTTATTTTTTGACTTCCAAAAGAGTGTTTTCAAATATTTAAAAATATAAAATGTATTTTCTCTGAGTGATTACTCTCAGTTCCAAACAGGATCGAATTCTTCAAGGTTTTTCAGTTCTTAACGTTCTAAAACGTTATCAAATTTTTACTCCAAGTTTTTGATCTCAGAGTTCTTCTTTAAAAACCACTTGCCGCGAATAAAACAGGTTAAGCTATTCGAAAGCCGGGAACGAATGAATCATCCCGTACAGTTTATTTCTTACGATATGTTCCGTTATTTTCAAGAAAAACAATTCACGCCGATTTAATCCCGAACTAGAATTGGCTGAAAACAACAGGATTGCTGCAGCAACAAGAAATCTTGGCCAAATCTGGGCGCCCTCCATTAGTAATTTTTTACTGTCCATCCTAATAATATTATAGCGCCGAAAATTTACAGATTGCCGGCTATTTTCTTCCATTCCAGACTTCATAGTCTGTCCAAGCAAAAAAGACACTCTGGCAAGATGGGAAAATGACTCCAGCTCGGTCAATATTGATTGAAAACTTATAAATTTGAACTCAAATTGTAGGAAACATTTCGATCTACAATTTGATACCTTAATTCATAAATTTTTGAACCAATATTAACCGACCTGGAGTCATTTCCAATTTTGCCAGAATGTCTACTTTGCTTGGACATAGCTCCCATCAATTTTGGCCCTATTAAAGAAACGACATTGTTTCTTAGCTACTGTAGTTTTTTGTGAGATAGATATAATATTTATTGATATATATTATAATTCAGAGGATATCAATACTAATTCATCATTTAGTGAAACATAAACTCCTAGTTATTCTACAGCAACATAGAGCATAAATACACAAAAAAAGAAGAGGAATTTAATCTCAATTATTTTGATTGGTGCTAATTTGACTCTTTTATCAGCCTCTTCAACATCTCATTTAAATCTTCTTGATCGATTCGACTTGAAAAACGACCCTGTGAGTCAAGTACTGAATTGATCCGGAATGATGTCAAAAATCAACCAAATCACTTCATCGAAGAAGTAAAGAAGTAAAACAAATCTAGCTTCACTGCAGAACAAGCATCACCTCAAACAAGTGTCGTAACCTTCAACCCAAAATATCCTTCAACCAGACAAGGTATTTCTAGAACTTGAATGTTCAAATAAATCCAATACTTTTCAACCGTGCATCGCACACATGTCCAACATACAAGCATATAAGCTAAATAAGTCAAAAGTAGATTATGTTTCTAGATGGGGACAAAGAGAACCAACTGGAAATAGATTCTGGATGCATCTTGAATTTGTCCACTCACAGACGCGCAGTCACGGTGGAGCGCGACGGTCACACGTAGTATAGTGCAATGTGAAGTTGTGAAGCACTTGTTTCTTTTATAGAAACTTCAAAACTAACACTACAGATTTAGGTGGGAATCAATTTTCAGCCTCTAATTTGGATGAGTGCAATGAGAATAGAAATAAATTCATCTTGTTTTAATCTAATTGTTCGGATGTTACTCTTCAATTGTTTTTATTCAAAGAGAAATATATTTCTTGAATAAAGAAATATACTTATTTTCATTCAGTTGCTCTCCATTGATGAGAAATAAAACTTTTGACTTTTGAGTAGTAACTCACATCACATATTTATGTGCGACCATTGTTTCCTGCTGTTACAGTATTATTACACATTATCAAGACTTGATAAACTTAAGAAACTTCTCACTCCCTCCTTAAAATGAACATTATAAGCCAAGACACGACAAGGTGCAATTTCTACACGGAAAGATTATCGTAGCTCATAAATAATTATGTTAGTTTTTAATTAGAAGTGTATTTTTTCGCAATAATTAATACAGATTACACTAGTGAAGAAAAAATTAAAGCTACAGAAAGTTATTGTCAACTGTTAAATTCATTTTAATCACTTCTTCCTATCACAGTCTGGTCAATTGCGCTATGAAATTGTAATTGCCGAAAAATTGATAACATTATTGTTACAGATGAAAATCATTGTTAAAAATCATCATTGGTATTGTGAAATGTCATAATTATTTTCATAATTTTCACAACATATTTTCATAATTAATTTAGATTGAGTTGAACTGTTCGAATGAGCTTTCAAAGTATCTAAGTTCATCTCTGGATTCCAGAATTTATTGTCATTCTTTGAAAATTCTTACTCAGTTTATTAGGAAATTATTGAATTATTAATAGCAAATCATATCTTCTGATTTTACAGCTTGGAAATACAGTAATTATTTTGGCAATTATGAACTATTAAATCCAGTTGCATAATTGAAATGAATATATTATTTTTCAATTTTCTAGCACTGTGAAATTAAATTACCCTCTTGTGTAACTCGTGTTGTCATTTAGTGTCACTTATGTACAAAGAGTTGACTTATGACATTGATTACACACTGCAACATGACATAAAAATAGAAATTAGTTCTATCTAATTCTGTTCCAATTAGAATTCTCTACGCAGCCAAATCAGTCAATAACAACAGCACTAATGATAAACCCAGCCTCAAACGATCATAAGTCACACTGGAAAGACAGCCTCATTATTTATACTCGGTGATATTTTTATAAATAAAGGGCTGAATTCGATATACTTATAGTACGGTAGCATACTATCAAATTAAGAAAAGTCTATCTGATTTGATTGACCAGTAGTCAAAAATCAAAATTCAAATTTTGTTCTACCAATTGCAGTTCGTACTATTTTTTGTAAAAACACTCAATTGAAAGTTAATAAATTATCTTCAATAGAATATTGAATTTTGAGGAGAGGGATAGCAAAGTATGAAGAATAGTAAATATAACAATTTATTAGATATAAGTTCTTGATCCGTTCTGATCTCCTTGGTTAACAGTTGATTATTTTGTTTTGAATGTATTTTGAATTTATAAAATAGTGGATGTTTTTTTTTATTAACATCATGTCTCCCTAAAACAATAGTAGTTTGCATTTTCGAGAGAAAAATAATGGAGCTGAAATTCGATTAATCGATAAAATATGAATTCATGGAGTTAATTGAAATTAATGACCCTCATGTCAATCTTCAAACAGGCGAGGATTCTACTTTATTCATGAATTCAACCAATTAGTTCTACGATTACTTGCAGGTGTTATTGATTACGTTCAAGAATATATGGAGATGAAGATTGGAAAGACTCTATGGAGGTTGTCTCGGGGTATATGAAGGAGTAGATTATACTGTAACAACCACATAGTGAGATATAATTAAAAAGCAGTTAACACAAATAGGCTACATGCAACAAATTTGTAACTATGTGGTCGTCGATGTTGATCAATGAAGCCCATATCACGGCTGAATGGAGAATGTGATGGAAATAAAATGTCCCAACTTGGTTTGCCGGTCGGGAAACTCGTTGGACCGTTATTTACATGCAGATTGTCGTATAGAAGCGATTGGCCAAGTAGGGAGGAATATGGGGGGGGGCAGTCCAGTGACACTTAGGGAAGCTATGACGTCACAACAGACCTGTGTGACAAAGAGAGTGAAATTGGTAAATAGACTGTGAGAAGGAAAAAGTTATTGATTCAGGAGATCAAGTTGAAGAGATAATAATTATCACGAATAATGATCTTATCACTGATGATAATTGAAGGAGGATTTTTGTTCCACTATTTATTAAGAAAGAAAAATAAGTTCTGAATAACAAGGAGTATAATCCGGATAATAGAAAGAAATGCAACATCAATCAAAGTTTAGGTGAAGCATAATGTATGAATGGATACTTTAATGGAATTACTTAATGGATACTTTAATGAATACTTTAGTGAAAGTTTTTTGTATGATATCAACTGAAATAAGTATTCCTTCAGATAATAATGGATTTTCCGACTTTGAACTTTTCATACTCACATCAATTTTCATTTGTGGGCTTTTATGTTTTTCAACCAATCACAAAATTTTCATTATTTTTCTATTCAACATAAACAATACATCATTAACTAACCAATCGCAATATTTGTATTATTTTTCTACTTATCAAACCATAAACTGTCATCAAACTAATCATCATCAACCGTTAGTTATAATTCACTCACATATAAGATTCACTACCTACTCACAGTATCAAGAAATAGAGTAGAACACCTAAAACATTGGTAAGTGCCTACTATCTTTATTCTTCTTCTTATGGAATCTCCAGACAATATTACCGGTAATTGAGATACTTTCTTTCCTGTGCTACTACAAAATTAAAAACAACACATAATTACAAAGATTTCAACAAAGTTGATTAGTGGTATGAAAATGAAACTACATTCTACATTCTCTACAATTCAAGTATTCTTTTATAATTCTTTTGCCTGCTACAACAAATCAAGGGAACCTGAAATAGACCGAAGATTATTATCACCTTCTCTAAATTCAAAATATGACCGTCAAGCATTGAGATCAATCACTGAAGTAGAATAGCAGATAATCATCTCCCATTGAGATTACGAAAGAACAACGCATTGGAAGGTCGAATTGTGGGCAAATAGACTTTTTCGAGGTTGTTTTTCATGGAGACAATCAAATTATTTACTTATCTAACAAAGAAATCGAGATGAAAATTACAGGTGGAATGCGAATTACTAGAAAAATCCTATATTATAAACGTCATTTATTATCAACCGTAATTGATCCCTGTTTGATTATTTAGGTTATACCTGATCCTCTACGAAGAATTTATCCGTTCTCTGTTTTATAATATATCCTGAAACGTAAATGTCCAGCCCAGCCCCATCAATTCAAACACTAGGTAGGTACCTTGAAGATATAGTTATGAATACTTGACCAACATTAAATAAAAACACAATCACAAACAAATTTACATCATACCTCGAAAAATTCAATTGCCTTTTTCAATAACCATTCTACATTCCAAATACTTTCATAAGAAGGATAGGCCTATATTTGTCCTTACTAGGGCTCTATAAAAAGGGGGTAGACGCACGGTCCGCCATTCTGTGGTCAACTTTTAGCGCCAGGTTTGGATTCATTCAATTCGACAGTCAAACATATGATTAATGATAAAAATCATGGTAGAAAAAATAATACTTCTTCACAGAGCATTGAATTTCCAGTCTGGCAATTTTTAAGTAAAAATTTTAACCTTGATTCATCTTCCTGAATCTGGTAAATTTGTATTTTTTTTAATTTCAGTTTTATGATAAAAATGGTTATATTTTTTGCAATTTGATGCTAAGCAATAAGAACCATTTTATATAACAAATTAACCTCCAAGAATTCAAAACAATAACTTAATTCAACTTGATAAACAGCTGTTGATCGTCTCTATCATCAAAAATATTCATATGAATTCAAACCTGGCGCTAATAGTTGACCACAGAATGGCGGACCGTGCGTCTACCCCCTTTTTATAGAGCCCTGGTCCTTACAATAGTCTTGAATGAGAACATAACCATAATTTATATACATACTTCTCCAATACCATAATGAAAAAAATTCATAACAATTTTCCAAAATTAATTTTTTGGTAACTCAATAAATTTCATCCTCGATATCTGTACCATTAGAATGGCAATGAACCCTTTCTGACGGTCATGGACCTATAATGGCCCTGTCTCTCTATCACACTCATTTCTCTCTCACACACACACTCTATCTCTCTCTCTTGCATACACTAATTTATCTGTTTCTCTCATTTTGAATCTCCCGCCTCCTGTAACACAGTCCATTAGCATTGAACAGGAAACACACAGCACGATAACAGAGGCAAATAGGAGGCCCACACTATACAGAAATTATACCTTTATCCATCCCTCCCGCCACTGTATATATGGGATCCACTAACGATTTCACCGAGAAAGATTGGTCTGCAACAATATCCAGCAGTCGTGCAAAAACTCTGGACTATAATTTTGATCTGGCAATACGTCTGCCAAATGCATAACGGCATACTATAGTCTGTCCAAGCAAAGAAGACCCTCTGGCAAGATGGGAAAATGACTCCAGCTTGTTCAATATTTGTTCAAGAATTATAAATGTAGTTTTAATAGTAGATCAAATTGTTTACTACAATTTGAGATCAAATTGATAATTTTTAAACCAAAATCGACCGAGCTTGAGTCATTTCCCCATATTGCCAATGGGGTCTTCTTTGCTTACACAAACTATACCTTGTTGGCTAGGCGATAATAATATCAAATTCTAATTCAACATCGTATCCAACCAGAGTATAGAGTTGTAGGTTTCTCTGTATCCAATGTATTAAACACCAATCTGGATCAATGAGTAGTAACGGATGAACATTATTTCTTCCAATTTCGAAGTAAGAAAAGTTTGTTTCCGATTTCAGAATTGTTCATGTCCTCATGTCTCTTACCGTTTTGCAGCTTATTCTCCCTCATCCTCAAGGATAAAGATAAAAAATGGATTGAATGCCCAACTTCGCCCACGAAAAGTTTGAGAAACTTCACAAAGTGAAAAATGAAGAGTCATTCATCTATACTTATTTTCTCTTAGGGCTACTGTATTTATAGAAACTTTAAAATAATTCAAATCAAAGTACCCTTTTTAAAATATTTTTATTTTTCACTAGAAATATTTGAAAAAGGGTATTTTAAAGGGTATTAAATCAGTTTTAAAATATTTTTTTCACTAGAAATATTTGAAAAAGGGTATTTTGATTTGGATTATTTTCAAGTTTCATTTATCTATCTATCCTCATCTTCAATCATATCATAATCATCTTCATATTTCATCCTCATCTCTATCAATCAATTCCTATTTCTTAGCCAACCTATCTTTCCTGTACATTGAAGTTTTTAAATTTGAATTCGATTGCCAATGAACAAGTGAAAGGAACAAATTATGAGACAATAAAATAAATTAGGGGATGGGTGATGAAGAATTTTCCTATAGAAAGAGAAAAGTTATGGAAATTGGATCTCAAGTTGAACCAATGTAATAATTATTTCATCGCATATTCATCTTGTTTCTCAATATTTGTGACAAGATTATACTCTAGGGGGGAAAAATGATAGAAACCACTGATGTCCATTACACCTATTTTTGAACAAAGCCTTGAAGCAAACTCAATGATGAATAATTCTTCTACAATGTCAATTCTATTGCATTCTTCAAAATAATTCAAGTTTAAGTCTACCGGTTTTATCTGGTTCTTTCAAGAAAGTCACAGTATTTGAAGCCAACTCAATTCAAACATTATTCAGTTCAACTAGATTTATATTTTTCACATATAAATTCAGAATAACACCAGCTGCCTTCAAGTGATTTCTGTTTTCCTCAAATAACATTGTTGAAAGTAAAGATAGCTTATTATACTGTAGTAAAACGTATTTGTTTTTATCAAGTGCTTTCGAATATTTTCTCAACTATCAGATCGGATATTCAATAGAGTATTAGACAAATAAAATGGACGACGTTTCAGTAATATTTCAAGGATAAAATCGATTATTAGAATACAAATCACTTCTTAAAAAAGTTAAACACGACTAGCAGTAAAAAATTGAAGAAATGGATTTATTCACTCACTTTACAACAAGATCTCATCGCAACATCTCCACCGATCAAGAAAGACTGTCTGCTTTTCGTGTTTATCTCATGTGAAAAATTGATGAATCCAAAAGCAGTTTGTGACGGAAAACAAAATTGAATAATACTGAATACAAAAAATTATTATAAATATTTCTATAAATATAAATTATTATAAATATATAGCCTACATATACATTTTTGAGTTACTCATTTATGTAAGAATGAATTTAGTCCATTTTCCTTAATTTTGAATTATTTAGCTAAAGAGAACTACAAACGTAACTCATTACTTCTCAGCTCAAATCCAATAATACAAATAGAATTTACAATTTAAAATGGGATCAACTCTATGAAATGCATCACAAACCCTTGATTTAGTAAGGTTTTACTAATCCCTTGAATGCTATAACTGATAGTTGTGTGTGACTTTAATCAGATCTTTCTACCTTAAGGAATAATCTAATGAAAGGAACACAGACGCCTTGCCACGCCAACCTGAATACACGCGAGTTGCCAAATTAAAAATTGAAATAGAATTGCCAGCGGTGTAATACTGATCTTGACCTTGCTTTTGGCGAACGACCAACGTCCCCTGGTCAAAACCTTTTTTTAATGCAAATTGGAGAGCATTTCTAACAGTAACTCTGTTTACAAGCTGCCAAAATTGTACAAAATTCCATGCAGGAAAGCGGAAATTATCAAACCGAGAAATTACCTCCCAACAAGCACAGATTTGTATCTATTTCTGTCCAAATGTGAAAAAGATGGCTCAATAGTTTTAAAAGTTTGAAGTAGTAAGGATCTACTCAATACTTTCAAGTTCCTACTCCATAACTCCAAGTTTCTGAATAATCTACCATAATAATATCAACTATAAAATCATCTAACATTAGCCAAGTCTCAGCGTTTTCTTAAATATGATGAATTTATTTTAGGCTATATGAAAAATTTCCAAATGTAGATCGAATGATAAATTTTTTGAATTGTTTATGCAGTCAGGAATATTTTATAAATATATTAGTTATTCAGAGTAAGTTTAATAGCAATCATCGAACGAATGATATGTATCTTATTTATGGTTGGTCACATTATTTATTTTCTTTATAGCTTTGATTTAGTGGAAATTCCATTGAGACTATTCCATCTTATAATATGAAATCTTATGTATATATAACATTAGGCTATATGAAATCATTGCAAATGAAGAATATCAAATTTGAATAACCCATCAACATCTAATCACAAAATATAAACTTTTATCAAAGTACCTGACTATTTTTCAAGTTGGTGAGTTGCAAACATTTAATCAAACATTCACTGACAGTGAATAACAACGTAAAACAAGAGATTAGAGTATCTCATTACTACAATAACGGGACCACGAAAATAAACTCGGAATTATTCTACGTCAGAATTTTATCTACAGAAAAATTGGACACATAGAGGACAAGATAAGTTCAAGAGAACGTCCGATATCAAAAATTGAACAGGGCAGTACATAAAGAACAATAATAACAATAATGATTATGTACTAGAATGATTATTTACATCGTTTGATGAGTTGACCATTTATGATTATATATTTCGTTCAATGAGTTGATCATTTATGATTGTGTACATCGTTCGATGATTTGATCATATATTATTATGTATTTGATCATTTAATGATAGAAGAGAGAACGATTGAATGTAATTAAGGGATCATCACTCTATTTCATGTAATGTCCAACTCGAAATAAATAAAGCATTCCGATGCAATGTACATAGTTTATTGTACAGTATTGTTATTGAAAATGAGTTTGTTACATAAATAATAAAAAAACATTCAAGCTAGAACAACAAAATGCAATATTGAACAATCTGTGAAACCAATTTTATAGGACTATAAGAACAAATTTTTCTAAATTATTTCAGCTAGTGTAGTAGTAGCTCACTAGATGCTGAGAAGTTTATATTACACACTGAACTAATAGTGGAAAACTGGCAGAGCCAATTCAATATGCTTGAGAGATGATCAACACGTTATTTTTATCAGGGAACAATAATAATAATTGAACTAAATATATTTGTTCAAGTGATAATGTGAAAAAACTAGGCTTTTAACGTTATTGGTTTAAGGAGAGACGTGCGAGTGTTGTGACTAGAACACCATTGACGTAATGTTCAATGTCTTAAAACAGATAAAACGGCATTTGCTTCAATTGTAGTATCTGCGGTAAATTAAAATATACTAACTGTAGTACAAACACTTGTACTGTATATAAACCGTAATTTAAAGAAAACAGCACCACATAAATAGTATTTGAAATAGGGTCAACATGTTTATGGCCCAGCAGCCAACAAAACATGCGAAAAAAATCGTTAGTTCTTCTAGAATGCATGTCCGCAGAAAATACTAAATTAATGGTAGAGCAAAATGCATGCACATAAAGCTAAATAACGGGTGCAGGAGCTTAGCAGCTGAACTAAGAACAAAAGCATGTACACAAGTCTTAACTAGAGTTGACTTTTAATAAATTGAATCATCGTTTTACATTAGTTGAATGTAATTACTCTATTTCTTAAGCTGGAACCTATCTCTATATTTGTGAATTTTGACTTTTCTATGAGAATACAATATTTGGAATATAACCAGAACTAATTCGAATCAATTGTTTATAAGCATAGATCGTGTTAGCAGACCAGCCGTCTAGATTGTTCAGGCCTATTCCAAATCACATTTCAATCAAAATAATTAAATTTTTCTATTTGTTTTTAAACTAATCAATTCACCACAAAAATATGAGGTAAAGAACAAATAGTCGTTCATCCAAAACTTCCTCCATTATTCATTCAAGAATTATAGAATATTTTAAGAGAATAATAGGTATACTCACTCATAAGTCGAAAGGACTCAAGTAGAAGATTCATAGTTTCATACTCAACGCCAAGTAAACTTTCAAACAACTCACCTAGAAAGAGAAAGAGAGTGCATATTTTTAAAAATACTTGAGTAATGGAGGGAAAAAGGTGACCTGTAAGATGAGATAATAATATTTCAAGATAATAATCAAGGCATATATTAATTCACACAAGATTATCCAATGAATGAGCTCCAGGAGTTGAACATAGTAAGTTTTGGGAGGAATTATCTCATGAAAGATAATTATATAGAATGACTGATGATGTGACTAGAAACACATTTCTAATTACGTAATACAACTAGGCCACAATTATACAGCCTTCAATATTCCTAATTTGTACGGAATAGTAATATGAACTTTGTATTATTTTATTGAATAATAGGCCAACTCACAGTGAACATAATGATCAACAAAGCATGCTCCACCAACCAATGATTCCAAAAGAAGTATTCTCAAACCACAATGAAATTGTAATGTAATTTCTATATTACAGAATCCCACTAACTAGTTCACTATGTCAATTATGTCAACTTATAACCGCTAACACTACTGTATTTAAATAAATGAACAATACTTTTCTTTGCCATTCACTTTACGACCAATTTCAAAACTTAACCTTCAATTAGAAGTTTCCCGCCAAATGAAGCGCCCGACAACGTTGGCCACCTTGTTTTTTTTGCCGCGCGCGCCAAAACACGTCCAATCACAAACGCCTATTCTATTTGTGTACAAATGTACTAATCTCTTTGTCCTGCCAGAGTCCACTCTTGCATCATTCATATTCTTTTTCTTCTCTTTTTACTGTTCTACGCCTCATGCGATCCAAAAGGTCACTGACTGACTTGAGGTAAATCTTTCTTTCCTCTTCTGATCCTTTCTCACCCACAACTCTTCCTCATTTTATCTCACTCGCACACACACACTCACTCTTTTTCTCTCCCTATTTAACTTCAAATTTAGCGGTGCTCTATAATGTGGCTCAGTTTCGCAAATAGGCTTACCGTTTGTGCACTGCTAACGAGGTGTATTTATATTTACAGTTATAACTGTATGCCTAGAATATGACTGTCTGGGTTTTCTGCAATCACTCCAATTAGGACACAGCTCATTACTTTCCTAATCTTACAGGCTGACTAGAGCTTTCCCATTCACTATAGAATGTCGATGGTATTTCCATATTTCTATTTCCTTTGTGTGATTATTGAATAAATTACAGAGAAGAATCTAGCAGAGAAAAGTCATGTTCGCCACAATCCTAGAAATGAGTTATATCTGAGGAATAGTATTTAGCTTGTCAGATTGGCCTTGTTTTAACATAATTAGTATTGAATATTAGATAACTCAGAGTTCGATTCTGGTGATAATCAATAAAAATTTTTTTTTAAATATAATTGTAAATCTGGATCTTTGAATGAATTTCTGATACTGACTCATAGTAAAGCATCTATCGTTTCCTCTCACTTCAAAAACATCATATAGGTATAGCTAAATGACATCTCTAATTGACAACTACAACAGTCAATGAAATTCAGTTTTAAAAGTAGCAAACGAAACCGCCTAACTTCTTACTACAGCTATACTATTGATTTACTTTCAATTATTCAGAAAATGTCTATAGCCTTCATTTTTCACAACGTTTAAGTTATTCATGGAGTTTTTTTCAATAGATGAGATTATTATTCAACAGATTCCAAACTAAACTCCAAAACTAACTCAAAGAGCAACTACGGTTACTGACGCCTATCAGTCAACCATGATATAGTGTGTCCCAGCTAAGAAGATATTCTGGCAAGATGGGAAAATGACTCTAGCTTAGTCGATATTGGTTCAAAAATTATTGGATTTGGAGCCAAATTGATGGAAACATTCTAATCTACAATTTGAGACCCAATTTATCATTTTTGAACCAATATTGGCCGAGCTGGAGTCATTTTTCCATCTTGCCAGAATGTCTTATTTTCTTGGACAGACTACTTTGTTGCATGTACCGGCCAAACTAATGGTTCCAGTAGATAGCTCTGGCAGGCACAGTTTATTATAAATTTAAGCCGGTAGACGTCTGCTTTTCATGAATACAAAACGACCGACGATAAAAAGCTCTCAATGATTGATTTTGTCGATCATTTGGTCAAAGTCTTTGAACTGAAACGCATACAATGGAGTAAGGATAGTACTGCGGTCAATGTTCACTCTAAGGACAAATTTTTCTTTCTTTTCTCAGCAGGACCAGTTCAATGGATTCAACATAAAAAAGAATGCAGTTCAATGGATTTAACATAAGAAAATGCAGTTCAATGTATTCAACATGATAAAGGAGCAGTTCTTTTCATCTTTCAGACTAGTATAGTGTAATATATTAATTACTTGCCAATATAAGAATTTTACTATGATAATTGTTAGGGCAGATGGTCTCACATTTGTTAGGCTGAACGTTTCTGAATAAAATTGGCAGAAGACAAAACGGTTAAAATTGGACCAACTTTTTTGATGAAGGACGACAGTATTAATGTATTAATACCCTTTTTTATATCATTAAAATCATTGATAATCATTTTTAAAGAATTTAGAGGAATCATTATAAGTAGTAGTTAATTTACAATAATATGGCAAAAACATTCCCTATTCATGTAAAACATTAAAACATTCTTCTATTTATGTTAACTTCTTGGGTAGAAGTGAATGGTATTATAAAGGACATCCATGATTGGATTGTTTAACAATAAAATTTTAACTGTTCTTTTGAAACATTCTCATTCCAACTAGAGGTTATTGAACCAAAAAATATTTATTGGAATTTGGATTTCACATTTCAATGAATGGTATTCGAGAAGGACATCCATGATTGGATTGTTTGACAATAAAATTTTTGTTGATTTCTCGAAACATTTACAAATTTCAACTAAAGGTTGTTGAACCAAATATTTTATTGAAATTTGGGATCTTCATTTCAATAAATTTGTGGTTTCGACAGCTTCAACTCTATCATTGAGTAATGTATTTTGTCAAATGAATGAATGAATATTAAACTAAATAGATTAAGTTTGGGGATTTGATATTTTTCAATGAAAATTTCAACTTAACACAATGACGGATGGAAATTCTATCGTACAAGCTTCTTCCAGACTGTGATAGCCTACATCAGGCGCTACATCACCCAAGTGTGAAACCATTTTAAGCGAATCAAATGCATTGGCAACGTCATTTTCGCTTTTCCTTCTAAATTAAACTGTGAGCTGCAGAGATCTGATAGTCTTGTTCCGTTTTGATGTCGATTTTCATCGCAGATTATTATTACACTGACCACTATAACACTAAATTTCTTGGCTGAAATTGAACATTATATAACAACAACGTGCCATAATACTCTATGGACCTCTGCAACGCTTTTGATGTACAACAGCTTAGAAATTTGTGTTCCAGAAACCACCACAGAAGACAATAGTGCTCTTCATGGTTGAGTAGGTCCCTTATTGCCTTTCACTACCTTCATTAAGGATTATTATTACTTCTTCATCTTCTTCTTCTTCTTCTTCTTCCTCTACTCCTACTTTTTACTTCTCCTTATGTCTATTATTCTTATACATCTCAACTTATTCCTCTTCCACTATTCTTACTTATTTCTATCTCATATTGTTCATCTTATTATTTTTCTCCTCCTCCTCCTTCGGTTCCTCTACTTCTCTTATTCTTATTCTACTCATCCTATTCTTTTTCAAGTATTCATACTTCTTTTAATCTTATACAACTCATCTTATCCCTTTTCCACTGTTCTTACTTCTCTCATTTCCCATTCCATATACTTTCCTCACTTCTCTTATTCTTCTCCACCTCTATTATCTTTCCTCCCTTCTTCTCCTATTGATTTCAACCTTTTACCAAGCTTTCCACCATTTCCTATCCAGCCTAAGTTACTCTTAAATCTAAATAATGAAAATTAATCTTTTCCTGCAAGTACTTTGTTTATTGCAAATACTATTCATAAACATCTTTATTCCTCTGTCATCATTTTTTCAAAACCCCTTCCTGCACTGCTATTTATCCAACTCCTCCCTACTTCGCTCGTTTCACTTCTCTTTGATAAGTTTCTTCATTAGATTCCTCAAACGTTTCTTCTTATACTCAACCATCATTCCACTTCTTATCATTCCGTAGCCATTTTTCTCCCGTTGCTATCTTTCTCTTCTTCATCCTCTTCTTCATCTTTTTCTTTCCATTTTTGTCCTCTTTCCGCTTTTTCATCAGTATCTCCTCTTTCAACGCATTCTAATCCTTCTGCATCTTCCCCTAATTCTCTAACCCCGTAACCAAACCGCATGAACCAAAATAGCATACCATCTGATGTTCTGACATTACATGGACCCAGTCTATGAACAATAGCATATTTGCTACCCCGCAACCATTATTTCGTAAGCTGTTGCCTTACTTAATGTGCTTCATATCCTTTCTACAATCTACCGCTAACCTCTCCATTCAACTAGAAACACAAAAGACTTTATCGCCAGCTACAACATGATAGAATAACCAGAATAGCTATAAATAATGAGATCAACAGTCATCTTATGGTGGTTAAATACAGGACTTGGTGAATTAAAATTCATGGGCTTCATGTCCTGGAAAGTAATTCTTTATTTTGTAATCTATTTTAGAAATTATGAATTCGTGGTTAACTACAGGACTTAATGAATTCATGGGCTTTATGTACTGGATCATTTTCTTACATTTGTAACTTAAACTATTTCAGAATAGCTTATTTTGCCCTTGAGATTCCCTGCAGCACGAATTATGTTACGATTAGTGCATTAAGACATTGACATGAATAAACTCTTTAGAATGAAATAACTGATTGGAGAAGAACATTCTAAACTGATGAAAAATCCAGGAAATCTCAATTATCACCAATGATACCTTTGATTGAACCGATTATAGTTTTTGTGAAGTTGGCTAACAGTAACAATATTACTGAATATATGATTATTTATTAATATCCCGCAAAAAATGGCATGCTCAATATGTTATTTAACGGCATTTCATGTCACCTAATAATATTGATATGATCATCTTCAATATTAGATTGCCATGAATCTTCACAAATACTTGCTTGATCTCAAGGAGGTTCCTTGAGAATTTGAACTTGAGAATTCCTTGAACCTCCTTGCTTGATCTACTACATTCATGAAAATTGATCTATGATTAATATTCTACAACAATATGACATGCTAGAAACTAGTGTACTGGTACGTATACCCTATGGATTATAGAGCTCTCTACTACAAACTCAATGAAGAGTGAACACGGAATGAATGAGGATAAATGAAACATAATTTCATAAATAATTAATTTGATATGAGGATCAACGTACTAAACCTGAAAAACTCGTAGAATCACTGACCTTTCCAATCTATTACCGGCTTCCCTGAGAAACAACCATGATCTCACGTAACTTACATCGCAATTTATTTTTCTCAATGAACTCCTAGCAGCAAGTATCCTTCTTATTCCAAGTACCGTTCTCTCTTCCTTTGAATTGTCCTCATACAGTAAGTTAATGAAGCTAGTTTTTTCACACATATATTACCACTATCTATATCAACATAACATTAATTTTCTTTCCCCCTTACTATTCCTCTACGGAACATCCTATCCACATTACCAGTTCCTGTGCTGTATATACAGTATCTTAACGAAATGAGTCAAACTACTGTATACTGTATAGTATATGGAATGACCGTATAAATACAGTACTGTATACGAAATTACTGGGAAGACGGAAATTAAGTTTCGGTAATTAACAGATTATTCCTCTCTCCCTTTCAACTCCCCCCCCCCCTCTACTCTACCCACTCAAACCGGACAAGAAGAGGAAGAGAGATAGAAATTTGCATTTGCATTTAATCACGGGGTCGCATAGTCTGTTCAAGCAAAGAAGATCCTCTGACAAGATAAGAAAATGACTCCAGCTCGGTCAATATTGGTTCAAAAATTATTGATCTGGTCTCAGCTGTAGAAAACATTATGATCTACAATTTGAGACCAAATCAATAATTTTTTAACCAATAGGCTATGGGCCGAGCTGGAGTCATTTCCTCATCTTGCCAGAGGGTCTTCTTTGCTTGGACAGCCTATATCCAGACATCAGTCTCTGTGGTGGATGAGTGAACGGCTTTCTTGGAATTTGATAAGGCGTTTCTAGTATCATTAAAAACGTGGGCTTAGTACAATAACCTCTGTAAATCTCTGTAAAGCAAATGATTCATGTTTGGGTACCTGAATAGTTTTCATATTAAACAAATAACCTATTATTTGGAACTCTTAATCTAAATTGGGAAGGAATACGAAGGACTTGAGCAGTAACAAGAACAACTGAAAAGTACCTAAAAATCTCTATAAGGCCTACTAACTCTGGAGAAGGTGCAATCATTGACTCTAATAAGCACACTCAAATCTGAGGGACCCTAAAGTTTATATTCAACATTTTACATTTTCTATAATTTACTTCGCAAAGAAAATGTCAGCTGTTGTATCAAAATTTTAAGGCCCCTTAAGTTTCAGTGTACTTGGAAAAACTTGGCATTATTTTCTTTGGTTCAACTATTCACAGAGTCAGAGCACGTGCAGTATAAAATTTATACTCTATTTAATAGAGATAATACAAGAAATTAGTTAGTCTATTTGGGTAAGCTAATGATGTTGGTTAGAACTCCAGAAGAGAGTAAGTTTGAGGTGTAAATGATCTTTGGTGTACTTGTCATAGGCCTACCTGAAACTTCACAGTCTTTGTCTTATAACTGGGTGTGAAAACGGCAATGAGTGTTTGAGATGAGCAACCACATGCAAGCAGCCCCTGGTGAGACATTACGGTTGCTGTGAAGATGATAAACGAAAGTTCAAGCTCCTTGTCTGCTTCTTTCCACCTGACACTAAACAAATAAAGGGTGACGTCTTCCTCTTGAAAACAGAGGGAGAACTGCAGCTCGGGAAGTACCCTTTCGAATCAGAGAGCATACTACTGCTTTAAGTACAGTTCAACCTGCATCAACGTTAAATAATTGATTTGATTTCAAACAAAGTGAAAAACATTTGAAAAACAAAATTTTTATAGCTTAATTCAAAAAATTGCTCACGATGAAGGTAGCATACTAGCATTAATAAAATTTGATACCGTAATGTATCGGTTCATTTCCAAGAAAATCGCCAAACTCAATATTGATTGAACTTGATAATAATTGATACTATCAAGCCAACTTAGTGACTTACAATAGATTATTGTAATGTCTCTTCATTTTATTGCTTGATTATCAATACATAAAGATCCTTGATGGTATTCAACTTATTTAATATTGTCGGATTATGGAATAGATGACTGCTTAGAGCTAATCCTTTCAGATATGTTATGTTGAACTATTCATTGACGTTTTCTTTCATAGAAAATCGTCAAACTCAAGATTTATGGGCAGATATGAATTGGGGTAACGGTGAGGGATGCACAATATTTTTTTTCTAATTAGAAATTGTTATTCAATGAATATTCTTTATGAATAAATTTTGATTTCACAAGAAGTAAAATTAGTCTAGAATTATAAGGATAAATCATGAAAGCAATATTATTGTGTGAATTAAAGTGATGAAGGGAAGGTGAATGTAGAAAATAAGTGAAGAGCCTTATTCTGGTTATTATTGTTAATTATTCATTTTAGAATCTTATATTTTGAAGACAATTTCCAAAACCAAAAAAATAGTTCTCTCAGAGTTCATTCCTGTTAATTGTAACAATATTACTAATTACTATCTAAATTCTCAAATATAGAAAACTACATGTATAGTCTGTCCAAGCAAAGAAGACCCTCTGGCAAGATGGGAGAATGACTCAAGCTCGGTCAATATTGGTTAAAAATTATCAATTTGATCTCAAATTGTAGGCAACAATTTGATCCACTATCAAGACCACATTTATAATTATTGAACAAATTTTGACCAAATTCTGACATTTTCAATCTTGCCAGAGGGTCTTCTTTGCTTGGACAGACTATAGAAGTAGAGCATGAAAACTGTGGAAAAGTAAGCAATCAATGTACCTGATAAAAGCATCGGTTGAGGGAGTAGGATAAAACAAAGTCATGACCACAACACCTGCTCGAAAATCACCTGCTACAAGTCTGCTCTTTTGTTCTCAGTTAGGCCTATCACAAAACCTGCACAAGTGAAGAACCGTCTATCGCGAAAACTGTATCAAACACTGAACAATGTATCCGACAATAACCACAGTCTAGTCTTTCGATAACTCCTGCAGATATTCTCATAACAGTTGGCACAAAAAATGAAGTACCAGCTGAGGACTGATCTTCCCAGGTATCCGATTTACGTTCAGGATATCCTAACCTGTAAGAACCTCCTACAATCAGCTGACACGGAAACGAACTAAAAGCCTGGTTGCTGAGCACAGCGGAGAGTGCAGCTTTCTCAATGTTTTGTTTTGATTTGCACCTCCTCTACGAAGAGAGCGCTCTGATACAGACGAGCAGAACCGTTGCAAGCGCAAGATACGGAGAATTTGCCACGTGTATTCATGACAAAGACCTCTATGAGTATAACAAGGACGGTTTAAAACTGAGATAAGAAAACGAGTAAAAACGAAGTGAGAGAGTGAGAATATGGGTTATTCGACGATAAAAAGTCATTGTCACAAATAAATAAGGCTACCACTTGAAAGTTTATTGCCATCACTGAACTTGATACATTGTTCCACTGCATTATCATATTATTATTTATCACATTTGTGAGTATTGATTGAAAGTATTGATTCTTCGTTCATCAATCACCACGTTAATTATTTATTGGTGGTTTTTAACTGCGTGGATTTCCACCTGGTTGATAACACCAAAGAAAGAACAATACGGCAAATGGTCAATGAGATAATGGAAGTGATTATTTATTAAGGTTAGATACGACGTAATTTCCAAGTATAGGAGGAAAACGTGGCTTTTGTGGGACTAACAATTTCAAATCATTTTGGATCAGATAGCATTGATTGAAAAGGAAATTTCGAAGCTGAACTTGGAAAATATATGAATTCAATTGTTATGATATAGCAGGAACTTCAATGATGAAACATGTTATTTCACTATTTTTTTGTACTGTACTTGTTCGGAATCTGGGGTTAATGGAAAATTTTCTATGTTCTACCCTATTCCATTCTCTGGTTTATGTGATGCCAGTTCCCGCATGAATATTGCTTATTTTTATAATTGAATTTAATCTGTAAATAATGTTTTTTGCAACTTTCTTTTAATAAAAAATCAATCTCCAGAAGGTCTTTGATTCCAATGTCGAATGATCACTAATTTTAAATTTTCATATAGTCATACAGTATAGGCCTAATGAGATGTATAATAAATTGTTAAGTCTTTTCCATAGTCATATTATGATTATTACTTCTTTATAGAATTTCCTCAACTGTAATCCAATTATCCTGACAACACAAACTCAGGGAATTCCTATGTATCCTATAAATTGTAATAAGTTCTCATTCGTGTTGAAGGTATAAGGTCACTTATAAGTTATAAGTGTTAACAAGGAAATCCTATATGTCAAAGTGTATTATTCATTTCATCAATCCTAGCTTCCGTGTATTCAATGAATTCAGTAATGCTTCAATACATATCTGTATGCAAGACATTATAAAATATTACTTCAACTAGCCGGCAGGCTCGCTTCGCTCGCCTTCTCCGCCTAGCCAGGGGGCTCCGCTCCCTGGAACCTCGCCAGTATCGGCAGTGTGAGTCAAACAGGCTCGCTTCGCTCGCCTGCAAAACCTCGGCCAGTGTCAGCTTCAACAAAACAGACTCGCTACGCGCGCCTGCAAATTCCGTTCAGAAAGGATTCAAAATTTATTGAACACAGCATTTCTTGACCTAATCTGGACCTGTTTACCAAATTTCAACATTTTCTGCCAATTTGTTCTCGGAAAATCTAAGAAAAACTCCGAAGAAAATTCCGAAAAATAGTAAAACGCTAATATCGAGCGTAACCTTGGGAAGTATATCGGACATAGTTTGAAACTTGATCCAATATCTTCTAAATAACTCCATCTATAATCTCGCTGAACCATTGAATTTACACTAAGGATTGGTCGTATCTAGGCGGAAGATATGCAACCCGCAATACATCTACAATTTTGAAAACCTGATTACGGGCGTAATCTTGAACGGATTTCAAAAATATTTCAACACAACATTTCTAGACCTTATCTGAACCTGTCCACCAAATATCAACATTTTTTACCGATTGGTTCTCGAAAAAATTAAGAAAACGCCGAAAAAACTATAGAAAAACTCAAATATTTAGCGTATCCCTGAAAAGTTTTTAAAATCCGTTCTTAGCTCGCGTCTAAACGTCCAACTGAACATGCCTGCCAAATTTGAACGCATTCGGTTCAGTGGATTTCTAGTTCTGGTGATGAATGAATGAATGAATCAGTGCCATTTCGCTTTTATATATAAATAAAGATTACATTCCATATACGAATCTAGCACGGTATAGGCCTAGGCCTGAATCTTGCTAGATGTGAACTTCTCAATTGAAAGAAAGTATTAGACTATTTCGATAATAATAACAATAATAATATTACCTGGCTGGCTCAGGTCTGGTGTCAGAGATTTAAGGTCGCTCCTGATCAATTTCAGAGCCTCAGAGGCTCATGACTTAACGACTGTTTTTTAGGCAGCCGGGACCGACGGGAAAGTGGTCTGAGAAAAATTTCTGGTCTATCAATGAAACTCTTCCTCTAATGAAAAAATCATTTGTGGATTATAAAAGTGCATGGTACAGTTTTTCCTAAGTAACGTTGTATTCTTCATTTATGCAGGACAATCATAATAAGCGAATCCAAAATTGATTGAAGGTCAAGGATAAGCAAAGGAGGAGAAGGGGTTTACAAGTGTGTTGATATCCATTTCCAAGCACCATTCTATGTCCATCGTAATGTAAATTGTTCAAGCAATAGGTCACAGCCTACAGGTGCAATCCTCCCTGGATCTACCCTACCACTGAGTAAATATGGTAAAATCCAAATTTTTCCCAAAATGTGAAATTTACTGATCGTTTTGGAGTATTTTCAAGATTTCATTTTTAGTATGAGAGAATAATGCTTTTGCAATCAAACAAAGCATTGATAACACGTTGCATAACACCCAAGCAGACCTTGAAAGGTTTGGCACAATTTGCAACACGTATCATGGTGAGTTTCTTCTGCATAGAGCAAAATCGAGGTACACAAAGAACAGCTGTGAGGCGATGGTAGAAGGGGGGAGTGGGGTAGCCTGCCTGGCTCTTGACCTGTGACGCAGTTATAAGCTGCACACAAACGCACGCACGCATTCACACACACGCGCCCGTACAGCTGAGCCCAAATCTCTTATCGCATGTTTACTATTTTGATTCTGCAGAACAGTTCTGCGTCGCTACCTATTTGCGAACAAACGCCGCTAATCTTGAGTTCATTATATGTAACTGCCCAAGAAAAACAACAAAATACTTGTTTACAAGAACACATGTTTTTTTTTGTTTTATTGACTAAAACAGCTATAGTCTGTCCAAGCAAAGAAGACCCTCTGGCAAGATAGGATAATGACTCCAGCTAGGTCAATTTTATTCAAGAATTATAAATGTGGTTTTAATAGTAGATCAAATTGTTTACTACAATTTGAGATCGAGTTGATAATTTTTGAACCAATATTGGCAGATCTTGAGTCATTCTCCCATCTTGCCAGAGGGTCTTCTTTGCTTGAAGAGACTTTATCAACCTACTTACTTTCACGGAATTATAAGGTTGCGAAATTTTGAGCTATTGTCAAGTCTTGTTCAAGTCAGCTGATGAAAACATCTGGTCAATCAATCAAATAATGGGATGAAGACACTGCAATACGAGCTCAACACTGTCATTTTTGTTGCAGAAAGAAGCGGTGTTCAACTTTCCTTGCTTTACCGATTCGATTCCATAATGTCATTAGAGAGGTACAGTACTTTATATATCCTGTATGACTATGATAATATAATATAATGCGCTACTGGCTCGTGCCCACGAAACAGGTGAAGTGCTGTACAGTAGAAGATACGGCCACTTCACCAATTGCGTGGGTATGAGCCGCATTATGCGCAAAACATCTCAGCTGCCTGATTTTGTAGCCACTACTATAGTGAGAAATTCAAACGAACATAAGCATTTTCTGTAGCTTGTACATTATTGTTGATAACACAACACAATTTTAGCCCCGGTGCAGAATGCGTTTGAACTAGAGTAGACCTATGCTACTCTACTCTTGAGGATCAAAAGTTCAATTCTATTTTGATCTTTCATGTCTGAACTATATTATGATTTATACATAGAATGAAGTTTTGAACAAAGTGTTTGGAAAATTGTAAAATCCAATATTGCTATAAATTGTATTGGTTAATATGGTTCAATGGTTCAATTTCCATTATTTGATAAGATAATTAAAATCAAATTCAAAAGTTAAAAATCATTTCTGAAACTTGATTTTTGTTTTCAATTGTTTATTACAGTAGAACGTCAATAATCCGGATTAATTGGGACCGGACCCATTCGGATTATCGAAATTACCTTACAAGAAGGACCAGCAGGCACTATTTGAGAAAAAACTGTTTCAAAATGATATATTTTACCATTAGGATGGTACACTATAGTACAGGGTCTGAAATATATAAATTGAAAACATTTATTCGGAGAACAGTAAACTCTCTAGTAAAGTACAAGTCAAGGGCAGACGGTACAAATATTTCTATTTAATGTTGGAGACGAATCCGGAATTATTGACGGTCCGGATTTTTGACGTCCGAATCATCAACGTTCTACTGTGTGATACATTAATCATCTTGGGTATCTTATTGAGATGAAATAAAACACACAGCTTCATGTCAGAGTTCTTCATAGGAAGCAGATATTATGGGTGTTATAACAGTTTCACTTTTACTACATGTTATAAGTTTTTAAGTTACCTATCTTCTCACTAGACAGTTTATTGGACAAGTCTCTCTAGTCAGGTAGGCAATAAAGCACCAATCGGCATCAAGAGGAAACATAAAAATTCAATCGGAAATCCAGCAACGGCTAGGTACGGTCTTAACCGACACGAATGTCTATATCGATCAAGCGCTACCAATCACCTCCAGCAATAAAAAGTTCTAGTGATTATAGGGAACAAAATAGTAGACTGGACTTTGGTGGTGGGGTGAAACCACAATCGGACCTTGAACAAGTGCATTGGCCCCGTGAGCTTCTTGCTTTTCCTGGAGGAAAAGTACAAAGCTTGATAAATCCACACTGGCAGCTTGTACCCACGAAACAGGTGAAGTGCCCATATCTTTTACTATACAGCTCTCCACCTGTCTCATGGGCACGAGCCGCCAGTGTAAATCCAAACAAAATAATAATGTATCGCAGTATCAAATGAGAATTTTGTTCAAAGAGAAGTAATTTTAGGTATGAATACTAATTGATGGTTGATAATCACGTAGTATTAAGGGAACACCAGTTTTCGAATCCCTTATCTTATTTATCTACATTACCACATAACAGTGATAATTGATTCTCATCTATTTTGTTTTCCATCACGAACTGCTAGTTTATTTAAACTAATATTCAAAAATGTTTGACTGCAAAGTCGTGTAAAATAGTTCAGAGTGAAATGATAATTGATTATTGAGAGATCAATGTGATGTGACGTACAGTGTGTACAATGTGTGTACAGGTGACGCATAAACTCTTCTATTTTGATATTTCCTTTTTCTTAGATCTACTTTATTCATGCATTTAAAAATGACTCTTATAAGTCGAAACATGTTATGTTTATGAATAGAAATAATTGAAAAAGGGTACTGTGATTCTTATTTTTAATCAAAAACATCTTCTACTTTCCCATGGTATATGGACTGCTGGGCTTGAAGAAAATTTATAAATTCGATTATAATTATTTTTCATTACAGATTTCTATTCTACTACATTTAGAGAGTAGAAGATGCCATTTATTCCACTATTTAAATTAAAAATGTAAATGTAGTTTTATATAAAAACTGTTGCACTAGCGTGAGGTTTCAATCACTTCTTGAGAGGATACCATTATATTAGATTTGAATGAGACAATTTATAGATTTTTTGAAATTTATTTTTATCACTGAGTAAAAATAATTAGGTTCGGGTACTGAGAAAATTGAAGCCGATTTTTCGCTCTCCATCAAAGTAAAATCTAACACTAAAAGAGCCAAAGACTTTCCACTGAGTTGAAGTGAAGTTCCACTTCACAAATTTCAATAATGTTCTCCGCCAAAATTTGCTTCATCTTGAGACCGATGGATATTATTGAGTTCTCAACAAATTTCAAGTTCTAAGTTTACATCAAGTACAAGTTTTCTAACTATCCCATTAAGTTAACAGAATGTTCAGTCGAATATTGAGTGACTTCAGCTGAATTGCGTCGTTTTTACTTGAGAAGCAGTAAAAATCTACGTCGTAGCGTTGTGATAACTATTATTGAACATGGTAAACTAATTTGCTACACAACGTCACTTGAAAATCCACATCAAAACAAAGAATAAGTTTAGTGATAAAAACGAAAGAGCTCATAAAAAAGTTTATTTAGTAATAAATATCCGGAAAAGTCGTACATTCTATTGAGTACTATCTATCTATTGAATACTTTCTAACTTTTGAATATTTCAAAAATTTTAATTTAAAATGAATATGATGTATAATAAGACAGTGCTTTCATTATCATCAATATCAAAAGTGAAGTTACCAAAAAGTACTTGAGTGACTCCAGGAAGTTGCTATTCGAGATAAATTGGTGCATTGGTAGAGCAAATTTGTGTTTTCTAAATAGTGAATTTGAAAATGAACTATTTTAATATTTCCATCAAAATTGGGAAAGAAAACGATTTGGACATCTGTCTGTGTTCTGACCTATTCGAATCATTGTAATATCTCTAAATAAATAGTGTACAAGATAATACCGTAGTTCTTATTAGAACTTACCATTGGCAACTCGATTAGAACTTGCTAATCCTAAACCAATTCCAACCAACCAAGTGAAAACTAGTTATAATAATTCTAAAATAATAGAATAACATAATTTTAATACATTTTCTCATACAGATATCATTCTGTAGAATGACCGCAGGAGTTCACAGTGATCATCGGGTAACTATAGAATTGGTTGCGATTGTATTGTCTGTCCAGAAAAAATAGCGTTACTTGATCCATCTGTGTTTTTCATCTCTCGAAAATGATGCCGAGAGATAACTGCGCAATATAGAACTGAATTAGGCAAACAATCGCAGTACAAATATTAACAGAACACTGATATTATGCACACCTGTCAATTCTGTAGTAAACTCTATAACTTTTTACTCTCTTACTCAATAATTTCATCTTTCTCACACTTATTCAAACTCTCACTACTCCCACACAACCACTTTTCCAGTTCCCTCTCACTCTTTCCTCCTCTCTCACTCCCTCTCTCTCTCTCTTTCTCTCTCTTTATTCGTTATGTATTATTTATTCTCATTTTTCTATACATATGATATGAATCAAACTTTGCATATACTTAAACTCTGATCAAAACATGAATCAAACTGTTAATTATACTTGAAATATTTGTAACTCTGAGTTATACTTCAATTTTATTTATTATTTTATTGAGTTTTCTGATGTAGAAAAAGCAATATTCTTTTGTTTTGTACCTAGTGTTTGCCATAGGTCTTGTGTCTTGTTAGACTTGGCAACTCTGACAACTGATAACTCCACTTCACAGCTAGGTTCCACATGTCTGCCACACGTATAATTATAGTATAGTTCTATAGTTAGTTGTACTAACCTATGTATTTTTTGATTGATTGAATAAATGATAAATATAGTTCTATCCAATGAAATATTCCACGATAACATCTTATGCATTTTCCCCATTTAGTTGTTTTGAGAGCACACGTGTAGAAATATCAGTGACAATCATAAAAATTTCCAGAAAGCGGAAAACCAATACCAACAGCAATGAAATTGAGAATACACTCGATTTGAATTATTCGTGTTTGAATCAGAAAAATATGGAAATTTATTGAACTCAAAGACATCAATCAATAACCAATTCAACTCATGTATGAATTCAATTCTCATGAACAAGTGCTCGATTTGTAATCTGTAAATATAGAGAGCATTATACTGAAGCAATATTTCATGAATTGAATCACGTGCTTTTTCAGGGAGAAAATGTGTCACACGTGTATTTTCCGCTCCATTCTATTTTTCTTCCAGAGTAGTTTCTGAAAGTAGCGCCCTGAGAACTTCTACACGTTTCCAGTATCATTATTACATACATGACCTGTTCCATGCTACCAGAGTACATAGATTGAGAGAGTCCATGAATCATGTTTAATACTCAATTCATTCCAGAACTAACGTAGTTCTAACTTTTATTGATGGATGTAGTTTCAGTTACATTAATAAAGAAAAAACTATCAATGAAAACTCTTGTGAGGATAAAACTCTAGGAGGAACTAGAGCCTGTTTGAATTTCACGATGCCATTAACTGAAAATTTAATTTATTTTCGAATAGAGAATTTTGTATTATTCTTGAACGGACCCTTTCACATGAAGATATGATGGATGTCAATTCCTAGGAATATTTGAGCAGCAGAGGCATTAATAATATTGGAAATGGAAAGTTATTTCCCACATAAGGAACGTTATCTATCTTATTCTTGACATAACATACTGAAACAAAATCAAGAAAAATAATATTCAAGTAATTCCACTGATTATGACAGGCACTCAATGACGAAGGAGAGATGTCCAAAACACAGTTTGTACTATTTTTCTTCACAATTGCCAAGTAAATTGCAATAATCCTCTTCAATCATGAGTAGCATTTACATTTCTTATACACACATGTTACAAAATGAGAGATCTGACAGACCTATATTCATGAGAATATTTGGAAAACTGATGCCACAATCATCAAGTCAGACAACAAAATCTCTCATACATTGTCATGGAATCGGAGCTCTTTTCAAAACCAAATAACTGCCAAATCGAGTTCATCGTTGAACGTTTTTGTTTTTCAAATAATGGGTTGATATGGGCAGAATTATCGCCAGTCCATTTCATAAATTCGAAGCCTGACCAGCCCTTTCTGCATGGATTGCCCGTAAATTATCAGCAGCCTGCTGTTGTGGTCGATTTTAGTGTGCTTCACAGAATGTTGTACTTGCTTAAACATTGGTAGTATGCTGTGCAGCATATGGAATCGACCAATAGTGTTGAAATACTGAATGTGATGTGGGGACTGGAACACAACATCGAGCTATGGAAAAAACTGACTGGGAAGCTATAGACTGTCCAAGTAAAGAATACATTCTGGTAAGATGTGAAAACGACTCCAGGTCGATTAATATCAATTAAAAATTATGAATTTCGTTTCAAATTGTAGAAAAACATTTTATCTACAGTTATTTAAGTCCAACTTTATAATTTTTTAATTTATATTTACCAAGTTCTAGTCATTTTCCTGTCTTGCCAGAATGTCTTCTTTACTAGGACAGACTATACTACAATGGTTGGTTGCTTGATTCTACTCAAACCACGGACAATAGATAACCAAAACGATCTATCAACTAATGATGACTGGAGAATCAAAATATGATGATTATTATTACGATTAAGAAATTGAGATTGATCATCATTGTGATAATGATGATAATCTGGTGTTCATGAATTTCAAAGAGAAGTCAGCATTTTCAGTGGAGTTAATGAGATTCACAGAAATATCGATTGAAATTGGCTGAATCGCTTCTGATATTCAGAGGATAATCGAAACCAACAATGTTGGTTTGTTGATAATGAGGAACTAGGAGGTAGTCTGTGCAAGCAGAGAAGACATTCTGGCGAGATGTGGAAATGGCTCCAGCTTGGTCAATATTTATTTGAAAATTATAAATTTGGTCTTGAATTGTAGATCACAATATGTTTCCTACAATTTGAGACGAAACGAGCGTCTCATTGTTTTTCAAACAAATATTGACCGAGCTGGAGTCATTTTCCTATCTTGCCAGAATGTCTCCTTAGCTTGGACAGACTTTATCAAGTTTGATTGATGTTTATGTATCCAACACGGATTTCAGTTCATCACCAATCTAAAAACCTTCTATTAATACAATAGCCACCACATTTGACACTGCACACAATTTAGTTCGTGAAGAGCTGATCCTGTTACAGTTTCTCTTTGTGAGAAATTTTTTGAAACGAAATATCTCCCACATATTCAAAGAATTCGTACATGGGAAAAACGATTTTCCAATATTACACTTTCAGATTGCACTATGGAGATGATTGCAAAAATCTCTGATGGAAAACCCATGGGCTAATTGATTTCAAGTTTTCTACCTTGTTTTTCTCGTATTCGGCACACGCCGTTATTGTATGTCCAATCAAAGAAGACATTCTGGCAAGATAGGAAAATGACTCCAGATCGATCAATATTAGTTCAGAAATTATAAATTTAGTCTCAAATCGTAGAGCAGAAAATTTCCTACAATTTATAATCAAATATATGATTTTTGAACCAATATTGACCGAGCTTGAGTCATTTTAACAACTTGCCAGAATGTCTTCTTTGCTTGGACACTCTATCTATTCTTGTTTTGAGAGGCGATATGCAATTTGAGTATAACGGTAACGGTACTTTTCGTGCTCGAATGACTCGTTTTCTTGCGCATTTGCACAAACGCAAATTAGCCTAGATTTGGCGAGAAAATTGTATATCCTCCAGCTGAAGCTATATCTATATACATCAACTCATATCCTATTCGCTAATTGAATACGTTCCAACTTGGAAATGTTGACTTATCACGTGTGGGAAAACGTCGTTAGATAAAGGAGAATTATTGGAGAAACAATATTTCAACAAAGAAGAAAGCTGTTGTATCCAGTGTCCAATCAAAGAAGACATTCTGCCAAGATGGAGAAAATGTCTCCAGTACGGTCAGGATTGGTTAAAACATGATACATTTGGTCTCAAATTAAAGAAAACATTTTAATCTACAATTTGAGACCAAATTTATAATTTTTGAACCAATATTTATCGAGCTAGTGTCATTTTTCAATCTTGCCAGAATGTCTTCTTTGCTTGGTCCGACTACCTCAGGCTAGTACATACAGCAACATATCTCAGCATTAGCTCATTTGTAATTGAATCATAACAAAATTCAATACTTTCATTCGTTACAAAGTTCAGTTGTACGATAATTCAATCAAAATAATT
This sequence comes from Sogatella furcifera, assembly GCA_017141385.1. Taxonomy (NCBI): domain Eukaryota; kingdom Metazoa; phylum Arthropoda; class Insecta; order Hemiptera; family Delphacidae; genus Sogatella; species Sogatella furcifera. The sequence goes on from CM029555.1 coordinate 16,797,440, forward strand.
CGCCGTGAAAAGTGTTTCGGATAGTAAGATCCAATGTTATCCATTAACTGAAAGACCACGATACAATGACATTGTTGTTAGCTTAGTCACATATTGAATTGTCACACAGTGGTTGAATCCATTCAATGGATTCCCAGATAACTGGAAGTTCGTATACTTTATCGGTTTGTACAAGATGCTTCCAGGACTTTCTCTATATTCTTTTAGTTGAGTGCTTTTCTTCGTTAATATACTCTATTTCTTGTTTGATACCTCAACTCGAAACAGAATTAACTGGATTTAAAGGAAGGAGAAAACATAATGAAAATGCTTTCATAATGATAAATTGGAATTTATTAGTCATCATCATAAGTTAATTAGAGTTGAAATTGTGTAACTCGTGATAAGTAGGCAGTATTTGGGTTTTTACCTGTTTTCGTTCACATTTGTAAATAAATTAATGAATCATACCCCTCATCACCCACGCACAAACCTTGAAGCTTATGTGGACATCACCTCAAATAGTGACCCTGTCCAGAAACAGTCGTCCTTGGATATTTTGTACAAAAATCAATGAAATAATATAATATGAAGCACGGTGAATAGAAGTTTTCTTTACACCGTGATATGAAGGACAAAGGGTAGTTTAAATACTATAATGGTTATCCGACTCAACCCACTCTCCTTCATATTGATAAATTGTGTCGCGTTCATGGACTGGAAATTTTTTCCTACACACAATTTATTCAGGCTTATCTAATCTGAACGCAATCTGAGAGAATTTTACAGTAGAATGATTAACAGTAACCACTCATGCACGCAGAGCTGTGTAAAAAATTGTCGTCTACTTCATATTTCACCATAGTTCGATGACCTTCCAGTAATCTTTTTAAATATTGTTAGTGTTGTCTTGTTTTTTCAGCTTATCTCACCCTTTCACATCCTCTTATCAACGCTCTCTCTCCCTCTTTTTCTCTGTCAGTCTTACTACTTCCCATATAATCATGATATTTTCCCACAGAGCGTCAACGTCGATCGAAAATCCGATAAATTTCAATGATGAATAGCTTTACACGTAGATTATAACTCAGTTTTTACTCTCGGCTGATGCGAAGATAACAAACTGCTCGTCATTAATATTCATACATTTTATGTCATAGTAGTATACTCTTAATCTCAGTAATCTGAGATTGGGGAAAATATGAACGTGCTTCATGGATGTTTTTAAGGATTTACTGTAACTTTTAAAATCGCGTCAAAAATATGATGAGGTATCGGTGAAGGTGACTGCCCAATCAGGAACAGAAATAATATCATTTATTTATTAAACTTGAATGGTTTGAGAATCGAATAAACAAAGGTTGAATGTCTGGTTCTTTCATTCAACTATAGTATCTATCATTGCCTAGTTCTCTATATCTAGAGCATAGAATAATCAAGAGCGGTGTAGTCTATTCTATACTTTGAAAATAGACAAATGGGAGATTGATGGATTTAATGCGTTTAATAATGTTTTTTTTGTTGGTGATGACCACATGAGCTCTTGTGCGCGTGTCATGAAGGAAATGATGGTGATGTTGAGAAATGACGACTACTTTTTAGGCAGTCGGGGCGACGACGGCTTATCGTCTCCTTCTAAAGATTTAACCTAAAAGGGTTATCCATAAAGGGGTGGCCGTATTTATGTGATTGTGCTGTGGTCAAAAAATTGTTCCCTGGTCAAGACTCGAATTGAATTTTCCTATTAACTTACTTTTTTTGAAGAAGCTACATATCAACAAGATCCTCTATTTTAATGTTCATGATTGAATCATTAGACTCTGGATCGTTGATTCATTCCAGGAGTCTGCAGAAAAAAATGAAGGACTAGAAGCCCCTCTACAAGAACATCTAACAAGACAGGTTAGGTACCGAATTTCTAAAGCCATTAAAAATTCAGTCTGCAGCAAGTATAGAAAATTTAAACCTCGCAGTAAAATGGAAAATTAAAGTTTAATGCGGTATGATCGACTATTTGGTTTCAGTAATAAGGAATAGGAATTTTAAAATAACTTACTCAAAAAATGTCTAATTAGGCCGTCGGTCCCGACAACCTTAAACGTGGTCGTCATCTCTAATCATCATCCCTCTCATTACCCACGCACAAGCCTAAGAGCAGATATGGGCATCACCCTTAGGAAACAAACAAGCACAATTTTCCATACTTTTTCTCACAATCAGTTCTTCACATTATAGAATAAGAAACTTAAATTTTCAAGAACTATAATAAAACAGGAAGATCTGAGCTAATTATTTGAATAAAAAATTAATTTATCGGTTATTCATATCTTTCAATAACCGAACACTATCCGTGTTTTCATAGCACACAAGTACCTTACATAACACTTGAGAAGATTTTCTCTTTTTATAGCTGTTAATAAACTTTTCTTGTTAATTGCTTTGTTATTCGCTATTCCACTCAAGTGTGAGATGACGTCATTCGAAGTATTTTTTCACATTTTCTAAAAAAAAAATTAAGTAAAATTTGCATAATAGCAATTGAGATACATAGAGTAGGACAGCTTGACGCCAATTTTTTCGTGTGTTAGTGCTTCAACACTTCAACAGGCAATAACAAATCAAGTAGTGCTTTTCAATATTGATTTTTTCTCACTCGTTAGTATTCCATTTTACTCTCGAATAGCTAGCTCGAATATCTCAAAATATATTATGATATTGTATAAAATCGTGCTGTTTGTTTTCCAAGTGAATGATTCAGATATATCATACTACATCTTCATTTGGTATTTTAAATAGGCTACTGGAACACCTTCTGAATTCTGAATTTCTCTATTGCTTTTCAAATGAATGATATTTCTTCTTTAACAATCTAGAAGTACCATACCACAACTGAATAAATAAATCTACAAGTAAAAATAAATAAATGAGTTCACGTATAATAAGTTCTTCATCCTGTGATAGGGTTAGTAGTTTCTATTAAGGATCTTTATCTCATATGCACGAAAAGTGATACAATATTCGCTGCATTACTCAAATTTGTTGAATGTTTGAATACGTCCATTATGTCCTATGACGTACATTATGCCCATTTTTCAAATTCATGGATTAAATTATTTGATTTTTTCAATATGAATCAATTTAAATGGAAAACAATTACAGTTGATTAGAATACTATTAAAATTTTCAATAATTAAAAATACTAGTAATAGTGATGACAACATGAAAAAGAAGAAAGTTCCATTGCGTCATAAACAATGTTGAGACTTAAGAGATCTATTTGACTGGAATTACTAACTATATCTGAGGGAAAAGTGTGGAGGGAGGGAAAAGCTGGGGAGATCTGTGATGCTCGACTCCCATTGGCCAGCTGGAGTGTTGAAAGAGGGAGTGGGAGGATCTCGTCCAATCACAAAGTAGTCTCAGTTCAATCCACCATTTTGTTTTCATAGACAGCTATTTTCTTCGCTTGTTAGTGTTTTGAAGTGTAGCACAGCGTATCACTGTGTGTTTTAAGGAATATTATGACAAGAAAAGTAATATTCTTCCCAAACTTATTTGACAATGATAACCACTCGCAAAATGGTACTGCACTGAATTTTGAAAAGAAATTCAGTATAATTTATTCAGATAATAAAAAATTGAAAATCAAAATGAAAGATATCTAACTGTTGAACACCTTCCACGTAGTTGGAAATTGTTTCAAATTGAAGAATGCTCATAATTTTTATATATTATTAATTGAGAAATTTTTCATCATCCATTTCTCGCTTTTCAAGAAACTTTTCAACATCTTGTAAGTAAGCTACTGACCCACCACAGGCGGCTCGTGCTCACGAAACAGGTGAAGTGCTGTACAGTAAAAGATACGGGCACTTCACCTGTTTCGTGGGTACGAGCCGCCAGTCTGACCCACATGCCCATTGGATATCCATTTAGAATGTGACCCTTGATTAGGGTCCTCCCTAATCCTAATAATAAATTTGATTCCATTCTCACTGTAAGTGATCTTTTCGATATCAGTAGTTTGACAATTACAGTATCACCATAACAGTTAATAACACTGATCAAAATCTAAAATTACCATTAATTGATTGATTCTTACCAAGAGGTTCAACTGGTTGTGTGAAGGTTGAATCTGAGCCTGACGGGGGATTCGTTTCGCGACGCCCCGAGCAGCAGCATCTAAAAAATATAAATAATTAATGTAATAACTAAAAAACAATAATATAAAAAACTAAAGCAATAGAGTAGAACAATGCAAACAAAAATAACATCATGATAGTTCACAGGAACTAGAAAATCCAAGCTTCCATAGTTTGAGAAACGTTTCCTCTGAATAAGTAAATTATAAAATTCCTCTGAATAAGTAAATTATAAAATTCCTCTGAATAAGTAAATTATAAAATTGGATGAAATAATGAATCATTGATAACGAGAATATCTCAATGAACGTGGAAACTTTAAAAATGTATTTAAAGTAGGACTGGTAGGAAACACAAATGCAAATTTAGAAAATTTACAGTTGAGATTTTAAGATTATTACATTCAATTTTCTCATATACGAATTATGTTCTATTTATGGACTTACTCAGGAATAAGAAAATATAAATTTATGAAACATAACCGAGTTGATAGAAGCGTTTAAATGAAGGCTTAGTAAACAGAGTAGAAACATTGTTTAGAAACTATAAGCTTTAAAACACTCATTCAAACACAAACAAACCCCTTCAAAGAGTTTCGTATCGTGCCAGATCATATTCATTCAACAGAGCGGCATTTGATAAAACGGAAATAATTACAAATGAAAAAAATGAAACCAATGTAGAGATGAAATGAGAGATACGGAAATGGTGGTTCCGTCCTTAATAAGGAATGACCAATAAAAGACACGAAGGAACATTTGTAAAAAAGAAAACCGACAACGGAGATCTGAAGACGGAAAGGAAGTTATAATGATCTGATGAAGTAAGTTTGAGACGGATGAGAAAATGCCGCACAAAAAATGAAGGAGGTGATTGAATATAAGATTATTTGAAAGAAAAATGACTGATGCTTGTAGAAAGTATAGAGGATGAGAAGGAAAATAAGAATCTAGGAAGGAGATCTAGACACAGGAGATGATAGGCTCAAGAATAAGAAAAAGATAGTGTACTGAAGGTAGTTGAAAATGTAGTGAACACTTGTATTCAATAACAGTAGAATATGATGGAATAGAAATATATTTTATTGAGCAACAAAAATATTAGAAAATTCACAGTAAATACATTATTTCATAGTATATATTTTTGATATGACCACTTGGTCGTCTGCTAAGTTGAGTTATTTGGTTATTACTATTTTTTCACAAAATAGAAAATAGCTATTTATGTATTAAGAGCGTAAAGCGCGACTTTATCACTTGCGCAAAACAGTTATTGCACAACGCGATAGCAGAGCATGATAATTTTGCAAAAGCAATGAAGAAGCTTTACACGCGAATTACAAACAATATTTTTTCTACAACTACACATTATAATAACCTGTTATAATAACCAACTAATTTCATTTGTGATTTCAATGTCTTACAATGGACTATTATTAAATTTTTCTGACAATTATTGTAATAATAGAATGAATCAATCCAGTTAAACTCAAAAATTATAATCTATTCTTCAATATAATCATATGTTTCAATTATATCAAAGAAAAAACGATTTTATGAACTTCGAAAAATCAACTGGGAATCAGATTTGAACCTGGAACTGTTACAGCAAAAGAATGATCAACACTGCTCTAACCAACTTGGCCACTACGTTCTTACGGAATAAGGCGGGAATTTAGCTATATGAATTTGCATCTTTTTTGTTTCACTGACTGAAGCTTATCACAACACAGCTGATTAGCGAGCGTAAAGTAAATCTCCTGCTCATGCGCAGTTGTTTAGCGAGCGTAAAGTAATTCAACTGCACATGCGCAGATGGTCAGTGAGCGAAAAAGTAGATTCTCCTCAGAAATTGGCTATTTTACAAGGAGAATTCAGTATGTAAAATTGTGTTTTACGCGTAGTTGTAGAAAAATATATTTATAAAGACAATAACAGTATTTTTTGGTACACTTGTTAGAAAGTAGCCAGTTTTGATCTACTTGACAGGCTTTAAAAGCATTCATATTCCACACTAGTGCGGAATAAACGGCTATTATTTGGGCCTTATAGCTGTACAAGATAGGAAAAATCAGCTGTCAAAAAAATTTTCCGTTGATTCAGCAGCGCATCCCATGCAAATTGGTCGACTGAACAGGTAAATCGACTATTTTGAACATTTTCCAATTGATTGCAGCAGACGATTTAGCAGATGATTTTCTTCAAAAAATTATTTTTGTCCCTTATAATTCCACACCTAACCTTTTGTTTTGATTGGGAATTGATTTTAGCGACTGATAACCTTTGTTGAAATTAGAATCCTGAATTTATTTTGATTTTTGACACAAAAAACGGAAATTACCAATATGGAATATGGCAAGTTGAATTCGTTTGTCGTATTTATAAAAACTTTTTCATCTTATTCTAAGAAGCCTTTCTATAAAGTGTACCAAAAACACAAATCCACAACACGTTTCAAAAACGTTTGCGCCGTCGCAAATACTTCACCTTTTCAGCCTCAGCTGATCACTTAGGCTGTAAAGCTCCGTATTCTTGACGTCACAAAACGACGTTTTCAGAACTACACAGGGCCGTATTTCTGAATAGGCTAAGTAGGCTGCAGCCTAGAGCGGCAAATTTTCGGGGCGGCAAATTTTCAAGGCGGCAAATTAAAAAAAATTCAAAATTTTTAAAAGTATTCCAAAAAATAAATTACATCTTCTCTACGACTCCTGAATTTACTTTGAAAAACATGACCTACTAGTAATTCTTAGAGCATTATTATTTTAGTGCATTATAAAATCGGTTTGATCTCTGAATAAACTAGCTAAGCGCAGCTTGTATCTGGACAATCTGACAATACTGCCGCTTTCGATGGATTTCTTTTATCTCTTATTTTATTAATATTACATTTGGATTTTTGGGTAATTTACCTGCCTTCCTTTGGCTGCTGAATTGCTGATGTATTTGTCAAATGGCAATCTCAATCCATTAATAAAGGTAACTTACATTATTACTGTTTTGTATTCATGAATTTTCTCGTTCAACTGCCCTGGGTGCAGTTCTCTAAACTTAAGACAGTGTGTCACGCTTCCTGAAAGATAAGTTACAATAAATCTATTGAACTGTTTTACTTGAACCTTTGCTCTTATTTGGCGTCATCCCAGCTACCAGGTTTATTAATATTAATCATCTTTCATTATTGGCATTTTGCATTTGTGCAGTATAAAAAATAAGTATACTCTCTATATTTTTCAAATATTCTTTATTTACAAAAAACATTTATTACAGTTCACTGCAATTCCAATTTGAAGCATAGATCCCTCACTTTGTTGTTCGTAACAATCTTCAACCCTCCAATACGTTATGTAAAGATTTTATAATTGAGCAATTATACTCTGTATTATAATAATTTTGTGATTTTTAATTGTACGCCTTGAAATGATATGCCCTTGCTCCCTTGATAGGCCTATACTTTTTTTGTGAATTGAAATATAAGTAAAACTGTGATCATAGGTATTCATCCAGGAATAAGAACCGAACATTAATATATTTTCAAAACGTATAACTTGAAAGAAGTTAGAAAAAAACTACAAACTCGCCTGTGTGTTATACCTACCACGAAAATATATTCTTCTTGTCGGGAGTGGCGAGAACTTACATGTAAATATATCTTACTACTGATTTGACTCTGACTGTCAGCCACTTACCCACGTATTCCCCTTAACCCATAATGACTCTGAATAAGCAAAGTATGAGCAAAGAATATGGAGAGATATATATTTTATATTCACTGGTATAAGCCTCAGGGAGGCGGCAAATTTACATTTAGCCTATAGGCGGCATACTCTTAAATCCGGCCCTGGAACTACACCTTTTCCAGAAGTAGTTGAGAAAGCGCCAAATGTAGTTCAGAATAGTGAATTGTATTTCAGAAAATATCATATGTAAATCAGAATAGTCAATTTGATTTCAGAAGATATCAAATGTAGTTACACCTAGTGTAGAAAATAGGTTTTCTCATTGACCATAATTATTTTTAATTTTAATTGAACATAATTTTCAATACGTAGGTTGATAGTTTCTATTAAAAAAAAAAAAGGTCCCAAATGTTTCAATTTTTGTAGGTGAAGTTTTACATAAAGTGTAACACCCTGGTGTTTCAGAAGATTTAAGATTGGATATCATCACTCAGCGCCCTAAAATCCTATAATATTATAAAACAGTTGAAAAAATAATTTTTACTGTACTTCCCTGACAAAAATACCATTTTTTATTAAATTTATATGTATAGGGCTGTGTTATATGTACCATCTTAATTCAATTTAACCCAAGTGCCTATTTAAATCAATCCAGGATGTAAGATCACATTTATTATAATGTGTCTCAAATTCAGCTGACGTTGTTGAGATTAGTTTCTCATTTTCATATGACATTTTCTGAACTACAAATGACACTTTCTGATATACAATTCACTGTTCTGAACTACATTTGATATCTTCTGAAATAGAATTGACTGTTCTGATCTACATCTGATCTTTTCTGAAATACAATCCACTATTCTGAACTACATTTGGCATGTTCTGGAATTAAATTGATACTTTCTCAACTACTTCTGGAAAAGGTGTAGTGGTGTAATATACCTGTACAAAATTTCTGAGGTACTATTTCTTTACAAAACGAAGAATTTCGTAGAGAATGTTTAATGGTTGCAGTTCGTATAATTAAATATTATCATTCTTTTTCAACAGAATGAAAAAAAATTCTGTTCAACCAGAGAAAGAATTAGATCAATAATGCAATAGTGAGTAGGAGGGGACGCAAGCGTATCACATTATTATTTGAGATACGGTGGTTCAGTTGAAGCATTTTATTGAATGTGCAATTTATTCAACTTCGTGTGAGACTGCAAAACTTTTACACTCTTTTGCACGTTGCAACAACATAAAGGATAATTTGAAATTTAGGTTCAACATTTCACGAATTCCCTTCATCTCCAATAGACAACGAAACAGAAATTATTGTTGAACTCGCCAATTTAAATACAGCATGGATTTGCGCATGGCTAAGTTTCAGCATGGATTAGTTATTAGTGACTTCAGCTCTCAGTGCAATGACCTCTATTTTCTACGAAAAGCATGAAATTGAACGCGATGCCTGATAACTTCAATTAAAGTTCGCTCGACTTCACACCAGACTTGAGCAAAAATCTAATCAAAATCTATGACCTTCGTTCGCCCTTTGCCCTTGCAATGGGTCGACTACCCTCGGTTCAGTAGACGTGCAATAACACCTCCCTCTCCCTCATCGCCCATCTTCACAGAACATGAACCTTACACGTGATTCACCCTTTAGTTTGTCATTGTCTTGCTTATATCAATTTTAAATATTCGATTGACAGATTGATGCTTTAAACTTTCTCATCAGACATTCGCAAATACTATCTTTATTTGTAAAAAATATTATGACTAAAAAAATAATAAACCTGAATGAAAAAAGGAAGCAAATGAACTGGAATAGGCCTACTTTCAATTTGGAAAATAACGGTATACCTCAGTGCTCTCCTCAAATAATGTGGAATATATATCACCGTTATTTCAAAAACTGAAAGGATTCCAGTTGATATGATCCATTTCTTCCTTTTTATTCTTTTTTTATCATTTATTTTTCAAGAAGAGCTGTTGATTAGAACAGTTTTGTCCACGGATAATAGAACACATCAGTATTCTAGTACCTGTGGTTTTGTCGGATTTAATTTTTTGAATGTTATAAATTTAAGAAGTAATGAGGAAGTTTTCGAAATTATCACTTTAATATTCTCATTGTACCATGGTAAGCCAGTCAAATAAATTTTCAATAATCTGTGAAATCACTGAACCATTTAATAATTCAAATAGGGATTCTTAGTCGATTTTAGAGAATTTGGCTTCTCAATCAATTTATCACATCATGACTAAAATGCTATCATGGAGATATCCCAGTGTTCAATTATTACCATTGATAGGTTTTCATAATCCAGGATTGATAGCATGTTATTCGATTTATGTGAATGTATTCCAATTCTGATCTTATGCCTTTTTCAGTCAGTGAAAGCTCAAAATTAGTGGTATGATGATTTTTCGTATTAATTGTACTCATATTTTCAATGTTTGATGGATCAAAAAAATATAATGTTCCCAAATTAAAATGATTTCTTGTAGAAGAGTACATCTATTCAAAAAATAAGCTAAAATAGTACCTCTAATTATAAAGTATCAGTTACCAGTATTCTGTATTGAATGAACTACGAGTATTTAGTGTTCAATATTTATAATATGATAAATAGAACAATTGAATAAATTATCAAAATTATAATTACTTTGTTCGATCAGTAGGGGGGGAAACTCTCAACTCCAACCTCGGCCTAAACGATCACAACAATTCAAATTATTTCATAAATTGTACTTCATGATGAATTTCATACTGACAAATTGAAGCATGAAATTGAAGTAAGCCGTTGATTAGTTGGACTGCCAGACGAATTATTGTGTCGACGGGGCGCATCGCATGCAATTAATTGCAATGATCTTGAAGCAAGGTCAATGAGCGTGGTTGTCCGTCCATTCATCAGTCAAATAATTAGGGAATGAACCTGCACTAGGGAGTGAGTGTCACTAAATAGATGTTGCGGATCATTGATGCAATACTTATGTCATAGTTCAATGGCCTTTATCAATAATATTAATGCACTAATTCACGTACCCGAGTTGAGAAACTTACTAATTGTAGAGTACTTGGAATAATGAATTAGTTCATGGTTCAACATTCACAGCGATTTCAATAGCATTTTGACTTAATAAACTATGGCAAACTTTACTTGATAGATTTTCTACTGAAAATTTGACTTCGAAATATTCCACTCGGGGAAAATGATAATTCTGAGTATGCTAGTATAATATTGGGGTAGACTTGATAATGGAAATATTAAATTTCATAATGAATATTATGATCCAGCATTCCCAGCGTGAACTCGGAAGGAGAGTTTGAGTCAAAAACGTCAAAATACAGTACTTCATATTACTTAGAGGAAATAATAAGCTATAATAATAGTTTGCTAGTCTTGTATATCAGAATGGGCTATAGTATGAAATTATCTCGAAATTGATAATAAATGCCCTAACATTATTAGAGTGAACTATTCTATAGGAATATAAAAATAATATTTCTTGATATGTTATTCCAATATTGAAATATATAACGTGTAAAAATACAATATTATACATTTAATACATACAAAATACATAAATGTCTGGGTGAGCTGATCTAATATAGGAATAAAGAAGGATATTCAGACGATCTTTTCATAAAACTTATTAATTGCATCATAATACAATAACTATCATGCTTGCTAGAATAATTTTTTTATTGCGGATGATGCCCACATAAACATTTTATGTGTGTGGGTAATGGATATTGAGTGCGGAGGTGATTGATGACGTGAAAAACAGCCATGCCTACTTGGTTTCGAACCCTGCTGACCAGGCAGTGCTAGCGGTTGTGACGCCCCAGCCCACTGCGCCAACCATGCCGGCATATTATGTGTAGCATATTGTCAAGTTTCAACAAGGATATTCCTGAAGCAACCAGGAGTTCTAAAAAATGAATAATCGTTTACAAGGGAAGTAGGTCACCATTATTTAATTCCAAAATCTAATTTCAATCTGCTAGCGCTTGGCTAACTTTGGTACAAAGTCTTATCACCGTGTTCATTCCCCGTGAACCAAATAATTGAGATGTCATTTCACATTAAATTCTCCATTTAGTAGAGCAATGTACATTGAATAACATCAACTGAGAAGAAAAAAAACACGAAGCGCTTTGCTCGATTTATGTAGCCATTAAATTATCTCACAGCACGCCTCATGCTTAATGCATGTTACATTAACCTATATTCAGCTTTTGTCAGCGTATGGTACAGTTTTTTATACATTTCAAGTGCATTTTTCAAGTTCAACACAGTAATGGGAATGGGTAATGCTAGCCTCATAATATAGTAGATCTCAGCTCAGTAGTGATTCGCTTATGATAAATGAATATTCAAATAAGCTTAAATATAGTCCAGAAACCAGATCAGAGACCAGAGAGACAAGTTGGTTTTATAAATTCTGAGTAGGGACAGTTCAGTTCAGAGCACAGATTTAATTAGAAGATGTCATCCAAGATGAAAATGCAAATATTGAGGTGTTAATGATAATTATAAAATAAATACGAAGTTACTCTCAACAGAATGAAGAATGAGGAAAATTTCCATATTATTATTGAACGATATAAAAGACGATCAAAGTGATATTGAGAGGAAAAGCAACCAGAAAAAGATGATAACCTATTATTTATAGAAATATATTTTCTATGGAGCATTTGGGATAATAATTATTGAGAGTTGAAACACTGCAGTCTGTAACTTGAATGTGAAAAAGTATTAGGGACATTTTCCATCAAACAAGATTTCACACATTTCAACTGATTGATTGAATTAATTCAATCACAATACTGAATTTCATAGTAAGAAGAATATGTTTTATTTCTGATCGATGTACCCTTACTAGACCCTCGTTTTTCATTATTGATATTAATATCCTATCCGAATGTAATTATTCATAGAATCCTGATTATTTATTCTTAATTCATCCATTGAGATAGTGAGTTGATGAATTTCGTGGCGCAAAATTTTTCAATTTATTATTATTTTCAAAGTTTGTAGATGATTATTCAAGTGGATTTTTAAAATTATTCATTTCTTACATCAACCTTCAAAATCCAAAATCCTCTCGTAATTATTTTAGCATCAAAATATCAGTGTTCACAAGATTTCAAGAAACATAACCCTTTCTGGACTGAACTTTTCATCAAAATTGGGATCGAGATAGTGATACGCATGTGCCTGTTTTCTCTTTCCCTATCATGATTATGATTGTGTGTGTTGTCTCTCTCTGAATAAATGAATGATTGAAATGTACTTACTTCAACTTTTTGAATGGTTTCAGTGAGATGTGAGGATACGATATAGGTAGATAAATGTCACTTTCAATCATTTCACACTAAAAAATATTTCAACAACCGACTCTAACACTGATAGAAATTATGAAATAACAATAACAATAGAACTGTTTCAGTCGCGAAATAACATGAAAAGACGGTTTGAAGACGATGAATGAAAAAATGTGAATTAGTTTTCAAAGTTATGTCGTATGAAAAATAATGGAAGACAAACGCAACCACTGGTTGTTGAAGGACGAATGAAACTGAGAACGAATGGAGAAACTGCAATGTGTTTTACCTATGGAAGGGTCAACTCGATTCGCAATAGGAAGTTAGTTACAAATACGACAGAAACGAATATGTAGAAAGAGTGAAAGGGAGTGTAAGTCATCTAAAGGAAAAGAGAAAGATTGTCAAAAAGATAAGAGTTGCGTGCGAGGTGAGTGAGAAGGTAACTGAGAGAAAAGCAACTGAAAAAAGAAGGAGAATATGATGAAACAGAGATCAAACCACTTTCACTTAGTAACGGCAAGAGAAAGAAGAAGTATAGGAAGAAATTTTAACAAAATTTATCAACAAGGACCTGAATTGAAACGAAAAAGTGAGTCTTAACAAGTTTTGAGATATCTTCTAGTCAACAGGTTTTAGAAACCAGCTGACACATGGTGTTGGGAGACATTATTAGCATGATAATAAATTAGTATTTTATCCAATAGATTACAATGAAGATGACATAATTTTTAGATAAAAATTGCTGTACTACAAACCAATAATAAAGAAGACGAAAACTCCAAGTTAGTCCAAAGCTAGAGTAACTATAACAGCAGTAGATAAGTTACTAACTCGACCAGTGTATGTCAATATGTGTCACCCTTTTTCCAATTGTATTTGTTGTTGAGAAGAATATAATTCCCAATCGTTCAATATTCACTCAAGATAAATTTATTATGATCTGCAAGTCCATGTGTAAATAAAATTATTATGATCTGCAGGATTCATGTGAGTTTACAATAAGATTTATTAAAGCATTGAAGAGAACTGAAACCAGAACGAACGTCTCCACCAATAGAAAACAAAAACAAGAACAAGAGAAGACCGTCAGTAAGGAAATTCTTGTTAGGGTTGAATGCGTTGTCAATAGTCCAAGCTTGTTGGCTGGCAGGAGATATTGGGTGGAAAGCAAATGGGAAACTGTTAACAAAGGAAAATTAATGGTTTTCCAGCACTCTCCACCTTCCCGTGCTAGCGAACTAAAGCTGACGCCAACATAAGTGGCGGTTTGCAAGTGTCTGTTATTAAATCTCAGCTCTGTCAGGACAGTCTGAAAACGGTCTACGAGAGCCAAAATACTTAGCTGAGATCACTCTTGACTTGGTATGCTTTGGCAGACCGCCTCGGACTGTCCTGATAGAGCTGAGCATTGATAACATCCATTACCTATCCGCCAGTTTCATTGCAGTCTGCTATTTACATTGCTTGTCAAGCTGAGACCAAGGCAGCAGCCGCATTGCAGGGAAAATTAACACCAGGTCACGTGGTACAACCATAAAATTAACACTTGACCTGGTAATAAATAGATGAGACTAATAGTATCCAAGCCAAGATAGGAAAACCTCTAAAGAGGAAATATGAGAATTCCGTGAAAGAATAGTTAAGGTTTGAGAAGTTTATGGAGAGAATTGGATCGTAAAATTGGTAACAATGGTGACCTATCCACTGATCAATACAATTAAAGAGTTGAATGGTATTTAGGACTGACCTACAAATTTCTCGTTTGTACATAATTGAAAATTGGGAAAATTTGGAACGCAATGAGGTTTGAACGGAAGGACGACCTAAATAATCGGAGAAGGATGAATTTTGAAAAATTATTTTGAAGATCAGAATCAATTGAGTTTGATTGTTAGACTAGAAATAGGAAATCATGTAGCTCGATTTTAGCGATAGAATATAGGAATGAGAACAATGAGGTTTCTTTTACATTTCTTAATAGCAGTATTAGGAAAATTTTTCTATCAGTGATAAAAACCTGACAGAGCAAAGAGGTGGAAAAGATGTCCATCTTTAGGAGGAGTTGGGCAAATAATTTTTCATTCGGAATTATTTAAACAATTTGAAAATTTATCCCACATCAATATGAGATAAAAACAGACTACTGTCATTATCTAGATATTTTATTAATTTGCGTAATGTTCACTGATACTATAATCTATAGTGAATACTGTTTTAAAATTTTTTCAGACGAAGTTTCATCAACTCTAGTTTATTTAAAATTTTCCCAGCATCACTCTTGTTCATTTGAACTCTTTTTATTTTGAACAACCGTTAACCTCATTTGTAAAAACCGTAAGTCTCACAATATCCGCAAGAAATTTAATTTATAGGCCAAGGGATTTCTTTCAAATACCGCCTCCAATGTTAGTAGGTATCGATAAGTGTAGCGGGAGACAGCATACTCTAATCATTGTAATGAATACTTTCCAGTGCAGAAAATGTTACACGCGGAACTACATTCTCAGAACAAAGGAATGACAAACGTGGGAAAACTGGAAAATGCATGGTACTGTTACAGTAGTTGAATAATAAGTAGAGTAGAATGACATTTATAAAGGATGAGTTATGAGGAAGGAAGAACATTCAATAATTGCCAATTTATAGAGACACATTTTCCCAACAAACAAATTCACCATAAGGTGAGAATTCACAACTATTGTGAAATGTATTTTGTGTACCGGTATTTAAGAATAAAATTCCTGGTTTGATTCCCTGCTTTTTGAATGCTACTCCTATCTACCAAAATCCTTATTATTCGTTATTCGACAGGACAAAATAGAGTAATGGCAATATTTACATTCTTCATTCATTCATATTTTTTCAGAGACGTTCTCCAGCAGTTAAATCAGAAGAACGCCTCCAAAATTTCAATCACTTTGTATAAAATCAAGAACTTTATGTCGGCTGTGGAACTTCTTCGGAGCTCCCCAATAAATTTTTCCGGAACTTATGCTGATAAAAATGATATTCAGCGTTCTATCTCAAGTGTAAATTTCTTCAACATTCTCTACTCTGCCAAAAATGTTAAATTCACTGAATACCCAATCTCATTCAATTACAAGCTGTCGAAATTTATTTGATTATATTGATAATTTGATAAAAGATGTCTTTAGACTGAATCCCAGTACTATTTCAAAAGGGATCCAGCTGTCCCTCAACTAAGAATAGCTTGGAGCGAATTGATTATCCTTGTAACCCAAGGGACGCTTTCCTTAGAATCTCGTGTCTCAAAGATAACAGTGATTTAATCAAGCCCAAGACGAAAACCTGTAACCTGTTCAAACTCAATCTATTTACTCTGTGAGTAATCTTCTCAGCTTGACGACTTTGCTTCACAAACTCAATTTTACAGCAATTTATTAACCAAATATTAGAACTTGGAACGAGAATTTGCAAATAGAATTTGTGTATACAGGTTTAAAATTAGTAGAATCCGCTTTTCAACTGGAAAGAGAAGATGTCATTATATAAGATTATACACTATTAGTCATCTCTAATCCAGTATTCTAATATTTTTGAAACATTTTCAACCTCAACTCGCTCATATTCTAAACTTTTGTTTAAAGCATTGTTTTCCATGAATTAGACTGCATGTCGGTGATCAATCCCAGTGAATAAACTTTTGTATTATGGGTGGCCTTACTTGGTCACCAATCCCATTCATCAAATGCATTCAAATTCAAACTCTTATTGAATATAATTTACACTTTGATCAGAGATGTTGTGGAACTTATCCATAATTTAGGTAAGAGAAAACAAATGTTGTCAGATCCACAAAATTTATTTAAACCATACTTATTGAATACCTCCAATTACCTACCACATTGTACATATTTCAATCCTGACAACCAAAATGAACTCGAACGCTTGCAATAAATTGAAAATTCCAATATTGTCAGCCAGCTATCTTTCGTGAAACAGGACCAAAATGAATTAATCAGACCGTGGTCCAAATGCAATTACTCATGCAATATGCATAGAGACTTGGTGTGAACATAGAATTATAATCATAGTTATTTTATTTATTCAGCATATGGCTTTTAGTAGTGGGGAGACCCAAAAGTTGTTCCACTTCACCATATAACCTCATTTTACTAATGGGAACATCGAAAACCATGTAGGTTATAGTTCTCTCAAATACAGTTCTATAATAGTAGAGCCCTCTCATTAAGATTTGGCCCTAACACCTTCTTGAAAAGGTATCATAATCACAACTTTTTCAGTTCTTCTTGTTTCTTCTTCTCTTTTCCTTTCTCCTGCTTCTTCTTTCCTCTTCTTTTTTCTGCTTCATCTCTTCTTTTCCTCTAACCTCTTTCTTTTCCAATTTCTTTTTCTCCCCCTTTTCCTCCATTCCATCCTTCTCCTCCTCCTTCTTCTTCCTTTTCCCTTCTTTCTTCTCCTGTTTTTATAAATGTTCCTCGTATGTTTCTTCTCCTCCTCCTTCTTTTCTTCTTCTCCTCTTTTCCTATTTCTTCTTTTTACTACGATATCTTAACCTCTTATCTTTTTCTAAATTTTTTTCTGCTTCCTTCAGTTCTTTTATGTCAAACCACTTCCGTTTCCTTCGTTTTGTGTCAGTGCTATCAGGCTTCCATCCTTTGCATACCAGCACAAAGAATCATCTCCTCTGTCTCTAAAGCAGCACACAGTTCTTTGTTCATGTCTGGTCGTCTTCCTTCCTCATCAGCCAGACTTTCTGGCGTCGCACAACACAACATAACGAGGTCGTCTTCAACCTTCTTCAATTTCAAAGATTTTCAATTGAACATACTATCACAAACATAGAACCAAATACATTGTCTAACAGAACATTGTCTTTGATAGAAATCTTACTAGATAGAGTTCTCTGATTACAAACCATTTGAAAGTATCGTATTTCATCGTTAGCACTGATGGTGTTTCTCAGGGCTCATAAGAGTAACCTAACTCTGAATATCAGGGGATATATTTTTTTAATTGAAATGAGATTTTTATAAGCCTATTCCGTAAGTACTGCACTTGAAATACTGTATGTAATTTCGAATCTATTAGAGCTTTAATTGTGTTCAAGTGGAATTCAACGTCATGACATAATGAAGTGGATTAAATGAACATAATGACACAGTATACATGATTCAGTACATACGATATTCCAAGTGAGAATCGTCTCCGAAAATAAACCCCCTCCCCCACCAGAGAAATGTCTGGGTTCACCACTGCTGAATTTCTTGAAATGAGATATTAAACTGAGACAGAATATCAAGTATACTGGAGCTACCTCAAGGAAAGATTAGACACTTAGGTATACTTTAAATACTCGATGTATTCTTGAACATCATTGTGATTTATTCGAAATGATTTCTTCTTTTCTTATTGCGGATGATGCCCGCATAAACATATTGTTTGAGAGTGTGTAACGGATTGAATGCGAGGGTGATTCATGAGGTTAAAAACACCCATGCCTAGCGAGATTCAAACTCACCACCAGGAAACGCTAGCCGAGTGAAGGTTGTAACACCCTAGTCTACTAGTCTAACCTGATAAGTAACGAATTTTAAAAGAAGCTTACTGGCTAAATAAAACTGAAAAATTTGGGTGATGAATAGAATTACAATCCATTTATTTTGAAACTAAATGGGGAAAATGGTTCTAAGTTTGTGAACATCGTATCTATGATTGCTGACTCATGACTGTGATGTTACTCCTATGCATTCCTATGTTCGAATTAGAACGAAATTAATATTTTTGGATTTAAATATCCACATTGTAGATTATAGACAGAAAACATATTTCTGGAGCTCATATCACTAGATGAATATTATCTATGCACCCTTTGAATCTACAACATTTGTTGGAATAGAACATATTGAATCCACATTTGTAATAAAATGAACCCTCAGCAGCCAAATTAATCTCAAAACTACCCTTTGCGAGGTAAGACAGTTCATTCTCAGTGGAATAAACATGCAACAACTAATTATTAGCAATTATTCATACTAGTACTAATTACACTGCTCCGCCGCATAGCTATTTATCGGTGTTCAGTGTTTGAAATTGGAGCAGAAGTGTTCTGTTCGGTTCCCAATGGAAATTTAATAAACGAGGTGAATTCAAGATTTTCACGCCAATAATGTGGCACGTGGATAGGAGTTGACCCACTTTTCCAGTCTGAGTTTCCCGGTGAACGAGTCTGCAATCTATGAAAAGCACCTCCCGTTCTCTTTTGTAGCTCCAAACTTCATTTTAAACTTATTGCATGAAGAGTACGTCCAACTAAAACTCAATGATAACTGAATGTATACGTTCAACTAAAACTTAATGATAACTGAATGTATACGTATAGTAAGAGCACTTATCCTTTTTTTGACTCGGGCTACTTATCAGTGAATGTTATT
Source organism: Sogatella furcifera (assembly GCA_017141385.1). Classification (NCBI taxonomy): domain Eukaryota; kingdom Metazoa; phylum Arthropoda; class Insecta; order Hemiptera; family Delphacidae; genus Sogatella; species Sogatella furcifera. The sequence continues at coordinate 16,816,985 of CM029555.1, forward strand.
AAATAAACATTCAATTACTGTACCCTTTTGATAACTTTATATTCTTGCACAACATGTTTCATGATTTCTAGAGCCATTTTGAAGTGCGATTCATAAGAGTAGTTATTATTGTGGCATAGTAGCGACTGCAAGTTTCAGGTTTACTTCGGTAACTATTTTGGCCTTTACAGCCATGAGCTTCATAAGAGTACGATAATGATAATAAAAAATTCATAATTTTTCCATAATAATAAGGCCCATGCAATTCTTATCTCATATGTTATCTCATTCTTATCTCATAAATGTTATCTCATAACATTTTAAAATGTTCAGATAACTGTTTACAGTAATATTTCACGATTCTTCAGTTTCATTACTCTGAAAAGCTAGTGAAATATGGATTATTATACTTAGGTATCATTAAACTTGTCTAAATCGAATTTGAAAGCAATTTCATATTGAAACTACTGAACCAAGTATCCCCTTCTTGATCGAAGATATCTCATCAATTCACTAATCCGTGAATCATTCACCCTCGGGATCATTTTTACGATTATTACTTCAATATTATTGCAAACGCAGTACAGGGCCTGCAAGCTTTATGAATGGGCGAGGGTTGGATCAATGGGACAAAGGGACGATTTATTATTAGAAACTTGGTGCCTGGAAGAGCTATAAAGATAAGGCGAGAGGAGGGAATAAATTAGGCTGATGATGATGATGGTGATTTTTTGAGTTGAAGATGATGATTATGATTTCCATTGGTTTTACCATTACCATTGAGGGAAGCAAAGAATCGTGCAGGGAGAATCTAACCCAGTTCACACGGGGGAGATGTATAGTCTGTCCATGCAAAGAAGACATTCTGGCAAGGTGGGAAAATGACTCCAGCTCGATAAATATTGGTTCAATAATAATAAATTTGGTCTCAAATTGTAGGAAACATTCTTCTCAACAATTTGAGATTAAATTTGAAATGTTTGAGCCAATATTGATCAAGCTGGAGTCATTTTCCCACCTTGCCAGAATTTCTTCTTTGCTTTAGAGGTCTCTGCTAGGGGTTTGATGGTTTGAGGAGCCCCTGAAGTGTGAAGGGGGGGGGCGTTTTGTTTACCGTGACGTCAGCCACATGACGTCTATCTGGGACAATATCGAGCGCTGATGAGGTCTGCGCATGCGCAGAAACGATGAACTCAGCTGAGCCAGATTACAACAGGTGCTGTGAGTGGTGGGTGGTGGTTTAGGGGGGTTAGGGAAGTGGGGGTTCAAGTCCCCGGCTCAGCTGGTACGAAAGGATTCGACCTGCATAAACAACTTCTTCCTCTTTTTTCACCTTAATCACCTTAATTTTCTTCACTTTCATCATATTTTTCTTTTTCTTCTTATTCTTCTTCTTCCTCTTCCCCTCTCCCTCCTCCTCCTCACCCTCCTACTCCTCCTCCTCCTCTTCCTCTTCCTCCTCCTCTTCTTCCTCCTCCTCCTCCTCCTCCTCCTTCTTCCTCCTCCTCCTCCTCCACATCGTTCTCCTTCTCTCCCTTCTTCGTCTCTCCTCCTCCTAGACAGGCCAAGTGTTAATGGAAAGGATATACTTATCTTTTCTCAAGAATGGACATTTTTATATTTAAACATTTAAATATTTAGATATTTTAATGCACAACAAGTCAGATTGCAAGCAAGAAGCATATTGTTTGGATAATTTTTCTATGATTTTTGCATTTATATGTAACCTCTATAGTTGAATAGATTATAGAATTTTATGATAGCCTGTAAAACTTGTAGTGTAAAATATCGAAACTAGTGCATAACTTGTAAAAATGATAGATTTAAAAACAACTCTTGTTATCTAGTAACTGAGCATAAATATTTTGTTGCTTTCTAAATGAATAAATGAATCTCCCTATTCCTTTCCTTTCTCTCCTTCTCCTCTATCTCCTCCTTTTTCTTTTACTCCTCGTTCACCTTTTCCTACTTCTCCTCCTTCATCTTCTCCTTTTCAACTTCGTTCTTCTCCCTCATTTCTCCTCCTTCTTCTCCATCCCTCTTTTTTCTCCTCCTTTTTCTCATTCTTCTCCTTCTCCTTCGTTCCCTCATTTATCTTTTTCTTCATCTTATTCTTTTTCTTCTCCTTCTTCTCCTCCTCCTCTTTTATGCTCTTTTTGTTATTTTTCTTCTCCTTCTTCTCCTTCATGCTCTTCTACTCCTTTTTCTTCTTCCCTTCACAACCCCATCACAGAGTCAGTCAAACACCTCCCTTTCAACACTTCCGCCCACCGCGTTATAACAGCCGGAAGAACAAAAACAACAGAAGCGTCATATAGGATAACAGTAGAGATTCGATAAGGAAGGCAGTGGACGCAGTTTATAAGCCACTGGAGAACGGAATTATCGAATTACGTGGCCTTTGCCAAGGTCCAGCAAGAACATTGCTGCGCTGCACAATCAGGTTCGATTAGGGGTGGATGGGATGGTCAGGGAAAGAAAAGAACTGGTATTTCTTTTAAAAATATGTACATCAAACTGATGGTGTTTTCCAGCTCAATTGCAGAGTAATTGAAAAGCGACCCCACAAAGCTTCTTCCTCACTTCTCCTCCTTATATACACGAGAAAATGTAAAATATATTTATTTATGTTAATCGTATGAACCAACCCATCTTTTTTTTCCAAAGAGGAAGGTAGAAATGCTTTTATGCACCATCGGCCCTGTCCCAGCAAAAGTGGTTCAGTCCGGTGTGTGGGACTAACTGCCTTCATTTATTGTGTAGGGAAGCTAGACTAGCAAACCTACACCCCAAAAAAAGGAGACTACCCACTAAAACTACCCTTGCAAAATCAACCCATCCTATTGCAATTTAAAAAATCAGTTATATCACAGCCACCACTAGATGAGGCAAGCTGGAGTTGAATTGTATAATATAAGTCTGCATAGTTGCGAATTTAGAAAAATTATGAATGAATCCAGTCTTGATTTTCATTTCATCAATCAAAAGCGGTATGCACCATTATTAACGAATACAAATGATTTGAAATAAAATTACAGTGGTTTAGTACGGGGGCAAGTGTAATCCCGTGTGCGTTTTGAGTAAAGAAGTTTGGGAATGGTGTCAATCTCTTCGATTTGACCTGAAGAAAAATAATATCGGTGGTCATAAGCTCTCCGAGGGGTGAGTCACCTGTAATCCAAGATGGCGTCCGAGAATTTCAGAGTTTACCTGTTTCGGCCATATTTCAGTCATTTTTGAAGATATCCTTTCAATTTTTCTCTCAAATTGTTCCTTACAAAATTATCTAGATTTTCTATACAAAACATATAAATAATAAGTTATAAATTTTTTAATATGAAAAATGATAGAATTTCTTATGAAAAATTTCGTTTTTCTGTCTTTAGTTTTTTTATGCATCAGATAGACAAAAATGTTAAATCTGTAAGTTGTAGATCTATCTTTCAGCTTCACAACCATGTTTGTTTTGAAGGCTTTTTCTGCCTCAATGAAGGGTACAGCGAGACCCAAAGAGGGGCTTGCGGAGGGTAAGGCAACCAACATGTTACATAAAAACTATTTTACTTTATGTCTCCTTGATGTTAGAGACTTGAAAATGGTATCAATCTCTTTCTTTTTCTCTTTAGATTCAGAATAACTATAATTATACACTATAAAATGCTTGTCATCTCGAGAAAACAAGATGGCGGCCATTAAATGCCAATTTTCTTTATATATATCCTTAACCATTTGATATTTTTTGGTGATATCTCAAGTTTTTTTCTCTAAAATGTTCTTCATGAACAGTTCTACGATTTTTATACAGGAGAAATGTGTTCAAGACCCATAATAGATAAGTTCAGATTGTTTTAAAGATGAGAAAAATTTTATCACATGCAAAATCATACGTCAGCTCTAATAAATTAATTGTCCAACTAGAAAAATCAAATGTGAATAATGCATTGAATAGAGAAATATTTCCGCTTTCTAATGATGTACTTACAAAGCTTGTAGGTATGCAAATGATGCATAGAGCTTCAGCGAAAGAAGCGCTCGCGCAAGTCACATTGCATTCATTATGCCAAAATATTAACTTTTTACTGCATCAAAGAGGAAAAAAATAATTTTTTTCGGGATTCCTTTGTGATAAAAGCAAGAAACTGGTGTCAATCTCTTCATAATAACTGTCTCAATTGGATCATCGATGAAAAGATCCTTGAATATCATTTCTACTACAAAAAAAAACTAAGATGGGGGCCGAAAAAAGCAGTGTTTCACTATATTCATTGTAAATTGAGAAATGTTTGACTTATTTAACTCTTTTTTCAACCAAAATGTTCCATTCAATCTAGGCTACAACCTCCATCCCATCATAACTCTCTTAATCGCATTGTTGATCAGTTATTTGAATTAAATGAACAGAAAAATAATTTTTCTCAATAAAAACGTTTTCTCTCATTTTTCATATCTTATTTGTTGAGATGCGAACTTCTGAAACCTTACTATATTGTAGAACAATTCTTCAGCTACAAAATGGTATATTTTTTGTAACTGTAAGTTGATTATTGGTGGCGCAATCATCGATGAATGGAATATCCTGCACACGCCGCGCCAACACAGTTCGATTCCAAGATAGCTCATGCCGTGAGTGTGTTGGCGCGCTGTGTGCCGGATCTTTTATTCAACGACAATTGCGCCACCAATAATCAACTTACAGTAATAAATTAATAATGCCCACGAAACAGGTGAAGTGCTGTACAGTAAAAGATACAGGCACTTCACTTGTTTCGTGGGCACGAGCCGCTAGTGATTAATTATTGTAAATGTTATTCAAAATAAACGTGTTGTTTTAAATCGTTTCACCAACTGAAAACCACAACACAATTATCAAAGAGCCAAAAATCATTCATTGAGCAATGACATTGCCATCATTAGATAATTTTGAAGTTTTCAACACCATATTCAAACCATTTTCAAACTCATTATTGGATGATTCCACTTCTAGAACAGAAGGCAACTCAATTATAATGCATTACAGACGGGAAATCAAACCACAGAATGTACCACATACACAAGCCACGTCTATAATTCTATAGTGTCTGAATCTAGGTACTTTGATCATGCAATGAAGAGCCGCAGCAATGACACCCCACACAAGGTCCGTTGAGTGCATCGCTGTTTTAACCCAGTGACCTGGTTGCCCAAGTAACAAACGAGAAACAAATCAAATCAGGGAAAAGCTCTGTGATCCTTGCAGATCAACCATACGGCTTCAGTAACTGAAACTGTTTAGAACGTATTCACTCGAGTAACATTACCGACAAGTGCAGTCACAATTTTTACAAAAAGAAACTGTTAGATTTCCTTTCTGGACTGGAGGCCTTTCGTGTTCCACGAACACATTATCAAAACTCAATATGTTTAGAACGGCATACAAAGCACATTAGACTAGTCAGACATTGATCTGATTATCAATTATAGGCTAATTTACGTTCCTCCCATTTATTTCTAGCTAGTTAGTCTATAAAACTATATAAAATTTGTAGTTACAATCTAAAGTAGTTAGTCAATAATAAGAACCCAAGAAATGGTTTGTTCCTATGCTTTGGTAGTAAAAAATGGCGAAAGATGGTACATTTTGCCTCAAGTTTGTTTGTTTGTTATGAGGGTGAAGCCCACAGGAGCTCATAGGCTTGTGCATGGGTAATGAAATGGATGATAGATGACGACTACTTTTTTTAGGTAGTCGGAACCGACGGCTTATCGTCTCCTCCGAAAGAGGATCCTAGGAGTTCTATAATAGTAGAGTAGTAGTTCTATATTAAATAGTAATAGTAATAGTAGTTCTATTATTCTATGCTATAATGCAATGCCTGTATTACATAATATTCTGATATACAGTATCCACTGAAATAGTGGGTCCAAAGCGAAATGGACCATTTCAGTGAGAGGTACAGTCTGTCCCAGCAAAGAAGACATTCTGCCAGGATGGGGAAATGACTACAGCACGGTCAATATTGCATCAAAAATTATTTTTTGGCATCAAATTGTATATCACAATTTTCCCTTCAATTCGAGGCCAATTTTTGTTTCTTGAACCGAGTTGAAGTTGTCATTTTCCCATCTTGCCAGAATGTCTTCTCTTCTTGGACAGACTATATGATGGAAATGTGAACGCAGGACCGCAGCACGTTTGTCCAAAGCACGTTTCAAACCAGCCAGGTGGTGACTAGAGTGCTTGCACATTAAACTTGCGAAATTCTATTACCAGAAGTTGGTTTGTTGGATCACTTTCAGTGCGTCGTGCATGGCTACACAGACAGCAATTTCTGAAAACCGAGATCGGGGTATAACACGTGGAATAGCATAGCTGCAAAGCGCACTGATAAACGGATGCTTTTGATGTTGAGATACAAATATGATAATCAAACGATACGACGTTCATAGGATACGATGTTCATACCATACGATGTTCATACGATATCATACACATATTATGTGACAGTCCTTTTTGCTCTTGTAGATCGCTTTCACACTGTCCTGACTCAATTTTGAGCATTAATATTCGCTAACTGTTCCAGTTAGGGAACCAGAGCTACATCAAACAGAGAAGTTGCACAGCACCGACATGCAATCACATAATAAATTCATTCCTACTATGCAATGGATGTAACTTAATTTTATTCCATGTGATCTTCAATGATATAAAAATTTGAGGCTGGTTATGAAAATCAATGTTTTCTTATTCTGTAATATATTGATCGATTGTATAGAACTATACATATTGGATTACAGTCCATCTAAAGCGATTTTATATTATTTTTATATCCATAGCCTTTAATAGTTTACAGAACTATTTTGTTCATAAATTAATTTCTTATAACTTTGAACCATTTCAAGTAAATTTATTCTTAAAGTATAAACCGGGAATAAAATGGGAAATGAGCCTCTCTCTGTATCTAAATCTAGAATGTTTGAAAATTCTGACCTATTCAATTCCAAACTTTTAACGAATTGGGTTAATCAAATTCGTTCACTACCATGAAACAATCTCATTTGAATTTTTCTGAATGATATTCAAGACTACGTTTCCGTAATATGACCTTGACCTGAATCTATATATAGCTTAATATATAAAAGTCAAATAAGACGCTCAATATGGATGCGCTTACATCCCTAAAGAGCAATAAAAAGGAGTCTCATGACAGCAGAATCTAAAACTTCTACAAAATAAATACTTTTAATAGCATTCCTGATAGTACGCTATAACCTGAATAGTTCAACTTTAACGTGGATAAAGCTAACTGCAGTTGAAAATATCAAAAATATCCAACAAACTTGTGGCTTGAAGTGTTGGCTATAGCTTTAATAGTAATAGCTATTGACTTATACTACTGGTACTAGAGCTACTAAACTATAGCCATTTTAAGAACGTTACATTGAATTAGGGGCTTGTTGAGCAATTCAAGTGATAAAAATAGATGTTCCAAGATGGTTGAGACGTTTCATGATTTCATGAATCTTCATTGCTTCAACATGACAGATATACTGTAGCTTCAAAGCTCTATGATTGGTAACCCATAATACATAATGTTACTACTGGCAAGTTTAAATAGGACAAATAATAAAACTTACACCATTCCAGCTGCAAGTTACATTATGAACAGTTATTCCCACTACTCAATTCCATGTTTCTCTGCTACTCACTTCATTCATCAATTCTTCTCCACATTTTTCTTTATTACCCGTTTATATCTTTCGCTAGCATCCTCATTCTATATAATTTTATTATTTTTCGCTCTTTCAATATCACCCTCCCATTTATCATTTCTATCATTCTCATTTATATCTCTCAAGACTTACAGTATCCATTCCACATTAATTTATTTATGTATATGTTATCACGATTTCATAATGTAGAAGTCCATTTTTAGTAGAATAATATTTTTATCAGTATAATATTTGTTGTGGTTGAATGTTCATGAGAGGGATTTCCTTAAATATCCCTCTCCAAGAATGGACATCTATGTTCAAACTCTGCCATTTCATATAGATACATAACAAATCACAATCACATCATTACTTCAGTAAGAATATTGAATCCTATGTATTTGTAATTAGCAAGTTCATTCTGCATATATTTTTCTTTATTCAATTCAATCTTGTAATTGTTTTTTTTAATTGCTATTTTGGATTCAAGATTATTAATGCTGTAATCTACTTGAATGAAGTGAATCTAATCTAATCTCGTTCTTGAAAATTCCTTCTTACTCCATCTCACTGGCGGCTCGTACTCACGAAACAGGTAAAAAACAGGTGAAGTGCCAATATCTTTTACTGTACAGCACTTCACCTGTTTCATGGGCACGAGCCGCCAGTGCTGCATCTGACTCTTCTTTTCTCTCGATCTTCAATCTCTTTTCTCTTTCTACCTCTCTCATTCTCTTCCGTTCTTCTCCTAAATTTGAAATCATACATTGTGCAAAGAAGACGTACATTATGTTTTGACTTTGAGCGCTCTCCAGAGCTGTAAAGATAGTGCAGTCACGGAATACTTGTTTCAGTGGCCATTTCACATTTATACACAAGTCGAGAAGTGTTCTGCAAATAACTTGGACTTATGGAATCAGGGCGACCCCATAAACTGTAAACTGTAACCTACTTCCACACACACCATGCAAACAGTAACATGTTCAAATTTCAGTCACCCAACTCAATTATTCCAGCTGAAGTCTCGCCAGAAAATGTGATTGCACTACATGTAGTAACGATGGCGATTATTGCAAGCGTTGGTGTCATGCGATTAAAGTTAATTTATCTGAGCTTAAGATGGCATTCTTTATAAATTCTGAATTTGAAAAGACGTTATCATCATATGAAGAGAGATGTGGGGTCCAACTATCTCAACTTTTAATTTTTATTGGATATTCAGGAATATTTTCTATGTTTAAATGTTTATTCCGCCCTTTTATTCACCTTTGTGGTTTCAAATGAATATTTCTTATTTTGGTGTTTTTTTATTGAAAATTGTGTTTGCGAATTTCAGTTTGGAACATAACCAAACTTTGAACATATTATTACCTCATTTGGAGTTGAAGAAGTTTTGGGCGAAGGCCTGTTTTTCGATTCCTTGATATTGTAATTGTGATAAAATGAATAAATCATTAGAAATGTATCTCCTGAAACTTTTCTTGGTGAGCCACGAAGAACTTTGAGTGAAAGAATCAATTGAGAAAACTAGAAAGATTCCAATAATATGCAATAGGGTACACGCAGAATGCTTCTGTTTGATTCAAATTAACTACTCAAATGAATTAAAATTTAAAAATTCAACAATCAGTCTCGTTGAATGTATTCGCCCAATTATAAGCAATTTTTACTAACTTGAACTCAATACAAGTAGAAGAAGGTATCACATTCAAATTTCAAGAATTATTTATAAAAAACAGAATAAATTCTACTGAGGAATCAATTCCCTCTTCACAAGCTCTTCCAATTCTGAGCATAATAGGAATGAAATTGGCTTGAGTGCATTCACTAAACTAGACGCATGAAGAAGAGAATTTCCATTCCATCTACCATTCATTTTCCTACAGGAAACGATGAAGGAATATAGAATGCATGGCAGAATAGAAGTGAAGGATACCCATCCGAAGCTGGTGAAAATTGAGCTTGTAAGCGGCGGCTCTAGTTTTCTACCCGATCAACCAACAGGAGAAGAAGATTGCCACTGCCTTGAACCTTTTCTCGGGTATAAGCTGCAGAAGGGTAGAATAAAACATTTTGAGATATTGAAAAGATACTCGAGCCTCGAGCGTTCAAGAGGAATACAGTGAGAAATATGTTAAGGGCGAAAAAATTGAAAAAGAGGGAGAGAAAAATAGAAAAAGAGGAAGAGGAAATGGAAAAAGAAGGAAAATGATTGCGCGGGAGAGAAAAGAAGGTTGGATGATGCGAGGGAGAGTAACGATAGAGAGAGTACGAAGATCTCAAAGAAATATCACTCTATTAAGGTAGGAATTGGCTACAATTTATTTTGAATACTGGTCCATTCAAGAATTTATTAAAACGCAAGATGAAATAGTGGTATAATATCTAGTAACAGTAAATGTGGGATAGGGACTATGGAGTAATGGTGAAGAACTATTTCACAGAAGGAAAATATGATATCATAACTCAATATCAGGTACCCGTTTTTAAAAGTTTAAAAGTATTATTATTCACAGACATGTTTCGGGACTAAGCCCATTTTCAATGTCAAATAGCTCTAAGTTCAATTCAAAGCTTAATTTTCAATATCAGGTTATTCACTATTATTCTATATATGGATGAAATGTTAGCTCAACGCTCAAAATTATAACAATTTTTCATGATCATTAGAGTAAACATATCATAGAAGTTTCCAGGTTACGGTTATAAGATTGTAAATCAATAATTGTCTAAATCATTTAGATAGAGATACATTTCCCACCACCATTATTACATTGAACAAACGGTATTGTATGGATGCCAGGATTCGCATGCATTCACAATCACAAATCAATGTGAAAATATTTTCAAACATACCATTTCACTTGCTCAACACCAAGAGCTCAGTTCAGCTCATGCTCTGTGGCTGCATTACAGCTAATGATTGCTGTTTGATTTGTTGTAGCGTTGTAGGAATCTATTCTAATGAAAGACAGGTTCGTATTCTAAAACAAAAACAAGAATCGATAAAACAAAAAGAGTTCGGAAAAATTATAAGAAATGGTGAAAAGAAAAAGGAGTCTGAGAAAGAACGGAAAAAATAATGGAACTAATGGAAGTGATGGAAATAATGAAAATAATAATGTTTAAAGAAAATTAATAATTTAATAAACGATTAATTACAGAAAATTTACCATACCATAAAATAAATTAAATAATGTTGTCTTCTGCTTGAAAAGAACTAAATAATAGAACGTGAAGTAAGTTTAAAACATTGATATTTTATCAAGGACCGATAGAGCAAAAGCGTTCAGCAGCCTAGAGATTACAATTATTATACAGTTCTGAATTCATGTGACGCAGAGTGCAGACCATATTGTTTTGTGAACTTTTCTACTATAAGAGTAGATTCGCCTTGTGACATATGATTCTGACATTTTCGGTTGGATTAACCAGTGGTTTGTTGTACCAGAATATTGATTATCTTCCAAAATGTTCAACAGGAATGTTCTAAGCATGCCATAAAAATTGTAGATCTGCTGAGTACTGACATTCTCAAATATCAGGGCTAAACAAACCAGCCGATATAATATTCAGAATCCTGCGTTTTCCCAGCAACCTACCCCAATCAATATCTAGAAAACGTGTCATGTAAAGGGTGTCGTTCAACAGGATGAGGGATGCGTTGTTTTCAATAAATTGCAAATCCATAGGTAAATGTAATTCATCTACATTATAAAAATACGAATAAGTGGAGGCAGAACACAAAATAATGTTTCCTCCAAGTTACAAGATTTCAATTCAATGTACGTGATAGAAAATATGAATATTAAGATGATTAATATAGTATACAATAAATAAATAGATTGACAATGAATAGATGGAGATCCTAATGAAAAGAGACTAAATATGAGTACCGATCATATTGATATTTACTCGAGAAAAAATAATCTCACATTTTTATAAACAATTATTTGAAACTTATGTGACAGTAGAGAGTTATGAGCCAATGTGTCAAAGTTTAATACTAACTACTGTTGCAGATCGTTGTCAAAACAAAGCGGACGCACGCGTACGAGCGAACATAGAAGATAGTGTTCACCCTAGTAATAAAACTCATGTATTTTGGAAACAAAAAACAAATTTGACAGGGAGTTATAAACTTAAAGTATTTTGGAAAAAAAATAATAGAGTTGACGGGACAGAGTAAAACTGAACAGTTGACAAAAATAAAAGATAATCTTTTTACGGATGCGTTTGCTATCTAAATATGCATTGAGCATCCAAGGTTCGAGGGCAAAATAGCCTTCACCTTGACAGTGATCGCCTCTATCTATTGCGCAATGAAACTACTTGATTTGTTAGGCAGAAAAAAACAAAAACCGGTATAACGAAGTCTACTGCATATGTATTATTGTTTTGCATTATGTAACAGAAAGAAAGAAATCAATAGCCGTGAGTGAGGCAGGCTGAAAATGTGACAACATGACTGTTGACAGGTAGCCGTTCACACGCTTTTAAAATATTATCTGAAAATTTACGATTTTCCACTGTATTTTTGGATTTAACTAATAGATTAGAATTATTTTTATGACAAGGCGAATTTTGGACACTATGTAGGCTAATTGGCTTAGTGGCTCACTTAATTTTAAATATTATGTCAGAGTTTTCAAAAAGTGAAACAATATCGATCCAGAACTACTCTATATAGATAAATTTCTAGGAAATTATGTTGAGGTGAAGTTATAAGCAATAAGTTAAAGTTGTAATAATTTTGAAAATATTCATGCTAGTTTGTTTATTGTCATTGAAAATGTGTTATGTGTAGAAAATCTTGTGTGATATATGTTATCTACGCAGTAAACAAAATAATCAACATGTGTGAGAAAGAGCTCATTCAGTAAGAAAGTATAGCCTATTAGTGAATGTAATCAGAAAATAATATACAGTGGCTTTGGAAGACAAAAGCCACTGTGAGAAAATATTAGTAGCCTAAAGTATCACTAACGCTATCTATCGAAGATGGAAGTAAACTAGTAAGCCAGTTCTGTCACTGTTCTCAGTAGTCTACTCCCATTGGTCAGCTCATCCAGGTGTTGAAAGTGGGAGTGGGAGGTCTCGTCCAATCACAGAGCTTCATCGCCATATTAAAAGGTTACTTCATTTTGTCTCCAGAGGCAGTAATTTCTTTCGTGTTGACAAGGCTCTACAGAGACGGGCTATACGCTTTCGCCATTAAAATGATATAATTATTATTTTGCACTTCAATATAGCTTTAACCTCTAAACTGATTTTGAAACCTTCAGTTAACAGGATTATTCTTCAATTAGTAAGTTGTGCTTTTAGCTATCTTGATCAAGTTAAAGCTTAGAAAAATTGTTTTTTATCATTTTGACAAATGTTTTTGCTTATGTGATACACCAAGTTTTCTGACATAAAACAATAAGTTATGTCAGCTTTTCGATAAGGACCAATTTATTCAGGTCCACTCACTGACAACAGTCAATCCAGTCTCTATACTCCGTCCACTGAGTTTTCGGACCTAAGCTCCTCCTCCGAGGTTCTGACGTCATGATCCGACCAGCTCACAAGCGGTCGTAATTGCCAGGAACGTAGAAATTTCTAATCGATATTGAAACTTCAATATCGAATTTTTGAGTGGCCTTTTAAATATTGATGTTTTATGATCGTTCGGCAAAATTTACATCCTTCTAACATGAGAACGATGGTATGGCGGTTCACTTGGTTTCTACATTCATATGATTTCAGTTTTGACGTCTAGTGGGATCGGACTCCCCAAGATCATTATCAATATCACTTGACAGAATTATAGTTGATTGTACAGAATATTTTGTAGTAATATTTTTGTTATTATCATTTTGACTGCTCAGTTCAAGCCGGGAATTTCAAACTCATTCAACTACACACAACTGAAAATCCAAGTAGGCCTATTATAACCTAATCTGAAGTTTACATTTGCAATAAATTAATCTCATTACTGTTTGTAATTTGAATTCAATAGAACCAAAATTTTTAAAATAACTATACTGTTTTGTTAAAGGTGAAACAAAGAACAAAACATATCAGCCAAAAAAAATCTTCCATGAGAGGTTTGAATTATGTAAATCAGCTGAAAGAGTGCAAATACATAAATTTTGATAGATTCTCTGAAAAGGTAAAGGCTTGCGTTTCCCAGATTTTCACAGCATGACTGTGATCTAAAAAGTAACAGCTGCAGCATGATGACCTTACTTGCCATTGGCTAAAGCCGCCTGCGACGTCAAAATGGGGGAGGAGCTTAGGTCCGAACACTCCGTGGACAGATAAGAGTATAGTCATGACGAAGAGAAGAAGAAGTATGAAGTATGGAGTGGTCATTACTAATAATAAAGTTCTTGGAAGATTCTAAATATTTGATGATGATCAATTTTAAAAGAGAAATTTTACAGGACATCCATTGAAAAAAATATTGTCCAATACAAAGATGTTAATGTGAGTTCGAACTTTAGTTGACTATTAAAAATTGCTATGATTCGGAAAGCCAGCTTTCAATTAGCAAGTAGTTCTTCAGATATTACTAACAATATAACAGTCCTTCAAAGACTGAATATATGATAAAGATTTATTTCAAAGGAGATATTTTCAAGTACATCAATCCTAAAAACATGTTGTTCAATACAGAGATATTAATGTGAGTTCGAAGTTTTGTTGACTTTTGAAAATTGCATTGATTCGTAAGGCCAGCTTTAGTGACGCAGAAGATGGAGTTTTCATGTTCAGTGCTGAGTTCAAAACTACTTATATCCTATTGCTGAAGTTTGTCGAGTGTTTAGGAGTTTGTTTTGAAAGGAAACGACCAGGCTTTCTGTTTTTGCTCGCTTTGATGTCTTCAAGAGATTTTCAACTATTCAGGATCAACCGTGCAAGTACAACTTCAGTCATTATAACTTTCGTAATTTTATACGTTTTAAATCGTATTAACTTTCTTCTTGTTATAGGGTTTGAACAAAAGAGGATATTAACAAAAGAATGAATTATAAATAGCAGAATTAATAAGATCAATTTCAACTACTCTGAGAGCTGTATTGTAATGTACTCCAATATTCCAATGAATCAGGAATACATAATACATTGATAAAACCGAAGGTTAACAACAATAATTGGGAAAATTTTAGTGATAATTTTGCAAAATTGAGAGTTGAGAAAGAACTTTAGTAGAACTAGGAGTGAAAGTTCGAAAAATTGAATAGTATATATCTGTATGGCCACATTTTCCACCACAAGTTCTAAGAAAAGTTTTTGACATGTAATTAATTTGAAAAAAGTAAATGAAAAAAAAAACAATGAAGCTGCTAGGTTTGGAAAAAGGCTTGTAGTGAACACACTCCGTCAGTCTCAACAATTTGGTCTGTAAATTTCTCATTGTGTTTCTGGAGTTTGAATTGAAGATTCAGTTCAGTTTGATTCATATAATCATTGAACGATTTTATAACCTGATACTTTTGAAGAGAAAAATTTAAGTTTACTAACTAGCTCTTTAAAATATCAAAATAGTATAAAGAAAAGTTCATCCTGACAAAATGAAATCCTCAACTGAACAAAGGAGACAGAAATAACACGAAAAAGGGTGTTTCTCTAAAGAGTGTTTATTTTTCGAAACACATGAAGACTTGGAAAAACAACTTCCTCTAAGCATAGACTTTTTAGTCCTCAGTTAGCCTTGGACGCCTACATTTGAGTTTAAATCAAGCTTCTTATGTGTATGCGAGCCGATCTGTTGAATATAAATTAATTTGTAACCTATCGTGAACGTGTTTAGCATTTATTTTGATAGGTTTTTGAGACAAAGGAATAGGATAACCTAAAAATGTGTGATTGCTGAGTGTAAAATTTGAAAAAAGAGTTTTAAATCTAAATAATTAATAAGGCACCTTTACAACTAGAATCTCTTCCATCCTTTTTAGATACTTCATTTTTAGTACTTCCATTATTTTTTTCAAAATAATTATTGTAATAGGCTATAATAGAGAACGGCTAATTGATGATTATCATTGTGATAATAAATTATCATAATGAAAATAATTGATATAAGTAGATTTGCTGATTAATAAATGAATAGTTATTGTTACAAAGGAGAATGGCATGAAGAAGAATATGTGGTGTGATGTGCTTCCAAAATAATTCCTCTGTTTTATAAATTGATGAGACGTATATTTCCACTCTCCAGAAAAAGGTACAGTATAGAGAACTAAAGAAATTGAGATTTTCAACTAGAAAATATCCAAGACACAGAATATTTTTTTGACAATGATAACCCAAAAAAATTTATAAGAGGAATCCCCCACAGCTATTTTTTATCTGTTGGGTTTCCTATCGATAACAAACCTACATATATTATGGAAAGTTCAAACTGTATTGCCAATAAGGTAGAATAGGGTGAAGTCGCTACTTGAGATTACTCGGATCAATAGGGTTTGGAATGCATCCAGTGAAGAGTAGTCAAAAGCCAGTGTGGGTGAGAGAGTGGGAGGGATTTAGTTTTAAGGGCGGTCAGGCTATGTGTTCCATAGTTTGCCAAAAGTGTTTGGTGGAAAGGGGAAGTAACTTGGGCCAGTCTATGTTATGTATGCTATGAAATTTATTTACAGTTAGGAATATTCCATTTAACTAGAAAGGGGGATTATAACACAAGTTGTGTAACATCGTTCAATTATTTATTCATCCAAGTTGATAAGTAAACTGTTTATTCTAGATTTATTATTGGACCCTTTGAACAATTAGTTGAAATCTCATTGAAGAAAGAAAATACCTCATGAAGATCGCAAGGTAGCATCAGATAATCCTCTGAATTCAAGTAATGTCAATAGAAAATATCTAAAAAAGAATGACATTTTTTAATGAATTATTCAATTCAATAGTTGTGAGGTGATGATTACATTAACAAATTGAATAAATTAACAATAATCGCGAAACATATAACTAAAATGAAAAAAAGCTCTCAAAATTTGAAATTACTTGATCTGCAATAGTGAGCTTGAACCAGTTAATTTGAATCACTCTGAGGAATAATATTCCATTTTCACAGTCCATTTACCTTGGGTGTTGGGTGTTCAGTGCACAGATCATATAATTCAACATTTTAATTTGTATCGTTGTTATTATTATCATCTTGAAATTCAATTTCATGAGGATCATTTTGAAGGGAAATCTGAAGAATAATGAGTTTTCAGTTAACTTCTAATTGATTCGTAAAAGATTTTAATTTTAAACTTATAATAATTGAGAGTTTTGTAACTTATACTCACGCCGGAATTACTTGGAGAATGAGGTGTTCGACCAAATTGAATGAGAGGATTACAAACTATCTTGATCCTTGATCATCTTCATCATTCAAACTGATCCTTGTGAGAATAATTTTCAAGATGATGTGTTATAGACATGGAAATATAATGCTCCTTCACAACAATATGAACAATTCAAATTGAAATGGTGAATTATATGAACTGTGCACTGAATACCCAATGAAAATTCGATGTAAAAACTGAATAATCCAATAAGCAAGGGAAATGTTGTGTGTAAATGAATTTTTCTAGAGAAGCATGAGATTAAATTGATTATTTTGAAAAGAAATTAATTGCATTCAAAATTTAAAAAAGTAGCGCCATGTTTTTAAAACCATTATAACCTTCATAAACTGGTAACTAGGGTACACCCGATGACCTGATTCTGTTGAGAACAATATTATGAAATCATTCTTTACATATAATATACTGTACGTGGTAACTCTCACTTTCCAAAACACATATATACAGATACAATGGATGGTTTTATATAGTAACAATGGAAAACAACGATTGTAAAGGCTTAACAGAAGCAATAAGCCGTTCTGAATATTCAACGCAATTTATATAGCAGCAGCTGAAAGAGGTGTGATTGGCTGACGAATGCTTGCAACACGCTCTATTTACCGTGCAATATACAGATATAGTTACCCGTCTGAAGGAGCGAATCGCATGCATGATTTGGTTCAATCGTAACTAGTGGACTGGCAAAGCGGCCACATAACTCTAACCTCAGATTATTGAAAAGATTGAGCAATTGATGAAACAATACCTTTGTATGAAGCACTTGAAAAATTGATTATATACAGTATACTGTACTGTAATACGATTTTGGAAGGATATTCTAAATCCTAAAGAAATGAAAGGAGAGCAATTGTATTTCAAAGATAAGAGCCATCTGACCTCTAGAACGCACATTATTTGAAAAGGATGATGTTGTAATAATCTGAATGTCATAACAAATAATGTGTACAGTACAGTTATTATTGACAGTTTTATAATCGAGCCGTATTTTTTTTAGGGTGATGCCCACATGGGCTTTCGGGCCTGTTCGTGGGTATTGGGAAGGATGATGATGAGAGAAAAATGGACCTACTGCCTTAGGTGGGTTCCGAACCACCAGGAAGCGATTTTTGAGGCTCATAAATTGAATTCAAAGGAACCGGTCACCAGTACAACAGTGGTGGCAGAGGCACGTCGCTTATCTAATCTCACCGATTAGACGCTCTCTACCACTGGGACAAACCGCTTCCCAGCGGTTAACTTTTAGCGGTTGAAAGTATTAACCTTAGCGGTTGAAAGTATTAACTTTTCAATTTGAGTTAAGAGAGTGTACAGGTCTTAGTTTTCTCAAGTTGAAGATCCTCAGATTTTAGAAACGACGCATGATTGAAGCAAAGAAAAATTTAAACAATTCAATCTTTAATTGTCTTATAGAAAGATTCGCAACTGTAGTAGATTCCTACTGGAATAATTCCATGTTATTAGAATCAAATATTATATTTTTCATTGTCTTACCTTACTTCAATATAAAAGGTGCACGAATACTGTGAAGTTCACATACCTAGAACAAAACAATTATGAGAATATGGAAGAAAATTAGGCATTATATTTGAACACAAATCACTAAAATCTGAAGAACAAGAAAATAGAATAAAAACTCAACAAGCAAATAATTATTTCAAATGCTTCATCTTATATTTTATTATTGTTATTAATAATTGAGAATCATTCAAGAATTTTATATCGTGGGGGTTCGGAATAGATAGCTAAAAGTGATGGAACAAATCACAATCGGTAATTTCTGAGCCTGCTGAATTATTATTTCATTGAATATTTACTGAAATACAACTCTTTGCACAATACTAATACCAAGAACCACAAGGGTTCTATAATCACTATTTATAAATTGTCAGATTGACTATTTATAGTCACTGTCAGATCTTACTCACTAACAGCTGATCATTCAACGATCGGCTTAAAGCTATTTTGGACTGCCGGTTTCTCCATCCACTTACAGTTTTTTAATTTCATAGTTCGAACTGACAGTGAATTTGGACCCTTATGCAAAACCATTATCAACTTCCTGGAGTAAAATAGGGAATTGCGATGTATTTTAATTTAATTCGTCTTTCTACGTCAACCCCTGATAATAAATTCATTAGACCAGACATTGTAGTTATAAAATACACCTGGCTAAATAACAGTGTCTGTCAGTGGCTGTCTCATAGTCGTAGACATTTCTGATCGATTTCATGTTAAAAATTCAAAAGAAGGAAATCCACTTCCGTCGTCACCTATCAGGCTGTGGCATTATCGTTATCTTTGAACAAGTGCAGCACCAATTTGCAATTGATAATACAAGTCCTTGAACTTGGACTTTAAGCCCGTGTCAAGGCGGTCATAAAACTTCGGTCTTGCTCATTGCTACTTGTTCGACTCAAATCGATTGCTTCCCTCCCCCCTCCTCACCAACTTCGCTCCCACTCCCACAACGACCCCTCCCCCCAAACCCATCCCTAAACAACAGTCAAGGCCTCAAAATAATTACCAGCTTCAAACATCAAGTCATTTGCAAACAATGGGTTTCAACATAAATTACTTTATTGAACAGCTGATCGTTGTTTTGGTAGAATGCAACTAAAGGAATATAAATATTCTGTGAATGTTTGTTTCAATTTTTCATAGTATTATAGAATGAAGGGGGAATGCAAAGCTAGATATGATTTCAATTTATAATAGTGGTAGAAATAAGAGAATCAAACTATAATTCAAAAAATGTTTTTGGGTACACTGATAAACATGCAGTAATAAAAAAAATGTTTTAAATTTCACTAATAAAACAATATTTCAAAAAATATTTTAGAGTACTGTACAGTAATTTAGGTCTGAGTGACCGAAGACAATGTACTCTTAGATGATATAATAATAAATTGATAATAATTGAATTTGAATTTTTTTTTTGGTGTGACAAGAAGATAAACACAAATATCCTTTACATCTGTTTGAAATGCAAGGCATTGAAATTTTCCAACATCAGAAAAAAAGTAATGATTGTGGTAATAATGAACAAAGATAGCACATAATTGAGCCGTACAATGTCAAACAAGATATAGAAAATAATGTTTCAAGCTGATTCTGAAAAACTATTATTGATTTCAAAATTATTTATAAAACTTCTTGTTTAGAAAATATTATTTGGGGTATCATAGTAATGACTATACAGAAGAGGATTTACATACGTATACAGTACCATGAGCAATATTCCTCCAACTTCCTCAATAATTATACCGTGAGCAATACCATAAATTGAACACAATTACACGCAATACGATAGATTGAGCGATAACATGAAAAATTATAGTAGAACAGCGTGTTCCAAATTTTTTCATTTGTGGTTGGTATCGAAGAACTTTCAAATAGCAACATTTTTTTACAATTTGTTTTCTTTTAAGGAAAATTATTCTGTCAAGCAAGAAGCGGTAAAAAGACGTTTGCTCAAACAGGAAAATTTTAATATAGAAAACAAGAATGAGGTGGCATGATATTTCAATAGAAAACTCGTTTTCAAGTTGAAACGGGTGATGGGGCAATAATCACAATTAACATGTCAGGATCGTCAAGTACGAGTACTGTTCAAATAAGTTGAAGCAACCACTACAGAAATACATTCTGCAAAAATTCACTCGTTAAGACATTTACTTTTACACTATTGAAAGAGTTAGGAAGGTGAGAATCATTGATATTTGTATACATATTTGTTTACATACATGAGTTGATAGTTCTACAAGTATTGTTATCTGTACTATTTTTGATCGGTAGTATCTCAAAAATTTCATTGAAGTCGTATTATGTAACAATGTACAGTACATAAATATGAGCGTATATAATCGCATCAATGAGGAACGCATTTAAATTTTTAGTTTTTTCTGTATTGAGATATATCTTCAATAAATTCTTTAAAAATTCAACCTGGGGTCATCATAGAAAAATATAACTTCTGGAAGGAAAAACTTGTTTTTTTCAACTTTTTTACAGAGTAATAAATTACTCAATATTAATTATCCTATTGATGGCATCCTATCCTAACTTATTTTAGGAGAACATCACTCTTGCAACTAGCTTTCTTCAAGCATCTTGTTCCATCCACGCATTTAACAAGATTTTGAACCGCTGCATGAAAATCCCAGTTTTATGTTGAAATTACTGATCCATATAGTAGGCGTGCTGCTCTATACTGCTATTCAAGCACTCATTACTAAAGTTTGCGTTGCAGACAAGGAAAATTTTATACATGTATTAAATGTATGTTTATAAAGTTTACAGTTTATGAAGTTTAATGTAGGCTAAAATTACTGTACTGTACGTTATTCAACAATATAGATTGAGTAATGATTCAAAACTACTTTTTCTCCTATTTTCACTAACATCTTTCTTTACAAGAATGGCGGTCGAATATTTGTGAATAGTATATAAATCATATAAAAATGACTCTCAACTAATTTCTCCTATCTTAAATTGTAAAATTTTTCTCCACGACAGTACCGGCCAAATGTTTGAAAATACTACCATATATTTATCTTATGAATAGTTGATTTATCTAATTCCTGTATTCTATTATATGAGTGGAAAATATCATTTTTGTCTCTTCAATTTCCTGTTTCAAATACGCATGCTAACCTAAATAAGCAAGTTTCCCTTTTCAATTCTTTTTTCAGTCTTTTGAGGTTTTGAACTACTGTCCTTACAACCAGATCCAATGAACAGTATATTTTAACGACAGAATCACAGTAGGCTATAGTGCTATTTATTGATTTTTTATTGTAAATTTTGTGTTATTCTAACTTTTATCAACCTTCAAAATTCCAAATTAATAAATAATAGTTTTTAATCATTGTAAAAGGAAATTTGTGAGAAGCGAACGTGGATTTTAAAGATAACCATTTAAAAAACTCTCAAAATTTGTGAAAATACATTCTGAAATAATTGTCTGTGCTTTTATCCTATGAGCATATTGAATTCTTTCAAATGAATGAATGAAGTATAAATAATAATTACAAATTCAGACTATGATACCATATTATTACAGAATATTGATTTTTACTATTCAGTGAAGTTCTTAATTTTTTTCAAACCAGGTCAATGCATTTGCGTGCGATAAAATCCTACACAGTGAGCTTATTCCACGTAGTTTGATTGGAGAGTTGAATACAAGCATTAAAAGGTCAAAGGTTTCGTTTTCCAATGCAGAGCTGTAAGCACACTCAACTAATGCAACAGCATTCACCAACTATAGTACATCCAAGCAAAGAAGACTTTCTGGCAAGATGGGAAATGACTCCAGCTCGGTCAATATTGGTTCAAGAATTATAAATTTGGTCTCAAATTTTAGATAACAATGTCTCCTACAATTTGAGACCAAATTTATAATTTTTAAATCAATATTGATCAAGCTGAAGTCATTTTCCCCATCTTTCCAGAATTAATGTCTTCTTTACAGACTATAGAAACAATAGGCAAACACCAATAAGGCAGAAGGGATTATTTTGCAGGGTTCGAAAATTTCGAGTTTGGCATCAAGAAACACTCAAAAGCTTTAACCGGGGACAAAATGCGGGGAAAATTGAGGAAAATTTTAGCTGGAGACGCAGAGAACTATCAATTTTTACAGCGTGGTGTGTGGGCTCTATTTGCCCTCCTTCAATCCTCTTACTGGCATTCAGGATACATGGTTAAGGATATATAGATATGTTTTTATTCTCCACTTGGTACATTATACAGGTACTGTGAGCGAAGTTGATCTACAACTACACACTCTTTCACTTATGCCACAGTATAAAAAGTTATGATAGGCTACAGTAATAATATGGTCAAGTAATAGAATGATCTTGATTTACCATACATCAATTTAGGAATGATCTCCAACATAATTGACAAGTAATAAATTTCTATTAAGGCCCAAGAATTATGGAAAATATCAGTGTTCTTTATTATTTTTATGGTTTATTACAAGAATCAGGTTTAGTTGCAATTGAGTTAAAATAAGCAATTTAGTCGGAATGAGTTCATATGAATAATCAGATTAATAAACGTACAATATTGTTGAACATAAAATATCTCGAATAAACTTCAGTCTAATCTACTATGCACTATATTTCGTACTATTCAAAATTGTTTTGCACATGGTTTTTTCTATTTTAATTTTCTTCACAATTAATACAAAATGGACTTTCAAATATCAACTCAACACAATTGAGTTGGAATGGAAAATTCACAGTTGTATAAGAACACAATAATTTCGAATTTAGAGTTCAATCAAATGTTGAGCTCACTTTAAAAACTTCGAAAAGTGCCAATACTGAACAGAAGTACAATGAAAATTACTGGAGTACTCCACAGAGCAATAATGAAGCGTTTATTTTACTGTTTTTGAGGTTTCTAGATTTGAAGTGCGCTGGGGAACTGAGAACAATACAAGTGGCGACGCGATAAATAATTTGAATACACTGGGAGACACTGGGCATGATTTATTATTGTTCTGTGTAAGTACGGTCTGTACAAGCGAAGAAGACATTCTGGCAAGATAGGAAAATTACTCAAGCTCGGTCAATATTGGTTCGAAAATCATAAATTTGATCTCAGATTGTAGGAAACATTCTGAGACCGATTTGAGACCAAATGTATAATTTTTGAACAAATATTGACCGAACTGGTGTCATTTTCCCATCTTGACAGAATGTCTTATTTGATTGGATAGAATATATCATGTTGGGAAGAGGCTGGAGAACAGTGGATAGGGAATGGGTACAAAGAGCACAGTAGGATTACAAGAATGCGTGACAATGGCAGAATCAGGCAGAGAGATGTGACAAAAGGAGAGAAACAAGGAAGAGGAGAGATATAGGAAAACGGAGGCGGGATTAGAAAGAGAAGGAGCATGGTGATGAAGAAGGGGAGGAGAAGGAGGAATGAGGAGGAAGAGGATGAGGGAGAAAAGGAGTAGAAGGAGGTGTAGAAGGTGTAGGAGAGAGAAAAAGAGAAGGTAAATACGAAATATATATAAATCCGAATATGAAGAGAAGCAAGATGAAGAAGAGGGAGAAGAGGATGATTGGGGAGAAATGAATAGCATGAATGAGGTGTGTCTTATAGGAGATCAGAAGAAGGATAAGATTGAATGAGGAGGAGGAGGAGGAGGAGGAGGAGGAGAATAAGAAAGGTGAAGTTGGGGTGATGTAAGAGGAGGAAAAGGACAAAAAAATGGGAGGAGAGTGTATGTAGGTGGCATTGAAGAGGGAAAAGAATAAGACGAGGAAAAAGAAAATAGGAAAGAAAAAGGAGGAAGGAGGAAGGTGAATGTGGAAGAAAGGTGAAGGGGAAAAGAAAGGGGGAATTGAAGGAGAAAAATAAGACGAGGAAAAAGAAAAATGAGGAAATGGTGGAGAAGATAGAAGAGAAGGTAAAGCAAAATGAGGGATTCAAGATAGGAGTGAGATAGGAGTTTTAAAAGAATCTACGTAAGGAGAATATGGAAGAAGGACAAAGACGGAAATTATCAAGAAAGAATGATAGAAAGGGGAGAGAAGATTTTATGAATGTAGGATGAGTATCAGAAAAGAAAGAGGATGGAAAGCTTTGGAGAAAAACATGGTGGGTAGGAACAGAAGGAACGAGAAAAGCATCATGAAGATAGATAGGAGAAGGGAGGAAGATAGTGTGAGAGTCTATAGGATATGGATGAGAAGAATCAGAATGAATGAGAAAATTAGGAGAAAGACGAATTAATATGAATGAGTGAAAATGCTATAAAATGAATAATATTGATGGCGGAGGGATCTGGAGACAAAGAAAAAGAAAGAATTACGAAGACAGCAAAGATGCGCTCTGGAGCATACATGCACAAGAAAAGGGCGGAGCCACAAGAATAAGTGGAGAGGAAAGTTTGTAAGAGCTAAGAAAAAGCAATGAATCAAACAGAGAAAGGGTACAAACCGAGAAAGGCTTTTGTGGGGGAAAACTGAGTAATGAAATATTTTGGGGGAGGAAAGAGATTTACGCCCCAAGTGCAAAATAGTAAACAAAGCCTCTTTCCTTTTTCTCTGATATCATTTTAGAGTGGTTTATGTCATTTTTGAGAGTAGTGGATCAATGATACACCTTTAATAATAGGCTACCCTTTTCCTGATATAATTTTAGTATAGTGTCATGTCATTTTTTTGTGAGAAGTGGATTAATAATACACCTTTTGATGGGCCTTTGAATATGATTGTTGTAATGATAAAAACTTCATAATCATAATAACTCAATTATCATTTAACATTGATTCCATTATAATCTAATCTTTTTGAGACATATTTAAGACATAAGAAAGTACTAAAATAAAACATAACCTTAAAAAATGTATTGAAACTTGTTTTTGAACATTGAATAGGATGGGTCTCAAAAGTTGGTTTATTCATTCACAGCAATGAATAATATCAATACTGGTGGCACTAAAGAAGTATTGAAAACAAGTGTTATAATTATATGTTCTACATGAAAAATCAACTGTTATTCCGGAACTTTTTCGCAATAATAATCCAATTATTTTATTCAATCAATACTGCAATCAGCATCCAGAAATAACACGTAATTGCTTCCACCATCAAGGTTTCAAACAAATTGTGCGTTTACCACCCATTATGCCTTGTTGAAAGCACTTTTCCATTGCACTATACATTGGACACTTTATGGGCGAATGGTGGAAGACAACAAAGGCCTTTTGTCCGTTCTGGGGCGAAATAGCACCGTTCCCCATCAGTCCCACTTTTACGACCTAGGTACTTGAACCGTTCAGGGTCGTGAGACACTTGGCGATCCAAGTTCTGCCATTTGGACATGCATGCACTCCGATTAAGGATTCGATCAATCACTTTGATGCTTTCCAGAAACGTGGGGGTGTTGGGAGTAATGGATTTCAGTAATTGTGTCCAAGGAATGAACAGATGTGCTCCTGTTCAAGACATCAAGTCCTGTTCAAGGAGTAATGATTCATTTGTCAGAATTGAACAAAAAATTCTCTCTTCTATAAGTTTCTTCTTCATTATAACCATGTTCTTTCACTTCACTTGTTCAGTTCACTTCGTTAACTGTGTTATGTCTAAGCTTTCAATAAATATCTTCATTTGTACAATAAATTGATGTAATCTTCAATTCTGTTAATATTAATGAAAAACATAACAAAGTTTGGCCTTGAGGTGATGGTGGAAGGATGTATACTGTTGCTTCTTCACTTCCATCTGGATTGATTTATGTAGTTCGTGAGATAGTCATAGTAGACGTATTGAAACTTGACAAACTCTCTCAGTTGTACAAGACATAGTATTTTTTAATCATTGGTTTCATGCCAGTGCTTAATTTGTTTGTAAAATTAAAGGTTTCAGTATGGGGGTGGGGGGGGGCTCCTGGGTTCTCCCCCGGAAAAATGGAATTTCAACACCTCAATATACTCGTATATATAGCTTTTAGTTGTGTATTTCACCACAATTTTTCCATATTTTGTATAAAAAAATTAAATTATTCACTTTTCCTTCCTCTCCCTCTCAGAGGTACCGGTATGGGGTGAAAATTATACCCTGGTTCCACCTATAGATTTTAGATTTGATACCAAAACATATCTACATGTTTTAGAATATCCCAATTAAAAAAAGTCAATACTCAGATAGAATGCTTTGAAGTTCCCCAGTATTCCAACTAAGATTCGAAAAATCCTACTCAAACGTGACCCTATGGTTCAGAAAGAACAACATCCACCTGACAGTCACGTTTATACCGGAAGGTTGAAGCGCGGTCATACCATAATACAGAATTGACCGTATTACTATAGAATATAAAACATTCCCATAAACATACTATAGCATAGTATTACTATAGAATATAAAACATACCTATATAAACATACTATAGCATAGTTTTTTTTCTATTGAAGGCATAACTATATCGTCCTGATTACAGCCTAAACAGAGTGAGAGAGAACCAGATTGGAAGCAGATATGGACTGGAACAGAACCAGACCATGGTCCAGACAAGAGACAAAAAGTAAGAAAAAAGAGGAAGTGAAGAAAAAGAAGGGAGCAAGGAGAAAGATAAGGAGAGTGAGAGAGAAATAAAGAGGATGTGAAGAACGAGGGACCAAGAGGAAGAACAACAAGAAAGATAAGGACAGTGTGAGGGAGTGCGAGAGAGACAATCAAGTCAGCTGTCCTGCCAGGTGAAGAGTAAACTACAGGGCAACTTTACAGAAGGGAGAAGGGAAGTTTCCCAACAATAAAAGCAAGGCCAGACTCTCGCTAGCTGGTCACTTTACCTTTCTTTGTTGAGGCTGTGAAAGAACCAATGTCTGTTCTTTCTCAACGACTTCAGAAGAGAGGAATTGATTCAATCAAAATAGAACAGTTTTCTGAATTGACAATTTTACGAACTTTCTACTAGCGTATGATTGCAGTTTTGACGTCTAGTGGGATCGGCCTCCCCAGCTTTTCAGTTCAATCTATTCAATTTATGTAGTCCAACTTAAAATGATATTGTTGAAAAAATGCTACTGGCATTTATCCAGAAGTCGGGTAGGTTACCTAAGAAGGGAACATCACGAATTTAAGTCAATCAATTCAAAGGAACAAATAATAATCTGTGTTTGAATTTGTTGTAATTATGTAATGTGATTTCTTCAACCATTTCTGCAAGTGGAAAAAACTTATCCCCATGATTAATCGCTATAATTCAGAAAACAGAGAATGAAGAGTTTACTTTAACCGATGGATATTTCCATAGTATTTATTTGAAGTAGACTCAAGCTGAATTCAAATTCTTGGTTATTTTGCAGTTCCCTTCACCAAGAGAGTAATAAAACGAGTTTTACGTTGCAGTGAACTGCAGCAATGTCATAATATTAATTTGAACTAGTTTACTTTCGAAACAGATACAGATTTATGCAGTAAATCATACTGCATAGTGGCTACACCAAAATATTCTACAATGGTTCAACTAATGAAGCCATTATATTTTATTTTTCAGGCCGAGCTTCTGTTGCATTACTTCTGCTGGGTTTAGAAGCAGCTAAATTTATTAAAGTCACCAGTTCACTATGGGGTATAAGCTGGGTCGAGCTAAACTTTCTGGCCTGAATATTATTATTATGTTCTTGAGCAAGAATTTATCCAGGATAGTCAAACAAACAACATTATATTGCAGAACTTGAAATACAATGCAGTAACTTGTTGTACTGTATTTGAAAATCATTTCCAAAATTACATAAAGGACTTTAAGAATTAAAGTTTAGAATAAACGTGAAACTAGATGGTAAAATAATAATGAAAAATTTCACAACAGATAAACTGGATGTTATTCAGAGGTGTTCTGCGCTGTAACTTGGTTACGGAAGCTAACTTATGGTTGAAAGGATCAAATTGCTAACCACACGATAGCTCTATTCTGGTTGATGATTGTTCAACTCTGCTGTATAGCGAATTATATAATATGAAACTGGCAACGAGCTGGTAGGCCTGAGCCCTTCATGGGCTGTTGAGCCATTGATCCAATAATTTCACATTAATGTTTTCCAAAATATTTCAATAGTGTCGCATGTTTATAGTGAACTAATAATACTTTATAATTGCCTTTAGAAGAGCTGAACAACAAACATTTAAAGGAATGCTGTAAAACGTTACCGGTGATAGGTTTCTAGCTACTTCAAACTTTTTTGGTATCAGTTCAGGCTATCCTTATCTTACATGAATTTCAAAAAACAGTAAATTGCAGTACTGCTCCATCATCAATCAATAAACCGCTCACTTATTTCTTGATGGAGTAGACTTCATTGGAAGTCAGCAACGAAAGAGTATTCAACCACTCTATTGACATTAATAAAATGCAGCATATCTACATAAATTGTGAACGGAAAGAGATCAACATGATTTCCATAAACGAAATACTCAGCAACTCAACTAGGAGGGCTTTCCAAGCACTTATCATTTAAATTCGCGATAAAACCAACTTTCCAATGGAAAACTTCTTTCCGGATGCGCCAGCAAACTGAAACGTATAATCAGCTCTCGATGCAACTTTTCTAGTCACTGCTAAAGTCGACTCTGTCTCATCAAAACTTCCCAGGCAACTTTACATCCCAAGAAGAGCCCCCAGCCAATACAAGTACCGCTTCTTGAGTCAGTTCATCTTTACTATCTCTCTCTCTTATCTTGCTCTGCCATCTTAGTTTTCTACTGAGCACTAACGGGGTTAGAATAGGAGCGCATTCGTCCATTGTGATTTGGATAAACACCATTGCTTTTATTTTTCTTCCGGTTCGCATAAATTTACATTTCCGCAATGGTCCTCCAGATAGCTGTAGATGTACTTCTATAAATTTATAAATCACCATTGTGCATCGCCTAGAATTATCTCTATTTAAACAACATGTTTCTACTGTGTAGGGATGTATTATACATCAATACATGATGACTACTATTTATAATTATAATATAATTTTTATTTTGAAACAGGACACTGTGTTTTGAAGAGCACTAAGATTGATATTTTATATTTATATTGATATTTTATGTGATATACATAGATAAGAAGCCCTAGTAAAAAATGTAAGATGTATGAGTGTTACTATTAGCATGTTTTTTATACTGTGTAGTGATGTATAAATCCATATATCATAACTACTATATAATTATGATCTAATGTAAGAGCGTTACCATCTATTTCAAATCCAGAGACTATAATATATTCTGATTGAACTAAGTTTAGTTTCTGAGATATTTATTTTGTATTAAATACCTAGATGTGAACCTGGATGGAAAGTATGATAATGCAACTACATGAAATTAAAGTATTTCAACAGGTAACATGCAGTAGAATAAATGAGATTCCGTCTTGTACCTGCACAGTTATAATGAATTTTGGTGGAGTTGTTTTTTCAATTACTTTATTGCATCAAAATTAATAATAATACTTATATTATTCTACTCTTATATTTTTAAGCTACTGCACTTCATCTACTTGACCCTTAAATTTCCATCGATAACCTACTAAATAATGGTAAAAGTATGTACAAAATCAAATTCAAGTGAGAATCTGCTACTTGATTTTTTTCTTATTTTCCTCTATTTTCTTATCATTTCTCCTAATACACCGATTAACAATAGTTGTGTTACAAATATTATATTCTGTTGAAGAACATCACTCCGATAGATTTACCTTCAAAACGGAAATTACAATTTTCAAGTGAATAAAACCAAAGTGCCAAATTTCAGTTGTGAAAAAATGGTTGAACCTTCTGTTTCACACAAACATTCCGCTGGAATACTAATATCAAGCTTCAAACAAAAGAGCAATGAGAGAAGGGAAAGATATAAAAAAGTTGCAAATGAAGAGAGACCAAATATCTACGCAGTGGCAGGTGGTGATTCCCAGGAACAAAGGTGCTAGAAAAACTGGTCACGTGGTAAGTATTGGCGGTTTAAACATATCAAAGAGTAGAAAGAGAGAGAATAAGTAGTGTAAAAAGGAAAGAAGAAGATTCAGAAAAAGAGATTGGAGAAAAAATCAATTGCCACAGAATTGCATCAGATGAGGATAATACAGGAGAAAAATAGCCATCCAAGAAGCTAACTTTCTCATGATTGTTGAAACCTAATCACCAAATTTATTGAATTTCTCTCAATGTCATTCCCAAAGTCCTAATTCTATTATTATATATTTAAATTATATTCATGTGTGGGGCATAGACAAAAATGTTTAATGTTACAAACCCCAAAAAACGCTTTGTTACCGAGATAACAATGGCGGAAAATTGAGATTTTTCAAAAATATAAATTTTTCAGAGGTTTCACTCAGATTCTAAAATTAACAATTCCTATTTAAAGTTAGCTGAGAAACTCAATGAAACCAGTTTGAAGTTTGTAACTTCAACGGTTATTGAGATCATGGGAAAATATTCTAAAAAACTAAATTTTTCAACAATCAAGGGTTATAACTGGATAAGGAAATGCTACTTACTTAACACGAATTTTTCACTTGTGCTATGTTTTGTCTATTTGTGATTTTTGATCGCTATTTCTGAGATTCAGGTAAGATTTACACAATCGCCGTCATTCAACATTTCTTTAGAATCCGATTCTCTTCAACTTTGTTAATTTTAGAACCTGAGTAAAGCCTCTAAAAATTAAAAAAAATTGATATTTTATAAAAAACTCAATTTCCCGCCATTGTTATCTCGGTAACAAAGCGTTTTGGGGGTTTTTGAAGTAATGCACATTCCTCCTAAAACATCCTGTACAGCTGGATTGGAAAAGGAATAAGACAAAAGCAAAATACATTCATTAAAAAATTACATAAGTTATGTCAGTAAGTTACAGCAAAGTGAGCAAAACTGACATTACAAGGATGATTTATAGCTTATAATGTGAAAAGTGACTGAGATTGATAAATTCCAATCATTCTGAAGCACTTAATAACGTGAAAAGTGACTCAGATTGATCAATTTCAATCATTTTAAAGCAATTCTATAAATTCCCAAAATTTCTTGGCCAGGTAAATATTCCCAAATCATGAGTTCCTTCCCACTGGGAATATTCCCGATCCAGATCACTACACACAACACCCAGCTAAAAATATAAGTACAGTAAGATTCGGGCAAAATGAAAGAAGTAATTACCGACACATTATTAAGAAGAGGCAGCAGCACTCTACAATGGGCGTCATCAGAAAAAGAGTGCCAAGAAGAAACAGCTGACAATTAGGGAAATGGAACACAAAAGACGACAAAGAGGATTGAAGTGGGTGGATGAGGAGGAGGAGGAGGAGGAGGAGAAAGAAGTCTAGGAGAGGATGAAACACAAAGAGAATGAGAGAAGAGAAATAGAACAAAAGCATAGACTGGCTTCTTTGTTCCTACAAAAAAGAAGAGATTTCCACTTGAGTCTGTACAAAGGAGAAAACAGCTGATTCAAGTGGAACAAAGTAGATGTTGTGAGAGAAAGAAAGACAGGGATGACGAAATACAGCAGAAAAAAAGCACAGCAGAACCTGTGAGAGAACTACTTTTGGTATTAAATGACCTTGTAGGTGTGCAGCATGTGTAGACTGAGGGTCAATGACCTGAAGAGTTCAAGGACATGAAGGGGTTCCCTATACTTTTTAATGATGTTCCTCATTGTTGCATGTAAATAGCACTGTTATTGCATGAGTATTTCCGAGTAGAATGTCTGACACATGATTAGGAACCATTACGTTTCCACTAGGTCACTGAGATATTGTTGATTCTCAGCATCACCCACTCAAGTTGAGAACAGTTTAAATAGGATGTTATTGTACCATCAGCTTCGAGAAATAGGTTGACGTTGGAGTCATAGAGAAATGGTTGGAATGATTGGAAAAATTTTGATCATGGAGAAATTATTATAAGCCAACTATGGTTACTGATTTGACAGGATCAACAAAATTGACAAGAAAGGAAGAAACTAAGGAAAGATTTTAGGAACACATTTGGAAAGATTTCTTGCATTTCGAGGTTTTTCGAATCTTATTGCTCTTTATCTTTATTAATCGCTTCATTTCAATATGAATTTTCAAACATGTAATAATGCATTTTTTATTTTGAATAATTATCAGGGTTTATTATCAATAATATTATCACTTGTTTCGTTCATTTATAGACGAAGCATTCAATGAATTGAAAAAGGGTACTTTGATAATTATTTAAAATAAAAAAACCATGATAAAAGTGGTCCTGAGATAAAGGAAACACACGTAATAATGTAATTATTATAAAAAATTATCAGCAAATTTAATGGATTTTAACAAACACAACCGATATCGAGTGGTTGCTTCGAAAGTGATCGATGAATTGGCGGTTAAAATAAATAAATAAATGGAATACCATGCCTTGGAAAGTAATAAATTCATTTAGTAAAAAATAAAAATTGTGTCCAGTTAATAGAAAATGAACGTTTATTACTTTGATAGAAGATTCAATTGATAGAGAATTATTGTGATATGCATGAAGAACAAATTCTGATTGGCGATTGCATCAAGACCAAATCTCCTTATCAACACAACTTACACTCTAAAAGACTAGAGGTTTCCGTTCCAAAAGTGACTAAATATTCTGTTTCTATCAAGGTAGGAACTTCCAGAAGGATAAAAAACGAAGGTTCTTTTAATAAAGTAAGTATGGAAGAAGTTTTGGTTCATCGGTTGGATAGGTACAATCCATGATTGAATGTAAAATACAGTAAGATTACAAAATAAATGTATTTCCTTGAACAGAAAATTTTTATTAAACAATTCAAAAACTCAGTCTTCATGGGAAATGTAATCGTGAAGTTTTTATAAATATCTTTAAATTTTCGCAAGAAGACTGACTCCATTAGTTTGATTCGAAAACAAAACTGGAAGAGATTCTCAGAAGCATATCGCAGTGTAAAAATAATCTTTCATGAGAAAAATGATGAGAAGTTGGAAAAAATAGAAAAAAAGAAGATAGAAAGAGTAAAACAATAAGACATTCCAGATTGATGAGTGACGACAATATAGCTTTCTCAAAGAGTGTTGTACTCTTTCATCATTAAATGGACGAGCTTTTGTAGAAAAAAGGGGAGCAAATCTCCACATTTCTCCACCAGAAGGTTTCATAAGGAAAATATGAGCTAAAGTAATGAGAATATGGATTTGTGTTTGAGATGAATGGGAACAAAGGGTAAATGAACAAGAGAAAGAGCAGTCAATGGGGAATACCACTTAGAGGGATGAAAGGGTGGAGGAGTACCCCTGGGGAGTGCAGGGGGAGAGTGACATGGGATTTGAAACTCACTTCAACCCGACGTGACTCTGAATTCATTGTAGCTTTTGCTTGTTGAGTAAAGAAATTGTGTTTACTGAGGAGAGTTCAAGCGAAGACAATGGATATTACTATATTACATAACATATTATAGTTTGGTTCAGTGGGAATGTAAATCACGAATACAGGTTAGTTCTTAGCTCTTGCCAGCGACCACATTGCATTTATAGTTACGATATTGTAGTCTTGTTTCAATGCTTCTTGCTTTCCAAATACTGTGAGGTATTTCTACTATTTCTAGATAGAAACAGTGAAGACTGAGTGGTGGTGCAATTCAGAATTTTCATCTACCCAACAATTGAATAATATTTTCTTAAAAAATACTGGTACTGTATTAATATACCTGATAAATATGAAAATATATCCAAAGAAGGTAGAAAAAGATTACTTTTTCTCTACGACGAAGCTGTTCATTCTTTTCAAACATATTTCTATTCATTTACAGACACAACAGATCACATTAATAATACATTAATAATAACTTACATCAATAATGAATAATAACACATGACAATATCTAATAAATGCATTTTATATCGGTGAATACTAAATAAGAAGACTATGCAAACAAGTTGTGGTGAAAAAAGGTAGAGAATCAAAAGTTATTTTAACCATTTTTATTCATGTCATAGGAAGGTTTTTTATAATTGAAAATTTTGGGGAGGATGTGGGGAAAGAGTGTGATAGAGGGGGTAAAATTCTACAGTTCAGAAAACACTGTTTTCCAATCTTAGACTCACATCAGGATCACAGAGCCTGCTATCACTTGAAAACAATTTACAAACTTAGTCAGTGGCAAACACATTTGGTAGCTGCTGCTATAATTCACTTTCCAAGTAATGTAGATTGTGGAAGACCTGTGATGCAAGGTGTAGCCTCAGTAGCCACACTTGATTTTATTATAACTAATATTATTCAACCTAGTTCTAGAAATTGTAAATGTCGACCTACATTCCTTCTCACAAACTTTTCAACACTTTGAAACAGCAGTGGATTTAATCAAAGACAAAAGTAATGTGCCCCTAGGGCCCGAAACATGTAAACATTAGTGGGTTTTTTGTATGTAAGTTTGCACAAGAATCACAAAACACATTTGCCAGACGAATGCTTCCTGAGACAGCTGCGGAATCTCCATCAATGAAGGACGTTTCTCACAAGAAAGAATCCAGGTCTTCTCCCGAACAACATTCAACTGTATTCATTAGTTTCCCTAGCCAAGGCTTACTCTGATTAAACAAACCAGGAAATGAAATGTTAGTTTACTTCCCGTGCTTTTCCGTGGTAAATGAGAATCGTTGGTTAGTTAAGTTGTTTAATGTAGTCTAAAATTAGCCATGCTGATTTATGTTTACAATATTCCGGTAAACAAAGCGGATTTAATCAGAGGAGCTTCGTCCGTGACCCACTTTTTGAATCAACTGAAGAAGTATTTCAACTAAACAGAAACCCCAAAAGCTCTACTCACGATCACGAAACCTTTTACTCTGCTTTAAATCAGTTTGGAACCACTGGCGGCTCGTGCCCACGAAATAGGTGAAGTGCTCGTATCTTTTATTATACAGCACTTCACCTGTTTCGTGGGCACGAGCCGCCAGTGTCTGGAACTAGAGCGTTTTCTCTACATAAATTTGCGTAAGATTATCTGTTTGAAACCCAATGTTTTCAGAGGAGCAGTTATTTTTCAATAACTCTTTCTACATTCTTGTAATCTTGTTATCTTTTACATTTTGAATTCCAATAAAGTAAAACGATTAATTCGATAAAATAGGGCTTTAATATTTGAATAGGCTGGTCATTATTTTTAATCAATGGTTAAAAATTGCCTCCTCTGGCAAAATTAACTGGGTAATTATTTGAAAAAGGAGCACCTATTTGTACTGTTGAAGTTATTCAAATTGTGCCATTTTATTATCAAGCCATCATATTGTTCTTCACATTAATTTCTCGAGTATTGGGTTATTAATTGGAGGAGCATCAAAAATTTTTAGGATATCAACCATTTTCAAGTTAGATTTGAAGTACCGAAGCATTCTTATAACACTAGTGGAGCATGGAGCTGAATGGAGGTCTCTCGCTCTCTCCTGTCATTCACTGGCGGCTCGTGCCCACGAAACAGGTGGAGTAAAAGTAAAAGATAAGGGCACTTCACCTGTTTCGTGGGTACGAGCCGCCAGTGTCATTGCGTTTGAAACTTCAAGTTAATTAATCTGTAGAGTTGATTTTGATATTATGAAAATTAATATCTCCATAAGAAAAATAATTGATTTTGTCAAATATTCCACTCTATATTATTCTTATCTTTTCTGAGAAAAATCATTAATCATTGTTCGACCATTCAGTATGAATTATAAGTTTATAATACGCTTATAATTCATACTCAATGGTTTGACAATGGTTTGGGTGGATGGTAGCGGACGGCAAACTGCCGAACGGCAGAATCAAGCCCCAACAGAACAATGTAATTTTTAATATTGGAGCAGATAAAGCCTCTATTTATGGACAAAATTTCACGTTCTTCATGTCATTGGAAAGAAAAATCAATTCTCCAGGGGCGTGACTTTTTACATTTTTTATTTCAAGTTTATTTTGATAATTATTTCATAATTAATTAACTAAAATAGTATTGAACTCTAATTATTGAAATAAACTTGGCTTGCCAGCGGTGGACTCAGAATTCTATGGGATGCCAATTTTTTCGGATGGAGATGCTCATTCATATGCATATACCGTACCTATTTCTCATCGTGGCATGCTTATATCCCTTTTATCCACCTTCAAGTCCACCCTTGAAGCTAGTCATGAATGTCTTGATTAATCATCGATTTCTCATATGCTTAAATTAATAAGAATCATGTTCACTAAGTTCATACAGTGTTCAAAGATGCAAATTTTTAAGAGAGTGTTGATAAGTGAATGTTGAAAAGGAATACCGGTACAAACAATGTTGTAAGGAAAAGGAACGAAGGAAGGGTTGAAGACAGGCTGAAAGGTAACTTCAAAATATTTAGTAGGACGTAACCACTTATTATTATCGGTGGTTCGATTCCAATATAATCAATTATATAAGACTCAAAAACAATACAACTGTATTCAACATTGAACTTATCGAATGGATTTTAGCATATCTTTGAAGGTTATTAAATTTATTCCTCTCTCTCATCACCTTATCACCAGAAAAACCGCAAATCAAAAGTAGCCTACTTTTTCATTCAGTGGTAATTTTTCCAAGTAAAATACAGTAGAACTTCGATAATTCGTAGCTAATGGAACCAAAGTTTTATTACGAGTTAACGAAGCTATAAATCATCAATCATTGAATATTATTTCAAGGGAGCTTTTAAGAGCTATAGAGGTACGAATTATTGAAGTTCTACTGAACTCCTTATTGTTATTATGTTATTTTTATCCTTTATTAGTACCTATTGAGAATTTTGACAAAGTTTTATAATGGTCAAAACTCTTAAAAAGTTACTGAATGGTCTGAATTTCATCGTTAAATTACACTGGATTTATCGATAAAGATCTATTATAGAAAATGCATTATACACTCATTATTCAATCGAAAACTGAATATACATTTAAAAAACTAAGCAGGAAACAATCTGTATATCCAAGGTAAGTCAAGTTACATGCATCGACAGGGAATATATTCGCTTTTCATTTGCTAATGTGCGAAGAGCATGCATGCTGTAGGAAAATGTTGAGATTCAAGTTGCAGTTTGCAGTCGTGATAAGTGAGCGGAGATAAGAGGTTAGTTGAGCGTTCTGCCACTGGGAGCGCTGTCCCGACCAGCTGACTACCAAAACACCAGCGAATGATGGAACAAAGAAAAAGCTGACAGCAGGCTCACCTGAGAGCAATCATTCCATCTTCTGGTGGGTAGCAAAGACACATCCTTCGCAGCTAAACCGATTTCTTGCGAACGAGTGTTTTTTGGTTAGCGGCAACCATGACAGAACGCCAGAAATTAGCAATCGTGGCCGAGTTTTGCTGGTGTTATTCAACAGCACTGAACAGCACTAGACGAACACTAACCTCTCGTATCATAGAAGAAAGCTCATGTGGGACAACAGAACAGCTGACGGCCAGGACACGTATGGATCTCGAAGCTAAACTACGCATCCACGGACAGAACGACACGACACACGACTGCTTAATCTTCCCCGTGAAACAACTCTATGGTAAATAGTCTCCAGCAGATCGCTGTGCGCGCCAGCGAGCAGGCTGATCACAGTGGAACTGGCTCGATTTCGACCACCGCGCATCTTCTTTGCGCAGCTCTCTTTGCCCGCCAATGCATCGGGCCTCCCTCCCTTCACCATCGGAAAAGTCTCTGTTATTCTCTTATCTCACTTTTGGCGCTCTTTCTCAGTCAAGTGAACGTCACACTTTCATTGTCCGACAAAGCAAAACGCAGTTACAATTCAATAATATAAATCCGCAAACCTTTCATGGCACTGATCAGCTGTAAGCTGAAGCGCAGCAAAAGGATTGAAGCAAATGTCGTTGGTCATCGAATGAATATTCCAATTTACACCTTCCAATATAAATATTCCAATTTAAACCTTTATCAAATTTCAATCGAACTTGGTCTCTGCATTACTATCACTATGGAATTGGATATGGATGTTTGGAACATTTTAAATTTTAAAGGGATATCTGTTTAAGATCCTTTTAGAAGGTTTTGCAAGGATGTTGAAAGTTATGGATAGAATGATGATGTCAATTCGAATGATGAGAATTCATTCAAGTCAGATGTAGCTAGAAGATCAACTAAAGTAGCTAAAGATCATGAATTTGAATGATAAAACAAAAGTTGTTGCAATTTGGCCTATTTCTGGAAGGGGGATGTAGGCCTAGAATAAATTTTAATAAACAGGATAAGCAGAAAAATATTATCAACTCATGTGAAGGGGCAACACAGGTTTTTACACTTAAGGCCGCTATTACACGTTAATAGTTCTATGTCATACATCTATTATCAAAGATATTATAATATGTTCTCTATAGGAGAACATATGACATAGAATATGATCATTTATAATATTTGGTTCATTGCACCAGAGACAATGTATTATTATATTATATGTATATTTATATATACATTATATTGTATATTGTATTAATGTATTAATAATACATTGTCTCTGATTGCACGGTAATATTTCATCATCACAGATGTTTGATAATAGAAATATGTCATAGAACTATTATCGTGTAATACCCGCCTTAGTCAATTTATTGAATACACATTATCAAGATTCATTCATTTTAGTACAGAATAATACTGTTTATTTAAGAAACAGACAATCGCTCAAAACTTCTTCAATTCCTAAACTTAGGAAAATAAAAATAAAGTCCAAAATTCTTAGATTATATAGAAGTTTTTGCCAAAGCTTTCCACTCCAAGAAAGAGTTGATAGACAATTGACAATAACTATACTAATGTGTTGAATGATTTCGCAACTGAAAAGCATTTCCTAGTCACTGGAAAAGTCGTACTTAGGAGAGTTCAGAGTGGGTATAATTGGGTACTAACTATAATTCGTGCAAGCTGAGAAGACACGCCGTAATAATGTTAAGTGTACTGTAAGGGCGTGTCTTTTCAGTTGGCGCGATCTGTATTAACCTTGGCCGAATCAAGTATAGCTGGCCTGACTCCCTTTACTGGCCTTTGACCTTTTCAAGAAGCGTCTGTTGACAAAGAGTTGCACTGATAGAATAGAGGCTGCATTTAAAATAGACTGCTTTGCGATCTGATAATTTTGTTTGACCACAAGCAAAGACAAATCTATTTCTAAACTATTTATAAATATTTCTAATATATAGAATAATATAGTATTTGCATAATCTTAAACTTTTTGGGGACAATCTTGTCCCCAAAATTGGAGACAAGACAAGTATAGTCTGTCCAAGCAAAGAAGAGATATTCTGGAAAGATAGGGAATGATTCCAGTTCGGCCAATATTGATTCAAGAATTATAAACTTGGTCTCAAATTGGAAGCAGAATATAGAGTATTCGCTATAATTTGAGACCATATTTGAAATTTTTGAACCAATATTGACCGAGCTGGAGTCATATTCCCATTTTCTTTTCTTGGACAGACACAGACTACACGATTTGTGGTTGAGCGATATTTGATCATCAGTATCAAAGTAAGATTACAAACTATAGATGACCAATCTCACGATTGGGTCAAAATTTGCTTTCCCTCTACCAAACATTTAAGAGTTCTACATTGAGGAATACACTCACTTTTGAAACAGGTAAAGCAACTATATATATATATATATCGTATGGTTATATAGGTGTCAGCCAATAAAATAAAATAATAGAGCAAGTTTGCCCTCGTCAATATTAAAAATACAAAAACAGTTAAATTGAGGATTAGAAAAAAAAATCCTTACTATAAAGCCAAATTCAGCTCTCCAAGCCAGTTCAGTGCCTCACTGCCTCCAAGATGAAGGCCCTCTACACCACCCATAAAAAGACGCAGGGGGCATTCTACAATAATGTGACTCATGGTCTGGGTCTCAGCTCCACAGTCACATGACTCATCGTTAGTTTGGGCCCATTTAGTGCGCCAATAGCTGCATCTTCCCACCCCTGTACGGAAACGATTGATGAGCGCCCATTCCCTCCTTGGCAAACTCATACCTGCCACAGGTTTTGTTGGGTCTCTGACCAATGTATTATTCTGGCTGTGAAAATTATCCCAGGATGCTTTCCAAGCTTGGATAACTGAGAAACCATCTCTCACCAGCTGGGAAGCTGTCTGCATAGGAGGGTGACGAGACTTTAGCCGAGTTTGATCAGGCAGGAGATCTTGTGTGATTGGCAGTTGAGGAGCTTTCATGATTTTCTCATATTCTCTTATCAGTGCCTGTCTGCGCCGTATTTCTGGGGGAGCAACATTGCACAGTACTGGGAGCCATGGTGTAGGTGTTGCCATGAGTGTGCCACTAACTGTCCTCATGGCCCTGCTGAGTTCAACATCAACACCTCTGACATGTGCACTATTAAGCCATATGGGGGCGCAATACTCTGCAGCTGAATAGACCAGTGACAATGCTGAGGTTCTAAGGGTCCTTGCATCTGCTCCCCAGGAAGAGCCTGCAAGGTGTTGCACTATGTTGACTATGGTTCTTACCTTGGCTGCAGTCTTCAGCAAATGGCTCTTGAATGTTAGAGAGCGGTCCAATGTGACTCCCAGGTACTGAGGCCGCTCATTGTGTTTGAGCTGAACATCATTAAACAATACATTGAGTTTTGCATTAGCAAGCTTGTTGTTTAGATGAAAGCAGGACACTTCAGTTTTGTTTGGGTTTGGCTTTAGTTTCCAGGTCCTAAAA
Source organism: Sogatella furcifera (assembly GCA_017141385.1). Taxonomy (NCBI): domain Eukaryota; kingdom Metazoa; phylum Arthropoda; class Insecta; order Hemiptera; family Delphacidae; genus Sogatella; species Sogatella furcifera. The sequence continues at coordinate 16,858,210 of CM029555.1, forward strand.
TAGTCTTTGAGGGAAGAAAGGTCTTTAGTGAGTGTCACTTCAGTTTTTTCAAGTTCCTTGTGCTGTGTGGCCAGGGCAATGTCATCTGCATATATGAACTTCTTGGACTCAGTTTCTGGTATGTCAGCTGTGTAAACATTGAATAATAGAGGAGCAAGCACAGACCCCTGTGGTAGGCCATCTCTGAAGGTTCTGAAACCACTTTCTTCTTGGCCTGCATACACCTTTATCAACCTGTTACTGAGCATGGCATTAACAAGACGCAACAGGGATTTACATGGAATCACTCTATAAAGCTTGACCAACAGGGCCTTTCTCCATACTGAGTCATAGGCAGAGGAGAGATCAATGAATGCAGCTGAGGTTTTCATGTTATTTTCAAAACCATTTTCAATGAATGCTGTCAAAGCAAGGACCTGGTCACAACAGTTACGGCCAGGCCTGAAACCTGCCTGCTCAATTGGAATGCTTGCATCCAGAACTGGACTCAGTCTATTGTAGAGAAGGCGCTCCAGCAGCTTATAGCATATGCTTAGTAGGGCTATTGGGCGATAACTCTCAACACACTTCTCATCTTTACCAGGCTTCAGAACTGCTATAATTTTGGATTTTCTGAAAGCAGCAGGTAAATTACCAGTCACAAGGATATCATTGAAGAAGCAACACAGCCACTGTCTAACTTTGGGGCCAGTATATTTCAGAAACTCAGGGAAGATATTGTCCAAGCCAGCCGCCTTGCCAACATGCATAGATATGATAGCAATATTCAGTTCATCCACTGTGAATTCTTTTGATATTTCAAGAGGGGCCTGCTGGCTCTTCTTGATATCATTCAGCTCCCTCAGAATAGGTCTATCAGATTGTTGGCAAGCTGACTTTGACAGGCTCACAATGTGCTTGGCTATTGCACCTGGACTAGGTTGCAAGCCAGTCTGTTTCTTTATTGTGCTACCAGTGGATAGCTTCCTCAGAAGAGACCAGGCTTTTCGGCTACTGTGTGTGAAATTCAAAGACTCAACAGTCTTTACCCACTTATTTCTTCTAGCATGATTCAAGTTTTGAAAGAGAAGGTCGGCAGTAGCAGGATTTCCAGTCTCATTGAACTCATTGTAAAGGTTCTCACAGGTCTGATCCCATCCTGGAATATATTCTTTTCTGTGCCCTCTTGGAATAGATTTCTTTGCTGATGAGATGACCAGTTTCACAAAGCGGTCATAGTTCTTCACTATAGGAGGAATGAACCTGATAACAGAATCAAGCCTGGCGGTGAAGGCATTCCAATCAGCCCTGGAGAAATTCCATCTAGGTATGGGGGAGGATTTTATCAATGGTATTTGACCACCCACAGATAGCAAAACAGGACGATGCTGCGAGCGTGGAAAAGCATCCAATACCTTCCTCACCATATGCAGGGGCTTAACAGATTGGTCACTTGAGCAGAAGCTCAGATCAGGAGTACCCACGACACCAGCGAGCAGAATGGAATGTGCTTGAGTCCTTTGCATCATAGATGAGGGACAGGTTGTTGATTTCAGCCCAGTTGGGCTTGAAATCAACTAATAACTAATAGTTGCTTGGTAAAGCAACTAATAACTGGGGATTGGCAAATTTCTTTTATTGATACCCAGTTCTGTCAGGACAGTGTGAAAGCGGTCTACAAGAGCCAAACGGTTCAGCTGAAGTGGCTCTGGACTCGATATCCTCTTGAAGACCGCTAGTGGATAATCCTGACAGAACTGAGCATCAATAACAGTCATTCGCCAACCGCAGTTACGATCGTATATTCTGTCCAAGCTAAGAAGACCCTCTGGCAAGATTGGAAAATGACTCCAGCTTGGTCAATATTTGTTCAAGAATTATAAATGTGGTCTTAATAGTAGATCAAACTGTTTCCTACGATTTGAAATCAAATTGATAATTTTTTAACCAATATCGATCGAGCTGGAGTCATTTTTTCATCCTGCCAGAGGTCTTCTTTGCTTGGACAGACTATATCTGCTATACGAGCCTTATGAAGTTTTGATACCGTCATCAATTACAATAGTTTGTGATATTTCTAGCTACAGTATCAATTTTATATAAATATATTATCGATTCTCAATCAACTCATAATTACCATTAACTAGGTAGGTACTAGTAAAAGCAGTCAATTGCTCATAACAAGAAGAAACTTTTTTGTATAGCTGATTCCATAATGATAGTTTGTGATATTTCTAGCTACAGTATCAATTTTATCTAAATATAATATCGATTCTCAATCAACTCATAATTACCATCAACTAGGTACTAGTAAAAGCAGTCAATTGCTCATAACAAGAAAAAACTTTTTTGTATAGCTGATTCCGTAATGATAGGCGGTTTCGTCTGCCTCTTATGTGCTCCAACAGCTGATGTTGACAATTAAGGGTTGTCATCAAGCAATGCTTAGATGATGTTTTTGACATCAAGAGAGATAGTACTGTAGATACTTTAAATTAGCTGTTAGTAGGTTAGGCCTACCCTTACTTACATCACATACATGAAACAGACGAGACCGCCCAACTTATTGCTTATTGGCGACATCTATAGTAGATAATCTTTAATATTTTATCTATTTTTAGGGCTACTTTATCACCAGTTTTTAGCATTTGCATTCGAAAATGACTCTGAGTAGTCGAAACATGTAATGCATTAATAAAAAATAATTTAAAAGGGGACTGCGATTCTCATTTCAAATAAAAACTGGATTGTCTTTCTACTAATGCTTCCAATTTCAAAGATTTATGCCGGGTTTTTTCAAGCACACTCAAAGTTGAGGGACCCTCAAATTTTGATGAACTGCTGACATTTTCTATGATAAGTATAGGAAATGTAGTGAAGTGTAGTAAACTTGAGGGTCCCTCAAATTTTAGTGTGCTTGGGTAAACCGGGCATTAGTCTAATATTATAATAGGTACAGGTACAAAGTTATAATTATTTTGTTTTCCTGTACAGTAATAATATTTTGTATTTTTGATTTCCTTCCAATTCTAGATTAAGAATCCCGAAGTTTCAGCAACCGATAGGATATATTCATTTATTTATTAATCTATTGACAAAAACACATTGGTAAGAAAGAACAGGCATAGCCCACGGTATTTCAAGACACAATTTTCATTCAAATATAGTCCCAAATTTGAGGTTACAAGTCCAAACTTCTTTTTCAGTCGAAGGTTTCTCACTCAAAGAAATGATCTGAAAGTGATAATTGAAAAATATTGAATTTTGAAGAGTTGATCCGAAAAACACAGAATAGTTCCAAACTTTCATTAAAATAGAAAAATTAATTAAAAAATTTAGAGCCGAAAATCATCACATATTTGACAATTGACAAAGACAAATGAGTAGCCTATCAGGAGATAGGCTCCTATCAGGCGTATCCTAGAACTACTCTATTTTTTATTCCATTTGGAAGTCAAATACTAATCATCTTTCCTACATCCAATACTAGCTGTACCACAGCCTACTCTGAAAATAAAAAGACGATTTTCACCAGTTTACCTTTAGGCAGTCCGTGTAAACAAAAAGCTTTAGTTACCAAATCGATTAACATCGCCAAGGTCAAGTTATAATAAAATTATTTTCTAAACCAAACCATGTGTAGAGTATAGTTGGTTCTTCAACACGATCTATTTGGCCTCAGGACATCCACATGTAATAATAGCTTTAGTAATTGTTATAAGACCCTGCAGCAATTCATAACTAATAAGGAATATACAAGGACATTGCTGCTTATCTATTGTAGTTTATTTGCACATCAAATCAAGGTTATTATATATTTTAAGCCTTCTTTTGGATATATACTGACATAAAAGTTGATACTCTTTTCATAGAATAATACTTATTATGCTTCTTTCATACCTTTGCGGTCCAGGATGGAATGGGACGGAATCTGATAATATTAACCAAAAAGTACAGTATAGTGAAAAAATTAAAGAGTTAATTGTATCTTGGGAATACAGAGTTAATAAGGTTAGCATTTATAATATAGTTACAGTATGTGAATACAGTTGTTGGGCCTATGGCTAGAGCAGCGCATTTAAAGCCGGACAGCTCGAGCTCTACGAGCTGCTGCTTGGGAATGCAACGTACCGTACCTATACAGAAAATATTGGTGGTATCTTGAATGAATGACACTTCTAAATGCAATTATTATATTTAAAAAATTATCTTCCTTCGTTTGATAAATACATTACTAACACTTAAACATTAAATCATCTACGTCTTACTAAGCATTAATAATAATTTTTAAAGTAATAGTAATAATATTGATAATCATTGCATTAATATTGTAGTAGTAGCACTATAATTTTATTTTAATTTTTGTTTATTCTAATAAGGATTCAATTATTTATAATGATTATAAAAATTTACAGTATTTTGTTATAGAGTAAAATTGAGAGAAATAAAATCTACCTAGAGCTGCCTTGTGATTAATAGTGAATTTGGAAGTAAATTTATCGACTTACTCAATTATTGCATGTTCTATTACAGAAAAATTTCACAGGTTTTTTTTCAATCACATATATTAGAGAATCTTAAATAAATTCGTAAACTTGATTAAGTTGAATGAAATCACTATTCAAGTCAGATTTATGAACTGGAAAGCATAAAAATTATAATAATTCATACAAGAGTTTTCACGATACTTATCATGTTCAGTATTACCACAGAAAAATCGTTAAATCTTTAGCGTGGTACACAGCTAAACAAGTTCGCTGGAAGGATTTGAACGTATGGAAGCTCTTAATTAAAAATTTCAATAATAGATTGGAGTTCATATACGTTGATTCCATATAAATCTTTTAAAGCTTAAAAAAGAAGAATACAAAAATAATACTTAATCTAATGGTATAAATTTCCAATTTTGTGATAATAGTACATGGTACTATTAAACACAGAGTTGTGAGTGAAAATTTCATGTGAAATCTAGTTATTTCAAGGTACAGTAGATTTATATAATTTAAATAATCGGCCATCTTTCAAAAGTTGGTTTAACATACTGTATTTGATTTGAGCACCAATTTAAACTAAAAACAAAGTATGGAGCATTGATTGATAGATGATTTGTGTAGAATTACTAAAGAAACTTTTAAAATGTCACATTGAATCTTGTTTTAAAAGTTGTCCATGTAAATTGAGAAATGTAAAATCTACTATAATAAATTAGAAATGTGTTGAAAAATCACATTTGTTTAATTTGATTTTCAAAATTGTAAGTTGTAGTGGCACTGTGATTAAAATTTTTTGAAACAGTAAGTTGAAAATTGACAATTTGTTACTCTATTATAATAATATTATATTTTTCCTGTTTGATTTATGAATATTATAAGGATGAATTCATAAACCACTAAAATATTCTTGAACTAGCCTAACCTAGTGAAAATTTTAATAATTGTGGTTCTCGTAACATTACATTTTTGCAAAATGGACACTCAATGACACTTCCAAGACGATTAAATTATTAAATTCTATTTACAAAGCATGATACTCTATATTATTTTTACATTCTTATAAATTCTATAATTTTTAGCGAATATGTGATATCTTCACATAAAAATTGTTTGACGGTGAAAATCAATGCAAAAAATCATTAATAGATGAGACTGGGTTGAATGGTATAGTTGTTCAGAAGCACAAATATCACGAATGACTTGTCCCTTCAAGTCACATTAAAATTTTAAAATCAAAATGTGTACCAAAGGCTGAAATATGACACAAGGTTCCGACTGTAGATCTCAAATAAAAGATAATAATACAGTATACAGTACTATAATATAAAGTGACATTGAATTATTTACAAGATTTACAATCTCTGTTGTATGTTACACAAACCGTATCTACATACAAAAGAGTATTTTAATAACTACCTATCTATTAATACTAAGCCATAAACTATTCAATTGAAATGTTTTATAAGAAATCTACTGGTGTCTAAACATTATTCACAATTTCATCACTCCAACATAGAGTACCATGTTGTATATCAAGTGATCAAGAATCCAGTATATTATATATTTTATACTATTTATATAATAGACTGTTATAAACAGTAGATATAATTATTTCTATAAAACGTAAACGATATTCATCAATTCCCAGGGGAATTTATCCTGAGGGCATCACCCTCAGAAAAAGCATTCGCCTTGAATATAGTAAATTAATACAGATCTAGAGCTGAGGCGGGACTACCGGTGGGTGGAGGGTTAATCTTTATAACATACTACTTTCAAAGTAATACATCACATGAATAGTTTGACGTCATACTGTTTTTAAAGCTATATTGTCCATATTTCAAATTAAAAAATGGCGGTTAATACAACCCAGCCTATACACATTTAGCCTATACACCCTCCATACTAGCTACCCACCACCCTCCGGGAGTGCGGCCTCAGCTTTACAGTCATGAACTAACTCTCTTCACCTAAATACATTTTTAATCTCAAATTGTAATCATTAATCAAGCAAGAGAATAACTCCCACAATGGATGAATTCAAGCTGAATGAGATCAGATAATTGGGAATTTGATTCTCTTTCAACTTTGTATTAGTAAAAAATTTCATCAATTATTTTTATCAATGAAAATAAACTCCAGTTGAAATGTTGACAAAAAAATTTAATACCAACAGTTGTATTTTATATCTAGTATGTCTAATGTCTAGGCTATTCAAAATCAATAAATTTACAATATATTGTGATGTTGAACATGCTTGAAAACAAACATACAACTATTTGTTGTAGAGTAGATGACTTTATAAAAGTCAAGTAATATAATAATTGTGCTTCATGAACCCTTATAGGATTCATTCTGAAATTTTAAAACCATTCTAATTGGTTGACTGATAGAGAAATTCTATGCTACACGTTTTGTTTCCACATATCTTGAGGAGAAATGTATAAGCTATTTCAATGTAGCCTACTTATGCACCAATTACATGGCGAGTGAATAGAATCACACAGGTTAAATGAAACTATGTATATATTTCTAATACCCTATTAGAAATACATATATTTAGAACTATTAATACCTGGTAGGTAATAGATTACTGTTATGAGTTAGCATATCTCGTGAAAGAGTATTAATCTCGCTTTATTAGAATAAAAACTAAATTTTTATACAGAGGTATCGATAAGTGAATAATTTATCGCGCAAGCGAGAAAGCACGTTGTTACAATATAGTATACAAGTTGAAAATGTATTGTAAGTGAAAAAGGTATATCTAATCAAATAAAAAAGATGTAAATGTATTGTAACTATTGTAACAGCGTGCCTTCTCTGCTTGCGCAAGCTCTATAAATTTTTTAAATGAATATAATGTCCCCTTGTCAACGAACAAATAGAGGATATTGTTGATATTTTCAATTTATCACAAGTGACGGGAAAACTTTGATTAAATTTTCAAATTGCGAATAATCAACATTGCATGCACTATGCAACGGGCCAGGTGTATTCGAACCTTTCATCTATTGAACTTCATATACCAGTAAGTCTTAATAATAGTATCTATCAGCAAAATGAGAAAAGAATTTGTTAACGGCTTCATTAAAATTTTGACAAATTGTAGAGAACCTATACAGTCTCATTTAATAACACTTCCCACTTTGGGAATAAGAAATGAATGTATTATTTTATCAATGTGAATCTCCAGTATATACTCATGAATTAGAATGAAATTTCCCAAACAAGTTTTTGAAAATCTAGGGCCCGATTCCACCAAAATCCCACGATAGATATATAAATAATACTGGTCAACGTCATGAAGCGGAACAAGAAGGACCTACTTCCAAATCGTAAAATCACAAAAAGGGGAGAGGTAACAAACTTTACTGTCTACTTGTACAAATAATCGAGGATGGTCGTCCAAAAACTATCATTGGCTTAAACGATTCTGTACTACGACATACATCGTTGATTTTAACTGTTAGATAACGCAAAAAGAGAATAATGAATTTATTAACTCCATAAATTTAAGATGTAAAGTTTCAATGAATAACAGCTAGGCCTCTAGGATTAGATTTTAACTCAATATTATTAATTCCTTCGTTAGTGGGATCTCTGTCAAATAGGGCCTGAATTATGATTATGTTAGAAATTTTAACCCTTTATTCCTAGAATCATCAACTTGAAGCTTTTCAGATTGCTCGAGATCTTAAAGATTCGCTTTATTGAATATGGCACAAATAATATTAAAATAAACTAAATCAAGTGGATTTTGAATTATTTTCAAATTCAGTTTAGTAATTTTACAATGAATAATACCTTAGAAATTCATACTTTAATCCAGATGAAACCAAGGGAGATCCAACAAAAATATGTTAATGACAATGCTCACAGAAGCTCTTGTCATATGCGTGGGTAGTAGCAAAGACTGTGTAGAATAACAGTAATTCAGGATGATAATAAGACTAGAACCCATCTAGTTCATAGTAAAATAAAAGATAATGATGAGAGATGAATCTACATACAGATAAGATTTGAGTGGGTCCAAACCAAGGTGCATAGAATATTATTATAATTAATTAATTAATATTATTAAATAATATTTTATACTTCTAGGGTCTAAACCAGAAGAAAAAAATGTTGATGTACAAGATGACTACTATTATAAAAGGCCGCTTATTGATTCAGTAGATCTGTCCCTGTAAGCGCTATTATAGGCTAATTATTGCTTCAAAGATCTGTGGCAGCAACACCATTTAACTGTTATTTAGCTGTGAACTGTAAACTGTAAAATGTATGTGGAAAAATAAGTGGAAAAGAGATGACACAAAAATATGCAAAACCAAGATTAGGTTTTCATTTCATCCAAGTATGGAATAGATTTACTGTATGCATCCTATTTGCTGTTTCTCTTCAACATGATAATACAGAATGAATCAACCTGTTTTTTGCAGCTTGACAGAGAGCGATTAAACTTTGAACAATGAAGTGTTTGTAAACTTAAGAACAATTGTTATCAAGCTGTGAACTGTATGTAAACTGAGAACAAAGTTGAAAAACGATGACACGAAAACATGCAAAACCAAGATTGCTGTTTCATTTCAACTAAGACAGTATGGAATAGTAAAATGCTGTATATTCAAACTTGAGTATCAATCAACTTTTCGCTGATGGACTGCTGGCTCATGTTAAAAGAATTGTAGAAGCTCACAACTTAGCTGATAAATTTGTGCCTCAAACATACGATGGCGTGGTCGTTACAGGACTTCATAAAAAGTGCAAGACGAATACCCGACAGCCCTTTCCACACATTGCTATACACTTGTTCTCAACCTTGTACTATTACAAGGAATGAATAAGATTTATAAGTTTAATGATTTTTTTCTGTACTTTCAATGGAATATCAATATTCTCCTCGCACTCTTCAAAAAGATCATTTGCAGTTTAACAATATTTAAAGAAGTCTATACCATTCTTTGCACTTACTAGGTGGTGTTTCACTTCTCAACTTGAAAAAACACTCTTGAAACTCGCAGAGTAGAGATTGTAGATTTTTTTCAATAAAAACGAAAACGATTAGTGGAAAAAAGCAGGCAGATGCTCTGCTATATGATTTAATCAGTATCTTGAACCTTTTTAGCAAATTTTTCATTCAAACTTTCAAACAAATTGATCCTGGAGATTATAGAGCTAAAGCTTTAAGCGTCAAGCCTTGTTCCTGCATTGTATTGGAATTCATAGGAAACAGATTCAACAAAAGCGCCAACATTCAGAACACATTCGCCAATCAAGCCCAGAAGAAGAAAAGTGACATTGAGGTTTTTGTCTACTGGAAAAAACTTTGCTTCTCTAGTATATGATTCCCGTACATCAAAATGCTAAGTTAGCATAATCTTAATTTACCTCTCATTATTTTAAGTTAATTCAAATACTAAGTTACCTCAACCAATTAAAGAAACTTTTTTTAATGTTCAAGATATTAAATGTTTTGAGGCTTTTAGGAGGAAGATTTTCATCTCTAGGATACGGCTTCCACTTCCACATTTTTAAATGCTACGTTAGCATTATAGACTCTCAGATGTTGAATCTTCTCAGTAAATACCTAGTACCAATCTGCTAACCTCAACCAATTGAAAAAACATTTAAAAAAATGCCAATGACTTTTTCAATGTTTGGGGCTTCCCAAACTGCTGTGCAGTCATAGATGGTAAGCACATAAGGATGAAGTGTCCTGATGGAAGAGGGTCACATTTCTATAATTATAAAGGATATTTCAACACAATGAAAGTGAAATTCATTTATCACAAGCTCGACAAGTATCAATTAGAGGGGTAAACCCAGTGAGGGGATTATTAACAAGTAAAAAGGTGGTACTGAGATATTCAACAATTCAGATATGGGAAAGGAAATTCTAAATGGAAATTTATTCCCTGCTAATACAAATCCTCCTTACTCTGATGTTCAAACCCCTTATGTAATAGAAGACAAAAAAGCATTTAGGCTTCATAAACATGAAGACATCCAACATTCTGGTAGGATGCGAAAATGGCTCCAGCTCGGTCAATATTGGTTCAAAAATTATAAAATCAGTCAAAAATTGTAGGAAAAATCCTGATTTACAATTTGAGACTAAATGTATAATTTTTGAACCAATATTGACCTAGCTGGAGTCATTTCTTCATCTTGGCAGAATGTAGCATTTGCTTGGATAGACTAAATCCAACCCTCATCCAGCCACAGTAGGACTGGTAAACTTAAAAAAAGTTGGAAACCTGTGAATGACATATTATTTTGTCATTAACATAAACTAGATTCCTTTCCAAGATACTCAATAAAGACTTAACTAGAATTCTAGTACTGTATAATTCTATACTGTAATTCTAGTAGATGTACTCTTGTTCATCTTGTTATAAAAATGTGTTGTAAGTGTTGCTACTCCAACTGACGACCAAGGTTACTTGTGCCACTAGTATTCCACTTCTAATATATTTTTGGGTTATATTTGAGTTTAAAGTTCTGTTCTCATATATTGCATTTTTCAATTTGGCTGTATTATTGTATTCCAAGAATTTATATAATCTTGCTTGTATTTCATTTCATTGTTCCTGCTTTTTAATGGAAATAGTTATGAATTTGAAAGCTGACAAGGTTTCCCCTGAATTTGTATAGTCTGTCCAATGTTGGTTCAGGATTGCGGATTAAATCAGATCAGAATTTTCCCTACAATTGGAGACAAAATTTGTGATCTTCGAAACGGTTTTGACAAAGCAGGAGTTATTTTCCCATCTTGCCAGAGTGTTTCCTCTCCTTTGACAGACTATAGTTATATTTATTTGATAAGTAGTTTCAATTCTCTACTTGGAATGTGAAATGTAAATGTATCAGATGTAAGAAAGCTCAGAGTAATGACTGGTAGTGGACCACTTAGTGATCATTTCAAACCCATATTTTAGAGGCTGGGGATCCTCACAGTGTATGGACAACACATCAGGCTGTGTCTCCAGTTTCATACCGGTAGATACTCAGTAGATAACTAGAACCAATCTGCTTACCTCAATCAATCGAAGAGACTTTTTTAATGCTCAGGATTTTCAATGTTTGGGGCTTCTAGGAGTAAGCTTTGAATCTCTAGTATACTAGTTTATACAAAACCAATGTTAGCATCATAGTCCCTGAGATGCTGAACTTTCTCAGTAGATACCTAGTACCAATCTGCTTACCTCAACCAATTAAGGAAACTTTATGAAAAAGGCCAAAGACTTTATCAATGTTTGGGGATTTCCAAACTACTGCGCTGCCATAGATGGTAAGCACATCATGGTGAAGTGTCCTGATGGAAGTGGGTTATATTTCTAAAATTATAAATGATATTTTGACGCAATGAAAGTGAAATTCAATCATCACTTATCACAAACTCGACAAGTATCAATTAGAGGGGCAAACCCATAATAAGATCTTACACATGAGCAGTGCCAGAGGCTGATGCAGCAAAATCAAAAATCAATTATCAGCCATCAAAAGCTTGACATGTATCGGAGAACGCCTTTGAACTATAGTGCCAAGTTTTCAGGACATTTCACACGATGATTAATGGGAAACCAGAAACATGTGATAAAATTGTGTTGTGCTGCTTACATAATCTGTTCGCTGATGAAACCACCAAAATAGAGTACTATGGTTAGACAACAGTTCTCATAATAGTTCTCTTTTCCTGCATGGTTAGTTGTTTTCATAGCACGACAAAGCTCCAATTTTTCTGTATACTGTTGTACCTTGGCTCCTTGGTTTTGCATAATTTAGTGTCAAATTCCAGTTGTTATCCATTTATTTGGACGAACTAAGAATACATTCTGGCAAAAAAGATTTTTATAAATTGAAAACATATATTATATTTTTAAAGATACATTTCATAATATAACACAGTAGTTTGTTTGTGAAGGATAGCCCTATTTCTATAGCAATAATGCTAGCAGCATTGAACAGCAGACATTTTGCCAGAATGTCTAATCAGCTTGAACAAAGAATATGATCTATTTGACTGGCATCAGACAGTAATATTTCCATGTAGAATTAGATAGAAATACAACAACATATTTTCATCCCTTTTCATACAACTATTACCCTCTAATGCCGACCTTTTCAACTCTATTCTCTGGGTACACACAGCTTTCCCTACCATATCAAAATCATTCAAGAATTAACCAACAAATTCTATTGTCAGTATATCAAATGGTATCATTACCGGTATAACTGGTATATTATACTGGTATATCTTCAATGTTTCTTTTTTGCCTAGGACTACTTTCAATGTATGTTAGTAGAAAAATTGAAATCACAGTAGGCTACCCTTTTGAAAAGGTTCTTACAGTACCCTTTTTAGAAGTTTTTTTTTAACAGAACCCTTTTTAGAAGTTTTTTAAACAGTAGGTAATCCTTTTAGAAGTTTTAAAAAAAAACAATTTTTAAAATTGTACCCTTATTAGTTTTTTTAAACTAATGTGTTTTCAATTTTTTACTATCATACTAGTATATCTATATATATATATATATATATAGTGACTGGTATAACATCTACATTACCAGTTATAAACAATTGGCATTGGCACCGGCTCAGAAGGCATTTGCCTTAGCGGTGGCCTGCTGCAGATGACAGCTGGAGGTGGAAGGCTCCTCAGGTGAAGGCCGTTGCTGGCCCGGATGATGATGCAGAATGTCCGACTGGTCAACTATCATCTGATGGCGGTGCTGGTCCATCTGGCCCCCTTGGCGTATCAGTGAGACGGGCATCTGGGGCGGCGCAGACAGCTGATCAGGGTGATGCCGGTGGTCCATTTCGGTGGCCGACGTCTGGTGCATCAGTGTGGATCGGTCTGTGGCACGCAGCATCGTGTCTGGATGTCCCGGCTGGTGTTCTGCCTTTACCTGTTGTAGCATCTGTTGTTGCTGTTGTTGTTGTTGTTGTTGTTGCTGCTGTTGTTGTTGCTGTTGTTGAGCTTGTTGCTGTTGAACCTAGAATCAAGTAGTTTCTATTTTTTTTTGTTCCACATTCAATTAAATTCAGTTTTTATCGATTCAAAAGGAGATTAAAGAAATGTCCTTTTATTATAAAATTCATTACAGAAATAATCATGCTAAACCTTGAGGTTTTTTCAGCAGGTGCCTAATTATACAGTAGGTATAATACAAATTGAATGTTTATCCTAAAATGAAACTTGAGAAAGAGAAGAAGAAGATATTATAGAGAATATAAGATACATTATAAATAATTAAAGATACAATAAAAGTAAACTAAACTAAGGAAGAAAAGAGGACAATATTATAAAGATATCAACCAAAAGTACAGATAGGCCTATTGAAGTTAATCAGAGTATAATAGAGAATAATCAGAGTACATACAAACAAAATGTGATAAATCAACTTTTTTTAAATCCAGCAATTTTTGCAGCCTGAGAAACCTGTTTTGTCCTGGCTTGCTCACAAAAAGCACTTTCCAAAAAAAATTAAAAATTCATTCCCAATTAAATTCTCAAGTAAAATTCCTTATCAAATTATGAAAACTGAGAGCAAGTACTAGATTGTGAAATTTATCATTTCAAAATGTTAACATTATTTCATGTTTTACCTGTTGAGTGATTCACAAATATCCATGCTAGCTTAGAAAAGTTCTAGTTGAATAAGAAGACAATATATTGTCAAACTACATCTTGTCTTTTTATTCAATATGGATAAATACTAAAAATTAACCTTTTGACTTCAAGATTTTTAAAATTATTTCATTGATATCTAGCAATGAACAGTTCAGTTCTAACATAATTTGACAAATACTTTTACTTGGGAATATTTTTCAGTCAATCCTCTTTTGCAAGTCTGGCCTGGTTTCCCCAATAGGGTAAGCAAGAGTAGGCTCAAATAAGACCTGATCAAGTAAAATCTGATTCTGATTCTTGAGCCACATTGGGGGGAGTGGGCCTGATTATACAGAATCGAATGTTATTTGAGCCTAGATTTGCTTAAGCTGAATTGGGGACAGCAAGCCTAAATGAGCAATACTCTTAAACGTATTAAATACTCTTTATCACACACTTTTAGACATTCTGACTTCTCCCATCACACTATTCACATTACACGAGATCTGTAGGCTTCTTCCTTTTCAGTCTCCTCAGAATTGTAGAGTTGTCAAAAGGTTTAGGGCTTGGACATTCTGTTAATTATGCAGTGTCTCTTCATGATTTCTTACAGCCTTTGCGATCATGACGACTACAGTTTCCAACTGAAGGTCTTCATTTCTAATTAAGTATGGAGCATTGACAGCATTCTTCAATTATTTGTTCTGGAATTTCTCAATTATTTTGATATTACTTTTCCTAACACAGCCGCTAAGCCACCATGCAACAAAAACAGGTCGAAGAATCTGTTTATTCAGTGATATTTTATTGTAGATTGAGATGATTGAATCTCTACCCAACATCCATTACAGTTTGGAATATTTGATTTTCAATTCTTCTATCTTTTTTCACATGCGTGCTTTCCAATCATCTAGTGTCATACCCAGATATTTGGCTTCATTGGCAAAAGACACAATTGTTCATAGTTCATTGTTCAATTGTTCATTCTGATTCCGCTATACACATATTGCCTGTTTGTGGAAACAACATGTGGAGTTTTTCTTTCATTTAACTTTCTTTCTTTCATTTTACAACCTATCTTTTACAGCATCAGCAATGAATGTAAATAGCATAGTTTGCCAACTGCCAGTTTCGTTGTCACAAACTATATTATTGGCAGTTGGATGTTGCCATGGTTGTTAAAATAATCCAAAATAACCTTTACTTGGGATGTTGCTACCTTTTATGCGGAATTTTCCATCAGGGCAAGTAGACAATAATGATATTTATTCATAGCAGTGTACTGTGCATCAATTTTTCAACGTCCAATAATATTGTTTCCATCCATGATTTGTAATCTTGACAGTAAATGAATCACATCTTAATGAATTGGGAATCCAGGTGTTTGTTTCCATACCTTTGTTACTGCATTACATGCTTCAACCCATTAGAGGTGTTTTCTAATAACATTATCACTGTAATCTAGTGAACATACTAAACTCTGTTAAAAATTAAATTCATCGAAATTTGGAAAAAAGACGTTTCGGACTTCATTATTTTTCTTTTCGGATGATGCCCACATCAGCATCTTAGCTTGTGCGTGGGTAAAATGGATAGTAGATTAACCATCTTCAATATTCCCTTTTTCTTAAGGCTAAGTTACTTTATCAATGTTTTCTTTTCAAAATAAGAATCACAGTACCCTTTTGAATACTGTACTTATTATATAATTTATTTTGTTTATTTGTTTAGTTGCATTTGAAATGACATTTGAGTCGAAACATGTTATGCTAAAATGAAAATAATTTCAAAGGGGTACTATGATTCTTATTCTAAATAGAAAACTGATAGTAGACCTAGTCTAGAAGGAGACACGATTACTATAATGCAGTAATAAATTTATTTATTTAGCGTATGGCTTTTGATAGAGAGACCCAAGGGTTGTATCACTTCACCATATAACCTCATTTCCCACAAATGGGAGCATGAAAAACCATGTGGGTTATAGTTCTTTCAAACTGTAATTTTAAAACAGAATTTAAAAAATATATATATATATTTATTGAAGGAAGAACAATAAACTTGATAATGAAAACACTGAAATTGTGTTCAAAATCGTCTTCTATTCCCAATTATACTAATATCAATAAAAATCAATATCAAACTAATAATTGAATCTGACCATTTGCATTACCTGATTATTCCTCTCGAACGGCTTGTCCATATGCTGGCGCTCGTGCAAGTAGAGATGGTTCTTCTGCGCAAAGCACTTGCCGCACTTCTCGCAGGCGAATGGCTTCAGCTTGCAGCTGGCATCGGCGTGCCTCTGTCGATGCTGAAACAGGCCGTGCTTCTGGCTGAAGCCGCGGCCGCAGTCGCTGCAGACGTGCGGCTTCTTGTTGCCCAGCACGGCCGCCGTCATCGCCGACTGTTTCAGAGTGGCCGCCAGGCTGCAGATGTCCGAGAGGAAGCTGTGATCGCCCACGTGCAGACGAAGGTGCAGCGCCAATCCTTCCATGCTGGCGAAGGTTTCGCCGCATTCTCTGCACAATCAAGAACAATCTTTCTGTTCAAAAATAATTACAAGAATAATTCAAAAGTAAACTAGAATTTAAAATTGCAGTCGGTCGACATTTCTATAGGTCGACAAGTTCTATATAATTATATTAAGGGGATATCCCAAATTACAATTTTGTAGACCTTATTAGAGCATATTTCCTCAGTTATTTCAAAAACTGTTCAAGTTGCAAACTTATATATGGCTTCATTAAATTTCTTAGCTAATTTTACATAGGAGTTGACCATTATTGTACCTGCATAAACCCTCTAAAATTATAAAATGTATATTTTTGGAAAGAAGTCAATTTTCTGCCATTGTTATCTCGATAACAAACTGTTTTCGGGGGTAAGTCCTATGGAACATTTTCTCTGTACATGGTGTAAGAAATTAGCCTGAGAAATATTTTCACATTTCTCCTAAAACACGCTGTATTAATATTTATTGAAAATGGTTTTCTTGACCCATTACTAGCGGTGTGTAACAATCACTAGGATTGATAACCGACCCGTAATGTACTGCATGTCCGTTGACAATCCTAGTGGAGTATGAATATTTCATTTCATAATTTCTTTATTCATAGAATTCTACAATTCATACACTGAATAGTGTCACTTTGATCCATATATTTCATCACTAAGAATAGTTTAATAGGCTACTGAAAAAGTAGCATGGTTAATAGCTTCTGTCAAATATAAATATAATATCCCATCTATGCCCAATCAATACGATACAAATTCAACTAATGACCTATACCCTATTCACGATCACTTGAGACTAAATAAAGAAACTTTTTGCATGTACAGGTAGCTATTTTTGCTAGAGCTTGAAGAATAACCAAGAACTGTGGTTGGCTACAGCTGTTCGATTGCAGCTGACCGTCGCATGAAGTATTACCTCCCTTTACCCGCACACACGAGCAAAAAGTTTGTTCATTTCGTCTCAAGTGATCGTGAATAGGGTATAGATAATAATTCATACAATATCATCCAACTAATTTGGTGTAAGTATAACTATAGAGAGTTATTATTGTTCTATTTTTTGAACTGAATATAATGGTGGAAGAAATTAGCCGGAGGAATATTGCACATTCTTCCTGAAAAACTTTGTAAAATTAATTAACTTCGAAGAATTATTAGATATTGCAGTATACCAACTGCTGGATAATTATTAATAATAATTAATAAGAATCTCCATATACTGCTATATAAATAGACGAAGGACTTCTGCAACCGCAAATATTATTAATAATAATCTTCAATTGAGAACTGACTTGCAAGTCTTATTGGGGTGTGGTGCGTCGGCGGGCATATAGCGGGGCGGACTGGGCGTCTGTCCGGGGGGCGTGGGCGGTGCGGCGGGTGGCAGCCCGCAGGTGCGTATATGCACCAACAGGGTGCGCTTCTGCAGGAACTCCTTGCCGCAGCTGGGACAGGACTCGGGGTTGCGTCCGTGCTGGCGCTCATGATTGACCAGCTCGAACTTGCGTAGGAAGCCGGCGCCGCAGTCGGGACAGGCGAATGGGCGCTGACCGCCGTGGAACCGCGAGTGCATCACCAGGTGCTCCTCGCGCGAAAACGACTCGCCGCAAACCTAACAACAAACAACTTCATGTTCACTAAAAATCAAATGTTTCTGTTGCTCATAACATCAGAAAAATATGTTGATTCAAAAGTTTCAAGTTTGTGGAGTCATCTTATTCTCAGTTCAAAATTTGTTATCACAGCATTATAGTCTAATTATTCATCCAGTCTTATTCGATATATTTTATCATTCACAAATCACAATTGAATTTCCTATAAATTTAATATTTATAATTTTTAATGTTAATTTGGCTTCCATAACAACCTTTCTGGTTTTGAAATTTCTGTTGGAAAATTACCAACAAATTCTACAATTCAAATCTTTGGAACAAATAGAACAATTTTGGATGTATGCCTGTTTAATTACTTGAATAAATATTCAAATAAGATGCTAATTAGATGAAAAAAATTATAGAATGATACTATAATCGTAGATATACTATTCTATTCTATTATGTATAGTTAGTCTATGCTATAATATATACTATATATCATATTATATCATTATAATATGATACTATAATATATATTATATATCATGCTCTGAATTTCTATTTTATTTAATTAGCATCTTATTTGAATATTTAATTAAGTACCTAATCAAACAGGCATGCATCCAAAACTGTTCTATTTGCTCCAAAGATTTGAATAGTAGAATATGTAGAGAATTTTCCAACAGATAAAAAATTTAAAACCAGATAAAAATCCTTTATTAATTTATTTATCAACCTATTGGCAAAACCACATTAGTGAGAAAGAACAGGCATAACGTAGCCCTTGGTATTTCTAACACAATTTTCTTTTAAATATAGTCCAACATTTTAGGTTATAAGTCCAAATTGCTTTTCCAGCCAAAGGTTTCTCACTCATAGAATTGATCCAAAAGTGATAATAATTGGAAAATTTTGAATTTCGAAGGGTTGATCCGAAAAACATCATGTCTACAATCAATGCATTGAGTGATTGAATAATCCCATATTGAATTTGAAGATCTGACATATTTACAATGTAGGGCTATACAGTCAAACCTGCCTACAATGGTGAGGCAGGGATCGGCCAAAATTTCCGTTCTTAGCAGATATTCGCTATTACAGGTTGCATTGGGAATAGTTTTGACTACCAAGAACACTATAAACAAGTTTATCTACAGGAGTATTGAAAAATTCCTATTTCAGTTTTACAATTGAAATCGAATGACTACCATTTCAAAATGGAATCTTAGAACCATGTCGTAATGAACGTTTTTCGATACAGGAGGAACTTTACGATACAGTCCAAATTCCACTTTATGATACATTCCTTGTTTCGTTTTGAAATCAGGTGATAAAAAGTAAACAGTGTTCAACTAACCTCAAAATCAAAACTGCGATTGGGATTGAGTAGCCTACCAGTATTTTTTCGTCAATATTTTAATTTACGTATTTGAATATTTAACTAATTTGAATAGTCCAAAGTTTAAATAGTTTAATATACTTATAACTTTGTTAGTGAATATGTTAATAACTTTCACTTTTACAACAACACTCACGATTTTATTGCTTGTCAAATGCGTTTTGTGGTTCTGACTGATATGTTATTTTTAACATATTTAACAAGTAAATAGTTGATTATCATAACAGTTCAAGTAGGATGAAGACAAAACAAGTTAAATAAACGACGGTATGTTGATTTTTATAATAGAGTACACTTACAGATAGCTTGATACTGGTGGTCTATAGCTTGATACTGGTCTGATACTGATAACTACACTGGTGGTCGTAGATAAAATAGTGTATGCAACGGTTGTATTAGGCCTTTATAGCATTCGTGAGATATTTAGAGCACTCGCTTCGCTCGTGGCTTTAACTTACATCTCACCTCATGCTATAAAGGCTCTCATTATACAACCGTTGCATAAACTACTATTATTATTAAGAGTTGTTGAATAAGTTGAATGATCATATGTTACGAATTAGAAAAATGTCTATAGCACAAAGGGGAAAGTGAAAATTCAACAATAAAATAGAAAAATGAAGCATTTATTACAGTCTTATTAATTTATTGAAGTATTCCCCACTGAAAATTTACTATGAGAAACACAAAATATATTTTATAGAACTTTATTTTGGTTTGTGATTTGTTTCGTTTGTTGTTAAATAAACTTGAATTCTTGAATAAACGTGAATAATGCTTTTTCGCTTACCGGACAAGAGAAGGGTCGTTCTCCTGAGTGGAACTTGATGTGAGTAGTCAGATGTCGCTTTTGCGGAAACCTCCTTCCACATTCGGGGCACTCAAACGGCCTGTCTCTGGTGTGCACCCTTTCATGGCTCACCTTAAAAAACAAACGAAACCAATAATTGGACCGACAAGCAACGAAATCGTGAGCACTATTGTTATAGAGAAAGTTGATAACGTAATTTATTATAAGAAATCAATTATAATATTTCTTGTAGGTACTCTGGATTCTGGAAACCATTAACAAAACTTGAAATTCATTGTAAGGCTATATGTAGGCATTGAATTGTTTATGTTATCAGTAGAATCGATAAATATTAACCGATTGAACATCAGTAAAATAAAAAATCATAATCTGAATTGATTGGATTATTGAGTGCTTAAATAACCTGAATTTTGAACATCTAGATTCAGTCTAGATTTTGATGTGGGTAGGAATAAAATTGTAACAAATTGAGTCGGTCATTCGAGAAACAAAAGAGTTTAAATGACATATTTTCAGAAGAAGGAAAACTCAATTATACTCAAAATGAGGTTTTATAATTAGTTGAAGATTTAGTTGATTTGCATAATAATTATGCAAATAATTTGCAAAATAATTATTATATTGATGAACATTTTGAATACATGCATCAATGTCATCCTTGAATCGATGTAATAATGAATTTATGAAAGATTGAATCGTATTTGGCTTGGTGACTTTTATCTTTCATTTTCTTAAATAATAATCTAAGAACAATAATTCAAATTATTCAACAAATTTCTAGAATTTTTAAGATGAAAATTGAATTGATTTCAATTTATAACGAATTCGATAATATGGATGAAACTGTTGTTTATTGGATAGTTATTGAAAGATTTAAATGTGTGTCTCTTGGACAATAGTGGCAATGCACAAATACAACCTCTAGAACACATCGAGTTTCAAATTAACAAAATCCAGTACAGCTATAGTAAAGTATCAAAAAAATTTTGCCAAGAGGTCACTTCACAAAATAACAAAGATTCAAATGATACACTAATAGTATCATATTTACCAAAAAATCATTTTTTGAAGGATAATTACCAAATGATGTTTGAGTGTGAACGTTTTACTGCATTCTGGACATTTGTACGGTCGATCAGCACTGTGCAATAGCAAATGTGTACTAAGACAATGTTTCAGGGCAAAACTTTTGCCACACTCAGGACATACGTGAGGCCTCTCTCCTGAAACAAAATAACATTTTTATAAATGATCGAACATGCATACAATTTTTGTTTAGAAACATCGCATTTTCAACTATAACTCATTCACAGTAACTTGAGCCAAAACACGATATGACTAAATACATATGACTGATACAAAAAATTGCGGACACATACGCATCGTCAATGCTTTCAATAAGTCGTTTATTGGTTATGTTTTGTCGTGGTCAAGGTGACCGGCCAACCCATATTCACACGCACACATACACAAAAAGTTTGTTTAGTTTGTCTCAAGTTATCGTGAATAGCGTATAACTAGAATTCCACTTATGAAGATGTATAACTTACATTACAACAAACTTTTAATAAGAAATTTTTTGAAATATTGTACGAAATGTAAAATTTGCTTGGTTGACAAAGTCTTGAGATGAGTACATAAAACTGGTGATCTGATATTTTACTAAAATCGTCCACGTAAACATGGATTAGGTTGAATATATTTGAAATTAATAATAAGACAGTTTGGATTGTAACGAAAAAATTGCCCATAATTTAAATTATTCTGGTAGTACATGGAAGACAAACGCAAATATGACACTAAGGTTTTAGAAGTTAATGAATACTTTATGAGCACTTTCCTCAGTTGAAGACCTTTTGTATGAAATGATGATAAATGGAAGTAGAAACTGAACAGGTCTATAATGTAGTTATAGAGCAATGATGCTCACCTTTGAAGATTATTTTCTTCTTTTTCATAGTGAATGGAAAATTTAACAAGATCTCAGGAATACCTACATGGGTACAAGAAATTAAGTTTATTATTCAGTCTCAATAATCATCCTTCATTCATCAAGTTATTCAATTTTTCGATATAGAGTGACTTCAAGCCAATAGAATAAAAGACACGGTGAAAGGTTGATGGATCCTAAAAATATATCTGTAGAAGATTATATAGCTATAAAAAGTTAGGTGGTCTCGTCTGCTCCTTGTGCGGTCCAACAGCTGATGATGTCAATTAGAGTTTTCATTTAGCAATGCTTAGATGATGTTTTTGAAACCATAAAATAGACTCTTTACATCAGCTGTTAGTAGGTTACATAATGTACGAGAGACAGATGAGACCGGACAACTATCTGGCGTCAACTATAACAAATAGAATAATTGAATAGGCTAATTGAAAAGACTTGCTCAAGTACTATTATTGGAACGATTGATTTCGATTTTTTCAATATTGATACTTGTGGGCTATAATTTCGTGTACGTTCTTGAAAAAATTGTATGATGGACACACAAGATTTTCAACATGGACCCAATTTCACGTGGATGTTTTGAGTAAAGATTCCTTGCGTCTATACTGTATAGTGTATATGCTAGTACATGGTTATTTTATTAAATGTAATTGGATGAATAATTTGATCCTGAACACACCTAAAACGTTCAAACACACTTTTTAAACCTTTAAACATTTATCATGCCGGGTTTATACGATGCCAATTGGCAGAAGACTGCTTCTTGTGCGCTCCAACAGCTGATGATGTCAATTAGCTTCCATTTAGCCAAGCCTAGATGATGGGTTTAAAAATCAAAAGATACAAAATTAACATCAGCCGAAAGTTGTCTCGCCAATTATCATCGTATAAGTAGAGTTCCAACAGACAAAACAGATAAATCAGCTGACGAGACTAATACTTTCTTGTTTTTCATTTTCCCATTTCTTCCTAGGGTGATGCCATAGCTTCCTTTCATAGAAGGCCTTGTCTTAATAAAATGGGAACGTCGCACCGTAGGTATAGTCTACCCAAATGAAAGCATTGAGAACAATGACAAATTATGCATGTTTACACGTTTTTCTCTCGTTTCAGCATGATTTTCATGATATATTATTATGAAACTTTTCTTATAGTATTCGTTTTGTGCTTTCTGTACTGGTTTGGGATGGAAATTAGCAGAAAAGTAGACAAATATGTTCAAGGATTGCTATAATTTGTATCAAGTCAAATGTGAGAACGCACACAGAAACGCATCCACTGAAACAGCTGATTTAAAATGATTTCAATGCTTTCGAATGGACCGACTTTCCTACTCTACATAGTTGCCAATGTTGCCATTGTGTCCAATTTCATCTCTATTTCATGTAATATATCCAATTGGAACATTTTTTGTATCTCCTTGCAAGGTAATTTAACCTCGTGTTCACACAGATAGATAGATAGATAAATGCCTTCATTTTCCACTTAGTACAATACACAAGTGATGTGGGCGAAGTTGAGACACAAGAGCCTCCTCTTCCACTTAACCCAAAATCTCTCACACAGCTGAGAGATCAAAGAACCAATCCAGTAAATAAGGTTTCATTTACCATTATTTTTACAATTTATTATTTATTCTATTACTTGATACAATTTATTTTTAATTTACCTGTATGAACCCGCATATGAGTGGCCAAATGGTGCTTCATGAGAAACGACTTGCCGCATTCCTCACAGGTGTGCGGCCGTGACTTGGGTAACGTGATGGGCATGGTCGACGTCTCCTTGTCAACCTGTTGTTGTTGTTGCTGCTGTTGCTGTTGTTGTTGCTGAGGCTGTTGTTGAGGCGGCTGTTGCTGCTGAGGCCCCCCTGGCCCCACCTGTGCATCTTGCGTGTTGCTCTCATGGTTGTCCATCACATTGTTGACACCCGTCGAAGTCGTCTGTACCTGTTGAGAAATGAACTGTGCCATTGAGATATAGAGATCCATCCGCGGAACTGGTGCACTCACAAGCAATAATACAGTTCAATACAAGTTTGTCGAGCATAAAATAAATAAGGAATGTTTCCTTTTTGTCTAGGGCCACTATCGATATATGTTAATAAATAAAAATTAAAATCATAGTATAGTCTGTTCAAGCAAAGAAGACATTCTGACTAGATAGGGAAGTCTACCTCGGTCAATATTGGTTCAATTATAAATTTGGTCTCGAATTGTATGAAACATTCTGATCTACTATTTGAGACCAAATTTATAAACTTTGAACCACTATTGATGAGCTGGAGTCGTTTTCCCATCTTGCCGTCTTGCCATCTTCCCATCTTGCAGTCTTCTCTGCTTGGACAACCTATATCAATATTTTTTATGGCTATTATTACCAATGATTATGTTTGGTTAAAATCAATGTCTATGCTAATGAATAAAAATAAATCACAGTACCCTTTTTAGTAGTTTTTATTTCAACACAACATGTTTCGCTCTCAAATGTGACTGAACAAATAAACAAAATTAAAATTAATTCTACGCTACATTCTTATTTATGAACATTTGTTCATTTTAACGTTGTTTATTTGTTCAGTCACACTTGAGAATGCTTCCAAGGGAGCGAAACATGTTGTTTTTAAACAAAAACTACTAGAAATGTATAAACATATGAATGAGAAGAAAGGTTCAAACTCATAATAAAATACTGTTAATGGAGCAATAAAACAATTCCCATCAACTAATAGGAAATAGTTGAGCCTAGTAGTGGTGAGAGTTTGAATAAAACAAAGATTATTGTAAAAATGCAAGTTATCTGACACGTAAAATTCTCCTGATGTATTCTTCTGATCAAAAGATTGTTTCAATAATTAAACTTCAATACTCGACTAAATTGATAATGCTTTGAACTTTGGATTTGTATTGAACTTCAATCATTGCAATAATCTTATAAACAAAAAAGTAATACATACATCTCCTGGAGAATTGAATTCTCTTTCTAATGACTCAAAATAGAACGTAAGATTCTGTCCATGAATAAAGGCTCTACCTGTTCCAAGAGATTGATAAAAACTTTTTAAAGAAAGAGATTGCTGAACTTATGGGACACAATTCAATATTTCTGACCGCTACCGCGCACTGTATACTGGAAAATACCGCGCACTCTATACACCGCGCAATAAATATTGTAATGTCCCCCTAAGACAAACCATTCCTCGCAAATTCCGATGTTTCATTCAATTCCAGAATTTCTTAATTCATTAAAATTGTTGAATACATACAACAATACTATAATAATTCATAGTTAAATCAATAAAAATTGACACAAACCTTTTTCTGGAAATAATCGCTCTCGGCGTGCGGTAACGGCAAGGCCGGCGCCAAAAAGTGTCGGGCTTCATCGTTCATAAAGAACATGCTCCTGAACATGAGATTATTGTTCATACTGGTCGGCTGTTGCTGCTGATCGGGAGGAGGAGGCGCGGGAGGAGGAGGTGCATAGGTGGAGGAGGGGAGTTGGCGCGACTGCTGGGATTGCGCCGTCGTTGAGGAGGACACGCCCCTCAGCGAGGAGCTGCTCGTCGTCAGGGAAGTGGTGCACTGGCGGGAGCAGCTGTCGTCAGCCGGTGACAGCTCTAGTTTGATGCGTTCGGCGAGGTGCTCCGAAACAGCTTTTATCGAGTGGAGGGCTGAGCTTCCCACATCCAGGTCACATCTAACAATCATAAACGTTGCTATGAAAATTTCATACTATGAAGCCTACAATATGTAACAAAAAAATTAAAATAAAGCAATTGAAATAGTTGTGAAGACAACCTAGTAGAGAATTATAAGATATTCTAAATGATCAAAGTACCAAGTTATAGTCTGTCCAATCAAAGAAGACATTCTGGCAAGATGGGAAAATGACTCCAGCACGGTCAGTATTGGTTCAAAAATTATTAATTTGGTCTCAAATTGAAGAGCAGAATGCTCTCTACAATTTGAGACTTATATAATTTTTTATCAAATATTCACCTAGCTAAAGTCATTTTCCCATCTTGCCAAAATGAAGGCCAATTCTTAGTTAGACTAAATATATAATATATTAAACAGAATAAGTGAATAGTTCTGAAACTGCGTTTGAATTGGCAACAAAACTATAAAGGAATAGGAGATTCGATTGGTGCAACGGTACGAAAATACACTGTATTCTAGCGGTTTGTGAACAGCAGCATCAAAAATTCTTATATCGCATCTATTAGCTTTTTTACTTTCTAAGTTATAATATTATCAAGCAAATGTACATCAACTAAATTCATTAGTGGAGAGGCCTTTCAGGTACCACTTCACGTTAAAATAACCTAGTTTTCCCCAATGATTCATGAAACACAGTAAATCCGTGCATTGAATTGGAATTCTATCAGTAAATTGTTTATAACTTCTATTTCAGTGCTTAGTTCTACAGAGTTTTTAGAATAGTTCCTTAGAAAATCATTATCACAATGTATACAAAACAATTGAATTTCAATAAGGTTTAGAAATTGAATATTATATTTGCCAAAGAATTAAAAATGATATGGCATGCCAAATTGGAGGAGACTTGATCAAAAGTTTGCGTGAAACCCCAATAGTATTTAGTGTAGTGTTGTTTCTACTCCCAGATTGTTAAAAAATACTGTTATTGGGATCAAACCGAGACTGATTACACTACAAAATACATTATGAGAAATCAATTTTTTCCTCTGTAGGAAATGATCTCACAGCCTTCTTCATTCCCTGGCATTATGAATGAATTATTTCTTAATTTATTTCAATATTTTGTTTCTAAATTTACTATTATTTAAATTTGTATCAAACTTATTATTATAATTATTCTATTCTTAAGCTCATCTTATTCTATTGGAATTATTTGATTTTTGTCATTACATATGTTGTCTACAGCATGGAACTCTCCTCCACACGCAGACGATTAGTCTATACTATGTGGAGAAAATCTGTAAGAAGATTCCGATATTTAAACAAAAGAAAAATGTTTGATTGTTTATATACTTGAAGGAATAATAATTATTTTAATTTGATTACAATAAAAGTTTAATATTATACAATCAATAATATAGAAAGCGTCCGATAACATTCAGTGCAGCATGCATATAAATTCCATCGACAAAAATAGATAAAGCACAGTCCTAGTTGATTGATAAGACACCAAGTTGAAGGCTGTAAATAATGTAAAATATGAGAAATCCAAAAGAAGCACTGAACAAAGAATAATCCCCATCATTTACATACATGAATTGGAAACAATAATGAGATGTAATACACACATTTTGAAAATTAAACCAACAAGCACGAAAAACAGCAAGCACAAGATGAGGAATTGAATTTATGAGGCGAATTTGAAAAACAAGAATGAAAAAGTTGCATGCAATCAACGAAAATGAATAGCGGCCACATGAATCTGTTTTATCCTTCTCCATTATTGGATTAATCCCCAGTTTGATAGTTATAAACAATAGCTATTCAATAATTCTAACAGATTCTGAATAAAACTACTAATTTATATTTTTTAATGTCCAGTGAAATTGCCACTAGAAAAGAGAAAGTCACTTGTAGGCTATTAATTCCCTACAAGGATCTTGAGTGTTTCTTATGCCCAGGGAACCAACGAAATTTTCTTGCTAGAATTTTGGTTTTTGAGAATCCGCAGTTTCTCGTAACTTTTTTAGGTTTACTATCATAGCTAAAAAGTAAAGAAACCTACAAAAATTACATTCTCTCTAAAATTAAACACCATGCGAAATATTGACTTCTTAAACGTTAGGAATGGTTCAGTCATTTGACCTTAATCGATAATGGAAATTTAACTTATAAGTTTTATTCAAATATCTGAAATTAAATAGGTCAACGTTTCAAAAGAAGATTCTCTCTAAAGGGACCTTCTTTGGAGTTTGTAAAGAAAGAAAAAAAATCGAAATATTACGATAATGGGATCCTTAGAGATATTTAAACCACTCAATCTCATTTATGTAAACGAACCTCAATCTATGGACTGCGTTATAAAAATAAAAACATTATGAGATCGATACATTTAAAATTACACAAATTTTACAACGAGCTAAAACTGCTTAAAACATGGAACACTGACGGCAGGTGACAAAAAATTATGGAACGATAAGCAGGTTCGAACTCTACATATAAAATATAAAAAGATATAAAATGTGCTCAACTTAATGCTTATTCTACAACATCAAAAGCGAAAATTGAGAATTAAATTTAATTTCTGACTACCAACACTTTTATCATCCGTCCATCCACGTAAGACTCAACTTTTATCACGTCTATCCGACTAAATAAAACCAATTTTTCAACTGTAATGCTTCATACGATCCCTAGTGATCCTGAAGATAGACATAGGACCTAAAAGAAACAAATTGTCATTAAACAAATGGATGACATACGTGGAAAAAACTACACCTCTAACCATTGATTTAAACCTCACAAAAACAAGATTGAAGATTTAATCATTTCGATAAAGTAGATGTCATAGGTTTTGTAACCATCAATATCAAAATACAAAGATGAATATAACTTAATAATATGGTGATGCAGTTAAGGCAATGCTATAAATCTTCTCTGTGAATTTTCTTTAAAAAAAAACTTGTAGTCCTTATAAAAGTAGCTAGAGCTGGTGCCAAAAATTAGGACGGTTTCGCCTTTTCCCTGATATGTTCCAACAGCTGATGTCTGCACATAGTCTGATCTGATGAACTGTACCGGACCAGCTGACTAGAGTCAGCTATGAATATGGAGAGCACCTTTGAACAAGGTTTCAACGATATAGGCGGTTTTTTCTGCTCCTTGTGTGCTTCAACAGCTTATAAGTTATTGTCAATTAGAGATGTCATTTAGCTGTGCCTAGATGATCTTTTTGAAATTAAGAGACAATAAATGCTTTACATAACCTGTTAGTAAGTTAAAATACGTACAAGAGACAGACATAGTCACCAACTTTTTGGCGTCAGCTGTAGGCCTACTACCCTAATCTTCCAATAATGGAAGAGATAAGTTAATTTAGTAACAACAAAAATCGAGAAAGAAAAATCACCTAACAAGTTAGGGTAGGCATACTCTGATTTTATTGAAATTTACCATAAGATATGACTTGCAATAGGAAAAAACTTGAATTCAAGATATATTGGGTCAGAATTATAGATGAAATCTACCGGTTTACTGAGTAGGCTACACTTTTCTGATCACTGTTTTAGATGTGACAAATTCACCAAAGCCTTCTTAAGAGTGTAAGGATTTTATTAAGGGCTTATTTTATAAAATACTCAAGTTAAGTTAATGTTGAATAGCCTAAGTATCAATGTCAGTCAATTTGGAAACCTTTTAGAATTTTTAGTAAAAGATAGAGAATATTATGACATTGAATGCCGTACGCTGCCTACAAAATTTGAAGATATGATTAACTTGGTTCATCAAATAAATAAGTTAATATAAAGATAAATATTTACCGTAGCGTTAGCTTGATAGGATACGTGATTTATTGTATGAAAATTTAATATCACTATTGAAGGGATCTGTCAAAGAACTGGCACTTGTCAGGTTCATAAGCTTAGTATGTACTGAAAACAATGGAAATAATATCTCGTCTAGGTTATAATAGAAGTTCCAACTGACAATTGCAAGATATCCAAGTAGAATTAGATTAGACAACTAAGATAATAATTCATCAAATACGTAAGAGGAATTCAAACCATTTGACAGAGGAAATAGAGGAATGTATCCTTGAGAGCAATATCCTATAAAAACAAAAAGTATAGTCAGTCAGTCACTGGTAACTAACCCTCAACCGATTGGTCCCGGAACTTTTAATAAAGTTACCAAATCCTATAACAGACTTGCTATAAAATTTAAAACCACGACCGAAAAGAAACTTAAAATTTGTTTATGTTTGACAAATAAAAACTAATTTTTACCTTAACATGGGCTTGCAGAGTAGCCTACCTTCTCACATTTAAAAATTTCATAATATCTGTGCTTTCTTCTCGAGTATAATAACAATAAACACTACAGAAAAATTTGTCTCATTCTAAAAATTTGGGTATTTCACTGCTATAACCGGAGAAAATACATTAAAGCTTAAATTTAGTATATATATTTATATAAATATCGACAAAAACTGGCAACCATTACGCGTCTCCATCCATTTACTAGTTTTTGGATCCTTTGCTTCCATAGAATTCAGTAACCTCAACAGAAAGCCATATGTGGCGCCTCTACAGTATTTTTTATACACTAAATTGGTAGCGATTTTCAAAGACCCTCCCATAAGAAATGGCGCGATAATTTCAAATGTGATGTCCTAATCGCAATGACTGTATAATCTGTAAATTATTAATAAGTCAATGAAAACTAAAGAATCGACATTGAGAGAGACGTTGAAATTATTATCGAGATGAAATTATGTTATATCAACTTAATATTATATCGTAGCCTACCGTACGTTATCGCATGTTATGATAATTGTATATATAAGTTATATCATTTTTATACTGGACTTGATAATGCTTGTCTTGCTGTCCAGGTTCAAGAGATACAATTTTATTAAAAATTGAAATTAAAATTATCTGCCTACTCTGTTTATGATATTTCATTACCATAATCCTTATCATGGCATTATATAAATGATATCCTCGACCATAATACCTCACTATAGGAGAGGATCTGCATAATATTTATAACTATAGGTACTATTATTTTTATACCTATTTGATAATTCTTCGTCGTTGACTGTGTCAGTGAGTCCAGTGGGTGCCACTATTATTAATATTATTAGAGTCTATGATGATAGTAGGCCTACTATCTGTATAATATGGTGGAAAATGATGAGAGTGCTCCAACAGCTCTATATATCAATGAGTAGATATAGGCAGTTGAATTAGGTATTATTCCTTCAAGAGATGTCTAAACTTCCTCATGGTTTCTACATTTTTCACCCATTCGGGAAATTTAATACCGTAGTTGAGCTACTTGGCCGATATTCAAAAACCTTTTGGGTCGCTGTGAGCCTACTTCAAAATAATATCGCCACCGCCAGGTCTTTTGCACCTCGAATGTGAGAGGTAGGTAATAGGTATGTATGTAGGCCTGTGTTAATTGCTCTTCGACATGTTGTTTGCTTTATCCTTTATGTACAGGAGCAAGGAGCTGAAGAGTATTAAGATTGTTAAAAATGTCAGTTCTTTAACAGTGGTAAGTAGGCCTGAAGTGCTCCAGGAGGTCAAAGAATGTTATTATAAATATTCTTATGGCATTTTTTCTCATGGCTCTGGAATAGCGAATAAATATGCTATGTAGACGTAGCCTACAGTCATAAAATATTCCAAGGTGACCACATGGTTTTGCTTTTTGAGGAGTAAAGCTAATTTTATATGCAGGTTTGAGCAATTATATGACAGTGTGTGAGCACTGTCACCCGTTTCAACTTACTGTCAAGCCAAAAACCTAATAATTTTATCGTCTAGTGTTACATTCTCAGTTCTCATTCTTTAGAGAACAGAGGGTTTGAGACTTTTGTCCTTATTTAGTTTGAGCCTTTTTGAAAAGAACTATCTCTTTGCCTCCTAGGTGTGAGCTTGCTCAATTGCATCGACCTGTTCACTTCATATTCCTACCAAAATAAAAGCTGAAATTGATGGGGAATATCACTCTAATTCTGGTAAAATGTAATATTGAAGTAAAGTCACCATTTATGACAATTTTCACGTCCTTTATGTGGACGTGATTCATTCACTTGCATGATGGTAGGCCTATATTCCTGTACTTGTTGAATTAGCATATCTGTACTGTGTAGAAGATCGAAGTGACTATATTTGATTTTATTTAATCATTTTTGATATGCTATTATTATATTTTTGATTATCATGTCTTCTTTATCTACACAAGGTTCATGTAGGTACTTTGGTTGTTTTTTTAGACAGAAATAAAGATTATTATATATTTATACTATAGCAATAAGGTTCCCTTATTAAATTTATGAAAAAAGTGATTTTCGTTATTAATATAAAAAATGGTCCTCGAATTGTCTCCTTAAATGCAGATTCAAATTTTCTATTATTGTAAAAGGGATGTCTTTCCGTTTTACTAGCTACAGAGACTACTGAATAACTTGGTAATAAGTCTAATATTGTACATGTATCTCTGTAAAGCTCTACGTGTCATACCTGGCGAATTTATTATCTCTGCTAACGCTAACGGGATGGTATTTTTTTTTGGTCCGATCTCAAAAAAGCAGTGGAATTAAATTCAGAATTTGGATGGCGAGAATGCTATCAACTACGTTATTAGGTAAATAAGTTACAGTGAGAAACAAGAGAACAGGAAGGAAAGGTAGAAATAAATAGAACAATCAGAGCGATTTTCAAAAATTTATTCTCAAAATATTTTACAAAAATAATCATCTACTCAAAAGATGCAACACATGAATATAATTACAACAGATTCAAGCTTGGCTTTATCAATCATAAAATTTGTTTCTGAGAAACATTTTCAACATTGCTATAATATAATATATTATGTGCAAGCACTTTGTGTGATTCGAAGGTATGTTAGAGAAATTGTTTTCCTGCAATATCTTCAGTTTAATTAAAAATTTCGAATACTAGTTGCATAGGCCACCTGTTGATTAAATGTTGTTTATTGCTTGCAGCTTGAGGATTTTACAGATTTCTTGAAAAAATATCATGCTCAATATTAGTAGGCCTGATTACTATATTATTGAAATTGACACAATACTGTAGGTAGGAAATTAAATTATTGGTACGGTAATGAGAAAAAATATTAATTGATTATTGTTGAACCTCGCACAAGATTTTGCAATGCAATATTTATCTAATAATACTTAGATTTTAATTTTTAAAGCAACAGGCAGAGCTCTAATACATAATTAGTGTAACTTACTAACAAGAGAAAAAAAATTATACCTATTAGTATTGTATTTTAAAAAATTCTCCGAGAATAAAGCTCACAATGAAACCCTATATCTAGAAATAGAATTTTGATAAACACGAGTACAATAGACGACAATTTATTGAATAAACTATAGACAACAATCACAATCATGTACTATATATGAGGCTTAAATGTATACTTCAACACTTCATTCTGTCTATTTTGCTAATTTTAAATAATTGACATAGCATTTATGTGTTTTATTTCTTCCTACACAGGACGAATAAATTTATTGAAAACATAATAGCAAAACTCAAAATTATAATATATACGAGCTGAAAATGTTAGTGATGATGCTCATGAAACGTAATCTATGCAATTATTATTTTATTTTGGTGACTAAAATATGAGTAGGCCATCATACTTAATGTTAGTGAAACGATAAAAATAATCATTTTTCCTTTATATAAGAGCTTAAAATCTGACAACAAATTAATAAAAAATGCGTAGGCCTACATATTATTATGACAACTTTCAAATAAATAGATTTTGGATAACTTTTTAGGTTTTAATATGATTACTAAATCAAAGTAAGTAACGAACAAGTTTAACAAACTAAATGGCGATTATTGGTACGGTACGTAAGTTATATTCAAGCTAGTAAGATGATCTAATACTTAACGTATACATAAGATAAGTTCAAATAGGTACCGTAGTTAAAATTTTGATTATAAAACTATGCTGATAATGACTGGCTTCAATAAGTCCTTGAACAAATGGGAAACTAAAGTCATAATGTGTAGAAAGATCAATACAAGGTTTACCAAGTCAGCAGTTCTAGATATTTATAAATAGCTAGGTATTTTGAAAATCTAAGAATTTCAAGATGGCGGCTGAACACATTACACATACCAATCTTACGATGTATTACTGTGGATGGTGTGTATGTTCTATAGATTTACCAACTACCCTCCACCCTCCAGGCTCTAGCCACCGGCAGTGCGGCCTTAGCCTAATAGCTAGATATTTTGAAAATATTTGGCTTGGTTGGTATACAAGCTATAATAATTTGAAGATTGAAGACGGACCAAGAAATAACGAATCACTGGCATTTTTGAATACATATCTCGCTAATAATTTCCCGCAATTTTGAAAAATAAATTATCAGCAAACATTTCCCCCTATTTTTTTTAAATTTGTCTCAATAAAGAATTATAAGCAAGAATAGATCTACTCAGTTTTTGAGAATGTTTTCAAAAGAACTGCTCAGCCTATGATGCTGTTGTAGGCTCAAAAATAAAATTATAATTCAATTCTAACTGAATTATTGTAGAGCTAATAGTAACTTTACTAACTTATATATTTCCACTTGAATCAGAACAAGCTGACTTGGATGAACTTGATATAAATCTAAAAAATCAATTTTATACTTCAAATGTCACATGCAAAAACACGTTATAACTTCATCAAGTAGGACGTTGGACATAGTACCTAATAAATATGGGACATATCATTATACTAGAATTATATACTTAATGTAGCTGTAGGTATAAGTTAAGCATTCAGATCAATACACAATAGAAAAAATTGTACTGTAAGTTAATAATTATAATACAAGTTGATGTGCTTTCTTATCAATGAAAAAGAAGTTGCTGACTTCGGATGATGCTGCTTTACAGGAACAATAATGTTGTGAAGTGATTCTTATCAAAATAAGCTGGCACTGTGAACGCATTAGACTGAAAAATAAAAGAGTAAATATGAGTGTATTATTGCATTGTATAGTACCGAATATGGTATCAAACTTATAGGCTACAGGATAAACAGGATAGGCTACAGGATTATAAGGATGAACAAAAGGATAGGCTAAAAGATAAAATATCAGTTTTGGACACAGTATCATTACTAGTTTCTCCAAAAAATGACAGTCTTGAATCTCTCTTATAAAATTTATTTTAAATTTCTCATAGGATGATAATAATTATGCGGGAACGGTAGGATGGTAACTATCTAGATGATATTAATGATTGATTTTTATGGTTGAGAGAGAGGTTATTGTATATTTTTAAAAAATAAATGCTCAATAAACATAAAATATAATTACTAGAAAGTGTAAATATAAACAGCGGCAAGCAGTTATTATATATCTAAAGTAATTAATGTTAGAGAACGTGAAAAAGATCGAGAGTGGAATTATTTTTAAAAAATCACAATACATTTTAGAAAACTAATCAAGTTTCACCTACGGTATTGAATATGGGAACAAAATAGTATGTATGATATTGTACTGAAAAAAAATCTTTTACTATATCAGATCACTCAATTTGACAAAAATTTGACAAGAAGGCTCGTAAATTGAACCTTCCTGATCTTCGCCAATAATTGAAAAGCTGAAAAGTCCATACTAAGTTACTTTGAAACAGTTGAACAGAGTGGAAAATGAAAACTTACAATATATGATATGAGGATTGAATAATATAGATCATAAATGAGTTCATCTTTTTTAACAGAAACTGAATAAGCATAAGATATTAATATACCCTACAAAGTAAGTTATAGGTATATTATGTACAGTAGAGAAATGAAGAGTAGCCTAAAGATATTATTTACCAAGCATTATTTAAACATTATGACCTCTTACAGCTATATATTCAAAACTCCAGCTCTGTAGAATTCAAATATCAGAAATATAAAATGTATTACAATATCACTATTTCTATAAATATAATATATCTATATTTACAAATTTATCTAATAGTGTTATGCAATGTATATTTATATAGAATAATTTAATATAAGGATATAAGGAAAGTTGAAAAATATTAAAAACAAAAATTTCTAACCGTAATGAAAAAGTAGCTATAATAAAACATTGTTCTCAAGTTTAACCCTTCACTAACCTGTGTTCTGGTCATCGGACTCCGCTACAATGTAATAATTATAATGTGTTGTAAAATTATTTGTGAGACTGTAAGGTGCAATATTATGTATAAATATTAGGCTACCGTATGTAAAGAGAATAATGTGTGTCAGAAAGTATGAAGTCAGTTTCGTATATTGAATCCTTTTTTCTTTTAAATTTTTATATAAATTATTCTCAGAATTTGTACTGGGTCAGAATCTCAATATGATTCTTGTCTTGTTATAGGTTTTTTGTGTAAAAACTGAGTACGGTTCATAACAGCTTCCATAACAGGTACTTGCTCAAAAGCATGAATAGAAAATAGGGTAGAATAGTTCTCTCCGTAATATTCTCAACGCCATTCATTTTTCAATAAGTTATGTAGTAGGCCGCCTACTGTGAAATCAATATTGTTTGAATTTTCAAACTATTTTTCAATATTCGAATAATAATGTTTCATTTTCTTAGATTGAAGTTGAATCTAACTTAGGAATTTTGTGTATTTATAACAAACCAAAGTATATAAATTATTGTT
Source organism: Sogatella furcifera (assembly GCA_017141385.1). Lineage (NCBI taxonomy): Eukaryota > Metazoa > Arthropoda > Insecta > Hemiptera > Delphacidae > Sogatella > Sogatella furcifera. The sequence continues at coordinate 16,894,928 of CM029555.1, forward strand.
TAATCATTATTTATTTGAGTTGAATGAAAAATTATTCATTTCAGTTGATACAATAAATATAAATACAAATAGGTACGTTATAATTTAGGGTAGGTATTAACAAAAGTAAAACAGACATAGACCAAAAATTTTCCAATCCCTGGATCATAAATAAATAGAAATATGATATAGTCTGGTCGAGCAAAAATGACATTCTGGCAAGATGGGATAATGATTCCAGCTTGGTTCAAAAATAATAAATTCAGTCTCGAACTGTAGAGTAGAATGTTTTTTTTTATACAGTTTGTGACCAAATTTATAATTTTCGAACTAAAATTGATCAAGCTGGTGTCATTTTCCCACCTTACCATAATGTCTTCTTGGTTCAACCAGACTAGTAATGATATAAAGTGAGAAATTAATTTCAAATAGGAACTTACATTTGAGTAGGCCCTTGGCTTTGCCGAGGACAGAGCCAACACTGTCGCCGGCCGACTGTGAGGCGACTGTTGCCTTCTCCTGGATCTGATGCAGAACTTCGTCTCTCTTCTCATCGATCGCTTTGTCAGCTTCCTTCAGCTTCTCATCGACTGTTTTGCTCACCTGCAAGTATTATTAGTTCAAAATATAATCAACCACTGAGAATACTAAGTTACATCATTCCATTCATCAAGCTTATCAATAATAGACTTTACAAAAAAGTCCTATATTCCCGATCTATTATTGTTTTATAAATAACTTCTTATGTAAATAATTCAAAAACATTATTAGGAAAATTATCAATTCGATTCATCTATATATTTGAATAGAATTCTTATTGATTAAATAGATTCTATTTGTAAGACACATGCATCAAAACGAACTACTATACTAATCCAATTGACAGAATACTGCCAATGTTATCAAATTATTCCATTTTTTATAATAATTAATTCGAATCTCAATTTATTGCTATATAAATAGACAAAGGTGAGCTGCAATATCTAATAATTCTTCTGTCATTACATATATTTATAACACACAATAAAAATAATGATAGGGATAAAAAACTATGATCAAACACAGGAAATGTTAGAAATTTCAATTCAGATAATGATAGCGATAATTTTTTATTATACTATTCACACAATGGATTAACTGGAGTAACTAATATTAGTTGCTGAAACATATCCATATTTAATAAGAAAGCTGGTAGTTTTGAAAGATAGGTAATTATAGTGATGAACCAGGAAAGCAATATATTTCCTATTGGAAAATCAATATAGAGACCGTGATTGATTTAAACTTGGCCAATTCTAAGAAGTTGAGACAAAACACTAAAAGCACTGAAAAGTGTCATTAACAGATAGGAGTAAGATATGCAACCCGCAACACGAGAATAAAGGATTGTAAACCAAACCTAGAGAAAGGATAGTCGGAGTATAAACTATATAGTTTAGATAATAAACGATCATAGTTAAAAGGATACGTCAACTATCCTTTCTCTATCTATGGTACAAATTTCCTGTTACAGAAAAGATTCTATTCACAAGTGGTTGGGGCAACGACTGCATTGTTTTATTCGAAAAAGTCATTTGCTCATCTCTATTACAGTGTCTTATATTAAAATTTATAATTATAATGAAATGAATAGATCTCATTATTTTGAATAGATTTCAGGAGATTGCAATATTTGGAATGTTATGGTATTGTGTATTCATTCTTTTTTCCACTTTATAAATTCAAAACTTTATAAAAATCACTTTTATATGGAGATAAACTTTACTTACTTAAATAAACTCGACCTGTTGTATCAGCTAGTTTCGACCACCACAACAGGTAAAAACTAGTTACACTACTATGAAAGTAAAGTTTATTTCCATATAAAAGTGATTTTTATTAAGTTTTAAATTTGGAATGTTATTAAATTGGTTTGAAGATTGAAGATATTTGATAATTCGTTTGAAGACAATAATAACAAACCATACAGCAGGGAAAAAATCTATGAGCTCCATCATTCAAAAGAGATTGCTGCGATTAAAACACATGAAATATATAAATTTATTGGAAATATTAGTTGGAATAATCATATGAATACAATACATGGATTCCTGTCATCATAAGATGACATAGAAATCATCCAGAAGATTCCTGTGATTAAAAAATATGAAAAAGGAATGGAAAAACTCATAAATAATAATGAATACCTCTTGTACGGCTCCATCTACAGTCTTGTTGATTTCCTGATCAATATTGGCGAGTCCTGACAGACCACTTAGGCTTCCCAGAGCTCCCGTGATGGCATCGGTGGTAGCATCACCCGCAGCCGCAGGGGCAGGCGCGCTCGCCTCGATCTGACTTTCAGTCTAACAATCAGACCAGCAAAAGCATAACACACATACTACTAATATCGACATCATTCATAACTACCATGACAGCTCGATAACAACAAAAACAATTGCTCAAATGATACTCAAATAATAAGAAAATTGCTTAGATAATGAATAAAATAAATAAAAATCACTAGAATGAGCGTTACGTAGCTCTGTAGAATAATGATTAGGTATAGGCTAATTAGGTAGCCTAATATTGGTATAAATATTAATATTAGGTAGCAGGCTAATTTGATTTTTGTAAATGAATTTCTTTGGTTAATTGATGAACTTTAAGAGATCAATGAAGAATCTGCAGGATGAATGGGTTCTTAAGTGAGAAACAACGAGATCTTTGAGAGATATCAGGATGAGATGTAGACTGGAGTATATACAGTATATCACGGTTAGATATAATATAATATTCTCAGAGATTCTGTTTCAGGAAGAAATAATTATTGTCTATGAATGAGTGAATATTACTGAAGAGATGAAACATTTCAATAACGAAGAATATAGAAAAGAGGCTGAAAAACTATCTTTCATAGAAAGATTTATTAATTCATGGTATATAAATATGGAATAGACTACTGATGAAAGAGGTTTATACTGGGAGATTAATATCAGATAGATGAAACCATAAATTGACTGATGAAAAATAATATTCATGTTTTCAAATGATTGTGGTTATTGCATAAGAATTGGAATCACTTACCACAAAACCATTTAAACATGAAATTAAAGTGAATAATTCTAAAACGAAATAAAGCATATCCTATCAAAAACACCAAAAGCTCATACAATATCTGAATAACAATTCATGCAACTGTTGTGAATTTTCTGCAGTAAATTTGTGATGTTAAATTTGTTGTAATATAGAACGAATACATTGACAAGAATATGTTATGTCAAACAAGTTTGGTAGTAAATGTTTTTACATAATCAAGTTGAAAATTGTCACACTGTGGTTGATATTGATGAAAAAATTTTGTACAAGCCCATTCAGATTGTAGAAGAGTGAGCCATTGTATACTTAAATACAGTATAATGAATGTGATAATCCAGAGGTAGTTTGGCATATTACATGAAAATGTCACTCTTTCCCATAAAAAATGTTGATGATGATAATTTTTATAATTTTTTCAATCAGTGAAGGATACGTCAATTTTCAGCATACGGTATACGTGTAAACATACAGTACAGTATGAATGAGTGACATATGAAGAAAGTGGTAGAATGGTTGTAGAATGTAGGCTATACCTTTTTATAAGGAATATAAGACTATTATTATAGTAGCCTACTGCAACCAATGTCCAATGTTGAAGATCAGTACAGATCTTCTACACGTGAAGTTTATTTGTTCTCAGATTGAAATAATGCTTGATTTTTTTGATTCACTTGAGAATCTAATGATAGATTTGTTTTCATTTTTTTACAATACTTTTTCATCAATATTTTGTTTACAACTAGTTGAAACATGTAGAGATGAAACTGCTGTAAAGAAAAATTGGATTATTCTGTCATTATAATAAGTGCATCGTATTTCAGTATCTGTGTACAAAGATTTCATGTATAAAACGGTAATAATAGAATAATAAAGATGTGGGTTAATAACAGGTAAATATGCATGGAGTAAGCCTAAAAGGTAAAACAGAACGTTTCAAGTGCATGGTTGAGGTGGTAATTGGTTTGATGTTGAACATCTCAAACTAAAAATAAATTTATAAACAATATTAGATTTGAAAATATAATAATGAGAAACTGTGGATTTAAGTGTCTAATTTTCAAATTTTGTTGGATCAAACGTGTCAGAAATTTTTAGAAGGTGAGAATTCATATATGGGTTTGTATTAAATATCACTCATGCATACACATAATCGTGCTAGGGAAGGGGAGGGATATAGTAACACATACTATACAAAACAATCGTACACAGTGAAGGGTATACATTTGACAAGGCACATTCTACAAAACATGAATGAAAGGAAGAGAGAGGAAACATCAACATCATACACTTATAAACAACATTCACTGAAGTGAAAGAAAGATAAGTAATAATATTTTGTTAATTTGTGTTTTTTATGTGTATAATCATACAATATTGAATATAGTTCATTGAATGTACATGTTTAATATTTTTCATTGAAATTCAATATAAGTTTGAATGCCTCTAATTGCACTCCACTTTCTGATGAATGAGAATTTATATTTCTATTAAAGTTGAGAGAACCCTATTTCAGCAATATCATTGTAAATTTGAATAGTCGAGTGAAGAACAGTTGGAAATAAATTTTCAAAGTAGATTAAGTAGCCTATTAGATAGCTATGCTATATTATACAGATAGATCTCTGTATTGTATAGATCTCTAGTACCGGTACCATAGTATTGGATATTTTTCTGTGCAGGTTGCTGCGTGTTTTGTGTTATTCTATTGACAAATTCAGTGTTTGCAATACGGTATTAATAATTTATCTATTGGATTAATTGATCAGAATAAAAATATATAATTTTATCCTATTATATATTATTCTATTATATTATAACAAATGATCTACGGTATTTTTATACTATAAAACTAGTTTTAAATTGAATAATATTTCAACAGTAAAACTAGTTCAATGTAACATTACCTACTCTCGAGTAAGTTACATGTAAACTGTACCTAATTTATAAGTTCATTGATGTGGATTGTTTTGTAATTCATGTCATTTATAGAACTGAAAAATTAATGCAAATCCACGATAACAATATTCTCTTAATTTTGATCATGACAACATCCAATACAGACGAACAATGATCTTATAAACTTGCTTCACGATTTTAATAGAGAAAAAAAAATTAATAACTATTTCTCCAACAATGAACACTTGCTACAGGATTTGGAGAAAAGCTTCATTAGCAAAATAGACACACAGTTAGGGTTGAAATATTACAGGGTTTTGAAAGAATAGAAAAGTAACTTCATAAAAGATTTCACGAACACATCGACTTATACTACTGCTGGATAACAAAAATAGACGTTCAGTCAGAGGGTGCTACTTTTTTGAGAGTGGAAAAATAAATTCAACAACGATTTCAGGAACACATTGACTTGCTACTGGATGGAGAAGAAGGTTTCACTAACATATAATACACATTTAGGAGTAACGGTGGAATATTTCGATTTAAAAATACCTCTTTGACACACTCATCGACCTTCTTTTCAGCGCCGGCGACCTCTTTGTCGAATCCGTCGATCGCCTGCTTCTTAGCATCAGTGGCGACTCCCGCCGCAGTCTTCTCCAGCTCTGTTTTGCCATGCAGCAGGGCGTCTCCCGTCTTCTTGGCCTGTGCTTCCAGGAGTTCTGTCGCCTTCTGCTTTTTCTCGATGGCGAGGGTCTCTACCTCCTTCTTGGTTCGCTCGATGGCCTCCTCAGCCTTGCCGGTCAGGTTCTTCAGTGCTGGAAAAAGAAAAAACGTGTTATTCCAATGATTGAGTTGAGAGTAAATACTTAAAATAGGTACTAAGTATAAATACTTTAGCTACTATTATTATTAGTGATATTCAATTGAATTTGTTTTTCAGTGCTGGGAAAGAAACGCGCGTTATCATAACGAACATTATTGTAGGGGGTATTTCATCTAGATATTCTCTGAAGATTGTTCGAAGTATATACAATATTGTTTTTATGAGTTCACATCAAATTCATTGAATAAAGCGTGAGTTGTATCAAGAATCTAGTGCTGGAGAAAAAAAACCATGAGTTATTATAATAAATTGTGGATGATATCAAATAAATACAGTGGATTTGATTGAATAAATTTATATAAATATAAGTCACAGGATATAAGCGAGTTACCTCAAGAACTTATTGGAAATAGGATTATTGTGAGTTATCTCAAATATTTAGTAAGCTTACCGTAGTGCGCAAAAAGATATACATGCGTTACAATAACCAAAGATTAAACAGGAGGTTTAAAATAATTTAATTTCAGTTTAAAATGAAATATGAGTCATATTCAATAATTGATAAATTAAATGAAAAATCAAATATCCTTTTTAAAAAACTTTAGAATTATTATTCCACATACATGTTTCGGGACATCAGCCCAATGTGAATAAAATAACAAAAAATCTTAAAAATTTTATTATTATTATTTTTTTATTCAAATTGATAAAGGGCTGAGTCCCGAAATATGTATGTGGAATAATACTTCTAAAGTTTTTTTAAAAAGGGTATTTGATTTTTTATTCAATTTACCAATCATTTTAAATAGCCCAAAGTTTAAAGTTCAATAATTCTCATTCCTAAATTGTCAATAAATAAAGCCTAAATTATCATTCCATAATGCTGTTTTTTTTCAGTTCTAGCTGCTAGGGATGGAATATGCTAAATAGATATAGATCTCTATGAGAAATGTTGAGAATAGGAAAAATTATAAATTATTATTTCATTCTAATCGTTGGAATAATATACTGTAGATTCAATTAGGATTAAAGAGCAATATGATACACTATGAATGGGTAAAAACCTTTCTATGTGAAAGACATTTCGGTAATGTATTGGCAACAATCACAAGCTTTATGTAGAAGTCAGACTTCCCTCTGTATTGATCGAACAAAACATGGCCTTTAAGTGGTATTAGTAGAACTTTTCAAAATATGATCAAGGTATACTTATTATTAAAATAATAGAAGATTGGAAGCAGTGAGTTCATTTGAATAAAAAATCCTATTATCCAAGTTTTATTTGATTTATTTAGAAAATGAATAACTTCACTCTATAACATTCACAAAAATATACTATTCACTCAACCAAGACATTTAGAAATTAAATGGGCAAATAGGGAAGAAACAGTCATAATGACCTATTGTTACAACTAGAAGCATTGTTTATTCAAAACATTATCTCATGGTGTCGTCATACAAAGCATGGTATTAATTATTGAACTCGGTCACATATTTATTCAATGATGATGTTATCAAGATGAGACCTATATTTTCCTCCCGAACTCCAATCCAATGAAAACAAAATTGCAGGAATGTGAGGATTTTCCGATTCGTCCTTGAAATAAGTGCACTCATGCACTTGAGTAACGTGACTGATACAGTAGAATTGTGTTTGAGGAAATCATGAAACGTATAAGAAACGCATAAGAACTACATGCATTTTGTAAACTATTCAGAGAACATCAGAGAGCTTATTCAAACTCCTGCCACATCCCATCACAGCAAATTCTTCATGCATTGCGCAAGACCTTTATCCGATTATTCTCAACACTCCTACATGCAAACGGCAATGCATTGCAATGTAATGTGATGTTGTTGGAAAAAGGTCATTTCAATTTTCCCTTCTTTCGGAACGTTTAATGTTTCTAGCATGAATGCGAAGAGGAGGGGAGCAAGGCAAAAGGGAATGGAAAAGTGGAAAAAGCTCCAGAATATTTGTGAAACAAATGTACACTACATAATGGAATACATCATAAGATGAACCTATTAAGCTGAGACCTGATTGTTCATAAGGTATTCCTTTCTGTTTTTCATTATAAAGGGTACTTGGGTAGCCTACCGTATGAGATATGGAACTAGGGTTATCAATTATTATTTTTTTCAATCATAATAATGACCTGTTCATTATCATAGGTCATAATAACTGTTCCTACAAACTGAGAATAGTATTATAGGAGTGAGAATATGAGCAAATCCATTTAATATTCTATTTATTCGAAGTTTGTTGGCCTTGAAAAAATTGAAAAAACGGTTGTTCAACTATATCAACCAATAAACATTTTCAAAAGTAGATAGTGCTTCTATTCATCGAACTGCAAAATTAAAATTTACAGACAAATAATAATCATTTACCTTTGCAATGTAATTGCTCATTCTCTCTATAATATTCTCTATTTTCGACTACAAAATAATGTTTTAATATTTTATTGAAAATTCTTCCCAATCCTGAGCTATGATGGAATTCCAAATCATATAAATAGCATGGACATATTTTTTTAGTATAGGCAATATTTAACTGACTTGCCCATAGCAACAGCTACTGTTTCATAAAAAACTATTGATGAATTTGTACAAAAATAGACAAATTATTCTACAATATTATCAAGAATAGGCCAATTTTATTTTCTTTAATTAGAGTTTTCAGAAATATTGGCTAAAATAAGTTCAAGATTATCAACGCCACTCCCATCTCTGGAACAAAGCCAATATAGAGCAAAACTATGACCTTCCAAAAGTTACATTAGGTAATAGAAAATGAATTTATTGTTATCTCTTCCTAAAATAAAATATGGGACACTAATAAAAAATCCCAATGACTCAAAATTCGAGGGAATAACGACCTATAAAGTCATTTATGATAAACATCTAACCATTCAATGCAACATTTGAAGAAAAAATGATGAAAGGGGAGATGAAAAAATGGGGGAAAAGAAGAAGAAAACAAAGAAGAAAAAGGAGAAGAAAACGAAGAAGAAAAAGGAGGAAACGAATCAACATTTTATCTGTGATCTTCGCTTCGTTACCAGACTATAACCGACTATTCAACATGCGGACTCAAACTCAAATGATGGGACAATCAGATAGTATGCGATAGTGCTCGCCGGTTCAACATTGACCTTGTTCATATAACAAGTTTGGAAGGTCAAACTAAAGTATTGCGGAAATTGAAGCTGTTGCTATGAGTCACACAATTTGGTCTAATAATAGTTATGAATAATCAAATGCATCAATTATTGAATATGAAGGTGGAATTGTTCAATTACAAAAAGCCTATGATCAATGGAGGGAGTGATATGGTAGCTTCAGTATAACTATAATATATAATTATTCTATAGGCTAGTGGTGAAAAAAAAATGGGTGGAATGGGTCCCGTTCACTGATTGAAACATGAAAAATATCAATTAAGGAGAAAAGGATCACAGTTTAAATTGTAATAGAAATAAGAACAAATATGCTTAGCATATTATGCTATATGATTTACGCACGTGCTTCACAATGTAAAGCATATTTATTTGTGACATGAAAGCGTCTCTCTCTCTCTCAACTTACTCGAACCAATCGTATTGTATGCCTACTGTATTGAATTCAATTTATTGATAGAAACGGAAGTAAATCGGTGCCTAAAGTTTATTGTTCACTGTTGGTTCTCCTATATCCACAATCCTCTCATAACTTAAATTCTGTATATTTTGTGGTTTCTCAACTTCATGGCCATATAAGCTTTAAATTGGCAAAACATGATGAATTTGTGTTGAATAGCGATTTTGCGATTTTTATCGCTATTTCTGAGATTTGGGTAAGATTTACACAATCGCCGCCATTCAACTTTTTCTTCAGAATCCGACTCTCTTCAACTTCCATTAATAAAAATTACAATTTTATGATTCCTTATCCAGTTATAACCCATACTGTTAAAAAATTGCGGTTTTTTAGCATATTTTTCCAATTATCTCAATAACCGTTAAAGTTACAAACTTAAAACTGGTTTCATTGAATTTCTCAGCTAAGTTTACATAGGAATTGCTTATTTCAGAACCTTACTACAGCCTCTAGAAAATTTGAGAAATTAATCTTTTTTGAAAAATCTTAATTTTTCGCCATTATTATCATTGTTACAAAGAGTTTTTGGGGGTAGGTCCCATGGAACTTTTTTGTCAACTTGGTATAAGGAATCAGCCTGAGAAGTATTGCACATTCCTCCTGAAACACTCTGTATATGCCATGCCCATCAGTGCCAACATCTCATCTCATTATCATCAACCTAATATTATTGTTTTGAACATTAGTTTCCATTGCTGTAATATATGCAAATTTGCACTGAACATACAGCACGATTATTGTTGAGAAGCTCATTTTCAAATCCCTATAATAGTAAAAGCTGTCTCACTGGTTCTTATTTTTTCAGTGGGAGTATAAATGTGATTTTAAGACATGGTGGAGAATACTGATGGGCTAGTGAGTATATGGGCTAGATAAGAATCTCATCACCATCATATTCAATGCATTCAACTTAATACGCCGACTGAATATAACTTACTGGAAGTGAGACCTTGGTAATGGAATTTAATATTGTGATGACGAGTTGTCATATATTTCACAGACATCTCTTCCAGAGAATCTTTAATCTAGCAAAATTGAAATAAGATTGATACAATCTTTCCACAACCACAGGAACTATGAAAGTCCAATTTGAATATTCAAATTCTAAGGACGAGCATTTTGTGGACTGTTTAGAGTGTTGTATTGATGAAATCACAATGGATGAATTACAAAGTGTAATAAAGGCGACTAAGAATCGTAAATCTCCAGGTCCAGATGATATCAAATTAATCTCGATTAATCAAGTATGGCGGTTTGCTCCTGTACCTGCGAATGCTTCACCTTTACAACATATGCTGGAAGACTCATACAATGCCCAAATCATGGTCCAAGTCCAGAATTATCTCTCTCTACAAAAAAGGTAGAAGAGGTGATCCAAAGAATTACAGAGGGATAAGCCTCCTGGACACTGCTTATAAAATATTTGCCTCTCTATTGAATAGAAGACTACAAAGGATAACAGAAGCATTACTTGCAGAAAATCAGATGGGTTTCAGGAGGGGGCGGTCTTGTATTGACGCAGTTTTTACCATAAAAATGTTGATTGAGAAAAGAAGAGAGTTTAATCGCCCCACTCATCTAGCTTTCATTGACTGGGAGAAGGCATTTGATAATGTTAATAGATTTTTGCTATGGGAAATCATGGTAAATAAAGGCTATCCATGGCATCTTGTATCCATAATTGCTGGACTGTACTCAAACACATCAATATTACTCCATGTAGATGATGAACCAGAAAGAGAGTTGACTGTTAATAAGGGAGTTAGACAGGGATGCCCACTATCACCCACGTTGTTTAATATTTACTTAGACGAGCTGATGAGTATTTGGCAACAAAAAGTTGACTCAGGTGTAACAATTGGGCCAGGACTTTTTCTCAACTCCCTAATGTTTGCAGATGATACAGTCATTATACAGGATACTGAAGACAAACTTCAGCTATCAATCCATGCACTGCAGCAAGTGAGTGAGAATTTTAATATGAAAATTTCTGGGCCAAAATCAAAGGTGATGGCATTTTCTGGTAAGTGGCCGTTACGTTCCAAGATAGTTATAAACAATACCATAATAGAGCAGGTGAATGACTTCAGTTATCTTGGTTGTAATATATCATTTGATAGAGAGAGAGACATACCTCACAAAATAAACAAATTCAGCAGAATTTGTGGGACTATACAGCGTGCTCTAAGGGGCCAAGCCAGGAAAGAGACAAAAATTAAATTTTACAAGACAATGGCTGTGCCCCTGCTGACTTACGGAAGTGAGGTGTGGACATCAACAAAAGCTGACGACTCTCGACTGCAAGCTGCAGAAATGAAATTTCTACGTGGTGTTCAGGGCTTTACGCGTCTTGATCACATACGTAATGAAGATGTGAGGAAACAGTGTGCAGTACAACCACTTTCAAAACTTATCAAACAATATAGAGTAAACTGGGCAGATCACCTAATGCGAATGTCTCCAAATCGCCTTCCACTACAATTATGGAAATTAAAACAGGATGGAAGACGAGACATTGGCAGACCGAGGAAGCGTTGGACACCGGAACAGGCGCAGATGCCTAGTCCATGATAGATGATGATGATGATTATGAGATTCTAAGGAGCAATACGTTTCTAGCTTTCTACATCCGCTAACTGCTAGAAAAAGTCAATACAGACAAAAGGGCTATATGCGCTTACTTAGATTATTCTAAAGTGAAATTCTTTTGATTGCATAGCACTTCACTTGATTTCTACTTTCTTTCGATTGCAGTTTTGACGTCTAGTGGGATTCTCTAAAATGAAACTTGAGTAGACACCAGCCAATTCCAGTTTATCTATTTTTCAATAAATAATGAATAATCAGAGTAACTGTGGAGACTTTAATATTTATTTTGGCATAAATAAGTGCAAATTTATGAATGAAAACGAAATATTAACAGCAGCGCAGCAGCGGTAAGATTTACCAACTAGTTATACAAACTCACATAGAAAAGTTTTACGTGAAGTATAAGTAAAGAATAAATGAAAAGACAAGATGTTGTCAAACCACTGATTTATTAGAAAATCGAGATACCGGTTTCGGTTGTTACACCATTATCAATCTCTGGTAAATCAGTGGTTTGACAACATCTTGTCTTTTCATTTATTATGAATAACTACCACAATATCAATTTCACAACTACTCAAAGAGTATAAGTGAAGAGATTGCTTACACTTTTATTATATAAGGGTTTGTTAAGTTATAGTATGAGCTACAGTAGCCTAACTATAGAAGACTATACACAGTATATATAAGAGAGCTGTTAATACAAAATAATTCCAAAATGTAATTCTTTCCCATCTATCAATGCAAAGTCTCCCTTCCAGCATTTGATTAATCTGCAGTACACCTTTTGGTTTTGAAAGAACATGAACAATAATGAATTTGTAACAAATTGCTTTTCCACTGTGAATTTAATCGTTAATCAATGTATTGTTCAATAATTAGTGAGCTACATAATGTCATATTGTTTGCTGAATCCCTCCATCACTTCATAGCTATACAGCTATTACCATGACTCATTCCAGTTTCCTGATACAATGATGTGAACCTGATCAGAATTTGCGAATAGAGTCCTTTCTAAACCCTCATCCCTTTTCAGCGTCAGCAGGATCAGAAAACCGATTGATAGATCATTATGTCGTAATCCTACCATCAGTTCCTGAAATGAATTTGGTGCTTGGCTCTGAACGAAACGATCATTAGGCCCAGTGCTGATGAGGGATTGGATTGTCTGCGATAGGGCAAAGATAGTTGAACTGAAAATTGAATAATTGAGACCTGTAGGTAGATCATCATTCATGTGAAAATTATTTTCCTCCTTGCATCCTGAATTTTAAAATGAATCATAGTGCATAGTTGCATATTTAGTTGATATATATTCTGTTCGAGCAAAGAAGACATTTTGGCAAGATGGAAAAATCACTCCAGATCGGTCAATATTGGTTCAAAATTTATGAATTTGTCTCAAATTGTGGAAAAATTAGGTTCGTCTACAATTTGAGACCAAATTTTTAATTTCCAAACTAGTATTGACCGAGCTGAAGTTATTTCCCCATCTTGTCAGGAGTTTCTTCTTTGCTCGAACAGACAACCTATATGATGTAGCCTAAGCTCTTCTCTGTCTAAACCACTAAATAATATAATAGTACGCTATATATGGCCCGCATACTGATAATATTCCCACACAATCCTTGTACTAATTTTTGCATTAAGGCTACTGTATTTGGATGCATACATTTGTATGTGCCTTGAAATAAAACCACAACAATAGCATCCAGTTACACGTCTGTGAACAGCGTCTACTAACTTGGAAATTTAAAACCCTAGCTTCTTGAATGAGAAGATTCACAGTGGATGATTTTTCTACTGCACTGCATCTTATAAACCACGTACTAACTCAACAATGAACAAATTAAAACTTTCTTTCATTTAATTAATGACCTACAACTCGTCCTTATATATCCGGATAAATACTTTAGAATTAGGCCTATAGAAAAAAAAACTATATTATTATTATTAATATCATTGTAACTGATATTAAAATATTGAGAAAGTATTTCATTTGAAGATATTCGCAGGAGACTTGATCATAATTAATTTTGAAAATATAAGTGCAGATCATACATTGAATTCAAGTTTCTTGTCTCACTCTTATCTATACAATTTTGGAATTTCCCTATATTGATAACCTTCATAAAATATTTTGTAGATGTGGGCTAACGTACGTATATTTTCCGTTAAAAATACAAACGATAGGATAAAAAGACAAACTATAGGATATTTTTCCACCTCATATTTGGAATTCTGCTGTTTACTTAAATAATTGATGTGGCTGAAAACAACAGACTCTGCCCTTGAACTAATGAAATATGCATCAACTGATAAAAATAAATACGGCACAGACTACCTAGGTATCAATTAATCAAGGAATTGCGTTGCAATTGCAAGGTTGCACTCGTCAATCAAAATGATTCATGAAGGCGTTGCCTCATGTCTCATCAATGTAATATATTTACATAATTGAAATAAATGATTATTGTGATGATATACGCGGTTCACTGCGGAAGTATCATTATTTCATAAGCCTATAGTATTTCATACAATATAGTTTGAACTCCTACAGCCTCATTAACTGATCATTCTACTACAATAATTATATTTAATGAACGAACAATTTTTGTTCATGCAATTTTATTTGAATTATTCTATAATTTTTAGTTTTTACATTTGAATTGCCCATATCATAATTATTTACATAGGTTTAATAATTAATTTTTAAAAAGTAGTGCAAACTGCTCGACCAATTTTTTAGTTTTCTGACATTTTAATTGAAGTTCAAGTAAATTTATTTATTTCAAAAATAGAAATCCAAAATCTATAAGCCTATATAGATAGAAAGCATACTTTTCCGAATTACGTAAATCAAAGAAGATTATTATAATATTTGTTATGAGGGTGAAGGTTTGTTTGTAATGAGGGTGAAGCCCACATGAGCTGATAGGCTTGTGCGTGGGTAATGATATGGATGATAGATGACGACTACTTTGAGGTAGTCGAGACCGACGGCTTATCGTCTCCTCCGAAAGACGGGGTGGCCGTATTTATGTGATTGTGCTGTGGTCAAAAAACTGTTCCCCGCTTGGGACTTGAACCAGGGTCCACCTGGTTATCAGACCGGCGCTTTATCACTCCTCCAACGAGCCACCCAATATATGAGGAGTTAATATTATAGGAGTTTTAGAAGATATATTGAAAATTTTATTGTTTTTTTCTTGGAATTTACGAGAGACTTGTATTCACAAGAGTCTTGTGTAACACAATTGGATTTGTTCAAGAAGTCAATTCGACTTAGCAATTTCAAACTCCTTAGAGAAGTTACGGGAGCCTTTCAATCGGATTATGAAGAAAAACAAAAGACGCGCAGGGGAAGGAAGCTCATCAGGACGGAATGTCAGCTAACTTGATCTTAGCACAAAAATGACAAATGAAAATCTGGGAAAAAGTAGGTAGCTTCTAATCTCTCGTGATTGATTGCGTTCTTACTATGTAAGATTGAATGAGATTTTCTTTGTAGTTAAACACCTTCATTTCAACTAGGATGAAAGGGGATTACTCGTTAACTTTTGATTATAATAATACCGGTACCGTGTATACCTTGTTATATTACAAGAAAACCTGTAAAACTAGGGAAAGATCAAATATTAAACTACTAAACTCGACTTCTAAACCCTTCTATAATGACGATTTTTACAACTTGTTATCTCCAAATGAATTAATAATAAATAAAATTATTAATGAATTAAGAACATTATTCAATGATTATTATAGTATGAAACAAATTCTTGCATGCTACAGAAAGCAGGTTTGAAAATGGTCATTTAATTGAAAAATAAATAAAAATCAAACACCCTTTTAAAAAACTTTAAAATTATTAAAACACAGACATGTTTCGGCACATTAGGCCATTATCAATGTGGATAAAATTATTTTATCCACATTGATATAATTATTATTTTAAAATAATTTTATCCACATTGATAATGGCCTAATGTGCCGAAACATGTCTGTGCTTTAATAATTTTAAAGTTTTTTAAAAGTGTGTTTGATTTTTATTTATTTTTCAATTATTTTAAACAGCCCTAAGTTTTAAAGTTCAGTTTTCAAATAATGGTCATTTAATTTATTGATGGCATCATTCTGTAGATTATCCGAAAGTTTGGCCAATAAGGAAGAATTTTTCAACAATTAAAAGTAAACAACGGAAGAGTCTTAACTATTTGGATGCGTAGTTTTTTCTTGAGATAGTCGTTGTCTTGAAGATTATCTAGGAAAATTCAACAACTTGTATATAGTTTCGATCGAGTAGCCTGTATTTCGATTTTTAAATTCAAATTAATACTTACATTGATTTATCAATTCAAATTAATGAATTTTCAAATTTACAGTTTTTCACTCTTCTATAGCTGTGAATGCAATCAAAATATTTTTACTTTGCGAATAGCCAGAAAGGGACCTCGATCCACGAGTATGCACGGCCTTTCATGTTTCCCAGCTATTTCCTTCCATTGATATTTTCCAGCACAATTGTTGGAAGTTGTGAGAGTATCGCGTGGCCACTCTCTAATGTAGCAGACAGTCAATATTACTAATGTACATTATTATAGTCTGTCCAAGCAAAGAAGACATTCTGGCAAGATGGGGAAATGACTCTAGCTCGGTTGATACGGTATTGGTTCAAAAATTATAAATTTGGTCTCAAATTGTAGAAAACATTCTGCTCTACAATATGAAGCCGATTTTATAATCTTTGAACGAAGATTGACCGATCTGGAGTCCTTTTCCCACCTTGCCAAAATGTCTTCTTTGCTTGGACAGACTATACCTGCATGGCATCCAGTATAAACCCTTTTTTTGTTGATCAATATACTGTGAAATGTCAAGGTGATATATATGTCTGTTTCAGAATGAAAGACCTTTTGATCTCTGATAAAACTCTGATAAGACAGCTAAAAACAGCCAGGGAAAGAATTTGAAGGGTTGTTGTTTATTAATTATTAAGTGAATCCTCTAGGCGGGTTTAAAATTAGCAGAGGTCTTCTCCATCAAACAATTTTCTTGAAAAGTTAAAACGGTGTAAGTATATGCTAAACATTCTTTCTTTATTCTTTCTTTACAATTGCGACTTGGTTTCCAAGTATTTTAAGCAAAGGATGAATGAGTGATGATGAATGATGAAGGTTTAAGATGTAGGTTATATGTCTATCTAAAATGTCCACTTTCACTTAAAATTATAATTTCTCACTTCCAAAAATATTTTATCACAAACAATTTTGAATTTCGATAAAAGTCCACTTTTAAGTTGCAGAAATAAACAAGATAAACATAGGATTTCAATATTATCGATTCACTTTAAAAACTTTTCAGCAAATTCACATTTATGGTGAAGGTGCATTTCGAGTAAAATATGCAGACGAAGAGAAAAATTATTACAATAATAATTATTATTAGGCCTAAGTATTTTGAGTATCAGAGAATATAGGCTACGACTTTGGTATTACATTCATAAATTCAGTCGGCCCACTAACAGACCTGAAAAGTAAGTTACAATATTTGTTATAATACACGATACTTGGTATAATGGCAAAAGAATAAAATTATTGGCATATTATTATATTCTCTTGTTATTCGCAAAATAGAAAATTGTCGATAAAGTCCATGAAGGTGTTGATAGATTGACGAATTTGAATGAATATCTTGCAATAGCAAAATATATTTGGAACCATGAAATAGTGAAAAAGTGTGGCAAACAGAAACAGTCCAATAAAAAGGCAAACTCAGAGAACTATTAAAAACTGATCAAAAATCTGTATGATTTGATTCATAAAATTGACCCAATTTCTTGGGAAATTCTCCTAGATTTTAAATAATAAACCCAAAACCAACACAATAATGCTGCACAATGTATAAGTTAAGTACATACGGTAATGAATCATTATCCACGTTCAGCAATTGAAACGTGCCATCCCATTAATTTTATTGTATTGAGCAATCCAAAAATGTTTTCGTTCTATTTTGGGGAATGAACGCAGAGTCTAGAGGATCTTTCACACGAAAATACCAACTCGAAGTAAGAAGCTATTAATAAAAGCACTAAAAACTGACAGGTCAAACAAATTGCGAACATTTAGATCAACAAGGCGCAATGTGAGCTCGAATACACAAAAAAAAACTCAAAACAAAATATAATAAAAATTCTATATGTAACGGGAATTTGTAGAGAGCTATGAGTAAAGAACAGATCCAAAGTAAAGAATTAGTCACACATCCATGCTTGATTTACAAACTTGTTTCATTGTTTTGGAGTCACACTACTAGATGACCCTGACATAGACGACTAGTACTAGCGAGTACAGTATAGACTACAGTATTTTTATGATCACTTTCGTATTACCACATTCATCAATATAGGCCAATAGGGAAATGTTGTACTAAGGTAATAAATAGGCTACTATACATAAAATGACGTATCTTTACGTATTGTAGGCGTACAAAGGTCATTGAAATTATAAAATTTCATTCATATTGTGGGCTACGTTATTTGAAATCAGTAGGCTAACAGAAAGCCTACAATGAGTTCAAAGGAATGTGTCACTGATTTGAAATTTCTTTATTAGTCAATTTCTCTAGATAAAGTGTCAATCGAAAAAGTAGAATAATTAGTTAGTAGTCTAATAAGTAGTTATAGTAACCTAATTTGTCGAAGAAGTTTGAGTATGATTCATCACTGAATAACTATTTCTAATGTAGGCCCTATATATAGGTACAACATAACAACAAACATCTAAGGTACACAATGTTAGAATTTATTTATTGTGGGATATTCATTTAAATTATGATATACGTGTGGTGAATTAGTAATAAAGCAAAAGCAAAGAGTAATTATCAGCATTTATAATTAAGTAATAGATTATAAACACCCTTTAATGCGCGTGAATTCGTGTAAAATCATAAAATTTTGTTCAAAGGAGTAGGAGGGCAGAGTTGGAAAACTCTTCGAATAGTTCCAAGAATCAAATATATATAGTTCAGAAATTTAAGGGAACCAATTTGAAAAGCACTGCATAAATGAATTTAAAAATGAATTATTATTTTTTGAAGAACAAATGCTATACAGTTTGTGAGGGAAATAATAAAGTTCTTTTACTACCGTACTTAAAAAGTAGGTAATGGAAAAATCACGTTGAATAAAAAGAAGAAGTAAGAAGAGAGTAAATCGTGAGAGACTCAAGGCTCATCAAAATAAGGGAGCAGTACCATATTGAAATGCAGGATCTGATTGGTTCCCAGATGACGCCAGTTTGGGCAGTTTGGGTGTGGATTCGTGCAAAATCATCAACTATTCGGCATGGGGTGAGAGGGAAGGGATCGGGGTTAGAGGACTCATTGACCTAATTGAGGACAAGTTTCCCTTTTTTACGCAGAGCTGACTCACCGAATAATGGATTCCAGCAGAATGAGTGAGCTCGATTATATGCTGCTTAATTTTCTCTATAGCTTGTTAAATATAGTAGGCCTACTTGTGATCTAAATAAATATTTATCAAATTAATTTAATCTAGGAAGGTAACGTAATTTTACGAAAATTCTCCCTTGAAATTTATAAATTTCAATATATTGTGGCAATAATTCTGGAATTCTATAGGTACTTATAACACCTTTTTTATAATTGGGTTTTCCTCACCAGTGATTATAAGTCGCAAATAGAACCTATTTTCTTATTATGAGTCTCACATCAAGTTACCCTTATCATGTTTTAAAATCCTTATTATCAGATGAAACGTCAAAATAAGCTTTAGAATTTAGGGAGCACACACGTGTAGAGTCCTAAAATCGATACCTTTTGCTGACGTTTTAAAACAGCTGTTCCTTGTTGTAGGCCTACAGAGCAAGCAAAGTAGGTCAAGGTTCAATGATATTTGCCCTATTTCTTTGTTGATACAATAAAAAATTTCAATTGTTCAAGGTTAAAGAATCTGCTCTATTGATTGAATTGCTATAGTAACTTACAGTAGGTACCTACTCAAAATGAATTATTATGTTATTTATATAAAATATTAAAATTGGAACGCTGCATTTTTGGAAAGTTGGACGTGATAATACAATAATTATGTGCGGTGTTTCATGAATAATCAAGAAAAAAATTAATTTTCTGGCACAAAAAAATTCATAGTCAAAGGAGAGAAAAAGATAGAAGAAAAGAAAATATCTTAGCTTGTATGCATTAAAAGTGTATTGATGAGATACTTTAATGAGAAATATCTTGATAATATTAGTACTAATTCTTGGAAATGGTTAGACCACATACTGTATTTATATAGAATATCTTAAATAATTAAGGTATGATTTTTCAAATTAAATATTACACTTGCACAGTTTTTGGATCAGAATGCATTCTTCATAAAAAAATAGAGATCAATAATAGTATAATTCATTGATTTAAATTGAATAGAATTATATAAGTTAATTCGCATTCCATTGATTCTATATTTTTGGCAAAATAAATAATTACTCTAATAATTCATTCTCAAGAGGAGATTTTCATTCAAACTTATCCTCATTAATAGGTATTATATAATGTATTTTTTATTATTGCATTATTGTCGAGAAAAATAGAAATTAATTAATTTTGAAAGTGAATTTGAATGAAATTAAACATACCAATGAACTTTTGTACAGTGAATTTGTACAAATGCCAGGATAAAAATTTATATTAAAAAAAAATATTGATTGAAATCAATGGATTACCGATTTCATTCAAATAACTTACAGATAACAAAAATAATATTGTAACTATAACTGTATTGTAATTTAAAAAAAACAAATACAAAGTACTATTTTCAGACACTCACCTCCTCCAAATCCTCCAAACATCTTGAATAATTATTCTTTTTGGGTAGGGTCCAAAAAGGTGATGTAACAGGTAGATGCGATTTTCACCAAATCACAAATTCGACAATTCCAGAAAACGCTGCTGTCAAATCTACGCAACAATAACCTCACAGGTGGAAGAATCGCCACACGACAAAACGAACGCAACGCACTACAGGGACCGTCTGCGTCTGGATTCAGAAATACACGAGTCGCAATGAGCCACACTCACACAGAGACAAGGCGCCTAGTATCTGATTGATGTGACGACCTTGTAGTCGTTTGGCGCATGCGCAGAATACAGATTCGGCATGCATCGGCGAAGGCAACTATCGATTCTTTGTGCCGTCTGCCCATATCTTCCGTGTCGTCCTGAAATAGTCCACGTTTTGTACCTACTACGCCCATCGCCCACAGCAGTTAACTAGCAAAAGGTTGCGCAGGTCGCTCAAGCTGCAAATGATTATTATTCAACTGTAGCAGATAGTTCAACAATATCTAGTAGTGAAAAGCTTGAATTAACACATTTTAAGCATGCCAAATTCAATTTTATTCCAACGATATGGATTATTATTTAAAATTGGATTCTATTCGATGTGAATAGTTATTCAAGAAACCAGAGGTGCCTATCCCCCCCATGGACAGAAGCGCATATCCCCCCCATTTTCAACTGCTTCAAACCCCCCCCCCCCCATTTGAATAATAATATAATTAAGAAAAATTTTGAAGAATTACAATAATCTTTGAAGAATTGAATTCCCAAGAGTGAGAAAGCGTTCAACAGTCAACATATAAAAGAAGACATATATTTTCCCATACAAAAAATTAAGTCTTCTCAAATGAATTTTTGAAGTACGAAAATAAAATAAGTCCTTCAAAGGATCTTTTATTGATAGGCTATATTTTTCACTTTGCCAATGATTCAATGCGTCTCCATCAATTGTTCTATTTTACTTTCAGGTAGACTAGTAAGCCCCATGGGCTGAAGAACTCGCGTGCGAACTCTCAAAGTCAACTTATGGCTTTAATTATTTGAAAATATGAACCACAAATCATACTAACACGATACCTAGATTTATTCAATACTGAATGATTCCTTTTTGTGAGGTATTATTAATAAGAAAAGATGTTTCTACAGTATATTTTGATCAATCATTTTCATATTTTGATAGATCATTATCCGCAACTCTTCTGCCACCAATGCACCAATACAAACGTAGGCCTACTTGTTCAAGACGACTTGACTGCAAAAATTCAGAGTAGACCTATCAACTGAAGAATTCTTATAAATTTACAAATATGGATGAAATAACTTTCCCTTATTTTTTCTGAAAACCATACATACTATTGAAACTTCGTGTAGAGTCTATCTATTATCAAGGTATGATGGAAAGTCTTGAAATAATAGAAGAATTACAGGAAAACTGAGGAGAATTCGTTGTTTTGCCAATGATGTTCTGTTTGTTTCAGCTCGAAGAACACCGTGATAGTACTTGAGTAAGTTCTTTTCGGAACACTCTGTAGTCATATTGATCGCCTCTTGTTTTAAATTTGTTCATTGTATTAAATTGAAAACAGCAGTTAAACCATTAACAAACTTTGTAGAGATTCGTTCAAGAATGGAATTTTTTGATAATTCAGTATTTCCATTCAGATAAATCAAATATATAAATTATTAGAAATCCCTTTAATAGCATTCTTCAAATCCCGTGGAAAATCACGGCTTACTTATTATTAGTCTGACTAATCAAAGCATGGAAATCAAATGGAACAACAAACTTCTTTCAGCACGAATACTTCAAAAATAATTTGAATTTGCCGCCTTTTGTCAGCTGTTCAAATAAATAGACCCCTATCACATGTTTAAGCTTTGAGATCAATATTCATCATATGACTTCAATTCAACATGAAAGTATTTTTCATTTGATAACATTATTTTCATGATAGGTAGTTCTTTCAAATTTGCCGCTAATAAATCAGCTGTTTCATTGGAATCAGATGGATTCTCCAAAAAATAATTTATTCAAATTCCATATGACATTTTTCCCCCAGCCGTGATTATTGTGTTGAAATATACGGGAGTATATATAGATATATTGTTGCTGAGAACTTATCCTTTTTCCTCCTGAAAAAGGATGAAGGAGTCGATCGATTTCACTGTCCAACGAACTTGACCTGTATGAAGGTTAGAAGAATGTGTTTTCTGAATTTGAAGTTGATTAATTGAGGCGTTCAAAAGTTATTGTCGAACATACAAACAAACAAACGAACGAACAGACGGACAACGACTTCGGTCTTGAGTCAAAAGTAAGAACTGAGCTGTCGCTCGTTCAATTACAAAATATTAGCACCAAGCAGACATAATTTTAATAAAGGTTTATGGGACAAAGCTTAGAATTAGATACAATCATGATTTATATGAAACTGTCACATAATTTAGTAGATAGTGAATCAGATGTAAAATTCTTTTTGTTGAAAAATATTGATGTAGTCGGTGCTTGATTTGTTGAATTACGGCGGCAGGAGCGTGGGTTGAAGGGGGGTCCGGGGGTTCTCCCCCGGAAAAAAATGAAATTTCAACTCTCTAAAACCCGTCTTTAGAGTAATTTTGAAGCTTTCAAAAAGTGTATTTCTACCATCATTTTTCCATATATATTTTTAATAGAAAATTATAATGATTTACTCTCCCTCACAGAGATACCGCCAAGATTAAGCCCTGGTTGTAGTAAACATATAATATTTATTATACATAATTTATAAACATATAAATTCATTTCATCAAGTTCAAAAGTCTCTCTATACTGTATTAGATTTTTCAATCACATCAAAATTCGAGGATTTTCCTCCCAAGTTACACATTTATTTTATTCACCCATTAACTTTTTATTCCTTCAGATAACCTAGGTTGTGATGATTGGGTGAGTAATACTTAGGCTTACAGAAAAAAGTGCGAATGATATCATTCACCTATCAGACATAATTTTCAAAAATAAATCGAGTGTACTAAGTGATATTGAATGGAATCATATTGGCTTTTCACAAATATAAGTAATTAAACACTTTATTGTGATAGGACTTTCAATGCAGAATAAAAAAGAACATATTTCACTAGTAACCACCAAAATAAGTATCTATATTCCTGTATTTGAGTTTTATAACTAGAATATTTTTTCTAAAATCATGTTTTAATATAGTAACTAACTTATAGCCCTGAGTTCAGGACATTACCAGAAGGAGACTCTTCAAGGATAATAATAAACTAATATAAGTCACCCGTGACTTTCGTAAAAGTTAACTGATCTTGACAAACCATAGTTTGTTGTTCTCAGCTCATCAAGGCGTTTGAAATGCATGTATAATTTGTTAAATTTGATCGAAATTTAAGAATTCCACTATCTTGAGTACATTTTCATGTACCAAGAAAAAGGCTACCATTTGTGTTAAAATGCGTCCATCTTGGAAGCCATAGGTGGGAAAAAGTAGCATTTGGGCTCAAATTGTAGAACATAATCTCCTATTTCTTTAAAAAAAAATATTAATTTTGCTACTTTGAATAATCAAATAAAGAGATTTTTAATGAGTGTTAATAGTGTATGAATATAAAATATAAAACCAAAAAATTGAGGGATCATTATGAAATCGCCTTCCCCCAACGTGGAACAACGTGGAAGATATAAGCGGAAAATGAAATCCCTCCCAGAAATAAAAAAATTAATATCAGATGAAAACCTCTTACGAGTTTTGATAGTGGATGAATATAACACAGAAAATCAAAGCTTATTATAGAAATCTCCCCCCCCCCAAACTTGAAAACTATAATAAGCTGAAAGCAGAATAAGTTAACAATTGAAATATTATGTTATAATAAAATTATAACTAGAATAATGACGACTGTGATATACAGGCACTTATGTTGCCAATTGTAGGCTATCTATGCAGAAAATAAAGGAATTTGAATTTGAATATAATTATAAGGCACAAAAACATTCTAGGGCTAATTATGAAAAATCCCCCCCAACTTATAGAAAATGAGCTAAAAAATAGAATCCCCCCCCCCCAAAAAAATCACAGAAGCGCATTTGCGCTGCTGAACCCCCCTCTGGGCACCCCTGCAAGAAACCAATTTTGTATAATTCACAATTGAATAATTTTGTATTGAATGAGGATACTTTGAATAGATTACTTGAGTGAGAACTTTTCAATTCTTGATGAGAATAGGACGGTACCGTACTGAAGATTGATTGTAAGATGATCTTAGCGCAGATGATTAGCCTACATAGGATTATCTGCGATGGTTATCCTGAGTAATAATATAGTGGATTTACTTTTTGGGTCTGAAAAATTTGAATTGATAATTATTTCCAGCGTGCAAATATGAGATTTCAACCCCTTTATTTTTTAAGAACTATTTTATTTCTACCAGTTTTTATTTTATTCTTGAAATTAATGATTTAATATTTTATATTTGAAAATAATACAATTAGTTTTTCAAACAAAATAGAATAGAGTTTCAAACAAGAATATTCATGATAGAAATATAAATATTTTTCACTTTCCATGAAAAACTGCTATTTTATATTCTACTTTTAAAATATCACTGATGATGTGATCTAGAAAACGGCTCTAACGATTTCCTCGAAATTTGAAATGTAATATAACCGTGATGGAAAAATAAGATTGCACCAGGTCTCATGTCTGGGAAAACTCTCTGGCAGGATTAATAAAAGGATAAAATATTCCTTATTCAGGAGTCCCAATACTGCCAAGTACTGGAGTATAATCCCAAGTACTGCGTATAATGGCTGTTATCGTTAGCTGACCAACGCTATCCAGCTGGAGTGAATCGAGTTACATTCAAGTCTATAACACATGTTCATGACAGTCAAAAAATGTGAGAGGGGATCATAGCAATTATTTTGAATTTATTTTTTACAAGGAGGTTCCTTGATTTTTTACAATAACATATTTATGTAATTCAACAGTTCGGCCACAGCTTCAGAGCGAAGCTCATCGGTACCAGATAATCATTTTAAAATTGAAAAATTAAATCCCCGTACACCATTCATCAACTGGAATGAACAAAATATTGTAAAAACTATATAGAGTGCACTCTATGTATAAAAAAATATTAAATTTATGATCATATTGGCTACAATCATAGCTTCCTTCAATAGAAGGAAGCTATATATGCTACAATTGTGTTCTACATTGCAAAATTGAAAATGATAATCGGAATAATATTGCTGTGTTAGAATAGAATAAAAATAATTTTCAATTTATCTTGAATTTTATAGTAGCCTAATTCTTTCCGATATTAGTAGGGTAGGCTAAATAATAACGGTAGCTTCTTATAGAGATTATGAAGTTTCCATATTATTTATAGACTAGGGAAATATATATAGCATAGGTAGCTCAGATTGATGATGATAGAAATAACAACCAGTAAGGTAAACAATTAATTATTTAAATCTACTTTATTGATTACTTGACAAAGTACTCTTCCCAACAAAGATATTTTCCAAAATATAGCCGGCCAGATTCACCAATGACAGGCGGCATTCGCTTAGATTAGGACTTGAGTTGCAGGAACTTTTCTCCAAAGTCGTTCTGCTCCTAAAAACGAATAAAATATTACATCAATAATCGAAAGGGTTGAGCCTGGAAACTTGATGGAATTTTTTAATACAAATACGAAAACCATGATTAAATCAATTTGAAAAATAGATAGTTTGCGTTGGTCACATTTTTGTTTAGGCTACCGTACCTGTTTTTGAAAATTTGAATAATAATATTGGAGAGAACTCAAAATAAGTTATCAGATAGTTTATGCTTATTTTGTGATGAAGCACCCCACTTACAAGAGAACTAACAGGATCAGACTAACATGGAGAATAGAGCATGAAGCAATAGGTCCAAATAAAATAAACCTACAAATGGATTTTTTTTAGTTAAGCCTATTAAGCTATTAATTTTATGAGGACCTCTGTAAAATTTAAAAAGAACACACTAAGGAATAAAAAAGTTGGGCATAAAAATGTAGTTCCCTAAATTAAATTCCGGAAATGGAATAATGAGCTTTCTAATGGACTAATGAGATTGATGCATCGAAAAGAAATAGCTTAGAGTGGAGCCAACTGGAGATCTCTATTTATTTCTATGCAATCTTACTTCATTTTTTCTGATTTCCCAAAAATTATTGATTTGGTCTTTGGCCTTTGGAAAGTTATTGTTAGGAAACATTCTGATGAGATTTGAGCCCAATAATTCAATACTGTATTGACTCAGCTGGAGTCATTTTCTCATCTTGCCAGAGGGTCTTCTTTGCTTGGACACACTATACATATACACTATAGTCTGTAAAAAACACTATTTAAGTTTACCTGAAGACTGTGTAGAGAATTTTGTCTATGATGTCACCATTTTCCAAGTCTAAAGAGCTTACTTCACAGGCAGCTCGCAGTAAACACTTCTCACTATCCAACGTTTCTCTGCGATATGGAAACATAATACAGAAGATTGGATAAGATAATAAGATAAGATGAGATAAGATAAGATGTGAATTTATTCAACATAGCTCATCATACAAAACTAGGGCTCTATAAAAAGAAACTTCTTTTTTATAGAGCCCTAACAAAACAATAAACAGTTGAATCGTCATCAATATCCATAATTTGTTCAATGAGAAGCCGAAATATAGCGAGATTCAATATTCAAACTAATTTAATTTAACGTTCACAAATATATAATTATACTGTAGCCTATCATTATATGTTACTCAATACAATAAAATATTAATATTGTTTTAAAATCGAAATTTAAATAAACAAATTAGTTGGAAAAAAGGTCTTGAATCATGAGAAAATTTTGTAAGGGGCAATATAGTGTGAAAAAATATTACCGTAGGCAAAAGAATTATTGTAAAAAAATTTTAACAACTGAAATAATGACTCATTGTCACAGACACCAATGAATTAGGCCTATAAATATTGGCTACAAATGCTTGTAAAAAAACATTAGTTTTTTTAATTTATATAACATTATATAACAATCATTAATATTCATCAATAGAATAGAATAGAATAGAATTTATTGTCCAAAAACATACAAATGCATTAAGACATAGTCAGTAAGAAAATAATAACACACTATAAATATCATCACAAAATTCAAAATGTAAATACCTGTTCTATATCACAGTCAAAATAATCATTCAAGGAATACAAAGGATAGCTTATCAAACAGTTAGTTAATGTAAGTTTGAAACTTTTCAAACAGTCAATACTTTTAAAGGAAGCTGGTAACTTATTAAACATTATCATGCCAAGGATTTTATGACTTTTGGACATTTTGCTTAACCTACAGAATGGAACATCAAGCCTGTGCATACCTCTGGTATTGTATCCATGTACATCAGATCTTACATTGTAACATGATAAATTCTTTTTTGTTTCAATTAATACATTCAATACAAAAAGGCTATATACAGTGAGTACTTTCTCATTGATAAAAAGTGGCTTGCAGTGATCTTTGTAACCAGCTCCTGCCAATATTCTTATTGCTTTTTTTTGTATGAGTAATATGTCATGAACACCACTAGAATTACCCCAGAGACAGATACCATACAGTAGTATGCTCTGGAAAAAACTATTATAAGCTAATTTTAAATAGTTCTTAGGTACATTTGCATCTAGGGCTCTCAAAAGGTACACTACTCTAGAAAGTTTGTTACAGATGTTGTTTGTATGGCTCCTCCAGGTAAGCTTTCTGTCTAATATCAGTCCAAGAAATTTGACTTCATATAATGATCCAGGACAGTGAATAGTGGTTCTTTTTTGACTAAATATAATTGATTGTGTTTTATTTTCAAGACAATGACTCACGTATGTGAGTCAATTCAAATACCTACTCTTAAATGCTATCAACTTATTGTCTTCAAAAAGATACATTTGAATCCTTTTACCTACTTTTATATGAAGAATTCATGGAATATTATAAAATTTGGAACGATTTTCTAAAACATGTCATTTTTAAGTTAAAAAAAATACATAATATGAAACTAAAAATTGGGCCAGTAATAATAAAGCTACATAACTTATATTGTTATGCATTCTAGAAGAAATTTCAAAATAAAACTCTAATAATTTAATTCCAACAGTTTAAATTTCAAAACTCTCAATGCCCTTCAATATGTAATAAGTAACACTTGAAATGACAGACCTTAATAATTATTTCAATTTTAATTACAGTTGATAGGTTCTGTAGTCTAATTGAATTGTGTGATTTTGAAAAGGCAAGAACCTACATGAAATATGAGACATGAAGGAAACATTATTGATGAGTTTACGAAAAAAATAGGTTCTACATTCACCTTTCAAGAATTTGCTGCATAGCTGAAATAAATTGGTGCCTAAAAGATGCCAATGATCTAGCACTGCGTGGAGATGGATTCATGTCCCAATTAATTCTGTATCCAGCTCCGTAGGCAAGAAGGATTGAATCAGGAAATATATTATTTTTTATCGTTAGTCGAACCTAAAAAATTACAGATACAATAATAATTGTAGGCCTAATGGTAAATTTCCAGATTACCGTAACTTACATGAATAAGTCTAAAGGTACGATTCCCAAGCGGCAGCTCGAGCTGTCGCGGCTTTTAGCTGCGCTGCTAGAGCTGCCCGGCTCTAGCTGCGCTTCTCTAGCCATCACAACTCTATTCACGTAACTATAAATTATAGAATTTTACTATGTTATTAGGGCTACTAATTTACAATAAATAAGTGAATATAGGGTAGTGAGATTCACTTGAAAATTACTTAAAAAGGGTGAATTTCACTATCTATTGATTTATTATACATTATATTATAGTATCCCTAATAACATAGTGAACATTACTTTATAATATATTTATGTGAATAGAGTTGTGATGACTAGAGAAGCGCAGCTAGAGCCGGGCAGCTCTAGCAGCATAGCTAAAGCCGCGACAGCTCGAGCCGCGGGCTTGGGAATCGTACCTTATAAGTAGGCGGCCAACTATAACTTATTCCTCTAATATGAATAGGGGAAAGAAAACATGGTACCTAAGGTAACTAAAAATGGGGATAGTAAATCAAGTAGCAGGCTACTTCAATTTTCTCAGTAATTGATTTTTGTTTTTATAAATAGATGATATAGATTTAGAATTTATTCAAATTTATAAATTTAATATACAGCAATCGTATATTGCTGACGATGACTTGACGATGCTTGAAAAAACAAATTGAAGTTATCATTTCGGAATGATTAATGATAAAAAAACTCGTGGAATTTTAATTATTCCTCTATGAAAATGAGTTGTCTATTACAGTATTAAAAATTATAAATTCTAATAATAAGCAGTGCAGTAGGTAAGTTAACACACAAGAAAAATAATATTAAATATTTATTATATTTTCACCATAACTAAAATTCTGTTGGTAGCCTACTTACAAAAAATTTATTGTTGTTCCGCACTTTCTGTTTGATTATACGACGATTAATTTGACCATCAGTTGATAAGAACATTGAAATCGTTGTCATGAGCATCATCAATTCTCTGCTCAGAAGCATTGAAGTCCAAAAGTATCCACTAAAATCCTACAAAGAGAATTAATTCAATTTATAACAAGGAATAATGGGAAAATTTCAAAGTGGCACCTTATTATTCTTTTTCATATCAAGTAAATTAAATTTTGAGTGATAGACCTACCGTAAATTTAAACAGCAATGTAAGTTACATACTTACGTACTGTACCAAACTATTTTTTTCTTTAGTTTTTCTTCAGGGTTTTTTATTACGTTCCAATTATTATTTGCTTACTTTGTAACCCTCTATATTGAATATTCATAATTGAAAAATAAATGAAAATCAAATACCCTTTAAAAACTTTAAAATTATTAAAACACAGACATGTTTCAGGACATTAGCCCATTATCAATGTGGATAAAATAATAATAATTATTTAATAATTATAATTAAAATTAGTTAATGATAATAATAAATAATTACTACTAATAATTAATAATTATTATTATTTATCTCAACAAGCAGTTATTTATTCAAGTTACTCATGTAAACAAGGCATTTAATGGAATTTCTGTAAGCCTTTATTGTATTCAACAAATAAATAAATTCATGAAGTCTGATTTGAAGATGACTCAATTATAATTTAAACATTTATTACTAAAAATTCAATTTGATTATGCATGTTTCAATGAATAAATGAAATATTTAATTGTAAATAAAATAATTCATCAATGGTAGAATTTATTTCAGCACCTCGCTCTCTTGCGGATACAATCAAGAGACTTCAAAGACTAGGCCTACTGCTAATTTTGATATCCATCAAGTTACATCAATGATTTTGAATATGAAAAATTATATTAAGCTTATTGTCTACCTGTCTTCAAAAAATCTGTATTCTGTTAAATTCTAGAACTTTGTTTAATTTGCTCAACTTTGCTTAGACT
Organism: Sogatella furcifera; assembly: GCA_017141385.1. Lineage (NCBI taxonomy): Eukaryota > Metazoa > Arthropoda > Insecta > Hemiptera > Delphacidae > Sogatella > Sogatella furcifera. The sequence goes on from CM029555.1 coordinate 16,926,287, forward strand.
AGGCTACTCCATTATAAAAAAATTGAATAAATTGTATTGAATTAATTGAATCAACAAAGTAGTAGAGAACTCACCAATTAAAAAGTTCGGATTGATTCTAGAGAATCCTCCACATTGTGTGTACTTTGATTAAACCGTATTGACCTTTTAGGAGCTTGAAACAAGTTACTCCTCTAGAGCCATCTCGTTGAGAACTTCAGCTAGGTGATCTACTTTGAACTTAACTCTTCTGAAGTCACACCCGAACTCTAATTGGATAATCACATTATGAGTTACAATAAACAACCGTTATTGACAAGCTCCAGTTTCAGATGGTACAAAAATAAAGTAATGTAAGTTACCGGTGCGCGGTAGGTACCTATTCAAAGGTACCTACCATCAGTTCGAATAAGAGCTTGGCAAATATTTTTTGTAATTAAATAAATAGGGTACTATACACACCGATGTCTCTTGAAAAATATTGTTCGTTAGGCCACAGAGTATGTATAACCTCCTCTGTGATTGAGCTTTTTTGAATTCCTTCTACACGCTACAGCACAGATGTTATTCATCATCACAAATCTATGTTCATTTCATGTACAATACCAGTTGAAGACAGATATTTGACCACAATCATGAAGCCGACATTCCACACTGTCTAAAAATTGGTCGCCATTTCTCATCAACCCTACGGCGCACATGCTTATAGAACATCGGGCATCACCCTCAGAAAACAGAATTCAATGTGGAATGTAAAGGTTCGTTTTTAGTAGACGTGGAGGTTCCATCGAATCCTCAATTTGTTCATCTAGTTACTATAAATTTCTACAATGAGCCAGTTCCGAAAAACAGGTGAATGGTGAATATGAAATATTCCAACTTTGAGGAGCATTATGTATGGTAGAAACGTCACAAATGATTCGTACAAGCTGAGAAGACACGCAGTTATAGTCTGTCCAAGCAAAGAAGGCCCTCTGGCAAGATGAGAGAATTACTCCAGCTTGGTCAATATTGTTTCAAAAGTTATCAATTTGATCTACTATCAAGACCAAATTTATAATTCTTGAACTATAAATATTGACCGAGCTGGAGTCATTTCCCCAACTTGCCAGAGGGTCTTCTTTGCTTGGACAGACTATACCATTTCAAGTGCAGGCCTATTGTTAGGCAGCTTGCAAGAATTATACAGTTCCATAATGTTCAAGCCTCATGTACACGGGGTTAGTAGTGGGGGCCAGTCAAGTAGCTGTCGCCGATCACAGCGCTAGTTGTTAACGAAATGACAAGACAAAGGCTGTAATTGGCTACAGCTATTCGACTGGCTGCCACTACTATAACCCCGTGTGCGTGTTCAGTAGGCTTTACGGTATGACTGTGACAAAGATTGAACGTTCTAGAATATTTATCCCATGATAATGATATTCTACAATTATTAGTCCTTGTATGTAATGTGAACTATCGCTTTTAAAAACCATACAACCGAGCTGTCATCTGATTAGATCAGGTGTTCCTATTGCATCTTATTCATATCAATGAGCGTTCACCCTAAAAAAAAATAATTTTACAAATTTTAACACACCGACGTCCGACGTCCGTTTGACTAGTCAGTGGATGCAACAAGAAATAATGAAGTAGAAAATATAGAATAGATTGATTTGTGCTATTGATAGTATCATAGAATAATAGACCTGTCTCCAAGAGCTCTATACTAAGATCCTCTTTGATGGTATAGTCTGTCCAAGCAAAGAAGACCATCTGGCAAGATGGGAAAATGACTCAAGCTCGGTCAATATTGGTTCAAAAATTATTGATTAAGTCTCAATCGTAGGAAACATTCTGATCTACTATTTGAGACCAAATCAATATGTTTTGAACCAATATTGACCGAGCTGGAGTCAATTTCTCATCTTGCTAGAAGGTCTTCTTTGCTTTGACAGACTATATCTAACTTATACTGACAAGCGGTCATCTTGGCAAAGGTCGTTCTCATCTTGAAAAACTTTTCTGCAAAACTTAAGGCAGAGTTCTCAACTAAAAAATTGGCTGCTAGCGAATGTAATTCCAATGCTACGCTGTAACGGAAGATTGATAGGAGCTGCTTCAACAAAAATTTTACCAGCGCAAAGTATTAAACCACAGATTATTAAAAAAAAGGATTCGGTTGCTACACCATTATCAATCTCTGATTAACTGAACTCTTCAAATATTTGGTACCGAGCTGCTCTGAAGCTGTCTGCGGCAGAACTGTTGAATTACATAAATGTGTTATTGTAAAAAATTAATTAAAAATTCATCACCTCTCACAATTTTTTGACATGAACATGTGTTGTAGACTTGAATGTAATTCCATTTACTCCAGCTGGATAGCGTTGGTCAGCTAACGATAACAGCCATTATACGCAGTAAGTTACTGGAGACTATTCCTGAAAGAATATTCAATCCTTTTATTAATCCTGCCAGAGTTTTCCCGGACATGAGACCTGGTGCATTACATTTCAATTTTCGAGGGAATCGTTAGAGCCGTTTTCTAGATCCGTGGTTCCACATACATACAGAAATTGCTCGCTTAATATAATAGGGTATCTGGAGTTTACCTGAGATTGATAATGGTGTAGCAACCGAAACCGTTGTCTCGATTTTCAATAGATAGTGGTTTGACAATATCACCTTCAGAACTACTTCACAAACATGACAGTAACAAGTAGAAGGTGGATTCTTGATCCATGACGAGCTGCTATGAGTAAATATTCACTGGGATTCATCACCGATAATGCATTCAAATGCTTTTTACAGTAAAGAAACTGTTACCGTAATTAACGTTACAGCACAGAATAATAGCTCTCTCTCTGGAACCCTCTTAGGTTAAATGAATAAATACTAGGGTCACTCTCACACTGGAACCGTTCAAAATACCTCACTGGAGTACCTTACTCGAGCACATTGTCAACACTGAAGAACGGGCGACCGGAAGCGTGTCAGGTTAGGAAAAACCTAACACGGTGTGATTTCAGTACCGTATGTAGTCGAAACGTTTAGTATTTTGTTCATTCAAGGTGTCCTGTTTTCTTACTGTGAAAACATTCAACTGCATTGTCGGTAATAAATCCAAGTTAATATTGTAGAAGTGATTAGATACTTCACTAGGAGTGACTCACCAGCCAGTTGATTGTTGGAAACTCACAAGGAGGCAATGACAAGACGACAGTTATCATCAAAATGGATAAAATTTATTTAACAAGAGAAAACGTCCAGTCTATTCGGCTTGCGCCAGTTCAACCTGAACCTTCTTCCAGTTGTCGAGGGGTCCGTGCTCGGGCCTGTACTTGACATTGCAGCCATCGTTCTCCAGTCGGCCATCGTCTCTCAACTCCTCGTATTGGTCGCGCTCGTACTTGGTGAAGCCCCACTTCTTCGAAACGTAGATCTACAAGAAAAATAGAAAAGTTGCGTTTAGTTATAATTCAACGTAATCTGAGTTCATTACTAACACGATCTGAGAAAACTAAACTGTTACGATAGTATCGCTGCTTTTACATATTACATGGTAGGAGCAGAATTAGGACAAGCCGGCCCTTTTCCAACACACTCAACTTTGAACAGTTGTGTGTTTGGATTCAAACTATCAGTGTTTGGGAGCATTACTAAACAATAGGAACAGTGATAAATACTGAACAAAGATCTATTCACAAGGACAAGATATTTGAAAAATGTAATCAGAAAATTATTTTCAGGATAAAATAGGGAAGAGATGAGTGATAGATGAAAACATTGAATCTAATGGCCATTTGCAAAACAAGTCACTATCCTCACTGTTTTGTTTGTCAAAAATGCAGCCTGTTGAGAAATACTAAATCGTGCTTTACACGGGATACCTAAGCAGTGTCACCCAGTTGAATATCTGTAGCCACTCACAGCTTGTTTGACTCAATGACAAGACAAAGGCTGTGATTGGTTACATATTATATTCAACTGGCCGAAACTACTCACCCCGTGTACAGCACGTTTAACAGGCATTAAAGCTGGAAAACCCCATGACCGTTGTATTTAGGAATGAGCATAGATTGCTTACATTGGCAAAACATCGATTGTAAGTGGTCAATGTTATTGAACCATCGATGTTTTGACCTTCTACTTCTCAAATCGTTTTCCCATCTTGCCGGAGTGTCTTCTTTGCTTGGATGAACTGTATAGTTTGGTGAATATGAAACTGGCAACCAGCTGGTAAAAGCCTAGGCCCTTCATAGGGCTGTTGCGCCATTGACAAACAAACTACTCTTATCAAGGAAACGCAACTCCTTGGTTTGCATGGCGATGGAGCCTAAAACGGATGTTTATGTTTCTTATTGTTAGTGATAAGCTTAGATGTAAGTTAATTGTGAGTTAGAAAAGTAACGTTTTTTTTGTAAGAAAAACCCTTATATGTTTAGAGTCTGATGTGTTTGAACCATCGATGCTCATTCCTAAATGTCTTCCAATTTATCAATGTTCATATATTTTCAGATAAAAATTGGGAGTAGATGAAAATAATTCGTTCAAGGAAACTAGTTCAATAAGAAAGGATCAAACATTGAATCTGTTACCATGTTACATAGAAAAAGATTCAGAAGAGCTCAAAGTTAAAATGTTCACGAACTAAACCAATCAAACTCTTATGGAAACGAGGTCTGAGGTATTTATCCCCTTGGAGACGGACCTACATTAATCCTCTGGTCACAAATAGAATTCAATTTATATTTGTTCACCCTACTAGAGGATTATAATGACAACTTATCATAAGGTTATCTCACCTTCTGACGACCAGGGAATTTGAATTTGGCTCTCCTGAGTGCTTCGATAACGCTGGCCTTGTAACGGTCACTGGATCGGACGCTCATGATTGGCTGACCGATGCGCACTCTAGCCACTGTTCCTTGCGGCTTACCAAAGGCACCTCTCATTCCGGTCTGGAGCCTGAAACAATCAATACATTACGTTAAGCAACGAATCAAAGGTACCATGGATTATCCATCTATCACTCCTCTATTGAAATCATGCATCCATCAAAACCTCGATGTAGAAATAAAATGTTGTCAAATTTGATGTAAAAGAGTGAGAACGCTGATAATCTAGCGGAGGAGTTGAAAATTCAGTCTAATTCTTACACTGGTAACAATTGGATAACAGCCGCTATTCTTTCCCACATTAAGATCTGTGAAATGATAATTGTTATCGATTATAGTGGTATCAGTTATAGTTTGGATACAAGTTTGAACTTGGATGAATATTGAATAGAATTCATCTCAAGTTCATCAGTTGCTCACAAAGAGAACGGCCTTGGTAGTATAGGCAAACCTAATAGACTAGGAGAGTATAGATTTCAGATACAACAAATTATACTAGTACGAAATACGAACAATATCCATGTGAAAAAACCTGGAGTATTCTCTAGAAAGTAAGGTAGAACCATCTTAGATGTGTGTGAATTAGGCCAAAGAAGTACATGCCTAGATGAATAACAGTAGGCTAATGACTACCACAATCTGACTAAACAATAAATATAGACTAATTAGTCTGATTTGAACAATATTGTATTGAATTGTGATTGTATTTAAGGAGCTTGTGAACATTACCTCTTGTTTGAATCATTAATTTATCAAAATTTGGGAAAAATACGTTTTGGACTTTATTGACTGTGTTTTCAAATGCTTATTGTAATTTCTCGGATAAATAGAAAGTAAATACTCAATGCATAATTATGAATAAATTACATCGAAGCAATAATTTTGAAGAACAATCAATGGACGACAGATAGTTAAGTAGATGATATAATGATAAGACAAAATGTTGTAAACCACAGATCTTGTCTTTTCATTCAATATTGGTCTATCCAAGCAAAGAAGACCCTCTGGCAAGATGAGAAAATGACTCCAGCTCGGTCAATATTGGTTCAAAAAATATTGATTCGATCTCAAATAGTAGATCAGTATGTTTTCTACGATTGAGACCAAATCAATAATTTTTGAACCATTTTGAGTCATTTCCTCATCTTGCCAGAGGGTCTCCATTTTTGGACAGACAATACCACAGAAACTTCGAAGGTAGCACAATTGATCTGATCACACAATAACTATTGACTAATTATCTCTAGGCCTAATTTACTTGGCTTTTAAAAACAACAATATCTAATGAAAAATTATAAAGCGACTAGTTGGCAATATCTGGTACCGAGCTTCGCTCTGAAGCTGCGGCCGAAATGTTGAATTACATAAATATGTTATTGTGAAAAATTCAAAATTGATATGATCACCTCTCACAATTTTTGAGCCATGAACATGTGTTATGTCAGTGTAATCCATTCTTTCCAGCTAGATAGCGTTGGTCAGCTAACGATAACAGCCATTATACGCAGTACTTGGGGTTATGCCTGAATAAGGAATATTTTATTAATCCTGCCTGAGAGATCTCCCAAACATGATGCAATCTTTTTCCATCACGGTTATATTACATTTCAAATTTCTAGGAAATCGTTTGAGCCGGTTTCTAGATCCGTGGTTCCACAAACATACATACAGAAATTGCTCGCTTAATATAATAGGATAACGATCAATGGACGACAGTCGACTACATACAAATTGAAGAATTTTCTCACCTATCAGCTCCAGCACACGACAACATCTTGTTGATTCGGATGACGTGGAACGGATGAAGTCGCATTCTAATGTGGAACTGGTCCTTTCCGCAGTTCTTTACCATGTACTTGTTGGCGCAGATACGGCCCGCCTCAAGCGCCTCAGATGACAGCTGTTCATACTCGTCCGAAACTAAATGGACGCACAGAGGAAAGTCGTCAACTCTGGCCTTCTTCTTTCCCAGATCAAAGATCCTGATCTTGGCATCGGGCACACCACGACAAAATCTGGATTTCGGGTAAGGTTTGTTTTTACAATACCGGTAACTGGAAAAAAATATTCAATTAGAAGTAAATCACAAAAATTAAAAGGGAAACTTCACGTTAGCCAGAATAAAACATCAATAAAGTGCATTGAATTGTAAGCGCAATAATCAGTTGTCAAAACATTCTAAACCCGAAACAATATAATAATAATAAATTCAATTCTCTATATAAATAGAACAGATTCTTCCATCTTCAACTCCAAACAACTGATAGATGTGATATGCAAATCATAGCAAGTACCAGTAACTTATCGCTCCTAATGGTTTTTATCCCTGAATAATATAACCTAACTTCATTTCAATTTTATAATTCGGAAGAGTATTGAAATTAGAAAAAGTCTGAAAATTGTCATGTTTTTAGCAGCATTCGATTCATCATCATTATTATTTGATAGAACAAGTTATTCAAGGCGGAGTTGGAGTTCAAGTTGGATAGGTCACTTTCAACCATCGGTAAAACCATGAGAACCATAGGCAGAATTGAAAAGAATTAATAACTCGAGGAAAGTTAATTTACAGAAATTTAAATGTCTTCAAAGTTTTAATAAAAGTAGGTAGCAATAAAATTCAATGGCGAGACATTAATATTATCAACAGTAAGTTAACTGAGTTAGTAAATCCAATTTAACTTAAATTCTACTTCTGGATTAAAAATATTTGCGAACAAAATTAGAGAAGCATAGGATGATATTATGATTCTATTATAGAGTTGATTAATGATTATTCAAAAGGCCATATTCAAACGAATCCAAAAACTAGAAATCTTTGAATTTGTTGCTCTAGATAATTAATTACTTAGGAGCTAAATTGAAATTATTTATTCTGTATTTTACATTGAACCTATTTGAACAAGATAGAACGTGTTGGAGCATCAGCATACAAATGCAATCAATATTGTGTAAGCTACACTCAACTTTTGGGTGAAGTGATGTGATGAATGTTTCTTGGTATGTCAATTATACATTTTGCACAAGTCTGTTGAATGATTTGGACACGTCTTAAGAATAATGTTAATACATTTCAAAATCATGTAATAAATTATAAATACATTGAAACAGCAACAGTCTCGTAATTGTCATGTTTTGAGCTTTACCTCCGTTATGTTATACAAAGGTTTTCATCATAGGAACTTAGGAAATTGTAATTTCAACTATCAGCGGTGGAAATATAAGTATCGAATTTTTGAAGCTTTGAAGGTATGAATGAGTGAAATAGAAAATATTCGCATGCTGTGAAATTAGCCTACTTCTAACCTAGGTTAGCAGTAGAAAACATTTCTGACTTACCAACGAGCCGGTCTTCTCCCCATCGTTGCTGAAACACAAAATATTCGCCTGTTAGTTTATTGAATAATTATAAATATGATTTGAAATGTTGACTGATATTAAATTTGATGAGATGAAATCAGATAAAAATTACTCACCACGTTTGCGAACGACGAAGGCTACGCAAAGACTTGACCGAACAGGAACGAGGAAATCTATGTAGTGAACTGTTGCCAACATAAGCAATGTAATGCTCGCTTGGATGCCTTGCAACATTTTAGATTAAATTTATACTCTCAAATTCACAAAAATAACACAAAAATATAATTTTGAATATAATTTATGCATATGTCTGCATCATAGCTATCAATATTTCTAAAATTTCTCATATAATTTATTTTATAACAGGTGTGAAGAAATGGCGGGAAGAGTTAATTTCAAACAGGTGATCGCGGGTGAAATGTCAGAAGTTTTGCAGGTTAGAAACTTTATTCTTTGTTCAGTATAAAATCCAATCCGAATTTTGAATTATTTTATAATTAATTCATTTATGAAGTGTTTCCTTAGTATGAGAAATATCTTCCAATTTTCTTATTCCCCTGTAAGTGTTTCTCAGGTTGTATAATTTCTTCTATCAGACAGATTAGAATATTGTGAAAATAACACAACACACGCATATTATCAGTTAGATGGAAATCAGCATGGAAATAAATTTGTAGTGTTGCTAACTATTGCTTTTCTAAAATATAGTTAGGATAGATGTTCAATTAAACCTGTACAAAGAAGATCTTGTTATTCCACTCCAAGCAAAATGGATCCTACAGAAATTGAATTTATCGCTGAAGGAGAACTCATCAGTATTATTCCATCATTCAGCATTGAAAGTGTCATTCATTTGATATCTGGTGACTTCGGACCATTTCGTGCTGGGTTTCCTCAAATTGTACCATTGTGGTTAGCTGTTTATTTGAAGCAAAGAAGATCTTGTCAAATCATACAACCGGATTGGATGAATGTTGAACTACTTGAAGAAAAGAAGGAAGAAGAGAAAAATTCAAGGTATGAAAAATAAATGTTTTTTCTAGTCAAAAGTTATTTTCATGTCTTAATAATAGTAAACACAAAGCGTGCGACCAAAAGCCAGACAATATTTATGTAGCCTATGCTTTCAATATTGAAGGTTTCGTCGTTGTCTTGCTCAAAGCAATATGCGTTCACCCGAGCGACAAACACTGGTTCTGGCATCAATTCATTAAGTTAGAATAATGAAGTAATAATGGGTGTGAACATTTTTGTTCCTCTTCCTTCTGTAGAGGTAGTAGGCCTATACATCCCCAGAGGGGTTTACAGGCAGGCTGGTTGGATGCCTCCGTCTCTGGGGTGCTGGTGTCGTTGAAATGCGATTCGCTGCTACTCCTTCACAAGCTCCGATGGAAGTTCCGGATCGGTGACTATGGGTTGTTCCCGGCCTGAATGTCGGAGTTCAGTGTTGAGCCGGGCAGGGTCTGCCCACTCACCTAGTGAACGGTATTTTCACTAGGTCCGAAACGCGTACTCTGATACCCTTTTCCAAGGCTGGCTGGGCGACTTGGGTGTGCAGCAGTCCCAGGGTTATCACGGCGAGTTCCATTGGAAACGCCATCGTAACTTCTCTGAGATAACCTTCAGTTGGGCGCAGAGGGCCTCGGACAGTACGACCGGTGGCGGTTATATACGTGTAGAGGGAGTACAAAAATCCCCAATAGAAAGTTGGGAAGAATCTGCATTCCAATGCATGATATGTATTGTGTAGTATGGCCATCCACTTCAATTTATGCTCCAAATAACTTTTTATTGTCTGCGAAAAGTACTGTAGCTATTCCATCTATTCCTTTTAAGCTATGGAAAAATTGAATCAATTTTTTATTTAGTTTCGAGACGGCACTATGCAAGTGCAATCAATGTAAAAATTATACACTATTACTATTGTAAAAATTTATACCCTTTATATCGGTTAAGCAGAAGCTACTTTGTTTTTATTATACTTATCTTATATTTTTATTGTAGAATGATATATTTTCATGAATCTTGTTAATTCAGGGATAGTTTTCCATGTAATCGCTTCAAAGCTTCTGCTATAACAGCTTTTTCTCCAATCTCTTACTCTCATTTCCAGGTATTTCACGAAAATGCCAAGTAAACATTACATGGAGATCTCAAACATTTTATTGGATGTATCGTGTGACGATATTCAATTTTCAAATGAGATCAGAACTATAATCAAGGTATGTTAGTATCAGTATGTAAATATATTGTTGATCAATTCAGTCTAAAATAATTACCTTATGCAATCAATATTGTGATTGGACTCATAACATTTTTTGTATACTTGGGTCTACTTGTTAATTGAAGAGCTTTTCTCAACATGTCATTTTATTTTTCTTCCATTTTCCAAGCACTATCGATAGAATTTAATATTTTAAATCATCTAATTAAATTAATTTAGTTGTATTGGTTGAATAATTTTAACTAGATAAAATAGTTCTCTCACTTTTTGGTGCGATTAGATTAGAAATTTTGTGTTAAATCACCTAGATATTCAGTATTATAGACTTCATCATTCACTGATCCCAATAATATCAACATAATAAAATCTAAGATAGCCTACTTCTTGTAAAAATGTAGAATTATAATTTTTTACTTACTTAAATATAATAAACTACTAAACTTTAATTCAATTCAATGAAAATAATAGATGCATTCAATGCTCTTCAAAAACTCAATGTAAGTTCGAGTTGGTGCTGAATGATGTCAGTTGAGTAAAGTAACATTTTTTCGAGGAGAATAATTCTCTCACTTTTTCAATGGTTCCTTATTTAATGTGTGTACGTCTAAGCTTAGAATATCAAAAATATTATTTTCATTGAATTGAATTAAAGTTTAGTAAGCACGTTGAATAGTTTTTGTAAAGATTTTCAACGCCAAAATTCTCTAAAATTTTTACAATTTTCATAATAGTCTTCAACGTGCCTCATATTAACTTTTAACGAATCCTTCTTTTTCACGAAAAATAGAACTTTTGTTATTTTCAATTCTTCAACTTAATCTTGATTTTTCAGGATATTTGGGACATACGCATATCCAAACTCCGTACCTCAGTGGATGCTTTCATCAAGATGGGAGGACGCCATGCTCAGCTAACTCACCTCACTCAGCTTGAAATAAACTCAATCAGGCCTCTACTACCCGATGCATTCAATGCTCTTCAAAAACTCAATGTAAGTTCGAGTTGGTGCTGAATGATGTCAGTTGAGTAAAGTTACATTTTTCCGAGGAGAATAATTCTCTCACTTTTTTAATGGTTCCTTCTTTAATGTCTGTACGTCTATTACCTCTATTACAGGACTCTTAAATTATTATGAAACAGATTATCAGTTTAGAAATAAATATTTCTTAATATAATAAAATGTTATTTATTAATAAATCAAATCATCAGAAGAAAACTTTCCTAATACCAGTAGGCTATAATTTATTGTAGGTTGAATTATATTATTGCTAAAGCATCATCAGATCAAATGAAATACTGTAATTTATTAAGGGTTTTTATTAAAAACAAAGCATACGCTAGTACTTGAAACAAAAAAAATTGAAAAGTTCAACAGAAATAAAAATTTCTATGACCTGTAACGAAAATCCTTGAATGTATGAAAATCCTCAATGAATTTAACAATAAATTTCAATATTTCCTTCTCTTCTTGATTTTAAATTGATATTTTTTAACTTTCATCTTGATATTGCATTTTTAAGTGAATCAAAAAATAGTTTCAATTCATTGATAAACTTCAGTTGAACTTGTCTGATTCTTCAGTTAAACTTTTATTTATTTATTATCAAACAATGCATTTTAAAATGCATCATAAACTTGCATTTTTATTAACTAAAGGTAACATTAATTTCCAATTCTAATTGGTTAATTGATTGATATAATTAATCAGTTTCATAATTATAATTATCGACATGTACGAGAAAACAAGAATTTTTTTACTCACTGGAGTGGATCAAAGTATCAAGCTGCATGAGCTCCTGTCCAGTAAAGTGAAAAACGAATATTTTCTCACTGAAAAATTCATGACTGCATGTTTGTGACTGCAGATTGTGAAACTGTGCATAGCAGCTTTTCAGGTATCAATAAATTATCACCTTTATTTTCAATTACAGAAACGTGATGTTGTGGACAACGATGATAGTGCACTGATAACACAAATGTTCAGTTTGTCAGCTCGCAATGAACCATCCAACAGCCAAAGCTTCCAACAGGATTCGGTGGATATAACAGCATCTCTGAGCGGTAGTCAGCAGTCGGGATTGTGATGAGTAATAATTTTCCAAGTACTTGTTAATTCTGTACAAATGTTCTCAATTGTTGATACTTCTAAGTTTTGCTACTCTTATAATAATCGTTTGTGAATTCACAATAAATTATATTCTAAATATTCTTATATTGTATTTTTGATAGTTCTTCTCATGCAAGGAATATTTCCCTTATAGTGGTATGAATCTAGTAGAATTCTTAGGAACGGGGAAAAATTGTTGTATGTGCAAGGGGCTCAGAGTCATGATTCTCAATTTAGAATTCTACTAACAAGCTAAATAATAATTTTGCAGCCCATTTATAACAGTAAATACGTTCACTTCTACCAAAGAGTTGTAAAGTCTGATACAGTATGCTAAAAACAACTCTGGTTTAAAACAAATTCGACTTTATTCATCAACTTCACTCGGCTTGACTTGAATGTGTTTTCAGAAGCATTTCAAGTTATAATTATACTCCCAAATATCTCTCAACTCCCAACCCAAGTAATTCTTATAAATATAAGCTTGAAATCAATGAATTGGACTGTATTGTACCTTATAATCTTTATGAATTTCACTTGAGTTTAGTGTAACTTGAAAATCATTAAAATAATATCTTTTCAAGAAACACACAAAATTGAGTTTCTTGAGAAACACTTATTAATCATGGGTGCATTGATAATAGTTTGTGGTATAATTTCTTCAAAACAAAAATATCTAGTCGTGTTTCATTGAAATGAAATACTTTATTCCTTCTATTCAAACTTGATTCCTTGTGCCAAAGTTAGTATACTGCTATGATTGATTGTGATTGTGGATCGTCTCATGTACTGCTTCCAAGAGTCGGATCCTGATTCCCTCCCTCCCCCGGTATGCTTCTCTCCTCCAAAAGCTCCTCCGATCTCCGCTCCACTCGTTGGAATGTTCACGTTAACAATACCGCAGTCCGACCCAAATGGACCGATCCACTGAAAAATTAAAAACAAACTTATTTCACTCAACCTCAACGTTACAACTTTCCAAAATAAAATAAAAAATTCTCATACTGAATAGGTGATTGAAAAAATAATTTTAATGAACTTTACTATTAACAATATGTGTTGAATGAAATTTCTTCACATCCCAAGAAATATGAGTTGTCAGTCACCACAAAAAATCAAAATCAATTTATATTTGGAGATTTTTATATTTATATTGGGCCAATGTTCAAATTTGGCTGATGTTTTAATCTGGAACATAACCAAACTTTGGATATTTTCATCTAAATTAGAGTTTTTGGTGAACGCCTGTTTTTTCATTCCTTGATATTGTAATTTTTGTGATAAAATAGGATAAATAAATACGTACTTGTACATAGGGATGATTCGATACTCCTTTAGTATCGATACTTGGTATTGATACGGTATTGAAACAGAGGTATCGATACCGTTTCGATACTCAGAAAAAAGTATCGATACCATGTATTGGGTTCCTATTACCATATTGGCTCAACAGATAGCGCCAGGTGTATTTTTGTTCCAAAACCCCCCTCCCTTCCATTCAATATCAATCTTACCGCTTGAACTATTCATGGGGAGGGGGGTTTGATCTGATCTATGGTGTGCTGGTGCCAAACACAGAGAAGGACGAAAAAAATTAAAAATTTCTTCTCTGTGTGCAAAACTAAAATTGCTTGATGGAGGAAGGTGCAACCATGTACAATAATATCCTTATAATAAGTTCACACACCCGGGTTTGCCCCCCAAACGGAAGTAAATCCTGGATCTGGCACTAGTGACTATTATTGAAAATATAGATCACTATTGTATCTTTTGATATTCCAATGAGTCATGGAATTGTTTTGAAAATGAGAAAAATATTTTACTACTGTACTTCAATATCAATCTTCTATTGGAAAAATAACAGTTGAAGAGTATAGCAGATGCTAACAAAACTGGCTGTTGACCAATAACTATTATTAATTCTTAGCTCTGTCAGGATAGTCGGAAAGTGGTCTGATGGAGCTTATCAAATTGTCAATGACCAGTGAATGGCCTCAGTTGAATCATTTTGTTCTTGTAGACCGCTTCCACACTGTCCTCACAAAGCTGAGCATTAATATCAAATATATGAACTAATCACCACTTTTGTTGTTGTCTGCTTTTCCAGAAAAAGTACTGATTTCATTTGATTACTTTGGAATTGATACAGTATTGGATAAAGTACTTGTATTGGTATCAATTTGCTATTAGAAAGTACTCAAAATCGAAAAAGTATTTGGTACTGTAAAATGGGGTGAATAGGATATATGGGGTGAATAGAATCAAAACTTCCAAAAAATTTTAAAAATTATTTATAAATTATGCATTCAATATAAACTTGATTTTTTTAAACCATTTAAAATAATACATTCCACTGAATCTATATTGTTATCTGATATTGAATTATCATTGGTAACAATGTTTGAATTGAGCTTCAAACAGATGTTAATTAATCAGCTGGTTTTCATAATCTACAAAACTTCAAGTGTAGGACGGTGAGGGTGCTAGTTGAGGGTTTATTATTCTCACCTGACACAAACAGAACTATCAGAAACATTTCCATCAATTTGTTTTAATTTATGAGTTAATTGTATTTTTTATTAATTATTTTATAGTTTCTTGCAGAAATTTCGAAAAGTTGGGGTGAATAGGATCATGAAGAAGAAGATCAGATAATTTTTGAAATTGATGGTGAAGAAATACAAGAATGTAAATATGATATCACCAGTTTCTCCTCTAATCAATTCACCCAATTCAACCTTTTTGTAATCAATATAAATGACTTTGTTGTTGTAGAATTCAAAACTAACAAAAATGAAAAAAGGTTTATTGCACAGTTGCAGAGTATTTCTGGGATGTCACTAAATATGAAATTTATGCGGAAAAGATCAGGGAAAAAGATGTATATCATGTATTATGGTTTTTTAAAACCACAAATAGCTATCCTATTGGTCCCACACACAACTTAATAGGTTAAATCATGAGTTTTATACATGTAATCCTATTCACCCCGTCTATTGGACCAATAGGATCAGAGCTCATTTTATTTTTTTTCTACCACACCTTAGTCTAAAACCATTAACTGATAGATGTGTTGTGAAGTACAAGGAAAGACTCAGAAATTAAAAAAATATATATTTTTTAATCTTCAGTGGTTCTGCTGTAAACCGTTGTTAAAGTCAAAAAGTGATCCTATTCACCCCGTTTTACGGTATCAAAAAAGTACTTGGTATCAAAAAAGTACTCGGTATCAAAAAAGTACTTGGTATTGTAAAAAAGTACTTGATATCGAAAAAGTACTCGGTATTGGAAAAAGTACTCATATAGAAAAAAGTACTTGGTATCAAAAAAAGTACTTGGTATCGAATAAGTACTCGGTATCAAAAAAAGTACTTGGTATCGGTATCAAAAGCCAGGTATCAATACCAAAGTACTCGGTATCAAAAGAAAAGTATCGATACCAAGTAGTATTGGAAGTATCGAAACGTCCCTACTTGTACATGCATGTTACATATGCTACATCAATTTAATATGCATGCAATTCCATAACCAATTGATGCTTTGGAGTTAAATTCATTTTAGATACGATGAAACTAAGCTTGAGAGTATGAAGAGTAAGTTATAAGTTTGAGAAATATGAAGATAAAAGGAAACAGGATATTGCAATTATATTCAATTACTATAAAGTAATTGATTTAAGAAAAAATCCTAATTAATTTTAAATAATATTCTGCAGTCTCGCTAATGCCAAAATTTGCAATGAAAAAATATATGAAAGGAAGAAAGTTAACATTTTCTCCCAGCCATAGTCTGACCAAGCAAAGAAGACCCCCTGGCAAAATGGGAAAATGACTCACGCTCGGTCAATATTGATTCAAAAATTATCAATTCGACCTCAAATTGTTTCCTATAATTTGAGATCAAATTAATGATTTTTGAACCAATATTGACCAAGCTGGAGTCATTCTCTCATCTTGCCAGAGGGTCTTCTTTGCTTGGACAGACTATACTTAATGCTCACTTGAATCTTGTAATATGCCAATATTCGCAGTAGTGACAGTATTCAGCATATTAAATTTATGACAATAATTTAAGGATTTTCATTCAATTAATAAGAGTAAAAGAGATTCGCCAAAGCAATTACCTTGAATAGAGTAGATAGATCCTGCGTGAAAAGACTGGATGACAGTCCTTGTTTGACTTCGTTGTTCCATTCAATGGCTTCATCCACTGTCGATGATTTCAGTACATAGACGATTGGGGCAAAGGTTTCCGTATGTACAACAGGCGAATCATGCTTTAAACCAGATATTATTGTGGGCTCAACAAAAAATCCTGGTCGGTCAATAGGCTGGAAACGAGATTTCAAAATTAATTGGTCATCTATTTCTAATAAAATGATCCATTCATCAATTTTCCATTCAATTTATCAGAGTTCTCTGTATTAAATCGAGCAATATGTCATCTTGTGGCTCGTGTACGAAACCAGTGAATCGAAAGGAGGGTGAACAGGCAAGAATTGTATGTAGTGTTTGCACGTCCTTGTTTCATCTAAGCTGTGTGAACTTGACAAAAAATGACTTTAATTTCATAAAAAATCAGCCGTGGACTTGTGTAGAGTGCTTAAAAAACATCGTTTGAACCGATCAATCTCCGAAGATGCGCCCATAAATCTATCCGAGACTGTAAATGATGATACTCCACTTACATTAAAAATTGTTGAATCACTTCTCGCTAAGTTTACCAAGGAAATAAAGGACACTATAAACAGTGTTGAGCTGGAGCTAGGTAAATCTATTGAACTCTGTCATCAGGAGATCAGTAATTTGTCAGATCAGTTGAAGAAACAATCAGACATTGTGAAGGGACAGGGGGAAGAATTGGAGCGTTTAAAGTCAGAAAACGTGAATCTAAAAAAATCTTTGGGTGTCCTAGAGAGTCATGTGGATGACGTCGACCAGTATGGACATCGAAATACACTGGAAATTTTCGGAATACCGGAATTTGAGGGTGAAAATGTAAAAAATCTCATATGTTCCCTCGGAAGTGCACTATCTGTTCCAATTAGCGAAGATCGCATTGACGTGTGTCATCGAACGAAGGGAATCTCGGATGGTAAATCACATATCACGGTAAAATTCACACATCGAGACGTCTTACATAAAATTCTGGATGCTAAGAAGACTAACAAGGACCTATCTGTAAGGCACCTGGGTATGGCTTCGGACAATAAAATCTTCATTAACTTATCACTCACTCAGAAAAGAAGAATTCTACTGTCCAAGAGCAAGGCATACAAACGCAATCATCCTGATATCAAGTATGTGTGGGCGGATCGAGCTGGTCGCATCAAGATGATGACGGTGAGCGGTGAGACCAAGGCGGGTGATACAGAGTGAGTCTGACTTGAACGACGGTTAGTAACTATGCCGCTTATTCCAGGTGAAATAAATTTTATTTCATGTCCAAATTACTTGAATAAACTCTTAAAAATTTCTTGCACATTTTAAAAATGAATGAACTGTTGAACTGCTTGTTGTTTAAAGGCTTTCAAACTATTTTATTTATTTATTATTTTTCATTTATGATGTTAATAAGATGATATCAGAGACACTATAATCGATAATTTAATTCGAAGAATGTAAGTTCCTGTGAGAGGATGCTTATTTTACTACATATTTACTTTAATCATTTCTATTTCGAGTTTCCTTCTTTTGAATATTTTGAAATTTTTAGATTTTCATATTATTTTCATATACTTTCTGATATTTTAGTATTAGTAGTATATCATTGAGAGTTTTAAATGAATGATAGTTCAACTAGGTACGGTACACTTATTTCCACTTCAATCGTGGAGTACGGGAAATGGGTCTAATAAGTAAGTGATGCTGGTGAGTGTAAGGGAATTTTTTTTAATTTCTCACTGCTATTTATTAGCGGTTTTTATTTTCTTTTCGCTTTGAAATTTAAATTATCTTTTTGTTTGTTTTTTAATCACTGATCGTTATTGATCATTTGATCTTTTTTTCTGATATGTCAAGAATAGAAGATTTATATACTTTATTGGATGATTATAATGGGGAGACAAATGAGATAGAGGATTACCTGAATTATTCACTTGAAGCTCACTCCACTTTATTGAATTTCTTTGTATCTAATATTAGAAGCTTGAATAGAAATCATAATGAACTTTGCTACATACTTGATAACATGAAAACAAAATTTGATGCTCTTATCTTATCAGAAACTTGGATAACACAAGAAATGCCTTTTAGTTGTAACATAGATGGTTACATCTAAAGTTTGTATTTATGTTAGGGAAGATATCTCATTTTAAATCATTGATTGTAAAATAGATGAGTCAAATTGTATAGGTATGGATTTGAAAATAGATAAAATGTTGTTACGCGTAGTTGGAATTTATAGATCACCTAATAGTAATGTAAATAATTTCTTAGTTAGCTTGGAAGAGTTTGTGAAAAATATTCCTCTCGGAATAGATGTATGTATAGCAGGAGATAAACAGAGACATTTATAAGGAAAACAAATTTGTTCAAGATTATTTGAGTATATTAAATGGTAACGGATTTGAGATGTTTATAAATGGCTGTACCAGGGGACAGAGTTGCTTGGATCACATATTTTTTAAAAGACTTAACAATAAGTTTCGACATAACATTGGAAATATACTTAAGACTACAATAACAGATCATTTCTCTGTATCAATTCATTTGGGATATAAAAATGAAATAGAATCTAATAAAAAAGAAAATGAGAAAATTATAATTAAAAAATAGATTACAAAATCTTGAAAGAACAACTTTTAAATGAAAACTGGACCTGGTTATACAATAGTCGGTTTGTTGATGAGTTAAACATCGACGAACTTACTAATAGTTTAGTGTTAAAATTATCCCATTACATAGAATCTTCATATACAGAAAAACACACCTCTCGTAAAAAAAATCTCTGAAAACTTGGATAGTACCCAGTCTTATTAATTCAATTTTAAAAAGAGACAAAATTTATAAAAAATTACAAAAGGATCCATTAAATCTCAGATTAAAGGAAGAGTTTAAAAGGTACAGAAACACATTAAACATGGCATTGGAAACAGCTAAAACTAACTACTATAAAAATAAAATATCTGAATGTGGTAGTGATAAGAAAAAACTCTGGAAACTAATAAACAAGGCAATAGATGTTGATAAAGATAATAATAAGGAAATTAAAATTGATGCTGCTAGTCTAAATCACTATTTTGCCACAGTAGGTAAAACAAATGCTCAACTCATAACATGCAATTCAAACATAAAACATTATGAGATTGATGAAAATCACAGACCTCCTGTTCAATCTTTTTTCCTGAAACCAATTACCTCTTGTGATGTTGAAATTGTAATAAAAGAATTGAAAAGCAATGCTAGTCCTGGAGAAGATAACATCAGTAGTTTAACACTAAAAAACATAGCTCATCTTATTTCTGAACCATTAGCATTTGTTTTTAATACTTGTTTCATCACTGGAATATTTCCAAGAAAATTCAAAATAGCCAGAATTAAACCGCTCTTCAAACAAGGTGATCCTTGTGTACCAAGTAATTACAGACCAATAAGTCTATTAAGTAATCTTTCAAAAATACTGGAAAAATTGATAAAAATTCGTTTAGTAGACTATTTGAATGTACACAATATTATTAATAAATTCCAATTTGGATTTCAGGCAAAGAAAAGCACAGAAGACGCATTAATACAATTTACAAATTACATCACAGGTAAGCTTAATGATGTTGAGAAAGTTATGGCAGTCTTCTTAGACTTAGCCAAAGCTTTCGACACTGTACCACATGATAGTCTCCTGGATAAATTAGCTACATATGGAATAAGAGGTTTGCCTTTGAATTTATTTAAAAGCTACCTCAGTGACCGATCACAGATATTAACTCTTGGAAAACAGTCAAGTAAAGAATTGAGTGAATTTGGCCTACCTCAAGGTACAGTTTTGTCACCCATTCTCTTTTTGTTGTATGTTAATGAAATGTTGAATATAAAATTGAAAAACGGTACAGTATATTCATTTGCTGATGACACTGCAGTCATTTTTTCAGATGACAGTTGGCAGAAAGCATTTTCAAATTCAGAACATGACCTGTTTTTAATAAAGAACTGGCTCGACAAACATACACTTAGTCTGAACCTTAGTAAGTCCAAATATATAACTTTTTCAGCAAATGTAGTTGGCAAACCTCCCACATTTTTAAAATTAAAACTTCATACTAAATGTAATCTGATAGTCTCCGGAGTTCAAAATTTTACAATGATTTCCAACTGCAGCTGTCCTATCTTTGAAAATGTAGTATCCCAAAAATATTTGGGTGTTATTGTTGATGAATGCCTCAGATGGAATCATCACATAAATTTTATCAATAAAAAATTAAAACTCATCAATTACAAATTTTATAAAATCAATAGAATATTAAATAGAGAACAAATAAGAACGGTCTATTATGCTTTGGTTGAGTCCATTCTAAGATATGGGATTGCAGTATGGGGAGGAACTTATGATACTCACCTGAATAGTTTATTTGTAACTCAAAAAGCTGTAATTAAAACTATACTCCGTAAACCCAGAGACTATCCTACCCAGCAAGTCTTCAGGGATTTTCATGTTCTGACTTTAAGGCAAATATATTTAAAAATATTAATAAAATACATTAATAACTATAAAGATTACTTTGAAGAGACTGATAGGCCAACATACTCACTAAGACCAAATAGTACAAGAAAGTTCAAAGTCTTCCATAGTAGTCTAAATTTAATATGTAGACAACTTATGCATCTTAGCACAAAATTCATAAATTTAGTACCTCATGAATTTCTGACTCACCACAAAAATAATGATCTAGATGAATGGATTTGTATTAATTTTTTCCAAGAATTAAGCTTCATTTGAACTAACATTAATTTAGAAGTATTTGAAAAATTTCTCTTGATATTAATCTATATTCTTTTGATCTCTTCTTACTCTTGTATTTTCTCTCATTCTTGATCTTCTTCATTTTTATTTTAGTTATTTATTATTATTATTATTTTTCTTTACTCCGCTATTGTTCTTGTAGTGTTAAATTAAGTTTTTTTGTTTAATCTTGTTTACATTAGATCAACTATATGAGTACAGTACCTATATTATTAGGTTTAGAATAAAGACTCCCAACAGCGAGCAAGTTTTACTTTTGCTGGTGGTGCCATGGCAAGTATTGAGTTGTAAAAATTTTTATTCTTATTCTTATATAAACAACTTATACTAAGGAATGCAACTTACTATGCTAAGGAATTTTTGCAAAACGAAAATGTACTTTGTTTTTTATGGCAATAAATTTTGATTTGATTTGAAATAATAATGTATACTATGGACATTGTATTTAATTAGTCTCTTAGTGTACACAGACTCTGTAAAACTTCAAATAATTAAAATCAAAGTACCCTTTTTTCAAAATATTTTTATTTTACACACATGTTTCACACGATGTAGCCATTTTCAAGTAAATATTTACACTTGAAAATGGCTACATCGACGAAACATGTAGTGTAAAATAAAAATATTTTAGAAAAAGGGTACTTATTTGAAGTTTTAACGTATACAGTAGCCCTAAGAGAAAATAAGTACAGTCTCTGTAATACAATATACCAGACTATTGACATTATTATAATAATTATGCAGAAGTAATAAATTATGTAGCCCCAATAACAAAGTGGACATTGAATGTGTAGAAATATTACTATAATGTGTAGAAAATCACATGCATGTTATACTTCATATAGTAGACACAAAGAAACCATCCCAGCACAGATGTGAGATGTTCTGAATTGTAATACATTAATATTTTAAAATAGTATTTTTCATTAGTAATTATTCATGTATCACATTGGTTAATGAGTCATTTTTACGGGGTAGTAGGCTATCATATAGATGGTATAGAGAGGGCTTCATTTTATGTGCTCTTATGTGTTTGAATTGAAAGACAGGAATTATATGTTATTTTGATACATTAAAATAAGAAAGTTTGTCTGTATTGATTTTTGATCATGTAACATGTCAAAATAAGAGCATATTTTCAATTGATATGATAAAATTTGAGAAAAGTTCATTAATTACATTGTATTTCAATATCTAGTAAAATAAATTGGTAACATTATTGTATAGGTCTACAGGTACAGATTATTTGCCTCTATTTCCATTATAATATAATAAATTCAGTTTTACAGTTGGGTGGCTCATTGAAGGAAGCGATAACGCGCCGGTCTGATGAACAGGTGACCCGGGTTCTAGACTCGACCGGGGCAAGATTCTTTGACCACAGCACAATCATAATTATGTGGCCACCCCGTCTTTCGGAAGAGACGATAAACCGTCTGTCCCGACTACCTGAAGTCTACCACAAGACTATCAGCTCATATCAGGGACCATGCTGCCTTCTGTGGATTTTTAGCTGTCTCAATAAGTCTGACATTGAACCTCCTCCGAGCCAAGTCAACTTTCCCTCTGTAGAGCCTGTTTAGTTCTCTGTATTTTGAGTACAGGCGTTGATACTCTTCATCATTTGATGCTGATGCCATGTGATCCTTCAACAAAACCACATATGCTTTCATCTGAGACAATTCATCAGTATACCAATCCTTGCATGATGAAACTGACCTGCCCTTATTCTTCATGTCAATTTTTCTTTTGTAGCTTCTCACAGGAAATATATTATCATATGTATCCTGGAAAATCCTCAAGAATACTGAAAAGGCCTCCTCTGGTCTCAATGATGAGAAATGTGAGCCCAAACCATCCCAATCAATTTCAGATAAAGCCTCTCTTAAATGACCAATGTTATCAGCATTTATCTTCCTGTGTCTGAAAACATAGTTTTCGTACCAATCAGACTTGGTATGGTCTCTCTTGTCAGAGTTCAATCTCAAATTACACACCACTGCATAATGATCGGCCACAAGCGGATCCACAACCTCAACCACATAGTCCCACATATTCAAGTTGGTTATCACCGTGTCAAGACAGGCCATAGCTCTGGTGGGCAACCTGCTACCAATGAATGGGCTTCACCCTCAGAAAGCAAGCAGAACATTCGAAAATCCTCAGATTGATTTGAAGTACGTAATTATGTCAAGGCTTTCTTTGGATTTTCGAATCAATTATTAATAATACATTTCAACAGTTGGTTAGCTGAAATATTTAATAATTCTGTCCATCTATATTCCT
Organism: Sogatella furcifera; assembly: GCA_017141385.1. NCBI lineage: Eukaryota > Metazoa > Arthropoda > Insecta > Hemiptera > Delphacidae > Sogatella > Sogatella furcifera. Next base: position 16,950,078 of record CM029555.1, read on the forward strand.
AATTTAAAAAAATGAAAATTCACTTACTTTGCCTCCAAACTCAATGATTCCACCTTGTTTGACAGCATCCTCTATGGTAGCCTTGTACTTGTTCACTGATTCTTGAGAGTGTAGAGGTCCATAAAGAGTATTCTCATCTAAAGGATCACCAATTCTGGTCATTACTTGTTGGTAGGCCTTCTTCAACCTTCCTAGGACTTCGTCGTATACCTTAAAAAAAGAAACATACCATATAACTGACAGTTAGGCCTACATGTACACTACTCCATTATAGAATAATAAGAACTTTGTTTCTCATCATCATAGGATTAAAAAGAAATCCATTTCCTGTTATCTATAATATTACCCACGCTCAACCGCTCAAACCTAGAGCTTATCTGGGGATTATAGTCTACACTATTATAAGTTATTGATACTGTATCAATGGGATTGTATGAGATTACAATTCATTCAAACCTCACTTCATGATAATCAAGATTTGCCATTTGCACATCAATTAAGTTGAATTAAGCTGCCTTCAAATATCATATTGAATATAACCTTCGGTTAATTTAACAGATGTCATTTTACAGTGATTAATTATGACATATTATATCTGTGATCAAATGAAATAAATGAACTTATCTGTTATCAATGCAATGACGCTATTTGATACAAGCTGAATTTAATATTGATTCTATATTGAATAGTGCACCTGGCTGCCAATAGTGCCAATCTATACCAGTCATGTCTATGAATATAATCAATTATATTAGCCTACTGTAAATTAAACCCCTCAAAGAATGGATTAGTTCTTGATTAATAAAAGCGATAAGAACAAGAGATAAAATGCACAAAAAATTATCAAAGAACCCTTCTAATTATGCCCTAAAAAATGAATATAAATGTTATAGAAACATCTTGAATAAACTGATTAGAAAAGCAAAATTGAGCTATTACGAATACAAATTATCTCAACATAAGAATGATAGTAGAAAGGTTTGGCAATATATTAATGACTTATTGGACAATAAAAAGAAAACTCAACCCGAAAACATAGATCCCCGTATATTGAATAAGCACTTTGCAGAAGTTGGCAAAACTTATGCTGAAAAGCTAATAGCAGATAACTGTGAAAATCTAAATGCGCCTAGACCTCTTCAAGTCCCAAATAACACTATTCCTCCCATGAATTCGTTCTTTCTTCATCCTTCTAATGAGGATGAGATAATTAAAGCAATAAATGATCTTAAAAATAATTCTTCTCCGGGGATTGATGGTATAAATAATACTTGTTTGAAAAAAATATCTGCCTACATAGCCAAACCTCTTGAATTTATCATAAATAAGTGCTTTGAGCAGGGTCATTTCCCTAATGAGTTTAAAGTAGCTAAAATAGTTCCAATACATAAAGGAGGTGACGTAATGAATCCATCTAATTATCGTCCCATTAGCTTAATCAGTAGTTTGTCGAAAATAATGGAAAAAATAATCAAAGTAAGACTGATAAAATACCTGAATAAGCATAATATAATTCATAAGAACCAATATGGCTTTCAATCTTGCAAGAGTACTGATGATGCAATTGCCCACCTTGTTAAAATTATCTTAAATAATTTCTCTGAGAATAAAAAAACCCTCACAGTATTCCTTGACCTGGCCAAAGCCTTTGATACTGTCCCTCATGAAACCTTATTAGCCAAACTGGAAAATATAGGAATTCGTGGAATCTGCCTGGATTTGTTTAGGAGTTATTTGCATGGAAGATCTCAGATTATCCACTCTAACTATCATAATATTACAGACCGCAGAAATCTAAAGGAATATGGGGTTCCTCAGGGAACTGTTCTTTCTCCAATTCTATTTTTAATATACATAAATGATTTACTGTGCCTTGATATATACAAAGGATGTGTGCTCTCTTTTGCAGACGACACAACCTTAACATTCACAGGTTCAACGTGGAACGATGTGATTGGGAATGCTGAGAATGGGCTGAGAAATGTTCGAGCTTGGCTGTCCGACCATTTACTCACATTAAATGAAAAAAAGAGTGTCTTCATGCAATTCTCTTCTAGCACCAGATCACAGAATTCTAACGCATACATAAGAATACATAAAGAAAGCTGTCCCATAATGTTCCCACAACTATGTAACTGTCCAACCTTGGAGAGGGTACAAAAAGTAAAGTATCTAGGGATAACATTGGATCCTCATTTAAGATGGAAGCACCATATCAATGATAAGTGCCAAAAGCTGAAGCATGTCATCCATAAATTTTACAATATCAATAAATTGAATAATAGAAATATTATAAGACTGATATATTTTGCCTATGCACAGTCTGTGCTCCAATATGGAATCTTGATTTGGGGTGGGGCTTTCAACTGTCATTTCAAAAAAATGTTTGTTGTCCAAAAACATATTCTTAGAGCTGCTTTGGTCAAGCCCTGGTTGTATCCCAGTGCTGAGCTTTTCCAAGAAATGAACGTGCTAACTCTTAAACAGCTTTATGTAAAGAACTTAATTCTATTCATAAATAAGAATTCCGATTCATTTATCACCCACCCAAACCCATACAATATCCGAAGCGCAAGAGTAGAATGTCCCCGAACTGATCTATCCATTCAGGGGTGCCCATCCCCCCCAAGGCTGATGGCGCAAAATCCCCCCCAAAATTCATTAATAGTCCTGTACTATAATTCCTCAAAAACCCCAACCAACCCCCCCCCCCCACTACTAACAACAAAACGTGAGGACCAATTTACCAGTAAAATCGTTGACTTCATTGACTGAAATAATTAAAATATTTCAATAAAAGTTTATTTCAGCAACTATAGGTAAGTTACTCTATTTGACGTAACTTTCGACTTGAAGCCCAACACTCGAAATAGAGAATACCATGTCTAGTATTCCAAGACAGAAATTCGCACTTCATAATACAGAGAGTGTCTCACGAGAAGTGTAACAGCCGGCAACCATATTCTACATGCAATTTGCAACAAAAAATGTCCAGTAAAGTTTTTTCTTATCGACCTTCGTTTTCGAGATATATAGATTTTTCGATATTCTTCAAGTAGGCCTACATACCGTCATTAAATCGTCAATATATCGTTGAAAAGAAGATAAAATTTCACATTGATTTAAGGTATAACACATGCCGAAGTCCATTACTGAGCAGTATTTTTTAGCGGTCAAAGTTGAAAAAGAGTGATTTTTTAAGTTTTTTTTTAAATTTCAAACAGATTTTTCTTGATTTTTTTCCAGGGTGCAAAATAATTTTTATAGCGCAAAAAGTTTTTCATTTGATTATTTTTCATATGAGACCAAGTACAGGGGTCTAGCTCAAATCCATGAGTCAGAATTCCAGTTTTAATTTGATTAAAAATGAGACTAATCTTGTTGAGTATGAATAATCGTCTACAATATGATCACTCTGTTTCGAGTGATTTAGGTCATACAAAACACTTTTTCTACTGTAAATTTGGCTTAGAAATGCAATGGAACTGGTTAGAATTTTGAATCTACAGTGGTTATTGGGATATTTATAAAAATATGAAAATAATTAATATTTTTCAATTTCAAAGAGGATTAACATGTTTACCTGATGCTTCAACTCACTTTTCTGTGGCTGAAACTTGTGAATAATTTAGTTTTGAATAAGAAGTGTTCATTCAATAAACAGGACTTATTTTAGTACCTATTTCTGAAATAAATTAGGCTACAGTATAATATTAATGATACTCACATATGGTCTTGATTTCTACGATTTATGGTATCTATGATTTTTTTCTACGATGGTGTTGATTACCGTATTGAATTAAACTACAGTTCAATCTATGAGACCACCTTATTATGAGATTATAAGGAAATCGAGATAAGGAATCTTTTCAAAGGAAATCGAGAAAAATTATCTAACTTTTTCTGATTTTTGTCTTGAATGTATTGAGTATGAACAATCTTCACTCAAAAGAGGCTATTGATCTCAGTATCCAATATCACAATCAAATGTGTTTTTTTGCTCCTGTTATGAATAATTGATAGTTTGTTTATAGAACTTGTAAGCGCTCCAGTCCTTCGTCAAGAACCAAAAATATTACTAAGAAAGAAAAAAAATCACAGTAAAATAAAAAATGAAGTCAGTAGAACATGAAATAAGTTAACGTTTTCCCACTCCATGACATTCTAAGAATCATGAGCTTGGTTACGCAATAATTAAAAAATTAACACTATAATTAAAAACAACAATATTTAAATGCTTTTCAATATAACGTTCAATTTCAAATCAGAATGCTCAAATATCCTGATTTACAATAAGTTGGAAAAATTGTCAAGGTCTAGATATTTATTTCCATTTCCAGATTTATCACTATTTTCTTGCAGCCGTGTCTTCCCCTGAGAGCTTGTAAATCAGGCAGCAGCCATTTATTAACTGTATTCCAATATAGAACTCATGCAAAGCTGAAAATAGTCTTCCCGGCTAGCCTACTTATTAATGAATATTTTTTAATTATAGCCTACTTTACCTTTCATATTACCTTTATAGTTCATCACCCGACAAAGCTTTTTTGCTCCTTCGGCTTGTTTTTCCATAACGTTTTCATGGACTTTCACTTTGATTACCTATTTTATATTCCACCGGAATGTAACCCCTATGTACTGTACATGAACTCCGCACATTATTTATATTTTTCAACTTTTTTGTAATCATAACTTAGTAAGTCTACATTCAATTCAAAAGTAAAAAAAAAAACACTTTACATTCATAAACCACGTACTGTATTACGAACAACACAAATACCACCGCTCAATCCCACAGCAGAACAACAACTGAATGTGCATATGAGCATTGTATAAAATTGTCAATATTCAAGTCGTCAACTACGAAGAAAGAATAATTACAGGAACCGATTAAAATCGATTTTGTTCGTTCAGGTCTGAATTCTATTGAAAGTTTTGTGTTCATTCTGAGAAATGAGATCAACTCAGTCAAACGGAAGCCTGGCAGCCGCGGTGATTTGTAAACATGAATCGTTAGACATTGTTGATCCATAACAACTATAGGCTACTAATAAGTAAATTAACTATATATGTATTGGTTCTACATCTACAACTGTCAGAGACATTATTCTATTCAGTTGGATTATGAAAATATATAGAAAACGTTTAGGCCTACATGTGAAAGTGAACCATTCAAAATAATAACTCCATATTACTGTAATGAAATTAATTTGTTGATTCCCCCCCAAAATTTTCAAAATCCCCCCCAAATTTCGTGCCGATGGCGCAACTTGCGCCATCAATCCCCCCTGTGGGCGGCCCTGTATCCATTTGCAGAAAACAGTACGTATATAATAGTAATAGAATTTTCAATAGCATTCCACAGAATTTCGTCATATCCAGACCATTTGGGCATGTTAAAAAAAGTATAGAGAACTGGATTAGCTCCAATTCAAATCTTGTATCTATGTGTCTTATTTAATCAGACTTATTTGATAGCATTTTCTTCATATTGTAAGTTATATTATTATCTTCTTTCTACTATACACGATTCAATATTCTATACAGTATTGTTATAATATGAAAATATTTAAGTTATAATTCTGATCTAAGAACATTCTTTTTTTTATTTTACTATAACTTGTAATAATTCCAACACTCGGCCCCTGCGCTCAGGTTTTCAACCTTGCAGGGACCCTCCTTATATATATTATTTATCATTATTTATATACTATCTACTGTATATCTGAATACTGTGCAGTGTATTGTATACGTTAAGTTTCAAACTTTGTAAATATTTTCAAGGATAAATAAATTTGAATTTGAATTTGAATTTTGAACTTTAAACTTACGGCTATTTAAAATAATCGATAAATAAAATGAATAAATCATATGCCCAATAAAATCGATAAATCAAATGCCCTTTCTTGAAACTTTAAAAGTATTATTTTTGACAGACATGTTTCGAGCTTGAGCCCATTTTCAATGTGACTAGAATAATACATGCAGTATTAATGTTGAGTATTATTCTAGTCACATTGAAAATGGGCTTAAGCTCGAAACATGTCTGTGAGAAAAGGGTATTTGTTTTTTTTTAAATTTCATTTATCAATAGCCTAATGTAGTTGGTTCACAATTTAAATTTTACTTTTATGTAACTGATCTAGAATTTACATTTCTAAAGCCCATATTATCAATAGCAGTTTAATCCAAAAATAATAAATAAATAAATCGATTTATAACCAAACAAATTAAATACAAAATTCAAGATATTATTGATATAAAAAATACTAATATACAGAATCCAAATCATGTAACAAATGAAAATTATGGTTCATCACCTCTTTAAGCTTGAAGCTTGTGCTGAGGGATGAGTCGCTTAGGCAAAAGCAATTACATAAAATAAAATCATTATCAAAGTGAAGAACAAAACAATAAAATTCTCAATCAATATCTAAACTTACACTACATAACTAGACTGAACAATGTGTAACAAAATGCCTCATTGACAAATAATATAGGAAAACAAAATAATGTCAACTTAGTTCTTAAAACAAAGTGATATGATTACGGTATACCTCTAGGAGCTGTCCTTGATAATTATTCCCAGCAAAATTAATTTATTCATTGATTTTAAATTATATATAATAGAAATAAAATTAAATGAAAAAAGGGAATGCTAACTATAGAAAAGATAATGAAACAAATACATAATAAATTAACTGATAGTTCAATCAAGATATGGTCGCATTTAAAATAATGAGTTTCATCTTAAACAGCTTTGTTTTGTTTTATGAGGGTGAAGCACACATGAGCTCATAGCTTTTGTGTGGGTAATGAGATCGATGATAGATGACGACTACTTTTTAGGTACGGTCGGGACCGACAGCTTATCTTCTCATTATCAAAAGTTATTATGTAAAAAATTTTTGTTTGTACAAAAGAAGTATAAATTCCATTTTTCATTTTTTTCATTTCCCTCCGAAAGACGGGGTAAACGTATTTATGTGATTGGTCAAAGAATTTTACCTCGATTGAGACTGGAAGCAGAGTCTACCTGGTTATCAGACCGACGCTTTATCACTCCTCCAACGAGCCACCCATTGAACTGATGATGATTAAAAAAAAGTTCGTCTACTACAATTACTACTATTGATAATACGGGTCTGAGAATATGATCAAAGTAGCTTATGATGATCAATCAATATTATAATTCACAATAATATACAGGGTTTCAGAAGTAGTGTCGAGCATTTTAGGGTATTGTTCCTTGGTAAAAAACATACTTAAATATCATTTTCAAAATATCTGAAAGTCCTCAATTACTCACACATCCTCCATTTTGTTTTCTCATTTTCATGTAAATTTTTAATTTTATAATTTTGTAGCGGCCTTGAGAGGGTACTACAGTTGTCAATTATTATGAGAAATCGAATGAAACCAGTGAGAAGTTCTCAACTGTGATGGTTATTGAGATAATGGGCAAAATCTGCTAAAGAACTTAACTATTCAACTTTAAAGGGATAGAAATAAGAGAATAAATTGTTTAACGGGATTTTGAATTTCTCGCCATACATTATTGATCATATCTGGAGTGATTTCATCAATTACGGCTGTGATTTTTCTTTTAAGTTCATTGATATTACGTAACTTGGTTGCATACACTCTCTCTTTGACAAATCCCTGAAAAAAAAAATCAATTGGTGTAATATCAGAGGATCGAGATGGCGAATGAACCCTGTTGCCCCCCACCATAGAGCCAACCGTGTCACCCCCCCCCACCATAGAGCCGACCGTGTTCGTTGAAGGTCAGCACAAACTAAACTGTAGTATCTACGCTAATGTTTGTGACAAAAATAGGCGCTCTACTGCAGTTTGTTATTTTTCTATTCACCTATAAAATGCGCTCAATAATTCATGTCCACCCTGTATTTCTTATTGTAGGAAATTGAATTTTGAATAAAAAATGTGAGATTTGGGTACGTTTTAGACGAAAAAGTTACTGATTATTTTTTCTTCAGAATTAAATTTCCTACAATATAAAATAATCCAAAATACTGACCAACTATCAAATATTCTATTTCTATCCATTAAAAGTTGTAAAATGTATTTTTCAGCTTATTTTGCCAATTATCTTAACAACCATCAAAGTTACGAATTTCTAACTGGTTTTATTCGATTTCTCAGCTGTTTGCACATAATAATTAACCACTATAATATTATCTTCCCAAGGCCGCTTCAAAATTATAAAATTGAAAGATTAGATGAAAATGAGGAAGCAAAAATGGCGGCTGTGTGAGTAACTGAGGACTTCCAGACATTTTGATTATGATATTTACGTACGTTTATTACCAAGGAACAATACCCTAAAATGCTCGACACTACTTCTGAAACACTCTGTATATAGAGTGAGTCATTTCTCAAAAATACTTATCACACAAGACAATGCATTCTTGTCAAGTGACATTTGGCCCAAACTTATATTTATATAAAAAAAAACTAAAAAAGAAGATTGAAAATTATATGAAAAAGTGAGATGCCTTTGAATGAAGAATGAGCCGCCGGGTGGTGGTGCAGCGTTGTCCTGCTGTTCCAACACAGGCGAACACAACAGACTGAGCGACCATCTCCAGGTTGGCGTCTGCTCCCACTATTATTGCATTGTTGCCACCTAGCTCCAGCAACGACTTGCCAAATCTCTCCTGCACCTTTACGCCGACCTTTAGAAAAAATAGAGAGAGAAAAATGTATAGAAATATATTGAGAGGTGTATAGTATAATTGAGAAAAAAATCCAATAACTAGGGTTATCCACTCTACCAGTCAAGTCGCGGTATCCTGTTTACATCCAATAACATATCAGGGGTATCCACTTAACTACTCAAGTCGTGGTATTTGTTAAATCGAATCTACTGCAAATTTTTTTCTTAATGTTCTACTATATCTACTCTATCCTGGTTGATGATTATTCACCTCTGCTGTAAAGAATATGAAACTGGCAACCAGCTGACAGGCCTAAACCCTTCCTGGGCTGTTGAGCCATTGACAAACAAGACTACTATAGTTATTTTCTCTTAGGGCTACTGTATTTATTGAAACTCTAAAATAATTCAAATCAAGGTACCCATTTTTAAAATATCTTTATTTTTCACAACATCTTTCGGCGTTCTAGAGCCATTTAAATTATTACCACTTGAAAATGGCTCTAGAACGCCGAAACATAAAGAAAAATTAAAATATTTCAAAAAAGGGTAGGTACTTTGATTTGAATTATTTCAAAGTTTTAAGACTACTATAGCATTGAGTTGACAAAATAAGGGTCCACACCCACTAACAGTTCGATCGTTCACATCAGCTGATGGTTCCTACCAGTTTACGGCTATTTTGGACTGTTGTCACTCCACTTACAGTTTCTGAATGTCACAGTCCTAACTGACAGTGGATGTGGACATCTTTCGATAAACTGAAGAACTTCAATAAATCATTTTAAGTCAATACAATATGTAATGACAGTAGTGGCAGAAATAACATGCATACCCCTTAGCATCTCTGAAACAATTTTTAATAAAATATAGTCCAATTATAGTATGCTAACTGATAGCGAACAAAACGTTTACATAAAACAATATTCTTTGTTATACAAATCAATGCAACAATATCTTGATAGTTGAAGATACCGAATAATATTATTTGATACTTATAATTCAACTTGATTCTACTAATTGATTACCGGCGTACGTGTATGACTTAATTATTCATTCATTCATTCATTCATTCATTCAATCATTCATTCATCTATTCATTCATTTATTGGCAGAACAATCACTTCCCCAGACCCATGTTGATAATAGTAAAGAAGACAATTGAGACAAGCGCCTGTGTTTTCACCCATATGTCATTGCATATCTCTTCTAAATAAATTAATATTGAGAAAACTGACCTTGTGACCAACTGCAGTGCTCCCAGTGAACGATACTAAAGGTAGCCGGGTATCAGATGCAATTTTCTCGCCGATGTCACTGCCTCCCGTGCAGAGACTGCAGATGGCTCCTGGAAGATTGTTCTTTTCCAGAACATCAGCCACCACTCGACTGGTTGCCACTGATACCAAAGGTGTGGTGGGGGCACCTTTCCAAAGAACTGCATCACCACATACCTATCAAATTAATTAACTGATTTATTTATTTATTTCTGTCCTACATTCATGAATTATTTGCAAAAGTTTTCTGCCTAGCTATTAAATTTAAGTACATACATTATCAAGTTTTAATTCCACCTATTGGTGACTAATTGTAGATTTTTTTTGGAATTTGTCAAGGTAGCATTCCCAAGCAATTTATTATACATTAGTAGCCCTAATAACAGAGCGGAAATACATAATATAGTGTTTCCTTTATCTCAGGTGTACTTTTATCACTGTTTTTTATTTTAAATAATAACCACAGTACCCTTTTCAATTATTTTTTTATTAATGCATTATATGTTTCGACTATTTATAGTCATTTTCAAATCCGAATTTATAAGCATGTAGTGCATCGATAAGAAATAATTGAAAAGGGTACTGTGATTATTATTTAAAAAAAAATTTATAATATAGCTATGTGATAAATAGATAATATTGTGATGGCTAGAGCAGCGAAGCTAGAGCCGTGCGGCTTGAGCTGTCGCTTGAGAATAGTATAGTCTGTCCAAGCAAAGAATACCCTCTGGCAAAATGAGGAAAATGACTCCAGCACTCTCAATATTTGTTCAAGAATTATACATGTGGTCTTGATAGAGATCAAATTGTTTCCTACAATTTGAGATCAAATTGATAATTTTTGAACCAAAAATGACCGAGCTTGAGTCATTTTCCCAACTTGCCAGAGGGTCTTCTTTACTTGGACAGACTATACCTTCACCCACTCTTTATGTGAACCGTAGTATAATCTTGCCGAGCAAAGAAGATATTCCTTGAAAATGACCGATTCAAGCGAGAGTGTAAATACGCGCAGATCTGAAAATTTTAGTGTGAAATCATTTCTGCCAACATACCGCTGGTGAGATGTGATGAGAGATCGATGGTAAGTTGAACTATTTTCATTTTCACTGCTGGCAGCATCTAACAGCTGCCATTTTGAAGGAATATCTTCTTTGCTTGAAAGGACTATAATTGACTGTTTATTGAAGTCTAGTTTACTCCGCGTAAGCTAAGAAGACACGCTAAAGCTGAGAAGAGGAGCTAAGCTAAGCTGAGCTAAGAAGAGACTAAAGCTAAAGCTAAGCTGAGAAGACACTCAATTCTAACGACAATAATTATCTTCTCAGCTTGCGCAAACTATAATTATCAATTTTCATAGTCTTTGTGTTGAAAAGTCGCTTCTCCTATGTTTCTTCATTGGTACAGTGAGTTACAAATTTTAGACATTTTCAATATTCATTCAAGTTTTTTTTTTAATTCAATCAAAACCAAAAATCTAGTACCTCTATTTTGGGAGATTTGATTTCAATTTACCATAGCTACTGCACTATTCCAGCCGTAGACTGCAACTGGAAAATTGAAGGCACTAATTACTCCTATGACACCAAGTGGATTCCATTTTTCTAGCAGTACATGTCCGGGCCTTTCTGATGGAATAATAGAGCCGCTGAACATCCTAGAAAGTCCGACGGCGTAATCACAGATATCAACGTATTCTTGAACCTCTCCTATACCTTCTGCTTGTATTTTACCTGTAGAGCATTCAAAAATAATATCAGAGTCAAATAATAGAAATATGTACTATAGTTAGGAATTCTACCGTATTTAATAGCATATTTCTACTTGCTGTCTAGTTTACTTACGAATTGAGAAAATCTTCGGCGTTTTTAGCTGAGAAGGACCAAAGATGAACACCATTATTCGAACCGCGTCTCAAATCGTGAATGAACTCTACAGAAGGTATAAGTATGTTACTTGATAATATTAATTACCGTACTACTACGAAGCATGTACAACAACAAGAATGAGACTAGTTATTCTCTTTTTGATCTCCATATTTAGTTTATTTTTGATTGAGTTGTATAATATATTCTTTAATACCAGAATTCAATAGAGTCGAGAAAAAATCAATACATTTGTTATTACTAGAATTTAATATTGAATACAATATTATACTTGTAATAAATATAATGTTGGCTATAATTGAAAAATATAACCTTCAAATGTTTTATATAGGTATAAATTAATGTTAATATTTTATTTAAACTTCCTGGTAGGCCTACATAATAATATTGTGATAAAAAATATATTTTTTTATAATATTGTGATTATGATTTAGATCTCTTTTTCAGATCAAATCAGAATCATGTAAAAAATTGCTGAGGATAGAAAAATAACAAGCCAGAATATGGTAAAAGTCTAATAATATAATTACCTACATTATATTCAATCAGACAAAGAAGTTTAATATTTGAATCGCCCTTAATAATTCCTATTTACTGATACCAGAGACAATGTATATTACATTGTAATATACATTGTATATACAATAATTGTAATATACATTGTCTCTGCTGATACCTACTAACTTTTTTGCTAGAAATATTGAAAAATAACATATTCCATCCGAAAACAGTTGTATCTCCAGAATATTATAGAATATCTAGAATCATTATTCGAAATGAATCTGATTGTCTCTTCTACTATTTATTAACTTACCCATCTCTAGAGAGACAAGTTTACCAAGAGGAACCAACTTTGACCTGAGAGCATCTCCAATTTGTCTGACGATTTCTCCGCGTTTAGGAGCAGGCAACTCGGCCCATGCACTCCATGCGCTCTGTGCTGCTTTGACGCATGCCTCATAATCGTCCACACTGCCCTCTTGCACTTCTGCTATTGCTTTACCATTAGCCGGACAAATAGATGTGGTCATCTATAAACACATAAAATTTTTCTATTACTCTTTACAACTTAGGTATTTGTTGATTTTCACGATAGAATGAATAGACCTCTCTCTCCAATTAATAAATACTAGATCCTCTTTGTTTTTACTATTATTATTAGCGTATGGCTTATGGGAGTTCTAAAGAAGTTAATTGTTATTTATAATTGTTGTTTTTCATTTCTAACTCATTTTGTTAATTTTTTCAATAGTTGATCATTATTTATTTTTCATCATATTATTCTCCCTTGATCACGTATGCACGTAATCTTTTTTTATAGATTATTTACTTTTAAAAAATATTATTTTAGATACTCGTCGTTTTCCATAATCACCCTTCCAATTCATTATTATTCATGTAGCCTATGCTCCATCGCCACTTGAAAAGGATTATTAACAATTTTGGAAGAACATTGGCTTTAACATTAAACTTTAACTTCAACATTACTTAGACAAATAAATGTGGTTGCCCATGCGCATGAGAATTTTTATTCAGAACTTATTTTTGCTTTTAATTATTATGCTTTATTTACCATCATTATCCTTCAAATAATTCTCTCACAAGACCAGAGCTGATGTATAGACATCGCCATAAAAAATAATTTACAATTTTTTTAGAGTTGGAAAGGTTTTTTTCAAGCTCTTTATGGCGAACCTCTACAAAAGTGAAAGTGAACTGAAACCTGAGTAGCGGCACGGTGATCCCAATCCCATTCAGTACCGATATTGAATAAATAATTTTTTCAGTCGAAAAAATCATCCACGAGACATGGAAATAGAAATAACTCAGATTATAGTCTGTACAAGCAAAGAAGACCTTCTAGCAAGACGGGAAATGACTCGAGCTTGGTCAATATTTGTTAAAAAATTATGAATATGGTCTTAATATAGTACTGTAGCTCAAATTGTTACCTACAATTTGAGATCAAATTGATAATATTTGAAACAATATTGACCGAGCTTGAGTCATTCTCCCATCTTGCCAGAGGGTATTCTTTGCTTGGACAGACTATACCTATTTTAGCACAATTACCCATATTTGATCAGTATACATTTTGCTACTATAGTCTGTCCAAGCAAAGAAGACTCTCTGACAAGATAGGAAAATGACTCAAGCTTGGTCAATTTTGGTTCAAAAATAATAAATCTAGTCTCAAATTGTAGTAAACATCCGGATCTACATTTTTAGACCACATTTATGATTTTTGAACCAATATTGACCGAGCACTCCAGCTTATGATGTGGTCTTAATATAGTGCTGTAGATCAAATTGTTACCTACAATTTGAGATCAAATTGATAATATTTGGAACAATATTGACTGAGCTTGAGTCATTCTCGCATCTTGCCGAAGGGTCTTCTTTGCTTGGACAGACTATACCTACCCACATAAACCACAATTAATCCTACATCAATAGCACAGTAAACGATGCATAAAATTTATTTTTATTGCAAAAAATAATATTGAAAATATAATCTAGATTCTACTAACCTCTCCATGAGCTTTCCATTCTCCGTTGTACACACCAACATTCCTTTTCTCTAAACCAAGCTCTTTCAAAAAGCCATATTTTGGATCATCAATTAGAAAATCTTCCTTAGTAGCCAATCCACGATAATCTAAGTTTCTTATAACTTTTTTCAATCTAAGTAATTTTTTCAGATCTTTCAACGCACTTCTGCAATTCGTTAAACTAGCCATTATTCAAACACTACTTGAAAATATTTCTCATTCTGTTGATGAAACAAGTGGAAAGTGGTATAACACAGTAACTGATATGGAACTAGTAGTCAAATTGAGTGATCGGGTTTTGCTGATGTGCTTTATCAGAATATTATGTCACTGATAACACTGTTATAAAAACTAACAATATTCTACACTTTCTATGGTTCAAAGATTATCTTATTAGTACGGTAACTCTAGTCAGTTTCGTGAATGGAGTATAAGAAATTTTGTTGTGATAGAGCGCTCTCGTTATAGAAATACCCTACGCTACCGTATAAGAAATCTTTCAGACCAATCTAAATTTATACTGTGTATGAAAGTGCGATTCAGAATGACGTTTCTAGATCTTGTAATGATTTAATATAATCCATAGAATGTATGTATCACCGTGTATATTACCGATTAAATAAAATGGATGGAATATTAATTTTTGAAGAGACTTGTATAAGACTTATATACTACCCTATACCCTATAGAGACTTTAATGATATCCATACTTTATTCGACTGGATAGAAGCCGGATAGTTATAAACATCCAATGCCAGGAAAAATTGAATCTAATTATTGGATTCGACTGGATAGAAACTTATAAAAATTTCAAGGCGCAGAAATAAATAGAAAAACAATTGAATTCGACTATTGATTTTAATTTTTATAGAGAATTGATTTGTATTTGGATTTGACTGGATAGAAAGTTGTAAAAATCTCAATGCCAGGAATAAATGGAAAAACAATAATTGTATTATAATAATTTTATTGTATTGGATTCCATCATATAGTATAGACTATTTTCAAGTATAATATACTAATACTATACAGCTAG
Source organism: Sogatella furcifera (assembly GCA_017141385.1). Lineage (NCBI taxonomy): Eukaryota > Metazoa > Arthropoda > Insecta > Hemiptera > Delphacidae > Sogatella > Sogatella furcifera. The sequence continues at coordinate 16,965,509 of CM029555.1, forward strand.
TGTATTTTTATGCTCAAGTTAATTATTATAAACTATTTTCATAAGAGTGTTCTTGGTAAATTTTTGTTCTTGCATAAGAAACGTTTTCTGTATTAATGAAATAATTAAAATTGGTTGAAAATAAGTTAAGGCTACAAGTGTCTACAAAAAGCATGAGTCTACAATATAAGTCTAAAAATAATCTTGATGGATAAAGCTAGAATAAAATAATGAATAACGTAAGGCACAGTTATGTGGTACAAAAATTAGAAGTTAACAATAAAAATAATATCGAAAAGGCAAATTAATGAAAGGTAGACTTTATAAGTTACATTTTTATGAACAAAAAATGTAGTTTAAAATAGAATAGCCTACCCATCTGCAAGAAGGTTCTACCTCAATGTCCATATTCTTCAATAAAATTTCATAAATTTTCTCTAATGACCTTGAAATTTCAATTAGTATTGTGATACGATAGATTTTTTGTTCTCTATTTTCTCCATTTATTTTTGAAAAAGTGGGAGTAAGAAATTGATTTGATTCATTCATGTGCAGTGAGGTACGATATTTATTCCTATTCTAATGGTACGTTTTCCTAATCGACTTGTTCGGGTAATAGAAGTTTCATTTTTATTGAGATTATGGGAACAAAACTTACGAATTCCACTGTACTACTTTTTATACTGTATTTATTTTCTTCCTCTCTGAAAGAGCAGAATGACATCCCATTTGACATTCTTGATTGCGTTATTACTTGTACAATCAACAATTATTGTTTCCGGAGAATGTAAGTGAATAATTTTTCACAAATATTTGTGCTCATTCAGATAATTTTAAGGTACCTACTTATTTCACAACATCTACTGATAAGGAGTACCGTACTTGAACGGATCTCTCAAACATGCTCTCTCAATAGCAGGACCAATTTCAGAGAGGTGCCTAAAGCGAAAAATTATGTAATAAGAGATTGAAAAATATGAATATCAGATACCATTCATTGATAGTTACAAACAGTTTTATAATTAGAATAGAATAAAATAAGAACAATATCATAACTATTATTCTTGATAGATTTCATGTGGTACCTACTTTCAATTGCATAAAAGTAATAAAGTATTACTAGATAGATCATTACTAAATTAAGCATGAGGCCTACAAGTATAATTAATTTATTGTAGCATTGCTGTAGGCTTATGTGATAGGCCTAAGGGTAAGAATTATTCGTGTGCTCATACCCGTATCTTTTACTGTACAGCACATGTAAGTCGGATGTATGATTTTTCACTGATTATCTTCATTACTCCATTTGAATTTTTATACCCACAATAATCTAATCTACCATAATGGGTGCTGAGATCTATTGCAGACATTTCACCTGAAATGTCTACTAATAAGCATCTGCTTTAGTAGTAGATTGCATGGTTAATACTACCGTACTTACTAAATGTTGGACAAATACTTTTGTATGCTTTTAGTAGTCTAAATGTCTTCTGAAAGTAGGTGTTTTAAAGATTACTTGAATATTTGTATATAATTATTCTGATTTGTATTTCAGTTGACCCCACTACACACAGGGCATGGCACTTGTTCAATAACAAGGCATGTGGCATTCGGACCCAGCAGAGAGTGGTCGGTGGCGAGGATGCCGCCATAGGGGAGTTCCCATGGGTGGTTCCAGTCTTATTCAGCGTTGAGAAGGAGGGAGGTAAGTATATAATGTAAACATTTATAATATTATTATCAAATGAATTTTCTCTTGACGGTAGCCTACTATTTTTATTCTGAAAATATGCAGATGCTAGGAAGCTACTTTGGAGATATGCTTTCAACAATTTGATCTCAAGAAAATATATATTCGAGAAATTGTGTATTTATTAATTGGTTATCTGCAATATGATAAATCAAAAAGATACTATTATCTATGCATTGTCATCTTTATAAGATAAATATAGTTTTTTATTTAAAATAAGAATCACAGTTCCCTTTTCAATTATTTTTATTTGGAAATGACTCTTTATGAGTCGAAACATGTTATGCTTAGATAATATGATTAAAAAGGTTACAGTGATTCCTATTTTGAATAAAAATTGATAAAGTAGCCATAAGAAAAATGAAATATTAATAAATATAGCTTATGACACAAAATAAATAATTTTTCCATGAACTCAATTTCATGAAACTTTGGTTGTGAATAATGAAATAAATCTGGTTGTTGCTACAATTCCATTTTTTTCTCAATAGGATTCAAAATTTACAGAAGCATGCTTCAGTGTGTACTCACTTGAAAGTATACTCCAGTAAGTTTTTAATTTGATTAAAAATAAAAGTGGAATTGAGACAACAACCAAGTTTCTTTCTGAAAAGATTCCTCGGTACAGCATGAATATCCACTCAACAAATTTCATTGAATTTTTTGTCATTGTAGGTGATAAATTCCTCAGTCAGTATTTTTCATTTCAAAATTTGTATCTTTTTTAATTTAATTTTCTTTTTGCTTAGATAATGGGACTGAAATCATACAAACATCTTGCGCAGGGGGAATAATTAGTGAACAGTTTGTATTAACTGCTGCACATTGTGAGCCCAGCAATCAAACTTTGTAAGTTTAATATTAATACTTGAAAATTATGTTTCATTTTTATTATTCAGTACATTTTTGGCTGTTTGCGTTCAAAAATCTGTATAAAACTGGGCTCATCTGCACTCTATTATCAGACAGAGACTCAACTGGGCTCAAATTAACCATATATCAGACGAACATTTGATTATCAGATCAGCGCTTCAATATTCCATCACTGTCACTGCCAAATAATTTATAAAAATCATGAAAAATAATGTAAAGACTCAATATATATTCGAATATGGTAGGTAGCCTGCTACTAAATTAATTTGTTTCATATCCTGCAAAACCCAAGTGGAATTTTTTTAATTTGTCACAGTACTCTATTCAATTCTAGTTTTACAGCTGAACTGGTGTCATCTCTTGAAGAACTGCAGAACAGCAAGGACTGAGAGATATACACAGTTATTCAAAGTACGCTTGTATTTTTCAGTGTCTCTTTAAATACGTAACATATTTAACACGTTATAATACACTTTAATACGTAACATATTTAAATACCAATACCGTAGTATATCCAAATAGATAGGGAAAAGGAACTCTATTCAAACAATGCCACTTTTTTACCTCGTAAGAGAGGCTTTTGTTCTATTATGTATAGAATACCAATAAAGCTTTATTCATTCATTTATTTAATATTCTCTCTGTAATATCTATAGTGTATTGTGTACTAGTTATAACTGAATTATTTTTTGTGAATACTCGAGGACCATCGCCATACTCATCAGCGGAGAAAGAAAGACCATGGAAACTTAAAACTGCTTACGGCAGTTAACTCATATTCTGATGAAAAGTATTATTTTATTAAATTCTTCTTGTAAGCAGGAATACTCACTTCTCGAGTAATTCTAATAGTAATAATAATGTACTTTTTCCAGTACTGTAATAGTAGTGGCTGGTGAATTGGATACAAGTCGAGATCCAGACTGTGACGATGATGGTTTTTGTCCACCGTCAGCCAAACCTTATAAAGTTGAAAAATTCATATCACATCCAGGCTACTCCTCCCTTCTTGTTGGCGATGATATAGCTTTGGCCAAGATTGAAGGCAAATTCCAGTATGATGGTATGTATTAATTAATTTATTTATCTATTTGACAGGAATTTATATTGGTTGAAAACACAGGACTAATGTCCAAAACGTCTTTTACGAAATTTGATTAATAATATGTCCGTAACGAGGTTACATGTAGGCCTAGCCTACTTTCGCAGCACTCACAAGAATGTTTGGTGCAGGAATATTTATAATATTATAGAAATTATTGTGAATAGGATAAGAAACCAAACGAATCAATGCACCAAATTTATCACACAATCTATTTAAAAATATATAATGAACTTAATATATATAATGAATTTTCAGCCAAATGAAACAATAGTTTTGGATGAATACAGTGCTCGAATAACGTTCTTTCATTATCAATACTCATCTATATTGAACAATGAATTGTGTTAGAAGATTGCTTTGGACTACTGATTACTAAAGAATATTTTTCTATGTTGATGGATATATTTAATTTTTAAATAGTTTGTGAAATAATATGTACCGTAACTCATTTATTTGAAAATCTTGGTTTCTCATTGTTCTCCATTAGACTTCACTTAGCAACTTACTCTCAAATTTATGTATTGTATATTTGTTTCCTAAGATGGTGTTGATCACAATGGATAATATTCTTTTCTTTCTGTATTACAGTATTTGATTTTAATCTATGTGATTTATTAAAATAAATATTTTTGTTTTTCGGTCATGGATATGAAGTTTCCATAAAATCATTGGTGAGACTACAGACTTTTCAAAGGTACATTTATTCTAAAATCCTGTCCTTGAATTCCGTGAAGACAATCTTTGGGTTATTAGTATTTGGACAAGTTTTGTGGATGAAACTAAATAGCTGCATTGACTGTACAAATAATAGCCTACTGTACAAATAATAAAAAATGGCGGATGCGAAAAATAAATAAGAAACTTAATTTCTGGTGTACAGGCACGATCAGAATATAAGTTGATAGATCGTACATATAACATATAGACTTTGAAGTATTGCTTGAATATCTATATAAAAACATCACTTTAAAATTAAAATGTAGAATATAAATTTTTTATGTATACTTTTACAGGCTATGTTACCCCAATTTGCTTGGAATATGGACCCTTACTCTCTGAAGACCATGCTGGTGCTATAGCTGAGTTTGCTGGATGGGGTGCATACAAAATTGGTAGGTATTAGAAAAAAATTAGGAAAACGTTATAAACTTCTGATATGAATATCAGTTTGCATAAATTTGATTATTTTTTATATTATTTATAATATAATTGTAAGAGAGATTCATATACTTGAACTTCAAAAAAAGCTTTTTAACAATATAGCTTTCGATCAAGTTTCAAGGGTGAGGAGTTAAGAAAGGATAGAAAATGTTTTCAGGTCTCATCCTTATAACCTGTCTTATTCCACAGATCCAGTCACTTTCGAAACCTCTGGTCCATCCGTGCTTCAGAAGATCAAATTGCCCATTCAAGATAAAACAGCTTGCCATGAAACTCTTCTAAACCTTTCCGTGTATTATTTACACGATACAATCAGACATGATTCTTTTATTTGCGCTGTGGGAAATGCAGCAGATGAGCACATTTACTATGGTGATTCAGGAGGGGTTTTGGTGGTACCAAAATCAGTTGATGAAGACATACCCAGGTATTTTTATAATTTTTGATGTTATCCATTCTTATTGAAACTGCTTTACTCAATATTATCAAGCATAACTTGTTACTTGCTATGCGGTTCACTCACTGTATTGAGTCATCTTTGGCGCTCCTATCTTAGACTTCTTTGACTCGGGTCGAATAAGCTAGTAGCCAGTTGCAACTGGCTAAAGATGAGTACCTACCAGTAAGTTAAACTCGGAACGCGCCCGCGACTCAAAACAGTAAGTGAACTTCATAACAAATAAAACGTAAGTTATACTAATATTCATTTGATAATATTTTTTACGATTATTAATTTGTTAAAATTTTGATCTTGTCTAACGTTCATATTTCATAAAAACTTAGAAGATCGCTGTTAAGCTACAAATACATGACATAATGCTTGCCTTATTATTATGCTATGACTTGCAAGCATCATGCGTGATTTTTTGGCTATTTAAATAATGACGGAGCGTAATTGGGTTATGATTGTAAACCCCAAGAAAATGTATAAAATGGCATAACTTATAGCATGAGGGCATCAGTGTAACAGTTGAAATACAAAAAATAAGCCTTTACAAAAAAGATTTTTCTTTGCAACTGGCTGCTAGGTATTTTTTATTGAATAATAATTTATTATGATGTCCACCACTATTCAATTAAATGGGATTTGAATGAATACAAACATATAACCACGTGGGAATCACAAAAATATTAATTTAGCCCACTTATCACGCCTAATAATATGTTACTCACACCATTTTGCTCTAAGTTGAAGACAAAAATTCCAATAATGTATTTTTTTATTTTTCAATCACAGGTTTTATGGAGTAGGAGTAACCGCACTAACATCTGATGCGAAACCTCGACGTATTCCTATTGCTGATGGCTATTCACGTATATCATACTACATGGAATGGATTCTTGATACAGTTGCTAATGAACTGGGGATATAGATAAGATTTAGAAACGATCAGAATTATAATTTTTTTTTGTGAGATACTTAATCAATGAGACCTTTGATGTGATTTTATTGTTCAGTTACAATCTACAGTATATTTTATCTTAATTCATTCTTGAAACAGAATCTCCAAGCCTTTCTCGAACTCCATTCATCAGAAGATTCATTGTCGGACCTTCGGTCCTTCAAGTCACATTATGGAAGTAGGTCTGTCAGGTAACTTATACATTAGCAAAGACTATACTTTGTATTCACTGACATTATAGGCATGTCGTACACAACACTAATTTACTCTGTTTATTTTTCAAATTTGGTGCTTAGAATTTGGCAGCCTATTGATATACGGTATTCAGTTATTGAAGAACGTTAAAAATAATACTCGCGGATTTTTCATGTGTTGTGAAAGATGAATTTGATTGAAGAACTCTTCCAATAATGAACATGTTTTTCAAAAACCTTGAAATTTCAATGAAGTACTGTATTGAGATGATAAAATTTCTAGTAGGAAAAAGTTACTACCCACTACATTGTTCAACAATCCTCTTTGTTCATAGGTTTTATTTTCTCAATTTATTTTAATGATTCAAATTCATTCATGTGCAGTGAGATATCACTTTTCACTTTATGATTCACTCTGCGAACAATCTTGCACAAAAATAATAAAATTTCAATTTTCATCCAGTTTATGGTAAAAAAATCACAAATTTTAGCTTCGAATGTTCTATTATTATTGTAATTTCGTTCTCCTCTGAAACAACAGCATGCCCTCCTATGTTATTCTTCCAATTGCATTACTAGTACAATCAACTTTTTGCAGTGGATGTGAGTAGACGATTTCCACTACAATAATAATACTTGTTTCCGATTCTTTGCTAAAACTGTTAGTGTTGGCTATGTTTAGGCTACAACCCTATTTTTAATGCATATTACTTGAAGAAGTTTCAGATTCCTTTATACCTTTACCTCTATACCTTTTTAATTAGTAATTTCCTTCTTTTCTATATGAGTTTGTAGAATATGACATCTCATGAGCTACTCGCTGTGATTGCTCTACTAATAAAATCAAATACTTGTGATGGATGTAAGTATTCTCCACCAATTTCTCGACTTGAGGAATCATTTTTCATTCAAATTATTGTTGGCATTCGATTTGTTCACTAAAGTTATTCAGTACCAAAACGAATGATCCAATGAGCAAAGTTATCATCTGAAAAGTTAGACCAATAATTATAGGCTAACTTATATGGAAGTGGAACAAATGAAAAACCAACTACACAGTTCACTTTTGAAGGAAAGACAAAATTATTATTTCCACATTGATTATTGAAAAAAAAAATTTATTGATCATACCCTGAGCATTTATATTACGGTATTTATTTCGTCCAATTTATCTTCAACCGCATATACACGACATTCTACTTGGATTTTAGATGTTCTATTAGCTGATTCATAAAAGTATTTTTAACTCTTCTCTTCCACACCTGTGTGCGTGTGTGATCCTTGCCCGGATGGCAGCCTTACAAAAGATAACAAAAGTTGTAAAACAAATAATCACTCATTCATGACTCCACATGAAAGTACTATCCAATTGAACGGATTTCTGTATTTTCTTTGAAATATATACATAGAAAAGCCTTATAGTGTTTTTTAACGCAGTGGCCAGTAGGGTTGAGGTATATACCGGTAATTACTCTGTATAGAGTCTAGAGCTTTGTACAGAGTCTAGGGCTCTATTTATTGTGCCAGAGCAACAAGCCACATGAGAACTGTCTTTGCTGTACCTAAATTCTTTGTAGTCTATTGAATTCAGTATATTTGCATGTAGGTAATTATTATTTTGATTTGTATTTCAGTTGACCCCACAACACACAGGGCCTGGCACTTGTTCAATGACCAGGCATGTGGCATCCGGACCCAGCAGAGAGTGGTCGGTGGCGAGGATGCCTCCATAGGGGAGTTCCCTTGGATGGCTCCAATTTACTTCAGCAAGCAGGAAGGTAACTAAGATTTGAGCTTCAGTTTCAAGTTTTTATTAAGACAAGATGAAAGTGAAGGGCCTACTTATACAGTGTAAGTGAAAAAATCACACGCTACTCTGTGACATATTATTAACATTTTATACAATTTAACTCTATCGAGCCTATAAGTTTATTGTCAAGACTTGGCATCTATGCAATGTTGAATGGTTGAATTAGTTATTTTATTATCCTATAGAGCATATCTATAATTATATGATTCTCTTTCAAAAACTGAATCTAGCAGAAAAACAACATCATTAAAACAAACTGAACCTTCAAATTACAATAAAGTACTCATTGTATGTATAGTATGAAAGTAGTTATTAAAGTCGAAGCAAAGAAGCCAAACAAGTCATTCTGGCAAGATGGGAAAATTACTAAAGGAAAATCAAGAAAAGTTATATTTCATTGCTATAAATTAATATGTCAATAATTTCTTTCAGATAATGTGTTTGAAACCTCATTTACATCCTGCGGTGCTGCAATAATAAGTGAACAATTCATACTAACTGCTGCACACTGTAATCCTAATCTGCCCAATGAATCCATGTAAGTTACTGGTACCTATATAACATTCATTCATGTTTAGCCTTTATTTAAATTTTAAATAGAGTTTGAAAGAAAATAATTTTCCAACTAGATTTCAATACGGTAGGTCTACTCGAAATATGTTGTTCTTTCAAAGCAATGCGTTTGAAAATCACATTGAGAATCAAAGTTGATGTGTCGATATATGCAAAGATTAGTTTAGACACAGTTAAGTCTCAGCTGCATTCACAATTTTTCTAAGGAATAGTTTATTAAGTCAGTTATCATCACCATTCTCAAGGCTACTCAAGCTTCCTTATGAAGTTGGCTGTGATTTTATCTTTAAAAAATAAAATATGTTATTGTTGTGACAGAACTTTCATGCATCGTTAATTGTTTGGTCATGATGTGTTTAGAAATATCCTACAAGTGGGGGTTTAGTAGTAGAATAGAAAACAAACAAATTATTTTAGGTAAATGAAAACAAAAGTTGTCAGATCTTCAATTAAAGTCCACTTACCTAAATTATGGATACGTTCCACAATATCTTCGATAAAAGTGTAAAATTTCGAACAAATTGTGTTGAATAAACATCTATAAAAATTATCAACAATTATCGCAAGTGTTCAATACCGCGTATTTAAAAAAATTCGGTGAACATAACTGGCAAACTCTGGTTTAGTAACTAAAGGGGCCTATAACTTATTATTGTGTAGACCTATTAATAATGATGTAGTACACCGTACTTTTATAAAGCTATAAGAATAACTTATAGGTATTTGACGTTCTCAATGGTCAACAGGAAATAGCACTACGTGGTACCGGTACTAGCATTATTTATTTATTGTATAAGATTTCAATTATTGTATCTTTAGTTTTGCAGAAGTAGTCACTGGTGAATTAGATAAAAGTCGTGATCCAGACTGTGACGAGAATGGTTTTTGCCCACCATCAATTAAAAAATATACAGTGGAAAAATTCATTTCGCATCATGGGTACTCGTATTCAGGAGTTGGTGATGATATTGCTTTGGCGAAGATTGAAGGCAAATTTGAATATGATGGTATGTGATTATTTGATAGCTCTTTTACTTTACTTTGCATGATGAACTAACCAATTAATTGATTAATATTTCACTACGACTTTGCAGTCTAGATAGAGAAGCTAGTTTAGAACAATTAACTTATTCTACCATTGCTGCAACTCTACTGCAGTCCGGTTGGAGAGTAACTTATATATATGATCCCACTATAGATGTCAAACCTGTGATTGCTATGTGCTCTGTTATGCTTTGTCTGTTATGAATATTGGTATTACCCACCTGGCACCTATACTTAAATGCTAAAGCATTTCCACTCGTTTAGAGCTAACATTTTGTCAAGTTGAGTTTGATTGAGTGTGATCGTATAGCCTCATAGTTACTTATGCATTTAAATAACTTTGATAAAACTAAAAGTATAAAAATTTCAATTATTTTTATTTATGCATAACACGTTTCAACTACTCAGAGTCATTTTCAAATGCAAATGATTGCAAAAATTTGAATTATTTGCATTTGAACTCTGAGTTGTCGAAACATGTTACGCATAAATAAGAAAATACAGTTGTTGAAAAGGGTACTGTGATTTCTATTTTAAGTAAAAAACTGTGATAAAGTAGCCCTAAGATAAAGGAAATACTAAAGTATAATAATTATACCAATACTGAGTGTGATCATGTTAATGTAGGGTATCTAAAATATATCTTTAATATCTTATAGTAAATTTCGTTACGGTACTTTCTCCAGATATAGAGTATCCTTGAGAACATTTATTTTATTCCCAGGCTATGCTACTCCCATTTGCTTGGAATATGGACCATTACTTTCTGATGATTATGCTGGGGAAATGGCTGAGATGGCTGGATGGGGTATCTACAAATTTGGTAATAGAAAAGATTGAGTATGATAGTTTATAATTTCTAAATGCAATAGCGGAAAAATATAACAAATTAGAGATTATGGTTCATTTAAAGATCTTGAAAACACAGTATTAAATTTTTTTCCAAATAATAAGTACAGTATCGCTTTATATGATGATATAGATGATGATATACCGGTATTCATATACAGGGTGTTTCAGGAGGAATGTGCAATACTTCTCAGGCTGATTCCTCACACCAAGTAGACAAGAAAGTTCCATGGAACAAACCCCCGAAGAAGCTTTGTTACCGAGATTACAATTGCGGAAAATTGAGATTTCAACAATAATTGTTATAACGGGATAAGGAATCATAAAATTGTATTTTTTATCAATGGAAGTAGAAGAGAGTCGGATTCTAAAGAAAAAGTTGAATGGCGACGAATGTGTAAATCTCACCCAAATCTCAGAAATAGAGATAAAAAATCGTAAAATCGCTACCAAGCACAAATTTTTAATTTTTGCTATGTTTTGTCTATTTTGCGATTTTTTATCGATATTTCTGAGATTTGAGTGACATTTACACATTCGCCGCCACTTAACTTTTTCTTTAGAATCCGACTCTCTTCAACTTCCATTGATAAGAAATACAAATTTATCATTCCCTATCTAGTTATATAACCATTATTGTTGAAATATGACGTTTTTTAGCATATTTTTCCAATCATTTCAATAACCGTTGAAATAACAAACTTCAAACTGGTTTCATTGAATTCCTCAGCTTATTTTACATGAGGATTGATAATTTTAGAACCTAAGTAAAGCCTCTAGAAAATGAGAAAAATTGATATATTTCGAAAAATCTCAATTTTCCGCCATTCTCGGTAACAAAGCTTCTTCGGGGGTTTGTTCCATGGAACTTTCTTGTCTACTTGGTGTGAGGAATCAGCCTGAAAAGTATTGCACATTCCTCCTGAAACACCCTGTATATAGATATAGATGATGAGTATTGCTTTATCTCTGGTGTAGTCTGTCCAAGAAGAAAAGACATTCTGGCAAGATGGGAAAATTAGGCCTACTCCAGATAGGTCTATATTGGTTCAAAAATCATAAATTTAGTCTCAAATTATTGTAGAAAACATTCTAATATACAATTTTGAGACTAAATTTATTTTGGGACCAATGTTCTGAGCTAGAGTCATTTTCCAATTTCCCATCTTGCCAGAATGTCTTTTCTGTTCGGACAGATTACACCAGATGAATAATGTAAGCTTATAGATTAGTCTATATAGAGTAGCCTCTGTGTTGGTGCAATAAGGTAATGATTTTTCCTCTGAGCAATGAAGTTACATGTGACGATAATTTTCGTCATTTCTTGTATTTTGAATTGGTTATTATGATAGAATATCATAAATATTGTATCATAATATACTGATTATTATTGGTTGATTATACTTGGATTATCATTTATTCAAATGGCTTGAGAAGTATCGACCAACCGTGCACTAAAGGGTGCGGAATTGATAATGAATCAAATTAATGGTACCGTACCTTCCAAGCGATTCTATCGTATGAGCTGATTGTTATTACAGTACCTATTCATTTCTCACTATTTTTCTATTCTTTACCCTTATCGGTACCAGTAAACAGATGCAATCACTGCGCTTCTTATTCTCTTCTTCTTATTTTCTTTGGGGGTTTTCAACTTAATAGCAGTAGATAACTTCATTGTAAAAATTGTTTATTTTAACTTCTACTTATCTTCTTTATTATTTTCCTCAATTTAACTTTTTTATGTCTAGTTAATTGAATAATATGTTTCCTTATTAATTAAGTTCACAAACAGACGAAAAGTCTTGTGAGCTTCATATATTCTATTGGATATTCTGTATTTCTATGTATTGCGTTCTTTGAACAATGTAAAGTAAATGTAAAATAAATTTATTCTATTGATAGATGATTTATATTCTATTATAAACTTTTCAACAGACCCAGTCACCGATGCAGATGTGTATCCATTCATGCTGCAGAAGATCACAGTCCCCATACAGGATGAGAATGCTTGCAATCAATCGCTTCTACTTCTGGTCAAGCCATATTTCTATGATAAGATCAATTATGACTCATTTATTTGTGCTGGAGGAAACGCGGGCGAGCATATTTACTATGGCGATTCTGGAGCGGTTTTAGTAGTTACAAAAGCAGTTGATGAAGACATACCCAGGTATTTATTTCTCTTTGCATTTAATTCAAAGCTGAGCGTGTTTCATAAAATCTCAAAAGTGAAGTAGAATTGGAAAAGGATCAAGGAATCCTAAAGACATACTATAGTACGTATTAGCCTATTGATAAACAGAGTGTTTGAGAAGTAGTGTCGAGCATTTTAGGATATTGTTCCTTGGTGAAAAACATACCTAAATATCATCTTCAAAATGTCTGAAAGTCCTCAATTACTCACACAGACGTCATTTTCGTTTTCTCATTTTCATCTAATCTTTCAAATTTATAATGTTGTAGTGGCGTTGAGAGGGTACTTTAGTAGTCAAAATCAGTAAAATTAGTAAAATCAGCTGAGGAATCGAATAAAACCAGTTAGAAGTTCGTAACTTTGGTGGTTATTGAGATAGTTGGCAAAATAATCTGAAAAACGAAAGCTTTAAAGGCTTTACTATAGCTTTAAAGGTATAGAAATAGAATATATTGTTGACCAGTATTTTTGATTATTTTATATTGTAGGAAATTCAATTCTGAAGAAAATATGTTTTGCAACATTTTAGTCTATAGACTGTTTTATAAAACACACCCAAACCTCACAAATCAGGTTTAAAGAAGACAAACAGACAAAAAAGCAGTTACGAAAATATTGCTGTTTTGACTTCTTCAAATCCTGATTTGTGAGGTTTGGGTGCATTTTAGACGAAAGAATTACAAAAAAAATTTTTTCAGAATTAAATTTCATATAATATAAAATAATCCAAAATACCGGTTAACAATTGAAAATCCTATTTCTATCTGCGGGCAATGATGGAGACCAGACCCATAACTTACTTTATTAAGTGGAGATTAAAGCTAGAGCTAGCATACAACACTTCATAGATCACATTCACTTCATAGATTACTTTAGAGACTGATTGACCGAACGTAACTGAGGTCTAAGATTCAAGTCGACGATTTTGCATTTGTTTGTATGTATGTATGTTTATATGTATGTATGTTCCGCATTTACGACTGAACGCGGCAATACATTCTAATGAAATTTGACAGGGATGTTCCTCTTGAAACCGCGCGTCGATGTATATGTAAGGTTTTTTGACAATTTTCATATTAAGGACAAAAAAGGATTGAACTATTCTGTGATATAGGTATACTCCATAAATGATTTGATAGTATATTTATGTTGATATTACTAGACATGTGATATTATGACATTCATAATAGAAAAATTTTCGAAAATTTCTACTTCAGATGATATTCTTTCATTGCAGTGACTTCGTGAGGTCTACCGTTCATAGAACTACTAGTTATACAGTTTCTATAGAATACATATTACAATAATTTACTCTTGCGAATTTTTTTCCTACTCTCAGGTTTTATGGGATAGGAGTTACCGCTCTAACATTTGAAGAAAAACCACGACGACAAGCTTCAACAGCTGTTGCTGATGGCTATACACGTATATCATATTACATGGAATGGATTCTTGATACAATTGCTGATGAACTTGGTATATAGAGAAGCTTGATAATTCAAGTTGTATTTTTCATCATACATAATCAATAAAATCTTTAATGTGATCAAATATATTCATGGTTCTCCTCTACTTCGATCCTTTGTTGTCCCATCTTGTACAATTTCATCTTCAACCTGCTTTCATTTGCTATTAGGTAAGTTACTGAATCCTTGACATAACTTAATTCACATACCGTAATTGAAGTACTTGAAGTAGGCCTATTGATCTTCTTCATTTGCTCCTGCTTCATTTGTGTGACCATAAAGATAAATAGCCTATTAATTGACTTAAGAATTATTCTGTTTCCTGGTTTTGATGCAAGAAACCTCTACCATACGGTACCCAAAGTATAGTCCTAGGCCTTCTGGTTATAACATTACACGGAGAGTATAATGAATAATAATAAGCCTCCGTAGTTATAGAAGTATTTAGTGTCAAGTTCCAATGCTAGATGGCGATACAGTCATGAAGGATTCAAAATCAAAATCAAAATATTTATTGTTGAAAAATAAGGAACATGTTAAGACAAAGTCAATGTGTTATAATAATTATGATGGTATAATAGTCAATATAAAAAAAGTCAATATATATCTTAAAATAATCCTAAAATCTAATTAGAAAAAAAATCATCAACTTTATACAATCATTAATCTGAAATTATACTGAAATTGATCAATTCTTAAATTACCTCTATTTCTTGTATTACATCCATGGACATCAGAATTGACCTCAAATTTGGTAATGTGTTTTTTAATATTTATTAAACATATCCATACATACAATGATGGTACAGTTAATAGTCCCATGCTAATAAGTAAATCCCTACATGGTGTGAGAGGAGGTTTACGACATATTATACGTAAAGATTTTTTTGTAACCTATAAAGAGCATGATTGACAGTGGACTATTTCCCCAAAGCTGGATGCCATAGCCATAGGTAAGATGACTATAGATGAAAGAATAATAAACATTCATTAATACTGATGAGTTCACCATTTCACTGAGTCTCCTCAACACAAATATCCCTTTATTGTTTTTTTTAATGTATTAATGATATGGCACTTCCTAGTTAAGTTTGTATCAATGTTCAAACCTAGAAATTTTATTGATGTTGCATTTGTTATTCTTCTATCAAAGCTGAATCTCATATCTGTTGTTTTGTGCTCATTTGAACTCAGGTTATTTGCCACACACCAATCTTTTATTATCAAATCATTTTCATTAAACAGTGAGAGTAGATTTTCTTCACTATTACTAGCTAGCTTAAGTCCTAGGTCATCTGCATGTAAGTAGGATGAGCCACCTCTATTATGAGCATTGATCAAACTTGGTAAGTAATTTATTTATACAATGAATAAAAGAGGTCCAAGGATGGGACCCTGTGGTACTCCAAATTTAACTATTTCACCTCTTGAAAACTCCCCATTCCTGAAAACAAATTGCTTCCTGTTTGTGAGATAGGAGAAAAGGAATTTAACAGCCGACTGCTCTAAGCCATTCAAATATTTTCAAATATTTTGTACCGTAAATATATAATATTTTTCTTCTTCTTCTTCTTCTTCTTCTTCTTCTTCTTCTTCTTCTTCTTCTACTTTTTATTCTTCTTCTTGCCATTAATCTCTTCTAAACCTTTTCGTGTATTATTTACACGATACAATCAGACATGATTCTTTTATTTTCGCTAAGGGAAATGCAGCAGATGAGCACATATACTAAATATGGTGATTCAGGAGGGTTTTTGGTGGTACCAAAATCAGTTGATGAAGACATAGGCCTACCCAGGTATTTTCATAGTTTTTGAGGTTATATTCATCCTTCTCGAAACTGGTTTACTAAATATTATTAAGTAATCCATTATTGAGAATTCTTATACTTGCTTTGCAGTTTAATTACTGTTTTGGGTACTGATACTGTCATTTTCGACGCTCCTAGATTATTAGATTTCTCAGACTCGAGTTGACTAAGCAAGAAGCGCTAAAGAAGAATACCAGTACTCGAAACGCGTCCGCGAATAAAAACAATAAATGAACTCTATAGTAAGTGGAAAATGTACTTATATAGCCTAAAATAGCCTTAAATAGCCTATTTAACCTTTTAGCCTTTCATTGTGTCTAACGTCGCTGACGTTTGCACATTTCAAAATACTCAAAATATCTGTTAAATGACAAATGCACTGAAAATATTTTCCTCATTACGCTATCTTGCTATGATAACTTAATGATATGCAAGGAACATGTGTTTTTTATTGGCTATTAATAGAATGACGGAGCGTACTTGGATTATGATTGTAAACCCCAGCAATACACTACCGTACTGCACAAAAATTTCATATCAGCATGAGAGTAACAGTACCCCTTGAGATGCAAAAAAGCGTTTACAAAAATAATTTTTCTTGCAACTGGCTGCTACTTTTTATTGAATAGGATGTCCACCACCACCTAATGTTATTACTTTATGACAAAAACTACTATTTACACTTAGGCTATACTCACACCATAATGCTTTAAATAAGTTGAAGATAAAAATTTCAATAATGTAACTTATTTTTTTTATTTTCCAATCACAGGTTTTATGGGGTAGGAGTTACCGCACCAACATATCTGATGCAAAACCTCGACGTAAGTTCTTCCTATTGCTGATGGCTATTCACGTAGGAACCGTTATATCATACTACATGAAATGGATTCTTGATACAGTTGCTAAGAGACTTACGGTAATCAATAAAACCTTTGATGTGATTATATTGTTTAGTTACTCTGCACTCTACGGTAGCCTACATTTTACCTTTTAATTAGTTCTCAAAAACAGAATTTCAAGCCTTTCTCAAACTTCATATACCGTATTAGAAGATCCATTCTCAAACTGAATCATCTTAATTTTTTACTTGAAATCATTCTTAAAACAGATCCTCCAAGTCAGTAGGTGTGTCAGGTTCATTAGGCCATCGTACAGATCATATACTCTCTATTAATTTTTCAATGTGATTCTTATAATCTTTGAAAACCTATTAATTTATTCTTGCAAAATTATTCAGTTATCGAAGAACGTTAAAAATATATCTTACTTGTGGATTCCTCATGCGTTGTAAGAGATGAATTTGATTGAAGAACTCTTTCAATGAACATGTTTTTCAAAGACCTTGAAATTTCAATGAAGTACTGTATTGAGATGATTAAATTTCTAGTATGAAAAAGTCACTACCCACTAACTTACATTTATTTATTTATTCATTGTACAATATACTGTTATCATAATAATTATTATGACCAGAGAGGAAAAACTAGGCTGGGCCAGTAGGCTACCATTTCCCTGCCAAATTTTGATAAAATGGTCATATCATCCAAATGAGGTTATGAATCACATCACTGTTTATGCCGCGTTTACACAGGAATGTTGATAACATTTTTTAATAACTTTTTTGAATAACGTATTACTATAACTTATAGACTTATATATTATGTAACTTATTATATAAAAAATATAAACAAATGTTATTAACATTTCAGTGTAAACGCGGCTCTAATAAACACATAATTTTCGATCCAGGAAAAGTAATTTAAAAATTTTGAATTTGTGAGGTCGATGAATGAAATAAAGTACCAGTACATCAAAGAGAAAAGATTGATAAATTGAAAAATAATTCACCAATTTGAGAAATTTGAAGCCATAAAATCACAAGCATTGTTCAACAACAATCCTCTCTGTTTAAAGTTTTCATTTTTTCAATCTATATGAATGATTCAAATTCATTCATGTGAAGTGAGATATTATTTTTCACTTTATGATCCACTCTACCAATGAACGTGCAAAAAATCATGAAATTCAATTCTCATCCAGATTATGGTAATAAAAATCACAAATTTCAGCTTCAAAATGTCCTAAATTATTATCGTAATTTCCTTCTCCTTGAAACATCAGCAGTAGAATGTCCTCCTATGTGATTCTTTCAATTGTATTACTAGTACAATCAATTTTTTGCAGTGGATGCAAGTAGATGATTCCCATTACATTAATAAGTTATTGTTTTCGATTCTTTGTTAAAACTGTTAGTGTTGGCTATTTTACAACCCTATGTACCGTATTGAGATTATTAGAAGAAAATTCGGATTTCAGCTCTATACCTTTCCAATTATAGTAATTTATTCCTTCTTTACTATATGAGTAGAATGACATCTCATGAGCTACTTGTGATTGTTCTACTAATAAAATCAATTACTTGAGATGGATTGTAAGTATTCTCCACCAATTTCTCGACTTATGGAATCATTTTCCATTCAAATAATTGTTGGCATTCGAATTGTTCACTGAATAAGTTATTCAATAGGAAACAAATTATCCCATGAGAAAATCATCTGAAAAGTAAATAAATAAGACCAATAATATTTTTACGCTATATGGGAGTTAAAAAAATGTAAAACGAACTGTACTTACACAAGAAAAGACAAAATTATTTCTTCCACATCGATCATTGAACAAAATTATTATTAATCATTACCCTGAACATTTCTATAATTTATTTCATCCAATTTATTTTCAGCCGTAGACTATATAGACGGTTTTCCACTTGGATTCTATTTGTTCTATAGTCATATAAAGAGTTATAGAAGTATCTTGAGCTCTTTTCTTCCACAAAAAGGTGTGTCATGGTTCTTGTCCAGATAGTAGCCTTATTATATCAATAGATATTAGCTAATAGCAATATCTATGTTGAATACAGTACAACAATAATAATCACTCAATCACGAGTCTATGAAGTACCTACTATCCAATTGAACGGTTCCCTCTACTTGAAAATACATACACAGAAAAGCCTTGGTATTTGTACGTGACGCAGTGACCGAAAACAGAAAACATAGAACAAGGGAAAGTCATAAAATTATCTTATTAAATATATTATCTTATTAAATTATCTTAGAAATATTCAAATTGAGATAAAATTTTGGCAAATAGCAATTCCGAAACAAACAAAAATCACAAAATATTTAAATCGAAATAAAAATTCTGGCAAATCCAATCTCTTACATTCTTCGGGAAACTTATTTTATTAAATGGAAATTCAATGAGATCTGTAGGGAATTTATTCATTAAATTGTAACATTTTATTTGGTCTCAAATTGTAGATCATCAGAATGTTTCCTACGATTGAGACCAAATCAATAATTTTTGAACCAATATTGACCGAGCTGGATTCATTTTATCACCTTGCCAGAGGGTCTTCTTTGCTTGGACAGACTATATAGGCCTGAATACTCTATTATTCATACTGCCAGAGAAGCAAACCACATGAGAACTCTCTTTACTGTACCTAAATGCTTTGTGGACTATTGAATTCTGTATATTCGCGTATAATTATTTTGATTTGTGTTTCAGTTGACCCAACAACACACAGGGCCTGGCACTTGTTCAATGACCAGGCATGTGGCATCCGAAACCAGCAGAGAGTGGTCGGTGGCGAGGATGCATCCATAGGGGAGTTCCCTTGGATGGTTCCAATCTACTTCAGCAAGCAGGGAGGTACATAATATAAGATTTGAACTTGAATTTAAAGTTTATTTTATCAAGACGAGATGAAAGTGAACTACCTACTTATAGGTCGAAAATGAATCTCACGTTACTCTGTGACATTTTCATCTAATTCATCTATATTGACCCTCTAATTAACTAGACCCCTCAAACTACAATAAAATTTACCTAGTTATTGTAGTATGAAAGTGGTTAAGGGTGGATGGTAGTCGATGGTCAACTGCCGAACGGCAAAATCATGTCCCATAAGAACAATGTAATTTTTATCAATCTCTTTTGGAGCAGATAGACATAGAGCCTTCATTTATGAACAGAATTTCATGTTCTTTATATCATTGGAAAGAGAATTCAATCCTCCAGGAGATGTATGTATTACTTTTTCGTTTATAAGATTATTGCTATGATTGAAGTTCAATACAAATCCAAAGAGCCAAACAAAATTCAACGTTCCTCATGCCATTCGAAAGAGAATCAAATTCCCCAGGGGCGTGACTTTTTTACTTTTAGGATTTTTAGAATATTTTGATAATTATTGTATAATTAATCAACTATAGAAGTATTGAACTCCAATTATTGAAATAACTGAAAATCGAAAAAGTAAAAAGTCACGCCCCTGGAGAATTTAATTCTCTTTCGAATGACATAAGGAACGTCGAATTTTGTTCATAAATAGAGGCTCTATCTGCTCCCAGAGATTGATAAAAATTACATTGTTATTATAGGACATAATTTTGCCGTTCAGGAGTTGGCCGTTCACTAATGCCCACTCTTAAGCTGGCCTCTCAGCTTAAGCTAGCTGTTATATGTTTTGTTTTGGAGAACCACAATAAAGTTTGAATTGATTCAATTATAATATGAATAATGAATAATGAATATTTATTTCCATAATAAAAAATAACATATTTTTGATTTCAAAAACTAGGATATTCACATTTGTGGCTCATTCTACAAAAATCAAGGGAAGTTATGTTTCATTGCTATAAATACCATGTCAATAATTTCTTTCAGATAATGTGGCTGAAACCGCATTTTCATCATGCGGAGCTGCAATAATAAGTGAACAATTCTTACTAACTGCTGCACACTGTAATCCTAATCTGCCCAATGAATCCATGTAAGTTATTGGTACCTATATAACATTCATTTATGTTTAGCCTTCATTAACATTTTTTAAGTATAGAGTATAAAAGAAAATTATTTTGAAACTAGATTTCAAATATTACTTGAAATATGCATGATATTCTTTCAAAGCCGTATATTTCAAATTCATATTAAAAGCTAAAGTTGATATGTCATATTTCATACACAGATTAGTTTAGACACAATTTAGTCTGAAGAATAAACTCAGGTCCATTCTTGTTCTTTAAAAAACTTCAATAATAGCTATTTATGTATTAAGAGCGTAATGCGCGACTTTATTGCTTGCGCGAAACAGTTATTGCGCGATGCGAAGCGGAGCGTAATAATTTTGCAAGAGCAATAAAGAAGCATTACGCGCGAATTACATACAAAAGATGCAAATTCATGTAGCTAAATTTCCGACCTCTTCTGTAAGGATCCAATGGCCGCAGTGGCTAAGGCGGCTTTCATTACCTCTGGCTGCGACGGTATCAGGTTTGAATCTGATGATGCCCGGATGATTTTTTTGCAGTTAATAAAATTGTTCTTTAGTATAATTAAAACATATAATCATATTAAAAAATAGATTATACTTTTCGGGTTTAACTGGATCGATTCATTTTATTATTACAATAATCGTCAGAGAAATTTAATAATAGTTTACAGTAGGCTATTTGACAAATCAAATTAGTTCAACAGGTTATTCATGTGCAGTTGTAGAAATATAAATATAGCCTACAGTCTTGTTGGATACCGCTAGCTCACAATAACCAAGAAAGCTATGAGCATAATATTCTATCATTTGTTGAGGTATTTGGATGACATTCTTGATGGTCAACAAAAATATCAATACGCGGTACAGCCGGCACTTGTGTGAAATACTTTTGCATAAAACTATTTTTGATAAAATTTCAATTATTGTATCTTCAGTTTTGCAGAAGTAGTCACTGGTGAATTGGATCAAAGTCGTGATCCAGACTGTAACGAGAATGGTTTTTGCCCACCATCAATTAAAAAATACTCAGTGGACAAATTCATTTCGCATCATGGGTTCTCGTATGGCGATGGTGATGATATTGCTTTGGTGAAGATTGAAGGCAAATTCGAATATGATGGTACTGTATGTGATTATTTTGTTAGCTGTCTCACTTTACTTTGCATAATGAACTAACCAATTTGGTTAATATTTCACTACGAGTTTGCAGTCTAGATAGAAAAGCTAGAACAATTATTCTACCATTGCGGTAACTCTACTGCAGTCCAGTTATTGGAGAGTATTATTCCAATATAGATGTCAAACGTGCGATTGTAGGAACCAAAAAAGTCACACCCAGTCCAACAAATCAACACACAACATCACGACGACACAATTCAGCCCAACACTCTCAATGCACTGCACATATAAAAAATCAAGTGCTCTGTCATGCTGTGCGTCTGTTATGAATTGATATTATACCCACCCATACTAGGGTACGACTAGGTTTCGACTAGGTACTACATTTTCAAATGCAAATGATTGCATGAATTTGAATGATTTGCATTTGAAAGTGACTTTGAGTTGTCGAAACACGTTATGCATAGGTCAAATAAAAATAGTTTGAAATGATACTGCGATTTTTTTATAAAATAAAAAACAGTGATAAAGTAGCCCTAAAATAAAGGATATACGAGAGTACCTATAATAATTATTAGAAGATAGTAAATTTCGTTACAGTACTCTCTCCAAATATATAGTAGGTATCCTTGAGAACATTTATTTTATTCCCAGGCTATGTTACTCCCATTTGCTTGGAATATGGACCCTTACTTTCTGATGATTATGCTGGGGAAATGGCTGAGATGACTGGATGGGGTGTCTACAAATTTGGTAATAGGAAAGATTAAGTATGATAATTGAATTCCTAAATGCGATAGCAGAACAATATAACAGATTAGAGATTATGGTTCATTAAAAGATCTTGAAAATTATTAAATTATTCCCAAATAATAAGTACATTATTGCATTATCTCTGGTGTAGTCTGTTCAAGCAGAAAAGACATTCTGGCAAGATGGGAAAGTTACTGGGAACTGATAAAATTGTAGGAAACATTCTAATATACAATTTGAGACCAAATTTATAATTTTGGAACCAATATATTGACTGAGCTAGAGTCATTTTCCAATTCCCCATCTTGACAGAATGTCTTATAGATTAGTCCACGGATACTAGAACACGGATGTATTCTATCTAGTATCCGTGGAGTAGCATTTGAGTTGGTGCAAGTTGATGAATTTGTGCTGAATTGGTTATTATGATAGAATATCATCATAAACTGATAAAACTGGATTATTATTATTCATTCATGCAACTTGAGAAGTATCAACCAACTAAAGGGTGCAGAATTGATTAAAAATTAAATTAATGGTACCTTTTGAGCAATTCTATTGTATAAACTAATTATTATTATTAAATTCTCACTATATTTCTTCACTCTTTATCCTTACCAGTAAACAGTTGCATTCGCTACTGTGCTTCTTATTCTTCTCTTCTTCGTTTCATTGAAAGTTTTCTACTCTATAGCAGATAACTTTATTGTAAACATTATTTCAAACATTGTAAACATTATTACTTTATTGAAAGTTTGCTACTCTATAGCAGATAACTTTATTGTAAACATTGTTTATTCTCACTTTAACCTATCTATTCTACTATTCTCCTAAATTTTAATTTTTTATGTTTAGTTAATTATTGAATAATATGTTTTAAAGCTCACAAACAGACAAAAATACTTGTGAGTTTCATATTCTATTGGATGTACATCATGATTTTCTGTATTTCTATGTAAGTTATGTGTTCTTTGAACAATGTAAATTGTTCAAAGAATAAATTAATTTATTCTATTGATGGAAGAATAAATAAATTTATCCTATTGATGAATTATTTAATATATTATAAACTTTTCAACAGACCCAGTCACCGATGCAAAAGTGCTTCCATCCAGGCTGCAGAAGATCACAGTGCCCATACAGGATAAGATTGCTTGCAATCAATCGCTTCTACTCCTGATCGCACCATATTACCAGGATAAGGTCAATTATGATTCATTTATTTGTGCTGGAGGGAATGCAGGCGAGCACATTTACTATGGCGATTCAGGAGGGGTTTTAGTAGTTCTCAAAACAGTTGATGAAGACATACCCAGGTATTTATTTCTCTTTGCATTTAATTCAAAGCTGAGCGTGCTTCATGAAATTTCAAAAGTGAAGTAGAATTGAAAAAGGATGAAGGAATCCTGAAGACATACTATAGTATACATAATTGATTTT
This sequence comes from Sogatella furcifera, assembly GCA_017141385.1. Taxonomy (NCBI): domain Eukaryota; kingdom Metazoa; phylum Arthropoda; class Insecta; order Hemiptera; family Delphacidae; genus Sogatella; species Sogatella furcifera. Next base: position 16,989,878 of record CM029555.1, read on the forward strand.
TATTTTAAAATAATATCACAGTACCCTTTTCAATTATTTTTTTACCAAAGCATTAGATTAGGCGTACATGTTTCGACTATAATAGTTATTTTCGAATATGTGAAAAATAATTGAAAAGGGTACTGTGATATTATTTAAAAATAGAAATCAGTGATAAAGTAGCCCTGAGATAAGAGAAACACTATGTATTATTGATATATAGCAATAAGATAATGATCGAGAAAGAAATACGAGTAATATGTCTACATTTTTGGGGTGTAGCCTCTCTATACTGTTTCTATTTTATGTATATCCTTCCATTCAAAAGAAATTATCACTTAAACGAATTAATTAAATTAATGAATATAATTAATTTTATAAAAATATTTATAAATTCAAATCAAATTAATATTTTCTCTATCTGTTTTATATTCTATTCAATTAAAGGACTTCTAACTTTTCAAGAAACAGGCTATTATATAGGTTTCTCGAATGTTTGATAAGTGGTGATGAAGTTTTGTGCAAGGCTTATATAAGAGTCAATAATTAACAAGATCGGCTATCACCGACATTAAATTAAGTTGTACAGTATCTTCAGAATTTTTTTCAAAAATTGATTTGTTTCAAGAAACTGCATTATGGTTTTTATAGATTTGTTTAGTGAAACTTCCATGCAGCTTCAAAATTTCATTTTTCAACCTACCTTATAATTATCTATACGATATTTACCAATATATTATCTCATTGTTCACCTCTTATAATGTAGGCTGCGGTAGTTGCAACAAGTTCCTGCAACTTATTAGAAGAGAGGACCAAAATGATCGAAATTTACATCAATATATATAATTTACGGTTGGATTCAATTAAATTATGCTGCAACTGGCGAGTCTTCTTATTGAATATATGCATGAAAGCTAGTATAAAAAAGTATCCTCCTTATATGAAAACTAGCATATTATCACACTCACCATAAATGAATAAAATTACAATTCAGATTACAGTACATTACACTTACGAATGTTAATTTTTCCATTTTATATAGGCTATTCTAAAAATATTATCTCATCTATTGTAGAGGAATATCCTCCATAATACCATTATACTACACAGAAACATAATTCTCCTTCTCATACTAGCTACTGCCAACGATGGAGATCAGACCCAAAACTTAATTGAGCGAAGATTAAAGCTGGAGCTAGCATACAACACTTCATGGATCCCAAAACAATTTCAATGTACTAGATCACATTAGAGACTGATTATACAGTCTCTACTCTATAGATTAAATATCACATACTCTCACAAATGTTTTTCCTACTCTCAGGTTTTATGGGATAGGAGTTACCGCACTAACATTTCATGAAAAACCACGACGACAAGCTTCAACAGCTGTTGCTGATGGCTATACACGTATATCATATTACATGGAATGGATTCTCGATAATATTGCTGCTGAGCTTGGTATATAGACAAGCAGAGAAGCTTGATAAATAATTCAATTTCTATTTTTCATCATACATAATCAATAAAATCAGCTTTAATGTTATCAAATAAATTCATGGTTGTCCTCTACTTTGATCCTTTGTTGTCCTTTATTGGACAATCGGTCTTCAACGATCTTCTATTACTGAATCCTTCACATAATTCACATAATTGAAGTAGGCCTATTGTTCTTCTTCTTCATTCGCTCCTGCTACAATTGTGTGACCATAAAGACTGTTTTTGATGCAAGAAACCTCTACACTTAAAGTACCGTATATGACTACCGTACTGGTTATAATATTACTAGGAGAGTTTAATGTATAATAAGCTTCCGTAGTTATAAGAAGTCTATAGTGTCAAATTCCATTGCTAGATGGTCATACATATGCCTTGGAGGATTAAGGTGTTCAGTAAGGACAATAAGGTGTTCAGGAACATGCCAGAATAATAATGAGAAACTTAGGTTCATAGTTATCGATTTCATTTATCTTATGAATAGTTTTGAAAATACGAGATAATTATTGAAAATTAAACAATAACTATTTATACAACGATTTCAGTCAGTCACTCCAAATAGGTACTCTTACATAAGTTTATTCATTATAACTCTAACATAATTCACTATCAATAAATATAAAGCTGAATTCCTAGAGAGAAGTCTCTCTAATATTTGAATGTGCTCTGGAATTTTCTCTCTTCAGTGTTTACACAGGGCACTTTGAGGAGGTTGAAGTAGATGGTTCCCATGACATTGGCAGTTGGCTTATTTGTGGCTTTCAGGCATTGCATAAATTTGTAATCGCAGCTACAATGTGACCTGTAAAACATCAATCTAGAATTAAAACGGTTGTAATAATTTCAATGATATAAGATAAGTCTTAAAATATTATTGTTCAATTTCTTGGATATAGCAACCAACAAGCATGTTTTTTTTAATATAATCAGATGGCTACTAATTATAGTTTCCTCTGGGGGAGTATCCTCCCTTATGAATCATGTTTAATGAAAGAGATAGATTTTCCCAACTATCAATATTTTCAATATATTTTTGAGATTTCCATTGAGTAAAGGCTTCATTAAAATTGGTTAGATTAACCATTTTAAAAATTGGCATCAAAAATGTAAAATAAGGATTAATATGTGCTAGAAATGATCATTAGCAACGATACCTAATGATCAAATCATTCATATTATGAATGAGATATCAATTTTTAAAATAATATTTTTGAAATATACAGGAGGTTTAATTTTCAATGGGAGTTTGACATTGAAAATTACAAATTTCAGCTTTGTATTTTTACAATCTCTACATTATTTCATATTTTTATCTATTTTTCTACTTCAACCACCAAACAGTTCACTTCCCAATCTTACAGTAGAACAAGATTCAGTGATAAAATATATATGGGTTGAACAAAATTGATCCGCATTCGTCAAGTATCCATGAACGTGAAGCCGCGAATTATTTAAGTTGACCAACTATAATTTCAATAATTGGCAACAATTATTCTTTGGAGTATTAAAATATATTATTAAATTCTGACTTGATAATCTGTTCTATGATATGATAATGTGTGTGATCTCTACTTCAACTCAATGTGAGCTTGCGATAAATAATAATTGACTTACTTGGTGTAAGGAGAGTTGTTGGTCATATTGTATCTCACAGTTTTTGGTCTCACTTTTGATGGACAGATGTCGTGATTCCTGCAGCATTTGTCGATATCTGTTTCAGTTCCCAGATCATAATACGTCTCGGCAATATCTCCAGAACCACACCATTTTGTCCCTAAGACCAAGAGAAACAGTTTCAATATTATACCTATCAAGATTATCATATAGACACATATATTCTTCAGAACATTGATTATCAATTCAAAAATTCAATAAATGTGTGAAATATATTTCCACATAAAATAGACGAGTCACAAAGAGAACATACAATAATTATTAAATAATACAATAATCAATCGAAGTTAATATTAAAATTAAACAGTACAATATTTCAAAAATTCAACTTTTCATCAATTAACTCTTCAGTCCTGACTCTTGTACGGTACGGTACCTCTTTGATACTTTGATGAATTGACTACACCTTCAGGAAAAAGCAACATATTTATACAAAACATATACAATATAAGAGTTAACAAATCACAAACAACATTGCTTGATATAAACTCTGGTCAATATTTTGGCAAGTGGTGTAACGCAATGTGTCATATTCTCTGTTCCCGTATAGCAGACAATTTTACTGTATTTTTTAAAAATAGAATAGAAAACATCCGCATGATCCATTGAAATGGAATAATATTATTATTCTTATGAGCCTCATAACGCTCATTTATATAGTTTTGGAAATTCATCCACATGAAGAGGAAATAATTTGAAACTACCTGTATGAAATGAAAAATACATGAATCTTTCCATTTCACTACCCAATAGAATATACCTACGATGAAACGTTGCATTTTATACTGTAATGGAGTCTGTTGTACAACATGTCACTAAATAGGGTTTGAAATAATTAAATACAGAATTAGAAGAATTATTGAGTTGAAAATGAATAATATTAAATTTGTTGAATAATAATCAATTAGAATCTCAATTTATTGCTATATAAATGGAAAAGGGACTTCTGCAACTGCAAATATTGTCCAATGTACTAAATAGCAGCAAGATTCATTGAATGAAACTGATCAAAAAAATGTTCCCGGACCGGGAATCGAACCCGGTACCCCTCGGTTGCCGGCCGAGTGACTTAATTAATTCTTCCAAATTTTTAAAGCTTAAAAACGTCTTAAAATGAAAGTCCCAACATGAGCAGCCTATATGTGATTCAGTTGGGAGTAACTTATACAGCAAGCCGTATAAAAGCACATTATTTAGGTATAGGCTACTTCGAAGACGTTTGCAATTATGGCTGAAATAGCAAAAAAGCATTCTTGAAGTTCGAAGATTCAGTGAAGAGTAGCCTACTTCTGAATCCTCTGTAGCTAAACAGATCTTTCTGATAGCTGTTCGGTTCACTGTGACAAAATTTAAGTGACGAGATATGGAAATATTAGTTAACCTGGAATTATCAATTACCTGGGAGTATGCCACTCAGTAGAGTACTGGGTTGGGGACCAGAACCGCGAATCGCTCTGTCAACACTTTTCTGGGCGCCTTCTGGGGTATCCAGCAGATAACACTGGTCCATCAAGTCCAGCATCTGATTCAGTCGGATCTCTAGCGGTCGTCCAATCAGGAGTTTCAAAGAAGACAGTAGTTCTGTCTGTTGTTTCGGTTTACTGCAACATGAATAGAGAAAATATGTTATTCCATTGCAATGGATAAATTGATTCCTTGAATTAGACATAGACAAAGTTATGGTGGAACCAGTTTTTATCAATTATCACAGAGAATGTAACATTTTATCTATATCTGTAGTTAATTTTCAATTTTGCAGTTACGGTAGGCCTATATGGTATTCACATTATTTGCATTTTACTACACTGATGATTTTTATTAGCAGCTGAAGTGAATGCTCGAAGGTATAATAGATTCAGACAGTCTATAAATAGGAGTTATATTTGAATGAGTTTATTATTGCTGGTAAGAATTCAGGAAAAACATTTTTGTGTCACTGATTGTCTACAATATTAATTGTGACAAAATTTAAATGTGTTTAATTTTCGTGCTCTAAATTTAGGTATAGTAAAATTTCAATATTTTCGGCTATGGTGTAGTGATTTTGTGGAGTGCTTCTGTTTCAATGGTCAACAATGTTTTGAAATCAGAAATTACGTTTTCAAATGAACTTTTTAAAATAACTATAACTCATTTCTCCGTTTGTGGAAAATGAGGTTATCTGGCGAAGTGGAACAACCCTTGGGTCTCTCCACTATTAAAAGCCATACGCTAAATAAATAAATACAATATGAATGGATTAGCTTCAATATAAAAGCAATAGGCCTATATATTATTATATTATATGTAAAATTTGGAAGGGAGCTTAAAAGCATTAAACAATAAATCTTCAATGAGTGAAATAGATTTTGCCATGGTTGGTAAGTTGAACTCAGTAATTTAAGAGAAAACTTTGGTTCTACCATACAATACAACTTATGTTAAATAATTCAACTATATGTAATTTAAGAGAAAATTTGGTTATACCGTACAGTACAACTTATTACAAATCTATACACTACTCGTTTGTACTCGTATCAAATTATTCAATAGTGTCATTTAACGGCTCATTGATCTCACAGTGAGAAACTTTCTTTTTTTATTGATGACGATGAACCGCATTGTTAAGTGAATGAAAAACTGCGTTCGTACTTCATCCAATTATCTTCACCATCGTCAGTCATTTTCTGTTTCTTCATTATTTACCATTTTTTCTTTCTCCTTCAATTTTCATTGACAAACATGAATCTTGCATAATATTAAATTCTTAAAGAGGCTTTACGCATCATTGGATGCGTTCTTGTTCAAGGTCTCATAATTTTTACGCAATTTAATAGCTTTACATGAAAACAATCATTGAACCCAATAAAACCACGTTCCCTGAATAATTGGCTTTAAATTTCATAATAACAATTGATAATAATTACGTTTGGAAATCGAAGTACCTAATTGCAAGAATTGATCTGCAAAACAAACAATTCATTGAAATAAAAGCGATGGAAAGAATTCATAAAACCACAGGATATTCAACATGATTGTTAATAGGAAGAGGTTCTATTTCAGTATTTTACAAGACATGTTGCTTGTTTAAAAAAAAAAAAATCCTACTCTAGCTAGCAATTTTCGCAATTTTTTCAATTATTTGTAATATTTATTTAAAATTTATTATATCTATTCTTCCAATATCAATATTTTATTGATTTGTAATCAATCGCAATTTCTCAACACAAAGCAATTAAACAAATATCTTCAATCCAACATCCCAATTTTCAAAATTATGTCTCATACAGGTATAATAACCGTATGTAACTCACTGTACAAATAAAAATATTATTATCTATGTTGATAGATAAGAATAAAAATCACAGAACTCTTCTAGTATTTTTTATTCAAAGACAATATTTTTCTCTCTCCTAAGAGGCATTCACAAGTGGGAATGAACAGATAAACACAATTAAATTAATTCTACTCCTATGCACTTCTTCATCTATTCATTCACTCCTGAGAAAGCATCTTACAAGAGCGAAGCTAGTTGTGTTGAAATAAAAAATACTAAAAGTGTACTGTAATTTTCATTCTAATCTATCAACGTACATCCATATCAGCCCTAGTCAAAAAGCAAACAATAATATACATTATGACAATAAATTTGTGGTTCAAGTAGAAGAGAGTATTATGTCTAAACTTTGCCCACAGAACTTTTTTAATGTAAAGCTTTAAAAAAATACATAAAAAATAGAATCATTCATGTATCCATCTACCCAATTTATTGAGTATATTGAGTGCTGAGTATTCTGTCTATACTTCTAGCTGTTACCGAGCAATCTAGCATTTGATCCTAATTAAGTATAGAAACTGAATATAGAGTCTATATTATAATCCTAAGCTATGAATTTATTCTTTCAAATTGATTTCTTACACTGTCAGCACAGTGATTACTGAACAGTATCACATTTGCAATCTGTTCACTCCATTACACTGTTTCATAACACTATTTCATTATAAATGACTGGACAATATCGAACTATGGCAAGAATGTCCTCTTTTAAAAACTGGTTTCTGGTCTTAAGTCGACAAGCTGTTCAGAAAGAAATTATTTATTTAAATGTTTCACCAATTCGACTACAAGGAGATTACAAATATGGAGAGGCTCATCAGATGTATCTTGTAAAATTCACGTAAAAAACCTTTGCATAACATCCATGGTTATTCCATTATAGTGACTTCTAGTTTAAACAAATATGCGCCCAATATTTCCGGCAGGTGGGAGATACTTGCGTGTAGCACGTGTTGCATTCCAACACATTCGGGCGCTAATTGATGAGAAATGTTATCCTATATGGGAGCCTATATAAAAATCTATTAATATCAACAAATATAGGCTAGTTCAATTTTCTCTGAAAGCTGAAAATGAATTATTGCAAATATATTCTATTGTTTAAAGTATGGTTAATATTTCCATCAATTCGCTAACTTTCCATCTTTTCTCATTGTAGGAGAACTTCAAATAATATAATGAGATAAAAACATTAATAGAGTACGTAGCCTACTTTGTACAAGTATGTATATTGAATGATTTGTGTTGTCTTATAATGGAGCTAAAACCACGCATCGACAGTGCGACACATGTGCCGCGAATGCCCCAAGGTATAGTCTGTTCAAGCAAAGAAGAGTCTTACTCCAGTCTCCAGCTCGGTCAATATTGGTTCAAAAATGATTGATTTGGTCTTAAATTGAAGATCGAAATGTTTCCTATAATTTAGACCACATCAATAATGTTTGAACCAATATTGACCGAGCTGGAGACTATAGTAAGAGTCTTCTTTGCTTTGACAGACTATACCTTGAGGCATTCGCGGCACATGCCTCGCACTGTCGATACGGTCCATATATTATAACTTTGAAAAATACACATATGGAGGGGAATATAGAAGAAATAAATTTGCTTCCAGAAACTAATAGACATAATACTGAATAATTTTTATGCTATCAAGATGTTCAAGCTGCATCAAAATAATATTTCTTCTTTTGTCTTCATGCTACTTGAACTGTTGATGATAGTAAGCTTAAAAACTTAGTAGATACTAGTGACTTTCACTTTAACAACAGAACTCACGATTTTTATGCTTGTTGGACGCTATTCGTGGCACTGAGCCACATCTTGTTACTCTAGTTACTCCTTGTATGCTGAAGATGTGGCTCAGTGCCACGAAACGCGTCCAACAAGCATAAAAATCATGAGTTCTGTTGTCAAAGTGAAAGTCACTAGTATCTACTAAGTTTTTAAGCTTACAAAATAATATTTTCCACAAATATTGCAACATAACAAATCATCAAACATAAAATATGAAATATAATATTTGGGCCTATAATAATAATAATAATCTTCCGAAGAATACATAATAGAGAGCATAATTCATTGAGATAATATGCATTATACTAGAATGTATAATGAATATTTTGATTTGAGAGCATACTGTGTTGAAAATTTCAAATGCCAAAGAATTGCAAGTTTGGGGACCCTGAAAGGTACATGCGGCCAGCAGCGACTGCAGTTGATCATCTCAGTTCAAACTAATTTTTTCAGATTCATCAAATTCCTTTTTTTCAATTTGTAAATTTTGTGAATTTATACGATTTGATTAACATATGACCAGGAACCATATAATTCATTATTATCAATTATTAATAATAATATTAATTGAATAATGAAAATATCTTTATTTTAGAGGTGAGAGTATGTAAAAGTGCATTCATTAGAGTTGAAAATGAAGACTGGAGAATAAGATGAAGCGTAAGAAGAAAACCGTTACATGAAGATTAAATTTGTCACGTCGCGCATAACATGCAACTACGGAGGAACTGTAAATTGGCCGGTGGATCATGCTTTAGCAAGAAGAACCTTCGAAAATGTCACTGCAACGGTGAATATGACCAATCTGAAACCTATATAGATTAGGATATAACCTAGGATATAAGAAGTCTAAATTATTTTTCAATAATTCTCTTCCTTATCAACTTTGTAGAATATGTGAAGGATTCAAATTCAGTTTGTAATTTTGGACTGTTTTCCAGGACTCAACAATAGGCTACTTCAAGAATAATCTTTCAGGATTCAATTTTTGAAAGAAATTGTTGAGAATTTTTGTTATTGGAATAGCCTATATGTTGAACTGGATGTATTTTCTTGCAAAATATTTATGAGTATTCATATCTTTTAAAGATATATCTTAAAACATATAGTATAACATTTTTTGAAGATATTATTATTTTTTAAGACATAGGGTAGGCCTACACTATGTTGGAAATTGAATGATTTGCGATATCCTATACATTAGAATAACTTCATTTTCTAAAAACCTATTTAACATTGAAAAAATAAGCAGGCCTTCACATACTGTCCTACTGCAAAAACAAGAAAAAGCTTAATTCGTCAATGAGCTTCATTCGTGAATAACTATGTTATTCATTTTCATTCATAAACTCTATTGTCCGTACCGTAATCCAAATCAAGCTAGTGAACAAGTGAGTCTAAGTTCAGGCTTTTAAACAGCGAAAGGTAAGGTCAAGCCTGGTTAGCTGTTGAGAATACAAATTAAGAAACAATACATATTATAGCAAGGTTCAAGCTTCAAGTGAAGATAAAGACGCTCTTGGCATTCGATACGCCAGCATGAGACTTGAATATTGAACGGACAACATGACTTGGATCGATTCTGTTCCTACAAAAATAACTCAAAAAGGTGATGAATTAATCTACAAGGTCGTGTTTTTACTGAGTGATTATGGATAGTTTTTTGGGATTGTCATTGTAATCAGGGAAATCATTATAAAAGGAACGAGTGCACTACGCACTGAATTATAACTGCAAAATATTTTACTTTTACACAAGACAATATCGAAGAAAACTTGTTAAAATTGCCAATTTCACTAACTTACATAGTTCACAGTTAAATATATAGGTAACATAGTACCAACATTATTTTTTTTATTCTTCTGTTTCTGATTTTCGCATTTTCTTTTGGGAAACTCTTTTCTACAGCCGAAGATTAGATGAGCACATCACCAGGGTCCAGGGCTCAGGGTTTAGTTTTAAGTGTTTCGGTGTTTTACGGATTACTGGATTCAAAGATTCAATGAGTGCAGCCTTTGATAGAATTTAATAAATATAAAATTGTTTGATTATGGGAAGGCTAATAACATCAACAAATTCTACAAAGACTATATATATCTCTAAATAAGTCCGCTTTTATGCATACGGTAGACTGTTTTTTTATTGTTAGCCTATAATATAAATTGCAATAAACTACTAATATAGCAGTTATCTCCAGAAATAATATTATATACAGTGTTGCAAGGGCTTACGTTATTTCACAGAATATTCAAATAACCTATAATGTATATGACTGATCCAACTTATTCAACCTACTCCTCTTGGAATTGTAAATCTCATGAGTCTACATTCAATGTGTATCTGGCGAACACCAGATAATTCTGAGAATTATCTTGATTATGTTTGAGGAATAACTTATGTTCCATACTACTTCAAATTCAAAATCAAATTTCATTTATCCTTAATGATATTTACAAAGTTCCAACTAACTTATCTGTTAAATATTTATTACCTACCCTATTGATAAGTTAACATTCTACATTCGATTTGATAATCCCAACTACCAACTCTAACAAAGTTTATAATAGAGTGGTAGCCTACTGTGCATGAGTTGATTAGAAGAAAGTTGTCTCAGCCATGCTTTGAACTAGATGACCCAGTTGGAATTAAGCAGCAATCTCTAAAGAAATTTCAAAGGGAATGTACTGCTGCTTAAAGCTTGTGTAAGGCTTTGTGCTGCTTAAAGCTTGTGTAAGGCTTTGTGCTGCTTAACTCTTAATCGCTCTTTTACTATAGAAAAAGAACATAATTCATTACAAATTCTCATCTCTTGTTAATTTCAATCACAGTCCCCTCTCATTTATGTATAAAAAGTTTATGCTCTCTCCACTTGAAAATATTCTAGTAATAAACTGATAAGCACTACACATTGTTCTAGCTAAAATCATCTTGTAGGATTGGAACAGTAAGCTATATTTGTTATAAAACATTGTTTAAACAATTAATTTGAAATCATCAGATTAGTAATCACTCAAGTTATTACTAATAGAGGATCGAGTTACTAAGTTACTTCAACAAATTGAAAATTCTGATAATCTTGAATTAGTGGGGGGTGACGGGTGATAATAATTATTTCTGTAGTATCCTTACTAAGTTTCTTTAAAAAAACTTAATTCAAAACTAATTACATCTCATTGAGGATTCTCGACTAATTAAAAAGTAGTCGTCATCTATCATCCATTTCATTACCCACGCACAAGCTTATGAGCTCATTTGGGCTCCACCCTCATAAAACAAAAATAAAACCATCGCCAATTCTCATTAGCAGAGAGTTTCAGTACCTTCCAGAATCAAGGCGAAATATCTACAAATGATAAGAGATTTCTATCCAACTCCAAACAATCAGTCATTAACATCTGTTGGATATTAGATGAATCACAGTTAGACTAAGTTCAAAATTTGTTCACTAATTGTTATCAAAGTTCTATCTTATCCGCTTCTGTGATCAGGGAAATTCAAGTGAATCTTCATTTATCACCATTTTCACACTTTCCCAAGCTGCATCGTTGTGGAATAGTTGGGAAACGTGGAAATAAGTTGGCCACGAATAAGTCAAGGACGAAATATCATAGCATCATTCCATTGTTTACCTGACGGTTGTTGGTTCATATCTCAGTAGAGTAATACTGCTTCGATGGTATTCCATTGTTGGATAGCATAGAAAAATGTTAAATAATTAAGGATGTCTCTATACAACAATGATGTTGAGAAGGATTATTACGTAACCAGTTAGGTACCGAGGATATCCCTATTTAAGTTAACTGCATTCAGCTAATTTTGTCTAATAATAAATAATATTTTGCACAGAGTGCAGTCAAGTAGCATGCAGCCAACTTGATCAAAATTGCTCAATATTAGTATCAATCAAAGCAGACTGGTCTTTTATTCATTTGAGAGTAATTTTCTCATGAATAGTTCATCATAGGTAGGTACTCGAAGTTGCATTATGATCTACATCGAATTCCTGATTGAATTCCTTTCAAAAAGTATTTTTTCGTAAATGATTGCTGGTTATTATTATGGAATGAGTTGGAAAACACGAATGTTCTCATCAAATTAATCAATTTCTCTCCTCACTCTCTTATTCTGGCTTAGCTTTAAGAACATACTCATTCTACTGCCCAAAAAAAATATGTAATTTTATTTTTATTTTTATCTTTTTATATTTTTGTGATCGATTTCGAATGAATATCTGTAAGTTGTTGTTTGCCATGGGTCTCTTCAGACCTGGCAAAGGAGAATAAAATCAATCAATCAATCTTCTAAGAAAATGTAATATACTTTTGTCCGCACCAAGAAAGTAGCTTTCTTTGGAAACAAAACGACTGAGACTGCGATGATTCTAGGAGCTTCATGATTGGACTAGACTTCCCACTCCCACTCTCAACACCGGGAAAAGCTGGCCAATGGGAGACAGGCAGTCAAGACGTCACCCTTTACTTCTCAGCCAATAGGTGGCAGTTACGATGCTATTATCATATACCAACTACTCTTGGTGGTATTGAGTAAACATACTGTTTGTAGTTTTGTCTTTGCTATATTATGAAACTATACAGTGTATAGTCGGCGCAATCTAAGTTGACGAAAACCCCCTCCATCCGAGAAATAGCTACGTTGCCAGATTGTGTAAAATTGGAACATCTTCAAATTCGCGATTGAACCCCATATCTACACGCAGAATTTTATCCTTGATATGCCAGTAGTATGAAAAAAGTTCCTGGGTAGAAGGATTCAAAGAAAATTTTATTTTTTTGAAAAAATGGAAAAATCGCGAAAATATTACTTTTTTTTGTATATCACTTCTCTCACAATCATGGGTTGTAGTAAAAATAAAGTTTTTTATATCAAAATGACAAGGAGAATTCGAGCTTTCTAATGGTTTCTGAATTTTCTATATCCGACCAATAATTATGTTTCAATTAATGAATATGTTTGTCAATGTTGAGTCAACTCCATCAGAAAACATGAAATTTTCGATGATCTCGAAACTTTTTTGTTTGAGAAGATAAGTGGGTGGTGAAAGCGAGAAAGTTGTTCAAAAACAATTGAAATTATTTTTTCAAATGTCGAAAATAGTCGGAAAATCGTAATTTAGCCTCTCAAGAGTTTCAAAGTAAGGAGAGCGGTATATGCATGAATCATTGTATGTTGAAGATTGGAGTTATTGAAGCTAATCGACTTGGATATTTGAGCTGCAAACAGCTGGTTTATCATAAAAATAGTGAGTTTTACAACACCGCGTGATTTTTCCGAAGCTACGCTGTCACTTTTAACATTCAGTTAAATGTGTTTGCGTTAGGAGAAGTTTCAATTTCACGTAAAATGACAACGTAGCTATTTTTCGGGTGGAGGGGGTTTTTGTCATCTTAGATTGCGCCGACTATAGTGAGATTGGCTTCTTTTTACGTCTGACTTTGAATAATGATCGTAAATTCGATTACTCCAATAATACATATGACATATCAGAAATGATGTGCAACTTATCAGGATTCTCAGGCTTATACACCAATATTGAAAAATTTCAATTGGGCAAACCTTAAAAAATTAATTCAATTCTCATAAATTGCGAATTGAAACAGATATAAACACTATCTGCTATCTAAATTAACATGCTATGTTTTGAATGTTCATAACAATAATCACCATGGTGGTCATTGGTGAAATTTATATCAAGTTCGTCAATACTATGACGGAATAAAATAAATTTATAATAAACAACATGACAATGAAACTCCCATCTGTTTAGTAGTTGTGAGGGCGATATTGTCGTTTTATTCGAAAACCTTTATCATCTATTAAAACAAACGTAAGGTGAATGATCCATCGGTATTAGATGATGTTGAGAAATGCGAGCGATCATTATTTGGTATTTTCCAGCAATTATGCATATTACGCCTCTGGTTATTTGATTGAGTAATACATGATGGATGAAAATAATTGAAACAGGTTTCATACTATTTGACTAGAGATAAGTACTGTCTAGAGGCGTTTTAAGATTACAAACATTACCTATGCTTTTCTTAAGGCGACCGCATTGCTTGACGCTTGTATATTTCTTGTCAATTATATTGTTATAAACACCTCTTATTGAGTAATAGGGTGTCCCAATTTTTCACAATTATTGAGATTATTTGTTCACTTGCGATTACTGTTGTAGTTGCTTAAGATACATGCAGTCTAGTTATTCAAATTTATGATAATTGTCTCAAGGTTCAGTTCTTTATATAATTTTATAAGTCAGTTGAATAATGAAAAGAAAATGTCTAATTAGGCTTAGTTAGCTGCTGTAGACTGTAGTCACAAATAGTTTTGTCATTAGAACTACTGGTTGCCACGACGTCCTATATTCTATATTCGACGTCCACTAGTCCTATATTAATTAGTATTCTATCCGGAAAAATGAAAGGCCTGATAAGGTGGCTTATCAGAGGTTCAATACCTTCAAGGGATTAATGTTCCACGATTGATTAATATGCTTATCGTCTTATAACAATGAACAGTGAGAGACAGTTCTATAGTATTTCAATTTAAATTAATAATAAAGCTTATTCACCAGACCATTCTAAAATAATATAGAAAATATCAGAGATATGAAACTACTCTACTCACTTTGAAAAATCTGAGATCTCCCAGGTCGACTTAATACACAATCTGAATGTTTGAAACAACCCCATATTATCCCATTAACCCTGTCTATTTGTATAAGGAACCCTATTTTCGATTAACTCTTTGTAGAGTCGATAGTAATCTGCTGTCAAGATTAATAAAATTAAAGACTCTGATGAAGCCTGTGCTATTCTTAGCTCATAGTTTGGATGATTAATCTCTCGCGCGTTTGATGCTGGAAAAATACTTGTTAAAATATCACTGTATTTTTTGCGAAAAGTCTAACAGGATCCATCCAATTGGTTCACGTTCACGCTAAGGTCATACTTTTAAGGCAATGATGATATCGAGCTGAATATACTTGCGTGTAATTCTCAATTAAATAATCATTTTTGCATAATGTGATGCTGTACCGTGGTCTGTACATGCTAGAAAATAATTATTTTTGAGTAGTTGAACTCATGATATTACAAACTGATATATTTGGATTTCTTATATTTTTCATTTGAAAATAAAAAATTGACCTATTGATTGTTATACTGTAGCGTGTCTACAGTGATAGGTCTATTTTCCAGAAACGTTTGGTTCACGGTAGGCAATATACAATATTACGATAGACAATGAACAGGGTGTTCTAGGAGGAATGTGCAATAATTCTCAGGCTGATTCCTTGAAGGATTATTGCACATTCCTCCTGAAACACCCTGTATAAAAATGAATTATTAAAAAATAGTTGAATAACTTTATTAATAAAAGTACCAAAATCACAGAGAATCTGTTTTCCGTTCAATGGTCTATCTGGTGAATCTACATTCTTATAGGATGAATTGACTATTAATATCATGATAGTAACGAGTAGAGAGGTTGATATGACATTCATATCTTGGGTAAAAAATTATTATCCCTCCCCAGAGAAATCGATTGTCAATCAACTGGAAGAATCAGCGATCAATTTTTCTCACTTCTAAACTTCACTCTATCATACAAGACTGTCAGGTACGTATTATACAACGAATTTAAGTAGTGCTCATTTCGATGAAAATGAGATCATGACAGCGGAAGCTTATTCAATCAGGAATTGAAAAGGATACACCCATTGAATGATATCTACCAAATAAGTGGTTTTCAAGTTCCACTCTGATTTTTTATAATTTGTACTAGTAGCATAGCTATAGTCTGCCCAAGCAAAGAAGAGCCTCTGGCAAGATGAGAAAGTGACTACAGCGTCTCCAGCTCGGTCAATATTGGTTAAAAATTATTGTTTCAGTCTAAAATTGTAGATCGGAATGTTTCCTACAATTTGATTCCAAATCAATAATTTTTGAACCAATATTGACCGATCTGGAGTTATTTTCTCATCTTCCCAGAGGCTCTTCTCTGCTTGGACAGACTACAGAAGACTTGCGTGAAAATAGACTCAGACTGACAAGATTAAAGAAATGTAGCCTAATAAGACAACAATCATCATTGAACCTGTACATTCACAATACCGTTATCATTTTTCGAATTGTGGTCCTCACTCAATTGAAATATTTTCAATAAAATCAAGTTTAGTTTCAAAATAAGAAATAATTTCATAAATTTCAAGGGAATCAATGGGAGATTGAAAATCGAAAAATATGAATTTCTCCATCAATATTCAATATCGTCTACTAAAAATCATTCATCATTATTTTAGAACTATGATAGGCCTACATGAATTAAGTTCATAATTCTCTTCAAAAATCTACTTTCTATCGACATTATTTTATTCAAAAGACAAATAATACAGGTTTTTCCTCCCAATTTGAGTGTAGATTTGGGAATAATTAGATATTGCAGTACACCAACTGCTGGATAATAAAATGAGATTATTATTGAAATAGTTTAGTTGTGTTGGGACTAATACAAAGGCGACTTTTGTATACTTTGCAAATAGTAAATAGTGAAGACGGTTTTGCCTAAAATCATTGGTTACTTTGTTTTTTTCTATTGAAATATACGGTAGCATTCTTCATACTATCGGTACTTCATTTTAAGAACAATGAAAATGTGAATGTGAAATTTGAATTCCACATGAAATTGGATTAAGTCCTGAAAACTTTCTAGAGAGATTCATCCAAGAATTCTACATCACTTCCGACTTTCTAGACATTTTTATTATGAGCTCATAAATATTTCAATGATATTATTATTTATTCGTAGAACTCAAAGACCACTGTAGTCTGAGTTGCATAAGCGTTATGTGGAAAAATATATACAGATCATAAGAGCATGGAGTGGCTAAACTATAGGCTGTCCAAGCAAAGAAGACATTCTGTAAAAATGGGAAGATGATCGGTCAATATTAAATCAAAAATTATCAATTTCGTCTTAGATTGTAGATCAGAATGTTTCCTACAATTTGAGATCAAATTTATAATTTTTGACATAATATCGACCGAGCTGGAGTCATTTTCCCATCTTAAAAGAATGTCTTCTTTGTTAGGACAGACTATACTCGGCGTATCGTGCTTCTAACTGGAAGGAAATGTTAAACTTGTTACACAATGCTTGGAAAATGTTATATACGCGTACATTCCAGATCATAGCAAACATACACGGAAGCATAAACTTAGGCCTATACCAAGTTTTAACCGCTCCTACAAGATAAATCCATTTATTTATAAATGTAAGGTTTTCGAAATGCTTTGTCATGTATTGCAAATGACGTACCATTACAGTGCAAATCTGAGTCATTGGAGAAGTTAATGTCTGGTCTAGTCATGTACTTTCAACCCAGCAGGATGCATTTGATAAGTTTTAGAAGACAATAGTGTCGGTATTGGCCTATCATTTGTGTGTATGTTCATTATTTACAATAATGTTCAAGACGCGCAAATTCTGATCCCAGATAAAACAAAGAAAGTACCTAATCATTGTATGCTACATGAGTAATAAATAATTAACGTAATCATTGATTGCATTGCATGATACAATGAATAAAGAGTGAAAATGACATTAACCTTCAACAAAGAACAGGATAAGAAGAATAGACGAAGCGAAACTATGAGCTTGGAGGAGTGAAAGTGAACTATGGAAGTGTTACGAACTTGAAACCCAGCTATGATTCAGAAGATGGTAGGAGGAGCTCACGACATGATTTTGATCTGCCCTAGCGATGAATAATCTTAGACAACAGTGATGGATAGTAAGTTACAGTATTGATAATGCGATTAACAATGGGAGATCCACTTTCATTAGTTGATGAAGATTCTTTAAATAAACAAGTTTGGATTGAGAAAAATGAAAGTGAATTTATGAACTTTTATAATTATTATTTATTCCATCAACCGGATCTTTGCGCCTGAGTTACTTGAGGAACGGGGAGGGGAAGAACCGTAGCTGCTAATAGCTGTCAAGTTGAAAGCCTGGGTAGCTTCCAATATCAATTAGATTGATTGCAGTGGTGGAAAACAAGAAAAAGGTTAGCCAACACATGTTTCATTATTGGAATGTTTCAAGTTCGTAATCATTTGCGCTAACTTTACGTTAATAGTATTAAGAAAATCGGGAAATTTGAAAGTTGTTAAATCGATAAACTGATATGATATTTCATTTCATATTACGGCATGTCTTACAAATAAATAATAATGATTAATTCCATTGTGGGGAAGCTTTAGAGGGCGTAAAGGAATTTCCAGACAGTACAGTGGGAATCCCACCCCATCCTGACAGATTTTCTTTTTTGTGATTCATGATGGAAATCTCCAATCAGGGAGTTTTATATTTTTTCTCCAACTCAATATACCAGGAAGAATAAGAATAATTATGCCATCAGCATCAATAGCTGAGTAAGTAAAAAAGTTTAACTTTTCCCAATAAATTTTATGTCATAATTTTTTCCTGTTCAATCTGTCCTCTTCATAAAAACGTAGTTCCATGATATGGACAGACTAGACACTAGATAATTAATCCAGACTAGACATTTACATACTTTGTGGTATAAAGAACGAAAAATGACAATTTCTCTATTAGCCTACAGTTTATTACTACAGTAGACCTATTACCTATTATTAGTTCAATTATCTTGATCTGATAGAGAAACAAGGGTGTAGAAATAGTGCCGCAATGACGAAAAATTTCTATATATTTTCTTGTGATAAAAGTACCTTTATAACCTTTTATAATCTCCTGTACAACTGGTGAATCCTCCAAGCTGTCGTAATGAATAAACGCAAAAGGAAATCTCAAGTTATAAAAACGGTACTATGTGAGGTTAAGGTCATTCTAGCTGACCTTGAAGTTGATCTATTGTTGTTTTCCATGCTAACTTAGCGAAATCAATGCAAAAAGTAGTAATTTATTTCCAAATTCAATATTCAACTTGAAGTTGAAGTCTAATGAAGAAATAATGGTATTTAGAAGATAGAGATAATTTTCATAATATGAACGAAACTAGTCATACCAATACAAAATATCATGGATAAAATAATTATATAGGCTAGTTTTATCTTACAATTTCTTACAATTAATATAATCACTTTACGAAAAATAAACAAATAATAGAATAATTATTGTAAAAGAAGTGTTGTCTCAAGTTTTAACTACGGTACATCAAAAAGTTGATGTAGACTAGGAATTTTTATTACTTTGACATTGATATTTTCCGCCAAAGCTCTTTCTCAGCTATTCATTACTTTTAAGTAGTCAAGATCATCAGATGCCAAAGAATTAAGTTTCATGATAAAACGGCTAAGAGCTAGATTCAAGTCTGTAGCTGTAAATGCGCAGCCGAGTCACTTTTTTTCATAATCCTGTTATTTTGTTTGGAAAAAGTTATCTGAGATGGATTCAGAGAATTTATCAATAGGATAAATCATTGAAGTATTATTGTTTAATTTATTTGCCTGAACTTTGTATTGTTTTTATCACTCTTTTTTATCTCTGAGGATAATGCCCGATTGTACATGTGCTTCGGTAATGAGAAAGGTGATGGTGAGAGATGATGACTGCTTTCAAGATAGTCGGGAACTACGGCTTTACGTCTCCTCCGAAATACAGGAGTGGCTTTATGCGTTCAAATATTGGTGTCTCCAACTGCGATAAAAATCCAGTAACCATATCAAACTCAGACTCTGATTATTATCAGACCAGTGCTTTGTCATATTCGGCTACAGCCATTGCCAAAACACGATGTATAGTGTATATTCTTTCACAGCAGATGAAGACCTAATTTAAGATCGAAGCTAGGATCGAATTTAATGGGATCTCAACTGAGATCGAATTTAGGCTGACTTGAATTAGCATTTTTTTCAATAGCATTTTTTCAATAATTAAGATTCTTCAAATAATAATAATAATGTTCAATTTTTTATACAAAGTTATCTCATATAGTACGTTATAAATGTTTTTTTTTTAATTTGAGTAGTTGAATATTTAAAATATTGAAAAGGGTACCTGATTTCTGAACTCAATAGAATAGCGCTTTCCAATATTTCAAATTGTGTAAACATACTTTAATTATTTTTGAATTGAAAATAGCATACCCAATAGAAGGGATTGTGTTCTATTTAATTATTAATATAACTCATTGGAAAACTATTCAAGTATAATAATTGATAAGTCTGTAAGTGAGGGTTCAGTTATAAAAGTCCTTCAGTTATAAAAGTATAATAAGTTCAGAGTATGAACATGAGTAAAGCACTCTCACTGCCTCTTATACTCAACCTCTTTCTCTATTTCTCTCGCTCTCTCACAACTCTCTCACTCTCCCTATAACTGTGTCAGTAGACCGGGCGACACTGGGACAAGTTGAAATCTAAACAACGTTGAGAACCTCTTCACGCCTTTCTGCTCACTGGTCACGAGCCAAAGCATCGTGCAAAGTCCTCTGTATTGGACATGTCAATGACCTTCCTTTGATTTATTATTTTCTCTTATAGAAAACGAGACTCTTTATGATAATTCAAGAGTTTGGAGAACAAGATTAAAAGCGTCTTAACCTTTTTACAAATATTGAGAAGCTGCTTGAATTCAATATTGTATAGGCCTATTTTGTATATAATAGTACAATACAATCTCTATATATAAAAGCGAAATGGCACTGACTGATTCATTCATTCATTCATCACAAGAACTAAAAATCCTCTGAACCGAATGCGTTCAAATTTGGCAGGCATGTTCAGTTGGACGTTTAGACGCGCGCTAAGAACGGATTTAAAAAATTTTTCAAAGATACGCCAAATACTGTATTTTAGTTTTTCTAGAGTTTTTCGGCGTTCTCCTCATTTTTTCGAGAACAATCCGTTCAAGATTACGCCAGTAATCAGGTTTTCAAAATTATAGATGTGCTGCGGGTTAATACGACCAATCCTAACAGTAAATTCAATGGTTCAGCGAGATTATAGATGAACTAATTTGGAAGATATTGAATCAAGTTTCAAACTATGTCCGATATTCTTCCCAAGGTTACGATTAATATTAGCGTTTTACTATTTTTTTGCATTTTCGGAGTTTTTCATAGATTTTTCTAGAACAAATTTGCAGAAAATGTTGAAATTAGGTAAACAGGTCCAGATTAGGTGTAGAAATGCTGTGCTTAATAAATTTCAAATCCCTACTGAACGGAATTTGCAGGCGAGCGAAGCGAGCCTGTTTGTCTCAGCCGACACTGACAGAGGTTTTTCTTCACTTACACTGCCTATACTGTCGGGGGTCCAGGGGGCGGAGCCCCCTAGCTAGGCGGAGAAGGCGAGCGAAGCGAGCCTGCCGGCTAGTATTGTATATACAGTACTATTATACTCTATGCAGTGGCATTCTGTCAAGAATAGAATAGAACACTGACTTATTTCATTTGTATGTTGCATGCTCTAAAAAACCTGATCAATTGGAAAAAATATTGATTTAGAAAGATGAACATGTTGCATGATTATTGCTTCTAGACTCTCAATGCTAGTGATTTATTAATTCCAGAATGGAATTATTTAAACGACATTAGAGTGTTCTGGAACTATAATTATTTATCATTATTCATTTAAAGTCAGCGTATTAAATAATAGGAGAATGAAGTTGAGTGAATGTTTTTTCTTGACGAAGAAATTACCAGCATTTAGACTTGAGAATAATAATAATTATTAAGCTCATATCTTCATTACTCGATGGGCTGACAGCGGTTTGTATTTTTGGAAGAAATATTTCGTGAATAACTAACTAACTTGTATCACGAGCGCTCTAATCATCTAATGATGATGGAAAGTAAGCTTTTCAGTCGAATGTTTGTACCACGAACTACTCGTATACTACTGTAGTGAGGATAGTTTAATTTTCATATGAATTAAAATTTGTGTTCAGTAAGAATATATGTTCAATGATTGAAGTGAATGAATTAAAGATAGACAAATAATAATTATGATAAAAATGTTCATTTTTTAATAATTCAGAGCTTCAGCTAATTGAAAGCTGTTTGGATTAATTTTCAGAATGAAAATCTGGGGTATCCAAAAATCCATTGGTAATTTATTTGAACAAGAGTTACTTGTTACTTGTAACAAGTAACAACAAGTCTCTACAGTCCTCATATAATTACTCAAATTCACAACCCTGTAGGTAGGCCTTTTTAGCGTTAATTTTCTCTCGCATCAATAGATGCAGTACCGTACGGTAGCTATAGCTCGACATGAATCTATGCCAAGGCTGTGTTATCTGCTGTAAAGTTTTCCAACAATACTGAAGAGACTACCTGTTGAGATTGCAATGTCCATTCTCGAGTAATGTGAAAGGAAGATGAACATGATAGAATGTGTTGATTGAACTTGGCCATTTCCAATAAGCTCCTAGGTTCTTGAAGTTCTTGACATCGGGTCAAGCTTGGAAAGGAACGCATAATTTAGTGTTAACCTACTTTGAATAAAACAAGTGGATTTCATTACTACGATAAAAATTTGAATTATACACGATCCGAAATATGTAAAAAATATTTTTATTTTTTTATCACTAATTTTCCAAAACTATCGATACCTATGACAGTGATGAGACCTATACACAGTAGACCTAATTATTATCTTGCTAATCCATTGTTATAAAATCCTTGAAATGTGCTTATTCACGAGCACGGATCATGAAAATGATTGAGATCTATATATTGTTTTTGAATTTATCTTGAATAAGGCATTGTAAAATGAGATTTGACATGAAAACAGTGGTAAACAATGTGAACTATATGATGGACATTAATGTAGAACAATAGAAGGTAATATTTTCCATCAGTAAATTATCGAATTTAGAAGTTGATGATCTTTAGTACTATACTAATAAATAGGAGTTGTATCTTTGCCAAATATCAGAATTTTACATTACTCACTCTCATAAAATCAATTTTATTCATGCAATTATTAAGTCAATGATCTTATAGACTGACGAAATATTTCATTTTCAATCTGTGTCATAAACATTTTATGTCACTGTTTATCATTGAACATTTTATATTCCACCATTCATGTCACTACTTCTATGTCATTATTTGTCACTATTCACCATAAGCCAGTCGGATAAGCCAGACGATGGCCCAAATGTTTTAGTGGAGAAAATATAATAAAGAAGTTTGCAGATTTTTCAATTTACATTAGAATCACGTATCTAGGAACCTTTAGTTAAGTTAAGTAGTACCTATAGTTTTTGCAATAAATAATTGGTTGTTAATCATTATTGATTAAGTCATAACAATGAATGCATTCCGAATAACCATATAGGATAATAGTTTACTGATGAGGAAAGCCAAATAGAGATTTCCGAATTGATAGCAAGTTCTCCACTTTTCAATAGCGGATAAACAATACACTTTTGCATCATTCAGTCAACGCAAGCATGAAATTTTCTCACACTTTTGGTCACTCTTGTGAAAGACTTTTTATCAATACACCTATTCATGGTACGGATATTATGCTACCTATCTCTTCAGATAAGGTTAAGTTTGCGTTATAGTATATTGTTGAAACATTCAATACTGAAGGTCACTTAAAATTCAGTGATACGCTAATACTTATTTGAAATTTTGCTAGAATCTGAATATTGTTACCAGCCAAAATTAGACCATCAAATGATATTGAAATCAGCAGAAGAACTCGTTTGTTCATTTCGTCACAGGTAACTACAAGATCAACTACATTACGGTATATATTACATTATGTAACAAAGTAGGTATCATTGCTGTTACCCAAATAATAACGTAGCATTCAAGATTTGAGCTGTCATAAGAAATTGGTCCGTAGATTTGTTGTAAGAAAGCGTTATCAGAATAATTTTGTCTTTCAGCAAAGTTGTTATCAGTGTGAAGAACCAGTTTCAAGTTAACAAATAATTAGAGTACGGTTACTCTAAAACTCAATTCTTGAAAATATTTGCGTAATTTCACACTGCTAGTGAATTATATCTAGTAATAAAGGTGATATTTTTGTACAATGAATTGGAAGCTCTCATGGAATTGTACTATGGTCGGATAACAAGAAAGATGAATAGAGGCTTGATGAAAAGACTCGGAAACAATGACAACTTTACAGATGGTCACCACCATGAACTAAAATATTCAAGTACCGGTTTTATCTGTCACAACATTGCAAATCTGTCAAATATGGCATAGCAATCAATTATTAACTGGAGTTAATGGTATTTGGAATAATTCGAAAAATTTCTGCTTGTGACAGCATCAAATCTTATGGTTCAACAGTAGTTATATAAATTTCCAGAAAGGTGTGGTTCTACAGTAACCTAATTGTAAAATTTAAGAAAGATAACGATGAATAATTTCTTTTTTTATTGTCACATAAGCATTTTAGCTTGTGCGTGGGTAATGGATTTTGAGTTCGAAGGTGATTGATGAGGTGAAAAACAGCCATGCCACTGGGATTCGAACCCAGACCTGGCAGTGCTAGCGGACTGAAGGTTGTGACGCCCTAGCCTACTGCGCCACTGTGCAAATACTCGATGAATAGCCTATTTTTTATAAGAAAAATATCTTTGAATATTTTCTTTGATAGTTACTAACCTTTAAATTTTCAGAAAAAAATTATAATTAATTTAGAGTGAAACCTTACTAGGCCTATGTTTCGATAAGTTCAATTGAACATTTTGATCAAAAGTTGTTAATTATATCAGAGAAACAATCAATTTTCAGTAAAAACTTACTATAGTCTGTCCAAGCAAAGAATACATTCTGGAAAGATGGGAAAATGACAGCTCGGTGAATATTGGTTTGAATTTTTCAAATTTGGTTTCCAATTGCAGAAAAAATTCTGTTCTATAATTTGAGACTATAAATTTTTGATTTTTGAACCAATATTGACGGAGCTGCAGTCATTCTCCCATCTTGCCAGAATGTCTTCTTAGCTTAGATAGACTAAACCCATGTTTCGATTAATTCGCAGTTGAAAATTGCAAACCAAACTTATTAATTTCCAATAAGACAAAAAATTTCTATAAAAATACAAAATTCAAAACAAAAACTTACTATGTTTCGATGAGTTCGCAGTTGTACATTTCCCGTTCAGCACCAAACTCTACCACAGCAATGGTTTGATCATGATAATAGACCATCCTATTTGAGTCGGGCCTTGCCCTCACTCCGCTGAATCCCTTGTAGGGGCTTCTATCCCTTCTCGCAGTAAGGGCTGTGAGATAATTCTGCCCGGAAACATTTTCCGGCATCACAGTCATCATAAGCGCCAGACCAATCAGTGATAAAGGCACGATTCCCGCTGAAGGGAAACTGATTGATCTGTCCTGAGCATATTTGGCACTGGTGCTTGAATGAAAAGTTCTTTGGAGTAGCATTTTGCGGTGTGAAGTGTTCACATGCGTGAGAGATCACTGTTTTTTCTAGCACTAGGTGTGATGCTGTGCAATCTTTCGTATTTGATGAACTAGCCTGAGGGTTTAGAATTATGGGTTTATCAGTAAACAACGGTCTACAGCAATTCGAACAGTAAATATGAGAATAATTAGTAAAGTAGGTACTCAATATTATTTTCTATTGCAGGCCTATTCATGTATAGATCACAGACACAAATGGAATATATTGGACATTAGACACGGTTGAAATGCATAAAAATTATTGAAATACTTTTAATTTACGGTACTCATTATAGTTGAACGATTTTACAGTATTCTGGTCCCATTTACAAACAATGCTCAAACTTTGTATTACTTATGAGGATTATTTCATTTGTTTGTATTCAAAAATGTAAATATTGTAGATAAGTTTCAATTGAATGAATGATTGAGTTTCATAAAACTGTAATAATTGATCACAGTATTGAAAAAAATTGAGTTTTCATACTATGCATTGAATGAATCAAAACAAACTAATATTTGAACTTTATAGATGATTATATTAGAACTATATTATTATAAATTGTATAATATTTGAATAGGCCTGTAGAGATAATATTTGTCAATTCAAATTCGCTGAAATAATGATCATTCAAATATATTTCTCTCAGTCTCAAAGAATCAAAATAATCCTTATGTCGTTGAAGGGGAGAGAGATACCGGAGGCGTTGAATCTCGAAAAAAGAAAGGTACCTTTGCTCTCAACTTAACATGTCACTAGTTCAAACTGTGGTTATAGGTAATAAACTATCACTTTCACTTCACAAACTTTTTTAAACTTAGTACGGTATCTTGGAAAAAAGATGATACAGTTCCTCACTTGTTAAGAGAACACAAACACAAACTTCGGAAACTATAAAGTTTCGATAGGAAGGAATAAAGATCGTCTCACTTAAAAAGAACTCAAAAGAAAACTTAGAAAATTGAAACTGAGAAGACAACTTAGATTAAATCGATAGACGGGATTTTTTATAAATTAAGTCTCTAGAACAAAATATATCTCGCGGTTTAATTTAATATGAATTGGAGTCTAGTGATAATTTATATTAATTGATATTATTTCATTTCGCGGTCCGATACCAATTACACGTGCGTTCGATCTATTCGACACACTCAGGATGGAGTCTGTCGCGCGACTGTTCTAGCCAGCAGTCAGTATCTGACGCAGGATCAGATGTGGCGCTCTTTTTGAGGCCACAGAAGAAAGCGGATCTACTGCTGCCCGCGACGACTCCTCTCACCTCTCACAGATTGGACGCCGTTGAGGAGGGGAGTGGTGGCTGAGAGAGTGGAAGAGTCTAGAGAGTGAGAGGATGAGAGTAAGAAAAACAGTGAGAGGAATAGAGTAAGAGAGAGAGAGAGAGTGAGAGAGAGAGAGTGAGAGGGAGCGAGAGAGAGAGGAGAGAGAGAGAGAGTGAGTGGGAATGAGTGAGAGATT
Organism: Sogatella furcifera; assembly: GCA_017141385.1. Classification (NCBI taxonomy): domain Eukaryota; kingdom Metazoa; phylum Arthropoda; class Insecta; order Hemiptera; family Delphacidae; genus Sogatella; species Sogatella furcifera. The sequence goes on from CM029555.1 coordinate 17,017,066, forward strand.
TGAAGAAACAGAGAGATAGATAGATAGATAAATGCCTTTATTTTCCACTCAGTACAATACATGTGATTGAGTGAGAGAGTTGAAGTAAAGAGATAGTGTTTTAAATGAGAGTCTATTAGATGAGAAAAAGTGTTTTAAATGAGTGATTAAATGAGAATCTAAGATAGATAGAGAGTGAGAAGAATGCAAGTGTGACAGTGGTATAAAAGAGAGAGAGAGTGAGAGATCTACATTGAGTGAGAGAGAAAGAGTGTTATAGTGTTGAAAGAGTATATTGGATTTTTCATATTAAATATGTCCAAGTATTCACAATAATTTATCCAGTCAATTAAATACAAAGGTGAGTTAGTTAAATAGGGATAACGCCCAAAACTGTTCCTTAACCAATTTATACTTACCTATTTTTCTTAAGAAAACTTAACCTACTTAAGAACTGTTACCTACTTTAAAAGTTTATAACTTTGAATTAGAAACACTTGCATCCGTATTTCAAAATCCCTCTCGGCGAAATTCATTTCTGTTCAATTTGAGACCAAATTCACACTTCAATGTTCAGTGGTTCATGTGCTACAGCGATTTTAAAAAAAACCCTTACATCCCCAAAATCCAAAAACAAAAACTTCTTTGTTTAGATGAATAAATATATTTGAACGATGTTATGAGGTGAGAACAACAATGTTGAGATGAGCTGTCGGGCCTAGTACTCAAATTATTGAGACTTGGAGAATTTAAGAATTTTCAAAAAATAATGGAAGAAAGAGATTGAATAAAGAGAGTGAGAAAATAAGTGATGGTTTGAGAAGAGAGGATAGAGTACAGTGGAATAGAAGAGCTAGAGAGAGTTGGAGAAAGAGAGAAAAAAGATAGATTCAGTGAGAGAGCAAAAAGATAGGTAATAGTGTGAAGGATAGAGAGAGTGACGAGAACACAGTTGAATGAGAAAGTTAGAGTGAGAGAGAAAGACAGAGAGTGCGTTTTTGTGTGACAGAGTGTAGCCGTGAAAATAAATTTTGGAAAATGAATAGTAGAAAGAGTGAGAAGTTTCATGAACAAGTGAGAGAGAAAATAGGAAATAGAGAATAAGGTCTGGAAGTAACTTAATAAAATATTCACAGGTTTATAGTAGGTAGTATTGTTTGAACAGTAAAACTAACGTTGAAACTAATAAAACTAGACTATCAATTATAATGATAAGGATAGAACCAAAACTAATTAACAATAATTATTGATTTTATGAAGCTGCATTGTTCGTTATAGTTTGTTTATCGTGTCATTACTTTCATTTCTTCACTAAATGCTATTTTTTGCCTATATCATTCATCATGGTTCTTCATGTTCAATTTATAATTTTATGATACATGGTTTTCATGTGAAGTGAAGCGAGTTCATTGTAACCTTGAACTTTTCATTGAATTGGATTGTTTTTTATAATATTGCTACAGTATATACTATATAGTATAGTCACATTTCATTGTCAAGCATTGGACTAGTTGGATCTCTTTGTGTTGAGAGATTTTTTGCATAGTAGGTACCGTTAGTTAAAAGGCTTAGTAATTTATAAGTGAACTACAGTAGATCTAACAACCTAGAATCCAGGCACTATAGTTATCAAGGACTTAATTCTAGAGTTTTAATTTGTATTTCATATTTGTATCAAATTTATAGATTCATTTTAATGGATAGAAATGAATGAATATTTATCAAAATATGTAGGCTATTCCTTTATGATTTATTGAATTATAAGTTAGTGAAACATTTTTGGGAAGCAGGAACTGAAATTCTTGTTTGAAATATTAATGTTCACACACAATATTCAAGTATCAGAGAAATCCAATAAAAAAAGAGCAATAAAATTTGTGAGAGTAATAATATGTTTCAATAAATATTCTGAGAAACATTCATATACGGTAATGTTTAACGTCCCGATAGTTTTAAGGACAAAAGTGACTTGTTTGGAAATGACTTTTTAAAAAATAGACCCACAAATCTATTACACTCATGATCTATTGACCTCCAAATCTAACACTAATGATTCTTCCATCCTATGAGTGATTTGAAATGATAAAAACAACTATTTTTGTACTTCCAGATTTTTCGAGTTGATATGAACCTCATTAATAATTAGCATGTCATACTGTTATCTGAAAAAATGAGGACAGTAAGTGGCAAACATTGTATTAAGACAACATTGTATTTGTTTTGTCAGTACCGGTATACTATAATATATTATAGAGACTGCAGAATTTATAATCAGTCTCTTCATAATTAAACAGTGTATGATCATACAGTCTTTATATAATAATTATACAATATTCACCACACTTGCTGATCAGAGAATTATCATATTCGTTTTAAAGCTATTATTTTATGAAATATTTACATCCTTATCCACAGCTAACTTGAGCTCAGGTCGAACAAAAAATATTGTAAACAGTAGCCTATATCTATATGGTTTCTGTAGAGGTCGAGCAACTGAATGGTTATAGTCTGTCCAAGCAAAGAAGACCCTTGCCTCATCTGGCAAGATGAGAAGATGACTCCAGCTTGGTCAATATTGGTTTAAAAAAATATTGATTTGGTCTCGAATAGTAGATCAGAATGTTTCCTACAATTGAGACCAAATCAATAATTTTTTAACCAATATTGACCAAGCTGGAGTCATCTTCTCATCTTGCCCGAGGGCCTTCTTTACTTGGACAGACTATACAATCTTACAATGTGGGTTTATATAGTAGGCCTATTCATAAAACCTACTAAAGAAGTAGTAACTACATTTCGGATACATTCATTCAATCGTATTCATTATACTGCCTTTCCAATCTATTGCAATATTATAAGTTACTCCTAGATGTTACGAACATCTAACATTATTATAAGATCTACCCACTATAGTCTGTCCAAGCAAAGAAGACATTCTGGCGAAATGGAAAAATTTCTCCAGCTTGGTCAATATTGGTTCAAAAACTATTAATTTGGTTTCAAATTATTCTGCTGAAGCTTCAGATCTGGAGTTTCAAAACACGCTCAAGTTAGAATTTTGAGCTTGTTAGCTGTTAACGTCATGAATGATTACCGTCGATTGGTCTAACTTGGGACAAATCGACCAACCCAATCATTTCTCCATATTTCCGCCAGAGGAGTTGTTTATTCAGAGTTGTAAGCCGCTAGAGTGATTCAAGACACGACAACAAAGATATTTCACATAGTTCTGAGCATAAAATCAACAGGTAAGAGTTTCCAAAGCAATAAATAGAATTCACAATTTTTAACCTAAAAATTTTATTCGAAATAACTTTTATTAGAAACATTGAACTATTATTAATGAGAAGTTTTTGTTCAATTTACAACATAACCTTACTTATTTCTCAGATGTTTTTTCCCAGCTACAACCTGAACTACCAACCTAACGAACAAAAAAAGAAAAATTTCCCACAGCTGCACAGAGTTGTGTAACTTGGGACAGTGTCCCAAGTTACCCAATATGTCCCAACTTACCCGATGCAAATCTTTTTATTGATAAATTTGATTTGAAAACTATATTTTAGGCGCAGAAAAGAAGTATTGAAATATTTATTGATTGATCATTCATATTATTTATACTTTTGATACTAAACAGTATTGTATTCATTGGTTTGTTTCAGATTAGCCAAGCTGATTGCAGTTATGGAACCCGCAAAGAAGAAAAAGAAGTATCAGGATTACAGTCAAGGTCAACTGAACAAGGCATTAGAAGAAGTGAAAAAAGGACTGTCTCTTCGAAAAGCAGCAGAAAAGTTTGGTGTGTCAAAATCAACATTCAATCGGGCTGTGAATGAAAAAAATAGGGGAAAAGTGGGGCGCCCTTTTGTTTTTAATGAAGAAACTGAGAAAGTTCTAGCAGAGTGCATAGCTCTAGCAGGTGATTGGGGGTTTCCTCTAATTCTTCATGACATTCGACTGATAGTAAAATCATTTCTTGACAGAAAAGGTGTTAATGAAGTTAGATTAAGGAATAATTTGCCTGGATGGGATTGGGCTAGTTCTTTTGTGAAAAGACACTCAGATCTCTTAACAAAAAGACTTTGCCAGAATGTTAAGAGATCAAGAGCTGCAGTCAGCATTGAAACTCTAAATGCTTACTTTGATGAGCTGCAAACAACATTGAAGGATGTAAAGCCTCATCTGATTATTAATTATGATGAGACAAATTTAGTAGATGATCCTGGAAGAAAGAATGTAATAGTTCAACGTGGAACTCGTCATCCAGAAAGAATTTTGGATTCCTCAAAATCCAGTAATTCTGTGATGTTTTCTGGCACAGCTGCTGGGAAAATGTTTCCTCCCTACATAGTTTACAGAGCTGAGAATCTATACAGTTCATGGTGTGAAAATGGGCCCAAAGGAACCATCTATAATCGGTCAAAAAATGGATGGTTTACAATGGAACTATTTGAGGACTTCTTCAGAACCATTATAGTCCCCTACTTCAAAAATTATAAAGAAGAACCCAAAGTGGATTTTCTTAAGAATTTTCAGAAAATCCTCCAAAGCCATGAACATTTATTTTTTCCCTGAAATAGATGATGTTATGATGATTAAGCAGAATCAAGTTGTTGAAACATTGACACCCCTCAATGTTTCAAGGGGGCGGTATACTTTTCCTTATGAAATGTAGAAAGTTGAAACGTTTTGATTCCTTTTGTTTTGATGAATGGTAAATCAATGAATTGATTCTGATTTGTTTGAATTATAGTGGATAATTTTGATTTTTTATAATAATTGTAAATATAGATATTTTAGAGAGATTACAAATTTTGATTTCAAATAAGAGATTGTCGTCATTGTTCCTTTTTTCTAGAAATTGTTCAATTATTACTCTATTATAATTTTTAAAGCTCATTTATTGTGTTTAGACTACAACAAAACAAGAATCTTAGTCCCAAGTTAGCCCTCATAGTCTTGAATATTGTTTCACAAGCAAATGAAATTGCTGTCCCAAGTTACCCAATGTCTACAGGTAACTTGGGACACCATGTTTTTATTTTTTACTCTGCACCAGGTCAGATTGGTAATACTAATGAGTATAGGAATTCAAAGTAGCATACAAGACCTAAAGTCTTTAATAAAAAAACAAGATTTTTTAACTCAAAGTGAGTAGAATTTGAAGTCAAACTTGAAAACTGTCCCAAGTTAGACCAACTGACAGTATTATATTTTTTCATTATATATTCTCTATCGAATTAAAAGATATCAAGGATCTTGTAATAAACGCAAGTTGATTAGATGAATAATTAACAATGTTTTATTTGATATTTTTTATAAATTAAAATTTCTTGATCTCTCTCAGCCAAATTGTATCTGAATTTGAACGTACAAAACATATTATTATACATAGGCTTTACAAAAAGTATTCATTGGAATGTAATAGAATATTTCGTACCTAGGGCCGAAAATGTGCGTTTACCGGCTCGAAATCGGTTTTCAAGTCCGAGGCCGTAGGCCGAGGACTAGAAAAGATTGAGAGACGGAATATTACATTTTCGACCCGTGGTGTCGAACTTTATTTTTCGGCACACAACATCAATGCGAAGAAAACAAAATAAAAAAATTAGTTAATCAGTTCCAAGAACAGCTAGACCAGTAACCTTATTATGCTATCTTCGCCTATGCTGAATTTGGAGTAGGTGCCATTTGCTTGCTATTGGAACTTCGCGTCAAAAGTTTATTGATTTAGTGACTGAATAATACTTTATAACTATCAGTGTATTCGATTTTCTTAGTTCAGAAACGTTTAAGCCCAAGTTAATTTTTGTACAATCATCCTAAACTGTACAATATCAATTCAAAGTTGTTGATTTTCGACAGATACTGGCTAGCAGAGAAGCTTAGTCTAGTTGCATTATCACCTGCTAGATGGCGCTGGCTAACCTGCTAGACGAAGTAACACAAGAGTCTGACAACAATAATATTGTTCAAACATGGATTTCACGTTCATCATTATTCAAAAATTAATCAATACAAACATTTTTAATCTTATCAAAGTTGAAGTATTAGTTATTGAAGCAGTTTCCCTTTATTATTCAACTACTGATTAATGTGAAAACTTTCAACGTTCAGTTCTCTTGACAACGGATCTTACCAATCAAAATAACAGATGAGAGACTACCTTTACATCGAAATACCAATAAGTCGACATTGACTCCGAAAACAGCTGACATTTAATGCAATCAAACCGGGATGCTACCTATTGATCGACTAACCCTTAAATCGACAACGACCTTCAGTCAGCTGACATTCAAGGTTATTTTACCGCCCTAGGGCCGAAAATAGCTATTTATGTATTAAGAGCGTAATGGGCGACTTTATCGCTCGCGCAAAACTGTTATCACGCGACGAAGCGGGCGTGATAATTTTGCAAGAGCGATAAAGAAGCATTACGCGCGAATTACATACAAAATTTTTTCTACAACTGCACAAACCTGTTAAATTTTAAATTACAGTATTTCAGTTCTCAAATACTGCAAACTAACTATTGAATTGTTCTTATGAATTGATTTAATAGTGAAATTGACCAATTTATTCAGTCAATCCAAATAATATTAATGAATTTTTCATTATATCTATATATTTTGAGAATTATATGAATGAAAAATCAGAACTATCAAATGTAAAAAAAGTGCCGAACATGGGATTCGAACCTTGGATTCGTTCCGTGCGTCCTGTTGACGACGCCTTAGCCAACATCGCCACGAGTGCTTTCGATATGAATGCGCCAATATTCACAAACAGATTCACATTTTTCATTTCTGACAGACTTGATTTCACTACTAAAGATAAGATTATTAATATTCCAACTCTGCATAGAATGCAATAAATAGGCTACAAATGGATATTTTCAATTCAAACACAATTTATTTTATATCAATTTGTCATAATAAACTTGATATTATTAGACTATTGTTGATGATTGTTGATTGTAATGTTGAATGTACAATTGTTACAGTTTTGAAATAAAAGTCCTGATCCTATTGATTCAGTATTCTTTTGAGCAAGGTTCTGATTTTGATGAATATTTTTTGGAATTTCAACAGATATCAATGACGGATTGTTATTTTCTTTTCGAGGACTTGAAGAATTTTGTGACTCGTTGCATTTTTTGTTGTTAGGCTGTCATCGATGTAGCCTTCAGCTACAGAAGTGCTTTTCCAGCCGCCGTGACGTTTTAATTGAGTTATATTACCCCTCCGTTCACCAACAATGTAGCCGACGTCCGACGAAAGCAATGCCCAGTATAACGGGCAGGTTCAGGCAAGCCTAGAAAATGTGCAATTTCAGAAGGGATCTTTGCAATTGTATTCATGCCGACTGGCTGATTCGTGCAAGCCCCGCTCCTGTAATTAATGAACAAACGATTCGTCGTTGGATTTTTGGGCCTCAAACTGAAATACTGCCTACATAACTTTAAATAATCCAAACTACTACTACCGGTACCATTGTTGGTTATCGTGAAAATTCTTGTCTTATGTGTCTTTGTATCCGAAATGGTAACAATGATTACTGAATCCTTCTCTTCAACATCGCTCACTTCCAATTTGACTAATTCGTCCCTTCGGCAAGCCCCTGCTATCCCAAAAATCAAAACCACTTTTTTCATCAAATAAATCTTGTTTGGAGCTTCTAGTAAAAATCGAGTCACGTCGTTGTCACTCAAAGTTTTTGACTTGGTTGCCTTATAGCCGACAGACTGTTGCTTAAGAAAAGAAATCAATTTATAAAATACACTTATATCAATGTCTTTTTTCACTTTCAACGTGGATTTTAACATTGAGTATGTACTCCACAAACTGGATGGCTTCAATAACTTGGATTTTTTGAAAAGTACGCCAATAGCACATTCTCAGATATCTTCTTAATTTCCTTTTGATTGCACCAATCGACGAACTCCTTGTATTTCTTTTCATAAATATTCTTCGATTTTCTTGGCAGCAAATCTAGAGATACTTCCTTTGCGATTTCACTTATATCTGGCGGAGTTAATAATTCGTCTTCACTGATATCCATGATTGCAGAACCGGTACTATAACAATAATTGTCGACTTTTTAGGTTATGACGTGACCTACTTTTGGCGAGCTGCTCTTCAGCTGATCGTCAGCTGATTAGCAAGCGTAAAGTGAATGTCCTGCTCATGCGCAGTTGCTTAGCGAGCGTAAAGTAATTCAACTGCGCATGCGCAGATGGTTAGCGAGCGAAAAAGGAGATTCTCCTCGGAAATGGGCGATTTTACGAGGAGAATTCAGTTTGTAAAATCTTGTTTTACGCGCAGTTGTAGAAAAACGCATTTTCCCGGCGAGTTGCTGGCGACCTCGCCTGAAAACGAGCGTTTTCGGCCTCCATATAAAGCATGTAAAACAGTCCATTTCATACCAGTGTGGCGAAAAATAATTTTTTTCACTTTGACTTAAAATTATTTTCGAAGAAGAAGCCGTGGCTATTGAAAGCAACTCATCTACAAAATAAAAATAGATAATAATGATATCAAAGAGATATTTTTTATATGCTAAAACAAGAAGGTAAGTTGATCTCAGTTGGAATCATATTAATTTATGAGGAGAGGGACATTGGATTCAGTCATTGAATTGTCATTAGAGAACAATCATTAAATGATGATGGTCCACACTGGAAACTGTAAATCACCATCGATGAAATTTTTTATCAGTCTTTCTATCAACTCTCAAAGTCCGGTTTTCTCTCTTCCTTGCTTTTTATTTCACGAGAATTTTCTGTAAAGAATATGCAAAACTGATGATTCATTCAAGAATAAACCAAACTTTGAGTTATTATAATGTTATGATGCCTGTCTTTAAGAATTATGATAATTCTTAATTATCATAAGCCCGTCATCTTATAATCTAATAATAATTATATAATACTATAATAACAAAATAATGAGGTATTTTTAGCTCTATTGTAGAATGGCTTCTGATATAAATAAGTTGTGAAGGGGATATTGTGATAATAATTAACGGAAATACTAGAAATATTCATTACCAAATCAAAACGGTTTTCTGAGGATGCTCTTGGTGTGCTATCACAGACCGCTTTGCAACTGTCCTAACAGAGCTTAACATTGATAACAGTCATTTTCAAACCGCCTCAAGTCTCTGCACCAGCTCTATTCATGTATCAATCGGAAAGTTAGTAAACATTTTTTCTTATTTATCACATATTTTTTACTTCTCATTTATTGCTGTAGAAAAAGAGGAATCGTTCTCTAGACTGCACCTCACTCTTATGATAAAGATAGAGAAATTGATAAAGATATATACAAATTAAATTTTTAAAGCTCTCTATCTCCTAAGCTGCAATTAATAAAAAAATTAAATACAGCAATAGCTGTGCTATTTTACATTTGGGAAGAAAATTTATTAAGAGTGGGCAGTATAGTAGTCGGCAAACTGCCGAACGGCAAAATCAAACCCTTGTTCTTATGGGGCTTGATTTTGTCGTTCGGCAGTTTGCCGTCCACTACCATCCACTCTTAAGGAAAATCAAGCTATATGTTGAAATTTCCCAGTGAATAGCAATTCAGTAATGAGAATTGAATGTTATTTATATCTTACAAAATCAAATTGAAATGATAATTTATTGTAAGTTTTTAGTGAGGAGGCTTATTTCCTGATTATTTTTCCAATGTCTGAATTCTACAGTCACTGTAAACTGAGTTTTCAGAAACTAGAAACTTGGCTCAACAGAAATTGACACAAAACTTGGTACGGTACCTACGATAATGAAAAATGAGAAATCTAACAGATTTCAACAGAATAAAACGAGAATACGGGAACTTAGTTTGATTGAATTCAGTAAAATAGAATGAGTTATTATTATTACTATTAAGAGTTTGAGTTATTATTATGAGTTTTATTAAAAAATCGACTTACTTTTTTTATGAGGCTCATTCCATGGCTGTGTCACTCCTGATCCCAATGAAACAAAGAAAATATTTCCTAAAAGAAAGAACGCAGCAGACGCAATAAATGCTTTACGCCATTCCACTATCGAATGCTGAAAACAAAAGAAAAATTGATTAGAGAGTGACTCTTTATTACGATGAGGCAAATGCATGCAGTTGATGATATACAAATGAATTGAATCAAGAACATTTAAAATTCTATAAATATTTTGAAAACTGATAGGAGAGTAGAGTAATATGTTTGAAAATAATCCTAGAATCAATTATATTCAACTAAATTGGTTCAATAACAAGTAAGTCAACATTGAACGAAAAATATGCGATTCAGTATTTTTAATTGAGGTTATAATTTTTTAAAGAAAGCAAGTAGTTATGTTATTAAACTCGTCCATGTTCTTAACTGGGTTCATAGTTATATGAGCACATATAAATAGGTTTATGATTGGAAGCTCATTATATCAGCATATATTTTAATTCAATTAAATTATAAAATCCTACTTCATTTTCAATGACAAATCCCACAAATAACGGACCAAGTATCGCTGTGATATTGGCTGATCCGTTACTTAAACCCATCAGAATGGATGAGAAGTTCGGCGAAACATCCATATGGTTTACATTGAAGCCAAAATATACGCAACAATTCAGTGTTGTTCCTATTGTATAAAAAACTACAGCCAATGTTCTTGAGTATTCGGCAACAAATGGAAGAATCAGCACAAATATGGCAGTGATTCCTTGGCCTGGAAATAAAACAAATTAGATTGATAAAAAAATGAACAAAAAAGCAAGCAAATCCAATTCATATTTAAATTTAGGTATGAAAAAATTAACCTTCTTTTGTAAGTTAACCTTAAAAAAATGATCGATATATATAACTTGATAGATTCAATATCAATACAGTTTATAGTTTTCAGTTTTTTTTTTGAACAACAGATTTTGTGTTTCATATGTCACTTATTGTTAAATCCCTGTTAAACTGTCAGATGATGCAATTCCAAGCAATTTTAAAATGAAATTCAGAAAATAGGCGCCATAATATTAAGGCTTGAAGTATATAGATGAGTAGTAAACTGTCGCAGGTTTTTGCAACAGTTTTTGTCTAGAAGAAATGCGATGGATGGTGAACAAATGATGCGCTTAAGATGACCATCACTATAACTGCTATTACTGCACGAATAGCTGTACAAAATGGGTCTTTTTCAAGCTATCAAATAGAGTTCAATAGATTTAAAATCTTTCAACAATAGGATGGTCAAAAATAAAAATAACTAGTGATAAGAGCTTATGTTTACTCACCTATTGTATTCCAGAATTTGCGAGAAAATTGGATTGTCATGCTACCTCTCTTGATAAGATTGTCAGCTAAAATGGACGTCGGAAATGAAAGAACCCACATTAGAATGTAGGGCAATGCAGATAGAAGACCATTCTGTGTGAAAAATAACATTGAAAAATGTATAAGTAAAATAGCCTTTATTTTTTATTTGGAGAGATATTTTGTTGTGTGAAAGTTTCTCATTAGAAGTAACACTATCATAATAATGATAATGAGTCGAGTGGAATTTTTGATACCGTAATCAAGTTGGGATAAGCTCCTAGTTCAAGACTTATATTATAAGTTGAGTGAATCCATTCTTTAATAATTATAAATCCAGTTATAATTAAAATTCTAATTGATAAATAAAATGGAAAATCAAATACCCTTTTTGAATAAAAAACTTTGGAAGTATTATTGTCATTGACATTGAGAATGGGCTTAGATCCGAAACATGTCTGTAAAATAATACTTCTAAAGTTTTCTAAAAAAGTATTTGATTTTCCATTCTATTTATCAATTGATTTGAATAGCCCTAAGTTTAAAGTTTAATTTTTTAAATTCCAATTATGATGTGAAAAATAACATAAGACTCACCTACACATATTTTTAAGAACAATATTTGTCGTGGTAGTGAATCGCTATAGTGGAAAAATTTGTTGATACTCTGTAATACTAGTTTTATTATTAGAATTACAATAACTGAGAAAACAATAATTATGATCATTTTAAATCTCTTTTTTTATTGCGGATGATGCTTACATAAGAATTTCAGCTTGTGCGTGTGTAATGGATAATGAGTGCGAAGGTGATTGATTAGGTGGAAAACAGCCATGCCTACTGCTACTGGGTATCGTCCCCTAACCAGGCAGTTGTAGCAGACTGAAGGTTGGACGCCCCAGCCCACTGCGCCAACCGGGCCGTCTTTAATTCAACATTTAAAATTATAAAATAATATTACATTTAGTATCATAACTTCAAAGTTTTTTGTCATAAACATGATAGCTTTTGCTAAGTATTAAAGTTAGCTTGAATACTGGAAATGGGAATGCTGAGAATATTGCATCACTTACATCTCTTATGTTGAAATTAAGAGCTCTGCCGAAAAATGTTGGAACACTGGTTAGAGATATCCACATTCCCCAATTTTGTCCCATATGAGCAAAGACAATAGCCCAAACTGCAGGACTTGTCAGGATTTCCCTCCATGGTATATCCAAATGCTGAAAATTTAATGTAGACTTTTACAAAAGACTAGGATTGTTTTGTATTATGGTTTTTAGTATTGATGAATAATATATAGTGACTTGAAAAATGAAAATTTCTTCTATACCAAAATATATATAGAAACCAAATGAAGTGTTGAAACAATTGGGGAGTTGACCTATAAATAAGCCACGAAATAAATTCATCAAAGCTCAAGTCTACAAACAAGAAATTGATCAAGCGTAGCCTACTTACAAATAAAGTTTTAAATAGTTTTACGTAATTTGTATTATAAATCATACAATAATAATTTCAAAAAATCACTTACAAACAAGCTTTTGATTAATGTACTAAACAATAATGCTTTATGAGATCTCTAATTTATTTGTTGAAGAATTTTATACGATTGTGTTGATTGGTGCCTTTGAAGATAGCGTTCTATTCAAACGACGTTTTGGATGTGGGCCTACAGAAATCTTCACATGGTAATCGAAGGATTCCCAATATTAGGATTTGGTCCCTCGATACAGAAAGTTTTACTCCATAATTTGGATAATTCTCAATAAATCATAATTCAAAAATGAAGTTTTTAATGATAACAACTTTTCAGCAATAATGTTACTGTAATAAGAAACACTTACAACATTCTCGCTTGCAGTCTCTGTTAGTTTCGATTTGATGTAAAGTTTTTCATCTTGTGAAATACTCTTGTGAGAATCTGGACTGTTTGCCGCCAGAAAATACCAGAGTACGGTCCAAATAACTCCCATAGCACCCGAAGCATAGAATATCAGCGGCCATCCTAATTTCGTATTAGCTAAGAATCCAGATGTTAAGAAAGAGAGAGCGGATCCAAAGTTCACCCCTGAAATACAACAATAAGAGATATGATAAAATATATACAGTACGTAATATGAATATTGAAATAGTAAAATATAACAGAGGAAACAGAGTAATATGAAATATATAAGTATGCATGAGTCTTTCTTGGCGGGGAGCTACTCATACAAGAGTAGGTTCCACTTGCCTTAGTCACATTATACAGAGTGTTTCAGGAGGAATGTGCAATACTTCTCAGGCAGATTCTCAGGCTGAGAGGATTGGCAGGCCTGTTCTGCCTGTTGGGAACGCTTTGATTGTTGATAGACTTTTTAATAGTGTTTTAGATTATTAAATCAGTTATTTGGAAGTTTTTAGTAGTATTATACCAATAAATAGTGATAAATTGACATAGTAAGTGTATAGAATCAATTTACCGGTAAGATATGCAAGGATTGTCTTGATTTTTCGTCCTTCATAACCTCGAATTTCGTGTGCTTGCTTACAAAAATCGGCTGTTGCAGACTACAGTAAGTTACCTTTAATATTCAATAAACGCGGGAATTCTTCGACGAGTCAGAATAGACTAGGTTATTTGTGTTTGCTTCTACTGGTGATCGACTATAAGGTGAGATAATCGCTTTACTAGTGCTTGCCTGGTCTGATAGATAAGGGGCTGGTACTCAACTGATAAGAAGATACCGGCTTCCAATACTTGTTTTCTAAAACCGACGGTTGCCTTGGCAACGCAAGAAAACAATGATAAGCAGCTGCTGAGTAGAGGAAGGAATCGCGCCAACTTTCAAAAAAAAAATTTTTTCTTGAACTGCTTTTATTGAATTTGAGTCTGTGCTTTCTGCGCTGTGTTAATGAACATATCGACACTGTCTTTTTCTTCTTTCGACGAACACCTTCAAAATAAATTGTAGCTTCCTTTTCTCTTATCAATTTCTTTTTCCTCTCATCCCTTCTCTCTTTCAGGAGCTTCCAATTTTCTTTCCCGCCTTGTTCGCTCTCTGGGCTCTACTCTCTGCTGTCTCTTTTCTCTCCATTTTCCTGCAGTCTATTTAATATTGGCTGGTTCGACTATTAATGAAGGTGGAATAAATATAAAGAGAAAAATTTATTTACTTTCTACTAATAATAATATTTCTAGTGGAGGAAAATGACTTCTCAACTCAAGACATACAGAACAACAAAAGATAATCTGGCATTGTACTATAAATCTTACTGTTCTAGAAAGAGTCATACTCTAGTTTGCGGAGATATTTGCTGGCGGTGCTGCTCCACTGGATGCCCTGCTTTGCTCACAACCTCATCGAAAATTGACTGTGTGAAAAATTACACTGATAATCATAAGAAGCATGCACCACATTCAATTCCTAAAAATCTCTCATGTACGCCGGTGAAAGGTTCGATTTCGAATATTAAGCAACAAGCAAAATTCACGAATAGGGCGTCGCTAGACTCGTCTCTGGCGTCTTTCCGAAAACCAATTTGTTTCGATTCCTACTCTCAGACAGATGAAAATGTACTGAAAACCAAGGATGAATTAATCAGTAGAATAGAACAGCTGACAGAGAGTCAATCTGCCTTAGTGGATGAGATACAACGGCTCACCCTGGAATTGGAGAGCAGAAAAAATATGACAGAGTCTTCCCATGGAGGCAGTCTGACTGATAAAAGTACTAGGGCCGAGTTGTCTATTGATTGTTGTGAAAATTGTCAGAGTAATAATGAAAAGAACAGTAAACTGAAAGACGAAATTGATTTCTTGACCAAGTCAATCACATCCATGACGATATCTATGGAGGCATTGGAAGCGGACAATAATACTCTAAGAAATGAAGTAGACACACATAGGAAGGAAGCTGACAAGTGGAGGTCACTTCATGACAGTTCATGTGCCTCGTCCTATGAATGTATCAGTGATCCTATTCAGTTGCACAATCGGTTTTCACTGTTATCAATGGATGAAGAATCATCAACCGCTTCCCATAAAGTTACAATGAACTCACACATTTATAAATCGATGTCAGCAAAAACCCTAAAAAGCAATATTCCAGGCGTTTTAAGACTAGAATTTCGGTGAGGAGTTCGGAAAGAGTAGAATCTCGCATAGTTGGTGATGATGATGTCTGCAAGTCGGCGGTAAATTTGAAAAAGCGGTCTAATTCAGGTGGCAAAATCAAGCTGTTTTCTGCTAGCCAGGGTAGGAGAATAAATGAGCTGTTATCAAAAAGGACTGATGCTCAAATCATCAGCATAATAAAACCTGGAGCATGTTTTGATTCAGTTATTTCTGAGTGTGACAAAGATTGTGGATGTATGACGGCAAGTGACCTGACGGTGCTGATGGGTGGCACAAACGACTGTTCGACTGGTTGCCATGAAAGCTACCTAAAAACTCTCGAAACTCAGCTTCAAAGTTTGACTCACACTCGCGTTTTCTTAGTGAATGTACCTTGCCGACACGATCTTCCACTGTCTTCACCCATTAATGTCACAATAATGGAAGCTAATGAAAAACTGAAAGTGATCGTCAGCCGCTTCAAGAATGTCAAATTGTTTAATGTGAATGGACTGGGTAGGCGTTTCTACACTCGTCACGGGTTACACATAAACTTGTTCGGAAAGCGAGTCATCGCTGATAGAATTGTTCAGTACTTTTCAAGTGACCATGTTGCAGAACCTCAAATCGGCAAGGAAATTACTGAAACTTGTAACGACGCCACAACAGATGAGCATCCACTACCGCAGATGTTATCAGCAGATTTGAACTCAAGTGAAAGTGACAAACAGCAACTTAAGAACTCTGTGGAAATTTGTAATAACAGTAACTTGTCTTCTAAAACAGATGATGGGAATTTTTTAGATCTAAAGTAAACTTTAATTTAATGCACTGGAACATTCAAGGTATTACACAAAACAACAAAGTAGATGAGATCAACCTCTTTTTTGACTCTTTAAAAACCAGGCCCGATATTGTCTGTCTCACAGAGCACTGGGTGAAAAATAGTAATATGTTTTTATTGCATAGATTTCACAATTTCAGACTTATTTCTAGTTATTGTAGAACTGAGAAAATCAGAGGAGGTTCCTGTATCCTTGCAAGACATGATTTAAATTGTGAAGTAATCGAAGATTTTGAAAAATTCAATATAGAACAATCTTTTGAATGTTGTACTGCCAGAATAACTGGAGCAATGAATATTATCATAATAAATATTTATAGATCACCCATTAACTCGAAAATATCATTGAATCTATTTTTTACTCAGCTCAATAAATTATTGGAATTATGTTGTCGAAAATTTCCAAAATATAAACGTATCCTTTCTGGAGATTTTAATATAAATATATTGAAGGATACGGTTCCCCGGTCAAGACTAGTTGATTTACTACAGTCATATAACTTGCACTTACATTTCACCGATGCGACTAGACTTGCACCGGGCTCTCAAACGTGTATCGACAACATAGCTTCCGATTTTGATCTGGACCAATGTAATAAATTAATTATTGACAGCAACTTATCTGACCACACTGCACAAGTTATAAATATTCCAATGAAACTTCTGACACACTGTACAGAGAATGGATCGAGTAGGAACAACAAAAGAAAAGTAAATAAAACAATTAGAGTATTCTCAGACATCAATATTGACAATTTCATCACTATTTTATCAGGTGAGAGCTGGGAATCTCTTTTTCATGCGAGCAGAATAATCTCGGATCCAAATGTTTTGTACAACAAGTTCCATACAATGACAAATCTATACTTTGAGCAATCATTCCCGCGCAAATTTGTAGCAAGACAGAAATCACTTGATAAAACTGATAAAGGATGGATTACTCTGGGTATCCGTACATCGTGTGCCAGAGCTAGGGAATTACACTCACAATCCAGATTACATGACTGTCCTGAACTCAGAGAATATGTGAGACAGTACAAAAAAATGTTAAATAGGTGCATTAGACAGGCTAAAATAATGTACAATAGTATCAGAATAAATCAGGCTGATAACAAAACAAGAATGGCTTGGAAAATAGTTAAACAAGAGACACAGGAGAAAAAAAAGGAGTTGGATCTTTCAAAAACATTCAATGATATGCCAATTGAATCCACTTTAAACTCATTTAATAATTTTTTTCAAACATTTGTGACACATTAAACTCAACTACGGACATAGAAACTGCTAATAATTATTACAATAGACAGCCAAAAACAAACAGCATTTTAGTTTCATTCAATCAGGTGACGGAGCATGAGATAATCACCTTGATAAAGAAAATGAGAGCATCCAGAGCACCTGGTTGGGACGATTTTCCCCTTTTCTTTTAAAAAATGTGCTATGCAATTCATTAAACCTCTAACTTTTCTGATTAACCAATCTTTGAAACACGGCGTGTTTCCTGATATATTAAAATACAGTAATGTTCTACCCTTTCTAAAAAAGGAGATCCCAAGGATTTTAATAACTTTAGACCAGTTGCAATTCTGTCTGTATTCTCAAAGATACACGAAATGGCTGTTGTATCCAGGTTGACCGATCATTTCGAGAATAATAATTTGTTGGTTGAAGATCAATTTGGTTTCCGTAAAAAGAAGGACATTTCTGGAGCAATCTATGATTTTGTCAAATTTATGTCAACTGCAATTGATCGGTCGCAGCATGCCGCTGGCATATTCTGCGATCTTTCAAAAGCTTTTGACTGTGTAAATCATGAACTCCTCTTAGAGAAATTGAGCTTTTAAGGAATAGCAGGCACAGCTTTAAAATGGCTCCGCTCCTATCTTTCCAACAGGAAACAGTGTGTGAGAGATTTGTCTTCCTCAAAGTGCTCTTCATTTGTCAGAGTCCCGAATGGAGTGCCACAAGGATCTGTCCTTTGACCTTTGTTATTTTTAATATACATAAATGATTTACCAAGGGCAACAACAGATTCAAAATTAATTATGTATGCAGATGACACAACTTGTATGGCATCAAACGACAATCAGATCACACTGACAAATCAATTGAAGGATACACTGGTAGCAATAAATAATTGGTTTAAAGTAAATGGGCTTTCATTAAATTATAGGAAAACACACCTTATGCAATTTTGTTCCATACGAAATCAAATAGAGATGGATGAGACTTAACTTTCAAGCATTGAAAGTAGCTTGATACTTTCCACATCAACTAAGTTCTTGGGACTTGTAATTGACCAGAATTTCTCCTGGAAGCAACACATTCAGAACTTGATGAAAAAATTGAACCAAGCCTATTTTGTAATTTTAACTCTTTCTCACTCACTTGATAGAAGCACATTATTAACCGTATACTATGCATATGTCTACTCCTATTTGAGCTATGGTATATTTTGGGTTAATTCTGTGGATTGCCAAAAAATCTTCATCATGCAAAAAAAGATATTGAGAGTAATTTTTAGATTGAGATCTAGAGACTCATGTAAAGCACACTTCAAAAATCTCAACATCCTCACACTTCCTTCCATTTACATTTATCAGCTAGTAGTTTTTGTTAAAGTTAACATCAATAAATTCCAATTTTGCACAGACAATCACCAACATAACACTCGAAATAGAAACATAATTCAATATCCAATACATAGGAATGTAGCATTTGAAAAAACTCCATTTTACTCAGGAATGAGGCTTTTTAATAGGCTGCCAACAGCCATTCGAAATTTAAACTCAGTCATTACGTTCAAAAAAGCAGTCAAAAAAATGTTGCTAGAGAAAACCCTATATAAAATCTCAGAATTCTAATAACTTGAAGTAATAAAAATTTCCATCATCAATAATTCAGAGTGTTCCATAAATAATGTCGATTTTTAGATTTTACTAAATCTATATGTTTTGTAAATTACTTATATGTAATTTCTAGTATTGTATGTAACTTAGTTTTAGAAATATGACAAGTCACCAATCAAATGAGTCCAACTCAATGTATGATGTTGTGTGATGATGAATAAATAAAAATAAAATAAAATAAAATTCCTTACACCAAGTAGACAAAAACGTTCCATGGGACCAGCCCCCAAAAACGCTTCGTTACCGAGATAACAATGGCGGAAAATTGAGATTTTTCAAAATATATTAATTTTTCTAATTTTTCAGAGGCTTTAGTGCCTATAGTGGCTTTAAAATCGCAAAATCGCTACTAAACACAAATTCATCACTTGTGCTATGTTTTGTCAATTTTGCGAGTTTTAATCGCCATTTCTGAGATTTGGGTAAGATTTACACAATCGCCGCCATTTAACTTTTTCTTCAGAATCCGACTCTCTTCAACTTCCATTAATAAAATATACAATTTTATGATTCCTTATCCAGTTACAACAATTATTGTTGAAAAATGGCGGTTTTTTAGCATATTTTTCCAATTATCTCAATAACCGTTGAAGTTACAAATTTGGACCGGTCTCATTGAATTCCTCAGCTAATTTTACAAAGCAATTGTTCATTTTAGAACCTCACTAAAGCCTCTGGAAAATTAGAAAAATTAATATATTTTGAAAAATCTTAATTTCCCGCCATTGTTGTCTCGCCTCGGTAACAAAGCGTTTTTGGGGGTTGGTCCCATGGAACTTTCTTGTCTACTTGGTGTAAGGGATCAGCCTGAGAAGTATTGCACATTCCCCCTGAAACACTCTGTATAGTCACCCATCCGAGAGCAGTAAGTATACATTGTGATTTTGACTTAACAACACAAGCACCTATTACCACCCTCAGTGAGCAACCAGACATACCACATTTAGATCCATTACAAATAAGATCCATCCATTTACACCTATGACGCTATGGAATGGCATCCATAGCCTATACTGTAGGCATCAATACAAGTATCCTTAGAATCCTTAGTATAAGTACCTAATATTAATATATTTATCTCGCTCTAGAATAACAATGTGAATAGAGAATTGCTATTAAAATTACTAAATTATTCGTGGGATTCACAGTCAATGTTAAACAATACATTTAGGCCTATGCTAATTCACTAAAAACAGAAAAAACTGTGAATAACAATTTGGCAGCCACACCACATCTCATGCAAATCTTTAATTCCATCGACATCAATGTTTAATAGAGTTCTAAATTTTGTAGCTGATACACGAGTTTTGATTAGTGTATCATTATAAAATCGAGTTATTGCTATTGTAAAATTTTCTAATGAAAAATCACTAAATTCTTCCTTTTCAGTAAAAGAGGGAGCTCTTAGTATCTATTTCAAAATATAAGAGAGGAGGATTTTGAGGTATCTTTCCTTAGTATTCTGCATAAGATCTACCAAGTACCAACACAATAAATATGCTTGATAATTTCATTAAAATTTCTTGTTGGATAATTTTTGAGTTGAAAAAATTACCTCCCAGCACTATAGCTCCAGCCCTTGCTCTTTCCAATGGCGGCACCCACCTCGATAACAATCTGAACACGGTTGGCATCATGAAACCCTGATGAAAAAGTAGGCTACCGCTAATGTAAATTATAGAATAAATATGCATCAAGTTCATCATTGGTTCGAACGCGATCAAAATACAAAAACAACACATATTTGAATTCACAATATATTTTCCTGTTTTTTACTTATTCATACGATTGTGAATAATATGGAATAAGAGAATAGAATTCAATGGCACAATGATGAACAATGACTTTGTTTTCGTGAGAATGGCAAAACACTACTTGAGTGATGATTATATAATAATTATAAATTTAATATAGAAAATCAAAATAAAATGAAATAATGATCAATTATTGATATTACACTTCAATACATAAATAATATAGGTTTATCATAATAATGATCATTTTGCTCACCTGAACTAGTCCCTGACATATTCTTATGATGATCAGAGATAGATAATCAAAACGAGTCACAATGAATGGAGTTGATAGGGTCAGAAGGCTATTGATGAATAAATTTACACCTAAAAGCATTTTGCCATTGAACTTTTGATTAAGAACTGCTGCTGGTAAGTTCATTATGAGATAGCCCCAGAAAAATGAACTCAAACATTCTCCCCTTGTTCTTTCATCCCAGTTGAAAACCTTTAAAAAATAAAAATAATATTAGCCTATTTGAATTGAAAATTTGAAGGGTACTTTATCATACTCAATTACAAGAAACATAATTATTCTTACTACCTTATATCCATAAGGTACATAATTAGGGTACTTTATAATTATTATTATTGGTTGTGCAAGTTTTTATGAGAAAACTGGTGAATTTTTTAATGATATTCATGCATAATTATTTTAAGAGACTAGAATTGAGTAAATGACGATCATATTTTTATCTTCATGTATGATATAATGAAAACTAAAGAAACTGGGAAATTTAATTTTTATCATTCCAATCATATTTTGAGATACTCCCACTCGATTCAGAGTCATTACCTCATTATTCATGAGACTATATATGCTACTGTTTTGTTCAACGAGTTTTTGAAGTGGTTCATCTTCTATAAAAAAGTCAATTCACGATGGCTTGAGACGAGATAAACAAAAGCTCTGCATGTGTATGTGTGCAACTGGAGTGGCTTCGTTTTAGCCACGACATAAACAAGTCACAGCAATGCCGAAATCTCGAATTTTGTTGTAGGCAATTGAGAAGAAGTATTTTTATGTATTTTTTTTTATAGATACACATTAGGAGATTGCTTGTTTCGGTTGTCTCTCGAATGAATTAACCTAAAATGAACAAACAATTATAGTAAAATTTTTTGTGTCAATGCTTTGGTTACAGTCCCGACAACAAAATTCGTGATTTCGGCATTTCCGTGACTTGTTTATGTCTTGGCTATAACGAAGCCAATACAGTCGCACACATACCACAGAGAAGGAACTTTCTTCTCTGTGCACATACACACGCAGAGCTTTTTTTTATCTCGTTTCAAGCCATCGTGAATGGACTATAGGTGTTCTAAATTCTCGAGTTCATTGGCTTGCGCTTCTCATAATTTTTTCAAAGAAAGACCGTAACCCAACAAGCGATAGTCAGCGTATTTTTATTGACCGTCCACTCTATTAGACACAGCCAACTATAGAACATACTTGGAATGTGATTCACTCTAAACTTACGTTGAACAGAATACGATTAGTTTAAGTTATTGTTATAGTCTGTCCAAGGAAAGAAGGCATTCTAGGAAGATTGGAAAATAACTCTGCTTGATCAATATTGTTTTAAAAAGTATAAATTTGGTATAAAATTTTAGATCAGAATGTTTCCTACGATTTGAGACCAAATTTCTAATTTATGAACCAATATTGGCCGAGCTAGAGTAATTTTCCCATCTTGCCAGAATAACTTCTTTGCTTGGACAGACTCTAGCCCTTAATTTATAATGTATTATTTGATAAAAAGTTGATATACAACATAACTTCAATCGGCCTCACTCGTTAAATAATAAATATGAATTTATTTGAATTCCAGCTCTAAAACTCTATTCTATTATCATTATCAGAAAAGAAATGCATGGATGAATTTACCTTAGTATCAGTGGCATTATCTTGTTTATCAGACATTGCAACAATAGCTACTGATA
This sequence comes from Sogatella furcifera, assembly GCA_017141385.1. NCBI lineage: Eukaryota > Metazoa > Arthropoda > Insecta > Hemiptera > Delphacidae > Sogatella > Sogatella furcifera. Next base: position 17,039,920 of record CM029555.1, read on the forward strand.
AATTGACTCTACTGATGTAGCTTGTCACTAAACATAGGAATAGCAGGAACATTTGTATGTGCCTGACACCAAATCCATACGAATCTGAAATTATTAATAATAATAATATTGTATAAGCTACAGTTTCAAATCATGAGCGATATTAATAACTTTACTATTTTGAGGACTGCTCCTCACAGTCAAGTGGATTCAAAATGTAGTGCATAAATTAATTATTTTTAAACAGTGGTTCTATGTCCGATTTAAAAAATTTGTATTGATACTATTGTACTGCAGCATTGCAGTATTGGATTGTACTCCAGCACCTCTTCTTTTAGCTTTGTTATGGAACGCCATCTAAGAAGGTATACCTACATCGGATAAGTTCGGTGATGATCTTGAAATTCTATCTTTCTTTGTTCTGATCAGTAGCCTATTCTTGGTACCTATCTACTTCTAATAGAATTGTATAAAACCAGTCTCATTCTTATAATAGGACTATAATAATATTAGTCTCTGTACTCCCGATTCATGGTTACGCTACCTGGTAGCAAGAGATGGGAAAGTTAGAGCTTCAGCTTCAAAAGTTCACCGCTAGGTGACAGAGCCTTCCACATCTCAGTACAGTGACTATATATATACTAGAAGATCTCCAATATAGCACAGAAAAAGCAAAATATTTCTCTCATCTGTAACTTAAAATAAGTTACATATATAGTCACTGTAGGTGCTATAGAGAATTATAGAAATTTGTAGAATAGCATAAGTTACAGTAGAATAGCATACTTGATGGTAGGATCATTATACCACGTACTTTTGTTACCTACATAAGTTTTAGGAATCCTCTGCATTGGAAATTATCTCGAAATTTCGAAAGATATACTTTCAAGTTAAACTTTTTCTATTCAGGCCTACAGTAATACTGTTGATATTTATAATTTTGAAACTGATTTTTCATCAAGTTCAAGTGATTCTAGCACTTATATCGATGACAGAATTAAGATTTGGAGTAAGGATTCTGAAGGAGTTTATTGAAATGAGAATCTGAAGTATCAAACTTCAAAATTTCGAACAATACTTTACACTACTAGAGCTAGTAGGTACTCCTTTCAAGAATTGAAAGCCATGCTACTTTTATTCTTTCTTCAGTGGCGTAACTAAGCCATGGAGCGCCCCCCACCAGCCGAGTGGGTGCGCCCTTCTCCCCCCCTCTAAGATACGAACCGGAAAAAACTCATCTAAGTTACCTTTGTTTTGTTTTTGCATGTGTTAATGTACGGTGATAACGTGAGCTCGACAGTAGCCTTTCTTTGATGTGATTATAGATTAAATGATCGTAAAGGTCGGAAACAATTTTTATTAGGCCTACTTTAACTATACTACAGTATCCTAAAAGGAACTAAAAGTAAAAAGAAATTAAGTTTGCAATTTGAATTAATATTGTTGAATAATAGGCTATAAATATATTATAGCCCATAATACATTAGGCTATACAGAAGTAAAATTTACACCTGATATTTGGTTTTGAGTTTGAGCTATGCAGTAAACGTAGGCTACTATAATTTAATGGGCTTAAAATGAAAAGAACTTGTAGACTATGAGCCGTGTTTAGCTAACATTCATTTACTTTTAAACAAAAATGTTCCATTACTGGGTAGATCAAAGAGCTATCACCAACCGGTCAATCCTCTTCTATTCTTTGTTTGTCCTCGGCTCACCAGCCCATGAAGGGCCTAGGCCTACCAGCTGGATGCCAGTTTCATATCCATTTTTTTTCTTTTCTCTGCTCTTACAAGATCTTCAGCAATTTCAACTAGATTTATAGTAAGTTACTTTTAACAGACGTAGTTACTTTTAACTTACCTCACAGACGTAGATGACTGAGGAGAGAAGAGAGGTGATGGGTGATTAACGAGTCCATTCTAACACAATTAATTATATTCTGTCTTGTTTATCATATCATAAAAGTTGGGTCAGGTGGAACATTTTAAAGAACATTGTACTCTAGGACTATATTTTCAAGAGATTCTGGCCTTATAATTAATTTAAATTCAAAGCACCATACGGTCAATAATTTTCTAATGCAGTAGTTGACTACAACATTCCTTTCATTATTTATTCATTAATAGGTACAGTGATATAATCGAGTTGTGAAAATTGAAATTATTTGGGAGATAAAAAACAAGCTTCGCCTCCACTAGTAATCTTGAATTTTGATAGAAGTCAAAGCAGTCCAAATGAGATGATGATATATAACCTTTCTTGAGCACATAATTTTTGGTTCAGGAATGGTATTGGAAATTTCAAATTTACTAAGGTTGTTGACGAGAGAAATAAAATAATAGAAAACTTAAAGAATATTGAATAAGTTGAAATGACAACAAAAAAATCACCATTTATAGTCAAGTAGAGAAATATCAGTACAGGTACCTACTCATTCTACACACTACCTATACGCACTTATTCTCTACGAGTGCTCTATTAGTTTCTATAGCCACTTCGATATTCACAACCCTACAAGCAGATCCTTGTGGGACCAGTGATTACGACGATGATAAAAATGCAGGCCCCTCAGGTCCCTAGAGAATTAGATCTGAAGAATGTTTGGTCTTAGTTTCTGGGCACTATAGACTTGAGAGCCCCAAAGTAGATTGATTATATGAAGAAGAATCTCAGTATTTGAGGGGCCTCTTCAAGCTCACATGGGATGAGGGGCGCTCATGCCTACTAAGGGGCCTTGAAAGTCGGGAAAAATCTGTCGAATTGTATTAATATATTCATGAAATGAATTACAATAGACTTGTTAGGGTAGAAATACAGACAATGAAACTCAAAACGTAAGTTATTCCAAAATTCCAATAAATAGAGGTTGTGTTAATTTAATCCTCAATCACTATCACTATTCACAAATTTTCTCACTCCAAAATTGAAACTATTGAGCCACAAAATTAGAACAAGTCTGAATAATGATAGATAAAAAAATATAAATTCATCAGAGAATTATTCAATTATTATTAATTTTGAAAATTTAATAAAAAAATCATTTTTTTACAGCCAATTACATTTTTAATGTGGCGCCCCTCAGAAGCCTGCGCCCCCCGCACGGCGGGGGCTGCGGGAGTGCTATTTACGCCACTGTCTTTCATACTTTGAAAAACCGGTAGCCTACATTATTATGTAGCCTATGGTAGGTAAGTTGCCATACCAAAAAACTTCTTTCGCTATGCAGTAGTTATAGACTATTATGTAGTATGTACAATTATTAGAAGAATTCAATGAATACTTCTTTATATAATGATATTTTTTTATCTTCCATGATCATTTACAGTAAAAGAATAATCTTGCTGAAACTAACTTACCCAAAATTGTTCTCTCTTCCTTCTCTTGAATTATAGCATCCAGATTGGAATTATGACTCAACGTTGAGGTTTTACGTTGTACTTGCTCCATGACAATTTTTTTGTTGAGGAATCTTTGAAAATTTTTTTTTCAATTATTACTTTTGGTATGAATGATTTGTCATTTATAACTGAAAGTAATTTAATATGGTATAAATAATAATTCACATTATATTATGGCACATTATAAATAGTGGATTATCATAATAAACTACCGTACTCACCTCTAGCACTTTGGAACTCATTTTTGAAATTTAAAGAAATAGGTAGCCTATAAATTTCAAATTGAATATTGCAAAACAATCACAAGATAATTTTCCATACATATTTAAAATGCTTAAAGTAGCACTTATGAGAGAAAGAGCATTTTACGAGCTGTATTTATATCACCAGAAATTGAAGACTGCTTCATGAACAGTGGATTTATCATGAACATAGGCTATATATCCATGAAAAACATTAATATGAAATATTATAGGCTTAATAATGAATGTTTTTCCTATCTTCTTACAAAGTTATTGAAGTTAATATTGACAAAGGTTGCTTTAAAAAAGCCAGTGTTTTTTTTTTTTTTTTTTGAGGGTGATGCCCACATGGGCTCTTGGGCCTGTGCGTGGGTAATGGGAAGGATGATGATGAGAGATGAATGGACCTACTGCTTTAGGTGGGTTCCGAACCACCGGGAAGCGATTTTTGAGTCTCATGAATTGAATTCAGAGGAGCCGGTCACCGTTACAACAGTGGTGGTAGAGGCACGTCGCTTATCTAATCTCACCGATTAGACGCTCTCTACCACTGGGACAAACCGCTTCATATGAACCAGTGTTGAAACTTGCATTTGTTATTATATAGATAGGTACAGCGTACAGTACAATGAAATAAAACTCAATTAGACTTGAAGGATTTTCAATTTAAGAATAACGCCAATTATGTTTTCTTCCTTTTGAAGGGTTGAGAGGAAAGTTGAAGTTTCTATTTTTATAGGTTTTTGATAACTATAATAGTTGTAATGACGATTTTTATAATTGAACTTAATTACCGTAATGTAATTCACTGTTCAAGTTTATCTGGACCTTCTCATTCGTACATTTCTTTCCTACATTTCCTTAGGCCGGTATAACACGATAATAGTTGTATGATCATATCTGATTATTAGTCGAGTCATTCTAGCTCAAAACAGGGGTCAACCTGGAAGTAATTGCAACAAAGTTGTTTTATTGTGGAAATGGTAGCTGACACCCCCTATTTAACGTGTAAAAAATTCCACTCTCAACTCGTGTCGGAAAGTTGTTTTTTTGGCCGCCTTATTGGAAAATTTTGCTCATTTTTTCGCTTTCTTGGAATAACGTCAAAACGAAGCGTCGGACGAAAAAACTTACTTAACCTTTTTTTTAGTAAATAAAATTTGCAAGAGAATGATGGTAGAATCATCTCTTTATCTTTACTAGAAACCGAGTTAGGATTTTTCAAAAAATAGGTTAATTTTCAAGAAAAACTGTAATTGACTATTTTCAGTTTTTGTTTGTAAAATAGTCAATTACAGTTTTTCTTGAAAATTAACCTATCTTTTGAAAAATCCTAACTCGGTTTCTAGTGAAGATAAAGAGATGATTCTACCATCATTCTCTTGCAAATTTTATTTACTAAAAAAAAGGTTAAGTAAGTTTTTTTGTCCGACGCTTCGTTTTGACGTTATTCCAAGAAAGCGAAAAAATGAGCAAAATTTTCCAATATGGCGGCCAAAAAAACAACTTTCCGACACGAGTTGAGAGTGGGATTTTTTACACGTTAAATAGGAGGGTGTCAGCTACCATTTCCACCATAAAACAACTTTGTTGCAATTAGTTCCACCTCCAACCCTAGAATGACTCGACTATATATGGAAATGGAAAGAGATGAAAATATAGTATTATCGTGTAATACCGGCCTTACCAATTGCAATGTGTTGCATGCAAGTCGCTGCAATCCCGGGTGGGGGGGGGGGTTGGGTTTGGAATCAGGTGACCAGCAGCTGCCGTTACCCAGTAAACAAAACATTTGTTGCTAGGCAACCAAGAAACCGCCTCAAATGTAGTTGGTTGTCGTCTGTAGCGGCAAGTTCTTGGTGAATCAAGAGATTTTCAAATATCATTAAAAATTCAATAGGAACAAGTCATGTTTACTTTCATTTATTATCTTATATTCTTGATATCTCTAATATCAGGTTTTATATCACATTCTTATGGCTGTAAGTAAGTTAAATATATTTTCAGTTTTAAAGTTGATTTTCCATATAAAGTAGCCTGATTTTTAGGTTAGAGTATAGGCTACTGTGTAACTTACTTACAAAAATCGATTTTTTCTTTGAAGGTCTAGCCTTATTCCTACTAAGTTAATACGTTTTAATATCAAACTCACTAGAACTTTGAATTGTCAGTTTTTACAACAGAAGTCACGTTGAGGATGATATTTGAAGAATGATTGAGCTAAAGTACCCCAGAAACAGAACTAATATTGCGTTCTGTGTCTTGCCATCTTGCTGCATCAATAACTATAACATTTGAAGTAGCGTTTACATAACATTACAAAATCATACTTGAATCAATTGTGTATTTATAGTTATGTAGGATTGAATATCTCTCATATAAAATTTTAGATTTAATTTACGTTACCAATTTACAATATTATTTTATTTGACTTGACATGCACTTGAGTTCAGATGAGAACAGTTCTTCAATAAAGTATATGAGCCTCTCAAACATCATTAAACTCATATTCAAACACCATTTTTTCAATTACCCTACTTAATTTTCTAATCTACAAGATGTTTTGAAATGCCTCTTCAATATAATTACAGTAACTTATCTCTTAGGATGACTGCTGGGGTCAATTAATATTATTTGAACAAGAGTAAAAACTTATAATAGGCTATAGAGATGCACGAAAATTTAATAAAACTGATTTTTCAGTTAAATGCCACAAGTACCCATAAAATGGGGTAACATTCAACTCATTTATGTTTATAAAAATGTAAGTATAATATTATTTTGTAGTTTTTTAAACTTCTTCATTGTCTGAAACTATTACTATGTATAAATTGGAAATTATTTGATCGGTATTGTTAAAGAAAGCAATAATAGTTTATTGAAACAAAACATGAACAATTTTTTAAAATATTACCTCAACACAATAATTAGCTTATTATGATTAATCCAAGAATATAAAAAAATGTCGAATCATAATATAATGAAAGACGTATATTCTTGCAGCTATATCTATGACCTCAAACTGATTAAAGTATAATAAAATCATTATCTTTCACATTATAAGATTTTCATGTTGAGATGTAATACTTATCATATTCATGAGCATGTATCAATGTTCTTCATTCACTGACTTCCCTAGAGCATATGCCTACATGAATGTAAAAAGCTTGAATATCAACAATAATAAATAAACAATTATTGGTTTCTCTCATTGATTTATTTATTAATAATAAGTTCTATTGAACGAATGAGTTCTTGAAGTGAAAACTTCAAGAATGGATGTGTTCCGGCAATAAAAATTTCTAATATTTTTCCAATAATGGATGTCTAATGTATTATTATATATTAGGTAATAAATTTATTAATTTAATATTTGCTACTCACAATTTTAAAAGCAGTTGTTCAATAATAGTTCATATTGCATCATTAATTAATATATCACAGTAACAGAATATTAACTTGAATAATTTTCACACTAGTTTGTTGAAACATTTCTCAGCTATAAAACCAGACTACATCGTTAGGAGTAGTTGGATCAACTGTGCGCCTTGTTTACAGAATGACTGTCTGCCTCTTATCAACTTATAATCACATTAGAAATTGCTATTTGCATTCTTTTGTAATCGCCAGACCGACTAAACTAACTGGTTGACTCATCACACCCGTGTTGAAGTTGAAAACACGCAATTCAAATGATCTATATTAAGCTTTTAATCACTTTCAATTTCAAATACGGTAGTATGCTTTCTATTATCAGTGAAGTCGTTTTCAAATTAAGTTATCAACTCCCATCCGTGTAAATGAAAGAATTTCTGAAACATTGTCCATTAAGTTATTATCTGAATTATGTGACATTCATCCACAAATTGGGAGAAGATTTCACACTTAAACCAGCCTTATGTTAATTTTGAAGGACATTTCATATATTTCATAACAAAAATCGATAACTTACTTGATTGTTGTTCATTCAGTTCACTGTCATATTAATTGTTACTATCTTCAATTCTTGGATCGATTTTAGAAGTAGGAAGTTCATTCTCTGATATTCGAACAAGCGGTCAGAATACAAGTGAATTACAAAAATAATTAATTCCAGGATGCAATTAAAGTTATATACTACAGTAAATAGCAATACGATAATATAAGAATTTTGTTGTTGTCACAAATCCACTTCATTTCTCAGCTAGAAAATCGGACTACACCGTTGGTAGAAATGAAGAAGATTTATGAGAAAATCGAAATTCCTCCATTATAGAAAAATTCCTCAACATTAACATTCAATCAACAAATTTCAATAGTAAAAGTCTGTTTACATGCATAAAAAATGAACTTCGGCTATCGTACTGCAAATATTGACAATAGAACTATCAAGATAGAACTAGCAGATGAAATTTTGTTGGATGTAACAATCACTTCATTACTCATATATAGTTGTGCCAAGCACAGAAAAGCCTTTGGCAACATTACTGCCATTCACTGCTGATGCCAGTAGTCGAAATGAAAATTGTTCTAATACAGGGTGTTCCAGGAGGAATGTGCAATATTTCTCAGGATGATTCCTTACACTAAGTAGACAAAAAAAATCCATAGGACCAACCCTCTAAAACGCTTTGTTACTGAGATAACAATGGCGGAAAATTGAGATTTTTCAAAACATATTGATCTTTCTAATTTTTTAGAGGCTTCACTCAGGGTTTAAAATAATCAATTCCTATGTAAAATTAGCTGAGGTATTCAATGGAACCAGTTCCAAGTTTGTAACTTCAACGGTTATTGAGATAATTGATAAAATTTGCTAAAAACCGCCATTTTTCAACAATAAGGGTTATAAATAAATAAGGAATCATGAAATTGTATTTTTTATTAACAGAAGTTGAAGAGATTCGGATTCTGAAGAAAAAGTTGAATGGCGACGATTGTGTAAATCTTACCCAAATCTCAGAAATAGCGATCGAAAATCGCAAAATCGCTACTATTCACAAATTTATCACTTGTGCTATGTTTTGTCAATTTTTCGATTTTCGATAGCTATTTATGGGATTTGGGTAAGATTATTTTAGACCCTGAGTAAAGCCTCTAAAAATGGGAAAAATTAATATGTTTTGAAAAATCTCAATTTTCCGCCATTGTTATCTCGGTAATAAAGCGTTTTTGGGGGTTGGTCCCGTGGAACTTTTTTGTCTACTTGGTGTAAGTAATAATCCTGAGAAGTATTGCATATTCCTCCTGAAACACTCTGTATAACCAAATTTAGGAAGAAATAGTACAGGCTCAGACGATTTTTTCTGTTCTAGTTCATAATTATATTATGATTCGTGCTATCATATGTCAATAATTGAACAAATAAATGGAAAAAATAATATATTTTAATTCGTGAAATCAATATGATTATGATAAGTGTAAAAACGGTAGGTTGGCTGAGGTGATTTCACTCTGAAAATATCAGTTCTGCGCATGCGTAGTTACACTCTCACTTCCCTCCGCCATCTTGTAAGAGGCTCTTCTGTTCTTGACCCAACTATAGCAGATTGTCTTTAATAGTAGTAATAAGCACTAGTAGTACATTTATAATAGTACTTATATTTATAGTACTTTTAAGTACTATAATAGTAATACTATATAGTATAATAATAGTAAGTACTTAGTCTAAGCTCATAGACTCGAGATGATAGAATAGAAAATATTGAATGAATATAATGTTTTGATTATTGAAAGTGCTGGTTTCTTGGATTCTTGTTTTATTTAGCCTTTGAATAGAACTCTTTTCATATACTTTGAAATATTAATTTATTGTTTCAGTCCTCCCTATGCTACAGGAGAAGACAAGGAATTCTCTGAATGCAAAAGGAAGCTCTTACTATCCACACTGGTACATTCAATCAGATGATACTGGCAGTATCGATCATTGCGATTTAACTGCTGATTATTGTGACGTCAACTGTTGCAATGACAATGTAAGCTGTCACAAAATACTAACATTTGAATAATTATAATAAAATATTACAGTAGTTCCAGAGCAGTGTAGCATATACATAGTATATTGAACAGTTATGGACTATGCGTAGGTAGGCCTAAAATTATAAATTTGGTCTGAGACCAAGAAATTGAAAAAATGTGAGACCAAAAAAAAGAGAAAAAATGAGACCAAAATGTGGAAAAAATTCTGCTCCACAATTTGTGACCACATTTATAATTTTTGAAAGAAGTCAATATTGTCTTATTTGCTTGGACAGACTACACATACGTTATTTTCGAGTCACTAAATTACAATAAATCATAATTTTTCAATTTTATTTTCATTATTCATCAATTTTTTGTTCAATTTTATTTTCAATTTTTTCATCTTTTCATTATTTATAATCTTCTATTTATTCCTCAATGGGAAAAAATAATACCCTATGCTTTTGTCTTGAGTATCATTGTATCTTAGTTATTATTATTCGAATCTGGTCAACTAAGAAGTAGAGTACCCAACTACAAAAAAATTGAAATTGGTTCAGTCTGCATGTTATGTGCCTAATTTGTCCAATATGAATAATATAGAGCTATTTTTCATGATATTCTTACGGGAGAAGTGTCAGTTATTTTTCAAATCAACAATTAAATTCATTAGATCAGCTAATGCGTTTTTAGAATTACATTAAAAGATACAAACATAGGGTAGGCCCTATTATGTTTTCTATTTAATTTCTGTACTGTAATAAGTTCTAATGCCACATTGGCTATAATAAGGCACAACAATATAGGCTACTGAAGCTATGATATACTAATGTATCGTTAGAATCATATTTGATTTTTTTTTTCACATGACAAAATTGATTGGCTTGTAACAAGATTTACATATTTTTGGCTAATTACGAAAAAAGTTGATATCATTTTTGATGGAGCTTAATTTCAAATCTCTTTACACTGTTTTCATCTAATGACAAAATTCAAATAGTTGGAATTAAATTTATTTTCTTGTAGGCCTAATTGTTCCTCAAAACTGCAGTCTGAACATTAAAGAGATTTTTATTTTTTTCAGGAGTGTAAGAAGTATCAAAAAGAGATGTTTGAATGCCCAAAGAAATCAAATGAAGATATCTCAAGTGAAGAAGCCGAATTTGAATGTAACCATCAATCACCAGAAAAACGGCCTTGGTGGCTTTATTTCTTATGTTATGTGAGAAACAACTCACCATTCCATATGAAGTTCTTCGAAGAAGATGATATCATCAAGACGCTTGAAAATATGAAAGAAAAACTAGGAGAGACCTCTCAAAATAAGAATAGAATCAGAACTTACCCGCACTCTGAGATCGAAGGTTTTTTGAGAGAAGGATATTGGAACGATAATCCAATTTTTCTCAAAAATACCAATGATGGTAGTAAAGAAAAGTTTTTCCTTCTATTTCCTACTAATGTGTTAAATTCAATATACTGCGCAAACATCCCTTTAAAATATTTGGAACAGAAAAATGCAGAATGCTTGAGATTATTCTCGAAAGAGTCATGTGGAGAGAAAAACAAAGAATTGAATTTGAACGACTATCTCATCAGGAATAAGTCGAGTGGTCTTTTGCAGAAAATATCAATAAATATACCAAAAACGGCAATCAGTTTTCAGGAGAATTTTCATTTCTCGGATATAATTCACAATATTGACTGCAGTGTAGATGGAAAAAGATTTTTAGTAGCCTCCAAGTACTCCAAATATGAATTCTATCATTCAAATTCTGATAATAGTAGTGAAAGTGCCAAAAAGAGTTGTGATATTGACAATGTAAAATTTATGACATTTAATAGAGAGAAAAATTTATGCGAAAATGTTCTTGTTGGATCTAGAATGAAAGTTATCTGGAATGGAACTTCAATAACTAAAATTCTCATCAACTATCATTTGGCTGATATACCATTTTTCAATACTGATGAAAATAACAGTGCAATTTCTCGTCAAAGTACAGGTAAAATTGAACAGAATATCGATAATAGTTTAAAACCACGAATAAGTTCTAATCAGAGTGAATCAAAGAAGAGAATGAATGGGGGGAAATCAGTTTTTAACCAAAAAGTGATACACTATTTTGTTAAGCAAACATTTAGTGTGGAATATCAACATGTGAATATGAACGATTCAACTCCAGCAGGTATGCAGAAATATCAAGTTCGAGACAGCAATGCTACTGGGTATCTGATTGGCGAGGAAATTAGACCCTACATGGAAAGGTAAGAAACTGAAGTAGAATCAAATAGGAATTTAAAAGATTTATTCTGGCACTGCCAGTAAAAGAGAAAATTTAACGATAATAGGTGAAAATTGAATAAATTGATTTATTTATTCTTCTCGTTTGAAAATTGAACGTTATCACTATAGTTGAAAATTGAATTAATTTATTCCTTTATAATTCTCATAATTAATAATTGCTTTTGAATCTATCAGTTCTTACTCCGCAAATCAAAATACAGTAATTATGTTCAGTTTATAAAATGAATTATGGATTTGGATTCAGGCTATTCAAGTTAGTTTAAAAATTTGATAGATTGTGTATAGTGAATATTTAAATATTTTTAAATATAACTATTCTCACAAATTATAGTGATGAGAACTTCCAATATTGAGTCAAAAGTTACATTGTACCAGTAAATGTAAAGAGATTCTATTTACACTGATTGTACTCTTTATAATATTATTCACTGATTGTACCAGAATATTATTGAGTCAAAGTTATGCAACTGTGTTCCATCCAGTAACTCTTGCCCCTTATTAGCCGAAGGTATTTTTCTGTGTACAGTTATTCAAAAGTTGAATTCATTGATGAGGTATGTTTTATGGAACTTTGTTTACTCCTATAGGTGTGGCAGGGAATCAGTCTGAAAATTTTATCAACTTTGTCCTGAAACACTCGTCTGAATAATTTATTTTCCAATTTTATTTCAACTTGATATTCATATCAAATGCTCAATAGATTAACTGTTTATATGCGGTCCAACCCTAAAATTTTCTCATCACTTGGTTAGACGATTTTCCCCCACCCCTGGATCCACTAGTCTTCCTAGTCGAAGACAGTAGGTTCCAGGAAAGGCGCAAAAGCTTGCCCCCCTCCTGCAAAAAATAGGTAGATCCGGCCCTGGTTAAGAATAAAATTATTTGTACTCTGAAAGATTCTGGCTTCCAATATTTTCTAAGAAACATTCCTTAGAAAATACAGAAAAAAGAAATGATTCAAGTAGATAGGATACAAATGATTAAAACAAATTAATGTTTGAATTTGCTCCAAACACTCGGTGAACAGAGTATGGTACGTAATAGAGTATACTTGAATCAATTATTGGATTCCAGTAATTCTGTATTATGATTTATTTCAGAATTCAGATTGATCCTGACTTAGACCACTTTGCAGAGAATGGAACTGTTGGAGAAACGTTTGGACTTTGGAAGAGAGGTGAGTCACAAATAATATTATCCTGATTGCCTGAATATTTCAATATCGGTACATTATTTCATCATTTTTCATTAAAGTTATTCTATGTAATGAAAAATTACATATAAATAAGAAAGCTTATAGTATGGTTTCTGAATCCCACACAAATTATATCAATTCAGATTGATTTAGATAAAGAACAGGGAGAAGAAAATTGGCCAAGAGATTATTATTAAAAAGCATAGATTGGTCGTTACAGAGAGTGAGGTGGCTGAGAAATAAGTAAAAATGATTACTCTATGCATTCAATAGAGGAGTCTCCAAATTGGCTAAATCTCTTCTCTCTGCGATTCGTCTGTCCAGTACCTATATGATACAAAGTTGGTAAGATATCAATTGCCAACTATGTTGGAGTAAAATTGCTATCATGCTGGAGTATTTTCCCCTTGAAATCTCTATTATAGAAGCTCTTGATAATAGAGCGATCTTTATTGAAGTATTATTGTTTGCCCTTCAAGTTGAACAAAGTAATTCGAGATGATGCTGGAAAGTTATTTGGGATAAGTTTGGACAGTATTTTGGGTTGCTCAAACTCTCACAACTCACAAACCCTAGAGAAACTGTTTCGCTATAAGCGCGAATTTTATTATTGTTTAATCTTCTGACACAGTGTCTTGCGGTAAGATATTTTGTTATTTATTCATTAATAAAAGAAAAATTATTGATCATCTAGTGCACGATTTTTAATTTATTTCTGTTACCGAGATAACAACGGCGAAAAATTGAGATTTTTCAAAATATATTAATTTTTCTAATTTTTTAGAGGGTTTAGTGAGGTTCTAAAATAATCAATTCCTATGTAACATTAGCTGAGAAATTCAATGAAACCAGTTCCAAGTTTGAAACTATAACGGTTATTGAGATAATTGGAAAAATATGCTAAAAAACGCCATTTTTCAACAATAAGGGTTATAACTGGATAAGGAATCATAACTGAATTGACAAAACATAGCACAAGTGATGAATTTGTGTTTAGTAGCGATTTTGCGATTTTTGATCGCTATTTCTGAGATTTGGGTAAGATTTACACAATTGCCGCCATTCAACTTTTTCTTTAGAATCCGACACTCTCCAACTTCCATTAACAAAAAATACTAATTTATGATTCCTTATTTAGTTATAACCCTTATTGTTGTAGAAGGCGTTTTATAGCATATTTTTTCAATTATCTTAATAACCGTTCATGTTACAAACTTGAAACTGGTTTCATTGAATTCTTCAGCTAATTTTACATGGGAATTGATTATTTAAGAACCTAACCAAAGCCTTTAAAAAATTAGAAAAATTAATTTATTTCGAAAAACCTCGATTTTCCACCATTGTTATCTCGGTAACAAAGCGTTTTTGGGGGTTGGTACCATGAAACTTTTTTATCTAGTTGGTCAAAGGAATCAGCCTGAGAAGTATTGCACATTCCTCCTGGAACACTCTGTATATTTAGGACGTCTTTTATGAATTTTTGAAAATGTAACTTTGTATATACATATTTCCTCCGCAATAATAATAATTATCATTATTTCACATGCTATGGGAAAATATAATAGGCCTGACTCTGAACAAATAAATCTAGGTTATATCTTCAGACATAGATGTGGTAGTGTAGTGGGATGGAGAAAGAATAAGCCTATTCTGCTTATGAAATCAATGAAAGTTTTATTATTCTCAAACTCACAGTACAATAATAATTATTCAGCCGTCAAATCTCAGCATACAATTGAAATATATCTTCAATTCATATATTTTGGATTTTAATTATTTATAATAATATTCTCATTCTATTCTGATATTCATCTCGTCACAACTTTCAAACACTTCTCATTCACTTTAGAAATCAGAAACGCTCATTAATAACTATTATTCAATGATATGTTATCCATTAATCGATAATATTATTATTTAATTTTCTCATCATTCTCCTTTCATCAATAGAAACTATCTAATAACAATATAAACACCCAAGAAATTAACACCTAGAATGAATTTCTATTCTAAAAGATCGAACAATGGTAAATCTATATTGTATTATAGGCTAGTAATCTTATGTATTTATCAACATATTTGATGGAATATAATATTTAAAAGGATATGTTTCAAGATATGTATACATTCATTAATCATCATTCTTCACACTCACCCTTATTATATGGACATAATATCACATCTAAAATTGTAAAACTTTCAACAAATTTATATATATCATTCAACAATAAGAGAAAAACTTCTATTTTACAAAATTTTAAGGTTTGACTTTCAGCATTTATGAAAATAGCTTGATCTAGTGGCCATTAGAATTTTCTCTCGAAATCGAACAATAATATTGTTCTACCAACTATAGAGCTTTTCAAAATTTTTACAAATTAATTTTTATCACATTTGAGAATTCAACCAGATTTTGTTCAAGCATGAACTTTCCAAGTTTTAATGGCTTCTAAATAATACTATTCTCATAAGAAACTAGCCAAAAGTCAAAGGATATGTATCGGTATGGTCTTGTTCAGCATTGGTATTTGATGTAACACCTATGCCTCACTAATGCTTATTTTTGCTGACTAAGATTACTTATTACTCTAAATACTATAGGCTATAGTCATTGTTAAATTTTTCACAAACATATATAGATTCAGCAAAATTATATCTACACTTGAAATGCTTATAGCAGATTAAAATAGCTTCCATATGAAATGGAGTTTGTTGATATAAGTCTGATCTATCATAGTTTTGATTCTATAATAATCCACACAGTTTCTAATTCTTAGATACAATTATTTTTTTGGAATTTGAATAGACAAGATCAAGAAAATAATTCACAAAAGTTTTTAAATACAATGGGAAAGTGACAGTAGTGGATTTCTTCACTAAACCCCTCTTATATTTCTGTACCAGGCTCAACACAAACGTTCCAGTGCATTAGTGCATGTAACAAAATAAACGCCTCAGAATACAATAGGCATGTTGAAAAATAAGAAAAAGACTTCCGTGAACCCGTCCTCAGCAAGAATAAATTTATACTCTTCAATACTTAAGAAGGATATTTGGATTGAATAAATAGTATCATAACATTTCTCATTATCTTGGGACAGCAACTGATTTTTTTAAAAGAAATAAAATAAAAATACCATAATTTTACAATTGATTGAGAACATTTGGTGTAGTTCAGTCTTATAATTTGAACTTGGTAGAGCAAAATAATTTATAATTGAAATTCCTAGTCAAGTTGAAGATAATAAAACAGTCATTCAAGTTTGGAAGTTATTTCAATCTGGTCCTCATTTAAGTGATTATTTATATGTTCTATTGATATGAAAGATTTCAATGAAACCACAATAAGGATTATTGATTAGACACATAGATGAATTGAATATAAGATGCTATCAATCCAGAAATATTCAAAGCTTTGAAAAAATATAATATTGATATTATCAGGCGAAATCTCTCCAGCTTGCATATATTATGAACACAATGATCTCAAAATGAGATTTCAATACGTAAGAAATTTAGATAATTTTTCATGTCTATTTTGTGGTTAAACTTCTTACTATTAACAATAGAAGTTCTGGATATAATTTATATTCATGCTGTTTAACTCTATTTTTTGTATATTTGGTTAGATAGTGATATGTTTCGAAAGTTGCTAAGAATGAACAAAGCTGACAATGGCTGAATTTAACAATTTATTGATTCCAAATTGGAAAATTAGAATGCATTAATTTTTTGGTTGAAAATTCTTCATCTTCTTAATTTCTGACAAAGTCATGAATCGAAAAATCAGATTAGCCTTCATGATTCTCTTCAAATGTTAATGAGTTCTTAAACCAGCATACAGGAAAATATTTTATAAAGAGAAATAATTGTCATTTATTTAAACATTATTCAAAATCGCTTGACTTCCTTTGTGCTGTATTCCTTTCTTTATTGGTGGTAAAATAAATAATTGATTAGCCATTATTTATTTTTCTCAATTGAATGTAAATCACACTCCGCAAAAATATGCAAATGGCTAATAATATCACATCTAACCATCAAAGCCAATATTCTAATAATAAGAAAAAATGAAGTCCTGATATTCTAATAATAGTTATTATTCGAATATTAAGACTTATTTTTTCTATGAATTTGTTATTTTCATCATTGAACAATACCCAAGTTAAACTGGGGTGACAAAAACTTATGAATATTAGATAGTTATATTATTACTATTTATATTATCAAAGATTATGTTTTCAAATGAACTTTTTAAAAGAACTATAACTGATCATATCTCCGTTTGTGGAAAATGAGGTTATCTGGCAAAGTGGAACAACCCCTGAATCTCCCCACTATTAAAAGCCATACGCTAAATAATAATAAATATTATTAAGCTTAAAAACTTAGTAGATACTAGTGACTTTCAAATTTACAACAGTACTCACGATTTTGATGCTTGTCGGACGCGTTTCGTGGCACTGAGCCACATCTTCAGCGTACAAGGAGTAACTAGATACTGAGGTCTTGCAGGTCTGAGAATGTGGGATATCTAATTTTTAGACCTGATGATAATTCTAGTATAGTTAGAATATATAGAACTAGCCTAAAAAAAAATGCAAATATTTTTTAATGATTATTTTCCAATGTCAGCTTTGAACACGATAAACTACAATAATCTCCACCGGATTTGCTATAAGATCATTAATAATTTGAATAAATTCACATTGATTCGCATCTGATTATAAAAATAGACATATAAAGGTGAATATAAAAGTTATTTCAATGACTTCTTATATATTGCAGGATATGTTTAGTTGTTTATAGATTTCACAAGTGTAAACGATATGGTTCTAGTTCACAATTGGGCACAATAATGATATGTATACATGGTTTTGCTAGATGTGTGCAGTATCTTAAGCTGATTAGTTAAATGCATTATAATCGTATTGACAATTACAATATAAAATATTCCAAACATTCTTACACAATAAATAATTATACTCACAAAAAACTCACACACTATTATTTTGCAGTTCACTAATTGGTAGATTTACCAGTTTCTTTTACATCATGAAAAATATCTTTCAACTTTGGAACTAAAAATTTGATTGGAAATGTAGATTATTTTCCCATACAAGTAAAGTTGATATTCAATTGATGGTAACTCAAAAAAGTCCAAATTAATTATTTATTTATTTATCTTTGGTTTACATATCTGATTGGAATAGTTGATATTCAAATGATTCATAATTATTACTAGTAAGTTGAATAACAGAAAATAACTTTCTTTGAAACTAATAGTGAAACTTTTTGATTTCATCCACTTTCAACACCATATAACATTCCAATACTTTATATACTCTCTCACATAGATTTACATTTCCATTCTAATGATACGATATTTACAGTCAATAATAATATTAATATGAAACATAAAATACAATAATGTTATCGTATTGACAGAAGATGGAACTGTAAAATAGAATTATAGATGTTGCTTGATTAATTCCATATTAATAATGAATAGTTATACATTTTCAAACATCTAGATCCACAATTCATCTTACCAAATTAACAGAAACACACCATTTTCTTGAATTATTCAAATAAATTTGATTGGTAGATGGTTAACGAATTTCACTTACTACAAAATTTATTACTTTAAGGACTGTAACATCCACATTCTCTCTTTCACAATCATTTATCTAGAACTGTATACTAATTACATTTATAAAAACTATAATTAATGTATAATATTAAAATGATTCATGCATCACAAACATATTATAGCATGTTTTGCATCTCTTACGAGTACTATCCATAAATATTATTTACTTATTTTCAATTTTTCAAGGGTGAAAACAGAATTATTCGAATTTAGACTTATTCTGGAATTAATTCTTGTTTTGAGAGCACTATTAGACCGAATGATAATCATATTCAAGTGAACATTTCCGAAAGCTTAATATAGTTTTCGTGTAAATTTCAACCTCGGTCCAGTTCAAGTTTTTTGAAATTTATCACAATAAGTGCTGAAATAGTTTTTCAAGGTGATGTTTACTGAAGTGAATTCAATTAGCTTGATGTTATTTATAGTTTTGATCCGTTATTTTCATCAAGTTTACTTTTAATCGATCTCCTCAATATTTTGGTAACTCTTTGGTATCAAACAATAATAATTCCCAAAATGTAGTATTTTAAAAAACCACAAGATATCCTCTATTTTCTTATTTTACACTCATTAATTTTGACGTTCTCTTATAGTTTCGATCCATAGTTTTTATCAATCTATTTCCAGTCATTGAGTTTTGAATATTGGCTTAGGCTGATTTATGTTGCTTTTTTAATAATCTATTATTTTCAAATAAAGTATTTATAATTTCTTGAGAAATTTCATTAATTGAACTTCCAACTAATTTGCAAGTGATTGAATTGTCACGAACTATGAAGGGAAGTGTCGTGCGTAGATTTTTCAAATATTATATACACAATACATAAAATATTATTGCAATTAAATCTCAATTGCCTAACAACAATAATATATTATTATTCACAAGTAAATACATCTCTCACATTATAATCAATTCTGATACAATTCAAAATTTTCGATAATGAAATCCTGAATTTTCTTAATTTTATTTGTTACCTATACAATTTGGTGAAAACAAATTGTTGAAATAGTATTGTGATAAATCCATTGAGAATGTATTATGCATGCCCTTTTCTGGCTTCCTATTACCTATTTTCCCTTTTTTCCTCTCATTCTACCATGTTAATGGCCATAGTTGTAATATTATGTAAACGAGAGGAGATCTCTTTTAGAATAGCCAGAGGCCTGTAGTGAAATGTCACTGTTTAGTGAAGTCACTACTTTTTCAACATGGACATGATTCATAGTCCTTGGTTATATGCAATTGAAAAAATCACTAGATTGATAATACAATGAAGTGAAACAATCGAATCTAAAGGCCTTGTATCTAAGTCTATACAAGACGTTTCAACAATGATACAAAACTCTTTAATTCGATTGCATAGTTTGATACAATTTGTGTGTATGCTTTTTTATTATTTATTTAAATAAATTGAATCATGTACACACTGCTTCATGGAACAGTCCAAACTATTTTTAGACTTCCATAAGATTCAATTATTTTGCAGCCTATTCTCCATTTCATTCAAGTTTTGAAATTTTTATTTATTAAAAAAGGATGTTACATTATTTTAAGTTATAGATATTCTAAAATAATTTCTTCAATTGGTTTTAACCAACCAATATATTTCCTACTCGTTCAATAATTTCCACACCCAATTCCCATTAGAAAAAATCATTACAATTCACCAATAATTATTAGTATCAGTAGTGGAACCATAGAAATAAATTACTCGTTGCTAACAAAAGTGACGTCATTAGAATGTATCGCCCGCCGCCAAATCTTACATCGGCTGACGAGGATGATGAGGATGACGCTCTTCCGATGAGGTTTTTGCCGATGCAGTTCATTTTGTCGAGAGGCAATTTCTGCACCATGTACTCGCGGTGTTCATGCACCATGGTGCAGAGCAGCCGCTTTTTCTGCATGAAATCGTCGTCCTTGCCTTTCAGGTTGCGCAGCCAGTCGCCGTACCACCGCAGCTGGCAGTCGCAGATCAGGGGGTTGTCTGAAAAGTTCATTTATAATAGTAATAAAAGTAATAAGTGTTTGCGAGAAAATAAAAAATTTTATAAGTTAAAAACCACACAAATATGCTATACAAATTTATGTTTGAGAATCGAATATTATATAGGATTTTATGTTTGTTCCATTTCATTGTCGCTTCATCCAGCCTTGTCACGCTAAGAATAAAAAACTCTCTTCATAATAATTGGAGGAATAATGAAGAAAATTATTCCGGTGTGAATAATATTTTCTTAATAATCGATCAAGTCATAGCTACAGTGCTATTTTTTTGTTCAGTTTTTTAAAGATTTGTGTTTCGGCTTTTGGAGCCGATTTTGACTACCAGATTGTTTATTAATTGATTATTGATCAATAGTTATCAATTCATTAATTGATTATTATCGTTGATGAACTCGGATAGATAAAATACGCTAATTCTTAGGCAATTGAATTGATTTTTTTAATTTCAAATTTATTATTCTTGGATATTGAAAAGATTGGACAGAATAGAAAGGTGACCTTATTAATTATTAGTTCTGTCTAAGATAATTCTTAGATAATTTATTCAATTATCTTTCAAAATTTGAAATAGATTATTCTTGGAGATTAAATTGGTTGGACAGAAACGGATAAATGAGTACAGACAACGAATTACTATTCAACCAAGGCAGTTTTTTTTAGTTGAGGCAAATTTTAACTTCAACTGTTAAAGAGTTTTTGATGGGAAATTCATAGGTTTAATGAGAAACGAACTTGTGAACAAGCATATTGTTTGCATATACTCTGTGCACGTTTGATAACCATTCCCAGTCAGATATTTTATAACAATTACTTTTCTTCCATATTCTACTACAGTATTAAGATGTAATCAAGTCAAATTCGAGTTTTCATACCTTGTATAGTTCTTAATTCTGTTCGATTAAATATCAATACTGAACTGAAAAAGGTTTTGACGCCGTGAGCTAACAATCAGTCCATCAACAGGCGAATGCTGACCTTCTACTTCAATGTTATTTCAAGTATTCGAGAAAAATCAATGAATTGTAATAACACAGCAATATTTTTCTTGAAGCTACCCTACAATCATAACATTCTACGGTCCTCAGATAATTGCCACTATTTTCTGAAAACCTTCGCTATTATAATCTATTATTCAAGAATCACAATCATTATTAAATTGAACGCGAAGTTGAAAGCTTTGTGTAATAAACACCATACTTCTCAATGTACTGCTTGTTTTCACTAATTGGCACGATCTTTTTAATAAAAATCGCCAATTGACGCGTTGGTTGAAGCTCTGTATAATGAGGGACTTACCCATAACATCAACGATTCTCAGAGTATCAACCACTGGTTCCATCACATCTTCAGGAATGTGCTTCAATTTGTTGTTCTGCAGATTCAAGTTCTCAAGAGAGTTCAAGTTATCGAACACCATTGCTGGAAGAATTTTTATGCTGAAACAAAGAGAATATCAACTTGAGTTTCTCAGTGATTACGGTACCTACATCAGAAAATAGACTCACCCTCACCCTCACCCTCAGACTAAGAAGACTCGAAATGGTATTTTAAGACAAATTTCACAGCTCTCATTATTACTCAAGCACTAGCATAGAGCTCATATCAATATCACCTTGTGAAAATATACCGAAAAATTAAAGCAGCTCCTTTTGTTGAGACCATAAAAATTCCTGTCTCTGAGAACAGAATGGCGGAAACAAATGAAACTTCTATGATGCACTGTGATTGGATGAAACCAGCTGGCCAATAGGAAACGAGCTTTCCAGACTAGCTCACTTCACACTTGTTAACTCTTCCTTATAACGCTTGTGATAATTTTGTTTAAGGACTTTGAAGGATAGGTATACTGATAAGAATATCGTGGAATCTGCTCTATCTTATGTCTGGCTTCTTCACTGAAGATTAAAATTAATATTGCCATGAGCTTTCCTTTGATGAATATATTACTAAGGATTAACTTTTGAGCTAAACCATTGGTTCTAGAAAATGTTAAATCCAGAGAATGATTACAAATGATAAATCATGGAATTAATTAAAAAATATCATGCCTTGGCAATGATAAATGATAAGCCTCAATGAATGAATACATAAATTTCAAACCCAAAAAAATCACTTAAAAATGGAAATAAACTTACTTAATAGTAGTTACTATAGTTTCGACCTGTTGTGTGGCCATCTTCAGACTGAACAGTAAACTCTGTTCAAGGTTATGTTGTGGAAGGTGGTTGGAGGAAAAGGGTGGGGATAGTGGTGTGGGGGTGTAGTTGTTATAAGGGCGGAAATTTTGAATTTTGGTGAATTTTGTCAAAAAGGGTGTGGGATGAGAAGTGCAATTGATCATTCAGGATATGGTTGGGAAACTGTTTTGTGTGATTGTAGATTTCAAATTGTTCCAATATGTTTAATTTTCTGCTTTTTTGTTGTATGTGGAGAATTTCAAGGTTGGTGTTTATGTCAGTATATGTGTGGTCGAATGTTATGAGGTGGTCAGCAAAATTTGAATGGGATGTTGGATTCAAATTTTGCTGACCACCTCATAACATCCAACCACACATATACTGACATAAACACCAACCTTGAAATTCTCCACATACAACAAAAAAGCAGAAAATTAAACATATTGGAACAATTTGAAATCTACAATCACACAAAACAGTTTCCCAACCATATCCTGAATGATCAATTGAACTTCTCATCCCACACCCTTTTTGACAAAATTCACCAAAATTCAAAATTTCCGCCCTTATAATAACTACACCCCCACACCACTATCCCCACCCTTTTCCTCCAACCACCTTCCACAACATAACCTTGAACAGAGTTTACTGTTCAGTCTGAAGATGGCCACACAACAGGTCGAAACTATAGTAACTACTATTAAGTAAGTTTATTTCCATTTTTAAGTGATTTTTTTGAGTTTTAAATTTTAAAGTGGAGAAAAGAATGGATACACAACACCATAATCACATAAATTTCATTAACAATCAACAAATTGGAGTAGTGAACCAAAGTTTACTGGTTTATAAGGTTTTAAGATTACATTGATGTTGATAATTAGGTTTATGGGGTTATGAGCTTTGAGCTTTAAACCTGTTATGAGGCTTTCACATACTATAGTTTCATTGGGTAACTAGCAGCATGCTATCTATGTACGAGAACCGTTCTAGATGCAGCCATTGAATGTACCATTCTAGGTCATACTATTCGTAGGTGCAGCTAAGGCTCTATAGAGAGGTCTTCATAGAGCCCTTGTTGCAGCTCATATCCAGCATCATGTGGAGTTCACTAAAGTCACCAGTAGAGGTGGAGCTTAGTGGTAATGAAGTTGTACAGTTGCGGATGTGGATGGATGATTTTGCTCATCCTATAAACCGTCAATAAACTGTCACTGTTGATGACATTAGCAGTCATTGTGAGTGACAGTATCACGCTCCACTCGTTCCAAGATAGCGTGCGTAACTATGAAATCAATATGGAGCCACTGGACCCGCCTAGCCACTCAGGCTATATCCTAATTTGGTTTTCAAATTTCCGAAGGAAATACAAAATTCCCATTCCCCAATTATGAGTTGTGCTTAATACGTATTTTTCACGCCGTGATGATGATCCACGTTTCACTGGCGGTTCGTGCCCACGAAACAGGTGAAGTGTTGTACAGTAAGATACGCACACTTCACCTGTTTCGTGGCTACGAGCCACTAGTGCGTTATCAGTGATTTAGGTTATCACTAGACAAATAATATTAATGATATCATAAGTTTTTGGAGTCGGTGAAAAATAATACTTCTACAGAAAAATAGTTCTCAAATGTATTATGATTGTATTTCTGTATTAATTACACTCCATGAAAATTTGAAATCTTTAAACGATTGTTTGACGTTTACACTTTTCGAACTATGATAATGCCTGCAAAAGATTTATCTGGTTTCAATATACTACTATAATTGTTACTTTCGAAATTGTGACTAACAATATTTGTTTGGAAACAAGAAGTATAGGTTACTACGAAGAGTAGTATACAGAACAAATTTAGTCAAAAAGATTTGTCGTATCTTTATTATTTCATTTAAGGGCCCACATCCACTGTCAGTTCGGGTTATGACATTCAAGAACTATAAGAACTACAAACCCAAGGTTATTAGAAAAAGGTTGTTCCATAACTACCTGATAATTGGGAAAAATGAAAAAGTGGTGGGGGGACGAAAATTTGACGTAGTTCTGATCAGAGATCCCGACTACACTGGAGCACAACTACACTGGCGCCGTAGTGAGGCGCAAGCGCGGTCCTTCAATCTTTTTCAGCAAAACAATTTTAATATTTGAAAATCATATGTTGCTATTTTATTCACGCTTCTCAAAAGGAAACACCAACTTCATATTGTGCCAATAGTAGATCCTATTCCTACATTATGGGAACATTAATACAGTATTATTATCATTAAAACATTAATATTAAAATAATTTTCGTATTGATACTATAACAAAATCGGCCAAATTGATTATAATCTGTCAATTTATCATATCTCTTCCGTCATAACGCGAAATATTGTTTTATAAGTGTGAATATCAAACTAGGTTAGGCATATTTTTTTACAAAAATGGAAATTCATTTACAGGGTCAGGTACTATCTCAAAATACCATACTCAAGGCATAAACAAGTATTGCCACCTTTACACCAGAGTGTTGATAACATTAAATTTGTTAATAACTTTTGTGAATAACGTATTATTATATAGACTATTATAAATAACTTATTAAATAAAAGTTATTAACAATTTTGTCATTTTTTGGGGTCCCCCACCACTTTTCAAATTCTCGAAAATCGGAACAACTTTGTTATGAACAACCTATGTCTCTAATAACCTTGCTATAAACCGGCATGTCGATTACAGCTGATCGTTCAATGGATCAGCTGTAAACGATCGAACTGTCAGTACAATCTGACAGTGGATGTGGGCACTCAAGTCTTGTCTCTTAATAAATCAAACTTACAATAGAATGGAATACTTAATTAGGACAACTTAGGCTGGGAAAATTACAGAAAAGCAAAAAATTATCAGGTAATGAAGTAGCCTATTTATACTTCGTGTAATTCCTAAGAAAATATACTCTGTATATTTTTACTCCACCAATGAAATAGCATGCTAAGTACGGATATAGGAAATTAGATTATAAAGGATCGTGAACGAGATAGAAATCATAGCGAGCTTTGATAATAGCCCAGATTAAACAGTTGGTTGGAGAATTCGTTAATAATTCAGGATTCGACGAAATAAATGATGCGAGCGTTGTTTTGTGATACAAAATCTAACGTGAAAATTCTCCCTGTTTCACAGGTGTTTTACGTTTGCTGTATTCTCACCGCCTTTTTATTCCATTTTTAACGAGTTTCTATGCAAATGACACGAATAGATTCTCGTTGCAACAGTAATCCCGCTTCTCTGGCGAAGTCATGTTTGCCTGTATTATTTATTCTGAGGTTGGGCCGGATCAATATTATAGGACTAATCCGGCTTTCGGTGGAGCCCTGCTAATGTGTTGGACTATTTTCGAATGCTT
Source organism: Sogatella furcifera (assembly GCA_017141385.1). NCBI lineage: Eukaryota > Metazoa > Arthropoda > Insecta > Hemiptera > Delphacidae > Sogatella > Sogatella furcifera. The sequence continues at coordinate 17,066,206 of CM029555.1, forward strand.
TTGCACTGTTCGTTGCCACCTTTTGAACTAAATATCATCTTGTTCGAAAACGCTGTTGGTAATTTATTGAATTTCATGGCTGAAATGGGTCTTTTTTAAAACGGTTTTTGAAAAATCACATTTGTACATTTATTGAGTGGATCATAAAGCTCTTTCCTTATTTGAATATTGATACGGGTTTATTTCGTGTACATTTCTTTAACAATAACTCACAAAATCAGTTAAAACAATATTCATGAATATAATCGCATTAATCTACAGATCTCAGTATAAGTTCATTAACATTCTTGGTAAGGAGACTTCGAGGTCCCTTTACATGTCTCAATTGATTGAATTCCTATCATTCCTCGATCAACATCTAACTAATTCTTCACAATGAATTTCGATGGAATTGAACCAAATAATGAATTACCATATTTTTTACAAATTTCACTTCTGCACATCAGCTACTACTATTGATTTTTCGAAATTCTAATTTTCTGTACAAACTACATTAAATTCAGTGAAGTACTGTAAGGTAGAATAGGCGGAATAGCATTAGGTAGAATAGATCAGGTAGAATAGAATAAGGTAGAATAGCATTTCGGATAACAAATTATGATTTACTCACATTTATTTCTAATAACCGGATAGAGTACTGTAAGAATCTTAGAATCTTAAGCAATATGTTCGGGAATTCTAGAATTTAAATCAAAAGGTGCGACGTGAGAGGTTGTCTGCGACCTTAGATGTGTTGTAAGTTGTTGTAGCAACTTTAGGAACCCTGCCGCTTCACTCTTTCCTTCAGGGTTCCTTAGGTTGAAAATTTTTGGAGGCCCTCGATCACCTTAGATGTGTCTCAAGTTTCGTTTGTCAAAATTCTTCAAACACTAAACAAATCGAGTCTTTGGAGGTGAACGTCCCACACGGTGAAAGGACTAATCCACACGGGCGGGGAATAGAACAAAGACGTCCCACGTAAACTAAAGGATCAATTCTCATGGACGAAAAACGCAATCGTAAAACGGACAACGCTACTAAAACAAAATTGCAATTTATTACCTGTCACCTTATTGCCACAAGAAGAAATTCTACTTCAAGCGTAGCGTTGATTCGTAAGGGGCGACTCGCCTTGTTTAATGTGCTTAGTGAAGTTATCAGTTTCGAAGTCTGAGTTGAGCACTTCCATGAAGACAAAACTTGGGATTGGGAAGTTTGTTGTGTCGCAATGATGACTTCACTGTTTTCTTGCCTTCTTCCTCAATTATAAATTTTCTATCTTTTTCTCCTTCTTTCACTAATGTCATGCGTTTCTCTCTCCTAGCACTACTCTTTCTCTCTCAATCTCTACACTTCTTAGTAATCTCCTTCCACAATTTTCCTTCCTTTCCATTTCCCCTCCTCTTCCTCCTCCTCCTCATTCTCATCCTCCGTCTCCTCCTCCTCCTCCTCCTCCTCCTCCTCTCAATTGCATCTCTCTTTCTCTCTCTCCTAGTCTCTTCTTCAAACTCTTTTTCTCTCTCTCAATCTGATTCGGTCCCATTCTCCCTTTCATCCTTCTCGTAATCTACTTACAGTTCTGATATTTTCCCAGTCTTTTTTTTGTTTCGAGGTAATCTGGGATTCTCTCCGTGCAATTGAGTTATCAGTTGTTTGTTTGTTTAGGATGGATAAGTTTAATAAATGAATCCTCCACTTGTTTTTGATCAAATAGTAGGATAGTAAATGTCTCTCGTGTAACCAAATGTGATTGTTTTAAATGGACAGCTTCGATTAAAAATTCATCACTTGTGAATAAATAATGATGAAAAAAGACAAAAGTAATGAATCTCGTTGATACAGATTCTCCCTGATTCTGTCAATCAAGCGCAGAATGACTGCGATGTTATCTACAAATGAGATAGTTTATTGAATTTCTATAAAACTTATGTCTTAATAGACCTATTGTATTCAGGTTTATTATGACTTAATAAACCTATTGAGTTCATTGAGGATAGATCAATAATGTCGGTGATAAGTCAGTCATTATTCCAACAGTAACTTTGCTGCTTTTCTTTCATTTTGCGATCAATTTCGCGTAGGTATATTTCAGGTATACCTGAAGGGATTTGAAGAGATAATTGAAGAGATTTTTCCCATTAGTGATATAATTATATAGAAGTCAAACAATAGGTTACAAAATTTGATTAGTCGTACCAGCGAACATAGAAATACATTCTCTCATTTCATAAAACAATATAAGTAGCCCAGTAGTATAGAAGAAAGCCTATTGTTAATAACATATTTTTTTATGTAGGCCAATATATTTCATTATACCCTATTCCAACACTCCTAGTTATGGCATAGGACGCGCAAGCTGAGAAGAAATGCCAATCAACTTCACATTTCAGACACTTTGAAATCAGGTTTCTTTGTTTTGAGTAAATTAATTCACTATCGATTTTTAGTTCCTCCAGTTTACACTATGCCACGAATTAAAGTTTTGGGCAACTTTTATTACTTGCAAAACTTTATACGAAGGCATTCATTTATTCAATTTTATTGATAGTTTGGGATCTCAAAGTAACCTACTCGGAAGCTAAAACATCAATTAATTTCAATTGTAACATGGAAAAGCGTTACATTCACAATCAAATGATAATTATTTTTCAGAATTTAGAGTACTCACTCGTTTTTCTGCAAGTTCAGGAAGGTGATCGAGTCGCCAAAAACATTGAAAGCATCCTCTGAGACGTAGGAGATGTTGTTGGCTCTTAGATCTAGATGACGCAATCTGTGAAGCCGCCTCAGGGCGTCGCTAGGAATGGCATGCAGATTGTTATCTCCAAGTCTGAGATATTGAAGATTTTCTGCAAAATATTGATAGAAAACAGTGAGCAATACTGAATTGGGAATAGTGTGCAATAGAATTAATCACTGACAACGCTTCTTCACTTTTAAAACTGCGATGAATTCTATGGTTGTTCGTTACCGTATAGTTTGTAACAAAAAAACTGATGAATGAATCAGCTGACTAGCTACCATATGAACACTTCTCAATCTTTTTTCCTCGAACACTATAACTCTACGTTCCTAGCTTTCATCAGCTCTCAAGGAGGTTCAAGCTCCTTGTCAGCTCTATATTAAAAAATACATCAATTATTGCCAACCGCCAGTTTCGTTATCAACAGCTATATGCCCTACATAGAATAAATATAATTTTATGAATGAATTATCCAATTATCAATAAAAATGTACAGTTCTGCAGCTCCAGCAAGTTACGGAGTTTGACATCATCCAATCCTCCTCCTATTACATATTTATAAATTATTTGCAATGTAGGATTCCAAGTATTCTCTGGATTAAAAATTCTTTGATGTAAAAAATTTTGTTCATAAATTTGCTCAACATTAAGACTACTCATATTGGGTTCCATCTAGATCTATTTCTAATATTCCACAATATCGTTCTATTCGGTTAATATGGTGAAAAATAAAATAGAAAAAGTTGAATCCGTATCGTTCCGTTAAATCTTGATTGGGAACATGATGATTAATACCCAAAATGAAGTTAGGCTTTATCTGATGATAATAAACAGTCATAAAGCATGTGACTTGGTTTCTTATTGTAGTTGTGACAACAAAATGACAGCAAAAAACAACCTTTTGTTGTTGGCTGCAAAACTTGTGATACATTAGAACAGTCATGTCAACCGCCTGGGGCTGGCAAACACGTAATTTATGACTTTTAGTTTTCTACGGTTTATTCGTGGCGTGGGTCGCCAGTCGGGAGTTGCTACTTCACAAAAACTTGATATTAACTGCGAAAGTATTGTGACGACTTCCTTCCTATCTTTTCACAATTTGAAAGCACGAAACAAGCAAGCCTGATGCGTCAATTGTTGAAGTTTTCGGATGACATGAAACATCTTTTTGAGAGATATGCTGGGGAGAGGGGTTGGCAAAGGGAGAGGATATGAAGAAGATGGAGAGGAAAAAAATACAAAGAAGAAGAAAATGAATAAGAGAGAAAAAAAACTGATTTACAACATGAGAAATGAGTAGAAGAGGGGGAGGAGGAAGATGAGGAGGGAAATGAGGAGGAGGATAAGAAGAAGATAAATAAGATGATGATAACGAGAAAGGAGGAAAATGAAAAGAATAAGGAGAGGAAGAAGAAGGGAAAGCCGGAAAGTTGGAAGAATGAGAAGAGGGGAAAAAAGGTAAGGAAGAAGAATAGGAAAAGGAAGGGGAAGAATAATAATAAGAAAGAAAATGGAAATGATAAAAGAACAAAAAGAAGGAAAATGGAAAGAAAAAGAGGTAAAATCGAAAGATAGAGAGAAGAAAAAAGGAAAATCGGAAGAATAAGAAGGAAAATCGAAGTAATAATAAGAAGAAGAAAAAAAAATTAGATGAAGAAGGAGAAGAAGGACAATGGGAATAATAAGAAGAGGAAGAAGAAGAAGGACAATGAAAAAAATGAGAAGGGGAAGATGAAGGAAAAGAAGGAGAATCGAAAGAGGAAAAAGGAAAATAATAAGAGGAAAAGCAGGAAAATGGGATGGATAAGAAAAGGAAGAAGAAAGAAAAGAAGGAAAATCAAAAGAATAAGAAGAGGAAGAAGAAGAAGAAGAAGAAGAAGAAGAAGAAGAAGAAGGAGAAGGGGGAGGAAAAAAGAAGAGGAGGAAGAAGAAGAAGAAGAAGAAGAAGGAGAAGGGGGAGGAAAAAAGAAGAGGAGGAAGAAATACAGTAATAAGAGAGAAGAAAAAAGAATGTCGAATACAAACAGGAAATGAAAACCAAGAATGAGAAAAACGAGGCGGTTTTTCGTGAAAAGAGACATCAAGCTACTCTCCAACCCCTGAACCCAACTTTCAAACTACTTCATTTGACTCGAAGTTACTATTTTCAAAGCGGTTTTTCAGAGGTCATGCTATTTTAAGTTGACATTGGATTAGAATAGAAATGTAATATTATTCCTAGTAAATTTATTCCAAAATAAGGAATTGCTTCCTCACAGGGTTCGTAATGCGGATAGTGTTTTGAGTCAGTCAACGTGAATCTAAACTTGATATTTCATTGATTATCATTGGCACAATTATTGACTCACATTGAAAAAGTTGTACTTATTTTTACAACTTTTGACACTATTTTATTACAATTCTAACAATACTATCAATTGTACCTTATTCGATGATGAAGTGATTCGAAGAAAGAGTGAAACACTTTCAGAAAAGAGTGAAGAAAGATTCGAAACACTTCGAACATGGATAGAAATAACTTATTTAAAATAATTATTATGAGGCGAAAAGATAGAAAGTTTGAAAGAGTCTTTGCTCCACAATTGTGAGATGGTATAGTCTGTACTTAAGCGAAGAAGAAATTCTGGTAAGATGGGGAAATGACTCCAGCTTGGTCAATATTGGTTAAAAAAGTATAAATTTGGTATAAAATTTTAGATCAAAATGTTTCCTACCATTTGAGCCCAAATTTATGATTTTTATACCAAGAGTCATTTCCCCATCTTGCCAGAATGTCTTCTTTGCTTGAATAGACTAAAGGCTACTAGGATTGCTGAATGGACCTTCTTTTATCTCAAATAGAAATTTTCATGAACAAAAAACCTGAAACTCCTCAAGTTATAGAATAGGATACAACAATTTAAAGTTGATTAATGATGATTATTATGATGATTGAATTTGGATTTTGAGCGTTAAAGGATAAAAAATCTGTTCGGGTGATCATTTAATGGATCCCAATTCACGGAAAAACTATTTTCTTATAAGCTACTTGATTTTTCCTTCTAAGTGTTTGCATTTCTCTGATCCACACTCACAATAGCTCAGAGCTTAAACTCATCGAACCCCCTTCCCCTCCCCAATCATGCCCTAAACTCTGTGCAGAGCCTCATCAAGCAAATTGAGTGAGTCGTTTTACTAACTCGACTTCAGTCAGGCATAATGAAAAGGGCACCCTTTCCCCCTTTTTTCATCCCACCCTGTACTCGGATTCATTCTCTCTGTCTCTTTTGTCTCTCCTTTTCATCACATCTCTGCTACGAACTACGGTACGTTATCTATTTAACTTTCCAGAATCAAGTTAATCTCAGGAGTGAATTAGTGAGTACTGGATTTTTTCAGACTGCCTCAGAAATTCTTTGCTTCATTAGTGTCAGAGTGAACTGAGATTGAGAAATGAATTTTCAAATGAGAGAAACTTTTTTCTTTTCATTCTTCCCTGAATTTTATAGATTTAGAGTCATTTGACCCTCTCTCTCACCCCACCTGCCTATTACATGGGAAACCACAGTTGGTTAGGTATTATTTCTCCTCTCTTTTCTTTCCAGCACACCCAATCATAAAACCTGTGTTTTTGTTTAATAATCATGTCATTGTTATTGTATTTTTGTTTTTTGAAATTTATTGTAGGCTATCTATTTTGTCCTTTGTATGTGTTTTAATGATTGAAATTGAATTTGAATTGAATTTAACTAGAGCGTACTGATAAATTATCCAATTATGATATTCCATCATCAACCGAAGCAATTATCATGAATTATTGTTAATGACTGATCAGTTAAATTTCCATTCATTATCCATGATGTTCAACCAAATTTTTCACATGTTGGGTTAATTTTCATCATTTCTTGTCACTAATGATTCCATGTATATTTTCTTCTCCAATTCTTCCTAGTTTGAACCACGCACTGGTGGCTCGTGCCCACGAAACAGGTGAAGTGCTGTACTGTAAAAGATACGGGCCTAACCTGTTTCGTGAGTACGAGCCGCCAGTGGTACCACAGATACTAGAATGTATTCTAGTATGTTCTAGCAAATATGCTCTAATACATTCTAGAATTCTAGGCTATTTCTAGAATTGAATGGCTGCCTTAATTTAAAGCCTGGGAGGGCAAAGTTAGGGCGCAGCCGGCCCTTTTTTACACTGATGCCCGGTTTTTCCAAGCACACTCGAATTTGAGGGACCCTCAAGTTTACTACACTTTACTACATTCCCTATACTTATCATAGAAAATGTCAGCTGTTTATCAAAAATTGAAGGTCCCTCAACTTTGAGTGTGCTTGGAAAATCGGGCATTAACCCTCAACAAGTCTTGGTAGAATGTATTTACTTTGTACGGTTCAATAATGAATTCAATTGATAATAGTGCTCTTTCAACTGATTGCCTAGCGCAGCTCAGGCTCCAGTTGTGTTTCTTATTTTCTCCTCAAGTTAAATATGAAATTTCTTCCAGTTTGACTTGCTATAGCTATTATGATGTTTATTACACTTACAACAAATTTCAAAAAACTTTGATCGTATAACAAACATAAACTGTAATGTAGAATTGATTTACTGTTATCAGAATTAATTTTGCAACCACTTGACCTCAATGAGAAACCGTTTTACCTCGATTTATTATAGCCCATTATTCTCCATTTCATTATCAACCCTTAAGTATATAGACAGTATTATTCTCCATCTTCTGATCATCCCTGAAATATATGTTGCTAACGGTTCAGTGAATAAGATAAAATAATGTTTATTCATTAATGATGGTTGATGATAAATAATTTATTATTCAATTCATCAATGATGAACAAATCAATACGGAAAAAATTCCGAACAGAAAGTCAAATACCGTTCAAAATACTCGTATAATCCTCATCTCTCTTTATGCATGTATTTTACGAAGGACTGAATTTGGATGATCAATAACGGCGATTTTGTCCTTCACTGACATGAAACCGATGATGAATAATAGTCGTGTTGCCTTTTCTAATAGAGATGTTACATTTTGTGGGGCCAATGCACTACCGTGTCACGACTACACAAAGTTTTCATGATTGGGAATGACCTGAAACAGTCTGCCCCGTCCTCTGGAGACAGGATGGCAACCTGGAAATACGAGATTTACGAGTCGAACAGTGATAAATAGACGGCACGCAAACGCTGAAATCGTGAAATATTTTATTGGCGACACAGAAAACCCTTCGCTGCTTGTCGAACATAAAACTGTACGAGGATTGAGTGAACAACATTGTCTGATGCATTAACGCCTTAATATGTTTCCAGTGGTGTTAGGTTGGAGATATGGAAAATCGATAGTCATATCGGTTTTACAGCTACTAAACTTTTCGAAAGTAATGTATTAATTTTTGTCGTGTACCACACTTCACATCATTCAGTGTGTTTCAGTATTCCCCATCAATATTGTAGGATATTGCTTCTGGGTGAAAATCATATATCTAAATATAATTTTCAAACAGTCTGAAAGTCTTCAATTACTATACTCACACAGCCGCAATTTTTGTTTTCACATTATTTCCTAGAATATCAGAATATTACTTCTACAATATTCGTATTACTTCTACAGTACTAACATCACTTAGAATATTGGTAGGGAGTTATGAGTTCTGTATATTACATTTCCTCAAAGCAATGAAAATCGATTCTGATGTTGCCAGGTCTCCTCAGACCTGGCAAAGGAGATTATAACCAATCAATCAAATATATTGATCGTCAAGGATTATTCAATAATTCCTCAATCTTCGATCTTTTAAAGTGATATTTTGTTGAACGTGATGACAGCTTGAAATTACTCCCATTTTTAAAAATAGTTACCGTATTTGAATAAATTTCCATTAAGAACTCATATTAAGATTTGAGGAAGAGGCCGATTCATCTATACACCCTGAAATCAGTATTGGATTATAAAATGAATGAAAATGACCTGTAATATTATAGCATAGTTGATTGGGCAAGTACAGACAAATAGGCATAATGCATTCAAGAGTGAGAATATCTTACCCTCATAGATCATAAAAAAACTAGTGCCGGTAAGATTTCTGGATGATAGCATACAACAAATTCCAATCAGCTAAAAATGGTTTGTTATCAATGTTTGTAATCACGTTCGTCTCCAAACCAATAATTAAAAGTATTCAATAGAATATTAGAATTGAATTATTCATAAAAAACTGTATAGAAATTTAACTTTGTCCTAAATTGAGTTTTGAGAAAAGACACCAGTAGCGAGTTTATAAAAATACTAGCCGGCAGGCTCGCTTCGCTCGCCTTCTCCGCCTAGCCATGGGGCTCCGCCCCCTGGACCCCCGACATTATAGGCAGTGTAAGTGAGTCAAACAGGCTCGCTTCGCTCGCCTGCAAAACCTCAGTCAGTGTCAGCTGAGACCAACAAATTTCAAAAATATTTTAACACAACATTTCTACACCTTATCTGAACCTGCCCACCAAATATCAACATTTTCTACCGATTGGTTTTCGAAAAATTAAGAATATGCCGAAAATTATAGAGAAACTCAATTATTTGGCGTACCCTTGCGAAGATTAAAAAACCCGTTCTTAGTCGGCGTCTAGAGGTCCAACTGAACATGTCTGCTAAATTTGAACGCATTCGGTTCTGTAGATTTTTAGCTCTGCTGATGAGTGAATCAGTGCCAATTCGATTTTATATTATAATATGGAGATAGGCGTTAGGAGTAGAGTTGCAAAAAAAATTCATAAACCGTGAAATGATCAAAGATGTAATAATATCAGCAAGATCAATCACTTACCTTCCAATCCAACAAAAGCATCTTCATCTATTTTTGCAATAGCATTTCCTTCAATCTCGAGCGAATTCAGTTGTTTTAGATGCGAGAATACTCTTGCTGGTACTTCTCTGAGGTGGTTGTAGGAGAGACCCAGAGAGTCAAGATTTTCCAGTCCTGGAAAATGAACATGATATCAATAATTATTGCTTCTTCAAATTGAGATTGGATGATTCAGATGTATTCTCAACGTCTTCGCAATGTCATTTGCGATGGCATCTTTCAGAAAAAATTGGGAGTTATGTTGAAATAGAAAATTATATTTAATAGCGAACTGTATTAATATAAATAGATAGAGTGGTTGAAAAGTTTGGAAACGGAAACGGAATACGATACTTCTCAAACAAAGGTGATATAGCGGTCGGAGACCTAGTGGATCGTATATAAAAATTAAGAGTTATATTCAATTGTGACATTAAAAATTGAATCTAAGTTTATTTTCTCAAATGAGAGTCTCATACATGGTTCATATGCAGATTCTCAAAATAAATCGAATCCCGAAAACCACACATCTCAAAAAATTGAAATATACAGTATAAATCAGAGTTGATAAAAATGGTTTGATCAATCCATGTGCGATTTTCGCCATTCATTTTGTTTCGGAATTCTTTATCAAAGTCAGGTAGGGAATGACCATTTACTGTACTATTTCTAAAAATCCAAGTCTTTTTAAGTTGAAATTTTGTTCCAGTTTTATAATTCTGAAAAAAGCAATTACAAGCTTTGGCGCTTTCAATATTCTGAGGATGTTCTTTCAGATTTGAAATAGTTTCAGGAAGCCTTCCAATCGAAGATTTCAATACAGAAAGGACTTGGATTTTAGAACTGTAAGATCTAGACATGATTGCAGGCTTATGAGCTGAAGGCAGCTTACAATGCTATTTGGGTTGTTGACTTAGTTTCGCCGACTCAAATATTTATTTATTTATTTCTCAATGGAGACAACCGGTTGCCCCAGATATGTCTCCTTACAATCTCCTTACTGATATTGGTATAGTCTGATCGAGCAAAGAAGACATTCTGGCAAGATAGGAAAATGACTCCAGCTCAGTCAATATTTATTCAAAAATAAAAAAAAAATTCGTATAAAATGTTTACTACAATTTAAGACCAAATTTTCGATTTTTCAACCAATATTGATCGAGCAAGCTGGAGTCATTTTTCCATCTTGCTCGTCCAAACTATACTGCGTCCTACATTGCTTCTATATTGATTTGCTTGACCTTCAAGTTCTTCTATTCATCTCATTCATTGAATGAATAGCAAAATAAAACGAATGCTTCTTTCCTTTCCAACAATAATAATACATTGATAATTTGTTAATAATACATTAATAATAAATAATACATTGATAATTTGTTGTATTTGTGTTTAGATGAAAATGAATGATTTGATTTGATTCAATAACGAATAAAAATTATCCATTTTGAATTATTTGCTTTCTAAGAAGATGCATAAATAGTTGATCCACTGCAAGCGTTGTGTAAAGTATAATAAGCAGCTATACGTAGATTATTCTAAATTAATTATTCTACTGGATCATCATAGGGAGAAACAGAATTGCAATAAGCTCTCTTTGATCCCTAAGATTTTAGTATCAACATGAAACCTTGCCTCAATGTTAAAATTGTTCAATTAGAGTCACATTTGCATTAAAAACACTATTATGGGGATCTACATACATTTCTTACAAAATAGAACACATTTCTTGTTATAGAACTGTATTCTCAAAGTCGAATCGTATTTATGTATCTTGTGACAATATGCGTAAGAGCTTTGTTTTAAAACATTTTTCAAATAAGTTTCATGTAGAACTTTTTCTTTATAGTGAGCACCCTGGAGCAGCAAGTGTATCCAATAATACATAAAATTTTCATGATTGTTCCGTCAAAGAAACAATTTCAACTCGAAAAATATTGAACATTGTTAGTTTGACAGAATTCACAATCATAGGGTGAATTCTTTGTTAAAAACAAATTGAATTCATTTTTTTTTTTATTAACCAATTCTCAACCTGTTATTTTTTTGGTGAGTAACGATTATTTGTACAACGATTATTTTGGTGAGTAAGCGACAATCCTACTCAAATTAAGCATTGAGTAGCAAACAAGAGTTGAAGCATGTGTTTTGGAACAATTTATTTATGCTTATACAGCCTCAACGTGAATACGCATTATTGAGTACTCAGCACACTGTCATAAATGTAGATTTCTGGTAGCATCCAGTTTGGATACAAGATAAATGTGCTAACAATGTCCTCTCACCGCTGTGTTTTAGCTATATGCAAATCAGATGCGAACAGTTTGCGTTTGGCAATTACGGTTGGTACAATACAAATAAGTATACGAGCATTAGTATATACGGTTGTTGATTCTATTGTCAACTATTGTCTTTAATAACGAAACAGTAATTTCTCTTTGGATGATTTGCCTCCAGGATGATTTTCAACCAGTATTGTGAATGTATTTTGAAGCAAAGGTATATTGGAAAGGTGTTCATCAAAGAGCGATCATAACTGATTGTCATTATCACAAAATGATTAAATGGAAATTCCAACGCGTTGCATAATGTGGGGACAAAATTTGAATGTGTTTAATTTTCGTACTCTAAATTTAAAGTGGAAATTCTATATTTTCGGCAATGGTTTAGTGATTTTGTGAAGTGCTTCAGTTTTAGTAGTCAACAATGTTTCGAAATCGAAAATTATGTTTTCAAATGAACTTTTTAAAAGAACTTTGACTCATGTCTCCATTTGTGATAAATGAGGTTATCTGGCGAAGTGGAACAACCCTTGGGTCTCCCCACTATTAAAAGTCATACGCTAAATAATAATGTGGGGACATTGTGTATCATCTTATCAAATTTGCAACAAAGTGGCATCAAAAGTTGCAATAGCTTCATGTCGTCCGTGAAAAGTTGGAAAGTTAACTAACATTAACTGAGTGAATTGAATTATTACGTCCAGTGCATTCTTTGAAGTTAGATTAATGCGAACTATTTCAATTTTATTCATTCAGTACCAACAACTTTACTCTTTTCTTTTGATGATCAATGCGATGATAGCGGAGGGGGAGTTCTCCTCTAAGAAAATTTACAACTGTATTTGAGTTATAATTTGGATGAAATGAGTTATAAGAAGTCACTGAAATCACTGGAGGCAACAGTAATTTTCAAGATCAACTATTCGAAATGAACATCCTAAATTAATTCAACTATTTGATGTCAGATTTGTAACATCGCTGCGTTATCTCAATTTTATCAAGCTATCGATAAAAATAGGCCATCAGACTAAACCTAACGTAGTTCCTGTGAATTATTTCTATTTTTTCGATAGTCATTGCATTTGGGATTTTTTTCAATTTTATGAATAAACTCTGGTTTTTCCATCACAATAGGAAGATGGATTAGATTCTTATTTTGGCTCCAATAAAAATTAATTCGGCTATAGTTGGAGTGATGATCTTTGAATTATGATCTGAGTTAGATAGGTGGAATCGGAAACTTTCTACTTAATTTGATTAGTTAGTTGTTGTATAGGCCTACTATGATTTCCAGAAAAGGAAAAAGCTTAATAAGAGGAAAAGCTTGATGTATTTATATTCTATTCTCTCTGGTCGAAAGTAATATGAAACTATACATATTTCTGAATAGAGAATAATATAGCTATGAGAAGTGGGATGGAAAAGATTGTTAATGTTGCATCTTTTTCGCAAACGTTTCATTTATGTTTTAGTGCAATGAGCTATACATTTATGTCCAACCTCTCACCTTCAAAATCACCCTCGGAGACAGAAGATATTGAGTTTTCATGCAGCTCGAGCTTTCGTAGATTGTAGAGAATCGATAGAGCAGCTTGTGGCACCGAATTCAATTCGTTTCCAGCTAGATTCAATCTTTTCAGCTTCCTGCAACGGATAGAAATCAATGAGAGCATCAGTTCCATGCAGCATACTCCATTCAAGTACATGCACTTCACTGAAGAGAGTACAAAAACATGAATTCACTTGAAAATCTATCACATTACTGAAACATGAGTAGATGGAGTCGGTTTTGTCACTGAGTTGATGTTGGAGTCAAAATCGCTTATATTCATGGTATAGTCTGTCCAAGCAAAGAAGACCCTCTGGCTAGATGGGAAAATGACTACAACTCAGTCAATATTCATAAAAAAATTATTGATTTGGTCTGAATCGTAAGAAACATTCTGATCTACAATTTGAGACCAAGTCAATGATTTTTAAACCAATATTGACCGAGCTGGAGTCATTTTCCCATCTAATTAGAGGGTTTTCTTTGCTCGGACAGACTATACAGACCCGTGACATACAAATAGACGCAATAGACACATATGGTGTACTATTGAAATGCATATATTGAATCCGTATAAAGATAGTACGGTATATTGTGTTACGAGTCAATGGTGTTTCATTATTGTGACAGAACAGACCTTGAACTATGAGTGTTTCGCGATAGTTCACTGGAAATGAGATATTCAATATTCAAATTTAATAGTATTGAATTTCGAATGGTTCGTTAGAATTTGAATGAAACACTATACTGTACAATACTGTACAAATAGTTGCTCAGCTCAACAGCTCAAGTAATTATTTGTTACGATTTGCTCAAAATTAGTAGATTGAGTACAGATAAAATTGTGTCAGAACTATTGTTGTCAGCTAGGTCTCTTTGAACATAATCAGCTTGCATCCCTCTAATTTTTATTTTACAACATAATAAGGTTATTTATGTTGGATCGATTTATGGATCCATTAATAATAATAATAATTGGCGTTGCAACCCAAAGGTCCCGGGTTCAAACCTAGGTCAGACCAGAAATTTTTCTTAGGCCACTCTCCCGTGTTTCGGATGGACACGTCAAGCCGTTGGTCCCGGCTGCCTAAAAACAGTCGTTAAGTCATGTCAGAGGCTATGAAATTGATCAGGAGCGACCTGAGAAATCTGACACCAGACCTGAGTCAGCCAGGTTACACGAATATTATTATTATTATGGATCCATTTATATTTTTCCAGTTCAATTCCAGTCGTTTAAGTTTTCAAGCGTCCTCTCATCAATTGATTCACAATTATTTTTCTCATTCTTGTAATAACTTCCTAAGATAAGATCTTGACCCACAAGCACGATCTCCTTTCAAAGTAGCTAAAAAGTCAAAAAAGGATCGTGACTTGGGCTTCTCTAAAATCCCCTTTGAATCAAGTTTGAGCCATATTATCTCTGCAGGTTATAGAAAGCTGAAGCTAGTTTTAGTGTGAGAAAGCTTCAATGCGAATTAATTGACCATGGCTGGAATGGCCTGCGCTGGGAAGTGAATTCTTTGAGCCTAGTTTTTATTTTGGAACTTGAACTTCAAAATGCTTTCATATTACTCGATTTTTTTTGGGTGGGGGGTAGGGGCTGGTTCAGGATAAAATGAATTATATTTTGTATTCATAGATTGGAAGAGTTCACCTTTCCTGAATAGGCCTAGGATATTATTTTTTTGCTTTAGAAATTCGATAGCACTTGCTCCTTAGAAGATTCCAGTTTTCTTCAATGCAGATTTTTTGTGAGTCGAAAAATTTAGTTTATTTATTTCAAGAAAGAACATTAATATTTTTTAGTTTTCGTAGAAGAGTTATTCTCTATCAGGGGGAACCCTGAATACCCCTCGAAAGCTAAAGCTCAAGCCAATAAATTTCAGAATCTTGATGGATAACTCTCGAAATTCTCTACTTTAGCGATGCTGGAGCTGCAAGTGCGTATCTAGGTACTTTGAAAAAGAAAATTAGTTACATCCGTGGCACAGCTATCATGATAAGCATTAACGCGTATTCTCCTGAGCTCAGTTTTAAAGAGCTCGGTATTTTTATTCGAGAGTAATATCAGACACGAGAAAGCACTCCTATGATACGGAAAAGTTTCAGCATTACAACTTTATGTTTTTCTTTCTCTTTGTTGTTTTGCAATGGAAAAAGTTGTAGTGAGGGGAAGTACATTGGAGAATGGAGAAGGAAAAAGAAAGATAATTCTAATAGAAGGAAATGAGAGAGAAAGAGAAGTCGATGGAAAAGTGGTTGAAGAGAGAGTAGAGCATTGAAGGAAGAGGGTGGGAAGAGGGAGGAAGGAAGTAAAACAAAGAAAGTTCGATAAAGAAGGGGAGGGGAAGTAGGGGGAAGTGGGAGGAAGTAGGAGGGGAAATGGAGGGGAAATGATACTGCTGAATCAAAGATCATTCACCTGAAATTTAATATTCGAGTGATAAGGAAGAGGATGAGAGAAGGAAAAGTATGAGAAGATGAATTGATTGATGTTTTATATAGTGTTAGAATTTTTTATTGAAATTAAGGACAAAGAGAGAACCTGAAAATTTAAACCGATAATAATAGAAATGTCACTGATAGAGAGCTAAGAATGAGAATAATTGGGAATTGCAAAAATAGTTATTTGTGTAACTAGTGCCTAAAGTGGTAGATTGCTGCATCGAGTGAAACAGTTTTTTTCACGAGCCGAAGGCGAGTGAAAAAAGTTTCTTGAGTGCAGCAAGTACACTTTAAGCTCGAGTTACACATTACATTTTTCCTACAGTTACCATCAAATGTGAAAAAAAATTAGAAGGATGTTGATTTAGAAACCTATATTGGGGGTTGTAGGGTCGTCAAGAAGGGTAATTATATAATATGATCTCACTCAACTGATTATAATACACTATGTACAAATGGACTGAAAGAATGGGCTGATAAAATAAACTGACAGAATGGACTGATGAGATGAACTGTAAAAATAAACTGATGGAATGGACTGACAGAAATGGAATGATGGAATGAACTGACACAATGGAATGATGGAATGGACTGACAGAAAAGACTGATGAAATGAACTGACAGAATGGACAGATGAAATGGACTGATGAAATGGACTGACAGAATGGACTGAGACGGAATGAAAAAATTAATTTATGAAATGGACTGATGGATTAGTCTCACAAAATGGACTGACAGAAATGGAACAATGAAATGAACTGATGGAATGGAATGATGAAATGGACTGACAGAATAGACTGATGGAATGGACTGACAGAATGAACTGACAGAATGGACTGATGGAATAGACTGGCAGAATAGACTGATGAAATGGAGTTACAAAATGAATGGACTTATAAAATAAACTGACAGAATGGGCTGATGAAATAGACTGACAAAATAGACTGGTAGAGTTAACTGACAGAATGGACTGACAAAATGGACTGGAAAAATGGTCAGATATAATGGTTTGAAAGAATGGACTGATTGATAATGGACTGATGAAATGGACTGATGAAATGGACTGACAGAATGGAATGTAAAATTGAAGAGACAGAATAGACTTAGAACATGGACTGAGAAATTCAATGAAAAAATTGACTGATTGAATGGACTGATGACAATGAACTGACAGAATGGACTGAAACAATAGAATGATGAACTGAACTGATGGATTGAAAGAGTGGACTGATAGGATGCACTGAATAATTGGACTGATAAAAAATACTGACAGAATTGACTGATACATTGAATGTACACAATCCACCAGTTTTGGAAAAACCCATTTTCAAAAACTTCCTCTTATGTGATTGGTTGAAAATCAGGAAAGTCCAGATTACTTTACGCACTAGTGCGTAAAGTATTTTAGGCACTCGTGTGAGAATGGCCCATTTTAGAAACTCTATTCAGTGTGTAAAGATGCACTTTTTTTGCTATCTGTAGGAAAAATACATTTGAATGACCTAATGAGAATTTTGCAAAAGATCGACAAGGACAATCACAAAATTGTGACCTTTGGGGGGGGGGGAAGAAAGTTGAAAAAGGCGAAGGAGCTAGTGGAAAATTACAATGTGTGAGAAGGATGGTAGAATGGAGAATGAAGTAATAAGACTTGAAAAGCGGAGCGAGGAGAATGCAAATAAGAAAGGTGGAGAAGAATGTGTAGCAAAGAAGTAGGAAGAATGGAAATGAGAAGTGAAAAAGAACATAGGAGAAGAGAGAGAAAGGAAGTATTCGAATAAGGAAATAAACTTCAAACAGTTGTTTGGGGTGTAAGAAGAAGCCAAAGGTTGAAAATTTGGAAAAAAGAGAAGAAAAGTCGGTAAGAAAGTTGAAAGAGAACGTTGAATGGTCCTAATGTGTCTCAAAGGAGAAATGCACGTTAAATTTTAATGGATGAAATAGACGGTATCATAGTGGAAAGACGATACCGGACTTCTGTGCATTTACAAAATCAATTATCTCTGTTCAAATATTCATGTTGTACTCTTCTTGCCGGTGAGCGGTGACCCACTTACAGCTAACGGCTTCAACTCGATGGAAATTCCTTTCTTACATCCAGTTTTTCCTCTGTTCATAATAATTATACCGTGTACTTCATAATCTTATTCAAAGTTTGGATTGTTTGATATTCTCAGTAGATTGAGTTCATTTGTAAATATGGTCCCAAAGCTAATGTAGTTTACATATTTTATACATTCATTTCAACATTGTCTTGTATAGTGCCAGAGTATCCGTCTAATGCAAATCAATTAAATGGTAAAATTATTAATATTATTGATTATTGTATCAATAATAGAAATCTATTGAGATCATTGAAAGAAGACTCCCTCAGCTTTTTACGGTATGGCTCGTAAAGAAAATATGCTGAATAACTATGAACAATTGAAAAGGAAGTCTTTGAGCTTATTTAAAACCACGTCAATTATCAAATTCTTGTCAATCTAAAAGAAGCTGTTTATTGAATAATTTGATTGGATAGATTCTGTTACATCGTTTAGTATCCTTAATAGTACCTCTCAGCTTGTTGATTGAAGAAATTGAAGAAAAAACAACAAAGAACTATAAGAAAAATTCTGCATTTACTTTTTGGAAAAGTATTCAATATAGTGACTAGGCTGGACTCAACTAGACACGAGGGAAGAAGAATGAAAAATCGAAAATAGAACACAAAGGTTGAACTATTCAGAAATAATAAGAGATGTCTCAAAATAGATAACATTGACAAATGTACTACTGACACTGGCCATTGAAACTGAACCTATGTTTTTTGATCAATGAAACAATTGTTATAGAGTATCGTGCCTCAGGAAGTTAGAAGTGGGTGGAAAAAGGCTAAAATCGGTCTAATCTTCTATCAACCTGTTACATTATTCCTGTCGTTGGTGATTTACCAGCTAGTGATGTGATACTGGTGACAATAATCGACTATTTTCAACTACAGTAGAACGTCGATAATCCGGACGTTGAAAATCCGGACCGTCGATAATCCGGATTGGTCTTCAGCAAGAAATAAAAAATATTTGTACCGTCCAAGTTCTTTACTAGAGAGTGGGCAATGAGAGAACTCATTACATACTGTAATGTTTAGCAAAGCGACGGAAATAGTTTTCTATTATTTCCCAATAGGAAATATATTATTTTGAAACTTTTTTACTCAAATAGGGCCAGCTGGCCCTTCTGTAAGGTAATTTCTATAATCCGGATAATTCGATAATTAATACGGATTATCGGCGTTCTACTGTATTCCAAGAACTTTCACATTTGGAAAATTCAATATTGTATTCATGGATTTGATTCTGTACAATATAACAATGGAATAGTCTCTGACATAATTCACGCATTAGCTTACATAATAACATGATTATACAGGGTGTTTCAGGAGGAATGTGCAATACTTCTCAGGCCCAGTCCTTACACCAAGTAGACAAAAACGTTCCATGGGACAAACCCCCAAAAACGCTTTGTTACCGAGATAATAATGCGGAAAATTGAGATTTTTCAAAACATATTAATTTTTCTAATTTTTTAAAAGGCTTTACTCGGGTTCTGAAATAACGAATTCCCATGTAACATCAGCTGAGGAACCAGTTTCAAGTTTGTAACTTCAACGATTATTGATATAATTGGAAAAATATGCTAAAAAACGCCATTTTTCAACAATAAGGGTTATAACTCAATAAGGAATCATAAATTTGTATTTTTATTAATGGAAGTTGAAGAGAGTCGGATTCTGAAGAAAACGTTCAATGGCGGCGATTGTGTAAATCTTACCAAAATCTCAGAAATAGCGATCGAAATCGCAAAATTGCTACTATACACAAATTTATCACTTGCGCTATGTTTTGTCAATTTTTCGAATTGAATCACCTTACAATTGTGGAGTTGAATTCACATTTATTCTTCAGCTGCAAATAAAGCTCCATTTAGCTTATAAAGAAGTATACTTTTCTTCCTTCTTAAAGCACCCCAAAATTTCTAAAAAAAACATACGAAGAACCTTCCCCTCTTATAAAAGTTCGTTTCACTGCAAAAGAATAAGCAACAAACTCCCGAGTCATTGGAACGCAACATTCAGAATTCAGTCTCATTTCGGAGACGGCCACTTTTGGGCTTTCCTTGGAAAACTCGTATACCGTTGGGAATGAACTGTCAGCGTTTTTCCGCTTTTCCGCTGTCGGAGTTTTCCTCACATGTGGTAGCAGAACGGGTGTGTGAGCCTATTTGACATGCAATTTGTCAACGTTGGCAATTCTATTTCCTACTGAAGAAAACTCAGTATTCTTAGAAGGTTGTGAAATTAGCATCTCTTGGGATTAATGATTCAAATTTTTCACAGTATGACTATTTTATTAATTTCTTGCACTTCTAATTAGGGATCCAACTGAAGATTACAATGATATTAAAGATAATCATCTTGTACATTTCTTGGAGTTTTATAGTATTTACTACATAAATAAAAATTACAATTGAGTAGAGAATCGCTTACATTTATTTTTTCAACATTCTAAATTTCTTCTAGCAGAGTTTTTCCTATGCAGATTTTTTCAAAAGTAGCTAAATTGAAAAATTTTAATACATTGAACTGAAAATATGCTATGCATTGTAATTGTAACAGTGCATGTCCTTATTGAAATGAATTTGAATTTGGAATGTATTTGTTATCAGCCAATTTGATTTTTTTATTGCGGATGATGCCCACATAAGCATTTTTAGCTTGTGCGTGGGTAATGGATATTGAGTGCTATGGTGATTGATGAGGTGAAAAACAGCCATGCCACTGGGATTCGAACCCAGACCTGCGGCAGTGCTAGCGGACTGAAGGTTGTGACGCCCTAGCCCACTGCGCCACCGAGGCCGGCAGTTAAGTTATTCATTTATGGTTATAGCTTGGCGATTTCGCGAACGATTTGGATTTGGACGTAATAACGGAATTCTAGGGATGAGGGGGGATGACCAATCGTCTCTTGGTGTCACCAATAGAAGAATGTAGAGAAAGGTGCAAGTGGAAATTCAATATCAGTTGAATAAAGGTAAGAGTAAAAGACCGATTGACAAGCTCAACGCTCTAATGTCGAACGTTATATCATTCTAGCCAGGGTGTATAGAATATTCTATTTTATTCTCTATATATTTTTCTCTAATTTTAGCCAGAGAGTATAGAGTACCATCACTTCTAGTCTCTCGGAGTCCAGGAGTGCTTGGCATGCAATTTGCGTGTACATGGGTGGCTCATGATGTCCTTGTGTGGAAATAATTAATTCAGTGTCCAACTGGTAGGAGCAGGCAGGTGACATTAGTGCATACATGTGCATTGGTATGCTTGTGCAGTTATTGTTGAAGGCTATGATTATGCGCATAAATTGACTGACTGTACTTTATCTGATGTAATTTTCGACTTGGTGTCACGCATGTAAAATAGGAAATTCATTGTATTCAGTGTCAAAAGTTACATCAAATAGTTTATAGAGTGCAGCACCGACTGACCTCGTTCGTGGTTCAACAACAACCCTTGAACAAACGACTATAGTCCAAGCAAAGGAGACATTCTGACAAGATGGGAAAATGACTTCAACTCCGTAAATATTCGTTCGGAAATTATGAATTCCATCTTTAATAGTAGATTAGAATGTTTTCTACAATTCGAGACCTGGATTATTAATTTTGAATAATATTGATGGGGCTGGAGTCATTCTCCTATCTTGCGAGAATGTCTTCTTTGCTTGGACAGACTATAATATGTATTGCGCCAGCTAATTCTTTGATGGAAATGGTGACGATCCATGCTTCTTACAGTACAGCCCATTAATGGTAAATGAGAATTATTGTTTCCATAGAGTGGCTTTTTTGTGATAATTGAAATTTTGAACCAATTTATCGGTCCATAATTTCGTTTAAATGAACGTCCTCATCATCTTGAGGAGAGTAGAATCATTCAATTTATCATAGAAAATATGCATGATTAATTGTTGTGGGGTAGAAATATTAACAGTAAATGGCTCCAGTTCATGAAAGAAGATTTTTAAGATCGATTGGAAGTTACAATCAATTAAAGTAAGGACTGTTCGATAATACTGCAGTTATACAAACGCTCTACAGATTTTCTCTCGTGAAAATCTAAATAACTTTCAACACATCAATAAGCCGTACACAGATACTATTTTCATTGACTATGGATATATACTATATACCTTTAACCATAGTGAATGCTGTTATCTGTTGAAAAACAAACATTCTAGACGTACGTTTCATAGTGATGGTATTGAATAAGATCAAATTCTCTTTGAAAACAAACATTCTACAGTAGACGGTTAATAGTTATCAAATTGAATTATATGAATATGAAAAATATTACTCACTTTTCAATCCCCTTGAACGTGTTCGGATCAATGGAGGAGATCTTGTTCTCAAACAAGATAAGGATTTCTAGAGTATCCAAACCCTCGAAGGCCTTGGCATGAAGGGCACTGATTTTGTTGTGGTTCAGATTGAGTATTAGAAGGTGGTGAAGATTTTTCAAAGCACTTGATGGCACTGAATTCAGCCAGTTCTGTGAAAAATCAAGTTGCGTGAGGCCTTGACCTGCAAGCACAGAAAAATAAATTGCAGAAAACCAACAATTATTCAATTCCTACTCTAATCAAGATTGAACAATCGAGTTGAAGGGAATTAACAGTTTTTGAACCTGGATTAGTTACGTCTACATTACTTCTAAGCTTGCATGGTCATGGTCACTCTGTATTTATTTATCGATTCGAGAAATTACAATAAACTTATTAGGTTAGGAACACATACAATAAAATCCAAACGTATTCTGGAACCAACCAATAAATTAATCAATAAAGTTATTCATACATATTCATATCAATCAATGTACTCTAAAATTGTCTAAATTTTGTATGGTGTTGTGGAGGTGATGTTTATTCATAATTTTGAATAGAAACACTTTCAGCTATCATAATCACAAATTCTTTCAAATAGGCCTATCAAGTTACCGAATACATTATCTTTGAATTCTAGTGACTTTAAGAGACCTGTCCTCAGCTTTATGAAGGACTTGACTCATGTCAAACACCTGAGAACAGTAGTTGTACTAGTCGAGTCATTCTAGCTCAAAACAGGGGTCAACCTGGAACTAATTGCAACAAAGATGTTTTATGGTGGAAATGGTAGCTGACACCCTCTTATTTAACGTGTAAAAAATCCCACTCTCAACTCGTGTCGGAAAGTTGTTTTTTTGGCCGCCATATTGGAAAATTTTGCTTTTTTTGGTTTTCTTGGAATGACGTTGAAACGAAGCGTCGGACGAAAAAACTTTTTCGACCTTTTTTTTAGTAAATAAAATTTGCAAGAGAATGGTGGTAGAATCATCTTTTGATCTTCACTAGAAACCGAGTTACGATTTTTCAAAAAATAGGTTAATTTTCAAGAAAAACTATAATCGAGTATTTTCAGTTTTTGCTTGCTCAGATCTTTTGACATATTCCTTTGAGTTGTTCAATTCCAAATCCCTCTGGGGATAATTTCGTCTTCTACAATTTGAGACCAAGTAGACCTTTCTCCCTTGTATAGTTTTTGAACTAGAGCAATTAAAAGATGTCCTTGTATTTGGAAAAATCCTATTTTGGGGGGAAATGGTGTCCAAAAAAATTTATAACGTGCTTGTATTGATATTTTCTCTGGTAATAATGTCTTTCAGATCAACTTCTAGCAGATAAGCTACTCACCGACCTGAATCTAGGTTATCTTCAATATTAAGGACCCTTCAAGGATCATAATCCAAGGATACCTCTAACTATTGTAAAAGTCGGAACTAAAAATCCACTGAACCGAATGCGTTCAAATTTGGCAGGCATGTTCAGTTGGACGTTAAGACGCGCGCTAGGGACGGATTTTAGGAACTTTTCAAGGATACGCCAAATATCAAGTTTTTCTATAGTTTTTTAGCGTTTTCTCAATTTTCTCGAGGATCAATCGGTAGAGAATGTTAATATTTGGTAGGTAGGTTCAGATAAGGTCTGGAAATGTTGTGTTAAGATATTTTTGAATTCCGTTCAAGATTACGCCAGTAATTGGGTTTTTCAAAATTGTAGATGTATTGCAGGTTGCATATATTCTGCCTTGATACGACCAATCCTTACTGTAAATTCAATGGTTCAGCGAGATTATAGATAAACTAATTTGGAAGATATTGAATCGAGTTTCAAACTATGTCCGACATAGTTCCCAAGATTATGCTAGATATTAGCGTTTTACTATTTTTCGGAATTTTCAGAGTTTTTCTTGGATTTTTGAAGAATAAATTGGTAGAAAATGTCGAAATTTGGTGAACAGGTCCAGATAGGCAGAAAATGTTGAAATTTGGTAAACAGGTCCAGATTAGGTCTAGAAATGCTGTGTTCAATAAGTTTTGAATCCTTTCTGAACGGAATTTGCTGAAATTAAGCTGGAATGGAATTAAGCTGATTGAAGTAACACTGTGGAAGAGTCGTAGTGTGAATTAAAGTGAGTGCAACGCAGCTTCTAATCAAATTTATTTCAGTCCGGAACCAACTTTTATTAATTAAATATCAAAAAAGCTCTTCTTGGATTGCACTTCTACAAATGGGAAGCTCTCTGTTGCTGTACATTTACTGCTAATATGGACGACGAGACAGGAATAGAAGAAAATGTACGTTGGTTCTCATGTTGTTCATCAAATCGAACGTCCATTTTGTAATTGATGGGATGCACTCCTCGGAATGCAACAAATTATTAGCATTCCCACACTCAGACTGCATCACACGTTGAAGATTCAATTGAACAATTCAGGTGACAAGATCCGATTGTATTCGGGACTAATTTGGAAACGAAACATAGAGAACCTTAGAAAAGAATACAATATTAAATTTTTAATAATTTTTGGAATCTATAGAATTATAATCATTTACATTCATACTCCGCCCACTGGCCCCTCGACAGTATCAGCAGTGTCAAACTAACTCGCTTCGCTCGCCTGCATAACCACTGTCAGTATAAGCAAAGACAAACAGGGGAGCGAAGCGAGACACTGACACTGCTGATACTGTCGGGGGTCCAGGGGGTGGAGCTCCCTGGCTAGGCGGAGAAGGCGAGAGAAGCGAACCTGCCGACTAGTGAATGAATGAATCAGTGCCATTTTGCTTTTATATATAGAGATTGAATTTGAAGGATATTGAGCAGAATAAATTACAGCCTAGAAAACTGAGGGAGACAGAGTGAGACGAATAAGATAAGAACTGAAATAAGATTTCAAGAAAACATACGATTCTTCAAATGGAAGAGGATAAGAAGCAGAAAGAAAAAAGAACGATCAGGAAGGTCTCAGGTGATCGAGGAAATCTCCTTGGTGAAAAATTCTCTGTTTTTTATTGATTATATGCTCTGAATCACTGTTTTTCCAACTTTTGCAATATCTTCAACAATCCTCTACCAGTTTACAGTCCTGCAATCAATCCAGCATCTCAGTCCTATATATCACTCAACTTATCGTTATTGCTCTTTTTTATAATTCATTCAATTTCTTCAACAAGGACATTTTTAATATCGTAATTCCAAGAAAAGTTCATGCTCATAGAATAATAACCATTAAAATTATAATATCTCGAATTCAATTGATTCCCCCTGTATCTAAAAATGAATCTAATTTTTAAAAGTGGCTCAGAAACATGAAAAAATCCCATTATGACAAATGGAGAGATTTTTTGGTTTTAGTTTTGTTTTTCTGAAGGTTAATCCACATGAGCATATAGGCTTGAGTGTGGGTAATGAGATGGATGATAATGATGATGAGAGATGACGACTTTTTTTTAGGTAAGCGGGACCGACGGCTTCTCGTCTGCTCCAAAAGACTGGGGCCGTTTTCACGTGATTGTGTGCTGTTGTCAAGCAATTTTACCCCGGTCAAGTCTCGAAAACGGGTCCACGGGGTTATCAGACCGGCGCGTTATCACTTGCTCCAACGAGCCACTTATTAGATTCATAAATTTGTCTTATTTCGAGCCTTATTTTTTCGGAATTTATTCTAAAAAATTTAAAAGGACGCAAATAGTCGAACAGTCTAGTATATATTATTATAAATCATCCAGTGAATCTCTATATTTTCATGAATGTATATGATTATAATTCTATAGATTCCAAAAATTATTAAAAATTTAATATTGTATTCTTTTCTAAGGTTCTCTATGTTTCGTTTCCAAATCAGTCCCGAATACAATTGGATCTTGAAATTGATGTTGCTTTCCATGAAGAAATACTTATTCACACTTATATAGTAGAAAACGACATTTATTTCAAAGTTAATTTTGGTAAATCACTTACTTATGGCTTAGTGAAGTGGGATGCATTTCACTCCTGAAGAGGAGCTTCATCAGCCTGCCACCAGGGGGACAAGTTCTTAGGGGTTGGACTGTGTGGCCATGATGTGTGAAAAAATGGTATTCGATTTGAAGTGTATTTGGTCATTTATAATGTTTTGTCTGTCCTGTTTAAACTGTTTGTAAATTTCATATTGCTCTAGTAAAAAAAAAAAAAAAACAATTGGATCTTGTCACCTGAATTGTTCAATTGAATCTTCAACGTGTGATGCAGTCTGAGTGTGGGAATGCTAATAATTTGTTGCATTCCGAGGAGTGCATACCATCAATTACAAAATGGACGTTTGATTTGATGAACAACATGAGAACCAACATACATTTGCTTCTTCTATTCCTGTCTCGTCGTCCATATTAGCAGTGAATCTACAGCAACAGAGAGGTTTCCATTTGTTGAAGTGCAATCCAAGAAGAGCTTTTTTGTTATTTAATTACTAAATGTTGGTTCCGGACTGAAATAAATTTGATTAGAAGCTGCGTTGCGCTCACTTTAATTCACACTACGACTCTTCCACAGTGTTACTTCAATCAGCTTGATTCCAATTTTCAAGTTTGTCCTTCCTCCAGTATTTACTTCTAGACCGCTGTCAGTCTTCTGTTCTTCTCTATTTTTTATATTAGTAGGTATACAAGATCTTCTTTTCATTTTAAATGTTAATCTCAGTACTTTTTTTCAATTATTTTTATTCATGCATAACATGTTTCAACTATTAATAGTCATTTTGAATTCATTTGCATTTGAAAATAACTAATAATAGGCGAAGCATGTTATGCATGAATAGAAATAATTGAAAAAGGGTACTGTGATTAACATTTGAAATGAAAAACAGTTATAAAGTAGACCTAAGATGAAGGAAACATTGAAATCTCCTTTCTCTGCTTTCTCTCCTTCCAATTCCCGTTATTATATTCCATCTCTTTTTCCATTCTTCATATTTTTTGATGTTAGACATTAATATCTCACATTAGGCCTACTTGGTCTGTAATTTTTTCAATTAATTTCAAACTCTTTCACTCTTCCATGAATCTTCCTCTATTAAAGCGGTCTCATTTATCTTAATCCAGTGTACAGAGCAGTAAAGTATGAATGTGTCACGGTACTCAAGAGAGATTTCTCCATTCCATTCATTAAATTGATCAAGTATCTTAATTTTATGATTGTAGAATATCATTGATCGAATACTGTGATTTTGTTTGATTTTGTTACTTGATTTGATTCTGTGCAATCTTTCAATGGAGTCTCTGAAATATTCACCCATCATGACGTTCAAACACAATACTAGAATTTGCTTTGTTTGTTTTTCGAGGGTGAAGTCCACATGAGCTCAAAGGCTTGTGTGTGGGTGATGAGATTATGATAGAATAGGATGACTTCTTTATTTTAATGGCGTGGCTGAGTTTGGACAGTGATGTCCACTCTACCACTCAACCACGATGGATGGATGATGATGAGGGATGACGATTACTTCTTAGGCTTATCGTCTCCTCTGGGAGACGGAGGTGATTTTCACCTATAGTTGTAAAATATTGTCAAGCTGTAGTTGAAAATATTTAAGAAAACTCACTTTGTCATGAATACTTCGGATCATGTAATTGAGAGTAAAAATAGTTTATTATAATGTCAAGTGCCTTGAAAGTAATCGAGCATCATAAACAGTTTAGATTTGAGCTCTCACTAGTTCTTGTCAATCAAAATGCATTCGTGCATTCATTATAGCTCTATAATTTCAATGACTCATGTTGCTTTCATTTCAAAATAACCACGCCTATTTGTGACTAGAAGTCTGACAATCAAATCACATGACCGAAAACAAATCATATTGTTTTTGGTCATGATTTTCTACCCTCTATGACGGTCATGAACATTCAGGATTCAGACTATCTCACAGGAAAGGTCATGGCTGTCACATAGTAAGAGCTATTCTATTCACTGTGTAAATGTCACCGCTCCATGCACAGACGTGATCCTGTTTTGGGAATGGACTACCAAGTGAGGATATTCAAGGTAGGCTCTCAGTGACGTTTAGAAGGTATTTCAAATTGCGCGCCCTCTGAATATAGACATAATTTGGAGAAACCATGAAGATATCCAATGATATACAGATATTCAGAATTATATACAGAATGTATCGAGTATCGAGGAACCATAGATATATCACATAATGTATGGACATTTAAGGGAGCCATAACATATTCTCTTACATTATATTATATTATGTATGAAGATGTAATCATGATCTGACCTATTCGTATTCAATGTACCAACCGCATTTCTGTTGATGATTGATATGAGGTCAATCCTTCTTATTCTATTTGCCGTTACGTTTGCCGTGGTACTGTGAGAATCTAAATTTCGATCACTTACTCAGTTCTGAGTATGATTATTGCTTTCAGTGTCTCCAGTTCTCAGTAACTTTGCAGTATATTATTGAATTCAATATACTGTGCTTTGAGTGTACCCTCAGTTCTTAGTATTTGGGAGTCAAATGTAGAGATACGTGAGTTCACTCTCCACGTGGACATAAAAAATAAAACTTGAAGCAGTCATGTAACAATTCATAATTAATTTCATATTACATATTATTTCATTCCTTATTATGCTAATCTGCTCCTTCAAATCCCAGTATATCATTTACTTTCATTTCACTCTCAGTTCTCAGTGGGCTGTATGTTTTCAGCATAATAGAACTCTCATTTTCTGTATCTTGTTTAACTATATGTTCTTATTTTGACATCAGGAAAAGTTGTATTGAATGAAAAAGACTAGAAATTGTTATAATCACAGATCAATTGAATATCGAGATACCAGCTTTGGTTGATCTATCATTATTAATCTCTGGTAAACTAAAATAAAAGTAAAAAACAGCAAAACGAGCACCGTGATATTGATAGCAAAAAAAGTGGAGAATTATGAAACTATTTAAAGAAAAGTAAAGAGCAAAAAGTAAAGAAAAGTAAATTTAAAATCCATTAGCGTAATCAGATCCATTCACATTGAAATTTGATGTTAGAACGAAGATTGATTGATTTTTCTAGAATCAAGCTGGAAGAAACTCGTTTCAATAATTGAAAATCAATTGTAATCAGAATAATATTATTGATGAAAGAAATCCTTAGTTGATGACGGATAATTGTGGGAATTCTATTGAATTCGATTATGAGGGAGGCGAATTCCATCGTTTATCAATTTAATCGGATAGCAATAATAGTGATTAATATTGTAGTGAATGATAATAGAGAATGAATATAAATTATATTTTAACCAATTTAATATTTTTCTCTACTATATCGGCATCTGATGGAATTACGTCATTTTACAGTGGTTGAATTCGATTCCCTTCCCATGCAACTGGTCTGTTTTCCAGTTCCACATTTTCCTTGGGGTAAAGAACACTGCGACACCTGAATGTAATCCTATTCTCTTGCTCACAATGCTCGTTCAACCCACTACACGATCTGACCCCAATTAGTGGTTAATCCTAAATGATGATGATCATTGAGCGTTATAGCATCCATTGTTGCTTCTCCTCCCACTATTGTATTGTATGCGTATGTTATTGTTGGAGTGGGATCAAATATAATGAACCAACGACATTTTATCAAGTATTATTGCGTGAAACCAGCCAAATACTGTAGTTGTTGTAATTTGTGTACCAGTAGCGTAGCCAGGGGGGGGGGTCCAGGGGGTCCGGAACCAACCCCCCCACCCCAATTTTTTGTGCAAACCTTAAAATAATGTTTGAACTCTGTTCCTCTGAATGAGAGACGACTAAGAAATTGATGCAGTCCACACAGAGTCAGTTCATAAGAGTTAGATTTCACAGAGTGTTCACTGAACTCAGGCTGATTCCCTACATCAGAATAATAAAAAAAATTCTATGAAAATGGGTTCCAGTAGCGTAGCTAGAGTCGAGGGGGAGTCCAACTTCCACCGCTAACTCAGTTTTTCCACTTGGAGCAAACTTTCGTCTTACTTCTTTGTCAACTGACCAAGTGGTGTCCAAAAAGTGCAGATCGTTCAGGGTTGAAATGCATAAAGCACGCATATGTATTTTGAATTTATCTTGAAAAAATGCATGTAGAGCTTTACAATTTTGTACGGTACTAAAAATGCCCCCTGAACTGATCAAGTGGTCTTAAAAAAGCTCATTGCTGGGGGTTGGAATGGTTGAAGTGCATAAAGTGAATAATCTAAATAATACTTTGGATAATCAATTATTCACTGGTAATCTTTAAAGGCAGAGTTTTGAATCGCTACTTTGTACAAAAAAATAAATCGCCCACTTATCAGAACTCTTGTTGCTCAGGAACAGATGGTCAACATATTCCGATTGTTGAGGTTTGAGCTGTATAAAGCGTGAATCTGTATTATTAATTTCTCTTTGACAAATTTTGTCATTGATTTGTAAATTTTGTTTTACAATGCTATTTTGGACACAGAAGTTTGCCTAAAAGCTCAACGAAACCAAATTGGATAATGGTGAGGATTGAACCATATAAAGTAAATTTATTTATTCAACTATTCCATTTATGTACAAATATACAAGGTGAGGAAAGAAAAAGAAGGCTATCGCCCAAAACCTCTCTCATTCCCAATTTTTATTAAGAAGAAAAAAAGAGCTCTATTTTGTGCTACACAATTTTAAAAATTTCCCGGGGGTGACCCCCCGGATCCCCTTTACATTGGTTAACGTAGGGTTACAGAGAGTTAAACTGCATAAAGCCCGCTGTATTTTTATTCGTCTCAAAAAATGATGTAGAGCTCTGCAATTTTGTACTGAAAAGTGGTGTTAAAAAATCTCATTTCTGGGGGTTGAAATGGTTGAAGTGCATAAAGTGAATAATCTAAATAATACTCTGGATAATCAATTATTCACTAGTAATCTTCAAAAACAGAGTCTAAAACGCTACTTCAAAGACTGAGTTTTAAAACACTACTTTGGACAAAAGAAATCACCCACTTAACATAACTCTTGGTGCTCAGGAACAGCAGATGCTCAAAATATTTCGATTGTTGAGGTTTGAGCTGTATAAAGCGTGAATCAGTATTATTAGTTTCTCTTTGGCAAATTTTGTTTTACAATGCTATATTGGACACAGAAATTTGGCTAACAGCTCCCTTAACTAATCAGATTAAATAATGTTGAGGATTGAACCATATAAAGTAGATTAATTTATTTATCTATTTCATTTTTGTACAAATATACAAAATGAGGAAAGAAAACGCAGGCTATCGCCCAAAACCTCTTTTATTCCCAATTTTTTTAATAAGAAAAAGAGAGCTCTAAAACGGTATTTTGTACTAAACAATTTTGAAATTTTCCCCTGGACCCTCTTTCTTTGGGGGGATCTCCCCCCAAACCCCCCCTCTGATCAGCTTTGGACCCTCCCCGAAATCGAATCCTGGCTACGCCACTGTATGGTACCGTGGAGGTAGAGGTAGACTAAGGTAGAGCATAGACTTTTATGGTTAAATAGATTAGGTCTATGTGTGAATTATAGCCTACAGCATACATGTATAAAATGGAAGTGGATAACACTGTACTACCTGTTTTATGAATAATTAGTATAAGTATGATCGATTGGAATGAATAGTAAATATTGTAGAGTATAAATCATGATATAATAGACCCATGGTATATGAAAGTATTCAACTGAATAAGGTTGTTTTTTGAATTCGTTGAGAATTTGAATGTGAGATAAATTGTGTAATCAAATATAATACATGATACATGAAATGAAACATAGAAACGAAAGAATTACAATGAAGCGAGAAGAGAACATTGTTAAGGTAATATTATAATTCAAGAAAAAAAAAATGGGAAAAATTATGAAAAGATGAGATGTGAGAAGGATATGAGATGCT
Organism: Sogatella furcifera; assembly: GCA_017141385.1. Taxonomy (NCBI): domain Eukaryota; kingdom Metazoa; phylum Arthropoda; class Insecta; order Hemiptera; family Delphacidae; genus Sogatella; species Sogatella furcifera. The sequence goes on from CM029555.1 coordinate 17,098,331, forward strand.
TAGAGCACCAGTGAACCACTCATCCACTAAATAATTAATTAGACAAGCAAACAACCCATTAACTCCACTCATTCAAAAATAATTTCCTGTAATGAAAACAGTTACAAAATTCCCGCTTCTTCCTTATTTTAAGGGTTGCTTCGAAGATCAATGTTGCACATTTCAACACTAATGAACTTCCTTGATAGCTTCAACTTGCTATGATGAGTCGGGATAATATTCCACTTTCATCCAATTATTTATTATGAAGTGGTTCAATTGATTATTGTTTGTTTGGAGGCAGCAATTAGAAACCCAATGAGGCTCGAATTTGATATGAAGCTATCAAATAAGTTCGCTCTCTCCAGATCAGCAAAAGTCTTAATTGGCATGATACATGGTGTTTCTTCGTCAGTTACACTTTTGAACAAAGACAATGAATTAAGTGGAGGTCTTAAGGAAATAATTCAGGCGGATTTTGTTGTCTCAATGAATCCTCACATCATAATTATCACAGTAATATTGGAAGAGGAGTTGCTCTTGGCATCAACGAGGAGAATTAAAAAGCCTATATCACAATTGCTACTTTCTGACAACTTTTCCGCTAGTAGCTTTGAAAGTAGTTACTACTTCAATATCTTTGTTTGAAGCTACTTCTTAATTTTTGTCTAAAGCTACTTTATGAGCTGCTACCAAAACATCTGATCGACTGAAGCAAGTGTGACGTGGGCAGTAGCTTTCAATGCTGCTAACATTACACGTGCTTTTTTCTATCGCTGTTCTGCTAGCCGCAAATAGAGTAGCTTCCCCTAAAACTACTTCTTAAGCTGCTACCGAAACAACTGATGGAAACTATCATGTGTGACATTGCCCATGGGCACTTGGGCAGTAGCTTCTAATAGTAGCTACTACCTGAAGCTACAGACCTACAGTACCACCATAAAATAAGTTATATTCTTCCTCTATGGTATCACTTCCTGTTCAAGTGTTTCACTAGTAACCAATAAAGAAGCTTCTCTATTCTATTTTTTAAAAGATACTTCATTAGCTGATATTGAAACAGGTGACGTTATCGGTGACATGGTGACAAGTTGCTTTTAATAGCAGCTTCTACTGAAAGCTACTGTCTTCCACTTTATTTCAAAAGTTTCACTAGCACCTAAAAAAGTTCCGTTATTATCTCCTAGTAAAACAGATGATGGAAACTGTAAAATAGATGGTTGCTTTCAATAGCAGCTACTGCTAGAAGCTAATGCCTATATCACACTCACAGCTCTAATTTCTGCCAATTGTTTTACTAGGAGCTAATGAAATAGCTTATCTATCATCTTCTTTTGAAGCTACTTTATTAGCTGCTTTTGAAACAGATGATGGGTAATGTGACAGTAGCTGCTCCCAATAGCATCTACTACGAGAAGCTACTGCCAACATTACACTTACTACTTTGTCAACTGTTTTGATATAGCCTGTCCAAAAAAGAAGACATTCTGGCAAGATGGTAAAATTACTCCAGCTCGGTCGATTCTGGTTCAAAAATTATAAATTAGGCTTCAAATTGTAGCTCAGAATGTTTCCTACAGCTTGAGACCATTCATAGTTTTCAAACTGAAATTGATCGAGATGCAGTCGTTTTCCCATCTTGCTAGATTGTTTTCTTTGATTGAACCGACTATAAAAGCTACTGCCTACATCACACAGGCTATTACTTTCTGTCAATTGTTATGATAGCAGCTAGGTATGTCACAATCACTGGCGGCTCGTACCCACGAAACAGGTGAAGTTCCCGTATCTTACTGTACAACACTTCACATGTTTTGTGGGTACGAGCCGCCAGTGGTCACAATGAGGAGTGAAAATGCATTACTCACCCATAGAACTGAGAGACGATTCCTCCACCACAGCCAGGCTACTATTGTGAACGGTCAGGTGTCTGATATCCATTCCGAGGAAAACGAAGCTCTGCAGTTTGGGCAGGTTGTTATGCCTCAGTTTCAAATAAAATATCACCATATTAGGTTTTCCCTTGAGGAAAGCCATCGCTCGTGTAATGTGAAAAAGATCGGTAAACTCGCATAAAATGTCGAGACCATTTTTCTTCACAATACACGAGCATGGCTCGATATCGTGTGGACCGGGGCACTGTTGCTGCGCCTGCGCAGAAACTCCTATTCCCGAACTTATCAGAAACACAAATAGTAGAAGCAGGGAAACAGTACTGAGACCTAATTTCACTAGCGGGGATTCACACTTTGCCATTGTTAGTATCACATAGAAAGTACACAGACACTAGCTAACTATAACTGTACTGAAACGAGGTACGAAAGCCACTTGACTCAAATCTTTGAAATGTAATTGTAAACACAAGAGCTCCTATACTTGTAAACAAAGATAGTTCACTACTAAGAACACTACCAGATCAATGGAAATAATATTGTAACGTTATATAAGACACTGAGAACTTTGTTCACACTAGTTCACTGACGTGGAATGATGAGAGTCTGATTTCAACTTGAGTTGTTACTGGATGATGCCCTTGATGTATCTGAAACAGAGAATGATAAGTTCGAGATCAGGGTTTGTGTTATTATCCCTTAAAAACAGGTGTATAAAGTGTAGTAATACATGAATCATTTCAATAATGCTTTTCGTTCCAACTCCGTTGTATACCGTTTCAATAGTTGAATGAATCATCACACTATTCTTCAATACATCAAATTATAGTTTGATGAATGAATTCCCGTTTCCCAATATTGATGAGGAGTAGAGATGAGAAAAGTATTACTGTTATTATTCAACTAATTATTCTAATATTAGCTTCTGTACTGGAGAATATATTTTTATTACTGAAACAGGTAAGCAGAATAATTTTGAACTACTAGTTACACTCACATTACAAATCATAATTTTCGGGGTATTCTACGGTACAAAAGCAACTATTATGAGTTGAGTAGATGTAGATCTGTATTGTATTCTGCTCCCCTTCGTTATAATCTATTATAATAACGATTACAGTTGAAGATTGTTCATCGTAAATGTGCTTTTTTCATTTTTCACAAATGAAGAAGATTCATCCCACATGAAATGATTGTCAAAGTAATGGGAGTATTATCATGAAGATACCATAGAGCAGGGGTTCACAAACTCATGAACCTGTGACCCCCCTTACAGGTCAAATAACCCAACGACCCCCCAAATTACATACTTAAATTATCATGTTAATACAGTTGTACAACATGATCGTAAATTTGTAGGCTATTTACTGGAAAATTTATCATTTTTTCATTGACAGTAATAATTAGTGTTCAATGTTTGAAATACAAAGTTCTGGTACGGAGGGGGCCAAATGTGGAGACTGGGGAAGAGAGAACAGGGGGTCCTCCCCTGGAAAAAATGAAATTTCAACTTCTCGAATTCCGTTTTATAGTGATTTTGAAGCTTTTATTTCAGTATTTTTAACATAATTTTTCCTCAATTCAAACAATGATTCCCTGTCCTTCGGAGGTACCGGTGCTTACCTTTACAAACTAAGCCCTCGTAATAATAATTCATTTATGGCATAGAGTATTCGATTGTTCAAAAATTGTTATATTGATAAAATTGTAATGTTAGGATGGAAAAATAATCTTCATCAATCCATTTGAAAATCGTGAGATATCTCAACAAATACAGAGAGAAAACGTACAAATTCACGATTAAAAATCCAATCCACCAGCCGTTACTAAATCATTGTACTACAATAAACCGTACGCCAGATCTGATCAGTTTTTCTTCTCACGATGTTCCTTCTTCCATGGAATGAGGACCGGCTGTAACACCGGGCTCCAAATGGGAGATTGATGACGACTATTTTCTTGCCCAGGTTTCTCGCTTCCCTATCTAATCTTACTCTCCATCTTTTTCTGGAGAAATCAGCGATCTTACAACGAACTGAACGGATTGATCGATTTTCTATACAAGAGGGAACAACTGTGAGAACAAATCTGTACGTTTTGAGAGAACGGTGAGAGGAACACTACTTGTTAAACTCGATTCGATCACATGTGTCAAGCTGGAGTAATGTTCCCAATACAACTTATGATTCCATTGTTGTTTCCATCGGATGATTCCATTATTGTTTTTCCAATACGCCTCATGAATAATAATTGTTGGTGTTTGGATCAAATGTTTTTCAATACATTTCAATGCTAAATGCTAAATGGAATAATCCGTATTTCAATGGAGTTTTTTTGAATAAAACTCATGGATTGGTATCTCAATCACAACCACAACTTATCACGAAATAAAAGCTAACGATAACATCAATAATTCAACGAGTAAAGTACCTATCAGGCCCATATCAACGAATAAATCTATTCTATTTAGAGGTTTATTCTTCATTGCTATTCAACTTGAATATAGTACATTCAGGATAGTAGATGTAGACCCGTGGATCTTGCAGCTTGCGCTTATATAGACAATTCACTACAAGGAAGAGTGGGAAGATGAGTAAGAGAAGGAGAAGAAGGAGTTGGAAAAGAAAAGTTGTGTGATTCCCAAATAGAAAATTAAAAGATTCATTGAATTCTCACCCTGAAAAAAATGAGGAGTAACCTTATTATTGAATTAAATATTTTTTATTTCTTACTATTTATTTTTTATTTTTATTATTTTTTTCAATATATGTATTTTTTGAGGGTGATGCCCACATGGGCTTTTGCGCTTGTGCGTAGGTAATGGGAAGGATAATGATGAGAGATTAATGGACGTTCTACTTTAGCTGGGTTCCGAACCACCGGGGAGCGATTTTTGCTGCTCATAAATTGAATTCAAAGTAACAGGTCACCAGTACAACAGTGGTGGCAGAGGCAATTAGTCTTTTAACTGATTTCACCGATTAGACGCCTTCTACCACTGGGACAATCGCGTCCAATCGCTTCTATTGATTCTAGAGTAACTTTACATCCACTTCATTCTGGAATTCGTCAGATTCGCATATATTTTTCTGTTTCTCACTTCAATCAGCATCAAGAACAAAGCTCGTAATCGATTCTTCGAAGCTTTGAAATTGGATACCCAGTAGCAACTGAAAATAGAATTTGGGTTGCACTCTGAGCAACAGATGATAACCTATTCATACCCAAATCTCCACCGAATCCATCCAATCAAGGATCTATCTCACCGTTGCCCGAACTCCATCGCACGGATTCACATCCAACAAGCCTATTAACAACAATACCACGTTGATAACCAAATAATTGAATGGCTCATTCGATAGACAGCCAAAAGCTGTCTTTATCTCAAAAGCTGTATGCAGAGTTGAAGGCTTAAAATGCTATAGTCTGTCCAAACAAAGAAGAAATTCTGACAAGATGGGAAAATGACTCCAACTCGGTCAATATTGATTCGAAAATCTCAAATTAAGTCTCAAATTGTAGATTGAAAAGTTTCCTAAAAATTTAAATGAGATCAATAACTTTTGAACCAATATTGACCGAGGAGGAGTCATTTTCCTATCTTGGCAGAAAGTCTTCTTTGCTTGGACAGACTATATCTGCATTTTGGACAGCACGTACACTTGCAAGGGACTAGGTTAGATGGAGATGGGATAATTTTAATTCAGCCGGTATGAACTGAGCATTATAACGAACGTTTTAGATTGGTTTGCAAGAGGCGACCGTCGAGATTAAACTGACCTCCTCCTCCTCCTCCTCCTACTCTGCTCATCTGCGTAAAAGGACTTTTAGAGAGAGTTAATTCTACTTGATGGGCTAAGTAGAGGAGGAGGAGGAGGAGGAGGAGGAGGAGGAGGAGGAGGAGAAGGAGGAGGAGGTAGAGGAGGAGGAGGAGGAGGTGGAGAAGGTGGAGGAGGAGGTGGAGGAGGAGGAGGAGAACGGGGAGAGAAAGAAAAGAAGAGAAAAAAGGTAGGAGGAAAAAGATAAGCAGGTGAATTATAGTTGAAGGTTGGAGAATGAAGGAGGAATAGGAATAGGGAACAAACGAATAATTATAGAAAGCTTATCAAAGCTGGAGAAGAGTATCGTAAATGAAGAATAAGAATATGTAAAGTTGAGAAAAATGGATGACATGATAATCTACTAGAAGAGCTGAAGATGGAAGAGGTGGAAGAGAAGTTAGTGAAGGATGAAGAGGTAACAAAAAAGATGGGGGAAACGAGGGGATTTAGGAGAGAAGAAGGAGGAGAAAAAAAGAGTCCAAGAAAACGAAAAGAGAGTAAGAAGAAGAAAACAGAGTGATAAGAAGAAAAGAGAGTAAGAAGAAAAAAGAGAGTAAGAAGAAAAGGATGAGGAGGAAATGGTATTAGACGGAAAGACTGAAAAAAAGAGGAAATGGAAGGGTCAGGAAGGAGGTTGGTAAGAAAGAGAAGAAGAAGAGAAGAAAAAGAAGAAGAAGAAGAAGAAGAAGAAGAAGAAGAAGAAGAAGAAGAGGAGGAGGAGGAGGAGGAGGAGGAGGAGGAGGAGGAGGAGGAGGAGGAGGAGGAGGAGGAGGAGGGAGGGAGAGAGGAGGAGGAGGAGGAGGAGGAGAGGAGGAGGAGGAGGAGGGAAGAGGAGGAGGAGGATGAGTGAGGAGGAGGAGGAGGGAGAGAGGAGGAGGAGGAAGGAGAGAGGAGGAGGAGGAGGAGGAGGAGGAGGAGGAGGAGGAGGAGGAGAAGAGAGAGGAGGAGAAAAAAGAAGAAGAAGGAACAGTAGGAAGAGGTGGAGAATTGTTAGGAGGTTGGGGAGTAGGAGGTGGAGGAGGAGGATGATGAGGAGGAGGAGAAGGATGAGATGGAGAGGAGGAAATGATAGAGGAAAATAGAGATACGCAGCAAGTATAGTGGAGTTGCCGTAAGAAAACGTGACCAGATTAGCATAGCACCTCTTGAATCTAGAACCTAGATGCTCCTCCACTCTTATCATGATGCTCGGCAAGCAGGAAAACGCAGAAAATAATCATTTACTCTTAGCCATAAACATGTCTCTGTCATCTGAATTGAATGTGATATGTTGAGGAAGTGTTCAAAAACGTTTTTCATTAGTTAAGAGATTGAAAAAAAAAGATTTCAATAGAATTTCTACAAGAATTCAATTTTTTAGAAATAATAATCATTAAGTATGTTTTCTATTTTAAATAATTATCAAAGTACACTACTTGAAATATTTTTTTCAATGCATGACATGTTTCAACTAATTATAGTCATTTTCAAATGCCCTGAGATTAAGGAAACATTAAGTTTTATGTTTTATGCAGAATCGAAAAACATTATTTTTATAAAAACTGGATTCATCAATAACAAATTATTAGCATTGAAAATATTTGGCAAGTGAAGATTTAAAAATCAGTTCTAAAGAGTTTAAAACTCAACAACTCAACTATCCAAACAATCTCTTCATTTCATCAATTTCAACCTCTGAATTAGAGTCTTCTAGAGACTTGAAAATAAATTTCAACGCCTTCCCAGGATACAACAACTGTAGATTATTGTAGAGTTTGGGATAGTACGAGATAGATAACAGCAGTTTTAATCTCTGATTAATGGGATGGAAAATGGGATAAATTGCAATAATTTTAATTCTCACTCTATATAGAACTTTTATTTATTTATCTTTTTTTTGAGAGTGATGCCCTCATGGCTCTTGGGCCTGTGCGTGGGGAATGGGAAAGATGATGATGAGAGACAAATGGACCTACTGCTTTAGGTGGGTTCCAAGCCACCGGGAAGCGATTTTTGAGGCTCATAAATTGAATTCAAAGGAATCGGTCACCAGTACAACAGTGGTGGTAGAAGCACGCCACTTATCTAATCTCACCTATTAGACGCTCTCTACTACTGGGACAAACTTTGATGCTATTGATTATTTCAAGCGTATTCCAGATTGATATGGATTGAATGTTCTCATCAATAATAGAATAGAATCTACTGTATGTCCTCACACGTTTCCAGTAGAACCAAAACACTCAATTGATTATTTCAAGCGTATTTCAGATTGATATGAATTTTCTCATTGATAATAGCATCAAATCTAATGTAGGCTACGTCTTCCCACGTTGAGAATAGAACCAAAACATTCAATTTCTTGCTTTTTGTGTGGGTTTGATTAGATCATCCAATGCTCATCCAAAGATACATGTCAATTTGAAGCATCCTCTGTACTAACTTTGGTTTGTACACTCTATTTAGTACCTCATATACTCAATGTTTTCCCACTGCTGTGTCACATGAACTTGACAGCTTTTCTGTCATTCGAATCCCCAGTTGCTGAACGTGACTAGCTCCATAAATTATTATCGACTCATACGCTGACACTATTGTACATAAATCTGAGTTGTGACGTTCAGGTTACAACGTTTCGCCTTCATTTGATTTATTATTCTCAGACCACAATATTATGTTGGAAAGCGTGAATATTGTTATATTAAGATAAATTAAGTTTGTCTCTCACTTCGTGTCTAATCGAGTTATTTCATTGGTGATCAAATCTCAACATTTTAGATGAATAATAAAGAATAGTGATTCTTCAACCACACACATTTAGTTTTATTGTGAACCAGACTCAAGTTTTAATTCGCTTGGCATCAGTTTGTGTGGGAAAGTGGGGATTTGAAGATGGGTGTGCAAATTTTTAAACTGACTTTCCTGAATTGTCAGAATAAGTGTTTTAATTAATTCACATTGCTATGGAAAAGCTCCCAAAATACCTGAAGGAAGTGTGAATTTAATCTCAAGTTAATGTGATTGTGACTTATCAAGAAAGGCTTATAGCTTTAAAATGGCTTATACTGTTACTGAATATGAGGTCTCTACTATACGTATGGAAGACATGGAAGGTAATTTTCAGGTCTTTCATTTTGTGATTTTGTATATATGCTGCGAACTAGTTCGAATGTATTCTTTGTGAATAATATTAGCCTACAATTTTAAAACAATTCCAACACCCATGACACTATGTGGTTATTTTAAAAGAGACTTCAACAGAAGCAGGTAAGGATCTATAAGCTATAAATAGTTACTGTTGCGGCAACAGTTCTAATGCTTCCAGTTTCTTGCAAGATTCAATCAGAGACCATTAATTACTAAGTTATACAATATTATTTAATCGTGGTCTGAACTTTATACTGCCAGCAAAGAGATTTATGGCTGTAAAACTTGATGAAATGAATCCTCATGAAAAGCAATTGAGCTTTCGAAGCAACAGTTTCCGAGCAACTCTGTTACTCAGTGGGCTCAACAAGTACAAAATAGGTGGAAAGCTTCAAATGTACTTCAAGGATTTGTTCAACTTATGCTCTAATGGAGCTTTCCAACTGTATCCAACTGAGACAAAAGTAGAAAAGCCTGTTGTGGTTGTACTTGTTTCCCGATCCTGAATATCCTGTAGTTCGTGTTGTTTTAGTTTCAAATTTGTTGCTTGATGGTAGAACGGCAAATATAGGGACGTTTCCATCGTGAATTTGATTTTCTTTTAATTCTAATATGATGTTTGGGAGATGATCATTACAAATAAATTTGTTATCTCAAACTTGTTATCTCGGATGTTATTCAGTTGAGTCTCAACACTCTACCCCAAGTCTCAAATAGATTCCTGATGCTGAGTTATTTGTGATAATATTTGTTGCTGAGTTATTTTTTGCTGAATGAGATTGAAAACTAGTTGTTCATTGTTTCTCTGCAGTGTAAATTCAAAGTTATTGATTCCTGTATTTGAAAAAATATTTATGTTTTGTAATGATTCACCATTGATATCTGATTCTCCCAACGCTCATTTTATCTTACTCAATGATTCGATTTATGGAATGAATGATTCAAGAGGAATAAAACAAAATATCATTTTTTCTCGTCATTGTTGATTCTGAAAGTCGTATTTTGAGCTTCTCTGGAACCCCTCACTCCATGTCTCAATTACTTCTCGATAGACTTTTTGTTACGAAAATTGATGGTAGTTCCCTCAACGTTCTGAATTCGTTCGTCAATACGTATTCTCTACTTTAGCCGTAGATCCATATAGTGATACATGATGACATCTCATTCGCTATTCAGAGGTTTACCTCGCTGGTGGGTGAATGATTGACCACGAAACCGCTAGTGTGAATACCCCTTTATCAGCAGCAATGATAGCAACAGGTTATCATCCTACACTGTTTGTGTGGACAACAAGAGAGAAGCTTGGAGAGAAAGAGAGAGTTATGATGGTGAAAGAGGGGATTGAGTCAAAAAGGTGGAGAGTTAGAGGAGAATAGACAAGATAGAAATGGATGGGGGTGGAGGATAAATTTGTTGGTTGTCGAAGGTGAAGGGAGGTGACAGAATTCGTTAGTAAGTTGAGGAGGGAGGTGTCGGAATTTGTTGCCTAGTTGAAAAGGGAGGTGGAATTTATTGCTTAGTTGCGAGGGGAGTAGAGGATGTTTTATCACCAGGAAATTTGTGGTTTGGGGGAACGAAATGTGATGATCCCTCGGTGACAAATGACCGGGGGCACCAACAACCCTTCTCCCCCACAACGCCACGACTAGGTCATACGTCACCAATGTTAAATCTATCAACCCTTGTCCCGCTCCACGGCTTCTGTCAAACCATTGGAGAAAATTTTCCACCCCAGTCTCAGCAGGCACTAACTTTGATAGATCGTTGTTCCTGCGTCAGAGACAAGCATGACTAACCCGCTACAACGCGAGAAAAATTGACTCGCCAAATGTGTCATTCGAGACCCATCTCGAAGGAATGGTTGGGGTTTGATTGACAGATAGAGATTTGATCGGGTCTTGTTCATGCAATCTAGCGTACTGTCATAAATTTGGATGCTGGTTGAGGTTTCACATGTGATACAGGCACGAATATTATCAGAAACTGTATTAATATCACCAAAAACAAATTTAATTTTGATTTAATATGTTTAATTTCCAATAATTTTATTATTTTTCGTGATAACTTGATATCGTGAATAACTTTCCAATGTTTTATAATCTAAATTATGAATCTTAATATATTAAAAAAAACTGATTATGGAGACAGTGGATAGAGGTCTAATTAATCTAAAAAATGAATATCCACCCTATATTTCAATTACTGTAACTTCCAACATGGAGAAAAATGTATTAGATGGAACTACAATATATTCCAAGTGTGAGATTACATCAAATAAAGTATAATAATTATAGCCTCTATCACTTTAATTCATCTACTTTTCCAACAATGAATCCCCCGAATTCAATAAATAGACCAGAAGGCCAGCTTATTTGAACTCTTTTTCAACAGTCACTTTTTGACTTGGGGTGAAAAATCGTCGAAAAAAGAATGAGATTTATGTTGCTCGTAGTGAGAAAACTTTGTACAAGAGATTTTCGCTGGGAAAAAAGGGCGGAAAATACAAAAAAGGGCGAAGCAGGATTTTATCTCGCCTGTTTTGTCCGGTTCCGTGTACAGTACACAAGGCAAGGCTGCGAATAAGTTAGGTCGTGTATACAAAATAAAGGCAAAGCGCGAGTACTCGACTAACGCTCACGATCGAAGAAGGCGTGTGATAAGCTTATCGCCCCCAGTGGGGGTGCAAGTTCACCCCTCGGATCCAAACTCTCACCTGTGTTTTTTTTGTAACAATATCTCTCACTTTTAAATCATTCGTTTTCGTGTTACATTCTCTCTCAATCCATCCTTTTCTTTACTTTCTCCTCTAATAATTTTTGCTGTGTATTTAATTAACTTCTTAAAATCTTAGTTCATCAAAAATTAGTCTCATGACCCTCCTGACTTCTTATTTTGATAGTTTCCTTTCTATGTATTTCTCCTCTTTAAATTTGACTTACATTAAATATTTTGTTTCATAACCTGTCAGGCTTCTTACATTCAAAAATCACTCTTACATCTTATTTTTTAATGTGAATGGATGTTGGATGAAATCCTATTTTACTAATGATACAGTGAATGGGAAATAACTATTAGCTAATGATAGAATTCCCATAATGGGACTAGACTGGGGTTTTAATATGATTATAACGGAAGAGTGATCACACATGGGCAACTCTAACCTACGGAGCATATACTCCTTATTGAAATATGAATAATTATTATCTTATTGTTAATATAGAGATCAATACTATAGAGCAGTGGTCACCAATTAAGTTTCATGAAGGTCCGTTTCAAAGTCTTGGCGAGCTTTCGCGGTCCATCCAGGGGAAACCATTAGTGGGGGGAGGGGGTCTACGAGTAATTTTTTGAAAAATTGATAGTTTAACTACATTAATTTCAATAATTATGTAAATATTTGGAATAGTATATACTGTATGTATTTTGATTTAAATGTTATTCAAATATATTGAAGTTTGATATCATGCTATTGATAAATTATTATAAAAATGAAGGTCATTATTTCAATCAGATTTGGCAATAAAAATTACTCTATTGTTTATTCTATTTATATGAAGAATGAATACCAATTGTCAAAACTATTCTCGAATTTAGTCCTTGACAATATCTCTTTGGCTATTGAAAAACAAAGATAAATTGAATTAGACGTATGACTAGGCGTAGAATAATTGGATAAAATAATGCAACAATATTGAATCAACAGCCAACTTTTTATTGAAAGTTAAGCTATATATTTCTCTCACATTGGAAGAACTACAACACCCGTACCTCCTTTCTAATAGGGTTACACTGCTGGTGTTGAGTGCTTGATTTCTAAAAAAGAGGTATGGGAGCGGTGAGCTCACCAGGGGGAGGGGAGTCCAGGAAATTGAAAAAAATCACACTTAAATTGAAGCGTTTTTAGCAAATCTGAGCAATTCTTTGTTGCTGTTTTTCATAAAACTAATAATACAATTCAAAAGAATGAAAGAATGACGCCACTCAGTTCTGTTTGTTTTTTAATAATTCAATTTCATTTAGACTTTGGAGGGTTTCTTATAGATTTTTTGTCTAGGATTTATTTAAATTTTTTTTTTGTTGAGATCGGTATGACATCGCGGTCCGCAAAAATCTAGCTGGCGGTCCGGATCCGGACCGCAGTCCGCCATTTGGTGACAACTGCTATAGAGCAAGAATATTAGTTATTAGTCTTCAACGATCCTTTCTCCATGTCAATACTCATCTACTATAACAACAATTTATTTCTACAATGGTCACTATTTATTCTCTTTTTTCTTCCGTATTGATTCTCCTCTTAAGATTACTTACACAATTGTTTACATCATCTTTCTCTTTCATCCCCATCTTTTTCTTCTCTTACACATTTCGCTCACCTTTCTCATCTATCAATTCCTTCCTTCCCTCTCCTGTTCTCATCTTATTCCCTCTCATGCATTTCGCTTACTTTTTCTTATCCTCCCATTTGCTTCTTTTCTCTTCCATTCTCCATTCTTTCATCTTCCACACATTTCCTATCTCTCACCCCAAAAACTTCCGGCCTTCTTTTTCGCATACCACCCACATTCTCTTCCTCTGTTTCATTCTTTCCATCCTCCTCTCACCTCACAAATTTCCCTCCTGCTTCTAGCCTGTGAGGTGAGTTAACTTCATGAGTATTGCAATCACGTACTACTTCGAGCAACGTATGCAGTATTCGTGACACATTATCTCGATAGAGGAACTCTTGTGTAATACACTCTCTCTCTTTCTCTCCTGTATACCTATTCAATCTATCTCTCTCATCTCTAGAAATAATAAGAATCCAGATATTGTGGAAACTAGCCTGACACATGGACCTAGAGTTGATCAATAATTCAATTGAGTTGAAATAATTTTCGAAAATGATCAGTTAGAATGTGAATGTTTTATCAATTGCATTAATTATACTGATTGAGAATAATTAATTTCAGTTTTGGAGTAAAATCAAAAGGTTTAAAATTAAGTTATTCAATAAATGAAATAGAAGTCAGCACTGAATTATAATAGCTATATGGAATTACACTTTTTTCATAAATCTTATATCATACTCGTATATGAATGACCCCAGCACAATCACATAGACACGGTCTTTCGGAGAAAACGATAAGCCATCGTTTTCTACTACTTGAAAAGCAGTCGTGATCTTTAATGATTATCCCTTTCATTACTCACGCACAAGCCTAGAAGCTCAAGTGAGCATCATCCTCAGAAAATAAACAATTGATTATAGGGCTATTACTATCAAGATAAAAATAAAAAAATTCTTATTTATAAATGCCTGAATAACGTTACTATACAGGAGATATACAGGAGATAATGTAATATTTTCATAACTACAGCTCAAATATTTAAATCTGTGTTCAGGGTCAATTTTCAGTTTTTGAAACTCATATGTGATGTACGTATCGTCCATCAATTCGAAAGCTTTGAACAAGGGATGCTCGTGCTCGATGCTCGAGACAAGGCCTTTGCTAGTGCTCGTCTGAAATTACATCAGTACTGAGGCAGCAATGCGACCTAATTCATGATTTGAATTGTGAGCTATCAAGTCTAATAATATTAATCAAATAACTGTGGCTGGAATATCAACATGATCATGATCACTGACATCTGCATCAAGAACTTTACTGATGATGCTGGATAGTGATGCAATGGAAGTTTAGAACTTTGATTCCAATACAAATAAACGCAACAGTTCAGACAGCTGCTGTCAGAAAGTTATGATTTGTTTTCATCGGGCTGTTTCAACTGAATAAAGCACTCTAGTGTTACGCAAAATACATGGAATGCATTTGACGCTGTGACGGGATATCATCAACCCTGTTCCAGTTCGGATACTGTACCATTTATCAACTATAAAGATTTGAATTTGGAAAATATATTCAAGTAGGCTAGCCTATGTTGATTTTTTTCATCTTTTCCACTAATTTTTGGAACCCTTCCTTGGAAAAGCTGATATAAGCCAAAGGTACATAGAATATTAATCACTAATCAATATTCAGGAGTTGTTGGAAACAAGTAGCATACTTATAATACTATAAGTATTAGCATACTGTAGCATACTATAGTATACTGTAATACATACTTATAAACTATATATGTAGTTTAGGAATAGAATTACAGCAACGTTCTCAACATATGAGCTCTATATGAAAATGAAAATATGATGACCATGTAGGATGAGTAAGATTTCAAATGTCGAGCATATTTGTTTGTAGAGGTTTGAAATACACTCTATTCCCAACACTCAACTGCATGTACTGAGCCATGCTATATGTCCACTTGCCCTTAGATTGGTATAAAATCCAAGTTTTGTTACTTATTGCTATATTTCAACTGTTCTATTGTGAAGATCATCATTCTATTTACTATTCTATTCTATTTGGACTTCATTTGATGAATAAGCTGAATAATATTGAAGAATATCATCCACAATAACAATAATCATCTATGAATGTTCTCATTGATATGAAATTCTCTAGTATACGATTTGTAATTAATATTGAACTGAATTATTCCTGGATATGTTATCAATTTTAGAAACAGAAAAATGTATGTAGCATGTAGCCTTTGATACGGAGCCTCAACGTTTCCATGTAGCAACAGATGACTTCAGTAGACCTTTAGTACAGTATGTTTACACATAGATATTTCTTTATTGATTTACCGGTAGATATTCTACCTATATAAGATTTACTAATAACATGCACTAAGTCTATGTACATAATTGAGTGAATATCATTGAATGAGTGTACACCACCATCATAAGTGAGATTTAATACTCAGGTATATAGTAGCTAGTACCCTTTGGCTAGCACGCTTTGGGGGTCGTGCCCACGAAACAGGTGAAGTGCTGTAGGCCTACAGTAGAAGATGCGGGCAGTATACCAGTAAACCATGTTTGAATAATATAGGCTATAATCAGTACATAGTGGGTATTACAGTTTGGTCTGATTAAAAAAATCTCATTTCCCAAGATTTAATTTCATTCAAAAGTCCTCTAATAATCCATGTACTTCATCTAGTGTAATCTGCGATAACGCACAAGTCTTATTATAAGTAATATGTTTTCATTTTCCTTACTCCTGTACTAATTTGCAAATCAAGTAGCTTGCCTATTTCACCGTATAGTAATTAGAGGAAAAGAAGGATCAGTTCCCAGCAGAACATGTAGAAGGCCTTGCCATGAGTGAGATTTCAATCTAAGTGAAGAAAAACGTGACATTCATGAATAAATCATGCATCAGCGTAGCATGCGTGGGATGTGAACGTTTCGAATTAATAAAGTTTGAGTGAAAATCCAAGCAGTTGAATTGCATCAGTGTCGTGAAAATGGTGACTGGTATCAGTCCCCGAACAAGTCAATTTGAATAACTAATCAGCTATGTGTGAAAAGTGGCCTAGTTATAAACGGAAAGGTATCACGTACAGGGCTGAACCCTTTTCAATTAGGGTAGGCTCGAACTCATACTACTCCAACCCACACGCCTACTTTCGTTGTTAAAGCAGTTATCGCAGAAATGAGATCATATTAGATTAGTTTTAGAAAAAAGAATACAATAAGAGACTGCAACAAGATATTTCTGGTATGACATGTTAACATGTTAATTTTCGTAATGTGGTTTTTCATATTCACTCTAACATTATTATCAACGTCATTAGTATAGCCTACATATAATTATATTGAAATCAAATTGAATTTAATTTTCATTCACTACATAGTTTACAAACGAAAAATTCAATTAGGTTTATGAATGATTAGCATCATTTCAGGAGAAAAATGTCCGCAGAAGCTTATATTAATGTGTGTGGTACTTGAGTTATGTGTATAATAGGCTAATATTATGTTTCTATAATTTTATGTCCGATCCGATTCATAGGCTACTCGTATTGAATAAAACTGTAGGTAATTTATTGTTTATTCTAATTCTGTCGAGAAGAATACAGTGAATGGTTTATTCGAGAATAGTACATTTAGGTTCATAACATTTTTAATGATTCGGTTTGATAAACAGTTCTTCATAACAACTTCACAATATGTCAGTTTAGGCCAAATAAGAAGCATAATAGGTCTGAATTCAGTGATTTATTCATGACTTGACAACGTTTTTTGCTCTACTACTGTTGATAATATTCTTCTCAAAAAAATCTGCTGGTCTTCTTGAATGGCTCTCAACATTAGAATCATTTCTTTGTTCATGTGAACAGTGCTAATGCAAAATTATTTATTTGTTCATAACCTTAGTTTTCACTATTTCTCAGTTCCCGACATGTAAATAAGCAGTTTCTCAACAAGTTCTCGACAAGAAGTCAAATATTTTTATAAAGCTAATTTTATTCTACTTACTGAATGGTTCATCAAACTCCAACGAACGAATTGCAAAATAGCCTAATTCCTACTCACGGCTGGATCTCAATGCCGTTATTAATTGGAACACATAGCAAATTCTAAATAGATCAAGAAAGCACCATCTTCCATATGCTTGACTCGAATTGGAACTGATATTCACTATAATGAAACAAATTATTTTCAAATGTATAAAAATCACGATATCACTCATTATAAATGTATTGTAAACATTATTTGCTGGTTGATGTTAAGCCATCGGAAAAACCAAATAGTTGATAACTTAACCAATATAATAAGATACCAAGAACAAATGATATTTAATTGATTTAAGTTCTGATGAATTGAAAAGGTTTTTCCCAAACTTGATTAACATATAATTTTGGATATTCCCGCATCCGATTCAATGAAAATTGTGCTGTTAGGAGAAGATATATTGCAAAGTGATGAATTCAACACTTATTCGATAATCAGCAGAAAAATTGATAACAATTTAATGATGATGAGATCATAATTATATGTTGATTAACAAACGTCTCATAACTAATTAATTAAAAATGAGAAATCTTCATGAAGTCGATAAGATCAATGAATACAATACATCAAACAACATAATTGAACTTTTTTTTGGTTTGAGACAAATTAACACTTTACAACTCCATAGATCATACTCTGCCCGAAAACACTCAATGGAATATTAATTGCCATCTTGAACAACGAAATCAGATTGATTGAAACAAATATAGGCTATACATTCATTGACAATTTCAAGGAGCGGCTCTGTCTAAGGACTATAAGTCCACAATAATAGTAGTCTCATTCCACGATTTATCAACAAACTTTGAGAGTCATGGAAATGGAATATCTTCTTAATTATCTGTGTATCTTTCTTAAATTATTACTAGCCTAGCAAGAGTTATGTTAGAAACTTTACTGTCCTTTGAGAATTAAGAAAGGCAACGCTTTACCCAAATTTGCTGCAATTCTCTTTTCAGCACAAAGTACAAGCAATTATGAATCCTGAGTATTAAAGTGTATAAAGTAGAGATTCTAGGGATAGCACCATGAAGGCTTTCGATGCAAATAAATTTTTCAAGATAATCCTTACAAGAGAGACTTGCATAATAACGTATTGGAAACGAAAATAAGACACACTTCAATTCAATTGATTTCAAGACGAATCCATTGATTTTCTCATTCGTGAGACATTGTTTGACAAGCAAGGTTTGCAGCAGTAGGTTGTATAGTCTCTCCAAGCAAAGAAGACATTCTGGTAAGATGGAAAAATTACTCCAGCTTGGTCAATATTGGTTCAAAAATTATAAATTTGGTCTCAGATTGTAGGAAACATTTTTATCTATGATTTGAGACCACATTTATGATTTTTGAACCAATGTTGACCGAGCTGGAGTAATTTTACCATCTTGCCAGAATATCTTCTTTGCTTGTACAGACTGTAGCTGGTGAATGATTTTACAGCAAGTGACTCTACTTGTCACAATAAAGTACCACTGATTGCTGTTCGGCATACTACATCAATCATGACGTCACTCCAATTCACTGTCAACCAGTCTGCCAGCTCCAAGCTACATCACACGTGATGCATACAATATTCATCACTCCAGTAATAATACGTCGTAGACGTAGAGTTCAAATCACTTGGATACGTAATAGAAATGTGATATCAAATCACTAGTTTGATGTCAATGTTAATGTCAGAGTAATGCTAAAGTCATCATGTCAGGGATGAAACAGTCAATATTTTTATCATGGAGTATTATTTTCAGTATAATCATAGATTCACCAAATATGGATCAATCATTTCCATTGGAACTATTTAAATTACAATTTTTATAATTTGTAATATTAGGTAACCATTACCGTATCAAAAACAAACCTTCTTTTAAAGATGATAGTGATCAAAACAATAAATCCGGAATAGAAACATTATTATTAAGAGCTTTCTTAGTATAAATTATAGGGGTGGCGTAGCTGAGTGGGTTAAGTGCTGACGTTACAACCCAAAGGTCCCGGGTTCAAACTCAGGTCAGAACAGAAATTTTTCTTCAGACCACTTCCCGTGTTTCGGGTGGACACGCTAAGCCGTTGGTCCCGGCTGCCTAAACACAGTACTTAAGTCATGTCAGAGACTCTGACACTAGACCTGAGCCAGCCCAGGTTGCACGATTATTATTATTATTATTATTTTAGTAGAAGTTATCATTGAATACAATGATTCTATTTGCTGAAATAGTAATCTATGTGATGTATTTAATGATATTCCGTCAATAGAAATCGTAGCTAGTTGCACGAGAATGGAATGTAACTCTTTTGTGGAATGGTTCAGCTGGATTGACATCTTCAAGTAATTTTATTCATTGATTCTGATCAAAATTCAACGCGTAAAGTTCAATCTCTTTTTGTGCAACTTACTAGAAGATTCAATGTTTGAATTGAGTGTCCTTCACTAGAGGCGTTTAAGATCATTATTTGTAAGGCTCATAAAGAGAAATCAGTAGTTAGAAAAACGATTAATACAATACATTATTTGGAAAAGTATGGAAAGTAACATGCAATTGGAAAATTATATTCACAATATCAATTGAAATGGGATGATAAGCACGAATAGTTGGATGATGGAAAAAAACTAGGTATATTTATGGATAATTTTTAACTCACATTCTCAATATGGAATAGTATCTTTTCTCCTTGGGATAAATTTTATTCGGCTATACTGGTATCTATCGATAAATTGCAACTGAACTCAGTGTTATTTGTGAAAATGTCTTCTAAACTTTTGTTTTTATAAGGTTTTTGGATTCACTAAGAATTATTTTCGAATGCAGCACATTCTAGAAATTCTTCGAAATGATTTAAAATTGATTAATGAGATATGAATCTCAATTTCATATACATTTCACGAGTATTGAAAATCTTAGTTTCACTGTGATAGGAATGTTCTCGCTTTGTAGAACTGAAGACTCAAATCCTATGAATTTACAATATTCAAATCCTATGGTAAAGACATTCTATGGTCGAGAATAATGTTGATCCAGCCTCAATAATTCAAATATAATTCACAAAAGTTAAATTTCTATTTGAACATGAAGTAAAGTAATGCTTTTCCACACTACACTTGAATAAAGACGAAAATGTTGAATCGAATGTATTCTACACGGAGTGAACTTTCAAGCTCGATGCACAAACCATTCGCAATTGCTGATGACAAATTATTAACGCTCTACAATTTATTCGCACTTGACTGAATTTCCCCGTTAAATTGATGTGGGATTCGAAAAAGACAACGTGCTGCCTCTATCACAAACCCGATATCACTGCAAGCAAGTTCGCTAATTCCCTCGCTGGTCGGGGTTGCCAACTTACAACCATAAAATATACCTTTCGTCCTACACATTTCCCTCGGAAAGCTGGGTAGCGTTGTATAAAATTTTTATGAGTTTTACGTGATGGAAATAGTAGACTATTGAGTGAGAGGGTGCAGGCTGGACGGAAACTTGTTTCTTCTGATTAAATTTGCTGTACGATAAAGTCCTGATTAAATACTCTAGACCAGCAACTATGCTGCAAACTTTCTAATTAATTTCAAGATGAAATCACATTCTGCTGCCATCAGAATGCGAGAAATGAGAGCTATTCTAATCAAAATATACGTTTTGCATTCTGTTTGAGTTGGTTGACTGTTAACTGGCTGGCTTTCTTGCTAGTACGAGCTAGGCGATAGGACTCCGAGCACGTTTATTATAGAGTAGTTTCCTGTGTTAATGTATCAGGTGTTGCCTACTCTCATCCTGCATCCTATGGCGTTTTTCTCCGTTTCATTATTTTTACTCTTGTCCGTATCTTTCTTTTTCAGCGTATTAACCTTCACAAACCACCGTCTTAATTTTCACCAAATTTTCGATTTCTTAATTTATTCCCACATTTCAAGACAACACTTTATCTCCCATATCTCTGACTTATTTCTCATTCTTGGCGTTCTCTCAATTCCAATATTGTTGATTAATCTTTCTCGATTTCTGTTCCATATTGGTCGTTTGTTTGATTTAGACACGATTCAGAAGTTAATAAAACAGCAATTACACTTTTCCCGAAATTTATTTATTAAATTCAAGAATGATCAGATTTTTTCACCAATTATCAATTTAAGCTCATAGACTGAATAATATAACCTACACAACTTTTATTCCTCATTTAAAAAAACCCTATTACACTATAAAACAGCTTTCAGTTTATTCATGAGACTTCTTAAATGTCGAATTGTATGGATGTAATGATGTTGCCGTCAAGTGAGAGAGTGAACTTACTTTGAGGTCAAGTCCACAGCGATTCAAAAGTTCTGGAAAATTTCTATGATCAGTAAACACAAGGGACTCATGAATGCAGAGTAGGCCAGACTATTCAAATCAATAGTAATCCATGTCTTCATTTTTGTCTCTAATATAGGACTCTTGACTGTTTTTCAATAAGCTGCCATGTATCATTCGGCAATGATAGTAGATCGAATTAGATTTGATATGAAATGTGAATGTTCAAACAGATCATAAACTATAATAATCCATAAATATTTTCAGCCCATACTAAGTACTTACATTGACATCAGTACCAGTAGTCATGTGGATAGAGCTCTGGAACAAATGAAATAAGAAAAATATCAACTCTGATATTATTTTTAAATGAGTTTGAGAGCGAGTATAATCACTGATATCATTTTCCAATTACTTTGGTGGAATATAAAACTGATATTACTTTTTTATTCGAATAGATCACTTGATTAATTTAGGAATTCGGACCGTTTATTAGGGATGTTCCATGAACGTGGGCAGTATAGCCTACTGTAACCTGAGTGATGGTTCACGTGAGATACCTTTGTCAATATTGCCAGAGCCGTTCATGTAGCTTCCATACAAACATAGGAGAGAATGCACACATGCACACATGCATGAGCATGAGAGAGATAATTGGCCTGTTGTTTAATTAGTGAAGTGCAAAGCTCAGGGGAGGACCAGTCACATTGAAGGCTATACGTCACTGCTTGCTTACTCGGCTTTGTATCGCGTCAGCCCGTGTATACTGGTCGTCCAAGCAAAGAAGACATTCTGGCAAGATGGGAAAATGACTCCAGATCGGTCAATATTATTCCAAAAATAATAAATGAGGTCTCAAATAATAGATCAAAGTGTTTTCTACGATTTGAGATCAGCTTTATCATTTTTGAATTAATATTGACCGAGCTAGAGTTATTTCCCCATCTTACCAGAATGTCTTCTTTGCTTGGACAGACCTTAACTATCCAGTGAGCGTTAATAATAAATACAAATATCTGAATCTGGCTCACCGCGCTGTTACCTTGTATAACGCCTCCAGCTTCATCAAAACGATAGTTTCAGCGTTTGGTTAATTTAACTGCCGTGCTGACGATAAAGTTTTGATGATTTTTCTATTCATTCCATTACCTTTTCACTATCCATTTCACCACTGTAATTATATTACTGTTGTAGCACTATATTATCACGTTCAAATTATAATCCAAAATTAGTCTATCCAAATTAGTAATCTATATAGTTATGAGTCGTGTCTGATTAGATTCATTATTGTCATTATTTTCACTACTATTCCATCATTACTGCTGACGTAGTACTATATTATTCTATATATATTATTCTATTTTTTATTCGTAGCACTATCATTTTGGTTGATGATATCCCAGGCTTTTTCTATCTATTACATTCTTTTGTGATGGTTGTATCAGACCTGCATGTTCCATTTGCTAGCTCAGATTGTCTCTAACCGAAGTTCAGAATCCACAAATATCATTTTCAATAATTCAAATATAAAATAACAGTATTATACAATAATAACTCTTTTGATGAAGTTTTAAAATTTGAGATTATTCGTACATTAGAGAACTATTACTTCCATGATATATTATCATCGTCTCGACTATTCAAAATCGACGAGATAAAGATGCATGAGACTTAGAAGATTTCAAGGTTTTCTATTCAAAAATTGTCAATCTCTTTGTACTCCAATTACTATTTAAAAATGATACCTGAACCTATTTTTTCATCTAACCCCACAATTTCTTTAACTTGTTGCAATTATTGTGAAGTTTTCATTATTCTTAATCTTTTTTCTAGAGCTTCAGAGCTCTCGATATTATTTTGATGAATGAAAGTATTACTGACCCATTTCAAATCTTCCTTGATTACAATCTTAATCTAAACACGAATGAAACTCGAGGACAAGTTTCATTAAACTCACAAGTGGAAACAATCTATAAAATTACTTCGTCAACCAAATGTATTAATCATATACAACCAGAAAAGGTTTTCCAAAGTTTTTAAAATTCTGTGGAGATTTTTAAATGATTTCGTTATAATCTTCTCAGTGATAATGCGTTGATTTGGCAACGATGATGAAGTTAGTCAACTACAGATTCTGATGGTCGCTAGCAAAGATAACATCACAAATCCTATGCAGTTATCTCAATTCCAACAGGTTTCTGGTTAATAGCTCGATTACAACTTTACCTTGCAAGCAATAATCTTCTCCTCTACTTAACCTACCTTCCCAACCAACACGCTCATTGTTTTCTTGTCCTAGTCGACTGAGGTTCGTGCCAAACATCATTGCTAGCGTTTCTTTACTAAGTCCATGCAAACGAGAGAAACTTAAGCCCATTACATAGATGAGGTCATACCTCATGGGACATCTTGGCTATTCCAGCTATCTCCTCCAATTCACTATTCTTCTCTCTCACACACCCTCATCCGCTTGTTCTCTTCGCACACAGACATCTGACATCGTCAAATATCAGCATCAAAATCGTCTACATCAGCATCATAATCGTCCACAACATGAGCATCATCGGCTCCGACATCATCATACGCATAGGCAAAGTGGTGGCTGCTGCAAAAAGGTTTTCTCAATTTCCTGAATTTTCAAGTCCTGTTGAACATTTTAGACACCTATTCGCCAGAGTGGCTTCAAGCGAGCAGAGGCGATTACAGGAAATATGCCAGATTACTGTCACCTCGTGCAAAATTCACTACAGAGAGCATTCTTCTCTCTCAGTCTTTTTTCAATTAACTCTGGCTGACAAGAAACTTTTTATTCTTCTCCTTCTTATTTCCTGTTTTCATGGGCAAATATTACCTCTTTTAAAATTTTTTGTTCCCCAGACCTTCTATTGATTACTTATTTGTGATTCATTTTCTCTTCCACATTGATATCTTCACAAAAGTATTCCCCGTTTATCCTATGACATATTCTTCCAATGTTTTTTTATCTATGTATGTATCCATTCTTATACTGTATTCCAACCTTCTTCAGTATCTTGGACAATCATATCAGTTTGAGTTTTTCTGTCTACTTATTCCATTAACGTGTTCTTTTCAACGAAGTATCATAATAGTCCAGTACGCAGGGAATTTTGTAAGGCTAATTTCTGCAAAAGGTGGTGTATGCGATTTTATTGTTTTAATTGCTTCATTAGGGTCCCAATAATGTGTATTCGAACACAAAATTTCCCCCGCACAACTTTTGACAACCAGAAAACCATGCACTTTTTTATTTTTTCCCATATAACTAAAAAACGGTCCACATTTTTATAGGTACATTCTCATAGTAAATTGTAGAGGACAAAATTCTGCGTCGATTGAAAAAAAGGAAACATGAATCGGTCTAATCGATAACGTTTTACATTCATTAAAAAAACACAATTTTTCCAAATTTTCCAAAAAATTGTTTAAATTCTTTTGTAGCTCATAAAGTAACAGAGAAATGTATTACCCTTCTTCCTAAAAGTTGTAGAGCATAAAAAATTGAGTTCAGAAAGGCAAAAAATTGATATTTGACCTATTTTTTGAACATTAACAATCACTTTTCCAAAAATAAAACAAGCTGCAGGTGGTCTTTTTCATGTTAGGCTATGTTAGACATTTAAAGTTCAAATAGACCCTATCTTGTACTTCGTAGTCTACTTGGATCAGTTACCATTATATGGGTTATATGGAACGTTATATGGGAATAATACCATGTATATCATAAACTTTGAAAGAAAAATCAATAATAACTTACATTACAGCTTTCTAAGACTGTTTTCATTTCGGGTTGCACGACTTCACGATCACCCTGTAGTATTCTGATATCTATTCGATAGCTCACGATTATATTCGAATTAAACAATCTCATAATCTCTCCCACTGGCGGCTCGTGCCAACGAAACAGGTGAAGTGCTGTACAGTAAAAGATACGAACACTACTTCACCTGTTTCGTGGGTACGAGCCGCCAGTGATTATCTCCCACTATACCAAATTCAGAACGAAGTATCCAGTTGAATGAAGTATTTCGTTTTTTCTCAGGAAGCCTCCAAGATAGACATGAGAATACAATGTAGTTAAACATTGAAAGTAACAAATTATCAACAAGTTTTCAACATCCAATTTTACATGATCAATAATTATTTATTATTCGAATAGGGCTTATTGAGGGTTAAGTGTGAGAAAAGGCCAGCTGCCCCTCAACTTCACCCTCACAGGTTAAATAAAGACAGTCATTCTATTCTATTCTTCCCCATGGTCTTCACGATTGGAGTGCGATAATTGGAAGTAGAGTTCTACAAAAAATCAAAGCAGTAGGTTGAAATAAATCAAATCATAATATCAAGCCTGTTCTCATTCACAATGAACTGTATGAGGAGAATTCCTCCTTATAGTATGGGAAAAACTGATACTTGTGAAACTGAGTGAGCTTGCGAAACACATTGAACCCCATTCCAAAGAGACGATTTTCATGTGAAAATGAGTATCTCCACAACACAAAGCTTGAATAACACAAGCATCACAGGATAACAACAGCTTGAGAGATGACCTGCGCCTCATCTTGTCTGCTGTATGGGAGCAAGCCAATTACCAAAGTTATTGTGTGTTACGTATTGGATGGACCAGAGCAACAGCATATTGGCTATTAGGGCCGACTTCTATTATAGAATCGGTCTTGGACATAGTGGGCGCATTGTTTGCCTATAAAGCGGTGCATTGTATGGCAACTACACTAGACACGGTTCAAAGTAAGAGAGAGAGAGAGAGAGATTTAGTAGAAAAGATTTGAGAGAGAGTAAGAGAGAGATAGTACTACTGAGAGGTTAGAGGGAGTAAAAAAGAAAGAGTGAGTTATAGTGATGAAGTAAAAAAAAAAATAAATGTGATGAAGTGAGATATGTTATGATAGTGATGAAGTGAGAGATTGCATTATATTGCTACTAGAGTCTGTCCAAGCAAAGAAGACATTCTGGCAACATGAGAGAATGACTCCATCACAGTCAATATCGACTCAAAAATTATACATCTCGTTTCAAATTGTGGATCAGAATTATTCCTACAATTTGAGACAAAACCTATGATTTTTGAACCAATATTGGTCATTTTTCCATCTTGCCAGATTATCTTCTCTACTTGGACAGACTATACTAGACAACCTATAATAGGAGGAAAAAAGAAACAGGAATAGAGGGTGAGAGAGAGTGTTAGAGTGTGAGAGAGAATTTGTTATGAAAATGAGAAAGAGAGAGAGAAAGATGCAGTGAGAGAGTGCACTTGATGACTGTGACTCTACTTGACTCTACTATACTCTGTCCAAGCAAAGAAGACCCTCTGGCACGATGAGAAAATGACTCCAGCTCGGTCAATATTGGTTCAAATAATATTGATTTGGTTTTAAATTGTAGATCAGAATGTCCCCTAGAATTTGAGATCAATTTGATAATTTTTGAACCAAAATTGTCATTCTCTCATCTTGCCAGAGGGTCTTCTTTGCTCGGACAGACTATACATGTATATTAGGAGAAAGAGAGAAATAGGAAGAGAGAGTAAGAGAGAGTGAGAGAGACTATGTGATGGAAATGAGAGAGAGAGAGAGAGAAAGAGAGAGAGAGACAGAGTAAGTGCGCCGCGAAATAAGATACAGGAAGCGGCCTGTTAATATACGCGGTGCGGCAAACTGCTTTAGAAAGGGACAGGTCTGTCAATGACAGGGAAATATTGCCACTAGTTGCAGTCAACGATTATGATATTTAAAAAAAAGAAATTCAAGAAACACCGTTTACACTAGATTTTCTTTTGAAAAATGAGTTTTTTTTTTCAAAAGATAAAAACTTTTTTTTTAACTTGATTTTTTTTGTAGATAGTCACAACGGAATTATATTGACACAAGCTGCGATCACCGATAATAGTACGTTGCAAGCAGGAAAATAGAGATGGAATAAGTAGTAAGGTTGAAGGATTTCAACCTAGAACTCATTGATCTGAAAATAAGATTTGAAAAATATCAACTTCTATCTAAATCTTGACAAAATCGACGTTCACCGATAATAGTATGTTAAGAGCAGACACATCAATGTTAAAAAATGAGAGATATAATTTATGAAGGTATTTTCTAATGATGGTTTTGATTTTTCCGTGAGATTGCTTGAAGACTCAATAATATCTGAAGACTGTAATGGGAAACATAGCTTCTATCATGGATAGGTGATACATCTCAAGGAATGAATTGATTACTCTATCTTTTATACTTGCTAAACCGATTTCCACGGAAATTTTATATATTCGAGTATAGTTCGGCCACCCTTTATACAGAATGTTGAAAGGACAAAATAGAACAAAACTGGGGGAGTGATATTTATGAAATCTCAATAGCTGTTCCTGAATAATAAGTTCTGATTGCTCAATGGGTTAAATCTTCAAAACGACAAATTTCTAGTGAATCTGTGACAGGGATAATTCACTATCGCAACAAACTAGTTCATGATAGAATACAATATTTCTCAGCTTCCCAATCTTCAATTAAATGAGTTACTGTACCTATTCTATCAATGTTCTTGATTGTAAAGTCTTTATTCAGTGAGAATTAGTTATACGTAGGGACTATGCCGTATTTCAGAAGAACGCAGCAGCTCAAAAAGTAATTGCAATTGAAATCACGGTTCAATTTTGAAAAAGTAGAGCTCCTAAGCTTCTCTGTTGAAACGAAAGGAAACCCAGTGACTACTGACTATACAAAAAGAGTAGAAAGCGCACCCCGAAGTACATTTAGTGTATGATTTATCCTAATGGATCTCGCTGGACATTGAGAGAATAAAAGTGGATCTTCGGGGAGCTTCGGATGAAGAGTGCTAGCTGGAATTTTGTTTTTCCCGCCATTGTGCGTGGAAAATGGTGGCGGCGGCATAATCTGCAGCAAAAACGGACGAAACACCTCGTTAAGCAAAAAGTGAGCAAAAGTTTATCATGCCAGCGCTGAATTGTACTTTGCGAATTAACGTTTCAAAATTGAAATTAATGAGTCAGAATGGCATCGTGTTTATTAATTTGTAACTCGAAATGCAAACAAAAGCTATTCTAAAATTATGCGTCGAGGCCACCTTCCGCTCTATCGTGAATTTCGGGTCTCTTTTCCCCCTTCCAAACCACCAAACAAAATAGATGAACTCGACCCACAACCGACCCACAACCTACCCATCACTGATGAGAGTATAATTACTTTGGAAATGGCTCCTCTGTGATCACTGTTCATTGACAGTCCCAAAAATAACAAAGGGCTTAGTATTTGCCACTGCCCGAAATAAACAAACCGCTATTTTTCAATTTGTTTAATTCTTTGTCGCGTTGAACAGTTTACATAAGCAGGAAGAGTTGTGACACTCCAACTCTAAATAAACAATAACCGCCTCATCCCAGTTAATTTCCCCTGTGAGATGAGAATGAATGTTGCTGCGTTGTGTGAGTGGTTGACTTTTCAGTTGTTTACAAAAATAATTAACTTATCGACAACAAGAGAGATAGTAAAGAAATTATTATTAATAAAAAGCTCCTGAATATCATATTATTTCGATCAACTAACATTTCTATGTTATTCTGATATACATATTCACAATTTTATAATTATTCTCTGTGTTCATATTACGTAGCCTATTCTCCCATTGTTCCCATTTCATCTTATATCTCTCATTCTCATTTCTTCTTCCCTCTTTTTATTTACTTAATTTGACACGGTTTGGAATACATTCCATATAATATTGAAGAGGTTTTCAAATTATGAGAGCATACTTTAGCATTTAAGAGCGTCCTTCTTGCTCGTGAATCCTTGTTTTGAATAATAATTTAATAAGAATGCATTTTTCTCTGCTCTGCTCAATCTATTTTATTTTCAATTGATCAGTATCAAATTGATAGATTCATATTGCGTGTTTACGCTGTTGATTTTCTTTATAATAACTTTCAATTTATTCTTAAATTGATTTTATCGTTAAAAATCGTGATATTCATTAATATCTTGGTTGTTGACGATACTTCTATCGACTTCTTGCTCGTGAATCCTTGTTTTGAATAATATTTTTATTTCACTGTGATGAATTATGGACTCTTGTTCCAGGTATGTGGATTCCCCTGTATTTCTTGCATCAATGGTGAGTACAACTTATTTAATTCATACGAGTTCGTGTAGGGTCTCTACAAGGAAAAACACGAGGAATTCGAGGAAAAACTAGAACTCTGTAGCCTACTCGACATTCATTCACAAATGAATGCTTATCATTGATGACTATTTCTCCTCATACAACTCTACAAAATACGCTGAGGAAAGTACTCGATCTGACCTCTCGTTCATTCAACTCTATTCACAGCTGAATAGCAAGATAAACTCTAACCGAGCTTTATTCAAAATGAAGTTTGCGACAGACATCTATCTAATTACATAACATTCTACAGTATCATAAACCAAACCTGAGAGAAGTAGAAGCTTTTCAATTCAGTTTGAATGGTGTTGAAGGGAGCGTTTTTTTGACACAGATTTTGAACCAGCGCATCTCGTTTAGATCTTTTCAGAGATTCCTGTACTCGAATGCAAAAAGCAACAGAGTAGTGGATGATGGTTTTCTCAAGCATTCTGTCTCTGAATATTGAGTTTTTCAATGTAATGTTCACCTGTTACTCCCATTGTAAGAGTGAGCTAAATGCCTTTTTCTGTAAAAATCTAATAAATCCGTTATGGAACTTAACTAAAGCTGCTGTAACCAGCCTTATTTGAGAGTTCTCAAATAAGACTTCTTAACTAAGTAGGAAGCATTGCTGGTCATGAGGGCCAGTGAATTTTTGGTAATCTTGGTTGGAATAAATTTAAGTCCAAGTCCGATTGAATCTTATATTTTCAAAATAAAATGCACTTCATTTCAAAATCATTACAAATTGTGATTGATAATTAAAATCCATGTGAGTAAACCGGTACTGAAGCTTCAGATGGAATATGTTGAATCGTGGATAAGCGACGATTATCGAAGTTTGAAATTATTCATTATTAAATTCGATGGACTTGGTCGTAGAGAAGACGAATTGTAAAGTAAGTGTTATGCTTACCCCACTGCGAAATGTAGATGATAATTTAAATTTTTATGCTTGAACAGTCCATTTCAGAATTGGAGTTGAAATTTTGGAACTGTTTGGAGTATCTCCCTCATCCTTATATTTGTCCTGGTTTATTTGTAATTGTCCGGTAATTCAAAATTAATGGTAAAATAAGAAACCTGTTTGGAACAAAAGAAATAGAATAAAATCTAATAGTTACAAACATCTTAACGAGTGTTAACCAGAGTGGTTAACATGCAAAATTCGACAGGTTAATAATCAGGATACATTCTGCAGAAACATGATACAGTAACAACAGATGTGATGAAATATCGTTATTACAAATATTTAGTAATTCAGGGTAATTAATACATGAAATTTTTAAGCAAAAATAGCTCAGATGAATAAAATAACTAGAAGAAACTATAAAATATCAGAAGGCTGAAATTAGAACCACATATGATGAATATAAAGTTGTTACAAATTCTATTCTAACAGCATTTTACGTTATTTCAAAAGAGCATGTAATCAAATCTAGATTGATTTACAGAGAATAAATAAATATTTGATGGAAAGGAATTGATTATAACATTTTAAATTACATAAGAGAATAACCTATAACATAGAAACAGTTACAAGTATATCAGACTCACCCACTGGGTTATTCAAATATGAAATTCAATCAGGCATTGTAAATAATATATGCTACCTCATTAGCATATTTGAAAAAAAATCAGTAGAAAATTTAGTGAATATCTTTCACATTAATCAAATATTGAAAAAAAAAACATTTTTGAGTTGCCACTGTCTTGAATCGACAGTCCTTAGTCCAGTCGTACCACACTAACAATTAGAAATCATTAACAAGTAATCTAGAATAAATGGAAATTCAAAGTCATGTCCAAAAAAGAAGAAAATAAAATAAATGAAAATGATAATAAAATAAATTATAAATTAATAAATTCCTGGTACACTGTAAATTCAAGTATTTTTCATCATCATCCCTTTCATTACCCATGCATAGTCAACAGCTCATGTGGTCGTTCCCACGAAACAGGTGAAGTGTTGTACAGTAAAAAATAAGGGCACCTGTTTTGTGGGCACGAGCCGCCAGTGGCATGACCACACTAAAAATTAATTTCACAAAAAAAATATTCCGAATAAATAATTATTTCTAGTATTTCTTTATTTCTTTCACTTGAGTCCTCTCACTGTACATTGTGATAAACCTATGAGGAACGCATAACAAACCATGAATGTGAAGTAGCTAACCGAATACGAGTGAATAATACATAAAGCGAGTAATTTTTTTATTCGGACAAGTTATTAGAGTTCTACAATCATAATTGATTTTGGCTATTGTGATCAATTCAATAATCATTAATATGACTTGATCAATTTCACAATAGGTTTCTGAATAAATAGAGATTTCTGAACCATTACTTTGTCAACCTTGATGGATATTCTGCATATTGTAAGTGAACAAAATAATCTCGAATTACCTTACTTGTTAACTTCACTTGCAGATTGTTGATGATGCACTTTTATTTCGTCACTGAATCCCTGAAACTGTATGTTATCAAATTTCCTCGTTCAGCACCAATTATTTGAGATAAATTGAGGTGTGTAATTCAATACTATCCAAATCGGGTCCGTTCCAATTCCACATTTCTAATTGAAATTGAATGAAAAGTCCTGCATAAAGGTATGCATTTTAGGATTGATTGAATTTCAAAGCGAAAAGGTTCTGACTACCAATCAAGAGGATAAATTAATTTTAAATAGAACTAGTTACTGCTAGCTTTGACCTATATGTGCAGTAGAGTTATATGCCTATCATGATAGGCATCTATGCATAGAATTGTTGGAAATTATTCGTCATCATATAATATGGATAAAATATCATACGCACGATATGAAATAATATCAAACGATGAAGCATTTAACTCAAATGTTGGATTGTAACGCCTTATTGTAATTTTCAATTCAAATGACCTTTCCTACACATGAGGTTCATGATTATTGTTATAATACTATTGAATTTCATCCTAGAATCTAACAAAGTGTTGCAACGTTCTCTTTTCAGAAATTGGAATCACGCATATTATAGAATGCTCAATGTTTGTAGTACTTCTGAAAGAAAGGCTATAGTCTGTCCAAGCATTTGTTCATGAATTATAAATGTGGCATTAATAGTAGATCAAATTTTTTCCTACAATTTGAGGTCAAATTGATAATTTTTGAACCAAAATTGACCAAGCTTGAGTCATTTTCCCATCTTGCTAGAGGGTCTTCTTTGCTTGGACAGACTATACAAGGAATTTCTGGATGGCGATTCAGTTTGAGGCAAGTTTAATTCGGTTTCAGGCGGGAAATAATGTTCCAGTAAGTCGAATTATCACAATGAGTGAAATAACCAGTAGAGAAAACCTCCAAAGAATTAATCCGGAAAAAGGGCGAACCACTTTCGTCTTTCTCCAAAATACTTGACAGCTAGACAGAAATCAGTAGGTTTAGTCATTCCAAGCAATGAAGACATCATGGCAAGATGAAAGAATGACTCCAGCTCGGTCAATATTGGTTCATGTATTATAAATTTGGTCCAAAATTGTATATCAAAATGTTTCCCACAATTTGAAACCAGAATAATAATTTTGTAACCAATATTGACTGAGCTGAGTCAATTATCCATCTTGCCAGAATGTCTTCTTTGCTTCGACAGACTATAGAAAGGTTAGTAGGCCTCTTTCCCGTTCTCACCCTTACTCTTGAGTGGGTGCAAACGGAAATTCCTTACGTGACTCTTCGAATGAAACTGGAGTAAGAGAGGGTACGAGAAAGACCGAGATTGTAATACAGTGAATTGGAGAGGAAAAGAAAGTAAGAGAAACTGAGATTTACATGAAATGAGTGAAAGAGAAATGAAGAGTGTGTGAGAGCAGGCAAGTAATTATTGTGGTAATGTGAATTGAAGAGAGAGAAAGAGAGCGAGTAAAACTAATAATCCGAAAGGTTGACTTCAAGGGAGAGAGGTGAAGAGAGTTCAAGAAAGAGTGAAATATAGAGAGAGTGATTGATCCATAGGCCTATATCGAGAGGGATCGAGAAAAATAAAAATAGTAAATTATGTGATTGTAAGAAAGGAAGGGAGAGAGAGAGAGTGGGAAAGTAAAGAGGTAGGAGAGAGGAGAGAAAGAGGGCTAAAATATCGATTTCAGTTGTAGGTTGGTTTGGTTAGGTTACACTGTCAGCATGTCAGCGTCACTATACTGTGCATAATTCACGCAACTCTTAGACTACATGTTCTGTCGGATTTCACCGTTCTCGTGAAATCAACCACGCAGCCAACATGAGACAAATTTCAACCCCGGATCTATATTTCAAAGTTGATTTCCAAGAGATTCCCGAGCTGAGTTTGGCTGAGTTTAGAATCGCTGGCCACACTTAATGAATCAAATCAAATAGCCAAATTTATTACCTAAAAGTACACTTGGTATAGTCTTGTCAAGCAAAGAAGCCATTCCTTCAAAATGGCCAATTGGAACAAGAATGTAACTACGTCTGCATGCGCAGAACGGAACATTTTAATGTAAAAGACTTCAGCCAACATACCGCTGGTGAGATGTGATCAGAGATACATGTTTAGAGTGGCACTATTTTCATTTCGACTCTGGCAGCATTAGACAGCTGCCATTTTGGCAATGTCTTCTTTGGTCGACAAGACTATATGAAAAAAACATCGTTAAATTTTTGACCTTATAATGGTACTTTGCTACTTGTGCCATGAGAGAATAGAAAGAGCTCCACATTGAGCTCCTGGGATGCGACTTGATATAGTCAGTCCAACCAAAGAAGACCCTTTGGCAAGAAGGGAAAATGACTCCAGCTTGGTCAATATTTGTTGAAGAATTATAAATTTGGTCCTATCATAGTAGATCAAATAATAATTGTTTATCAATAATTTTTATCAAATAATAATTGAGATCAAACTGATAATTTTTCAACCTATATTGACCGATCTTGTGTCATTCCCCCATCTTGCCAGAGGTTCTTCTTTGCTTGGACAGACTAAAACCTTCTTATACGAGTTGATACATTTTTCCAAAATCTCTTCCTACACGTAGACTACTACACGCACCCTATGTTTCACGTTAAGAAAGTTTGGCCCGTATTTTTATCAAAAGCAGTTCAAACCAAAATAATTCAACTAATGGTTGAATCCAGATTTATGGTCGCTTTTAATATAATGATTCCCATTCGATCATCTAAACTAATTTTCTTTCAACTACTAATACGGGTCTCGAAGTTTGCGAAAGATATCTTGACAACACATGTAGAATAACATTCTTTGGGAAAAGGCTCTAGAGAGTGGATTAGCAACCAGGAAAAGCAGGTGACACGTAGTCTGCGAAGAGGTGTAAGTATTAGTGGAATAGCTCTAGGATTTGTGTGGAATATGGTTTTGAGGATCATGGAAAAGTGATGATGTGTGGAAGAGAGCCCTGTCGCACTTGTAAGCATTGAGTGTAGAAATGAGCGCTTTCTAAGCCATGAATGATGACCAAGGCCACTCAGTCCGGTCTCAGTTCTTACTTTGTAAACTGGGAACACATGAGTTGAAAGGAATATGACGAATGAGAGTGAGGGATTTTCTGAGGTGGTGAGGGATTTGCTGAGGTGGTGAGGCGGGGTGAGTGTTTGAGGTGGCGAGTGCAGAGTGTCGAGGCGTCACCCCATCATTAATTTTGAATCTGCCGCCATTGCATCAGTTATCCCGCTTTTTGCCACGGTCGTAATTTGCGCGCTCTGGTGGATTGAATGAATATGTTATGAATAACGCATTTTAACCATAGTAGTTTTGCATTCCACCTCGTGGCTAGATGGGTTTCAATATGTTTTCCGCTAGGTGGGTTTCGTATGTAAATCTGGGATTATCAGATGCCTTCAGGTAGCCTACATTTATAGTCAGCTGGGTACATTTATTATTCATCGCAGATGTAAGTTTTCTCCTTGATTTCTCAGGAATTCGAATTGTAGATCGCTAGAAGTAGGTGCATATACAATAACTGTGAGGAAGAATAGCCTGACGTTGTCTAGCAAAGGAAGAAATTAAATGTTCACTGAAATGGATAATGGGATGAATTTGTCGGGAATATTGGGAAAATTGATAACTATTATCTGATACTTGTAGTATTGTCAAAAAGTTACAGACTTTCTATCAGGATACTCTATTGTGCTCTCTCGATAGATATAATTCGATTTTCTCATAATTTGTTTTACTTATAAATGCTCCAATATAGGACTCAGGTGTCCCTATAGTGTAAGCAATTCACAATGTTCTACAATATCCAAGTTCTAATGAATAACAAAATTGTTTCTGAAATTATTATTGAGTAGAGGTTTTACAAAACGAGGTTTTGAAGAATCACGGTCCGTTCGAATATCAATATTCGAAATTATTCAATTATTAATTGAAATTAATAAAGGAATGTATTGCTCGAGAAAAGGTATTTAGATGGAGTAAAAAACGTTTTGTGCAGATTAGAAAGTCGGAAATTAGGGTTTGAACACTTTAAAGAATAGAAGAGGATAAAAACGTGTCATTACTCCCATTTATCTCTTTTATTAGCAATCGAAAATAAGTGTGAGTTGGGTAATAGCGAATTCTACTGACAGAATCCAGACAACATCGCACAATAACTGTTGAATGGATGACATTTAGTATGCACACTACCCATAATAATCTAACCACCGATTTGAGTAGTTCTTCACCATGATGTGAAGACTGGACCAATAGGAAGTTGCAATTGCATAGGCAGGATTGGAGGTAGTTGCCCTCCAGCTGAAGATTATTCCATTGTTCTCGCTCAAATTTGGAGCTCATCCAATCACATTGCAGCAGCTAACGAGATATGAAGGGCCTACTGACTTCATCAAGCTCCACGTCATGTTATTTGCTATTCGTGACAATGTTCATGTCAACCACTAACTATTGATGCCTAACAATCACTTATTGACAGGAAAGTCAATAACATAGCTGTTGCTACCGTTAAACACGACTCGAATAATCACATTTGTCATGTCAAATAGTACGTCTAACAAATAGTACCAAACAACTTTGAAGCCATCAAGATACTCTCATCGAATCCCAACTACCATTAACAGGCATTGAAGTTTGAATGGAATAATCAATTGAATTCAACAAGCTCTTGTATACTATGCTACAAACAATAATTAATTATACGGTATCGAATCTATAACCGTAATTGGATTGAATTGAATCAGGCTAGCTTCTTCGATTTGACCATTGCTGTTTCTGATGTTTCTTATACATACTCTACTTACTTGCTTTTTCTGAAAAAAAAAATTATTGAAAATTTTTTGCTAGTAGTTCACCTTGTTTGACTCGAGGAGCAAGGATTGAAATTTCCATGAAAGCACCATGCATCATAAACTAATTGTAATATAGAAATTTAATCAACCTCATATTTGAAATCAATGAGATGTTTGCCAATGATTATTGGACTATTGTTATAATTATTATCAGCTATGATTATATTATGTTGATTGAAACTGATTATTTTTACAACTCAATACTTGGAAAAAACTCTCTTGTACACTGTGATGGGTAAACTGTGGTAAGCTACTAGAAAAAAAAATAATACGTAAACTTGCTGCTTGAAGTGTATCATTTGATACATGAATTGATGTGAACTGGAATAAGCACTTCGATACAATGATCGTTTGAAGAATTCTACATATCGTTTCATAAATGTGTTGTTCAACTAAGCTTTGTTTATAATTCTCCTTTCTATCGAGTTGATATTCTCAGAAACTCTTTCTTCTTTTTTTCAGGACGAAACTCTTTTCTCTCATAATATGCCCTCTAATAAACCGGAGAATAATAATAAAATATCCAGCTTATAGCTGCAAAGAAATCTACTCACGAAGAGACTTTCTTTTTTTTCTCTAACAAGCTATACCATCGATTTTCCAATAGCACATCAATCAGCCCGAGTCGATAATGGCTTTACTATCGATTATTGGCTAGCACGCATCTCGCTTCCGGTCCAACTTGACCTTTTCCCGCGCCTTTCACATCAAAACGCGCGCCTAAGACCTTTTTCCCGCCCTCGCGCGCACGCCTGTGATGGTGGAAAAGGCGGGAATCGACTACTTGCTCCATGATGAGGTTAGGTACACGTGAGTGGGTATCACGCCATCTAGTGTGCCTTTGTTCGTAATTACTGTGTAGACTAACGTCTGTACCGTTGACCTGAATAATGTCAGACGCTCACGCCTACACTTTAATTTAATGAACTCTTTGTTGTCATTCGCAAACTCGAATGTGATATATCCCAATGGATCCAGGGCATAATGATAAAAACATTAGTTTATATGATACAAATGGATTCGGGGTACCAACAGGAATGAATATAGGTTGGAGATAACAGAATAAGCCTATATGATGAATGTATCCCGGAATATTTCATCTAGATTGATTTCAATGTTCTTGATGTTATCAAGAAAATTCTGTTATCAAGAAAAATTGATGTTATCGAATCCTATGGAATTCCCTATCAATTCTATTTTCATTCAACACAGTGTTCGAGTTGATTGAAACTATCCAATTTTATGATGAATTATTGAAAGTATAAGAGGATCTATGTTGTTGCCAAGGGTTGGAATATTATCGATTAATTCAGTCGGAGAGGAAAAAATAATCAAATACGCCTATGTATAACTTGGCTACTATTATTCTATTTTGAAAATTTTTGATTCAACCCAGAGATTTCAAATCCGAAAATAATTGAAAAAACTTGTCACTAGAAAGTATTCATTTATTTCGCATAGATCCAGAATGTTTGCAAGATTAATGGTTGTCCAAATGTTATAGGTGAATGCAAGCTGTTGTCAAAGAATGTTCTCATTACTCATATAAGCTCTACGTATGTGTGAGAGAAAAGAAGGGATTCTCAGAGCAGGTCATTTTTTGGGTGCAAGTCTCTAGAGTGGAGAAAGGGCTGGAGAGCTGTCATTGTGAAGCCTCATTAGCAAGCAAGGATTCGTATAAATGCTAATCATTGCTCCTCTTTCTGTGAGAGGGTTCTAGGTCTCAGGGGAGGAATGTTTCCTTGAAATTAAATGCGTAGAACATTGAACTTTTCAAAATTCACCCCAAACACCTAAGAGTCGAATGCTTAAATTTCACATTTTTCCATAATGGAAGATTTCATGAAAAGATTAGAAGAATAAGTCTGGTGTAGAAGATAGATTGTTATAATATTGAGGTATATGAGATCATTTTAAACTTGTTATTGACATTTTAGTCCAGTCAATAAAGCATTATAGAGTGCATGAAATATGCCCCAATTTTTGACCTCGGGGATTTGTTTAGACTAGTTGGGAGGTTAACATACTAAAAGTCCCCGGACCTGGGGGGTGAGCATAGGGCGGGAGGGGGGGTAGAAGGTACAATTTTTTAGTTTTTCGCATATTACCCGAAAACGGTTGATCCTAGAGAAAAGTGCTCTGGATAGAAATTAAAGAGGACTAAAATCTGCGTCGATTGGAAAAAAACGAAAATCGGCCAAATAGAAATTTTTTTACATCTGATCAAAACTCCCATTTTTTAAAAAAGATCTCAAAAAATTGTCTTAACTGCTTTTAAATATGATGTAACTCATAAAATAACAATAAATCCACTACCCCCTCACCCTAAACGTTGTCGAGCATGAGAAGTAGAGTCCAAATAAGATATCATAAATAATATATCAATATATTTGACCTATTTTTTGAAGTTTAAGGATCACTTTTCCAAGAATGGAATTCCTCCAAATTCAGCTACAGGTGGTTTTTGTCAATATTTTGATACTAAAATATACACACAAAGTAATAACAATATTCAAAGTTTTGTCTGGTAGTCTATATTGATCATTCCTCATCAGAATACTTATTTTACTGCTCAAAATCTGGACTATTTGCAGTAGAAAGGACCCTTCAAGGATAATAATCTAAGGACATCTCTAACTCTCGTAAAAGTGAACGGATCTTAACAAACTATAGCTTATTGTTTTCAGCTTCAGAAGGCGGTTCTATTTCATATACTATATGTTCAATTCGGGCAAAATTGAAGAATTTCATTAACCTAAGTTCTTCTAGCTTATTTCTATATACCGGAAAACACCAATTTTTTGTGTTAAAATGCGTCTATCTTGGAAACTTTTGATGGTAGAAAGTCGCATTTGGGCTCAAATTATAGAACATAATCTCCTCTATCGTTCGATATATAAAAACCTTGAGTTCTAACTTGTGAAGACAATTTTATTGACACAAACAAAAAATGAAAAACATTTTTTCCGTTTTTCCTTACTATTTCAATCTTAGAAATTTGACTCTAAATTGTGAAAGATTCAAGTTATAGATACGATTTTGAGCTCAAATTGTATAGAATTAAATTCTCGAGAATAAAGCTAGGAGAACTTAGGTTAAAGAAATTCTTCAATTTTGTCCGAATTGAACATATAGTATATGAAATAGAACCGCCTTCTGAAGCTGAAAACAATAAGCTATAGTTTGTTAAGATCCGTTCACTTTTACGAAAGTTGGAGATGTCCTTAGATTATTATCCTTGAAGGGTCCTTTCTACTGCAAATAGTCCAGATTTTGAGCAGTAAAATAAGTATTCTGATGAGGAATGATCAATATAGACTACCAGACACCACTTTGAATATTGTTATTACTTTGTGTGTATATTTTAGTATCAAAATATTGACAAAAACCACCTGTAGCTGAATTTGGAGGAATTCCATTCTTGGAAAAGTGATCCTTTAACTTCCAAAAATAGGTCAAATATCAATATTGATATGTTATTTGGACTCTACTTCTCATGCTCGACAACTTTTAGGGTGAAGGGGTAGTGGATTTATTGTTATTTTATGAGTTACATAACATTTAAAAGCAGGTAAGACAATTTTTTGAAATGTTTTCCAAAAAATGGTAGTTTTGATCAGATGTAAAAAAATTTCTATTCGGCCGATTTTCGTTTTCTTTTTCACAATCGACGCAGATTTTAGTCCTCTTTAATTTCTATCTCGAGTACTTTTCTCTAGGATCAACCGTTTTCGGGTAATATGCGAAAAACTAAAAAATTGTACCTTCTAACCCACCTCCCGCCCTATGCTCACCCCCCAGGTCCGGGGACTTTTAGTATGTTAACCTCCCAACTAGTCTAAACAAATCCCCGAGGTCAAAAATTGGGGCATATTTCATGCACTCTATACCCGTGTGGACAGGCTTTATTGACTGGACTATTTCTGTTATTTGATTTAAACAATCAATACCTGTGGGATAGCTCGTAAATCAATCGGTACCGTGATAAATTTTCTCAATTTTAAAATTGAAAATGAGAAAGTGAGATTTCATAAGATAGGCTACAATGTGTTTATTCAATGAATAATCCTTCTAGCAAAATCTCTTTTTTCTTGTACTCTGTATTTATAACTCTGTTATGTATCAAATTATAATCTACTTTATACTGGAAATTGGTTTCTCGGTGAGGGTGATCTATAGGTGAACGTGATTTTAAGTCACGAAGTGGACTGCACTTGGATGGGTGACCGGTTCTGGCCAAGTACACATTGGTGATGTGGAACTACCCGTAAGGGTCTCCCCACCAATAAAAGCCATAAGAATATTTTTATATTATATATTATCTACTTTAGTGTGAACTTATATAGAAATATAATAGAGGTGTAACATAAGGTGTAAAATAAATGGACAAAGTGTGAAAATAAAATTCAATTTGCTGGCCCGGTTGGCGCAGTGGGCTGGGGCGTCACAACCTTCAGTTCGCTAGCACTGCCTGGTCAGGGTTCGAGACCTAGTAGGTATGGCTGTTTTTCACCTCATCAAGCACCTTCGCACTCATTATCCATTACCCATGCACAAGTTGAAATGCTTATGTGGGCTTCATCCGCAATAAAAGAATAGAGAAACTAAAAATTGAAATAATTCTTTGATATATTTGTTTCTCTCTGTTATATTTGATATATTTGTTTGATATATATGTTTCTCTGTGGTATGAGTATAGTATACTTTCTCTTCGGTTATTCTTATTATAT
This sequence comes from Sogatella furcifera, assembly GCA_017141385.1. Taxonomy (NCBI): domain Eukaryota; kingdom Metazoa; phylum Arthropoda; class Insecta; order Hemiptera; family Delphacidae; genus Sogatella; species Sogatella furcifera. The sequence continues at coordinate 17,140,056 of CM029555.1, forward strand.
TGATTAGTAAATACTGTGAAAATCGAAGTAGGCTATGTCAAATTTTATTAATTCGACTTTTTGGAAAATAATAATTTCCCAATACTGAAATTGTTTAATCAATGAGGTTGTTGTCTGATTTTATATTTTTAATCATTTCTAGGATGTTTTTTCTGATAGTCCATGGTTCTCTAATTGATTTTAACCAATTAGCAAAGGCTTGCGTAAATAGAGGGTGCTCTTATTTGGAAGACTTCTTTTGAATACACAATCAGGCGATTAAATTGTTCTTAAGTGGAGCAAGTTAAAAAGCGATTGATGAATTTTCTTTGGCTTTTCCAAGTCATTGTTTTCGTATTGAAGTTGGAGACTGAGCAATTAATGGTCGCAATGGAGCGCTTCAATGTCTTTTTCTCGTCCGTTTTCATTGTAATGAAAAGGCTGTTGCTCCAAGCTAGCCCAAAGAAAACGTGGCTCTGAAAGAGAACGCCATTTTGTCCAACTTTTCAACTGAATAACATGGATCATTACCCGGAACGAGTCATTCTTATACAGAGAATAGAACGGTTTCCATTATATTCTCGCTGGAGAAAATTTGTATATGATTTTAACGGATGAGCGATTGAAATGGTTGTTCGGAGAACTTCAACACCTGGATAAATACAATCAAGACTTTTAAGAATTGTTTTTTGCGAAATATTCTCTATTATCGTTTCACAAATGTTAGACAATACATAATAGGATGGAGAAATAGGATAATATTGCTGATTTTTAATCACAATCCATACAGATCATTAACTCATTATGGAACAATACAAAGAACAATGACATGGATTCACGTGTAAAGTAATGTACATGCTCCATAAAACCCAATTAATAGACAATAAGTCATATATATGAGACATCTGCGACAAATAGAGCTTTAAAGAATGAAGGTGAGATTCATCATTCTCTGATACTATCTCGATTGTGTTTCATCCTTCTTTTAAATAATCAACTTAGGAAATGCTAGTTACGCAGTAATCAGAGTAGGCTTTGTAGTTCAATATACTAGGCAGATTTGAAAAGAATTAAATCTCACACAACAAATTATTCATGAAGATAATAAAATAATTACTGATAATAACTCACACTAATGATAGCTACTCGTTCTCTAATATGCAATGGATGAGACATTATTTTTTGAGCTCTGGAACCGAAAATTTCTCACATTTTATCTAATCCATGAAAGTAATACTTGCCATATAGTCTCTTACTCTTAAGACACAATATTAAGTTAAGCTAGAGCACACAAACGATAATTCTGAGTCATTGATTTCCGCTTAGAAATCTTGTTCGGCGTTTGCCTTATTATTCTTAAGGATGAATGGCGCGTAGAAAGGGGATTATTCCCGGAGGATTATCGAAGTTTCAAGGATTAGATCGGTTGGAGAAGGGTAGCTACTTGGAGAATGAACTTCTCTCAGATGTTTGGGTTGAGAATTTGTGTGTTCAGTTGTGTCTGCTTACTGTGTATACAGAACAAAGATGTCCTCTGTTTTCCTCTCCAAAGCAAACTTTGAACATAATTTCATTTTCTTTCATCTTTATCTTAGTGTGTGTTTGTGTCGGAGCATCGAGCATCGATCCTACCTTTGATACTAGCATCACATCAGCTGAGCTGATAAAAGCAGCGCTTTTTTTCTAAGATCGATGCTATGAACTTCTATGATCGATGATAGTATCAAATATAGGGATTGAGATTTGAGATTTTGAGAGTCGTTTTATTGGGTGACACTGATAAATAATATAGAATTTTGTTTTTCTGAGGGTGATGCCCACTTGAGCTCCTAGGCTTGTGCTTGGGTAATGAGAGGATAATGATGAAAGCTGATGACAACGTTTTAGGTAGTCGGGACCGACGGCTTATCGTCTCCTTCGAAAGACTGGGTGGCAGTATCAATAAGATTGTGCTGTGCTCAAAGAATTTCTCCCCGGTCAGGAATTCAAGTCGGGCCCTGTTGGTTATCAGATCGGAGCGTTATCCCCTACTCCAATGTGCCACCCAGACATCTACTACTCGGACGTCAGTGTGGTTTTAGACTTAAAGTATACTAATATTTTGCAACACAGCTCTCTCTGTTAGAAAGAGAGGGGATGCTCTGTCCTTCACTAATCTCTCTCTCTACTCGTGCGCAATGCGCTCTACGCACTTTACTTCAATCGTAATTCCATAACTCTGTTGATACTATGCACTGTCGAGGGGGAGATCGGCTTCCCTACCTTCATGTTGCAAGTGAAATCTCGCAGACTATTGTAGGTCTTGTTGAAACTCCAATATTCAATATTTCGAGTAAATCACATGATTTATTTGTAGCTGAAACAAAACAAGCATAAAGCTGAATTCTACAAGTGGTTCCATATTATCCCTCTCACTTCAACATATTTTTCTGTATTGATATCATAAGATAAAATACTATGTCTCAAACCAAGTTAATTGCGAACAATGACTCGTAATACTGGTCTATTGGAGTAGAGGCGTGGTTGAGAATGTCCTGTCCGCGTAGCCGCTCCCTCGGGGGCGCACGGCTTGTTTTAATAACTAATGAACGTCTAGTCTACCATGTGTGGCCAGCCGCACCGTAATGTACGCAACTATGCAAACTATGATAGCTTCCCGACACACCTCACGCTATTACACCTAATTACAGGTGGCTGAGTAATGGCTTGCTAATTATGTAGTTAGGTATGGTGTTGGTGGTAGCCTATTGTTAGGGCATTAACTAATCTCCTCTGTGTGAAATTCGATGTTTTTCCTATTGATGATGGTTATTTGGAGAGATTGGACTATTTTCATCTATTAGTGATCTGATGAATAGATAAATCTGATAATAGATAAATTTGATGTTTCTTCTACTGATAATGGAGTACTGGAGATCTGACAAAAGAGCTGATCAATAAACATTAATAAAGTAAATATATGTGAAAACATTCAGGATTTACAGATTTTCTGAAAACAGATAGGATCCTATTCAAATCTGTTAATTTCAAGATTTTGAAGCTCACTTTAAGGATAAAAAATAGGAATTCTCATGATTCACACTTATTCAATTTTCAAGTTTGCTTCAACTGAGTTTAAGTATTGTCACAGAAGATTTGCTGATAATCAGCAATAGCAAAATAATTATCAACTGTGTATGAAATTGTTGAGATCGCTGGTTTGGATTCTGTTTCGTCAGTTCGAATTGACAGATCCATTATACAATTTGCACGTGTGCATCGGGATAAAAGTGGTTCAATCGCTAGTATAGGTAGGCTAATAGGAATACGTTTTTCATCCTGCCTAAAGCTATTCAACCGTTGATTGTGCGAGATTCCCTCAAATACGCTTCCACTATCAGGGCTCCTATTTGAAGCCATATATTGAGCTGGATTTCATTTGTGATATTCTTCTTTTGAAAATTCTGAATTGGATACTGAGTTTTCAGACAATATGCTATTGTTGGTCATCAATTTGTATGTTATAAAGGATATAGTTGATTGGAGTATTCGAATGGAATTGTTCGTTTATAGAATTGCACCAATTCTGGTTTTGTGGAATTTATCAGGAATACATTTTTCTGCTCAAATTGCTCTACAAAGGTTATTTTATTCCTAAATTATTCTAGAGAAATTCAATTTTTCTATACTTCTTCCATGTTCGAATCATGTAGATTCGAAATTTTGAGCGATCTAGAAGTTTTTGATTCTCAACTGAATAATGGAATTGAGTTTTCAGTGAAGCGACTTCTGAGTTGTTTAATTAATTTATTCTCTTCATTGAGAATTAATTAAATTTTTCAAATAAATTGAATTTTTCAGTTGATGAGCAGAGTATTATAGTCGTATATGATGTGCTACATTATACATCTTCCAGATATATTTAAACCAATTATCATTGTCTTGGTACCTGAAGATTTTATCCAGTTATCCTTAGGCTGTGTGATATTATGAACATTTTTTGTAAATTTCTTGTATTGATTGTGGGACGATTATTCCTAGATTGGTAATTTAATATTTCCGTTGTCGAGTTTTGATTCTAAATGTATTCTTCCTCCTTGCTATTTAAAGTGAATCATGTCAAACTGACACGCCAAGAAACTGGTGCTTGCATGTTGTTCATATCTCCCCTTACATATACCCTCATTACATCCTTACCTTGATTATGTAAAGGATATTAGCTATTCATCGTGTACCGTGTATGTTCTTTATCCTGTAGCGTGTTGGATTGAATGGAAACATAATTATGCTGCTTGTATTCTGGACTATTTAATATTTGAGATACTGTATTGCGGAACACTATGAGCACATAGAGCACTATGAGGCCTGCAATACAGTATCTCAAGTATTACCGGAGTAAGAATTAGTACAGCTGAAAAATTGATTGAATTTAATAATAATTGTCATTCCATTGATAAATGATAAATTTTTCCAATCAAGTGGTTCGAATCATTTCATCTTTATTTATTGTTACAATTGAGACTTGATAACAATAAAGGAGTGAATTTATCTGAAATCTTGTAATGGAGTGGGAGTAAGCTGAATTTCATTCAGGAATCATGGAAAGATTTGAAAAACTCATGTAATTCAATGAATCTAATTTCGATTTATTCCTGAAAGAATTTTCGCGAAGCCATAATTTTACTATTGTAATATTACCCCTTTTGTACTGTAGAATATGGTCGATTATAATATTATGTATAATAAAGGACTCAAATGAAGGCTTACACTTCGGTAGGCTTCTCCAATTGAAATTGATTCATTCTATTCTTCTGTAATTCTGCTTTCCCTCTTGTTGTTGAATTTGAAATCGAATAAATGAATGTATAAGGAGCAGCCGAGGATTAGAAGTGTTAAATGAAATAATTCTATTTTGAGTGATAGTAGGTCAATATTTGAACCGTCCACAAATTTTCACTCAAACTTGCCGATTCGAGAGCAACATCAGGACACAATTCATCTCTGACAATCGACTATCGAAAAGTAATTAACAGAATCAGTTGGACGCCTAAGCGGTGAGCCCAATAGCATCATGCGTGACAGTAATTAAGCCAAGTAAATTGGATGGAAATGTTGAGCTCTTAACATCATGACGACGCCGGTGTTGAAGCCGCTGATGAGAAATGCACTTAGGCACCTTCAACCCTCCCCCTACTCTCTCATTCACCCCCCCCCCCACAACACACGGATCAACAATTATTAAGTACCGGTAATCAGCTTGAGGTCAACCTGGATCACATGACCAGTACACAGTGAGAGGATTACGGCTTACCGGGTTATGGGGTTTCCAATCAGGACTGATATGATGATATTATCAGCTATCGATTTCAGCATTGGAGAATATCACTGTACAACGCGTGGTCGTTACAGGTGCTCGGAGTCAATCGGAATTGGTTTTTGTAAACTGTTGGTGTAACTTGATATGTGGGTCTCCTCCGGTAAACAAAGGTTCTGATTGTTTTCTATTTATTAATATTGTCCCATTACTGTTTTTATTCACTTGAATTTTGGTTTGAGTTTGATGAGAAGTCATCCAAATTCTATTAATTGTTGTGATGGCCTATCTTGTTTCAATTTGAAGGATTATTTGGTTATTCATTCGATTCTCATCATTATTAGTATCGACTAGGCAGTCGTAGTGAACGGTTGTTTTGTTCAATGCTTCGTATCTGACCGATCTTATCTCTAGACTGAATTGACTCGCTGCAAGTTGTTAAATAGGAACTTTTATAGGTTATATTGTTTGAACTTTCAATTCTTTCGCTTGATTTAACCACGAAATTTTCCAATTAGTTCTATATTCTATATTGTCAACTATGTCTACATGTGGAAAATGTTCGTTGCCAGTTAATAAAAGAGGCGAAAAGAATAAGCTCCAGTGCTCTCAGTGTCAGGCTCCATTCCATAATAAGTGTGTGAAACTTGATGTCTCTGAAGTTGAAATTCTGCTGTCTAAATCGTGGTCGTGTGAAAAGTGTTCTGCTAAAGAGAGACTGCAACGTTCTCAATCGGACTCGACACCGGTTAAAACTATTCATAAACAGAACCCTACTTCTGAAGTGATCGACATGCATAACTTTGTTTTGCTTTTTGAAAAATTCAAGGAGGACATTTTAACTTCTCAAAATAATCTAGAGAAGAAACTGGATGAAAGTATCGCTAGCAACAATTTACTTCATGATACAATTAAGCTGCAGCAGGAGTCCATTGATGCGTTGAAGAAGGAAAACGCGGATTTGAAAGCGGCTCACATCAAAATGTTGGCGTTGCTTGACGAACATGAACAGTATTCTCGTCGAAATACCGTGGAAATTCATGGTATTCCGGAAAGTGTCGATGAAGATGTCGTTCAAATTGCTACCTCGCTGGGTCGTGCATTGAACATTAATTTGAACAGTGAAGTAATTGACTGCGCCTATAGGCTGGGAAAACCGAGAGGCGACCGGCCCCCTGCAATACTTGTCAAATTCGTTCGTCGGATTGATGCGCATCTTCTTCTTGAAAAAAAAAAGAGGAAGATTTCACCCAAGTCAATTAACCTGGACGGGGAGGAGCGAATCTTCATCAATCTATCGCTTACCAGGGGACAGAGAATGCTATTCAATGCTACGAGGGAGCTGAAGAAAAACGGATTGGTGCGGCATGTGTGGTGTGATCGAGTGAAAGTGAGAAAGGTTGACCTCGGTAAAATTCTTATTATCAAATCAGAGGAGGATCTTGTGCAGCTCCGTCAGTAAGTTTTTGCTATTTCTTACGATTGATTTATTCAAAATTAGACTCAAATTGATTTAGTTCGGTTTTCTTGGTTTTTAGTGACATACTTGTTATGTGCGTTACTCTTTTTTCTTATCATGCCTGCCTCCATTTTCACCCATATAGTATTTTGTTAAGTTCACAAACTCAATGAATGATACCGGATTTCATATTCTAACTTACATGACAGTTTGTGCCCAATAGAGGTACCTAGTAACATATATTTAAATAGCAACATAAATAATATATACATCTACACGGAATACGAAAATAATAAATATGGTATATGTTATTATAAATAGTAGCCAAACAATATTGATAATTTTACGAAAGGTTTATTTAATAATGTGTATCATTATACACGGATTAGTTTGTGTGCAATAAAGGTACGGTTCCCAGTAACAAAGGTTCAAATTGTAACATAAATAATATATACAGTACATCGACATGGAATATATAAATAATTTTATTGAAATATAAATAAACGTCGAACATATTGATATTGCTAAAGATTCATATTATATTGATATGTACCATTATTATATACGCGGGATAGGTATGTCAGTTGAAACCTTGGTTTTAATCTATAATTCAAATCAGTTTTTATTATCTTCTCATCGAAAACTTTGTACTACGGTGTGTTTATGAGATCATAATTATTTTATTTTCATTGATTATCTTTACTAATGATATGAAGACTTTTGTCTGGATTTTTTATTGTACTGTATTGTTCTATAATTTTATTTTGTCTCAGTATTCATACTTTTAGTCAGTGAGTTATTCCGCTATACTGTGCTGAATATAAAACATGACTCATAATAATATTATAATTAATATTATGTGTTGAAAGTAGAATGATTCCTATAATATAGTTTCCCTAGTATTAAAATCTATTGTTTTTATTATTACAGTCTCTGATATGGAATATTTTACACATAAAATGAAGATACTATGACGCAAATAAATGTTCTTTCACAGTACCATTCAAGTTCTAGCTCTTGTTTTCAACTGTACGGAGACTGAACACATAAATAATTTCATTCTTATCTCAATTCCGTTCAACTTATTGCTGGCTGATTGCTATCACTTTTGGCAGGTTGTTATTCTTTTTGAATCAATATTGCCATGAATCTTATCTCTAAATAACTTCAGAATATTTTTTGTTGATTATGATGATCCTTTGAATTATTTCTAATTTTGTTTTAGTATTGTTCGTTTATTTTTTCTAGCAAATCGATCTCATTCTAATGAGAAATTGTAGCCTATAGGTTTCCTATATTTTCTATGAGTCTGGTTTATGAGTCTTTCAGTCTTGAGTCTTACGGTCGGGCAAGAATTATATATATTTATATATATTATCTTTAATTCTTACTTTTCTTCTTTAATTATTTTTCTTTTATTTTTTCCCCTTTCCCCTTTTTCTTATTGATTTGCAAATATTTATATGGATAGTGATTTTGAATGTATATATTTATCGTCAATTGAGGACTTTAATGTTCACTTTAAAAATAATGAGAGTATGACTTTTTTTCACATGAATATTAAAAGTATCAATAGAAATTTTGATCAATGTCTGTTATATCTTAATAATTTGGATACTAAACCGGATTTTATCATATTGTCTGAAGCATGGATCCAACCAGATATGAATATCAATTTATATAGTATTGAAGGCTACACTACTTTATTCTCATGTAATGATAACAGATGTGGTGGTGTTGTCCTTTATCACAAGGAGGAATTTTTATGTTGCACAGTGACTAGTGAAATTAATGGAGCCGATTCCATTGTCATTGATTGTGTGTGTGGTAGCTCTTGTTTCACATTGGTAGGGATATATAGGTGGCATGGAGTTCCTGTTGATTGTTTCCTAACTGATTTCTGTGGTTTGTTGGAAGGCTTGCAGAGCTCTATAGTAGTCTGTTTAGGTGATTTTAATATTAATGTCAATAAATCTGATCGAATTAGTGACCAATACTTTGAGATAATATCTTCTTGTGGTTTTGAAAACGTAATTGATATTGATACTCGTGTGACTGACACCACTTCAACATGTATTGATCACATACTTGTTAGAGGCCTAACTCCGTCTCTTGCACGCTCAGCTGTTGTCGAGGTCTCTATTATACTACAGAGCAGTATGTATATCTATGCATGTTAATAGGTCTCGATCTGAGGTGGCTTCACAGGAATTCCAGAAAATCAATTATGATGAAGTAATCGTTTACTCAGTGAAGAGGATTGGTCTACTGTGTACAGAGCTGGAAACGCTGATCAGGCTTACGATTGTTTTTGTAATATTTCGAATTTGTCCATTCAGTCAACTACGTACACTAGGATTAGGCAAAATAACCATAAACAGAGATTGTTAAAACCTTGGATGACCAGTGGACTTTGTGAAGCGATTGTATCAAGAGACAAGTTATTCAAAAGATCTAGGAATGAGCCTGACAATCGTAGGTTGAAGCTCGAATTTGTCACTTTGAGAAACAAAATAAAAAAGTGTATTAAGAAATCAAAAGAAAGATACTACTATGGTCGATTTCAGATGGTTAGAGGAAATTCCAAAAAACAGTGGAAATTGATTAATGAATTGATTGGAAGAGGTGACAAGAAAAGCAAATTCAATTTGATTACTGAAAATGGGATTGTTAGTGAGGATTCAAAAGTGGCTGTTATGTTTAATGAGTATTTTGTTTCCGCACCCAAGTCAGCTGTTCCTCCCCCTTTTCCTTCAATGACTATCACAATGCTTTCAGAGAGCCACGTTGTGAGAGATCATTTTTCCTGCATCCAATTTCTCCTTTTGAGATAGAGAAAGTCATTTCATCCTTAAAAACATCCAAGGCCCCAGGAATTGATGGATATTCCTCTGTCTTGGTTAAACGGATAAGCTCTTTCATTAGTCCAGTGTTAGCTTTTGTTTTCAACTTGAGCATTTCTGAGGGCACTTTTCCTAGCAAACTCAAAATTGCAAAAGTGATTCCAATTCCCAAAAAAGTAACAGAAAATTGGTGGAGAATTATAGATCAATTTCACTTCTTTCTGTGTTTTCAATTATTTTTGAGAAGCTGATTAAAATTTGTCTTTTGAGCTTTCTAAATTCATAAAATTTCTTCTCTAGTAGTCAATATGGTTTTAGGGAGAGCTTGGGAACTGAGTTGGCTCTGAGGAAATTTGTCTCAGAAATATGTTCAAATATCAATAATAAAGAGATCAGAAGAGTATCTGGTTTGTTTCTGGACATTCGAAAAGCCTTTGATACGGTGGATCATTCTACACTTGTCAGAAAGTTGGAGGCATCTGGAGTTCGTGGTCTGCCACTAGCTTGGTTCCGTTCATATCTTACTGGGCGTTCCCAGGCTGCAAGCATTGGCTAGCCCGCTTCTGATGATTGACTGCGGAGCTCCACAAGGCTCTGTGTTGGGACCAATTTTATTCTTGGTTTACATCAACGACCTGTATCTGGGCCCCTTCAGAGGAAGTTTTACAGTGTTTGCTGATGACACAGCACTTTCTTATGGTGCATGTTCTGATGAGGATTTGTATGATCAGATGTCAAACGACCTGCACTTGATTTCCATGTGGTTCAGGTACAATAAATTAAGTCTGAATCTTGATAAAACTATTTATTTGAATTTTGGAATAGCCTCTTCTTTCTTGCTGATCCAACCTTTAAAGTTCCATCATGTGGGATGTACCAGTCATGACTGTGACTGTGGTATCATCAATCAGTCAAAAAGTGTGAAGTATCTTGGCATTACTGTTGATGATGATTTGATGTGGAAAGGACAGATAGATGGCATGAAAAAGTACCTGCGTTGCTTACTGCATAGAATTTTCAGTTTGAAAAATACATGTCCAACTTTTGTTTTGAGAGATCTTTACTTTGCTCTTGCTCAATCTCGCCTTTCTTACGGGTTGGTCTGTTGGGGAAGTACCTATATAACTCATTTAAGGCCACTAATGTCTCTGCAGAAGTCTCTAGTTAGAGCGATTGTTAATCAAGAGAATTTTGATTTCCTATCATCATGCCAGGTTATTAAAATCATGCCTCTGAGGCACCTTTATGTATTCAAGGTCCTGTCTGAATTCTATTGGTCTAGTGGAAATCAAGGGGCAACTTTAGGACATGAAATTGGAGGAATGAGAACAAGGTTCACTGGAAGGTTCCCAATCCCTAGACCCAATAGCACTTTCTTTCAGAAATCTTTTTGTTTTTTGCAAGGCAGGTTTTTCAATCATGTACCACAGGATATAGTTTATGCTAATTATCCTCTTCCTGTTTTCAAGAGAAGAATAAAAAAGTTAATTTTTTCTCTCAATATTGATGTCATTGAAAGCTGGTATTATATTGAGAGATAAGCTTATTCATTTCTGACAAAAACTCTGGATAAAATGTTTCAAAATTAGCATGTAAGTCATTTTGAGTTATCAATATGTACTCATTGAGGTTTCCTGCTACTGTTCTACTGTTGTAGAAATTCAATAATCATTTTGAATATCCTCTAATTTTCAATTTCTATTTTTAATTGTGTAGCTCCATCTCTTTTTATACTTTTTTGTAGCCTATACAGTATATTTACAAAATATTTCATCTTAGCCCATAATTACTTATACTCTTATTTCATATATTATTTGCTTCTTTTATTCTTTTTATTTTTGTCAATATTCTAATATTCATTATATTGTTGTTGATATGATACTCCTGTGCGCGGACGGAAAATTTATTTTCTTTGCGCTCAGTAAATTTGCCATAATTATTATGTTTTGGTTTGAAACTTTTATTGTACTATTGTTTTATTTACAATCAATATTGTGTTTTCAACAGTATGTCTGTTTTTGTATTTATGGCAAATAAAGTCTCTATTCAATTCTATTCTATTATTATTTATTTTTGAATTTTGATGGAAAGTAACTCGATTGTGATTGTTGAGTGTATGAATAGCGGAAGTATTAATGATAATGATTCTTCAAATTGATCTCATTCTTTTGCCTTTGTTTTTTTCTCACCCTTAATTTTTGGTTTGGAACGTTTCAAGAATACATTCATGGAAAATTCTGTACGGTTCGAGGTAACCCTCAGGTGCCGAGGTGTCTATTAGGATTAATGTTAATCTGTAGTCTATTGTCTAGTCAGATTGCTTGAATCCTCGGTGAATAAATTAAAATTTCATTGGCTATTCAGGTTATTCTTCCTCTTTCAAAGAATTCTAACATCCCTCTGAGGATGTAATCAATCTAACTTGAATATTTCAAACATTCTCATACTTCATCAACTCTCTCGTGGTCACTCACCCTGTAGAGTGCACCCTGTGAGTATTCAAGTACGTATACTTTGGTTAAGTATTCAATTATAAACTTGGGGTTGAGTACTTAGTCCATGGCACGACTATGAGCCATATAGTCTGCCCAAGCAAAGAAGAACCTCTGGCAAGATGGAAGAATGACTGAAGCTTGGTCAATATTTGTCTCAAATTGTAGATCAGAATGTTTCCTACAATATTTGAGATTGAATTTATAATTTCTGAACCAACATTGACCGAGCTGGAGTCATTTAATCATCTTGCTAGAGGGTTTTCTTTGCTTGGACAGACTTTACTTAATCAATGTGAAAATCATTCAATCAATCAAACTGTCTTAATGGTCACTTGGACCCGTATTATTATCTATAGAAGTTCAAACCAAAAATTTATAAATCAATTGAATCATATTTAAATGAAGCTGTGGTCACATTTATAATGTTTTCATTTGAGTCATGTGGTAGTTGACTAATTAAACTGTTATGTTGTAGTTGAAAACTACAATTTTTGTTGTACTACTATTGATAATACGGGCTTTCAGAATGATTTTTTATTTTAATGACGTGGCGAAGTTTGGACAGTAATGTCCACTTTATCACTTAACCACGAACTTATGGCTTCATAGTCATAGAGAGATAAAATATTCACTAAATACTCTTTCCGGAGCGCATTAGATTCAATGAAACTACCAATCATCATCCAACCATCAAATCACGTTTCATGTTTCACCGCAAACTTAAGAGGAAATAAGACGAAACCGGCTTGCTTCTAAAGAGTAGCCTTCATTGCTTTGCGTTGAGTTGAAAGCAGGCACCATTCACGGATGCCTAACAAGGCTTTCTAACAGGAAAAATCCATTTCCGGTCCCTAGCGGCAACATTCCTGTGTCAAGAATAGATGTACGCATGCGCAAATACAACACTTCGTCCCAGAACGCATATATACACGCAAATATACAAATTTATACACGTCTGAGAGGAGTTTTGGGGCAGCAGGGAAATCGAATCTGGCAATATCTGTATAATAGAATGGGAATATGATAAGCGGCAGCGGATGCTGAGGGACGTATCCAGTTTTGGTAACCCATGAATAATAAGAAGGCTTCTTTGCAGATCCCTTTCCTCGTATTCTTCTTTCATTTCCCCACTATAGTATGTTCAAGCAAAGACGACATCCTGACAAGGTGGGAAAATGACTCCAGCTAAGTGAATATTGGTTCATAAATCATAAATTTAATTTCAAATTGTAGAAAACATTCTGCTCTACAATTAAAGATCAAATTTATAATTTTTGAACCAATATTGACTGATCTAGAGTAATTTTATCTTAATGCCAGAATGTCTTCTTTGCATGGACAGATAATCCATTTCCGCCTGCCTCACTATTGCCATTCATTCGATATCCGATGCCTTGTACAACGTCTTCCATTTATTGATATTTCTCCATCGATCCGGGATTCTCTAGTGCATGCATTTCAAATTTGAATAGTTTTCGTCCTGAAAAAGCAATCAGAACAATAGACATGTTTTCCATATCTTTTTCAGTGAAATCATTTTAGTGCATTTCATTTGAAAAAATGCACTATTGGTCTTGCCCTTACAATCGAAAATTCATGATGTGATATATTTTTTACACGTTTCCGAGCCCCTAGAACACGAATTTGATGTCTGTTCAAATTCATATATCTCTCTATATATATTTATATATGTACACATTCTTGTTAACACGATAACTCCCGAAGGGCTTGTCGGAGAGCGATCAAATTTTGCACAAAAATCATTAGTGCTAATATCTCGGTCAAGTTCGTTAACCAGCCAAATTGGTCCAAGGGAAAGGGGTGAAATTAGACGATTATCTCTCCCAAAACTCAAATCGAGGTGATTGGAGGTGTGAATAGTTGTTAACAAAAATTACTGGTTGGATTTTTTTCTCAATGAACAGCAGATGCTACTCTGAAAGAAAATAATCTATATATTCCGTCTAGTCAGCCGATTCATTCGCTAGTTTATTTGTCATCAACTGAAGTAGTGAATCAATTCTATTCGAATTGCTCATATTCAAATTAGTTTCTGTAGATAGGTTCTTTTCCTCCCTCACTTTTTCTCATGACTTAGGATTTTTAACTCAATTTTTCAACTTGAAAATTCAAAAGAGAAATGAATGACATCATTATTTTTAAAAAAATCATAAGCCAATTGGGCGAAACTGAACTGATAAATATTACCACAATTAATAGTGTACAATATTTTACAATTCTTTTATCTTTATGTAGTCTTGGAATAATCCAGAAAAATACGAGTTCAAGCAAAACTACTATAGGATACACATAGTTTATTAATTTATCATTCCGTCACAATAATACAATAGAAGGAATATTGCAAATTTTACGCAGTGAGTCTGTTATAATATTATGTACCCAGTTTTCCCAAAACCCTATATGATCTACTCTGTGAGTATACTCAGGCTCATGCCAAAATACCATCCGAAAGTGTGAGAGTGACTCCAAAAAATCGATGCAATAGTCATTATCGCCGCTTTCCCATGGTCTATCTGAATTTAATGGGTTTTCAAATAGCTCGAATATTCACACCAACTCATGCACACACATAAACTGCACTATACAGAGCATTAACCCCGAAAATGGGAAAACTGAGCTTTAATTGCCCGATTTGAACGAAATTTCTAAGCCTGTTGAATGTATCGATTGAGCTGCGCTCATGGTTGTAGGGAATAGAATATTCTGATCAAGAGTTCTGAGCGGGAAATTTTCAGACTCTCGTGTTGGATTCCTCTCTCATCAGAAATTATTATAAAAGAGTCTCATGATCATTTGTCTAGTTTCTTCCACATAAGAGATTAATAAAAAGTCTAATGATAACAAAGATTTGATTCTTTTATTGAAATATTATACACACTCTCACAGTATAACTTGTTGATATATTAAGTTGAACTAACTTTTTTTGTATTGATTTTGAAGTTCTGTTTGATTATGTTGTATTCAAATCGAATGAATCTTTAAGAAACAGATTTTGTCTTGTAGTGGGTCTCAAGTCATTGTTTTCGTAATTGGAAGTCGTGTTTACAATAAACTTGACTTGAAATAAATCATAGATGCTGGAACTTTTTTAAAAGTGCGTCAGAGTAAACTTCCAACTTGGGACAGTAACTTGAAAGAAGTCGATTCTTTCCAAGTTTGAAACTTCATACCATTAATTATTCGTACGGGTATCTCAAAGTTTGTTGTAGCCAATGTGGTAGATGTTGTAGAAAGTTGATAGAAATATTATTATATTCTTGAATTCGTATCAACTTTTTACATGGTATCTGTGAATAAAATAGTCAGAACTATGTTTCCTGTTCTTTGGGTTGTTCGAATTGTTCTCTAATTGAGCTCATAGGAGATTCTCAGTAACTTCACTTCTACTCGCCCAAGCCAGAGGTGTACTACAAAACTACAAATTACAACTTCAGGAATCTTATCTCATTGAAGGTTCATTTATACAAGAAATAAATTGCTCTGTTGATATGGGCTGAGTTTTGCCGAAGCTGTGATACAACGAAACACTTGGTTTTTAAGATTAAAATACTAAATTAGATTGGTGTTCTATTCTCTGATTACTAGTTCTAACATCAATGGGATAAGCTTCACAATCGAATTCCATTTGCAGAAATTTCATAATATTCACAAGAGTCGTTGTATAACAACATGACTGGTTAATCTCATTTGTAATCTGGGAATATTATTTCTATCATCACAATTGATTTGGTAGAGATCCTACACAGCTCCAGTATAATATTCATAATTTTCTATTCCTATAATAATTCCACCTACATCATTCACCTTTTATCAATCTTTTTCTGATTGAACTATGGGAATACCGATTGTACAATTGGCCTCTACCTAAGCATAGAGATTGAAAATCCGATGTATATTGATAGGTATGGTTCAAACGACTCACCCTTGAGATAATTAGAAGGTTTCTTCACAAAACTCACGTCCGATACTACTCAATGAAAACTCCTGAAACAAAAATATCATGATTATTATTTCTTGTTCATTTCTCATAGACATGGAAACAAGGTGCGAATTGAGAGAACTTGAGAATCATCAGATGTAACGAAGATCAGAAAATATCGAGGGCTAGATAGTTTGATCCGCTATCGAATTTCTGTAAATTTCTGCTAAACTCGTTGGCTAGATAGTTCTCATTGTATTACTGTAAATTTTAGCTGAACTCAAAGTGTATCACCTCAGGCACTTGGAAAACTGCATCAGAATTTCCCATTCAAACATGCGATTCATGGTGAGCTGCAATCAATTTCCAACTTTCTATTTGAACTGGAATCAAAAACAGCTGTCAGAAGCTTATAACTTTTGGACTAAACTTATTCCTGATGTAGGTATAGTCTGTCCAAGCAGAGAAGACATTATGTCAAGATGGAAAAATTACTCCAGCTTGGTCATCGTTGGTTCAAAAATTATAAACATGGTCTCAAACTGTAGTTCAAACTGTTTCCTTCAATTTGAGAAAAAATTTATAACTTTTGAATAATATTGACCGAGCTGGAGTGTTTTTCCCATATTACCAGAATGTCTTCTTTGCTTGGACAGACTATACCTTTTCTCATCGATGCGTATTATTTCTCTTCAGGCCCCTCTTTCCTCTTTTATCCACTGATCGTGCTACAATACAAACCAAGTCAAACGGTATTGTTTCAGAATCGATTTCTGATTGGATAACACATCTACAGCATTTAAAATTGACAGCTGACCCTCCACCAATCAAATACACGGGATTGTGCTGAGCGCTCAAGCCCTCAAGGCTAATTTCCACTTTTCAAAAGCAGATTGAATTGTAGCCGAGTATCTTTGTCTATTGCCAACACATGAAAGCGATATGGTGTGTTTAAGCCTCCATCATGTGCCTCTATTGCACATAATGAGTGCGTTTACTATCATCAACCATCATGCTTAATGGGAGCATGTGCTATTCTCTAGTGCATTACTGTTGGTATGCTGATTGAATCCAGTATGACAAATCAGCAAAGCAACGTTGGAACACAGTGAGGTCTTGGACAATAATAGAGATTGTGGTTTGCACTCTCCCTGGGATTGACCAGGCCTACACGTTGTATATCTACATGAACTTCTTCGATCTCAATGAGTTTTTTTATTGATGGAAGACACATTACAGTGAAATTAACTATTAGTTTTAATAGAATAAATAGAATAGGATGTCTTCTTCATTAATAAAACGTGGCGGAGTTTGGACATTAATGTCCACTCAACCACTGAACCACGATGATGATGAAAATGATGTTTAAAGAGTATTTTTGGGAAAAAATTCAACAACACAAAAGCGAAAGAATCATGATTTCATGTTTTTTTTATTATTTTGTCTTGTTGATTAGGTAATATTAATATAGGAAGGATGAGTTACATATTGCAGCTCTGATAATTTATTTAGCCTATGCTCTAAACATGATCCGATTCTAGTTTTGCCAGAAATAATGTTTCTAATAATCATACTCTTTATTTCTCTTGCTGTAGTATGCCGTCAAAGAACTACTCTCTAGTTTCCTCACTACACGTCATGATCATAAGAAACACAATATAAGGATAAGAATTTGTTAGTAGCTAAAAGATATTGGTGATTGAAAAAAGAGGGACAAGAGAAGCTCTTAATAACAAGGTAGCATTCTCAAGCGGCAGCTTGAGCAGCACAGGTAGAGCCGCGTAGCTCGAGCTGCCGCTTGGAAATGCTATACTAGTAGTTCTGTGAACGGTAGACCTCAAGAAGTCACCAATGTTCCCTGCATCATAAAAGCACTGTCTGTATTCACGGTAAGTTCAGATTCTGCGTCAATTCCGAAAGTCGGCGCGAGGAAGTCTGGTCAGCAATGCAGTTGCCACATTCACGCTCTATGTCGGCATCAGTTCGTCACTATTCGTCAAAATTTGAGGATGCTTGAAAAACCGGGCATCAGTCTCTATAATATTATTATTGTGATAATTTTTACCTTCATGCGAAACGGTCCGAACGGCTGTAGCCAATCACAGCTCTTGTTAGCCTGCGGTCGACCGTCTGACCGTTTCGCATAAAGAAAAACTTACCTTAATATTCAACTGAAAAATCTCAGCTGACTTCAATGAAAGTATATCATCAGCCCTGGCTTATAAAGATTTACAGCTTGTTTTTCTGATGAAAAACAAGTGATTGGGATTGTAGATTCACCAATAAAACTCTCGATTTACAATGTTCCAAATTTTGGAAAGGATCAGCTGTTGAATCAACGATCAGCCAAAACTCACTAGAAGACCCTAACATTCGAATCCAAAATGTCCGCGATGGTTCGAGTGGAATAGGAAATCCCATGTATTCTTTATTCTTTCTTTACAATTGCGACTTGGTTTCCAAGTATTTTAAGCAAAGGATGAATGATTGATGATGAATGATGAAGGTTTAAGATGTAGGTTATATGTCTATGTGAAATGGTTCAGACGAAAAATTCACGATATCGCTGTTCAAACTCGAATCATCGCGGCCATTTAAGATTACAAGGCTAGGGTCTTCTGACTTGGTTTGTTTACGATTTTCTTTGTAGGTTATGATAATATTTTAGCGACAAAAATGATTCCTGTTCAAATCTCACTATAAAAATAATGATTGATAATTATTATTAAATATATTCATAATAATAAATCAATTTATATATCAAAATCATTATATTAGGAGCAAAGTTTTGGTTTTAAAGGAATAGCATTGTACTATTCCGATATTCTATTTACTTGAGGTAAATTCGTGTCATGTCATTTTTTCAATCAGCTGAAACTGTAGAATCTGCTTTTTATTGGAAACGTTTATGAGACAGAAACGCCCATAAAATCCACGAATTATGAGTAATGTGGATTGTAAAATGTTTATAAGCCAGGGCCCAGAAGTAGAAATTTTTGAAAATGTTTCTATTATGAATGTCATCATATCACGCATGTTTCAGTAATATCAACATAAATATACTATCAAATCATTTATGGAGTATACCTATATCAGAGAATAGTTGATATAAATCCTTTTTTCCTTTTTTCGTCCTTAATATGAAAATTGTCGAAAAACCTTACATGTACATCGACGCGCGGTTTCAAGAGGAACATCCCTGTCAAATTTCATTAGAATATATTGCCGCGTTCAGTCGTAAATGCGGAACATACATATATACCAACATACAAATAAATGCAAAATCGTCGACTTGAATCTTAGACCTCACTTACGGTCAATTAATGGTAGCATTAAAAGTGATACTAGTAGTTCTGTGAACAGTAGACCTCACGAAGTCAGTCAACCATGGATGTGGCATTATTCATGAAGGGGATACTTAGGTTCATTAATTGCATGCAATTATGATAATAAACTCGTTAGCTGGTTAAGCATGAATAATTCTATAAAGTGACTTCTCCTATGTTAAACGTATAAATGTATATAGTGATATTTTAGTATGGAGGTAATTCCTTTTTCTTTTATTTTATCCTTAAAAGAGGGGAAAGACGGGTGGCTCGTTGGAGGAGTGATAAAGCGCCGGTCTGATAACCAGGTGGACCCTGGTTCGAATCCCAAGCGGAGAACAATTTTTGACCACAGCACAATCACATAGATACGACCACCCCGTCTTTCGGAGGAGACGATAAGCCGTCGGTCCCGACTACCTAAAAAGTAGTCGTCATCTATCATCCATTTCATTACCCACGCACAAGCCTATGAGCTTATGTGGGCTTCACCCTCATAAACAAACAAACAAACAAACAAAATGCAATATTTCAAGAAACCTTACATATACATCGACGCGCAATTTCAAGAGGAACATTCCTGTCAAATTTCATCCGAATCTATTGCCGCGTTTTGTCGTAAATGCGGAACAAACATACATACATACAAACAAACATAAAGAGAAATGCAAAATCGTCGTCTTGAATCTAGACCTCACTTAAGATCGGTCAATAAGCAACAAAAGTGATAGAGGAGAAGCTTGGAAAAAGCAATGGAGTTAGTGTTCGAATAGTAAGAACATTTCAGAACACTATTATACACATTTTATTTCATACATTATTTACTTGTAGTTCTGTGAACAGTAGACCTCACGAAGTCCCCCTTGGGTGGTGCATAATTCATGAAGGGAATACTTAGTTATGTTGAGTTTCAAGTTTCATCAACTGCATGCGTCATTGAATGCAATTAATAATACAGCTGGTTCATCATGAATAATTTCATAGTGTGAATTTTCCTATGTTCAGAAGTATAAATTTATAGTAATATTTTAGCATGGCGGTAATTCCTTTTCCTTTCATATTATCCTTAAAATGCAATATTTCAAGAAACCTTACATCGACGCGCAATTTCAAGAGTAACATTCTTGTCAAATTTCATCCGAATCTATTGCCGCGTTTTGTCGTAAATGCGGAACAAACATACATACATACAAACAAACATAAAGATAAATGCAAAATCGTGGTCTTGAATCTAGACCTCACTTACGTTCGGTCAATTACTTACGCTATTTCATGCATATCATTCCGAATGTCATAATTTAATGAATTGAAACGATTGAATGGATTAGAGCTCGATAGTATCATAAACTAACCAGATAGAGAATAGTATATTAATAGAAAATAATATAATTTATTCTTGCCCATGAAATGAATTTTGTTTAGACAATTATTTCCATGTGGCGAGAATATTAGTCAGAAGAGTCGTAGTTATGCGGGAAGACTTTGTCAAACAATGTTTGAAAAAAAAGTTGAACCGTGTTCAAATAATAATCATACAAAGCTAGATGATGAAAGTTGGGAGTTCATAGTTATTCTATGAGATTACAGGTGTTGTGGGTTGGCGAGCAAAAAATTGCATAAATTTCCAGTTTCACACAATGTGATATCACTAACATTGTTGTCGAAAATAGAATGTCATTCGTGGAGCGTGGAGCACTATTCTCTTGTGGTGAACAATGACAGGTAACAGTGACATGCTGAAAATTAAAAACTGGCCAACACCGCTATCTTTCCTGAGAGGTGAACATGTCATATCATATCTCCAACTGAATTATTTTTCAACATTTTTCTTCAGTATCGATCTACTGCCAGTTATTTGTTCTGTCATTAATATTTGTGTCACTGTGTGTACGGAAATCCAGCCAAATACATTAAAAAAATTATTTCCACTATAACTATGATTGTCGGTATAGTAGACCTATTAATAGCCTATACTTACTCATACCTAAGCCATATACTTAGTCTATGCAATGATATTTATGAACAATTTATTCATATTTCATGATTTCTCATTCATTTTTCAATTAGTTTTCTTAACTGTACAGTGTACAATGATATTTTTATGAGCTTGTGCTTTGTCCATTCATATAAAAATGTATTATAGCTGTAGTAAAATATCCTGTGTTGTTTAAGAGTAGGGATAATCTTAAAATCTTATTATCGTACAATATTTCTAGAATCTCTCAATACTTTAAGATTTATTTATACGTGAACCAGTGAATTACACTTTATCACCTTGATTACCCCTAAAATGAAAAAAGAGGTTGAGAGGGATCACAGAAAGCAATTCATAACGATCTGTTCCACTTGGTTATCTAAAATGTTAGTAATAGAAATCACTGCTCAGGCAATACTGTCATTATCTGAACTACTAATCTCGTACAATGTTGGTCTAGGAAGCCTGCTAGATCTCATCTAGACTTTTCTGGACTTTCAAAGTGAAGCGATTGATCGGGTGATTCTTTTGAGGTTCCAGGGTTCATTGAGTACAATTCACCCTATTTTATCCCATCATCAATATTGCTATTTTTGCCCCCCTAATTTTACTCCTGTTCTTATTATTCAATCTCATTCATGCTTCCCCGATGCCTAAACTATATTGAATCAAATCAATTAGGAGTTCAGAATCAATTATTCATCCTCTGTTATTCTTTCTCGTTTAAAGACATTTTTCCTAAATTCCGGTTATCCTTGTATTTTTATATATTTCCATCAGTTTACAGAATTTTTCAAAAACATTTAATATTCCAATAAGAAGTTTTCAATATTGTTTTCTTTGGTTATATTCGATTTCATTCATTAACCTCCGAAATTCAAAATATTGAAATATTCCTGGATTGAAAATTATGTGTTGAAGCAGTGTGATAGGTAATATTATAACCTCATTTCGAACAATATTGAGTTGGAAGGAATAGTTCAGTCTTTGCCTTTTTTCCCTCTTGAATCAAGTGTTTTGTATAAATAAAATACGATTTAAATCACTTCCGTCTTCACCTGGTTTTTCTCACTCTCAAATCGTGCAAACTTAGAGGGAAATCCGATGCCATGGAGATCAAAACGTGACTACAATGTGACTAGCGATGTGAGTAATTCAGTCGATACCGATATTCATGAAGCTGTAAACAATTAAGCACAACGAAATGATAACTGTGATGTTATCTTCATTGACATCGGCTTTCTCACTATCATTTGCACTCTCAAAAGCTTGCTATATTGATCACAAACGTTTAATTTTGTGGTTCTATCTTAATTTTCCCGCCCACACACAACCCATTTCAGCTAGGAATCCAAATGATTTCCCTTCATCATCGAATGGAATTATTTTCCAAGTAGAAACTATACAAAATAATTATTGCTCTAACAATAACAGTAAACAATAAGTTTATCATGTTTATTCACTTTTCATGTTCAAATGAGAGAAAATTCCAGCGATGTGTGTGAATATCAAATGCTAAAAAACAAAATTATGAGTATGCTGTTGATATTAGGCCTATGTGTAAGTTATGTTCAAAAATGGATGACGTTATTCATGTTTGCTTTTATATGACATGGTTTGTGTTCCACTCAATTTACTAGCTTCAAAAACTGTTTCAATTATTCCCCAGCAATCATACATGAAAGCAATGAAAACCGTATAAATATCATTCATATGATTATTATTAGTATTTTGTAGGAACTCTTGAATGTACCATTTACAATCATTCATACCGCAAAACATTTATTCTATTCGATGTTTCATAAACTCACACTGTAACAGAGCTCACTGTACATACATTCGAATATAATATCTCAATAATATGATGTATTCTATGTTTATATGTACATTTAATTATTAATTATATGTACAATATACGAGTAATTTATTCAACGTGTTCTATAAATTTGGACCGTTTTCTATTCTGTATACATGATTAAAACGCAGTACAGTATCGTATTTTCGAATTGATAAGAGAAATTTCAGATGTGAAGTGATCGGAAATTTAAGGTAAACTTTCTTTTCCTAGGGCGTAGCACGTGAACTTCATTAATAAATGCAAATAAAATTCACATAAACATTTTGTTTCATTAGTCAGATTATTATCATGAACCTTCCTTTCCTTCCCATATCCTTTTCTTGTCACATCTATCGCATCTCGATACTCACAGGAATACTAGAATGAAAAAAGCTATCATGGTTGTATTGTATGATAAGGTATAAGGTAACCTTTGAGTTATCAATCATATGAGGTGATTCTCAATCCATCCCCGTTGAACAAAATTGAAATTAAAAAAATTATATGATAAACTCATAACTTATTCAAATGAATGAATGAATGTATTCATAAATGAGACCCTGTCCGAGTCAAATAATAGCTCACATCCACAACCTCGTCCTGTAACTTTGGTAGTCTACCTAAAGTTTCCAGTCAAGTTGAGTTTACAACTAGTATTGGTTCTTGAGCTAGTCAGCCAGTGGTAGTCCAGTTGACAGAGCTCTGTGTAGTTTGGACTGTAAGCCAAACAGAGCGGGGTCCTCTGTATAAACATGTTGCGTGGTTAGTATTTGTCAAACTTTGCTAGACAACTGTTGGAGATGCGGCTTCCCAACTTCGCCAGACTGGTGCTAGCTATTTTCTGTGGAATAATATTCTTGAGCTGTGAATTCTAAAGATCAGAGTTATCACAAGAACTAACTTCATAATGCTGGAGTTATCACTAAGTCAAATTTCCAGGGGTTGGATTGAGATTCCTATGATTTATCAGATAAGTAAGATCAAACATTTTCCGTGAAAATGTTTACGTTCTCATTCTCAGATAGCCTTCTGGGGTTTTACATTTTAGCTACCCATAAATCAGGAACCAAAAATAATTATTGATTTCTTAAATCAAAAAGTTCAGTGAAATTTCACCGCTCATAGATATTTTTTTCGCCAAAATAAATGGAGAAATAAATTAGTGTCTTGATAGTCTTCAGAAATTCAGTTGATTGAATTGAAACAGTACAGATAAAAGATGAATTTGGATGGGAATAGGAAGAGCTCTGAGGCAAAAAGGTAGAGATTAAAAGAAGAAAATGTAGAAGGAAAAGGAGAAGAAGAAGAAGAAGAAGAAGAAGAAGAAGAGGAAAGAGAAAAAAAGAAGAAGAATATCTTGAAAGAAAGATGGCAGACAGATATAGAAATATATATGAAAAAATAAGCATCTTGCTTAAGTTAGTGTCATGCTATAGAAAGTGACCATTTGAAACATCCAACATAAAAACAAAAGATCCATTGAAACATAAGATAGATAGGATCAAGGGATTCCATAAGCATTTGAGAATAGAGATCCCATATTTGGCTTCAAATAGTGGCAAGCGGGCTTAATCCAATTGACTCTCACACGCGTATGTGCCAGCACGATCCAGAAAAGCCTGAGATCGTGTGAGTGGCTCTTTAAGTAAGTTCGGTTTGTCCCCAAAGGCGTCAGATACATTTCCCCGACTATAGTCTGTCCAAGCGAAGAAGACAATATGGCAATATGGAAAAATGACTCCAGCTCTGTCAATATTGGTTCAAAAGTTATAAATTTGGTCTTAAATTGTAGAACAGAATGTTTTCTACAATTTGGGATCAAATTTGTAATTTTTAAACCAATATTGACAGAGCTAGAATTATTTTCCCATCTTGCCAGAATGTCGTCTTTGCTTGGACAGACTGATCAGGTGGCGTTTGGGAAGCAAAGCCTCGGATAGAGGTTTCAAGGCACGCACAGCAAACTTCCACCGAATGGATCCTGAGAGTTGGCGCCTCTTTAACACTAATTTCCTCGCGAAATTCACTTGGCCAACTCCGATCGTCCGATTTTAACGTGATCTGAATGGATAATCATATAACTGACCAGTCTAGGAATCTGTTATCCATGGGATTCGGGGATCCCTAAAAAGAGCTCAGAGATTTGTTTTATGAATTTTGGTAGTAGTATAGTATTAAATAATTCTTTTAAATATTTTTTTCCACTTCTATCATTGATTTGTAATAGCTCACTATATCGGATTCAAGACCTTTCTGGTAGCATTATCAACAGTGCTGAGATGGTTGAGAACCTCTGGGCTCTTTCCAAGTTCAACTGAATTTCATAGACAACAGATTCCTGGAATGGTCAGTGTTATAATTAGGCCATGCTGGAAGCATAATTTCAATCATTTCTTGCTTAAGTTAGTTCGATATTTTTCAATAAATAGTGTTCATTGATTCTGTTTTGTTTTCAACCCGTTTTAAAATTATTATCATTAATCAAATCAAAAATATATGGAGTCATCATAATCAATTGATATTTTTTTATTCACTTCCAGTATTGGGAGTTCTGAGCTGTAAGCTCATTAAATTTATATCCATGTACAATAAATTGGTAGATATTTTTATCACCCGATAAAATACCGTAGTCTAAGTTCCACTTCAGATTAAAATTTCTTAGAATTTCAGATTTTTATTCATAGCATTTCCAAATTTAGAATGGAATTCACTCGAATAAGCTTAGCTACACTACAATCCCACTCACTGCAGAAAAGTGTCTGAAAATATAGTTGAACGTTCACTCTTCATCAAGGGTATGAGGGAGAAGCTGGTCTATGTCTGTGCTTTCTCTTTCCTTCAGAAAATTTCTCTTGTCTATAGTTGATTGCAATTTTCCAGTGAGTTCTGGAGTAACAGGTTGCCTCGAAAATAAACCCACCTGTTAGCCCAGCAATCTCTCTGAAACCGTTTTCTTCCCATCATCCCATTTACGTTGTTCCGAGCCCAAATATTGACTGTGCAACTGTTTAGTGTCTCTCAACTTCCATCTATTTCATGGCGAAGTATAGTCTGCCCAAGCAAAGAAGACTCTCTGGCAAGGTAAGAAAATGACTCCAGCAAGGTAAATATTTGTTCAAGAATTATAAATGTAGTTCTAATAGTAGATCAAATTGTTTGCTACAATTTGAGATCAAATTGATAGCTTTTGAACCAATATTGACCAAGCTAGAGTAATTTTATCATCTTGCCAGAGGGTCTGCTCTGCTTGGACAGACTATAGAAAACTTCCAACTCTTCTCTCCATCCATGCATGCTATTATAAAGTAATGAAAGACTGAAATTTTTATCGTTAAAAACAAGTTATCGTCTCCTATTCAATTTTGAAAAGTTGTTTTAGTAATCTACTGATGGCTTATTCACAGCTCATATTTAGTTAACCTGGTTTGGAAATTGCTTTTGTTTATTTAGTGATGGCTTATACGGGTGCTGCAGCGAATCGGGCGATTTTGAAATGAGTGTCAAATATTGATGAAGCTGTTTACATAAAAATTATTAATGCCATAATAATCTACATGAAAAAGCATTTATATTTCACTGAACAAACTCAATTTTTGAGAATCACGTCGGCAAGATGACATCCTTCTCTCATCAGTCATCCCTCAAGCCGCTGATGAAAACTGTTCGTAACTTCCCGTAACATTTGCTGGGGTATTCGTGCAATCTCTCGACGAATGTTTTGTTTCAGTTCATCCACTGTCATCGGCCGTTGGCCGTAGACTACTTTTGAGGTAGCCCCACAGAAAAAAGTCACATGCCGACAGATCAGGCAAACGTGCGGGCCATGGAATCGTTCCGTTTCGAGAGAATAAAAGATTGGGAGAAACGTCATTCAGAAGATGAATACTCATTTGGGCTGTATGGCTTGTTGCTCCGTCTTATTGGAATAATGTTTCATTGTTTATTTCGTACTAAGGTAGTTGAGGAAAGAAAAATGTGCGAAATATTTCGAAATACCGCGTAGTTACAGTTTCCCCATGTTCATTTTCGAAAAAGTGATTCGAAAATGCATGATGGAGAGGAGACGAAGTCTCGTACACTGAAAGTCTACGAGCTATGACAGTGACATATAAATGCTTTTTTATGTAGATTATTATGGCATGAAAAAATTTTTTGTAAACAGCTTCATCAATTTTTGACACTCATTTCAGAATCGCCCGATTCGCTGCCGCACTCTGTATATTAGGTTGATATATATTAAGCCAATAAACTACGCAGGCAACTTGGATCAGGAGTTACTAAAGCCTCTCTGTAGATGTATAAATGGTGATAACTGACAGCAAAATACAAGATATTGAAAAAAAAAAAAAAACCACCTGTAGCCTGTTTCATTTTTGGGAAAGTGATTGTCAAAGTTCCAAAAATTAGTCAAATATCAATTTTTTTGTACATTCTGAACTCATTTTTTGAGGCTCTACAACTTTCAAAAAAAGGGGTAATACGTTCTCTGTTACTTTTTGAGCTACATAACAATTTGAACAATTTTTGAAAATTTGAAAAAATTGTGTTTTTGAATGAATGTAATAAGTTATCTATTCGACCGATTTTTGTTTTCTTCTTTCCACTCGACGCAGAATTTTGTCCTCTACAATATACTATGAATGTACAGATGAAAATGTGGACCGTTTCTTAGTTATATACGAAAAACTAAAAAAAAATGGTTTTCTGGCTGTCAAAAGTTGTGCGGGGGGAAATTTTGTGTGCACTTTTCGAATACACATTATTGGGACCCTAATGAAGCAATTAAAACAATAAAATCGCATACACCACCTTTTGCAGAAAATTATCCCTGCGTACTGGAATATGTATAAAATCATTTGATTTTTCTATATTTTCTCTATATTACATCCATTTATCCTTCAATGTTCCAGAACTGCGACGTTCGAAATCATAATTATCATTCTCTGTTATGAAACAAATTAAATACAATCTTCTAATATAGGTTATAACTTCTAATAATTGAGAGCCATTGTTGTAAGCCTATGATGACTGAGTGACTAACTTCAGTTGACAGTTTTAAGATTTAATGAGAATAAAATACAAATTACAAAGAACTCATTGTTCGATTCTGAGTTCACTTTGCCGGATGTTAACTCATCTTCTCTGATTCTTAACTCTTCTTATCATAACCGATTATCATAACATCCTCTATTCGTTAGTATTTAGGTTGTTCTCACTTGTTACAAAAGTTGCGACTATCATTCTCATCTTAACAATCTCGTAGACTATTGAAACAGACTATTTCCAAACTTTTTCCAACTTTACCTACTTTCTACAAACTCCTATTCACCTATAGTCTGGCCAAGTAGAGAAGACATTCTGGCAAGATGGGAAAATGACTCCACCTCAGTCAATATTGGGCTATATAAAATTATAAATTTATTCACAAATTGTAGATCAGAACTATTCTTACAATTAAAGGCCAAATTTACAATTTTTGAATTGATATTGACAGAGACATATCCTTATCTTACCAGAAAGTATTCTTTGCTTGGACAGACTATACCTCTTTCTAGGAACAACCTAGATATTTTCAAGCAAGGAGGGCATTATTCAGCACCACCTGTTGGAGAGCATTGAAGCAGGAACGAAGATCGCTTAAAAATTAACCAAGCGCTGGCTGTTTCCATTAAAATTTCAAGTGCTACCGAGCCAAACAAGTGAACAAGTGCAAAGAAACGCGCAGTAGCACAATAACAAGAAGGTACGAGACTCTTAAATTGAAGGTGCTCTACAAAGCCATTTAACCAGACTCAGGGGAGACCTGTTACGGGAGATAAATATTCTCAGCTGAGCCATGATCAAGCAAGCAACTTATCCAATTACATGACAAACTTTATTGACATTATTTGCGTTGAATATACATGATTAACAAGAATGCACATGAAGTAGAGTCTTGAGTAGCATCTTTATAATCATTATTCTCCTTGGGTGACATACTTTAAATATGTAGACAGAGACAGTAGATACCTTTCTTAAGTAACTCCAAACCAACCTTACATAACCGTGATGCAGTTAATCAACAAAGCATATCTTCTTATTCATTCTGCTTACATAATTCATTACATTCATTTGTTGAAGAACTCTCAAGATTGATAAGTTTAAACAGTCTGGAAGAAGACGGTTGAAGACGTGCTCTTCAGACTTGAAACGTACTGTAAGTTGGGAAATTGGAATTCAGAATGTTCCCATAATATTGGAGTAATGATTTGATTCAGGTATAATAATTCGTCAACGTTATTAATAAATTGATAATTTTCAACAAAACATACCTGGAGATACATCTCTATAACGGCAACTCTTGAATCTTGTAGAGATTCTCGTGTAATAACTTTATAGTGAATAACTGTACTACTTAATAGTGAATTCCCGCCAAAAAAAGAAAAAGTTTTCAATCTTTCAATATTCTTTCCATAGAACTTCTAGTTAATTTATTTCAATTGTTGAATTGTTCAAAATGAATTTTAATCGGTCTTCTATTGTTATCAATCAATAAATTCGTCTTTATGATTCATATAGATATATTCCAATGCTCATTCCAATTATCGCTCTTTGTGAATTCACTCCAATTCGAACAAGACCGCCGATATAGTCTGTCCAAGCAAAGGAGACATTATGGCAAGATTGGAAAAATGACTCCAGTTCAATCAGTATTGGTTCAAGAGTTATAGATTTGGTATTAAATTGTAGGAGGCATTCTGATATACAATTTAAGATTAAATCTATAATACATGAGCTAATATTGATCGAGCTGGAGTAATTTTCCCATCTTGCCAGAATGTCTTCTTTGCGTGGACAGACTATAGCTGCAGTACGATAGTTAATAGAACAGTGGTCGACGTCCCGCCAATTATCAAGTCCGACTCAAGGATTAGAACGTAATCTTGTTTGCATTGCAGCAATCCTCATTTCGGTCCGTCTTCTATTCTCGCCACAAGGCTAGGAGCTTTTCTTTATTCAGTGATCGAAGTCTCTCCTCTTTTCCTCGGTAAAACTGATTTCATTAGGCGTGTCGTTTCAAAAAAAGAAAAAACCGGACAGATTGGCAAGCGTCGCCTTTATTCTGTCAAACTTTCAATCAGGCACCTCTCTATTCTTCAATATAATTCTCTTCTCACTAGAATCTCCCAATGCTCCCTCTCCCTCTTACTCTTTCTCTTTTTCTTTTTCTTTCTCCTTCTCTTTCTCTTTCTTAATTCTTATCCCAATATTGTAATCTAGTGAAATGAAAAATCTTATCTCTCTTATCCTATTCCTCTTCTCTCCCTACCCACTTTTCTCTATTCTCCATAATATTGATTCCATATCACTAGGATACTCAACTCTACTTTTTTCAAATTTTCATATTCTCTTTTTTTCACACTTCTTCCAATTATAAGTCTTTCCTGTAACTGAGATCTTCTCTCTCATTTCCAACTATCTGTTTCATAATTTTTTATTTCATTGAGAGGCTTAGGTCCAATCAGCGGCTCTTGAATTTTCACAAGCTCCCTGATCGTTATCTCAAAGAGATTATTCTGAATACAAAATGAACTCATTAAAGACTTTAAAGACAAAGTCCTCCAAGGAAGCTTCAGTATTATATAGTGTAGGTACGACTTTTTAAAAAGTATAAAATCTACTTGAATTCTATAAATAATCGTAAAAAACAATCTTTGTACTTCAGCTGCTGTTTGAATAGGTTCCATTTAGTTAAAATTCATCCATGCTACTCTATTCTGGTTACATTGATTTTATCCCTTATTTTACAATCGTCATCAATTTTATAATCATTCAACCATTCATTTATTTGAGAAAATACAATACAATATGGATAAAACAAAGACAGAACGTCTTATTTCCAAAATATTATGAGAATCTTCTAAACTTAGGTGAAATTCACTTCCATTTCCATGACTCACAAATTTCCACTTTCAAAAATAGAGAACAATAATTATTAATCAATTTAGAATTTATGAGATTTTATCATCAATAAAATTATAATCCATATGAACAAATGACAGTTGAAGAGAGCTAGAAAGTGAACCAAGATATAGGGGAGGATTGAATTATGATTCGATAGACTGTAAAAACATAGTTTTGTATTACCAATTCTTCTAATTCGTTCTTCTCATTTCTATTTCTTCATTTCGTTCTTCTATATTCCTTTCTATTTTTGATTGGTCTCCATTTTTTAATCCACTCTTAATCACTACTCAAGATTAAAGGGAAACTAGAAATAAAATCAATAATTAACTTTTAGAAAAAATATGATCAAATACGGAAAATATTCCTCACAGATGTGAGGATCTATTGATCAGGAAGGTGAACAACATACGTCTCACTCCAGATGAAAAACTGCACCTTGCAACTTCAATACACAACCACCAGCTTTTCTTTAGGGAAAACTGATATTTTGATGTATAGCCCATACACACATCACCGTATTCAACTCACTCCAGCCAGTATATGTCTATGTCAGTCGGGAAATATGAGATTTATCACAGGCAAGATCGAGGTGGATATCTGAGCATGTTACTTTGTATAGTCTGTCCAAGCGAAGAAGAAATTCTGACAAGATAGGAAAATGACTCCAGCTCGGTCAATATTGGTTAAAAAAATATTAAGTTGATCTCAAATTGTAGGAAACATTCTGTTCTACAATTTAAAACCAAATGTAAATTTTTTAACCAATATTGACTGAGCTGGGGTCAATCTTCCATCTTGCAAGAATGTCTTCTTTGCTTGCACAGACTATACTTTGTACTTCTTGCTTATCCCTCCAGAAAAAGTTGTTACTACAGTGATCTTCTCTCAATATTCTAAAGTTATTCCTGTGTGACTTATAACTGCTTCAGTCAACCTATATAACTTGAGTTTGAGTAAATACGTGTTTGAGCGATGTTTCGAAACGATTGAGTTGAGAAACCAAAACCTATGCGGAAACCTAGAAACTGAATAGCCGCCGTTGTTCATTTATCTTTTGATATTTGTCTATAAAGCAAGTTTATGATTGTCTAAATAGCAAATATGAAGGAATTAAAATCGCATCCGTTGAAAAGCAAGACCCAGAAGGACCAGATATGATTAATCAATTGATATATGGTTATCAATTAAATAGATGGTACAATGATTAAGATTGATCTACAAGATTTTCATGGTTTGTGACAAAGATATTCAAATTGATCATAGCTATTGAGTTCCATATCATGAGTTATCAATGTAATGAATCAAGATAGTGAATTAATGATTCAAAATTATTGCGTCTCCATTTTCGCTATTTCATAGGTTGCTTTTCTTCAGGATTTATAATTTTTTTTGGTTGTCTTAGTTCTTAATCAAAGGCCGATAATTGTTCTGTAATGCTTCTATTACCTTCCACAATGATCATACATAATGTATATAATAGTACATGTAAGCTACTGTGAAATCCATATTTACTAATAATATTCATTTCTCAAAGTCAGTTTTTCCTCCTTTAAAGTCATGAGGAACGTTACTGTTCTAAACAATCTGAATACAACCAATATTAAATAACGAGCTTTAACGGATGCTTTTGATAGCTGCCAATCATTCAAGATTTCAAACATCAAAATCAGGCATAGCTCTGCTATTCACTTGGCACAAACATCATTATTCACAGCTCGACAAGCATTACTATTCACTTTATTATGTTAAATCCCTCATTGTTGATAGATTCAAGGTTCAATGATTGAAAGGCCTCAGTGTTTACGCTTGGATTACTAAATGAATCTTTATTCTACTTGATATAACTCTCAACTTGACGTGAAACTTATGAAATAGGCAATACAATTCATTTCAAGTCAAAAATTATATGGCATTGATTATTATAATTATAATTATATACTATACTATAGTATAGACTACCATAGAGTAAAGGCTAATGTATCTAACAGAACAGACGAATAGACAATTACCAATGTATTAATATCATCTAACTAACTATTGATGTATTAGTATCTAAGAGACTAATAACCAAGTTTCAGTCGATGTTTAATTAGGGCTCTAGTCAAAAATATGATACTATGTTCATCCAAGATAATATTTCTCATAATCAACAATGAGGCACTCTAGTAAGGCTCGTGTTTATCACTGATGTTGAATTCTAACTAAAGGCAAACATATGCACACCATTTTCATTGATCTTCTATTTAGATTCGTTGAATAGTATTTGCTGTAATAGAAGAGTTCAAGATTGCTGAGATTGTATGAATTGAGGAATTTGTCTCTGAAGTGAAACAATGCGATTCTAATTATGTTAAATCACATTTATTGAGCTAGAAAACAACTGATCAAAGATAATTCTTCAGGTGATTGTGATAATCGTAACACACACCCTTGTGAATTTCACCTAAAAATTGGAACACTCTATCGTCAAGAAGAAGATTCTCACTGTCTTAGACAATTTAAATCATTTTAAGAATACATTATTACATCCAGGATGGATCACAATTTTCCTTAGTGGAATAATACCTTTTCTTCCTTAATTATCCAATTGATGAAACTCATTTCCATCCCCATACGAGTTTGAACTCTCTTCTCTAAAGTGGATTCCGAATTAAATTAAAGCCCTTTTTCAAGAATTTTATAATTCCAAACTCAGTTTCCCTTTTGTTTACTACATGCAGGTTGAAACTGTCCCTTTTTGAATTGTATACATTTGGAGACTTTTCCGTACTCCTATTTGCCGACAGATGGAGTGGAAAGGATTCGATTTAAAAAATTACATAGTTCAAAACAAACGTTTGTCCAAATTTTATCCAGTTGGAGACTTTCCCCTACTCCTTTGCTGAGAGATGGTGCGGAGGGGTATTGGATTCAAGGAGTGGCATTGTTGGAAATCCACGTTTGTCTTTGACATCATTCAGTACAGCTATTTATGGAACTACGATCAATGCCACTAATGCACTGGGTGTGTCATGTGGGGCATACTCGCCATGGAAACATCCGGAATCCTCTTCGTCTGGATATCAGGTTTAACTCACATGTCACCTGCAAACTCCATTATATATTCTCTTCCAAGGGTTCCATCAACTACATGAAGTATCCATTTACTCCAATGAACAGACATGGTTCAAAAGTTCAAGGGTAAAACACCCTTGAGATAATTGGAAAAATATGCTAGGAAACGCCATTTTTTCAACAATAAGGGTTATAACTGGATAAGGAATCATAAAATTGTATTTTTTATTAATGGAAGTTGAAGAGAGTCGGATTCTAAAGAAAAAGTTAAATGGCGGCGATTGTGTAAATCAAAAATCGCAAAATTGACAAAACATAGCACAAGTGATGAATTTGTGTTTAGTTGCGATTTTGCGATTTTTGATCGCCATTACTGAGATTTGGGTAAGATTTACACAATTGCCGCCATTCAACTTTTTCTTCATAATCCGACTTTATTCAACTTCCATTAATAAAAAATACAATTTTATGATTCCTTATCCAGTTATAACCCTTATTGTTGAAAAAATGGCGTTTCCTAGCATATTTTTCCAATTATCTCAATAACCGTTCAAGTTACATACTTGGAACTGGGTTCATTGAATTCCTCAGCTAATTCTACATAAGAATTGATTATTTAAGAACTTCACTAAAGCCTCTTAAAAATGAGAAAAATTAATATTTTATGAAAAATCTCAATTTTCCGCCATTGTTATCTCGGTAACAAAGCGTTTTTCGGGGTTGGTCCCATGGAACTTTTTTGTCTACTTGGTCTAAGAAATCAGCCTGAGAAGTATTGCACATTCCTCCTGAAACACCCTGTATAACGTATACGTATAAGGACACACTACGATCCAACAGAAGTTGGAATTGAATGTCATGAATAACTAACACATATAATTCCAACAGTAAGTTCCATCTCAACATCAAGTTGCTCAACTTATCTTCAACTCATAACAATTGCAAGTTGGTGTTCATTAACGAGGTAGCAACATCTTCGCCAGTCACAAATGTCATCAGCGCAGCGCAGAGCAGAGCAGAGCTGGCGGTCAAAGAAACGCTGATAAACTACGCACACTATTGTTACAACAACGTTATTGTTCCAGCAAGAAGGGTTTTGTTATAGGAGGAGGAGGATACGAAGAAGAAGAAGGAGAAGTAGAAGTAGGAGGAAGAGGAAAAGGAGAAGAAGGATAAGTACAAGAAGGGAGAGGATAAGAAAAAGGAGGAGAAGGGGAAAAATTAGGTGAAGTTAAAGAAAGGAGAGCATGAAAGGAGGGAGGGGCAGAAGAAGGAGAAGAATAAGTAGAAGTTGAAAAAGGCAGAGTAGGGGGAGAAGAAGGAAAAGAAGTAGAAAGAGAAGAGGTGAGATAGGAAGGAGAAGAGAAAGAATGAGAAGGGAGAGGACAAAAGAAGACGAAGAAGAAGAAGAAGAAGAAGAAATATAGAATAAAATTAAAAATTGATATGAAAAATCAGAAAATGAAGGAGAAGAAAAAGGAAAAGAGGAATAATGAAGAAAGACTATAAAATAGCAGACATAAAAGGTGAAAAGAGTTCTCCTGCTCAAGATAATGGGGGTGAATGACAAGGTAGGTAGGAGGGAGAAAGAAGTTACAATGTGAAAAATAAGAGAAAGAAGGATAAGAGAAGATAAGAACTGAATTAAATCAGAAAAATAAGATGTATGAGCTGCGAAAATAGAGAATAAGAGTGAATAAGGGTAAAGAGATTAGGGAGAAGAGATAGAATATGAAGAGAAAAAACACTAGATTAAAGTTGGAAAATTGAGAGGAAAGAAAAACAGGATGGATAGGACCGAAATAAATAATTTCTGGAATTTTAGTGATGAAAGGATAAGAAATGAAAATAAGAATAGGATGAGAAAGGAAGGTAAAGACGATTGAAAGGGGAGGAAAGATGTAGTGAATGAGGAGGAAAAGAGGAGCAGAAGACGCGAATGGCGAGTGAAATAAAGGGTAAGGCAAGTCAACACCGGAAGGAAGTGGAGCTCGGATTAGAACACATTTGTGAGCCACGTCTACCGCCAGTAGCCATTGTGAGCTGAGCTGCCTGCCCTACTCCACTATATATGAAATTTCATTTCGAGTTTGAAACTAAGCGCGCTCGAGATCATAAAACAACTCGAGAATTTCCCCATGCTAGCATTAATCTTCCCGCGTGAACCACTTTACGCCGGGCGCAGCCTGTGTGCGCGCGTTGGTGCGTGTGTGAGAGAGAGAGAGCTGCTGCATGAAAAAACGTAAGTGTGAGTTGGTAGGGGTGGATTTGATGTCAGTTTTATGATTGATATGTGAAATCAAGTGAAAAATTGTTTAAAATTATTAATCCCATTAGAACCAGTGACGGGCATGAAAACAAACCGTATAATTTTCACTTTCACAGACATTATGGTTATATGTCGCAAAAAAGTTAGGCGATTAGAGTTGTTATTTAGCTATGCCTAGGTGATTCACTTAGAATCAAAAGCCAAAATAGCTGATGATTTACATCAGCTGTTAGTAGGTGACGTCTTGAAAAGAGACATACGAAAGCGCCTAACTCTTTAACGTCAGCTACACCTTTAAACAGTAGGTGGGAAATGGGAAGCCGATAAAAAGTAGATATAATAATAAACCACCATAAACTTTCCTATTGAGAGATTGGCTGTTTTAGTAGTATAAAGACAGTCATTCGTTTCCCGTCTCTCGAGGAATAGTAATTTTTGGATTACATTCTAACTGATTAACTGGATGTTATTCAGGTATTGGCCGGGCTGGAGTCGCTTTCCCGTCTTTCCGGGATGTCTTCTTTGCTTGGACGGACTGTATAGTGGAGTGAATAAGAAACTGGCAAACAGCTGTTAGGCTTAGGCCCTTCAAGGGCTGTTGATCCATTGACAAAACAAATTATCTGATTAATATTAGAGTTACAAAGAACTCTTTTTTTTGTATCAGTTTTGAACTTCGATCCCCTCATACATCATTAACACTCTGAGAAAAGCTGGGAAACCATGAATTTACTAGCTTGATTCAAGGTGTACCGTACACGACCGGATAAGATGTTTCAAAGTCTTCATGCTATCCTTACGCATGTCAACAAACTATGTGAAGTTTCCGGTGCCACTAATATCATTTGAGTGATGAGTGATGCCATTTGCTCATTCATTTGATGGCGCTGGTAAACCAGGTCAAAGGCTTGCATCAAATGCTTCGAGACGAAGTGAAGACCCTCAACTTTGAGTCTGTATCTGTGTAAGTGCGTCATGTTTGCGTTTAAGTGAAGCCTGCCGTACCCTGAGATACTGCTGAGTATGTGGACTTACGAGTAGGCTACAGTTGACTATAGTCTGTCCAAGCAAAGAAGACATTCTGGAAAAATGGGAAATGACTACAGCTCGGTCACTATTTGTTCAAAAATTTTTAATTTAGTTTCATATTGTAGAAAACATTCTGATCTACAATTTCAGATCAAATTTATAATTTTTGAACCGATATTAACTGAGCTGGAGTCATTTTCCCATCTTGCCAGAATGTCTTTTTTGGTTGTACAGACTACTACTGAGTAGCAGGGTTACGTTCCGAGTGAGGCTTGCAATCTCTGAAAAGGAGGGGTTATCGTCGTGAGGGGGGTCGTTAAAGTAGGCTGTTGATGTTTAGTGCTCGGAACGAACCTACTCAGACCTCTTGTCATTTGGTATGTGCCTCCTTGTGAGCGTCAACTAAGACCTAATTAGTACTTGGATTCACATTAAGTACATTTGTGGAATGTGTATCAACACCGGAGGTACCTACTGGATCATTGAAAATACCCGTCATACCTGTATAGATCATGTTTGCAACATGTTGAACCCAGAGTATGGTAACAGGTTTAATTTTGAGTGCTCCATCGTCTGTTATTCTGTCCTTTAAATAAGATCGAAACAAAATGCGATCGAAACCACTACTACTTCAAACACCAATAAAAAACAATTTAAATCTGATTTTACTACGGCAAAAAATGAGTTATGATATTTTGAGTCCTTGATTCAATTTTTTATGTAAACACAAGTTGTTTCTCATCAAAACTTCAAGTTTTAAAAGCAAAACGTCTATAGAAAGTTCATCAACATTCTAAATTGACATTGACATTTTCAATTGAGATTGAAATACATTGTAAGAATGAATTCTTTGTTGAAAGATGTTTTTTCTGAGGTTATTCAATTGAGTGAAAGCTTTTTGAGAATCTATTCCATGATGGAAATAAGTAGTGTAACTTCACGATATCAGGTTCAATCCGACTTATTTCAAGTTGTAATTTACTCTTCACGATATGTCATTTTATTCAGAACTCTACCGTTTTTATTGATCAAGATACACCACTATGTGGAATTCAATCTTGAAATTTTTAACAGATTGACCATTAACAACGTAAACTCCTTTAGTCGATGGAGTTAATTTGATTGATAATATTCGTTTTCTTATAATGAAAAGAGACGTTGCAAGAAAGACTCGGCCCTTCATTTATACAGGGAACTCGATCCGATAGCATAGGGTTCCAAGTTCTTTTGCATCATAAAATCTGATTCCCTTGTCACAAGTATTCGAAAGTCAACTTCTGTCATTTGCAAAGAGAATTTGAATCAGAGACATGACATCGTGTATAACTCTCTTTCTCAGATGACCTTTCCTTGGACGCCCTACATAACCACATGGATCAAGTCAGAAACGCATGAGTTGAGCAGATTTATTCATGTACTGAATTGCTGATCAGGAAAATCGTCCTTCACATTCCTTTCAAAAGGAAATTCATCCACGAGAGTGAGTGAGACCGACTTATGGTGGGTGTGGGACATCCGATGGAAAATTGATCGAAATTAGAGTTAATTACCCCTGAATGACAGATTTACTCATGACGTCACTGAATGATAATTTTGCAGCGGTGAATCTCTCCGGCATTTAGGTCGTAAATCAGAGCTGGAATATTTGCGAACTGAATGTTCTCGAGATCATAAACAAGCTGTACATCCGCATTCAGAATGATTCACCTTTTGCTCAGTCTGGGAATTCATTCAACAAGTAGTAGTAGTTGTTGAACAACAATATTCATTGTTATTTGTTTAACATTTTTATTATTTGATGAATACATGTAAAGACCTTGTATTCTGAGTTTCTCTATAATATTCATGATGATAATAGCCTAATAATACTTATATAGCATATTTGACAAATCCATTTACATGTCATCACAGTGTTATTATCAAGTGTTAACAGTTATCATAGATAATCAGAATTATTAACAGGAATAGTATTCGTATTATTATTTGGCTATAAAAATTGGTTTACTCTCTCACTACACAACAACTACATGGATAAGAATAGCATTTGAAAGACAAAGAATAGAATCGATTGGTTCTTGTTAACCCTTTAACAAAATTCTCAATAAAAATAAAAACAACGAAAAGTAAGCATATGAAAACCACTAAAAAATAAGAATCTCGACATTTTTAAATTGTTTGCTGGAAAAATGTATATACTTCTGCCATGGACTGATAAATCCGATGACACTGCATTTCTAGTAAACAATCACCACCAATATCAAAGCAAAAGAAGCAAAAATAAAATCAGAGCAAGAATGATATCTATTATTTGAAAAACAATTTCAAATCCAGTTGAACCTTACACTTCTCGCAGTTGAAGAAATGCTACTAAATCTCAAAATTTAATAATGTTCTGTGATTGCAAAACAAAAACATTCATTGTTCAGACGAAACCTTTTTCACGTACCATACACGCAACGAGGTAATAAGGAAAACGTCATTGAGAAAATATAAAGCGCTTCACAAACCATATTCCATTACGCTTCAAGGGAACTCGTGCCATGGAAATTGGAATTTGTGCTCACATTCGTGAGGTGAACAATTGAAGAAAAGAGATCCATACCTCCGGAGTAAAAGAATGTGGAATAGTGCATGAACCTAAGGGAACTAATAAAGAGCTTTCTTTGGTATTGTGTATGTGGGGGAATGCATGACTGCGTCTTCCTGCTAGAGATTTCAATATACGCAGATTGCCCTGCTGAGATCCAGCTAGTAAACCTCGTGCCGGTATTTCTCTACTCAATGACTCATTCCCGATTTTTTTTCTCCTATTCACCCTTTTTTCTCCTATTCTGGGCGTGTTTCCTGAAGGATTTTCTCATCAAGTCCTGCTATTGATTCCTTGTGCACACACTTCTCCGACAATAGAATGCTCCTTCAGTTGTGAGGGACGCGGAAGAATTTCTTCTTTTGTTAGGAAACAATTTGGGTGGTTTGATGTGATGTTGGAGGCATGATAAACCTTTTCAGAGTATTATCACTGGAGAATCTGTAGGATAAGTCTTCTGTGATTTCCGCTCGTGATTCCGGATTGAAGGAAAAACAGGAATTTGGGCATAACCTAAGAATTTGAAGTATATCAATTTAAATCAAAATTGTGTAAGAGATAAAAGGGTTGAAGGAGAAACAGGAATTTGGGCATAAACTAGGAATTTGAACGATATCAATTCCAATCAAAATTGTGTAAGAGATATATAGTATGAAAAATGCCTGCTTTTCCTTCCACTATGTGTTATTGAGTACAATAGATAAATGAGTACTGTACGGAAAATATCATATTGTAAGAGAAGTGGGAAGATCCTATTCCAGATCATAGAAACAGATCTATCTTTTGTTGGTTTTCTATTTTTGGATAATTTGATTATCCATTAAGTTTTAAGAAGTTAAAGATACATCCCGGAGAAAGTATTTTAATGATACAGGAGAATGAAGTATGGTTAAAAACAGGAGTTCATCGAAATCATAATAATCTACCTGTTTTGTTTTCTAGAAAGTTGTTTCTCCTTACAGGTTTTTACCTTGGGATTTATTTTTCCCTATGATTTTTGTTCGCGTTATGTGATTTTTTGTTATTTGCATAATACGCTTATGAAAATGTATTGTTTACTGTTTGTATGCTTTGTTTCTAATTTGTAAAAATAAATAGAGATTATAAGAAATAAACCATTTCAAGTGATTGATGATAACTCGAATTAGTATGTTTCTTTCATATTAGAAGCAGCCCATCATATTGTTGAAAATTCCAAAAAATCCTCCAATCAGGAAGAAGGGAGAAGGGTAGGTTTGTGGGTAGAATTTTGTTCATGAAAGTCAATCTCAGCAGACGTCAGTGTCACGTATCAAATAGACTCGGGACCATATGTCACGTCTGGTAGTTGACCAGTTCTCCAACTAGACTTTTCATCGTCATCAACAGTCACGTCCCCGTTTCACGTCGCTCATGTCCGTGCCTTTATCGCACCTAGAGAGTTTTTAACTTGGAAACTCGTGTCTGATATATATATCTCCTGAATGCGGAAGAAAGGAATTAAATTCCTTTAAATTTCAAAATCTAATTCTGAAGTGGGTCTTCGAGATAGGCTTTGTTTCTTTGTTTGAAATACCACAATGCTACAAAAAATTCA
Source organism: Sogatella furcifera (assembly GCA_017141385.1). Taxonomy (NCBI): domain Eukaryota; kingdom Metazoa; phylum Arthropoda; class Insecta; order Hemiptera; family Delphacidae; genus Sogatella; species Sogatella furcifera. The sequence goes on from CM029555.1 coordinate 17,181,665, forward strand.
AAATTATATTTTGAGATTGAGAGGAATTTAATTGGAATTATTATTATTCTGAAACAAGTGCAATAAAACTTTGAACTGATAAAACATAAACACTAATCGTATAAAGTATAAACGTTAGATATTCTCATTTGATCGTCCTGTATGTGATATTGAACTGGTCAGCTCGTGCCCACGAAACAGGGGAAGTACTGTACAGTAAAAGATACGGGCAGTTGATCAATTGCACCCATCATTCATCATGTGAGAAAGAGGTGAATTTTCAAAACTACTGATCAATGATTAAGTTTCTAATTAACTGCTGACTTTTAGAAACGTTTCCGAAACTGCTTCCGAAACCGAGTGAACGGAATTTGAAAGATCCTCAGTTTAATCGAGCATTATTCACTGGAAATTTATATTGATCTACGCACACTTGTTAATGTATAGGCTATCTTCTTATTCCATAGGTACTGGTATTCAATAGGTCAATCATTGTTCTCATTTGGAGTGTTTTATTCGATTGTTCGTTTTGAAAACACTTATAGTTCATCTAGTTATCTCTTTAATCTCCTTTCAGACCTATAACTTGGAAAATCTCTAGAATTACATCCAAAAAACATTCTTCTTCAACTCTAATCTTCAAGAAACTCCTTGCTATTTTAAATAGCTATTAGATTAGAAATAGAAAAAACGACACTATAAAACTTTTGATACCATTGGGAAAGCTATTTGAATCATCCATAAAATGTTAAAATGAAAATAATTATTTTTGGATGAAAAATTAGTTTTCGGCTATTTCAATACAATTCTTCCTGTTATAGAAACAGCTTTGAAGGAATCAAGCAAAAAAAATTAATGATGACGAAACAAGGAAGCTCTACATACAATATCATATTTTGACTACGCAATAATCATTTATAAAGATTCATTCGATTAGTAAATCAAATACATTACTTTGTGGAACAAATTCAGTGGAACAAAAACGCTTTGACTAGAAAATCTATCAAAGTTTCCCGAAATGAAATCAAATCAATCGGGGATTGCAGATTGGATGAAGCAAGAGGACTGAATTGTTTTGTTGTCTGATTGGATCGATTCGTTTGTTCAAGGCTTTGAAGAATCTGGGTTGAGTTCAATTCTGCGTGATCCATGCACACTGATCAGAGGTAATCAAACATTCCTTTCTGTGCATTGGTTGTACTGTGAGACCGAATAATGTTCAAGAGTTGTTGATGGTTAGTCAGCTAACAAGAAGTGCTGTAGCTATAATTCTTTTAGATTCGATTTGTGTAACAATTTTCACATTTTGAAAATATACTCATATTTTTTATCGTTTAAGAATGTATTGTAATGTTTGTCTTCCGATAGATTTTTCCCAGAGATTGTTTTTACAATTATTATTGAAATATTTATGCAAATGTGCAATCCCACTCCAATTCTGAATCTTTTGATAGTTATATTGTTCACCCTAACCATTTCAAATAGCGGAGCTCGATTCTCCGCTATATTAATTCTTCACTTCAAAATCCGATCTCACACTGGCGGCTCATGCCCACGTAACAGGTGAAGTGGTGTTCAGTAAAAGATACGACCACTTCACCTGTTTCGTGGGTACGAGCCACCAGTGGATCTCGAGTGTATGAGAGACGTTCTATTGACAAATTCTTTCCTAATAGTTTTTGCTGGTTGTTTTTCTATAGAAAGATACAAATATTGGAAAAGATGAAAAACCCGTTCTTAGTGGGCGTCTAAAAGTCCTAACCTACTGAACAAGCCTGCCAAATTTGAACACATTCGGTTCTGTACATGAGTTCTGCTGATGGGTGGATGAGTGTAATTCCGCTTTTATATAATAATATAGAATTAGAAAACATTTTTCCTGGTTGATTGAAAGTGAAGTTGAATAATGATATTGAAAACAAATGATATTGCTTGTTCGCTTGATATTGAAAACAAAAGTATTCTTTAACATGCTTTAGTGAGTATGCTGTCATAAAGAGCTCTGTCAGCTTTCGTTGGAACAATAAAATTGTTTCATCAATGGAGTCGAGGCGGGTGAACGTGATCAGAATCTGTTGAGAATTCCTTGAGGAGATTTCGACGGTTTTCTTGGGTCAGAAGGAAAATGTGAATAAGGGGGCGGAGGAGAAAAATGAGAAGGACCAAAAAATGATAGATGAAGGAGGAGCAATGTGAGATGAAGTATTAGAAGAGAAGAAATAAGATGTTTTGGAGGAAAATGGAAGGAGTGTGGGAGTATGAGAAGAGAATTGTGTGAAAGGAAAACAGGTGTAAAAGAATGGAATTACGAGAAAAAGGATTTGATGGATAGAGATGAGAAGGTGGACGGAGGAGAAAGAGAGAAAGAAAAAAGAGAGAGAAAGAGAGAAAAAAGATAGGACGAAATGAAGAAAGAAATAAAGAACGAAAGAATATAATATACTCATAGGATAAAAACACAATCAAGTGAGAAACGTATTTCTCCAAATTTTGAAAATCATTGAAAATGGTCTGAGGTTTATGCTTACAATAAGGAGGAGGGGTAGTTAAAAAACGTGAAAACATTTGAATAAGTAGTAGAAGTATCATAGATGAACTAGGATGGAGCAGAAAAGGATGTGAATAAGAAAGGTGAGATGATAGGGAAATGAGATTGGCGAAGAAACGGAAAGAAATGTGTAAAAGGAACTAGAAAGGAACAAGTATACTTATGGTGAGCATAATTGAAGAGGATGAGCGTTACTGATTAAGATAAAGAAGATGTTTCATAAGAAGGACAATAGGGAAAGGATTCGTTGGAAAAATAATATAAGTTGAATGATGTGGTCAGCATAAAGAATAATAAAGAGAAGGATTGATAAAAAAAGAAAAATATTTTAGAAATTACGATGAGAAGATGGAAGAGAAGGAAGAAATATACATTTTGTGAAAAAAAGGAAGTTAAATGGATTTTGAGGTAAAATTTGTTTGAAAAAGTGAAAAGAGAGCAAAACCTGAACAGTTAGACAGGATTGTTTAGAGGGTGAGAAATTATTGGAAATTGGAATGAAGAAGGGAAGGAGAAGAGGAAATTCTGCGTGTTTGTTGAAGTGGCAGTTCTGACAGCAATGCTGATTTTCGGTGTGGGGGGAGAGGGTAAACCAAGGTAGAATACAGCCGGCCGAATTCATATAATAATATATTCACTTAACGTACAATTCTCATTTTGTTCCAACCACCTTCATCTTTCATCTGTCTTATTCTCTTTTCTGTCAGCTTTATCTTCTTGCGACTTCTCTATTTGTTGAAGTGATAGGGTACTTTGATTTTCCAACTAAATGGATTTACAAAACTGTCAGCCATTTGTTGACTTGTTGTATTTGTTTGAGCTTCGTGGGAATGAGTTTCTCAATTTTATCGGTTCGATGGTTCAATTTTTTTATCTTATTTTTGAAATTGTACAGGGAATTGAAATATTACTAAGACAGTTTTAGTCTGGGGCCATCTCAGACTTTTTTCATTCTAGAGATCTGATTTCTGTAATAAAACTAACTTAAACTAACTCAAATTAAATATTTCATGTTTTTGGTTCAATAGATCAATTGATTTCAACTATCTTCAGAATAATAATAAAATGATAATGAATAATAATATTCTGGAGAGAAAAACGAATAATTGATAAAAATTGATCTATTGAACCAGAAAGATTAGAGATTTCATCTTATTTTATCAATGATTGGTTGTTTGTGAGTGTAATTAAGAGTTGATTCCTAGATGAATAATCATATTGGATTCATTCCATATCGAAGTATAAATAAAAATTTCGCTCCTCAAGTTCCTAGTTCCATCAATTTCATTACACAGCAATGAATGATTGAAAACTACAAATTTAGGAGTAAACAAGTTATGACAATCACACCTTTTTTTTCAACAATTGTAATAAATTGTAGACCGAGTGAAAATGTAACTTCTATCAATTTTAATGATTTTACCAACTCGATTAATGTATTAGACCAGAATAATCAATTAGTGATCTCCGTATCCAGTGCTTTGTCACGTTGTTTGTGAAGAGATGTTCCTGAACACCACAGAATACCTTTTGAGATAGGAAATGTCTCGACGTATTTATTTTAGAAAACAACCCTCCACTAAATACACCCTACCAGTAATCTTCATTCAGAAAATAGTGTGGACTGTCATCACTACTGAACCTACAGGAAGCAAATGTGTGTCCCGGCGCGCAAAATGAAATATTGGTATTGTCTTCTGTACAATGGAAAAACGCTTTATTGAGAATCGAATACGTGACTATGCTAGCGAATGGCAAGTATAGTCTGTTCAAGCAAAGAAGACATTCTGGCAAGATGGGAAAATCACTTTAGCTGGGTCAATATTAGTTCAAAAATTATACATTTAGGCTCAAATAGTAAAAAACATTCTGTTCTACAATTTGAGACCAAATCTATGATTTTTGAACAAATATCTACTGAGATGGACTCATTTTCCAATCTTACCAGAATGTCTTCTTTGCTTAGACAGACTATACCTTTCTAACGTCATGTTCACCAAACATTTCCGCGTGAAATTCGTTTCATCCAACATTGAATATAAATTACATTTCTCATACAGAGCATCTCCATGGGATAGATATACTGTATTTTCATCCATTGAAGTAGCGCTTGAGGGACTGTATTGCTCTATGGAAACTTGAACATTTCCTTGGTGTATTGTGGGAATCAGCCAACTTACTTGTAGTAATCTAATGAGAATTTTTTGTATTGCTTATCCAGTTCAACTCTTTCCTACTTTTTTCCTTCTACTAGTTCATCTCATTGTCATCCTCAGATCAATGGACTCTGAAGCATACGACTATTGATGAAGAATTATGGTAAAAAATTTCTCAATTGAGCATGTAAAATGAAGTCATAATCGAATTTCCCATATTCAGTGAAACATTACAAGTTTAGTCAAACGGAACTTGGTAATGAGCATGGATAGGTACTTTGTGAATGGGAGTATCACGCTTCACTTTTTCTATTCATTCATTTATTCATTAAATTTATTACAGATACCATTTAAAGGAAAGAAAAAAACATGCTTGCGCCCAAAACTTCTATTCCAGTTTGGTTAAAATTTGTCAGAGTCAGGTTATGTTCTGCATTCTAATTCATTAAGACAATTTACAGACTTTATAATGCACCACTAGGAATCATTCAATTCAGTGTGAAATTCCAGAGTGATGTAAACCATCACCATAATAGACTTCTACGAATCCAACTCATGATTTCTTTAGTGCAGGCTATTATACAGTAGTTGCTTGTTTCAACGTTCACTTTTTGTTTTCAAATTTTAATGTTTTATTTTTGAACAGCAACATTTATGAGGTAACAATAATTGTCTTCAACACAATGGTCATCAGCAGGATGCAATGTCATCAATTGTCAAATCAATGTATTCGAAATACCAATCAATTGATGTTTTCCCTTGTTCAAATTGTATAATTTGCATTGTCTTGTTATTCAATAAGTGGGAACGGGTGTTAGATGATCAAAAGGTTGATTGAAAGACGGCGTCTTAGTAAATTGAGTCAGTAATCGTGAATCAACAGCTAAAGGAGAAGTACAAAGAATTCTGAGAAGAAATGCTGCCTTTTTCTAACAAGCGGGAAATAAAAACCCTTCTTTCGGTTTCGGTAGGAAAACCGAGCTCCATATTTTTAGAGAATGAGGCAACATCAAAGAAATGCGGATTGAAGTCATTAGGGAACAAGCAAGACGATGGATTATAAAGACGTTTTCTTGAAAAAGAATTCGGTGGCTTAAGTGAGAAAATTTCTTACAATTCGCAAAAAGATGATTTTTTAGGTTGGAATGCGAATCACTGATGTTAGAGCTACCGAAAGTCAGACCGCTATACTGGTCATTATTATTCCATGGATGAAATCTTCGTGGATATTATTTTCAAGTTGAGGTTGAAAGTGAGAGAGAGGAACAGGTCAGTGATCAAACGGGAGAAGAACATGATGATTTCCAACCCTTTGAATGAAGAAAAAATTAAAAGTCACTTACAATGATTATTCCTCCTTTTCTATAGCAGCTTACGATTGTATACTTGAGTATTGTACCTGTGAACAAAGTAAATTAATATTAATTGTGTTATAAGTTTTGCAGTTGACTTTTAAAAATTAGAAAACATGCGAAAAAGTGTAATTTTGTAGAATGGTTCGAAGTACAGTGACTATTATAGTCACTTATATAGTCACTGTGGTTCAAAGTCATTGAAGAGAATCTTCAACATGGTAGCAGTCTTCTAACATATGGGATGCAAATTCTCGTCAATTCGAGAATTATCCGGTATGATATCCGAATTATTACGAATTATACCCGTATTATTACGGGATGATATCCGAAATATTTCAAGTAAGATCATACTCATGAGTCATAATCCGGAATCAATCCCAGCTGCCCTGCTGCTCGGCTTTGGCTAAGCTTAGAGTCTTTTTTCTCTGATTCAGACAAAGAAGATCAGAAGATCAAGAAAAAATACTTGATAATTTCGTTTTAGAATAATTCAATATGTATTATTCACATTCTCTGATACGATATATGATATTTTCAATAGAGAATAATGAATTCTGATACATTAGAGTCTCACTAAAATTGTAGTCTGGGATCACTCCATTAATCCCCCAATAATACCGCTTTTTAAAACTTTGTAGCTGCTAAAAATAATAAAATAATTTTGTTGAAGGTTTGACACGTATGGTTTCTCCATGAAATATATATTGTAAACTAGCAACAGTACTAGGCTACTGTTTTCTAGCAGTAATTTTGTGAAAATCCGTAAGAATTCTGTCAATTCCGAATTCTACTATGAATTCTGACACTGAGTTTTCGTATCGGATGAAAAATGACAGTTTTTAAACGGCTCCATGACGGCTCGTTCCCTCTCGATCTTAATCAAGTTCGCAGGTCAAAAAGTCAAGTCCCTACAGCTTTTGAACACGCAGACAAAGGCGTGTCTCACGTTACTGAGGGCGACGAGACGACAAAGCTATGCAAAATATTTGAGCGCTGAGAACTCTCCGACGGCCCACGAGGGTTGGTTGACGCTCAAGTAAAGACGACACCCGAGAAAACAAAGATACCAGCATGAGACAAACGTCGTCGTCAAACATAATTACAGACTGTGTCGAAAAGCAGGCAACTCGATCTCTTACTTCAGTCCAACAAAAGAAGACATTCTGGCAAGATAGGAATTTGACTTCAACTTGATCAATATCACTTTAAAAATTGAAAATCCGGTTTCAAATTTTAGAGCAGAATGTTTTCTACAATTTAAAACCCAATGTATCATTCTTGAACCATTATTGACCGAGCTGGAGTAAAAATCCCATCTTGTTAGAATGTCTTCTTTGCTTAGGCACACTATAATTCTGTCACTGGATACGTTGGAAACGTAATTACGTTTTGTCGACGACATTCAATCGACTAGCGCGAGAGAATTAGTTTGTATCCAATGTCGGCACTGAGAGAATGCAGAGCAGTTGAAAGATGATATCCCGGTTGGATAGCGATGGATTGGATGAGTTCATTGAGAATTGAGTGGGCTGACCTCCCACTCACCGTTACACAAGGCAGCAATTTGAAGATGTTTCTGAAATAACTGTTTTGATCAGTTAGGTATTCTTCAAATTGTTTGAAGTATTTAAACACTTGTCTTCAAGTGTTTTCTGCAAATTTCAAAATGCAAGTAACGTTCATGATGTCTGATTGTACGCCTACGAGAGAAATAGTATTGATTTGACTCATTATTATTAATTGATAATTGGATATCAATTGTGAATATTGATTTTTTTTATTTTACTCTATTTCAACGATACGGTCAATATTCGCCTGAACAGCATATTGATTAAAATCTTAATGGAAAATAAGAAAGCATTGTAAAATGGAGACCGCTTTTTCGGTTCATTGGTACTAGCACAGTTTAACACTTCATTCGCGAATTCCAATGAAAATTTAAATATTTGTGGAATATGATAGTCACCATCAAATAATTTCAGTAGACTAATATTGATTCATCAATTTTATTGAGAGAACATAATCTCCCTTTCATTCACTCGAAAAGATACGCTGAGTCACTGACAGAGAACTTGATTCAAAACGTAAAATTCATGAGAACACTTTCATAAAATATCAATTATCACTTTTTTGAACAAGATTGCATCTTGAGAGTCTTTTAAACGAATGAAATATCTATAGCCTAATAGTGAAGGAACTGGTTATACAGTCATAATAGTATGAGTCATCATTGTACCATCGGAAATTGTAATCTTCAAGACCCAAGCTCTATGTTTCAATATATTAATGAACCAAACAGTTCGTTCACCCAGAGCTATCCAGGTTCTACTCCCAATTTTGAACATTTCCTTCCAGTATAGCAAATTGATGAATTACCAGATCAATAAATCATTGAACAACGAGTGCTTTTACAACGTTAAGTTCAGATGCTTGTGGAGCGGAGGTAGAGGCTGTCAAAGCAAAGAAGATATTCTGGCAAGATGGAAAAATGACTCCAGATCGATCAATAATGGTTTAAGAATAATAATTTTGGTCTTGAATTGTAGATCAGAATGTTTCCCACAATTTGAGACCAAATAAATTATTTTTGAACCAATATTGACCGAGCTGGAGTCATTTTCCCATCTTGCCAGAATGTCTTCTTTGCTTGGCCAAACTATTCGATGAGTGAGAGTGAAGAGGGGGGTGAGACGTAGTATTACTCACAGAACGAGGCTGAAGCCAGCCAGTGAGTGGGATGAGAGAAAGTTCATGAACGGTGGAGTTGAGTGAGTGAAAGGTGTGTAGAAGCAGAGAAAGCATCCTTATGAAGAGGAATGTGTCCTTTGGGTAATACACTCTGGTCTCGGACTAGCGGAGTCCGGTAACTCCATTTGGATCCGAAAACCTCACCGCTCACCTAATCCCCGAATCAAGAGAGAGAGAGAGAGAGTGTCTGAAGTTATGTTATGTGAATGGGGAAAGTAAAGAAAGAGAGAGAGAGAGTGAGAGAGAGAGAGAGCGTAAAAGGGAGAAAAAGTGAATAGGAAAGAAAGATAGAAAGTAAGGCAGTAGTAATGGAAGTAATAGAGGAAGAAAGAGGATTCCGAGTAGGGAAAAGAAAGGGAGAGAAAGAAATGTGTAAAACAGGAAAAGAAAGCGAATGAGGGAAGCATTATGAAGAGGATGGAGAGTGAGATATGACGGTTGGTTGTGAATTTTTCATTGGAGATCGAACTGCAGATTTAAGCAGCAATTGGTGGATAATAAATCGCCAACCAATGATCTGGTTTCTCAATCCTTGTAAAAGTGGATGGGAAGTCAGATATAAGAATATTATAGTAGCCTCAATTTCATTTTTGCTGAAGAGGTTCTGCATATTTGAAGATATTATCATTATTATTTTCTCCTTCTTGGAGGAGTTATGGTTTTCTGACTTGCATACTGTAATCGTGTTTTTTCACAAACATGCTAAGCTGCTCACCACTGTTGCATTGATGTCGGACGGCTAGTAATTTGATTGCCTATTTTAAATGAGAAAATATTATTACAAGACACAAATATCTATACAAAATTAGAGGTGTCTAATGAGCTCTGGGCTTCTGTTTTGTTAAAAAATGTTTTTATCTTGTAACTTACCCGTATATGAGTTGAAAATTGTTTAAAATGCTTGTTAGAAAATGTTTTTATCATGAACCCATATATTTTTATTTCTAAAATTAAACAAAGAGAGATTGAACAAATTAAGTAGAGTAATAATCCTGAAAAATCTGAACCACAAAACTTGTTACCGATATTACAGTGTGATGAGCTCTCGTGGAATATTTAAAGAAACTTTCAGATAAATAGAAATTCATAACATTTGCGTGAAACGAGTAATCATGTCAGTGGTTATCTGGTAGGTCAGTACTGTAATTCTGTTTAGATGAATGTTCACTTGGATGGATTAGAACTTGACCAAGACTTTAATTACTTTTGTATTACCCGTCGTTGAAGAACAAAGGGTATGAGGCAATCAGAAATATGATTAATTCAATTTCTTTTTTTATTATAAATTCTATTTAAAAGAGGCCTACTGTGCCATGAAAGTAATCGCGGTTGAGTTTTAGGCCTAGGCTATATTCAGGAAGGAAATTAGTTTCTATATAGTCCTTAGATTGAATTGAAATCAGCTTCATCCTATCGCGAAACCGATGAGCCTATAGTACACCAAAAATGATAATTATCTCTGTCATTTAGTATTGAGATAGATAATACTCCTTCTGATCTGAACACTCTCCGACTAAATAACTGAACTCTCCGATCTCTAAATAATACTCTCCGACCAATTTGAATGATAAATATGAATATAAATATGATGTATTTTCATGTTTTTCTGGTGTTTTAATCGCTCTTTGCAGTGAAAATCGATGTAAACTCGAGGAACAGATCAAGCTAGAGCGACACTTCACTGTTCGGAACTCAACCAAATCATGACAATTATTGATTTTATGAACTGAGGAATCAACTGACTCGGTTGAGGAGAGGCGTATTGATGAATGAGTAGGAGTGTTATCTTTCGAATATTCATAATACAATCATCTATCTAAGTCAGGATTCTTATCATGTAAATGCGTTGGATGTCCATTTGTCAGAGTTTGGAATGAAGCTCGATCGAATTTATTATTGTAAAACCTTTTTCCAAATTAATTGCTCTTATCGACTCACAGTACAGTTGTATCTGTTTCATTTAAGAGCCCTTCGCTAGGGTTGTAGCCTATACTACTAATGCAAACATTAGTCTATGAATGATTCCACTAACTATATTTCTCAATCTTCCACGCATCCCTGTACTTCATTCTATTCCTAAACCTATATTCTTATTCAATTACCTATTCCAATTATCATTATGTACTCATTTTAACTAACTTTCAACCATTTTTTGTCATTTCGTCACAAAACCTTCTACAAACATTTTTCCTTGATATATTGCTATCTAGTCTTGAGACTGATAAGCCAAGTGGGGCTAAGATTCCATTTGTGATAATTGGGTGATGGTTGAATGTATTGTTTTTTATTCAAATTTCCCTTCTTGAATAACACATCCATAATAGGTGTAATAATTCTTATTATTCTATTTGTACTCATATTTGCTTATTCATTGTTTATATTTACTTACTTTTGAAAAGCTTTATAATACTGAATCGGAAACAGTTGTGGGCTATCAAAGACTTGATTCTATGTCTGTATGCATTTGTGTAATAAATAAATTGAAAAAGTGAGTTAGCATGGATACTCTTATTGTGGTTTGAGATTTCGCTCACCAGAGCTGTCCCTGTCTTCACCGAACGGGATGTCTGAGTAGGAGTAATTTAATAGGTTTCACACCATAACTTCTTAATATAAACTAATTATTCATCTAATCAGTCAATACATTCCCATCTTGTACAATACGGGCCGAGCCACAGTGTTGTGTAATTATCCTTGCGCACTTTACTCTCTCAAATAATATTGATAACGATCAAGAATCTCTCGCAATTATTACTGATTGTGGAAACTTTCACAGTTGTAGTGAAGATATCTTTTCAAAGATTCTCATTAACGAATTCTGACAGCAGAAGAATATTGTGTTGGACAGAATATAAATGAAGCAGATGGAGATCATGGATTACGGCGACGGAAACTCAACAGAAACCATTTCAGGCAGGCGTTGTTAAATTAGAACAGATGAACTCTTCGTGAATTTCTCCACGGAAACGAAAACGAAAACTTGATCCCCGGATTATATTGCCGACTGTGGAAAAAAGTGATGGAAAAGGAGGAGAGGCAATCAGGAAGTGGAGAAGAAAGAAGAGAGATGACACTGGATGGAAGAGAATAAAGGATAAGGAAGGAATTGCTGAGATTCGCTGAGAAAGAGAGTGAAGAATAAGAAGAGTAGAAGGTAATCAGGAAGTGGGAAGAAGGAGAAATGAAAACAAAATATAGGATAGGGGAGGAATTGCTGAGATTCGCTGAGAAAGAGAGTGTGAAATAAGAAGGATGATAGTGACCAGGCGTGCAATAAAAAATAGTAGTAACAGGATGACTGAAGCAACCTAACAGAGAGAAAAAAGTCTCAGCTTACTGTTCCAATTCCAAACACAACAGAAGGTCTTAAGAAATCGAGATTTTCTTCTTACTCTCAAATTAAGAGGAAAGTGAGGATTCAAATGGAAATTTCACAACCTTTTAAAAATTAGAAATTATATTACCAACAATGATTATCAGTTTTGTTCGTCTAGGTATGTGAGTTTTGAATTGAACCACTTATCAGGTTCAATATGGATGTCTCACAGTGTTATTTGTCACTTGCAAAATTGCCTCAACCAAGAATCCTTGAAAAATTAGTGGTCAAATCTCATAGTCTCACATAAGAAATGATTAAGAGAAGTGTGAGTGTACATACTTTATACATTAATGGAATATTCCTTCAATGTTTGTTTTTCTTAACTGAAAAAATAATCTGTTCAAAACAATTTCAAGAATATTAGGAATCAGGAATCTGAGTGCTACTGGAATAAACATGTATTTTCAATTATTGAAATTTATTCCAAACTCAACGCAGTACTTTATGATCATTGTATTCAATCAATCTCTTCAAAATAAATAGCTGAATAAACAGTAATCGGGCTGCTATAGCTGTTAGTTGAATATCTAGAGTCTTTGTCTGCTCTTGATTCTCACTATTTCATACATTATTGTAAAAGATTTGATGAATATCATTACACTTATGTTCCCAGTCTAAAAGGAAACTGCAGAGAATTCCGGAGCACTTTCTTAATAGCTATTATTCGATTTAGAGAATAATTTTATTATCTGTTCTGTTCCAATGGAGTTGCAGCCTTACATTATTATTAGAATACAGTACCACATCATAGCAATACTGTGGAGAGGATAGAATAACTAGTAGTTCTGTGAACAGTAGACCTCATGAAGTCACCCTTGAATGGTGGAATACTTAGTTATGTTGAGTTCCATTAATTGCATGCGTCATTGCATGCAATCAATAATAGACTCGAAAGCTGGTTAAGCATGAATAATTGCATGGTCTGACTTCCCCTATGTTCAGAAGTATAAATATATATTAGGCTAGTGATATTTTAGTATAGAGGTAATTCCTTTTCCTTTCATATTATCCTTAAAATGCAATATTTCAAGAAACCTTACATGTACATCGACGCGTAATTTCAAGAGGAACATTCCTGTCAAATTTCATCAGAATCTATTGCCGCGTTTTGTCGTAAATGCGGAACTAACATAAAGAGAAATGCAAAATCGTCGTCTTGAATTTAGACCTCACTTACGTTTGGTCAATAATAAGCATAATTATTCAAACGAAGAATTGATGAGAATATTTAAAAATTTCAAGATTATTTATGGAAGAATGTTGAATAGGGAAACAAAGTAAGGATGATTCAATGTACTTAATCCACATTATTCAGTACCCCTAAATAAGAGAGATTCGTCTCATACTTATAGTTTATTCACTCGACAACTTCTGAATCCAGGTGTGCATATTGGAAGAGATGGCAAGAAAGGCCTCACTGTTGCAGGGGACTTGATGGAGATAAGACCATCATCCGAAATGGCTACAGCAGTCGTGTATGCTCAGGGTATCTAGTGTTTGCTTAGAATGAATGGGCTCCGAAAAATCTGTCCGGAGAAAATCCTTCCCCGGAACTATTGCGTTTTTCCAGGGACGCGGAAAAAGCGAACAACTCGTTTATCATTCGCTGGCTTGTTATCTGTCGACTGTGCAAAGATGCGGAGAAAGAGAAATGGAAAAGGAAAGAAAAACGAAAAGTGTCACTAAATGAATCATCCACTTGATGGCGATTCAGAATCGATCGATAAAAATCTCATGTAAAAGCGGATTGTCAATTTACAAATTTTTAATTCTCCATTATGGCATTCAGCGATCAAGAGCATAGTGATTCCGATTTCCTGTCAATTAAACTAAATCTTGAATATAAAATTTCATATTTCTAGAAGGAATGATTTCGTTGGAGAAATGAGTTTGTTTAGTGTATAAGACCTGAATGACAATATTACCCAACATACCAAATCTATATCTATAAAAGCGAAATGGCACTGACTGACTGACTGACTGATTCATTCATTCATCTCCAGAATTGAAAATCCACTGAACCGAATGCGTTCAAATTTGGCAGGCATGTTCAGTTGGACGTTTAGACGCGCGCTGAGAACGGATTTTGAAAACTTTTCAAGGATACGTCAAATATTTTAGTTTTTCTAGAGTTTTTCGGCGTTTTCCTCATTTTTTCGAGAACCAATCGGTAGAAAATGTTGATATTTGGTGGGCAGGTTCAGATAAGGTCAAGAAATGTTGTGTTAAAATATTTTTGCAAACCTTTCAAGATTACGCCAGTAATCACGTTTTCAAAATTGTAGATGTGTTGCGGGTTGCATACCTTCCGCCTTCATACGACCAATCCTTACTGCAGATTCAATGGTTCAGCGAGATTATAGATGAACTAATTTGGAAGATATTGAATCAAGTTTCAAACTATGTCCGATATACTTCCCAAGGTTACGCTTAATATTGGCGTTTTACTATTTTTTTGAATTTTCAGAGTTTTTCTTAGATTTTTCTAGAACAAATTGGCAGAAAATGTTGAAATTAGGTAAACAGGTTCAGATTAGGTGTAGAAATGCTGTGCTCAATAAATTTCGAATCCCTTCTGAACAGAAATTGCAGGCGAGCGAAGCGAGCCTGTTTGTCTCAGCTGACACTGACAGAGGTTTTGCAGGCGAGCGAAGCGAGCCTGTTTGACTCACACTGTCTATACTATCGGGGGTCTAGGGGGCGGAGCCTCTTGGCTAGGCGGAGAAGGCGAGCGAAGCGAGCCTGCCGGCTAGTTACTAATAATCACAATATTATAATAATCAATTTACCAGAGTTATCAGAGTTTATCCAGTTATTGACTGTCGAAACAGCAATGAAATTTTCATCCAGGTTTCTATCATTCATAATTCATTCACATATAATCATAATTTATTTATTCATTGATCTAATTTGATCTATAAGCTGATTTCAGTGCTGAGACCAAATTAATATTCTTAATGCTTATCTGATCATTCTCTTCATCACTATTTCCATTTCATACTATTTTCTCAATACTATTCCCATTAGATAAAAAAATTTATGCTCTACGGAAAATTGCTGAAGTTTTTTTTTTTTTTAATTAATTCTGATGTAGTCCAAATACTCGTCCTATTTATCTATTTTAAAATTTGTTCGGTAATCTCCAATTGTGGATTGGATAAACTAGTCTTATTATAACCTCTGTTTCATGTTCTTGAGGATTATTGTTTTAAATAACTCATTTTGTAAAATAGATATATATTGTTTTCTGTACACTCTTCCGATAATTCCTCCTCTTTTAGGAGGATTTATGAGCCTCTCTAATCCTCCACTGTTGTCCTCACATTAAAACCCTTGAAACACATTAAACTTCTTTGGCTCAAAAGGAATTCTTTCTTTTGTTAATTGAATATCCGAACGGTATATACCCTGCTAACCTCCAAATCATCTACTATACGTTTACACTCAATGATCAAAGTTGAATGATTTACTATTTAAGGCATTCAATGCTCCCTTTGGGAATAAAAGTTGGTTTGGTTTGAACTTTTTGGAGCAGAACTGCTCACAATCAGCTCAGCTCCGATTGATAACACGGTAAAAAGTGTTTGTTTGTGGCTTTGAGCTGCTTGGTGCTTTGCAAACTACAAACCCATTAAACATTCGGCAAACTCTTGAAATCGATTGTGAACAGGATGTAAAACATTATGCTGACGGAAGTTAATGGCCTCAGAGTTGACGGTTTTGGTGCCTTCATTTGTAAACTTTTGGATGCTTCCAAACTGCCTCTCTCTCCATGACTGCCATCCAAACACAAGCCACACATGTAGCACTGAACAGAAACAACGCAAACTTCAACACTCTATGGGAATCAAGTTGCGGAATGTTCAAAGATACCATATGTTGTCAGATCTGGTTCTGACGTGACTCATCATAGATTGTATAAAAGAGAGTGTAATCGAAAATATATTGGAGATATGAGAGATTTGGTTTTTGATTGAAGATTCACCATAATGAGCATTTATCACATCGTTACTGTAAATAGATGTCGATTGGAAAAATAACATTATCGGATCGGAAATTATTGTTCTGCGAATAGATTCTGAAATGCTTTTATTTAATGACATTTCTAGACAGGGGTTGAAATAATGCATAACTCTGGAATAGATTGAAAATGTGATAGCAATTTAAATACGATGGCTCTCATTAAATCAGAATAGCTCACTCTTCTCTTCAGGTCATTAATAGAATTTGTGTACAATCCCGAAAAATTTATGAAACTACTTTTGATTTCATCACAAATTATAACCATGCTCGGCCAGGTTTAACGAGCTTTTAACGCAGTATTGACAGTAGTATTTAACGAGGTGATACGTAAATCATCAATGGTCATTGTTTAGTATGTATACAAAACGGCTAATAATGAATATTATTATTATTATCAAAAAATGTAAATTATAATAACCAAATGGCATTAATTATTGGGAATATAAATTCATAGTTCTCCACACATAGTGTTATGTTATGAAGCACTAGTTATTCAGAATGCATAATAATGATGAAAAAGATGGAATGCATTAATAATGATAATTCGTACAAAGATAATCATGCTAAATAGAAATATTGGAATTGGAATTAGAATTAATCCTATTTTTTTATGATCGATTACAATATACAAGATTGATTCACAAATTATTATCAATCAATATTTCTCATCTCTAGCTTTCTCAAATTTCTTAAGCCTAGTCTAAGATTTCTCAAGGTTGTGTTAAAAGAACTGTAGCTTCATCTTGAAAGCTAATGCATGTCTTTCATTCACTGGAAGCTTTCCAATTGAATCTTTCACGAATATATTTCGAGTATCCATATAAGGCAGAGACTTGAATTCTCAGAAGCAGGCATTGGATATTCCGCTATATGATGTAGCGGATTGATAGTGTTTCGAGCAGAATTAGCATCATGACCTTTACATTGCTCATTTCCCATCGGTATGGAACATTTTCCCTTTTCCAGTGAATGGATCAAAGTTACACTTCCATATTCCATTATTAATGCATTCCATCTTTTTCATCATTATTATGCATTCTGAATAACTAGTGCTTCATAACATAACACTATGTGTGGAGAACTATGAATTTATATTCCCAATATCTTTTAATCATGTAATGGTGATGGAAAATCTTTTAGAAAACATTCAGATACAATTTTGCTAAGATCTCTTTGGCAAATAAATAAGAATAGATCTACTCATAAGATCAAAGATGAATTAAATTCATAAGATCTATTTACCTCATACTTGCCACAATCCACTCTATTAAGACCTACTTGTTGGTCATTGTGATACTATAACTAGAGAGCTCGAAATATAGGAAAGCTTGAATTCACCTGAAATCCCCAAAAACTGAATACTCGTTTGTCAGCTTATTATAAGTTCAATTTTATTTTCTGAACTCCTATCTTAATTCTGAACTTCTTCTAGTCATAATCCTGTAACTTAGCTATTACTAACTATTTATTAAAAAAACCCACTGTCCAATACTCATGATAAGTTATGCTCAAAGAAAAAGAGTTGATGACACTGTCAGTCATGAGTCAAGCACACTATGCGTATTTGCAGTTGATCACTGCATTAAATGCTAGAATATCTTGTCTGAATAGGAGCAACAAGTCATAAATCCAATTTATAAATACTAAATATCTATTTAAATATTTTCAAACACTAAATATTGTAATGACCCTGTCATATGTCCTGGTTCCACGTTGGTAAAGCCATGTCATGACCCTGTCATATACCCTGAGCTCTAGCTGCAGCCGGTGTATAGGTCACTTTATATGTGACGAGCATGAGATGTAATATAATTGATATTGCCAACAGTTTGATAAAATAGTTATTTGCTGGGCGCCAATTAAAGTTGAGAATAGCTGGTGGAAAACGCAGCTATTTGAGATTGTAGGCAAGTACACCATACAATATTAATAAAATAAATCCGAATACGAATGTACGTATCAGGTTCATACACTGTTGAAATCGTGTGCAGACATGCAACACGCCAATATCCTGAAAAGTAGGCACAAGTCAATTGGACCAGGCCGCTCTTCTCAGTCAGATAATAAATAGAATATTCACTGTAGTAATATGAGATATGTGGTGCCAAACAACCCGACTACTTGATCCGTTTCGGTACGATACTAGACCCAGGCGGATAATTGAATGTGGTGAATATATTTGATTTTCACAATCACAGACAAATACCCGTCCCGGTCGCTCCCTGAAGCTGTCAAAGTCCCGATTGTAGGGTTTATACCCTTCCTCTCGGTCTTTAGCTTATGACGGAAGATACTTTACCGAATCAAACAGTCCGGCTGCTAGCACACATAAATAGCTGCTGCTCATAAGAAGAAATTCAATAAAATATATAAATTCGATGATCTGGCATTAAGTTCCTCCACATACAAGGTATCATGCACTCCGGGAAAGAGGAAGTAAGATTGAGAATAGTAATAATTCAATACTACATCCTCACTCCAAAAGCGCATGCATACACCTGTTAGTAAGCACGTGTGGAAGCGATTGGTTTGGGAGAATACTCCACTAAGCTACCCAATAAATTCAAATATATTAAATAAATGGAATAACCAGAGGTGAAATAGAATATTCTTGATCCAACTCGGCCGAAATAACGAATAAATATATTCTCCCATAACACAGACTTCAAATATTCATATCAATATTAACAAATAATTTAATAAATAAGTTTTTTAGAAATAAATAAATTTGCAATGAATAACGGTACTTAATACATTGCTCTCTGCTAGCAATTATCAATTATTATTATACTTTTAAAAAGTTCAGGTAACTATAGTGGTTCGTATAATGGTGGGAAAAATTCGATGTTCAAATATTTTGTACCTAGTGCACTAGGGGGATCGTAGTGGCCATAATTATTGAATTGTTTGCTCACGGCGTAGCGGCGATCCTGGTCCCCTTGGATGCAGGTAGCTAGTCCAAATAACTCCGTCAAGGAAATTTGTTTCAAATTCAAGGGAGGGCAATTTCTCCAGGCGATGAGGACATGGACCCTAACTGGTTCCTCTCTGGTTGGCAAGTTGGAAAAAGAGTGAGTGTTCTCCTCTAGATCAGCTTCTTCCTCAGATAGGCAAAAGTGTTTTTCAGGTATCACGTCGCCGGCGGTTCGACGTAGGGATTTCTTATTGGTTGAATCATTATCCGACGTCCATGTTGGATTTTTTTACAAGAAATAGGACAGCCTAAACCACTTCACAATATTTTATTGAACCTTGCGAACCACATAAATATAATTTTCCCCTGACTAGAATTGACAAATACATGTTTTAGAATTCTAACTCTATAGGTTAAGAAGCTATTACACTAATTAAGCTGAGTTGCTAGCGAGGTTGTTATTGTGACGTCACATTTCCGTACAAATACCCAATTTGAATAAATAATAAATATAAAATATAATTCACAATATAATTCCTATATTAACGCCTGTATAATACATATCCCATAAACACATAAATACAAATAAATTTAGTGGACATTGGTGAGGAGATCCTATCACAGAGATGCTGTATAAAGAATAAATTATCACAGATGTCGAGAAATAAGGTAAGATTCATGTTTGAAATTATAAATTTAAGCAATAATGATCAGAGATTAATTTAAGATGCATTTTATTTTGTTTTATGCACGGCTGCATATTCAAACTAACGGCTACAGACTGGAGCCGGCTTGATCAGCTGATTAGGCAACTGTCAAAATTCCAGGTTATGTAGGCCATAGGAAAAAGTAAACAAAGCTAGAAGATAATTTGAATAATTAAATAATATAATCCAGGCAGGTGAGCGATATTTTGCCTTATTCAGACAATTCAATAAATAGCTGCTTATCAGCAATCAATAGATAACAATTTGTCTCCTGACCTACTCAATAATAATAATATTGTCGGACCCATTAGGCTGGGGGCATGACAATATCAATAAATCCACCTTTTTATGAGGATGAAGTCCTACTTATTAAAACTTTTAATGTATTTTTTATACAATTTTAATAACAAGAATAATTTTTCATTTTTTAGGCTATTTTAATTCATTGCTTTTCTAGCAGTACATTGGCGTTCATCTACTTGATCAGGTTGACTCCATTGCATATGTACAAGCGAGAAGAATAAATACTATATTTCTTAATAATAATACCATATTACTTCAACGTTCTCTCTCCCGGAAAAAGTAAAGAGATTATATCATATAAACAATTCATTACTATATTGATAATTCAATTCATAACTTACTATTTTCTATCACAAATAGAAGTAAATTATATAATGGCAGAAACTTCGAATTCTATATCGAACTCATTAACAATGTATCCAGTGAGTAAACGCATTCTTTGGAGAAAATTTTCAGCTCAAGGAAAATTACCGGCTTTAGACAAGATCGTGCCAAGTAAGCCAGGAAATATGAAAAAGTGGATGAGAAATGCCAACAACGATTAGTGGCATTTTTCATCACGGGAAAATATTAATGAAAAGGTGAGGAACATGGTAGGGGAGGGGAGGAAAGGAGGAAGAATAGCGAAAAGAGAGAGGAAAAGTTGTGGATAGGCACGCAAAGGTAGATAATTTCGCTGGGTTTGTTATGGTACGTGTTGCTTCTAGCTCCAACGGTGATCTTTCGAGGTTAGTGATGACAGCGCTACGACTGACGGTGGATTTGATTAAAACAATCTTCGTCCCTTTTCTTCTTATCTTTATCTGTCCTTCTCTCTCATATTTGCTCGTTCCTGCTTTCCTTTTCTTTCCTATTTGTTTGTAGCTCTATCATTCACTCAACCATGATATCGTAACGAAAATCGCAAAGAAAAGGGTAGAGGAAACAATTCTTGGCGACCAACCAGGCCTCAGCTTATTTATATAGTCTGTCCAAGCAAAGAAGAAATTCTTGCAAGATGAGAGAAAGACTCCAGCTTGATTAATATTGGTTCTAAAATTATAAATTTAGTCTCAAATAATAGATCGTAATGTTTCCTACAATTCGAGACCAAATTTATAATTTATGGACCAATATTGACGAAGCTGGAATCATATTTCCATATTGCCAGAATGTGTCCTTTGCTTGGACAGACTACCTTATATTATTGCTGCAGTCTTTCTCCGTAGACCTTCTCCTCATTTTAACCTTCCACAATGTGGTCCACAGTCACTTACTCATCTGTGATCTATTGCACGCAACAGATGCAATATTTTGTCAGCATTCTCTTTTCCACTTTTCCTCAAACATTTTCAGCACTTTCCCTTCATTCTGCGACAAAAGCTTTATCAAGTTATTCTCTCAGCTTCAATATAAATTTATTTCCCTGCTTCCTCTTTCTTATTTTTCTTCTTCTCTCATATTTGAGGGTTAAGTGTAAGAGAGAGCTGGCTGCCCCCTAACTTCGCCCTCCCAGGTTATTAAATAAAGGCAGCCATTCTATTCTATCTAAACTTGAATGCCTTTTCTCTATGTCAAATAGTCTTACAAGTGAATAGGAACTCATTATTTTTAGATGGAAAAATTATTAGATATTGCAGTACACCAACTGCTGGATAATTTTTAACAATTATTAATTGGAATCTCCTTATATGTAGAAGTCCTTTGTCTATTCATATTCATTTATTTACTCAGAGATACAAAATACTCAGATATAAAATTTACTCAGATACAATCATAATAATTATATGATAGAGAAAGATAAAACAGGCACAGTCCATTCACTATCTCGATCCCAATTTTGAAAAAAATTCAGTTTAGAAAAGGTTATGTTGATTGAAATCTTTTTAGCACAGATATTTTTGATGCAAAAAAACTATTGGAGAATTTCGAATTTAGATGGTTAACACGAGAAATATGTGAAGAAAATACACTTAAATAATAATCAATCACAAACTTAGAAATAATTATTATAAACTTGAAAAATTTAGAGCCACAATAAAATCACAACCGTAACTATAGAAATATATGATGATTCTAATCAATAATTATCAATAAATCATCATTTTTACTCAAGTAGATTTATCCTCTTCCCATGCATGAGGGGAAAGAGAAACCAATAGGCCTATATAAACCAATAGACAGTTTTCTTGGTATGATCAGTGAATATGAAGAGATATTCTCTAAAATGTTACAATGTTACAATGAAATTTCATTTCTTGAATTACAAGAGTGGGATTGCTTTGTCTTGTTTTACTTTGTCTCAGAATACTTCTTCGATTCGGTTTAGGTTTATGATCAGGCGGGATCTTTTACTTTAGTTTTAGTTTAATAGAGACTGATAATGGTGCTACAACCGTGACCGGTATAACACAGGTCTTCAAGGAATATGTGATTCAACAATATTCAGCATTGTTATTCAATATAGACATTTACCACAATATCACTTTCTAACTGCCGTTCGCAAAAAGCATTCAGTCCTTTTATTCAATGTGGATAGCCAATACAATATCGCAACTACGCAAAAAGCATTTCCATAATCCTGACAATGACCGCACTAGTATCACTGGTGAAGGAATCCTTTCCAGTAAATTGAATTCAGGATGTATTTTCTTCATTTAAATCGAATAGAAAATTAATGTAAGATATTTTTCATTCAACTCACATAAAAAAAGAATGTAAAACGTTGTTGAGCTGATGTTGCACTGGAAATTCATTATAGAACAGTTAAACCATGAGTGGGATCAGAGTAGTATCAAAGCGACTGTGCGTTTTTTCCAATGCTCTTAGGAAGAAGTTAACGTGGGAACTTGGGAGCTTTAATGGAAAATAGTATCCATTGGTCTGAAAGCATCTTTTTTCCACAACCCTAACGTTGGGAACGCAAACTGTTATTCCCCTAATTCCGAGTAGACATAAACACGTTGCTGAAATCCCTTAGCGGGGAATCTTCTCCACATATAAGGCCAATGCTCGGCCTCGTTACACCATTCGAATCCCAAATAGGAGTCAGTACTATCGTCCATGCTGTTTTATACCGTCTGAATAAGCAGGATTGAACTGTTTGATGATTTGATTTTAATGACTGGAATTTGATAAAGATGTAGAATTCTCTAATTTTCGATAAAACGTTCATCCTTTTGCAACAAGGAATCACCTAATGGAATAATAAATGTGTAGCTTACCTCAAATTTCTAAAAATCAATTGACAGAGCATAATAATAATTGGTTAGAAATCAGTCATTGATGAGAAAATTAAAATTAAAAATTTGAAATAGCAAAATTAATGAGAAAGAAAGAAAGATATATATTCAGATTTCGAGAAAAAGTTCAATCGTTTTGGAATTTAATAATAGTTTCATAATCCTATTATTCAGGAATCAGTATCCGAAGATAATAATCCCCATGAAGGCACAAGAAAGACACACAGATACATTCTATAGTGGATTACCTGAGATTTTCTATCCCTCTTTGCTACTATTACTCTATTTATGACTGGCACCATTCAGAAAAAACATGTTTCTAATCTATCAAATTATCACGAATATAGAATTAATATAATAGGTCACGTGCTTCAACTCGGAACCCTTAGCATGTTCTGGAGTAGTTACCCTTAGTAATTCGAGTCGAATTCTTAGTATTCACTTTTTACAAGAGAAAACATGAACCTCATTGCAATTTGGCTCAGTAATTGCGAAAGATTTATAATTGAATTCTTATCACGAATATGGAAATCTTAACCAACATCTCATTTTATGAGGATATTATGAAAGTCAATTCTTGTAATAGGGCTTACATTTTCTGCTGGATGAAAAAGTTAAAAATTTCACCAACTTATGGTCGATTTGCTTGTATTCCATAGAAATATTTTCTCTTACAATTGACAGTATTTTGAAAAGTAACTCCCATTTTTTATGAAAAGTGTCAAGGTTTCCCAACAGCGTATGTTTTGAATGCTCATGCTCACTGGTGGAGAGTATAAGAGAAAAAGAGTATCATTCCTCGGAAAAATCCATTACTTATGATTATTTCTATCTAGTTATGGTTTTTATCCATAAGCGCTGACTTTGAACTTTCTTTTCTCAAAGACTCTCAAGACTATTTCAGGAGATCTTACTAATTTCTTTTGAAAGTGGAATTAAGGACATAAAACTGAGCGAGGGAGAAGTTTCAAAGTGAGAACAGCTACTTTTCATGTTGAGGATTAGATGATGAGATCAGATTAACAGAAAAGAATTGAATTGTTGAAGTTATGCACCACGGATATCATGAAATCGGTACGGTTACTGTTGATGCCACAATAATCTTTATTTCGAGCCCTACTGTACTCGCAACCTTCAATAAATTATCATGAGCGTTCTATTTTAAGTGTTCACAGCTGTGAGGCTGAGGCCGCACTGTCGGTGGGTGGAGCGTGGAGGGTGGAGGGTGGTTGGTAAATCTATAGAACATACACACCGTCCACAGTCATACATCGTATGAATGGTATGTGTTCAACCGCCATCTTGAAATTCTTAAATTTGGACAACCTTATCTCAAAAAACAGTATCACGTCACACCATTCATACGATGTATTACATGTGGATGGTGTGTATGTTCTATAGATTTACCAACTACCCTCCACCCTCTACGCTCTACCCACCGGCAATGCGGCCTCAGCCTCAGAGCTCCAAATAAAGGTTATTGAAGTTGACAATACGCCAGAAAACAATCATATAAACCAGCAACTTCCCATTTTGACTATTTCTAATGTTTGAGAAATTTGTTAGCAGACGACAGCTTAGGGTTTTATTAACTCTACTTCTAATGTTCTTCAATTCTCTCTTCCTCTCCCTTCATCATACACAATAATGTTCTTCTTTCTTCGAAGGCGCCTCTCACTCCTTCTTCTCATCATCACACTCTCTCTCATATAAATTTTCCCTTTGTTCTTGTTCCTCTACTTTATGCCATCCTTCTCGTCCCCTTTTTCTGCATCAGCATCTTATCCACAAACTCCCTTATCTGTTTTCTCCCTTAGTTGGCCATATTTTTAGAAGACGCTTCACCTTGAATGTTTCAGCTTGAATGCGTTGAACAGAGGTTATTTCCATGTTGAGACTTGAGACTCGCTGCACAACTTCTCATATGCATAATTCAAACTCATATTAGGCAAATGTGTCTGAAAACCTTCTCTTGAAGGTCGACTACAAATGAGGGTATAGTCTGTCTAAGCAAAGAAGACATTCTGGCAAGATGGGAAAATGACTCCAGGTCTGTCAATATTGGTTGAGAAAAATATAAATTTGCTCTGAAATGTTAAATCAGAATGTTTTCTATTTTTCCTAGATTTTTTATCCAATATTTACGGAACTGGAGTCATTTTCCATCTTACCAGAATGTCTTCTTTGCTTGGACAGACTTGGAATGAGGGTATACACAAACACTCAGCTATTCTTTATCATTATAAGACATGATTCATAAACCATGCTACATAATCCCTCACCGCGCAGGTTCATTTGGGATGTCAAACTTGATAGAATAGTAATTAGAATAAATCACGTTAATTTTCGTGATAAACCATTCATAGTTCGCTCAAGCTGAGAAGACATGCCATCACAATGTAAAGTGTATTTTAACGGCGTGTCTTCTCGGCTTGAGCAAGAATTAACATGGTACTTGAGAGGCTCTACCTATTGGAATGAGTTTTTCAAGTTCATTTGGTAACCTATGTGACTAGCTACAATCTTAATCAACTCTAGAAACTTTTTTGAGAGAAATGTTATTTACTTCTAGCTTGAGTGTTATCCAGCGTAATATACTAATATGAATTGGATCATCTCAAAACCCAGCATACAATATGATATTGTGACAAAGCGACTGGATCAAGTAACATTTGAATTGGATGTCTATCTAATCTTACTGTCAACCTTACTAATCCAACGTAAGTCGATATTATATGTTATTTACTGAATCCTATCTTCACTTTGAACAAGAATCAGTTCACTCTTCAAAGATATGTTTTCAAGAATAAGTTCTGGAAAAATGATTTTAGTTCAGTTCTATGATTTTCATTCTTCGATAAATCCATGTGAGCTCTATTTATAGATATATCTATGTCTAAATCGCTCATATAAAGCTGGAGGATAAATTCTCTGAGAAATCAGAATCTCGTGAATTCATTTTTATTGTTTTAATTCAAAGCAATTGAACACATTTCTTCCTCGATAAGTGGAAACTAACAATCTGTCTTGAATATTTGGAGTAATCATAATCCAAATTACATGACTAGTAATCAAATCCAAATCCAATTTTGTCAATCCATGTCAGGAAGAGTGGTTGGCTCAAGTACGGTTCAGCTAGAGTTTTAAAGGGAATAATTTATAAAATTAATGGAGAATAAAGGAACGCTTTATAGTCTGTACCTTTGATAGTTCCCTTTAAAGTGCGATTGGCTGGAATGTGTACTGACTTCTAGCAGCTGAATCCTATAGAACGCTTCCATCGTATTCAGTTTGTACTGAACTATGTATTGATTATTATTGAGTCTTCTCAGAATATATTATTGATTATTCAGACATATTTATTCTCTCTCTGATATTGAATTGAGTATTATTGATATTCCTCATGAAACACAATCAGCTATTTTGAAGATCCGTGGAAATTATTCTTTTAAGATGCTAATAATCCAATGAGATCATTTCAATGAAAATCCTTGAATCCTGTAATTCAAGGTGGGCAAAGATAGATACTGAGAATTGAATAGGCTATAAACACAGAGCAGCCGTGCTATGTATATTGTATAGGCTATGAACAATTTTTGTCTGACTTTTCCCTCTTTACATGGATTGCAATCATCATGGAAGACACGTTTCCATCCACCTAAGCTCACGTTCCAATCTTGAACGAAAAAAAGGAAAAAATCAAGAGAAGTGGAAGAATTTCTATGGATTGGAAATATGACTATCTTAAATGGATGTAACTATCTTAAATGCGTGATGCCAAAAAAGTTATCTATAGGAAATTGTAGAGGAAGGATTTATCTACATTTTCATGGTAGTTTCAATTTTTTATCTCAAAGGGTTCAGAAGATATTCTCATCTGTAAGCAAAAAATGCCATTTTTTGGTATATGATGGAAAAGTCAATTTTGCCTCAGTAATGAATTTCGTAAATTTTGATCGAATTTAACATATGATATATGAATTTAGATCGCCTTGATGAGCTGAGAAGAATGAGCTATGAATTGTTGAGATGCGATGACTTTAACAATAGTTAGAGGTATCCTTAGATTGAGATCCTTGAAGTGTCTTTACTAATGAACATAACCAGAATTCAGGTTGGTAAGTGGCTCATCTGCTGGAAATTGATCTAGAATACATTATAATCAAATGAAATCTCAATACAAGCACGTATAAATTCTTTTGGGGACAATTTTTCCCGTAAATCGGGTTTTTTAAGATACAAGGATATCTTTTTACTGACCTAGTTAAAAACTATACAAGCTAGAGAGGCCTACTTGGTCTCAAATTGTAGAGGACAAAATTATCCTTAGAGGAATTTTGATTTACACGATTCAAATGAATACGTCAGTAATTTTTTTAAAAATTATCCTCTTTTTTTAAAAATCATAATCCGTTCTCAATAAGGATAGAGCCATGAATCTGATACCATTCTCTTGGAAATTTAATTTACTAAAAAAATCAATTTGAATTTGAAAGAATGAATTTTTTCGTTCGACGCTTCGTTATGACGGAAATCGTGGTAGACTAGAAATGGAACCGAAATCTTGGCCGCCATCTTGAATTACGAAAAATGCTCACAGCTTGGCAATGCTTTTACAGCTTTCACAGCAATGCTTTTACAGCTTGGCAACACTCGGATTCGGTATCTACACATCAAAATCTATCATAATCGATCAAAATATCAACGACATACCACAAAAAAAGGTTACCACCTTTTTTCGCATTTGGCACCCAGACTATAATAGATTCCACCCTATATGTATATGTATATCCCCTGTCGTTTCTTTATAATATTTATTGTGAAACTTTAAGCTCAAACTTGTTCATAAATCATAGTTGTTATCTAAATTAACATTCATAGCACAGTAATTGAATGCAACTTATGCAAAAGTGAGATGGTTTTGAACTTTCCATTTCAATGAACGTCATCAAACTCCAGGACTAGGCGTATTCAAGAGTGCAATATATTGGTGTTCTCTTCATGGAAATACAGCTCACGTGGAAGTAGGAAGTATAATGTTTCCACCCTCATTATAAATTAATATGGAATTATTACTTGTTATACTTACTATTATACCTACTATAATTACTTTGATTTTTGTAACGAACTTGTACTTTCATCATGTATCTTGGATAATAATAGAACTTTCTCGAAATTATGTCATGTGTCATGTTTGTTAACTATCATTATGCATCATCAAACTTTTCATAATTATCCTCATAATCGATCATGAATAATTATTTACTTTTCCCAATACAAAGTTGTACTTTATATTCCAATATAAAGTTATAGGCTAATTGATTATCTTATCACAAATTGTCGAAGAAAAAATAAAGTTATATGAAACCTTTCATAATCCGCGTTTGATTGAATGAAAGCCATGCTACTCTGGACCTATCATACTGTAAGGATGGACGAATGCGATGTGTGAAAACGCAATGAAAAATCCATAAAATAAGCCGATCGCACTCGCTTTGTGTCAGTCGGCCATTGTTTGCAATGTCTTTGTGCTTGAAATAATAAAAGTCGACAGCGATGAGATGGCACAGCCGTGGTTCGCGCAAGGTGAGAAGACCGTCCGCTAAAATACACTTTTATTGCAACAGCGTGTCTTCTCAGCTTGCGTGAACCATAGGTAGAAGATGACCTGCCGCTGAAATACACTTTACATTATAACGGCGTGTCTTCTCAGCCTGCTCGAACAATAGCTAGAAGCTATTCTGTCGGCGGTTAGTGGAGTTGTCTGAGTTGAGCAAGTGGGTTAGTTATAGGGATAAGAGCACATTCTTGTTGGCTCTTCTTGAGCATCTCTTTTGAACTTTTCCCTCTGAAGGATTCAGTGGTAAAAGTGGGCAGAATAACGAGACAAATTCTCAGCTCTGGGAAATGTTTCGTTTGTAGCTTGCTTTATTCGGGAAATCATTTCAGGAAAAGTTTATGGTTGTTTTCACACTTATTGTCATTCAATTAATCCAATCCGTATAATTTTTTTTATAATCTTGTAGCTCCCTCCTTATGTAAAGCGTCTGTCATAATAGTATGGGAAAATACGAAAATTTATGTGAAACTACGACAAAGTTTTAGGGAAAATTTGTCGAAGGTAGTATTCTTACGTTTCGACTCTTGAAGGCTTATTTCTATTTCAAACTACAAATGCTGAAACAAAGTACAAAACAGATGAAACAAAGTAAATCTCCAACTGTAAGAGACGGAACATGTTTTGTTTCAAAAGAATATTGACAAGGGTGACTAGATTTTAAATTGATCTAAATACTTTTTTTGAGGGTGATACCCACATGGGCTCTTGGGCCTGTGCGTGGGTAATGGGAAGGATGATGATGAGAGATGAATGGACCTACTGCTTTAGGTGGGTTCCAAGCCACCGGGAAGCGATGTTTGAGGCTCATAAATTTAATTCAAAGGAACCGGTCATCAGTACAACAGTGGTGGTAGAAGCACGTCACTTATCTAATCTCACCGATTAGACGCTCTCTACCACTGGAACAAACCGCTTCTCAATGTTGATAAAGAAATAAGTTTATCTAAAAACTGTTAGAGACGAAACATGTTGTGTTCGAAAAGAATATTGAGAAGGGTGACTAGATTTAAAATTGATCGAAATACTCGTTGAAAGAGGGAATCTATGAATATGAAATTGATCAAGGAGCAATTGGAAGCAAAAGTTTGACGAGAATCAATTAGAAGCATAAATGAATAATATTTAGACCTTGGAAGTTGTACTTTGATGAAGGTGTCATAGTTTCCAAAAGAAAAGATGAGATTGCCTGTAGAGGTGTGAGAAAGGTGCAGTTTTCTGAGCCGGTCATTCTGGCAGAATAAAGTTTTTGCTCCAGTAGAAGCAGTGGCGGCTATTATACGCAGTGAGGAAATAATTAGGGCGACAACTCAGCGGCGTTCTTCCATTACACTGCTCTGTACAGGGAACACTCTTGTTCAAGGAACAGTAAGGAATGGGGAACAGGTTGGGAATGGTCATATGAAGGGGAGGGGGAGAGAGTGTAGATTATCCAAGGATTGGAAGGGTGGGGAAGAGATGCAATGGAGATAGATATGGGAGGAGAGAGAAAGACGATACAGAGAATACAAAGAGAGAGAGAGAGTGTGTGTGTGTGAGAGTAGAGTAATATGGTAAGAGTGGAGTAAGAGTAGATTGGAGACTAGGAGAGTAGAGAAAGATGGAAAGAGTGAAGTGAGAGTAGATTGGAGAGTAGGAGAGTAGAAAAAGAAGGAAAGGGAGAGCTTGGAATGATTATTATCTGACAAATCTACTGAAAATGGACAGTAAGGAAAAGGTTTAGTATGTGGGAGAAGGTGTAAGGATGGTGAGATGATGGAAGAGGTAATGGAGAGTAAAGTGCAATGAACTGGAAAATGAAAAGTAGAGAGGATAAAGATAGAAAATCAGGATACGATAGTAAGGAGGAGAGAGAGATGAGGCGAAAAAGATGGAAAAATGGAGAGAGGAAGAGTGGTAGAGAATGAATGAGTGGATGAGATAGGTGTTCAAAGAGTCAAATAAGGAGGAAGATAGACAATGAGTTATTCATAATCAGGAGAATGGTAATAAGATGAAAGAGAGAGAACAATATGTGAGTTTTAACAGACAGAAGAAGTTGAAAAACTAAATTTTATAGGTAATGGAACAAAGGTAGATTATCATGAAAATCCATACACGAATAACAATATATCGATTACTCAACTCATGAGAAACGTTCGCTAGGAAATAAGATAGGAACATGAGAGTTTTATTCACTTGGTTATGAATGAATATTATAAAAACTATTTCGGAAAAAGAAAAGAGTTCGCGAAAGGAGCATCGTGTTAATATTATCTGTTTGTTGTAGCCGGTATAAAAAAATTATAGTAGATCCCTGAGAAATTGTTGATCCACATAATAACATGGCGGAAAATTGTAGGATTAATGGAGGAAATGAGAGAGACCGGACTGGGGAGTGGGGAGAGAAATGGGGAAAGGAGAAAAAATAACGTGGAAAGTATTCTGTGGTAAGCGAAAGTGGAAGAAGGGGGTAGTGAGAAACTTTAAAGATGGGAGGAGTAATGAGAGAGAGGCCTCCTATTAGTGGGGAGTAAATGGATGTGAGAAAAACTAAACGTATAATAGAGGAATCTATATATTTGGAGTAGGCCCAAGTACAAGAGAACAGTAGTAAGACCCTTGTAGAGTGAGGAGTACAGTTGGCAATAGTGTAGGAGAAAAATGTTATGACAGGTGAAGAGAGACAATTTTAAAGAGAGTCAGAGTCGGAGAGAGAGATAAAGGATAAGAAAAATGAAAAAGAGTGTGAGAGAGATTAGGAGGAAGAGTGTGATGAAGAGAGATCAAGAGAGAAAGATAAGGAGCAAAAGAATGAGAGAGTAAAAAGATGTGTATGAAAGAGATGACGTCACAGTAATAGCGGAAAACGTGAAGAAAAAATTGAATGGATGTCAGTAGGAAAAAATAAAAAGTGTGAAAATGTTGGAAGATGAGAAAGTGACTGCAATAATGAGAGCGACATTTTCAGTAAAGTCGAAAGGAGAACAGAAAAGGCGTTTTGGTAGGCTTTTCTTTTGTATATGTGTGAGTGTTAAGAAGTAGTATAGGCATGTGTGAACCTTGGTTTAGGACAAGCACGTTCGCTTCACAGAGAGTATAAATAGGAAAAAAGAGTATATGGAGAGACAAGGAGAGTGAATGGAGAAACAAAAAGAATATGTGGAGAAATAAAATGAGTATAAGGAGAGAAAGAAGAGTGGACATGAATGAGTCTCTATTGCTGCTTGCTTTCTTGATGAAAAAAGGTTTGACCAGGGGAGCGAGCGCCGAAAGAAAGGCCCGGAACAAAAAAGAAACTGGAAAATTACAACCTGCACTGGAAAACACTCGACCTGCTCTTACATTTTTTCCACTTTCAAACTTTTCAAACTTCTTCATCTTCTCCCTTCTCCCTTCTCTATTCTCTAATCTCTATTCTCTCTCCTCTCTTCTCTCTTCTCTCTTCTCTCTTCTATCTTCTCTCTTCTCTCTTCTCTCTTCTCTCTTCTCTCTTCTCTCTTCTCTCTTCTCTCTTCTCTCTTCTCTCTTCTCTCTTCTCTCTTCTCTCTTCTCTCTTCTCTCTTCTCTCTTCTCTCTTCTCTCTTCTCTCTTCTCTCTTCTCTCTTCTCTCTTCTCTCTTCTCTCTTCTCTCTTCTCTCTTCTCTCTTCGAGCTGATAATGAACGCAGAGTAGACGTAATACTTTCAAGCTCCTTTAGTTTGCTATTTGACTGGGTATTTCTGAACCTATTTTATTGAAATTTGGTGGGAGTGTACAAGTTGTGCTGTTCGTTGCATTTATCTCATCATTTCTCAAGTTGTGGGTCTGAATAGTGAGTGAACAACATGTCGCCTAACTCGCCTAAAACTAGAGCTGCCATCAACCGAGGTAAGGCTAGACATAAGCGGGTGGACTCTGTCACTCCTACAACTCCAAACGCTATCAAGCGCTCCTTATCAGCTGATAATACTTTCAACATCTCTCCTGCTGTATTTGAGGCGGTAAATGTAGCTGTAACTACAGCTCTAAATCGATGACTCCTTGTTGCAGAAATTAGCTGACAAACTTGCTCCTATTATAGACGCTAAACTCTCAACTATGCAAACTGAAATTTATGTTCTTAGGACTGAAGTGGGTGATCTAAGAAAAGAACTTGATATTCTAAAACGTAAATCCGCTAATAGTGTAACTTTGAGTGATGACGCTCTGGACAATCTCGAGCAATACCATAGGCGAAATAATTTGAGAGTGTTCGGTATAGCGGAGGATCCCAATGAGAACACTGACAGTTTGGTTCTTGATGTATTGAAAAATAAAATGGTACTTCATATCAGTTAGATCTCCAATTAATCGACAGGTCGCATCGAGTGGATCGTGTGAACCCTGACATAAATCGACCTCGCCCAATCATTGTGAAATTTGTAAGCTACAGAGCTCGTAGCCTTGTTTTTGACAACAAGAGTAAGCTGAAAGGCTCTGGCGTTCTCATGCGTGAGGACCTCACAAGGCGACGTGTTGCGCTCTATAGACAAACGATGGACACATACGGCGTGAAAAACGTGTGGACCAATGACGGCCGGGTAATGTACGTTGGCGAGGATGGACGGCGATCTGTCGCCAATCTTGTGCAGCCTGTGCGACCTGTGTGCAGCTCCCGACCCAGCCTCCATGTGATGTGTACTACTGTCAACTGGATACTCACATAATTGATATTATTTAAATTGGGACTGACTTATCACTTGATTCCTCGTTTGTTGCAACGGACTGATTCTTATTTTAATTTTTGTTTTTATTTTGTTCTTTTCGATTTTCTTTTCAGGTTAAAAAGACTGAATTGATACATACCGACTGTTGAATCTTCTATGATTAATATATACTCATACTGTATCATGATCTTATTGTGTAATTAATTACTTAATTCAGTACTTTGCATAGTAGCCTACTTATTGCTTATTTATATTTTTATTCGTATTTTTTCTCACATCTCTGGCTCTTGATCTCTACAGAGAATGTTATTTTATTTTAATTTTTTAAAAACCGATCTCAATGGATTTCTAAGCTATCAAAACAAACTGTTTTTTTTTTAATTAATCTTTATTATATTCTCTTTTTTTTGAGAATTTGCAATGGATATTCTTCTATTTTATATTTATCCTGATAAATTAATACATTCTACTGTAACTTACATAGTTTATACTTAAATTTTTGAGTCTTCTAATTTGCAGCAATAAATTTCAAATCAATAATTTTGATGAATAATTTTCCAAGTATAATCACATCAACCAGTGGCTGTGAATTTTCAGGTAATCGATCATTGATAAGTGCAATAACAAATTTTCATCACTTATTCTATTTTATTATTATTTTTTTTTAATTGCTATAATACAGATTCTACTGTTGATGGTGATTTGAATTTATTTGTTTATCTTGGCAATGATAATATTACTTAGCTGGTTTAGCCTGGTTTTTCGTACTTGATTAATAAAAGTACATCAAATCAATGATTCCAAGTTTATTGAATATAGTACAATTCACTACATAATTTTTCATAACTTAAACTATACTATAATGGTAAATCTGCAAACGTAATATCAAATTCAGTATCAGAAATTTAGAATTACAATAGTAACTAATATACTGTTTATATTTGTAGTGACAGATTGGTCTGAAATTCATGGATGAATAATTTTGAGAAATCACTTATTGCAATGTATTTTATTCATTACACATCATTATACATCATACATTATGTTATCATTATTCGTCATCATTTAATCATTTATTCTTCTATCGTTCAATTGATATTCTGTACACTTCTATAACATCATCTCGTATATTCTTTCACCCAGAGTTAATTTACTCTTCATAAAAATGGGGCTTGATTGATTTTTGTCTTAGCTAATTTATAATCTTATAAACGTATCCGATCTGAAGCACTTGCTGGGATGGTCATCCTTCTTCTCTGAAGCTATTCCATATAAATGCCGAATCTTGATGCTCATTTTGATGACTTCAAAGAGTTATTTAATAAATTACTGAAACCAGATATTGTCGGTATAAGCGAATCATGGCTTAAACCATCGCTGCACTCTAATTCATTCGAAATGCCCGACTATTGCTTCCTACGAAATGATAGAATTGGTAAGGTGAGGGGTGGGGTGGCAGTTTATGTTAGATCTTCGCTATCTCCACGGCTTGTTGTCTCTTCCCCCCAGCCTTATTCCAACTCACCGGAATTTATATTCGTTGAGGTTGGCTTAGCAGGAGTAAGAGTACTTATTGGAATTGTATACCGACCTCCAAAAGCGGGTCGTTTGAATATACTTGAGGATGGTCTGTTGGAAATAATGAATAATTATCAGCACATAATCATACTTGGTGACTTTAATTCTGATTTATTAAAAGAAAATTCTGAAAAACGTCTGCTTGTCACTGTGGCCGAATCATTAAATCTGCATATCCTCAATAAAATCAAACCAACTTATCACTTACCTAACTCACACACGTTGCTTGATTTGGCTATTGTGAGTGATCTTGATTATGTATCCATCTATGGCCAGGAACCAGCGCCTTGCTTTTCTATGCATGACATGATTTTTGTTGTTTACAATTTGATCCATAACCAGCAGGCACCCTATAGCTTCTCTTACAGAAGCTTCAAGCATTTTGATTCTGAGAGATTTTTGTTTAATGCTTTTAATATGCCTTGGCACTCTATTGTTCAAATTGAAAATATTGACGATAAAATCATCACATTCAACAGTATGATTCATGAGATTTTTGATAGACATGCTCCTCTGCGAACTTCTCAGTTCAAGCATAAGCCGGAGCCGTGGATTGACGCGGAAATATTGAATGCAAGACGTGAACGTGATAGGGCTCCCAGTAAGTCTAAGGTAAGTGTTAATGTTCCACTCAATGATATCAACAATTTTTTTACTGCACAATCTTCTCAACTAGCATCTAACGAGCTTGATAATCCTGTCAGTCAGACTGTCCTACAATTCAATCATGACCCACCAGAAAATCAGTTCTACTTCTCCTATGTTATTCCTTTGACTATTTCTCACATAATACTATCAATTTGCAATAATTCGAAAGGCATTGATGGCATTCCCATACATTTTTATAAAAAACTTCTTCCTATTATTCTTCCCTCGTTGACTCATATTTTCAATTATTCTCTATAGAACGGAGTTTTCCCTAGTTTATGGAAGTACTCTATTGTTCGACCTATCCCTAAAGTCCGCAACCCTACTGAGCCTGGGGACTGGAGAGCAATTCATATTTTGTGTGCGATTTCGAAGGCTTTGGAGAGAATTGTGCACATGCAGGCTCACTTGAATGAATTGGGTTTATTTTCGAGGTGCCAATCTGGTTTTCGCCCTAACTTCAGTACTAGCACTGCTCTTGTGCGCATCACTGATTACTTGCGGTTAGCTATGACAAACGACAGCTAACAGTACATGTGCAGTTTGATTTTCGAAAGGCATTTGATAATGTGTCACATCTCTTACTTCTACGGAAGTTGAAACATCAATGCCACTTATCTGCGTCAGTAGTTGCCTGGTTCTCATCATACCTTTCAGGTCGCTTTCAGGCTGTTAGCGATGACTCGGGCAATATGTCAACATGGTCTCCGGTTTCGCGGGGTGTACCGCAGCGATCCGTGCTTGGCCCATTACTTTTCTCAATATTCATAAATAATGCACCATTGGTCTTTCAGGATTGTTCTTTCCACCTCTTTGCAGATGACCTCATCATCTATTCCCATACATCAGTTGAAAACATTGCCAACTGTATAGAGCATATGAATCAGAATGTGTCTTCCCTCCTTCGATGGGCTACAGCTCATGCTTGTCATTAATCCCGTGAAAACCAAGACTTCAATTTTCGGCTTCTCCAGACTTCTCAACCGAATCGAGTTGGATAGGCTTCCTGCAATTGTGGTTGGTGATGTGCGGGTGGCTTACTCTAGGTGCTTAAAAATCCTGGGTATATATCTTGATGAAACTCTTAGTTGGAGAAATCAGACTACTCATTTGTGCAACCGTGTATTCGCTGGAATGCACCAGTTTAAAAGGCTCAAAAACTTCCTGCCCAGGAGCATCAGAATTCTATTGGTGAAGTCATTGATACAGCCCGTGCTGGATTATTGCTGTTTGGCCTACATCGATATCACAGCGGAACAGAATACAAGGTTGCAGAGGTCACTTAATTATGCCGTCCGGTTCATTTTTGACGTGAGGCGTGATAACCACATCACTCCTTTCTTCGAGGAGCTGAGGTGGCTGAAGTTGGCAGAGCGGCGCAGGTATTTTCTTCTCGTTCTAACCTACAGGCTTATAGTGAGAGACGATGGACCGGACTATCTTCGGGACTCCTTCACGCTCCTAACTGACATCCAGCCAAATCGAGGTACCAGGTCTCATGAGCTCACCCTCCAAAAACCTCTCCATCGGACGGCTATCTTCAATTCATCTTTTCTTGTGTCGGCCTGTCGTGCTTGGAATTCCTCACCCTATCATTTGATACAAATCAATTCATTGGAAAGCTTCAAGAGAAAGTTGTTCATGTATCTACTTGAGAGTAGGGTCAAAATTAATATCCTGTTTGTTGCTTTCTATTTGATTCCATCTCCTTGCGTTCATAATCGCGTTCAGTTCATAAATTGTTCATCAATGATAATGATAAAAATTTCTATCACTATTCTTATTCTTTTTCTCAACTTCACTTGCTGTAACTTATTCCTTTTCAGAGATTGATTGTCTTTCTTATCATCCTTTCATTCACATCTTCATCATCTTCAATTGATGATTATTCTCTCTTCTCTCTTCTCTCTTCTCTCTTCTCTCTTCTCTCTTCTCTCTTCTCTCTTCTCTCTTCTCTCTTCTCTCTTCTCTCTTCTCTCTTCTCTCTTCTCTCTTCTCTCTTCTCTCTTCTCTCTTCTCTCTTCTCTCTTCTCTCTTCTCTCTTCTCTCTTCTCTCTTCTCTCTTCTCTCTTCTCTCTTCTCTCTTCTCTCTTCTCTCTTCTCTCTTCTCTCTTCTCTCTTCTCTCTTCTCTCTTCTCTCTTCTCTCTTCTCTCTTCTCTCTTCTCTCTTCTCTCTTCTTCTTCTTCTCTCTCTCTCTTCTTCTCTTCTCTCTTCTCTCTTCTCTCTTCTCTCTCTCTCTTCTCTCTTCTCTCTTCTCTCTTCTCTCTTCTCTCTTCTCTCTTCTCTCTTCTCTCTTCTCTCTCTTCTTCTCTCTTCTCTCTTCTCTCTTCTCTCTTCTCTCTTCTCTCTTCTCTCTTCTCTCTACTCTCTTCTCTCTACTCTCTTCTCTCTACTCTCTTCCTTCTACTATATCTCCCTTCACCCGAAAAATTTTCATATCTCTCTTTATAAATAAGGAATGATCGATGTTTTTGGTTCGATTTTTCTCACTTATCGTTGTTCAGGTGAGAGAAACATCTTTGTTCAGAACCATAGCAACATAGGCCTACTATAATGTAGTCTGTCTAAGCAAAGAAGACCCTCTGGCAAGATGGAAAAATGACTCAAGCTTGGTCAATATTGGTTCAAAAATTAACAATTTGAACTCAAATTTTAGGAAACAATTTGATCCACTATTGAGACCTTATTTATAATTCTTGAACAAATATTGACCAAGCTGGAGTCATTTTCCCATCTTGCCAGAGGATCTTCTTTGCTTTGACGGACTATACCCAACTTCACTGTATAAACTGCATGAAAAGAGTAAAGCAGTAAACTTATCTAAACGATGCCACATTTTAAAGTTGTATTTATTCTGCTTCCACAAAATAGAACTTTGTGCAACTATTACCAGTTGGAAAAAGACCAACCAACTTCGTGTTATGCAATTCATACTTTGCTGGAAAAGAGGTTTTCAAGCGTGGGCTGAGAGATCTCGCTAACTTGCGAACTCTCGTTACATTTTAGAGTGTGGTTGAGGTGATACGCTAAAGTTAAATGTCAGGTACAGGAGAGGAGATAAAAAGTGAAATATCCAACAAATCACGAAAGAGAGGAAAAACTAAGTATGCTACAACGGATGTTGACTCTATGTAGGAAAACTTTTCAATGGAAATAGCAATTTTGGTGAACCCAACCTATTGATTCTACTTGTTGGCAATTGGAGTTATTCATTTCCACTTTCTGGAGTTGATTCAGCTTTTATAATTATTGAAGTTTTTCAGTTTATCTACAGATGATTTGAACATTGAATCATTGTTTGAAACAGTGTAATAGCTGACGAGGTTATTTATTTATTAATCTATTTGCAGAAACACATTTATAAGAAAAAACCCTTGGTATATCCTACACAATTTTCTTTCAAATGTAGTCCAAAATTTTAGGTTATTGTAACATTTCTTTGATTTGACTTTGACATTTCTTCGATTTAAAATTTCTTGAACTAGATTTGTTGCAATTCATTTCAACACTTTCTTCAATATAAACATCAAATTGAACTGAAAATGTAATGTTTTGCTGTTGAGATTTTCATGTCATGTTATATAGACCATGTTGTGGTTCATTATTTTTATCCATTGAAGTCTCGTTAGCTATGAGGTTTGTTGTCAATGTTCTTCATC
Source organism: Sogatella furcifera (assembly GCA_017141385.1). NCBI lineage: Eukaryota > Metazoa > Arthropoda > Insecta > Hemiptera > Delphacidae > Sogatella > Sogatella furcifera. The sequence continues at coordinate 17,221,168 of CM029555.1, forward strand.
TTGAAAGTCTTCAAAGGAATTGATATTCATATTGTGAATTTGAATTCCAATTCCATACTCATTCCAAATCATTTGACAGAAATAGATACTTTTTGGCTCAAAACACAGACTAATGTTCAAAACGTCTTCTACCAAATTTTGATGATTAAAATGTCCGAAACGAGATTGTATACTTTAGCAGCACTTCACACAAGAATATTCTGGTCCAGGATGATTATTATGAAAAATCCTACCTTCTTTTCTGAATACTTCCCTTTTGTAAGAAAATGTCACAAAAATGATGGCAACTATGCTTGAGAGTGACAGTCTAGAAAAATTTCCTGTCAAAACAAGAAGTGGGAAAAACACTTAGTTGTCTTCCATGTTTAAAGAGCTCAAAATTAATTCTGTCACCATACCACAAAAAGCTTTAGACACTTGAATTGAGACTCGACAAAATACTTGTCTTGAAAGGAGTTTCAGTTCAGAGAATTTTATTGCTCAGATCAAAAGGACTGCAGTAATTATTATCAGGAAGGAACTGTGAGAAAAGGCAAGTGGTGAAAGAAGGGTTGCTAATAAAGTTGATGAAGAGATTAAAACCATTTGGGCTCGTTTTTCTAATGAAAGCGGTTCAATTGAGTGAAAATCTTTGGCAGGGAATATTTTTCCCTTAATCGTCCCTCAATTATTGAGCAGCAGAGTATTTATTGGAATTTAAAATAACAGTCTCTGAAAAAAATTTCTTATCCCAATTCATTACCATACTCTTTTACTAAAAGTTATCATTTATCATCACCCTCTCCATTCCAACGCAAAAACCGAGACGACTAGCTCGAAATGTGATCACGAATCCGAAAAATCAATCTTTCTTCCTCATCAACATCAAAATCTCTTTCAGGTTCTCTCCTCAACCTAATTCTGTAAGAATAAATCTTCTCGGCATGCAAGAAAACTATAAATTTCTATCAGTGCTATTAAACATGAATTGTTCAACCATGATTTACCGCGCTCAAAAAAAATAGTATGACTTAATGAACCGTTTATCTATCTCCCAATCTAATCTAGTATTAAATCTATAGAGAAAATTGTACAATGTAAATAGAGTGTCAATGTGGTGTGGGAAACCCTACATGTTGATAAACAAGTGTGGTTATTGAACAAAATTAGTTTGCTCTCTACTTAAATATTGTGCATATTCATTTATTATTGATATTGAGCATATTGATTTATGAATGATAATTTCATCATATTCTTAATTCTAAAATTTAAGTAGGCCTATACTGGTTATTACAATGCATTTTCAGTTTGAAATTCAGTTTAAGTTTGTGCATATTATAGAATATAGCACATATGCTATATGCTATATGCACAATATAGAATTGATAAACTTTGCTTACAATATAGGTAACTGTCAGCTGCCTCGTCGCCAACAAGTTAAGGATCTGGGAGTTTATTTTAATTATTCCTTGAAATTTAATTTTCATAAAAAACTGTCTATCAAAATTAATCTCAAAAAATTAATTTTGAAAAAACTGTCAACAAGGCTAGTCTAAGCTTGGGCTTTGTAATAAGAACCTGCAGGGACTTTAGAGGTGAAGAGGCTGTTTTGTGTCTGTATAAATAACTTGTTAGAAGTGTGCTGGAGTATGGAGCTCCTATTTGGAATCCATAGTCTGCGGGTCTGATTCTACACTTGGAGAGGGTACAGAAGAAATTTCTGAGACACTTATTCTATAGAAGGTTTAGTGTCCCGTGCCCTGTTGGTTTTCCTAGCAAAGAGCTTTACAGAATCTTCAATATCGATCCTCTCAGTGTAAGGCGTTCTGTGATTGATCTGGTGTTATTGCATAAACTGTTCAATGGTTCAATTGATGCATCTGACCTGTTGATCCAGATCAATATCCATTTATTCCCAATAGCATGGAGATCTACATTTGCATTCAGAGTAAATTATAGTAGGTCGTTGAGTGGTTTCTTTGCTCCGATGAATCGGCTGCCCAGATTGTTCAATACAGTTGCTTACATATTGACATAAGATTGACATATTTCACCTTTCTGGGAATCGGTACAGTTTTGAGTGCAGGAGGGCCCTATTGGAAGAAAGGGAGTCTTGAAAGAGTTGATTGCCTTTTGATGGTAATTCATAGTCCTGAGGAATAAATCTTATTTTGAATAGCATTGCATTTCTTTTTCATTCTAGTATCTGGTGCAATACTTGAGATTGAATGATCACATTATATTATGTAATTGACTTTTCTTTATATTATATATATTTCCTTTCTATTATACATCTTATTGTATCATACTTATATTTATCATTATACATTTCTACATTTAAGTTTTCTTGTCTCAATAATTTGTCGATTTGTATTTTAAATTTCTTTGTATTTTAAATCAATTGCTGTAATGGAAGCAAAATGGATCTCTGATCTGTTGCTTCCTCATATGCTTGTTTCTAATAAATAGATAAATAAAATAAATGAATATTCATTCATGATTGATATTGAACATATTGATTGATAAATGATGAATCCTTTATATGATATTTTCAGTTCTGAAATTCAAGCATACTCGTTTTATAATGATATTCTTAGTTCTGAAATTCAAGCATACTCGTTTTTACAATGAATTTTCAGTTTCAAACATTGTCCGATTGCGGAATCGAGTTTTCCCGTGAGAAATGGTCTGTTGCGGAAGTTCTTGCGCTTTTATCAGCCGGAAACTTTTTTACACTTTATCGTCCATTAAAAAACTTTTTGCGATTCAGTTCGAGATAGAGTGAGTAAGCATCATAAGCTACACGTAAGTGGCCCGAGCGAGAAATAATGTAAACTGCACGTAGTTTTTATTGACCATTTGGAAGGCGAAATAACATACTTGTCAGTCTCACGGGGATTGAAGAAGAAATATATGCTCTGTTTTAGATGCACGCACTCCAGCCGTTACATGCTTGACTTTCGAGAGCTCAAGCCGAGTAAAAACAGTGCTTGCTTGAAAATTGGCCAAGCTGCTTGAATGTTGATTGAACTTTCGAGTAGAATATTGTGCTCAGAGAGTTCTCAAGAATGTGGAGAAAAAACGGAGGTTTTAGAAAAATTTCTAGACATTGTGGAGTCAAACCTTGAAAAACATAACCGATTGATAGAAATTTTGAAGCAGAAGAAATTTGGTCGGAAGTAACATTCAAGAACTGAAGGTCAGATCATTTGAGAATGAGACGTAGATTTGAATGGAATGTGGGAGGTTTTGGGAGATTGAGACTTGACTAAATTTAATATTTTTCGAGATAATATTATCCTTTTTCCACTTTCTTTTGTAAAAAGCTAAATTTTTAATTTTTGATTAATGCTTGAATGCTACATTGAATTTCAACTTCCATGAGTTGTTTTCCTATCCCACTGAATGTCATAGACGGAAAATTGATCATTAGTACCATATACTAGATTTAACGATTTTTTTTGTTTTAATTTTGATACATAATTGACTTGTAGCCTATATTAAGAAACCAATCACGTTTGAATTGTTTTAATTCTGAAGCGTCCTTTAATTCTGATCACCTGGAAAGTAATTCTTTAACAAGGATTCTTTAACACATGCTCTTTGCATTCAAATCATTCTCAGACAAGAATAGCTCATTATAATCATTGACTATGGACTATCTATAGTCAATGTTATAATGTAGCCACAATTTCTTGAGAAAAAAAGGTTTTATAATAACAAAAATATTCAGCGTATGATGAACAGTTTCAACTTTAGATTCAAGAGAATACACAAGTTTAATTTAAACAACAAGTCATAGAATTCTACCCCTTCCAAGTAACCCTCATTCTGACTCACATCACCAGCGGAGAAAGAATCAGGAACTTGAAACGACTGGACTTTTAGTTTTATGAGACATCGTGATGAGGAAAAGTGTTCAGTGACTCCTCTTTTTCCACGCTGGAGAGGTCTCAGATTCATCAAGTTTGACGGCGCAGTCTAATTAAAGTTGGCTGTATCCGCCGTGTTATATCGACTGTAACGAATGAGCAATTTCAAGTAGGCCGTGTGTAATAGGATATGCCAGCTAAAAGGGTACTTCTGCCACCAAGAAAGGTAAGCTACAACCCCTCCGTTGAGGCTCCGTTTTCAACACGTCATGGGTAATTCTATTTATAACGACATTGTTCTTCCTTGACATCAGTCTCATGGAAATCGGTATGCTCTAGAAATTCAATTTGTAAAACTGTAGAAATAAAATAATTATGTATAATTATAATGAGATGATACTGCATATACAGCAAACGTAAAGGTGGGCAGTAAGCTTCAATGTAGGATGTTTGATAATTCACTGACTCAATATTATACTTGCTTATATCCTTACGAGAGTTTGTGATACTGGAATAGATTATTCACCGATAAAAAAGTTAGATTAAAAAATTATAACAGCCAATAATTGGATTTCTCACAAAAATAAAAACAATATTATATTGATCGCAGAAACAGGTAATGGAGACTGTGATATTCTGGTATAATGGTAATATTTTACTATTTAGAAAGATTTTTAATTATTACACCAGTCACGTATAATCACGTATAATGACACCAGTCTGAAGAACAAAGAACACCAGTCACGTATAATAACTGGGAACAGAAAATTCATGTTCTTATTGATTGAAAGCTATCAATGTCAATGTTACTCAAATGGTTGCAGACATGATAATTACAGATAGGAACTCGATATCCCTTTGGGATAAGGATGCAACTCTAAATTCTATCTCATCCCTGCTATTCCAATAATCATCAAGTACTGATTTCATAGATCCAAACACCTATTTATAATCAAATTTAGATCTTCCCTTTATCCCATCAGACCAGCCAACTCACAAAATGAGCCAATTGAACTCATTGATCATTACAGCATTCTTCTGTTTTCGAACAACTTTCAAAGTAGTCCAACATTCCTTCCTTCCCCTTGAAAAGAAACCTTGATCGTAAATCATGAAGCTGACATACATTATTCTGTTCAAATGTCAAGAACGCCATTACTCCTAAACGCAATCTCATTACTCTTGATCACATGTCATTATTGAGGAACTGTTGATAAACATTATCATTTGTGGGCGAAATGTTTTCTTCATTTTTGAAGCCAACGAGTGGCTATGAACCCTCTCTCCCATCATAATTCTAATCCTCGCTTATTCATTCTTTCCTCGGGCGTACGTGAATGATGCTAACTGAGCTGGATCACGCGATCTTCTTCCTTTCCCTACTACCGAATATTCCTTTTCTTTTCTCTTATTCCCTACACAAATTTCCTAAACTTGAATATTCCGTTCTATTTTCGGCTGAATTGTTTGGCCCTAATTCCCTAATTTAAGCGATTCAACTTCCTGCGGTAGGCTTATTGCATAATGAGGAACAACTGTTGCCTTTACTTGTTCTTACTACACATTCTCAATCCACAGTATTTCAGGCAACATTCAATTTTTGTGTTCACGTTCGTGACAAACGACATTGATCTTCAAGAATATCAGATATTAGACTTCTTCTTACTGAACATTATTAATACAAAAAGTATGATTCAACCACAAGGGAAAAATTTTAAATTGGATTTCTCAACACTGCAAAAAGTCAGCAATTGATATTAATCTTTATTCTTCAATGTTGATTCAATTATTCATTGATCAAAATAGATACATAATCATAAATTATTTTAAAAAATGGAGAAACAGATCTAATTTCTATTACAACTTTAAAACTATTTGATATTGGATTGAAGTCATAGTGAAGAATCAAGTTCATATTATTCTTGATCTCATTTGAGTTGCTTTATAGCGCTGTTCCATGTTTTAAACAAGCTCCCGCTTGTTTTTTAAATATATATAAATAGTTCTCCACAATTTTTCTCCCAATTTCTCTCTTAAAGGTTTCTCTTTAAATTATTATTCAATACTTCATTGATTAGAACAGATACATAATAATAAATCATAATATAATCTGAAAAAACCAGATTCTAAATATAATCTAAAAAAACCCACATCTTCTAAATTTTGTTAAAAAATGAAAATTGTAGTAGAAAATTATCTCGTACGGTATCATTTCAATCAATTACCGCAGCATTAATAATGCTCACATTTCAATGTTGCTCAATAAATTTCAATTATTCATTGATTTGAACAGAACGATTATCATAAAATGATTTGTAAAAAGGACAAATCCCTTATTACTTTCTTATTACTAAATTATTTCCTTTTTTCTTATCGCTAACTTATTCCCTTCACTAGTTCACTAATTTTTTCTCGAATTTTCTTGAAATCGAAAATAAGATTCAAAATCATTTCAATCAGTGGAAGCTCACCTTTCAGTTGATGAAATCCACTGTGTGATAAGAAATAGAAGAGCGCTGGTGTGAAGCGACGGCCAACATGATATATTTGCACCCCGCGCGGCACGCTCGCACTAAACTCTGTCGCGCTGGAATCGCTAGAACAGACGAATCCCGCCACTCACACCATGGAGGCCTCACCACCCCTCACCTCGCCTATAGACTGTTGCTTCCTCGCACCTGCGCGCTGCACCCGCATCGCTCGAGCGCTCGGTCGATAACGTGCCACCAGATAAAAGCCGAGTTACGTCTTGACGCGAGATGATTTTACACCTTTGCTGACAGGAATGCTCACGACATAATGGAACCGGTTGCTCAGTTCAAAGGGTTGAAGGAAATATTAGTGTTTAGTGTAAGCTGAATACCATCAATAATGTGAATTCACGAACTCTGTGGACTATACTTGGATGGGTGACCAGTATTTGGCTAAGTTAGTGCACGATGGCGAGGTGAAACTCGCCCCTTAGGTCTCCCAACTATTGAAAGTCATACAAATATTATTATATATTATAACCATCAATAACCTACACTAAGCCCAACTCTGATGCTTCCACAGCATTTTTGGATGAATGAGGGTATAGATGGTAGATGGTAGATTGTAATACAAATTATGTTCAGGACTTAATGTCCATAATCATTTACAGTCCCAAAACTGATGCTTCGACTGCATTGCTGGATGGTTTAATAGAGGGTAGATGGAATATTCATGGATCACCCAACATCCATACTAATACAAATTATGTTCACAACATAATGTTCATAATCATTTACCATCCAACCACTCAGCAACCATCCAACAGTATGGACGCAGCTTCTAAGTGGAGGTATCAAGGTTGTCTTATAGGAACTTGAAAGATATCGGCATAGATTTGTGATGAAATCTTGGGTGAGACTTGGGTGATCTTGGCTGCTCTTCTCAAAAGGTTGATGGCTAGTGAGACCGGACTCCCCAAAGGGATCTTTTTCTCGAAGGTTCTTGGTTTCCACAAGAGTTCAATCAATATGAAAGTGGAGGTATCAGGGTATTCTTGAAGGAAATTGTAAGATACCGGCATAGAGTTTTTGTAAGATCTAGGAACTGGCTGTTCTTCTGGTTTGATTAGGAAGTGGAAGTCCGCTGCTGCGCTAACACGGATTTCCGGTACATCTGTACATCGGACCTGTAAGATCACTACTGATTGCTAATTTCAAAGTGATAACTTCCGCATAAGATTCCCAGGAGATATCAAGTTTATTATATTTGTTGGCAGCTTCCAAATTCCTTATTGGTAAAGTTAGCTAGTTTAAGATCTTGAACAGCTCTTTTATAAGGATTGACTCTTATAAGATACAACAAAGATTCAAGTTTCTCTGATACGAAAGATGAGAGTTATCAGTATGCATTTTCGGTAGAGGGGTAAGTTAGATAAGATCTTTACTCCTCATTGAAATTTTTCTTTGACTTACTAATTTCCTTCGACTAAGGGAGATTTCCCTTCCATGAAACTTCCCTTTTCATGGGAAACTTTCATTCCATGCAGGTCTCGAGCTTATTATGAACTCAATTGAGAGATTAGTTGAGATTCATCTCTTATAAACAGCTCTTTCATTGCTCACAAATAATAAGCCCATGTAAGATATCTTTTGGGCGTCAAAAAAACAATACAAAAATGTATATTCTCAAGTCCTCTTTTTCAACTTGTAACAACTTCATGTCAACTCTATGGTGATTAAAATCTTCCAAGTGTCACTGGTTCTGGTTGCTCATAATTCAATTCTATGGTTGGCTGACAAACACCTTACACTCCATTGACCAATCACAAGCCAGTTTCCAATAAAAACTTCTCCGTATAATAATCCTATAATACTAATATTTTTACCAAATTGTTGTAGTTTTTCAAACTTTTTTCTGGCAAAAGGTCGGTATTAGATCATGAATAGTTTGAGTTCTATTTCATTACATTCATCGTATGAGAATAAAATTAATGAGTAGGATGGGAGAGTGAAATCATGTTTCCATCCCATTCCATACAGCATAAAACTATTGAAGTCTAGTACTGGCCTAAGTTACACGATAAGAGTAAAACTGAGTCTAAATTCTTCAAATACTAACTTGATAGAATTTTACCAGCCTGAATACATAAATGATATTATATTAATAATAATTATAATCCTAATTATATTAGGACAAGATCGTCAATAGTAAATCAGCGTAATTTTTTGTGTATGATACACCATCCATCATTTCCTTGCTAGCAGCCATTTTCCAAGACAGGACTCACGAAACACTTTCAACCAACAAGAAAAAAGTAGGCGGGGCCAAGTCAAATCTGAAACATCACCCGTCAACTGCTGCCATCTACTGGTTGAATTTGGGAACTTTTCTAACCGATGTTTTTGGCCATTTTGATTGTATGTGGAGCTTGGAGGCGTGTACAATGGAAGTCGAAGCAAGTCACCCTATTGCTACTGCCATCTGCTGGCTGGATTAGGAACATTAGGAACTATTCCGAATGTTATTCAGGAAAGTTGGGTAGAGCAGGGAAAATGGCTGAAATCTCCAATTTGCTTGTTAGTGAGTTTCCAATTTTTTGTTTAGACAACTTTATTCCCAGTGAAATGAAATATTTATGATGATTCCCAATATTTTACTGTAAAAAATTTATTATTCCCTTCCTTGTGTGCTTTCAAGCAAACTGATAAAATAAATTAATCAAATTTCAAATATTTTAATGATAAAGTACGGTACAAAGTGACAGTTTTGCTCAATGTAGATAGCCTTTAGTTATTCTGTATTAATTCCTGTACGCTTTTGCTTATCACGTATCCAATACATGAAAATATGAAACAATACGTTGGGATACAATAAGCAAGTTCCTATAATATTTTTTGCCACACCACATGTAACATTGGGATTGTTCATGAGAAAAATGTGAACATGCAAGGCAGCTTGAATCGTGTTTGGCTTTGAATATACTATAATATGTTGGATTGCATTCATCTGGTAATGAGGGGGGGGCCTGTCAAAATCTCGCCCAGGGCGCCAAAAACCACGTGAGGCGTGAGGGCCCTGTATGGATCTTATATCCATACTCAATGCTATAATACTGGTATTATACTGTTATAATATTTGTCCAAGGCAGCTCATCAACCATCACCTACTATTACTTAATAATAGTAATAGAACTTGATAATTGTAATAGTGGGTGTTCCATAAATGCAACATACTCTTGGGGCATTACATAATTGAGATAATATCCTCTTGAGATTTTATTCACATCCTATTAAGATCATTCCAACGAAGTTGAGAGTCGGATACTATAAACATTCAACAGGAAATCATCCCATAAGGATAATACTACTGGCGGTTCGTGCCCACGAAATAGGTGAAGTGCTACTGTACAGTAAAAGATAAGGACACTTCACCTGTTCCGTGGGTACGAGCCGCCAGTGGATAATACCCATCATTAGAATTTCATGAAGGTCATATTGGAATATGATAGATATTTAGATAAGAGTGTGGAATATGAATTGAATGAGATATTCACCTCATAGATATCAGAAATTTAATTAAATCTCATTTCACTTGAATTAGAGTGTGAATCGAAGATTCGAAGGAGACGTCTAATGTAAATCTGACTCAACGTCCGTCAAAAAATCATTTCAATCAGAGACAGAATAATACCAATATAAGCTGAATTCAATTTTTCTTTTCATTGAAAGAGGGAGGAGCTCTTGTAATAAAAATAATAATATGAAAGCAACCATCCAGAATGACGTGAATGTCTCAGTTTCGAATATCACTCAATAATCTCTCAAAATGCAATTTGTGTCGGTGATCCATCATTTTGTATAGGATCTGTGCCACCTAAATTAGAGTGACAGGGATGATTTATATGATAGAACGTCATTCACTAATAGAATTTCTTCACCTTTCAACTTAACCAATCACTTCCACAGAGTTCATTTCTACAGCCCACATAAATTTTGATCAATTGAGCAAACTGAATCAAATAATAGTTATTGATTTTTACAAGTGATAACTATTTTGGGATTGTCTCAATACCTTCCGTACAAGAACATTGAAATTACAGATTGAATATTGATACTGATTTATAATTTTAGTGAATGAACAAGGTCGCATAATAGAGTACCTATTATAATGGAGAGAATGTGATCACAGTGGATTATCCGACTATACTTCTTATTCAAACTCATACTATACTTGTTCTGCTCATTACTCTCTAAGCAGAGAAACTATAAGGAATTTTGTGAGAAAGTATACAAGATAATATTTTCTAAGTACAGTATGTTTTGATTTCTATCAAATTGTTGACAAAGCTATGATTTCGAAGGTAAAAAAGATATTTGATAGGATTGAATTCCACCGCATAATTCTAGAAGTTATTTTAGCAGATAAGAGAAATGTTAGTGATACCTGAACAATAATAGAGAATCACAAGTTTACAAGCAAATATTGTTTCAAATTGCAATTAGATTAACAATTGGAAAAAACAGATGAAAAAAGATTATATTATTAAAGACAGGTTTCTCCTCAAATGAAGATTAATATAAACCAGGTTGAATGTTTGAATGGAAATTCCTCAGGGGAAAAGACCGACGTTGCAAACTCCAGTGAAAATGGGAGAACAAATATTTTCATGTGTGGTGGTACTGAATGCGTGAGTTTGTATCATATTTGTGTGTGTTTTCAGCGTGCATTCCGTCCGCTACCATTTCTCCATACCATGCCTCATACCATCTCGCCATGCCATTTTTCCTTCCCTGCCACTGTATTTTATCACTCACACCACACGCAGTCATAAAATGGTGAAGTGAATGTGAAATATGGCCTTGGTATTCGAAACAGACATCTCCATCTCCACCCCCCCTACCACCATAGTGTCAGAGAAAAATTTGGGAGAATTTTAAGGTGGGGTTGGCTTATTATAATTTCATTCACTGTTGTTACTCAACAGGATCTCCTTGAAGAAGATGAGTTTGGTTTGTCAGTACGTTCCCAACACTCTCATCGAGTTCAGAATTTTCTTACATTCAATTTGGAAAACATATGATATAACTTAATTAAATGTGTTAATTATAATAGTGTTGTCAATAATTATTATAATAATTTATCGTTTTATCTATTCAGAAGTGGAAATTTGTGTTAAGCATAGAAGTGATCTTGAACATAACCTTTATTATTTGTGATATTTAAATCAAATTTAGAATAGAAGACGTTTTAGATATTATATGTCTGTGTTTTCACCTTTAAGAATTATTATAATTTTGAATAAATAAATATAATTCTATTCCCAATCAATAATAATTAATCTGGTCTAGGAATACTCGATGAGAATAACCCACGTACAGGAGTGACAAGAATTTCGAAGAACCTGTAGGTAATTTTCAAAATTGAAAGTTGAAAAATTGAAGACTGTTCCTTGTGAACTCGACTAGTCTATCTCTCAAAGCTAAGCTGTCTCTTTAAGCATGTGAGATAGATGATCAACCTCCGTTACGAACGTATTGTAGGCCTATCCTGTGAAACAGAGAACCCCTATTACAGTAAACGCCAGTGAAAGTGGCGGTTTGAGTATTTGTATCAATATTACTCACCTCTGTTAAAAAAGTCTGAAAGTGGTCTTCGTCAGCAAAACGTTCCAGCTGAGGATGCTGTCGACTCAGTATGCTCTCGCAGACCGCTCGCCAACTGACCTGACAGAGCTAAGTTTCATTTACAGACATCCGCGAACCGCCAGTTCTATTTACATCTGCTGCATGTGAAATCCTCTTGTGCAAAGTGTAAGTGAATTCCTTGTTGCTTTGAGAACGGCTCTGTGTTCTAGGCAGTGTACGAACCTACGTATACGGCAAGTACTTGAGCACTGCCTTTGTAAATTGATCGACTGTAACAATTATGTACGAAATTCCCCAGATAATACGACCGTGCGACACTGTATCAATTTCCTTCCACCAAATTAATCATGTTTAATTATATTAACTGAGTGCACGTTGTAAGCTAACAGGCTCTCTCCCCATTATTATCGTTAATATAAGGGTACGTCTGGGGATCCAGAACACCCACAGTTTATTGAAATAAATTTCCTGAGCCACAAGTTTCTCTAATAATAGAATCTGAAAGTTTTACTTCTCTTATAAAATCGAACATATCAGTATCAGAAAAGTGTATTTTCCCCTTATAAATCACATTCGTGGTACTAGACAATTAGAAAGAAGTGTTCACTCCATTTATAATTATTATAAGATTAGAATCTTGAAGTAACAACCTAAATATTGTTGAAATATTTGGATTAATTAGAACCCATACTGTTAAAAGACCCTCATCTGTACAATGTAGATCTTTCATCCCACCCATGATGCTAGAACATTCACTAGTTAATAACTTCAACATAATATCAAAGGAGAGTGCAATTTATCAATCAATTGTTTGAATCCCCAGAAAAACCCCCTTTCATAAGGGCTTGAATGCTCCAGGTTGAGTAGAAAGAAAAATCAAATAAACAGCATGATTCTTGTATCTCGTGTAGTATTTTGTACGAATCTAAAGTAAAATTATCTTCTGAGTCCTCTTTCGTCAAACTTACTCTGATATTAGATGATGGAAAACACTGAGAGATTTTCATAGAGAGTAATATTATTGTTATTCTTGAAAATCCCGATTAAAACTGTATGGATGTAGTCATCTCTCTTTTCTCTTTGTTGATGAAATCATGTTGCAAAATTATAATGAATATAGTACTATAGCCTATAGCAATCCTGATTTCACGAATGTTATCATAGATCCTACGCTATTATATTGGAAAAGTAAAAATGAGTAATTCATACCAAAGAGGGTTGGAATCTGAAGTGCTTCCCTTATTCTATGGTAATACCTACCGGTTGAAACCATTCCATGATGGATTTTTAAAATATTCCATGATCAATACCACAACTTGTTATCAGACATTTTTATCCATCCACAGCCAAGGTTGGAATGAGTATCATTTACACAAATATTGTTGTTGGTTGAAAAAATAACGGAAAAACTAGCAAAGTGCTCTAGTGATGGATGATTTCTAGTCGGTGCACGATAAACACAGCTTGTGAGCTTTTTGCGCTCCTTCAATAAAAAAGTCATATTCGCGTTTTGCATTTTGGGCGCAACGTTTTTCTCGAAATAGCTTCCAGTTACGTTCGGATGGAATGAACGGTTAGCGCCCAGATAGAAAATGAAGAAATGAATGGAGAGTGGAGTGGGAAGGATATGAGAGAGAGGAAGGGTTTAGAGGAAGAATAGGAGGAAAACGAGTAAGTGAAGGAAGAGAGGGATAATTAGAAGGAAGTAAGAAAAGGATGAGATGAGGAAGAAAAAGGAAGAGAAAAGTAATACGAAGAGAAAAAAGAAGAAGAAGAAGAGAAGAAGAAGAAGAAGAAGAAGAAGAAGAAGAAGAAGAAGAAGAAGAAGAAGAAGAAGAAGAAGAAGAAGAAGAAGAAGAAGAAGAAGAAGAGGAAGAAGAAGAAGAAGAAGAAGAAGGAGGAGGAGGAGGAGGAGGAGGAGGAGGAGGAGAAGAAGAAGGAGAAGAAGAAGAAGAAGAAGAAGAAGAAGAAGAAGAAGAAGAAGAAGAAGAAGAAGAAGAAAAGAAAAGAATAAAGTGGAAAAGTGAAATAAGTAGGGGAAGGAGGAGGAAAAGGGAAATAACATGGAAAAGAAAGTGATGACAGAAAATAAGTCAAATGAGAAAGTGTAAAGTGAAAATAAGACAGAAGAAAATAGCAGAAATAATAATAATAACAGTAGAAAGAGGAGGAGAGAGGGGGATAGAGAAGTGGTTTGGGGGTGAATAAGGTTGAGGAGAAATAGAAGAAGAACAAGAATAAAGAGGAAATGAGAAGATAAAGGAAAGTAATAAGAAGAGTAAATTAAAGAAGTACAATTATTGGAAAGAAGTATCATAAAATGAAATAAGAAGATCTTACGGGAAATGATTCTGATAGAACAAGAAGGATGACTGGAAGTTGATAGCGAAAGAGAGAATAAGAAGAGTTATCAGAGATAAAGACATGACTCAAGAAAGATAGAAAGAAGTTAGCCAAATTAATGTCAATTTCGAATTGGTAGAAGTAGAATTTATTGTGAAGAAGTGAGAAGAGAAACATGAATATTTAGAGAAAGTAATAAGAGTTGATGAAAAAGAGTGCAGAAGTCAGGGAGAGAGTGAGTGAGAATGATGAGGAGTTTGTAGTAAAAAATAGCAAAGATGAAGAGTGGATATTAGCTACGATTGCGCCTCGATTTCGAATTGGCACGAGTCAAAATGGTAATGAACGGGTAGCGGCAAAAAGTGGAAAAGAAAACTCGATTTCCATGCGATTTGAGATTGGAATCGACATCGTCGGCGTAATTTCAGCCACTTGCAAATACGCCTCCAATCAGAAAAGTGAGTAGTGGACTTTGAAATAATTGTGAAATTCGAGCTTCGAGGATTGGCCAATCACGTTACTGCTAACTACAGAACTGGTTCTTGATGTTTTCATTACTGATCAGAAGAGATATGTTATCGCTGACGCCAAAAAGTTGGGTTGTCATTCTCGTCTGTTTCGAGATGTAACCTACTAAAAGCTGATCTAAAGCATCCATTGTCTGTTTTGATGTCGAAAGCAGCATCCAAGCAACTAAATGACAACACTAATTGACAACATCGACTGTTGGAGTGAACAAGGAGCTGACGAGACCGCCCAACTAACAATATTTACTGTATTTATATAGGCCTACTATTATAATTATATACTATACTGTATTTGGTGTCAACCATACTCCTGTAAAAAGTACTACTATTCAGTTATAGACAATATCAGCCCTATTTTTCATTTGAAAACTCGACGTCCGGACTTTCGAATTTGTAGGCGAAAACAAAGCATAAATTTGCATCCACTGCGCGCATGCGCAAATGGAAGAGCATTGCGTGACGTAGATACAGAATATACAGAGGAGGTCAGAATATACAGAGGAGGTCAGAAGATACGCATATACCCGACAAAATACATCAAACCTTCAAATCCGCTCACACACGCACACTTACCCACATATTTTGCCGGCCTCTTGTAAAAGTCGTTCTCCTATCGGCTCGAAATCTAATAAATGACTTTAATATCATCCAAACACACGCACTCGCGTTCTCGCACTTATGATTTGCAGGGACACGCAATTCTGGTTCACTTTTACCGAAGTCCCCCATTTTCACATCTGTCACATCCAGTGGAAGTATCCCTGACTTTGTTAGTTTACAAGATTCTGGAATGTGAAACTAAAATACATCTCAATATTACTTATGGATGAGCTTAGAAAAGTAATAAGGGATTAAGTAAAGATCTAAATTATCCTTCTAGATGCTTTAATATTTGTTCAGCTGCATTTGAAAAAGGCTCTAATGATTTAAAACATGTTATGTTATACATAACTAGAATGTAGAAAAACATACTTGGATTCTTATTCATTAAGCTAAAAAGCATTACTGGGAGACCTTTTTTATAACAAATTCAATATTCATACTTCAATATTATGCTTAGCATATTTAGTCGGTAGAGTGGTAATTGTAATGCAAGTTGGATGGATTAGCTAGTAATCTGAATAATGAATTACCGGTAGCTATTACCTTGGAAAATTGGAAACCTTTCTCTTGAATATCAACGTGGAGTGAGAATCTTGTGAGTGATATAAATATAATTTGAATAGTTGGAGCGATATACCCTAAATCACATATTAGACAGCATGCAATACGGTTTTAGAGCCAATAAAAATACATCAGATGCCTTGTTTGATGTCACAAAATTTGTCACTCAACAAATAGGTTCAAGGAAGCATGTATTGTTGACTTTCCTTGACCTCGCAAAAGCATTTGATTCTGTTGATAGGAACAAATTACTTGGAAAATTGAGAGCAATTGGTGTGTTAAACAAATCTTTGGATTGGTTCAAGAGTTATTTTAGGAATAGAGTTCAACATGTTTCCATCAACGGTATTGCTAGCCCAGCAACACATGTAGACTATGGAAAATGCCCCACAAATTCAACAGCTCATGAATAGAATAAGAAGATTGCTTTATGCCTTTGGTCAGATTAGTCAGGTGCTGACTGTGGCTCAGTGCAGAACTGCATACTGTGCGTATGTGCAATCACTCCTGGAATACGGCATCCTAGCATGGGGTGGGTCATCTCCTACAATTTTGAAGCCTCTTGCTGTTTCACAGAAGGCTATAATGAAAAAGATACTTAATAAGAGTGCGAGATTCCCCACGCAACTCCTGTTTCAAGGATTTCCTGTTCTCAATATCAAACAGCTTTACATCAAAAATTTATCCACTTATATTTTAAAAAATAAGAATATTTTTACTAACATCGAACACAATTATCAAACCAGGAATAGATTACAAATGGGAATTCAAATTCCCAGACTCTATCATCACCTAGAAACATCAAATTCATTTTACTTGGCTCATTTACTTTTCCGCAACCTTCCATGGGATCTCTTGCACGCTGATGGGGTCAGCATTGCTGCCTTTAAGCGTAGATTGAGGGCGTGGCTACTTGGCTTCGGGCATTTGGCCTGCGAGGGACTGGTCAGGTCACCCTATGTTCAGTAATATGTTAAAAATTGATGAAATTTCACTTTCCACTTTTAACCATTCAATTTTTTACTATAAGTTTTTTTTTGTATTTTGTTTTCCTTCGCCCTCTACGTCTTTCTGCTGGACAGACATATATTGTACTATATTGTTTTTACTATTTAAATTATCTTGATTTGAAATAAAAAAGCATGAATGGAGTTTGTAATTACAGCACATTTGTATTTTTATTTATAGAAGCTAAATTATACAATTAGCGTTAACTATACCGATATACTGTATATAATATTTTTCTCTAAAGATTTGTATTGCTTTAAAAAATGTTATTTATTATAATTTCGATGTACGACCCTCCTCACACACAGACCTGTTTCTAAGTGAGGAGTACTATTCTTTTTTAAATGTTCCTTCTATTTCAAGTTGTACCGTTTATTTATTATGGAATAAAACAATTCAATTCAATTCAATATGATAAACTACTTTACTACCTTGAATCTTATAGATTACTGGGAGCTGTTCAAAAATTCAAGAATCTACTTGATTTTCTTACCATTCTATCTTCAAAATACAAAAACAGATCGATGTTAAGTTCACCAACTTTCTCCATTTCACGACGTTATGTCCAAGAAAAGAAATTTTGGTCTCAATCTTAGGAAACATTCTAAACTACAATTTGAGACCAAATTGATATTTTTTTAATCAATATTGACCGAGCTGGAGTCATTTTCTCATATTGCCAGAGGTTTTTCTTTGCTTGGACAGAATATACTTCAATGAACTAATGACATGAGAACCAATGAACTAGTCTGGCTCAATACAATAACTTCATTTTACGTCAGTAATAACTTCACTTAAATTCAAGGTTTAAAGTGATTTTCGTACAACTTGTCCATTGAAATTTAATCAAAGCTATTAGGCTACTATAAAATCATATTAATAAACAATTGTTCACGTTCATTTTGACTAAGCTAACTCTCCTGAATAAGAATTACTGTGACCATGGAGTGGAAGATTTTGGAATTCTGTTATTTTCGCTGTCTGTGTTGTGATCTAGTGGCCTGTAAACTGAGATAAGACTATGTGGCAGAAATACATGGATGTTTGAACTTTTGAAAAACCTTTACAATGAAGAAAGAATGTCGTTCATCGTTCAACTAGCATCGACATGAAGTTTGATGAGACGTAGGCCCATTTCACATTTTGACAGCCAAAACACGCAACAGAGAATGCCAGCCTATACTCTTCAATATTTCATCTCAACCAGCTCAAACTTCTCAATCTCGGGAAGCCGATTTCAGATTTTCTTGGAAAACAAGTCAATATTGTTTCATTGTTCATAAATAATAAATTATGAGCTTAAGCGTGGGAGTCGATACTGTCAAAATTCAATTCGATTTTCTATTTGATTATATTTGTTGTACTCTGTATTACTGTAGCCTATTTCTGTATAATAGGGCTGGCTAATTTCATAAACGGCTTAATTATTAGGGTTAGCTGATTTGATTAACGATTCAATTATTAGGGTTAGCTAATTCGATTAACGATTTAATTATTAGGGTTAGCTAATTTTATTAATGATAATAATCATTAGGATAAATTTGAATTGATAATTGAAATTAGAAGCTTTCTGTGTCAAATGACTGTTCAAAAAGTTAGTTTATCATTGAATTAGTTAAAAATTAACTCAATTTCTGTATCAAATGACTGTTCATAAAGTTGGTTTATCATTGAAAAATTAGTTAAAAATTAACTCAACTTGCCAAAAACCAAAAACTAAAATATGCAACGATTGACAGTGAAAAATAATATTAGGCTACAACTCGAGATTACGTATGAGATAACCTATAAATTATGTGATACAGAAGCAATTACTGGCGTATTATTATATCAAATAAACAAGATTTTTAAATATTTTCATAAAGAATTTTCAAAAGTTAATGTCAACAATTTTCATAAGATATCCGTCGATTTGATCTTTACTATTACGATTTGACTAATTTTACTATATTACTAACTATTTTACTAACTTTACTATTACGATTTGAGCTTTACTACTACGATTTGAGCCTCCTAAATGAAGTATCTCCCAAATCAAGATATTCTATTAAATAATATTCCTGTTTTAGGTACAGAATATTCCTTTCAAGTATGCTACCTGAGAATTGAGATCTCTCATGAACACGAACCTTTTATGTAACATTTAAACATTTTTAACATTCTATATGGGATTTTACAGGAAAATCTCATAAAGAATTTTTTATATGCGCTACATTGAATACTTTTCGATGCAAGGAACATAAATCCCAACGGGAAGACATTTGCAACTTCTTGAACCAACTGACATAGTTTATCCATATTCGGGATTCGCACTTCTAAATTCTCTTATTTGTTCATGGAATACATCGCAAGCTGCAATCTAAAGGGTTGTAAAAATCTCAGAGTACAAGATACAGTCATAAATGAATTCGCTTTTATTTTTGATTATCAGTATCTCAACTTTTTATTCTATCTGGAACGACCTTATCTGAAATGTGAATGGCCAAGTTAAACGATGGAATTTCTCATCTTTTATTTGAGTAAGGCAATGTAAGAGCTTTTGAGATAAAATAAGCCCTAATAATATAACGTGATGAACACTTCTGCAGTCCATGAATTTAATAGGTTAATAAAAGATGATATCGTACAGCTTTTATGTCGTCCTATAAACAGCGTCTACGCCTCACTGCTGTAGTCTTCCCCAGCAAACAAGACATTCTGGAAGATGGGAATATGACTCCAGCTCAGTCAATATTGCTTTAAAAATTATGAATTTGGTCTCAAATTTTAGATCAAAATGTTCCCTACAATTTTTGAAAACTAATTTATAATATTTTCAACTAATATTGAATGAGCTGCAGGCATTTTCCCATCTTGCCAGAATGTCTTCTATGTTTGGGCAGACTATAGGCTATTCAGTTTATATCAGTTTCCCCATGAAAGACACAACTTCCCTCTCCCCTCCATTTCTCCATCACTCCCACCACCGGAGGAAATTACAGGGAAGAAAACTGCTCCTGAGAGAGGATACGTTTCCCCACTACTTGATTAAATAAAATTTCATTTGAATAGCGCACTTTTGAATTAATTAACTTTCATGCTTCCACCATTTGAAGAAGGAGATTAGTTCTGGTTAATCTTATTTTTTTCAAACCGATCTTGAAATTCAATCGGAGAGTCTAATTAATCTGTAGTTGTGGGTGGAGGAAGCTGTACTGAGATTAGCGAGTTGTACTCAATTAGTAAGTTAATCTTGTTTAGTTAAACCGCTAACCGCACTAATCTCACAGTGCCCTAATCTTATAATCTTACTCTTCAAGTTAGTATTAATTATTGAATCGGTTGCTAATGTAGCAATATGTTTTCAAGCCATTGAAATCTTAGGTAGCTAGAATCATTATACTTTTTTATGAGTAGTCAGTAGCCTTCATAATAATTCACCCTGTCTTCACAACTCTCATTCAAAATATCGTATGGATGAACATATTTTCAAATTTACAGAAGTATAAAATCTGAGAAGATCTTTGATATATTACAAAAAACTAAACGATATGTATGAAAGAGCAACGAAAATTATTCATCAAATGAAGAAGATGAACGCAATAACAATTTAGCTCTATCAATATTGTTCTATTTCCATTTATTGTTTTATGTGTTATTCTTATTTCATTTCTATGAATGGACATAATTTTGATGTATTTCCATGCCATGTGGAATAAATAAATTGTATTGAAAAAATCGAATTGAGCTCGAATTAAGCTTGACGTCAGCTCCAAACAACGGTTCAATGTTAACTGAAGAAGAAAAGTCAAAAAACCAAATGCTGTTCTATGATCATGAAGGGATGTGTAGCAGAGAGGAATTTTATTCCTAACAAATCAGCCATTTCAACAAAGGCAATCAATCAATCTTTCCCAGTTGGCTGACAGCCATTGACATTATTTTCCTGAGCTTGATAGACATTTACCGCAACTAGAACCTGCGGGGATGTCTATAGTTTTTCTCGCTCCAACTGAATGAGAACAACAATTAAATGTGATAATATTATTAATGACAGCATCAAAAAGACACATTTAGAACAAACTGGTGTATGATAATGTATTGTACAGTGAGAAGAGTCTTCACAAAACAGAGGTCCCCAGCTAAGCTATTGTTATCTGTTGCACTTAGAACTTATTACCATAGAATAATAGACGTCTCTCCTCTAGGATAATACTAGGATCCTCTTTGTTATTACCATAAACTAACTACCTACTCTAGAGTAGTATTAGTAGTAGTATCTAAGAGTAGTATTGTCTTTGTTGTTACTTTCTTGATCGCACTCTCTCTCTCTCTCTCTCTCTCTCTCTCTCTCTGATTCTCTCCATTATTTTTATCATAGAAATAAAATTAATTATTTTTGAACTGCATATACCTATGGACATTTTTTGTGGATAGTGTAATGGGTAGAGAGGATCAGGAGTCCTAACACCAACACCGCCCATAGTAAGAGCATTAATATCCATATATTTCTCCCTCTATTGTTTCACGTATTATTGTGAAGGATTGTATGGCAGAGAGGACATAACTCCGCCCTTAATAGAGACATTTAATCAATCAATCTCTTCTTCCCTCACATACTCTCACATTAATACAGCAAAAATTCGTATTTCCGTTAGCTTATTGAATCCTACATTTGTCTCATTTTGCAAGTTTTCATAGTTTATAATTAGCCAACTTGAGCGAACTACTCGTTATCAGAGTAATTTTTATTCTTAAAGTATAGGATTCAAATTATTGTATTATGTAATCTACATGAATAAAGTGATTGAATCTGAATCTGAATACACACACTTTGGGCCAGTTGCACGTACGTTCTGATAGTTTAATCAGCGTCATTTCACCGTGTCAAAGTGGAAAAACGTTCAAATGAATAAAGTATTGAAATGTGATAGTAGTAGGAAAATATTCAAATGTACCAAATCAAAGTAGATATTAGAATCAATAATCATCTCATTATTGTAGAAATTACTTATTTATCTAAACAAAAACACGGTCTGGAAATTACATGCTGATACAACTTAATTGTTGTCAGGTTGGTAGTACCACAAAAATCGAAAACTTTCAGCTGCTATTGTTTTCAGATTTTAAAAATTTAATCATCAGCTGATGGTTAGGTTATAGTACATTACGCCACAAGCCCGGGAAGGAAAAGCTTACATTATAAGGATAGTTTCCCGGGCGAGGCTTGCCGAGCCTGGGAATAATTCCAAATACTGTAAAAAACTTCCTGGGCGAGTAGTGTATAATTTTTTTTAATAATAAATATTATCAATCTAATTTCATGAATGAACAAAACAAATAGGATTAATGAAATCTAAGAACAGCTAAGACCAGATAACTTACTATACTAGCTTCGGCTGAGCTGAATCTGGTCAAGCTGAACTGCTAAGTATTGAAATTTTGCATTACAAGTTTATTGATTTAACCAATTGGATATTACTTAATAACTATCAGAATACTCGATTTTCTTAGTCCAGAAACGTTTAAGCTCATGATAGTTTTTGTACGATCATCCTAAATTGTACAATAGCCATACAAAGTTTCTTGTTTTTACCAATTTATGGCAGTGTCACAGAAAGAGACGGCCATTGTAGTTGCATTTTCTCTTGCTAGATGGCGCCAGCTGTCCACGCTTGGAAAGAAAATGCTCCTTGCATGGTAAGAGGCTCTTATACCGCTCGAGGACAACAGCTGATTGATTACGCATGTAAATGACGACTTTCTAGTCTACATAGGGACCGGTAAGGAGCTTCTTTCCATGAAGTGTAGCAAAAAAATTTTTAACGCCTCAAACTCTGGCCGATTAGTTTGATGCTGTGAAATTAGTATTCAATTCTAATTAACCAGTTGCTGACCTGTTAAATTTGAAAAACCTCCATTGAAATTTTCCATAACCTCATTCATCATTCATATTTCATTGCCTCAATGATAATAAATCTTGGCCCTGGCTTATAAAGATTTACAGCTTGTTTTTCTGATGAAAAACAAGCGATTGGGATTGTAGATTCACCAATAAAACTCTCGAATTACAATGTTCCAATTTTTGGAAAGGATCAGCTGTTGAATCAACGATCAGCCAAAACTCACTAGAAGACCCTAACATTTGAATCCAAAATGGCCGCAATGGTTTGAGTGAAATAGGAAATACCATGTATTCTTTATTCTTTCTTTACAATTGCGACTTGGTTTCCAAGTATTTTAAGCAAAGGATGAATGAGTGATGATGAATAATGAAGGTTTAAGATGTAGGTTATATGTCTATGTAAATTGGTTCAGACGAAAAATTCACAATATCGCTGTTCAAACTCAAATCATTGCGGCCATTTTAGATTACAAGGCTAGGGTCTTCTGACTTGGTTTGTTTACGATTTTCTTTGTAGGTTATGATAATATTTTAGCAACAATAATGATTCCTGTTCAAATCTCACTATAAAAATAATGATTGATATTTATTATTAAATATATTCATAATAATAAATCAATTTCTATATCAAAATCATTAAATTAGGAGCAAAGTTTTGGTTTTAAAGGAATAGCATTGGACTATTCCGATATTCTATTCACTTGAGGTAAATTCGTTTCATGTCATTTTTTTAATCAGCTGAAACTGTAGAATTTACATTTTATTGGAAACGTTTATGAGACAGAAACGCCCATAAAATCAATGAATTATGAGTAATGTGGATTGTAAAATGTTTATAAGCCAGGGCCCTTAACTTGATTCATGAATTTGAAGGTTAGTAATATTTTTAGGCAATAAAATGTAATGTAAATTATGTATCATCGAGTTTTGTGAATGAAGCTATTGAAACTCAAGGCTTCTTAATAATTTATATGTTTCTATTCTCTATTTAAATTGAGTTAGTTTGCTGTTGCTACAAGATGTCGTTATCCAGGCTAATCACGGCGTTAAAACTTGACAAAGTTACAAACAACCGGCCCTTTGACTCTCATAAACTTTCTTCCTCTTACAACCACTCTTACTAGAAAAAATTATTTTCATAACAAAGATATATTTTATGTTGTATGTTTTTTCTGTGAATATGAGTGAGGAGAAAGCTTTTCAGATTTACTCATATTTGAAAAATAAATCATTTCATTAATTTCCTCTATCTCTCCCAGGTTATTAAATTGAGTAAATTACATTCTATCGTCTCTATCAAGCTCAGTTTGAAAAAATAATCTCCAGCAAAGAACCCTGGCTCGGGAAAGTTCAACAAGTTGAAGCCGTCATCGCGGCAGCGTATTATTCCACTGGAGGCTTTTGCCTCTGTGCGATAAAGTCTGTCCAAGCAAAGAAGACATTCTGAAAAGATGAAGAAATGGCTCCAGATCGGTCAATAATGGTTCAAAAATTATACATTTGGTTTCAAATTATAGATTAGAATGTTTTCTACAACTTGAGACCAAATTTTTAATTCTTGAACCAATATTGACTGAGTTGGAGTCATTTTCCCCTTTTGCTAGAATTTCTTCTTTGCTTGGGCAGACTAAAACAAAGAGTGTGCAACTTAGCGGCACAGGCCGCGCCTTCGCCTTTCAGCTGAGAAAACAAAATGTTTCCACTATTTAAGTTGTTTCTAAGCGGTGATAAGATAAGCTGCAAACTATTCTCTGGTGAGAGTGTGAGAAGCTGGAATAGTTCAGCTAGGAATGTTACATTACATTGTAATACATTGTATTGTATTAACAATGTCTTTATTTTTATCTTGAATGAGTGATCTCACTATTTGAATGAGTCACTGTTGATATTGAAGAACCGTTATATTATAATGAGGTAGAAATTCATAGATTTTGTCAGCATTTCTACATTTTATGTTTTGTACAGGACCATGGTTTCGTAGCCACAAAGCCACATTTTTCAGCTGACTTAATTTTAAATATTATATAATTTTTAAAATTTAATAACTCTTCAAATCAAATTATAGTCTGATAATTTTTCCAATTTTTACAATCTATTATCAAATTTCTCATTCACAAGAACTGTTTATGGTTGGAAAAGATTTTTCCAAATATTCTTCAGTAGCCCAGATACCGAAATAAGTTGATGACTATATGTAGTTATAAAATGATTTTATTCTTGTTTTTTTTCAGATTTGAGTGCAAACTGCAATGGTTATGTTCCTGTAGAATTCGGTTTGGACATTCAAACCAATTGTTGCATCAAGGATGAGGAAATAGAAAATCTCTGGGATGATTGTGACCTACTAAGGTAAGTCGTTTGTCAGTAATAGTGTAATTCTATTTTTCGCCACACTTCACAAAAAGAAGCTGTTTTCTGGTCCCTAAGTAGATTTGAAAGTATTCATTTACAAACGCCTTTTGTCCATGCATCAAAAGAAAGCCTTTCAAGGCTACTAGCTTCAAAAGGAAACAGCTGACAGGAATAACCTTATAGTTATTAAGCTGTCTACTAGACTGGGTGACAGTGCATTTCTCAAGCGCTATTTGCTATGTGCAAGTGGGTGAAAGGGATTTTTTGGCGGTTGAGGCGCTATTGGCGGATCATTTCGGCAAAAAATTGCGGGGATTTACATGAGAGGAGATAGGGCTAAACCTAAAATAATGTCCTGGAGAATTTGTTGTGTTCCGGATTGTAAAAATAAAACACGCAATGGAAATTTAAAGTTCTACACTTTTCCAATTGTCATAAATAAGTTTCATCAACAAAGAGAATGGTTCACTACATTGAATGAAATATTGATAAGTCGAACTAACCTAATTGGTTTGTTTACATGCAAAAGAATTTGACAATCTAGTAGAACCATGGAGTGCTCGATTATAACCTGTACATCAGGTAATGTACATAGATAGTTTTTATTTTAGTTAATCTAATAAGCTGTTACTATCAACGGAAAAACTCCATTAATTATTTTTCAATGAGGAATATTCATATCATTCAATTTTTCAAATGAATGTGAGCTTGCACCAATTTTTCATTTTCATGTAAGGTTGCTATTGCACAAAAATAGTTCTATGTCATACATCTATTATCAAAGATATTATAATATGTTCTCTATAGGAGAACATATGGCTGATATTACACGATAATAGTTTTATGATCATGGTTGATCATATGGAAAGAGATGAAAATAGGCCTATGATTTCTTATTTTCATCTCTTTCCATATGATCAGATATGATCATAGAACTATTACCGTGTAATACCGGCCTATGACATAGAATATGATCATTTATCATATTTGGTTCATTACACAGAAGATTTCATCATCATAGATATTTGATAATAGAAATATGTCATAGAACTATTATTGTGTAATACCCACCTAAGATAACTTATCAGCTGTTATCTCAAAGTTTTTGTCAACACTCTCAAATACATCTGTTTGCGGTTGTCTGCTCTCAAATACTTGAGAACTAGGATTTTTCAATTATAATAAGCTATAATACTATCAATAACTAACATTCCTATCCTAAATAATATTTGGATTTTATCATGTTCTAATTAATGAGAAATGTATGAAGCAGCAAATAATTCCATTTGAATTATAAATGCGTTTTTCTGATTCAGCGCTATGCTTTGTAAGTTAAAACCCACAGAAAAGTTCACATGATAATCC
Organism: Sogatella furcifera; assembly: GCA_017141385.1. Lineage (NCBI taxonomy): Eukaryota > Metazoa > Arthropoda > Insecta > Hemiptera > Delphacidae > Sogatella > Sogatella furcifera. The sequence continues at coordinate 17,247,779 of CM029555.1, forward strand.
ACCAGAGCGCAGCACAGTAGATGATCATAGCGAATAGCCTCATTCAGATTAAATTGCTAATAAAAATATTGATTAAATGGAATTAGATTGATAATATTTATCTGAAGTATAGCAAAAACTATATAAACAAACTTGCCCAGGAAGTAGTTTACGGTATTTGGATTTATTTCCAGGCTCAGCAAGCCTCGCCCAGGAAACTACAGTATCCTCATACCATAAATACACTTGAGTCTTACCTAGGTACTTCCTAGTCTTGTAGCGTAATGTCCTATTCTGAGAGGTATACTTAGCAGTAAGTTTTTGTCAACATGATTAATCATAGTTAAGTACCTATGATTACTCAAAGTTGAGCAAAGCTATCTATCATCGATCAAAGAATCTTTGTGGTACCTACTCAATTGAAGAATCATGGAGTACTAAAAATACCGATTAACAAGTATCAAATACTTCACATTGGGAGTCAACTATTTCCTCAAAACCAAATTTAGAAGTTTTTGTATTCATATTAGCATAAGAAAATTCCAATGTTTCAATTCCCAATGAATTTTACTGTTAATTAACACTTATACCGAAACCCTAGATCTCATAACACTAACTGAAACCCCCGGTCTGACAAACCGCTATATAACATTGCTCAATTTTACTCTTATTTTTGTTACCTCGTACCCTGTATTGTATGAATAATAATGTTATTAGAGATCATTAACACAATTTAGTAAAAACATTTATTTCCAGCATGAAAACTCGAAATTGGCCTCAGAATATCATTATTTTTTCAACTTCAATTATTATTCAACTATAGATTTGGGGGGCAGCTTATTTTGCACATTCCAAGCAAACCTTCTCACCAGTCAATAAGGCAGGTAGGGTTTTAATATATGATAAGTTTATAGGCTGTTTTCCTTTCCTCCATTGAACTTTTAGTCATATAGAACATGTCTTCCTCAGTCGCATCCAGCTTGTAATTCTGCTCATAGTCAGCAGAGTTCCCCTCTCATTGCCATCTAGCTTGTTCTGCCAGCATTGCATCATTTCCAAGGATTCTACTAATGTCTTCTTTCAAGGTTTGTTGAAATCTTGAAAGGGGAATACTTTTTTGAAGATGAGTCTTGATAGCTCGAAACTCAACTTTGATGAGGTCAAACTACGTTGGCAGGGGTTAGTCTTTGTTGCTCATGAAAAGGATAATAGACAATAACACTGTATAGGAGCTAATAATACACTACAAAGTTGATAAAGATGAATGAAAAATAATACCCTCAGTCAGCAAGACCTCATTCCACACAACACTAACCGAAACCATCGGTCTCAGAGACCGCCACGTTTTCAATTTGAGCTAAATATCTGTTCACCGACAACCTAGAACTGGACAAAGAGCGTGAAAACAGTAGTAGGGATGGCTAATGAGAAGGTATGTGGAATGGCAGAAGGGATAAGTCTATTTAGTGCTGCTGTATGTAAGTTATGACATTCCTTAGCGGTCTGTGAGACTGGATTTTTGGTATAAGTGTTAATTGCTTTGAAGGAACAAGATTTTCTCATTTGTTTATTTTTAAAGGGTTTTCTTGCGACTGAGAATTGTATACAATGGAAGGAAATAAGAAATTATAACTAATCTTTTTTGAAACAGTGTTGTATTGATCCAATAAAATATGATACAGTAGTATATTCATCATTCTTTGATTCAACACTATTACCAGATTCTGGTACCGAGCTTTCGCTCTGAAGCTGCGGCTGAACTGTTGAATTTCATAAATTTCTTATTGTAAAAAAAAATTTAAAAATTCATCACAATTTTTTGGCATGAACATGTGTTATGGATTTGAATGTAACTCCATTCACTCCAGCTGGATAGTTTTGGTCAGCTAACGATAACAGCCGTTATGGTACTTGGTATTATACTTATTCCTGAATAAGGAATATTTAATTCTTTTAGTGCATTTCATTCGAAAAAATGCACTATTGGGCCTGGCGTATGCTGGGACGCACATGTGCACACGCACGCAAGCCAGCCAATCACAGCTCTTGCCTTGTCCTCAACAAGAGCTGTGATTGGCTGGCTTGCCTGCGTGTGCACACGTGCGTCCCAGCATACGCCTGGCCCAAGTCTTGCCCTGACAGTCGAAAATTTATGATGTGATATATTTTTACATGTTTCCGAGCCCCTCTAGAACACGAATCTGATGTCCGTTCAAATTCATATATCTCTATATATACAGGGTGTTTCAGGAGGAATGTGCAATACTTCTCAGGCTGACTCCTTACACCAAGTAGACAAAAAAGTTCTATGGGACCAACCCCCAAAAACGATTTGTTACCGAGATAACAATGGCGGAAAATTGAGATTTTTCAAAAAATATTCATTTTTCTAATTTTTTAGAGGCTTTACTGAGGTTCTCAATTCCTATGTAAAATTAGCTGAGGAATTCTATGGAACCAGTCTGAAGTATGTAACTTCAACGGTTATTGAGATAATTGGAAAAATATGCTAGAAAACGCCATTTTTCAACAATAAGGGTTATAACTGGATAAGGAATCATAAAATTGTATTTTTTATGAATGGAAGTTGAAGAGAGTCGGATTCTAAAGAAAAAGTTAAATGGCGGCGATTGTGTAAATCTTACCCAAATCTCAGAAATAGCGATCAAAAATCGCTAAATCGCTACTAAACACAAATTCATCACTTTTGTCAATTTGGCGATTTTTGATCGCCATTTCTGAGATTTGGGTAAGATTTACACAATCGCCGCCATTTAACTTTTTCTTTAGAATCCGACTCTCTTCAACTTCCATTCATAAAAAATACAATTTTATGATTCCTTATCCAGTTATAACCCTTATTGTTGAAAAATGGCGTTTTCTAGCATATTTTTCCAATTATCTCAATAACCGTTGAAGTTACATACTTCAGGCTGGTTCCATAGAATTCCTCAGCTAATTTTACATAGGAATTGAGAACCTCAGTAAAGCCTCTAAAAAATTAGAAAAATGAATATTTTTTGAAAAATCTCAATTTTCCGCCATTGTTATCTCGGTAACAAATCGTTTTTGGGGGTTGGTCCCATAGAACTTTTTTGTCTACTTGGTGTAAGGAGTCAGCCTGAGAAGTATTGCACATTCCTCCTGAAACACCCTGTATATATATATATATATATATATTATATATATATATATATATATATATATATTTTAAGAAAGTATATATTTAAATATGTACGAATTCTTGTTAACACGATAACTCCCGAAGGGCTGTCGGAGAGCGACCAAATTTCGCACAAAAATCATTTGTGTTAATATCTCAGTCAAGTTCGTTAAACAGGCAAATTGGTCCAAGGAAAGGGGTGAAATTAGGGGATGAAATTTTTTAAATCCTTCAAATCGACCAATTACTTCATCGTTTTGAAAATTGGTGTGTATAATGCCCTTATTATGCCCTACAATTTGAGCCATCAACAGAAAAATCCAATCAAAAATGGCGGAAAATAGCGAATATTATGCCGAAAATTGTGTTTTTCGAAAACGGCACCTTTGAATTCCTTAAGATAGCTCATTATAAGTCATATGATTTGATACATGTAAATTGCATTTGAAATGCACTCTTTCCGACCACCAGCTGCCGGAGCGGAAGTCTTTTTTATTAATCCTGCTAGAAAGCTTTCCCAGACATGATACCTGGTGGAATCTTATTTTTTCCTTCTCAGTTATATTACATTTCAAATTTAGAGGAAATCGTTAGAGCCGTTTTCTAGATCCGTGGTTCCGCAAAACATACATATAAAAATACATACATACATACATACATACAGAAATTACTCGCTTAATATCAGGATATGATAAAGGATTAAAATGTTGTCAGTTGGCCCTAAAACAATAATCTTTTCTGTCTTTTAATTAACATCCACAATTCCGTTAAAGTAGGATAACTAGAGTAATTACAGCTCATCTTTAAATTGTAATACATGTTCTTTGTTATCACTCATCTCATAATAATTAGGAATATCGATTGAATATCTAGGCTATTCATTTGAATCTATTTTTTTCAGATTAAAAGAAAAATTATATTATTAATGTTGACAGCTCGTTACAATAATTTTCTATTTTAGGCCAAGTGTAAATGGAAATGATATCCTTTCCCAAAAATGGATATTTATACCTCCAAACTTAGCCTTTCCTACTTAGATAACTGATATCTCCTCATTCATTTTGCAAAACATCAAATCAATATTCTGTGTATGAATTTTGCATTTATTCTCATTACCGTTTTTCAAATTTATATTAGAAGTTTCAATTTTGTAGCAAAATTTATAGAAGAATCCATCTTATCTCATTCACATTGTAATCTAGCAATTTTTGAGCTGAATTTCTTATCCATTCGAATAAAGTGATCTAATGTAATCTAAATAGCTTATTCTCATATACTTTCTCAACTTCTCTCAACTAATTCTTGAATGGAAACTGTATTTTTCATAGAGAACATGTGACATAGGCTACAAGACACACTGATAGGTAGTGGTTCAGTAAGTGCTGGGATTAGCATGATGAATGGAACACAAATTCCAATTTTGAAGTAAGAATTTTATTATAACATGATTTTGATATGAACATAAGATCTGTATCTTCATGAAGCCTTGGACATTTTTGAGAAATATTCCTCAAAATGTTTAGTTTTGTTTACAGATATTATTTATAGTTGTACTGTTGTAGGCTACTACTGTCACGTTAGTTCTATCATTTTATTTGTTTTATAAGTGTACGTTTTATCGTGGATGAATTTAGCCCACTAAATTGATTGCGAATATCATAAATAACTTCAAAATTATTATGTATACCTCATTTCCCACTAGGAACAGGCCTAGGGCGCAAAATTTTAAGAAGTGCACACACGAGCGTGGATAAGATATGATCGGACAAGCGATCGAAAAAGTTTTGTTCAGCTAACAGAAAATATTTATTTATATTCAAAAGAAAATATACTGAATAAATTTTAAATATTCAACAATAACAATGTAGCGACCGACATTCACAGTGTTATGAAATATGATTCAAAGTTGTCACACGTGTGTTGATGACGCAACTCAATGGCTATTGAGTCTGAACTTACCGGAAGCATTGACTTTGGAGAATAATGTTTATTGCAAAAAATTTGGACTTTGTCAGACCGAGCTTTCTAATGAAGCTATAAAATATGGCTGAGTATATATTAAGTATGGATTTACATGAAAAATCGTAATGTAAATATTTCTTATTTTCATACTTTGTTTATGTTGTCCATCAGAAACGTAAGATGTACCGTATTATTTAAGAGTTGAAATAAGAATAATTAGTATGTATTACCAGAGACAATGTATTAAGTTGTTAGCGTATATAATTATATTTCTTCAATCTAAAACAGTTATGAGAACGATAATGTATGTGTATGGGGGATGGCGGTGTCGTCATAGTCCGTGGGGAAGGGGCGGAGTTCAGGTGTAGGGGGAGGGGCAGGGGGCGCTTTTTGGTCTCTGGGCCTAGGGGCGCTGAACTTAGTTGACGAAAACCCTCCACCCGAGAAATAGCTACGTTGCCAGATTGTGTGAAATTGGAACATCTTCAAATTCGCGATTAAACCCCATATCTAGACGTAGAATTTTATCCTTGATATGCCAGTAGTATTAAAAAAGTTCGTGGGTAGAAGGATTCAAAGAAAATTTGATTTTTTTGAAAAAATTGAAAAATCGCGAACATATTACTTTCTTTTGTAGATCACTACTCTCACAATCATGGGTTGTAGTAAAAATAATTTTTTTTATATCAAAATGACAAGGAGAATTCGTGCTTTCTAATAGTTTATGATTTTTTTATATCCAACCAATAATTATGTTTCAATTAATGAATATGTTTGTCAATGTCGAGTCAACTTCCATCAGCAAACATCAAATTTTCGATGATCTAGAAACTTTTTGTTTGAGAAGATAAGTGGGTGGTGAAAGCGAGAAAGTTGTTCAAAAACAATTGAAATTATTTTTCCAAGTGTCAAAAATAGTCGGAAGATCGTAATTTGGCCTCTCAAGAGTTTCAAAGTAAGAAGAGCGGTATATGCATGAATCATTGTATGTTAAAGATTGGAGTTATTGAAGCTAATCGAAGCTGGTTTATCATAAAAATAGTGAGTTTCACAACACCGCGTGATTTTTCCGAAGCTACGCTGTCACTTTTAACATTCAGTTGAATGTGTTTGCGTTAGAAGAAGTTTCAATTTCACGCAAAATGACAACGTAGCTATTTCTCGGGTGGAGGGGGTTTTCGTCAACTTAGATTGCGCCGACTATAAATGCGGCACTGATGTATAGGTCACTTGCCCATTACAAAATCATGAAGCGATGTTGAATTTAAATTCTAATATTATTGAATTATATCTATTCTTAGTTAGAACAGAACTGATTTTCCATACTTAACTAATTTATTTATGTACAGTTTCTATTAATCCAACAAAATAACAAAATGTTGTAGATTCATTATTTGATTTCAATTGAAGAAGCGCCCTTCTCAACCAATTTTACAAACCTATCAACATGATTCTCATCAGCTTTGAAGCTTAGCAAGAAGCAGATCAACTTCCTAACAAACATGAGTTCATTCTACGACAATAATTTAACAGCAGTGGACTCTCATTCTGCTGGTTGAATTAAAAACTTGTTTGGTATGATAATACTGTGGATTCATATAGTACAGAGTGGGGAAGACCCGACTAACGAGTTTTAAAGGGTTATAAATAATGAACCGAACTACTTAGAAAAAAACAGTTCAGCTCATTCAATTCAGCGTGAAATATAGTTTTTATTGATAATATTTTTCCATATATTATATCAGTTAAATGGCGGCCATCAGCAGCGATGATAAACTAATGTAGCCGATTTTTTAAGTTTTCAACCCCATTTTGGCACAGTGCGATTGGTAGGGCCTGGATCTCTTCTCTCAATTACTTTCTCAGTTCTGCTGAGGTGTGTAGGCAAGATTTGAAAACTTTATAACAGTCCCATAGAAAAAATCGCATACACTTCGCATCGGGTGAGCGTACCGGCCACCTCACATCCCTCTCAATGAGCAGAATTGCTCTGGCAACAATTCTCTCAACACTACCACTGAAATGCGCGCTGTGTGGGCTGCAGCCTCGTCCTGCTGAAACCATGTTTCCCACAAGTCTTGTTCCTCAGCAAGTTCTTCCTCGGGCGCAGAAACGTTTGTAACATTGCAACAACGCTTAGAGGTGATATCGATCGACGGTGATGACAACATGAGGGGGGACGTGAGGTGGCCGGTACGCTCACCCGATGCGAAGTGTATGCGATTTTTCCATGGGACTACCTTGAAGATAAAGTTCACAAGCCTTGCCTTCTTACCTTGGAAGAATTGAAGGAGAAATCCAGACGTAGCCTACCAATCACACTGTGCCAAAATGAGTTTGAAAACTTCAAAAAATGGCTATTTCAGTGTATCGCTGTTGATGGCCGCCATTTAAATGATGAAATTTCCAAAAATATTAACAATAAAAACTACATTTCACACTGAATTGAATGAGCCAAACCATTTTTTTCTAAGTCATTCGGTTCATTTTTTATAACCCTTCCAAACTCGTCAGTCGGCTCTGCCCACTCTGTATATAATTGACATAGAACGTGTACATAATGATCGTTTGAGATTAATCTTGCAATGATCGAAAGTAAAGTTGTTTGCAAAGTGACAATCAATTGTCAATCAGTTTTTTCAGTCAACATATCGGTCATTCCATAGAATATAAATTTTTGAGGAATCTTTGGTTAGGCTATATATAACTTACTTGTATATCTGATGAATCTTAGGTAGGTATTCAAGATTTATGTCTATATGCTAATAAAATAAGTCATATTTATGGCAAATATCACGAGCTTTATCTATGATAAATAGAATAAATGAGTGATTACATGATTGCAGGAAAATTATTGAGGATGTAACCGTATCTACTCAAACACCTCTTCTGCAAACAAACCAAACTATCAATAGCACTGATTTTGACAAGTCCACGGACATTGATGGCCTCTCAGCTACGGTAGAGCCTTGGCTTGTTTTCTGTGAGCACATTCCTGCCCATCTCCTTATCGATGTAATCTATGATAAGAATATTAATAAATATGGTCGCCATTCCATCCTGGGAGTTCACGTTGGGTAAGTTGAAAAATGTTTTGAGTAGGTACCTATCAAAAGTGTCAATAAGTTCACCTTCATATCCTCAAAATTTTATTATGTTATAGTACTGAATTATTCTGTTACATTTGATCTGTTATTATTGTGCTCTTGAATTGTTTGAATTATCAAATTCATCACAAGATTTCAAAAGAAAAAACCTTTGAAAATATTGCCCTGTTTGACATTAAAATTAATAGATTGTCAACAGTTTAACTTCTTTTTTTCGAGTAGGTGATCAAATCAACCTTTTCAACTGGCTTTTCAACTCATCAACTAATCAAATTCATATTTTTGCAGTTACTTGGAAGAGACTTGGACCTTTGACAAATCTAATAAAATTGGAAAGAACTTATTCACACTCAAGTCATCTGTAAAGTTTCATACTTACAAGCCCAAGTCAGACTTGCCAAGGTGAGTGATGCTTATAGAATATGGCTCAATAATTCTGGAATCTGAACTCTTGATATCATTTCAATTGTGTCAAACTCTCTAGCAAAGTTCTGTATTTTCAAATGTAATAAAGTTCATTCCAATAAGTTCAACACATTATTTTTCTTTAATACAGTACATATTACATGTCCAATTATCCAAATTTTTGCTTATCTGAATTAATCCCGGTCCCAATTAGTTTGTATAATCGGCGTTCCACTGTAATGAAGATGTAGTTAAAATTCAAACAATTTTTTTACCATCCTTTTGGAACGGTAGCTATTTCCGAAATTCAGAGACCGGTCCTATGATCTCGTGATTATAACAGTGGTCAATCTCAGAATTCCATTATTTAAATTACCCGGGAATGATTGATACAAATTTGAAACGAAGTTGCCGCTATCTCTTTGCTAATGATGGAACTGCTTGAACATGCAATGATTTTAATCATATGTTTTCTATCATGGTCTTGGTCTGGTCTGAGTATGGTCTGACTGCATCAGACCAGTGCTCTGGTCTGGTCTGAGTTGTACCAGTGCGCGTTAGGCCTAAGACTAACTTTTCCTGCATTATTAACGAACTGAATAAATGTATACCTTATTATTTATGAACTAGAGTAGGCTACTTACAAATTATTATTCAGCAAACAGTTATGTATGAAGTAATATTTCTCACTTTGAAACATATTGACAAGAAGGCTAGGTAAGTTACTTTACATGAGAATATTTTCTACATTTCCATATTTGTAGAGATCTCTATCTATTCCAATCGTATTGAGTAGCGTGATATATATTATAATGAGTTATTCAACAATCTCCATTCAAAAGAATTGCTTGTGAGAGAGATATAACTTAAATTATTACACTGAGAAGTAGAGAGAAGTTGTCTAATGGTCGTGCGTGAGAATTTCAATTATGATTCACGATAATATTGTCACCGCATGAATATTGACTGTTTGAGTCCACTGGCGGCTCGTGCCCACAAAACAGGTGAAGTGCCCGTATCTTTTACTGTACAGCACTTCACCTGTTTTGTGGGCACGACGCAGTGACTGTTTCACTCCTTATTATTATATTTTCTATTTCTATGTTGAGAGTTCAGTTATATGTTTTATCATCAAACTGTTGAATTTTCAGGAGATAATATTATATTATTCTAGTTGAAATTTCTAGTAATCAGCTCTCCACAATGTTAATTTGACTTCTCAACTAGCAGTTTATCAATTCAAATTACAATTTAATCCAAATATAATAACACTGCTTAAAAACTTGAATTATTTCACTCCAATATTAGACAGCTATTATTATTGAATTTTATTAATAACAAAAAATCAAATACGACGATGATCGATATATTTTCTTAGTAGTTCATAACCCTATATCATTCGATCATCATATTAAAATGATAGAGGGCTATGCTCAATGAACTCATTATGAACTGTATCTTTTTTCAGATTTTGGGAGCTTCAACTTTCACCAATCTATAGTGCAACATCACTGTTGAATGTCTTCGAAGTATTCTCGATAGGAAGCTACATGTATGGAAATGAGAAACTTGTATTGTCGACTATGCAATTGACTTTAGCAGTGGGTTTTTCGATATCTCTTTATTTGATGAGAAAATACTTATAAACGTTCTGATATTTTATAAGTTAAAGTTAATTATATCAGTGTGTGACTATATTTCTGGGTTGCTGTGATGAAATATTGTAAAATATAGGTAATTTATGCTTAGCAGACTCTTTTCTACAATACTCATTCATATTAAAGTTTTTTCTAGTTTGTTATTGAAATTTGAATTTTTGAATCGGAAACAGTGTTGACTGCCAAAGCTTTCATTCTCCATTTTTATGTCTGCATGTTTGTTAAATGTAGGTACGAAATATCTATTCCGAAATTATTTCATTACAGAATTATTTTAAAGATATAACTTACGGTATATCTCCACTCAGAGTATGTGGGCTACTGATGGAATAATGATTAGTATTGGAGAATTTAGAAGAGTACTAAACCAATAACTATTTTTCATGTTCTTGGGGACAGGTATTATGATGACCCTATAATATAATATATAGGCTACTAACAAAAACTGTCGAATCTCAAGGAACTTCCTGAACCAAGGTGAGAGTAAATAATCTTATAATGATTTCTTCTTACGATTTTTGTCCCAAAATCCCTCTAAGAATGATATTACTCTTCACAAATGAACTATTTAAGACCAAGCAGTCTTTTTTCTTGTAGGCCTATTTTCCTTGTGTAAGGGATCTCAACATGTTTGCTTGCACAAGAAAAATACTCCATTTTTACTTGAAATGCCCAAAAAATCTCTAGGCTGTATCCTTGTATTGGAATACTAGAACTTCTGTTTTTTTTTAATCATGTTTTATTATACCGCCCCAAAGTCAGGGTTTTCCAGTCGAAGAAATCTTCAAGGATATAGAGCACTTATTTTTCATAGAGTTCTATGTTTAATTATTATTATTATTATTATTATCAATTCAGTGCCGGACTGGCCAGGTCGGCTAGTTGGCGATCGCCGTCAGCCCTGGGCCCTGGGGGCCCAAGATTCACTCAGCAAAAAAAATTTAATTGGCTCCAAAGAAATAAATAATCTTTTACTGAAATTTAAAAAATTTAATTAAAAGTAAATCATTTTCTAATAAATACTGTGAAAATACTACAAATTTTTCCAGACTTTCATGGCCACTGATTAGACATGAGGGCCCCTGATTAGACTAGAGGGCCCCTAATCCCAAGTCAGCTTGAAGGGGCCTCTCCTGAGATCCATTCTGGGACCCTTCTTCACGTAATCTACTGTGAGGTGCTCGAGCTCGAGTCTTGTGCCTAGAACTGAGGCCAAAAATTCTTCAAATATAATTCTCTGGGACCCTGGGGGCCCTGCATTCTAATGTACGACATACACACTGGGCCCACAAGAATCTGCCGATAGGGCTGTGAATATCAAAGTGACTGTATAACTATAACTTTGGTTATTAATAAAGCATTTGAAGTGTGTAGACTATTTATACTGATATTCTTCTATGTGGCTTTATAGTGATTTCATGGCTTGTTTTTTTTTTCAAACAACTTCTATATTCTTCAAGTTTTTATTGCTTTTTTAACGATTCCATTTGTCTCTCCATCACTCTCAACACTCTAAATTCAGTTTTCAATATCATTCCTGGACCATAAATTATGTATTCAAGAATGGTTATACAATAATCACATCTGGACTACATCAACTTCTTCGAAAATTCGAGAGATAACTAGTAAGGGCGTAGCTTGTTTTTCAATTTTCAATAAGTGATTTCATTACATCACTGTAAAAAATGAATAAATAGGTAAGTTACTGATAGAAATGTTGTACTCAACTAGTGTATTGGTAGAATGATTGATCATGGAAATTTAAATTCAAATTTATATCTATATAAGCGAAATGGCACTGACTGACTGACTGACTGACTGACTGACTGATTCATTCATTCATTCATTCATTCATTCATTCATCACCAGAACTAAAACTCCACTGAACCGAATGCGTTCAAATTTGGCAGGCATCTTCAGTTGGAAGTTTAGACGCGCGCTAAGAATGGATTTTAAAAACTTTTCATGGATACACTAAATATTTGAGTTTTTCTATAGTTTTTCGGCGTTTTCTCAATTTTTCGGAGAACCAATCAATAGAAAATGTTGATATTTGGTGGGCAGGTTCAGATAAGGTCTAGAAATGTTGTGTTGAATTTTTTTGAAATCCGTTCAAGATTACGCCAGTAATCAGGTTTTCAAAATTGTAGATGTATTGCTGGTTGCATATCTTCTGCCTGCTTGATACGACCAATCCTTAGTGTAAATTCAATGGTTCAGCGAGATTAGAGATGGAGTAATTAAGAAGATATTGAATCAAGTTTCAAACAATGTCCGATATACTTCCCAAGGTTACGCTCAATATTAGCGTTTTACTATTTTTCGGAGATTTTTCTTAGATTTTCCGAGAACAAATAGGCAGAAAATGTTGAAATTTGGTAAACAGGTCTAGATTAGGTCAATATATAAATGCTGTGCTCAATAAATTTCGAACCCCTTCTGAACGGAATTTTGTTTGACTCACTTACACTGCCGATACTGGCGAGGGTCCAGGGGGCGGAGCCTCCTGGCTAGGCGGAGAAGGCGAGCGAAGCGAGCCTGCCGGCTAGTTTCTTATAAGGCTAAAAACTATAAAAAATGTAGTCCTAGAGTACGCCTACGTTGTTCCTGAAATAGTTTCCCCTGACGGGGGAAATACTTATTTAGAGTATACTTATACTTATTAGAGATACTTATTTGAATACTTATTTGGAAGTTATTCAACTTCTCTAATATACAGGGTGTTTCAGGAAGAATGTGCAATACTTCTCAGGCTGATTCCTCACACCAAGGAGACAAAAAAGTTCCATGGTACCATCCCCCTAAACGCTTTGTTACCGAGATAACAATGGCTGAAAATTGAGATCTTTCAAAATATATTAATTTTTCTAATTTTTTAGAGCCATTAGTGAGGTTCTAAAATAATCAATTCCTATGTAAAATTAACTGAGTTCCGAGTTTGTAAATTAAACGGTTATTAAGATAATTGGGAAAAATATGCTAGAAAACGCCATTTTTCAACAATAAGGGTTATAACTGGATAATAAGGAATCATAAAATTGTATTTTTATGAATGGAAGTTGAAGAGAGTCGGATTCTAAAGAAAAAGTTAAATGGCGGCGATTGTGTAAATCCTACTCAAATCTCAAAAATGGCGATCAAAAATCGCAAAATCGCTACAAACACAAATTTATCACTTTTGCTACACTTTGCTTGTGCTACGTTTTGTCAATTTTGCAAGTTTTGATCGCCATTTCTGAGATTTGGGTAAGATTTACACAATCGCCGCCATTTAAATTTTTCTTTAGAATCCGACTCTCTTCAACTTCCATTCATAAAAAATACAATTTTATGATTCCTTATTATCCAGTTATAATCCTTATTGTTGAAAAATGGCGTTTTCTAGCATATTTTTCCCAATTATCTTAATAACCGTTTAATTTACAAACTCGGAACTGGTTTCATTGAATTTCTCAGTTAATTTCACATAGGAATTGATTATTTTAGAACCTCACTAATGGCTCTAAAAAATTAGAAAAATTAATATATTTTGAAAAATCTCAATTTTCAGCCATTGTTATCTCGGTAACAAAGCGTTCTTGGGGGAAGGTCCCATGGAACTTTTTTGTCTACTTGGTGTGAGGAATCAGCCTGAGAAGTATTGCTCATCCCTCCTGAAACACCCTGTATAGCTAATGTAAAATATCCATGATGTCTTAAAAATTCTAGATATCTAGATATCTTATAAATATTATAAGTGGGGGTTTAAAGAAATAAATAAGAATTAGTTTCAATAGAAGTGGTGAGAAAGAATTTCTCTCATTTGTGATTTGAATAGGATGCAGGATCTTAAACTACTCTGAATGCTGTTTTCAATGGCCTAATTTTACTAAAATTTCCCGGGGGAAGGCTCCCGGATCCTCTTTTCTATATCAGGATGATGAGTATAGAGTCCTATAAAAGTGATCAAGGCAACCGATCAAAAAGAGTTCACTTGTTTCTACAATAAAATGCATTTCACAGCTTACATATTATAATGTTGTACATTCCACATCTTGTAAGGGGGAGAAGTTCATCTGTTTGAGGAACTACAACTACTACTATCGATCCAAATAAAGCCAATTCTATCATTTTTATCAATATACAGTATTTTAGTTCAAAGACCAAAAAACTGTTTTTTAGAATGACATTTCTCAGGTTAACTACCCTCTCAAATTCATAACTCTTCACACTCCGTCCTCTAAAAAATCTTATCTGATTTTTAGAAGTATAAAAATATAAAAAATACCCAGGAAGGCTGGGTACGCGTTTGGTCAGCAATTCAGTTCAGAAAGCATAGAATATTCTACTGTTTAATACTTTTCATGCCATTATCAACATCAATGCGATAATGGTTTGATTAAAGAGAATCACTTGCACAATAACTTTTGAGTTTCCAGTGAAGGATAACATTCCGCTTCCGGAGAGTATTCCATCCCCAAACTATCAGTATATCCCCAAACTCCTCAGTATTTCGCGTGCCCTTCGAATATTGACGTCCTAAATGAGAAGAGGTAGATCACCTCTGTTATAGAACTAGGAATATTCTGTAATAGTTGACAAAATTAATATATAGCACAATTATAACAATAGTACAAGTGAGTGCAGTTAGGCCTACTGCTGCTGGTAGCCTATTGTGGTTTGTGATATTTTTCTCTACTGCCAAAGTCTACGTAAATATTACACAAAAATAAATTAATACAATAATGGTATATGAACTGTTCAATTAGAAGAATTGCAACAACTACCTACCAAACAACCCCTCTCCCTTCCCCGACCTCACTATTGAAAATAGTTTGAACCCCCACACAACAATCCCTCTTTAGGGGGCCCTTGAGCAAGTATAGCCGACGGCCCAAATCCAGTGTTGGGGAGTAGCGCGCTACTTTTTTTAGTACGTAGTGTAACGACGCTACTTTTTAAAAATAGTATAAATATAGTAGCGCGCTACATTTCAAGAGTAGTATGTAGCGTAAATCACGCTACTTTTGGTATGCATCAACTCATATAATCAATAGTACAATGATCAATTCTATTATTATCATTTGTTGTTACAATTGCGACTTATATCAAGTATTTTAAGCAAAGGTGATAAGTGGATGATGATGTTTAGGCTACTATACATAGTGAATGAATGATAATAGATGATGAATGTTTACATCACAATTTTAACTTTGAAAGACACTTTTCACTTTAAAAAATCCTGAATTTTGATTGAGTTCACTGTTAACAATGAAGATCTGATCAGAAACACTGAATAAAAATTTTTTATCATTTAATGTTCAAAAACTTTGGGATTTTTGAATGAACTGGAAAAATTTTAGAGCAAAATTTGGAGATAAATCGATGCCACCAGCCGACCACGGCCACCAGTGGTCTGGTGGCCCTTAATTATTTATGTAATAAATGATCGAAAATAAGCTAGAATATCATTATTTGCCAAATATTCCATCAATTTTACCTCCAAAATGACACACCTTTCAATAATTCAAGAAACAGAAGCTAATAAGAGGGAAATAGGTCTGTAATTTTCAAGAACCATAAATTTTTTGTTTGTTCTTGATTTGTGAATTGGTATGATTTTTATGAAAATGATGTTGGAATGAAATGATTTTGTAGATCCATATTTCTCTATTACATTAAGGTGCATATAATTACAATTATTATACATTCTACAGTAGTGTTTCCTTGAACTCAGGGCTACTTTTATCACTGTTTTTTTTTTAATAATATTATCAAAGTACCCTTTTTGAATTATTTTTCAATGTAAAAAAAAATCAAAAAGGCTACTTTGATAATAATTATTTAAAATGAAAAACAATTCTACAATAATATGGTCTATATTCACTTAGACATTATAGTGTTTTAGAAGTAGTGTCGAGCATTTCAGGGTATTGTTCCTTGGTAGAAAAAATACCTAAATATCATTCAGTTTTCTCATTTTCATCTAATCTTTGAGAGGGTACTATAGTGGTCAATTTCTATGTAAAACCAATCGAGAAATCGAATAAAACCAGTTAGAAGTTCGTAACTTTGATGGTTATTGAGATAATTGAAAAATTAGGTTAAAAACTACAATTTACAACTTTAAAGGGATAGAAATAGGATATTTAATTATTGACTAGAATTTTCGGTTGTTCAATATGGTAGGAAATTTAATTCTGAAGGGAAAATGTCCAGTAACATTTTCGTCTAAAACGCACCCAAACCTCACACTACTTCTGCAACACTCTGTAATAAATGAATCTCAATCAATATAGTAAATGTGTAGCCTAAGCATAACGTTTTTTCGTTTTGATGGACATTATTTGCCTCAACCACACGAAAAAAACATTATATCATGACTTTTTGTAAAGTAGCGGAAAAGTAGCGAAAAAGTAGCTAGCTTCTTTTTTTCTGTAGTTGTAGCTAGCTACTTTTTTAAAAAAGTAGTTGTAGTGTAGTTTAGCTAGTTTTTCAATAAAGTAGTTGTAGTTGTAGCAAACTACTTTTAAAAAGTAGTTTACCCAACACTGCCCAAATCCTAGCCAGTCCGGCACTGATTATCATGACTATTTTAAATGAACATGTTTCTCCATGTTTTCATTCTTGAAAAATGAGATTACAAAAACGTTCAAGAAACGTTTTAGATAAAACTGAAGCATTCGTACATTTGAATAGTCCGCGCTCGACATTCGTTTGACTCTAGTACACGACGCGCGCTGCCCCGTTTCTAGGAAAGGGATGGTACAAATGTGTACCACCGACAATCTGTACCATTCTTGAAACGACATCCTGTGATAATTTTCATTTCTTCCGCTCCCGACATTCTGTACCACATTCCTGAGCTATCACAATCTGTCTTTTGCGTGCAGCGACATTCTGTACCATCTTAAATTCCTTCACTACCCGACATAATGTACCAACGGCATTCTGTACCACATTCTAGAGCTATCACAATCTGTCGTTTGCGTGCAGCGACATTCTGTACCATTTTAAATTCCTTCACTACCCGACACAATGTACCAACGACATTCTGTACTACATCCTATAGGTATCACAATCTGTCGTTTGCATGCAGCGACATTCTGTACCATTTTAAATTCCTTCACTATCCGACAGAATGTACCAACGACATTTTGTACCAAATTCTTGAGCTATCACTGACTGTCGTTTGTGTGCAACGACATTCTGTTCCATTTTAAACTTTCTTTGCTTCCCGACAATGTGTACCAACGACAGAACGTACCACATTCCATTCAAAATGGTGAATCGATCTGGAAAAGTATCGACTCTTCAATCCAGTCGATTGGTAACTTCAATTCTTGCAGCTTTGAACACATTATATATATATATATATATATATGTATAGCATTATTGCTACCAACAAGTCAATTACCATTCATCAAACTCATCCATTCTCTCACTCTCTCCTATCCTTCTATCCTCGGAGGTACAGAATGTCGCCGTCCCCTAGGAAAATTGAATTTGAAGTTAACATCCGCTAATTAACTAAAATACCAGAAGCAGTGATCAAATTATTGTTTCTGGTTTAGATTTTTAATTTTATTCGAATAACATTATTTAGATTCATCAATTTTATTTTCGGATAAATAAACTGAAACTGGGCTGGTAGCCCGCCAATAATTGCGCAGCATGTGCAAAGCTGCAAGGCCGATCAGATGATATTTGGATTTTTGGTTAGAATAGGAACAGAAAGGCAAAGGCAAAGGGAAGTGTGGTGTTGTTCAGAAGGAAAGTACGAAGTAGGTTTGTTTTTGAAAGTCTTTGAATGCAAAAATTCATTGTGTCAAGATAAGGTTGTTGAGAAAAGTTCAATTCTGCACAGTCTTGAAGAATTTCAAGTGTATTTAATCCAACTTGATCTAATTCAAAGTTGAACAAAGCTCTCAAACGTACCTATTACTCAAGCCAAATAATAGAATGGAACCTCTTCAACCTCTTCGCATTCCATCTCTGGATAAACGAACTTCTTCACCGGTTACAACTCCTGAAGGAAGTCCCAGATTACATGTTCCTAGCCCGATAATTACCAGAAGAACAAGAACCAATTCTACGTAAGTTAATTCTTATGTCGAATATTGTAAGCATGTTGCGTCCTTTCTGTTTTACTTGTATGCTAAAATATTACATCTCGACTTAGTAGTAATTTACTTATTTATTCATTCATTCGCTAATTAGTTCATACATTCATACAAAACACTGTAATTGGGAGTAAAAACTAGGCATGGTATTGTTATTCCTCTCCCAAATTATTTTCAATCAAGTCAATGTTTTCCAAAATGAGGTTATGATAGTGTAGCACTGAATGAACATCATTTTCAATCCAGGAGTAACTCTTTTTTAAATTTAAATTTTTAGAGATTGATGGAATGAATCTAATAAATTAGGCCTATGTACCCAAGACAATGATAATATTGTTGACTTGGAAAATATTGGGCTAAAGTGTAGTTCACCTGCCACACTTCCTGGAGTCAATGTTTTATTGCAAACAACTAAGTATGTTATTCTGATGACAAAATGAAAAAATTAGCCGTCGATATGTCATCATTAATTTTCTCTAATGATTCAATTTTTCCTAACCTTTTCCAGTTTATCAGTTTCAAGTATAGTAACTCCCTGGAACACTCTTTCAGGGGGGCAACCACATACCACAACAGTTCGACTCCACCACTCTTCTAACCTATCTAGCATAGGTTAACTAATCCTGATCCACAACATCAACATCATCACTCTACTAACCTATCAAGCTTAGGTTAGAACTGGCAGCCACTACAGCAGCGATACCGCCACTCTAATAACCTATCTAGAGTAGGTTATATTGTTTCATCGTGTTGTTCATGATCACTTTTAGCTAATAAAATTGTAAATACAAAAAATTACATACAAAAAATACATAAAATTGTGATAAAAAGAATAATTTTAAAGTGTGTAACTTAAAGCTCATTGTACAAAGTGAGGTTTGGAAAAATTGAATAAATTAAAAAAGTTGATGATGAGCTAGCGACGGCTATTTTGTTTTATTTTATCATCAGAATAACATTTAATTGACTGCAACCAAAAATTTGGCTGTAGGTAGTGTGTTAAACTACGCTTTTACCTATTGCACAAATGTTTCAAATTTTAAGTGATTACTAAGCCATTTTGAATTCTAAGCCTGCTCACTTTGAGTACAACTGGCAGTCTGAATTGAATTAATTTGTGTGCTGTAACTTATACTACTTATACTTGAGTTATTAAGTACTATAAGTTATTACAGTCTTATACTCTTACTTATACCATTTGTAGAATCATCATCATTATTTTTTCAATTGATTAGCAAATATAAATTCATTATTGTACCACTTGATTTGCTAATTTCATGTCACGATACCATGTAATTTGCATGTATGTTGAATGTAAGTTAACAGTAAGTTGGTAAAATTTCATGCAAGCTGTCATGTGATGTGATCATGCTAGTTGAATAAAGAGACAAACTCATCTTGGAGTGTTCGGAAAATAATAATAGGCTCCATAGCGTTTAGCCTACTTAGCAAAGGCACCAATCATCTTATTCAACCTGCACGGTTATGATGACTAGAATTAATAATTCATTATGATAATAGTTATTTGTGTAACTAGTGCGTAAAGTGAAGGATTGCTGCACGAGTGAAACAGTTTTTTTCACGAGCCGAAGGCGAGTGAAAAACGTTTCTCGAGTGCAGCAATAACACTTTATGCTCGAGTTACACATTAAATTTTTCCTACAGTTACCATTGGGCCTGTGTGAAAAGTAGGAAAAAGTTTCAAATGTGTTTTTTAGTGTAATTTCAAGTATTTTTCATCGCAATCTCCTCAATTTATTTTGCCTTAGAAATCAATATAAGAATCATGTAAAGTACCATCATCTCACAATTTTTACAAATCCAAGATGGCGGAAATCTTGAGTTGGAACTTTCAATTTTAGAAGCCTACAATGTCCAATGTCATCTATTATCAAATAATTACTGTTATTTGAGTAATATGAAGTAATATAATTCAAACATTTCATCTATTCTATGT
The DNA here is from genome assembly GCA_017141385.1 of Sogatella furcifera. Lineage (NCBI taxonomy): Eukaryota > Metazoa > Arthropoda > Insecta > Hemiptera > Delphacidae > Sogatella > Sogatella furcifera. Next base: position 17,268,112 of record CM029555.1, read on the forward strand.
ATCACAGTGACTATAGAATAATGAATTATTGTACTCACTGTACTTAATGGCTTTTGGGCCGGTATTGGATGGGCTGGGGCCGTTTTCCCGTCATGCTGGGGTGTCTTCTTGGCTTGGACAGGCTGTATAGTAGAGTGAATTTGAAATTGGCAACCAGCTGGTAGGCCTAGGCCCTTCATGGGCTGTTGAGCCAGACATACATACATACTCACTGTAATATTTACCAGTAAGTTATGAGCTAAAATCAGTATAAACTACTTTTTGAGACCTTGAAATATTCCAGGTAACTGATAAGTGTAAAACGCCCTTTCATACTTTGAATAATCATATTTACTAGAATTCAGCGCAAATTAGACTTTTTAAACACTATTTAATGTGACTGGAAGGGATTTAGAATCTTCTAGTTCACAATTAATTGAACTCAAGGTTTTATTTTCATTGAAATGATAGCCTATATAACTTAATAGTGCTATGAATAACATACTTTCATGTAAAGTACTGTATATTATTCTTTCTGGAAAAATTTTGTTGCTTCATATCACTTGAGACAAAATATCTCATCAGTTCCAGCAGGTAGGCTTTTGATTGATGCAACCCGCGAGTGATTAGGCAATCTATAGCATAAGATAGAAGCTAACTGCTTCTATGTTAAAATTATGCAAGGTTACAATTGTATTGCTTATGATTCTCAGCCTCATGACTTTATCATGCTTTTATGCAAAATTATTTAGGCGTCGGCTGTCACCTGCATTGAATAACAGAATCCTACTTTATGAATTAAGTGCAAGGTTCAAGGCTGAACCAGCCAACAATGAGACTGAATTGAACTGAAGCTGTAATTTAATGATAGTATTAAATTAGAATGTCGCATTTACTATGAATTCTATATCATGCCTTCAACCACTTTCATTATACTGTATATTAACTTACATACATGGTAGTTGAAGTAGTCAGATCAAGTAAATGTGATCTAGTTCATTTCATTTTAGCCTACGGTATTTTCAAAATCTCAGTAATTATGGTGCCAAAGTCTTCTTCAAAGTTGTATGTATTAAAGTATTAAGTTACTTTCACATTAAAAAAATCATAGTAATGTATTTCGCCACTGAATTCTGATAGCCTAAATTGAGTCAACTACTGTATGAAATGAACCAAATTTAAGATCAACAAATGACAATCATCTTACCGTATTCAAACAATTCAAGCCCAGGTTTTATAACCAACAATATTGAATGGTATTCATAACATAAATCCCTAATCTCATAATTATTATAAAAGCTCTGAGAATAAATAGAACTTTTATCCCGTAACTTACTCACAGTATTGATATAAACAATAAAATAACCTAAAAAATTTAGACGGACGGTCTCGCTCAGTCTGACTGGGGTACTACCTTTTGGTTGCAATTCCAACTTGCCGCTACCAGCTGATCGACTCCCGTTTGGTCGTCAGCCAGGGCTGCCGCCTTAATTTTGAATTCTAAATATGGAACATCCATTTGATAAACTTACTATTTCGTGTTGTTAGGTTGCAAATCTGGAGTGTGTAAAAATTTTTAGGCACGCTAATTTTTACTTTACGCACGCTAATTATTACTAGTTCAAGAATGGACCGTTTTACACACGATTTTCAGTGCGAAAACTGCAATTTTACGGATATCTGTAGGAAAATTATATTATTAATATCTTGTAGTGCCGGCCGGGTGACGCAGTGGGCTGGGGCGTCACAACCTTCAGTCCGCTAGCACTGCCGCTGACCGGGGTTCGAGACCCAGTAGGCATGGCTGTTTTTCACTTCATCAATCACCTTCGCACTCATACTCATTATCTATTACCCACGCACTAACTAGAATGCTTATGTGGGCATCATCCGCAAAAAAAAATATTATCCTTTAACAAACTTGATGAAAAGCTATAAGCCGATAATGTGTTACAGGTTGATTCAGATAAGTTACAACTCAAATGGTGAATAGATGACAAAAGTTATTTTTTCAACTTTTTTTCTACCACACACATTTTTACCAGGCCTATGCATAATTTTATTTTCACCATAAAACATTTTTTTATGTTCCATTTAGCATAAAAAAGATGTCGAAATTGTCATGTAAGATGTTAACACATATCACTCGTATGTCGTGTAGACACACAGCATATGTCTACTCAACGACATAATTTATGTTTCTGATTTTCAGCAGCTCAAGGCAAGTATACAAACAACACTGCACGCACCCATTCAAGTGAACTGACGCTTGATGAGATCGCGCCCCGAGTTATGAAGAATTTATAAAAGTCTGTATAGAGTTCTTCATAGAGCAATAGACCTAATATTGTCAAGGAAAATATTATAGATTATGGTTTTGGGTCATGTTAGTAGCCACTTTACTAATTAATTTTTTCTTTGCATTCCAAAACGTCTATTATTGACCTTTTGAACTACCGCATCTAAGTGATTGTTATATCTATTATTTACAGTTCAGCAAGGGCATTGCAGAATCCTATAGAAACTGGAGTAGTGAAGAGCTTCAGCAGATCAAAGGGACACGGCTTCATTACTCCGAAATCTGGTGGCGACGATGTCTTCGTTCACATATCTGAGTAAGTGATTGAATAACTCTGTTCATCTAGGATAAGTTGTATTCTCAACCAGACAACTTTTTGCATTCTCAAAATTTGGGAATCAAATTAATATTTTATTACCATAATAATTTAGAACCAATTAGAACATTACAAATATATTCTTACAAACTCTATTAGCATAATACTGTAGCTCACAGTATTTATTATAATTAGGCATACAATTCAGAACAACAAATTCAAAAAACATTCCATATATTTGAAAAAACAAATCACACTTCTTAAAAATTCAAAACAACAAATTCAAAAAGCCTTCAATATTTTTGAAAAAAAACATATCACACTTCTTGAAAAATAATATACCCATATCAATATTAAATGAATAGACAAAATATTAAATCACTAAGATATCAAAGATCACTAATTCACAGTTTCACTAATTCACTAAAATCACAGTTTACCAATAAATACATTTTATTATAACTCAGTTTCCCTCCTCTGGGAGATTGCTGTTGCCCCATTGACAAACAAACAAAATCATTTCTCAGTTTACCAGAGATTGATAATGATGTATGAACCTAAACCGGCATTGAAAAATCTCGAATTTGTAATGAATTATTGGTTTTTCAATATCTTGTCTTTTCATTTAATATTGATAACTACCACAGTAGATATATATCAAATTACTGAACAATTTTATAAAATTTAATTTCCATAAGTCTCATCCAAGAGCCTAGAAATCTATAAGTTAATATCTTTGGATTAAACAAATGCCTTCTATCCACACCAGAAATCTATATTTTGTTATACTTTGTAGGTATATGATGTCCTGCTCCATAACAGTTTGTGTACACTTTTCAAGTTCATTGTTGTATTCAATTTGATTCCAGCATTGATGGAGAGATTGTTCCCATGGCCGGCGATGAAGTGAAGTACAGACTGTGTCCTCTTCCTCCAAAAATGGAGAAATTCCAAGCCGTACATGTGGAAATAGTCAATTTGACACCAGAAGTTCACAAGCGGTGGGCTTGCCCCGACTTCAATAATTAGTGGATTCACTATCTCGTCATTTCCAAACCTTGAGTCATGCAGCTCCTAGTGTTACATGGGCTCCTTCAATTCATCAAACTTGGATAACCTTTTTTTAAGACGATTATATTTCCTCCAATGTAAGTCTTTCAATGTTATATTTTTATTTGCTTAATATTTTTTTCAATTTGGGTTTATAAGTAGCCTACCTTGTATTCATATCACACATGAAAATATTCTTCCCGCCTGAGTGACATCACAAATACCGTTAATGTTGGACTAGACTTCCAGTTTACAGGTTCGAAAGCGCATTTATCTTATGTACCCACAAACTCATTAAAAATATTAACCAAATGTTTTGAAGGTTAGCTACTTTTTATAGTAAGTTTATGAAACTGTAGCTGACTTACAGCATTATTGTAATATTTAAATTTATTGTAGTTTTATTATCTCCAATTGAAGGGTTTGTTCCACTTATATATTTTGTAATCAAACGCATTTTTCTTAGGTTAAACTGAGTTATAAGATTTCATGATTGAAATAATCAATCTTAGTGCTAGTAAACACCATAAATATTGGATTTCACAACGACATTACTTTATACAGCTCCTTAGAAAAATCCAAGCCCAATTATTATTTTGTTTAGTTTGCGTTAATATGATTAGTATTTGAATGGATAATTATTCTTCCCCATCTTTTTAAAAGATTGATTGAATAAAGAGGCATTCATGGATGCATTTAATACCGACTAAACATCACAAAACAAAATATTCACAAGATATATCTTTGGTTACCGTTAATGTGAGACTGAATCTTTTCCAATACTGTATTTTTTGTTTGTCCATAATGTCACCAATAACAAGTTCTCCTGTTCAAAACTTCTATGCGCACATATTTTTCCATTAACATTTTTTCTCATACATTTGTAATTACGCTGTGTGAAATACATACTTTATGAATATTTTTGCATAAACGGGGTCGAATTGTAGTTTATTTAATTATTATTTCTCATCAAATATATTTTCAAAATAGTGGGTTAAGGTAAAATGGGGATTGAATATTTACATTCATAGGAACAATATTCTTATATTCCAGGGATCATGGTTATTCATCTTATTAATATAATATTATTGTCCTATTATCGTATCAATTTATTCATTGATACTTTGTTTTACTTGTAATGCAACAAAATGTCTCTCATATAACGTATAACGGTATTTGGAAATTATTTTCTCCACGTGAAATGATGAAATGAGATTTTTATTTCAATATTAAATGGAGACTATGTTGATAATGTCTCAATTACATAAAGTTGTAACGTTCAACTTTCAAAGTTATTTAATAATTTTTTATGAGATATGGTGGTATTTGTTTTGATAACGTTTTGTTTACTTATGTTCGATCGTTTTTCTTTTAAAAATAGATTTTTACTTGTTTCTGTGTTGCATGATCCCCTTGTTACTTTTCAGTTGCATAACATTTCTATGTAGTTGAAATTAATTGAGAGATCGATTTGTGGTCTCTAAAATGTTCAAGTGGTAGAGTGGACGTTACTGTTCAAACTTCCCCAAGTCATTAAAATAAAAACTCCATTCTATTCAAAAAAGTCAAACTGTCTGTGAAAGATTGCTCTCTGTAAATCCTATAGATTTTGTAATGAATGGAGTAGATAGAAAAACTACCTCGCACATTTTACTCAACTCACAATATGCAGGCCATCATCATTTTCAATTATCAGTTAGAAATCCATTATAGTTTTCAGAAGATAGAATTTATAACACTGTTCCATTATTTATGAATTTATACATACATGATGTTCATTACAGATAATTTTTCAGCTTGATGAAAATATAAATTACTGTCATAGTTCTATATCAATTTTTGTATTCTGTACATCACAATTTAAAATAATATAAAAATTTATTCTTTAAGAATGATGAACACCAGAATCACAATTACCATGTAAAATTGATAATTTTTTGTCACCGTTCACAGTAAGTCAATTATTGTGTTGTGATAAGTACAGCATTAGTTTCTTCCGACATTGTAGCTTTGAATTGTTTTTCAACAATAATTACTTTCTAGCAGTCATTGAATATACACATTAAAGGCCATTTTAAATTGCATTCCTAGGACTTGCAAAGAAAGTAAGGTGCCTTTTTCTTTGAAAAAAAAATCCATAATATTTTTATATAAATTATACAGTTTATAGATTATTAAGAGAATTTATTATAGTTTCATAGTTCATTAACGCAAACTGAAAACTTACATGACCACGAATACGAATTTATGAAATATATTATACTACTATATACACGCACCACTGACAAAGACTGGTTTACAAAAAAATAAAAATAATGTAGGTGGTATCTACGAAACTGGTGGCTGGTCTATAACTACTGTAAACTCTGCCAGGACAATCTGAAATGGTTTGTTGAGGTCGCTCTCGTAGACTGCTAGCCGACTCACCTGACAGAGCTGATAATCATCAATAACAGCCAATCGCAATTTTCATTGATACCAGCTATATCTATTTCTATATTCCTTCAAAGATAATTATCTTTATCTAGCCTATTGGTCGGTATTTTGAAAAGGAGTGGAAAGTAGATATGAGAATAAAAAGTAAAAAAGTGATAATTTTAGTGTATTTAATTTTAATTTTATGTGAAAGAATAAAATTCTCTGTCACCTGTCATGCATGTAGACTTTATAAGTAGTCTTGTCTAGAGTAGACTGCTAACATTCTCACTTTGCCTTCATGATAATTCACAAATTTTGAGTTCATAATAACTAATAGGGAAAGTTCATTGAAGGTCATGAGGTCTTGCAGCATTTCCACCTAGGTAGATTGCTAAAGTCTTCTTTTTCAGTAAATTTTCTTCAGTATTTCAAACTAATTTTGATTGGAATATTTGTGAGCGAATTCCATACTGTAGCATTGATCAATTTTAAGTGAAGTGCTATCCGTTCAAACCTAGGTGCTATTTTTAATAAATGTGTTACTCCTCCATGCAAAGCAGCCTTATATAGAGGCGTATTCATATTAGTGTGTCTAGTAAGGTTACATAACAATGATTATATTAAAGTTCGACTTGATGTTTTTGACAGCTACTACTACAAGTATATTATTTGGAAACGTTTTACTGTAATGTATGGGTTATCTTACTATTTGATTAATTTATTTCATCCAAAAGTGACTTACTATGAAACTCTTGAGATGATTGCTAATAATTGACAAGTCAAAATTAACTCCAATAATTAATTTTCTAAAAAACAGCTGTAATATTGTTCCTTAACTTATCATATTGTATTATTAGGTGCTACTGTTGAATCAACGAAGTATTTTCTGATTCTTGATTCTAAGGCCTAATTCGAGTGTTTACTAATAAGTACTGATTTTTTGTCCATTTTATGAAATTGTAGATTATATTGGTCGTTTTTTCTACATAAGTTATTTTTCTAATGATGTGTTTCTACTTTGAAGGAAAGAGTAATATTCGTATTGTCTTATTAATTATTTCATGTAACAAAATTAACGTTATCATAATTACAAGTTTTGATTCCACTGAATTACGTCAACGTACGTTGTAGTCTGTTCAAGCAAAGAATACATTCTGGCAAGATCAGAAAATGTCTCAAATTCGGCCAATATTAGTGCAAAAATTATAAATTTGTTCTCAAATTGTAGAACAGAATGTTTCCTACAACTTGAGGCCAAATTTAGAATTTTTCAACTAATATTGACCGAGCTGGAGTCATTTTTCCATCTTGCCAGAATGTCTTCTGTGTTTGGGCAGACTATAACTATCTGTTATTCCATGATCATATTTATAAGGTTTAAAATTCATGCACTGTTTTGTAGTAGGCTGAGCAGATTCTCTTCTTATCTTTTGTGTCTAAAAACATTGACTACCAAATCTTTGCACTTATTTACGTTTTAGTCTATTTAGTACAAAACTCATGAGCAGGCTAAACAGGCCTGAACTTATATTAGGCTACTGTTGATGTAGTTTCATTATCTGTATGTGAATCTATTGTACTCTGTATTCATTTATAGGATTAGTTTGGTGGTATTCAGATTATTGGTACTGAATGGAACAGAGCCCATTGATTCATTCTATTCATTGTATCCCATGTTTCTATAGAGTATAATTTTTTTAACATACTATTGTATGATAATCTGTAAAGAATCTCACATCTCTGATAGCATTAGTTGAGCTATCTGTATTACTGCTGGTTCAATTAAATTACGTTGTCATATAACTCTCGTGCTATTACATGTAAGTACTGATTAAATATTTTGTTGGCAAACATCGTATTGTTTTTTTAGAAAATCCATTAAAGCTACTTTTTTAATTTTGGAACAATTCTGATTCATAGTTTCTTTGTTCCAGTTGTATCATGGGCCAAGTACTTTGATACAAATTATAATTGAGATACTTTTTTGAGTAAGAAAGTTTTGTTACACTGAGAATCGGAAACAATTTATCGTTTATTAAATTTCAAACCTGGTTCTCAATCGATTGATTTTTGAAAAACTAAAAGTTAAACATCGAAGAACTAAATTAATAAGTTTTCCATCTCTATTGTAGTGTTATAGAATTTTATCTAAGTTTGTTTTCCCAAAAGGACTCAATTTCACTAAAAATTATATTTCGCTATACTTATTGGATCCATAAACTCAATTGATTTTAATATCAGAAGTAATGATCGTCTATCTCGGAAAATTAATTTTAACCTTGCCTTGTTACCAAAGGTGAGAAAACTATTGCTGAAAAAAATCAAGGTAATGGATTATATTTTCCTCTGTTATAGCTAATTTGATAATAATTGATATTCTTATTTATTTAGTACAAGTGGATTATGTAGACTACTAGCAGAAATAATTCAAAGTTTCCTTATATCTAATGAATAAACACTGGAGAGGATGGTTGAATAAAAATTCAAACTAGTATAATTATAATTGATGTATTACAAAAAAGTATAATAGAATTCACATGAAACAAAATTTGTTAATCACAAATCTTTGGTCTAACAGCATCTATGTGTTTATAAACTATATATTGTGCACATTGCATTGGTATTACATAATCATTAACACAGAGAAGTAGTTATATATTATTTTAATACTGTATTTTTATCAAATACTGGCAAGAGACTAGACTCGGAATCGATTCATTTAAAATAAATCTAAGTTCACATTAAGAATACATTTTAGACTCAAAGATGTATCTGTATTACATTCTGGTCAACATAATCAAAGTGAGGATTTTGGATGTACAGTACCTATAGTCCATTCACGATGGCTTGAAACGAGATAAACAAAAGCTCTGCATGTGTGTATGTGCGACTGGAGTGGCTTCGTTTTATCCACGACATAAACAAGTCACAGCAATGCCGAAATCCCGAATTTTTCTGTCGGGACTGTAACCAAAGCATTGACACAATAACTTTCACTATAATTGTTTGTTTATTTTAGGTTCACGCAGTCGAGAGACAACCGAAACAAGCAATTTTCCAATGTGTATCTATATTAAAGATTACTTAAAGATACTTATTCTGGATTGCCTACAAGAAAATTCGGGATTTCTTCATTGCTGTGTCTTGTTTATGTCGTGGCTGAACGAAGCCACTCCAGTCGCGCACAAACACATGCAGAGCTTTTGTTTATCTCGTCTCAAGCCATCGTGAATAGACTATAGTTAGGTTTTGATAAGTAATATTCGAGTGAAAATGAGATAGAAGTGAGTAGAGAAACAACTCAATTTTTTCAATTCACAGTATTGAAACTTATTGCGCGATTCAAATTATTTTGAATTAACAGCATGATCATTGATCGATAAACAATAGAATGGTATTGTTAGTCTTCATTCTCATTTCATACAATAGATCTTATATTTATCTATCAATTACAGTGGTTAGCCTATGATTTTCTTACAAAATTACTGATTAAAAAACGTTTTTGAGGAGATTTTTTAATTGTGGTACTTGAAGAACATACATATAACAATATTTGTTTGAGCTATTGATATTAATAAGTCCTACATTAAAGAAAACACTAACTTATTATATTGAAATCAATACATCATACTCAAAAAGTTTGATTAAAAATCATATTAAATTGTAAATAATTATTGATGATATAACTTATGGGAGTCATCACTGTTCTCTTAAAGTAATAGATACGAATGTTTTGATTAGCCAATACAACGTTTGGAGGAATGCATAGATTAATAAGTGAAATATGAAACTGAAATTAAAAAGTCAAGATACGGTAGATAAGTTTTTCCAACAACCTAACTTAACTCGGGGTTTTTATTGTAAGAAATTTCGTTGCAAACAAACCACACCTTTTTCTATAAACTATGACATAAAATACTATACTTTCATCAAATTCAAATTGAATAAAAAGCCTCCAAGTGACAATAGCTTTAATAAAAATACCATTTCCAAAATTTATACTATATACAAAAATTTTACTGTACTTTACAGTAAGTATCAAATCCTTGAAATATTTGAACCAAAAATACTACAAATGTGAGATTCGAAAAATTAAAAATTTCTAGAATAAGGTTTATAATAGGCCTACATAACTCACCACAATCTTCATTTGAGAAATCAATCACACAATAATTTGATAAAGAACACAAGTTTTAAACAATCAATTTAAAATTCTATAAGTTGAACTTATAAAGGAACTCAAAAGTTTATTACCGATCAAGAAAAAAAATCAAATTTTTAAATTTTTTCCCTAAAAAATAGAAGATTCCATTGGTTTACTAGACTTTTGAACCAGTTGGAGTTATTTGAGATAAACATTAGGCCTACTAATCTATTACATGTTCAGTGTATATTAGTTGGAAGAACTATTTTTCTTTATTATTTTTTTTTTAATAAGTTGAAAGATATTTAGAATAAGTGTACTTTACATTGTTACTAGTTATACATACATTGTAAATTAGTTGAAAAGCAAGTTGAAAGCAAGTGTACTTCAGCTCTAACTAAAAGTACTATGCATTGTAGATTAGATTGCCAAATTTATTATAATCTTAAGATTATGTACCTCAATTATTCATTCATCATTTCATTTAAAAACTACAGCGGTTATTTTTTGTGCTCATGCCAATTATAGGTAGGCCTACTTTTTATTACTGTACAAAAAAACTCATTCGATGGCAAATTTGATTATAATCAATCATCAACCATGTTGGTAACTCGCTTCAATTAATCAATATTATTGATTTCTTCAAAATATGATCTAATATTAATCTATCTATCGTGTGATGTTATACTACGTACCGGTATGATACCGTGACAAAATTAATACTGCTTATTACAGGTAAAGTATAAAACTCGATTTACATCAAAGAAGCTCTTAAAAAATACATGTCCAACATAATATTTGGGACATGTATTACATTTTAGCTTGTATACTCCTGTCTTGTTGTATTTTTCATTTGAGTTGTCTGTTTGAAATGTAGCTGTCTTCTGTTTCAATTGATTTTTCAAGTTGTTACTTGTCCTGAATGCTGTTCTGTAGCGTGATTTTTTAAAGATGTGAGCAACTTTTTGTGATTTTACATTGAAATATTAATGTGATGTATTTGTTTGAATTTGGGGGGTTTTTCTTCTTGTTTTTCATTTTTTGTATGATTTTGTCAATGATGTTTGTCCTGTATCCATTGCTTTGTGCTAGGAATTTTATGGTGTTGAGTTCTACCTGATGGTATTTTTCTGATAAATCAGAAAATTCAAACTTCAAATTCAAACAAAGTAACAACTTGATTAAAGTAATTACAAAGTAACAATTTTTACAAGTAACAACTTGAAAAATCAATTGAAACAGAAGACCGTTACATTTCAAACAGACAACTAAAATGAAAAATACAACAAAACAGGAGTATACAAGCTAAAATGTAATACATGTCCCAAATATTATGTTGGGCAGACTGGTCGTAGTTTCAGCATAAGATACAAAGAACAAATAAAAGTATTAAAATCAAATTCAGAATCCACATTTGCAGAACATTTAATAAGCACAGGACACCAACACAAAAAGATTCAAACTGACATGGAAATACTCCATAAGTAGTATACTACTTATACATCACCAAAGCCAGAAACTGAACACACTAGAGCAATATGAAATCTACAAACAGTTTGAACAGGACAGACAAAACATTATAAATGACCAAATTTACTTCAAATCAAATACCGTTTTTTTCACACAGTCCAACCCCTAAGAACTTGTCCCCCTGGTGGCAGGCTGATGAAGCTCCTCTTCAGGAGTGAAATGCATCCCACTTAACTAAGCCATAAGTAAGTGATTTACCAAAATTAACTTTGAAATACATGTCGTTTCCTACTATATAAGTGTTAATAAGTATTTCGTCATGGAAAGCAACATCAATAATTATTCTACTTATGCATTGTATGAGAGTAAATACATAATGTTTTGTTGTGAGCAGGTAGCCAAGATTTCAAATAATATTAAGAATAAATTATTTATCCCAAAATAATTGGAAATAAATTCTCTATTTTAGTATTTAAAAAAAACACTTGATTTTTCAATTATGAGAAGTCAATTAAGTAAATAGGTGATATCATATTCTTTACAATATTATGTAGATTTCATTAACGAAAACATAACTTACTATTCAAGAGCAAGCCATTTTTTTATATTATAAGATGAACACCAATGGTACCGGTAATACAACGTACTGCATAATACACAACATGCATTCACACAATATTAAAACTAGGACGTGACGTTTGAGCTGAACTTTGGTGTTAGAAGTTACTTATGAAAATAAATCCTCAATAAAGTAGGCTACGTTTGAGAATAATTCCTTTAAAATCAATGTAAATTTAAACAGTTGAATAAATAGAGTGGACAGTGAATTTCATCACAATACATATTGACCATTTTAATGATAACTTTTCAGAATGAATATTGTTTTTAAAACGAAATTTATTTAATTCCTTAGAAGTAAAAATAGCACATCAGAGTTGAGGGTTATTTTTGGTAGCGTTCTTCGTTGAAATATTAGTAAAAAGAATAATAAATTATTGCCCAACAAAATAATAATTCTTGAAGCACACTTTCTTGAGATGATTTTACAATTGGAACTTGAAAATATTAGTAAAAAATTATTGCACAACAAAATAATTATTCTGAAAGCACTTGGTGATGATTCTACACCTGGAACTTGTAAAAGATTGCCATTTCATGAACATTTCCATATACAAATGGCCACATTTCCTCCAAAAAACATATAGAGTAAACTTTTGCATTCGTAAGAGATTTCGAACCCAAATCCTTCTCCAACCACAGCATGCCATGATGGTCCGAACTTCTTATCCATCATTTCTTTGATCATTCGTGCAGCTGCCTGTTAATAGGAAAAAACAATAGTCAATTATAATATGATTTCGGCCTATTCAAATGTTCTTTCCTAGACGTTTGCTTCTTTGAAAGAGTATAATAAAATGTAATAGAAGAATCTAATGTGAACTTGTTTAATTGTTACAAAATTATTTGAAAATCAATCAAGATTTTAATAGTCTGGTCGAGCTAAGAATTTATTCCGGAAAAATGGGAAAATTACTCCAGCTCAGTCAATATTGGTTCAAGAATTATTATTAGGTAAAGTATAATATTTGGTCTCAAATTATATAATATATTCTGCTCTACAATTTGAGACCGAATTTTTCAACCATTATTGACCGAGCTGGAGTCATTTTCCCATCCAGCCAGAATATCTCCTTTGCTTGACCAGACTATAGTAATGTAGCAACCAAAACAAAAAAATCGCTTCTCCCTCTAATGAGTAGTATGCTTTTTAACGATTCTCTTATTCTTTGCAGTGGAGCAGCAATTCTCTTAATAACAAGTTTTTATGAAGCAGTAAGTTAAATTGTTTTCTGAACAGCCCATGAACGGCCTAGGCCTACCAGCTGGTTGCCAGTTTCAAATTCACTATACTATACAGCCCGTCCAAGCCAAGAAGACATCCCGGCATGACGGGAAAACGGCCCCAGCCCGGCCAATACTGGCCCAAAAGCCATAAATTCTCAATCAGAACTCACAGTCCCCAACACTGGCCGAGCCGAAGCCGCCCCCTCCACCCCGCCAGAATTCTCCCCCGGCTGGACAGACCATACAGCAAGCAAATATTTCATCAACCAGGATAGAGGTACCGTGTGGTTAGCACGTTGATCCTCTCAACCATAAGCCACTATAGTTTTTGCAAAACTATACTGTAGCCAAATTAGGGGTTTACCTTGAGGCAACATTTATTTTTTGCAAATTGTAAAAACTAATAATGAGTTAAATGTATTAATTTTATAATATTTTTTCTCCATTCCTGTTATGTGGTAAAAGCTATTCTTATCCAGTATGGCTTTTATTTTAATTTTACAAGAAACACAACACAAATAAAAAGCTGTCTATAATAGTAGCCTATCTATGTATATTCAATTATTCTCAATCAACGTTTAAGATTTCTGAAATTTGCTATCTTACCTCATTATTTGCGGCATGTTTTTCGCAAGCAGTTACACAAAGTTCCATAGCTTCAGATTTCATTTCATCCAGCATGTCACAGTTCTGAAAATTAATAGGAAAGAATTTATCAATCAAACAAGTTTTTAAAAGCCTATGCTGTAGGCCTAAGATAAATGAATTTAAATAAAATTTCAATATAATTATAAAATTGTGATAAACAGGCGTTAGTACTGTAAAGTGCTAAATTACTGAAAGGTCTCTATAGTATAGTCTGTCCATGCAAAGAAGACATTCTGGCAAGATGGAAAAATGAATCCAGCTCGGTCAATATCGGTTCAAAATTGTATGGAACATTCTGATCTGCAATTTGAGACTAGATTCATAATTTTTGAACCAATATTGACCTAGCTGGAACCATTTTCCCATCTTGCTAGAATGTCGTCTTTGTTAAAACAGACTTTAGGCTAAATTACGGTACGGTATTTTTTAAGTTTGTCGATTGTCGACTTCGAACATTAAATTAAAGTGTAATTAATCAGAACAGTAATAATTATTATTGTTTATTCAAAATTCATGAAAACGACAATGAAAGAACCGAATGCCCTATAATGGCTATAATATTAGTATATGATTTATTTGGAGGAAAGTGCCCACCCGCCACAATTTCCTAGATAATGTGTGGGAAACGAAGACAATGATACTTCTTTATTTTATCCACAATGCTCTGATTTAATAAATGCACAATACCTGACTTACCGTACTTGTTATTTATTTAAATTCTTCTATTTTTTGTCAATTTTTCGATATTAGCGACCCAAAATACAATATATAAGTTTCTGTTCAAGATAATAACACCTGCACAAAATCAAATTGTATTCTACTGTTAAGAATAATATGGTCTATGCTGAATGTATGGATTATAATACTGTATAGGTAGGCTATTTCAATGAGATCTCGGATAAGCCATGTTACTTACCCTCACCAAAGGATATGTATGAACAATCTTTTTACTTTCCTCCTCTTTTTTCGCGTCCCCTATCTCAGCCATACCGTACTTGTTTATAGTTCCATTTTCTTAGTAAGATTAACTTGAACAAGGTTTTTAACTTGGTAAAGCTGATAAATAAAGAAGTATTTATGTTACCAAATGTACTCTATGTGCGGCCATTATTATTTGAAAGATGGTAATTGTAAACAATCATCCTCGATTTTCTTTCTTCATCGCAGACAGCAGAAGGCCAGGATTTGACGTTTGGTTAAGATTACACAGCTGATTTTTGGGATGGCAGTCAGCTGTGCAGTAAATAAAGATAATCTAGCAGAATGATTATGCAATCAGGGCCATCGGGAAATAAGGCCAACACCCTCCAAGTATGACGTCGCTTGTCAGTCTTGCAATATCATCAATCTGGAAATAGTAGGGGGCAACTGTAATCCCGTATGCGTTTTGAGTAAAGAAGTTTGGGAGTGGTATCAATCTCTTCGTTTGACCTGGAGAAAAATAATATCGGTGGTCATAAGCTCTCCGAGGGGTGCGTCACCTGTAATCCAAGATGGCGTCCGAGAATTTCAGAGTTTCACTGTTTCGGCCATAACTCAGTCATTTTTGAAGATATCCTTTCAATTTTTCTCTCAAATTGTTTCTTATAAAATTATCTACATGAGCTATATAAAACATAACTCCCAAAACGTATAAATAATAAGTTATACATTTTTAATATGAAAAATGATAGAATTTCTTATGAAAATTTTCGTTTTTCTGTCTTTAGTTTTTTTTATGCATCAGATAGACAAAAATGTTAAATCTATAAGTTGTATATCTATTTTTTAGCTTTACAATCATGTGGTTAATGATGCATTGAATAGAGAAATATTTCAGCTTTCTAATGATGTATTTACAAAGCTTGTAGGTACGCTAATGATGTATTCGCTGTGTGCAAGTGGGTGGAAAGGATAATTTTGGCGACCGAGGCGCTATTGGCGGATCATTTCGGCAAAAAATTGAGAGAATTAACATTGGAGGAGATAGGGCTAAACCTAAAATAATGTCCTGGAGAATTTGTTGTGTTCCGGATTGTAAAAATAAAACACGCAATGGAAATTTCAAGTTCTACACTTTTCCAGTTGCCATACATAAGTTTCATCAATAAAAAGAATGGTTCACTGCATTGAATAAATATTGATAGGTGGAGCTAACCTTATTGTTTTGTTTACGTGCAAAAGAATTTGTGGATCAAGTAGGACCATGGAGTGCTCCATTCTAACCTGTACATCAGGTAATGTACATGAATAGTTTTTATGTTAGTTAATCTAATAAGCTGTTATTATCAACGCAAAAACTCTATTAATTATGTTTTAATAAGGAATATTCATATCATTCAATTTTTCAAATAAATGTGAGCTTGCGCCAATTTTTCATTTTCATGTAAGATAACTTATCAGCTGTTATCTCAAAGTTTTTGTCGACTATCAAATACATCTGTTTGCGGTTGTCTGCTCTCAAATACTTGAAAACTAGGATTTTTCTAATATAATGAGCTATAATACTATCAATAACTAACATTCCTATCCTAAATATTATGTTCTAATTACTGAGAAATGCATGAAGCAGCAAATAATTCCATTCTAATTATAAATGCGTTTTTCCCATTTAGCGCTATGCTTTGTATGCTAAAACGCGTATAAAAGTACACACGATAATCCACCAGAGCCGCAGCACGGTAGATGCTCATAGCGAATAGAGCTTCAGCAAAAGAAGCGCTTGCACAAGTCACATTGCCAAAATATCAACTTTTTACTGCATCAAAGAGGAAAAAAATATTTTTTTTTGGATTCCTTCATGATAAAAGCATGAAACTGGTGTCAATCTCATTTGTTAAGATGTGAACTTCTGAAACCTCACTATGTTGTAGAACATGAAAAATGAGAGAAAAATTTTTTATTGAGAAAAATCATTTTTCTGATACTTTTAATTCAAATAACTAATCAACAATTCAACTGAGAGAGTTATGAATGGATGGAGGTTGTAGCCTAGATTGAATAGAACATTTTGGTTGAACAAAAAAGTTAAATAAGTCGAACTTTTCTCAATTTACAACAAATATAGTGAAAAACTGCTTTTTTTGCCCGCCATCTTAGTTTTTTTGTAGTAGAAATGATATTCAAGGATCTTTTCATCAATGATCCAATCGAGACAGTTATTATGAAGAGATTGACACCATTTTCGTGTTTTTATCATGAAGGAATCCCGAAAAAATAGTAGTTTATGCAACGGTTGTATAATGGGAGCCTTTATAGCATGAAGTGAGATGTAAGTTAGAGCCACAAGCAAAGCAAGTGCTCTAAATATCTCACGAATGCTATAAAGGCCTAATACAACCGTTGCATACACTATTTTATCTACGACCACCAGTGTAGTTATCAGTATCAGACCAGTATCAAGCTATCTGTAAGTGTACACTATTATAAAAATCAACATACTGTCGTTTATTTAACTTATTCAGCGTACCTACAAGCTTTGTAAATACATCATTAGAAAGCTGAAATATTTCTCTATTCAATGCATTATTCACATTTGATTTTTCAAGCTGGACAATGAATTTATTAGAGTTAACGTAAGATTTTGCATGTGATAAAATTTTTCTCATCTTTAAAACAATCTGAACTTATCTATTATGGGTCTTGAGCACATTTCTCCTGTATAAATATCGTAGAACTGTTCATGAAGAACATTTTAAGAGAAAAAACTTGAGATATCACCAAAAAATATCAAATGGTTAAGGATATAACAAAAATCGGCATTTAATGGCCGCCATCTTGTTTTCTTGAGAAGAGAAGCATTTTTAGTGCATAATTATAGATATTCTGAATCTTAAGAGAAAAAGGAAGAGATTGATACCATTTTCAAGTCTCTAACATCAAGGAGACATGAAAATAGTTTTTATATAACATGTTAGTTGCCTTACTCCACACATGCCCCTCTTTGGGTGTTGCTGTACCCTTCATAAAGGCAGAAAAAGCCTTCAAAACCACATGGTTGTAAAGCTAAAATATAGATATACAACTTATAGATTTAACATTTTTGTCTATCTGATGCATAAAAAAAAACGAAAACAGAAAAACAAAAATTTTCATAAGAAATTCTATCATTTTTCATATTAAAAAATGTATAACTTATTATTTATACGTTTTGGGAGTTATGTTTTATATAGCTCATGTAGATAATTTTATAAGAAACAATTTGAGAGAAAATTGAAAGGATATCTTCAAAAATGACTGAGTTATGGCCAAAACAGTGAAACTCTGAAATTCTCAGACATCTTGTCTTGGATTACAGGTGATGCACCCCTCGGAGAGCTTATGACCACCGATATTATTTTTCTCCAGGTCAAAACGAAGAGATTGATACCACTCCCAAACTTCTTTACTCAATATGCTCACGGGAAGCCTTTTTTGTAACACTTGCCCCTGTACTAAAAAGACCACATCAAAGAATATTAATTACAAAGTGGCTGCATGTCCGTCAAAATGTAGGCTACATCAATATAGGTGTCCATCACTGTATACACTTTCTTGATGGACGCTTGGCTTGAGGTTGAGTAGGTTGCTATAGTTCTATTGCCTTTTCATGGTAAATGGTGGATCACAAATTAAAAATTTGATTTCAATGTTTTTAAAAATAGAAGAGTTACATAGTAATCTAGAAGATGATCATGGATCCAAATGTAGGCTACAGTAATAAATTAGTAAATATCTTGATGTAGGCTATTAATCAATCCAATTGCATTCTATCTTGAAATCCTTTTTTGTTATTACTAGTAGCTCTGTGAACAGTAAACCTAACAAAGTCACCCATGGATGTGGCATTATTCATGAAGGGAATACTTGATTTATGTTATGTTGAGTTTCATTAATTGCATGCAAATAATAATAAACTTGTCAGCTGGTTCAGGATGAATAATTCTATAGTGTGAATTCTCCTATTTTCAGAAGTATAAATGTATGTAGGAAAAGTTAATTTTAATCAGTAAATGTTCAGGTCTGATAAACTAAACAGGTCATACTCTAAACACACATGTTTATGTTTAACTCATGTGTTAATAAGTGAATCAACAAACTGTTTTCACTTCAATAAGTGAGCTCAATGTGTTAACATGTATTAGGAAATGAACAAAAAGTTTATTGATGAGTGAAATAGGAAGATTTTTATTTTAGAGAATAAGACTTCCTACATTTTGGGGGCTTGTCTGGGATTGAAAAGGAAAAAATCCGGGGTTGAAATGGAAAATATTTGTCTGGGATAGAAGAGGAAAAGATTTGTCCAGGATTTGAAAGGAATTGAATTGTGAATTGTGAATTGGAAGAAAGTGAATTGTGAATATAGCATACGGTATTTAGCCAGAGAAAAAAAATGTGATTTATTGAAGGTAGCAGAGGAATTGGATATTAATCTTCCTACTAATCCAAGAGTGGTACAATTATGTACATTAATTACTGCATCAGAGGGTTATAATGAAGAAATTATAAAAAAATTTGTTGGAGAGAGTAAAAGCAGATAGAGAATTTGGTGAGGAATGTTATTGTAAAAAATAAATTCAAAATTGATATGATCACCTCTCACAATTTTTTGACATCAATATGTGTTATAGACTTGAATGTAACTACATTTACTCCAGCTGGATAGCGTTGGTCAGGTAACAATAACAGCCAATATATGCAGTACTTAAGAATTTTATCATAGCTTCCTTTAATAGAAGGCCATGGCCTTAAATCTGACAACGCTGTAACACCACTGCAGTGTAAGTCTACTTTGTATGATTCTGATTCACTTTTCTCCAATAAAAATGCTTGTCAACCTGTTTTAATCAAGATTATATTACAATTTAAATAGATATTTATAGATATAAGAAACAGAAATAATTTTTATTGCAATAAATATAATAAAAATCCAAGTATATTTGAATGTGCATCATGTTTATCAATATTAAATATCATGTTTTATTTAGATTTTGATCAATGAATCATTCTTCTGTTTTGAATTATTGTTCCAAGCAATATTAGCCATTGTTAGAATTATTTTGAATGCAATAGTCAACTATTTTAGTAGTGATTACACTCTCATTGCTTATCTCATTATACATTCAAACCGATACTATCTAACTTTATTGTTAATAAGTACACAATACAACTTTTCGACATTTAGTAGTCAGGAATACATCTTTGTATTCTTTGGTTTCAACATTGGTTGCTGATCTGTCCCCTTACTTATTGAACCAAAGTTTTCAGCAAAGATAAGGCCATCATCATGAACATTTGAGAATGGGGCAGTGCTTCTTCTCATAAATTAGGCTTATCTATCTCTACCATTACATCCAATTTCCATATTGTCCTGATATTGGCTCTCAAAACTCAATATATCCTTGTTAGAATGTTTTTAACATACAAACAATTTTTCTGAAGGAATCAACTCCTTTCTTGGGATTGCATGTAGCCACTGGTTTTGCTGCTCAACATCAAATGACATTGTAAGAATTTGAATAAATTCATTTCTTTTTCAAGATTATTGCTGTCAATGCCGGGAATGGAGCAGAAATACATCTCATTGAATTATATTTGAAAGGTTTCTCAGAAAGATTATTATCTAATAAAACTGAAAACAAAATTAACACACCTTTGCAATCGATTCAATGCTTTCAGCTGGTCTGATAACTACATATTACTATAAAATCTGTACCTCCAGTGCGACACCATATTATTAGGGCAGGGCCTTCTATTAAAGGAAGCTATGCTTTTATGCATCTAAAAAATAGTGATGAAAATCACTATTCATTGGAAATAGCAGGTACTGTAATATGGTCTATAGTGACTTCTGTTGGTGACGTCGGCAACTACAGACCTCGTTTAACTTGGGTATTTTAGTAGAAGCTACGAAATCAAATCATGTGGTGGATCCGCGAATGGCGCATGGTGGTTATAGGTTATTTCTGATGTAATTTTTGAATGAATGTCATGTGAGTTTCTTTTTCTTAGCTTTATTCTATGAACTTAAATGTGCTTTAATTCCTACAGAGATGTTGCATTGTATTGAATTTTAAAATTTTCCTCCAATTGAGAGGTAACTTACAGTATAATTTATTTTATTAGGGTAGTTTTTTATTGTATTAGTTTATTTTATTTTGTTAAGGGTTATATTTAATTGCTGCTGACTCCCAGTCTCAATCTTCTAACTTACGAGAAAAATACTCTTGTCTCTATCTGAAAAACCATTCTATATAAAATTAATCTTGGTTTTAATCATAATAATATATAAGTCTACTCAGAACCTTTGTTATAAGAGTAAGTTCAAGGTTAGTTCAGAGATCTCTATTGCTATTATTCACCTTCGCCTAGAGACTCAAGTCATTCACTTTGAAATGAAGTTGCTTGAAACGTGTTGAGGTAGAAT
Source organism: Sogatella furcifera (assembly GCA_017141385.1). NCBI lineage: Eukaryota > Metazoa > Arthropoda > Insecta > Hemiptera > Delphacidae > Sogatella > Sogatella furcifera. The sequence goes on from CM029555.1 coordinate 17,289,665, forward strand.
TATTTTCATATGTCACACAACAGTCAAGTTATTGCTTTAAAGGGTTGACAATCGATCAATCCACCAGTCAATATCTATTAATCACAGTCTACCTTACCTCTTCTAAATTTTGCTTCATTCTTTTTCCATTCATTTTCTTCAGAAGTGTCTAAACATAAGTTACTCTTCAATTATCTTAGCTTTGCATTGTTCTTTGAATATTCTGCTTCTGTGATGAATATTTTTCAATGTCTTATTTGTGATAAAAATGCACACTATTGGAAATCGGTGTTACTTATAATAATCAACTTGACTGACCAGTATCATATAATCATTGATGTGTTTTGGTAATATTCCTAGTGGCAACCCACCGCTGGTGAGATGTGATGAGAGACAGATGGTGAGAGTGGGACTTGTTTTCATTCCAACTGTTTGCGACCAAACTATTATAGCCATTTCAAAAACGCCCTTTCCCCGTAAGTTACTCTGTATTCATTGATATTTTATATCGTAGTATCATCAAAATACTAAATAACTAATTGCTTTTTCTTCATTTTACAGTTTCTCCCAATATGCATGCTTTGAGAAGGAGTATAATTCGCTGTGGTATACAGGCCAGAAATATATCGACTAAAGAAGTTACAGAAGTCACAATTCCTGTTCCTTGGGGTCATCTTGCAGGTATGCTATCATCCAACTACTTGATATTGACTTGAATTATTCATCAATAATCAGTATCAGAATTAATAATTCCTAATTTCGTTTCTTCTCAACACCAATCTATCAACTGTACCTAATTTATTGGTTTCACTAGTAAGTTACACTCAAATTGTTATCATTTATATCAATTATTATGGGTGGCTCGTTGGAGGAGTGATAAAGCGCCGGTCTGATAACCAGGTGGACCCTGGTTCGAATCCCAAGCGGAGAACAATTTTTGACCACAGCACAATCACATAGATACGACCACCCCGTCTTTCGGAGGAGACGATAAGCCGTCGGTCCCGACTACCTAAAAAGTAGTCGTCATCTATCATCCATTTCATTACCCACGCACAAGCCTATGAGCTTATGTGGGCTTCACCCTCATAAACAAACAAACAAACATTTATAATTATTGTTCGATCGTGTCTACTGCAAAAATTGGAAATACCTCGAGTAATAGTCTCATAGTGTCTTAGCTCCAAGATAATTATCATTTCCAATATCGATTAAACGGCTAACAAGAATGAATACAATATTGAAGCTCAAAAGTTGAGCTCTAGCAATGTGAAGTTCTCAGTCACGTCATATTGACTCCATAATGAAGACTAGACACTAACTAAAGCCTCCTGTACTCGGTGTTGTCTTGTCATTGAGTTAAACAACAAGAGCTTTGATTGGCTAAATCTATTCGACTGGCCGCCACTACTAACCCTGTTTACAGGAGGCTTTAGTAAAGATTGTATAACTGGAATGCATTCGACTCTTACTTGATTTAAAATAAATTCCTCGTTTGAATTCAATGATCACTTGATTATGTGGCTTTTAGAAAGTTTTTGAATTTCCTATTAAAATCAAGATTTCTTCATGTAATTGGGCTCAGAAGTGATAAGTTTAATTTCTTTTGCAGGGAAATGGTGGGGAACAAGAGACAAACAGCCAATATTAGCCTTTCACGGTGTTCAAGACAATGCCGCTTCATTTGATAAGTTGATACCTTTGCTGGATACGTGTGGTTTTCCCATTTTTGCAGTAGACATACCCGGCCATGGAAAGTCCGATGGATTACCCCCTGGCTATATACCTCATTACACAGATGTTGTGTTGATACTCAGGTTTTTGATCAAAGATTTATTTAAAGGTTGGGGCAAAATAAACTTTCTGACTCATTCGTTTGGTAGCAGTATATGTTTCGCTTACGCCGGTATCTATCCCAATGAAGTTCAGTCGTTTATTAGTATGGATTGTGCTCGTTTGTTTATGACAAGCAATACGCCGGAAAGTATGCGTTCAACAGTTGACAAAGTGATTAATTATTCGAGAGAAACAGGTGTTGAACCGCCCTCGGACACTTATGATCAAATGCTTGATAAGTTCTACAAGGGTAGAAAAGGGAGGTTGACCAAGGCTTCGTGTGAAGTACTGCTTTCTCGTGGTTTGACCAAATCTAGTCTGTCCAAGGATAAATATTTCTTCTCGCGCAACTTTGTTGCTAGATTGCCTGCTCTGGGAGTGTTCAACATGGACTACTGGAACGAGTTAGCGTCGAGAATTACGTGCAATACACTGATTGTTGAAGCAGAAAAAGGACTCTATCGGAAACAAAGCCCCATTCGTGATGCGTTTCTCCATCAGTCGAAATTAATTGAGAGCAATGCGCCACTTTTCGAGCATGTCGTTGTACCAGATGAAGGGCATCATTGTCATCTAGACTCGCCCGAAAAAGTAGCTTCCATCGTTAATAATTTTTATTCCAAAGGAGTCCTTGCAGAAGAGAGGTCTGAATCCAACCAGTGAAATATTTTGAAAAATTGCTGACTGGCAAACCATACTATACCAATGGAGTATTACATTGTTGGACCTATCCAAAACATAGAATATTATTATCAATATTATGTATTGAAACTCTTATTACTATGAAACTTATTATTGATTTCTTAATATCCCACAAATTATTATGTTTTGGAATTTAAAATCCATTGAGAAATGTAGAAAAGACTTGATCAATAATTGTAAATTTTATTCTGCGTGAGTGAGCCAAACTACAGGTATATTATATAAAGTCCACATTCCATAAATTTATCGCATTTGATTTTAACTTAAATTTTTTGATGAAAAACTTATTACAGTACTGGTTATCACTGAAGTAGGCTATGAACTACAATAAAATGAAATAGAACCTCGATGAAATTAAGAATTTCAGTAACAATAAATCGATTCAACCATATGAAACTAAACTTTGTGCGAGTTGCGAATGAACATTAAAGTATCATTTCAAGGTGAAAAATAAGTATAAATGACGCCAAAAAGTTAAGCGGTTTCGTCTGTCTCGTGATGTAACATGTAACCTACTAATCGCTGATCTAAGATGAGCTTATCTATTTTTTATTCTGATTTTAAAAACATCATCTAGCTAGATCACAACTCTAATTGACATCTGCTGTTGCTCTATTGTTATTATTTATTTATCAATTTAAAAGTCAGATAACTAAGAACCAAGCAAAGCTTAGATTCTAGATAGGCTATATTATTTTACAACAAATTCAATTATTAGATTGAGAAGAATTACTTCAACAATTGATTTTTTTCTACTAAATATACAGCTGTCTTATTTTCTCCCATTATATCAATTAACAGGCCTACAATCATTTATATTGTTTATTTTACAGAAAATAATAAATTAATTGGCTAAAAACACAGACTAAGATTATGTTTAGTTAATTGCACACATCTGTATTATTTCCCCGATTATAAAAACTAATAAGTTTATATAAATATAACCATTTCCATCAGTTAAAATAGTTGGAAAACCCGTTGAAATAACAATATTGATTTTGTTTTTGGCTAGGTAAACTGTGGGGTGGATCAGACAAACAACCAATATTGGCACTGCATGGCTGGCAGGACAATGCGTCCACTTACGATTTCCTCATTGAACAGTTGAACATTGACAGGCCAGTACTAGCCATAGACTTCCCTGGCAACGGATTCTCATCACCCACCTTCCCTTTTGTTCCCTACCACGAGGTTTACCTCCTAGCCTCCGTGCGATTGGTACAACTGTACTATGGTTGGAAAAAAGTGACTCTTATTGGGCATTCAATGGGAGCTTCGGTTGGATTTCTGTTCGCGGGTACTTACCCGGAATCGGTGAACGGCATGGTCAATTTGGATTTGGTGAAACCGGTTGAACAAAACATAAAGGAAAGAGCTGACAAAATGGGAGTGCTGATTGATAGGATTTTAATGCTGATGAAGAGAGATGACTCGGAAGTGGGTTGTGCAAAAAAGAGCTGGAAGATCGTTGGCGGGAAACGGCTGGACTATCTCAAAAAGCAGTTGAGAAACTGATGGAGCGCGGGTGTAAAGAGGTGAAACCCGGTCTCTTCAATTACACGAGAGACTCACGTCTAAAAGCTTGGCAAATGCATCGTTGGGAATGCAGTGAAAACATGTATATCGCTTCAAAAATTACTTGTCCAATGCTGTTGGTGAAGGGTAAAAGTAGCACATTTTTCGACTGGTCGATTACTTGTTGTCCCAAGATTTTGGACCAGATCAAATCGACGACCAAATCTTACAAAATGGTCGCCATTGAAGGATCGCATCATTTGCAAATAGACAATCCACAGGCGGTTGCTAAAGTGATTGAAGAGTTTTTGGCAACCTTAGAATTTGATAATTAATATTGAACTTCAGATGTTAAAAGTTTTATACATTGATGTTGGTTTTGACCAAGATACTTGAAATAGTACTGAGTAAGTACATTATTTTTATGTTATTACATATTTAAGAATATTACATTTATAATAAGTAACTGTATTATAATCACTACATACTCTGTTCAAGGTGTGTTATAATTATTATATTTACCTTGCTTGCATTGCGTTTTTAATAATTTTAAAAGAAAGACTGGGTCACAGTTTTGCATAAAAAGTGTTTGAAACCCAATCCAAGCCGAGTACAAGTAACTTAATTATAACACCTAAAAATTCGATTCACGTTTGGTGAACCAAGTGTTGACGCGTATATCAAAGTCATGTAAAAGATTTGTTGTCAGCAAGTTCTTGATCTTCGGTTAAATCTACATAGTGTCACCTGAATTCAGCTTGCTATCAGCATACTAATAAACCTCTGTAATGGAACACCTTGCTTGGTTTCAGCTAGAAACAGTTATCCTATATGATCTGTACCTATTCTTCATCTCATTTTTCATTACAGTATTACTTATTCTCATTATCGTTGGGTTTGAGCATTGATAGCATATACTTTTCAAATAAGTTGTAATGTTATTGGTTTCAATTGGCAAAACTATATTAATATTTTCTGTTCTAATTAGTATTGGGAAATTGAATAAGCTAATCAGTACTATTAAAACCAACTTACCTCTAGTTCGTATGTGATGCCTACACATCTGTATTAACAATCATTATTTATCATTTATTTAATATCCATTTATTTATTTGACCACGCTACTAAGCTTTCTAGCATGACTGTTTCGCATATAACCCCACTCTAACATAGATTTCTAATTAAATTATTAAGTGTTCACATCAAGAAAATCTATTGAATAAGTTTCTTACATAGTTTCGCATCAGAAGTGAGTTACCATACCTTCATTGTCAATTTTATTGTTATCTTGTTATCAAATTAATAACAGTGTCATTTTATTGTTATTGAGTATTATTCTTTCAAATATAACTTATAAGCTCAGCCTTATTTCTTTGAAATTTATTTCAAAATTATCAAAATTTTCTTTCCTTTGGTGCCTTTTCCGAATAAGTCAAATGAAAATCGAATAGTGCAGTCATGGTATTGAACAACTTGAATGAAAAGACTAGAAATGATCACTACCACAGATTTATCAAAACATTAAGATACCAATGTCGGTTATTCCACCATTAATAATAAATCTCTACAGTAAACTGTGGATGTGGATTTAAGGTTCACTGGAGGTTGATAACGGTGAAACAGGATCTTGATATTTTTATAATATGTGATTATGTCAAAAATTATATGTAAAATAACACCAACAACTAAAGAAGTATCAAAATATTGTTAGCTACACAAAAAAAAACTTATTGAACAACAACAGTAATAATCTGTCTCATGTAGTCCACTGCAAGGCTGAATAATTCAATTATTCAAGGTGAATTGAATACATAAGGCTTTTTTTCAATTTATAGTGGATGAATTCAACAGGCTTAAAATTATTCCGATTCATTACCTTATTATTATTATAATAAGACACTTCTGTACATAATTTAGCTCAAAAGCCATACTGTAATATTGAACTAATGCTTTACATAGTAAAATTCAAATGCCTACCAATAGGCTTACCATAAAATGTATAATAAATCACATCACCCTTCACAATATTTTTATATTATAGCATTTAAAATAGAACCGTTAGGAAGAGTGCTGAGATTTGTTATTTCATTTGATATATTAGTAACTCTTAACATGAAAGTGAACCATAAAATGTGTTTAAAAAGTGTCAACGCTTTGGTTTTTAAAACTGATAAATTTTACTGAAAATTTAATTCCATCACAATTTTTTGTTTCTTACTACATGATTATTTTGTTCATCAACGCCTCAAAATTAGAACGAACATGAATGGTAAATACATTTTTCTTTTCATCAATTTTCACTATATATAATACCAACATTGCAATCATTTTTCAAATTCAATATGACATATTATTTCATGTTCCCTTGAAGGAAAACTTATTAAAAAATCTTGAGTTATAATATTTTGAATTTTTGAATTTCAAAAATTTAGCATTCTCAACTAGCAATCCATTAATAATATTAGCAGTATTAGCCTACTAATATAATGAAGAATCCTCTCCAGAACAGAAGTATTCATACAATTCTGAATTATTAATCTAGCACATGAAAAGTACAACAATTTTTTTTCTTTCATATTCTATAGTTTATCAGTTTACTTTAACTTTTTCATTGTTTTTCGATCTACAACATAACTTCTTGAGCAAAAAATAAAAGAATAGTATTATTACTGAAAAAATGATGGTGAAGAATAGAAAAATGTCGATCAAATAAACTTGATACCAAGGTAGATCCAGAACGGCGGGTCTGAGGTGCTGAGCTCCTTTATGCCTCGCTACATATTCAACCCACCAAACTGCCGTGTCAGCAGCTGACATTGGCTTGTCCCGGGAAAGCGTTTGAAGTCTTATCATGTTCTGCTTGAAACTGAAATATAAATAATTATCATGATGAAAATGTTTTCTACAGTTGATGTCCATTTCATTTAGGCAAATTGTGGATGAAATCATTGATACTGGGATCTTCTAGTATCCTACAATGGCTACAATATTCTATTATCCGTGGATGAAGCCCTTGCACCATGAAATGTCGAATGAAAATTATTTTACAATCATGCGGAATGAAAATATCATTCGATATTTTGTAAAATCATAAAACTTGTTATCGATATTTGTTCCCTCATTATTTTTCCTCAATTGCTATTTATAAATAGTGGATTACCGTGTAACCTATTTTGCTTTAGCAATTTTAATAATAGCCTCATTTTTCGCAAGCATATAAGAACATCAACAAATTTTGCATTGTGACAAATTTATATCAATCTATTAACTTGTAGAATAAAAGGTCTGTTCATAAAATCGAAACTTCTACAGTCATCACAACTCTATTATAATTACTTATATTATAATTGTTCAATATGTAGCCTACTGTCGTTAGGGCTACTAAAATATAATAAATCAATGAATAGTAAATTCACTTGAAATGAATATATATAAAAGGGCGAATTTCACTATTTATTGATTTATTATACATTAGTAGCCCCAATAAAATATCGAACACTTATAGTGTAGTTATGTGAATAAAGTTGTGTTGGCTAGAGCCGCGCGGCTCGAGCTGCCGCTTGGGAATCGTACCTCAAGACTCACCTCTTTTCATTAAGTAGCCTCTGGATATTTTTGTAGACATCAGAATTAAAATTATCGTCAACTATATCCATGAATAGAGAGACACCCTCCTTCTGAAGTTTCAATGCATTCTGCTGCTGGTCCCCATAGATCGGCACTCCTAGCATGGGAACTGCAAAATTTATTGCTTCTTGTGAACTTTGATGTCCCATTTGACTGATAAACAATTTCGTCTTTGGATGAGCTGAAACAAATTGTATTCATTGTCACACAAATTCTATACTTCAATCTATTAATAGTGCATCCATATCTAAACTATTTATTCGATAACTTTGTGGATTAATGCAAAACACTTTGAATCTATCAATGTAAAAGAACGTCATCTGGGACAAAGAAATAATTCCTTTTGAACTAAGTAAATGTCCTCAATTCAATTGAATTTCATTGGCTTTAAATGCAACTCGCCATTAGTTTGATAATTAAATGATGTAACATCGTACTAACCCTTGTTTGCCATTATAATAAACACCTAATAAGCTTAATCATAAAATCAAATAATAGCTTCCTCAGAAAAACCACAGGCAACCTAGATTTACTGTAAACATAGTCCCTACACCAAGCGTTATATATTATTGATATGGATCAAATGTAATAATCTTAAATTTTATAATTCAATTACAGTATTATCAAACTATTAAAACATAAAAATCATAGACATTTCATTGTAGGATAATGTAAGTATAGCACTACAGTCTGCTCTGGTGGGTAGGCTATAGTTAGTTAGAATATAGGTAGTTCATTTCTTGGAGTGGAAACCCTTTGGCAGGAACTTGGGCTTAATTTTAGAAAATTTGGACCATAATTCAATAAAAATTTATTTGAAAATACTAAGGGCTTTGCCTGTTCTTTCTTTCACCATGTATGCTTGTCATTAGATAAATAAATAATTCTATAATATTACTAGTAGGCTATATCTTAGTAATATGATATCTTGGTAAAGAAGTGTTCGTGATTCATATTGGTTCATTAATCATCTGACAATGAAATGTAATAGCTCTTATGAATCTACACGGACCCTCACCAAGAATGGAATTTTGTGGAAACCATTTCCGAATCAGTGTATTATTCGGTTGATTAGGCAGATTTTCATCCTCAAATTTCCATAATACTCTGATTTTATCAAGCTTAGAAAAAGCTTCGATGAATGCAGCTCTTTTCTCAGCTGGAAAAGATGTACCCTTCATATTGCTTCCAAGGCTGAAGTATATCACTCCTTCTTCCGCCTCATCCATCCACTTTTGCAAATCCTGTGAAATGAATAAGGAACTTGTTATATTTTTGATTTTACAACAATTTTTCTGGAAGTATCACTAGAGTATAAGAAAATAGAGTATAAATTTTACTTTTTATAAAGTCTTTTATTTTAGATTTTTTTGGTGATTATCCACATTGAATAAGAAGAGTAGAAATTATCAAAACACTTATTAAACACAATTAAATAGGTTCTCGTACCGCGATACCGATTTCAATTATTAACACCGGTAACAATCGAAACCTGTATCTTGATAACATATATGGATAGTCTTTTATTATAAATATAAGTTTCCCACATTAGTATGGTTCTGTTTCTTCAAATTGAAAGGTAAATTAATAGGCCTACCTTCACTCACATTGCGTTCTATGGCTATGTGAATGAAAAGGTCACAAACATACCACTCAATTTATTATTTCAAAAATACATTACAAAATGGTTCCGATTACCCCAAGGCTTTTCAGCAGGTGCCAATTCTAAAATACTGTGAATAAAATGGAATGCTCACTGTATAATTTGAGTAGATTGAAATAAACGCTATTGTAAAATTTACTAAAGAACTATTTATTATCTATAACATCAGCCTAAACTAAATTGATAGAAAAAGGAAGTATTATATGAAATGTAAGCTGAAGATAGAAATAAATTAGTTGAACTATATTGGATAAGAATAGAAGTATTGTCTGACCAAGCAAAGAAGACCCTATGGCAGGATGATAAAATGACTCCAGCTTTGTCAATACCGGTATTTGTTCAAGAGTTCAAGAATTATAAATGTGGTCTTGATAGTAGATCAAATTGTTTCCTACAGTTTGAGAACAAATTGATAATTTTTGAACCAATATTGACCGAGCTTAAGTCATTTTCCCATATTACTAAAGGCTATATATCACCCCCTCATCTGATTGGTGATGTTTTTCAAATACTTACTTGAGGTAGCGGTTCCACAGGCTGGTTCTCCACATTGATCGGCCCTACAAAAACCGTATTCAGTTGAACAGGTCTCAGGTAGCTAGTAGTGAAATCATTCAAATAAAAAAGCATACTTCGGTTTCTTTCAATCTCGTTAATACTCGGCAAACTTCCACCGAAGCGTTCCTTCATTAGTGCTTCTTGTATCGGTCCAGATCTGAAGGTTACCTCATACCAAGTGAACAAAATAACCATCAGACTGTACAATCTCTGACAGAACGTCATCTGATCAGTGAACGGCGTATTCATTGTGGGAATATAGGCTTCGGCTAAAGGGTTACCCATGTACCAATCCGCGTCTGAAAACACAGATAATGTGAGTAGCCCTATGGTTGGAGGAAGAGGTTTCCCGTTCTGAAGCACCATTCCCAGCAGGCTCGAGTAGATGATAGGCTCATAGATTAACACATCATAGGTTGCGTTAGTAGCTTCTATCTCTCTGCAAAACAAAAATTAATAGAATATTAAATTTCCTATAATATTAAGGATATTAATAGATAGGGATAGATGTATGTAGGGTTGATTCCAGCGAAATACATGGAATTCATACAGTTTTCAAGCAGTCGAAAATTCATTGGACCAAAAAATAATACCATGAAGAAAAAATAGCGTGAATCACTATGCTTTCTCAATTGCAGTAAGCATTGCTTGTATAGCTGTCGCCAAAAATTTAGGCGGTTTCCTGGCTGATTGGTAACCTAGCTACTAACTAACTGTAGGCTAACCTACTAATGTAAAATGGCGCTCTATGAAATGGTCTTCATAGGGCCCTTATGTAAAGCATCTAGTATTTCAGTAACATCATCTGGGCATAGAAAAATGACAACTCTAATATTTGAAAACCAAGGAGGTTCATGGAGATGACAACGAGAAATCTAGTCTCCACTTTTGAATCATAGGGGATGACTCCCAAAGAGATACAATACATAGAGTAACCATGTGAGTGTCACAAAGCCGTTCTGGGTGGATCATTTTCTATATATATATATATATATATATATATATATATATATATAATATGGTCTTCAATACAAATATAATTACTGTTAGAGCACTGATGTAGAAACCAAAAAAATGTATAGCGTGTGTTGCAACTCATATTTTTTTGCTTCAACATTGTTTGTTATTAATTTGCTCTATTCTTCTCTGTGATAATAATTTATCATGCAAATCTTAACACTATCTCCGTATATGGGAACAATATTAAAATTAAGTGGCCAATTCATAATGAAAAATACAGAAATATAAAATATTAGAAGACAAAGAGGAAACCAGAAATTAGGACAGCTCAATGGCATTGTCCACATAAATTTGGTTTGCAAAAATCTCATGTTTCAAGTCTAGATTGCTCATGTCATTTTAATGAATTTGAAACCGTGGAATCATTGGGCCAACTTTTAACATAATTATCCATATTTTGAGTTGATTCATTATAATTATTTTAATAAATAAATGAATAAAATTTTATTGCCATAAAATTCATAGAACATGGACAACGTCAAGATCAACAAATTAAAAATTAAACACACAATGTTTAATACAAATTGATTATAAATACCGGTAGCTGATAAGTTACATATATATCTTATATATAAATAGTACAAATAATAGAATAAGTATACCTACATTAAGTTTCCATATAAATTGCATTTTCAATGAACTCATTTACACTATAGAAAGGATTCAACAAAAGCCACTTTGATAATTTTTTTTTGGAAAATGTTTTCTGTCTCCATTGTGAGTTCTATTGGTTGGGTGTTATACAATTTGATCCCAACAGTGTTATAGCTGTTGGCTGTTTTAGCTAGTCGGTGGTGAGGTATATCATTCTGTTGCGGTTCCTGCTGTTCCGGAATTCCGATACTAACCATCTGAAAGAGGAAAATTTCCTCTACATTTCATTATAAGTTTCAGATATTTGCGCCCACAGGTTCCCGATTGGGAGTCACTTGAATGTAAAAAAGGTGTGTTTTCAACGAGGAGGTATTATTACACACAGTACCATTATAACGTAAAATTTGAAATTTTTCATCAAATTTGACATATAATATATGAATTTATACCGCCACAATAAGCTGAAAACGATGAGCTATCCTGGTGGTTTCAGATGGTACACGATGAAATCCGACGTACCATTCAAAAGTTATGTATAAAAATATATAATTTAAAATATAGGGGATGCTTTTGACCCACCCCCCAAGAATCCTACAATACTTTTGGTCGAATGAACATTGCTAATGACAGCCTAGGGTCTCAGGAAGAGTATTCAAGAAGTATAAGCGAATCCCAATTCGTTTTACAAGATTTTTGTGTTAAAATATGCAATTTTTGGGGTTTTTGGGGGTGTAAGGATTTTCTAAAATCGATGTAGCACAAAAAGTATCAAACATAGGAGTGTGGAATTGGTCTCAAATGAAAGAGAAATGAATTTCGTACGAATGTACGGGTGCTCAATTTATAGTTACAAACTTTTTAAGTAAAAAAAATTTCAAATTCTCGATCCTATGAAAAAATTGCCAAATTTTTAAAAAATTGTATCTCAAAAACGGTTGATGATACAGAGTTGCAATTGGTCTTATTCTTTTCCAAATTTTATTGTCTACAAAAAGGGCCTATAAAATTTTCTCGTCCGACGCTTGGTTCGGCCACAATTCACGAAAAAACGATTCCTAGTAGGTAAATTTTACGGTTTTTTCAAGATGGCGGCCGAAGCTCACAGGGGACCCTTGGGGACTTTTAGTATGTTATTCAGCGCCCTTTTCTGATCATATTTGCAAATTTTCAGCTGGGTCCCCCGACTTTTTTTGCTTAATTTGACTGGACTAAAATCAATGATAAAATTGAATAATAATCCTAAACATTTGTCAATTGACAATAATTGACATACGAGCGTCTCACCAAAGGAATGCGCCTCTGTACTGCGCATGCGCTAGATAAAGTACAAATATCAACCAACAGAGAACGGGTCGGATGAGTCACAAGCCAAATTCTGTTCGTCTATAGTTCAGTAGCACTCCTTATTGGTTTTTACTAATTGATTCAACATCTAGTGATATCGGACTTCCAAATATAGGCCTAGATTTGAGTTTTCAAATATATTTCCAATATAATTCAAGACTGGATGGTATAAAGGCTTAGTATTCTGATCATATTATTCAAACCAATGAAATAGTTTGAATTGAATATTTGTCACGTCAATTAACTATTTTCAAATAAATATGAATTGAGAAAGATTTGTGAATTTACCTTGCAAATGCATCTATAGCAGGATGGTAGAGGAGAGCTCTATTAATATGTTCTGTGGAATCGACGAATCCTTTCACCACCTCAAATGCAGTCATTCTTTTCTGTAAACTGAATCCAATTTTCGTATGTAAATCATCCCAAACTTTATAAACTGAGCTGGCATCGATTTGTCGGTAATTCTTCAGATTCGTCATTTTCTGGAAACATAAAATGGATAGGTATAAATAGGTATAGTAGTGTTATACCAAGGTGTACCTATAGAAGAGTAGAGGTGGGCGGAGTGAAGCAGCTGGCTGTGAAAGTTGAAATTTTGACGTCACAGAGTTCCTCTAGTCAAAAATTTAGCATTGATTTCCCTATCCTAGACAAAAAATTGCGCACTTTTTCTTAATTTACAAATTACAGAATTGTTTAATAGGTGAATTTATCATATGAGCTTGTAAAGAATTTCAACTTCAAGACCTACATTTTGAATGATTTAAATCTATATTTTACTCGAATTTAACATGAGAAAAAGTCTGTTAACGTTTCGCGGGAATGCTCTGCAGCTCGGCTATATTATGAATAGCAACGCTATTGATTGTAATGCTATTAGTCCAGTGAGTGTTTTTTAGAGGAAAAAAACATATGAGGCTAATTTTTCCCCCATCTATTACTATCATATAGATAGTACGGTGCAATTAGTTCGAAAATAGGCTGAACCTCAACATCCAAAGAGTAAGGACGATTCCTACGCCAACTTGTTCTATACAACCCCTTAATTGTTTGGTAAAAAGTTACACCCCTATGAGCGTCGGGTTTTTGGGGGGGGGGGGTGAAAGGTGCAAAATTTCAGTTTTTTGTGAATTGTAGCCGAACCAAGCGTCGGACAAAAAAATTTCATGCATGTTTTTTCTAGAGAACAAAATTTGGAAGAGATTGAGACCAATCACAACTCTGTACCATCAACCGTTTCCAAGTTACAATTTTTTGAAAACTCCATATTTTTTTCACAGGAATTATTCCGTTACTTTAAAAGTTTGTAACTTTGAATTGGAAACTCTTGCATCCGTATTTCAATATCCCTCACGGCGAAATTCATTTCTCTTTAATTTAAGACCAAATTCACCCTTCTATGTTCAGTGGTTCATGTGCTACAGCGATTTTAAAAAACCCTTACGCATCCCCAAAATCCACTAAAATTACATTTTATCGTCCAAAAAAGAATATTAAAAATTTTCGGATTGGCTTATAATTCCATAATCATTATAAAGGGCAAAATTCTCTACATTTTCAGACCAAGAACACCACTCTACCTTCATTAGTTACAAAGTTACAGATGAATAAATTATCAAAAATGAGAAAAAATTGGAAAAACTGATTTTACAACAATGTTTCCATCAAAGTTTCATTCAAGAAATATTGTGAATCATAAATAGTATCAAAGAGTACATTTTTCTCTAAATTTTGAGACCAAATTCACATTTTTTGAACAATTACAGAATTAGCTAGATCCATTTTTCAAACCATTTGTCGAGTCCAGAGCTCACTCTAAGAGGCGCTCCACACACTATGAATGATACATTGAAACGCTTCGTTGACCTTAAGAAGAAGACGATTTTTTTTTAAATATACGTAGCTCATTTAATAATTGTTCTAAAAATATGACTTTGGTCTCAAATTGTAGAAAAAAATGTGATCTTTAATATCATATAAGATTCATCATGATTCTTCAATTAATTCCTCATGATAACATTGTTGGAAAATCAGCGTTTTCAATTGTTGAAAAATTACACATAATTCATTCTATTGTAACTCGGTAACTATTGGCGATAGAGTTATGTTCTTGGTCTAGAAATGTAGAGTGATTTATCCTCTAGAAGATGGTATATGGAAATTTCCTGCTCAATGCTTATTGTTAGAGAAAGTTCAATAGAACTCAAAAAATGAGCGAATTTATCAGAAAAAGTGTGATAAAAACCGGTTGTGTACCTTCTTATGTCAAAGTCCTCGCAATTCTTATAGTAACCATTTGAAAGAGGAAGATTTTCTCTACATTTCTTGGTAGTTTCAGATTTTTCCGTTCACAACTTTCCGATTGAAATGTGAAAAATTGGAATTTCCAATGTGCAGGTATTATTATTCAAGAGTATCATTTAAATCTGAATTCTGGAGTTTTTCACCGAATCTGGATTATAATATATGAATTTATACCACCGTGATGAGTAGAAAATGATGAGCTATTGAACGAGAGAATCCGACGAACCAATCAAAAGTTATGGGAGAATATAAATGATTAAAAATAAAGGGATGCTTTTGACCAACCCCCATGAATCCTATGATAGTCTTGGTCATGTGAACGATTTTCATAAGAGTCTAGGGTCTCAAGAAACCAAATCTAGAAGTATGAGCCAATCCGAAAATTTTTAATATTTTTTTTGTACGATAAAATGTAATTTTAGGTGATTTTGGGGATGTAAGGGTTTTTTTAAAATCGCTGTAGCACATGAACCACTGAACATAGAAGGGTGAATTTGGTCTCAAATTAAAGAGAAATGAATTTCGCCGAGAGGGATTTTGAAATACGGATGCAAGAGTTTCCAATTCAAAGCTACATTCCAATTCAAAGTTACAAACTTTTAAAATAATGGAATAATTCCAGTGAAAAAAATATGGAGTTTTCAAAAAATTGTAACTTGGAAACGGTTGATGGTACAGAGTTGTGATTGGTCTCAATCTCTTCCAAATTTTGTTCTCTAGAACAAACATGAATGAAATTTTTTTGTCCGACGCTTGGTTCGGCTACAATTCACAAAAAACTGAAATTTTGCACCTTTCACTACCCCCTCCCCAAAACCCGACGCTCATAGGGGTGTAACTTTTACCAAACAATTAAGGGGTTGTATAGAACAAGTTGGCGTAGAAATCGTCTTTTCTCTTTGGATGTTGAGGTTCGAGTCTAATTGCACCGTACTATGACAAGTGTTCTGCCAAAAGTCCCCACCCTACCCCTCTTGCTTCCCCCGCACCCCCTCAAAGTTTCCATTTCTAGGGATTTTTCAATTGGTTTTATTTCAGCAACCATTGAAGATATAAAACCAATTTTTTTCTCATTATTTAGAGAATGAAATTCTCTTCATTTTATGTAATTACCATTCCAACCTAGCTCCTGTGGTTCAAGAGTTATAAATGAAAAATGAGAGAAACTCCTAAATTTATGCCTGAAAACTCCATTATTTTCATAATAAAAGTTTACAGGTTCGTTCTACTGGAAAATGTCTCATATGAAACTTGTAGAACTTTCCAAGACCTACATTTTTAATACTACGAACATATATTTAGCCCAAATGTAAGGGGGGGAAAAGTCCGTTAATATGCGATAAATACCCCCTGGCGTGCCGAATAACACGAATTGAGGAAAATTCATACGGAAATAATACATTTGGGAAAAAACATTTATAGCTGATTTTTTCCACATCGATAACTAGCATATCGGCAAGTGTTGTGCCAAAAGTCCCCACCCTTACCCCTCTTGCTTCCCCCCCCAGCAACCCCCCAAAGTTTCCATTTGTATGGTTTTCTTATATTGCATGTATCTCAGTAACAATAGTCTGTCGAAGCAAAGAAGATACTCTGGCAACTTTTTTATTAAAGGGTTAAACATGGAAATTATTATTGTATTTTGAAGAGAAGAGAATTCTCTACAAATTGGTTGTATCACAAGACTTTTTACCAGACTATATTCCGAATTAGAAGACTTAAATTCACAAGAATAGTAGAACTAAATACACAATAATAGTTCAAGTTTTACAAGGTCAACTTTTCGAATATAAGTTGTCCAAGGACCAAGGAACATTACACGAAAATGTCGCAGCGTCCTGAATTTTTTCCCACAAAGGGCCTTTTTTTGGATAAAATGACTGGACTAGCAAGTCTTGTCATTCAATTCGAGCGCAATGTTATAATATAATAAAAAAGCTTCTTCCAATATAATAAAATGTATTAATTATGCCTCAATAACGTGTATAGGCCTACTCCCGGTGTTTTAAACTCTAAATTGTTCAACACAGCTTGTATAACAACACAAACTATCAATCAAATAGTTTCTAATTTTATTCCCATAGAAGTTTCGTTTAGAAGTTAATATTTTTAGAGAATCTTATTGTTTGGTACAGATACTGTATATTTATCTATACCATGAACTTGGTAAGATTTTTTTAAAGATCCCCATTACACTCCATCCAGGTTTTGGACTGGCTGAAGGGTTAATAGCAATGACATTTTGACCCTTCAGGCGTTTTTAAAATCTATGTACATATTTACATTTTTTATTTTATTTACACGAGTATATTAGCTTATATATGTTTTGCGACAATTATACACACTTCCACATTCATCAACATTAAAATCTATTTACAAATTGACACGTATTCCCACGAGTTTAATACTATATAATTTATGTATATTTTGCGACATTTATACACATTTCCACACGCATCCAAATAATTAGAATTGAAATATTGAGATTAAAACGTACTGACAGTAATTACATTCTTTCAATTTTTCTTCTCTCTCCCCTAACATAAGATTTTAGCCATTTTTTTGTTCTTTCGCAAATGCAATTACTTCTTATTCAAATATACTAGCCTCATCATTATTCTCCTTCTTACAAACAACTCAATTATTATTATTATATTTCATCGCCAACCTCTCTAGTTTCACTTTTTATGAATTTTTCAAGTTATCCTTCAAACCAGCCGATTTTGGTATGTCCTCTCCAACATATTTCAAGAAAGACTCTTCTATCTAAGATATTACTTTTTCGAACTCAATCGTAGGTTCTGTCAGTTCTCCAATAGATAAGCTTCGGACCCAAGACTCTTACTCCCGATTTCTCGAATAAGTATATTCTCCTAAGTGTGGAATTTTTTCTTTCGATTTTCTGGCAATCCATCCACTTATAAAGCAAATACCATCAGAAGTGACAGATTCTTGAATGTTTGATCCTCTCAACTCTGTTTTTTGTTCATGTCCACCTATTTCTTCTCTCATCTCCTCCACATCTACCTCTGATTCTCCACACACCTCTCTATCAAGAATCTCATCTCTTTCTTCTTGTTCTGGATGAACTGCATCAGACTTCCTAGTTCCAATATACAATACAAAATGTAATGGCATCAGAACAGCCACATAGCAATCCTCAGACAGTGCATACCACATTATTAACGGACAAAATCTTAACTTGTTAAGGGTATGGATAGATAGGTATTATATACTGTATCTGTACCAGACATACAATAAGATTTTATAGAAATTTTATCCCTCCCAACCGAAATTGCTATGGAAATTCAATTTACAAGTTTGTGATGTTATACAAGCTGTGTTGAACAATTTAGAGTTTGAAACACTGGGAGTATATATGCGTTATTGAGGCATAATTGATAATTTTTTTTATATTGGAAGAAGCTTTTTCATTATAATATAATATTATTATAACATTGCGCTTGAATTAAATGACAAGACTTGCTTGACAAACTATTGAAAGGAAACATTCATAATAGCATTACAATCAATAGCATTGCTATTCATAATTGTATTAGCCCAGCTGCAGAGCATTCCCGCAAAACGTTAACAGACTTTTTCTCATGTTAAGTTTGAGTAAAATATAGATTTAAATCACTCAAAATGTAGGTCTTGAAAGTTGAAATTCTTTACAAGCTCATATGATAAATTCACCTATTAAACAATTCTGTAATTTGTAAATTGAGAAAAATTGCGCAATTTTTTGTCTAGGATAGGGAAATCAATGCTAAATTTTTGACTAGAGGAACTCCGTGACGTCAAAATTTTAACTTTCACAGCCAGCTGCTTCACTCCGCCCCACCTCTACAACTCTTCTATACACCTTGGTGTTATACAGCATTTTTTGTAGGTGTTATTAATATTTTTATGAAGAATATTCATATAGTTTACCATCAAACTGTATCCTATTATATTAAGCAAGCAATTTCTGTATGAATGAATGTTTGTGGAACCACGGATCTAGAAAACGGCTCTAACGATTTCCTCGAAATTTGAAATGTAATATAACCGTGATGGAAAAATAAGATTGCACCAGGTCTCATGTCTGGGAAAACTCTCTGGCAGGATTAATAAAAAAATAAAATATTCCTTATTCAGGCATAATCCCAAGTAGTGCGTATAATGGCTGTTATTGTTAGCTGACCAACGCTATCCAGCTGGAGTGAATGGAGTTACATTCAAGTCTATAACACATGTTCATGTCAAAAAATTGTGAGAGGTGATCATATCAATTTTGAATTTATTTTTTACAATAACATATTTATGTAATTCAACACTTCAGAGCGAAGCTCGGTACCAGATATTGTAGACTATAACTCTATAGGCCACATTAACCCTACTGAGACACACTTACTTAATGCTAACACTGTAGACACACTGGGGTGTTAAACACCCCAATCTAACTTTGCATGTTATTTTGAAAAATATGGAGATAAAACAGTACTTAGTCTATCATTCATCATTTCTAGATCATGCTTGTTCCAAGTGGATACATAAATTATAGAAAAAGAACTGCTTATCAAGATTTATACTAATTTTATCTTTGTGTGTTTCATAATGACCATTTTTTGCAATGGGTGCCTTGAATATTATATATTTTCGTATATATTGAAGAGGTTGTGAATAAATTAGTCAAAGTGAGTAGAAATAAGTATATTCAAATGGAAAAAATATGATATGTTGATGAAAAAAATTATATACAGGCTCACCAAGGTCTTTGTTTTCTAGTCCTCACATTCACAACACACTTTGATGCAGTGCTCATCACAAGCAGGCCTGTGACAGCTAACACATCTTGTTTTGGTTTTTCGATCTCTGTTCCGTGGGCAGAAGCTACGAACTTGGAGTACTGGTCTGGCATCATCTCTCGGTGGTTACACATTTTTCACCCCTAAAATCTCACAAATTGAAGAACGTATATTCCGTCTAAGAGTTGGAGCTACTAGTCGTTGTTGGAGGAATGGTTTGATCATTGCCAATGACAACTCCATCAGATACTCTCGCCTTTTCATTCTTTTATTTTGAAGCCTCAAGTTGTAGAGAATCATCGAATTTATACCACTCTGGTCCATGATCCCATACCACATTCGTAGTGGCCAGCGGTTGGATTTCCTAGCAGTAGTGTATGAATGGCATAACTGGTCAAATGAATCGGTGCCTCCTTTCGTTGCATTATAGAATAGAATAACTTCTGGTTTTTTACTGTTTTGATCAATTTCTTTGTTCAAGTGCATCGATGATAGCAACAACACATTCTTATTAGTTTTTGGCGAATATGATACAAGCATCTTGTCACTATCAAAAGCAAAGTAAGATGTACCTTCTGGCTTTCTGGCAGTAAATGATGGAGGTATTTCGCGTTTATTTGACCTCAGAGTTCCTACCATAGTCAACTTGTGATTTCTGAGCATATCTTCAAATAGAGGAATGGAGCTAAACCAATTATCCACGGTTATATTGCGATTTGATCCATGGATTGGTTCAGACAAGGTTCTCACATAAAATGATGGAACTGGCTCCTTATTGGGAGGTTGGACTTTTCCGATGTATGGCACAGCATTCACCATATAAAACGTTTTTGAATCATTCATCATAATCACCTTCAACCCATATTTGTCAGGCTTGCTCCTCATGTATACCCTGAAAGAGCATCGGCCTCTAAAACCTAGAAGCTGTTCATCTATTGTGACAAATTCAGATGGTGTGTAAAAGGCTTTACAATTTTGTATGAAT
This sequence comes from Sogatella furcifera, assembly GCA_017141385.1. NCBI lineage: Eukaryota > Metazoa > Arthropoda > Insecta > Hemiptera > Delphacidae > Sogatella > Sogatella furcifera. The sequence continues at coordinate 17,310,585 of CM029555.1, forward strand.
TTATCCCAAATATTGCGAATTGGGGCAAATTTGTCCATAGCTTTTCTTTCTTCTCTAGTGGATCTGTCATCAAAACGCAAGCAGGTTGATAAGAATTTGAATCGGTTCAAGGGCATAGTTGTGCGATAGATAGATGAACCAAAAGCAATAGACCAAAGTTCCTCTAAGTTGGTATGATAAACTCATTGCACTCCAGACAAATAGAGTAAACCGAAGAATGCCAGAAGTTCCTCTTTGGTAGAATTGTTGTGATAGGATTGTCTTATTTCGATTTGTTGCAATTTTCTTTGAATTTCTTCATTTGTCCTCAATAAAATCTCCTCTAAAATGATATCATCAATTAGCAGATTCCAAGCTGACAAAGGACTACTCACATCTCTTCCTTGACCTCTTGCTCCTGGTAAGTGAACAACTAAGTTTCTTGCAAGTGTGCGGCCACGTCTAGAAGGTTCCTGGATACTCCATCTATGACCATTTTTTCCAACTCTAAGTGCTGGATTTCTGACTGTAGAACTTGGATCTGACGAGTTTGAAGGTCCAGGTGAGCTTCTTCCTCTTTCGAAAATAACAGTTTGTGGAGGTTCTGGTTCAACTTCATGATTTGCTTCCTCATCCTCTGAACCATCACTTTCTTCAAGTACAAAATCGGGATCACTATCAGAGTCATCACCACCAAAAATGTCTAGATTACTTTCATTATCACTGTCCTCATTCATGAGTAACTGTCTAATCTCATCACTGCTTAAAGCCATTGTTCTATGGTTAAAACAAGTAAATATTTGTCACAAACGATTCTGAAGTATTTCATAAAAGTCCAACGTAATAGACACACTGGGGTGTTTGACACCCCAACCAAAGAACCGTAGCCTAACGAGCTGTTAACCTTGAATACTGCTATTGACAACTGTGAGTGGTGGAAACTGGTTGACAATGATACCAACCGAATTTACACTGGGCAAAAATTCCCATCTGTTTGTCATAATCAACTGTGGAACAGAATGAAAAATCCCTGGGGTGTTGAACACCCCAGTGTGTCTCTTTAGGGTTAATAAACTTGTTGATATTAACTGGGATATTTCATTGACGATGCAGTGAAGATTTTTTGCAGAAGGAAACTGTTAAAATTAGCCTAACTTGCTGGAGTGGGCCTTTCGTGTTCCACGAACACATTGTCAACACTCGCAGTCGGTGAAATATCCCAGTGAATAATAAAACCCAGGAGCTCGTCATGGATCAAGAAATCACAAGTAGTTGTGAAGGTGACATTGTGGTAGTTACCCATACTAAATTTCCTCTCTATTAAATAGGTTTTATCCATATAATGTATTTTCATTAATACATTAATAAATATTCGTATAGGTTTTATACCTCCTCCAAGCGTACTAGCAATTTCTCTTTGCATGAAAGCCCCTAGTCTATCTATTGTTAACTGCATGTTGACATGCATTAGACAATCATTATTTATGATATCAACTCATTCAATTTTCGTCGATAATAGTGTCTTGATTGATCTTGTAAGAGATTCATAATAACTTTATTGAGAAATTTCAATGAGAGTACCAAGGAGACTCCAATGTTGCACCCATAACCAAAAGTAAGATCAGAGACAATGTATAATACATTGTCTCTGGTAAGTTTATCCAGTTCAGAACAGGATTGAACTCAACCTCAAAAAAGAATAGGTATAAGTTTTCGATGATATTTATAAGATTCTAATCTTTGGGCTATCACGGCGTTTATTGAATTGAGCAACTAAAAATGATTGAGGGTGAGAACAATAATGTCCTAATCCACTGAAAATGGAAAATGGATAGCGTTTTAACATTAGAGATCTTTTTGAATCAAATAAGGTTTTAAATTATAATACAATACAAAATTTCCATACGCCCAATAAGACGAATTCTTCAATTAAGCTTATTTTACATGCAAATTAGAATAAGTGGTAGTGAATTTCCAATTTTTGACTACTCCTTGGATTAGTATTCTATATACAATTCAATATAAAATTATACATTATTTTGTTACCAGTAACTCATGTAATGATTTTTTTCTGTAACTTTCAATGTGTTAATAATGTACCCTTTATTCTTGTGGATTTGTATTGATGTATTATATAAATGAATGTAAGACAGCAATGTAAATAAATAAATATTACTTTCCCAATAACTATGAAGTTGATTGATACGGTACCTTGTTCGGATTGAGTGTAATAGTTGTAACATTATGACCTTTCCTAGCAAGGGCCTCACTCACTGCTAGCATTGGTTTTTGATGGCTGTATGATACTGATGGAAATATGCATAGAATTTCATAGCCTCTGCACTCTTCAAAGCCGGTTTGGAGCACTATCAAATAGAATACAAAGAAATTGTATAATTTCATTGTATTGAGATCTCCTAGAACAAACATGAATGACTTAGTTGAGTAGCCTAAATAATGATTAATATCATTAAATTACTTGGATTTTTTCATTTACCTTCTATTTTGTTTTTTGTCATAAAATTACTTAACAATTCAGGTTGCCTATTCATAAAAATACCATTAATTGATAAGTGAACCCTCATCTTAGTTTTTATTAACAATTTGATTGATTTTTTCTCTACCAATCATTTTTCTTGTTTGTAGAATATTAAAATCTTGTTTGTAAATATTAAATTTTCTAATAGGTCGAATTCAAAATCGAAGGGTAAACTAGTCAAGTTGAAAGTTTCTGTTCTTAATATTAATGTAGCCTATATTTTTTATGAGTAGGAATATAAATTAAATTTGAAATGTGCTTGTCACTCTCTCATTCATAGTCACCATCTCTATTTCTATATCTATAACAGAAGGAATCACAGTTAAAAACGTTTTGAAAATTATCAAACTTTCCTAACGATCCGCCAAATAATTGAATAGAATTATAACTATCAGTGTTGTTTTATTCAGAATTTTTCAAGTATTAGGTAGGGTACTTAGTTTCTTATTATTTCCATTTAAAAATTACTGTATAATTGAGTAGTGACAACAGTATTTTAAAAAAATAATTAGAGACAACAATTTATTCACGTTTTTAGAATGCATAGAGATAGAAGAGATAACAATTACTGGTATGATTTCGAAAAAAATTGTAACGTATTGAGTTTTAGAAGCAGGTACCGAAATTCCTAAAATAAATTCCATGCAACGGATGCCTGGTAAATTTCAGTCCGTGCTTTTGCCAGCTTGCTTCGTTTTAAACTGATTTGTTTCTTTTCTTCGAACACCGAACTAAAATTTTTAAATTATGCACTGAATATTATCCGATTCTGATAGTCGATTGAGAAAATAGATTTAAAAGTATAATTCCAGCTCACCTTGTAATATATTCTCAACACTGTTGAAGATCGCTCCTATAAACCAACACTTTTATTGTTTCTAGAATTTATCACTTAATATTTCGAATCTAATTACAGTACTGCATCAATCAAGTCTTCAGAATAGAAAATCATGTCTACCAACAAAGCACTATAAACTCCCTTCTGTTATGTATAAATACCGGTTCATGATAACAAGTATTATAAAGCTTTATCATACATTGAGCAACAAGTTGAAATCATTGTTTGGCAGGATTAGTGTACTTTGAAAGGTTATTAACCAGATAGAGTAGTAGGCTATATCCAGAGTTTTCATTGATTTTGATTACTTTTCAGTTACTCGAACAGTCGATCGAGAACAAATGAATGAAAAGATAGCCCTATGGCAAGAGAAAGTTCATCTTTTTAATAATGTTATCTAAACTAATATCACGATGATTTCTAAAAGCATGCTCTGTTTTTAAGCTCTTAATTTCATATCCTTCACTGTATCTGTATGCTATTTATATAATTTAGAGACACATTATCATATTATTAAATACTGTAGGCTACGGTACATTATTATTACTATGGCGACATATTTTTAATGAAGGGTTTTAATATTGGGTCAACAATTTAAAGATCTTGAAACATGTAGCCTAAATGGATCTTTTGGAAAATATCTTTCATCTACAGTTGCTAGAAATAGAAATTATAGCATATTTACCAGTATCGTGATAGATTTAATAATGAGTTAAAGGTGTGTCAACATTAAAAAAGTTTTATATGTAGGCCTATACTTTTCACCCATTTGCAAACGAATTGTATGTGTGGAATTTCTCATATCCCAAAAATATAATCTAAACCAATAATATAATTCATAAATAGGCCTACCGTATATCCTTGAAAAGATTTATTTTTTGACTAGGACTACTTATCAATGTAGAAATCAATGTATTTTTAATATTAATTTCAATTGCAATCACAGAACCATTTTTTTTTTAAATTTTAATACAATTATGTATCATAATATCAAAACAAGGTGATTATTAACTGTGATTGCAATTCATAATTAATATATTCTTGAAAATGTACAGAGATGGAAAAGGTATTGAATTATTTTCTTTTTCGTTTCCTAGCTCAAACCCTCTAAAGGATCCTCTTTTTCTGTTTCCTTTGTAGTATGAAACGTTTTTTTTTCAGTGTTTATGAAATTTTGATTGATGTAATATAATATTGATATTGTAATCTTCATGTGATATGTTGTGTATAATAAATTGAAAATCGAATTGGGAATTTTTTGTTTATATTATAAATATAGTTAGTGTAACCCGCTAGACTCATGTTTTCATGAATTCAAATTTCAAATTCAAATTAATTTATTGCATGAATAAAAAACAAACAGTAGAGTATAATCACACATTTGTGAAGATTTCAACATAACTTAGTGACTGACAACTGAAGTAGATATTACATAGACAATATTAACAAATCAAAATACCATGCTTCTCCTCCACGAAGGCTAAAGCCTGTGTGTGGTGAGGAGTCTGGTGTTTATAACAAAATTATGGTAATTTGAAGCCTAAGATAAGGATAGCCTGTAAAAAAATTACAATAACTAGTATCTGAGGTAATAAACTAGTCGCCTAGAGTAGTTGAAATTAATATTTCATTGAATAATGAAATAAATGAATACTTAGTAGCTTTGAAAAGTTAAATAATTCAATTAAAAGTAAAATAGATACACACATTAGATAAACTATAGTAGCATACATTAATGTTCCAAAGGAATAAAAAAGAACAGCTTGAAAAAAATCAAATAATTATGAATGAGATATGTAATATTTGAGTAGTGTTAGACGTCTAGAGGGACTCATAAGAATTTTTTTCAATTTCATTTTTATTATTAATAAATCACACAAATGGCAGCAATTGAAAGACCTAATTACTTATTTGCAATAATATGTGGAAATTTTTGGGTATACTAAAATAACTCCACTCATAAAAAGCATTTGTTATCGAATGAAAATTTTAAACAAAAGAGAATACCCTCTGTAATGCAGGCGGTCGCGCTGCGCTCATACCTAGCGGCCTCTAGTTTCCCGAATGATTATTTTTATAATTAAGAAGCACAAAATTATCAAAGCATCACAAAATTTATTGAATTGCTATTATTATCACGTCAGTTGGGAGAACTGCTTTCAGTTGTTGTTCTTCATTCTTTCTCGCGTTTGGGAAAATGGTCAGATACTCAGATAAGTGTCCGTGGTCGCCGCACACAAAATTTCGTTTTCATCCCACTATCGTACTTTCTTCTGTAACTCTTCCGTCTTATCCTATGTCCGTTTCAATGAAGTCCCCTTTCCTATTATTACCTTCTCTTGAATTTGCCCACTCTCGAGCGTAGTGTCCCCTTCCACGACACTCTTAACATTCTATTTCTTTTTCGGTGTTTTACGATTTTTCGTCGTTCATGAATTGGTAGATTTTCTTTCTGATTACCACCTCGTAAAGCAAATATCTCGTCCGACTGGATGTCCGTCACCGGCTCCACTCGCTTGACCACCACAATCTCCTTCAGGTCTCACGGTGGATGTACTCGTATTTGTACGGTTACCGCTGCTGTACCGTGCAGAACTCGAAGCTCGAACGAAAACGGTCAAGGGGGTGATGAGAATTCTTTAATAGAAAAAAGCCGGGTCGGCTGGAATAGGCATCGCCTTCAGTCCGATTTCGCGGCAGCGGTCGGTGAATACGCAAGCGGTAATCCTCCCCCCCACCATTTTTTGTTTGATGGCCCCTAGTTTTAGTTTGGTGCACCCAGTGAAGAGCCATCGTTCGGGATCCAAGCTTTTCCTATAAATCGTTGTTTGAGAAAACTCGTTCATAGCTTTCAAACTTGGATTGAGCCGACATCAACTCTGGCAAGTTGCTGCTGCACCATTGTCTTCATTCTGTAGATGAATTTGAGGTCCTTCTCCTCCCAATTCCCAGTTGGGCAATCAACTTCAAATTCTCCATGAACTCCCGCACTCTTTGTGAGCCTTTAAAGAAATTTTAATTCAATCTTCTAAATTTATCAATTCATCCATGCAAATTTGATTCTACTCATTAATAAAATAAATTCATAATAATTTTTATACTTTCGAAATTCTCTCTGATCTTCCATTGTTTAACTTTTGAAACAAGATGAGAATATTTCTAAAAAATGGAAGTCATTCATCTACTAAGGTGTACAATCACATTGATGGGCTGCCAGTCAACAACAACGAATTATTTCTATCACTAGTGAATTTTAGATCTGACTTTTCTTATAGTTAGCCACTTCTATTTGTCCAGGAATGGATTACATGATTCTAGTATTAGTTCGGCAGCTTCCATTCCGATTTCATCATGATCGGGGCGGGGGAGAAGCTCCAATCACGCTCTTATTACTACTTTTTCCAGGAGACTTGGAAAATTGCTCTTTTTTATGAATTATTGTTACCAGACAATGATGATAATTTATTCAAATCAACTTTTAGATCAATAACAACGAACTAGAAAAATAATTATTCTCTAAATAACAATAATTCTACTAGAGGTTGTATCATATCAACTAAAATTGCAATAACGTTTCGTACAAAGTTTTCTTCAGTAGTTTTGGGAATGTAGTCATCTAAATCAAGAGTAATAATTGCACGATGAATCACTGGCGGCTCGTGCCCACACAGGTGAAGTGCCCGTATCTTTTACTGTACAGCACTTCACTTGTTTTGTGGGCACGAGCCGCCAGTGCGATGAATCCGGAGATGAATAGGACATTGACGTTCAATCGTTCTCTAGTGTTAGGCATTTTTTAGAGCCAAATCCCACCGAGACTGTCACCATTTATTACCATACTGTCACCCGCTAGACCATTGTGGGTATAGTCGGTCTAAGCAAAGAAGACATTATGGCAAGATGGGAAAATGATTCCAGCTCGGTCAGTATTGGTTCAAAAATAATACATTTGGTTTTGAATTGTAAGAAACATTCTGATGTACAATTTGAGACCAAATGTATAATTTTTGAACAAATAATTACCGAGCTGGAGTAATTTTCCCATCTTGCCCGAAGGTCTTCTTTGCTTCGACTTTAGACGTCTAGCGGATCGATAGGATTTTGCGTTTTCAATAAAATATTGCAAACTAGGCAGTTCACTCCTTAGGAAATGTTCCCTACCTCATCCATCGATAAGAGAAACTGCGTTTCACTGAATATTTCTTCAGGCCAACCAGCAATGAAACCACAATCCTTAACTAATTCCAACTCAAGTCTCTGTCTTTTCCATCACTACTCTATAGGATTATCACTCTATCTGCTTATTACTTTGAATAAAATTCAATTTTTAAATATAAATTTTATTCATTACATTAGGTAGCTAATTGAGTACGAGAAAATGAGAAAAAGACTTTTCCAACAGTTTTAATGTTATCTTGGTATTTTTCTGAATTTGGCTATGAAAAACCCAATAGTATCACTCTGATGAGACTCTATTGAATCCGAACTAATATCAGGACCAAACTTTTGCAAGGCTTTCCTCTGTTCACAAGTAAGCAAAGTTCCCGGCCATTCAGTACCACTTGAACCTATGAGAGGATCAGCTCTGACTAGTTCAATTAACCCGGGATACGTACTCAATGCCCATTCCACCAATCCTTCATTCTCTTGTACAAGTATTGTGCATGTACTGTAAACCAAAACCCCTCCAGGCTTCAGGAGGGACACGGCTGTTTCGAATAATCGTTTCTGCATTATGGGATACGAGTTGATATGTTTCGGCGTCATTGATGTATTAATATGAGGTCGTTGTCCTAGTGCACTACAGGGTGCGTCAAGTAGGATTTTATCAAACGAGTTCTCAGGATAAGGTGGTGGTCCATCGAGATTCGATACTTTCTGCTTATCGACTGCTTTGATTGAGTTGTAGACGTAGGTTCTAACCCAATCGTAGCCCTGTAACTTACAGTTGAGGCTCAATTTTTCCACCTTGTTCTTCGATCTATCAAGAGCAATTAGTGTTCCCTGGAAACCAAAACATAATCTTTTAAATATGAATTGGACAGCATTTCTGACGAAAATTTATTAGATAAAAGGCTCTTTAAGGAAAATGAAGGCTCAACCTCACAAGGTCGATTACGAGTCAAGTTGACTTGATCAAGAAGATAGGGTAGATAGATAGATATTTTATTTTCAATTGTTACAAGGCTGCCGCCTATTGTAACATTAAGTTTACAAATACTGCTATTTTACAAAATAACAAAGATAATAATTAATATAATAAATAATAATAATACATTTTGGACAAAGATTGACATCACTGCAAAACTGAGACAAAAATAAGCCTTATATCGAGTTTATGTACATACAATAGACAAATGAACAGTAGATTTTGAAACAGAAGGTTCAGAAAAATAAATAATCATAAATAATACAGAGTAGAAAAAATAAAAACACACAGTCACACCAATGTGTCTCTTATGAGGGAAGTCATAAGCCTTGATTTGAATGACTTGAAAGTCGGCGAAAAGACCATTTCAGGTGGAAGATTGTTCCACAGCCTAGGAGCCGTAACAGTGAACGAGGCATTATACATAACTGTACGGTGGAGGGGAATCTGTAAGTAATAAGCATGCTGCCTCGTGTTCCTGGTATGGACCTCCGCAAGACGAGTGAAGCGTTCCCTCAGATACTGTGGACCCTTACCCTCAACAATCAGATTATACACGAGACACAATAGGAAGTATTGTCTTCTGTCCCTCAACTTGAGCCAATGCAGTCTCCTATAGAAAGGGGTAATGTGGTCATCTCTCTTTGCGTCATAGATGAATCTAACAGCATAATTCAAAGCACGTTGTAGTTTTAAATTCAATTCCTCAGTCACATCATTGTAGACCATGCAGCCATAATCAGCAATGGGTAGAACAAGACTCTGCACAAGTGCAATACGAAGGTTTGTTGGCAGGAATTTTCTTAATCTCTTGAATTGATGCATTGCAGCAAAGATGCACCTTGACACACTACTTATATGGCAGGCCCAATTAAGATTTCTATCAATAGATACTCCCAAGACCTTTAAGGAATCCTCATATTGCAGTGGATGGCCATCAAGCATAACTTTGGGGACAGCATTAAGGTTAAGCTGATTGTACAACCTACTATAAGCAACAATAATGCTCTTGCATTTCCTGGCATTGAGGCTCAGACAATGTGCCTTTGCCCATACAATCAACGATGCTATATTGACGTTCATGAAAGCAACAGCATTATCAGCATGAGAAGAGTTACCAGAAGGAAAACGACTATAGCAGACAAGATCATCAGCATAAATATGTTACGATAGATTGTTGAAAATAAGAGGAAGATTGTTCACATAGATAGAAAAAAGGAGAGGGCCAAGAATTGTCCCTTGTGGAACACCTGCAACCACTGGAAAACACCCAGAAGTCCTCTCCTCAGCCACTCTGACACACTGATACCTATCAGTAAGGTAGGACTTGAACCAGGAAATACAAGAAGGTGATAGACCACACTGGAAAAATAATTTATGGAGAAGGATAGAGTGACATACATTGTCAAAAGCCTTTGTAAAATCGAAAGACACAAGAAGTGTGAAAGAACGATGATCCATTGATTCCCAAATGTCATCTGTAATTTTCAATAGGGCTGTAGATGTACTGTGAAAAGGACGGAAACCAGACTGATTCAGGTATTCCAGGTATGATGATAACTGTTCATGGACTATTCTCTCCAGTGCTTTGGAAATACTACAAACTATGCTAATGGGTCGGTAGTCTTGAGGTGTAGAGGGATTTTTATTTTTTGGTACTGGACATATCAATGAATGCTTCCAAAGTGAGGGGGAAATTCCCATTTGGAGAGAGAAATTGAATATATGTGTGATAGCAGGAATAATAATTGGTAAAATGATTTTATAGAAGGATACAGGTATATTGTCTACACCTTTATTGTTTTTTTTAATTGAGAGAATGGCAGAAGAGACTTTATCAGGATAGACGTAAGAAAAGAAGAATTTTTCCTGTGGAAGTGTATGGCTGAATTGGTTGATCATAATCGAGTTCAGAGAATGGTGAGCGAATGAAGAAGGAGGAGAAGGAGTAGAAAAAAACTTATTGAGCTGTTCCAAGGGAACATTAACAGGAGCGGACTTGGAGTTGGGTGGTACCACTTCTACTTTTCGAATGTTCTTCCACAGCTCTGAAGTGGACTGCCTTCCCTCAAAGAGTCAAACATAATACTGAATTTTGGCTCTACGACAGACAGATCTCAACTTGTTTCTCAGAGCCTTATATCTCACGAAGTCTGCATTGCAACCAGTTCTGATATGGTTACGCCTAGCCTTATCTCTCTCTCGCCTTAGGGTAGATAGAAGTGAGACTGCAAATAGAAAATAGGCTATTTAGTCAGAATAGGAATCATAAATATACTCGTATATTGGGAGTTACTGAATATTGATAGATATATTAATAATTGAATATATATATATATATATATATATATATATATATATATATATATATATATATATATATATATATATATATATATATATATATATATATATATATATAATATATGTATATATATGTATATATACATATACATGTATATATATGTATATATATATATATATATATATATATATATTCCTCTGCGTGCAATTAAAAGTTTTCAATTGTTAGGTACTATTGTATCAGCCTCTCTGAGTCGCCTGATTTGGTCCACCTGGATATGTCCCACCGTATAAAAAAATTGGGTGCCAAACTATTTTCCCAGCCACAAAATTGTCCGCTCAACCACTACCTTCTGACCCCGCCTCTCTACTATCTACTTGATCCGATGTATCTTCCCGCTCAAGTCGTCTTCACTCCAAATATCTTGGAATAAAAGCGTAAAAACGGTAAGATATGAGTGGAGAAATGGTCCAAGAATACATTGAAATAAACCAAAGTTAATTTACTTATATTCTGATGAAATTTATCAATTATTTCAAACCGTAATGTTATGTAATATGAATCAATACGAAAAGATGTTATTAAGGAATGACACAATACATAATCATTGAATGATTTGAGAGAGGAAAAACAGGTTTAACCCAAAAAAATGAAGAAAGAGGAATGGGGGAAAGAGGGAATGGTTCATAATCTATCAGTGCAACTCACCTCATGCTTCATAAGAGATGCCAAGTGTGTGGTCTTATTTCCGGGAGAGGCACACATATCGAGAACCACATCTCCAGGCCGGGGATTAAGGACGTGTGAACATAAGATTGAAGGATAGTTTTGGAGAATGCCATACTCAGGTGGAAGACTGATCGAAGAAATGCGACTAGGTATGTCTGTCATCTCGATAGCTTTTCCACTGAAATAGATGAAATATGATATTATTTTGATAACACTGGAATCGATAAAATTTATCAATACTTGATAACACTTTGATGATGAAAGAGAATAATATTTGAGGTTGTCTGGTCTTCTACTTTTTTCTATAATTTGATGATATAGCAGACGCCAATAAAACTGGCGGTTGGCGAATGACTGTTAATGATACTCAGCTCTGTAAGGACAGCCGGCGAGCGGTCTGCAAGAGCATATCGAGTCCAGAGTGACCTCAACTGAACCATTCCGCTCTCGTTGATCGCTTTCAGACTGTCCTTGATAGATATGAGCATTTTTAACTGACTTTCATCAACCGCCACTTTCGTCGGGCCAGCTATACATGAAATGAAATTGAAATATATTTTATCAGGCAGAGTTAGGACTAGGAAGTCCTTTCTACTACTCAACCTTAGCATTTTACTTGAATATGTGATTGAATGAGAATTATTGAAAATGTTTCGCCTATTTATTGGGATTGGGGGTAGTTTTGTCTCAAAAGCGGTTACTTTGTCTTCTATTGATTTTCTATAGTTCTTTGATCAATTCAAAAATGACTAGCTAGTGAAAGTCTACAATAATGTTATTGCCGAATTAATAGCACCAACTATTGAAACCACATACTTGTTCATAGATTGGAAATTTTCTACCTGTTAGGTGATTGTGAATGTATAAGCAATCACCTATAATAATACGAGTAACAGGAATACTTTTATTTTCAAGAAGATTGATTGAATTCTCAACTTTCTTGGAATAATTTGATTGGTTGGTCTTTTGGTGAATCGAAGCCACAAGTTGAATTACAAAACGAATAGTTTCTGAATTGAACTTACAATAAACACATGAACTTTAGTTTGATGATACAAGTTATTTCATACTGTAAAATTCTTAATATAATGAGTTTCATTCAAGAAACTTAATTCAATTTCTCAATTCAGAAATAAGAAAGTAATTTTAAATTCATTCAATCAATTGCGTGGCTAAAAGAAAAGAATAAAATTACAAAAAATTGAAATGCTTCTAAATTATTGTAGCCTATTGAAATTATTCTAAATTTTTGTAAAACTTTACAAGATCTTTTCGACTTTCAATACACAATCCCAGGCCAGTGGAAATTCAACTTCAATTTGAGTTCTCAAAGATCATCAAAGCTCTCTCTAGCTTCTTAGTTAAACAATATTCCTACATTTATTGTTAAAGGCTGTGCAGAATTACTCCTTGAACCCTTAAAATTTATTTTTAATTTAGCCATAAAAACTTCAAAATTTCCTAAAGCATGGAAAATTGCTAGAATAACACCATTTTTCAAGTCAGGAAAGAGAACAGACATAAAAAACTATAGACCTATATCTATTTTAAACTGCTTCTCTAAAATTTTTGAAAAGCTGCTCCACTCAATTATATCTGGACACGTGAAGAGGTTTATTGCAGAGGAGCAACATGGTTTTTACCAGGGCGCTCCACAGTAACCAACCTGATGACATTCAGTAATGAAGTGTCTACTGTCTTGGATGGTGGTGGCAGGGTTGATGCCATATATACAGACCTGTCCAAGGCATTTGACACTTTGAATCATCAATTGCTGGTCGGTAAACTTAGGGTGATGGGGTTCTTCAATGATTTAGTAGGTCTTTTGGAAAGTTATCTAAGTATGAGGAAGCAATATGTCATGATACATAACTATAAATCTAATTCTTTTTATTGTACCTCTGGTGTGCCGCAAGGCTCTAACCTTGGGCCATTATTGTTTTATTGTTCATTAATGACCTTCCTACAGTCATTAAAAACTCCTCATGTCTCATGTATGCTGATGACGTGAAGCTATTCAGAGAGATAAGAAGTTACAATGATTGCCTTGACCTTCAAAGAGATGCTGATTGTTTGTTGGTTTGGTGCAACACAAATAAACTTAGAATTAATGTGGCTAAATGTAAAGTTCTTAGTTTTACCAGACAGTTGACTCCACTAAAACATACATATAGCATTGGTGGCACTCCTTTGGAAGAGGTAAGGTCCTTCAAGGATCTGGGGATTAAGTATAGTTGTGATTTCACGTTTAATTCTCATGTAGACTACATCTGCAGTAGAGCCAACCAGCAGATGGGCTTCATCTTGAGGACATGTTCTCCTTTCAGTGATGTTGCCCCTGTCCTATTATTATACAAATCACTTGTCAGAAACATTTTAGAATATGCCTCTGAGGTTTGGAGTCTGCATTGCCGTGGCCTCATTCTTGTTCTGGAGCGTTTACAGAACAAGTTTTTGAGATACTTGTATTATAAAAAGTACTCAGTTTCCTGCCCATTTGACCTTCCAACTGATTGAGGAGCTTATTTAAGATGAAAACATTGAAAGCCAGAAGGGACATAAAATCTCTCATTTTTCTACGCAACTTATTGAACAATGAAATAGATTCTTATTTACTATCCAAACTCAATATTTATATTTCACCCATTGCTCGTCGCTCTGCCTTTTCATTTATTGTAGCTTGCTCCAGAACGGTGAGTCACTGCAGCTCCCCAATTAATAGAATTCAGAAGCTTTTTAATCTTGTTTCTGAACGCATTGATATATTTTGCTGCTCTAGAATCGGGCTTCAAAATACCCTAAATAACTTAGATATAGAGTGGAGACTGTGACTAGGTCCTTGTATTTATTTATTATTATTTTTTTTTTTTATGATGCAGTTGCCAGAGCTGTTTATTTATTAGTACTCTTCAATCTTCCTTCTACCTATTTCATTTAATTTCTTCTGTTCAAATCTTTAAATTTGGAATTTATTGGCTTTCATGATCTCACATAGTAAATTCTAATATTATTCAGAAAAGTTGAAGATAGTCTTTAGATTATCTAAAGCTGATTAAGTTCAAGTATAGAGTTGAGCTAGGTTTTTAATTAACATTCAGTCTTTCTCGAATGGTTTCCTTCCATTTTAATTTTCTTATCCTAATATTCAATAACACTTTTTATTTCATCTTTATACTTTTAGTTTTAACTTTATACTTTTAGTTTTATCTTTATACTTTCAGTTTTATCTGTTAATATATTTTTTTCTTATCATTCCTTGTATTCAAATTACTCTTAAATTAGTAAGGTTCTAGTTTAAAATTTGGTTATGGTATTTAAAACTACTTTGAAATTATGGTTTGAAAGTTTTGTCTAGTTGAGATTCATTTTGATTTTATTTTTATTAATTTGTATTCAAATTTTCTTTTTCATTCAATTTCTATTTCTAGCTGTTTTGTTCATTTCAAGACGTATGTATATGTATACATATATATTTTTCATTAGTGTTAGCATTTTATGTATCAAGGAGACACATAAGGCAGTGGCGTAACGTACACCCCCGCAGCCCCCGCGGCGCGGGGGGGCCCGGGGCTCTGGGGGGCCCGGGCTGTGGCCCAAATATAGAATATAGGTTTCTTGAAAAATGAATCACTTGGGATCCTAGGAGGTCCGGGTTAGAGCCCGAAATGGTATATTACATAAAAATTCTAAATAAATAAAATTGAATTATCAAGAAAAGCTTGATTTCTACTTTGGCAAATACAGCCACTATCTTGGCACTAATGTGGTTTGAGAAAGAAATTATGTATAAAAAAAACAGAGTTAGTGTTCTTCAAATATACTTCTTATCGTTCGATTGTCTACTGGTAGTGAGCTTCTATTATTATTATTATTATTATTATTGCAAAATTAGGAATGTTGTTTGCAAATCATTAAAACTGAGACACCCGGTGTCCAGACTCATACTAGACTGTTCAAACAAAACTCATGAACGTGATTGTTAGAGTGAATAGCTCCTCATCTTTCTATTTCTTTCTTAGGGTAAACATTAGAGGAAATAAATGATTTTCCGATGGAATTCCTGAGCATATAGTGTGGCAGAGTCGATAATATGGAAATGAATGATAATGTAAATATAGCCTACTCAATTCATTATTTCATTTGTGATTCCAATTCAGTTCCTATCAAATCGCAATACTGGATGCACATTCGTGTCCGCAAAATTTGTCAAGTGAAAAGTGATTCAAGTGAGTTGTGTTTGCGATAAAATTATAAATTTTATAATTAAATAAAAATAAATTTTTTGTAGCTAGCATATGGCTTACAGAATTTCAATCTATGAAAAATTCACATTTTTAGAGAGTTGAATGATTGAAATTGAGGGAGGAGAGGGGTTAAGAATAGGGGAGGGGGTAGGGAAAAGGGGTATGATTTTGGAAGAAGGGGCCCGGATTATTTGTTTTTGCGGGGGGGGGGCCGGTTCGGAAACGTTACGCCACTGACATAAGGGGAAACCTGTTGTCTCCATTCATGTAAATAAATAAAATATTCAATTTATAAACTCACGTTTTCCTGTCTTTGGTACTGCCAGCGAAAATATCGTTTCTAGTCATTAGAGCTATTCCGTTGCCGACAAACATTTTATTCTCAATGTCACAGTAGGGAGCAGTTCTTCCCCACAAACACTTCTGAGCTAGATCTGCATAGACGCTCACTTTGGATCCAATCGTCGTTTCTGTGAACAAATACAAACCAATTAAGTATGTAGCTATAAAGAAATGCGTTTTGGTACTATGTCTTACAACGATAACACACAACTTTCATATTTTACTTTTTTCATACACTCCTATTGTCTGTCCAAGCAAAGAAGAAATTCTGGCAAGATGGGAAAATGACTCTAGCTCGGTCAATATTTTTTCAAAACTTATAAATTTGGTCTCAAATTGTAGAAAACACTTTAATCTACACCAAATTTACAATTTTTGAACCAATATTGACCAAGCTGAAGTCATTTTCTCCATTTTGTCAGAATATCTTCTTTGCTTGGACAGACTATAACTATATGTTATTACATGATTTAAATATTTCCAAGGTTTAAAATTTATGCACCGTAGTTTCAGTAGACCGAGAAGATTAACTACTCATCTTTTGTCTCTAAAAATTGACTAGTGGTCTTAAATTGTACGAAACATTCTGATCTATAATTTCAGACCAAATTTATAATATTTGAACCAATATTGACCGAGCTGAATTCATTTTCTCATCTTGCCAGAATGTCTTCTTTGCTTAGAAAGACTATAGGCCTAAAAACTATGGTAACTTTTTATGGGGAAATGTTTTTAACCCTACCTCAATTAGAATCTTGTAGAGGATATTCCACCGAAAGACTTGGGAATGTATTGATTCCACAACACAAGAAATGATAAAAAATAAAACGGTGATAACATATCACACCATTCAAGTGAATACTGCACCTGATGACATTGCAATCACTCCTGGAGCAAAAAGATGGGCTCCTCTCAGAATGGCAACTCCACACTTCACATCAACAATTACTTCCCGTGGTTGCTGGTCTAAGTTCATGCTCTGATCATCCCAGCAGCCCATCATTACACAGTCTTTCAGTAGGGGATCTTGTTTCACTACTGGTATTGTTTTTCGACCTCTTTTATTGGCTTGCTGAAAACAATACAACTATTATCAAAAGCAGAGATTGATAATGTTGTAACTTAGCAACTGAAAACGGTATCTCTATTTTTAAATAAATCAGTGGTTTGACAACATCTTGTCTTTTTATTTAATATGGATAATTATCACCTTCACAACCACTCATTCAATTAATTATTTGGCATTATTATGCAGACAAAATAGTGAATGAAATGAAAATATCAGTAGCTCTCTTATGATAATTTATGAATAGCCTACGAGCTCAATTTTACTTTGATGAGGTCTTGAGTTCCATCAAACGCTGTTATACTAGACAGAGCGAAAGAAAAAACTTTAAAAGTATAATACGCATTGTTCCAAGCTGGTGTGCAAAACATTTCTTCGTCTGGATTACATAAGCCTTGACTTAGGATATGAACGGAGCATTATTTTATTTTTTACTTGTTTAGAATCACCAAAAACAATTCTTTATATTGAGCAATAAGTTGTCCAGAACTTATTTTCAAATGTTGGGAAGAAGGGATGTAGGCTAAAGAAGGATTACCTCCTGCAGTTGTGTCTTTATAATCTGGATAACAGTGTCTGATGACCCAGTAGATGAGTTTGTGCGTATTGTTGTAAATTTTGGTACAGATCCAAACCATTTTCCCAGTTTCTGTGGAAAAGAAATGATGAAACTTTTGACATGTTGCTGTACAATTTACCATTGAATTATATTAATTCATAAGAAATATAATAAACGTTTTCAATTTACTATGAAGAGACATTTCATGTTTCATTATCAATAAGTGTATAATCATAATGACAAATGGACAACCTTCCACTCTTTCGTGAAGTATTTTCAATATTTCACAAAGCTTATTAAAAAATGCCTGCATAAACTTAATCTAGTGTTTAATGTGAGGTGTAAGCTTCTAGAAACATTGCCATCAAGTCTTTACTGTACTGTACTTGATAGATGAATACGGTTCTGTGAACAAAGCTCAGTATTTTAGGTTGTTATAGTCTCATTGACAGAATTTTGAATTCAGCTAGGTAAACGACACTTAAATCCGACTTGGATTTGCTTAAATGAGAAAATTAAACTAATTACTTGGTAAAATGTAATAATTACAGTAGCCTAAGCCTAGGTACCTCAATTCTTGAAATATGATCTACTCCTTTGGATTTTTTCTCTATCCTCTTATTGTCGTACATACAGTCAATTAAGTCCACATCAATTGTATCCAACCATTTTTCCATCTTTTTCACAAATTTTGTGTAGGTTCTAATTAATTTTAGTGTACTAAACTTTTCATAACCTCCAAAACTCATTTCACAATAACATAACCTCAAAAGTATTCAACACAAACTAGTACAGGTTGAGAAACGTTTGAACTTAGTCGTGATTTATTGATCATGTCAAGTGAAAGAGAGATCGTGATTGAATTAATATGATTCAAAAATTGAGATTTATTTGAATTTCTCATTTACAAATTGAATGAGTTTGTTCATGATAAAATATTTTTCATTTCTACCAAGCAGGAAAGGGAATTTTTCGGTTAGTATGGGATTTACGCATCACTGAAAATGGTCTGTTGCCGTTTCGCTTTTCCCATGTGTTGTGTTTGAATTTGAAATTTGAGGTTAAACTCTTCAACGTTGAACACAGTCAGAAATGGGCTAATAATTATTATTGTAAATTTGTTTGTTTAGCAATCAGAGTTTTTATTCAACTTGTTTTGACATTTTCTGACATGGGATGTGGATTAGCTAATGATATAAAATGTTGAAATGTATTTAAATTAATTTAAGAATAGCCTACCCAGTTCAAAGATCATTAAAGGGACGTGAAATTTATGGTCACGTCTCCGTTAAACCTCTAATTACAAATTTCCATGTCCGATTGAGGTCCCTACGACCCCACCCCTAGTAACATAGATGAACTCGATGAATGATGAAGTGACGCTGGTGCCTGTTAGCTTAGTCATCGAATGGAATAGGGTTGATAAAAATTTTCTCTTTGTAATTTGTTAGTACGGTAAATGAATAACTGTTGAGGTAAGTTGGTGTAACTGTGCCATACCTTGTTTTATATTTTCCTCCTTTTAGAGTAGCTCATATTTCTTCTATTCTTGGTAATTGATGGCTTGTGCACGGGGTGGGCTTTGACCAGACCAAATGAATGGCGCACATTTATCGTAGATGAGGGTTCATTGTCGGCCTGGTTGGCGCAGTGGGCTAGGGCGTGACAACCTTCAGACCGCTAGCACTGCCAGGTCTGGGTTCGAATCCCAGAGTATTTTCAGGTTTTACCTTTGGAGAATTTTTTTTCTAATTTAAGTTATATCAACCCATCTTCTTGGAAAATAATTGTGGAGCCTGAATAAAAAGTCTTCATCTGATGTGTCAACAATCTTAATTTCGTATTTTAACCAGTTAAATGTAAGAAGCTAATCATGACCTCACAAACTTTGACTTGGCTCTTCAACTACTGATAAATCTCAAGTTGCTGCTTTGTTCAACCATTCTACCTTAACTACTGCTCATATTTATTTTGGTTCAATTATATGATTTGAAAATGACTTTTCATTTGTGTAATTTAGTGGGGTTTTTTCTCTTGACAATGTTTCATGGATTGAGTATGGAATTATAGAGACACCACTACCTGTATCTAATTCCATTTTCAAAGAGAGTCCATCTATCACGACTGTCTCCATCTATGGATTGATTGAGTTAACATTTTATTTTCCTAAAACGTGGACCTACTTGCCTATTTTTTACGTATTTATTATTCTTTTGACCAGGAAATTATCTATATGTTACTCCGATCTGTATTTTTTATTGCTTTTATTATATCTTTTGACTGATGTTCTAGTAAATTATCTATATCCCACAATCCATCTCTAGATAAGTCTTTTTCTACAATTGAAGATCAATTAGATTTTCTACCTTGTTTAGTTTACAAATCAGAGCTGCAAACAAATTTCCTTGCATTAGAGAACATTAAACATGGGATAGAGACCGTTTAAATTGTGTATGAATCCTGATTGCTAAAAGCACCTTTTTACAGCTTAGAATTGTCAAACACGCGTTATTTCATATATGTAGTTCAATCATTGTGGTCTTGGCAGTTCTTTGAAGATGAGCGTCTCAGTACAGAATACTTACTTTCTTGAATACTTGAGGTCGTTGCCAAGGATTGGGGTCTCTAGTCCAGGGAACCTGGAAGTTCCAAGACCACGACTTTCAGGTAGCGGTATTCAGGATTCTCAACAAACTTTGCACGTGTGCTCGGAAAATGGACCCAGAAATATTTGAGAGAGCTCTGAAAACCCAACTTCTTGAGCGGCCCTTGTACTCTCTCAAAGAATTGGACAAGAACCGTTTTTTTCTGTAATAACTTGATAGTATTTGTTACAGGTTTGCATTCCATTAAGAAATATAGCAGCTGTTACAATCAAATCAGAAACATGAGTAACTCAGCTTTCAAGGAGAATGTGGAAGAAAACCTAGTGTGGATAGACATGGAGGTAGGTCATCATTGGATAGCCTAATAATGGTTTTTAGAGCTTAAGGGGTCGACCGGTAACACATTTTATAACTTTCCTCAACAAATCATTAAATTGTTTTGTTATCATGAATGATTGTTATTAATGCTCAGGACAGTCGTCAAGTCAAGGGATCTTAGCTAAACTGTTTTGGTCTCCTAGCCCGCATCAGACTTGAAAGAGCTGTGCAATTATAACAAACATTCGTCAGCCGCCTTAATTTTTTGCGTCTGCTTTATCTTTTTCAATTTGTTTCTCCCTATTATGATCGTGTCAGTGAATTATGTTCAATTGTTGATAAGTTGATAGCAATTTTGGAAAATTGATACTGTGAGTTATTGTTTCTTTACTTGGTTTCAACGCGGTATTGCCGGGGTGTCTTCTTTGCTTGGACGGACTGTATAGTGGAGTGAATATGAAACTGGCAACCAGCTGGTAGGCCTAGACCCTTCATGAGCTGTTGAGCCATTGGTAAACAAACTTGGTTTCAAAAAGTCTATATAAAAAATACTCAATCATTAAACCGTTTTAATTTCTTTTTAGTGATCTCTCTTCTAGATTCTGATATGTTTGTGTAACTATAAAAATTTGCAATAAGAACCGTAGCTTTTACCATTTCTTGAACAAAATTTTAGATCTGTAACACCTTAATTCATTGATATTGCACTTGATATTACTTTTAGTAGCATTATGGTTCGAGTTACTTACTTGTTTGTGTGCAATCTTGAAGCAATGCAATGAAGTTTTTTCTTCTCTAGAAATAATATAGGAAATAGTGTTTCCATTGTGACATTTTTTGTTTCTGCTAACTTCATAAGAGTGTTTTACTGGTTGAACTTTTCAATTAAAGTAAATCCCTAAAACGATACATCAATGCCGAGTTTTCCCAAGCACACTCAAACTTGAGGGACCCTCAAATTTTGATAGAACAGCCAACATTTTCTATGCTAAGTATAGAAATGTAAACTTGAGGGTCCCTCAAGTTTGAGTGTGCTCGGAATAACTGGGCATAAGTGCAGTTTGCAGAGTTCCTCACACTAGTTGTTTTGAATGGCCTCAAGATGAATTAATGTTTTTTATTCACTTACTTGACTCACTTAATTTGACTTACTTTTTTGATAACTTACTTGTAATAAAATTCTTAAAACTATGTTGATTAAATAAGTAGATAATTAATACACACATTGTCAATGAATGTGTATGAGTATAAAGTATTTGCTTGAAATAACATTGATTTTAGCAAACACATTCATGTAATTCTCTGTAATGGTTTTTCAGATGACAGGTCTCGATTTATCTGTACATCGAATAATCGAGGTTGCATGTATTATCACCGACGGCCAACTGAATGTTATAGCTGAGTTTCCAACGCTTGTTATTAACGAGCCAGAGGAAGTATTAGCTAAGATGGATGACTGGTGTGTCAAAAACCATGGGAAAGTGAGTTGACATTCTATTTGCTAGCTGAATTGCTTTTCTATTATTCATATATTCCCCTTTTTTATAAATATGTTTCCAGTTTATGTACCTTGCATTATATTGCCTTATCCATGAGCATATTTCTACTTGGATATCACATTAAAGGTACAGTTTGATTTTTGCTCTTGTCTTGTTTTGTATTGTCCTTTAGATTCAAGAAGAAGAGCTGTGATTGGCTACAGCTGATCGACCACGACCGACAGTCGTTACGTTACGCACAAACCCAAACTCCACCTTAAGGGGTGCAAATACCTTGAACTAAGTGCCACGTTTTAATTAAAAAAAATAGTAGAAAACTATCAACAAATACTTTTATGAATGATAGAAAATTGTTGGATTTTTATCCAGAACCCATGGGTAAAATGCAATTTTCAAATGCAAAACTAAACTCTGTGTTTCTATAGCAGCCAAGGAACATGTGCCTGTGCAAATTTAGTAGTAATGGGAACCTTTTTGTGCCTTCACGCACTCAATGTGGTAGGCAAGAGGGTTGCCTCCTCAATGGTAGAATTTCCAACAAAAAAATTGGCGGCTGAATCAACTGATCAGTATAACATTCTCTTCTTCATCCTTTTTCTCAGTCTACTGGTTCAGCGTAGCTCAGCTGTTTATTGAGAGAGCATCATTCGCCAGCCGCCAATTTTATTGTTGGATGGGAACTCTATAATCGGTTCAATCATTCGATAATTTTATTAAAATCAACTCATTTCTTTTTATTTTGTTTCAGTCTGGATTGACAGATGAAGTCAGAAAAAGTAAAGTCACATTAGAGGAGGCTGAGATGAAACTTTTCAATTTTATTAATCAGCATGTACCACCAGGTAAGCTATTTATTTCAATTACAATTACAATTTTATTACCCAACCGTTGGAGCATCCTGTTCAATTTTAAAGTAGTTGAGAAAAATATTTTCTCAACTTTGTTACAAAAAGCAGTGATAAAATTGTTAATGGAAAATTGGTAAATTTTTCCATGCTAATTTCAATTGAGTAATAAAATTCTAGATTTGATTAGAATTTGACGCTCAAAAGGGTGTAACTTTCTACCAAACAATAAAGAGGTTATCCAATACTTATTTTCTCTTGTGAAATCATTTTCATTCTCTTGTGAACTCATTTTCTCGAGTGAAATGGCGACAATAAATTTCTCTCAGAAATCTCTGATGATACTCTAAGAGCTCCTACTTAGTAGTATAAGTTAAGTCTCTAGCAGATTGAGAACTCATTTGAAGGCATCAGATCCGTATTTTAAAGAAAAAAACATTCATGTGGCCACTACTGGTGTGTTACCCTTAATTACAATCAAAGTAGGTTTTTTTTTAAAAAAAAGGAGTACTTTGATTGTAATTATTTAAAGTTTTAATAAAGAGGTTGTATAGAACATGTTGGCGTAGGAATCGCCCTTTCTTTTTGGATGTCAAGGTTCGAGTACAATATAACATTAAACAATATAATATAAGATGAAACAAGAGACCAATAGCTCTTGTTCAAATCAATTAATCTACAATAATAGGTTAATGATTTTTTTTATCATTATACATTCCTTTCATCAAGAAAGGCCATTTCTTATTCTACACAGTACAAATATACGATAATGTTTGTTGGGTAGGCAAATACAATATTTCAAATATTCCATGCAAGCAACAACAAACTCCACCCCTGGGAACGGTTTCCTTGCTTCGATCCTAATTTCATATCTCCCCTCGAAATGAATTCCTGGGCTCGCCCTTACCCTAATTATGTGTTTTTCTTTTCAGGAAAATGCCCTCTTGCTGGTAATAGTGTCTACATGGATAGATTTTTCTTGAAAAAATACATGCCTAGAATAGATGAACATTTACATTATCGCATAGTTGATGTGACAGCCGTCAAAGAAATCTGCAGGTAGGTTACAATTCTGGCAGCATTAATTCGAATATATTATTTTCTATCCATTATTTCAGGTTTGATGTACTCTTTAGAATTTTGGAAAGCTTTTTTGAAATAAATCCCTGTAAACATAGGCCTAAAATTCTTAATTATTGATGTTTTACTCCTGGCCGGAAATGAAACAAACAGAAAAAATGGGCTGGCAGGGGCCACCTTAGTGTTGTGATTTGAACCCAAACACAGATAATACTCTAACAGACTAAAAGTTGCAAAGCTTCAGACCTTAATTTGACGAGATAATTCTAAATAGACCACCATGAAATTGTGAGCATGGAGAAATTATGTGAATCTTTTGTCGTCTTTTGTGAACCAATATTGATAAAATCTTTCAAAAGAAAGAAGATTTTATTCATGAAGAGCACAATGTGGAAGCTTGGGCTACTAAGCCACCTTGAACGGTTTTACTAATAATTTGAACGAAATTCAAAATCAAATTGAGCATTTCAAGATAAATTGAAATCTTATTTTTATTTTGGTTCTGTTCACGTTGTTGAATGAGGCAACAGCTAGTGAACCCTATAACATACATAACATTTATTCTGATGATATGTAATTAGGTTTTTAATTATGTGTTTCTATAATATTAAACCACATACCTATGGCTAAATGTATGAAAACCTTTCAAATTTTATTGCCAAAAAATTAATTTGTCACTGTAATGTATTATAGAAATCGACTGACCTCAATAGGCACTGAAACTAAATCATGCAGTAATTTTAATTATTAATATAGTTGACATGAAAACGTTGTGCGGTCCCGCCTATCTTTTGTAAACTACTACTAACAGCTAGTGATGTAAAATTCCCGGGAATTTAAGATCAGGGAAATATTCCCGTGGAATTTAAGGGAAATATTCCCAAAAATCTTAAATTCCCGGGAATTTTTGGGAATTTATTATTTTTTCCATCTAAAATGACTAAAAAATACGTTTTCTGCTACACATAGTCTCGAATACCTGTTATACATTTTATTCAAGTAAAATATATGAGAATAAATAACTTTTCGCTACCCTTCACGGAAATAAGCTGCTTACCAGTCCCTATGTAGACTAGGAAGTCGTCATTTACATACATAATCAATCAGCTGTTGTCCTCGAGCGGAAAGAAGTCCTTTCCATGCAAGGACCATCCCTTTCCAAGCGTGGGCAGCTGGCGCCATCTAGCGAGAGAAAATACAACTACAATGGACCATCTCTTTCTGTGAAACTGCCAGGAATTTGTCAAAAACAAGAAAATTTGTATTGCTATTGTACAATTTAGGATGATCGTACAAAAACTTTCATGAGCTTAAAAGTTTCTGGACTAAGAAAATCGAGTATTTTGATAGTTTTCAAGTAATATCCAATTGATTAAATCAATAAACTTGTGACGCAAACTTTTAATACTTCAGCCTACTCCAGATTCAGCTCAGCCGAAGCTAGTATAGTAAGTTATCCGGTCTAGCTGTTCTTAGATCTCATTAATCCTATTTGTTTTGTTCATTTATGAGATTAGATTAATAAAATTTATTTGAAGTGTACCGAAAAAAAATTATACACTTACTCGCCCAGGAAGTTTTTTACAGTATTCAGAATTATTCCCAGGCTCGGCAAGCCTCGCCCAGGAAACTATCCTCATACTGTAAGCTTTTCCTTCCCGGGCTTGTGGCGTAATGTACTATAAAAACTGTATTAAGTTTAAATAAAACAGTTATTCAAGCTCATAGACTGATTATTTTCATGGAACGTGTAAGGACGAATGAGCAATCAATTAAAGCGTTCCATTAATTCAATTGTTCACTATCATCTTACTATCAATCCAATACTTTACTACTGTCTGTACTACTACAATACTTTACTACTTTACTCTTACAAGTTGAATCTGTTTTTTCTTCACTAATAATTGCCTGTTACTGTAAGTCAGGTAAACTAGAAACATAAGTCAAAAAATTCTTAGTTGTACCGTACTTCGACTTCTATTGTAAGAGAACTAAGAAGTTAGTTTATTCTATTTCATTGCACGAAAAATAATTAACGCCCTAAACAAAAAATAGAATAGAGAACCAGAAATCAGAAATTTTCAAGAATAATTAAGGCTTGCTTGACTTGTGATAAAAATCTTTGTAATACCAGTAATACACAGTAATAATACAATATTTATGGCCACAGAAGTTTTCCATTTTGCATCAGATAATAAAGGAAATATTTCCATTCAAGAAGCTAACTTTCTTATGATTGTTGAAGCCTAGTCCCAAGATTTGTTGAATATTGAATTTCTCTTGATTTCATTTCCAAAATTCTAATTCTATTATTAATTATCTAAATTAAATTCATGTGTGAGCCGTTTCTACTTGCAAACAACATGTAACACCAATTCAGCTAACATTATTAATTTTGAAAATTAAAATTAAGCTATTTCACGCTATTCACATTTCTTTCTTTCAAAGGTCTTTCTTCTCAGGGGTAGGATAAGAGAGAAAGTGAGTGTCTGAGAGAGAGAGAGAGAGCGAGTTGGTTTCTTTTTGTATTAATTTATTGTTACAATTGCGACTTGATAGCGATATTTTAAGCAAAAGTGATGATGAGTGAGTGAATGATGATGTTTACATCATCCACGTACGTGGACGTGAAGTATTTTTGTCATTATAGTGTTGAAGACAGAAAGAACTATAAAGAATACTATTTACAGTTTCAAATAGTATACAGGGTGTTTCAGGAGGAATGTGCAATACTTCTCAGGCTGATTCCTTACACCAAGTAGACAAAAAAGTTTCATTAGACAAACCCCCAAAAACGCTTTGTTAGGTACCGAGATAACAATGGCACAAAATTAATATTTTTCAAAAAATATTAATTGTTCTAATTTTTTAGGTTTCACTCAGGTTCTAAAATTATCAATTCCTATTTAAAATTAGCTAATCAATCCAGTGAAACCAGTTTTTTTTTTTTTTTTGCTGCGGATGATGCCCATATAAGTATTCAAATTTACTTGTGCATGGGTAATGGAGTGTGCAAGGGTGATTTATGAGGTGCATAAACGACCATGCCTCAGGTGGGATTCGAACCCACGACCGGATAGCGCTAGCGGACTGAAGGTTGTAACGCCCCAGACCACTCGACCAACCCGGCCGGCAGTTTGAAGTTTGTAACTTCAACGGTTATTGAGATAATGGGAAAATATTCTAATAAACGCAATTTTTCAACAATCAAGGGTTATAACTGGATAAGGAAACGCTATTAAACACAATTTTTTCACTTGTGCTATGTTTATTCTATTTTGTGATTTTTTATCGCCATTTCTGAATTTTAGGTAAGATTTACCCAATTCAACTTTTTTTTAGAATCCGACTTTCTTCAACTTTCATCAATAAAAATACAAATGGTATGATTCTTTATCCAGTATAACCCTTGATTGTTGAAAATGGCGTTTTCTAGAATATTTTTCCTATTATCTCAATAACCGTTGAAGTTACAAACTTGAAAATAGTTTCATTGAGTTTCTCAGCTAATTTTACATAGGAATTGTTAATCTTAGAACCTGAGTGAAGCCTTAGAAAAATTGATATTTTTTTAAAAAATTCAATTTTCCGCCATTGTTAACTCCGCTGAAACACCCTGTATAGCTGGATTGGAAAAGGAAAAAGACAAGAGCACAACTACACTAACACATTCATTAAAAAATGACAAGAAAGTGATGTCAGTACAGAAAAATGAGCAAAATTGACATTACAATGATGATTTATAGCTTATAATGTGAAAAGTTATTGAGATTGATAAATTCCAATCATTTTGAAGCACTTGATAACGTGAAAAATGACTCAGATTGATCAATTTCAATCAATTTATAAATTCCCTTAAATTCCCAAAATTTCTTGGCCAGGGAAATATTCCCGGGAATATTCCCAAATCATAAGTTCCTTCCCACTGGGAATATTCCCGATCCACATCACTACTAACAGCTGATGTAATAGTATATTACATAATGAGTGTGGGAAAGGCGTTTTTACATATGAATAATCTATGTTTACAAACAAGCCGTTTAAGCGAGTTTGGAAAATAGTTATGAGTATGTAAACCTTCTCACACGAATTATGTACATTTTTTTCGTCATTCTAGTCTGACAAGGATTTATTGAAACCTCAAATAACTGAAAACATTAACTAAAGATAAAAAATTGTGAAGCACACAGAAAACTGTCATGGCAGCTTGTTTGATTCGTTAATTCATACATCGGAATTCGGAAAAAACAGCTGGGCAAGATTTTCAGTGCTGTAATTATCATCGTGATGATGATTAGTGCTGTAATAATCATCAAAATTATTATTCCCACATTCAGAACATCTGATGTTTGATTCTCTGTAAACAGCAATTTCCCAAACGCAAATCTAGCTTGGAAAGTTATCTATTACATATGAGTATGGCGAAAAGCATATTTTTCTTTTTTTATTTAAAAAACATAATTCATTTTAATAATTATGTACATATAGGCTAGTGCAACAGGTAATAACGCCCAAAACTGCTCCCCTACCAATTTTTACAACAGTCCAAAACAAGGTACTAAATCATCTAGGCTAAATGACAACTCTAATTGACAAAACTAGATGTTGGAGCGCTCAAGGAGCTAAAGAAATAGCTTAAGTTTTTGGCGTCAGCTATAAGCTATAATTATTTGATTATTCATGCAGATTTAGTTGAAATAATTTACATCTCAAATTTTATATTAAAAATTGTTATTGTTCTCCTCCCTTTAGGAGATGGTATCCAGCGAACTATGACATCATGCTCAATCGCAAAAAATTAGCTCATAGAGCTTTGGATGACATCAAAGATAGTATCAACGAATTAAGGTATTACAGATCGACGATTTTCAAAGAAATATGAAAAATATTGTTGTATTGTCAGTTTTATTAAATTGTTTTCATTAAATCATTTCGATCGCACGTCTCTCACTTGAAATGTTTTTTATATCCTTTTCTACTCACAGTTTCCAAAAATCTTTGTTTTAAAGAATCTTATCTCCATTAACATGATCATTTCCTGCATGTGTTACATTTCAAAAAAAGGGTTGTAATCTAATACAAGTATACAACCCTCTAGTTTTCTCATTATCCGCAGTTTTGTTTTTTCAAGAAATCATGAGTGTTGTATAGTCTGTCCAAGCAAAGAAGACATTCTGGCAAGATGAAAAAATGACTCCAGCTCGGCCAATAGTAGTTCAAAAATCATAAATGTAGTCATAATAGTAGATCAAATTATTTCCTACAACTTGAGATCAAATTGATAATATTGAACAAATATTGAGCGAGCTGGAGTCATTTTCTCATCTTGCCAGAATGTCTTCTGTGCTTGGACAGACTAACAACTGATAAAAAGTCCTAAGGTTGCTGACTAGATAAGATTATATGCTTTCATAAAACTTTGAACATAGAAAATAGAACATAGAACATAGAACATATAGAAAATAGAACATAGAAACTTTGAACATAAAACTCTGAACTTTGAAAATAGATTCAACAAGTGCTCCAAAAATAATTATTGGAAAAAATATAATATCAAAGATTCAGATATGAGAGAGTTTTGCGAAATAATAATATGGATCTGAATGTTTCCTACAGTTTTTAAATTAAATTTATAATTTTTGAACCAATATTGACCGAACTGGAGCTATTTTCCTATCTTGCCAGAATGTCTACTTTGCTTGGACACACTATGTCTGAATTGTAATATGGTATGTTCAGGATATAAGACAGAAAATAACGATAAACTTATAGTTATTTTTAATGGAACGAAGCAATAGGTGAATAACTTGAATAATTATTTGAAAATATGTACCGTATTGTAATTTATTTCAATATTTTATCAACTTGTATGTAATAGAGCTACGGTAGGCATTATATATAGGTACTAGGAATCAGTTAGCTGATCTGTCTAAGAAATCATTCATCGTCTCTTCTTTTGTCAATATCGGCTTCATTGAGGCTGCTAGATGATGAGAATCTAAAAGGATGCCAGACCATGACTTGCAAACATTTAGCTTTTGTCAGCGAACAAAATGTCCGAGACGGTCAAGAATTGACATGCGATTTTCATGACTCGTCATTTTTCAAAGCTAGTTCATGTCCTGCTTTCACCAGACAGACTCATTTCTACGTTAATCGATCAAACAAAAGTTTAGTTTCTAAAAGTTGTAGTTTCATCGACAAATTTATAATTATTGTATGCAACTTAGATATTTGAGTAATTTTTGGACAATCAATCATTTTTGGTGAATAGGTTGTTGGAAAGTTGTCCCCAAATTATATCCATTTCCATAAGAACATGGACTTCTAAAATGTCATATAAATTTGTTCTAGACGCACTCTATAGGTGCGATAATTTTCCACAAAATCAACAATTAAAATATTTAATTCTCAAATAAAAATGTTGGAACATAAATCGCGTTTATATAATATGTTATTTATTTTTGAATTTTTAATATTTTATAAATGATAAATAACTATATTTTATTTCTTTTCGAACTGAAAGCAAACATAGACAATGTAGAAACATTGAGTATTTGCTGAAATTAGCCTATATCTATGTTGGTGGTAGTGACCGCACGAATCAAGTTTTTCTCAAGAGTTTACAATTTTAACTTTTCAAGCCGACATTAGCCGACATCATATTCATGTGAGCACAGTTATGCACATTATCAAAGACGATGTAACTTACTCTTAACATTGCAGGCTATACAATGTCAATGACTACATTCACTTTGATATTATAGTTCCTTGAATTTATTTTTAAAAATACATCAATGTGTAGGCTACATAAAAGTGTGTGCAGTTGTGTAAACAATTTAAGTAAGGGAAAACAAAAGTAGGCTACATTTAATTCAATTCGTTAATCAACAAAATAACGACAAAGATCTATAATAATGAATATTAACTTATAATCTGAAAGAGAAAACAAGGCTGAGCCTGTACTTTAATTTTCTCAAATTTAAGTCCAAATATTTAAGAGTAATGAAGTCCAAAAGGCCTTCTTTTTACTGTTATACACTTCACATTTCTGATAACAAAAACATAGAAATGTGAATAGTTAATGTATAATGTTTTGTTAATGTATGTATTCTTATGTCGTATTCGGTGGGGAGTTCCAAAAGGAAGTTCCACCGGCACCATAACATTCATTTCCGACGATGGGAAATCATGGTAGTTCTTGATATGATACACTGAGATTTAAATTTTTGAGTTCTTCCAAATCAAGAGAGTTCAAAAACACGAGGAAGATCACCAAAATCACCATTCACTAGCAAAAAATATGGAATTTCAAAAAATTTAGAGCACGAAAAATTTTTGCTTAGTTTAAGCAAAAGGCCGGCCTTAAGTTAAGGCCGGTATTTCACGATAATAGTTTTATGATTATACGAAATCGTATTTTCATCTCTTTCCATATGATCATAGAACTATTATCGTGTAATGCCGGCCTAAAATAATGAAATGTGAATAATGTAATAGATAAATTAAGAAAACAAAATTATTGTTATTGATTATTGAATAGGCCTAGGAAATTTTAATATTTCTTGAATAGCCATTAAATACTCGTAACTTACGGATATTTCGTCGCTATGTAAAACTAAATAACTGTTTATAACTAACTAAATAATTCATTAAAATTCTAGAGAAATTATAGTACAGGCTCATTTTCTCTTTCAGATTATAATATCCATATTTAAAATTCATTTATGAAATTTTTATTTATTTTAGAAATTGAAATTCATCTATGAAATTTTAATTTCTTTTAGAAATTAAATGGACTAGATAGATCTTCTTGGTAATTTTGTTGATTAATGAATGATTTTCAGCCTATTTTTGTTTTTCCTTACTTTAATCCCATGTAAATTGCTGAAAAAATTGCACGCTCTTTTATGTAGCCCACACATCGCTTTCTCACAGCAAACTGAATAAATAAATGTGTGGTTTTTTTTATCAAATAATCATGATGGAAGTGCAGGGTAGCGTTGGGGTGTCCGATCACACTAGACGTCAAAACATCGCAATCGTACGAGAGTAGAAACTAAGCAAAGAGCAAAACAAAAGTGATAGCAAATAATAATCCAAGTATAGGGGAGCATCAAAGCATTTATGTGACCTTGCAGACGAGATTGGTCTCAACTTCAGCTTCAGCATCTACCGAGTCAGCTACCACGTTCAGCGGTTCCGTTATGCGACGGTAGGCTATAAGAGGATGTGCGCAGGAGATGCGACCGGCAAACGGTCAACAAAGCCGGTGCACTGCTAACCACGAACCGGAACGCGTTCAACTCAAAGTCGACGACTGCCTTTGGGGGCAGACATGGATCAGCCACCCCCCGTCTTTTCATCCCCCTCTCCAAGGATACAGATCGCCTTCTTCTTCTTCTTCCTAGTGGTCATCTCTACGGTTTCCCTCCTACCCTCCGCCTCGGCGGCACCCGGCGCCTCGCCCTCGGACTCCGACTTCGACGACGTCTTCTACGACCAGCGCCAGAACGGATCGGAGAACTTCCGCATCCACTTGAACGATGTGATGGTGGTGGTCGCCCCGGCCGAGGCGCTGCTCAGCGTGGCGGGATCGGATCTACTTGGAGGCGCGAGTGGGGGAGCACCCGGTGCAGCCGACCTGCCCGTCGAGGAGGCGATGCCGAATAAGGAGTGCAAGCAGGGCGTTAAGGGAGGCGCAAAGTGTTCGAGGCCTGGACAGGCTGGACACAACCCCAACAATAAGAGGTAACTAACTTAGAACAAACTACTTGTCTACTTCATATTCTCAGTCAGAAAACATTTGAAATGATATAATTTCTTTCCAAAATTCCAAGATTCACTTTTTCGTCTGCAAATTACTGTACCTTTAAAGAAACTACTATCTTTATCGTCTGAAAATTCCTGTAATTATATTCAATCAAATATAAATTGATAAATTCTTATAACAAGCCAATATTATAATTTACAGTTATTATACAGAGGGGTAAATAACGGTATTGTTGTTTGATTTCATTTAAAAATGTTATTGATAACATTAAATTTGTGCTATTGGGAAGCTATTGAATTAAGAATCTAATTAACTCCTTAAAACCTTATTTTTTAGATTTTATTAAAACATTAAAAGCGTTGATTCTCAGAGCCATTTTCAAATGCAACTGAACAGAAATAAACAACTTTGAAGTAATATGATTTTATATGATAGGCGTTTCTTATATCTTCTTAGGCACTTCTTCGTCTACAAAATAGGCTACTGTGATAATGTATCATATTCAATCCATCATTCAATTTGTTATAATAATAATGATAATATATGTGAGGGGACAAAAAATGTATATTCTTGATGACAATAAACCTAATCAGAACTCCATGATACGGAGTTGTGAGCAATACCGTAATCAGAAAGTGATTAAATTTTACTGGCTCCCTCATCAATATATGGTCTTGTATCATTCTATGAAAATATTGTATGCCTATTGAAATAGCAACTGCTAAAAAAACTATTGCACAGATTTAGCATGAACCAATGATATATTGTTTTCAATAAAATTGTTTGATCATTTTCAATTTTAATAGTACCGTAGGATAATTTCCACTATTTGAGGTTCATTGCAGTTTAAGGTGAATGAATTCAAATTCACTTAATTTTGCTCATTCAGGATTACTGTAGGCAAACACACGTATCAACATAATAATTTTTTTCTTCATGTCTTCAATTATTTTTAAAAGTAAATAAATAAGTGCGGAAGCCCCAATACACAATACTTGGGGCTCTGTAAAGACCTCTTTAGAGCCTTGACAATACTATTCGAAATAATTATTGATTTTGGTTCATTGGATTACTCTATGATAAACGCGATATTGTAGAGGAATTATAAATTGAAGCTTATATTGAACAAGATGGTCATAAATTCAACAATAATTCAACAGGAAAATTTTCATTTTAATTGATGTTTTTCAGATATTTAAAAACGAAGTCATGGTCCTGTTCGGAAATAAACAATAATTGACATTATCTGTGTATTTATCCTATTAAAAAATATATTTCGAATATTTTGTCATCCACATTCAATAAAATCATTCAAATATTAATTTTTCCACATTTTTATTTACTTGAACAGGATAGTTTTAAAATAAATTATGTTGCAATCCTTTTGTTATTAGCAACGAATCAGGTTTTGAGACCGTTCTCTAATAAATTCTATTCAATGCAAGTTAATATCAACTTTCATTATCAAGATAACTTACATACTATTATCTACGAGGAGCAACTATAGTTTGCATCCAACTCCGTTTGCAATGGGGTCACCATCAAACTGATTTCTAAAACACTCAACTGAACAATAGACTGGGACAATAAGAACAAGAGAAAAATAAAGAATAGAAAGCAATTGAACAAGCATCTCAATAGCTACATCCATCGGCAATCAATGTAGATAATCAATGCTTTTCAGTGGACGATTTCTCCTTTTGAGCACACTTCGTAGTGCTTTGATACTCTCTAATAAATATTAATTTATAGTCTCAATATCAATAGTCTCTCATAAAACGCACATGTTTCAATAAGAATTCAATTTTTTATTATAAACTTAAAAATAAATATATTTGGCCAATCGAGTATTTTTCTACATGAAAAACGAAAATTTAATATGAGATTATAATTATCAAACATAGAACTGTTTGTTATCGTTCTATTTATAGCTACTGACGATATCCTGGATCCTGGATCCTGGATCAAGTTGGTTCTTGTGAATAACAGTTCAATTTGAAGAAGTGTGTATCTGTGTAATTTACCATTACCTACTCTATATTTTCCTCTTCTGTATATTGATAGTATTTAACGTATAATTTTTAATATTTTGATACTGTATTTGTTGAGTGGATTATAAAAATTTGATTTTTCCAATTCCAGATCTCGACTACGACTATCAAACTTCCTTCTACCGTTTATCAACAGAGCACACCACTGATCGATATGGAGAATCAACAATCAACAAGAATGTAGAACAAAATAATAAGCGGGAATGTGCCAAAGCATTTTGTTCAAGACTATTTTGGATAAGTGTGAAAGTGACTAGTGGACTTTTTGTAAGAGTTACAATATTTCCATCACATCTCATTTTATGAGAATAATTTTTTTCTATGAACAATGATGACATATCCGACTGAAATACTCATGTGAAATGTATTTAGCCTACTTGAAAAACATAAACTTTCATCCACCTTGAACCATCTATGTGATATTTGTGATAGCATAAGTATTCATAACTTCTAATCAGCAAAAATTAAATCCATACAAATTTGTGTGTTGTTCATCATTATTATGATTCTCAATATTTCCTTTCACCTGTACTTCTTTTGCATTTCAAATAATTTAATTTTTCTATAATTTTGATTAATGTGAATTTTAATTCAAAGAATAAGAGAGTATTCTCTCTTCAACCTTGACTAAGTAATCTGTAGGCTATTTGTGTACTTCTATTGAACAATTCAATCATTAACTTACCTTATATATAGGTACGGTATTTATTATCAACAACATGTTTAGATGCTTCATCTCATAATCAAAATTATTAGTATATTCAACCCCATTGATAATGAGCTAAAGCATCGAAACATGTTTGTGATGAAATAATATTTTCAAGTTTTTAAAAAGGGTACCGTATTTGATTCTTTATTTTTATCTATCAATTGATTTTTCTTGTAAGCTATTCAACATAAGATTGAGCTATCCATTTCCATTGAAGTAATAAATAATAGGCTACTATGTTATTTCCTGTGTGATGAAAATGTATAAATTGAAGTG
The DNA here is from genome assembly GCA_017141385.1 of Sogatella furcifera. Taxonomy (NCBI): domain Eukaryota; kingdom Metazoa; phylum Arthropoda; class Insecta; order Hemiptera; family Delphacidae; genus Sogatella; species Sogatella furcifera. Next base: position 17,346,492 of record CM029555.1, read on the forward strand.
GTAAGGGAAAAGCACCAGTAGTGGCCACTGCTTCAGTAGTGGCCACTTGAATGGTTTTTTATTTCATTAAAATACGAATTTGATGCCTTCAAATGAGTTCTAAACCTGCTCGAGACTTAGCTCATACTATTTAGCAGCTAAATAGTTCAATTAGGAGCTCTTAAAGTATCATCAGAGATTTCTGAAAGAAATTTATTGTCGCAATTTCACTCGAATACATGATTTCAGTAAGAAGTTGTTTTGTCTTAGACGTTTCAGTAAGAAGGCATGTATACAAATTGTTGTATTATGACTAGAAAGTATGCAAATTTTGCAATTTCTGGTGTTATAATCATTCTCTAGAATGTCTAGATGTTGTTAAGAAGGTTTCTAGACAAATATAGCCAATATTTTGGTGTACAAGCAGACTGGCCACTACTAGTACAAGAAACCGTGAATAATCTAGTAGTGGCCACACAATAGATAGGTATTGTTGTAGAAGTTGTAGATATTAGAGTAAAAGTTGCTGATGTTATTCAAATTTCTGCTAAGACTGTTTCAAATAGGTTACAGAGAAAAAATAACATTAAAACGTCTATTCTATGGTTTAACCTCACTTTTCTAGAGGCTTTTAACCAACAACAATGCATTACCAATTCAACTCATCTTAATATAACCTATTATTATTTCTGGCGTTATAATCACGTTCTGGAATGTAAAATTAGCCAACTTAAATGACTGCAACAAGCAGCTTGATAAATTGAATTTTGAATAAGCGTAGAGCATCATGTGGCCACTATATAATCAGTAGCCTACCTGGCCACTACTGAATCATAGTGGCCACTTTAGAATCAAAATCGAGTTTCACGAAAAGTTTAATAATTAATTTTTGGATTGAGATATCAGCCATTTCAAGTAACAAATCAATCAAGAAGGATCTGGGCTACATGTTCATTGAGTTTAAGATGAGATAAAATGATGGAATGGACTCACAATTCTGCATAAACTATAAAAAATTCCTTAAACATGGCCACTACTGGTGCTTTTACCTTATATGTTTGACTTATTTAATTATGTTGGGTGTAGGATTCGATTGAGTACCGTACATACGAGTTCATTGCCATGTATGATTTTACAGAATGAGCTAAAACTTGTAACAGCCCGCAGCATCTTCAAATTAGTTTTTTCATACCATTAGCTCTTGAATGAGCCTTATACTATGGAGAAAGTATTAGGTAGGTACTGTAATAGATGATTATTGCATTTATCCTGCATGACTCGATTATTCGATGTATCTCTATCAGATCGTATCAGGATTAAAAATATACTTGAAATATTTTGAAAGAATACTATACGAATAATTCATTATATGTATATTTTCATCCCATTGAAAAACTAATTGAATAAGAAATAGAAAATCAATAAGATTATATGTACAAATTGCCAAATAGTATTACAAATTGCCAAGTATTATCAGCAGCCTAGTAGTCTCGTCTATTATTATGAATACTGTATCCAGTTTCTACACTCTATACACTAGTCTACATATTGTATCGTATTGTATACTATACTATCGTTTAGTATTGAATACTGTATCCAGTTTCTACACTCTATACACTAGTCTACAGTAGGCCTATTGTATAGTATTGTCCAAGCAAAGAAGACCCTCTGGCAAGATGAGAAAATGACTCCCCAGCTCCGTCAATATTAGTTGCAAAATTATTGATTAATCTCAAATTATAGATCAGATTGTTTCCTCCAAATCAATAATTTTTTAACCAATATTGGCCGAGCTTGATTCATTTCTCCCATCTTGCCAGAGGGTCTTCTTTGCTTGGACAGACTATACCATGAGTTATTGCAAAGACAATCTACTCGTATCAGCTATCTTTAGAGTCTTAGTACCTAAATTGTACCATAATTGTTAATAGTACCGGTAGTTTTTTTTAGTTATAGGAAACTATACTAACTAAACAAACTAGATCCTTGAGTAGAATAGTCTTTAGTTCAAAATATGAAAAAATCATTAATTAGACGTAGGCCAATATTTTAGTGTCAGTATACAGTGGGAAAATATTGTTAACTCAAGAAAATCATATATTATTCACTCATTATATGGGTTTCTTGAATTGTAGGAAAACTGTGAATCAGGAAAGATAAGGATGAAATCATAGCTTCCTTTATATGAAAGGAAGCTAAGATGTAACACCTGTCATGAATAGCATGTTGTTCACTCATTGAACAACTAAACTCATGAACAATTAAAGATTAATATCTTTAAGACCATTATTTTTCCCCTGCAGTGTGTGGGACTTTTTTAATTATAATTTTCCACGAGATAAAAGACACGAGAGACTACACAATTTTATCGAAATTGAAATTTAGGTACCGGTACAATAAACAACAGGAGTAGATTATTGTTATCAATATAATATTATTGTGTTCCTACAATAAAAGTAATTACTAATTCTCGAATATTTACAGAGAGATGTCATAAAATTCTATCACATTTGTTCAAAATTATAAATTCATTTTCTGTTATAAAACATTTTATTTTCTTATTTACACTTTGCGCTTCAGTGTTGCTAAATTCCCTGTTGTTGGTAAGGCAGCAAATTATCCGTGAACCTGAAAATCAAGAAAATAACACTTTTGTAATGTTGGTTGATTATTACTGGGTAGGCTATATTATTATTATTATTTTCACTCGGAACCTACAACACAATACGACATTATGCTGGTAAATAATTATATTGAATTTATTTGTTTCAATAATTGGAGCACACAATTTCACTGTAGGGTAGGCTACTATATTGTAAATAAAATTGGAGTGATGGATAAAGTGTGATAAGGTGTGAAGAAATTGAGATGGGAATTGGAGTGCGAGTGATTAGAAGAAAAGAGATTAAATAATAAATTAACTCACTTTCCTACCGGATTGTAGCTAATCTAAGCATGTTGTTTTTGTTTAATGTCGTCTAATATGTCGGGCTTTACTAGTCATTTTAATTGAATCGATGCACCTATTTTAATAGGCTACTCAAATTCAATTCTAGAGTTTTTCAATTAATGAACAGTACGGTACTGAACCTATTTAGAGTAGGGCTATATATTCACAATAGAGATTACTTTTACAAAAAATACATGAAAAATATCAATTATCAATATCTATCAAAATATCAATATTAATTTTTGATATCAATCACCTAATAAATTACAACATTGTGTAGTTTAACATTTATATTATTTTAGTGTAGTGATATTGTTTCAATTTCATAATGGTAATCTATATAATATTCGACTTTGGATAACATTCTGCAAAAGTATGCAGAATAATTATTTCAAGTATCAGAACCCTGTTGGTAACTTGTTTGCAAAGTATAGGCTAATATGGCCAGTTTCCAAATTTCACAGTAGGCCTAATCTTATATTTTATATTTGGAGCAATTCAATTCTCGACAATTACATTACAATAAATGATTTTCATCCTGTAGTACAGGCATTGTATCTCAATATTAGTCTATTTATTTTTGTGGTGTCTAAAATCAAAAGTAGAAACTATTTATATAAATTTTCTCAAGAATTATATATATCAATTATACAATATACTATAAATATTTAGGGATAGTAATATACAATATCAATTGTACAATATGCAGGCCAATGAATGTCTAGAAAAGATAATTATTAGACTCTTAGCTATTGAATAAGGCTTAAGATGAATGATTGTCAGTTATAAAAACTCTAAATCTGGGACTGTATCTTAGTTTTGTTTTGATTCGAATCTGGAAATGCAACATCGTAAAATTTGAAATCCCTGATAAAATGCATCGAGAATAGGCCTGGATGTTTGGGAAATGAATATCGCCCATCTGTATCAAATTACATATCCGCCTATAAAAGTTCAGAATCTCCTGTAACAAGGTATTTTGGCTAAAATTGATGATCACAGTATTATCACAATGAAGATGCAAATCACTAATAATTTGTTACCGGTGATTTCCGACATATTTATGATCGAATCAATCTGGTTTCAGAACCTGATGTTATCTTCCGTTGAAATAGATTTCTTTTTACATGAGAATTTATACTACACTGAAGTAGGAGATATTTCGGGGTCCTTAATGTAAATTGTTGATAGTACAAGACATGTTTTTAAAGTAATGTGTTCAGCACAGGAAATTGCATATTCTCTCATACTATTTTTACTTTGAGTATATAGAGGTGGATGAACTTGATTTATTTGTTCATATCAAGTACAAACCAAGTGAAAAATATATTTTTCGAAACATGAATTAAAAAATTGGAGCTGATTTGTAGTCATGTAGAATGGGATTGATATTTGAAGTAGGGTACCGTATTGAATAGGTAACTTACATTTTTTCTCAATAATAAGCTCTAGTAGCTTAAGCTGATAAATCACATCTGTAATAATTAAGAATTCATATCAAGTACCTACGATAGTAATTTATTTATTATTGCCAACAAGGTGAGCAATATGAGCAATGTCGAATAATCAGAATAATTTTCAATAATCATAGTCCCAATATCAACTTTTTTACTGGAAGAGAAATTCATTGGAGCTCATAAATTATTATTGAATACCTACCGTAAGTACGACCTTATATTACTTCAATTCCAAGTCTTAAAGCAGGTACCTCTCGTTATTCTCTCTGTATATCGGTAATTAGGCTATAATATGTACCTACAAAGTACGTTAAAGAATTTAATTTTAGAGGTTTGTGAAGAATTATCTACTGTGTTGCCAGTGCATAAAGTTCTTAAGGGTGTGTGAAATCGATGGCCATGTCATATATTCTAAATTCTCGAATTCACATTCACATATAAGAATATACATTCCATGATACCTATATATTTCAGTTTATATGGCTTATATGTTCAAGGTAGTAACGGTGCAATTAGTTCAAAAAAAGGCCGAACCTCAACATCCAAAGAGAAAGGACGATTCCTACGCCAACTTATTCTATACAATCCCTTTATTGTTTGGTAAAAAGTGACACCCCTATGAGCGTCGGGTTTTTGGGGGAGGGGGGGGCTGGGGGTGAAAGGTGAAAAATTTCAGTTTTTTGTGAATTGTAGCCGAACCAAGCGTCGGACAGAAAAATTTCATCCGAAATTTTCAATCAACAATATTTTTCGCCACACTGGTATGAAATGGACTGTTTTACATGCTTCATGCGGAGGCCGAAAACGATCGTTTTCAGGAGAGGTCGCCAGCAACTCGCCGGGAAAATGCGTTTTTCGGCCCTAGGGCGGTAAAATAACCTTGAATGTCAGCTGAGTAAAGGTCGTTGCCGATGTAAGGGTTAGTCGATCAATAGGTAGCATCCCGGTTTGATTGCATTAAATGTCAGCTGTTTTGGGAGTCAATGTCGACATATTGGTATTTCGATGTAAAGGTAGTCTCTCATCTGTTATTTTGATTGGTAAGATCCCTTGTCAAGAGAACTGAACGTTGAAAGTTTTCACATTAATCAGTAGTTGAATAATAAAGGAAAACTGCTTCAATAACTAATACTTCAACTTTGATAAGATTAAAAAGGTTTGTATTGATTAACTGTTGAATAATTATGGACGTGAAATCCATGTTTGAACAATATTATTGTTGTCAGACTCTGTGTTACTTCGTCTAGCAGGTTAGCCAGCGCCATCTAGCGGGTGATAATGCAACTAGACTAAGCTTCTCTGTTAGCCAATATCTGTCGAAAATCAACAACTTTGAATTGATATTGTACAATTTAGGATGATCGTACAAAAATTATCTTGGGCTTAAACGTTTCTGGACTAAGAAAATCGAATACACTGATAGTTATAAAGTAATATTCAGTCAGTAAATCAATAAACTATTGACGCGAAGTTTCAATAGCAAGCAGATGGTACCTACTCCAAATTCAGTATAGGCGAAGATAGCATAATAAGGTTACTGGTCTAGCTGTTCTTGGAACTGATTAACTAATTTTTTATTTTGTTTTCTTCGCATTGATGTTGTGTGCCGAAAAATAAAGTTCGACACCACGGGTCGAAAATGTAATATTCCGTCTCTCAATCTTTTCTAGTCCTCGGCCTACGGCCTCGGACTTGAAAACCGATTTCGAGCCGGTAAACGCACATTTTCGGCCCTAGGTACAAAATATACTATTACCGCACATCCCTTCAACAATCCTTTTTAAATTCCATGCCATTTTTTCTCATCAATATTCCTGCAGTTAGATTGTTCCACATTCAATCATCAAGTAACTGATGCCAAGGAAGCTTTTTTACCTTGGTGAATCTGATACGCTCGCTTCGGAGTGTATAACCGGTTGAATCAGAATAACGTAACTCGTAGAAACTGTTATAGCCGATGATAAGCGTTACAAATTAATCAGATACAATTTTATTTCTTTTGCTATCTATTCAACGGCTGCATCATTCATGCGGGCTTTGGAAGAAAATATTCACGCATTATTCAACTGGTTCCCGAATAATTTTTTAAAGGTCGAAATTTCGGAAGATCATCTCAATTCTCTTGTTTGCTCCAAATCCTTTTTTCTAGATATACTCTGGTGAAATTAGCTTTTTTCCTTCCATGCAAACACTGTTTAAATTTCATTCTATGTGCGTAGTTTCTTCTTCATGTAGTTTTTGAACTAGAGTCGTAAAGAGTCGTATCCTCGTATTTCAAAAACCCTATCTTTTAGGTAGTGGTCTGGTCTCAAACACAAATTTATACGTGCTTATCTTAAGATTTCTACTGTAATACCGGTAATATCTTAGTGCATTCAGTACTAAATTTATTGGCGTATTTATTATGAGAATTTAGATTAGAATGATAAGATTATTGGAGCGTGATTTGTGTTCAAGTTTGACTTCATCACGTTCATCTTTCCCAGATCCCAGTTGCAGACGCAGCGATACTAACGCGTCGCGACGTCTCGGTCTTATCACTCTATAGCTACAGTAGTGCGAAAAAACTAGCGCTTGGCGAATGACTGTTATAACTGCTCAGAGTTCAGCTCTGTCAGGTCATTTGGTAAGCGGTCCGCAAGAGCATATCGATTTGAGAGCAACCTCAGCGAACCGTTTCACTCTTGCAGACAGCTTTCAGACTGTCCTGACAGAGCTGAGCATTAAAACAGTCGTTCGGGAATCGCCAGATGTTTTGTTACCTGCGATAAATACCGCTGTATGTGCTGCGCCATGCTAACGGTTATTTCTCGTTACGTGATTTCACTCGTATCATTTTTTCGCGTGGGTAGAATTTTTTCCATTCAGTGCAAGCCGGAAGCATTCGTGTATTATTCGCCACAGAGCAATTTTTTCCCATCAGCCGTATGATTTACCATGGGGGTACAATATACAATAATAATTATATCACAATAGTCTTCGACGAGTTTTTGCTGATTCATTTCACATTGTAGTGCTGGGGACGAATTTATAGGTGTTACTATATAGGGTGACTAGGCACTGATATTGTGGCACCCCCAAGCCAGTCATTCGTATTATTATGCTCAGAAAGAACCAGGCATAATAGGGAGTAGGAAGTCCTCTCACAATATTTTTGTAATATCATTGTATAAAAAAAACATTTTGAATATATTTTCAAGTTGAGTATTTTGATAAAGATGTAATGAAGGTCCATATTATACTGAAAATTAGATCAATTCAAATTAGCTTTTCAATTGAAAATTGGGGTGACGTATCCAAGATTTTTTCCTGGATACGTTAGGTAGAATTGGAATACATTGGTTTCTAACAGTAACACACATGCATTTCAAATACATTGGAATATGTATGTGTAATTTATTGTAGAACTAATAGTGTATTGATTAATGACTTTCTAGTGGTTGGGCAAGTAGAAAGGCTTGAAAAAATTTCATTAATTGGGTTTCCATTCCAATATTAATTTTATAATATAAGTCTATACAATATTACGGCCCTTGGGGGAGAATAACTCCCAATGAAATTAATTTATCCATTAGAATACAAATGAAAATGAGGATGATTTTTCAAGTGTTCATAACCAATACTTCGTATGTGTGATCAATTTCCGATTCATTGTTTTTTAAATCCAATTTAAACTTATATTTCTACTCAAAATTGTAGCAGTTTTCCAAATAATTTTCCGGTATTATAAATAAATACCGGAAAGATAAATAAATACCATAAATAATTTGAGTTCTATATCATCATGGTCATCGTATGAAATGAGATACGACAGAATAAATAAGTATAAGATGTGAAATCATATTTTCATCTCATTTCATAAAAGCATAAAACTATATGTCTATTAGCCTACACTGGCCTTGCGCCTTGGTGACACGATAAGTATCAGAGTATCAGTTAAAGTATTAGTGAATCTAAAGTATATAAATAAATAAACCCTTAAAGTACCTACTAACTTGATAAAATTCCAGACTACTGTACTAAAAACTTGAAAAAATATTTATTACATTAGCTTAAGATATTGTATAGAATAGTAAAGCAGAGTTATGGTGTTTGAATAAGACACCATCCTCCATTTTCTTGCTAGCAGCCATTTTCCAAGGTAGAGCTCACAAAACACTGTCAACCAATCAGAAATACAGGTGGGGCATGAACAGGGGCGAACCCAGGAATTAATTTCGGCGGGGGTTATGAAAAAATCAGGGTCGAACCCAGTAAAACCCCTTCTCCGGTGGGGGGGAGGGTTGTTGCTTGCCTTGAAATATCTATAGTGTATTTGCCTTTTCTCAACAAACATTATCGTATCTTTGATAAGTTATAGTTTTTTATGGAAGGAAAGTAATAATGAAAAAAATAATTCATCAATTATTGTAGATAAATATTCAATTAGGGATTAATATTCTTGTTGCATTAATTTAGGCAAGAAATTGAATATTTGGGCTTGCAATGCTTAGTCTAAGACTTATTCCATTCCCTTCTCCAGAGGGATTTCCCCCGTGAGGGGAAACATTTTTTCAAAAAAGGACCTTAAAACTATATTTTTAGAAGTTTTAAGCCTTATTGGTAAAACGTTTGGCAACTCTTGCAAAGATCATCCTATCTATAGTCTATTCACAATCACTTGAGACAAAATAAACCAACTTTTGGCGAGTGTGTGCGTGCAATGGTAGGTCTTCTTCTATGCAAAACGATCAGCTGCAGTTGAACAGCTTACTCTTGTCTGGAGCTGTGATTGGCTTCAGCTGTTCAACTGTGATCAACCATTTCGCATAGAAGACCCACCATTACACGCACACACACAATAAAAGTTTGTTTATTTCGTCTTAAGTGATGGTGAATAGTGCTATCTAGTGTAATATGAGCCGCGATTTCGGGGGGGGGATGTATCCCTCAATCCCCCCCGTGGGTTCGCCCCTGGGTATGAAGGCGGTTCCAAGTAAAAATCACCCGAAAACTGCTGCCATCTTAAGGTCGAATTTGGAAACTTTTTGAACCGATGTCTTCGGCCAATCACAGTGTAGGTGGAGTTTGGAGGCGTGCCCAATGGAAGTTGTAGCAAGTCACCCTATTGCTACTGCCATCTGCTGGCTGAATTCAGAACTATTTCGAATGTTTTTGTCAAGAGAACAATAATGGGGAAGGCAGTGAAAATGTCTAAAATCTTGAACTTGCTTGTGATTTTGTCAAGCTTGTATATTTCCAGTAAAATGAAAGATATATTATAATTCTAAATACTGTAGCCTAATTGCTTCCGATATTTTATCAAAACATATATTTTTTCAGTAAAGTTGAAGATTCTCAACAATTTTTCCGAGAAGAATTTATAATTATTTTCTTTCTTATGCAAAATGGGTCTTTCAAGCAAACAAATAAAAAATACCGTAAATCACTCAATGATGGGAAATTGAATACCTCGCTAAAAAAATGAATGTCTCTCTTATTAATAGTACGATATTTTCATTCTCAACTTCCATGTAACACGATAAATACGAGCAGCCTACTTCACAGTAGCCTACTGTTGCATTTTGCTCAAGTTTTCTCGACGGTTTTTATTTGGAACTTTTGCAACATTCCATACGTTTCTTGCATCGCTTCTGTCATCGCTCCCTATTATATGTCTTCAGTCACAGATGACTCACCAGACTGGTGAATCAATTTACCCCCAAATCACAGTCCTCCACTTTCCATATCACCTTTCATACTTTTCCTTGGCCTGTCCCGCTTCTGTTGCTGGTTTTGAGTCGAGGAGTCCATTTTTTAGAATTGTGGATGAAGCCCACATAAGCATTTCAGCTCGTACGTGGGTGATGGATATTGAGCACGGAGGAGATTAATGGGGTGAAAGATTCAAAGACTTTCAAATTTATTCTCTCCGTATTCATTTCACGAAGGTTGACGAACTCGTATGAGTTCTTGAATTTCTCACTCCCATTCCCCTCAAGTCTACTGGTTCTTATAGTCCCCAACAACGAAACTGGCAAATGAGTCATTAAACAAATAAACATCTGTAATGGCTTCTTGTTATTTTGGTTCTATTTTGCTCTGAAATTTTTCTAGTTGATTAAAAATTTTCAAAGTTTTTGAAAATTTTTAATTGGGTTTTTCATTAGATCTTTATTGTGAATAGTGAACTTTTATCAACATTTAAAATTTCAAAAGTGGAAATTGTAAATTTTCATTCACCATTTAAACATCATTCATTCACTCATCATCACCTTTGCTATGAAGTCGCAACTCAAATACTTGCTATAAAGTCGCAATTTATTGTAACAATAAATGGATAAATAAGCCAGCTGACTAAACAAACAATTCTTCGTTCTCCAACACCATAAATCTACTCATTTATCGTAGCACCAGCTGTTTATTTAAGAAATATTACTCGCTGGTCACCAGTATAGTTGTTGGGAATTATAACAAGAATCGTATCTTGTGCCTACGACTTCCGATAATAATAATCGATAATAATAAATTGTTGCCCATGGATTGGTCTGAAGGCACGTACAGTCAAAATAACGTAACCGTGATGAGTTCTGCTCCAGAATAATTTGCGTTGTCACGTCGCATCACGTTGTCATGGTCACGTATCACGTGCCCGGTTCGATTCGAACAAATTTCGTGCGAAACATGCGACAAAAACAGACAGACGCCAGAAAGACGCCGACGCGGAAGTTGGCTCTTGTTATGCCTCTTATTGCCTAATTACGTTTGACGCTTTGCCGCGAATCTTTTGTCCGATTTTGTTAACAAGGTACGGAGAAATTTCGCTGCAAGACATGTAGCATTGGAAGTTGGAGATGTCATTATTTGAAGGCATTTTCTTTGACTTGAAAGACTAACTCGTCTGTGACTTGAAAGATTATAAATCTTCTATGACTCAGTGTTGATTTAGTTTCTAGGCATTTCCTCGACATGTACGCAGCAGGAAGAAATGGAGCGATCAACGCTCGTAGAGAGATTTTCAAATTGATGGAGTGATCTGACCAGCCCTTGTAGCTGAGTTCTGTCAGATTATAATGGCGATATTCAGGATACGGCAACCAAAATATACTTCATTTAACAACATAATAATACGTAAATATTCAATTAATGAAAACTAAGTTGGTCATTTAATAAATGCCTTTGTGAATCGAATTATATCATTATATATTAATTATATTATAATACATTCTATAATATAATTATATAATTTCAATATATATATTCATTAATTATATTGGATTATATCACTATGATTTTTCCATTCCCTTGAATGCAAAGCTACAGCCCGCTTTTATAGTAATAACGATAGCCGTCTCATTGGAGACTTGATTGAATCCATTGATTTTTCAATGCAGAGAAATTCAAACTAAACAAGCGTATTCCATGAAAAAAGTGAACTCTCTAAATAAGTTGTATGCTGAGAAGTCAATCATGATTGCGATTCGATATTTTCCATTACAAATGCTTTTTTAGAGATGTTTATAGCCTATCTGACTTCCAATATTCGCCTTCCATGAGAATTAAACGTATTAATTTAAATGATGTTATTAAAATTTATTAGATCCACATAGGCTCTCCTTCAAGATTTCTAATCCCGCCTTGCTTTGAACAGAGTTTCAGGGTTTCCACATCTCCAGGATTCAAAGCCGTCCTCCTGATCACAAAGCTCATTCAGGTTTAGAATAATAATAACAACAGGAATGTCATCAGCTATAAAAATTCACGAGCCGAAGCGTCTCAGAGAAATGCGACACAAAAATATCGTATCAAATAAAATTCTTCTGGAAACATCGACCTTTCGAGAAGTAGGAGTTCAATATCATGACAATAAAACACGATGCCCATTCTCCGAAAGAGATGGGCTTTCAACGTTCTTAAACTCGTATCATAAGATCAAAACTCTTCTTTTGAATCACTCTTGTTACGGAATGTTTTAGATTTAGATATCGTTTTAATGTTTGAAATAAATTTGAATTTTTTAATTGTTCATATAGATATCAGTGCGTTATTTATTCGTGTCATCTGAATTTTATGGTTCCGTTCTGAAATATATGGTTGAACATTTAATCATTTTCAACATTCAAGTGTGCGACCCTTATAAATTGTAATCATGTGAAATTCTATTAGTTCGAAAAATATTACTAATTTACTAGATATTACAACGATGACTGAGGTTTTCTATAGTCACTGTAGGTAAATATATAATTGAATTGAACGGGGAAACTGAATTATCTGATTAAACGACGATCCATTATTGCGTTTTAGTATCATATCAACTGGAAATTATGGTGATAAAATAGGAGGATTGATCATTACTTACTTTCTGTCTGGCCCAATGTGCGGTTTGCAGGATATTTTATTGGAGGTATAAATAAAGCCGGTTGGACATTTCAATTCTCTACTGGAACTGACAGGCGAAAGCATAGCATTTCCAGAAATCTCTCGCAGTGCCTTCTTGGGAAGAGGCGCACCCAAACAGAATTTAAAGAAAACAAAAATCATTAACGATATTAGTAGAACTGAGAAAAAAGTGTTCTGTTCTGATGAAGAACTGTTCACTGATGTACCAACAGACATTGTTTTTGGTCAGTTATTTGTATCACTTATCGAAACGAAAAATCGTTCACGCTCACTGTCTTATCTGTATCAAATCTTCCACTCCAAACTGGGGATTTCTAGAAACAGATAAACTTACGGAAAATTCTATAATAATTGCTGAAATATTTGGGAATTTATGCACTTCATCTACTCCATTTCACATTCATTTATTCACTGTTCCTAATTTTTAAACTTTTTCACAATCAAGATCTGCTAATTTGACGAGCTTCAAATTCACTTTCTTCTTTCACTTCTCAGGGATGTCTCAAACACATATTCGCAGCAAATTACCGGTTTCAAGAGAGTCAATAACTGCTGGATTATCTATTAGTTTCGGTATTAAGTTCTTCAATATAACACAAAGTAAATTCAAGTTCATGAACCTGATATCCCAAGCTTTTGAAGTTCAAGAGCTCCGCGATCCGAGTTTTCCAAGTTCAAACTCTGTGTTTCAAGTTTCCCAAGTTCAAGTTATCCAAGATCTTGAACTCTCCAAATCGAAGAACCTGATGTTTCAAGCTTCCGAAGTTCAAGAACTACGTGATCCGAGTATTCAAAGTTCAAATTTTAACTTTTGAGATTCGATTGGTGTCCAATACAGTGCACATCGTCCGGTGCACTCTCACTTACTGACTCCTCAGCAAGTCTCCATCGTCGACAAAACCTTCTTCTTCCGATTGTCGCTTTCCAAATCACACCATCTGTCCTATTCAAGCGGGGAAAGTGTACGGTAATACACTGATTGTCGCGTTTATTACGTCGGCGAAAGGCGGAATAAACGCGCCGTAATAAAAACGCCAGTCATTTAACACTCTTTACAACTCACTCGCTCTCTTTATCGCCCATTATTCCTTACTCTCTCTCTCTGTCTCTATTGTATTCAGCTTCTTCTTTTCTCTCTCTACAAGAAAATCGATGATTTATTGAAGTGTTGCTTCCTTCATACACCGGGTGAAAGTATTAAAGTGGGAGAATTTTCAAGTAATGCAAGATATTAAAGAGTAAAATGGGAGTGTCGGTACAAGAATCTGGGGGGATGCTGAAGAGCTTGGAGAGTGATTGGTAAGATTTCAAGTAATTTTGACAAAGATTATCATTGCAGCCGATGGTGCTGTATTTCTTGTCCTCTTGGAAGTTGAATACATTTTAGGAGTAATAAATTCTAATATTAGGATGAAGGCCTATATTATCGATTGGTTTTTCAAGTCAACAAAGGTTGATAATCGAAAGTTTGGTAAAAATTCAGGTTGAGAATTTAAAAAATCACATCATAGTAAAAAATAATTTATTCATGCTTCTTTAGCATCTACATCTTCTTTCTTCTACATTATCGGTGTGTATGAATTTAGCCTATGTATGCTTGATATCACCAAAATTTGAAAATATTTTATGATTAGGCTATGTATTGACATAATTATTATACATTTTGGAGAAGTCGTTAAGCCGTTGGTCCCAGCTGCCTAAAAAGTAGTCGTCATCTCTCCTCAACACTTCTAATGGCGCACTAGCCAAACTCATGTAAGGGGGCATCAAATTATAAAAGTGTGCTTGTAATGTAATGGTAGTTTCAGAGACCATAGAATAAGTAGTTATATTCTCTCTGAGTTTTTATCAGCTTCAATAAATTTTAGAATCATTCAGCAGCACATGACCTTCTACAGTGGGCTGCTAAAGACTAACTCATTTGTGAGATGAATTAATGACTCGTTCTGAGTTGTTGCTTGTTGACCGCTTGTCAAAAACATTATTATAGGTGGTTTAAAAACGAGCAATTATTTCTACCGCCATTATAATCACTCAGGTACCCATCTTTCAACTCATGTTTCGTACTACCGTTGCTTTTGTAACGAGATCGTCAAGTTCGAATTATGTTGGGTGATTAACTGCTAAATTTGTTCAACTTGCTGAAACTTCTTCTTCTTATTCAGGTCTTTTTGCTCTCTCATTACACTTTATTAAGTTTTTTTTTCAATTATTTTTTCATTTCTAATTATCTATTTTGATAGTACAAAGTTTATCTTCCAGTTTTTAATACGGTACTCGAATATCATTATTACCCCTATTACTGTCTTTCTTCTCCCTATCATGAAATCCTCATTCTGATATGCAATCTATCAACATTCCAATCTTACATATATCCTTGTTGAACTCCTTATATGATATGAATATTGTATATTATTTAATTTTTAACAATTGTGTTATCGAATTTATTCACTTGAAGGCTCAGTATAATAATTTCGAAAGATCGAATATTTGATCATTTGTATGTTGAATCCCATCTTGATTTTTGTTTTAATTTGATAACTGCGATACCTGTCGTTCAATCCCTTGTTCGATATACATTGTTTCATTTTCGTTCGATTTATTTTTATGTAGAAATAATGTGTCCTCCATCTACTATAATACTAGTAGTTCTGTGAACAGTAGACCTCACGAAGTCACCCATGGATGGGGCATTATGTATATAAAGGGAATACCTAGTTATGTTGATTGTTGAGTTTCATCTATTGCATGCATCATTGCATGCAATTAATAATAAACTCGACAGCTGGTTCAGCATGAATAATTCTATAGTGTGAATTCTTCTATGTTCATAAGTATAAATGTATATAGTAATATTTTAGTATAGAGGTAATTCCTTTTCCTTTCATATTTTCCTTAAAATGTAATATTTCAAAAACCTTAAATATGCATCGACGCGCAATTTCAAGAGGAACATTCCTGTCAAATTTCATCAGAATCTATTGCCGCGTTTTGCCGTTAATGCGGAACAAACACACATACATACATATGAACATATACATACATATACATACATATACATACATATACATACATATACATACATATACATACATATACATACATATACATACATATACATACATATACATACATATACATACAACATAATATATAACATATACATACATATAATAAAGAGAAATGCAAAATCGTCGTCTTGAATCTAGACCTCACTTACGTTCGGTCAATGAAAAAAGGAATATTGATAGATATCATAATGATATTAACCCCATCTCCAAAGTATGAAAATGATTCAGTTGCTTGAATTAAATTACTATACGCTCAACTCCTGTACTCCTGCATAGAATTATAGATCTCTTTCTACATAGAATAATAGATATCTTTATACTGATAGATCTCTATACTCTATAGTCTATCTATACTGTATCCTCTTTGATTACAGCATGTTCGAATTCCCTCTGAGGTGACTTTTTTAGAGTAAACTTTTACTGCAAGATCAGCACCAAAAAATCATGAACTCCAATACTCCAAATCTACTTTATTACAGTAACCGTTGCTAAAGGTTGAAATTCCCGTTGCATTTTAAACAACAACTTCAAGTACAACATCAATAACACCAGTTGAAAAGTTGACTGGCAAAATTATTGTATGTTCACCTCCTAACGGTACAGCTAAAAAAGAGTTCTCTCAACTTTGGCCATCTAAAACCACTCGTCATAACATAAATCCTCACATAAGGATGGATGACATTCATTTCTTTTATCTCGTCTTCTTCTCTCTATACCTTTCATCTCCTAATTTCTCATCTCATCCATCGGCTATCCCGCATTTCCCAGCTGGGTAGAAAGGTCACTCAAGGGCATTTACTTTGGAGACCATTAGGCAAAGGTTCCACTTTTAAATTCTTCTTGAACAGTAAATACTATACTCGTTAAAAAGATCATGTTCTTCACGATCATGGTATCTTGGCAAGTAAATGATCCACACAGTTAACTGGTAAAGAGACCTCTTGTAAGACTCTTCTTGAAGTTCATTTTGAAAGAGTTCTCCTTCTTGCCTTCTTTTTCTAATTCTTTCTCCAACTCTTCCATCTCTTCTCTTCTATACACCTTTCTTCTCTTCCATCTTCTTCACTTTCTTATTTCACCCCCCTCTTCTTTTTTCCTTTATTGCTATGTCGATCCTTTCTCTTTTTCCTTTTTTGTTCTTCTCTCTTTTTTCTCATCTATCACAAACAACTCTCATCATCTTCGTCTTCTTCCTTTCCTTCATTTTCCTTTTTTCTTTCGTTTTTTTCTTCTGCTTCTTCTTCTTCTTCTTCTATTTTTATTTTTTATTTTTATCTGATTCAACAAAATTTGATCAAGATTTTATTTACTTTCTTCTCCTTTCTTCGTCTTTACTTCTCATTTTCAGCTCCTCAAATCTTCCCCGTCTCAAAAAATTGTCTCGTTCTTCCAAGAAGATCTCGAGAAACGTCTAGCTTCTTTCCTTCTCTCTCATGTTTCTCCTCTTGTTTGTCAAATTTCTCATGTTTTGTCATTTTGCCGTCTACTCATTTTTCAATTTTCTTTCTTCTGACACATCTTGTTATTCTCTCCCTTTGAACTTATCAATGTATACCTTTCCTCTCCCATTCTCCCTTTGCTCTCTGTCGAAACTTGTTCTTCTCGTTTTACTTCTTCACATTCCAATAATTTTATTCTTCCACCTCCTACTCTCCCATCTTCCATTTTTTCTCCTCCTCTCACCATTTACTTATAATGAACTAGCCGGCAGGCTCGCTTCGCTCGCCTTCTCCGCCTAGCCAGGGGGCTCCGCCCCCTGGACCCCCGCCAGTATCGGCAGTGTAAGTGAGTCAAACAGGCTCGCTTCGCTCGCCTGCAAAACCTCTGCCAGTGTCAGTTGAGAAAACAACAGGCTCGCTTCGCTCGCCTGCAAATTCCGTTAAGAAGGGGTTCGAAATTTATTGAACACAGCATTTATTGACCTAATCTAGACCTGTTTACCAAATTTCAACATTTTCTGCCAATTTGTTTTCGGAAAATCTAAGAATAATTCCGAAAAATAGTAAAACGCTAATATTGAGCGTAACCTTGGGAAGTATATCGGACATTGTTTGAAAGTTGATTCAATATCTTCTTAATTACTCCATCTATAATCTCGCTGAACCATTGAATTTACACTAAGGATTGGTCGTATCAAGGCGGAAGATACTCAACCCGCAATACATCTACAATTTTGAAAACCTGATTACAGGCGTAATCTTGAACGGATTTGAAAAATATTTCAACACAACATTTATAGACCTTATCTGAACCTGCCCACCAACATTTTTTACCGATTGGTTCTCTAAAAAATTGAGAAAACGCCTTAAAACTATAGAAAAACTCATATATTTAGCGTATCCCTGAAAAGTTTTCAAAATCCGTTCTTAGCGCGCGTCTAAACGTCCAACTGAACATGCCTGCCAAATTCGAACGCATTCGGTTCAGTGGATTTTTAGTTCTGGTGATGAATCAGTCAGTGCCATTTCGCTTATATAGATATAGATTATTGCAATCCAGAAACTAAGCACAAATATCTCGTTATTTACACGAATAAAGATATCCTACCCTATTTTTTCACCTGATTACTCCAAATCTTTCCCTCCCTTTCCTATAATTTATTATCTCCTTCTTTCTCTTCCATTCCACACTTTTCCCCGTCGTTCTCTCTTACCGGTTTTCTCCACCAATTTATGAATCTTATTCCTATCCTTGTGCTGCTTCTTCTTCTTCATATTTCTCTTCTTTCTCAATATCTTCATCTTATTTTGTTTCTCTAACCCTTTGATTTCTCCGGTCACCTAACTGCTTTTCCAGCATTATAAGTCAGAACTTGCAAGTTCAGATCGAATATCTGATGTTAGCTGCCTGTCCCCAACCAGTTTGAATATCGCGAACTTGGTAAAACCCGTTTCATAAGAAGCGTTTTTTTCAACTTGCAAATCCCAGTTATAAATGTTACTGACCTGGTTAATGTGTTTTTGGTTCCCCTACTTCACAAGACCACAACAAATAACTGTTCTTGTTGACATCTATAGTCTGTCCAAGCAAAGAAGACATTCTGGCAATATGAGGAAATGACTCCAGCTCAGTCAATATTGGTTCGAAATTATACTTTCAATCTAAAATTGTAGAGCAGAATGTTTTCTACATTTGAAAACCAACTTTATAATTTTAGAACAAATATGGATCCAGATGGATTCATTTTTCTATCTTGCCAGAATGTCTTCTTTGCTTGGACCGACAATACAATTACAAGATATTCTTGGCACAACTCTTTACCTCTTCTTGTATAATTTGAGAATAACAAAATGATTTCATAGATTTCTTACTATAACAAATAACTGTTCTCGTAAAGTTTAATAATGAAAAAGAAGGTTTTGATGATTTTTACGTTTGAAAACCTTCAATCTTCAAAGAAAAATGCGTTCCATATTATAGGTTTAACGGTAATTCAGACTAATTTATGACAGACAAAATAGAATTCCTATTGGATTGAAGTGGTCAAAAAACCATAAATATTTTAAACAGTACTTTTACCACCTACTAATGATAGCCGTTTTTCTTGTTTCTTTCATCTAGCACTAGCGTTACAGAATACATAAAATACTGAGCCATATTTTTGAGTTTCGACCTCTAAGAATAAGGTATTAGCGATTCTCTATTTCAATCAAAAGTAAAATGTACAATTGGTTGAGAAATACGATAAAACACTATACCTCTAATTTATTTATTATTAGTTATTTATATTAGTTATTTCTAATCAGCTTGAGATCTCTATATGATTTGTATTTGTATTTCTATGTTCCATAGCTATCTCCAGTGAGGAGGACTGTATATAGTGTTAAACTTGCCTACTATATTTGTTTGCTATAGATTAATTTTGAATTAAATTTGCTGTCATATTGCTATATAATAGCTATTCGAGCTATTCACATGTATCTCTAGAATAGACATGACAGCTATAGATAGATATGACTTGTACGAACTATAACATTACATGTGATATGAGCAGTTTCAAAAAGCAGGAAAATTTATAAAGAGTATCGACAATTTCCCAGAGAAGCACCTCAAAGAGGAAATGTACAAGATGAATTTGTAACACGTTGACATTCTAACTATTCACTAAGCGACTTGGTTTAGCGACAAATTTATCTTGTTTCCTCTTTGAGGTGCTTCTCTGGGAAATTGTCGATACTCTTTATAAAATTTTCTGTTTTTTTTCGGAAACTGCTCATATCACATGTAATGGTATAGTTCGTAACTAGTAAATTAGCTTTTGGTGAATGATGATTATCCAATTAGCAACTAATGCTGTTTTTTCAATAAAATCTATAATGCTGTTTTTCAATAAAAACTGATCATGTTTTTTCTAAAGCTGTTAGAATGAGTGAGAGATGCGAATAGCCACAAGAGAGAGGAAGTCTTCGTCTAGTTAGCTGATTCATTCGCCAGTTTCCTTGACACCAACTCTATGTTGCAGAGAAACTTCAGCGTTCATAGGATGCATTAGAGGATGCTTCATTAATTTCTTCTTATGATTCGCCGCTCCCATTTTGTTAATATGAAATAAAACTCGCTTATCAAGCTTCAAGACTTATAATGATAATTTTACCTTCAAATAATAGTACCTGGATTTATTTGAAAGGATTGAAACATCATACTCTACTTCCGAGTCACTGGAAACGCTTGAAAAATTGTTCTACAAACCAGATGTCACTGGTATGAGTTTCTATGAGAAAAAATTTCATGTGTGAACTTTCTTATTCAGGTGCTACATTCATGTTTCCATGCAGCACAAGGTTCTATTTTTGTAATTTCCTATCCAACAAATTTGCAATAATTGTCAAGATAAAAATGACACAAGCCAAACCTCACATGTCAATATTGAATAATGAAATACTGTAGCCTACAATACAAAAAAGGCCGGTTTCATGAAAATTCAGAAATAGCCCTACTGTGATCTCAATTCTCGAAGAAAATGATATCTAATAATGATTTAGTGTGAGAGTAATGGTTTTGGAATATTAAAACACTTAAATAGTATTATAAAAACAACATTTAATTCATTAACAATGAAAATCTATATGGTGGGATTATATTTCAGCTTATTAAATATTTAATTATAACTTATAAAATATAGCCTTTTTGTTCATAAATAAATTAAATATTAATAAGTTAAGATCTATAGGCTGGACCGACGCCGAATCTCAGGGCAGCTAATAGGCGCTCCATGTCCTCTCTACGGCTGAAAAGAGAATAATAAGAATTGAATTAATACAAGAAACGTTTAGAAGAAACCCCTTAAGTGTTTATTATCAATAAGAAGATAAATAATAATTTCAATCTATCGTAATGTTACGACTTCGTGGTTCTAATTTTAAAACTCAGAGAAGATACTACATAGAAAGGGTTTGTGAGAGATATTCAAAGTTGTATTGTAATAGTAATCGAATCTTCCAATTAAGTGAAACAGCACATCAGCACAGAATATGAATGCAAGACGATTCAAACTTGAATAAATTTTAACTAGTTTTCAAATGTGTTGGTAGGTCAACTCTAATGCATTCTATTGGTTATCTTCCTGAAGGTAGCTATGAATTTTCTCCTATGAAAATTGAAATAATTCTTTACTAATATATATATCTAGTCTATTCTATATATATATATATATATAAATATATATATATAGTAATAGGGAATTACGAGTAGTTCCTGAACTGGTTATACTGTAATTATTAAGTTCATGCCAACAATAAATCAGTTTTTAGTTTACAAGAGAAAGCAATACAACATAGAGTTTGATTTTAATTTTATAATCAGAGTGAAAAGCATCATACAGAGACTGGTTTTTCATAGAGTAACTTGAAGTTTCTATGTTACTAGAACTTCTTACTTTTCCAATCAACAAACTCTTCAAATCTCTTCCCGCATTTGATGCACGCCTTATCAGCAATCATAATGTCTCTTCCGAAGGAATTATGTCGCTTTCGGAAGTCTTGCATACATAATGACCAGGTTTTCCATTAATTCATTAAAAATATATTGATTTCTGTAAGATTAATCTGTAATTATACTGTGTCAAGCTATCTATCCTTGTAGTTACTATTGAGCCATCCAAGTCCATCCATTCCTCAAGGGTAAATTCGATACGTTGTAGGATTCAAGACTACACTACCTAATAATCTATATCAGTATGTAGCTTCTCTTCTTCGGAAAAATTCTGGTCTAGCATGCATAAATTTTGATATCGGTATGAGAGAGAATCAACAGAATACGTTTCAATTTTCGTTGTTACTAGTCACAAATAAGAAATATTCTCTCCATCTCTATTCTACTTGAGAGAACCTGATTATATTAGAAGAATAATTTTTCCCAGCAGTTCTACTTACAATTTCATCTACAAGTAATTTTACAGTAGGCTACTTGTTTGGTAGTAAAGTGTACTTGTAAGCAACTAAGCATCCTATTTAGTCAAGTTGAATCGAGGTGAACCAGTCTCAATTTTATCAAATATTTTATTATCTTCTTTTCAGCCGTCTATTGGTCAGTAAAACATTATTATGGTAGTTTCACTAGCGAATGAAATCGATGAGTCGAGAAAATTGTATAGAATTTTTGAACTAGATTTAGAGAGTTACTTTAGAGTTAGAGAACCTAGAGAGTGTTACTTTTCGTCAGTCCATATTATAGTCTAAGTAGAACATACAACTGCAATTACGTCTTATAGTAGCCTATAATACTAAAGAAGTCTATATTCCTTGTTGTGGATCACTTCTTGAATTCAACAACAATATTTTTTATGTTACGGTACGTCATTGTTGATGAGCCATTTTGGAAAATCTTCACCAACTATATAGCCTATTGATTATTGTGATTTATAGCCTATGCACGATAAAATGTAATGCTGAAAAGTTGAAGAAATGTTAGATTATGATGTATTATATTAGATAATGATGATAGAACATTCATAGCATATTTGTAATGGATATCTTTATTTGGTTCAGGCAGGAAGGACTACTTTGATACCCCAATTAGGTCAGTGGATGACAATAATTATTTATTGTTGTAGAAGGCATCAAAAACTTACTTTTCCTATTCTAATCTCAAAAACTAATCTCCATGAATAAATCAATAATTATTCGAATATCTTCTTTAAATTATTTGTTTCCACCTTGTTTGGGTGGCTCGTTGGAGGAGTGATAAAGCGCCAGTCTGATAACCAGGTGGACCCTGTTTCAAGTCCCAAACGGGGAACAGTTTTTTGACCACAGCACAATCACATAAATACGGCCACCCCGTCTTTCGGAGGAGACGATAAGCCGTCGGTCCCGACTACCTCAAAGTAGTCGTCATCTATCATCCATATCATTACCCACGCACAAGCCTATGAGCTCATGTGGGCTTCACCCTCATAACAATAACAATAACAATAACCTATAAAGGTCTAATGATGCACGTATAGAGAATTTATTCAATTTGATGGATTGAGGACTTTTATTTACGCTCAGCTCTGTCAGATCAATCTAAAATTTGTCTGCAAGAACTTATGAAGTCAAAAGCGACCCTAGCCAACCAATACGCTCTCACATATCATTCACAGAATGTTCTAAAAGAGATGACAGCTGAACATAAATAACAGCCATACGCATTACGCGATTCTTCATTAAACATTTAGATTGAATTAATGAGTAATGTAATTTGATTTGGATATTGATCACTGGCGGCTCGTGCCCAGGTAACAGGTGAAGTGCTGTACAGTAGAAACGGGCACAAGCCGCCAGTGATATTGATTTCAATTTTTGAGAAAAGCTCATATTCTCGCAAGTTGAAAAAATGTATTTGAATTCTCCCTTGCTCACACGGCCCATCTACTAGCAATAGATGTTTACATTGCCTTGCTTTTTTTTCATTCTTTTCCATTAATAATAAATTATCTGTGAAAAGATCAAAATTCACTATTCTCTTGTCTACTCATGTAGAAAAATTTCCACATTATTAAAGAAAACTTCAATAAGTATAATAATTGATAAATAGTTCCTACCTTTGTCTGATTTGAGCGCTGACGCATTCTCCAACCTCATTGAGCTTCTGACCAGGCATGCAGAAGACTACCCCAGACTGCAACATCTTCAGCTTCCTATCATGCTCCTGTGGGTTGGCTTCGGGTTTGGTAGACTTGATGGCTGTCTTCGTGGGTGCAGTAGGTGATGGAGATTGTTCAACACCCTCAGTTGAACTAGTTACTGGTTTCTTTGTAGGCTTTGATGACTGCTGATGCTGGTGATTGTGATGACGCTGTTGAGGCTTGGAGTCCTTGGGTGAAATTTTCACAGGTGTTGCCGTCTTGCCAGTCATCTCTTCTGAGGAGGGTACCTGGATGGGACGCTTTAAGTCTTCAATTGTGAGTGTCAAGGGTGATGGCATGTCTTTGGATGGCACCACTGATGAGGACTGCTTATGAATCTCAACGAAATGTGTGGGTTCTTTTTTCTCTCCCAATGTCACCACAGGAGCGTCACTGGATGTTTCTGGTTTCTTGGCAAGAATAACTGTGACTGATGCAGGCTGCAACTTCACCAACTTCTCCCCATTTTCCAAACCTTCGTTTTTGCTGTAGGAGTTCACTGATGAAACAATTGCTTCCATTGTTGTGGCAGACATTGTTGCTCCATCTTTGCTGACAACATCTTCAGGTTTTACATCTCCAACAACTTCCTTCTCAGGTTTCTTCTCCTCTGCTTCACTTGATGCTTCTTTAGCCTTTTCCATGTTGATGCTCTCCTCTTTAGTTGGGGTTTCCTCTTCCTTGACAATACTTGACACACCATTCTGTTCCTCCTTTATTGTTGCCGGTATATCACTCTCCCCAGACCTGTCCTCCTTATCATCATAGGTTTTTGATGCAGGAATGATTGAGTTCAAACTCTCCATGTCAGCATGAAGTTTTTCAATGGCTGACTGCTCAATATCCACTTTATAGGGTGAAGATGGTGGTGGATGTGCCTTGTTAGCTGCAGTTCTACGCCTGTTGGCAAATATCTGTAGAAGTGTTCCCATGCTTTCTGTATCAACAAGTTTCACTCCATCTGATGGTATAACCACAACCACGATGTTGCTGAGATCTGCCCTCACATTGGTTTCTCCCTCTTGACGTTGATCAATCTTTACTGGTGTTGATGATGGTATTGGTGAAGCTATGGCATGATTATAAAGACTGAAATGTAAGAATAGTATCACTGGGAGAGTCATTAGTTTTCCAAACACCATTTCTAACTGAGTAAATCAACAAACCTTGAAAAATTCTCAAATTGATGACCTGAACAAAAAATAAATTAACTAAGATAAATTAAATAAAATAAATAATATGTTTATCAATGTGACTGAGCTAAACAAAACAAAAACTTTACAACACTGGTAGATAACACCCGTACTGCTAACACTCCGGGTCCAGTTGCTATACTACTGGCCTATCCTAAGAGAAGTTCTTGTATGTGTGTTTAAAATCTTCCAGTTTTTTACCCGTTCTCACTCTTTCTCTCATTCCTCCCCATCTCTGTCTTTCCTTCTCCTCTTTCGCTCACCATTTGGCTTTTCAACAAGAAGGTCAGCTGCAAAACCAGTCCACAAGATGACTCTGCTCCACAAGTGGTCTCCATCCTCCTCCCTCCCCTGACCAACTACATTACATCTTTCTTTTTATGTCTTCCGGTCCCCCTTTACCATCTCATTCATTATTGACAACAGCTCTATGAGTATACTTCATTTTACCAGCAGTAATGAGCGTCAGCTTCGTCGGTTGCATTAAGCCGCGACAGGATACTGGACCGGTTTGTGCGTTTTTCATGAGTAGATGGAGAATGATGACTACCCGTGTTTGCATTGAGAAAAGTAGGCATTGAGAAAAGCTTCATCACTGATTTTAATGGAAAATTTTCAAACCAAAATTAAATTCCGCATTGCTGCACCCTTAACAAAACATGTGAATCTTCTGAAAGGGTTTTGCGGAAAACTCTTATCAACTGAAAAGGAAACATCTGATAGATGATTCATTAATGAAAACGGAATAATTCAAAATTAAAGGATGAATTAATTTAGAATTGAATTTTGTATTGCTACATCCCAAAGGAACTATACTAGTTCCAAACCTCAAATTGCACCACTCTGCTTATTTGCTGATATCACAATGCTGTTAGATTTGGGTGTCAGAGAGAGAGAGAGAGAGAAAGAGAGATTGATTGATTGATTGATTATAATCTCCTTTGCCAGGTCTGAGGAGACCTATGGCAACATCAGAAACATGATACAGAATTTAATAATATAAAAAATTAATTAATAATAGTTATAAACAGCATAAATGTGAAATATAATAAAAGTTTCCTTTTTTTTAGAGAGAGAGAGAGAGAGTTCCTACATATTATTCGCCATTTTGGATGCAATGTACGGTACAAGGTACGGTACTGCAATTGACTTATCAGTGATGCTTTATTGATCAGAAAACTGATAATCACAATAATACATTCAATAAATAAAAGAGAGTGAAACCATTTTGATAACTTACATGAAGTCCAATGACCATTGAGAGTGGAAGTAGAGTACGGTAACCTATGCATTCATGCAATACACACAATTTATCAATACCGGTACCTACGGTATTTGATTGATTTTCAACTTATGGAATCCCAGTCCCAGTTCTAGAACCACTCTGATAAAAACATGGAATCTGATTACTAAGAACGTTATTCCAGTCCACACATGAATTACCAGCGAATATTTAAGAGCCTAGGCAGTGGCGTAACGTTTTCAGACCGGGCCTCCCCGCAAAAACAAAAAATCCGGGCCCCTTTATCTGAAATCATACCCCTTCCCTCCCTATTCTCAAACCTTCTCATCTAATTTCAATATTTTAACTTTCTGAAAATGGAAAACGTACATTTTTCATGTTCTTAGACATAGCCAACCAATGTAATAACATATAATATTGAATTTTATTGAAGTATACAACATTATTTATAATTATGAAGAATCATGTTCTAAGGGGGTAAAATAGGATCAAGCCTTGAGTTAGGATAACTAAATAGAAACAACTGATAGGGAGTAGCAAGTATAACAAAGACAGTAAATTCTTATAATAGTAGCTTAACTTGAAGTTACTGCCTATATCACACTTGCTACTTACTAGTAGTAGTAAAAGTAGATAGCAGCTATTTCGTGTGCATGTAGTGAAAAAGCGACAAACTGGCAATAGCTAAAAATAATCCAATACCCATTAGAATATTTTAGTGTACTTGGAGACTTGGAGAGAAGAAATGTAGTAGAGCTCTGAATAATAAAAATCCAAAATGCCATTTGCATATTGGATGTTTTTGGTACGGTAAGATGTACATCATTTCGGGCCCAAGTACTTCATTTCTCAGAAAACCCATATTTTATATTCGGGCCCCAGCCCGGGCCCCCCCCCCGCGCCGCGGGGGCTGCGGGGGTGTACGTTACGCCACTGAGCCTAGGGAATCTAAACCAAGCTTTATTCTATGAGATCACAACCACTAAGTACTCCAACTGGTTCCCATGGGATAATTTTGAATTATGCAATGCAGTTTAAGTTGTTCAACCACTCCTCAATCTGATTTCCATATTATAAATGCCGTGTAGCCTATAGCCTATCCTATTTCATCCAGTTATTTCTTACTTCCTGAGTTATTATTCACTTAACTTACATACAAATTATGAGGAATTGTAATTACATACATAAATCATTGATTGAAAATGCATGAATTTTCATGTAATCTCAAGGGTTGTTGTATGCAAGCAGGAATATACGATTACCAAGAATAAATAAAGTAGAAAATTCTTTAGTTTATTCGTTTATTCTATAGTTATTAATATACTGTTCAGCAAGTACATTTGAAAAATATTATTAGCTAATAGTACAATCTTTCAAATACAGTGTACATACAAGTCTAAATTCTTACTTGTATCTTAGAGGAATAAGCCTACATGGACAAATTGATGATAACTTGTAATTATAATCTTGAAAATATCTTATATTCATCTGTATATTTGAGAAAACTTCTAAAATGTCTTCTTTTGCTGTGCTACAGTTATGATGGGGAGATATTTTTTCCTGCGTGATTACAAAGTTTAAGTAGATTTAAAAGATTAAGTAGGTAACAATAAGTCCACAATACTTACCGGTAACGAAACTAAAAAATAGTACAAATGGTATTTGGGCATTGAACGTCTAGAGAATTTATCAAAACAGAAGCTAAGTGCTCTAGGCCTACCGACGAGATCGCAATGGCTTTAGAATTTTCCATACAAACGTCAAACCACATTTCTTTCTAATTAGTTTCGCAGGCTAGTGAAAAATTAGACAGTACCTGACAAGTTCTTTTCCAACTCTGCAGGGTCCAAACGTATTATCTTGACATTGATGAGGGAACCAGTTCAACGTTCGGCCATTTAGGCTGCACCATGATGTGAATTTACTGCAGAATAAAAATTTAATTTCATATCATCTATAATCGGTTGGGAAGGGTCTTTGACCTCTCATGACCTCCGGAAGTCAAGAATTGGTTTTAAAGTTGTTGACTTGTAAGTTTTCATGAGGGTGAATGAAACGAAAGTCTTTCATATTGAGATAGAATTTACATTAAAACTAAGATAAAATGTTGTCAAAAGTATTAAAAAAAAGACTGTATTTATTAGAGAAAGATTGAAGACATCACAATGGTACTTTGAGGTTAAAACACAGACACATATCCAAATCGTCTTCTTTCCCTATTTTGATAATAGTACCTATATTAAAAAAGGTTTTGTTCAAATTCACTTTCTCAGAATCTTAACCAGCTAGCATCTACATTTTTTTTTAAATTACTATTTACTCATTGCATCTAGCATATCAGGTAGAAATGTTTTAAAATTAAAAAGCTATATATTGCTTAAAACAATATTATTTCATATGAAATATTGAGAAGTTATACATACCATATAATAAAGTATTATATCCGTTCCATATCCATCCACATAGATTAAAAATCGAAAGTTTTACAGTCTAGTGTAGCCTACACATTTTTATTTTATTTTATTTCAAATTTCTTGGAATCGTATGGTTGAGTGAAGATAGGGGAGTGGAGATGACTAATGATGAATGTAATATCACTATCAGGAGGAATACGGAATACCGGAACTAGAAATGGAAATACTTGATAAATTGAGAGTTGAAAGACACAGATTTCCACCCTTCCGAATCCACCAACGCCGAGGTATTTTATTGTGTGGAAAACATCTTGTGTTTTAGGCCCTATTCTTAGGTTTTGTCAGGAATATTCCCTGATTCCCTCTTATCTATTTTATTACAAAATCGTTATTGTTAAGGTCTTCAGGAATTAACGCCCTGAATAAGAGAATTTGAATGATGCCATATTTTTCTACAGAGGAACAGACGTTAATATAATTTCTAATTCTATACGGTAAATGGTATTCCATTTAATTCACTATCGATGGTTAAGCACAAAACAATTCTTCTTGTCTGAAATAGCTCTTACAGTATAAACTATTATATTTTTAAACTTACCTTCGATCCCAGTTATAATGATTCCGAGAGTCGTTCTTCAAATTGTGAAAATCCTATATCCAAAATAATTTGAGTCAAAATAATGTTGTTTCAACACATCAACAGCCCTCCAGTGAGGAGATTGCTTAGATGTTTGGAAGTTGGAATTCTCAAGTTTTTTACATTTATCTAATAATAGCCTATTATAAATTCATACAACAATGTATTTTTGCTGCGTAATAAAAGAGATCAGTATAAATATTCGTATATTGAGTGATTTACCTGTATTTGATAAGAGTTTTGATTATAAATCAAAATTTATCATCATTTTTGTTTCGAACTCTAGTAATACATCAATAAAATGAAATTGACTACAAGTTAGTTATTTGGTTAACTGGAATGTATCTGCATCTGTCCATTTATAATAGTTTTCAACATTGAATGAATAGTTAAAATAACCAACAATACTACGAATACATTCTTCAATTTACCGTATGTTGATGTTGAAAATTTATCATTCCGATAATTAAGAAAATAGTTTCATTACGGTATCCGTATTATTTCGCAAAACTCTCTCATGTATGAATTCTTAAATTATATTTTTCAATCATTATTATTGGATTACTTGAGAAGATTATTTGCAAAGTTTAGTTTTATGAGAGCACATAATTTTGTCTAGTCAGCAACAAGTGAACAGTCAAAAGTTGGCTAGAAAATGAATAGAACATCGAATAGAGTATGCAAGAATGTCTTTCATTCAGAAAAACTAGGGCTCTATAAAAACCTCTTCATAGAGCCTAAAGCAAAACTACCTGTGTCATCTGTTCAATTGATCAAAAGGTTCTGAAGCTCTGCTTCAATTAAGATGTCACAATGACTATCTTGGTGAATACATCTTGCTGTAGTTAGCCAATATTTTGAGCTATAGAAACTGTCTCCTCAGTTTGTTCTAGATTTGTTTGTGATTCTTCTAAATTATGAAATCACTGAGTTTAATTGGAAATAAAGTAAGACTCCAAGACATTTATTCGCACCATTTATTTATCGAATAGGGAACAATTTTCATATTCATTCCACAGCATAATTGACAGTAGCGGTATTCTAATTTCCAATAAAATGTTATCCAGACATGATATTTTAGCAAAATAAAATTGTTAACTAGTTTTATCCATCGAATTTTAAAGAATAAAATTCATGACAATTTAAAGTACTATGTTTTGTCACACGTGACCATTTTCATGTCTAAAATGACTGTACACATGGAATTACAACATAAAATAATAGAGAGAACATAGATTATAAGGAAAATATTTCTTTTTTTTATAAGAAGAGTCTAGAGCTAGAGACCCCTACACAAAAAATATTGAGTGACAACACTTGTACAAATTATCTCCAACTCATTTATTTATTGTTGTTTTTCGTACTACAACAGCATTTATTGTTGTTACTCATACATGCAATCCCAATTTACAAACTCATGTAGTGTTCCGAAAAACTACTTTCAAAATTCAAACTCTACTAAAACAATAGGCCTACCTGGTAGGCTACATCAATATGTCCAAGTCAAATATATTACTCTACTATTCCCTTGTCAGAAATATATTTGATTCGAGCAACATTGATGATGTTTGAGGTATAGAAATCTAGATATAAGAAGCACCATAACTCGTTCATATTTAATATTCAAGTTTTATTATTTATTATATCTAATAGGAATATTTATGATTGGAACTTCATCTTGGCATCAAGGATTGCGTCTGAATCTGCAGTTCTTGATCATTCGTATTTTCAATCTAAAATAATTTTAGTACCGTATTACTGTAATAATTTTCAATAACAAGTCCAATTTCAATAATTAACTCCTCTAAATAGTAAATGCAATCTAGTAGGAGATTTAGTCTGATAATTCACATTCAAGATCATACTTTACTTTTGGCAATGAACAATATTATAAATTATAATCCAGTGATTCTAAAATTAGCACTTGAAATTATTGTTTTCAATTGACATTCAGTTAAATTTTTCAACAAATTAGGAGCAGTCCTGAGAACTGAGAACTGCGAACTTCTTAACGCCCATGAAACTCAATTCATAAAAATGACTTGAAGTGTCGCCAAAAAAATTAATTGAATATTTATTGAGTGCCAGTACTGTGTAGAGAAATTATCATGATTGATAAATCTAGTTCCTAGAATTTGAATTTTATCAATTCAATTGTAAATAAGTTTATTCATTTGTAATAGAACATATTTATTCATTTACTGCTCGACTCCTCTATTCTTTTTATTGCACCAGCAAGTTCAGTATTTTTTTCGCATACAGTACTTTCATCGTCACATAGCAAAAAGCAAAAGTTTACCAGTCATTGTCTTGTTTGCAATTGCATTTAATTTAATCTATCTAGACAATAAGGTCAGTTCCACTTTTATAGTTCCAGTTTCCAAGTCCTCATCACAGACTTCTGACCGAAAAATTGGAAGATTCTAGCTGAAAGTGATGAACGTCTTTCACTTTTGTTAACATTAGTCAAATTTCTTGTAGTCCATATTGAGTAAGTCTAAGAGTTTTGTAGTTTGGTCATCATTTGGGTGTTGTCGGAGTTTTAGACATATCGTCGTCAATGATTCCATTTGTCGTTGAAAGGCCTAGTGATGAAGTCGATGACAGGGTTGATGATGGAGTTTTTACGTTGTTTTTCCTCTGAAGATGGCTTAGGCTCAATAGTCTGAAAAATTTAGATATGAGCAATCAATATCGATCAATTAGGCCTACATGATATAGGCTATCTGGCTTACTAGAGGAATGATGAGTATAAGAATCTCAAGTTATGGAAGTTAGCATTAAAAATTTGTTCCTTTTAATTAATTTCTTCAATCATATTAAAATTAAAATAATATATTGCTGTAATTTGGCGGCTTATCAAAAAAATTGCAAAACTGTATTTTATTGACAACCTACCGCCAGTAAACTTATTTTAAAGCTATTCATATTTCCATCGAATAGATCAGTGTAGTTTCATATTTATTATGCATTATGAACAAATATAGTAATAATTGAGACCTCTCTCGCTGAATCTAACATAATGCTCCCCAATGATTTCATATTTTCATTAAGGTAGTTTTTCCGTTCTGAATTCTTATCATTGACACATAATTACAAGTCAGAGTCGGATCTCTCATAGTAATTGAATGTGATGAAAAAGATTAATTGAAAATTCTTGTATGTATAAGTATTGTATTGTACAAGTACATTTTGTAATTTTGTAATTTTTATATACAGAATGTACTGTATATAAAAATTAAGAATAAGTATATCACTAGAAGTTGATTTTTATTCCTCCTCAGATTACTTGTAATAAAATCAGCAGCTTCACTTCACTTCACAACTACTGTTTTTTGAGTGAGTTTAATATTTTTTAGGTGTTTTATTACTTTGTACCTGGCTTGTGTTACGCAAGGTGTATAGAAGAGTAGTATTCTATACTACTATTCTATACACCTTGGTTTCACGTTCTTCATAATTTTCTAGTGGAGACTGTGACCCATTTTCTTCCTTAACATGATGGAAAACATCGGCCAAACAGGGCACATGAATTTAAAACCTAAAGAATTGCATTGACTCTGAACTCTAGTTGAACTGATAGTTTTTTCATATTTCCAATTATGCCCTTATGATGAATTCATTAGAAAAATTGTTTCCAAGCAGTCTCAATAGCTGTCTCCATCCTCTATTATTCTATATAGCCTACACCTATTTCTCTAAAAAATGAATCCGGTTTCACTTGAAAGCCTCTGAGTTCGCTACCGTATCCCTATCTTGAAATGTAATAATGCTGAAATTCTAATTTTTATCCTCAAGACATTCAGTTTTTCTTACATTTATAATTAAATTAAATGTCGGTAATGAAGTTCAATGTCTGCAATGTAATTTAATGTCGGTTATTTAATTCAATGAATACGTAATGTAATTTAATGCCTGTATATATATGTTAGAGGCACTGGTTATTCCTGAAACTTTTGAATAAACTTAATCAATCCGAGCTAATGGAAATTGTGAGGCTTATCAAGCAGCATAGAATGTGTAATTAACAAATACTAAACTCTAAACACTTCTTTTAAACTTGAAACAGTCTACTCACGGTAATTGGGGATGCCTGACGCGGCGACAACGTCCGAAGTGATCCCGGTAGAAGCCGGCACCGCACCTCTTTGTCGTCCGGGAGGTGGCTGACGTGGAGGCGATGGTGTTGGTGGTGGCCTCCTGACCCGTCACTGTCGAGGGGCTGCTGCCATCCTCGGAGGCGGTGACCTTGGAAGGCGGCGAGAAGGTCACCAGTGTGGTGGAAGTGTCACCCGACGGCTTCGGGGGCGGCTTCAGTGTCATGTCCGCGTAGTCGTAGTCGTATTGCTGCTGAGTGGTAAAGATGTGATTATTTAATTAGTTTTTATTATTTTTATGAGTTTAGTATTCCACATAAAGTGATATCCATAATAAATCACTTATTCAATTAGTTATGTATAATCAATAGAAGTTTAAACCACAGTTAAACTGTGGTTAAAAGTCACGCTTCCCCCAATGTGGCTTAATCAAAGCTATGTCTCATTAACAGCTCAATCTATTTAATTAGTATTGGATCAAATGTTATTTGAGCCGTAGCTTTGCCCCATTTGGGGAAAACGGGCCTTAAATCAGGGTATGGTCGCATTTACTATTCATTATAATGGGTTTCATTTGAGTCAGCTAATGATTTAAACCATGCTTAAAGGTTCAAAGTTTTAGTTAAACTACTATCATAAACTGGATGTCTAGTTAGTTGATTCCTTTATTACTAGCCCCGTTCCACGAGCAACGATTTTTGTTTTCTTTATAAATTTCAATATATTGAATGAAGCTCTGAAAAAATATGATATGCGTAGAGACACATCATGTGTTTGCCAAGCTCTGTTCAATGTCAATCTTGTAAAATTTATAAAGAAAACGAAAAACAGCACGTCCGAAAATCTTGGTATTTAAAACAGGACTAAGGCAGAAGAACAGTACTTCATGGCACTCTCCAAAATATGTCACCAGTTACAGTCTGTCCAAGCAAAGACGACCCTCTGGCAAGAGGGGAAAATGACTCCAGCTTGGTCAATATTTGATCAAGAATTATAAGTGTGGTCTTAATAGTAGATCAAATTGATAATTTTTGAACCAATATTGACCGAGCTGGAGTCATTTTTCCATCTCGCCAGAGGGTCTTCTTTGCTTGGGCAAACTATACCAATGGTATCCGAGAAGAATAATCTTACCTATGTGCTCTATCATTCATTCACTCTTATCAGTGCCTTCAAATAAGAAACAATGGAACTGATTCGCTAGAATACTTTCGCATCATATACCCGGATGAATAGCATTGTAATACATATCTTTTGATTAAGAAAGTAGCTCTGATCACTATCGATTTATAACAAGTAAGAACCAATTGAACAATCATTAATAATGAGTCCCAGATCTACATGACTTCAGCAGAATACCACAATTGGAATTGAGTCACATGTAATACAAGAAATTCTATCTCACCATAACCTTTAGAAAGATTGAAAATTAATTCAATTCTACGGTACGACTATTGCATGGAATCGATATTAACATATTTATTGATTACCAATGTGAATTGACTTCTATATTACTTCACTCATGCAATCCACTTGTGATTGAGGTAATCTTTGATAATTAACTTCAAAAATGTGGAGCTAGTTTTATAGAAAACTAGCCGGCAGGCTCGCTTCGCTCGTCTGCATAACCTCTGTCAGTGTAAGCTGAAACAAACAGGCTCGCTTCACTCGCCTGCAAATTCGGCTCAGAAGAGATTCAAAATTCATTGAACACAGCATTTCTAGACCTAATCTGGACCTGTTTATCAAATCTCAACATTTTCTACCTATTTATTCTCGAAAAATCCAAGAAAAGCTCCGAAAATTCCGAAAAGTAGTAAAACGCTAGTTATTTCATTTAAATTAGCTCATCTATAATCTCGCTGAACCATTGAATTTACTATAAGAATTGGTCGTATGAAGGCGGAAGATATGCAACCCGCAATACATCTACAATTTAAAAAATACTGATAAGTGGCGTAATATTGAACGGAATTCAAAAATATTTTAACACAACATTTCTAGACCTTATCTGAACCTGCCTACCAAATATCAACATTTTCTACCGATTGGTTCTCGAAAAAATTGAGGAAACGCTGAAAAACTATAGAAAAACTTTAATAATTTGCGTATCCTTGGAAAGTTTCTAAAATCCGTTTTTAGCGCGCGTCTAAACGTCCAACTGAACATGCATGCCAAATTTGGACGCATTCGGTTCAGTGGATTTTTAGTTCTGGTGATGAATGAATGAATCAGTCAGAGCCATTTCGCTTTTATAGATATAGATAGGAAATTGGATAAATACATACGTACCATAATCACGGTACATTAATTGTAAATTTATCATGAATACTAAAAAGTGAGTGTTGGTCTTTTTCATGAATTACAGAACTTTTTTAATTTTCAAAACTAGCTTAAACTAATTTTGAAACTAGCTTAAGCTAAGGTACCTTAGGAAACCTAAGGATACGGTATCCTCCAAGAATGTTTCCAACCATATGCCTATTTTTTCCACCAGGAATAATTTTATTTATCAAGATTTTGTAAGGTAATTCTATTTCTGAAGATTTTTGTGAATTATATTTTGTTAATACTACACTATAAAATTTTCATTGCTTCTGTTTTCAACAAAGTCAGTCACAAACTAAATTTTCACATTAGTCACAAAACTAATAAAGAATCAGCGTAGGCTATTTCTTCTCTTCCTGATCATAATACATATATTATGATTCTTTGTGATAGTATCAGAGATATGATCAGCGTAGTTCGTCTCTCCCAGATCATAACGTTAAGGGTTTTTGTGATAGTATTAGAGAATGAATAAATAAATATTTGTTTTATTGTCTTTTCCCATGGAAAACCTAACATTATGCATTGTAAATTCCATACAATAGAGTAGATAAAATGTCCTGTAGAATAACATCAAGACGGTCCTACCTCATTTCCAAAAGACGAGTCATCGAGTATTGCATAGACCTCGATGTTCTTAAGGTGCACCTGCACATTGTAGTCTCCCGCCTGGCTCTGGTCGTACTTGAGGGATGAAGCGGGGGCGGCTGACGCTGGGGGCGGCAAAGGGACGATGACCGCCAGCAGCAGGACGATGAGGGGCAGCAACCGGGAGGCGGCAGACCGGAGGCAGAAGGCGACACTGGGAGGCGGAGGCATCTTGGAGATGTGGTTCGATGGAATGGTGCTGGAGCACTGTGGCCTAATAGACAGCCTAGCCAGAGCGAGTCGACATGTTGATGAAGCGAGACAAAGAACGAGAGAGGGAAGAAAGGAGAGATAGAACAGGGAGGAGGAAGATGTAAGACAGAGGAGAGGAAGAAGAAGAAGATGCCATTACATGAAAAGTAGATGGACAGGGAGGAGAGAGGAAAAGAAGAATAAAAAAAAGAGGGTCTCGACATCTTGATGAAGCGAGACGAAGAGCAAGAGAGAAAAGAAAGAAAAGGTAGAACAGGGAGGAGGAACGTAAGAGAGAGGAGAGGAGAGGAAGAAGATATAGAGGATGCCATGACATGGAAAGAAGAAGGGTGGAGAGGAAAAAGAGCAACCGATAGGAGGATAAAGTGGAGAGGAGAAAGACACTGTGAGGAAGAACAAGAAGGTAGGAATATAAAGAGACTGAATAGAATAAATATATATCTCTACTGTATGGTGACAAAGAGGAAGGACGAGACGAGGCTGTTATAAAGATGAAGAGAAATAGCAAGTATTACGAAGAAGAAGCGAAAAAGAAAAGAATGTAGTGTGAAGAAAGAAGATATCGTGAGGGTGAAAGTGTAGGAGGAAGTTGTGCGGAGGCATCACTAGAAAGAAAACAAGTAGAAAAAGGAAGATGAGAGAATAAAGAAGAAGGCTATGACTATAGAGGAAGGAAAGGATGCTGACAAGAAAAGGAATAACAGGGATGATGAAGGGGTGAATGGAAAGAGAAAAAAGAGCATGCTGCTTTCAACAGAAAGCAAAACAGATTGAGAAAAAATAACAAGGCTTGAGATTGAAGATGTGTGAGTTTAATGAGAAGACGCGATAGTGAGAAATACAGTACCGGTATCATTACACATAGAAGAGAAACAGAGAAAATTGTGGAAGTCATGGAAGGCAGCAGATAGAAGAGAAATGTGATGTGAAAGGAATATGAGATTAGAATGGAAAGTAACTAATAGTAAGTAAGAGTGAAGGTAACTAACTATTTAACTATTTAAAGGTAACTAAGAGTGCCAACCATTTACACTTTGGTTTCTGTTATTCTTTCAACAACTTTTGCAGTGGATATTTATAGGACATGGATGAGGAGAATTATTAAAGGACAGAATAAAATCAGGGATGATTCTAGTGAGAGAGAAGAATTCTAGGGAAAGACTTGACAGAGAGCTGGAGAATGATTGAGAGATACAATTAATTGAAGATAACTGAGAAATTCAATAACTGTTTGAAGGAAGAAAATTAATTGTATTGACAACAATTGTAATTGTAGGTGGAATGACAAATTGTAAGAAATGAGCAGATAGGTAAAAAGTAGTGTTAAGAAAGTAAGAAGGAAGATAAATAAAATAAGAGACGAGAAAAGGATAAAAATTAGGTGTACAATTGATGAGATCTACATTTCAATTTGTGAGAAAAGTAGGAGAGACAGTGACAAAGTGAGGAAGGCAAGGGAAAAAGAAGAGGAAGAAGCAATCAGAATAAAGTGAGTAAGAGGAGGAGAGAAGGATGAAGAGGAATTGAGAGTAGCCAAGGAGGGGACAAAGATTCTGAGCAAAAGAAAAATAAAAAACTGTTTACAGAAACTCCAATCAGATATATTGTATTGGTGAAGCAGTGGATTGATGGAACAGTTAGAGATAAAGAATAGCCTACAGCTATAAAAAAATCGTGCAGAATAAGAACAGGATAAAAGTCAACTGGATCAGCGACTATTAAACATAAGAAATAAGTAAGGATGAAAATTAGAAAGATCCAGAATAGAGTGAAATATAGACAGAGAAAAAGAGTTGTGTGTAGGCTCACCTGGAACGATTGGTGGAAAAGTGGGAAGGGAATGAATTCGACGAAAAGATGTGTATAAAAGAATAGCGAATAGGACGAATATTGGAAGAGGAGAGAATAGATAAGAGAGATAAGAAAAAGATGAGTGTAGCCCTCAGGCAAGCACTGCCAGCTTCTGACAGGCTTTTGACTGTGTGTACTAGTATTGGTGCATCGGTCAACCCAAGTCAATACCCTCATGTCACACTCCAATCCGTTTACTCCTACTAAATGTTCTCTGTCTTTTTTCTCCAGAGAAGCTGGTTGAGTTTGTAAATATCCCATCAAACTGGATCTCTCATAAAAAATTGAATCTGAAACGTATTTTGACATGATCATTATGCTTCCAAACTGTGCTGTCTCGATATCTTTAAAAATTCTATGTTCATCGTGAGTTTCGTGTTATTTTGGTGTATAAATCATCAAGTTTTTTTTAATGAAAAGTTTTATAACTTCAAACCTATATTTAACCTTAACTCTTTGAAATTTCAAGCTTAAAATCGATCACTCTATACTATAATTAATATATTTTCCCAAGTAGATGTAGATTAGAGTAGTTTTGGGTCTAAATTGGTCTACACCCCAGTAGGCCTATGATAGTTTCACTTAGTCGCCCTTTTCAAAATACGTAGATTCACCCTATTCGCATCTCAAAATAGCGGCAATTGCTAATCCCAGATATATACTGTAATGTTTGAATAAAAAATCATACACTTTAGTAATATGTAAACTGTTTAAAAAAAATATTATTTTCCAATTTGAGCTCAAATATATAATTATCTGCCACCCCCATCCAAATAATAACACATTTAATATATCATATTTGCTTTCTATCTCTTTTTTTAATGTTGTTAACTGTGTTGATCGATGTAAGTTATTAAATTTCAATATGCCTATGTTTAATTTTATTCCATGTTACGGGATGATTATTCGAAGCTAGGCTGAAACTGAAATGCTTGTTCTTTATATTTGAGATGTTGCAAGTAGATGGAATAATGGAGTTGAAAATATAATATGAGATCATGACTCAGCAACTCTCTCCTCTATTGAATTACTTAATTGATTTATCTATCTTCTTCTCCCATCAACAGTCTTTATTTAGTTGCCAAGTTGGTTGATCTCTTCTTGCATAAATAACATTCCTCCAATTCTTTCAACCACCAGCTATCACTCAGAAGTCACATACTGGAATAGGATTCACGATTGGGAGGAGGATCCTATGGTTTATAGTTTGAAATGAAGTGAAGATTTTTCTACATCCAAAAACAATGATCAATTTTTCAATATTGCCTCCACAGCTGAATTATTTGATGAATTCTATTACAATCATTTGAGAGCTTCTTCAGAGTGGGGAAGACATTTTAGAGTGATCTCTTTGAGATTTATTTCTTTACAGTGCTTCACTTCCAATATGTCAGATGCGTGCAGTGTGTATCAACTCTTCACAGCTAAGACAATTTATCAAATTTTCCTCGTAGCTGAATTATCTTTTTCAGATAATAATAATAATTGAAGACGATAAGATATATAACTTGAAACGTAAAATAATACACGGTTCATGATAATGGCCTATAGTGGTAATAATAATTATTGACCATGAATATAAGAATGTGAATATTTACTCATCTTCTAATTATTTGTCTGAATGATTCATATTAAATCCAATCTTATTTGAATCCAAGTAATTTAAATTTGTCTAAAAGAGTTTTCACCTGAACTGGAATGCAAGCGTTCAAAGAGAAAATTTTTAAATCAGGTACAATTAACGTACAAAATTATTTTGCAATTAGCTGGGTTCTTGCTCATAATAATATTATTACTTACTGGAATAGTTGATGTGACACTCTTGCTATCCCTACTTCTTCAATATTATTCTTGTGACAAATAAAAAAGTTATTTTATGATCACTAGACCTACTAATGAGTTTTAACTTATCAACAATAGCTAGCAAACCTATGTAGGCTACTTAAAGTGAGTTTGAAGTTATATTTTGAATACAAAAATTTGATATTGCCTCTGAACAATATAATAGCCTATACATAAGCTTTGCAACAATCATATTATCTCAACAACCTAAATTTGAATAGAGTTTTGCTCATTGGATTAATTTTATAATACATTAGAATTATCAACTCAGCGATTTTCTTTAATTATTGCCTTTTTGCGCTAATATAGTAAAACACTTTATCAGAGTAAGACAGGAAAGTCTATCAGTGTTCTTTTTTCAATTAGATAATAATTTTATACAGTAGCGGGGGGTCCAGGGGGTCCAGACCCCCCCCCCCCCCGAAATTTTGGGAAAACCTTCATGTTTGAACTCTGTTCCTCTGAATGAGAGACGACTAAGAAGTCCACTTGACAACTAAGAGACGACTTTATGCAGTCCACACAGAGTGTTCATAAGAGTTATGCATGTTCACTGAACTTCTTAGGCTGATTTCCTACATCAGAATAATAAAAAAAATCTATGAAAATGGGTTCCAGTAGCGTAGCTAGTGGGAAGGGGGGATCCAACTTCCACCGCCAACTCAGATTTTCCACTTGGAGGAAACTTTCGTCTTAAATCTTTGTCAACTGACCAAGTGGTGTCCAAAACGTGCAGATTGTTTAGGGTTAAAATGCATAAAGCTCGCATATGTATTTGAAATTTATCTTCAAAAATGGAGCTCTATATGATGTAGAGCTTTAGAATTTTGTACTGAAAATGCCCCCTGAACTGATCAAGTGGTATTAAAGAAGCTCATTGCTGGAGGTTGGAATGGTTGAAGTGCATAAAGTGAATAATCCGAATAATACTTTGGATAAAATTATTCACTAGTAATCTTCAAAGACGGAGTTTTGAAACGCTACTTTAGACAAAAAAATCGTCCACTTTTCAGAACTCTTGTTGCTCAGGAACAACAGATGCTCAAAATATTCCGATTGTTGATGTTTGAGCTGTATAAAGCGTGAATCTGTATTATTATTTTCTCTTTGACAAATTTTGTAAATTTTGTTTTGCTATGCTATTTTAGACCCAGAAATTTGCTTAACAGCTCCCTTAACTAACTAGATTAAATAATGTTGAGGAATAAACCATGTAAAGTGAATTTATTTATTTATCCATTTAATTAATGTAGAAATATACAAGATGAGGAAAGAAAAAGCAGGCTATCGCCCAAAACCTCTTTTATTCCCAATTTTTATTAATAAAAAAAAGAGAGCTCTAAAACGGTATTTTGTACTACACAATTTTGAAATTTTCCCGGGGGCGACCCCCCGGACACCCTTTACAATGGGTTAACATAAGGTTACATAGTGTTAAACTCTATAAAGCCGACATCTGTATTTTTAATTTATCTTAAAAAATAATGTAGAGCTCTACAATTTTGTACTGAAAATGCCCATGAACTGATCAAATGGTGTTAAATAATCTCTTTGGGGGGGGGGGGGGTTGAAATGGTTGAAGTGCATAAAGTGAATAATCTAAATAATACTCTAGATAATCAATTATTCACTAGTAATCTAAAAAAAACAGAGTCTGAAACGCTAACGCTACTTCAAAGACAGAGTTTGAACCGTGAACGGTTCAAGATATTTCTTGACCTGTTTATTGGTCAGAAAAATGATTTTTCAAAAGTACCTAAGTGATGAAAAGTAGTGCTTCGCTAAACACTCACATTGAAAAATTGTACGCACTGAAACAAAAGCTTGAATCTGTGAATCACTTTAACGCTACTTTGGACACAAGAAATCGCCCACTTAACAGAACTCTTTGTGCTCAAAAACAACAAATAATGCTCAAAATATTCCGATTGTTGAGGTTTGAGCTGTATAGAGCGTGAATGAATGAGTATTATCAATTTAAAGCGTGAATGAATGAGTATTATCAATTTAAAGCGTGAATCTGTATTATTAATATTTCTCTTTGACAAATTTTGTCATTATTTTGTAAATTTTGTTTTGCTATGCTATTTTAGACCCAGAAGATTCCCCCAAACCCCCCCCCCCCTCTGATCAGCTCTGACCCTCCCCGAAATCGAATCCTGGCTACGCCACTGATTATATATATAAAGTTGTAGTAGATACAGTAGGCTACTCACAAATAATACCTATTCCTACAGAGCAAGGAATTAAGGAAGGGTTATACTCCTGAGCTATATTATACTATTATAGTTATATATTATTCTATTATAGCAAAGACAATTGGAGTACTTATATTAATTAGAGTACGGTACTTAATAGGGTAGATAGTCAACGATCAACATGGTTTAAATTTTACCGCTAGAAGAATTGTATCAGTACCAACATCAGCATCCAACATAATCTTCATTTCAATACATTTTTTTGTTATTATTCGGGAAATCATCCTCAAAAAAGAAATATTTCAAGTATTTTCTTGTAAGTAACAAAATTATAGAGAATATTATAAATTTTTCAAGTGTGAACTTTGTTGTAATATTTTTATGTTTTTTTGTTGGCACTCACTGATGTTATTGATTGCGCATCAGAAACAGGAACAGTGAAACAGCTGATTCAATTCAAGCAGAGCAAGTTCATCAAATCGGTTAGTAGTATTCTGGTAGACCTTTCTCCTGTACGACCTACATAAAAAATGGGTGGCCACCAATAGCCTAGACAAAAGATAGCAAAGACACGGATTAGCATGTTCATCGACCATGCTTCAAATAGGAAAATAACCTACAAAATTTCTTATTGTTTATTATTATTACCTTACCGTAGTAAGTAAAATGATCATTTAGTAAGTAAATGATCGTAGTAAGTAAAATTATCATTTTACGTAGGCTACCTTTGGAATGATGAAATACGTTAGCTTCTATCAATGTTATTCCTGAAAAATATCCTAATAGTTGATAATATTAGTTATAGTTGAGAATTAGATGATCAATTGAAATATAAAGAAAATGATTTGTTATCAATTCAATGATAGAATGAAAGGAATAATTGAATGATTTTTCCAGATTCAAGCTCTTCTATTATAGGTGAGTTAGTTACTGTACACAATGTATTTATGTTTTCTATCCTATTGTTTTAATAACAAGAATTCATGTGATGAAGTAGTGAAGAAGAAGGAATATAATACAAATTTGGCTCTAATTTTATAAAAGAAACCAAATTTCTTGGCTTTGTAATTCATTACTCAATAGTTCAGAACATATTGTCTGACGTGCAATCTTAGTGAATGTCTGTGTTATCTTAGTTATTGAAGGTTGCGTTGATTAAATTGATGGAAAATTCATATCTTTATCGAAGATACAGTGTCAGGTGAGATGTTGTGATTTTGTACTTGATAAG
The DNA here is from genome assembly GCA_017141385.1 of Sogatella furcifera. NCBI lineage: Eukaryota > Metazoa > Arthropoda > Insecta > Hemiptera > Delphacidae > Sogatella > Sogatella furcifera. The sequence goes on from CM029555.1 coordinate 17,390,330, forward strand.
AAGCACAAGAGTACCTACACTGATGATGATGTGAGAACATCAAAACAATTGTATGTCTTCATTAACTTATTTGTTTTTGTGGTAGGTACTGACAATCTGGTGCTTCTTGATTAATTATTAATCATTTATTAATCCTTCAGCTCTATTTGTCTTCAACAAAAACGTAGGCCAAGTTGAATGATTTGTAAAAAGTCTAAATAACTTTCGGAATGAAGTTGAATTAGGCTACTCGTTATGAGAATAACTTATGGCATTATCAATGCCATATTATAGTCTGTCCAAGCAAAGAAGCCTTTCTGGCAAGATGGGAAATTTACTCCATCTCGGTCAATATAGATTGAAAAATAAATTTGGTCTTAAATTGTAGGAACGATTTGCTCTGGGCAGAGCCGGTCTGGGGATTTGGGGGCCCCTGGCGATTGATCAACGGGGCCCCACATCGTGGGGGGGTATGTCTGGGGTATGTCTCTCACTTTCATTTAACAGGAATATAATTTATTGTTCTGGACTTTGGTTGAGTTTTGTGGAACTTTCATTTTCCCGTTGATTGTAAATGGAAAAAATATATAGATAGATTTATGTAAGGATCTAGTTTATTTCTAGCAGGTCAAATCAAACATACACATAACACAGGCAGAGGCGAACTGGGACCATTGAGGCCCTCTGCTAAACCTCTCAAGGGGCCCCTATCCCTACCCTGGGAAAGGGGGTAGAAGCGAAAGTAGGTCTCAAGATTTAGAGGTTTGAGGACAAGAGGTTTTTTCAATTGATGGCCATTCATTTTCCTCATCTTGGTACTCTTTATTTATTTTTATTTTATTATTTTTACTGTATCTCCCAGAAAATTTACTTATAATTGTCTAGAAATGTTTTTCTCATTGGTAACTCAAGGAGTGCATTTTGTACCAAAAAATGATCAATACCTGTAGTGTAATGGATACCCAGATTATACCCACCCCCAGAAAATTTTCACATAATTTTATTATGCCCAAAAAGAGCGTTGAATGGTTTCTTGATGAAGAGTATTGATAGAAATGTCTTGTAGTTCCCTAATTTTTCTCATTCCACACTCATATTCAAATTGGAATAAATTTCCCACTAGATGAATCGTCAACAAACATGACAATTGGCCTAAACAGGAAGAATAGATCAGGGTGATTGGATTGATAATAATCTAATTTCCTTGGAATATATGAATAAATTTCTCAGGATCATGGGTCAGGCTCAATTTAATAATTACTCCGATAGAGAGAAAATTTGGGTTACAAACCCAGGATTTTTTACATTGGCCCAAGTCCAAAGACAATTGAAGGAATATGAAATTTGAAGGCTACAGTGGAAGAATGCGAAGTTCATGTGCAATTGTAAACTTCATCAAAGTGTGCGAACTATTAGGCCTATATTCAACTTATATTTTGTCATGGAGGTATATTCTTGATATTGTAACTTATATATAACTTTTTATTATAATCTGCATTTACTCTTTCCACAAATATTTATTTTCAGATTTAGAAAGCGGAAAAGGGTCTGGAGATGTCCCCCCAAAGAGTTTAGTAGAAAACAGGCCATACATAACAGAATAATTTTAAAATACAGTAGTCCAAGAGCTTTTTTCAATATATATTCATCCAAACTGTAGAGATGAGAAACCCTTGGAAACAATATAATGATTATTGATAATTCCTATTCCTATTCTTATCAAACATCAGCCTGTAGTGGATGAAATTAGATGACTCACAAGGAACCGCCAAAGAGAAACCTGGGGCCCTCAAAGAAACCAAAATACAATTATACCGTATGTGAATCCGCTTGATAATACAAAAAATTCTATATAAAATAAGTTATTCTTAATTTTGTGCTGCACAAGGTTTTAAATATAAAAAGTATTGTCTTGTATTTAAACACTAGATAATGACAAAGCTATTCTTTGGAAAAAAGTTTGGGGCCCCTTTAGGGACTTCTAGAACCTGAAAGTGTGAACAGACGAATGTTACAAAAAGACAAAATCATTCTCTGATAATTTATGTAGGGGCAAATTTTGGCCTTGAGGAGTTCACAATATCAGCCTTGTGGGCTGTATTTAACTTTTATAAATAAAGTAGTTTAAAGTGGTTATGTTCAAGTAGTAGGCTATACTTAGTTCTGTGCGTTCATTAATTCCTAAAATGTGAAACAAAATCTTTTAAAAAATTCAAAACTGCAACGAAACTGTTCTTTGGAAAAACGTGGGGCTCTCTTTGGGGCCTCTCCAACCCCGAACACAGATTAAATATTTGCCCTCAGTTTAAATTGATACATTAAATTGTTATTTAAAGCAACGTGTATTGTGAAATACAAGTCATGGGATTGATTGAAAAAATTATATACCAAAGCATTCAAAAAATAGTTTTCTAATCTCCCAGTTTGGGGGCCCCCTAGCTCGGGGGCCCCTGGCGATCGCCAGGTTGCCACCCCTACCAGACCGGGCCTGGCTCTGGGCCTACAATTTAAGAAACGTTATAATTTTTCAATCATCATTATAGTCATTGGCCGAGCTGGAGTCATTTTCCCATCTTGCCTGAACAGATGCGTCATTGCCTGAACCCATCTTGTGTTTTTTGCTTGGACAGACTAGGCCAGACTATACTATACTAGACTATACCAGTATCTAGTTGGATAATTTCTAATGTTGCTGTTAGAATTATTTTGATCTCCATCACATGAAAAGGAATGAAAATTCAACAAATTCAAGAGTCTAGAAATTTATTAGCCATAAAACAATTACAGAAAAGTAAGCAATAGCCTGTGACAATAATATATCACAGGTAAGTTCCATGAAGTGATCAAAACTAGTGATGAACATTGAAATACAGTATTCTAAATATTCATTTACAGAATAAAAAGCTACAGATTTTAGCCAATTATTGACAGTAATACAGAACGTTCTCAATGGTAATTGTTTGACATTTTCTAGTAATAAATTAAACATACAAATTTGCAAACATTTATGACTCTTTATAGATTTAGTCAATCTAACCGTAGGTCTTGTTATATCATTCTTGTCTATTATTATGTGAATATACAGAAATATTTAGAAAAATTAGACAGAAATATTTAGAAAAATTAGACAGAAATATTTAGAAAAATTAGACAGATTAGGCTAACCTACCAACATTAACATTAGAATTGCCAAAAAACCCTCCATGGACTACATTTTCCATAAGAAGCAACAAATAACAATAAGTTGTGTACCGTATAAAAGTTGAGCTACAGTATGTTAAATGGTAGCCTACGCTACTGTACTTTTAAAGAGGTAAGTTAGTTAAGGCTAGGCTATATAGCCTATTATCATTTACAGTAGTACTAGCGTATCTATAGTCTGTCCAAGCAGAGGAGACTATGACTTTAGCTAGGTGGATATTGATTCAGCTAAATGTGAGACTAAATTAATCATTTTTGAACCAATATTGACTGAGCTGGAGTTATTTGCCAGAATGCATTCTTTGTTTGGACAGACTATACTTCTGGGTCCCGCTTTTAATTGTCATTATGTTGAAATCTATTCAAGTAGGAAATACGGTAGGCCATTTTGAAATCCAGTTTCAATAATAATTAGAACCTCAATTTATTTGAAAACACTTACAAGAAGAAAAAATGGAGAATATTTTATATTTAGCATTATTATCATATTGAATTAAATTCACCTTATTTATGGCCATTTTTCATCAATCAGATTATTTTAATTTGTGTTGTCTTACAGGTTTTCTTATTGTTGTGATAGGTCTAATTGATTAATTTGACGATGAAGAAGATTTGCGCATATCATTTAAACTTACCTACAAATTGAGAGTTTCTAATTTCACTGAGATGTAAAATGCCTCATCAACATCAATGCCAAATCAACGTCTCAAGTAATTATGAGAAAATATCTTAATGTGAGTAGCCTACTTGTTTTTATTTTTTCATTACAGTAGAGGTCCGATTATCCAAGGCGCCTGGTTAACCAAAGCAAATTTTTAAAGCATGTAAGGTATTTATAAATTATATTATTTAGATTCAATGCGATCTATTATTAAATCCAACCACTTTCCTTTACCTTCGTGTTAACTACGTAAGTTTTTTGTTATCCAAGGTGGTCCCGGTCCCCTTCAGCTCGGATAATCGGACTTCTACTTTATTCACTTGAATAATTATACAGTATTTTATTTATCCAACTTAATAAATAAAATAAATACAGATGACATCATTCTATGAAGTGCAATGTGGATTTGATTTTATTGGGTCTCTTAGATAACGTCGTTTTACGATGTTGACATTAAAATACCGTTGGCCTACAATGTTTTATGATGTTGATCATGACTGTTGATGCCAATTGGATGTTGTGGCACAACTTTAAATGTTGCGTCCATCATAATTTGTTTCACTTCATTTGGGTGCTGCCTGAGGTTGTTTAATATTCTCCTACTGAAGAATCTGTCAGCCAGCACCTGACCACCTTCTCCTTGGATGGGCTCATCCAAGAAAAATTTTTCCGCCTCATCCCTAGTTTTTGAAAACACTGAACGACCTTATATTATAAGGCATTGAACGTTATATAGGCTCATTGAATACATTTCTATTTACAGAGTTTAATGATAATTTATTATTATTCCTTTTCACAAATCCTCTGTTTAGAGTCCTTGTATAATATATTATAGAATGTGATATGCTACTAATGTAATTATATAAATGCAAATATTTTCCCACTCCTATCAATAATAATTTAAAGAAGGCTGACCACTTGAATAAAATACTTAATTTATATTCTAAATTCATTGTCAAAGAAACTTACAACATGATAAGTAGGCCTATAATGAAAATGAAAATGCATTTTGTTGCGGTATTTTAGTTATGTTAACAATGTTGAAATTGAAAAAATAAATCCTACTACAAATTGATTCATAGTAAAAATTCAAATAATTGAATATTTATTATAGGTTACAGTACTATCCCGTTTTATTTATGATGTTATATAAATTTGAATTATACATTAGGCCTCTTATTAATAGTTTTTTATTTATTACTTTCATTAAAAATGCTTCATCTAATAGGCTTATATTATTATAAATTTACCTGATAACCATACCTTTCTCATGATCAGAGATTCCACTATTTATGTTAATTACCTCTCGCATTCTCATTATAACATTTATTGAAACATTTATAAATCACTACACTTGGTTGAAGCGCCGGGCCATGAATATGTTTCAAAATCAAAAGCCATTTTCACTTCAACACTATAGCCTAAATTGGTACCAAGATTATCATGATTAGAATTAAAATGACTATCATTATCTTATAATTTATAGAATAAAATACCGGTATTATTTATTACTCATTCTTTTATTAAAGTCAACACAAATAGGCCTATTATTGACCAATTATATTCAAGCATATTCTATTATATTCATTAATTCTTGTATCTCTTGTTGGATTTTGTTTCATACAATCAACTTGGGCTTCATAATAATTATTTTGTACACGTAATAATAATTTCGTAAAGAGTATTAAATATTTTGATACCAGAGTATAAAAATAATGTCAGGTCTGCAAGAAGTTGATGAATTATTTTAAATATTTGATAACAATACTATTATTGAATTAATTTAATACAGCTTAAATAGTGTTTGCAAAAACTAAATAAATCAATAATTGGGTGAAACACGCTATAGCTGAGCATAAGATAAAGATGAACAGCAAAAGTTGGTTGACAAAAATAATACTCATACATGTAGTTATAATTTGAATATATATTGAAGTTTATGAATCTTCAGTGTTTTAATGTAAATAATATTAATTTTTGAAGTTTGATTGAATTTGTAAGTAAAATAAAGTTTTATAATAAATGTGAATAATGATTTATGCGATTTGAATTCTGGTACAAGCAAGATGGCGTCACCATGCTAATGCCTTTTTGATCAACATTTCAACGTTTTCAACGATAACTTATTTTAAAAAAGACAGTTTCAATTCTTTGCTATCTTTCATCAAAAAATGAAATGATAATTATAATTGTCGAAAAACAATAATTTGACTAAATTTTCCATTTTTAGAATGAATACAATGCTAAAAACTGTTAATAAACCGTGTACTGAAATATAGAAAAGAAATGCTGTTAAAAATATTTATCAAGATATTTTGGATTATTCTAAATAGATTATTATACATTATTATGTAGAATTACTCAAATTTTGACAATATTGTATGGGAATGGGAATATTCGTCTTTGTTTTAGACCACTTTGCTTTAGACCAGTTAAAAACTTAGGCCAGTTTGTTGCACACCGTGAAAAATCATGATGCAGAGAAGAAAGATAATGAATCCATCTTATTAAACAACCAACTAAAATAAAAAGAAAGGGATTAATATCCCAATCGATAATTTTCACTCATTCCACCAATATAATAGAATATAAGCCAATATTCAAGAAACAATATTACTGCTTCAGAGATTAGGTTCGTTGTGTCGTGTCATTGCTATTGCTTGTCCAGCCTATCGGTGGCCACCCTTTTTTTATGTAGGTCGTACAGAAGAAAGGTCTACCAGGATCTTCCCTCCCCATCAAATCTGCTCACACTCACAATGGCGCAGAGATACAGAATGTTTTGATTTTAGTCCAATGTGTAACGCTAAATTATCTAGTTGAATTGTTAATCAAAAGTAATATAACATGTAACAATGCTATTTAGAAATTAGTGTCAATATTTGTCTCAAAAATGTGAAGTAACTAGTCTAAATCAGTAGCTAAACATAATAGTCTCATCATGGAGATTGTAGGGGATTACGAATATAACACGAGCAATATAATCGGACACGGAGCATTTGCTGTTGTTTTCAAAGGACGACTCCGTAAAGTGAGTAGTTAGGCTAGTTCATTCAAACGATCTTCATATCTTTACCATTAAAATATAACTATTCTCTTCTGTGATTGAAACCTTTCTTTGGTGCCTGTCATTGAGTTCGAAGGCTGAAAAGAAGTTCATTGTAATGAACTTGATAATCATGTATATTTTGAATCCTTTGTATGTTATCATTTCATAGCAAACTTGATGCTTATTACATCACGTATGCAGTTCGGAATTCAATTTATCTTATAACTTGTACTCTTTGTCGACATAAGCTTCAAATTAATATTTCTTTTATTTTTTATGTCATTTGTGTAACTATGCTCTGTTAAATTCTAAATTTAGGCTAAATTTGAGATTCTCCAACTTATAAATGATGATGGGTAACGCTCTAACGCTACAGGCTTAACACTTGAATATTGTTTGGGAATAAACTTATTTTACGGGCTACGATTCTATACCTGGGGAACAATATTATTTTACACTAACATCAAAACATAACACTATAGCCTACTCAGATTATCGTATGTTAGTTTCGAGAAAAATGTGCTCCCCGGATATAGATTTTACGCCGTCTATGTAAATTATTTTTATATTAATTTTCATGATAGTGTACTAGATTCTATTAGGGTCGATCAAGTTTCTCTTTCCTGTTCAATATGCATTGATTTTCAGTACATTTTAAAAGCTTTGAGTACACCCTGAGTAAGATAAGCTTATACGACAAACTGACGAAAGAATAAGCTTATGCACTATGCAAATGATATGCCGTAACTTAAGTACAGTGTCAATTTTATTTCTAACTTCATGTGCAACTTCCTATAATTGATGTTTTTTCCTCATTAAGCTTAATTAAACTTAGTCAGTTACTTGAGTCAATAGATGAAAATTAGGTAGATTTTCAAGCTAGGTAGGTACACAAATTGACTAAATTTGACTACTCTATTATTCAATAGAAATTGCATAGGCTTAGTTACTTGAGTTAGCTCCTTCGTGAGATGATGTTATTTTTAAGCGATTGAATTGAAGTGGCTTTTTATGCAATTAGCTGCGATATTTAGATTTCCATTGCAAAATTTATGTAAGATACCGTCATTCTTTATGTTTGTAGAATCCGAGGAATGTTGTGGCAATCAAAAGTATATCAAAGAAGAACTTGGCAAAATCACAAAATCTCCTTGGTAAAGAAATAAAGATACTCAAGGTAAGTTTTATTTCTATTTTACATTGTTCTATGTGATTAGTTTACACAAAATGCATGATGCATGTATAACATTATTAATATCGGTCTTAGAAGTAGGCTAGTAGAAAACGTGTGTACAAACATGGCCGTAACCGTATTAATTGATTTTTTGTCGAAATCGGGTCAAAAAATTGGGAATCAATGAAGCAGAATAATTAGTCAATTTTATTGACAAGATTCAACGATCTAGGCCAATTTCTTATCAGTAGCTTACTAAAACTGTTATTCACTTATGACCTGCGACATGTAGCCTAAATCAACCATGTTATGAGATAGGTAGTTGCAATTAATTATTCATTAAATTTCTCATCAATTAGAATTTTTGTCTGTTATTAAAAATAAATAAGTTTTCTTTTTGCTATTTTTATTAATGATTGAAAGCTGATGCAACAAATTGATTCGTTTGAATGTTTCAATCATTTTTATGTTCCTGTTTACTAGCTCTTACTAGGGTTATTCAAGAATGGGAAAGGTTACTGATTATTCTAGAGATCAATTTTCACGTGCTCCAGTTGCAAATTAATTATTTTTGTGAGCATCGAATTGACTTGGAAGAGTATGATGCCATTGAAAAAACAAATCCATAATAAATTTGATATGCGAGTCTATTTGACGAAGTTGGTCTACAAAAACCAAAATAATGAACTTGTATGCCACAGTAGTATAATATATTGGGTTAATTCTGTATTTCTCATACATTAATAACAATAGAATCCCATTTTAATCATAGTTTTTTCAAAATGATTAAAATTTCTTGTTTTGAATTTATCTTTCCTGATTTGTTTTAGTATATTATTGAAAATTAGTAAATTATTAATATAATAGGTAGTGACAATAAATTTATACAGTGATTGTACTGTAATATTGTGCTACAGTGATTATACTGGCATTATTTCTTGAAAAAATTTACATATTATAAAATTGACAAAATGGGAAAAAATTTATATATCCTATTAATAAATATCAATAATCATGTTGTGAATTTGAAAATCATGAATTCAACATAATCAGATCAAACTTTGATTCATGTAGTGAATTTCAAGTTGTTTGTGTGTTTTTCAGGAGCTGACCGAGCTTCACCATGAGAATGTCGTGGCTTTGTTGGATTGTAAAGTAAGTCTCTTGCAATATGATTTTATTCAAATCTCACCCTAAAATCTGTTACTAAATCCAACACAATAAATATTTCCTCTATTGATTCCAGTTTTTAATAGTTTAGGAATTTTACATTGATCTTTTTCTAACGCAAAATCATATTCCAACTCCCTCAGGCTTTTCCGGCTCATCCATCTTGAATAAAATATCAATCCAATAGTTGTGTGAAGTGAAACAAAATAATCTTATTCATTGTTCAGATAATTTTTTACAAATTTCAGCTGATGTTCAATTGAAAATCAGTTGAGCCCTACTTATGGGAGACGTACGTATCATAAAGAAAGTGAAAAGCTTCTTCCTCTACTGATTCAAGTTTCCTCAAATGTTGTTTCGAATTTCAAGTTCTGTTCTCCCTTTAAATTTTTGTTGATGATTTTTACTTAATCTTGTTACAAATTTTCTCTCTTGTACAAGCCTAGCAGTTAAAGAAGATAGATCTTTCCAATTTACTCAATGCGTTTATAGCCTACACCCAACAACATTCAATAATTGATATGCTATTCTGATTTTTTCAGGAATCCGCCAACAACGTATTCTTGGTTATGGAGGTAAGTTAAATTTTTCCCTATCATCCTCAGCTTGAAAGAGAATATGAATCTCTCAACAAGTAATGAATATTTGTCTGTTATACAAGTGATGAACAGAAAAGCTATGATAACTTAAACAAAATCAACTTTCCAAAAAATCTTTGAAGTAAACATTCCTAATCCAAAAAACTTTGAAATTTTCTGATAATGAAGTAGTACGTACTTATTATAGAATGTGGGTTTACAATACTTTTGAAGAGTAGTTGGTAGTGGACAGCAAACTGCCGAACGGCAAAATCAAGCCCCATAAAAACAATGAAATTTTTATCAATCTCTTGGAGCAGGTAGAGCCTCTATTTATGGACAGAATTTCACGTTCTTCATGTCATTGGAATGAGAATTCAATTCTCCAGGGGCGTGAATTTTTACTTTTTCGATTTTTAGTTTATTTTGATAATTATTGTATAATTAATTAACTAAAATAGTATTGAACTTTAATTATTGAAATAAACTTAAAATCGAAATAGTTAAAAGTCACGCCCCTGGAGAATTCAATTCTCTTTCCCATGAGATAAAGAACGTGAAATTCTGTCCATGAATAGAGGCTCTATCTGCTCCAAGAGATTGATGAAAATTACATTGTTCTTATGGGGCTCGATTTTTCCGTTCGGCAGTTTGCCGACTACTACTGCCCACTCTTAACACTACTAACTCAACAAGGTTTGATGCAAAGTTTATTGGATAAACCTGAGCGTTCTTTTTATTTTAATCGGAAAATGATATAGCAAGATATAGATAGATAGATATAGCAAGTCAGCAGAAAATATTGTAATTTCCATATTTTAATGAAATATGTTCCATTTATTAATTATTTGATGCTGATAAACTCCTATTTTTGTAAGAGTACTACATGCTCGACAAATGAATAAAAATTATTCGATTGCTTTGATTGAGTAACTTAATTGAGTAGAGAAGCAGAGACACTAAGCTTCAGGCTGGTCTTGAAGCTTAATTGATAAAATATCACTTTTTAAGCTATTGTAGTTCCATAGCTTCATTGTCAATTTTGTATTATCTTTCTTGGTCATATTATGATACCATCTGATAAATTGAAATAATGATTCGTATTCATTTTCAAAAATATTTATAGTTTTAATCATTCTTTGGTTTCAGTACTGCAATGGAGGTGACTTAGCTGATTACTTAGGAGGTAAAATGAATACTTCTACACTAAATAATTAATAACTAACACTACTACTTAACTGACTAAGAAATGTTTTTGACTTTTCAATTCTCCTTCACTTAACTTGTACAGACTTTTTTATATCGATTTCAACCAATTTGATCAGATATTATTTTATTTGAAATTTATTGCTTTGCATTCCTCTAGCTAGTACTAACAGTTTCCACCTTATCGGTTGTTCCGTAAAAGCATTTAATGAAGAAATTACTTCTCTTTTCAAGGATTGACTAGGATAATTATATGAATTATAATTATATGAACTAGGATTATGTTCGAACTTAACATGTTTATGAAAGGCTTTTCCTTTATGGTGAACTGCACAATTATCTTAAGTAGGTAATAATAAAGGTAATTCATAAGTTAAGAGTATAATTTTTTCGTGCAATTTATAATCGGAGTAACCTTAAAACGATTTACTTCCTCCATTTTATGTTCAATTGGATGTTTATTATCTATGAATTTAATACAAGAGTTTTCCGATCAATTATGAATGATTATTTTTAGGCAACACTACTTCATATCATCGTGCCCTATGAATATTATTTCACTAGTATTCAATTTAACAATATTGCTTCATTTTTATATCCTCGAATTCTTCTAGATTGGAATATACTTTCCAATGCGATTTTAAGAAAATTAATGAATTTACAGTATTTAGTAGATCTATAAAATATGTTGTAAATATTACTTTTTTCAACTTAGCTACTCCCTATACAATTCATTTCCAATTTAAATGCTATGATTTACGAAAAATTATTCCAAAAGGCTTTGTCACTATTTTACCTAATCTTGTAGAAACAAGGATTTCCAAGGATTGCGATTTTACAGTTCAACAATTCAATTTATTCATCACTAAACGTTTGTTGAATAATTGAATATATAATATTGTTTATCAATGATTTCACTTTTTCTATTCAACCTGTAGATAACATTGACACGGTTGCTAATGTAAATTCTTGAGGTTATGTCAACATTTCCTCAAGAGCAATTATTTTGAAAACATCGAATACCAGATTAGTATGTCAAGGGTACTTAAAATTAGTGTGTCCATGTCAAAATGAAAGCTAGAAATTCTGTCATAGAATATCGAATATTTCTCAGCTCAATAGTTTATGGCTTGCAAATACATTTTTAAAAAATGTGAAACTTGGTTTAATTTGTGTATTAATATAAACTACTTTTGATATTTTTCCATCTGTGAGTTTATTATTTCATCATGAAGCTTTGTTTCATCATGAGATCATTTTGGATTCTATTTCTAATTATTATTCTGTGAATAAGTTTAAACTTGATTCAATACGTTCAGTTGAATTAGAATATCAAAAAGTGCATCAATATCTCTTAATATTATTTTTAATCCTATTGTAATCATAAAATTTATCAACCTGTATTCTGAACTCCTTTTATTTATGCCATAATTTGTTTGTTACAGTCAAAGGAACTCTCAGCGAAGACACTATCAGACTTTTCCTTACTCAACTTGGTAAGTGATAGAGAACTTCCTTTCTCATAATTTGAAAACAACTTATATCCAGCTTATACTATTAATTATAACTTCTTCTCATCCGCTACTCGTATTCATTCAAATAAAAATCTTATTTATTCAAACCAAGTTTTAAAGAGGTTTCTGTAGCATGAATTAAATTTCAATCAGGAATGTTTTAAAGACTATGTTTCAAGTTTGAGCTTGAAATTCGTTTGGTGCTTGCCTATTCCTCCTACATCGCACGTATCCCTCCCTATATTATACATTTATATTGTTTTGAATTGTTTTATTTTTATTTTTCAGCTGGTGCTATGAAAGCTCTCCATGCGAAAGGTGTTGTACACAGGGACCTGAAACCTCAAAATATTTTATTAAGTCATAATGGACAAAGGCCCTCGCCACCTCCGCAACATATCAGGTTGAAAATAGGTAAGCTCAGCATTTAAGATTTGTCGAATATCTATCCTAAATGATTAATTTGCCGACCAGGTTGCCCTTGTGGTCTGGGGCTTTAATTACAACCTTCAGTCTGCTAGGTTATGGGTTTGAATCTCACCCGAGGTATGGACGTTTTATCATCTCATCAATCACCCTTGTACTCTCCTCAACCCACGGACAAGCAAAAACGCTTATGTGGGCATCGTCCACTATGAAAAATAAATGGATAAATATTGCCCTAAAGGACTAAACAACTACTATTTCGATTTTCTCCCTAAAGCTACTTTTACATCTTATGTAATTCATCTTTGTGATAGAAATAATTGATGGATTTTAATTTAAAGAAGAAATGGAATTGTATGAAATAATTTTTATAACCAGACTTTTCAGCTGTCTCATAAATAATATGTTTTATGATATGAGTTTACCCAATATAAATATTTATATGAGGTAGTCCTAAAAATTCCATTCTACGCATTGCAAGAAGTCTTTTTGCTTTAAGAATGTAAATTGCAGTGACTTGCTTGTAAAAATTGAAGAATTACTTCTCTTTTGTTTCTAGTTTTTCATGTTCATATCAAAGTAAATAGTCTCGAACATTACTTTTCCTTATTGATTGTGTCGTAGTCGCACTTTTTAATTATTTCTGATTAGTTCAGAAGCTGATAGACTTCTCGTAAAGTCGTGAAGTATGGCTTCTCTGCTAGCAGATGAAAGCAGTCCTCATTATAGCTTTATTCCTACTGCTGTTGAAATAATTTATTAAAAAACGTGCTTGAATAGTTGATTTATCAATATTCAAAGACATGAAATAACTACAACATAGGCATATATTCATAAATAAAACATTTAAAATGTCTTAATTCTATCCTCTTAGTACTGTCATTAAGAATCTAAACATCGTAAATGACGCAATCTTGATAAAAGAAACTCTCTTTTGAATTTCAGATATTACTTTCAAATCTTGTAGCCTATCAAGAGAATATGCCTCAAATCATGGTTACCTTGCTTTGTTATTAGCCTACAAAATAACCAGCTAAGAATGCTTAATAATAATTACTGTTGTTTTTATTATGATAATTGAGTGTATTCATCGTATTCAAGGAGGTTCGTATTATTATGATAGTTGATATTGTATAATAGTATTAGTATGACGAAACTAAATGAAATATTTTCCTTACTTTTCAGCTGATTTTGGATTTGCTCGTTTCCTCCAAGATGGCGTTATGGCCGCTACTCTCTGTGGCTCTCCTATGTATATGGTGAGTAGCTACATAACAATTTATACTGTTGTGATGAAGAAACTTTTCAATTCATTTTATTTCAGTTATTCTGTGTAAATAAATACCCAAATCTCATCCAATTAATGAAAGTATTGATTCAAAGCTTCGTCTCCGTTATTCAATTGCCTTTCATTCATCCTTTCAATTTGAAAAATTTCATAAGATACACTGTGAAATATATCTTGAAATAAGATACACTATTATATTATACATAATGCAATTGTACAATTGGAACAATCTTATTGAAATGTCATCATAGTGAATCACAATTATTGCCTCATCTTGTATTAAATTATTTGTACTTTGTTAAAAGTTACTGATACACGCCTCCTTCGAGCTCCTTTCATAGCAATACATATCAGAAATAGCCAAGCATATTTGAAAATTTCTGAATATATTTTTTGTTCTCTTCCAGGCGCCTGAAGTAATTATGTCACTGCAGTACGATGCAAAAGCTGATTTATGGAGTTTGGGTACTATTGTATTCCAGTGTTTGACTGGCAAAGCTCCGTTCCAGGCTCAGACTCCACAAGCTCTGAAACAGTTCTACGAGAAGAATGCCAATCTGGCTCCCAAGTAAGTTCTCCTCAGCCAACTTTCTGAGTGCATTTATTGCTTTCTCATTTGTGTGGTGCAATTCTTGTGAATAAAGCAGTTGATATCATACAGTTCTTTTCTAACTTTCTAAGAATGCACTTCTATTGCTTCGTCATTTGTGCAGTACAATTCTTAAGAAGAAAGCAGTTGATATCATTACAGTTCTTTTTATTCGCAACTTGAAGATAAAGTGAGGTATATTCGAATTGTTGTAGTGTCATAAGATATTCTATGGTAGAGAAACCTGAAACTCTGAAGCGCCGCTCTGTGTAGGTAATTTATTTTATAGCATAATGCGTTTGATTTACGGGTTGTGTTCTTGTGTACGACTCACTCATTTATTATGAACATTATTTGTGAAAGAATCAATCTATCAATATAACAGGGTGTCTATCAGTCGGGAAAATCGGGAATTAGTCTGGAAATGAAATTAATAAGGTCGGGAAAAATCGGGAATTAACCTGGAATTTGAAGTTAAGTCGGGAAAATTCATAGATTATGAAGTTGTTCATTTTTTTCCATATTAGTTGAGTTATTTTCATATAGCCTGAACTAGTGTATCAAACATCGATATTTTGCAAATATCAGAGTTTTTGAACCGATATCCGATATTTTTGACATTGATGGCCAGACACTGGAGCGAGAGCAATGGGGAGACGGTTCAGTGTTTCCACTTAGCTTCTTTAATATATCTCTAGCTAGTGCTAAAGCAAATTTGTATAGTACAATTAGTTGAAAAAGAGGCCTAACCTCAACATCCAAAGAGAAAAGACTATTTCCACGTCAATTTGTTCTATAAAATCCCTTTATTGTTTGGTAAAAAGTTACACCCTTTCTAGCGTCGGGTTTTGAGGGGTGGGGGGTTGAAAGGTGCAAAACTGAAGTTTTTCGTGAATTGGTACCGAACCAAGCGTTGGACAAAAAAATGCCATGCATGTGTTTTCTAGAGAATAAAATTAGGAAGAGATTGAGACAAATTACAACTGTATATCATCAACCGTTCCCAAGTTACAATTTTTTTAAAACTCCATAATTTTTTCACAGGAATTATTCCGTTACTTTAAAAGTTTGTAACTTTGAATTGAAAACACTTGCTTCCGTATTTCAAAATCCTTCTCGGCGAAATTCATTTCTCTTCAATTTGAGACCAAAGTCACACTTCTATGTTTGGTGGTTCAGGTGCTACAGCGATTTTAGGAAACCCTCAAGCCCCCAAAACCCCTAAAATTACATTGAAAAAAGTCGGGAAAAAGTCTTGAATTTCATTCATGCAAATTGCTAGACACCCTGTATAAGCTTGATCTGTTGTTGAATACATTTCACTCTTCTATGAAAATCTCCCAAGTTGCAATGCCCTTCTCCCTTACCACAAATATGTACTGTACCAGGCTTTTTAATCAATTTTTTACAATATTATTTAGAGTAGAATCAATGAAAATAGGAAGTTTTTCCCAAGGTAATTAGAATAGAAAGGTATGAGTCATCAGCATCGTAGCCGGGAGGAAACAGTGAATTTTGACGTCATTGGCACCACAGCTGTTTAGCGAACCTAGAAATTAGGAACTTCGTCTGCTCCTTGTGCGTTTCAATCAAAGTAATTAGATTAAAATCATTTCTGACGTCACGGAAAATATGCACTCTGATTTAAACAGGCTATTATGTTATCACTGCATCATTTTTTGCAAACATGTGGTTTTTGTTATTAGTACAGAATCTTTTCCCAATTGCATTCAAACTGTAGGTTATATAATTGTATTAAGCAAAATGAACTCTTGTTATTATATGGTGATTTCAAGAAAATGAGTTCATCGACAATAAAGAGGCAAAAATTTCTATTTCAAAACATTATGGGAAAAGAGGTTACGAGAATAGGTTTGGCAATAGATAGATTGCATGTTAATAATATGAATATGGGCCGTATAGCTATTACCAAAAAGTTTTTCAAATAGGCATAGAAAAATCAATTCACAACATTAGCGTTTGGAACCAAGTTGGAACGCACAAGGAGCAGACCAAGTTCCTAACTTCTAGGTTTGCTAAACAGCTGTGGTGCCAATGACGTCAGAATTCACTGTTTTCTCCCGGCTACGATGCTGATGACTCATACCTTTCTATTCTAATTACCTTGGTTTTTCCTATGTTAATTCCCATGCTCGGTAAGCCTTGCCTTATCTTCATACCATAAAAATTTACTTCCCAGTCTTGTAGCGTAATATATACTACTTTATTTTCACTTAGTTATTAGGGCTACTAATGTATAATAAATAAATAATTATTAAACCTTAAAATATGTTCATTTTTCCTCACAACTAGTTTCGAACTTTCAAGACATTTTCAAGTGAATTTAATGATTCATTATTACTTTATATGGCAGTTTAGTGATTTAAAATTTATAAAAATAATAATGAGATGAAATTGAACGAATATCTGTGTTTATTTTGCAGAATCCCGCCAGGCACGTCTTCAGATCTGCAGGACTTGTTGAACGGTCTTCTGCGCAGGAATGCTGCAGAGCGCCTGGAGTTCGATGCCTTCTTTTCACATGCATTTCTTCAGCCTCCCCCGCCGTCCCCACCCACCCAGTTGTCTTCCAGTCCGGGACCTGATCCTGGTAAAATATATCAAATTACTGATTCAGATTTTCACAATTATTCATATAAAGTAATATTATATTTTATCAAGGCATTTGTATTCTACTTTGGGATTACAGTATGGTCTATTCATGTCCAAGCAAAGAAAACATTCTATAAAGATGGGAAAATGACTCCAGCTCGGTCAATATAGGTTCAAAACTTATAAATGTGAACTCAAATTGTAGGTAACATTCTAATCTACAATTTGAGACCAAATTTATAATTCTTGAACCAATACTGATTGAGCTGGAGTCATTTTACCATCTTGCCAGAATTTCTTTATCAGAAAACATTGTGATCTACAATTTGAGACCAAATGTATAATTTTCGAACCAATATTGACCAAGCTGGAGTCATTTTCGCATCTTGCCAGAACGTCTTCTTTGCTTGGACTGGCTATAGTAGAAATGAAAATGCTGATTTTTCCATGTGATTAGCTAGCTAAACTGATAAAATTCTGGTACGATCTAGCAACTAATTTGTCTCGTTAGTTATGGTGCAATGAAATAATAAATTGTTAGCTTTTTTCAGTGAAATAGGAATGATTTTGATAAATCATTTGGGCATATTTAATTATTTTGTTTTTGTTACAGGCTTCCCCGTATGTCTCAGTCCAGAGGACTCTGATGACTTTGTTCTTGTACCTTCTAATCTGCCTACTGACAGACAGTAAGTATGCACAAATTGTAATTCAATTTCAACATTATTTCTATATTTCTTCAGATAGATGAATCTTTTGATGAAATCGTATTATGTTAGTCTACAGAAATTTTGGTAAAGGATCATGACTCATTAATCAATTAGTAGCTTCCAAAATTTCCCTCTCGTAATTTATCATTGTTGTCCATTACATAACTCTTGTTATTATAGTTTGGAGGCTCCAAGTTTCGATTTTTCATAGATTATTTCCAATAATATTCAATGAATCATAACTCCTATTTTCACCCTTCTGTTTTTTTTTTGTTTGTCAATGGCGCAACAGCCCTATGAAAGGCCTAGGCCTACCAGCTGGTTGCCAGTTTCATATTCACTAAACTAAACAGTCCATCCAAGCAAAGAAGACACTCCGGCAAGACGGGAAAACGACTCCAGCCCGGCCAATACCGGCCCCAAAGCCATAAATTCTCAAACGAACCCACCACAGCCCCCGAACCAACATCGAGCCGAAGCCAGGGGTTGTGGCTGAAATAATAATTTCGAATTCCCGGCTTAAAATAAGTAATAATTTCGAATCCAATGATGTAATTTTTCAGAGCTAGAGACCACGACAGGGATCAACTGAGTTCTAGAAACAGAGAGGACTCAGAGAATAATCAGGAGAGGGATGTGAGCGCCAGTCCCCCGCGACCCAGCTTCCTGCCCATACCAGTGCCAACTCAGCGCTATCTGCAACAGAACCAATCACCCACTGATGACGTAAGAATTCTAAATCCTAATCACATCCTAGATCCTACAAAACATCAATAAACAATTGGTTACTTATAAAAAAGTTATAAGGCTATGAAAGTAAAAAAGTTACCTATAAAAATAGAATAGAAGCATTATTTTTGACCAACAAATTTATTATGTAAGGTCAATTCTTAATTCCTATCACTCATTTATTTACTCAACTATATAAACGCAATTATCTTTGCTATACAAAGATCTTCAATAATAGGTATTATTATATTCAAGAGAAAAACTGGATTGAGACTGAAGTTTGGTCGCACACAGTTGACATTCCTTCAAAATATTTTCACCTGTAATTTCAATATCTACTCGTGGTTAGCTTTCTCGAGTATAAATAATGTATATGAACAAAAGATGTTCTAGTGTTAGTTCGCCACTAGCCACCCTATTCCACAAGACTTATTCAACTTCATGATACATACCTCAGAAATAAAGTGTCTGCCACATGTTAAGAAGTTGTTAGTACTGATTAAAATCTATACATTTTGATAGAAAGCTAATTCAGTATATCATTGAGACATTACAGTATTCTGTTAATTTGTAAACTGATATTGAGTACAATGAAAATTTAGATTAGATTGTTTGTAACTTCCATCCTGGTAAGCGATTCAAGTAAAAGTAATAATTATTATTTATTAAATTTCAGAGTTCAATACCTAGATCTCAACCCATCAATATGCAACGAGCCAGGGTACCCAGTCCAGACCTCAGTTCCTTATCACCACCCTCGGTGAGTAACACTTCTGTCATCAGATATCATTACTACTAGAAAACCTTGCAAATATTTCTAGAATCTCTCACTAACTTAATACAAGCATAAATGATTCTTTTTTATGTTCCAAATCATACTTGGAAATGTGAATTTTATTGTAGGTAATCATGAAGTTATAAAATTCTGTGGGGAAAGTATAAATTTTGTCACTAACGTACAGTATTAGATAATGGAAAAGGAATTGGAAATAGTTATTTGTGTATCAGTGCGCAAAGTGTGATTTTGCTGCATCAAGAGAAACAGTTTACGCACAAGCCACAGGCGAGTGCGGAATAGTTTCTCGAGTGCAGCAAAGATACTTTGTGCCCGTATTACACATTGAATTTTTCCTACACTTACCATTATAGAATGTGAAAGGTTAAAATTGAAATTAAAATCGTCATATCTCAGTTATTTATTATCAAATCCTGACAAATCAGGCACCATTTTATTCACAATTTGAAGCTCTAAATTTTTGTAATGGTACAGAAGTTCATACGTTTATACAACCTTCTTTTAAACAGTAAATTCAAAATTAATATTTCAGTCGGCCACCATTTTGAAAATTTCAAATATTGAAAATCTTCAAGACAACTATTTTGAAAACTCAATACTTATAAGGTAAAAGCACCAGTAGTGGCCGTGTTTAAGGAATTTTTTATAGTTTATGCAGAATTGTGAGTCCATTCCATAATTTTATCTCATCTTAAACTCAATGAACATGTAGCCCAGATCCTTCTTGATTGACTTGTTACTTAAAATGGCTGATATCTCAATTTAAAAAATAATTATTGAACTTTTTGTGGAACTCGATTTTGATTCTAAAGTGGCCACTATGATTCAGTAGTGGCCAGCTACTGACTCTATAGTGGCCACATGATGTTCTATGCTTATTTAAAATTGAATTTCTCAAGCTGCTTGTTGCAATCATTTAAGTAAGCTAATTTTACATTCCAGAACGTGATAATAACGCCAGAAATGATGATAGGTTATATTAAAATGAGTTGAATTGGTAATGCATTGTTGTTGGTTACAAGCCACTAGAAAAGTAAGGTTAAACAATAGAATAGACGTTTTAAAGTTTTTTTTTCTCTGTAACCTATTTGAAACAGTCTTAGGAGAACATAAATTCTAATAACATAACTCTTTTACTCTAATATCTACAACTTCTACAACAATATCTATTGGGTGGCCACTACTAAATTATTCACGGTTTCTTGTACTAGTAGTGGCCAGTCTGCTTTTATGCCAAAATATCGGCTATATTTGGCTTGAAACCTTCTAAACAAAATCTAGGGAATGATTAAAACACCAGAAATTGCGAAATTTACAGACTTTCTAGTCATAATAAAACAATTTGTATACATGCCTTCTTACTGAAACGTCTAAGACAAAACTGAACTTCTTATTGAAACCACGTATTTGAGTGAAATGGTGACTATAAATTTCTCTCAGAAATCGCTGATGATACTCTATTGCCCGGTTTTTCCAAGCACACTCAAACTTGAGGGACCCTCAAATTTTAAGGGACCCTCAAATATTTGAGGGCCCCTTTAATTTTGACGAATGATCAATTAACAGCTGATATTTTCTATACTTTTAACATAGGGAAGTTGAGGGACCCTCAAATTTTGAAGAATGCTCAGTTAACCAGCTGACATTTCATTAAAAATTTCTGAACCTCATTTCATTAAAAATGCATAACCTCACAACGTACCGACAAGTAGATGTAAACAAAATAACAGTATTATTTTTATAAATTTTTTAAAAGAAAATGTCAGCTGGTTATCTGAGCATTCGTCAAAATTTGAGGGTCCCTCAACTCTGGTTTGGGGGCCCCTCAACTCTCCTATGTTAAAAGTATAGGAAATGTCAGCTGTTGATTGACAATTCGTCAAAATTTAAGGGTCACTCAAATATTTGAGGGTCCCTTAAAATTTGAGGGTCCCTCAAGTTTGAGTGTGCTTGGAAAAACCGGGCATAAGAGCTCCTACTTGAACTATTCAGCTGTCAAATAGTATGTGCTAAGTCTCTAGCAGATGTAGAACTCATTTTAAGGCATTTTAAAGAAAAAAATCATTCAAGTGGCCACTACTGAAGCAGTGGCCACTATTGGTGCTTTTCCCTTACTTGAACCTGCCGAATTTCATAAAAAAATTCAAATTTTAAATTTTCAACTCTTGACTTTCAACTTTTAACTTTTGATTTTTAATTTTCAATTTTTATTTATTTTTATCAAAAAATGTCAAAAGGTCGTTTATTACTTTTATTTCTATGTAAAATAATATTGGAAGTTTTTCCAAGTTGAAAACAATTGGCAAAAATAATGTTCTGCTCACGATTCGAACCCCCCCTGATTGGTAAGCAGTGAAATACTAGTCCACGTCGCTAACCACTTCGCCATTGAGGTTCGTTAGAGGTTATGTTAGGTTAGCTTTTGCCAGTGATGCCAACATGATTTTAAGAGCTTAAAAGACTTTTCTGGCTTGAAACTTTCCACGAAACTGATGTTAAGTTGCAAGCCTTAGTGTGCGGAAAACATTTTTTCGCCATACTTGTATGTAATGCACAACTTTCCAAGCTAGATTTCTGTTTGGAAAATAGCTGTTTACAGGAGAATCAAAGATCAGCTGTTCTGAATGCGGGAATAATCATTTTGATGATTATTACAGCACTAATCATCATCACGATAATAATTACAGCACTGAAAATCTAGTCCAGCTGTTTTTTCCGAATTCCGACGTATGAATTAACAAGTGGAACAAGCCGCCATGAAAGTTTTACTGTGTGCTTTGTGCTAGATGTTGTTTGAGGTTTTAATAAATCTTTCTCCGAATAGTATGACGAAAAAAATGTGCATAATTCGCGTGGGAAGGTTTACAAACTCATAATTATTTTCCAAACTCGCCTAAACGGCTCGTTTGTAGAACATAATTATTCGTATGTAAAAACGCCTTTCCCACACTCATTATTTAATATACTATTTCCGCATACTATGCGGAAAAGTAGAGTTTGTGTATTGAAATCAATGCAGAAACCGCAACTTTGTGAGGTAGCTGTAGGAAAAGAAAATTATCCATTTTCTCGAAATATTTCTAGAAAATTTATTTAGGGTAGGTAGACTGACCTGTGACGTTCTCTTCCGTGTTAATTTATTCATACAGCTGATGCCAAAAATAAAGGCTGTTCCTTGAACGACCAATTACTTGCTATACCCTCACGAAATAATCAAACTTTTCGCGTGTGTGTGCGAATAAAGAAAGGTAGGTCTTCCTTCATGCAAAACGGTTGGAACGGTCGGCCTCAGTCGAACAGCTGTAGCCAATCACAGCTCTTGTCTTGTCCTTGATCTTAAACAACAAGAGGTGTGATTGGCTACAGCTGTTCGACTGCGGCTGACCGTCGGACCGTTTTGCATAAAGGAAAACATACCTTCAGGCGATACATGTGCGAGCATGTTAAGGGAAAAGTAAGGGAAAAGGCCAGTAGGGGCCACTTGAATGGTTTTTTCTTCATAACACGAATTTGATGCCTTCAAATTAGTTCTAAACCTGCTAGAGACTTAGCTTATACTATTTAGCAGCTAAATAGTTCAAGTAGGAGTTTGCAGAGCATCATTATAAATTTTTAAGAGAGATTCATTGTCGCTATTTCACTCGAATACGTGGTTTCAGTAAGAAGTTCAGTTTCCTCTTAGCAGTTTCAGTAAGGAGACATGTATACAAATTCTTGTATGATTAGTCTGGGTGCCAATGGAGGTAACCTTTTTTGTGGTATTTCGTTGATTTTTGAACGATTATGATAGATTTTGATGTGTAGATTCTGAATCCGAGTGATGCCAAGCTGTAAAAGTGGAGCATTTTTTGTAATTCAAGATGGCGGCCAAAATTTCGGTTCCATTTCTAGTCTACCTTGATTTCCGCCAAAACAAAGCGTCGGGCGAAAAAAATCATTCTTATCTTTTTTTTAGTAAATTAAATTTCCAAGAGAATGGTACCAAATTCATTTCTCCATCTTCATTAGGATCCGAGTTATGATTTTTCAAAAAAGAGGTTAATTTTCGAGAAAAACGAGAATTCGAGTATTTTTAGTTTTTGTTTGCTTAGATCTTCTGACGTATTCATTTGGATCGTGTGAATCAAAATACCTCTGGGTATAATTTTGTCCTCTACAATTTGAGACCAAGTAGACCTTTCTATCTTGAATAGTTTTTGAACTAGGGCAGTAAAAAGATATCCTTGTATCTCAAAAACCCCTACTTATGGGAAAAATGGTCTCCAAAAAATTTACACGTGCTTGTATTGGGTTTTTTTCGTGATAATGTCTTCTAGATCAATTTCTAGCAGATAAGCCACTTACCGACCTGAATTTTGGTTACGTTCAATTGTAACGACCCTCCATGGATCTCAACCTAAGGATACCTCCAACTATTGTTAAAGTCATTCGATCTCAACCAACGATTCATAGCTCATTCTTCTCAGCTCATCAAGGCGGTCTAAATTCATATATCATATGTTGAATTCGGTCAAAATAGACGAAAATCATTGCTGAGGCAAAATTGACTTTTCCATCATATACCAAAAATTCGCCATTTCAAGGAATAGGTCGATCAGGAAGGATCTGGGCTATATTCTTTTTGAGTTTTGGATGAGATAGCTGGTCTCACAATTCAGCATAAACTATGAAAAATTCCTCAAACATGGCTACTACTGGTGCTTTTACCTTATTTGTTTCATTGAAAATGTTTCTTTCAGGTGCAATTCGTGCTGGGCACCCCGCCGGGAGGTCGCAGGCCGCCGGAAACGCCGCCGCCAGTGAACACGTGGACGGTGACGCCGACCAACTCGCCACTGCGCAAGTCGGTAGTCAGCTCACCCTTCCTCACCGGACCCCTCGCCAGCATCAACACTAATAACATCATGCCTTTGGTGCCATTCAGCTCCAGGGCTATCACACTACCAGGCAAGTACTGAGACTGTATACTCATAGTGTAGCCATAATATTAAGTATTACATGAAGGCCTCTTCACACGGCGGAGTTATGATACGTATTAGTGATACAGTCTCCAAAATTTATACGCAATTGTACAGGAAGGAAGCTCATTAACACAAAATATTTGCTACGTGAGGTTAGTTCATTTGACTATAAGCCGAAAATAGGGAGAAATGAATATTTGTTCTCTGAAACTTCGTGTATTATCATTATTTTTAATTAATTCAACTTGAAAAATATTTGAACTGAGTTTAAATTCTCTCAAAATAAGTTTAAATTCTCTCTTACTAATTCTTCTAACAGAAACAACACTTAGAATAGTCTCTTTAAGTTCTAAATTGATGGAAATTTTCTAAGACAAAGATGGCTAAGACAAAGTGTAGATAAGAAGCGAATATCTCAATACAACATTTTATGATTTCATTGGTTATCTTATAAGAATTGGCGAAGGTATGGTGGATTCAACAAAGCTAACCACTACAGCACAATAGAGTGCTCAATTCTGGTATACACACAGAGATGATTCATGCTACATTTGGCTACCCTATGATGCTGCTGATGAAATTCTGTTATCAGCGTGCGCGGACTTCATTTGAAAATAGTTGATTATATTATAACTGTGAAGATTATGGAGGAAATTTTGGGGGTTTCCTCATTGCGAATTTTTCAAGTGGGTGGTAGTGGACGGCCAACTGCCGAACGGAAAAATTCTGTCCCATACGAACAATGAAATTTTATCAATCTCTTGGGCTGAGGCCGCACTGCCGGTGGGTAGAGCCTGGAGGGTGGAGGGTAGTTGGTAAATCTATAGAACCATAACCATCTATCAATTCTCAGACCTTAATGTAACTATCGATTGTATGAAAAATGGCGGAAGTAATTGCCCTATTCCAAATTCATGATTTCATTGCGTTTTGGTTATGTTGACAAAAAAATCATATATTATATTATAAAAATAATTTTTGGTACATTTCATAGGTAGGCCTACTGAATGTTTACAAAGTTGACAATGGATTACACTCGCGTTTCGTCTTGTTTTATGTTGAAATAATATGACATAATTTCTTCAAAATGTAATAGTTTATTATAAATGGGTCGTCTGTGTTGTGTTCGTCATTGTGAATATCCAACTACAATAATTAAAATCATAATTCTATTTTCACGTTACCTGATAACAAACTCTTAATGGACATATTGGTTAGAAAGGTTTTCATCGAAATTTTGAAGTGAAAGACAGTTCGATAGTTTTTATTAATAATTTTGAAGACCGTTCTATTATTGAGGAAGACGTTTTTCTTGTAATAGACGACTACTAATTGGAGTAAAAAGAGAAAAACCAAAATTAAGAAGTGATGCATTTCCCTTAATTTTTCTCAACCAGCCGAAATACCAAAGAAAAGAAGGACCCCCATCTGTGCATGTGCTGTTAAAAATGTGTTCACGAAGAGATAAGGATAATGCCATAAATTAGTGCAACAATGTCACTATCTCTGATTTTCAAATAGCATTGCCATAAGGAATTCGGATTTGTTTTTATTTATATTGTTGAAATAGACAATGTGCTTTTTATAAAAGTGAAAGTAACCTCAGTGATCTCCCTTGTGTAAAAGTTGGCAAAATATTTACTTGTGCAAAATATTAAATGATAAGGTTACAAACAGGGACTAATTTGTGACTGTACAAACCGGTAGGCCTAGGCCGTACCAGTACCTCTGAGAGGGTGAGGTAGAGTGAATAATTTCAGTTTTTTATCCAAGATATGTGGAGTAATGGTCAAAATACACAACTCAAAAGCTTAAAGAACTCTCTAAAAACACGTCTTGAGGAGTGAAAATTTCATTTTTTTGGATGGTTACTGGAGTGTAGGAAAGACAATAAGATTTCTCAAACTTGCCAACCGGAGGAAAAAATCAAATCAAAAAAAGCAACTGGAAATATTAGGGGAAAGTTTCAGAGACAGAAGATAGTTAAAATGAGCAGCAAGTGAATTGCAAACATGTTAGGAATAACTGATTGGAATTTGAGTGTCTTGTATTTATATTTTCCACATAGAATAATAAGTCAGATTCTAGTTTGAAATTCATCATATTGTTATGATTTTTAATTTTGTATCGGATATTTATTATATTGTAATATCATTATGTTTGACAATAAAAAATATGCTATTTCTGTCTTATTACTTCTGCAGAATAGCAAGTTGAACTATTGCTATTACGCTTGGCTAGGCCCATATTGCCGCCATCTTGTATTGTACATTTAGGCCCATTCTACAAGGGCGTAGGAAACGCGACGTTAACGTCGCGTTAACGCGTCAAATTTTTTTGCAAACTACACGAGGCGTAGCAAACGCGTGAAGAGAAAATCAAAATGGCTGATGAACCTAACCTAGAAAAAGTGATACAAAACCCAGCTGATCAACGCGCGCTCAACAGAACACATTGTGTTGAATGGTCTTGTCTACACGAGCGAAATAATCACGCGTTCTCAACGCGTTGCTAACGCCCAGCTAACGCCGACCTCGACGTTGGCAACGTGTTGACGCCCGCTGACGCTGTGAAAACGCGTGATTATTTTGCTCGTGTAGACAAGCCCATTTAACACAATGTGTTCTGTCGAGCACGCGTTGCCGACGCGACGTTAACGCCGAGTTTCCTACGCCCGTGTAGAATGGGCCTAAGGTCTGAGAATTGATAGATGGTTATGATAGAACATACACACCATCAACAGTAATACATCGTATGAATGTTATGTGTTCAGCCGCCATCTTGAAATTCTAAAAAATGGAAATTTGATGGAATAAGAAATTTGATTTTTATTTTTTGGACAACATAACCTCAAAAAACAGAATGACGTCATACCATTCATACGATGTATTACTGTGGATGGTGTGTATGTTCTATAGATTTACCAACTACCCTCCACCCTCCAGGCTCTACCCACCGGCAGTGCGGCCTCAGCCTTGGAGCAGATAGCGCCTTTATTTATGAACAGAATTTCATGTTCTTTATATCATTGGAAAGCGAATTGAAATCCCCAGGGGCGTGACTTGACTTTTTCTATTTTTAATTTATTTCAATAATTGGAGTTCAATACTTTTATAGTTGATTAATTATAAGATAATTAATTAAAATAAACTAAAAATCGAAAAAATAAAGTCATGCCCCTGGAGAATTTAATTTTCTTTCTCATGACATAAAGACCGTGAAATTCTGTTCATAAATAACGGCGCTGTCTGCTCCAAGATATTGATAAAAATAACATTGTTCTTATGGAAGATAATTTTGAAGTTCGGCAGTTGGCCGTCCATTACCACCCACCCTTGATGGATAATTTTCCAGTTGATGAACAGCAATAGAAATAATTTTCAATTTGATACATTATACATGTATGTTTGAACATAGAGAAAGCATAGGTACGTGAGTCTATATGCATAGAATTAGTGGATCATTACTTAGTTGATGATTTGGAATTGAGATAATCATACTTCAGTTGATGTCACAGAAGCCATTTAAATCTAACAGCTTTGTAAAATATTGAACCTTGGTTAAGCACTTATTATTTATCTATTTTTAATAAGCCTATTTGTTTCAGAGATGGGAAGTACAGACCCACATATGACATTTGTCTTGCCTGAATTACCTCCAGAAACTATATTAGAGGTGAGTTGTTTTCTATTTAATTCAGGCACTTTGATAATATTTTCAATCAATCGAATTGCTCTCAAAAGTATCAAGCCTATGATGATGTATTATAAGTGCGCAGCTTTTAAAGTTTGATTTTTTTTATCTTTAGACAATAAAGTTACTGATAATATTTCCTTTAGAATTTAATTCTCTACAATATTATGTAATTGAAAATACCGGTCAACAATAAGGTATCCTATTTCTATCCCTTTGAAGTTGAGAAATTGAGTTTTCTGCTTATTCCCCCATTATCTCAATAACCATCAAAGTTACTAACTTCTAACTGGTTTCATTTAATTTCGCAACTAATGTGACAAAAGAATTGGCCACTAAAGCTTCAGAATTGCCTAAACCTGAAGCCTATAGCCTAAAGAATTGACCCTCTTATCAAATTGAAAATTTAGAGAAAAATGTGAAAACAAGAATGGCGGCTGTTTGAGTAATTGAGAACTTTCAGACAGTTTGAAAATGATATTTGGATATGTTTCTTACTCAGGAAGAATGCCTTAGGCCGGTATTGGACGATAATATTTCTTCTATCATAGTTAGCACGAAAACATTTTCTTATATCTTTACATATATGTTTAACTAGGATAATAGAAATATTACCGTGTAATACCTGCCTTAGAATATTGATAGGGAGTTCTGAAACAATCTGTATGTTGAATATTAACAAATTGAATGCATTTATTTGATATTGTATTTTTTTATTGATTCAATTTATTGTTATTTTAGTATTAATCTAATATCCATGTGTGAATGAATAAATCGAAAAATTGAAATTGAATGAATTCTGAATGACTGTTTGGCAGAGAGAGCACAATGAGACACTGGCCAAACTGAACTTTGTGCTGGCGGTGAGCGAGTGCGTGATGGAGGTAGCGGGGGGAGCGGGGCGACCGCGCAACGAGTGTCTGGTGCTACTGGTGCGCGCACTGCAACTGCTCAGCTCAGGGCTGACGCTGGCCAAGACCAAGCTGGACGCCAAGACGCTGCAGCCGTCCACCTCTGTTAAGAATGTCGTCACGCAGCTGAACGCTCGCTTCCGACAGTGTCTCGCCGACTGCAAGCAGCTCAACTCTCCGGTTCTGCTGCAGAACGCCAGTGCTACAGCTGATAAGATTCTCTACCATCATGCTATACAGATGGTCAGTAATGTTCGATTGGATTGATAGACCATTAAGGCCCGTTTTCCCCAATGTGCTTTCCTCAAGCAAAGCTACGGCTTGAGTAGTCCAAGCAAAAAATACATTGTGGTAAGATGGGAGGATGACTCCAACTCAATCAACATTGTTTAAAAAATTATAAATTTGATCTCAAATTGTAGGAAACATTCATTGGGATATATCACCGACTAGGCAGTCAAAAGTTTTTTACAGAAAGGAAACTGTTTGAATTACCTTGCTGGAGTGAAGGCTTTTCGTGCTCCTCGAGCGCATGACTATCAAACAGATGATTTGGTGATGAGAAAAATTGTGAAGAATTGCCAACTGGGGCGCCATGCCACAGTGCGATTATTGTGCGGCATCTACTGGCGAAATTCGGCATTGTCAAGTCATCTCAACCCCCCTCAACAATTCACCGGCTTACTTCCATGGGTGAAAAGGCTCTTGCAAGTGCAGGGGGTTGCCTCTGATAGTTTGCAATTCACTTTGATAGGCTTTCAAAACAGCTGCGACACGCTTTTTAAAACACTTGACGCGAAATTGACCTCCTGTCCCAAAAAAAGAACCTGTCGATTGAGCCCGATCAGTTGGACCCCTCTCCACTTCTCTGTTGAGACTACATTGAACCAGTCTCGATACTGAAGAACCGGTGGCCGGAAATGTGTTAGGTTAGGAGGAAACTGTGAATGTAGATAAAACTGTGTGAGAGATGTAGGAAAAATTCTGATTTACATTTTAAGACCAAGTTTATAATTTTTCAACCAATATTCACCGAGTTGAAATCATTCCTCCATCTTGCTAGAATGTCTTCTGTTCTTGGACAGACTATAACAGCTGATTGTATTTAATTAGTATAGAATCATATTTTACTTCAGCCGTAGCTTTGTTTGAGCCGCATTGGGGAGAGCGGGCCAAATTTGTAGAAAATCACTATTTAGAAGCTATCTCCAGTTTGATAGCAGACAATCAAGTGAATTGAAACTGAGGGTAGAGCTACATCAATACAATTTTAACGAATTGGGAGGTTTTATTTAAGAGGGAAGAAATTCACTGCACATTGAAAACAATATCATTATTTCTTTCAAATTCTAAAACTTTGTATGTACAAGGTCCATTCAGTAAGTATCGAGACTGGTTCTCTGTAGTATCAACAGAAACGTGGAGGAGAGTCCAACTGGTTGGGTTCAGTAGAGGGGTTCTTTACCGTTCAGGAGCACTGTGGTTTAGCCTCCCAAGTCCATTCGTTTAGACAGGAGTTCGATTTTCGCGCCAAGTGTTTTGAGAGCGTGTCGCAGCTGTTTGGAAGTCAAAGTCAAGCCATCAGAGTCAAACCCTTGCACTCGCAGCGGCCTTTCCACCTATAGAAGTAAGAAAAAAGGCTGGTGGATTGTCTAGGGGGTTGATATGACTTGGTAACGGAGAATTTCGACAGTAGATGCTGCCCAACAATCGCACTGTGGCACAGCGCCACAGTTGGAGAATTCCTCACAGTTTTTCTCATCACCAAATCAACTGTTTCGATAGTGTGGATGGTTGCCACTACAAGACCATTCTTCTCACAGATGAGGGCGGCCTTTATACGCCTGTCAGGGACTAAAATGTTTTCAGTTTTTACCACCCAAGCCCCAGTTCAAGCGTTTGTCAGGCGTCCAATGCCAAACTTGACTTAACGAGTTCTTGGCGTTCCTGAAGAATTTTGTATCCCCGAAAAACTCTTGCGTGACTTCTTCTTTAAAAGCCTTTTTAACAAGGGAGAGGGTCTCCAACGCAGATTTTTCATGTTTGAAGCAAAAATTTAGAGCTTAGGTTTCCTTGATGGTAAGGTCCATTTTGGTGCTGCGACGCGAAGTAAAAGCACTCTGCGCGTAAATCGACCTCCTGCCTCAATTAATGCACTTAAGCGACAGAAACACAGTGATTCTTATTCGTTAAGATCCCATCTATCTATCCCCACTGGTCGGATTCCCCTATAAAGCTTGGTTGAGGCTACAGCGAACCAGTCTCGATACTGAATGGAGTATGTATATTTACATTGGCTATCTAAGAGGACATTCAAGCCCGTATTATTAATTGTACTTTAATAATAAAAAACATCATGATTCAACCATCAGGTAATTTATTTTTGGTTTAAACGGCTATTGATGAGACTTGCTATCCAAACAATTATTGACAATTAGTGTGAAGAAAGCAAATATGTATCAATACTAATAACGTTGTTTTGTCTCTTGTTCTTACATTTAAAAATACTTGCTTATTTGTTCTAACAAGTATTTCTTTTCGATAAAATAATTATCTCAATTTGTTATTGCCTTTTCAAATAATGTTAATAACTTGTTGATTTTCCAGTGTCAATCGGCGGCTTTGGACGAGCTTTTCGGTAACCCTGCTGAGTGTTTCCAACGGTACCAGACGGCTCAGATTCTACTGCACAGTCTAAGCCAGCAGGTCAGCCACCATCAGGACAGGGCACTTCTCACCAAATGTGAGTATGATTCCATTACTCAACTGAAATTGATCAGGAGCGACCTAAAAACTCTGACACCAGACCTGAGCCAGTCAGGTTACACGAATATTATTATTTATCTGAAAATATTTTAATCTACAGAGACTGTCTACTCAAAGTGTGGCCATTGGTGTGAAACGCTTCGTAAGAGTATGCTAAGTTGATATTTTTCCCACCTGCCGCCATAATTTTGACAAAATTTCGAATTCTAATGAGATTCAAATCGAAGAAACTTCAATATTCACTCATTTATTAAATTTTTTTCAAGAGGAAGGACCTGAAAAATTAATTTGCTAGAATAAATAGTTTTCTTCATACTGTTCTGTTACTAACTTACTGCTTTGAATTATTGAAATCTATATTAGAAACTAACACTGGAAAAGTGAATTGTAGGTTAGAAATGTATCATATAGAAACTTGAACATAAAACATTTGATTGATGACATATCACATCATGAAATATGATTTGATGATTCATATCTTTTCAATATAAATCTTACGGGAATTGGCGAAAGTATGATGGATACTATTGAACCAACCACCCAAAATCATTCAATCACTATCTGAGGGTCAAGTGTAAGAGAGGGCCAACTGCGCCCTAACTTCGCCCTCCCAGGCTGACAAATAAAGGCAGCTATTCTATTCTATCATAGCTTCCTTTAATAGAAGGCCATTTCCTTAAAACTGGCAACTATGTAGAGTAGGAAATTGGGTACATTTAAAAACATTGAAATCATTTTTCAACCAGCTGTTCCAACGGATGCGTTTCTTGTGTGGGTTCTCACATTTGACTAGCTACAAATCATAAGCTATTTTAATAAATAATTGTCTTAATCTTTCTTGCTAATCTCTATCACAACCTAGTACAAAAAACACAAAAGGAATTCTATACGAAGAGTTTCATGAACCTATTCCATGGAAATTATGCTCAAAAGAGAGAAAAACCAAGGCAACATGCATGATTTGTAATGCTTTTATATGAAAAGACTGTGTCTACTGTGCGACGTGGCCATATTATTAGGACAGGGCCTTCTATTAAAGGAAGCTATGATTCTATTCATTTAATCCATCAATTTAATTTTTAATTCATCAAGCGGTGTGTCAATCAAGTATATCGTATTGAGCATTGTACTGTGTATTGTATTGGATATTGCTATCCACTAAGTTTCAGAGTGTTTCCAGAAGTACCAGAATTTTCTTCAACATGCAAATAGGAGGCAATAATGATGAGAAATCTTAGGCGGGGTATTTGCTATCAAATAATATACTCACGTCTTTCAAGTCCATCGAATCTGATACTAGACTTTGATTCTAATCCGATTGAAATACCTACCAGTTTATTTATAAATTTATGTTTATTTTTCAGACAAAGATGCTGTTGAGAAAAGACTGAGTGTTTTACAACAGCAGGGATATGTATACGTGAACAACACATCGACTTAGAAAAGCAAATTATATGTATCCGTGGAGTATCTTACTAGAATCGAACCCTGCATTCAGATTTAATAAGGCTCAGGTAGAATCACAGAAGATCGTTGACGTAATTGTCCAAATGATGGAGTTTGACAGCATAATATATTATATTTTGAGTAGTCAGCCTGTTTCATGAAATTGTAGAGCTCTTATAAAACAGGAAAAATCACATACACTCTAGACATGCTCGGTATACTGAGTAATAAACTTGTAAGTCTAGTTTGTTATAGTTTTTCTTGTTTTACAGGACTTGTATAATTATGAAACTAGCCATTGATATCAGAACTGTCAAGTTTGAATGGGGAAAAAAGTATTTTTCACTGTATAGTTGAGGAAATGAAAGACGACAAAATTTATCATTATATCTCTATTTGAATAAAAGTGTACATAGAAATGCAATTATTAGGACAAACTTAAATACTTGCTTTTGTCGTGAAATTTTTATAATATTGACCATTTGATTATAGTCATGTCTTTGACAGTGAGGTCCACGTTGAAACAGGGTTGCCGAGTATTATTTCATGTTTTTAACTATGTAATAAGATTGAATGACTTATGTAAATACATTGAACTGAATAATTTCATCAAGAAATATCATATTATGTTACTTATTAAATGTAAAAAGACGATTTCTCAAGGTTTGATCTGCAAATCCCTACCAGATTAAAAATAAACTTCTTTTTTCTAATTCTGTCAATATGGCAATCCTGTTTAATCATGTAGGATATTCGTTATAAAATCATTATACATGATAAGCTCATAACAACCATATATTAGTTGCATACTAACATTATTAATATAACATCAGTATGTATTGAAAACATTTATTATTTTCATATTATGAGAATAATGATATTGATAACTGTGAATACTTCATAATTTTATTACTACAGCTTCATCTTCAATGGTAGTAATTTTGTAAATAATAGTGTATTTTTTCTCATTAATCTATATTGTCCGTCAGGGGCTGAAAATGTATTTTTAATTATAATTTTCTTGTAAGTTTGTTCTTATAGGATGCTTTTATCAATATTATATTCTAATTTTAATGAGTTAACTAGCGTTATTTAGTCAAGTTATTATTGTTCAAATATATGTTTTCTTCATGTTCTAATTCGTGAGATGTAATATTGTTGAGTTAGCGTTTTTATATGATTTATTATCTTTTCCGAATCTGTTTTAGTTTTTAGTCATTGAAAAATTTATTGTGTACTCACCAAGAGAATGAGTCATAAAATGTAAAATATGCAATAAACGTATTTTATTGAAATGATTGAGAAATACTTTCTTATATATAAATGTAACCTTGTCTTGTCAAGAGAAACAAATTACCGTACACCTAAAGGTATGTTCACACTTTGATACATTAATGATAACTAGTGTGAGAAACGTTCACCCCATAAAAGCTTATTGATTGAACAAAATTTATGAGGAACTTTGTTGTAATGATTATGTATGAAGCTGCAGCAAATGTTTCTGGAATATTGTGAATTCAACATGTATCCTATTGTAATTTGTAAATGCACTTAGAAGAGACAGAATATTATTGGTGGACTCATCGAGTGAGTTCACGGGATACACTGGTGCACTGCCCCGGTGCGACCGGTGCAGTGGATCGTGTTCGGTGGGAGCTTTTGACAGTTTATCAACTGCCTTTTGACATTAGCTACTTCCGCCTCGGGGCAGGATCAGTTCACCAAAAGAAAAGTATGATCCATCAGTTATGAACCGGTGCACCAGACGCTCTGGAGATGTTTAGTATCGTCTGAAATTCAAAACACGCAAACATAACCAAGAACAAGAACTCTAAATAGGCTACGAGTTGAGTATCCACTTTCATAATATATTTTATAATATCATACTAAGTTATTTTTTATAGTAACAATGAATCATTGAAAGTGTATTTTAGTATTTATTATTGACCGGTGAGTTAATTACGTTGCAACTCTTATTATATAATCATAT
The DNA here is from genome assembly GCA_017141385.1 of Sogatella furcifera. Classification (NCBI taxonomy): domain Eukaryota; kingdom Metazoa; phylum Arthropoda; class Insecta; order Hemiptera; family Delphacidae; genus Sogatella; species Sogatella furcifera. The sequence goes on from CM029555.1 coordinate 17,425,780, forward strand.
CATTGGCGAAATTCCTTCATACAGTAATATTGGTTCACTTTTAAGTGGATAAGTATTCTTTCCATTCAAATAGTTCAGCTCTATGTGTTCAATTTAATTATATACAATAAAGAAAAAGAACTAACTGTAATTATTAAAATCGACAACCATAACTAATTCATCTTGGATCCTATTATAGCTGATATTTTGTAATTGATGATCTAAGTAGGGGTAAGTAGGCTTACTACTAGTAACTTGATGATAATAAGTTACGGTATCCTAGATAAGCTAGTTATGTTTATTATGTTGATTATTCATTTTTGTTGCATAATTATGGAACCAAATAGTATGGGAAACAATATTCCATTTTGAACAGCCTAATTGAATCTATTGCAGATATAAAATAATCTATTAGCCTGTACAAAAATTTATAATAATTCAACAATTTGGCAACATAATCTCTGTTCTTAATATTAATTTACCGTATTGTATCAAAATTTGGGAAAACACGTTTGGGACTTTATTGTTTATGTCTCCACCCTTTATTGTAATATATCTAAAAAATACCTAAATATTGCCATTTTTTTGACCTGATTACTGAATGGTTGCATCAAGGGTTGGTGGAATATCAGATTGTAGACTACAGGAACATACATCATTTATACCTATAATAATAGAAGCCAATATTTATGATTATCTATGGTCCATCCAAGCAAAAAATACATTCTGGCAAGATGGGAAAATGACTCCAGCTTGGTAAATATTGGTTCAAGAATTTGTTCTCAAATTATAGATCGTAATGTTTCCTACAATTTAAGACCAAAATTTTGAAACAAAATTGACCGAGCTACTAAATTTATTTTGTAAAATTTTAATGTAATTGTATGCTCCCCATGGATTCTGCATTTTCTTTCACCTATTCCAATGAATTATACCTTCTCATATTGAGTAGGCCTACATATTTACTCTACTTTCTGTATCATCCCACAATTCAAGGGTTGCAAATTCGTTCACATCTATTACAGTAAGTTATTTTTTCAGATAATCCGATTTTCCTTTGAAAATTATACCTTGATTAAAATGGAGGAAGCATTGAAATGACTGGAATGGAGTTTCAGAAACAGGTATGGCATGTGATACTCTTAACTCCATCAATATGAATAATGATAGTAAACAATATAATTATAACTAGTATAGCCCGAGTCGCACAAAGGTGCAATACTATTGAACCATTGAACCCTGTGAAATATAAGAGGAATCATCTCTCCTCTCTTTCATTGACTTCGCACACAAGTGCAATGATTACCATACCGAGTACGGTACGGTTGGGTGAGTTGCAAGTTTCTTTCCAAATAAGATTAGAATAGTGTTGTTCAGAGAAATCTCAGTTGAAACGTAAAACTTCTTAACAGGCTATTTTAAAATTGTGTCAAAAGTGAATGTATGATGCTTTATTCCCAATTGAGATCTCTCAAATAGGAGCATGCACTTGCATAGACCATATTTCCCTCTTCTGGTATGAACAAAAACTTCCAAATAATAGTGCCTATGAAGTTTAGTTTAGACTATAACAGACCTGGACTTCAAGATCATCAAGGTATATTACAATGATGTAGGACATCATACAGTTTCAATTCAAAACTAAACTAAAAAATCTGGTGTGGTACACTCACACAACTTTCCTTGCCATTCATATTTGCGTAGGCCTCATAGGCCTACAAGTATCTTTTATCTATACCTAGTCACCAGCGAGTGCAAATTTCATATATGCAATAGACTATAAATTGAAATTAGACTATTATAGATATTTCTATAGTGAAATTTGCACTCGCCGTTAACGCCTCGCGCCTACCGGCGCTTCGGTTCATCTTTTGTGTGATTTGAAATTTTCACAAGCCCGCATGATGCCTCGCACCTGTCGGCGCTTCGGCTACCGAATTGACTTGGATTTTGAATGCAAGTAGATTTTTTGGTCTGTAGTACTCCAATATATCGGATCAAAGAGGTGGAATCGATAATGGATCATTCGATTCCATAACTCTGGTATTTTACTAATAATTTTATGAAACACTAATACTTCTATCAAATGTGATTTTTGTCTTCTTAAACCCTGATGCGCAGTAGCGTAGCCAGGGGGGGTCCAGTGGGTCCGGACCCCCCCCCCCGAAATTTCGGACAAACCTTATTTAGGTATGTTTGAACTCTGTTCCTCTGAATGAGAGACGATTAAGAAATTGATAAAGTCCACACAGAGTGTTCATAAGTATTCACTGAACTTCTCAGGCTGATTCCCTACATCAGAATAATGGAAAAATTTCAATGAACATGGGCTCAGTAGCGTAGCTAGAGGGGAGGGGGAGTCCAGGGGGTTCAACTTCCTCTCAGATTTTCCACTTGGAGCAAACTTTTGTCTTATTACTTCTTTGTCAACTGACCAAGCGGTGCCCAAAAAGTGCAGATTGATTAGGGTTAAACTGCATAAAGCCCGCATCTGTATTTTTAATTGATCCTAAAAATGGAGCTCTATAATAATGTAGAGCTCTACAATCTTGTACTGCAATACCGGACTTAAGGGTAGGACAACTAGGCGCGCGCCTTGGGGCCCGCATCACAAAAGATAAAGAAAATATATTTTAATTTTCATTCTTCAGAACTTGGCAACCTGCATCCTAGCAAACTAATATCAATAAATGGCCACATAAACTGTGTTATATAATCTGTATTCGTTGAATGTTGATGTATCTGTTTAATAATAATACAAGTTCAACCTATATTTGAAACCCTCTTGAACAAAATCTTTGGTGATAGAACTGCGGTTAGCTGTTTACCTGCTTGGTTAAAGAATTGAGTTCAGATGAATTTTATTTGTTTAATCACATATTATACAGCATACTTAATAAATGAGAAATTAATACAGTATGTTCACAAATAATGAAACTCATAATAAAGCTTAAAACTCTTTAAAAATATCGTTTTAGAGTACTTTTTCTGAAAAAATTTCTCCCTGGTGGGAGAAATTCTCCTTCAGTCCACCATCATTGATATTTTTTGTTTATTATAACAGTGGTTATATCGGGATCAATTTTGCAAAGTGAACAATTGATGATTTGCTAGTAAAGACTGCAACATTGAAAGAATGAGTTTGAGTTGAAAATGAGAATGAGTTGTGCAATTTTAAATTTCATCCCAATCTTGAAGTGAACGAGTTTCCAATAGCTCATCATGAATCTTTCTTTACTTTTTTTTTGTTTGAATTTTAAACTTAGTACAGTATCAAATTGGTCTTATATACAGGGTGTTTCAGGAGGAATGTGCAATACTTCTCAGACTGATTCCTCACACCAAGAAGACAAAAAAGTTCCATGGGACCATCCCCCAGAAACGCTTTGTTACCGAGATAACAGTGGCGGAAAATTGAGATTTTTTAAAATATATCAATTTTTCTAATTTTTTAGAGGCTTCAGTAAGGTTCTAAGATAATCAATTCCTATGTAAAATTAGCTGAGAAATTCAATGAAACCAGTTTCAAGTTTGTCACTTCAACGGTTTTTGGGATAATTGGGAAAAATATGCTAGAAAACGCCATTTTTTAACAATAAGGGTTATAACTGGATAAGGAATCATAAAATTGTATTTTTTTATTGATGGAAGTTGAAGAGAGTCGGATTCTAAATAAAAAATTAAATGGCGGCGATCTTACCAAAATTTCAGAAATGGCGATCAAAAATCGCAAAATCGCTTCTAAACACAAATTTATCACTTGTGCTACGTTTTGTCAATTTTGCGATTTTTGATCGCCATTTCTGAGATTTGGGTAAGATTTACACAATCGACGCCATTAAACTTTTTCTTTAGAATCCGACTCTCTTCAACTTCCATCAATAAAAAAATACAATTTTATGATTCCTTATCCAGTTATAACCCTTATTGTTGAAAAATTGCGTTTTCTAGCATATTTTTCCCAATTATCTCAATAACCGTTAAAGTTACAAACTTGGAACTGGTTTCATTGAATTCCTCAGTTAATTTTACATAGGAATTGAATATTCTAGAACCTTACTGAAGCCTCTAAAAAATTAGAAAAATTAATATATTTTGAAAAATCTCAATTTCCCGCCATTGTTATCTCGGTAACAAAGCGTTTTTGGGGGATGGTCCCATTGAACTTTTTTGTCTACTTAGTGTGAGGAATCAGCCTGAGAAGTATTGCACATTCCTCCTGAAACACCCTGTATAGACTATCATTATTAATATTTTATGCTCAAAAATAGGGATTTCCTCATTTAATAGACCATAAAAAGGCTTTCTAAAACGCAATTTTGAAGTAGATTTTCACAAAAATTCCCGGGGGAGGGCCCCCAGACCCCCCGCTTAGCTAATGGATACACCCCCCAGATCCCCTCATAGAAGCCCGCACCACAAGCTGAGCCTAGGGGCCCAAATCCTAAATCCGGCCCTGTTGCACTGAGAAAATGCCCCCCGGAACTAATCAAGTGGTGTTGAAAAAAGCTCATTGCTGGGGGTTGAAGTGCATATTGCATAAAGTGAATAATCTAAATAATACTCTGGATGATCAATTATTCACTAGTAATCTTCTAAGACAGAGTTTTAAAACGCTACTTTGGACACAAAAAATCGCACAGTCAACATAGAACTCTTGGTGCTCAGGAACAACAGATGCTTAAAATATTCTCAGATTCCCATGTAAACAAAGTAAATTTATTTATTTCAAGTAACAAATTAATATACAAGTTGAAGAAAGAAAAAGCAGGCTATTGCCCAAAATCTTTTCTATCCCTAATTTTGTGTTAATAAAAAAAGAGCTCTAAAACGGTATTTTGAACTACATAATTTTAAAATTTTCCCGGGGGGAGACCCCCCGGACCCCCCTTTCTTTGAGGGGGGTCCCCCCAAACCCCCCCTCAATGGCTTTGGACCCTCCCCGAAATCGAATCCTGGCTACGCCACTGCTGATGCGGATTGCCTTGATAGCGAGAATGACGGAATGACATTGATACACTTTTTGTACACGAGCGTCAAGCGCGCTGCCCGCGTTGCTCGAACTCCACTTACCGAGCCATGTAGTGCGGGTTGCCTATCTACAGACTTTTATAACTTTTCCAGTATGGGGTGGCGCCACTGATAATCTTACTCAGAGGGGACATATGCCAGTTAATAGAGCTTAAATGACTATATATAGAGTGCCAATTTGAAAAAAAAATCGTTTGAGACATTTTTGAGAAAATCGAGATAGAAATCCATTTTCCTGAACAATGCTGTTGATCTTCTGCTAATTTACCAGGAATGAGGCTCTTGGGTGTCGATAGGGCTTATTTATATAGGACTATTTCGGGTATGAGTTTAAGAAAAATCGTTAGAACCGTTTTCGCGAAAATCGTGAAAAACACAATTTTTGTCATATTATCTGCCATTTTTTCCGCCATTTTTCGATGAATTTTTTTTTTAATCTATTCAAGTAGGGTCCTCATGGTATAAGAACCTTAAGTTCGAAGTTTCAAGACAATCGGTCAATTAGGAATCGAAATATTGCAAAATCCATTATTCTCAACAATGCTGCGGATCTTCTGCAATTTTGCCAGGAACGAGACTCATGGCAGTCGATAGGGCTTATATTGGACTATTCCGGGTATGAGTTTTAAAAAAATCGTTGGAGCCGTTTTCGAGAAAATCGTGAAAAACACCATTTTTGGCATATTATCCGTCATTGTCTCTGCCATTTTTCAATGAATTTTTTTGAATTTCTTCGAGTCGGGTCCTCATGGTATAAAGAATCTTAAGTTCAAAATTTCAAGTCAATCGGTCAATTAGGGATCGAGATATAGTGTATACAGACATACACACTTGAAAAATAAATAAAAATCAAACACCCTTTTTTTTAAAACTTTAAAAAAACTTTTTAAAGTTTTCAAAAAAAAAAAAAAGGGTGTTTGATTTTTATTTATTTTTCAATTATTTTAAACAGCCCTGTTTTAAAGTTCTTTATTCAGACATACACACATACATACATATACATACATACACACATACACACACAGACCAATACCCAAAAACCACTTTTTTGGACTCAGGGGACCTTGAAACGGATAGAAAACCTAAATTTGGGGTACCTACCTTAATTTTTTTGGAAAGCAATACTTTCCTTACCTATGGTAGTAGGTAGGGCAAGGAAAGTAACTATAGTTAAATTTTAATTGCTTCCTATTCAATTTGATGGGATGCCAAAGACCACTTTTTGGCAACTAAACTTCAAGTACCTACCTAACCTGCCCCATTGAATTACATAGGAAATGATTGATGTGATTCAACAGTGTTGATAGAAATACTAGAAGGGGATTTTCAATTTTTCTTTAAAATATATTTTATTATAATGAATTATACACTCTTGTAATACGGTACAGTCAGAATAAAATATTATTATACAAAATATAGTTCAGGTTCTGTCTATCTGTTTATCCTTGTTATAATACTGTAATAATATATTATGATTTGAGTTATGATATGAATGAATGCATTTATTTCAATTAATGTCAAAAGTTGTAAATTTCATTTAAATTATATTATTACAAGAAAATTTTAAAGAAAAAATCTCCATATTTTACAATACCTATGCCCGGTTTTTCCAAGCACACTCAAACTTGAGGGACCCCGAAGTTTACATTTTCTATACTTAGCATAGAAAATGTCATCTGTTCTATTTGAGGGTCCCTCAAGTTTGAGAGTGCTTGGAAAAACCCGGCACCAGCCTACTAAAAATTGAAACAAACTACTGTACTGACAAAATATTTCAATTTTTTGTTCCAGGAATGATTGAACTTGGAGCAGCAATGAACCACATTGAGAAAAGTGTGGGGAAGAAAATTCTTTTTAAAAAAACAGTTTGAAAAAGAACTTGTATCCTAATTGATGAGTGACAATAAATCAGTACCGTAATTGATTGTAATATTACTTTTCTCAATGACCAAGATATTTCTTTCTCAGGACTTGCAGACTATGAAAAGATAAGGCTGTGATAAGGACTATGATAGTTCATATCATAGGCTAATATGTCATGTCATATTATGTTCTATATCATAATAGAATGAGATGAAAATACGATATATTGTGTATTCTCATCTATAATAATTCCATATGACCTAGAACTGTCAAGTTACACCAATCTGAACTGTTATCCAATTACACTTAGATCACTGGCAAAGATATTTGTCTCTTCACAGCGTGCATGGGCTATATATAGGTCTACAATATATTTTCTAAAAATTCTAGTCAATTTTAATAATCCTACACAAAATTGAATCTTTGTGAATTATGTCTACATAATATTCATAATAATAATAATATTTAACTCATACTAAGCTCTAGTACTGCAGTGCACTATGTAGTTAGTGTGAATGGTTTATAAAAACAATCCAGCAAAGTATAGAGTGCACTAGTCTGTCCAAACAAAGAAGACATTCTGATAAGAAGGGAGATTGACTCCAAGTCCCAGCTCGTTCAATATTGGTTGAATAATAATTATTATAAATTTAGTCTTAAAATTGTAGACTAGAAGGTTTCCTACAATTTGAAACTAAATTTATAATCTTTGAACCAATATTGACCGAGCTGAAGTCATTTTCCCATATTGTCGGAATGTACCTATTTCTTTGCTTGGACAGACTATCATTGTCTGCACATGCTGTGAATTAAATTCATAAGCCAGCTCCACTCACAAAAAAGTTTAAAAGCTTTCTTACTTCAAGAATATCACAGTAGCTAATCCATATAAACAGCAGGAGATGGCTCGAAATAAGCGGGCCTATTTGGGTCACTGATCGAAATATTTTATTCATATACAGTGCGGAGCACTTGCAGACTAGCCATTATACAGAAGTAGGTATCTATCTTACTTGCTTGAAGATATATATTTTACCAATCCTGTATATTATATAGTACTGTTACCTTTATATCATACTTGCGAAATGATATTTAAACTCACAACTGATGTGTTATAAAAAAGTTGAATGTTTAAATTATATATATATATATATATATATATATATATATATATATATATATATATATATATATATATATATATATATAGCACATCACAGAGTCACTTTAAAATAATGGTAATAATATATACAGAAGACACTTGTAGAATTGGAAAAAACATTTAGAAAGAAGACTTAACTTACATTTTTGAGCCAGGGAATATTTCGGCTGCTGAAGCAAGCCTTCTTCAGCCCAGACTCTTTATATATATATATATATATATATATTAGCAACTTTTGGAACTCCTCAGCTTCACTCCTCCCATGTCTCAAGGCCCAGGAAGCGGGCCACTCATCCACAAGGATGGTCCAGCAGGCTGGCGGTTGTAAGATTTGTTGGTTTTGTGGGGCAGCCAAAAAGATGTTCCGTGTTGTGGGGGCCACCGCCACAGTCAGGTCAGGTATCACTCACACCTTTGGTGATTCTTTACATGTAACTGTTTAGTATTACAGAGTAGCCCGATCTTAGTTGAGCAAGGATGGTGCGGGTTCTCGTGAACAGGATCTTCTCCTCGTTGTTTATTGGGGGTGGATACCCCCCAAACACTAGATTTGGTTTCAGTCTGCTGATGCTCTCATCAACCGTCTTCTTGTGAATGGACTTGATCCCCTCCTTGTATCTTGTGCTGTCAATGGATGGCTCAGGTTCCAGCCACCCAATTTCGTTGTTCAGATCATTCACTGCATGATCTTCTTATCTGTCTTGGGGGCGGATCCTTTTGAATAATATGTTGGCAAGGATGATCTTGCTGGTGACATGCTAATTTTTAAATTCACCCCAAGTTATGAGGCCTCCTTTTGTAAATGCCTTGACTTTGAACATACATAAACGTTCATTGAACCTATTCATTGTTAGTCATATTTTTCTGGTAGCTCACTGATAATAAATCCATTTGACAGAACACGACATCATTAAATTGTTGTTTTTTTATAATTACAATAAATAATTAATTTAAATATAAATTTTAAATTTGATGAATTTAGAATTTTAAATTCTAAATTTTAAGGATTTTAAATTTTAAATTTTAAATTTTAAATTTTAAATTTTAAATTTTAAATTTTAAATTTTAAATCAATTTAAAATCAATTTTTAATCAATTTAAAATTTAAAATTTAAAATTTAAAATTTAAAATTCTAAATTCTAAATTCTAAATTCTAAATTTTAAATTTTAAATTTTAAATTTTAAATTTTAAATTTTAAATTTTAAATTTTAAATTTTAAATTTTAAATTTTAAATTTTAAATTTTAAATTTTAAATTTTAAATTTTAAATTTTAAATTTTAAATTTTAAATTTTAAATTTTAAATTTTAAATTTTAAATTTTAAATTTTAAATTTTAAATTTTAAATTTTAAATTTTAAATTTTAAATTTTAAATTTTAAATTTTAAATTTTAAATTTTAAATTTTAAATTTTAAATTTTAAATTTTAAATTTTAAATTTTAAATTTTAAATTTTAAATTTTAAATTTTAAATTTTAAATTTTAAATTTTAAATTTTAAATTTTAAATTTTAAATTTTAAATTTTAAATTTTAAATTTTAAATTTTAAATTTTAAATTTTAAATTTTAAATTTTAAATTTTAAATTTTAAATTTTAAATTTTAAATTTTAAATTTTAAATTTTTTTTTTTAATTTTCAAATCATTTTTTTATACCAAAAAATATCAAAAGATCGTTTATTACTCTTATTTCTAATTAAAATAATATAATAAAATTGGGAAGTTGTCCCAAGTTGAAAATTATTGGCAAAAAAAATTTTCTACTCAAGATTCGAACCCCCCTGATTTATTAATTTTATTTAGCGTATGCTTTTAACAGTGGGGAGACCCAAAGGGTTGTTCCACTTCGCAATATTATAACCTCATTTTTCACTAATGAATACATGTACAACCATGCGGGTTATAGTTCTTTTAAAATAGTCATTTTAAAACAAAAAAATTTTGATTTCACAACTTCATTAACAGTGACTTGATAAAAAGTGACTTATCAAGTCACTGTACCCCTGATTGGTAAGCAGTGAAATACTAGTCCATATCGCTAACCACTGAGCCATGAGGGTTCGATGAAAAGCCGGTTCTGCCAGTGATACCAACATGATTTCAAAAGCATAATAGACATTTCTGACCAGGAACGTTTCTCAAAACTGACGTTAGGTTTCAACTTTCAATCCTGCAGTGCAGAGAGCATGAATAATGTGTATAGTAATAGTGTGTAAGCAATCCTTTTTTCCTTTTTTCGTCCTTAATATGCATTAAAAATGTTCTATAACCTATAACCTGGTCGTCCATGAGACTATCACCATGGCAAGTTTGAATCAAATCAGTCGAGCGGTTCCGGAGGAGTAGCATTACAAAGAGTGACTTTCCTAATCCATTAGAGCTTTGCTTTGCTCCACTCAATTATAGACCAGCTGCGGCAAGGTGGCCAGCGCGACCGGTGTACAATAAATGCACTTGACGTCTATAGCCTAAGCGCGGTTAAATTCAAATGCATCTAGCTACATTCGCTTGTTTTTGAATACCTGCAAATAGAAAAACTACTTACTTTTGAAGAAAAGATGTCGAAGTGCAAGAGGAAATGTTATGTGATAGATTTCAATAACAATTATTCCAATTCTGAAGGAAAAGGTTTCCTATTTATTCTTCTCCTGGAAACTCGCGACTCGTGATCGGGAGAGAGGAGCTAATTCAAGATGGCGGAAACGGACAAACCTAACCTATAAGCAAGGGATATCAGATTATTTGATGGAAATGCTTTCAAATTGACTGATACATCTCTTAAACTATTCCAAACTGATAAATAATAAATACTTTATAGCTTTACGATATTATTGATAAATCAATGATAAAATTGAATAGTAACCCAGAAAATTCTAGTCAATTGACATACGAGCGTGTCACCAAAGGAATGTGCCTCTGAACTGCGCATGCGCTAGTACAAATAAGACACTAAGTACAAATTTCGACCATCAGAGGCCGGGTAGGTTGAATCACAAGCCAACTTCTGGAGGTCTATATGGGGATGATTTTTGGATGACTTGGGATTTTTCCAGTGATGGTGATGGCAACACTGTCATTCTCACAATGGGTTCGTTCTGGGAGCATGGATCAATGGATCTGGAACAGTCACAATCGACCAAGGTCAGGTGACTGGTGCAATGTACCATGTTCCCATTGAACGCAGTTTTGAATGTTTTCGGTTCACAACTTTGGCGCAAATTTTAAACGGGTGTCTACCAACTGACCCAACTTCCATTTGACCCAACCTACCACTAGACCCAATTTTTTAAAATCGAGAAAAGCAGCGAAACCACTTGACCCAATTGTCATCTGACCCAATATACCATTTGACCCAATATTAAAAACCTTCAAAACCAAGTGACCCAATTGTCATCTGACCCAATTGACATCTGACCCAACTACTGTGCTGCGCTCTCGTGGCATAGTTTATGGTGCTCAAAACATCAATGCCTTCTTGATGAGTTGTCATTTGACAGCCATGAGAGTTGATAGTTCGATTTTTTTCTGTCAGATGTCGGGCCTGTCTTGATCAAGATACAGTGACTTTTTATCAAGTCACTGTAGATCAAGACTAGCCTGCTAGCCTTCTAATGTGGTGACATTTGGTACTATATTTTCAGTACTGTTTTCAAAAGCGGGAATTATAATTATTTTCAAAGTTCACTAATTGAACTGTATCTAAGATTTAATGAACCGATGAGAATGCCTTGATAGAAGATGAAATGCATAATATATTATGTAATGAAAATTTGATTGCATTTGCAATTTATCTCCTACTGTAACATATGAATGGCCATATATCATTATTAATAGTAAATTTATTGATAATCTTTACAAAGTGAAGTTTTATTATTATCAACAATGATGGACAGATCTATTTCAGTCTGGTACCTTATCTTACAAGAATGAGAAAAATAAGAGTTTCATGAGCAGAACTTTGTTTAGTTTACAATAAATAAGATCATACAGCTGAGATGGTAAGTATTCATTAGCCTAATCTTCATCTTCACATTTTTATACTTCATTCAAACTTCTTCATATTCTCTAGATTCATTTTTGGAGTAGCCTACACATACACAATCATATGAATCATATTGAAATAATCACAAAAAACAGAGCTGTACACAGACATAATATTAGTCCAGTCAATGAGTGTTTTTTAGAGGAAAAAAAACATATGAGGCTAATTTTTCCCCCATCGATTAATATCATATAGACGAGTGTTCTGCCAAAAGTACCCACCCCTACCCACCCATCTTGCTTCCTCCTCAGCACCCCCTCAAAGTTCCATTTGCAAGGATTTTTTATATTGAATTTATCTCAGCAACCATTGGAGATAAAAAACGAAATTTTTTCTCATTATTTAGAAAATTAAATTTTCTTCATTTCATGTCATTATAATTTCACTCTAGCTCCTGTGGTTCAAGAGTTATACATGTAAGAATGAAAGAAACCCCTAAATTTATGCCTGAAAATGCTATTATTTTCCAAATAAAAGTTTACCGTTTCGTTCTACTGAAAAATATCTCATATAAAAGTTGTAGAGCTTTTCAAGACCTACATTTTTCATTATAGAAACATATATTTTGCCAAAATTTAAGGGGGAAAAGTCCGTTAATATGCGAATTGGCACCCTGGCGTGCCAAAATACCACGAATTGAGGAAAATTCATACGGAAATAATACATTTGGGAAAAAACATATGGAGCTGATTTTCTCCACATCGATAACTAGCATATCGACAAGTGGTCTGCCAAAAGTCCCCACCCCTACCCCTCTTGCTTCCCCCCCAGCAGCCCCCCAAAGTTTCCATTTGTATGGTTTTATTAAATTGCATGTAACTCAGCAACATTTGAAGATATTAGAACGAATTTCCTTTTATTTCTTAGAAAATTCAATTCTCTTCATTTCATGTCTTTACCATTTCACTCTAGCTCCTGTGGTTCAGTAGTTATACATGACAGAATGGAGGAAGCCCACAGATTTATGCCTTAAAATTTCATTCTTTTCCTAATAAAAAATCACAGGATTGTTCTACTCAAAATGTCTCATATAGAGCTTGTAGAACTTTTCAAGACCTACATTTTGAGTATAAGAAACATATATTTTGTCGAAATTCAACGAGAGAAAATGCCCGTCAATATACGATAAGCACGATCTCGGAAGCGCTCGGCGGCTGGCCTGATATCGTCTGTCGAAGCGAAGAAGACACTCTGGCAAAATGGAAAAATGACTACAGCTCAGTCAATATCGTTCAAAAAATGATAAGTTCTTCCTTCAATTCTGAAAAACGTTTTTCTCTAAAATTTGAAACCAAATTCAATTTGAGATAAATTCAATATAAAAAATCCTTGCAAATGGAACTTTGAGGGGGTGCTGAGGAGGAAACAAGAGGGGTAGGGGTGGGGACTTTTGGCAGAACACTCGTCTATATGATAGTAATCGATGGGGGAAAAATTAGCCTCATATGTTTTATTTCCCCTAACGGGTGTATTTTTGCACTCATTAACTGGACTATATAGATAAACTATAGATAAACTGGACTATATAGGTGTCCTGTTCTGTGATTGGTCGTAGCCAGCTTGATCTATCTTTTATAACACGGCTTTCAAATTTCAGACAGCATATGAGGAAACGTCCCCTTGAAACTGAAAATATTCAAATAAATAATAGATTTCCAGGAACAAGAATAGTGTTCCTCAATACAAACATTGTTTTGTTGTGTACTCGAGGAATTTGCGAAACAAAGCACTACCTCAGGTCGTTAGTGAAGAAAAAGTAACATGTGCTGGCAAAAGGCATAGTGGCGAAAACAATTAACAAAAGAATTCCTTATTCAAGCTCAGTCTCTCTCACTCTCGCTCTATCACTCGATCCTCTTCTACCCACTGTCTTTGTATTCAAGCGCTCTCACTCCGTCTTTTACAGTCCTGCGTGCTCTATCTCTCTCACATACACTCTCTGTCACCTATCTATCCCTGTCTATCTCTTTCCTTTTACTCCTCTCATCCCTCTCTCTCTCTCGTCTGTTCTGTTGTACCATTTTTGAATTATTTGTTACTTCTACTTGGTATTTGTGTTACTCCTCTTCATGTTGTCTCTGCATTCAACAGTGGAGTCGAAAAGGAATCATGCTGCTTATTATTCGCCCCAATCTGCAGGTATCAGCCGGCAACCCTTGATCTTCTGTCTAAATGAATACTTGATGAATATCAAATCCAGCCTATTGACCGATACTATATCTACTGACCGATAAATGATACTACTGTTGTACTGTAATTACATCGCTTGCTTTGAGAGAGAGAGAGAGAAAGAGAGAGAAAGAGAGAGATTAGATTAGATCAAGGTAATTAGAATATAGTATTCTAATTCCTCTGTTTAATAATTACTCTATTCTAATTACCTTGGATTAGATTACTTACAAATACATGATCAACTATCATAATACAGATCAAATACATAATACAGCGTAGATTTTCCATTACAATACAAACGAATACAACAAAATTTTCAATAAATTTCACAATATAGAAAATTTTAGTAAAAATTCAAGAAAAAACGGTAATATAGCCTAATGAATGTAAAATTCATACAAATATTAATTCGAGGTCTGCGAAATGTATTAGGAGTGTAGGTTATTGAAGTGAAAAGGCGAAGTAAATTACATAATTTATGTCCATTCTTGGGAAAGCATATCAATGATATCCTTTCCATTAACACTTAAATTGGCCTTGAGTTGAAAAATTATGTAGAGCTATTAACATTACTGAACTAGATTTAAATGAATTGATACCTTATCAACATATAAATTATATTATAAGATAAGTAATAGTAAAGAATATGTACGACAAGGGCGTACGCAGGATTTTTTCCAGGGGGGGGGGGGCAAGCCATGTTCCCTTTCACATTGACCACCCCCACCCCTCTCTTTCTAGGCCCCCTCAAAGGAAGAGGGCTGGGGTCAGTCATTATATTGTTCAGTTCAATACATTCTATAATAAAAAATTTAAAATAAAAATAAATCAATTATAAAATTGTTAATAATGTAATATGGACGATGACTTGTGATTGAAATGATTAATTTTCCATGAAGTTATATAAGACAATTTATTTTGTACTACCAAGCCCCACATTTTGTTTTAAATAATTTCATCACAAAGTTTGATTGTAATTAAATTTCTCTGTTCACTGGTTGTTCAAAGCAAATTCAATCTTTCAGGTGTTTATTGTTGTCTGTGACTGGTTCCATCCATTCAACATGATATTTCCAGGTCTATTTGTTGTCTCCGATATTCTGCCTCATGGAGAATAATTATGTTGTGTTCCTGTCTTATTTCAATATTCCGAATTCTATCTTCTCTGGTACACCACTTTAGGCTACTGCTCTCAAAGATTGCATTTCAGCCACTTGTAACCTGCTTCATTCTTTATTATTTTTCGGTACCCGCAGGTTTCAGAGACAAATAGGAGAGCTGAGATTGGCCAACACCTCATAACATTTCAAATTGTCTCTCTCCTGGCTTTATTTTTCGAAGTCCTGTTGATTGTCTCACAAATAGCTTGAATTCGATTTATCCCAGAAGAAATATTCAGTTCCTTTTTTCGTCTAAAACGTACCCAAACCTCACAAATAAGGATTTGAAAGAGACTAACAATCAAGCAATCCTTCAAAAGACAAGCAATCTATTCAAAACTGTTTTCATTGTCTGTTTTATTTCCTTGAAATCCTGATCCTGATTTGTGAGTTTGGGTGCGTTCTAGAAATAACGGTAACTGAGCTGCGGATTACAAATTTAAATCTCTACAATATGGCTTGATTCGAAATATCAGTACGGTAAACAATAATGTATCCTAGACTTCGGACAGTTTGTAAATATTAAGATACTGTAGTATGTTTCTCACCCAGAAAAAATGCCCAAGAATATTGGTAGGGAGTTCTGAAACACTATTTTATGGCTGCCTATTCAGCTCTGTATAAGTTTATAGAGAACTATGAAGTATAAGATTACTAAAGACCTAAAATTCAAAAGATAGTCTTGAAAACATTTCCAGTAAATCCAAAATTAATTAATTCATAGCTTAATGAGGATAGAATAAAATAGGTAGTTGAACTACTAAATAAGTCACCAACTCTTTGAGAAAATCAATTTCACCATTTATTAGTTATGAATATGAGGGGAAAATGTACTGCAAGTGCTTATAATGTATTCTATTGGAATATTTCCGTTTCATTGGCTCACCCTACAAAGGATGGGGAAGTGACCGAAAAGATTTGAAAATCTTACTTCCAACGGCTGTTAAAAGAGTGGAGATGAGGAATTAATAATGATCTTCTCCAGTATTAAATTGGAGACTCAGATGGAAGTTTCACCCCTCTGTGAGTCTGTGACTTCGCAATCTTTAATTGAGCTGTGTAATCATTCTATTTTATGATAATAATAAAAATGTATTTTCATTTTATATTATAATATTCATTATTATTTTTATCTAATTCATTTTATTTCTGAATTTATTGAAAACAAAAAGATTATGTCAACTTCTAGGGGGGGCAGCTGCCCCCCCCCTGCCCCTGCCAGCGTACGCCCATGTACGACAAACAGTAGATGATCTGTAGACTGTAATTATCATAGTTATTCCACTTTATTGGAACTGAGGGCGGTAATGGGTAAGTAATGATATTGTAAAGTGAGCTAACTCAAGGTAGAAATTACTTGTCTATAATCCCAAGTATGTCCATAATCATTCAAGGTACCGTAGAAGCTTCTTATCAGTTTTATACTATTTCTCAATTACTAAGAATGGCCTACTTGAGAATAGATTATTTTTATATTAGGCTACGGTACTTCAGTAAGCTGGGTTGAGATCAATTATAATCAATTATCATCAGAGTAATAATGACACAAAGTAAGTAAAGTTATACACTTGCGTCATTTGCTGAAAAATTTCTAAGTGGATCCATAATATTGAAATCCTATGGTTTATCTTGTTCATTTCTGGAACTTAAAAGTGGACTTTTATCGAATTTCAAAATTGTTTGTGATAATATATTTTTGGAAGTGAGAATTTATAATATTAAGTGAAAGTTGACATTGTGGATAGACATATAACCTACATCTTAAACCTTCATCATTCATCATCACTCATTCATCCTTTGCTTAAAATACTTGGAAACCAAGTCGCAATTGTAAAAAAAGAATAAAGAATAATTGTTTGTTTTTTATCGTTCTCCATCACATTGCATTTGTTAATTTCTGGGTTTCTTGTCCTTTGGTCAATATCTTCAGCCTACATCACAATGATCATAAAGCTTTTCATTATTATATATATATTCTTTATTAGGATCTCTTTAGCGAAATTTAGAATATTAGAACAGAAGTAACGAGAATCATATTTAGAGTAATGAAGGCTTAGCATTGTTAACATCAAAATTTATACTTTCTTTTAGAGACAAGCTGAAAACGTGTTAAGGAGTACATTATTAGTAGGTATTCATCCTAAAATTAGGTGTTAGCGAATGTTGGTCGGCGAAACTTCTAAGGGGAAAGTCCCAACATTTAGTATAGCTTCAAATGGAAAAGTCCTAAAATTTTGTCAAGGCTATGAATTGTTTTGCATTCTATTGTGAATTTTAACAAACTTCGAATAGAATCGGTCAGCTAGAAGAGGCAGGTAGAAGTTTTTATTGAAATCCACAGTGACAATAGGTTCGACAAGAGAGAAAGAGTGAGAGAGTGTGTGAGAGAGAGAGAGAGAGAGTTGAGTGAGTGAGTGAGAGAGAGGAAGAGAGAGAGAGGGGGAAAGAGAGAGCTGAGTGAGTGAGAGAGAGGAAAAGAGAGAGAGAGAGATATTAGATTATTTTGCTTTATTCAAATAGATAACAAAATTTAGCTTAGATTCTACATTGCAATATAACGAATGAGTAAAACAAATCTTTCAATAAATTTCACAAATAGAAACTTCTATAGTAAAAAACGAAAAACGGTGATGTAATGAATGCAAAATTTATAAATATATTAGTTAAGTGATTAAAATACTATGAGCGAAGTTTGGTCATCTATATGTCCATTCTTGGGAATGGGTATCAAGGATATCCTTTCCACTAACACTTCGCCTTGATTGTTATGGTATGATTACCAAGCGGCGGCTCGAGCTGCCCGGCTCCAGCTGCGCTGCTTTAGCCATTATAACTCTATTCACATAACTATACCATGAATGTTACTTGGTCATTAGGGCTAATAATGTATAATTAATTCATCAATAAATAGTGTAATTAGCCCTAATAATTATATATATATATATATAATTTTATTAAGTCGCGCAGCTCGAGCTGCCGCTTGGGAATCGTACCTTTAGAGAGTGAGAGAGAAAATTAGATTATGTATTAGAATCTTCTTAATTCAGCAGAAATATATAAACAGTAGGCTATATAATATACAATTGTATTATAATTATTATATATAGGCTACACTATACACTAGAGAAGTATAATCATCATTATAATTATAAATGATAATATCAATTCGAAACATTAAAAGTAAACATAAAAATATGCTGATATATATATATATATATATATATATATATATATATATATATATATAAGTACTAGTCACCCTAGATATATATGTATGCAGTGTATGAGAATATATTATATATTCACATGTAGTGCTATATATATCTGGGATTTTGACCACCAGTTTTCAATAATAGGCATAGAACAATTCTTGTGGCAATGGTGGGGGAGATGGAAGGGTATAGTTTTGAAAGCACCAGAAGATACGGTTCATTCCATGTTTTACGTTCGTGGTCTGCGGTTCGTAATATTACCCATATAATTATAATCACAGTGCGCTTTCGATTTTTCAATAATACTTTGATTATTTGTTCAACAATCTTGTTCAACACCGAACACTTGTATATCTTCATTTTCTGCATTCAAGGTGAGTGAAAAACCATTATATTATTATTTATTGTAATATAATTACAGGCTATATTTCTAACCATATATTTTACTAGGTTGCAGAGTCTACAAAGTGATGGAACTGATTTTCAAGTTTATTATGTCAAGTAGAAGAGCTCTAATTAAAAATAAAAAAATCTGACATTATTTTGTACAATTCTAAAGATGTGTCAATTGTCACACATAAGGATTTCAAATAACGTACAAATAAGTTGATGTATGATCTCACTTCTTTAAACTCTCCTCAACTAGTGTATCTTTACGTTTTGTCAGTTGATAGGACAACTATAATTTACGGTTGTCTCCCATTGAGAAATAAATGAATTTCTCAAAGTAGCCTATGATTTATGGTACCTACGTCTGATGATACTCTACTGCCTTTTTATGGACATTCCACAGAATAATTAGAATCAATTATAATTTTATTCATTAATAAAATTATCATTAATTTTCAGTATCCAGTGAAATCAAATTATTTTGTTATCAATTTTAAAATAAATGAAAATCAAACACCCTTTTAAAAACTTTTTAAACTTTTTGGCCTAATGTGCCGAAACATGTCTGTGTTTTAATAATTAAAAAGTATTTAAAAAGGGTGTTTGATTTTCATTTATTTTTCAATTATTATAAACAGCCCTAAGTTTTAAAGTTCAGTTTGTTATCAATTATTGATTTATAAGTACAGTAAGTAAAATTATAATTCATTTCCATTATCCAGTTTGGAAATTTACTATTAAAACGATAATCGTGGTTCTAAAATTTTATTGCCAATTTATCGATAGAAGAAAGTGTATAGAAGAGTAGAGGTGGGGCGGAGTGAAGCAGCTGGCTGTGGAAGTTATAATTTTGACGTCACGGAGTTCCTCTAGTCAAAAATTTAGCATTGATTTCCCTATCCTAGCCAAAAAATTGTGCACTTTTTCTCAATTTACGAATTATAGAATTGTTCAATAGGTAAATTTCTTATATGAGCTTGTGGAGAATTTCAAGACCTACATTTTGAGTGATTTAAATCTATAATTTACTCAAATTTAACATGAGAAAAAGTCTGTTAACGTGTCTCGTCGGGAATACTCTCCAGCTGGGCTAAAGCAAGTTATGAATAGCAATGGTATCGAATGCAATGATATTATAAATGTATCTTATAATAGCATTGCTACTCTTAATTGCATCAGCCCAGCTGCAGAGCATTCCCAAGACACATTAACGGACATTTTCTCATGTTAAATTTGATTAAAATATAGATTTAAATCACTCAAAATGTAGGCCTTGAAATTCTCTACAAGCTCATATAAGAAATATACCTATTAAACAATTCTGTAATTTGTAAATTGAGAAAAAGTGCGCAATTTCTTGTCTAGGATAGGGAAATCAATGCTAAATTTTTGACTAGAGGAACTCCGTGACGTCAAAATTATAACATTAACAGCCAGCTGCTTCACTCCGCCTCACCTCTACTATTCTATACACCTTGGGTAAACGCAACATCCGCCATTTTAATACAACAGCTAATCAAATAGCCTAAACTGATTAGTTTGTGGATAACTCTCAACATTTATTATAATTATGTTTGATTTCTCATATGATCATGAATTTAAATTTGGCTGACTTGATTATTAAATTCAAATTATAATATTACTGACTTATAAACAGGCTAAGCGTGAGAATTATTAATGATATTCCATCACCTTTATTTACAGTCATCCTGAAGCAGCCAGCCACCTGTCGAAGGAAAATGCCCAAAGGTCGATGGAGCGGGCCAAGAAGAGCGTGGAGCCCACAGGGACCCCGCACTCATTGGAGGAGGCAAGGGAGCGGCTAGTGGGACGAGGACTCCTCGCAAAAACCAGAGATGGTGCCGAACAGTTCCTCTTAGAAGAGGAATTCATCGAGGAGGGATGTGCGATTGCTATGGGCTTTGGCAGCAGCCGCATAATACAAATGATGCGGCAGCATCCTGGCGAAGCAAGTCACATCTTTATGGATGCGACATTCAAAGTGGTACCTAAACAACCGGAGAGACTCCGACAACTCTTCTCTGTACATATTCTATTCAGGAATGTGGTGAGTAAGCTACTTGAAACAATAGATAGAAATTAATAATTAGAATTGACTTTCGGATAACGGTAGAAATAATAGAGAAATCAAATCACATTCTATTTTGTATAGAAATGTTCAAAATTATGTAGTTATCACACAGCTTAAGTTAAGAAGCTAATTGAAAATATTGTTTAAAAATCGTCTTTTTTTTAATGTATGTAGGCCTACCGTATTGAATTTTTTAAATCAGCATCATCAGAGAAGTTAGCCTTTTTATGTTATTTAATCATAATTCTTCTTTGAAAAAAAAATTGAAGGAACCCATTGGATATCCTATTGAATCAATCAATGTCGAATCAAGTTGAAACAAGAACAAACTTAATTCCCGTACAATTCCCGCTTATTTTCAGCACAAATGAAATTCCAGTACAATTCCAGCTTTTCCCGCTTTGTGGACACCCTGTAATATAGTTAACAAGTGCAGCTTACTTATTTGTTTACTCGTAACTTAATGAATTGCTCTTTTACAGGTATTCCCAGTTGCGTTTTTTCTCATGCAATCGAAAACTGAGGAACACTATACGAGGATATTGCGTTATTTAAAGGAGAATATCATCACCTGGAACATAGAACACATAATGACTGACTTCGAGAGGGGCCTGATGAACGCCATCAGTCAAGTGTGGCCCTCGCCAGAAACTCAACACCATGGATGTTGGTTCCATTATTGTCAGGTAAGTTTTTCAATAAGCTTCATAAGACTCCACAAAATAATTAGCACAATTTAAAAACAACGTCCTACTAAAACAAACACCCACTCACACTCTACATCATCCTATCATTTCCTCCAACCACCTTAGTGGTTGATCATAATTCTTTCTACATTTTGAGACCATATTTATGATTTTCGGACGAATATTGACCGAGCTGGAGTAATTTCTCAATCTTGCCAGAATGTCTTCTTTGCTTACTGCTTAGACAGACTATATCAGAAACTGGTACAAGAGACTATCCTACTCTCGACCAGTCTAATGACCAAACACAAGAATCAATCGTCACTACAAAATGTAGAAGAAAACATTTCTTCTAGAGTACAAAAGTGTTTTCTAAAATCAATTCCAATACAGTAATTAATAGCGGAAAAAAATGTATGAACAACACGATATTATTAGTTATATTGTAATTTTAAACATTGAGGTTCTTATCATTCATCATTATTTCATCCTTGGTTTTTTAATAATTCGATTAATTTGGTATCATATTCAAAATATGATATAATGAATAAAATGTATTTTTTTATTAAAAAAAAACATTTTTTCTCCACAACATTACATGTTTAAATAAACTATAGAGACTGCTGTGTAATCATAGTGTGTGACTGAGCTCAAATTCCAATTTCTTAAAGTCCAAAGGGAAATAAATTAAAAAAAGTACTTGATTTGGACTTTTTTCAACCAGATACAGCCAAAATATATTTTTGAAAATTTTGAGTCAAATAAAAATCATCACTATAATCTAATAAGTCTGATATAAAAATAATGCCAATTCACATAGGCCTAATTCAACACTTTTGTAAATGTTCCAGTCAATATGGAGAGCAGTTGTGAGCTACGGTCTCGTGCAAGCAAGTCGTGAGGACCCCGGTATAAAACGAGTTATAAAACTCTTGATGGCGATACCACATTTGCCTGCTGAAGCGGGTAGTATCCAGAGCAATGAGGTTCCGTCATTTTCGATTGCTGATGGGCTGGCAGCTGTGAAACGCTTTGCCAGAGAAGAGAATTTGCTCAGTGAAGCACTCGCGCGAGTATTCTTATATGCCAGAAGATTTTGGCTCGGAAGAGTGGGAGCTCAAAGGCTGAGCGTTTTTCGGCTGCCCAACAGAACCAACAACTGTGTGGAGAGTTTTCACTCGAAATTGTTAGCGGCTCTTGGACCACACTTGAATATCTTCGAATTCATTGGTAAGTGGAATTGTATTTGAGAACTGTAGCTGTACGATCATTTTATTAAATTAATTCTCAACGATTCCTCAATATTAATGTGCTTTGATGAGATTGTATAAAATATTTTTTGTTCAGTATGATTCAAATATATCATCAACAAGAAAAAATACAAAATACACTATTAAATATGGCAATGAGCCATCATAATACTGAGTAAGTCTGTTATCATGAAGGCGCTCTTCAGACAAATAGATAAGCCGCTCGGCTGACAACCTCAAGGTAAATGCTATTGAGTTTGATTCCCAGTCTGTGTAGAATTTTTGTACAGCTTCATCCAAAAAATCCTATTTTATTCAGCTTCTTAGTTTTGTCATTAATAATTGTAGTAGCAGAAGCATTCAATGCCTACTACTGATGTAGCTTCATTCAAATTTATAGGTACCGGTATTCAAATTTATTAGTATCGCCACAGAGGAGGGATAACAGAAGGGATAAAGTTCTCCCTCCTCTGTGGTATCACTCAAGAGGACATAATCCGCAGTAGAAAGAGGAATAACGATTTTAATGTGTAATTATACAAACTTGAACCTTTCTATAGTGTAGTAAAATTGTTCAATTTCCAGGAGGTCTCCAGCGAATCGAGCAGGAATATTTCTTCAAGCTACACAGAAATGAGAATATTCTCAATATGAGTCGTGACCGTGGGAGGTCGGGTCGGTTAACAACGGCTGGAATCGCCGACTCAATGAACCTACTTGTTCGACGAGAAATAGGACTCATTGACTTTTTAAAAAGAGTGTCTCATCAGACAGACACATTATTTGATGTATTAAACCACGGTCTGCAAGCAGGTGAGGGATTATTCCCAGAAGAGCTGGAGTTCGACATGAGGGATGAGTGGATAACTCTTGACGTCGATGAGGAGGAGGACGAGGAAGATGTGGTGGTGGTGGAAGAAGCTGCTGCCGTCCCAGCTATGGCCGAGCCAGAAGCCGCTGCCAACCCAGTCCCAGCAATGATGGTGCAACGGAGAACTCGCGGCCGTGGCCAGTCACGAGGTCGTCGTGGCCAACAACCAAGAGGTGCTCGTGGCCGATCTCGTAATCAACAGCGTGGACAAAGAATGAGCCGGCGAAATTTCGGTCGCTGCACCATCTGCTACGACCACGAGTCAACACATGCGGCGATTCCATGCGGTCATATATGCATGTGCACTCGATGTGCTGAACTTAACCGACAACATAACCCACGCCACTTGAGATGCCCTCTGTGTAATATTCCGAGCACGGAATACGTCAGAATGTGGGCACCGGATACTGTATAGAGGGTGATTTCATGGCTGTGGAGATTTTTTTTTTTGAGTGAGGCTAATAATTATCTAAGTGTATAATGAAATGGCAATCTCAGTACGGTAGCCTACCCTTTAAAACATTTTTATTTTAACACACGACATGTTTCAACTCTTGAGAGCCATTTTTAAACGTGAATCATTTCGAATTCTGTATTCTGTAATTCAAATTTTAAAATGGCTCCCGAGAGTTGAAACGAACATATTTTTCAAGGGTAGGCCTACTGAGATTGCTATTTTATTTGAATTGTTAGATTTCTGCCCGTCTTTGAATCTCTTTATGTAACTGTTATTGAATTTATCAATATATTCTGTCACCAATTTTATTATCACAATACCGGTATGTTTTAGACTAAAAGCGTTTGGCGCATGTATATATGTAACTTACATGCTGGATCTTTGATCTTATCAGCTACACATATTAAGTTAATGATTTATAGACGTTTTTGGAATTTTTGAGCTGTGTTTTTATAAATACGTATTCAGTCTAAGGCCGCGTTTACACCGGAATGTTAATAACATTTGTTCATAACTTTTATATGATAAGTTATATAATATATTATAAGTCTATATAATAATAAGTTATTCAAAAAAGTTATTAACAAATGTTATTAACATTTCGGTGTAAACGCGGTATAAGACAAATTATGATAATAATAAAATTGATGACAGTTCAATACATTAAGAGATTCAAAGACGGACAGAAAATTTATTTTCTTCTTTCTAGTTGGATTTGAAAACGTTGGTTTTTAAAAGTTTTAATTTTATTTTAATCTTTTTAGTTTCATAAGTATGAATGATTTTCAGTATAGAGAATATTATAATCATTGTGTGGCCATCGCTGTAAAAAGCTTCAAAATAGTATGCTGAGATAGAAAAATTTCCCGCCTGCCGCCATAGATTTACCAAACTTTCAAATTCTGTTGAGACTTAACAGTAAGATTTGGAATATTAATTTACTTGTCCAACTTTTTCCAAGAGGTTCTTTGCAAAACAATTCTCCAAAATAAATAATTGTCTCTTTACTTCTAAATTATTTTCTTGAATTATTTAATTGGATAGAAAATAGCATTAGCAAAGTGGCATAGATGAAGTTTGGGTTGGAAATTTTTCACATCAATATATAGTCTGTCCAAGCAGAGAAGACCCTCTGGCAAGATGAGAAAATGACTCCAGAACGGTCAATATTGGTTCAAAAACTATTGATTTGGTCTCAAATTGTAGATCAGAATATTTCCTACGATTGAGACCAAATTGATAATTGAACCAATATTGACCAAGCTGATGGAGTCATTTTCTCATCTTGCCAGAGGGTCTTTTGGACAGACTATAACTGATGATTGACCTGTCTTTTCAAAGATAAAGAGAGAAAGTGCATAAAAATGGTTCAAACATGTACTTGGAAATTGGAATTCAATTAATTTATTTAAAGAAATATTTTCTTGGCTTTTTAAAAAGTGGCCTATTGGCCTAGATTGGAATAGAGGGTTTATAGGTTGTGAGAAATATTTTTAAATTGTCTTGCTGAATGTAGGCTTCTTATGGAGAGATTCCTGAATAATATTCTCACAATTGAATTTCTCCCAATAAATTTTTTTTAGGAAACAATGATGATCTTAATTTTTCAGAAATATTCTTGGCTACTGATAGATAAAATGAAATAGATCAAATACCCTCAAAGTGATCACATTGAAAATGTGCTAAAGCTTGAAACATGTCTGTGTAAAAATAATACTTTAGAAGTTTATTAAAGGGTATTTGATTCATCCCATTTTATCTATCAATTATTTTAAATAGCCCCAAGTTTAAGGTTTAATTTTCTAGGCTACTGCTATTTCAATAACAGTAATTTCTGTTTATTAATGTTTCCACTATAATTATTAAGGTATGTTATGTTTACCGTTAGAAAATGGATTGCAAGTGGAAAATGATACGTGCAATCCAAAATTATGAGTAGGCCTATGCAAAAATTATTTTTAACTTTAATTTTTATTAACTATGCACATTTCTTATATTTTGATTAAAAATAAAATAATTGAATGGCTCTTATTAATAAATAAAGTATATTCTACTGAACAGCACTTCACCTGTTTAATGAGCACGAGCCGCCAGTGTAGGGTACTTATCTTCTATGTTAATATTTTATAATAAACTTAACATGCATTTGTCAAATTTTACAAACAGCCTTTTTGTTTTATTTCCTATCTTCTCTTCATAATGAAAGAAACTTGAAACATTATCAATTCCACTTGAAGTTTCTTTCATTTTGACAAGTTCCACAACATCAATATTCACTCTCAACATTTCAGGTTATTTTCATTTTTTCTAATTTAAATTACACTACACCAATTAGTGTTGTCAGCGCGTGCTGAGAGTTACTTTCTTGCTCTTAGTGCTAGAATATCTTTCTAAACGGCCCAAAATGAGCCTTGAACATCATCTGTAAGTTATATAACAACGAATTCCTGCCGTTTAGTCCTAAATGAAGTTAGCCATGGTTGAATTCACTTGTCTAATTCACCAAATTTCATTCTCAGCGCGAGAGGACGCGTGGATTAGTGATCTGGACATCGCGGTTACGATCACATGCTAGCAATGTAATTGTGCTATGAATGCCATTGATCTATTTTTACAACTGCCATGACTGTTAGAGCATGTTATGCTATATTATTAGCCTATACCGGTATTCTTGTTTCATCATGTTAGTAAACTCTACTGTAATCACTCAAAATATTTATAGTTACAATTGAAGAATAATCATAAGTGGTTACTTTGGCTATTGTTTTGAAGAGGAAATGTTTCATCACCTTATTTTTGAAGGAAATCTATCATTTTTTTCGGAAAAAATCATTTGAGAAAAACAAATTTTCAGTTGAGGATGAAAATCAGGTGTTCATGAAACAGTTATGCATGGTGCATAATTGAACAAGGAGACAAAGCATAACTAAAGGAAATAAATTATGGTAGGCCTATAGACTCACTCATAAAATAATGTTATAGGCCTATTGAAATTTCTAGTTTTTTTAATAGTGAACTGGAATGCAGTTCAATAAATAATTGAGAACTGCAGTTAATTAAGTAATCGAGAATTGTAGGATACTTTTTCAAGAAGTTTTTTGACAAATATTTAGTTTTGCAAATTTTCTTTCATTGATTGATTTTTCAGTAAATAAATTGTACAAACAGAAACATAGCTTCTGTGAAATTTATAAAACTGTGTAGGTGGCCTACTCTAAATAGATTTCTCCTAGTAACACTTATCCACATTCACTGAGAAAAGACACTCATGTCATGAGGAAATTTTATAAGGTGGATGCCATCAAAGTCTATTATCTTCAATTATTTCTGTTGAAATCGTACAAGTCGGTTATAAGGAACGTCCATAAATATTCAACAATACGTATTTTATTTCCAATAACTCAATTTCATTGACTATTAAAAATCATCAATACTGTACCTGTGAATCAGCATTTTTCTGACTTGAAAAAACTACAATAAGTTAGTAAGTAGAAACTAGTAAAAATGCTTCATCAAATTGAATTATAGGGGTTTTGAATCATTTACTGATTAATATGCATTTCTCCAACCAAAATGGTCTTTAACCAAATCTAATAACCTCAAAATAACCAAATAGTACAAATCTAACCTCAAAATCACAAAGTAATACAGAAACAGTTCTGCTTGAGTAGTCAAGGCCTTCTAGACTTTGTGCCAGGAGAGTAGACGGTAGGTAAGTTACTAGAGAGTAACTAAGCCTGAAACATTGCAGGCGTTTTGCAAGAGGGCAGCACAGTAGTTGGGTCAGATGTCAATTGGGTCAGATGACAATTGGGTCACTTGGTTTTGAAGGTTTGTAATATTGGGTCAAATGGTATATTGGGTCAGATGACGATTGGGTCAAGTGGTTTCGCTGCTTTTCTCGATTTTAAAAAATTGGGTCTAGTGGTAGGTTGGGTCAAATGGAAGTTGGGTCAGTTGGTTGTCCCCCTTTTAAACTGCGTAGGAAATGAACTAATGCGCATAAGTTAATAAGTTTACAAAGAGTATGCCGCACTGAATGCATATACGAAGGAAACCTATTGTCGGCTATTATAATAATTTCAATTACAAAATAAATTTGACAAACGCTATGGACTGCTTTTGGATGGGTGACCAGAATGTGACCAAGGCGTGTGGGACCTACCCTTATTTGCAGCTCACTACCATGAAAGCCTGCATAAAATATGAATATTTTTTAAGTAGGCTAAATAAATAGTTTGAGCATAGAATTAAATGATTGAAATCAATCAAAAATAGCTAACTAGCTAAATTAAATACTGTATACTAATTTACTAACTAAACCACCACTAACAAATGACTGCTGAAATAATTTTCAAGGGCTGCATTATTGTTGATGTGCTACACATCCTTTTCTTCATTTTGATTGCAAGAAATAATTAAATACATCATTTAATAAAATATTTACACAAATAATAAATTAAAGTAAATTAAACCTACCTCAAAGAGAAATGTGTACATCTTCTGTTTTAAAAATTTTGTAAAGAATATTCTTATATTCATACACCAACTCCAATTTTGAAGACATCTTGTTATCTTGTTAGTTTTTCCTTGTTTTGATTTTGAATATCGATGCTATGATGAGCAGACGCTCTGAACACTCATCCGGCGCATGCGCAGATCTTGACCAATGAGAGCTCTTTGATCCAAGTGATCAGTGATCACTGATCAGTGGATCGGCCTCGAGATATGAGGCAGAACTGACGACATTTGTCGTCTGCCGATCACTGATCCATTGGAACATTTACTGTCAAAATGCTCCCATTGGACGCGGGACAATGGATCAGTGAGACAATGCACCGGTTCCCAAAACTCACACAATCAGATGTCAAATGCTGACAGACAGCTCTTTAGTTCGTTGTGATGTGAATTTTTGCTTGTCTATAAGTTTAACCTATAAGAATTTACTCATCAAAAACAGGATTAATTTTCTTCAGTCTCCTTAGTTAATTGTATGGGTTGGAAGAAATATTGAATTATAGCCTACACATGTATTGAAATTGTAAATATGATACCCAACGTTAAATTAAATACGGTACGATGTTTTCCAACAGTGCATTTTGCACGGTGCAATAACTGTTGAATCGTCGTCCTAATAACAGGAACAGAAGGGTAATTAACCTACCTGCTCATAATAATATTAAACATATAATATTAGTAGCCTACCTCTCTGTCAAGTCACTCGTGTGCTCTTCATTAATAATTTGAAATTAGGCAGTAAGTTACTTTGAGTGACCTAATCTGGAGTGACTACTTTCAGTCAGTCTGCTGATAACAATAGAAATTTGGCAGGGTACTCCCCAAACTAAAGTATGGGATGTCCATCCTGACATCATGAGCCTGTTTTGTGTTTGATAGTAGTTGTATCACCTCTGGTATTCTCAGTACACTGTGGAAAAGTCTCTTATAGCTGACCTGTAAATGAAAATATTATAAACAGTAAGAATCATTTCCCTCTCAAAGAGAGGCCTACATTAGAAAATCTGCCCCACATGGAATTCGAATTGCCTTCTTTTGCACCAGCAGGATTTCCCTCACATCAGAAGCACCTCCCCACAGATAGTGTTGCCGTATGTCATCACACTCTAAAAACTGAAAAATAAAATACTAGCACATGCAGGATGCAGTGATGGGCCCGTGGAATACATCTGCTTAGGCTCCTGAGCATGAACAGCATCCTGTTCAACCTGCTACACACCAACTGAATGTAATCACCCCAGGACAGCTTTCGATTTAGGGTGGAGTACCTATAGGAGCATTAGTGAGGAGAAATAATGAAGCCCCATTTCCAAGGCCAAACACAATTCTTCTCACAATTGAGTTCCCAAAATCAGTCCACAACAGCCCTTTCAGTAGCGCACAACATTTTTCTCAGGTCAGCCATGTTGCTGGAGATGTCCAGCATTGAGGGGTCATCTGCATAGCACACCACTGTCCTGTGCTGTCTGTAGAAAGGGTTACATCATTATTGAAGACCCCAATACAGAACCCTGAAGAACCTACAGATCTCAACTGACATAGTTAGCCTAATCCACCTGCTCACAAGTTTTTTTGTCAATGGCTCAACAGACCAAGAAGGACCTAGGCCTACCAGCTGGTTGCCAGCTGTTTCATATTCACTCCACTATACAGCGCGTTCAAGCAAAGAAGACACCCTGGGTAAACGACTCCAGCCCGGCCAATACCGGCCCAATAACATTAAATTCTCAAACAGAACCCACAGTCCCCGAACGAGCCGAAGCCACCCCCCACCCCGCCAGAATGCCCTCCCCGCCCGGACAGACCATACAGCAAGCGAATAATCATCAACCAGAATAGAGGTGACGTGTGGTTAGCACTTTGAACCTCTCAATCATAAGCTAGTCTTCACAACAAAGTGAAGGCGCATGTAACCTCTGAATAAGATGCAGTTAATCAGTTGGAGTGTTATGCAATAATTAATATTTCTCCAGAAACTTCCTCCAGGTAACGACTGACTGTTTACTAACGACAGCCAATCTCCCAAAGGAGGTGCTAACTAGGTAGGAGAAGCTCAGTAATAGGACTGATGCCAACTCCATAAGAGAGCTTGGACAATGAAATCTCATGGTATAGGGTTTCAAATGCCTGTAACTTATGTATCTAATCACTTGCTGTATGAATAATTTTTTGGCAAATCATTGCAAATAAACTTACATATTCCTGTGATACAGTTGATACTGTTTCGTGAGTGGAATGTATGAAATGAGAACTCAAATGTAAAATACTGTGTAAGTTATAATATTGAACTAATAACGTAGTCTAATCATTGCAGCACGTTCAAATTCATATCCACAAGTAAATAAATTGTGCTACACTCAAAAATACAATCGACCATCTTGCCTTCAAATGCTGGTTTGATCAGTGAACGTTTGGAAACTTATTCTAATTATTTGAAATTATTCTTCATTCCAGTTGAAATACAGTTAGGAAGGTTTAGTGTAAGAGAGGACTGCGGGAATTACGGGAATTTTTTCTGGGCATTGTTTTGTCATTTGATAAACTAGCTAAATTTTAAAAAACAAAGTTGAATTAATTTCATTCTGAACTATTTTACACGACACTGCAGTCGATAATTTGATTATTAGTTTTACTATAAACTACAACCACATGTGAGTAGTACTACTACCACATGTGAGTATAGTAGTTTAAAGTAGGTCTAAAACTAATATTCAAATTATTGACTGCAGACGCAGTGTCGTGTAAAATAGTTCAGAGTGGAATATTTATTAGCAGTTTGTAATAGAAAAAATAGATGGGTTGAATTAATCTTTGTTAAGTATGGTTATCGATGGATTGATGTTTACTGTTTTTCACTAATCAATGTTAAATTGAAAAACTCCTCCTAAACATACCAAGTGGTGATCAGAAAATTATTATTGCTGAGGTTTGAACAGTAAGGGGGACTTTTAGGAGACAACCCAATTTTTCATTTATATCATAGTATTTTTATCTGAAAAGAAAAATTGTTCAAAATGCCAATTTAGAGAAATCTCGCGATTTTTTCTACATTATCCACATACTTCAAGTCAAAATAATCATTGAAAGTAGAGGTTGATTAAAAAAGGTAACCGGTTCTAATATATTAGATTGAGAGATTTATTTTAACAAAAAATTGAAAAATGAATGCATCATAATGTTTATCTTTCTTTCCGATTTCATAAAAAATGACGTCGAGCATTTGGTCTCCTCTACTGCGCTGACACGCATCAACTCTGTCCATAAAACTCACTATTACTGCACTAAAAGTTTCCAGTTCCATTTCGCCGTCACCCGTCGAATTCCCTCCATCATTCATTGATATTTCGGGACTTACATACACTAATGACTTGAATTGACCCCAAAATGAAAGTAACAAGGCGTCAAATCATACGACCTTGTTGGCCAATTCGACGGATTATCGGCGAAATGGAAGTGGATCTTGTTGTATATAGAATTGATGCGTACCAGTACAATAGAGGAGGTCACGTGCTCGACATGATTTTTTAAAACATGAAATCGGAAAGAAATATGAAAATTTTGATGTATTCATTCTCAATTTTTTGTTCAAATACTCCTCTTAATATGATATACTAGCCAGCAGGCACGCTACGCTCGCCTTCTCCGCCTAGCCAAGGTGCTCCGCCCCCTGGACCCTCGACAGTATCGGTAGTGTGAGTCAAACAGGCTCGCTTCGCTCGCCTGCAAAACCTCTGTAAGTGTCAGCTGAGACAAACAGGCTCGCTTCGCTCGCCTGCAAAACCTCTGTGTCAGCTGAGACAAACAGGCTCGCTTCGCTCGCCTGCAAATTCCGTTCAGAAGGAATTCAAAATTTATTGAACACAGCATTTCTAGACCTAATCTGGACCTGTTTACCAGATTTCAACACTTTCTGCCAATTTGTTCTCGAAAAATCCAAGAAAAACAGTAAAACGCTTATATTGAGCGTAACCTTGGGAAGTATATCGAACATAGTTCGAAACTTGATTCAATATTTTCGAAAATAGTTCTTCTCTAATCTCGCTGAACCATTGAATTTACAGTAAGGATTGGTCGTATCAAGGCGGAAGATATGCATCCCGCAATACATCTACAATTTATAAAATACTGATAAGTGGCGTAATCTTGAACGGACTTCAAAAATATTTTAACACAACATTTCTAGACCTTATCTGAACCTGCCTACCAAATATCAACATTTTCTACCGATTGGTTCTCGAAAAAATTGAGAAAACGCTGAAAAACTATAGAAAAACTTAAATATTTTGCGTATCCTTGGAAAGTCTCTAAAATCCGTTCTTAGCGCGCAGCTAAACTTCTAACCGAACTTGCCTGCCAAATTTGAACGCATTCGGTTCAGTGGATTTTTAGTTCTGGTGATGAATGAATGAATCAGTCAGTCAGTCAGTGCCATTTCGCTTTCATAGATATAGATTGAAACCGGCGTAAGTAATTAGATTAGAATAGAATAGTGTCTTTATTGAAAACAACAACAAATTGATAAATATTCCATTCATATTATACAGCACAGATTAATAAATTCAATTATTTTGATAGTTCATTTTCTAATAATTTTTTTCTGCAGACAAGCACTCATGATTTGTTAACCGTCCAAGGTGTTTGAGGTTGGTAGCCTTCTCCAAATAGTCTCCTATTCGTCTTCTGAATGGTAGCCCTCTGTTAGTGGTTGCACGGAATGTTTTTCATAGCAGTCTTCTCTTTTCTCCTAGTAGTTGTACTCCGAGATAAGCTTGTACCTATACCTCCACGCCGCCCTGCAATACTGCGTCACTGCCAGCCAATTCTCACCGTTGAGGAGTACCAGCTGGGCTCTGCTTAGGGTAGCACTTCCAAAAATGTCATCTCTGATCTTCAAAACAGGACAAACAGCAATGAAGTGGTAAACATCTTCTTCCTCTCTCAGGTTACACAGTGAACACAACTTCAGTCTTGCAGTGAACAAATACTTGTTCAGGTGAATTAGTTCTGTTCTTGCTTTGAACATCCACTTAATACTTGCTGATTTCTCACTGCTGTTCAAGTACTCCATCTTCAGAGTACTCCATCCTTATACAGAGAGCGTGTATTGCTGTGTCTCCACTGATATACAAACTTTTCTCTGAGTTTTACAGAAATTATATTCAAGATGGCATCAGTGTTGAATTCTGTGAAGTACACCATTGGAATTTGGTATTCATCTGCCATCTGTTGCCATTGGCTGAAGAAAGACAGCTTCCTTTGAATCACCTCTTCTAGAGGAGGTGATTCTCACAGCTGTGAGAATCCTGGAATATCTTTCCTCTGTTAGGTTGGCACACTTTTTTACAAAATCAAGGTGGAGCTTCAGGGTTTACAGAAAAATGGGTGACAGTCCAGTTTCCAAGTATAGAATGTAATTTGGGGAACATTTTGGGAGACCAAAGACTTTCTTCAGGAAAAAAAGGTGTAGCATTTCAATCTTCTCTTGCCACTCATAGCCCCAAGCTTGTACACCATAACAAACGATGCTTTTACAGGCTGCATTAAAAATATCCAACTTGCTGCTGAAATTTACCTTCTCACTTGCAATGATCCTAGATAATGCATTTACTGCAAATCTTGCTTTGGCAGCACTCAAGCTAAAGTGCTCTCTCAGTGAGAGTGAGGAAGTTATGGTTATTCCAAGATACTTGTAGCTATTGACAACTTCTATTCTGCTACCCTTGTACCACCACCTCTCAAACTTGGCTGGCCTTCCTCCATTCCGAAATGCCATTATTTTAGATTTCTCCAGGTTGACCACAAGATTCCACGTCATACAGTACTCCTCAATTGCTTCTATCATTTTCTGGAGAGATAGTCTATTAGATGACAGAAGAACTATGTCGTCTGCGTAAGCCAGTATTTTGATTTGAGTGCCTCTTATGTTGATACCACCATCCTCCATACTCTCCTCCATATCATCCATGAATAGGGAAAACAGGATTGGACTCAACAAGCAGCCCTGCTTTAAACCAGAGCCTGTTTCAAAATACTGGAAGAGGCCCTTCTGGCTCCACACAGCTGCCCTTGCCTCTTGATACAGACTTCTAATCGCCCTCACCATCTTGATCGACATGCCCTGTGAGTAGAGCTTGTGGAACAGCGCATTTCTGTCAATCCAATCAAAAGCGGCAGAAAAATCTACAAAGAAAGCAAACGCTTTCTGTCTCTTCATGGAGAGCTGTATTTTTACCAGATTCATGAGGGTGTAGATATGGTCTACAGTTGAATAAGTTTTTCTGAAGCCAGCTTGGAAGACTTTTAATTTTCTGTTTTTCTCAGCCCAAGTAGTCAGTCTCTTCAGAAGAAGCCCTGCATAGGCTTTACCAATTGTATTTCCAAAAGATATACCTTTGTAGTTTGAGACCTCACTCACATCTCCTTTCTTGAAAATGGGGAATATAACTGACTTCTTGTATCCTTCTGGTACTTCACCCAAAGTGAATATACGATTATATATTTTGATCAGTTTTTCAAGAAAAATGCCTGGGGCATTTTTCAGAAACTCATATGCTACTCTATCCTCTCCTGGCGCCTTATTGTTTTTTGCTCCTTTCATAAGACTCTAGAAAGTTCTGTCATGCAGAAATCTCTATCAAGCTCCTCATCTAAAATGTATGGGTCAGCACTGGAGATCTTCTCACTACAGAGTGGTGGATTGAGCAGTTCCTCAAAGTGAGTTCTCCACCTTTCATTCGATATACTATTATCAATGATCAATTTTTTCCAATCAAAAGTCAAAATATACAAAACAAAAGTCGCACCAGTTTCCAAAATTCCTTTGAATTTTTTGCCTTTGAGATTTCCTGAGCTGTATTCTTTCAATACTGTTTTTCTTATTCAAGCAGAGAGACCTATAAAACTTACTTTCTTCTCTGTATTGCCTTCCAATCTCTACTTGAAATTGTCTCTACTAAATTTTTTCCGAAATAATCTCAAAAGCTTCATAACTTTAGTGTGCACCCCTTGACATTGCGAGTCAAACCACTTCTGTTTGAATTTCTCTCCATCAGAACTACAGTGACGCTGCGAGCTTGCATATATTATTTCCAGCACTGACTTTGTGTCTACTTCTAAATCGTCCGTCCATATTTTCTGTGCAGTTTTTTTGGGAAATTTTCATCTGATAAAGCTGTTTCTTCCTGTGATCCCATTTCAAATTTGGTAACAGCGTTAAAGGGGAGTCAGTGTCTCTCTTCAATGTCTTCAGTTTGACTA
Organism: Sogatella furcifera; assembly: GCA_017141385.1. Lineage (NCBI taxonomy): Eukaryota > Metazoa > Arthropoda > Insecta > Hemiptera > Delphacidae > Sogatella > Sogatella furcifera. The sequence goes on from CM029555.1 coordinate 17,461,922, forward strand.
TTTTTGGAAAGTGAAAAAAATTCGTCTCTCACTACGAAGTCACTAATCACTTCCAGAGAGTTACATGTTGCAGCACATAAATCGATAACTTATGACCCTTGACCCTTGACTCACAAATGTGAATTCTCCTTCTCTGTCTCCCTGAGTTCTTCCATTCAAAGTAACCATATTTAATTCATTGAGGAGCGAACTTAATCTACTTCCATTTCTATTCATGATATTTTCCTTAGACCTTCTATCAAGACTTGTGAGATAGTTTTCATCTGGGAGCACATGCCTTGGAATTTTTTGTATACAGCCGACGCGACTATTAAGATCGCCAATAACAATACACTTCTCATAAGTAGCAGTAATCTCCCACAACAGATCACCAAAAAATTCAAAAATCTTCATTCCATTCGTTACAATTCAAATATACAGGCACTATACATATTTTTTCGGAATTCAAAGTCACCTCCATGCAAATAAATTTTGTTGTGATTGCGTTACTAAAAAGTTTTCCTGAAATTTTTCCTTTTTTGAATCCGTAAAAACAGCCTCCACTTGCCCTTCCAAAACTAGAGTTTCTCACAGCCGGAATCCATCTACATTCGAACTATGGAAAACACTCCTTGAATCTAATAAAATCTGCTTCCTCCTCCACAAATGTTTCAGAGAGAAATATTATTTCAGAATTATTAAGAAAGTGAAAAAATTCAGAATCATTATATTTGCTCTTCCATCCTTCTATATTATAGGCTAGAACATTTACTTCGACGGCTTTTTGTATGGCGATCTTTTTATTCTCTGTTTTATCAATAACTTTAATTGGTTGACTGACTATTTTCGCCTGATGATTCACCTGAGGGACGAAAAAACTTGGTAATTTCTGTACTGCTCTCTTGACTAGGTTTCAATTTTCTTCTTTGATCATGAAGCGTCTCTCTCCTGCGTTTTCTCTGATTTTCCTCATCACTTTGATTTCTTTCTCCATCAGCGTTATCATTCCTCTCCTTATTATTTTACATCTCATCATTTTCTAAAAATTCGCGCTTAGCTTCCTCATATGTGAAAAATTTCCCATCAATTTCAAACCCGTTTTTCCTAATTATCACAGTTAGCCTCAAATACCGAAGTTTCTTACTTAATTCATTGAGCTCCTTACGTTTTACTCGCGATTTCTCATCCAAGTCGTGAGCCACAAAAACTTTTGAATTCTTAAGCTTCCCACAATGTTGCATTATAGAAGCCTTCATGAGTCCTCACACCAAAGATAACAAAATCGGACGGTTTTTTTCTCACTTTTTTTACTCTTTTAATTTTTCGTTTTCCTCCGCAAGCGAGTTAATTTTAGCGTTTTGTTCTGAGAAAAGAGAGCTGATATTCAACGCGCTTATTTCTTGCTTGATGATTTGTTCCGTATTCTCCATAATATCCTTTTTGAACTTTTCCAACATAGCTTCCATGGCGATCGCATCCATTGTGTACCGTAGCTTCGATAAACAGCGGCTTTCAATTACAGTTGGCCTAATTCTCAATCAGATTCACAAATATTAAAATAGTTGAAACTTCCATAAAAGAGTGCTGTTATATTATAGTCTTAGAGTAATCTGTAGGCGTAGGATCGAACAGGCTAATAGCTTTTTCTCATATCATACAATTTAAAAAGAAACTACCTTATTTCTTTTTCTCTCAATGACGTTACAATTGTATCGGTTACAATGCAGTACGATAATCGACAGCTGGTTGAGATTTTTGACAATAATATTATTATTGTTATCTATCCTAGGCCTACTGGCGTAAGTAATTATTTGTCACCCTCAACATGACTTATAAAGCAAGATGGAACTACCACTCCCATAATTATTGAAAGCCACTTCAATTCGCTTATTATAATAAGAATTCTGTAGGTATCTATTGGTCACTAAATTCCAATGTAACAGCCAAGAGTATCCCAATATAATTATTATTCATATATATGTGATGTGTCTGCATCTTGAGGTTGGTTGCTAGGCGAAGTTATTACAGAGAAGGTTGCTCCATAACTGCCTGATATTGAGCAAAACTGAAAACGGGTGGGGAAGGCTAGAAAGTGACGTAGTTCAGATCAGAACTCCTTGTACCATGCGCATGCACTAGTATTTTAATGATAAGTATCACAATTATGATTTTGATTTGATCTTCATCATTTTCTATTTCCCCACCACTTTTCTAGTTCCCTCAGATAGGAATAACCTGCTATTTGTAATAGCCTTGGTTGCTAGGGCTTGTAATGTTAGTCATAAACGCTATGAACTTCTTTTGAATAGGTGACAAGAATGTAACCAAAGCGAGTGAAACCTACCCTTATGAGTAGTTTCACCAAGAAACTCATATGTGAGTTTATATTATCATCACTCCTATTCTAATCAAGAATCATTCCTTCAAATTATCAATTGATTTTACTAACTCTCTTATTCAAAATAATAAATTGATAGTAAAATAATTTCCCAGTGAATAATTACATTAGTCTCTTAGAGTATTCAACTGTTCAGTTTGTACTTCTTGTCTTGAAAACTGATGCAATTCAACAATCTAATTAAATCTAATAGTTGATAATAAACTTTAAAAAAATGTCATGCGAATCAAATTGGCTGCAGTAGCGTAGGTACCGTACTGGATCAAGTCCCCCTAAAAAGGTGGGTTTAAGTCTCCCTAATTGGGAATATTTCATCAAAAAATCAATCAATAAATATTAAATTTACAATTAATATTATACTATAGTTTGTAGCTTAAAATAGGCTACATATTACATATTAATCAAAAATCCAAAATGACTTCCAAGTTTTCTTATAAATATTGATAAACTTGATAAAAGTCCAGAATTTACTTGGATGCAGTAAAAAATGAAATTGGCTTATAATTCCAATCGCAAAAATCATTGAATGATGGCTTGTTTCTGTGAGTCATTCTCATGTTAAATGGCAATCAATAATGCGAAAATCATTCAAATTCATCCATTTATGAGAAATTTGGCAATTTATAAACATGTATGGAATTATACCTGCACGTGGAACAAATTTCTCAAGATCTCTCTTCAGAGTGTGGGTCTGCATTATTGATAATTCTTAAAGAAATAATGCTCTATCACGCTATTATGACACAAAAATTCTCTTCCATGAAGTAAATCTGTATTTTCAATCAGATTTCAAAAATAGGGCTTGATAACTATATTTTGTACTCAGAAAACAGCCAGATTGTGTGAAATTGGAACATCTTCAAATTTGCGATTAAACCCCATATCTAGACGTAGAATTTTATCCTTGATATGCCAGTAGTATTAAAAAAGTTCCTGGGTAAAAGGATTCAAAGAAAATTTGATTTTTTTGAAAAAAATGAAAAATCGCGAAAATATTACTTTCTTTTGTATATCACTTCTCTCACAATCATGGGTTGTAGTAAAAATAAAGTTTTTAATATCAAAATGACAAGGAGAATTCGATCTCTCTAATGGTTTTTGAATTTTCTATATCCGACCAATAATTATTATGTTTCAATTAATGAATATGTTTGTCAATGTCGAGTCTACTCGAACAGAAAACATGAAATTTTCTATGATCTAGAAACTTTTTTGTTTGAGAAGATAAGTGGGTGGTGAAAGCGAGAAAGTTGTTCAAAAACAATTGAAATTATTTTTCCAAATGTCGAAAATAGTCGATATTCGAGCTGCGAACAGCTGGTTTATCATAAAAATAGTGAGTTTCCCAACACCGCGTGATTTTTCCGAAGCTACGCTGTCACTTTTAACATTCAGTTGAATGTGTTTGCGTTATATTAGGAGAAGTTTCAATTCCACGCAAAATGACAACGTAGCTATTTCTCGGGTGGAGGGGGTTTTCGTCAACTTAGATTGCGCCGACTATAGTTTAAGGGGAGGTACCATAAATTGCATGATAACTAGTACTGAAGGCCTAATATTACTACTCGACTAAGGCAAATTTGCGATCAGCAAGTTTGAAAGCAAATTGCCGAGTTGAAAGCAAGGCGTGAATTTAATTGTAAGAAGGAAATTGAATTTTCCTAAATAAAGTTTTTTAAAGTTAAGAGATATTAGTTATTAAGCGATGTGATATGAGTTTAAGCGATGATATCCATCTTGTTATTAGGACTATTATGTAAGTTATAATGAATCAATAATCAAATGAACTTGAAAGTTCGAAACTAGTCGTGGAGAAAAACAAACCTATCTCAAGGGTAGGCCCACTTTGATTATTTATTGATTTACCAATGTGTATGAAATTGATAACTTGTATAACTGGCACTTGTATCAATCATTGAGTGAACAATATTCATCGTGTACACAAGCTCAGTACAATTATATTAAAAGTATGTATTCTCGACCGTTTTATGAGGAAATATTTCTAAAATTAAGTTTTTTAGTACATCCGAGCTCAATAAAAATCAGGAAAAATATAGAATTATACCGGGAAAAGCAGGAATTATACGGGATTTTTTTTTAACCTGATTTTGTGGACACCCTGGTAGTGAATCGTGAATGGAGAAATATAGTTGTCTAATCACGTTATTATTTTTTGAAAATATTTTTGGAAATATTACAGATGACATCGGTTATTGATCAGGAGACCGTTGGTGAAGAATCATTACCAGGCTGTAATTCTCCAGGGTATCCGATTATTATTGATTATGCTGATGCAGGCCAACAAGATGTGTTACCCATGAACCTCTGTCAGATTGTGATTGAAGAAGAAGATGATGAAGGTATAATTTCAATTTTTGCCGTATTTTAGCAAATGCTGAAGATCTGTCCATACTATGAAATTAGTGTTACCAAATATTGAATACTGTATTAAATATTACCAAATATTTTTCAAAGTAAAAACCAAGCTATGGGCAGTTGCATGAAAGCGTATGATACTCCCATTGAATTTAATTATCTACCGTGAAACGATGTTAGCTAATCCTAACAAGAAACAACAAAAGAATTTGTTGTCATGCAACTATTTTTTCACAGAGGATTAATTCAACTAAATTTTTGAACTAGTTTATACTTGATACTGTATGCACTGATATTGAAAGTAATCCTGTATGTAATAGATGGATTAATATAAGGCCGACTCTAGTAGACTGAATAGAATAAGTAAGTTATACCTACCAGTCTACTACATTGTGGAATTCAAATTTCAATACATGTAAATGTAATATAAATCAATGTATGAGAAAGAAATCTTAAATGAATTTACTCTCCTTATAGCATATTGAACCACTAATTCTTTTGAAAAAAGTTTTCACCGTACCGTTTTTATCTGATGTAATGAAATTTCACTCCTTGAAGGTACTTTGATAAAAGTATTTTTGGTACACTTGATAGAAAGTAGCCAGTTTCGATCTACTTGACAGGCTTTGAAAGCCTTCATTTTCCGCTTTAGTGCGGAATAAACGGCTGATATTTGGGCCTTATAGCCGTACAAGATAGGAAAAATCAGCTGTCAACAAAATTTTCCGTTGACTTAGCAGCGCATTCCATGCAAATTGGTCGACTGAACAGATAAGTCGACTATTTCAAATATTTTCCAACTGATTGCACCAGACGATTTAGCAAATGATTTTCTTCAAACAAGAATTTTTGTTCCCTATAATTTCACAACTAACCTTTTTTTATTGGGAATTAATTTTAGCGACTGATAACCTTCGTTGAAATTAGAATCCTGAATTTATTTTAAGATAAATAAACGGAAATTACCAATATGGAATTCAGCAAGTTAAATTCGTATGTCGTATTTATAAAAACGTTTTCATCTTATTCTAATAAGCCTTTCTATAAAGTGTACCAAAAACACAAATACACAACACGTTTCAAAAACGTTCGCAACGTCGTGAATACTCACCTTTTCACCTTCGCTTCGGCTGTAAAGCTCCGTATTCTTGACGTCGCAAAACGACGTTTTCAAAACTAGTGGTGTAATACTATTTCCATCCTTTCGTCTTTCGTAGTCTCCGATTACTAAGTTGAATACATTTTCCAATTCAAAATAACTCATTCAATCCTAATTATTTTAATCTAATATTCAATTGTAAAAAATGTTACCACCGCCAAGAGAAGCATAAGCAGATTTTTTCTGAAAAATGAACATAATTATTCTTAACTTCCAGTAAAGCTTTGGTGACTTCATGACATAAAATTTCTTCATTTTCTTGATATTCTTTGAAGGAATGTTTTACTAATAATGTAAGTTGTTATTTCACATTACTCTGTTCATATGGGCCTGATTCATGAAAATTATAAAAAAAACTTAATTACAAGTGTAATGACAATCTCTCACTAAATATCCAAAGCTAGATATGCATATTATGTCGTCTTTCTTTGTGGGGAGCTACCCATAAGGGTAGGTTCCACTCGTCTTGGTCACTTTCTGGTCACCCATACTAATAAGCAGTCCATATAGTGATAGCACTTAATTCTCACTTAATACAGTTGAAAACACTAGATTATAGATTAATTGTTTGCCTTAGCGAAATATAAAGTCTAATTCACCTAGGTCATTTAAAATACTGTGTTTCTATTATTGTTCTATATTGCAGTACTTACATTTTTCTATTCGGGTATTCTAATAATATCTTTTATTCACAGATGAACAAGAGGCTGAAGATTGCTTGGAAGATCCAAACAATAGTACATCGTTGGATAACAAGATGAGACCGTCTATTCCTCATAAAAATGGAACAGAAGATGAGAGTCAGAATAGGGATTGTAAATATTCAATTTCCTCTGTTACTAGGAAAAAAGTTTTGCAGCTCAAAAGTTGTGCTCATTGTGACTATAAAACTCGTAGTTATAGTTCTTTGAAGGAACATTTAATTGAACATTCAGACGAAAAACCCTTTAGCTGTAATTTGTGTGATTATAAATGTGCCCGGGGATGTGATTTAAAAAGACACCTTCTCAAACATTCTGGTGAAAAACCATTCATATGTGAAATTTGCGGTCATCGGTTTTCCGAATCTGGTACTTTGAAGGTACATCTTAGAAGACATGCAGGCCAAAAACCTTTCAAGTGTGAACATTGTGATTTTAAAAGTAGTGATTCAAGTGGTTTGAAGAGACATTCTAGAATACATACTGGAGAAAAACCTTATAGCTGTAAAATCTGTGACCATAGATGTAATGATTCAGGTCATTTGAAACAACACCTTAGAAGCCATTCTGGTGAAAAATGCTTGAAGTGTAAGTTCTGTGATTATGAATGCTGTTTTCAAAGTAGTTTGAGAAATCACCTTTTGACACATACATGCGAAAAACCCTTCAGCTGTAAATTCTGCGATTACAGAAGCGCACGTTCTGATCATTTGAAATTACATCTTACAAAACATTCTGGCGAAAAACCCTTTAGCTGTGATTCATGCGATTTTAAGACCTCCCGATCCGGTGATTTGAAAGTTCACAATAGAAAGCATACAGGAGAAAAACCTTTTTGCTGTGAAATTTGTAATTCTAAATTCTCTGATTCTACTACCTTGAAGAGACATTCTAGAATACATTCTGGAGAAAAACCTTTTAACTGTGAGTTCTGCGAGTATAAGTGCTCCCAGTCAGCAAATTTGAAGAAACATCTGAAAATTCACTCAAGAAACTAGCATTAATTATTTAAAAGTTTAATGGAATAAGAAGTGTTATTATTTGTGAATAAAGTGCATATCATTTTATTAAATGATATACTATAATATCATTTTATTCAGGCTGTCATTTTGAGCATCTGTTTTTGATCCCCATCAGTATTAGGTTTTACAGATGTGTATTATGAATAAATTTAAAACATTTCCTCCTTCTAATATTTCAAATCTTGTTAATATTTGTCTAGCTGTATTGAAAATATAATATACTTTCATAGAACAGGAAAATTAGTCTTCTGCCTCTAAAAAAACAAACAAGGTGAAGATAGAGAAACGATTTTAAACCTCATTGGGCATCTCAAATGAATTTTATAACTCTCATATGAGTTTGAGGCAGTTTCTGAGTGAGAAGTAAAAAATGATATAGATGTAGACCATGTCAAAACTAAGTTTTATTTATAATTTACAGTTTTTATTTCTAAATTCAAATCATTTTGTATGTGGCAGTAGGCTACCGTAGGCTACTCTTATATAAACCGCCGCAAACTCAATCACTTATTTTCAAATTAATTATTGTCTAATTGTAAGAATTATTCATGTAGCGCAGGAGACATCAACATTATCTGGGAACTGGCCTAAACTCCTCAGCTCAACAATATTTAACGAGGTTTCAGCGTTCCAGCTAAATAATGTTCGAAGCATGGAGATAAAATAGATTCAAAAAAGCCTTAAAACGCTATATACCTTCTGGATCCTAGGATCTTATACCGTAGGCCTAGGTGTTAGCCAGACCGTAGCTATTACTCTGTAGACGAGAGACGACCACGACGCAGTAGCGTTTCCAGTGGGTTGAAAACATAGTATCAATATTACCAAAGCTGACCATTTTCTGCACTTTCTGGTCCAATTTATTTGCCTGGGCTATCAACGGTTCTATAATTTGCCTTAAATCACAGAGCTGTTTCACATTTTTTGCATATTGTACCATTTATAGCCATAGGATGGGATCAAAGTACCCTTTATTTATTAAATTTTTTCCAAGGGTACTTTGATTTTAATTATTTGAAGTTTCAACGAATACAGTATCTCCAAGAGAAAATGAATATTTCATTGGATAGGCTATGGAATTGGTTTAGTTTAGTGGACATAAAACAACTAATCTCCTGATAATTTTATTATTTCAAAGTTGCAATACATCTATATTACTGTATCAGAGTATTTTCCGAAGGAGAAAAATGTTCAGCCTTGAAAAGCATTAGAATTTTAGAAATTTGAGTAATTGAAATGGGTTATTCAAAATCAGCCGCCAAATGATCTCTGCCTACCTGATCGATATAGCATATGAATGACATTGAGTAGAAACTTTGAAAGAAAAAATATTATAAATAAGACACTTTCACATAAATTATATTTTGATTTTCAGGACAGATAATATTACATTTTTAAAACTGGAATTCATAAGTCTATATTATTATTATTATTAAACTTTGAGGTTATGTTTGCCTTTGCCCTCAGCCCAAGTCCAAGCAAGCATAGCATTAGCATAGGCAAGCAAGGAACCAAGTATGTTTTCTTGAGTTGCACGTGGCTCAAAAGTTTTGCCTGATTTCAGGTAAATACAGTTTTATTTTCCCAGTAGCAGTTATTGAGTATTCACAATGGGAAAGAAAACTAAAATTGGAAAGCAGCGGCGTGATAAATATTATCATCTTGCCAAAGAAACAGGTACGTTCATGCCACCAAACCGTCGTCTTCATATTTTCTTACCTATCAATTACTCTCACTTTACAACTCTTACTTAACACAACATTTACTTAATTATATAGTTATGAATCATCTATTTTATTCCTCCAACCAAGTCTTCATCTTCCATTGATAGTAGTAATTTTAAGGTTTTACAAATTAAACTTCCAAACTAGAAATGTTATGTTTCTAAAACTAAAAGACTGATCTGAAATTTATTGAGGTCTGGAACTGAAAATATATTCTTACAATACTCCATGTTTGTGTAACAAATTCTCGAGTAAATAAAATTTATTTATTTGGCTACCAGGTAGCATTGAGGTTAATTTGACACTGCTTTACGTTCACGTTCACACACACACCAAAAATGTTACTTCTAACCTTTCTGTATTCAATGTGTCATGAGCATTCATACTTTTTAATGATGTAAAGAAATTATAACAGAGCTATAATGGATTAAGTTGTGAATTTTCTTTTATATGATGTTACCCATTTTGAACAGTTTTGGTCTTGGTCTGTTACACTTTTTCATGTATAAGCAGTGGCGTATTCTCCGGGCTAGGTAGGCTAGCTGCGAAGCCCAATTAGTTTCATAAAAATAATTTTATTCAGATATATTAGAAAAGGTTTTAATATTTCAAAAAAGTAGTAGCGATAAAGTATTACATCAAATTCAGCGCATGAGCTGCAGCGCAACAAGTTTAAGTGTCGTACAAAATGCAAGTTCTCCAATCAAACAAGCTATGGCTAGCGCGGTAGTCCAACGGCTCACTTAAGTAATGCTAATGTCGTATATAGGAAGAGTGAGGTAGGGTAGGAGTGAGCATGTTGTCCACTGCAGTGAAAAAGACTCTAGCTAGCTCTGTGGCGAGAGCTTGACTGCCTTGCCAAACATTGGCGATCACAGCCGACTGACTGCAGCAGAAGCAAACCGGTCTTGTCGGGTGGCTACCACAGCTTCGACAAACGAACTGTTTGAATATTTCGCTCATCATATGTACGTTGTTGTATCTTTTTTGAGAGTTCTGTATGTTCCCTAATTTTTTTCAACGTTATTAGATTTGCATTTGCGTTGTTAAAGTGCATTCAATAAATTTATGTTATAAATTATCACTTTCAAATTTAGTTGATCTTTGGACGTATTTGAGGCACTGAGCCATATCTTTAGCGTACCTGAATTTTCAAGTTTTATAACTGCTATTTTCGGTTATGTGATAATGGGAGGTGAGGGAGAAGAAGGAATTTTACAATTATTATAACTATTCTATATCATTGATTTGTGAAATGGAGTTTTTTAATAATCACTATTCAGTAATGAGCAATTTTAAATTTTGTAAATTTTAATTTTTTCAAATTTAATATACTGTATAATTTTTGCTATATTTTCGTCATTATAGGTTCAATTTTGTGAGTAGGGGAGGGGTAGTTGATTTGATTGAAAGGAGAGATAGCCCAAAGTAAGTTTTGAGACTACGCCTCTGTGTATAAGTAATCAAAGAAGATTATTATTATTATTATTATTATGTTTTGTATTTAAATATTCCAGGTTTCCGCTCTCGTGCTGCCTTCAAGTTGATACAGTTGAACCGTAAGTTCAACTTTTTGCAAAGCTCCAAAGTGCTGATAGATCTGTGCGCGGCGCCAGGAGGATGGATGCAAGTGGCCAAACAGAACATGCCAGTGTCGAGTATAGTGGTCGGCGTCGATTTGTTTCCGATAAAAGCGATTCCGGGATGCATTTCATTAGTGGAAGACATTACCACAGACAAATGCAAGCAGGCTCTGGGAAAGGAACTTCAGAATTGGAAAGCTGACGTTGTTCTCAACGATGGAGCTCCCAATGTCGGTATGAATTGGTTGCATGACGCCTACCAACAAGTTACTCTGACCCTGCAGGCGTTGAAGTTGGCTACACAGTTTCTACGTCCAGGAGGTTGGTTCATATCGAAAGTGTTTCGCTCCAAGGACTACCATCCTCTTATCTGGGTTTTAAAACAGCTGTTCAAGAAGGTTAGTATCTTATTTTAAACTATAGGCTGGAATACTCACTAAAGATGGGATTTCCTTTATGCGTAACGTCCCGACGGTCGGCCGCAGTTAAACAGCTGTAGCAAATCAATCCTGTCCTTGGGCCTGGTGAATAAAAACAAGTAAATTGTCTTGTCCTTAAACAACAACTTGTCTTGTCTGTGCTTTAACAACAATGTCTGAGATTGGCTACAGCTGTCCGAATGCGGCCACCGTCTTACTGTTATAGACAATCACAGCTCTTGTCTTGTCTTTGATCTCAAACAACAAGAACTATAATTGGCTACAGCTATTTGACTGCGGCCGACCTTCTATCGTTACTCTTAAGGGTAAACCCACCTTTACTAACTTACTTCCTCACAGGGCGATCTGAATTTAAGTTGATTTTTGGTCCTCCTAACAATAAAAATCCTTCATGTAGGTCGATCTTCATCATTGTTATAACAGTACTGTAATTGTTACTCTTTATGGAAAACGGCTCTAATGGAAAAACATTCAATCACCTATACCCTATAGGTGTGTTGTAGATAGGCTTTCTGTTGATTCAATCAACAATGAAGACAATTTGTTGATTACTAGCTACTCTTAATCTAATAGATCCTAGTCCTATTGTTTTTTTTCTGCTCATATTTTCTTCCCTGTCTACACCAGATTAACATTTGTTTTGTTGAAGTAATTATTTTGTCCAAATAATGCATTCTTCTCACTTTCAAATATTTTGAGTGTTTTTTTTTTAGTTACATTCAATTCAGTTGTAGAATGAAGACTTCAAGAAGAAATTGAAGCTCTTTTAGCCTACTGTTCAAGTATTGTCGTCAATCTGTGAAGAGGAACAGTTTTGAGAGAAATCCTGTTGAAATCTCCAATGTAAATTGGTCTTAAACCGTTGTTCTCCAATCAATAGTTCTAGTAGAATGGAGTCTTTAAGAAGAAATTGAAGCTCTTTTAGCTTACTGTAAATAAGTATTATTATCAATCTTGGAAAAGAACAGTTTTGGGAGAAATTCTTTTTTAATTTCTATTGTAAATTTTTTAATAAATTATTAACTTATATTATTTTACCAGGTGCATGCTACAAAACCTCAAGCATCCCGATCAGAATCAGCAGAAATATTCGTCGTTTGCCAGTATTACTTGGCGCCACACAAAATCGATCCGAAATTTCTGGACCCAAAGTACGTTTTCAAAGACCTGGAAATCGACACCGTCAATACCGCCAATGCGTTTCATCCCGAACGCAAAAAGAAAGCAAAAGCTGAAGGCTACACGGACAGTTTGGCCGGTTACAATACAATGACGGCTACCCAGTTTCTAGCTTGTGAAAATGCAGTGGAAGCTCTGCAAAATTTGGCTGTGGTAAGTCAAAGAATAATATCTTAAATTCATAGTGATGTAATCTGAATATAATGTTTTAGTCATGTTGATAGTGATAATAATTCATTCCTCTCCGACGGGATAAATTTTGCCAAATCATTAATTGAGGAAATTAATGATTTTCGATTGAGGAAATTAATGATTTTCGATTGAGGAAATATCTAAATTATGCTACAAAAACATGGTAAACCCCCCACCTGCGACATGTCAATTATTTTCAAGTACAGTATACTTTTTTTTAATCGTCATTTATTACAGTAGGAGTTAGGTACTGTTGTTGTTTTTTTTCATGAAAATGAATTCAACATTTTATAGTCTGAAAGAAACTGATGAACTTTATTTTGTAGGCCTACTTCCGCCTACATTTCAAAAATACTTACTAGTAGTCAATCATTCTTTGTCGAAAAAACTCGAGAAGCTAATAAGAAATCACATTTCAGGTTTTTAATAATTTTTTTCATTTCCAACTATGCATCAGATGCGTTTTTTTTTAATTGAAGGCCTGTTTGTTTTTGTAATAAGTTTTATTGATCTAAGTATTGATCAAGTATTTTATTGATCTTTCTCCTATCATAAAAAATTTGTAGAATTGGACACGTAGAGTCGTTCTCTGTTTTCTGTTAGTAGGTCTAAAATTTTTCCATTCAAATATAAATAGGAATAATTCATATAGTCTGACTGTGTATATCAATATAATTTAAAGAAGATTAATGCTACAATATCTCCTCAGTAACAGTTCATACCCAAGTACAGTATTTGGATCCTGTAACTGTTCTTATACTGTTCAAAGTTCTCTGATTTTTGTGATTTCCCACAAGTTGTCAAATTCGAGTTATCATAACATATTGTTGACTGATTTGAATTTGAATTTATCGTTGACCGTTAACCGTTAACCCAACCATTGTTTCTCTCACAGATAACCTTTGATGATGAAGAAATTTCTAATCATCCCAAAACAACCACAGAGCTGAAGGAGTGCTGCAAAGATATCAAAGTTCTTGGCAGGAAAGACATAAGAATGCTTTTAGCTTGGTGGAAGACGCTTCGCGATGAGAAGGAGAGTAAAAAGGAAGAGGATGACGAGGTGGAGAAAAAGGACCAAGCAACTAATGAAGTTGATGAAATAGAAATGTCTGACGAGGATGAGAAAGACCTGGAGGACATTGAAAAGAAAATAGGAGAACTTGAGGTGAGAAACTATTTTGATGTTCATAAACAATTACAGATTATACATCTATTATTAACAATTTAATGACCTACAAGTCATAAATAGATGGATTTTGCACGACAATTCTCAAATTAGCATCTTCTATTTATTATTATTGAAGTTATGTTGTAAATCTACAATTGATTGTAGTCATGTTGTTATTGACATCTTTGTAAATTTTCTCATGCAGTATAATCATATTCACTGTAAAATGAAGGTAAATAAAATGAATGGAAATTCTCGTTTAAATCCTAGGATGTAGGCCTACTTATTTGTAAGTTATTTGAATAGGCTTTAATGAATTGAAATCCTCCTATAAACCTTAGTACCTAATCATTTGCAAGTTTTGTGGTTTGTAAGATAAGATATATTAATGAAATCTCAAATTAGAGATGTTGTATATAGCTAACCTATCAAGAAATGTATTTTATAAATCTATTTCACAATGAAAACTGTATTGGTATCAGTTATGTTAGCTAGATATCTAGTAGCCTAATGTCGCATAATCTAATAGGTCTACAAACTAAAATAAATGAGTGAATTATAATATCATGCTCCACCAATTTCGGGTCCGGTTTTATTAGTGTGAAGTCTTTCATCTATATATCAAATACCACAAAAGCAAGACACAAAACATGTTTTAAATATTTATATATTTGAATTTGGAAGTATCGATAATAAGTTCCCCACTTGCCACTATAGTCGATCTATCTGTAAAGCATTCATAATTATTAATAACTGAGTTTTTTCAATGGATACAGTGAAAAGAGAATGCATTTATTGTATCAAATTTTGATTCAGCGTGAATAGTCCTAAGTATAATTTATTGAAAGTAGGCTTTTAAGTGTGTTGGAAATCAAAAATCTCAGTACCCTTTAGAGTAGGCTATTTGTTCCAGCACCAAATGTTTCGGTGTCATTAGACCCATTCTTAAATGCAAATAGAATGAATGTTACTATCAATTCACTTATTATTATTATTTTTTCTTATTTATAATCATGTGTTTGTGTCAAAGTTTCTACGTGCAAAGGAACTTGAGTAACGTTGAATAGATGTCACCGTAATACATTGAATAATAATTCTTTTGTGAATTTTTAGGATGAAGAGAGAAGAGATCTCAAAAGAAAACGGAAACGTGTCAACAAGGAACGTTCAAAACTACACGAAAAATTGAATTTAAAGATGATTTCAAAGGATAATGAAGGTCCAAAAGAGATTGAAGAGGGTATTTTCAGTATCACTCAAATCAAAACTAAGGAGGTAAGTCGGTTTTGATTAGGTTTAGGATTCAATACGGTTTAAAGTATCTCTGAGAGGATTCATAAAAATTTGAAAATGAGGTTGAATTTCTGTGTAATATATTATATTTTGTAACTGAATGATTCGCGATCATGCTGTAAACAATGAAGTTGTTTATCTATGTATATTCATCAAAATACTGCATATAGTGCTTGATAGATAAGATTAATTTATCACATTGTATTGCAAGACTTGAATTGATTATAGTAGCATTAATCTATTGACCACTGTTCAATGAGTTGGTTTCATACTTGAGTTGAGTCTCAATGCCTTGAGAATTATTTTTGTTTTAGTTTTTAGCTTTGATAATTCATTACTGAAAACCATGTTCAAGTCTAGCTAGATTTAACACTTCCGTCGATCCTCTTTAGTACCACAGACTATAACAATATAACTTCGGTCTACTATATCTACGGTAGTACTCTTTTAGGGTATGTTGAGACAGTTCGTCAACTATTCAATTAGTTCATTTAAAGCTTATGTACAATCTCCGTTCAAACTGAAGTCGACTTGACAATCCCATAATACATAATGCATCATTTACCCATCATAAATGTTGGCTTTCTCCATTTCACTCCGTTCAAAAGAACGTAGCCTATTGCAATCAGCTGTAAACTCTAAGAAAAGTTTATTTTCTCTTTCTTTCCTACAGAATTTGGACAAAGTAATCGACCAGCGACCTGATATATTGGCCGAAGATCCTGTGAAAAAACAGAAAATCAAGAAAACTGTCACTTATGATGCGGACAAAACTTATTTAGATGATTCCGGAAAGTGAGTAGTCTTATATTCGTGCGTATCTGCTTGATAATGTTGAACTGTATAATTGTAATGATAATAAGCCTCATAAGCTTAGTTATTTATGGCCCATGCTAATAACCTATAACCGACAAGCATAGCTGACGCCAAAAAGTTGAGCGGTTACGTCTGTTTTTGTACGTGATGTAACCTACTAACAGCTGATTAAAGCATCTATTGATTTTTCCATATCAAAAACATCAGCTAGGCATAGCTAAATGACAATTATAATGGACAACATCAGTTGTGAGAGCGTACAAGGAGCAGACGAAACCGTCTAACCTTTTGGTGTCAACTAAACCTACGTTATTAGTTGACTGTTTTTGGAAAAGTTGGAAAAGGAACAGTTTTAGGCCTTTTGATCCTTTCTTCAAATTGTATTTGGTACAATGATGAATTAAAATAGATACTGTACTCTCACTTTAGATGTCAGATCTCTTGCATCAGAATGGAGCGTTTTCAAGTTAAATAAAACTATTTACAATAATTTTGTTCAAGTTGAAATTTATTTGCATTTCTGCCTTTCCTATTCGTAGGGAGCAATAATCAGTATTTTTTAATTGTATTTTTACAGGTTTTATCGCAATGCTGACAGTGACGTGAGTGGAAGCAGCGATAGTGATGAAAGTGATGATGACACGATAAACACATCGAATGGCCTTGGTGAGTAATAATAATGGTGAGAATTATTCTTACACCTAGAGGTGATATAGGTGAATAGCTGTTATTCATTGCACCACTTCTTAGTAAGAATTATTATGCGAACCTAAACCTTGATAAAAACTCCAAATAAACAGGATTTAATTGAAGGTTCAATTCTCTACACGTTTTTTGAATCATATATTTTTGGTTGAAACGTTATTTTCATCGACAAAAAAGACTTTTTAGAATTTATACAACATCGCTCTCTCAACTTGGGTGACTTCCACGCGAATTTCGTCCTTTGATTTTTTCCATAGTCTGGGGTTTGTTCTCATTTTGGATGGTTTTTTGAGAGGGAACAGCTTTATTCTGATGAATTTTGAAGTGATTGTTGATTAATGATGACAAAACTCAAGCTGTATGACTAATTATTACGGAAAACCCTAACCATAGGCGAAAACGCGGCGTTTTACCTTCCAAGGCTCCATGACAACAACTGGAACTAAAACTCAAAAATTGTGAGAACTCACGAGTCAAGCGCACCACCATCCTCACCACTCTTGGTGACTGAGGAAATGTGTACTACCGTCTCAATAACGTCCATCCTCTCTGTGGCATCCGTTAGTCCATTCTCACACAGTTTTTACACAGTATTCTTGGACAGTTATCCCATTCTTATTACAGTATTTCTCTTCTAATTTTTCAATGACAAGTATATATTTTCAGCGATGCCATATTCTTGCTATTGCTTATTGAGGAAATTGTTGAATGCTCATTCTTGCTGTAGAGTCTATGATTACTGATTTATTACTTGAATTCCATTGTTAGTCCCAATCAGTTGATACAGTACTATAATTTCAAATTGCTGGTGAATTAAATGATGATATTGGAATGTTGAATATGGAATGAATAATTTGTCTTTACATTTTCTATCTCTTTAGGGATCAAAAGCAATGGATTTGATGACGACGATGATGATGTCACCGAGCCTTCTGTAAGGAAGACGAAGAAAGGTGATAAAAGTACCACTAAGAATAAGAAGACTGTTAGGTTTGCCAGTGATGTAAAAGAAAATGATGGAGGGGACGAAGAAGAAGAAGATGATGATGATGATTATGATAGTAGCGAAGATGACGATGATGATGATGATGAAAACCGTGATAAAAATCCTCTGCTCACTGATCTTGACACAAGGGATAGTCTCACTAAGAAGGAACACAGAGCACAGATGTGGTTTGCAAAGGTAAGTTTTGATAAGTTCTCATTTAGGCTATTATTTCAATATAATTGAATCACCTTAGGAAAGCGGACCATTCAATTCAGATAATCCAAAGCAGACCCCATGGTTTATAACTGCCTGTAACTGCCTTATAACTCTTCAGGTTATAAATATATCGCAAAGTGCAATAAATCTGTGATTATGACAATTCCTAGTCTTTATTCAATATGGATGACTTCCAAAATATCATTTTCAAAACTACACGAAAAATAAAAAACAGCCTGAATCTTAATTTGTTATTTCTGAAATCTATTGAGATTGAAAACAAATCTTGTTCATATTGGTTTTCATCCAAGCTTTATTTTGATCTGATTTCTCGTTTCTTGTTCACCTCTCAGACTTACTATTGTTTTAGAGGTTGTAAAGGAAAACGTACAGTGAACTCCAATTCATGAATCCATGTTCAGTTGGTTATATTATTGCTAAACTGATCACAAGTCGTGAATACACGTCATTCCATCATACTCATAAATTAATATTTCCAAATAATTTATTTATGACTCATCATTGTATCAATTTAGCTTTCTTTTCATTATTATGGATTATGAGAAATAATTATTATTTTTTATTTCAATTGCTTGCTCTACGGTATTCAGAAATGATCTGCTGAATGAATGATGTGTTTGAATTGGTTTTTAATGAATATAATTTTACTTTTATAATGAAATTTGTTGAAGTTTTAGTTTCTCTTGATATTGATGATTAATCGTGTATTAATATTTGAATTTGACACCTTTTGATGTATCACCATTTCAAAATATCACTCCTTGTTCACCTCAAGGATTTTTATTGCCTATGAGGTTGTAAAGGGAACGTACATTGAAATATAGTTCATGTTTCCATGTTTGGTCCGGCTTCTAATTGCTAATCACCAACCACATATCGTGATCACATTCACTCCTGTAATCAACTGATCTATGAAGTTGGGTAGAGTTCTGTTATATTATATTTTTGTATAATAGAAATTCTATCAAAAGAGGATTAGTAGGCTAAGTGTTATTTATCCTTAGAAATATCATGAACTAAGTCAACTCCTTCATGTGGTTAGTCTCCATTTTCATGTATTCTTTATCCTTTGTTGATCTGAAAAAATAATTATTATTTCTCTGGATGCTGGACAACCCATCCAGATGAGTATATTAGTGAATCAAACCATTACATGATATGAAATCTACTTCTCAGTAAAATCTTTTTACACTCCAATAAAATAGGTATAATAAAAAATTATGATTCCCCACTATAATAAGATAAACTTACTCAATATTAAGCTGAAGTAGCTTCTAGTGAAGTTACAAATTTTCTGATGCTACTTTTTCCAAGTTCCAAGTGACATAACTTTCTCTCTAAACTTTGAAAATTTGTTGTAAACCAACAATTTTGGGTGTTTTCACCTGTTGGACCCTCCATTTAGTATATTTTTTAACTTGATAATGAATAGATGAATATATTTGATGCTCGCTATTTCAATGTTAATCAACTCTTGAACCTAAATGAATTTTTCTTATACTCAACAAGCCTTTTATTCTACAATTTGTTATTCTCGAGATGAATTGAGTCCTGTCTATTACTTTACTTAGAAATATTTCAATTCTGTTCCTTGTTCATCTTCAGGCATTATTGTCTTTAAGATTGTAAAGGGAACGTACATTAAAATATATCATGTTTCCATGTTTGGTCCGGCTTTCTATTGCCTTACCAATCACATATCGTGATAACAGTCATACTTGTACTCAACTCATTTATAGTATACTTGATGAATTTCAGAGACATTTTGTAAAATTTTAACTGGACTTTTATAATCTTGTTTCTTGTTCACCTCTAGGAGTTTTATTTCCTTCGAGGTTGTAAAAGGAACATACATTGAAATCACGTTTCCATGTTTGGGCAGGCTTCAAAATGCCTTTCCAATCACAAATCGTGATAACATTTCCAACAAATCTCTATTTGAGCAATCTTACACTTTTTTAAATAACAGAAAGAAGCCATTAGTGTCGCTTTTTCAATTACAAAAAAATTTACAATAGTTTGTTGTTATTCGTCTATCTTTTTTCACTAATAAATTAATTTAAAATCCATTGAAACTTCGTATTGAAATAACTCACGTTTTTTGGGTGCCTAAAATGCTCGATAATGTAGAATACCAGCACGAAACAATTGTCGCGCCAAAAACATGAGTAATTTCACTACTGTTTCCATTTTCTTTAAATATTTAGTGTTATTTTACTCCGAGAATGTTATTACGTTAATGTACAACAGGTTTATGAACCTATGCACTATGTTAATATTTCAACATAGTACTTCACAATTTAACTTCAATATCTATTACTATTTATTAAAATATATAATGCTTTTATGAACGCTGAACTTTTTTTCAAAACACATTGTACAGAACTTGTCCCCATTGAAAGTCTTAAATCTGTTATTTGATTTTATAGGTATTGAATATAATTTAAAAATTGAAATTTTGTTTCTTGTTCACCTTAGGGATTTCACAACCCATGAGGTTGTAAAGGAAACATACATCAAAATATAGTTCATGATTCCATGTTTGGTATGGTTATAATATATTGCCCTACCATTCACATGTCGTGAATACAATTATAAATATAGTGATAGAATTCTTATTGTTTAGACTAGATTGGATCAAATTTTCAATTACGTGTTATGTGTGTCTTAACGATCACATATCGTGAATTCATTTCCAACTATTGACATCAAATTTCTATTGAATAATCATTGCAATTTTTCTTCTGCAATGGGAAATGAATTCACGAAGTTGAAATGTATCAAATTCATTATTGCATCGAATTGAAATTTTGTTTCTTGTTCACCTCAGGGATTTCACAACCTATGAGTTTGTAAAGGAAACATACATCAAAATATAGTTTATGATTCCATGTTTGGTCTGGTCAAATATCGCCCTACCAATCACATGTCGTGAATACACTTATAAATATCGTGATAGAATTCTTATTTTTTAAGAACTTATTCCTAAACCTAAATCCCAAATTCTTATTGATTGGATCAAATGACATGTTTGGTCCTTCTTAAAAATCACATATCGTAAATTCATTTCCAATTATTGATATTATCAGTCGATCAATTTTCTATTGAATAATAATTTCAAACTTCTGCAATTGTAAATGGAAAATAATTCTGTTTTAGGATGCATTCAAAGATTTAATTAAAGAAACAGATGAGGACTACGAATTGGATAAGATAGCTGCCAATATCAAACAGAAAGGTGGTAATTTAGTAAATGATACTAAAGAGAACGCTTCAATTCCTACAAAAAGAAAACCAGTTATTGCTGAGAAATATACAACGCCGTGTAAGAAACAGAAGAACGAATCGTCAGATTCAGACAGTGATGATTCTGATTCCGACTATGATATAGATGAGGTGAGTGAGAAATATTCAAGATATTTTTAATAAATTGAGTCAAGTAGTTTAAAAATTTTCAAAATAGATTAGATTGAAATTTAAGTTCTTTACCGGTCCTCCTTGTTTTAGTTGGGCCAAACTTTTTTGAATATTTAAAGATAACTTTAATTGATATTGGAAAACCTTTCTCTAATTGATAGCACTCTTTAAAATTGTCAATTGATTATTATTTTTTGGAATTTTAATTACATAATATATAGTGCAATTAATAAATTCAAATTTTCTATGCATTTTAATTATCTTCTACTAAAATTAGTTTATTGAAGCACTAGCGACCACTAAACTACCTAGCATACTCTTCAATTTATTCCATTAATAAGACCTGCAAACAATAGTTGAACAGTAGTTGAGAAACAATTACTAAAACCTGTAATAGCCTACAATGGGAAGAAAGGCTCACTCTAAACTATCTTCTTATAGTACTGAATATTTTTATTCAACAAGTCCTTGAATTCTATAATAAATTGAAATTATTTATGGTATTTTATCCATTTTCGATGTTCAATTTCTATTAGTTGGTATACCTGTCGCGAAAAAGTTAGGTGGTTTCATCTGTCTCTTGTACGTAATGTAACCTACTAGCAGGTAGCAGCTGATGTAAAACATCTATTGTCTCTTTTGATTTACAAAACATCATCTAGGTCAGTGGTCATCAATTAAGTTTCATGAAGGTCCGTTTCAAAGCCTTGGCGAGCTTCCGCGGTCCATTCAGGAGAAACCACTAATGGGGCGGGGGGTACTCCCCGGAAATTTTTTGGATAATTAATGGTTTAACTACATTAATTTCAATCATTATTTAAATATTTGGAATTGGGATAGTTATTACTCTGTATGTATTTCGATATTAATGTTCTTTAAATACATTGAAGTTTGATATTATGCCATCTATTAATATTGAAATATGGATCTATTAATATTGAAATTAAGGCCATTATTTCAATTGGATTTGCAATAAAAATAATTTCATTTTTTAATCTATTCATATGGGGAATGTTTACTTACAAAATTGTCAAAACTATTCTCGAATTCAGTCCTTGACTATATCTCTTTAGCTATTGAAATACCGAGATAAATTGAATTGAACGTTTTACTAGGCATAGGGTAAATGGATAAAATAATGCAACAATATCAAATCAATAGCCAACTTTTTATGGTGAGTTGTATAATAAGAAGTTTCTGTTTATTACTGTGTTTGTTATTAAATAATTCATTTACACGTTTAGACTTTGAAGAGTCTCTTATGGATTTTTATTTTAGGATTTATTTCAAGTTTTTTTTCGTTGAGATCGGTATGACATCGCGGTCCACACAAAACTAGCTGGCGGTCTGGATCCGGACCGCGGTCCGCCATTTGGTGACTACTGATCTAGGTATAGCTAAACGACAAATATTATTGACAACATCAGCTGTTGGAGCACACAAGGAGCAGAGGAAACCGTCTAACTTTTTGGCGTCAGCTATACTATGATATTGCGAAGTGGAACAACCCTTTGGCTCTCCCCACTAATGGAAGCATACGCTAAATGAATAACTAGTAAGCACCATGGGCTGAAGAACTCGCGAGCGAACACTTTAAGTTAACTTATGGCTTTGATAACTTGGTGATGAAATTTTGCGGTCAAGTCCACTTGATCAAGTTTGTTGATGCGTCGGATGCCGCGAATACTTAGAATATGGATAAAAATCTTACCAATCCCTATATTTAAACAATACTGAATGTTCACTTTTATTCTGTTTCAATCAGTATAGGCCAGGTTGACAAAAATTAAAGATTGATAAATTAATCATTGTTAAAGAATATTATCCTATTCATAAAAAAATTATACTCCCTTGGAATAAATCAGTTCCAATACAGCTAGGAAAATAATAATGTTTTTCAAGCTTAAGAGCTTAGTAACTAAATAATTTCTATGATCAGCTGATCATAACTATAATTCGCTTGTTAATCATAATTGTCTCAAGCTGTATGTAGTTCCAGCACGCGATTATCTCCCTCGTGTAGACAAGCCCATTATCACAATGGTTTCTGTCAAGCACGCGTTCCCGAAGCGACATAAACGCCGCGTTTTCGACGCTCGTCTAGAATGGGCCTTACTGATAATAATATGCTATAAGGCCCATTCTACACGGGCGTAGGAAACTCGGCGTTTACGTCGCGTCGAAAACGCGTGCTCGACAGAAACCATTGTGTTAAATGGGCGCCTTTTAGAAAGTTGGAACTTTAACGGTTATTGAGATAATTGGAAAAATATGCTAAAAACCGCCATTTTTCAACAATAAGGGTTATAACTAGATAAGGAATCATAAAATTGTATTTTTTATTCTTGGAAGTTGAAGAGAGTCTAATTCTAAAGAAAAAGTTAAATGGCGGCAATTGTGTAAATCTTACCCAAATCTCAGAAATGGCGATCAAAAATCGCAAAATCGCACTAAATACAAATTCATCACTTGTCCTATGTTTTGTCAATTTTGCGATTTTTGATCGTCATTTTGAGATTTGGGTAAGATATACACAATCGCCGCCATTTAACGTTTTCTTTAGAATCCAACTCTCTTCAACTTCCATTAATAAAAAATACAATTTTATGATTCCTTATCCAGTTATAACCCTTATTGTTGAAAAATGGCGGTTTTTAGCATAATTTTCCAATTATCTCAATAACCGTTAAAGTTACAAACTTGGAACTGGTTTCATTGAATTCTTCAGCAAATTTTACATAGGAATTGATTATTTTAGAACCTCACTAAAGCCTCTAAAAAATTGGAAAAATTAATTTTTTTTGAAAAATCTCAATTTTCTGCCATTGTTATCTCGGTAACAAAGCGTTTTTGGGGATTGGTCCCATGGAACTTTTTTGTCTACTTGGTGTAAGGAATCAGCCTGAGAAGTATTGCACATTCCTCGTGAAACACCCTGTATATAGATATATTGTTGCTGAGAGCTTATCCTTTTTTCGCCTGAAAAAGGATGAAGGAGTCGGTCGATTTCATTGTCCAACAAACTTGACCTGTATAAAAGTATGAAGAATTTAATGTTCTGAATTTGAAGTTGATTAATTGAGGCGTTTGAAAGTTATTGTCGAACATACAGACAGACAACGACTTCGGCCTTGAGTCAAAAGAAGGAACTCGCTAACGCTCGTTCAAATATATATTTCTACTAATCTTATTCATTATTTACAGGCACAACTCAGTGATACACAAAAAATCAAGAAAGATAAGAAAGCTGGTTTTGAAGTAGCTCCCATGGAGACATCACGTGAGTAGTTGCAATATTACTCTGTTTTTGTTATCCATATCAACTAACCAATCAAAATGGAGAATCGTTCACATACATTACAGTCAAAGTTCTGTTATACATTTCAGTATTGTATTTTGAAAGTAATTTTATAATAATATGATCAAAATATGAATAGAATTGGAATTGCCTATTAAGCTAAGTTGTAAATCTATTCGATTGAAAGATTTTTTTTTATTTCAGCCTAGTTATCTTTAAATTGAAAAAAGGAACAAAATACAGATTCCCCCTACTACTGTCTTGAAAAATTTCCAAGGACATCGTTGATTGCCTTAATTGTTATAGGATGTGTTTTGAATAGTGATTGGATGTTCATGTGATTTGAATAGTGTATTTATTCATTGAATGAAATATTTTGACGTGCTTATACAATGTTTTTTTCACATTTATATTACCTTCAAAATCCAGTTGTAAATATGTGAAATAGTTTCTAATACTGGCAAGTGAAGAATTTTGAAATGTGATTGGAATAGATAGCTCATACTAAATTCAAGGAAATAAAATTGCATTCTGTATAATTTATTCTTAGGCTTGAAGAGCCAGTTATTATTATTAGCGTATGGCTTTATTTGGTGGGGAGACCAAAAGGTAATTCCACCTCGCCAACATAACCATGTTTCGCCAATAGGAAACATGATAAAAGTATTGATTATTTTCACTGTAATTTAGATTTCGGGAAGTCCTTCACAATTTAGAAAGTCCGAGAGCACTAAAACACAAGTCAAAACACTAATCCAAGACTGGAAAATTTGGAATTTAAGAATACTTTAGAGCACAAAATTTTTACGTGTTATAATAATTTTGCCATGGCAACCAAGTATTAGAGCCAGTATTAGAGGGTCAGAAAGAGGGACATAGTTAATTATTTCATAAAAATCTTGAGAAATTTCTTTCAAAAACCGTCTCATGGTTGTTATCTGTTTCAGTCAAAAAGGCAGACAAAAGAAAACTTACAGTGGAGGGACTAGCTCTTGGAGCGTTAATGGCATCGTCTAAAAAAATGAAACGGGACCTAATTGATGGAGGCTGGAACAGATACGTTTTCAACGAAGATGGGTTACCAGATTGGTTTGTGGAGGAGGAGAAGAAATTCATGAGGAAAGAAGTCCCTGTTCCCAAGGTATGTCGCACAAAAATATAGAAGCTCTTGTATATGAATCATTTTAATTATTTTCCAAACTGCCACTGAATAATATAATCAATTACAATTAGTGATGATGATGTCTTTTTACCATAAATCTCTTACTTATGCATAGCTTATTTTTCATATCATATTGTAAACCATCTCAACAGGGTACCCTTCAATATAATTACCTTCTTGTTGAAGTACAACTATCACTTTTAGTAAAACATATTTTTTTAAATAGGTTGAGGCTACATTACTGTATTCAATTAATACTACTGTACTTTTACAGTAGTTTACAATTGATACTACTGTCCATTTTCTTCTACTACTATCCTCGTGTATTTCCATCCCTCTCCCACCCCCTCCAAATCATTTCTCCTTTCTTCTCAACTCTCAATTTTATGTCTCTTTACAATTTGGATGACTAATGAATAATGAGCTTTTCATTCATTTTCTAATCAAAATTAACAAGATTCTCATTTTTAAAACTAAATTAACCGTTTAAACTATCCAGTAGTACTCTATGATGAACTTGAAAAAAAATGTATAAAATTGAAACCGTTAACTTCAGAAGTTGATTAGTTCATTAGTGTATAATTCAAGTGTGGAAATAACCTCTATTTTGAATATTCTAATCGAAATTGTTCGGAGTTATGCAGAAAGGAACCAACCCACAATCAGCTACTTTTGAGATATCGCGTACCAAAGATGAAACTGCAATAATACCTCCCATTTTATTATCCAGTAAGATATTCTGATTTTGGGAACGTATATGTGCTCTTAATATCATAAACTAGATATTTATATACAAAAAAAACATTAATTTCCCATTTTATGGCATTTATGTGGGTTGGTTCCTTTCTGCAAAAAACAAATCCTACTTCATGTGTTATGCAGAAAGGAACCAACCCACATAATTGCCATAGGAACCAGACTAAAATTTTAGTTTTTCAGAGAAAAAGAATCATATTAGGCTAATTTTCTTACTTATGGATTAATATTATAAAGAAAAGTGTTCTGTCAAAATTTCCCACCCCCACCCATCTTGCTACCCCCTCTGCACCCCTCAAAGTTTCCATTTTAAGGGTTTCTTACATTGAATGTATCTCAGAACTCATTGGAAATAAGAAATCAAACTTCTTCTCATTTTTCAGTAAATTAAATAAATTCTCTTTAATTTATGTCTCGCCATTTCATTGTAGCTCCTGCGGTTCAGAAGTTATATAAATGGAAGAATGGAGGGATTCCCTAAATTTCTGCATAAAATTTTAATTATCTCCAAAATTGAAGTTTACAGGATGATTCTACTGGAAATGTCTCTTATGAAACTTGAAGAACTTCTCAAAACCTACATTTTTAATGATCGAACATATATTTCCCTGAAATTCAACGTAAGTATAAGTCAGTTAATAAATGAAAAGCGCTATCTCAGAAGCGCTTGGCGGATAGCCTAATATTATGGTTATCAAGTGAGTAGGCCTACTAAAATACCCCTTTTAATTCATTAAATTTTGAGATAATTCATTTGGGGAAATTATATAGAGCTGATTTTCTCCCCATTTATAACTAGCATGTTGGCAAGTGTTCTGTCTGAAGTCCCCACACTACCCTCTTATTCAAGAATTCTTATACAGTATCACATGTGTCTTGGTACTCTATAGAGATAAATAGTTGAACTTTGTATCATTATTCAGTGAATTCAATTTGCTTAAACTCAAATATATATGTTTCTATCATTTGTGAAGTAGATATATTTAAATTCTCTAAATGTTTCATATTAGACATTTCCCAGTTTACTTTTATTAGGGAAATAATGAAATTTTTAGGCAGAAGTCTGTACCTATGTGGGCTTCCATCATACTTCCATGCAAATAACTCCTGAACCACATGAGCTGTAGTGAAATGGTGATGACATAAAAAAGTAAATTCAATTTTCTAAATAATGATGAGAATTTCAATATCTTATCTTCAATGGTTGCTGAGATACATTCAATGAAAGAAATCCTTGCAAATGGAAACTTTAAGGGTGTGTTGGGAGGGAAGCAAGACGGGTAGGGGTGTGGAATTTTGGCAGAACACTCCTCTGTATGATAGTAATTAATGGTTAAAAAATTCGCCTCATATGTTATTTTTCTCTGAAAATACTAACATTCTAGTCTGGTTCCTAATAATAAAATTTCCCATTCCATGGCAATTATGTGGGTTGGTTCCTTTCTGCATAACACATAAAGTAGGATATTTGTTTTGCAGAAAGGAACCAACCCACATAATTGCCATAAGGGTTGATTCCAGTGATTTTTTTTCATCCAAAACAGTTACCTAGGGGTTTATCAACCCAAATATGGAAAAACCGATTTTTTTATTTTTGTCGATTGGTTCCTTTCTGCATAACTACATCCAATTGTGAAGAAGAGACGTTTTGGACGTTGTCTGTGTTTCAATACTATTGTATTTTAATCTCGTAAAAAATATGGAAAAAAATTATTTCTTACCGATCTCTTCTACCTTTTCCTATAATCATAAACTTCAATTTTTCACACGTTGGCAAGCAAATATTTTAGTAATGTAAATTATCAATAGAAGTTTATTATAAGAAAGTTGATAATTTTCATCTCCCCATTTCAGGAATTGGTAGACGAATACAAGAAGAAACTACAAGAAATCAACACAAGGCCAATCAAGAAAGTTGTGGAAGCCAAAGCCAGAAAGAAGAAGCGTGCTTTGAAAAAGATGGAACGAGCCAAAAAGAGATTGGAAGGACTCATTGACAATCCGGACATATCCGAACAAGAGAGAGCCAGACAGATCAAGATGTGAGTTACTTTGTAACATATAGACTGTCCAAGTGAAGAAGACATTCTGGCAAGATGGGAGAAAGGCTCCAGCTCTGTCAATATTGGTTCAAAAATTGTAAATTTAGTCTCGAATTGTACATCAGAATGTTTCCTACAATTTGAGATCAAATTTATAACCAATATGAGTTTTGAACCAATATTGACCAAGCTGAAGTCATTTTCCCATTTTTCCAGAATGTCTTCTTAGCTTTGACAGGCTTTACCTTAATCGTTTTCACTATACATGTATGTTTTTTTAGAATTCTCATCTCTAAGAATTGAAAAATTACAGTCGAGTCTACAGAAGAGTTAGGCCGGGCGTAAGCTGGGACGCAAGTAACACATTTCACGCGAACTAGCCAATCACAGCTCTTTTTTTATCAATAGGAGCTTTGCTTGGATAGAATATACTTATTACAGTATTTTAGTACTCGATTCGGGCCATTTCCTGCCGATCGTTTGGATATTCTTGCTTTTAATATAAGAAAGTTATTAGACGTTGTTGTGGGTGAAGCTGGCTGAGAAATTCCATTCTCAGCTCGTGTTGACTATAATAGCCATCAGGATATTATAATTAAAGTTGTTTCTCATCGCAGTCTATTCAAAGTTATGATCCAGTTGACCCTTTCAACCATTCTTAATTTTTATGTTTTGAACTATTAGACCCGTGTTTTTTTAATATCATTGGTTGATTTTATTGAGATTATTGGGATTTTGCATTGTCAATATTTGCCCACTTTTGCTTATCATGTATTTTTTTCGTTAGGTTGTACAAGAAGGCTAGAGCGACAAAGAAGCCTGAAGTGGCGTACGTTGTTGCCAAGAAGAACATGACTGGGGCGAGGGTACGAAGGCCACCCGGTGTCAAGGGCAAGTTCAAGGTGGTCGACCCGCGATTGAAGAAGGATACCAGGGCTGAAATCAAGCGAGGCAAGAAGACGAAGGGTAAAAATACAAAAGCTAGGAAAAATAAAAGGTGATGTGTGAATTTTGTTTTTTTTTTAATAAATAAATGTTATAAATTTGTAGTTTTTTTTTTAATTTTTTTCAACGTCTTAGAAAATACATTGTTTAGTTCTCAAGCAAAGAAGAATTGACGCCCCTAAAAGGATATCTTGTCGGCAGTGAGGAATGGCTTGTCGGCACTGAGTACTTTTGGCAATTCGAGGCGCAATTAGATTTAGTAGGAATTCAAAATCGGAAGCACTCATTCTCACGTAGTTTTCAGAACCACTTTGTAATGTAAGGTGCCTCATTAAACCTCTATAAGCACCCTCATACGGCCGTTTTTCAAGGATGCTTCTAATTCACCACCGTGGTCTTTTTCGCCTATTTTTAAGAATTTGATAACCCCCTGCTACAACAACAAAACTTGCTGGAGCGAGCCTATCGTCCATCTTCTTCAAATGCTCACAACGAACTGAGCTCTGATGACCAGTGAATTCGAGTCCAAGTAGTCTAGATGCTGATGTTGCTCAAAACATTTGACGGAATGGAAACTGTACACCAGGCACGGTGAAAAACGCGTAAAAACATGTTGCCAATGTGTTGTGCAACACTGTTGTACAAAATGTACGAATGGAAACGGAGCTTGACTAATAAATTATATTGTAATTATTACTTACTGCCGTTGATGCAGCTGTTAATTGCTGCATTGAGTTTAGAATTGGCTTCTCAGGGTACGATCGCATGTGATGCAGGCGTGCGTAAGTAATCTGGTAGTGCACGTGCCACGTGCGCATTGCGTAAATTTCACTCCTTTCTGGTAGTATAATGAGTGGGAGCAGTGTCACAAAATATGTAATACCTCTTTCTAAAATTTGCACTCGTGCACTAACATATTACTTACCCCAGGCGCACACCAACACGATTTCGTTGCGAAGGTTTGTTGCCGTGCGAACTCGATTCTGAGAACTTGCCGGACGAAATTTTGAAACCATTGCGGTGTATGAGCTAGCGCAGACCAATGCGTTGCGAAATATTCGGTTTGCGAATATTGTGGCTCGGTCAAGAACTGAATCTAATTCTCGTCTGCAAGTAAACAGACATAACCAAAAAGGAAGAAAGTCAGCTCTCGGCTCTTTGGAAATGAACACTGAGAATTGTTCCCAGCATATTGACATTGTTGCTGGCAAGCTGAATAAGGGATTAGAAAGTTAAAGTCTAGATTAGAACCCACTTCTTGATTAGAAAGTTGAAGTCTTGTGTTAGCTTGGATGTTTTAAAGGTGATCTACTATGCTCATATCCATTCCCATTATTTGTCGTATGGCACAATACGATTTGGCGAGAACCCCAAAGTTCTAGAGCAGACTTTTTAGTATTCAGAGGAAGGCTATCAGACAATGTTTGTTCAACAGAGCTTAATTAATGAGAATTTGGGAGAACATGTAAGGAGCAGTTTGTGGAACAGGGGGTAATCCACAGTCATTACACTAGAAATAGAGGCAATTTGAGTACTTATCGATTCACCTATTCTAGTACACAAAAAACATTACTATTCTTTTCCATCAAATTGTTCAATTCACTTCCATAAAGCCTCAGGAATATGGAGAATAGAACGTTAAAACCTCAAATCAAACGTTTTAAGGCCTATGAAATTTTGTATTTGTTATTTGACGCTTGTATTTTATCTGATGCCTTCAGATAAGGCTACAATAAATTTCATTCTATTCTATTCTATCGATACATCAGGTTGGTTAGGTAAAATACTCAAATATTCCCGCGCTCTAAGTCACGATTATTTCGCTTCGGTGTGTGTGCCCCAGCGTTACGAATATTTCGCACCGAAACCTTTGCCTCGAAATCGGAGTCCAAATTCTTGGAACCACCGCAACGAGTTCGCGACGCATTGGTCTGCGCAAGGCTTTAAGCATGCGAGCATTCATTTATTATTGTACACCCAATTTTAAGAAACGCTGAAATCGCCTGGTCTCCAGACCTCTCACCTCTCAGTATGCAACTTTTTTCCACGGGTATATCTGGAGAGAGTTTTTATCAGACAACCAAGAAATTTTTTGTCCTCAAAATCATTCTATAGATTTTATTTTAAGGTATTTGGAGTAATTGAGGAACTCATTTTTTCATTTCAAACAATTGTTGTATTTTAATAAACATTTTGAATATTTTTATAACTTGGAATCCCTTTTTCACAGTGAGCAAACTTATTATGAACATATTCTCGAATTGCTTGCTAGAAAAAATTGAACATTTTACTATATCAGTTCAGTTTTAAAATGATTCAGTCCACAGTTGTATTTAACGCATGTTTCTTGGAATGTATGGAGTGTTTTGGTGTCTTGCATTGCTGTAACTTTCCAACTGGGGAAGTTTCAACATTTCAGGAGTATATAGTTGGAAAAAATACATCCAGACATTATCAAAAACTTTTTCTACCTGTCCCTCTTCAAATATTATGTCTTCTTTTCTACGCTTGTAAACATTTGGATGTTCTTCAAGTTTATCAAGCACTGCTAACATTTTATCATCAACTTGATAAACTTCACCACACACATTGAAGCCGGAAGATTCCAAATCAATCAGGTATGGTATGTTATACGGAGGTCCTATGACAAGAGGATATTTTGATTTAGTTTTTGCAGTGAATAAAAACTTTGAATAGCCATTCACAGAGTCTTCAAGAAGAAAATGATTTGGCTCACCTTTTTTCAAAGTTCCATAAACAAAAACATTGGTTAAATTGATACTACTTGGAGGTTGTGAATGATACATTCTCACTGAGAGTTTACTAGTATTTAATTTGAGACGTGAAAGATAACTGAGAGACAAACGCATAAGAACCAATATCAGAGTCTCGTTTTAAAAATTGAAATCACAAACCACAATAATAATAAGAATACTTGAAGAGTTTGTGTTTGGTGTTATAGAAAAAAACTATTTATAGTTAATATTCACTGAGTTAAAAACCTTTTGAACAAGCTCACCTAGCGCAACACAATTATAAAGTTTACTTGAGTTGCGTAAACTATGCCTGTCGCTGTCAGTTTGATAATACTTCATTAATTTGTGATGTGAAATTTGAAGGTTATGTTGATAAAAAGTGTTAACTCTTTTAATAGATGTTGCCAACATACCAAACAAAATTCACTGAACATTTAAGGATAAAGAAGGATAATAAGAGATGTTGAAGCAAGAGAATTCTAATTATCACTGTCAGATACAACGGGTATATAATCAAAATTCAATCAAGAGAAATATATTGTTTGTGATGATTGATTGGGAAGGCGACATTTTGTACCACCGACATTCTGTACCAACGACACTCTGTGATACTTTTAGTCGAAAAATGGTACAGATTGTCGTTTGACGCAGCCGACAGATTGTACCATTTTGGTACAGAATGTCGGGTAATGTAGGAATAATGGTACAGAATGTAGCTGCACGCAAACGACAGATTGTGATAGCTCAGGAATGTGGTACAGAATGTCGGGAGCGGAAAAAATAAAAATTATCACAGATTGTCGTTTTAGGAATGGTAAAGATAGTCGGAGGTACACATTTGTAGCATCCCGATTGATTATTCAAATTCTTAAATTAATAATGGCATCACTGGCCAAGCTTTCGACCTTTTGATCTCCAGACGAAAAAGTCAGCTGTTTGCTGTTACGCGATTTCCAGATTTGAGAATTTGGAATAAAACCATGGCGACTGCTAGATCATTTTTCAGAAAATTCTCTTCCTCTCCAGCTTTAAAATCGTCCTCCTACGGTGGAGCATACCATGAAGAAGCTGGTAAGAAAAATAATATTTATCAACCACTCATTTTATTTTCATCAACTAAAAACTAGCTATGAGTGTAGCCTTTGCTTTCCTAGGTCATGGCTACTTTGGTATCAAATTCCAAAATTTTACTATATTCAGTGATCTATTCAAATTAGAAATATTAATAATACATTAGTTCTCTACTATGAATTAGAACTGGTTATATATTCTAATCTACATACTACCATGAATATTAGGTTATAGGCTACCGTGATGAAATCCTAACCTTCTCTAGGTCGAATAGAATTTACGCTCTCAAACATTATTGTCCTGTTTATTGGCAATCAAATTAATGATAATTATTTTAGATTACAAATGAACAAATTATTGCATTTATGTATTAGCTCCTTTTTTAAAATTATTAATCAGCCTTGTAACGTGCAATGACTTCAATATTATAATTATTTAAGGCGAAGAATCAAGCTCGCTGTTACGACCAAGACCAATAGGATGCAATATATATAGATCATTATAATCGAGCACCGCTTACTGGTCAACTGATTTTTGATTTGCTTTGCTCCATACAAGTCTGTGTTTCGATTGCATCTTATTGGTCATAGTCGTGCAAGTGTGTGCCCACCCTGAACCTTTAGGTTCAACGTATCTATAATAATTTAAGAATGAATTTAATTTATCC
Organism: Sogatella furcifera; assembly: GCA_017141385.1. Lineage (NCBI taxonomy): Eukaryota > Metazoa > Arthropoda > Insecta > Hemiptera > Delphacidae > Sogatella > Sogatella furcifera. Next base: position 17,495,999 of record CM029555.1, read on the forward strand.
AGAAATAATATACTTTTAAAATTTGATTACATAAATAATAAACATCGTAGGCTACAGTAAATATTGTAAAATAAATAAGAGCAATACCAAAAAAGTGTATGATTGAGCGAAGCGAAGCTCTAATGGATTAGGAAAGTCACTATTTGTAAGTAATCCTACTCCTCGGCAACCGCTCGACCGGTTTGATTCAAACTTGCCATGGACGAGTAGACATGGACGACCAGGTTATAGGCTATAGAGCTTTATGAAAATTTGCATATTAAGGACGAAAAAAGGATTGCTTACACACTATTACTATACACATTATTTGATACTATATTCATGCTCTCTGCACTGCAGGATTGCAACCTAACATCAGTTTTAAGAAACGTTCCTGGTCAGAAATGTCTATTATGCTCTAGAAATCATGTTGGTATCACTGGTAGAATCGGTTCCACATCGGACCCTCATAGCTCAGTGGTTAGCGACGTGGACTAAATCATAAATTTGTATTTTTTATTAATGGAAGTTGAAGAGAGTCGGATTCTAAAGAAAAAGTTGAATGGCGGCGATTGTGTAAATCTTACCCAAATCTCAGAAATAACCCAAATCCAGTTATAACCCTTATTGTTGAAAAATGGCGTTTTTTAAGCATATTTTTTCAATTATCTCAAGAACCGTTGAAGTTACAGACTTCAGACTGGTTCCATTGAATTACTGAGCTAATTTTACATAGGAATTGATTAATTTAGAACCTCAGTAAAGCCTCTAAATAATTAGAAAAATGAATATTCTTTGAAAAATCTCAATTTTCCGCCATTGTTATCTCGGTAACAAAGCGTTTTTGGGGGTTGGTCCCATAGAACTTTTTTGTCTACTTGGTGTAAGGATTCAGCCTGAGAAGTATTGCACATTACTCCTGAAACACTGTATAAAAGCGAAATGGCACTGTCTCATTTATTCATTCACTCATCAGCAGAACTAAAAATCTACCGAACCAAATGCGTTAAAATTTGGCAGACATGTTCAGTTGAACCTCTAGACGCCTACTAAGAACGGGGTTTTGAAACTTCCCAAGGTACGCCAAATATTTGAGTTCTTCTATAGTTTTTCGGCATTTTCTTAATTTTTTCGAAAATCAATCGGTAAAAAATGTTGATATGTTGGTGGGCAGGTTCAGATAAGGTCTAGAAATGTTGTGTTGAAATATTTTTGAAATCCGTTCAAGATTAAGCAAGTAATAAGTTTTTCAAAATTGCAGATGTATTTCGGGTTCCTCATCTTCCACCTTGTTAAGAGAAATCCAAAATGTAAATTCAATGGTTCAGCGAGATTATAGATGGACTAATTTGGAAGATATTGAATAAATTTTTAAACTATGTCCGAAATACATTCCAAGGTTACGCTTAATAGTAGCGTTTTTCTATTTTTCGGAGTTTTTTTTTGAGAACAAATTGGCAAAAATGTTGAAATTAAGTAAACAGGTCCAACTTAGGTCTAGAAATGCTGTGTTCAATAAATTTCGAATCCCTTCTGAACGGAATTTGCAGGCGAGCGAAGCGAGCCTGTTTGTCTCAGCTGACACTGACAGAGGTTTTTGCAGGCGAGCGAAGCGAGCCTGTTTGTCTCACTTGAACTGCCTATTCTGTCGGGGGTCCAGGAGGCGGAGCCCCCTGGCTAGGCGGTGAAGGCGAGCGGAGCCTGCCAGCTAGTTCTGAATAAAAGTGGTGTCTGATTTGTCAGGATTCGATGATATATAACTGAGATATGACAATTTTAATTTTAATTTCAACCTTCCACATTCAATATTGTAGTTGTAGGAAAAATTTAATGTGTAATCAGTGTAATACGGGCACAACGTTTCTTTGCTGCACTTAAGAAACTATTACGCACTCGCCTGCGGCTCGTGCGTAAGTGTTTCTCTCTTGAGCAAAATCAATCTTTGCGCACTGATACTCAAATAACTTGTACTGTGTGGAGGAGGCAAAATGGGTTTTTTACCTGATGCCTTTATTAATAAAATTGTTCATTTATTTGCATTCATTCAATATTTCTCAACATGCTAACAAACAATGGAAGCTTGTTGTGGAAATACACCAAAATTCTGCCCAAATTTCATCCAATAGGCTTATTTTTTCGCGATTTTTCAAGTATATATTGATTTTCCTTTATAATTTGCTACTGAATAATTATTTTAAACAATCAGAGCACATTTGAGACAAAACAAATGTACGTCAAATGCTGTATTTACAAAGTTGAACCACTCATAGAGAAAATGACTTCCAGCTCGGTCAATATTTGTTTAAAAATTATTGATTTGGTCTCAATCGTAGAAAACATTCTGACCTTCAATTTGAGACCAAATCAATATTTTTTTAACCAATATTGACCAAGGTGGAGTCATTTTCTCATCTTGCCTTATTTTATCAAAATAAACACTCGAGAAAACATTCACTTAAAGGTAGTTGCTCATATTTTTTATTCTCATTTCATAACATTACATGGTAATAGAATGAGCCACTTTCACCATCAGCTAGGTTTAGCTAGGCTTAAAATACCGGGATCAAATTTTCGAGTCCACGCTTCAAAAACTTTTTGACAAAAAGAAAGCTCGCTCCGCTCAATTTGCGGCTACCTCCGCATGCGTTTCCCTAGTTATAATTAAGGTTAAGAAAATAGCCCTCAATTAGAATGGTGAACAGAATAACTCTATCAACGTTACAAACGGAACATAGATCGTTTTCACAAACAACTTATTCAGATCGTAAATACTAGTGTGGTTTGGAATTATGTAGAAAAACCATACGTATTATTAATTAATGTTGACCTAACTTGGCACAAACCCCACAAAACGGAAACGTACGTCAGACAGAGCGTGATTTGAACATACAATAATATTGTTACCATGTCCTTTCGTAACGGTAGATCCTTTCCTACTCACGACGTTGCGCTTGAGATGTGGTAGGTGGTGATACTTATTCAGGTATCCAGGGCATGGAATAAAACTAAAATCATAGAGCGCTGACTAAATTATTGAAAAACGTTTTGTTGGCTTCATTGCTTCCCCCACCTCTTGTAATAGTTATTAAAGACAATGTATTGTTTTCAATATAATCTTTACACACAACTCACTTACTCATCTTGTAGGTCTATAGTCTGTTCATTCAAAGAAGGCATTCTGGTAATATGGGAAAATTGCTCCAATTATTCCAAATTACTCAATATTGGTTCAAAAATTATAAATTTGGTCTCTAATTGGAAAGCAAAATATTTTCTACAATTTGATGCCAAATTTTTTAACCAATGAGCTGGAGTCATTTTACCATCTTCTCAGAATGTCTTCTTTGCTTGGACAGACGAGTTGTACGAATAGGAATGGTATAGTTTAGATCAGAAGTTATCAGTTTTCATTTATTATATTGCAACTGGAACACATACCTCCTCTGATGCCTGGTTCGTGAGACATTTTATTTTATTCGTGTGCTAATGATTTTTTTTAATTCAATGAAAGATGCAATTATCTGTCGAAGATTTCATACCCACAGATGTGGGTAATGGATGAAGAAGAAGGTATATATATTTTTTGTAGTAGGTTTAATGCCACATTAACTAATAAACATAATGTCTCACGATAATGTCCAAGATTGCCGCCGTATGTGATATTATATTGGAACTAAATTAGCCTAATGTATTATGTTCTCATTTCAGACAAGGCTCGTGATCTATGGAAGAAAATCACATTTTTCGTAGCTTACCCAGCTATTGTCATTGCCTCAGCTAATTGCTATGTGATGGAAATTTCTCATGAGCATGAAAGGCCAGAGTTCGTTCCCTACGAGCACATGCGAATTCGAAACAAGGTAACAACGTACATTGCTTTTCCACTTTTGAATTTAATATTCCTTAAACCACCCATGCCTTCTAACTATAGTCTGTCCAAGCAAAGAAGACCCTCTGGCAAATGAGAATTTGCTCATTTTATTTATAGAAACCTCCCACAAACTATCATAGATGCAGAGGAACTTGGTGCTGCCGCCTACAAAAAGAGAGTGGGAATTTGGATCCGCTCAATCGGCCTGATGTCCGCCGCAGCGCTGCTGTAATCGCCATATGGGTGATCAAGAGGAATTGCCACATATTCATGGACAAACCTCGCTGGTTTGTGATTTTCCTGTTTGAGCCTTTCATGCCTCACCTGAGATTTATTGCTTTTATTATCAGTATTACCATTTCTTTTTTTCTTGCTTACAGTTGCTACTTTCTTTTTAACGTTTCTAAATTGATAATTCAGGTAGCTCACTGTTTTCTGAATAGGATCGTACTTGTGCTGTAGCCGAGAACGATAAAGTACTGGTCTGATAATTAAAGTCTGAGCCTGATATACGCGTAGTTCCAGAGTGCGATGCCATTTGAAGCAGATTTTTGACCTCTTGAAAGAGGCTTGAAGCCGTCGGTCCCTACTGTTACATGTGTTATATTATGTTCATATCTCATCATCACCCCTCTAATGCACATTCTTAGAGCACATTTGAGCATCTTCATCAGAAAAAGTTCTTATTTAGATAATCTAATCATACAAAAACTTGTTGTGTGGTGATGTCTGACTAATTAGAAATGCAACTCGAATTTCAAATCAAGCTTTTTTTTTTAATTTCCTATGTCGTTAGAACGTTTCATACAAAAAGCGTTGTATTGACGGGTTGATTGACTTTGAAGCTTCAGATTTGACATTTTCAATTTTATACAAAATTCCTTCAATTTTGATACATCATGATGTAATAAAAAAACCAATTCAGTATGGGGATTTTCAATTTGTATCATTTATCATATTCAATAGTCTTGTGTATGTTGCTAAATTTATTGGATTAAAAGGTAATTGACCCATGGGTACACCGCTTCAAGATAGAATTTAAATTGAAAAAAGGTTGAACCTCAAATTTAATTAACTTATTTATTGCAAAAATTTCAATTTTTCAAAGAGGCAGCTATTAAAGTATTTACATTGGCACAGTTGGATAAGTATTGAATATATGAAATCGTTAATCGTGGCTGTCATTGAAAAATGGGCTTGAAAATTCTTTTATTCTGTTCGTCAGAAATTTTCGAAACAATTTAAAAATCCTATAAGTATGTCCTAAAAAATCTATATTTTCCATTGGCAGCATTTCTTCACATGATTGGTAATAGCTGAATAGCTGAATAGCTGAAATAGCTTAATAAGGTAAAATAAGGCAATTGGTAATTTATTTATTTATTTCTCAATGGAGACAACGGGTTGCCCCAGATATGTCTCCTTTACATTACAATTCATACAGAAAAATTGTTTATATGTAATTTATAAGATAATTTTGAATCAACATCATTAATATACAACAGAAATAAAAGAGGCCTAAGATTGGACCCTGAGGCACCCCAGATGGACACACGAATGAATCTGATTGAAAATTTCTAATTTTAACATACTGCATTCTCGATTGCAGATAACTATGCAGAAGGTTTACCAAACTATCAGAAAATCCCATTTGTCCAAGCTTTCTCAACAGTAGCCTGTGGCTGATTGTATCTGGAGCCTTGGACAAGTCTGTATAGATAACGTCAACTCGGCCTCCATTAGATTGGTAACTGTGGAGCGACCCGGCAAAAATCCATGCTGCTCATCTGCAACAATACTTTTGACCTGTTTAAATATATTCAAATCTAATATTCTCTCAAAAATTTTTGAAAAACAATTAAGAATGGAAATTGGTCTATAATTTGATATATCTGTTCTTTTTCCGGACTTGAAAACTGGAGTTATTCTAGCAGTTTTCCACTTTTGAGGAAACTTGCCAGTTTACACAGCTAGATTTAAAATGAAGTGTAACGGTGTTGCCAGAACATGTGCACAACCCTTGACAATGAATGTGGGTACTGCATCAGGGCCCTCAGAGCACCCAGACCTCAAAGCCCCTATAGCAGTTAGAATTTCACTGACAGTAATTGTACATATGCCTACACTCAACCCTGTGATCCCAGATGCCTCTGGCTGACTACTTTTGTAGTTGATTAATTATACGATAAACTAAAAATAAAAAAGTGAAAAGTCACGCCCCTGAAGAATTTAATTCTCTTTCCAATGACATGAAGAACGTGTAATTCTGTTCATAAATAACGGCGCTATCTGCTCCAAGAGATTAATAAAAATTACATTGTTCTTATGGGACATGATTTTGCTGTTCGGCAGTTGGCCGTCCTCTACTACCCACCCTGGATTGGATTGAATCCTTAGGTTTAAATGGCTATGTCTAATCGCTAATGGCTAATTTGGCCATTTATCAAGTTTCACAATAAATTAGTCCTTTACTAAGTGTTATAATACTCTTTTCGTAGATTTAAGGGAAAGTCTGAGAATATAATTATATCATCACATTTCCATTTATATTTAGCCATTTAATATTATACTCTTCACCCAAATAGATTCAAATCATTACCACGTTACCAAGATTGTTTGGAGAAAACAAATTTAATCAATATTATTTCAAATACAGTATTATTATTTTGCTGCTGTAATTTATCACCTAGTAATTTATGCCAAGGCAATGAGCATACTCCAAAATAGTAAAGAAGGTACACAAGAAAATTATAGATTTGATGAAAACCTATTTAAAAAATTACTTCTGGGGTTATGTTCAATGGAATCTTTGCCTCTATTTGGTGAAGGAGCTCCATCGAAGCTGTGTTTGGCGATTCCAGCTGTCATCCTAGTAACGCGAAGATTGAAGTTGATTGAAACATTGAGGTTCAATATTGAAGAGCTCCGACAAAAACAGGCTCATTAGAAAGCATGTCAATATTATCTACGCGCTGCTAGGATGCTAATCACAGCTTCGACATGAATTCACCCCAACGAATCAGCCTAAAGGTACGATTCCCAAGCGTTCAGAACAGATTCACCCTTTTTAAGTTGAGTCATTTTCAAGTGAATTTCACTATTTATTGATTTAATTAGTTTACATTAGTAGCCTAATTAATAGGGTAAACATCTATAATAGAGTTTCAATGGCTAGAGCAGCGCAGCTTGAGCTAAACAGCTCTAGAAGGGAATTTAGGGTCGGGCAGCTCGAACCGCCGGGGCTTGAGCTGCCGCACAGGCACAGGAATTGTACCTTTAGAATATTGTCGGTATTTTATATGAGCGACTTGTATAATGAATGAGGAAGTTTAATTTTCAATGAATGATGAATTTTTACTTTATCAAATCTCAATTCAGAAAAATTTTCACAATCAATCTCTCTTTTAAATTATCTTATTAGTAGTCTGACCAAGCAAAGAAGACCCTCTGGCAAGATGATAAAATGACTTCAAGCTAGATCAATATTTTGGTTCAAAAATTATTGATTTGATCTCAATCGTAGGAAACATTCTGATCTACAATTTGAGACCAAATAAATATTGACCGAGTTGAAGTCATTTCATCATCTTGCCAGAGGGTCTTCTTTTCTTGGACAGACTATACTGTGGCATTGTGAGCCAAATTATGAGGTGGATTAATTATTATTTTTCCAACTCCATCTCAAATTATAAGTTTTTAAATTGAATGTTTATCGCCAGCATTCTTATATTGAACTATAAAAAAACTGTTGATTTAACTAAGAAATTTTGTTTCAGAAATTCTTCTGGGGCGACGGCCAGCACTCTTTCTTCCACAACAAGCACACCAACGCCCTCCCCACCGGATATGAAGATTGAAAGAACGTCTCAATAATTAAAGTTGGGCCATTGATGTTGATTGTTCATGTATGTTGAAAGCATTCTCTGCTCTGTAAATCCGAAATCTAGTAAGATTAAGTAAAAGTATTGTAGTTCAATTGTGAATAATCATTAATGTCCCCTAAATATGCGCTTATACAGATATTCATCCAGAGTGCAGGCCGAATCTAAACCTGAAACAGATGTGTTTGATTAATTGGTACCAAGGTGTATAAAATAGTAGAGGTGGGGCAGAGTGAAGCAGCTGTCTATGATACTGACGTCAAGGAGTTACTCTAGTCAAAAATTTAGCATTGATTTCCCTATACTAGACAAACAATCGTACGCTTTTTTTTCAATTTACTAAGTACAGAATTGGTTAAAGGATAAATTTCTTATATGAGCTTTTAGAGAATTTCAAGGCCTACATTTTTAGTGATTTAAATCTATATTTTACTCAAATTTAAGATAAGAAAAAGTCCATTAACGTGTCGGGAATACTCTACAACTGGGCTAATGCAATTTTGGATAGCAATGCTATCAAATGCAATGATATTATAAATGTATCTTATGATATCATTGCTACTCATAATTGAATAAGCCCAGCTGCAGACCACTCCCGAGACACATTAACGAACTTTTTTCCGTGTTAAATTTGATTAAAATATTGATTTGAATCACTCAAAATGTAGGTCTTGAAATTCTCTACAAGCTCACATAAGAACTTTATCTATTAAACAATTCTGTATTTCGAAAATTGTAAAAAAGCGTACGAATTTTCGTCAAGGATAGGGAAATCAATGCTAAATTTTTGACTAGAGGAACTCCGTGACGTCAGTATCATAGTTGAAGTGATTCATAGAAAAGTGGCTTTCCCAACCAGCTGTTTCACTTTGCCCCACCTCTACTATTCTATACACCTTGGGTTGGTACCACTCAAGGTGTAGTGTGTCAATAATATTTATCAAAAAAATTTTTTATTAATACAACGGTGTCTTTCCCAAGAATGGACATATATATGTCTAAACTTCGCCTTTTCAATTAGATAACTTACACTCCTTATTCATTTTGCAGAACCTCCAATTTTAAATTTGTATAAATTTTGCATTCATTACATCACCGTTTCCGTATTTTTACTAGAAGTCTCTATTTTGTGAAATTTATAGGATAATTTTGATTTACTCATTCATATTACAATGTATAATCTAAGCCGAATTTTGTTATCTATTTGAATAAAGTAATCTAATCTAATCTAATCTAATCTTTATATAGCCCTTCTAACAACCAACCTACTACCTGATAGAAACATCTGTTTCAGACTCAGATTAGGAGTCAGCCTGCACTCTGGACGAACCGTAAGAAATATAGACTATAGTATCATAGCTTCCTTTAATAGAAGGCCATGCCCTAATAATATGGCAACGTCGCACCGTAGTCACAGTCTGTTCATATGTAAGCATTAAGTACAGATACAAATCATGCATGTTGACTTGGGTTTTCTCTCTTTGAGCATAATTTCCATGAAAAACGTTCATGAAACTCTTCGTATAGAATTCCTTTTGTGTTTTTTTGTAATAGGTTGTGATAGAGATTAGTAAGAAAGATTAAGAATAGACAGTTATTTATTAAAATAGCTTATGATTTGTAGCAAGTCAAATGGGAGAACGCACAAAAGAAACGCAACCATTAGAACAGCTGATTGGAAAATGATTTTAATGCTTTTAAATGAACCCAATTTCCTACTCTACATAGTTGTCAATTTTTAGGCCATGGCCTTCTATTAAAGGAAGCTATGATAGTATACACCAGAGGCGAGGCGTCCGGTCATCTTTGGATTAAATATAATGTGTAGGAATTATCAAGTTGAAATTATTAAAAATAAATACAAAGAAGTGAAGAAATCAAAGCTTTTTGCAAGCGCGCCAAGTTCGAATAGATAAGATAAGATAAAAATTTATTCAACATTGCTCATCATACAAAAAACAATAAACAGTTGAACTTCGTCATCACAATGAATTTGAACGTGAATTATTTTAAGTAGTATCACATCACTAAAATATAAAGTACAGAAATAATAATTACTACAACTAAAGGAGCCTAAATCTATTACCGGTACGTATTACAAAAATCGTTCACACTATAGTAAGCCTTTGCAGCAAGAAATTTGTACAAACTCTTCTTAAATTCCCTCATAGACTTGGACCTCAGCTCGGCAGATAGTTTATTGTACAACTTAGCACCAATGTAAAATGGAATTTTTTCATATAATTGCAACCTATGCTGTCTCAAACTCAAATTGTTTCTACTTCTTGTGTTATGATTGTGTATTTCTGCATATGTGACCTGCTTCGAAATATTTTTGTGAATAAAAAGTAACAATTTGTATATGTAAATCGAGGGTAAGGTAAGAATATTTAAAGAAACAAATGCCTCTCTACAAGACTCATTATACTTAAGACCAGCCAGATAACGAATAGCTCTCTTTTGCAATTTGAAAATTCTTTGAAAATGAAGATCAGCGGTGCTTCCCCACAACTCTATACCATAAACGACATGAGAGTAGAATAAGGCAAAATATACCATTTTAGATACAGTTAATGGCACTAACTTCACAATATTTCTAATAACAAAGATATCTTTACTAAGCCTATTAACTAGTTCATCAACATGTTCATCCCACATAAACTTGGAGTCAAAGTGCAGCCCAAGCAATTTAACAGAATTTGTATTGCTTACACATTCGTCACCAATATATAAAAACGGTTCAACAGTATTGTGTCTCAAACTAAAATTTATCAGTGTACTCTTCTTAGAATTTACGGCCAGGGAGAGCGTGTTGAAATACTGTACAATCTCATTACAAATCAGATTGCAATCAATTTCTAAGTCCTCCAAGTTACTGTCTGCAAAAATCAAAGAAGTGTCATCAGCATATAAAGTCATCTTATTCAGGGGTACTAAAGAAGAAATATCATCAATGTATAGATTAAATAGAAGAGGCCCCAAAGTAGACCCTTGGGGCACGCCTGATGACACCTTTACAAGAGATGAAGCAGTTTGTTCCTGATCGCCTTGAATTGAAACATACTGGAAACGATCAGCTAGGTAGGACTCTATGAGATTATTTGCCTTGCCTCTTATACCAAGGTTCAGTGGCGGTTCCAGGGTTGGGCTGGGTGGGCAGCCAAGTTATCTACTCTTGAACCTCAAGACTATATTTTTTTAAAAAATAAAATAAAGCCAAGTTTTCAAGGCATCAAGATTTTCAACCTAGCTTGAAATAAATATTAAATTGAGTAAGACTAATAATTTACTTTGTCACGATATTTTTAATTTTTCCCAAGGAAAAAAGACGCCTGGGAACCCTACTATCTGAGGTAGGGGTAGTGGCACCCACATACCCTTATATAAACTCCAGCCCCCCTCCCCCTAGAAAATCAGTCGTGAGTCCTTGCCCCCCCCCAGTTTTTCGGGTCTGGAACCGCTACTGCCAAGGGTATGCAATTTACGTAACAGCAACACATGATCCACACACTGGAAAGCCTTTTTCAGGTCTAGCCTCACACCAACAGTATATTTACCATCTTCAACGTACGTTATTAAGTTTTCAAAAATATCAATCAAGGCTGTGGTGGTTGATCTCTGCTTTATAAAACCATGCTGATTCGGTGAAATCAGATTGTGTTCAGTAAGGTAAGCTACTAGTCTTAAGAGAATGATGGTTTCGAATATCTTGGAGGAAGCTGTTAAAATTGAAATAGGCCTGTAATTATTTATATCTAGCTTGTTACCTTCTTTGAAGAGTGGGATTACCTTTGCCACTTTTAAAATGTCTGGGAAAACACCTGTTTCAAGCATTGAGTTGACAATGCAAGTTATTGGTTGGGCAATCACACGTTTGCACTGTTTTAAAACCTTCAAAGATATGTCATCGTGACCAGTGCTGTTCTTTGGCTTAAAACTATCAATAATTTGTAAGACCTCGCATTCACTAGATGGTAATAGGCAGAAATGTTCAGATGGCGGAACTGTAGAGCTGTTAAAAGGCTCCGTATTCAATCTCTTTTGTGTTTTATTTAAATCTCTTTTAATTCTATGAGAAGCACTAGCAAAAAAATTGTTAAATTCATTAGCAATGCGTTTTTGATTCGTAATGTTCTTCCTCAATTTCTAGTGTCAGCAAGTCAAATTTACGTTTAAACCCCTTACCTGTAAATTGATTTATCAACTTCCAACTCGTTTTGGATCGGTTTGTTGATTTTCTAATTAAATTACCGTAGAATTCTTTTTTTGCTTTAGTTACAAGCTGGTCATAATTATTTTTAACACGATTTATAAGAGAGGTATCCAAAGATGGTATTTTGTTGGCTCTACCTGTTGCGAATTCAAGCAAAATTCTTATTTGTTTTATTTCCTCTGTTATCCAGTTCCCACTAATATGTTTAATACTTTTACTCGCAATTGAGGGTTTGGTCACAATAGGGCAATGGATGTTGTAATAAGTATGATGGAACAGCTCATATTTTAAGTTAGTTAATTTTTCAGAGTCAACAGCGTACCAATCTACAACTGACAAAGCCGCCTCCAAACGAAAATTACAAAAACTAATATTAGTAATATTTTTCGAAGTACGAGAGCAATTCTTGAAATCAAATTCTAAAGATTGAGCAGTGTGATCTGACAGCCATGAATGTATTACATCTACTCTTATATATTAATAAGTGAGGTACTAGTAATCACATTATCAATAGCCGTTTTACTAAGCTCTGATATTCTTGTGGGAACCCTGATATTATATTCCAAGTTAAATTGATCCAATATATTTATAAAGGCTCTTCGCTGGAAAGAATCAACCAAAAAATCTATATTGAAATCTCCCAGACAGATTAGTTTGATACCTACATTGACCAACAATTTTTCAAATACATTAATCAGATTGTTAAAAAATAAATTTATGTCACCATTAGGAGGCCGATAAATACCTAAAAGTATATGTATTCATCCTTCTTCAAATAAAATCTGGAACAAGCTAGTTCAATGCATCCCTCCAAGAAAAAATCGTTAACATTTATTTTAACTATGTTACAGGCCAGTTGATCAGGACAGATTCTGTGATATATAGCAACACCACCCATACTCTTATTAGCCCTACAGTAACAATCAATCAGCTGCATGTTTTCCACATTCACACAACTTAGCTCCATATTTTTTGTAGCAACGGTTGATAATGTTAGATTGATAAAAATTCGTATTGTTTATTAGGATCACTTCGGAAATATTTTGAAGTAACCAGATAGTGAATCGTCTGTTTACTCGAAGCGAAAACTCACCCGCACTCACAGCAGCAAACAATAAGGCGCATGTTGCAAGTCGCAAACTGATAGTAATGTACTGTTCAATACTTTCCTTACCGGCATCAGGAATTGAGGTTAAGTTCACGATGAGCTTAAAACTTTCACAATTCAAATATAGTTAAATATTGAAATATCAATGCAACTATGACTGGCACATAAGTTTTTAAATGAACACCACAAACACTATTTAGGACTCTAGAACGTGATAACAGATTTAAATTGCAAAAAGTTTTTGAACGAATAAAATTTTAGACAGGGTGCATTCATTGTGGGTTGAACGATGAAGATTGTAGAGTGAACTACTCTCCATTATCAGTACCATTCGTTCAATATGCTCAACAGTATAGCGATTCCAGTAATTCTGTAATGCGTTCGTTACCACCACTCTCCTGCATCCACTCTCCCACTCCCTCCCGCAAATGATGGACGGAGTATACGGACGAAAACATCGCTTTTTTATGCGATTCCACCGTCTCTGACAACAAATTCTCTGCACTCTGCGCTCCGTTCAGTGTTGCAAACTTAAATCATATAATGTTTATTGTATTGTACTGTTATTTGGCCTCTTGTACAATGAATGATATGGTTAAATAACTATGGTTAACTAAGATAAGTCTTATTCAGTCTTATTCAGAACTCCGTAGAGTGCACATCGTAGCGAATTTCTTAGTGTAGAGTAGTTAGTTGTGAAAGTGGAATAAATTTTTGAGTTTGAAAAGCCAACAGTCGACTCAGCGTTTATTACATCAAACATTCTGAGAACTGGAAGTGTTTCATGTTTTTGTTTGCGTAGTGGAAAAGTGGGTCAACAAATTCTAGTTGAACTAAATTAACTTTCATCGGAAATTAAATTTTGGTTAGAGTGAAAAAGTATGATCTGGATCTATTATCATTAAGATGATCCAAAGATCACCCCAAAATACTCCGTCAAAATTACCCGCAGGCGCGCAGGTCGAGTTTGAGGAGGAGGATGAGGAAAATGTAATAAATTCGCCCCCCAAATTACCAGCAAAAATGAAGAACGATTCTGGAATCGGTTACGAGATTAGAAACCTCAAAACCTTACAGCAAAAAATGGTGAATTGGGGAAATGAAACTTTTGCGAAAAGGAAGCTTTCCCGCGAGGACTTTGATCTACATCTTAATCTGTGCAACGAGCTAATGATTCTCATTGAGAGAACAGACGTAAAAGTGAACATTAAGAACAACAACGATGAAGTTTTCGGAAAAATTCACACTCTGGAACAGAGTGTGACTAAACTAGCAAACGAAGTATCAAAAAGTTTCAAAAAGCCGATTTCATTCGCTGAGGCCGTGCAAAGCCAAAGGGAAATAAATTGCAATAATTTTTATGGGGAGGACACTAATATAGAGAGGAATGTTCCTGTTTTTTGTAGAATTTTTCCAAGGCTCTTCCCCCCCCCCCAGATCCAAAAAACCGATCGGGCGATTTCAGTCATTTTAAATTTCCCGGCTTAGAAAGACTTGGCACGTAGGCATGTGATTGGTTGATAATTGCACGCGGAAGAAAAAAATACATTCTTAAAAGTTGAGAGAATGACTCCAGCTTGGTCAATATTGATTCAAAAATTATAAATTTGGTCTCAAATTGTAGATTAGAATGTTTTCTACAATTTGAAATTCGATTTTTGATTTTTGAAGCAATATTGACCGAGCTGGAGGCATTTTCCCATCTTGCGAGAATGTCTTCTTTGCTTCTTCTCTGTGTGAATTGTTGTCTTAGATCAAACGATCAAAGCCTTTTGAAGTTCCAAGAAACCTACACTTGTATGCGCATGTCTGTCCAAGCAAAGAAGACCGTGTGGCAAGATGGGAAAGTGACTCCAGCTGGGTCAATATTGGTTCAAAAAATATTAATTTTGTCTCAAATTGTAGATCAGAATGTTTTCTACGATTGAGACTAGATCAATAATTTTTGAACCAATATTGACCGAGCAGAAGTCATTTTCTCATTTTGCCAGGGGGTCTTCTTTGCTTAGACAGACTATTATACTAGGCTACATCATCATTCTATAGTATTATTGCTGATAGAGATGTAAAGTCTCTCCAAGCAAAGAAGGGATTTTGGCGAGATGGGAAAATAACCTCCGCTTGGACAATATCGGTTAAAAATCATAGATTTTGTCTCAAATTATAGGAAACATTCTGATCTTCAATTAAAGACCAAAATTTTACTTTTTGAGCCAATATTGACCAAGCTGGAGTCATTTCCCCATCTACCCAGAATGTATTTCTTCCTTGCACAGACTACAGTAAATAGCGAGAAATTACTACAATTATCATCAGACTCTATCAATGAGTGCCTTTTCGCTTTCATTAAATTAGATTAATTACTCATATCGGTCTCTTTATCCTGTTGGTCAAGTGCAAGGCAGGACTTGGTCCTAACTTCGCCGTTTCAATGCTGTAACGAAGTAGTCATATTTTATTATCTATAATTAATGTACATGGATAAAGTTATTCTATTCACCTTCTTTCATTTTACTCTCTCTTTAACCTCTCCTCTCTATCTCCTCTCTCGTTTTATTCTCTTTATCCTTCTCTCTCATTCTTTTCAATCATTTCACTGCCTCATTCACTTTTCAATCCACTTTTTCCTTTCTCTTTTCTCATTTTACTATTCTCTCTATCTTATCTCATTTACCCTCTTTATCCTGTGATTTCTCTTCCTTCTCTCATTTTACTCTTCCTTCTCTCTACTTCTCTCTATCTTTTCTCAAGTTTCTCATCTAGTAATACACCAAGATATATTATAGTCAGATTGCATAACTATTTGACAATCACAATTTATCTGATTGCACGCATACCGGGTAACTATGAAATTCAAATGAAATTGACAAGATGTGGTTAAATTGAAGAGCAAATATTTTGTTTTTGAAACATGAGGGATTTACGTAATTACAACGTGCCATTAAAGGTCATACAGTTCAATATCATTATCGCTTCCATTATGTTAAATTTTTTATGAAACACTTATTGTATAAAATATAAAACTTGATTTCTCAATTTTCTTTTCATTTCCTCTTTTATCAGTTATATAGTCTTTTTTCCTGGGACTGATGCTCGCATAGGCTCCTAGGCCTGTGCGGGGCTAATGGGAGATGGCGACTGGTTTTTAGGCAGTCAAGACCGACGGCTTTACGTCTCCTTTAATAGACGGGGTGACGTATCTATGTGATAGTACTGCGTTCGAAAATATTGTTCCCTGGTCAAGGATCGAACTTGGGTCCTCTTGCTTATCAGAACTCGGACCAAAGTTTTTTCCCTTTGCACCTTTTTTCTCCACAAATTCAATTTTGTTAGTATTTATATATTATGACATTTATATAAAATAATATAAATGACATTTATTTATATCTATGGTATTTATAGTATGATTATTATTATTATCATCCATGCTAGCTATTATGTCATGAATAAATTCAAACTGCAGAATCAAGTTGTCACATTTAATTTTGGCTATTAATGATTATTTTATAGAATTAAGTTTATTCTGAGCTATATTCTGTAAGTCTTATGGAGTGCATAAAATGATGTTTTATGAATAATCATTTTTTTTGAAAAATAACAATAAAATTTAATTGGAATTTGATTGGATATGGGTATGTATTATTACGGTATGTAACTGTATTCATCATTCCTCAAACTAAGCATAATCAGTATACAATTCATTCAGTCAACTAACTATATAGTGATAACGAGAAGCAAAGATATTATTATTTCCTTCTTCATGGCCATTCTCGCAAATATGAAGAGAAGTTACTGGGTGTTTTTGAAGTAAGTTATATACATATCCAAGTTCTTTATTGAACAATGAATGTAACTCATTAGGCTACTCAACAATGAATGTAAGTCGCTATAAATGAAAGACAAATCGCTATAAATCGCTATACCATTAGAAAGACACTGATTTTTCAATTCATAACTTAATAGCTAATTCAATTAACACTACTACCAATTTATATACAACATTCTTAATTTTTCAACAATTTATGTATAATATTACATCTTATCAAGATAATGTAGCCTATATTGAAAGTATTCAACATTTTTCAAGATCATTCAAAAGGCGCCCATAACCAGATGAGATAAGGAAGCACCCTGAATGCTCTCTTAAGCTTAAAGGAATTCATTATAGTCAGCCAGCATTTTTAAGAAATGAACTATACAAGAATGAATACGGTACTTGTGGTAGGTATTTAGTAGTAACTTAGCCTATATACAATGATTCTTAGCACGGGAGTAGTGAATAATATAGGACTAATAGCAAATATAATTTTAGATTTCAAGTACCTAGCTGAACATTCATATTAAAGGCTAACTTTTGCTCTCTTCAAAATGAACTGTGGAGCCAAAATTTGCTGCCAAAATGACGCTTCCTCCTCAAGTCTTCAATACTCTTTCCTTGCCTGTTACGGAGATTTACTTACTCCTTTGGTCTTCCACATGGATCAGTGTCTGAGGAGTCGTCCTTACCATGTAGTGGTGAATTTTCTATAATTTTACTTATTTATTGCAAGAGAAATAATTTTAAAATTTTGAACTTTGATGTCATCTCCCACATAGAATTTTCTCGGGAGTGCCTCTTATTCTTAGTAAATTTGGAAATCATATCTTAACTATATTTTTAGAGTACCTCATTGTATACATTTCGTGGAGGTTTAATGTTTTCTTTGTACTAGTTTGCTTACTGAGAAATAAAAATTTATTATTATTCATTTATTTTTCCCGTGGCTATTTTCCTACCAGTAACCCCCTCCCCGTCCTCCAATTTATGAAATTGAGAATGCAATTCATATGAAATTGATCATACATTCCTATTATACAAGAGTTTTTACAAGAGCACATTCATTTAGCCTATATTCCAAGTAAGCCTACTTGTTGTGAAATCCAAAGGTTTTGACTTAGATTTTCCAAGACTGAATTAATCTACCCCTTTTTGGTACGTATCAGCTCTAAAAGAATATATCAAAATTCAGCGTGTGACCTCAAATTTTCCAAGTAATTTTATTGACTATAATCTTTAACTGAATATTTTTTCCATAAATAAACAATATCAATTGAAAAATCAGAAACAAAAAATTACCAAAATTTAAGGGTTTTTTCAATTTTTAAGGGTGAAGCCGTACCCTAGGACGGCAGAAAACTTCAATTTTGGATTCAGCGCACTGGAATACAGTCATAATATGAAACAATTGGAAAAAAACTTTCGCATCACTTGTCTGACAAAACTACCATTATTTTACTGGGCTATCATAGCGTCAGAGTTTTACTGGAAACCTGACGTCAGAGTTTGCAAGCTACTTGAACTGATCAATAACTTTTGCCGTTGGCGATTATGGTAGCGTCTCTAGTGTAACGCTGAGAGAGTGATATAGTTGATTCCACATATTATAACCAGTTCAGCGGGTCACATGAATTGGCTAAACTGGACTAATCGAGCGCCTTGCACATCCTACCTAATAAACCAACTTTACTGTACTAATCGAACCTCTAGACAAATTGAAATAGACTGCCTCGATTAGTCAAGTTTTTCCTGGAAAAACTGGACTAATCGAACCACTCTCATAAAACAACTTATATATTTGAAAAACTGGACTAATCGAGCACTGGACTAATCGAACCCTACCCAAAATATTACCACGATTAACGAAAGAGTTTTCTCGATCTTGCCTACTTACAGAAATGGGGAATACCATGTGATAAAACCTGATACTTTGATATTAACTTTCACTCAAGAGGAAAAGCATATGGTGGGTGATACTATAGAGTGGAGAGAAGATCTTGCTCTTCATACAATCCATGAAGCACAAGGGCTAACTTCTAAAAATGTAATTCTAATCAGAATTAATTACAAGGAAAATGATATCTATAACAGCATGCCCCATGCGATTGTTGCGCTGTCTAGACACACTGAAACTTTCAGGTATTTAACAACCAGTCTAGTAGAAGACACTGTGGACAAACTAATTAAGAATCTTAAATTGATAGATGGTGGGGAGCTTGAAAAATGGAACAAGGAAAGGAGAAGAAGACTTGATAGTATAAGTTATGGGTGACACTGAAGAGATTCTCAATATTTCAGAAATAGAAAATGAAACAGCTGTAATTGATGATTATTTAAACTATCACTTTCACGCTGACAGAAATAAAGATGCTGAATGTGTAAATATTCTGTCAATGAATATACGTAGTTTGAATGCCAATTTCGATCAATTTATTTGCTGTCTGAATGCATTGGAAACTGACCTTCACATAATAATATTAACGGAAACCTGGTTAACTGTAGATATGCCGTTCATTTACAACATTCCTGGATATACAGCAATAAACAAGTATTCTAAACAGAATAAATGTGATGGATGTATGTACATAAAAGATTATATAAAATTCAATGAAGTTGAACTTGATATTTCTGATGCGAATGTGATAAGTGCTGATTTAAAAATAGATGATTGTATTTGAAAGTGATTGGGGTTTATAGATCACCAAGTAATCATAACATTGATAACTTTCTCAATAGTCTAAGTAATGAAATCAATAACATTCCTGATGGAATAAATGTATGTGTGGCTGGAGATATGAATATAAATACTCATTCATCTAGTGTTCCTGTTCAAGATTACCTGCATATCTTCAATAGTAATGGTTATAAATCCTTCATAAATGGCGATACCAGAGTATCATCAACAAATAAATCCTGCATTGATCACATTTTTTACAAGAAGTCAAGCAATAATTTTATATCCATGAAAGGTGCTATATTTAAGACAACCATAACTGACCACTAATCTGTTGTGTTGAACTTGGCAAAGACTCCTTACAACAATGGAGAAAGAAACGTATTAGTCAACACAATAACTAGAATTAACTATAATGCACTGTTGGAAAGTATTAGGAATGAGGATTGGGAGGGTATCTATCCCGTAGGTGATAGCATTGATACTATTATGGATAGATTTGTTGATCGTTTGACCAGTCTTATCGATCAATGCAAGAAGGTAAAAAAGATACCTAACAGACTTCGTCCACTGAAGCACTGGATAACTGAGGGTATTATAAGATCTATAATTGCGCGGGATAAAATGCATTCTAGACTAAGAAGAGATCCTAATAACAATGTTCTTAAGAATGAGTATAAGGCTTATCGTAATGGTTTAAACAGGATCATAAATCACGCTAAGGAAGTATATTATAAAGGGAAAATTGAAGATTGCAATAACAACAGCATGAAGTTGTGGAAGTGTATAAACGAAATTATAGGTGAGAACAGAAAGGAGGAATAGAGTACAGAACTTGATGCTCACTCTCTTAATGATTTTTTTACAAATGTGGGTAAACTACAAGCTCAAACTATTAATATTCCACATAATACAGGCGATGCTTTTCCTACACAAGATGGGGATATAATCAGGATAAATCCCACTTTTTTCATGAGACCGACATGCTCAATTGAGGTTGAGGCTACTATTAAGAGTCTCAAGAATAACTGTAGTCCTGGTATTGATGGTTTGAGTAATGTTGTTTTAAAGAAAATTGCCAATTCCATATCTCAACCTCTCTCTTTCATATTTAATAGATGTTTTGAAGAGGGATATTTTCCCAAGCATCTCAAATCTGCCAAAATCAAACCTCTATTCAAACAAGGTGATCCAACTTAATCCCTGTAATTATAGATCGACCAATTAGTCTTATCAGCAACCTAGCTAAAATTATTGAGAAACTAATAAAGTCAAGAGTTGTGTCTTTCTTGAATAAAAACAATATAATCAATAAGAACCAATTTGGTTTCCAAAATGGTAAAAGTACATCTGATGCTTTAATAAAATTCATCAATACCCTTTCCGAAAATATAAATTCCAATATGAAAAATATTGCTGTTTTTCTGGATATACGCAAAGCTTTTGATACAATACCTCACAATTCTTTGTTTGATAAGTTTGAGTCCTATGGTTTCAGGGGAGTCTCACTTGAATTTTTTAAAAGCTACCTGAGTAATAGAACCCAGACCCTGGCCATAAATGATCAATCTAGTGTCAATAACTTAACGGAATTTGGTCTGCCTCAAGGAACTGTGCTATCTCCCATACTTTTCATACTCTATGTTAATGATTTTTTAAATTTAAGACTTCTGAACTCAACTATGGTATCTTTCGCAGATGATACTGCAGCTATTTTTCACGGTAAATCTTGGGATGAAGTTCATACAATAGCTGAAAAAACTTGGTTTGCATTAAGAATTGGCTTGACAGAAATACCTTATGTTTAAATATAGACAAGACTAATTACATAACTTTCTCTGTAAATAGAATAGGGCAGCCTATCAATAATCAGGACTTGAGACTCCACTCAAGATGCAATTTAAACATAGATAATTGTGATTGTCCCACCATAAAAAAAGTAACTAATATTAAATATTTGGGAATTATAATTGATGATAACCTTAAATGGGATGTTCATATTAAATCCATCTGTAGAAGAATTAGATATCTATCTTTCAAATTTTACCATGTAAACAAAATTCTAAATAGGAACCATCTGAAAATTATATATCATGCTTTGGTTAAATCAATTCTACAGTATGGCATAGTTGTATGGGCTGTTTCAACTGTCATATTAATTAATTATTTGTAGCACAGAAACTGATTATCAAAATTATTCTTTGCAAACCTAGGTTGTACCCAACTGATATGGTTTTTAGTGATTTTGGGGTCATGACAATAAGACAATTATACATAAAAACCGTGATAGAATACTTAATAAAATATAAATCTGATTTTCCTCTAACATTGAACTCTTTACTCAATAATTATAATCTGAGGAATACTGCTAACAAATATGTAACATATAATACTAATATTGAATGTATAAGGAGGCAGTTGATTTACATAAGTACTAAAGTATTAAACCTTATTCCAGATCACTTTCTCATAAACTCTGAGATCAGTGGAAAAACTAAACTAGATATAAAAAACTGGACTAATAGTAGTTTTTTCTTCAATTTAGATTTATGAGACTCAAGATTTCTGCACAAACTTTTTTTTTGCATTGTTTTTTTTTGGTTATGATTTTTTTTTCTCTCGGTTAAAAGTGGACTCGCTCACCATTCTTTTTGCTTGTTCTTCCTGCTGTATTCTTTCTTCCTTAATATTTTTTTCTCAACGTCTTACTCCTTCCCATTCCTTCCTATCTCTTCATCCTACCTGCCTATTACATGTTGGTTAGGTAAACCATAGTTGGTTAGGTATTATTTCTTCTCTCTTTTCTTCCCAGCACACCCAACCATGAAGCCTGTGTTTTTGTTTAATGTGTCATTGTTTTGTATATTTGTTTTTGAAATTTATTGTATTTATTTTGTCTTTTGTGTGTTTAAATAAATTGGAATTAATAAAAATTAATAATAATAATTAATAAAAATAAGGAATAATTTGGAAAAAATCAATATCATTCGGCTAGGTAATCATCAAATTAAGAATGAATTGAAACCAATGGTTTCAAATGAGTTCTATTTCAATTCTCAATTTCTATTTCAATTGGCATACTGATTTGCATGTAAAACACCGTATTTAATTTATCCAATTATTTATTAATTTGTAACAGGTTTTTGTGTCCTCATCGTGTATTATCTTTATACACGTATCGTATATTATCTTTATTTGTAATTGGACTAGTTATAATGAAGCTTGATAAAAAATAGTCTAAAATGGAACAATATTATCTTTTGGGTATAGGGGGGGGTCGCCGTCAAAGTGTCTCCCCGACAACCGTTCCCCTCTTGGTTTTGACCACAGGCGTCAACCAGTACCCTGCTGAAAATATGCCAGTGCCGACAAAGTGTCTCCCCAACATCCGTTCCCCTGCTAGAACGAAGGATACTCGCTGTTGGGATCGTGCCCGACAACGATTCCCCTTGAGCGCTGCTGACAAAGTGTCTCCCCGACATCCATTCCCATGGTCGAACGAAGGAGACTGGCTGTCGGGCCAGTCTGTATGGAATTTATGGCTATAAAGCCTAATTTGAAATATACTCTACCAAATTTGACCAAGAAATTTTGTCAACTTCATGCTTATATTTTCATCCTCTAATTTCGTAATTTCTTGATAGGCCTAATAAGGCCTATCCATAATTATGATTATGGTTAGTATCACACGATAGTATTTCTATTATCTTAGTGAATCATAATGAATCGTATCACACGATAGTATTTCTATTATCTTAGTGAATCATAATGAATCGTATCACACGATAGTATTAATATTATCTTAGTGAATCATAAGAGATATAAATATGAAATCAATTATTCATCTCTTATCATTATGATTAACCAAGATAATAGAAATATTATATTGTAATACTGGCCTAACGCTTTACATTGATTACCTTATTATAGGCTTAGGGTGCATTGTGATTGTCTTTCTTGAATAATAATATTTGGGCACGGAGCTCTGACCTGCGGCCGCATTTCCAAACTAAAATCCACCTATGCCGATTGGTCAGTTTTTATCGGTTTAAAAATTCGGTTTATAAATAAATTTTCAATGTCATTTGTTCCTCTTAGCAAAAGTGTGACAAATGAGCAAATTATACAAATAATCTTTGTCTTAAGTGTTATATCACATTAGAATTTGAATGTTTGGCAAAGGTATGTCGACAGACAAGTAGATTTTACGTCTCAGCATACTGTTGTGAAGCGATTCTTACCAATGGTCATCCTTTTTTTTTTTCTCTCTGTCATGTAACCCATGTCCAGAGGTATTTATTAAACATATAAAACTATTATTACAATATGTGAAGTTATACTACTATACTAATACTACTTTTCTAAACTATCATGAAGCATCCCACTATAGAGTCTATGTGTCGGGATGCATTTTGTCTAATATACAATATAAATCAAATATTCTACTTTACTTAAATATTCTTCTAGTGTATATACATATGTATTTTTTAAATTTCGGTTATTTGATGAAAATAAGTATAATGTTAGTACCTTACAAATATATGATACATATATATATTTTTTTTACTATTTCATGATTATTTGGAAATTAATAAAATAAAATTTTAATAAGCTGTATCGAAATATTTGTTGAACATTTTATGATAATAAAAATTATTTAAGTTTATTTACAACTTTTTAAATTAACCAATACATAATAATTGCTTGCTATCATTATTCCCAATGCTAATTAACATGGATTTTGTACTTTTCTTGAACTTTAGGATGCCCATTCCAATTATTTCAGCAGGCTAGTTATAATGAAGCTTGAAGATTTTGCATCCTATGTATAGGGCAGACTTTTGACCAAAAGTTGTGTTTCTTCTAACTATGTACAGGTCTCTATCCTCTAGATCTTGTATGCATGTATGCATGATCTACGTTGCGTGTTAAATGCGGATTTGTTTTGATGAAAATGAGAACTGTATATATGTATAGTTGTCGCACACTTAGAACTTTATACTCTTTAAATAACTGCTCGGTTGGGTAAAGTCTGGGTCTATAACAGATTATTTTTAATAAAAGCTTCTGAACTTTTATGCGGATCTACATGATTGTGGTATGTACCTCCCCATACAAGTATTCCATACCTAACAATTGATTCAACCAGTGCATAATAAATTGTTCTCAGTTTATGGGCAGGCAAGATCTGACGTAGTTTCACAAATATATAAACAAGTTTCCTTAGTTTAGTGACAATATATGATACATGTTTGTCCCATCGAAAAAGGTCATCAACTACTATTCCTAGATATTTAATTTGATCTACTCTATCAATGATAGGACAGTTGCAGGGCAATATAGTCTGTGTGCAATTGTGTAGTTTAAGAGTATCTTGCTGAGGTTTTTGTGCGCTTGTCATTCTTGAAAGCCAAAAATTTAGTTTTTTCAATGTTTAGTGTGAGTAGATTTTTATTCAACCAAAGCATGACTTGACGCATCTGCGACTCTGCCAAATTAAACAAACTGTTCCAATCTTCTTCCTGAAACATTATGGCTGTATCATCAGCAAAGGCTACCATCTCTCCTTTTATATCTAGAGAGCACAATTCATTTGCAAATACTAAATATAGAATAGGTCCCAATACTGTTCCAAAATCCTGTGAGTATTAGGTCTCTGTAAGGGTTCTCATCCACTGATAAATTACAATCATCATTGATCGACATGCCGGTTTAGGCCGGCATTACACGGTAATATTTCTATTATGAAAATAATTATCTCGTAATTTCATCTCTTCAAATATGATTTTAAGTGATTATAGGAATATTACCGTCTAATACCGGCCTTACAGCTGTTTTAACCGCCGGATCTCCATCCACTTGGGGTCCACATCCACTGTCAATTCAAACATCCATTTTTCACGTCTAGTTTTTTGTCGTATTTATAAACTTTACTGGATTTGATAAACACTGTGATGTGTCCTTGCGCAAAATGTGTTTTTTATTGAAATTTATGGGGTTGACAAGAAACCTGACGTACCTACAAAAATCGTGGAGTCTGAAATATTGGCAACGGACACTACAGACTTTACACAGTCTCTATACAGATACTAGTAGCTAGTATCTAAATACTACAATTCTAGTATCAGTCTCCGAGGTTTCAAGGAGTGAGAATATTAAATATTATTATATTGATAAATAAATACTCTATGGGTGATAGTGGGGGTGGGGCTTCCGGGAATTTCCAGCAGAAATTCATTTCACCAGAAATGGTGTCTTCATTAATTAACTGTGATTGGTGCGTTCCCCCTCCATAGATTTGGCGTGACTTTCAAATATAGAGAAAATAGAAGCTACTCTATGAGGGTTCATGAGGGCCTAGAAATGTTACAATTACTTTGTCAAAGTTGGAACTTCACCAAAATCGGTTACAGGTAGCTTTTTCAATATTTTATTAAGTTATACATATGAAGTTTCAAATAGAGCCTATAAAAATAGCTGGTTATCATGACAGTAAAACACAATTCACCCTTCTGCTCAAAGACTTTCATAAACTCATTTAATTATCCACATTATTTCTTTCTTGTCTATGCACAGCACACCTGGGTTCCTGGGTTTTATATCATCATCTCATGGGAAGT
Organism: Sogatella furcifera; assembly: GCA_017141385.1. NCBI lineage: Eukaryota > Metazoa > Arthropoda > Insecta > Hemiptera > Delphacidae > Sogatella > Sogatella furcifera. The sequence goes on from CM029555.1 coordinate 17,522,162, forward strand.
GTATTGGACAACATAATCAATCGTAAGAATTTTTTCATGGCTATCAATTAAAAGCCCACATTATCCAAGCAGGCTTGATCGAAATAACATCTCACACCATATACCGAGAAACAGTCTATTTTTGTGTTCAATTGCGACTACCTCAGAAGCCATTGATGGGAAAAGTCGCATTTGGGCTCAAATTGTAGAAAATAGTCTTTTCTCTTTGGATACAGAGAAAATACAATTACCACTAAGGGTTTTCAACTCCCCTAAATTAAAAGGGGATCCGGGGGGCAAATTTTTGCATTTTTGAGTTTAATATAGCGTTTACCACTTTGCTAGTTGAGGAGGGTGCGATTTTTTAATGATACCCATTGATGGTTTTGATTGTTAAAAGAGAATATTTCCAATTTTTCCATTGGTAGAATTATTTTATTTCTTCCGTCATAAATATAGATTATAGAGCGAAAAAATGTGCTTATTGATGTGCAGAAAAACGTTGGTAAAAGTAAAACTGGAAAGTATTGGTGTGTATATCTTCAAAAACTCATTACTGTAATTGTGGTGCACAGGGTATGATTAAAAAACCTGGCATTTTATGCTTGAGTGAATCATGAACACTATTCAACTTAGATTATAGAGCGAAAAAATGAGCTCATTGATGTACAGAAAAGCGTTGTTCTTTCAATCCTAACAAAGTTGAGGTTAGAAAACAGGGTATTTTATGAGTAATATCTCGTATTTATCGATATTATTGAAAAAATGCTTTATCATCACGTGAAAGAGACAGAAATTCCGATCATGATCAGCTAGTAGCCTAATATTTTCTCAGGGACTATAACCAAAGTCTATGGAAAAATAGAAAACGCGAGAATTGAAATAGACTTAATAGGCTTTTTTGTAACATGCTCCTCTGCATCAGATAGAACGTAAAAAACTACGTTGAGCACCGTTTCAAAACATTTCACGGGATTTGTCCAACGAAAGTTTAAAGGCGAATATCTGTTTTTCACAGAAAATCACCCCAATATAGTAAAGATTTTCAACTTTTTTGTTTATGCAAAGTTCAATGTTTCGCTAATTTTAGGTGGAAGGTAAAAGTAAAACTGGAAGGGATTGGTGTGGAAATCTTCAAATGCTCAATACTGTAGTTGTAGTGTAGAGGGGATGATTGAAAATCCTCACATTTTATCCTTGAGTGAATCATGAACACTATTTAACTTAATCGAAAGATCTTGTCCAACGCGGGTGCAAGGGATGTTAACGCCCTGCCAAGCCGCAAAGCGCAAGTTGAAATCTTAGTATTGGTAATTACGTAATATGAACAAGAGTCAAAAAACTTTTTTTGTTCTTATTTAAATATAGTTACTCTGTCTTGCGAAAGAGCATGCCATATATTTTCGATTATATCTCGGTTCATAGGCCACATAGTTCTGGTTTTTACAAGTTGATTGGTAGCCTACTATCCGACACTACAATTTAAGCAAAGTTTTCATTGGATTCGGTGTTAATTTGTTTTCCAATTGAATAAATGAAATTTGAAATGAGACAATTTATTTACCTGTGTATTGATTAGTGAATCAGGTGTTGAGCGAATTCCATCACTTTTAAGTTTCAAAAGTATGTTATGTGTTTATCAGCTGTACACATCATAATTATGTTATTTTAATTTTTTGCCTTTCAACTCCAAAGTCTCTGTGTTCTAGGACTCCCTTCTGGATTATTCTGCTCAAAATTTCATTATTCGGTCATAATCTAAAATGAAAAGTAAAAGATGAAAATAACAGTATAATAGTAGCCTATTTAATTAGAAGCCTAATTTTGAAATAATATAAACACTTTTTTAAATGCACTAAAAAGAAGAAAATAACTTTCTTGATCCCACTATTGGTTAATAGGCCTCTCTTACATTTCTGAAAAAAGTATTCAAATACAACTCAAACGAAAAAATTTGGTGTGGTACACTCACACAACTTTCCTTGCCATTAACATTTGCTCAGCCTAATACGAGTAGGCTATCCATTATCCATACCTAGTCATCAGCAAGTGCAAATTTCATTACGCTATTACTTGCTCATCTTCTCATACTATAGTCGACCACAGATCATTGGAATTACCAAGGTCACAGGATTGCTGAGCCCTGTTACCACTGTAGTCCACCCTCACCCAAACAAAACATCACTCCTTCTCTCTCACACACACTGTCTTATTACCTACCCCTAAGTACAAAGCGGCATCACCGGAGGGAGAAACAGGGAGTGGTGTCGGAAGAATTGCTCGTCCTTGACCATTCCAGTGATCTGTGGACGACTATAACAGTGAAATTTGCATTCACCGATGACGACTCGCGCCTACCGGCGCTTCGGCTAATCGTGTGTGCGATTTGAAATTTTCACAAGCCCATGATGACTTGCGCCTGTCGGCGCTTCGGCTAGATTTTAGCCAAATTGACTTGGATTTTGAATGAATGTAGATTTTTTGGTACCTATTTCAATATATCGGATCAAAGAGGTGGAATCGATAAAGGATCATACTCTGTTATTTTTTTACCAAAAATTTATTATGGAACACCAATACTTTTTCCAAATGTGATTTTTGACTCCTTTAAATCCTGATATGGATTGCTTTGATTGCGATTTTGACGGAATGGCATTGATACAATTTTTGCACACGAGCGGCAAGCACGCTGCCTGCGTTGCTCAAACTCACCTTACCGAGCCATGTAGTGCGGGTTGCCTATATACAGATTCATGTAGTGCGGGTTGCCTATCTACAAACTACTTAACTTTTCAAGTCTGGGGTGGCGCCCCTGCTAATCTTACACAAAGGGGACATATGCCAGTTGATTGAGCTTATTAATGACTATATAGGGAGTCTGTTTGAAGAAAACAGTTTCAAAATTTTTGAGAAAATCGAGATAGAAATATTGCAAAATCCATTTTTCCAACAATGCTGCGGATCTTCTGCGATTTTGCCAGGAACGAGACTCATGGCAGTCGATAGGGCTTATAAAGGGCTATTTCGGGTATGAGTTTCAAAAAAATCGTTAGAGCCGTTTTCGAGAAACCCGTGAAAAACACCATTTTTAGCATATTATTCGCCATTTTTCGATGAATTTTCTTGAATTTCTTAGTGTCGGGTCCTCATGGTATAAGAACCTTGAGTTCCAAATTTCAAGTCAATCGGTTAATTAGGAATCTAAATATTGCAAAATTCATTTTTCTCAACAATGCTGCGGATCTTACGCGATTTTGCTAGGAACGAGACTCATGGCAGTCGATAGGGCTTATATAGGGCTATTTTTGATATGAGTTTCAAAAAAATCGTTAGAGCCATTTTCGAGAAAATCTTGAAAAACACCATTTTTGGCATATTATCCGCCATTTTTTGATGAATTTTTTTGAATTTCTTAGAGTCGGGTCCCCATAGTATAAGAACCTTAAGTTCCAAATTTCAAGTCAATCGGTCAATTAGGGATCGAGATATAGTGTATATAGACATACACACACACACACACACACACACACACACACACACACACACACACACATACACACACACATACACACACAGACCAATACCCAAAAACCACTTTTTTGGACTCAGGGGACCTTGAAACGGATAGAAAACCTAAAATTGGGGTACCTTAATTTTTTTTGGAAAGCAATACTTTCCTTACCTATGATAGTAGGTAGGGCAAGGAAAGTAAAAAGTGTGTCTCAAGACAAACTAAGCTTTAAAAAGTAGAAATATTTGCTCAATAAATACTTTTAGAATTCTAGTTTCGAGCCACAATTTTTTCCTTTGAGTTGTATTTGAATTTTTTTTTAATAAGAGAGGGAATTCCTATTAACGTATGAGTTGTATTTGAATACTTTTTAAAGAAATATAAGAGAGAGAATTCCTATTAACTAATAGTGTGATCAAGAAAGTTATTTTCTTCTTTTTGGTTTGTTTAAAGAAGTATTTATATATTCTTTAAATTACTGTTATTTTACGTTCCCACTCTATAAGAATTCTGAATTCGCAAATCATTACTTTCGCTCAGCCAATTAAATACCTCTAATAAACTCGAACAATAGGTGACATTTCAGGGAGTAACTAGAAATTATTTAGTCATTATAAATCAACATAATATTCTACTGTGTACTATTATTCCTTTCAGCCCAAATAACCAATTAGAGTGAATGAGTTAGCTCGTAGTAACCTCAAGTTATTAATGAGATACTCAACTTAAGCAGAATCTTGACACTCGTAAACTGCTGCTACTAATAATTCAAAAATAACACGTCCACTACCCTTGCACTAAACCAAACAATGTATAATTGGATAGATCAATGTACGGATCATTAAGTTTTGGATGTTCGTTTTGAGATTAAAGAATAGATGCTATTTTCGACAGGCCTCTACCTAGACCAGACTAGGGAGCTGTTCTCATCGCTAATTAGGGTTGTTGAGTTGGAAAACCCCATGGTACTGTATCTGTGGAGCGTGGGAGTCCAGATAGATTGTTGAATTCCGTGAATGGGCAGGATGTATTATTTTTAGAATTGGAAATAGTATCTCAGTAGTATCTCTAGATTCTGCTTATTATGTCAATGTCTGCTTCCTTCAAAAATATTTCTTAATGAACATGTGATGATGGTCTACAGTCTACAGGGTAAGGGTAATGAACTTTACATGTACGGAACCTGATATGGACAGTGTTGACCTACAATCGATTTCGGGTACATAGGATGAGCAAATAGGTAGATTGATCGATAGTTGGTGTGAGGGGATTTTTAGCACAGAAATTGTAATGAGAATATAAAAACTATAAATCTTATAAGGAATATCAAAAATAATTTATTAGTATTTCTTTATTTCGTATTTTAAAGGATGAAATAGGAAAACCTTACTTGACTGTACACAACATGCGATAGTATTTTTTCACAGTAGGAATAGCCTAAGTTACTCCTAGAAAATTTCATTTGCAAAATCGAGAATTCAATGCCTTCGGATATTATCGAATATTGTATCATTAAGCAGTAATAATTGCTTCTACGTTTTCCAAGCATTGATAACTTTCACTTGTTGAGTACCAGTAGTTGTGAATGTGATAGTTATACATATTGAATGAAAATATTGAATTTTACATGAAGCACATGTCACGTTATTCATCAAAACTATGTAGGTAGAAGTTGAGAATTGGATAGCATACTGGTAAAACAATTCTCAACTACTGTTATTGAAACATCTATTGTGTTGAAGCTCTTTGTTATTGACACAAAAGATTTCTGGGGCAGCCCTCAGAATGGGACAGAAGGTGAGATGGAAGTCATCATAGAAGTCATCGGATAGCGAAGATTATAGAGGACCGTTGTTTATTTTACAACAACGGATGTTTTGACACCCACAATAGAAAACAAAAAATCGTATGCAACGAGCTGGAATAATTTGGTAAAGGGGTGCTTTCTGAAACTACCGGCGCCCAGAGTACAATAGAGCCTACGTGTTTAGAAATTTATGTCTGTGGTGGCCATGAACCACTGGACATAGAAGTGTGAATTTGGTCTCAAATTTAAGAGAACTTAATTTCGCCTTGAGGGATTTTGAAGTACGAATGAAATAATTCACAATTCAAAGTTACAAACTTTCAAAATAACGGAATAATTCTTGTAAAAAAATATGGAGTTTTCAAAATCTATAGTATTATATGTTGATATCACCAATCAATTGATTAATATCTAATGATTTATAGAAACTGAATGTATTTCAAACGCCAGTTCATGAAATTCTATATTTTTCACAAGGACTCTCAGGTAGGCTATTCGATTAAGGATACAAAGAATCATAATACCTAAAAGATTGAATCTCCTCCAAACACTCGGTGGGTGGCTGGGTGTTTAGAATACAGATATAATTTAATCACCTTGCAAAGTTGTTCAACACAAATAATCTATCAACATTAAATTTCATTACTAGGAATGGCGTCTTAGCTCTGTATGATATTATTGAGAAATGTGTGTCTAGAGTGCAGAAAACCCTGGATTCAAAATAATTATAGTTTTGATAACATTCCAGCAAATCCAAAGTCCAAGGTAAATTCATAGGTTAATCAAGGTGAATTCCTAGGTTAATCAAGGTAAAATAAAACATTTCAACTAAGTTTCAGTTAAATGATTCTTTTTGAACTTATTCAATACTCTTTGGTCCTTCTTTTTTTAAATTCACGATGGACTCTCATTAGGCACGATACCATCATTCTTCCCTCTCCCGTTGTGCTCATGAGCTATATCTTTCTTTACCCTACGACGAAAAGCCTACTATTCAATCTCTCAACAGTTGCTGTATTTAATGGAAAAACACTTATTTGGATGAGCAATGTAATCTTGGAAAAAATCAATATCATTTTGAAAAATATCTGCCTCCAAGAAAGTTTAGCTACTAAAGCCACGTTAACACCGGAATGTTAATAACATTAGTTAATATGATGAGTTACATAATATATAAGTCTATATAATAATACATTATTCAAAAAAGTTATTAACTAATGTTATTAACAATCCGATGTAAACGTGGCATTAGAATTTCCTTCAACTCATCTATTTGCAAATTCTTATTTAAAAATAATTTACACCATAGCCCTAATTCCGCAATTAGAGCTTCTTTCAAATATATGGTATTTGTCAATAGTTCAGTAAATTCATTCGGATAAATCAAATGAATAAATTATTATTAATCCCCTTAATAACATTTATTAAATGCCGTAGTAAAGCACGGCTGGCATTTTATCAGTTTGGATGATCAAAACATGGAAATCAAGTGGAACGACATAATATAGGCTACTCTTTTCAACAAAAATACTGTAAGAATTATTGTCAATGGTAGAATAATATTCAAATTTGTCGCCTATTGTCAGCTGTTAAAATAAAGACTTCTTTCACATGCTCAAACTAGAGATCAATTTATGACTTCACATGAAAGTTCCCTTGATGTGAGAACATTATTATTTCTCAAGATAATATCTTCAAATTTGCCGCTATAGTCGGCGCAATCTAAGTTGACGAAAACCCCCACCACCCGAGAAATAGCTATACGTTGCCAGATTGTGTAAAATTGGAACATCTTCAAATTCGCGATTGAACCCCATATCTAGACGCAAAATTTTATCCTTGATATGCCAGTAGTATTAAAAAAGTTCCTGGGTAGAAGGATTCAAAGGAAATTTGATTTTTTTGAAAAAATTGAAAAATCGCGAACATATTACTTTTTTGTATATTACTTCTCTCACAATCATGGGTTGTAGTAAAAATGAAGTTTTTTATATCAAAATGACAAGGAGAATTCGAGCTTTCTAATGGTTTCTGAATTTTCTATATCCGACCAATAATTATGTTTCAATTAATGAATATGTTTGTCAATGTCCAGTCAACTCCATCAGAAAACATGAAATTTTCGATGATCTAGAAACTTTTTTGTTTGAGAAGATAAGTGGGTGGTGAAAGCGAGAAAGTTGTTCAAAAACAATTGAAATTATTTTCTAAAATGTCGAAAATAGTCGGAAAATCATGATTTGGCCTCTCAAGAGTTTCAAAGTAAGGAGAGCGGTATATGCATGAATCATTGTATGTTGAAGATTGGAGTTAGTGAAGGTAATCGACTTGGATATTTGAGCAGCGAACAGCTGGTTTATCATAAAAATAGTGAGTTTTACAACACCGCGTGATTTTTCCGAAGCTACGCTGTCACTTTTAACATCCAGTTGAATGTGTTTGCGTTAGGAGAAGTTTCAATTTCACGCAAAATGACAACGTAGCTATTTCTCGGGTGGAGGGGGTTTTCGTCAACTTAGATTGCGCCGACTATAATTTTTAATCAGCTTTTCTATTGAAATCAGATGGATTTTCAGAATTTTCCATATGTCATTCTTTTCAGCCGTGATTATTGTGTTGAAATATAATTGGTACGGGAGTATAATATAGATATACCGTTGCTGAGAGCTTATTTTTTTCGCCTGAAAAAGGATGATAAGTTGGTCGATTTCATTGTCCAACGAACTTGACCTGTATAAAGGTTCGAAGAATATATGTTTTGTATTTGAAGCTGATTAAAGAAGGCGTTCGTGAATTATTATCGAACACACAAACGAACGAACTTACGAAAAGACACACAACGAATTGATCGTTGAGTCAGAAGTAGAAACTCGCTTCGCTCGTTCAACAAATGCAATTTTATACATTGATAAAAACAAACATAGATCTACAATTCGTGTTCCACTTCATGAAATACGTCCAACTGTTATCTAATACTTATAAATATCGGGGCAACGAGCTTCGCTCTGCTGCTGCGACCGCACCGCCTCACGGATAGGATGCACAAATGCACCTTTTCTAATTATTTACTTTTCTAATTCCAATAACTTGATTTCAAACCATTTCATAACTTTTGAAGTGATGACATTGATATTGTAAAAGAATATCAATAAGTATATTGACTAAAAAAAGTCATGAATATCAGCTAAATAAAAGATAACTAGTAATCTAGTTATCTAGTATCTATATAGTATTTGATGCTGGTTTATCAGCATCATACGCATTCAAACTAATATTCGTTGTATTATTATTCCAATATTGCAAAGATGGTAAAGTACACAGATAATAGAACACATTAGTATCCTAGTATCTGTAGTAAAGTAGATCAGATTTTCGCTCGATGAAAATATGGGTTGATTTTCCAACCTCTGTATAAATTTCAACTTTCAATTTCTGAATGAATCCTAGTAGTTCTGTGAACTACTACTTAATGTATATAGTAATATTATTTTAGTACACTGGTAATTCCTTTTCCTTTCATATTATCCTTGAAATGACATATTCCAAATAACTTTATACATACATTGTCGCACAATTTCAACAGAACATTCCTGTCCAATTTCATCACAATGTATTGCCGCGTTTCGTCGTAAACGCGGAACAAACATAAAAAATTCAAAATCGTCGTTTTGAATCTAGACCTCACTTACGTTCGGTAAATTAATAGATTAAGGAGGTATTTAGGAGGTCCTGATGGAGCTAGGCAAACATATGATAATTGGGGCATTAAATAGAAATATCTGGTACCGAGCTTCGCTCTGAAGCTGCGGCCGAACTGTTGAATTACATGAATATGATATTGTAAAAAATAAATTCAAAATTGATATGATCACCTCTCACAATTTTTTGACATGAACATGTGTTATATTGAATGAAACTCCATTTACTCCAGCTGGATAGCGTTGGTCAGCTAACGTTAACAGCCATTATACGCAGTACTTGGGATTATGCCTGAATAAGAAATATTTAATTCTATTAAAATGAGAAGACATGAAACTTGGTGACGGTAACAATTCTATTCATGTGAATTCATTTCTAATTTTCAAACAAATTCGCTTCGGCAGCTGGCGGTCGGAAAGAGTGCATTTCAAATGCAATTCTATGATGGCTCAAATCATATGACTTGAGCTATTCAGGGTATGAATTCAAAGGTGCCGTTTTCGAAAAACCCATGAAAAATACCATTTTTGGCATATTATTTGCCAATTATTCGGCAAATATTATTCGCCATTTTTCATTGGATTTGTTTCGTTGATGGCTCAAATTGTAGGGCATAATAAGGGTATTATACACACCAATTTTCAAATCGAAAAACGATTTTGGTCGATTTGTAGTGATTTTTCAAAATTTTCATCCCCTGATTTCACCCCCTACCCTTGGACCAATTTGACTGGTTAACGAACTTGACCGAGATATTAACACTGATAATTCCTGTGCAAAATTTGGTCGCTCTCCGATGAGCCCTTCGGAAGTTATCGACTTCATAGGAATCTGTATGTATATAAATATATATATATATATTTATGACACTTGTAGAATTGTAGACACTTTAGAAACTAGACTTAACTTACATTTTTTAGCCAGGGATATTTCGGCTGCTGAAGCATATATATATATATATATATATATATTTCACAAATAGACAGATTTAAGTGATGGATAGGAAGAAAAACACAAATAAACTTACATTTTAAGGTGAAAATATTTCGGTGGCTGTGCCACCTTCTTCAGTTCACAGCAGAATGTTGAGTCCTGAATCCACAGAGTCCTTAGTGCAGTAGCATAAACTGAAGGAGTACCACAGATTGAGGAAGTATGGATTGGGGGGAAGCCATGTTAGGGATTTTTTGGACAAGAGGATAATATTATAGGATGTAAATGAATTTTTATTTTATTATTGATGGATTTTAGTTAAAATGTGTATAAATAAAGGATAAAATGAAACTAAAATTAATTTAAAGTAAAATTGGTTGAAAGTGAAAACTATTATTGAGAATAAATTTGGATATCAGATTGAAACTAAAATTAGATTGATTGATTGATCCTGGATGTGTATGTAGGATTTTTAGAACTATTGCTGTCTGTTAAGGCCAGGGATAGATGTGGCTCCAAGCACCCAAATGAAGGCTAACTCTTTAGTTTTCACATCAATGGAGGGAGCTGAGGGAGGGAGGGAGGGTGGCAAGAACTTTGATTTTAAAGCATTCATCAAAGTTCTTGTTCTGCTTGGAGCCATGGGTAGGGATAGGTAAGGAGGTGTTATTTTTGAAGGAAGCCCTATGATTGTTGATTCGGAGGTTTAGGGCAGTGGTTGTTTCTCCAATGGATAAGCTAAGAGGGAAATAGGTCCGTAATTTTCAAGTAAGTTTTTTGTTTGTTCCTGATTTGTGAATTGGTATGATTACGTTATAATTGGTATGATATAAAAACGTTGAAATAGAATGATTTTGTAGTTCCATATTTCTCTATTACATTGAAAGGTGCATATAATTATACATTCTACAATAGTGTTTCCTTAATCTCAGGGCTACTTTTTATCACGGTTTTTATTCTAAATAATCATGAAAGTACCCTTTTTGAATTATTTTTCAATACAGAAAAAAATAATTCAAAAAGGGAACTTCGATAATAATTATTCAAAATAAAAAACAATTCTACAATAGTATGGTCTATATTCACATTGATATTATACAGAGTGTTTCAGAAGTAGTGTCGAGCATTTTAGGGTATATTGTTCCTTGGTAGAAAACATACCTAAATATCATTTTCAAAATGTCTGAAAGTCCTCAATTACTCACACAGCCGCCATTTTTGTTTTCTCATTTTCATCTAATCTTTCAATTTAATAATTCTGTAGCGACCTTTTAGTTCGTAACTTTGATGGTTATTGAGATAATTAGAAAAATAAGCTGAAAAACTACATTTTACAACTTTAAAGGGATAGAAATAGGATATTTAATTGTTGAATAGAATTTTTGGTTATATTTATATTGTAGGAAATTCAATTCTGGATGAAAAATAATCAGTAACATTTTCGTCTGAAACGCACCCAAACCTCTCAAATCAGGATTTAAAGAAGACAAAACAGACAAAAAGAGCAGGTATGAAAAGATTGCTGTTTGACTTCTTTAAATTCTGATTTGTGACGTTTGGGTGAGTTTTAGACGATAATGTTACTGAACATTTTTCCTTCAGAATTGAATTTCCTACAATATGAAATAACCGAAAATGGTAGTCAACAATTAAATATCCTATTTCCATCCCTTTAAAGTTGTAAAATGTAGTTTTTAGCTTATTTTCTAATTATCTCAATAATCATCAAAGTTACGAACTTCTAACTGGTTTTATTCGATTTCTCGGTTGATTTTACATAGTTATTGTCCACTATAGTACCCTCTCAAAGATTAGATGAAAATGAGAAAACAAAAATGGCGGCTGTGTGAGTAATTGAGGACTTTCAGACATTATGAAAATGATATTTAGGTATGTTTTCTACCAAGGAACAATACCCTGAAATGCTCGACACTACTTCTGCAACACTCTGTATGATAAATGAATATCAATCAATATAGTAAATGTGTAGCCTAAGCTAAGCATAAAGCCGCGTATTGACAGTCTGATGCATGTGCCACGAACCAAAAATGCGAGCACGCAAACATATTGACTAGCGCCATCAAGCGGGAGACAAAGCAACTAAGCTCTGACAATTGATAATTTGGACTTTGGAGGTTAGTTTGTGCTCAATTAGTAGATTGTTTTTCGTTTTCCGTTTTCCATCTCTGGAGGAATAATAATTGTTGCATTACACTCTAGTTGATTAACTGCATGTTATTGGGAGGTGTTCTGCGCCGCCAATTGGTTACAGAGACTGGCTTATGGTTGAGATGATCAACGTGCTAACCAAACGTTATAGTGGTGCCGCAAATAGAAGAGCCTTTGGCAAGATGGCGGAGGGAAGTGAGAGTGTAACTACGCATGCGCAGAACTATAAATTCTGAGGAATAATCACTTCAGCCAACCTAACGCTTTTACACTAAATTATAGTTCCAAGAGGCTGAATCAACAAAGCACACATTGCAACTGCCAATAGGATTTTGTAGTCTTCGCCATGACCTACCATACATAATCTACAGAACAGGGCTGTGTCTCATAAATCAGCTGACTACAAAAACATTCCCTTGAGACATTTTTTATACTTATTTACTGAGCACTACGGTAACCTCAAATAGGTGATTGTTAGCAGTTTGTTGGAATATTGAATGGTTTTAAAACAAGCTTAATATGAATAAATGTATGAATGAATATTAGTACCTAGCCTATTATGGTCTACTGCAAATGGTAATTATATTTTTATTCAATTTCAATCCTTTCCCAGTATGTTTTCATAACAATCTGTTATGAATGAGCGGTGTTTAGCCACAAAAACTAAACATGAATGTTTTCAAATCAGAGTATAATTTTCACCACCAGAGAGCACAGACCCCGCACAGAAGTACCATACTGTAATAATATTATAAAAAATATTGTGTTGCAGTGAAATCATAATCATATTGATTCCACAAATAGAAATATATTTAATTCAAGAATATATTATATATTTTATTAAATATATTTAATAATATTTTAATTGTGACAGATGGTGAGAGTAGAACAATTTTCATTTTTGGACTGCTGGCAGCAGTGAATGGCATCCATGTTGCCAAAGGCTCTTCTGTTTGCGGCTCCACTATACCTCTATCCTGCTTGATGCTTATTTGCTTGCTGTTTGGTCTGTCCGGCCGGGGGGGGGGGGGGAATTCTGGCGGGGTGGAGGGGGCGGCTTCGGCTCGGCCAGTGTTGGTTCGGAGACTGTGAGTTCTGATTGAGAATTTAAGGCTTTTGGGCCGGTATTGGCCGGGCTGGGGCCGTTTTCCCGTCGTTCCGGGGTGTCTTCTTGGCTTGGATGGGCTGTATAGTAGAGTGAATTTGAAACTTGCAACCAGCTGGTAGGCCTAGGCCCTTATTCATGGGTTGTTGAGCCAGACATACATACATACACGAAAAAATATTCTATCACGACTTTAGTAAAGTAGCGGAAAAGTAGCAAAAAAGTAGCTAGCTAATTTTTTTGTAGTTGTAGTTTTGTTGCTAGCTACTTTTTTAAAAGAGTAGTTGTTGTGTAGTTCAGCTACTTTTTGAATAAAGTAGTTGTAGTTGTAGCGAACTACTTTAAAAAAGTAGTTTGCCCAACACTTGATAAGACACAATGAGTGGAAAATCATAGCTGAGTGGGATAGCTGCAGTGGTTTGCTGGTTTCCGAGTTATAGTCAAAAACTACAAAATATTAATGAGAAATTGTATGGGGTTTTCATTAAAACACTAATATCTCAAAAACTACGCAACTGACATGTTTGGAACTATTTTTATTTGATTTCTTGGTTAATTTTCTAGATCCTAGTGCATTTTCATAACATGGAACGCACTACAAGATTCAAAATGATCAATTTTCTCAGAGGATGCACAGTCTTGGAATAGTACATTACGCCAAAAGCCTGGGAACGAAAAGTTTACAGTATGAGGATAGTTTCCCGGGCAAGGCTTGCCGAGCCTGGGAATAATTCCGAATACTGTAAAAAGCTTCCTGGGCGAGTGAGTGTATAATTTTTTTTGGTAAAAAAATGAATTTTAAAATCAAATGAATTTTGATTTCAAATGAATTTTATTAATCTAATCTCATAAATGAACAAAACAAATAGGATTAATGAGAGCTAAGAACAGCTAGACTGGATAACTTACTATACTAGCTTCGGCTGAGCCACAGAGGAGGAACTTATTCTCTGTGGCTGAGCTGAATCTGGAGTAGGCTGAACTGCCAAGAATTGAAAGTTTGCATCACAAGTTTATTGATTTGATCAATTGGATATTACTTAAAAACTATCAGAATACTAGATTTTCTTAGTCCAGAAACGTTTAAGCTCATGATAGTTTTTGTACGATCATCCTAAATTGTACAATAGCAATACAAAGTTTCTTGTTTTTGACAAATTCCTGGCAGTTACACAGAAAGGGATGGTCCATTGTAGTTGCATTTTCTCTCGTTAGATGGCGCAAGCTGTCCAGTGTTGGAAAGAGATGGTCCTTGCATGGAAAGGACTTCTTTCTGCTCGAGGACAACAGCTGATTGATTATGTATGTAAATGACGACTTCCTAGTCTACATAAGGACTGGTAAGCAGCTTATTTCCGTGAAGTGTAGCGAAAAATCTAAAATCGATTATCCTGAAGTTTGTAAGGGTTAAGAAGGTTTGGAAAAATGTCAATATATCATGAGAAATTTTGGGCATGTCCAGGGACGTAGGATGAAGGGCTTTATGATAAAATATGAAAACCCCTCCATAAAGTTGAAAATCAATTTTTTCTATATTTTATTGCGAAATAATATATATTTTGAAAATCTAGGATAGGAACATCTGATAAAACCATATCCGGAAATCAACTGCAGGCCTTCAAAAATGGTAATTCACCATGTAATTTTAATTTGTCCTAAATCTATGGGTGAAGATGAAGGTTTGGAGTAAATTTTGTTTGATGTAAACTAGCCTGAGGAATCATTTGAGACATGTTTCAAGATACAATCTCTAGTAATTCTTTAGATAACTCGGAAAAACTCTTAATTCAAAGATATTTTTGCGTTTGCGCGAGAACTAATGTAATTACGACTCTTAAACCATTCTCAATCGATTCCTCAGTTCATTTAACATATAAATTGATATTTCACCGACTTCAAACGCTTCTGAAATACTTGAAAAATCAAATAAACTAATCGTAAGAAAATCACACTGAAAATCAGCTTTCCACTTATAGCCCAGGCAAATTAGACTAAAAAAGGGCCTAGCACCTAAAAAATGATGGATGGCTGGAAATGATCTTAAACCACTGTGAACATCCCAAATACGCTTTCTGTGTGGCGCGTAATACAGAGTGCCCAAAAAACCACGGAAAATTTGTTCATTTTCTAGTTTTTTGCAACTCACGTCAAAACCATGCGTCGGACGGAAAAATTTGTAATTACAATGTTTTAGTAAATAAAATTTTTGAGCAATTTATATCAAATCCAACCCTCTGTGATAAGCGATAACCGAGTTATGAAGTTTTTTAAATGCTGTATTTTTTTAGAGAAATTGAAAATTGTCAAATTTCAATTTTTGATTGCTTATATCTTCTGTTCGTTTCATTAGAAATGTAAAATTCAAAATCCCTCTGGGGATAATTTTATTCTGTACAATTCAAGACCAAATAGAACTTTCTATCTTGAATATTTTTTGTGCTAGAGCTCTCAACATATTTCCTTGTACAACAAAAAATTCAATATTTTTAACAATAATGACCAAAATAAATATCTTTATCCTTTTATTGGAACCTCCTTTGGGAGATTGGCTGTCGTTAGTAAAGACAGTCAGTCGTTTCCCGTTTCTGGAGGAGTATTAATTGTTGCATTACACTCTAACTGATTAACTGCATGTTATTCAGAGGTGTTCTGCATCTTCACTTGGTTGTGAAGACTGGCTTATGGTTGAGAGGATTTACGTGCTAACCACACGTTACCTCTTTCCTGGGTGATGATTATTCGCCTGCTGTATTGCCTGTCCTGGCTGGGGGGGGGCATTCTGGCGGGGTGGGGGTGACTTCGGCTCAGTCGGTGTTGGTTCGGGGGCTGTGGGCTCTGTTTGAGAATTTATGGCTTTTGGGCCGGTATTGGCCGGGCTGGGGTCATTTTCCCGTCTTGCCGGGGTGTCTTCTTTGCTTGGACGGGCTGTATAGTAGAGTGAATATGAAACTGGCAACCAGCTGGTAGGCCTAGGCCCTTCATAGTGCTGTTGTGCCATTGACAAACAAAAAAAATCCTTTTATTGGAGTTTTCTACTAGAATATTTTTTGTGATATCATATTTCAATATAATACTCACCATACCGTCCTCAATTCAGTCTATTTCCAGTTAGAAGGACTCTTCAAGGATAATAAATTAAGGACACCCGTAACATTCGTAAAATTTAATGGATCTTAACAAACTATAGCTCATTGTTTTCAGCTCATCAAGGCGGTTCAAATGTATATATCATTTGTTAAATTTGATCAAAATTGAAGAATTTTACGAATTCTTCGTAATTCTAGTAAAACTCGTATTACCGGTAACTAATCGGTAATAAGGGCAGGGACATCTGATGGACCCCTGCCCGAAAATGCACCGTTATGTAGTAATAAAATCATTGAAACTCGGTGAATATTATACAAACTTTAATTTTTGAAAACCCCCCAAAAAATTGAAAATAAATTTTATCGAAATTATCTCTTTGTAGGATATGTATCTTGAAAATTTAAGATAGAATAAGCTGATAAACTTATAACCGGAAATCAACCCCTATCAAACTACAGCCCTTCAAAGATGTCAATTTTCAATTTTATTCTACAATTCCTGGAGCTATGGCAGAATATGAAGGTGTCAAATTAATTTTGTATTACCGTATGTAAAGTAGACTGAGGAACCGTCTGAAACATTTTTTAAGATGCAATCTCTGGTACTTTTTTATAACCCACCCGGTAAGACCCCTCAATTTCAGAATATTTTTACGCTTATTAGAAAACGAGTAATGTGTTCGCAACTCTGAAGAAACCCATATTCATTCGATTCCTCGGTTCAATTTACATGAATTTTGTTATGTAACCGACTTGTAACTATTCTGAAATACATAGAAATCCGATGAAGAAAAACAGAGTGTTAATTAGTGTTTAAATGTTCAGCGTTTAGTATTGATACTTCGTATTGTCGACGCATATCGACGAAATAATTACGATAGACAGCACACAGCAGATATATCGACCCATCTAGCAGAATCGCCTACAGCAAAAACACACATTATCTATTCGAATATTTTATTGAAGTGGCATTTTTAAAAATTCTTCTTTCACTTTTTCTTTTTCAAATTTTAAACTTTAAGAAATTTAACATTGAAACCTATGTGATTCTTCACGAATCATCATATTAAATCATGAGTAAAATAATATATCCTGAGGAGTCGTTTGAGACATTTATCATCAATTCAACTGAGTTGTAGTCAATATTGTAGAAACGTTCCATGGTAGAGAAGAAAATTGACAAAATCTTTGTGTTTATTTCAACATTTATAGTATCTCAAGTACTTTACGAGATATTCCAGAAAACCTTCAATTCCAAGTAATTTTTTACTTGGCTACATTTTTCCATGGCTACTTATAGTCCAGTCAAATTAAGCAAAAAAAGTAAAAGTCGGAGGACCCAGCTGGAAATTTGCAGATATGATCAGAAAAGGGCGCTGAATAACATACTAAAAGTCCACAAGAGTCCCCTGTGAGCATCGGCCGCCATCTTGAAAAAACCGTAAAATTTACCTACTAGGAATTGTTTTTTCGTGAATTGTGGCCGAACCAAGCGTCGGACGAGAACATTTTATAGGACCTTTTTTGTAGCAATAAAATTTGGAAAAGAATAAGACCAATATCAACTCTGTATCATCAACCGTTCCTGAGATACGATTTTTTTTTAATTTGGCAATTTTTTCATCGGATCGAGAATTTGAAATTTTTCATATTTAAAAAGTTTGTAACTACAAATTGCGCACCCGTACATTCGTATTTCAAAATCCCTCGCGGCGAAATTCATTTCTCTTCCATTTGAGACCAATTCCACACTCCTATGTTTAATACTTTTTGTGCTACATCGATTTTAGAAAATCCTTACACCCCCAAAAACCCCAAAAATTGCATACTTTAACCCAAAAATCTTACTCAAAAATTGGGATTTGCTTATACTTCTTGAATACTGTTTCTGAGACCCTAGGCTGTCATTAGCAATGTTCATCCGACCAAAAGTATCGTAGGATTCTTGGGGGTGGGTCAAAAGCATCCCCTATATTTTTAATTATATATATTTCTTCATAACTTTTGAACGGTACCTCGGATTTCATCGTGTAATACCTCATCGTTTTCAGCTCATTGTGGCGGTATAAATTCATATATGTCAAATTTGATGAAAAATTTCTAATTTTACGTTATAATGGTACTGTGTGAAATAATACCTCCTCATTGAAAACACACCATTTTTACCTTCAAGTGACTCCCAATCAGGAACCTGTGGGCGCATTAATCTGAAACTTATAATAAAATGTAGAGGAAATTTTCCTCTTTCAGATGGTTTTTATCGGAATTCCGGGACTTCTTACTTGAGATTGTAAATAGCCAGTTTTTATCATTGATTTTCAGATAAATTCGCACCTTTTTCCAATATTATCGAAATTGCGGTTAGAATAAGCCTCTAGCAAGCAAATTTCATTATCTATTCAATAGAGGATGAATTTCTCCACATTTCAAGACCAAAAAATAACTCTACGTTCGTAAGTGATTAAGTTATAATTTAATTAATTATTTAACATTTTTAAGCAATTGGAAAAGCAGATTTTTGGGCAGTGTTATAATTAACTATTCATCAAAGAAATATAATATATCATATATGATATCAAAGAGCATATTTTTCTCTACAATTTGATACCAAATAAATAATTTTTGAACAAATATTGAACAAGCTAGATCCATTTTCAAAATCATTTGTTGTCTCCTTCAGCTCACTGAGGCGCTACACTCATGTAATACGACACATTCAATAGCTTTTCCTCCTTTATACCGGTTTCAAGTGATGAGTCCTGAAATTCCGATACCAACCATCTGAAAGAGGAAAATTTCCTCTACATTTTATTATAAGTTTCAGATTTTTGCGCCCACAGGTTCCCGATTGGGAGTTACTTGAAGGTAAAAATGGTGTGTTTTTAATGAGGAGGTACCATTACCATGGTACACAGTATCATTATAACGTAAAATAAGAAATTTTTTATCAAATTTGACATCAGCGCCCAAATTTGTTTTTCAGCGCCCTTTTCTGATCTGCAAATTTTCAGCTGGGTCCTCCGACTTTTACTTTTTTTGATTAATTTGACTGGACTATTATGATTTGTGACTCTGAACAAAACATCTTTATTCGAATCCTCAGTTCGATCTGCATCAATCTTGATAGTTTGTCTAGTTTTTCACAACCAATAGCAACCAATAGCAGACAAGAATCCTCGAGTCGGCCACCTGTTGAATGTGGGTAAATGTCTCATGGGGCGTGGCTAAAGAAGTTTTTGTTCATTTTTCATGGATGGAGTATGCAACCCGCAATGCATTTTTGCATTTCTCAGGTAAAATACTTGAGATTCACTGCCTGTTAGGGCGTGGCCTATGGCTCAACCAATAGCAGACAAGAATTCTCTAGTCGGCCATCTGTTGAATGTGGGTAAATGTCTCATGGGGCGTGGCTAAAGAAGTTTTTGTTCATTTTTAATGGAAAGAGTATGCAACCCGCAATGCATTTTTAAATTAAATTTCTAAGTAAAAATACTCCAGATTCACTGCCTGTTGGGGCGTGGCTTATGGCTCAACCAATAGTAGACAAGAATTCTCAAGTCGGCCACCTGTTGAATGTGGGTAAGTTTCTCAGGGGGCGTGGCTAGAGACGTTTGTGTTCATAGAGTATGCAACCCACAATGCATATTCACAGTAGGATAGGGACATTAATGGGCCTCTATTAATGGGAGCTATGATACCATTAAAGTCACATTTTTCTAAATGTTTTTATTTAGCCACTTGTAAATGACATCTACTGATTTTTATTCCTATTAAATACATATTATACAAAAAGTATTAATATAATGGTTGGTGAATTATGAGAAAACAAGGAGTAATAAATTTTCTTTCCAAGGATGTCTTTTATTATTGAGATGATTAAAAAATTGATTTCGTTTAAACATTTATGTGGATTTTTGTCCTGCAATGACTTGATGTGTTGAAAGTTAATGCTTAGGCTGTTCATAAAGTAAGATATGAAATTAATAATGAAACAGAAGTATAATAATAGAACTGTATGCATCAGTATATTACAACATAATACGTTTCATAAGATTAGTGTAACACCTATAACAAATGAGAAATACAGTGCATATAATAAGTCCACATATG
Source organism: Sogatella furcifera (assembly GCA_017141385.1). Taxonomy (NCBI): domain Eukaryota; kingdom Metazoa; phylum Arthropoda; class Insecta; order Hemiptera; family Delphacidae; genus Sogatella; species Sogatella furcifera. Next base: position 17,542,561 of record CM029555.1, read on the forward strand.
CAAATAAAGACAAGCAGTTGTAACATTTACACAGCAAAATATAGGCCTTCATTTCTCTTATTTTTAAAACAAGAGGTGATAATATTTTGCGGTAGCCAAAGGAACCAATTCATAAATCCCACTATTTTATCAGACTTTTTTGTTTGGATGTGCTTGACTTGATGATCGCACTGTAGTAATGAGATTCACATGGTAGTCCAAGGAGTTTTAAATATAATAGAGCACCATCTAATATTCACTTTAAAGCTCAGTCTGATAAGTTTTATTTATATTATTCAAAAATGTTTTTAACATAAAGTGTGCTAATGGTTTCTGGTTATAGCCAATACTTATTGGTGTTTTCATGCCTGAAAACATTGTTGGAGTACAACAGAGTACAGGTCCAGCCCAATTTGACATAAAATTCATCTCAAATATGAATAGAATCGAAATCTTCAAAAAAGTAGGCTGTACTTTCAGTCGGCTGTAGTGATTGTGGTCCACTGGGGTAATGTCTGAGGAGAACCTCTTTTGGTGATATCTGAAAAAGTGTAGATGAAACATTGACTCAGCTTCAAGAAAATAAGAAGGAATATAAACTTAGGTATAAAATACATTAAATTCATAGTCTTATCATATGAAACTTAAATTTATCCTGTATATCACTTTCTACTGTTGGTAAAGTAAGGTATTATTTGATTTTGGCAATAAAGTTAATTCGATTCCAATATGTATATTCCAGCTGTAATGGCTCCTTGTAAGTTTAGTTCTATTTTGCTCTGAAATTTTTCCAGTTCATTAAAAAATTCCGAAGTTTTAGAACATTTTTATTAAGTGTTTCTGATCAGATCTTCATTGTTAACAGTGAACTAATATCAAAATTCTGGATTTTTTAAAGTGAAAAGTGTTTTTCAAAGTTAAAATTGTAATGTAAACATTCATCATCCTCCATTCACTATGTAAACATCATCATTCACTCACTCATTATCACTTTTGCTTAAAATACTTGTTATCAAGTCGCAATTGTAACAATAAATAATAAATAAATGATAGAAAATCCGAATACATCCGCAGTTCAGAAATTAAAATTTACAATTAGGGCTACTTCAAAATGAATAAATAAAACTGTGCTTTAATAATTTTTTAAAGATTTTTTATAAAGGGTACTTGGCTTTTATCTTTATTTATTCAACTGTGGTTCATTACGAGTCCTTTGAAACAAGTTAAATAGGCCTGAAACTGAAATCAATTTGAATATGCCAGGCTTGTACTGCTTACCGTGAGTTACCCAGTCAGTTGCATGCTGTAATATGAGACCTCGGAATATTATATTCTGGATAGAATGATTATGAGTATTGTCAATTTTAATCTATAAAGCTTGAAACTCATTTATTCCATTCACAATAATTCACAATGTAGAAATAGAGCAGCAAAATGAATCAATAACTAATAAAAAATAATGCAAATAAACATAAGGAACTACTCCCCAAAAGAGCAAGCTCGAGCTTAGTTATCCTTATTTATTACTTAGTTATTAGAGCTTAGTTATTACTGATAAGTAAAATTCATTTACTTATCAGATATTTAATCTTTCATCAGTTTCATTTTGTAATATTTAACTTGAAATAGATCAATTTCTTGTCTAAGATAAGTGGACCGAATAAATTACCATGTCAAGTTACTCAACTATTATTTCATATTACAATCATTTTTCATGCAGTAACAATTTTGATTAATCAAAATATGCCGATTCCACAGATTCCCATATAGAGCTACAGAGTCTGTCTGAGCCGATTCATTTCTAATTATTTAGCCTATTTTGAGCTAATATGGCACGGCGAAACAACTTCAACACAGCATTTTGAGTGACTTTTTCAACACTTATTACTTTTTTTTATCAAAAATATTTTAAATCAACACGTCTCTTGACAAACTATACATGAATTTGAAAATGACTTAAATATACTACTATTCTATACATGAAACGTTTGTTAACACTAAAAATTGAGGGTTTTTAAACGTTTTGCAATTTTTTTCTTGAAAAATACGAGTAGGCTAATATAACACCTCATAACAGTTCTTCGTAATTCTTTACTTCACAATGTCACTGACACAGATATTGCAAAGATTGCCTACAGCCTTTCATTTTTTGGAATATAAGCGATTATTATAAGAATAAATGTAAGTTATATTTTATTAATGAAATCATCAGAAAAGGATCTGATAAACTTAAAAAAGAGCTCATTACTCATTGTTTAGAACAGAAAGACTCAATCTTTTTGGTGGCATTTGTGAGTAAGAAAATAATCAAAAGGTTTGAAATTTTTTTCTCAATATTTGATTTCATGTTATCATGAATATTTTATAGCCTATCTGTGAAAAGTGAAAAATACATTTTCCTCCACCTACTATCTAAAGTCGCATTTCACTCCCCGGAATCGAATACTAAAGCGCTTCATTCTCTCCCTCGGGAGAAAAAGAAGATTAAAATTCCCTAGGGAATAAAGTAGCCCCATTTAAATAACATGGGAAGCATCTCTATGATATTTTGTGTCTAAATTTGGAACTTAGGCGTGAACTGTAGAACTGTAAACAGTATAGAGTGCACAGTTTGGAAGAAAGGTTGGTTACGCTGATATTTTGAAGGAATATTAATAAAACAATGGATCATGATGGAAGAAAGTTAAATACTTGTATATTATTCATAAATTTATAGAAATGTAAAAATGTATACATATGGAAGTATAGTACCAAAGTAAAAACAATCTTCATGATTTAAAAGCTAGAATTCTCGATCACTATCAAATATCGACTATCGAATCGATTATTAGAATTAGAATCGAATTCAATGATTCGTTCCTACAATGGTTTATTGTACTTTGAGATCTTTGTGTTATAATTTAAGTTTATTATTATATTAGTGTGTTTATCGTTTTAATTTCGACTAATTATCAATAGTCCACTGTCATATTATACTGGAAGAATGATAAAAGAATGTCTTTGTTGAATTAGACTTTTGGTTTTGAGGTTTGGAAGTATAGTTAACCTCAACTTGAATGGTAGTTGAGGTCAGTAAAATCGTTAGTTTTGAAGTTTTTCAATTGGAAACCGGACTTTTCAACATAAATTTAAACAAATATCCTCCATTAGATAGCCTTTATTATGTTGTATGAGTTGTATCAACACGAAATATTATGTTATGTGGATTTTAATTGTCCTAATGAACAGGTTTTCACGATTGGTTACTGTTGTGTTGTGGACGAAATAGGCCTTCAAACATTGTAACTGTCTCTGAAAGTTGAATTTACAATTAAACATTTGTAATATACGGTATGTACTTGCTGGAAGCTAGTAGCCTGATATCTGTTAGAAATAAATAAATTTTATTGATGCTTTTGTTTTCTTTATTTTTGTAGCTTATAGATTAAAAGATTGTTTTCACTACTTTTATACATGTCTAATGTAACGTTAATTAAAATGAAGTCTATTATAGTAAATTTGAAATGATTCAGTTGATTGCTTGAATATCTTCTTCTTTTTATTAGGTTTTAGTTCTACATATTAGCCTAATCAAAAATTGAAATAGAAGTTTCATTGCTCAATCTAGTTTCTCATAACTTTTTTATTATCAGTATCATTACTTAAAAACTGGAAGCAATATCAACTTATTTGCTTCCCTTTTATTGTTACTATATAAGTTAACTTGCCAGTCATTCCATTCATCATTCTTTTATTTCACCAGTTTTGTTTAGTTTGTAGTTACAAAAATTATAAATTGGGAAGTAGCAGCTACCTACCGTACTTCCTAGTGTTGAGATTTCAGATTGAACCAAGTTGGATTCATTTTACAGCTGATTTCTTTTTTATGAATATACTTGCCGAGTTTAATAAAGATCGGTTAAAAGAATTTGAAGATGAAATTTTTTTTTTTAAAAAATGCAGAAAGGCGGATATCTGGTGAACAAATCGCTTTTTTAAAGAAGATTAATCGTGATTTTTTCTTTATTTTGAGCCATAGAATGTATTCCCAGAGTTTGGCACTTTAATTTTGGGACACTCTATATATTCCTATCAATTGCTAATTAATGTAGGTGGAGGAAAAATGTTGTGTGCATCACGGGACTAAAGTACTTTTTCTCCCTCAGGGAAATTGTCGCCCTCGGCTACGCCTCGGGCAACAACAGTTTCCCCTCAGGGAGAAAAAGTTGCCCTTTAGTCCCTAGATGCACAAATAACTATTATCTACGGGCGGGCGTATCAAAAAGTTCCTGTTTCAGTTTTACAATCTAAATCGAAATGGCTATCATTTCAAAACGGAATTTTAGGACTGTATCAAAAAACTCTCATTACGATACAGTTGTCACTTTACGACCCTGTTCCAGAATTCATTCCGTGTTTCATTTGACCATTTTGCAATGGGCTGATAGACAAGTAAACAACCGACACAGTCAATCTTCTAACTTCTAACCTAAAAACTTCGACAAGTGATAATACTTCATCTTACCGGTATCTGTTCATCAATATTTCAGTTTACATATTTGAATAGTCTAAAGTTTAGATAGTTTAATATATCATTAAGTTTATAATATCTTAACTTCTATTATAAATTGCTTAATAACTTGTCTCAAAGGATGACAACTCCAAAAGGCAAATTAGCTATATACGGTATGTAGAACGTTTTTATTGTTAATTTGGGCCTATATTTTAAAGATAATTAGTCTATTTCGGGTGTAAAAACAACTAAATTGTAACATGAGTTATGAATAGAGGCCTACGGTAGGCTATAACTTACTAGGCTACTAGACTGTTTTTGTTTGGTTGAACTTACACTAAATTCACACTAAGAGCAAATGTTTATTGAGAAAATTCTATTTTTCTTCACTAACTTCTTGTTTTAAATAATTTGTTACAAAACCAATGTTACTTGTCTAGTTGAAAACATTTTCTGTAAAACGCAGACAAGTTTGTTGAGCTCCAAAAATTATGGGAATGGAATAAGCTAAAAACTTTATTTAAGATTTAAGTTGAAAAACAAATATAGCCTGTTTCATTTGCCTCCTTGCCCAAATTTGAGTCAATTTTTAATTTTGCAGAATAATAATTCTATCTATTCATTGGTTTCAAGATTCTTTATTGAATTCTGTATTTAGCCTTCTCATGTACTATAGATTTGAATTGATAACTGGATGTGAGTTCAATAGTTATTTGTGTATCAGTGTGCAAAGTGTGATTTTGCTGCATCGAGAGAAACAGTTTACGCACGAGCAGCAGGCAAGTGCGGTATAGTTTCTCGAGTGCAGCAAAGGTACTTTGTGCCCGTATTAGGCTACACATTAAATTTTTCCTACAGTTACCATATTGAATGTGAAAAGTTGAAATTGAAATTGAAATCGTCATATCTCAGTTATTTATCATCAAATCCTGACAAATCAGGCACCATTTTATTCACAATTGAAGGCTCTAAATTTTTGTAATGGTACAGAAGTTTATACAACCTTACTTTCGATAGTAAGTTCAAAATAAATATACCAGTTGGCCGCCATTTTGAAAATCTCAACTATTTTGAAGACTTAACACTTATACTTGAACCTGCCAAATTTTATTACAATATTAAAATTTTAAATTTTAATTTTTTCAATTTAAATTTTAAATATTTTAATTTTTAATTTTTGATTTTGAATTTTTCACATTTACTTCTGTGATAAGACCTGAGGTAGCCTACTCACGAAAACAAATCTTCTAGATTATTTCATTGAAAGTGTCTTATTTTTGGAACACCCTGTAGATAAAATAGTGTATGCAACGGTTGTATTCAGCCTTTAACAAACTTGATGAGATATTTAGAGCACTCGCTTAAGCTCACTTTGCTTGCTGCTTGTGCTCTAACTTACATCTCACTCGTGCATTAAAGGCTCTCATTATACAACCGTTGCATAAACTACTATTTGAAAATTTTGCGTTGATGCTCTAAAGGTACGTTGTTACCAAGGTTATTATAGACATAGGTTTATAATAAGGCCCATTCCAGGCGAGCGTTGGAAACGCGGCATGAGCAATGTGTTAACGTGTCAAATTTTTTTGCAAACTATACGAGGCGTGAGAAACGCATGAAGAGAAAATCAAAATGGCTGATGAACCTAACCTATAAAAAGTGATACAAAACCCAGATGATCAACGCGCGCTCAACGGAACCCATTGTGTTGAATGGGCTTGTCTACACGAGCAAAATAGTCACGAGTTTTCTACGCATATCTAACGCCAACCTCGGCGTCAGCAACGCGTTTGTCGCCCACTGACGCGGTGAAAACGCTTGATTATTTCGCTCGTGTAGATAAACCCATTCAACACAATGGGTTCTGTCGAGCACGCGTTCCCTATGCGACGTAAATGTCGCGTTTCCAACGCTTGTCTAGAATGGGCCTTAACCTTGCGTTGTTACTGGTGCTACTGGAACGATGATCGATCAGCTGTGGCCAATCTCAACTTTTGTTATTTATTAGCAAGAGATGTGATTGGCCACAGCTGATCGACTGCTGCGAACAATCATCGTTCCAGTCGCACCAGTAACAACGTACCTTTAACAGTATTTATCGAGCCTAATTAAAAACACACTTTGAAATCATATATTCCTGTTTCTGTGATAAAAACTAAAAAGCTTATAATCTTATTTAAAAAGTGCAGATAATACAGTCTAACAGCAATGAAGTTTTCAATTTTGAAACCAAATATATTGAGTGGCTGAAAAGTATTGTGGCGTGCAAGTCACAACCACAAGCATAAGGAAAATAGAAAATTCCGAATTCTATAACATAGCTGCTTTCATCTGTATTTCATAAATTGGGAAAGGGCGTACGAACTTTCGTCAAGGAAAGGGAAATCAATGCTAAATTTTTGACTAGAGGAACTCCGTGACGTCAATATCATAGCTTTCCCAGCCAGCTGCTTCACTCTGTCCCACCTCTACTATTCTATACATATTGGATACTACTCATCTTTTTTATTTCTTTAGACTAAAACTTTATTTTTTAAAATGCCCAAAATTATTTCTCTCAATATTTATTACCGAACCCACCTTCTTAGTCCTCACATTAGCAAAGTCGAAATCCTTGAAGAAGCGTATATTCTGTAAAGACAGCAATGACCTGAGTCGCTTCTGTGGATCTGGGTTGAGCAGTCTTTGAATAAGGTCCCTGGCACCATCTGAATATTCCACGTCTGACGGAGTCAGTGCCTCTTCATTGAAATTATCGCACCTGGAAGCACTCGAGTTAAGGCAGTTGAATGTGAATTGGGACCTTGATTCAGGTCTCTTACTGAAATCGGGATCCTCAATACTTGTATTTATACTTCTTGCATGACTAGTCAATACTGATTCTTCACGGATTCTTGTCGATTCGGACCTGGATTCATGTTTCTCAATAAAGTCAGATTCCTCAGTACTTGTTTTCGTACTCGTTGCATGAATAGTTGCATCTGATAATACTGATTCTCCAGTGATTCTTGAACAGCTCTGTTCATCACAACCTTTGTTAGATTTATGTTCATCACAGCCTTCGTTATATTTCTGTTCATCACAGCTTGTGTTGGTGGTGGGTTGTTCGTGGTAAGCTTCCCGCGATCTTGCTTGGTTGAGCTCAGCCATGCGTCTCATCACCACAGGTGGAAACTGAAAAAAGAACGGAGAAATTAATAAAAATCTTAATGAATTAAGGAGATAATCGAGATATTATTTCCAATATTATCACTAAAATATCATAGCCCTAAAGAATAAAAACGAACCGAAAATACAAAAACATGAGTAAATTATCATTAGAACTCAACAAACTTGTTCATTTTTCAAGTAATATTGGTTGCTTACAGTCACAATTTGAAAAATATGATTTTGTATGTTACGGTGTTATAACACGAGCGAAAATGAGAAAAGTATGCTTCGAAAATAGCCTACACATTAATAGAAAGTCTAACAACTACGGTAGGTGGAAATGAACAATAGAAAAGTGAAAACTTTTTCTTGAAAACTAGATGACCCTCCTATTTTTTTCATTAGGGCGGAGCCTCCTCGACTTCCAAAGGTATAAGCAATTCAAGAGACAAACAGTCTCACTTCACTCGCCTGCCAGCACCATTCAAACTGATTTGCATTGATCATCATATAACTTAACCATAGCTTTCCTCGCCCTCTATTTTGAAATGTTCAAACTCGAACTACGAAGCTCTTGGATACACCTCAATCAGCTCTACCATACTGCGGTTGAACCACCGTGAAAATTGAAGTGTTTTTAATTGAGTCATTTCTGAAAAATCTGCAAACTACTAACTCTGAAAAATCTGAATCGGGTTATGTATTTGGATGAGAATCTCTAATTTCTCCAAGGCCCAATTCATAATCATAGAGGGACATTGGACGCGGATACGCGTATAAGACGAGGACAATCAGCTGATCATATGAAATGTGTAGAGAAAATAACTCATAGCACATCAAAGGGACGTGGAATATAGACACGTTTCCGTCACCTCCCCAATTTACACAGAAGAAACGGGATGTGTAGTGGACGTGCTGATCATGATTATGATCTTGAAATGTATAAAACAATAATGTATCAATTAACATCGAAGGAAGATCGGTCCAATTGATGTCCCTAGCACTGGCGGCTCGTACCAACAAAACAGGTGAAGTGCTTGTATATCTACTGTACAGCACTTCACCTGTTACGTGGGCACGAGCCGCCAGTGTTCCCTAGTGACAAAAATGAAGTGATGCGTGTGCAATAAGTCATCAAATAGCCGAAATTGCGTCAAAAAATTAGTCGATAGTAGCCAAAATATTTCAATTTGTCAGTAGATGAATGACTGTTATTTACAGATACTGGAACCGGGAGTATCAAATAAGAACACTCTGCCCTGCTTCCCGCAGTTAGAATCTCAGTACCACTTAGAAACGATCAACTGTCATTTGAGCCTGGCTTTGTTTGAGCTGCGTTGGGGAAAGCGGGCCTCAGTGATAGTTTTATGAAAGCAGCTTTATCAATCTGGAATATCAGCAAATAAACAGATAATTTATATATTTCTCATTGAGATGATTAATTTATCTGAAGTACTCTATTGATTGATTATCAATATTAACATTGAAGACGTGACAGGCTTGAGAATACTTGTCTGCTATTGGTTGAGCCATAGACCAAGCCACCAGAAAGCTTCATTCACTAGAAAATAGAGGAAGAAGCAGGAACAACTTTCATCTCTATCTCTACGCCCCCTGCAGCATTATTCGACATTCAAAAAGTTGCAGACTTGGAAATACTTGTCTGCTATTGGTTGAGTCATAGGACAAACCCCCAGAGAGGTTCATTCATTAGATAATTGAGGAAGAAGCAGAAACGATTTATGTCTCTGATCACGCCCCCTGCAGTAGTTTTCAACATTCAACAGGTGGCAAACTTGGAAGTACTTTTTTTATTTAATTCTAAATTAGGAGAAGTTCTAGAGGATCAAATTCTGATAAATTATTGGAAAAACAACTTTCGAGTCAATATAATCATAATTATCATCTACCGAATTGACATTTCCAATAACTAACTGTGAATCGATCTCCAGTTGATCTCAATTCTAGGTTAGATCAAAAATACACCCGCCGCCGTAAGAAACAAATTAAAGTGTGCTACTATAAGCTGCGCATTCACATATCTTGAACAGCCTGCAGCATAGAGTGGCGCCTGTACAATCAGGTTAGCCTACTTCATGTTCAAGCCTGAAAAACTCATCCCAAAGCACATCTCTAAATAATAAAGCCTTATCCTGTTATCTCTTTGCAAGTAATAAGCCAATAATAACAACCTACTGGCAGGATATGGTTCAGGTGTTTATTTATAACAGTTTTCCAGTTCAATCGTTTGATGTGTGGCGCCTAATAAACAATATCGGGGTCACTTCTATTATTAATCCTATGATAGAGGTTGTACTACGTTTCTGTTTATCAAGTTCAATCAAAGGATGTGACCGGTCTCACATTAAACCAAAAACATTCTTTCAACTAATCAAACTGGTTTTATAGTTCTACTGCTAATCCCTACATCTGAAAATGTTCAGAACAACAATTTGAAACACAAAATACCAATGTCTTAACTAATATTTTACACAGGGTAGGACTAATAACGATCTCATTTTTTGTTGCCGTTTTTTCTATTCACTAGCTTATGAATTTCATGATATTATGAATTTCCATAAACATAACTAGATTCTTCATCTCCTATTCATGGTTTTCTCAGCAGTTGTTTTATTTATATAAAATTCAGTCATTAAATAACTTCGAAATCAAAAAGTGAAGCCCGAACCCCATGATTGCCGGTTGTGTAAATTTAACAAATAACTGTCCTTCCATAATAGCATCCAGCTAGGTATCGAATATTGAATAAATTATTAGATGAAAATAAAACATAACAGATTTTGTTAATTCTACACATCAAATTATGGTACAGGATCATGGTTTTGTGGTCACACAGGACACTTCAACAAGCTGACCAGTCAATTAACGTGTAGAATCCACAAATTCGGTGAGTTTTTATTTTCACTATGAAACGGTTCTACAATATCGACAGTCACATTCGGCATTATTAGATGTTGCAATCGAAGAACTAATATTCATCCAATACATGTAATTTGTCTATTATGAGGAAATATTCTCAATGGATTCAACAATCAACAATGTTTTTCTATAAATTGCTATGTATTGTACTGCTTTGTTTATTGAGAGAGAAAAATTATTTTGGATTTCTTAAATCTTTCGGAACAGTATTGCTGATGATACAGCGAAAGATCCTTCAATTGGTATCAAAATAGGAAAACATTATCACGAGAAAATGCAGTATCACGAAATGCAGTGTAAAATATGAAGGGTGATTGAAAAAGAGGGCAGATTTAAATATATCGAATTTGGAGGTTTATTTTAACAAAAATATCCGAAAATATTATTATTATCATTATTATTATATTTTGGTTTCGTTTAGCCACAATTTTTGAGCAAGGCTCAAGTGGCATGCAACATGTCAAGTTCAGGATCGGAATCCTGTGAATGCGCTGCAGCACTCCTCTATGGTATAGGGACATGCCTCTATCAATGTCCTAGTTATCCTATATAAAAACACTCTAGAATTAGCGCACAACCGAATATCTTCTGGGATACAATTATAGAACTTTAATCCAGAATAATATGGCCCCCTTTCGAATAGTGACAGCCTATGAATTAGGAGAGTGAATGCACCTGCATGCTGCATCTCCATCTCGAATTCTGTATGTATGGTTGATGCGGTCAACATTGAAAATTTCTGCATTTTTATGCACAAAACTAACAACTTCTAGAAAATATATAGCTGGAGCCGATAGAATAAATACTAGCCCAGGCAAATTAGACTTCGAGCACCTAAAAAATGATGGATGGCTGGAAATGATCTTAAACCACTGTGGACATCCCAAATAAGTTTAATATGAGTTTGCGACGCTTTCTGAGTGGCGCGTAATACAGGGTGCCCAAAAAACCACGGAAAATTTGTTCATTTTCTAGTTTTTGCAACTCACGTCAAAACCAAGCGTCGAACAGAAAAATTTGTGATTACAATGTTTTAGTAAATAAAATTCTTGAGCGATTGATATCAAATCCAACCCTCTGTGATAAGCGACAACCGAGTTATGAATTTTTTAAATGATGTATTTTTTGAAAGAAATTGAAATTTGACAATTCTCAATTTTTGATTGTTTATATCTTTTGTGCGTTTTATTAGGAATGTGAAATTCAAAATCAATCTGGGGATAATTTTATCCTGTACAATTCAAGACCAAGTAGAACTTTCTATCTTGTATATTTCTTGTGCTAGAGCTCTCAACATATTTCCTTGTACAACAAAAAATACAATATTTTCAACAATAATGACCAAAATAAATCTCTATATCCCTGTATTGGAGTTTTCTACCAGAATATTTGATTCTGAATGAAGTTTTATTAGAGTTATCAATGCATTTTTTTATATTGAATGATGGATAATTTAATTCTGCACAATTTGGTAGAAAACTCCAATACAAGGATATAGAGATTTATTTTGGTCGTTATTATTGAAAATATTGTATTTTTTGTTGTACAAGGAAATATGTTGAGAGCTCTAGCACAAAAAATATACAAGATAGAAAGTTCTACTTGGTCTTGAATTGTACAGGATAAAATTATCCTCAGAGTGATTTTGAATTTCACATTCCTAATAAAACGCACAGAAGATATAAACAATCAAAAATTGAAAATTGTCAAATTTCAATTCCTCTCAAAAAATTCATAACATCCACAGAGGGTTGGATTTGATATCAATCGCTCAAGAATTTTATTTACTAAAACATTGTAATTACAAATTTTTCTGTCCGACGCTTGGTTCTGACGTGAGTTGCAAAAAACTAGAAAATGAACAAATTTTCCGTGGTTTTTTGGGCACCCTGTATTACGCGCCACTCAGAAAGCGTCGCAAACTCATATTAAACTTATTTGGGATGTCCACAGTGGTTTAAGATCATTTCCAGCCATCCATCATTTTTTAGGTGCTAGAAGTCTAATTTGCCTGGGCTATACATCAAGATGTTCATCTGATTTTTTGAATTCAATATAATACATTGAATTACAAATACAATGTTCATACTATCAAAAATGATATCACGCATGTGTCTTTCTCTAAAGCGCTAGAGCACATCAACTTTTTCCATGTTATTCACTATTATAGTCTGGTCGAGCGAAGGATACAGTCTGGCAACATGGGAAAAGGCTCCAGCTCGGTCAATATTGGTTCGAAAATTATAAACTTGGTCTAAATATGTAAAGCAGAATGATGATTCAATAAAGTCACGTCGTTGCTTTCTCATGATGGATGGCACCAAGTTGACTTTAAAACAAAATTATAAATCTTCCATCTTAAGGAGTTACAGTATGGTATAAAGAATACGTTCTATTCCAAAAAGGAAGTTACAGTACATGAGTTAGTTGAAGTGCTACTGCCATAAAATACATTTAAGGAAGTACTCTGTAGGCGAGGTGATAAGCCAGCTATTCAAAGGACCTGGTCACAGGATGCAAAAAATCATAGTTGGCAATTAGACCTGTTTTACCACTGGTCTGATACTTTATACACGTTTTATGACATCCATTATCTTCTCTAACGAGGACTTGAACCAAGTGCGTTGAGAGTTGGAACTGGAATTATTATCCAAATTAAAGTTTGCCGCCTGCTGTTTTATTATAATGCATTCCTGTGGGTCTTCATTCCAGCGATTAGTTGAATGTTATAAAAATTATTATTTTCGCACCTGGATTCGTTAGTAAGCTAACAAACCTCAAACTTCCAATCCTTCTCATGTATAGTTACAGCTGTGTGTCCACGATGAATATCCATTTAAGATGATGCAGCACAAATGAACCGTTCAATTTAAAAAGTATGTATGATCATTGAAATGAATGTTTGTTTTCGATTGTATCATATTTGATAAAGGTGTCATTTTCAATGTACTCTTTGTAGTTGAGGGCTACTCTTAATTACCTAATTATAATAAAAATTAAAACTCACAGCACTCTTTTATAAAATTTATTCAACACAACATGCTTCATCTCTTTAGAATGACGTCTCTATGGCGGCTCTGCTCACGAAACAAGTGAAATGCTGTACAGTAAAAGATACGGGCATTTCACCTGTTTCGTGGGCACGAGCGTCAGTGGTCTATAGAAAAATTTCGACAACTAAGAATTACTCTAAAGAGTCAAGTTGTCGTGAATATGTGTACTAGTGTACATAATGAACTAACCGGCAGGACCAGCAATGCCAATAAGACAATGAGGCTCGCTTCGTTCGCCTATAAATTTCCAATCAAAGGGATTTGCTTTGTTCATCATATCACTCAGCACCAGCAGGGTCTAGCTTCACTCTCCTATTATTTTGAAAAATTCAAACTGAAACAATAAAATATTTGGATAAGTAGGCCTTAATAGGAATATTTTCTAGTGAACCTGTGTATAAAGTTTAGAATATAACGATTTTAGTTCATTGGTTCTTGAAAATTTTGACATTTATTTGGAGAAAATTTCAACAGTGTTATTGTTCCTCTTTCTATTCAAGTGTTTCTATTCTTTTAATTTTTCCGTTATTTTATGTATAATGCTACAGTAATTTAATAACCCCAGTAATTATGTTCCATCTCCCTCGTGTTTTTTTTCTCTTTATTTCCATCAATGATACTTTCTTATAAACTGCACCACAGCTGTTTATTCAACAATTTCAAATCCACTATCACCATTTTTTTCTTCCTGATCAATCTCAAGATTGATAATTTTCCATCATGATTGTGCCAACACCCAAACATCAACATACTCTCCCTCCATATTTCCGCTCAACTTATCCCTAGATTTATTTTTTTAGGACTACATTTTCCCCGAAATCCGAGTCTGAAGAGAGTTTTCTTGAAAAATCATCTAAAATTATAAATTTTAGTTCAATGTGTATCACTTATTATTGTTCTTTAAGATGGGAATTAGATAGCTATGTATTAAGGAAACTTGTTCTCATCAAACACAGTATTGTTGCCAACAACTATTGAAATTTTTTTAATACATAGCATTGATCCACAGCGAAAATAAATACATGAACCTTCCATTACAGCATGGTAGGAATTAGTATATTTAGAAAAGTTGTTCCCATCACACACAATATTGTTCTTTAAGATGGGAATTAGATAGCTATGTATTAAGGAAACTTGTTCTCATCAAACACAATATTGTTGCCAACAACAATTGAAATTTTTTTAATACATATCATTTATCCACAGCGAAAATAAATACATGAACCTTCCATTATAGCATGGTAGGAATTAGTATATTTAGAAAAGTTGTTCCCATCACACACAATATTGTTGTCAAAAACAATTGTAAATTTTGTAATAAATAACATTAAGCACGTCGCAAATAAATACATAAACTTTCCATTACATGATATCCTGCATCTCACACATGAAGAAACATGTGTTTAGCTGAAGACTGTTACGAACTTGACCTGAGATTCCAAGTGTGGCGGTTATTCTGGGCTTAAAAGTGTTAACCGAGGCCACTCAACATGTAACAAACCATTGAACTTGCAGTCGATGCCTCCACAACCGGCGACAAATAAGACCAGTAGCAAAAAACCAGAATGATAATATATTTTCACTGCTTGTTTGCTCTCTGGATGAACCGATTCTCTCAAAACCAGTAGAAGCTGATAATAAATGTTCACCGCTTGTTTGCTCTGTGGTTAGGGCAGATTCTTTCACAATATATATTCACTAACTTCTTCTTTGCCTTGTGGTTGGATCGATCCTTCCACTGACTACGTCTTTGCTCTGCGGATGGTCCGATTCTTGAAATCCGGAACTGCAGGTCGAAGACTAAAAATACCCAGGCTGTTTTAAAATACTCGCGAGCTATTTATAGCAAGACGTGGTGGGGCCGCAGTGTAGGGCGTACCTGCCCTAGCCCGGGGGCAAGTGCAGGCAAGAAAGAAGACACCATGAGGGTATTGACCATCGCATCAGTTCGATGACCGTGGCCTCAGGAGGCTGCAGCGCGCCGTCCTGCTCGCTTCTGCCACTTTATGCCACTGGATCTCGCTCATGCTACGCACATGCTCGCTGTATAGTTTGCGCAAGCTGAGAAGACACTTCTTCACAACTCACTTTACATTGTGACGGCGTGTCTACTCAGCTTACGCGAACTATACTAGAGCGGTGGTCGTGCAGCTTCTTTGTGGCGTGCTTGATGAAGAAAAGTTGTCGTTTTTAAAAGTTGTCACATTACAATATTAATATAAGCAAGATAAATCTAAGAAATACATAACATCTGTTATTTAATGAAGTTTCCCAGTTTATCTCTATATAATTTGACACCTTGTGAGATCGGCCTCACCAAGAATCTAAAATTATTAAAGAAGGAGACTATGCAAACAAGTTGTAATGAAAAAGAGGTAGAGGCCACTTGAATATTAGGGGCTTTATTATGGAAAGGCTGCATTTATTATGAATACACCTGAGGATGAATAGCAGGTTTTAAACAATGTATCTATTGGTGATAGGAAAATTGTAGAAAAACACCAATCGTTGGATTACATTCCAATCAAGTACGTAGACCGTAGCCGCGTAGAGTATACTCGTTTTTATTCACTACGCCCAATAATGGCTTTATCTTGAATTTATATCAAGACATGCTTCTCTATAGAGGAATGGAAATGGTAGGGGATGGGGAAAAATTTTGAAATCTTCTAAAGGAAACATCCAACTCCAAACAAGGAGGTAATGATTTTCCAACAGGATTAGATGAAAATAAGAATAAGAAACCGCTCAGAATTCGCAATCGGGGAAAATTTAATTAGTGCAGAGTTATTTATCAGAAACAGTTATTTATAACGACATTGAAGGGACCATAAAATCAGTATGATATAATATCGTTATAAGGAGCGTCCTATAACTTATGGAAGACCAAACAAACTTTTGCGAATCAATCGTTAAAGAGAAATTATCTTAATAAATGATGGACAATCGTTATAGATAGAGTCTAATTTATATTAATATTGTGAAGAAAAGAAATAGAAATTAGTATTAGAAGAGTGAGAAGAAGCGGAGAAGTGAACCGGGGAATGCGACAATCTCTCCCTTGACATTGATCAATCAGCGAGCAGCGAGGCTTGCCTGACCTTACCACTGAACATGTTCTCGATAGCAAAACCGTCGTCTTTTTGGAACATTGCATCTGAGATTCGCTATTTTTAAAATTCCGCCAAGTGAAAAAAAACAAGGATGGAAACGGGGACAGAGCTGGTTGTTGTTCTTGTTTGTCTTCTTTTCGACTTATTTTTCTGCTTTACTAACTTCACCGTTTCAACATCGGATACGACAGGGTACCGTTAGGACTTCATCGGGAATGCTGCCCCGCACAAAAAAACGACACTTTTGCATCAACCGAGCAAAAGTTGTAGGTTACGAGTCGAGTCTCCTGATTTGCATATGCTTGACCCGTTTTGTTTACCTTCTTTTATCTGCGACTCGTGTTTGCTGTTTTTTTTTCTAGATCAATCTATCACGTCCCTAATTTTCACTCAGCTCAATACATCTGCCCAATGAGATAGAGTAGTAGAAACTTCGAGCTTCAGCTAAAATTATTATTTGAAATTTGTGGAATTGTTATTTTTTGCGAGTTTGGTGAGCTTATTCGATTATGGAAAGTTTCAACTTTTGCTACATTTCTTCTGAATCAATCTATGATGTCCTTAATTCATCAAAATGCATCTGCCGAATAAGATTTTAGGATAATTGAGCTTCAGCTTAATAGCCTATTTTCGGTTGAAGTTTGAAGGATTGTAACTTGTACTCAAATTTATCTGTTCAACAAGCTCAAAATTTGTATAAAATTTCAACACTAGATAGAAGAATACTTATTCTTCCTATAAGTTGGAGAATAATGAAAAAAAAACAGGGAAAAGTATTTGGAGAAATGTAATAGAAATGGTTGGAAGTAAGACCAATCAAGAGTAATTTCAACAAAATAAGACAGAAAGGAGAGTGTGAAAAGTGTAGGATGGAAGAAGGAGAAGTGAAAAATTTTGCAAGGAATTCTGTCCAAAGTAGAGAGACAAGGAAGCAGAAAGTAAAAAAAATTATAGAAGAAGATTAAGTTGAAGAAAGAGAAGAGAAGGAAGATTGCTGCATGAATATTGCAAAAACCAAAATAAAGTACAGTGTAGAAGAAAAAATGCGATTAAAAGGAGCAGTTGGACGTTGACGAAGTGTGGATAGGTTTTTATTTTGTTCTGCGACGATTACAGAATTCAGAAAGAGGATTGATCGGAAAGGACATGGTAGAGAAGTGAAGAAAATAAGAGAAAAGTAATGAGGGAAGGAAGTCTGCGGCGAGCCAGCTGTGCGGAAAAGGATTTAGCAGAGACAAGTTCCTTCTCATACGAGGTCCATGGCCAAGGAATTCTTAGAGACTTTTTTACTATAAGCTGGATTCAGATGTTTACTAGCAACCAATAACTACTAAAGAAGGGTAAATTGGAGATTGGCTGTCGTTAGTCAAGATAGTCAGTCGTTTCCCGTCTCTGGAGGAATAGTAACTATTGCATTACACTCTAACTGATTAACTGCATGTTATTCAGAGGTGTTCTGCGCCCCCACTTGGTTTTGGAGACTGGCTTATGGTTGAGAGGATCGATGTGCTAACCAAACGTTACCTCTATACTGATTGATGATTATTCGCCTGCTGTGTGGTCTGTCAGAGCAGGGAGGGCATTCTGGCGTGGTTGGGGGATGGTTTCTCGGTCAGTGTTGGTTCGGGGACTGGTTGAATTCTGTTTGAGAATTTATGGCTTTTGTGCCGGTATTGGCTGGGTTGGAGTCGTTTTCCCGTCTTTTACCAGGGTGTCTTCTTTGCTTGCACAGATTGTATAGTGGACTGAAAACCAGCTGGTAGGCCTAGGCACTTCATGGGCTGTTGAGCAATTGACAAATGAACAAAACAAAAGGGTAAAATTAGGAAAGTGAATCAGAAGAGATAACTTCACAATTAATTGATAATAAATAGATTCAGCTTAACCTACAGAAAGCGCAACTTGTTCGATGCAATCAGCAGACAGCTTTGCGTGAGGTCTTGAATTATAAATTATTATAATATGATGAATAGTTGATCCGAGTTCTCGCTTGATGTTTTGTGCCAACTAGAATTGTGAAGGTGTAGTTCGCACAAGCTAAAAAAACACGCAGCTACAATATTGAAAGTCTATAGTAACGGCGTGTCTTCTCAGTTTGCGAGAACTATTCATATTATCTATCTCGTACCTATGCAAAATTACCTATAACCTATACAATTGGGTACACCTATACGATACTGTATTCATTTTAGTTATACAGTATAGTAGGTAATACTGTATTTCTTTAGATATAGGTGAAGGAGTTGAGAAGTATATTGTATAGACTTTATAGTGTTTGGTATAGTTTTGTCGGGCAAAGAAGACATTCTGGTAAGATGGGGAAATGACTCCAGCTCGGTTAATGTCGTTTCGAAAGTTATAAATTTTGTCTCAAACTATAAAAAAGATCCTGCTCTAAAAATTGAAAGTAAATTTGTTATTTTTAATCCAATACCGACCGAGCTGGAGTCATTTTTCCAACTCGCCAGAATCTCTTCTTTGCTGGACCTGACTATAAATTCTGATACACTGAGGCGCACTTCCAATTTGAACTCACAGCGGGGTGGGCAACCGTTAAAATTATTTACTTGATCGCTGAACAATAGCATAAGAATCAGCTCGTTACCATTACATACAGGTGCATTGAACTTTGTTGTCGAAGGGTGAAGAGGTATTTTCTGTCCAAACAAAGAAGACATTCTGACAAGATGGGAAAATGACTTTAGCTCGATCACTATTGGTTTAAAAATCACAAATTTGGTCTCAAATGGTAGGAAACATTCTGATCTACAATTCGATATTAAATATATAATTTTTGAACCAATATTCACCAAGCTAAAGTCATTTTCCCATCTTGCCAGAATGTCTTCTTTGTTAGGAGAGACTATACGGTATGCAACCTAAACCTAACCAAACCGATATCCACAGAGAATAGAACTAAATTCTTATTCTATAATCCCGATATCCCGCTATGCAAGCAAGAGTATTTTGCCCTTTATCCTATCTCTTCATCTAGTAGTTTTTCAATGTAGATGGCTAAAACAACTGTCTGATAAATCAGCAGCAGCGGTACAATGTTGCATCGCGATCGCTATTAAACTATCTCCCAACTACGTCTTATGCATATATAGTCTGTCAGTCTGTCCAAGCAAAGAAGACATTCTGGTACGATGGACCAATGATGGAAATATTGGTTCAAAAATTATGAATTTATACTCAAATTGTAGGAAACATTCTGCTCTACAATTTGAGACCAAATTTATAATTTTTGAATCAATATTGATCAGGCTGGAGTCCTTTTCTCATCTTGCCAGAATGTCTTCTTTGCTTGGACAAACTGTAGCAGAGACAGTTCACAGATTAGAATCTTGTTGCCCTCTTCTGACCCACGCAGGAATTTTCACCCGCCGCATGCGTTGTTGAGATGGCAATGATGCTGGGAACATTGTTGACAGCTTGTTTTGATGACAAACTTATTTGTTTACAAAAGGATTCGTTTGCTACGGTTACATGCCTGAGCAGACGAGCAGTAACGAATGAGAATATTAAATTGCGTTTAAATGCAAGATTCGCATTCATTAGTGCTCGTTCGCTCTGATGTAATCGTGACCTGATAGGCTCAACTTTTAATAAAAACTGTCACTTCACAAAACTCCCAATTCAAATTTTATTCTAAACTTCAGGCCGGTATAACACGATAATATTTCTATTATCATAGTTAACACGAAATCATATTTTCATCTCTTTTCATATGATTAACGATGGTGATAGAAATATTACCGTGTAGGCTAATACCGGCCTCAGGGAAGGAAAGCAAGGGATGTCGTTACTTTACGCAGCGGTGCGGTTGAATAATCGAATATTAAAAAAAGGTTTAATCTCTTAGGCTAGTTGAACTTTATCTCATTTAAATCATATCTCCTTTCCAAAAATGCATTTAAATTCTTCAATCTAAATTACTTGAAAAAATTTAAGGTATAGGATAGTAGCTTGTTTATAGTATTTCATTTAAACTTTATTATCACTCCCAAAGATATAGCAGATTAATGGAACTGACGCGGTTAGTGAATGACTGTCATTGATGCTCAGCTCTTTCAGGACAATCGGTTAACGGTCTGTGAGAGCCTATATTGCAACGAGAGCGACCTCAGTCCACGTCTAAGCTAATTACTCTCTCGTAGAACTTTCAAACTGTCCTAGTCGAGCTAAGCATTGATAGAAGAAATTTGCAAACCGCCACTTTATTTGATATTTGCCCTACTTCATAATTCATAATAACTTCATAGTTTACCTAGTTCATAATTATGTAAGCAGTTAGAGATAAAATTTGAAATTTCAGCACTTTTAGCAGAATTGTTTTTAAACAGTGAGCTCGCCTTGAATACTCCCGTACAGTGCGAGCAAGCTGAGAAGACTCTTCGCTACAATGTGAAATGTATTGTAAGGGCGTGTCTTCTATGGCGCGAACTATGGAGGTCAGTGAACTTGGCCTAAAACACCAGTTTGGAGTCTGCTAATTGATAGAGCGCACAGCGGCAGGTAGGTTTATTGCATGTGCAATAATTATGAGCGACCGCGCCGCGTGTGTTGCTTTCACTGGTGAGTGAGTTGGCGAGAAATTTCAAGGCTCCTAAAACAAGAGAAGTGCCAGGAAGACACGTATATCATGCCGGATGTCTGACGCCCGACAATGCAGATTCAATTAGCATGTGTGCATAATGCATTCTTCATGCACTTAGGGAGAGAGAGAGAAGATAAGTACTGTATAAAATAATAGAAGATATGGGGAGAAATTGGGTAGAATGGTATGAGAACAAACTTTTGCCCCAGAGAGAACGTTCAATGTGGTCTAACACACATATTTTTCCTGAAGGTGATGCTCCAGGCTTCTTTGTGGATGATGAGGGATGACGATTGAAAATTCGTCAAATGTGTTGTAGTCGATATTAATCTTCTATAATAAAAAGTGTAAGGATTTGACAACATCTATATGTTTTTCAGGATGACGGATGGAAAAATAATCAACTGAAATGTTTGGCTTCGATATTTAAAGTGTAATTTGATATTTTAAAATAGTTTTATATATTTTTGGTATTATTCTGACTCCACATCAACCTCCAACCTCCATTCTAAATGATAGTTTTTAATTTTTGACAGTGGAAATTTGTGAATTGTGCAGATAGTGTTGATGATCTTGTAAACATAACCTCTTCTTAAATAATTATGTATCGAAATTCATGAAAAGACGTTTTGGACTTTGTTGTCTGTGTTTTAACCCTTTATTGTAATTATTCATCTACAGAATAAATAAATAAATGACGATTACTTTTTAGGCACTTGGAACCGGCGGCTTAAACTTTCCTCTGTAAGACTAAATTTAAAAATAGTATTAGGATGATCGAAAATAATCTGGTCACAATAAAAGTAACTTTCGAATGTATGTGACACTCATACCATAGGACTGGAGCAATTAATGATAGATTCTGTTTGAAAAATTAATCTTGAAGTCAATAGAAATCCTTAGCAGATTTTTTATTCTCTTCAACCTTTGTTCTTTGAAATTACTACTTATTCTCCTAGTTTTCTCTTATAAAAATAAAAAAACACAAAAATTTTGACAAAATCTCTGTGTTTTATTTCGTTACGAATCGATAATATCGACAAAGACTCAGTCGAGTTTGCTCTCACCTTTACTCTCATTTGCTTCTCTCTCATATACTCACCTTTACTCTCACCATTGAACTTTGATTAGTCACAATAAATGCATTTCTGTTTCTACCTATGAATATTCTTTTATTGGAAGAACCTTTTTTAGTATCTAGAAAAATAATATATATTGTAGTAATACTATCCATGATTTGAACTAATCACAAGATTTCAATTTAAAAGGCTTCAGAATTGCGTCTTATTCGGAATGAGACGGTCGATGAACTTTAAACTTGTACTCTGTATAAACTAAGTACTTTGTGTGAAGATTGAGGAAGGAAGGAATTGCTTAGGAACAAGTTTTGAGCTTGAAGAAGTGAATGTCTTCTCGTGCAGATTGTCGACTGAGATCAATCCCATCAATTGTCCTCCTGTATTGAAGGACGGATAAAAGAACTAGATGTCTGATTCAAGTTACATAAATTTCAAACAAACCACTTCTACTTATAGAAGTTATTTCGAAACAAGTACTCAATGAATTCATTTTTTTCTACTACTTGCTCAGCTTCTTCTAGTCTTCTTCACAAGCGTTTCCTTCCTCTATATTCTTTAATTCTCCTTTCTTCATCAGGTTCCCAACAGAAATTCTTCCGCATCTTCCCTTTAACTGATTCGAATACTGATAAGTTGTACAATGTAGCTATTTCCCAGCTGTTCCCTGAAGATGAAATCAGTCTTAATTTCTTAAAGATTGATTTCCAGCTCTGTTATTGAGAACAAATTAGGGATTCTTATCCATGATACTGTATTATATTAGGTAACACACTGCAAAAATTCATATTATAGAATTTTCATATACCTGCGGACATGATTTTAGAAAATTAAAACGATATTTTTAATTAATAATTTAATTTTTAATTAAAATTAATAATTTGAGAATTATTAACGATAAAATAAACGATGATGCATTATGAATGAGATTAATCCAGTTTAGTTCTTTAGAACTCGATGATTTCTTGATTATTTTCATTTATTTCATCAAACACTTTATATAATAAATTGCCAATCTATTATTGTGTTGATAATACATTTCCGAAAAAGATGCATATTCTTATGATACTATATCATGTGATTTCACTACACAAGGTCAATAACATTGGTGATTTCCATTCTTTATTTTCATGTATCATAATCTTATGAAACCGTCATCTACATTCAATTGCACACAGATCTAGTTAGACCACTAAACTGGAAAATAAAAGGCTACAATCGAAAGGAGGAGTTATAAAGAACGAATAGGAGTTGCTTGATTCTCAGTGAATTATTGTATTGAACAATTTTATTTTTTTAAACTCGAATTGTAGAAGCTTCTCTTGCTTAGATAATTTAATTTTAGTAGAGTACACATTGGAGCTCAGATGTATAACTCATTCACATAACTTGAGACAAAGTACGATACGACACAGTCCCGACAAAAAATTGCGGACACATACGCATTGCCAATGCTTTGCTAAGTCGTTTATTACAGGTTAAGTTCACCGTGGCCACCCCATATTTACACAAGAGTTTGTTTACTTTGTATCAAGTACTCGTGAATAGGGTAGAGAACGTAATCCCCGTTGCATACACCGCATTTTTAATACTTTTAATAGAGCCTTAATACAGTTGCTTACGTTCCTTCAAGAACACCTTCAGCCCATTCCATTGTGCTAAGCATCCGGACTCATTTTTCCTGCAGCCTACCTATTCTGCGAACTTGGTCTCATCTCAAACTCCGTTACAAGCCAACAATGAAGGCTCTGTCAACTAGAAGTTAATTTATTCACAATGCAGATTCAGTGTTCCATTAGAATCGCAGCGAATGCATAGCCTAGGGCGTCGGATCTGATACGATGTGCTCCACTACTAGCTATCACTGATAACACAATAATGACTAGCGGTTCTTGTTATGGCATTTATATTGGGACGATCTATAACAATGGCTGTCTTGCTAGGCCTGCAATGGATCGCTGAATTGAAGTTCACCGACAAAAAAATAGAGTTCTAGAGTTCACCGACGGTGTCATGTTAACGGGCCTCATGCATAACTGCCTCCAACAAATATTTCGATCGTAATTTTTCTTGTTTGCTGAGATGAGCTGTTTGGCTTGGTCGTGGGCAATGAGGAGTTTGGTGATGGGAGATGAATGGACCTACACAGATTTAGGTGGGTCCACAACCGCCGGGAAGCGATTTTAATTCTTATGAAAATTTGCATCAACTTTGACCTCAAGTGGTCACCCTTACAGCCGGACAAATATGTGCACGTTACTTATCTAATATTGCCAGCACGACCACTAGGGCAATCGCTTCCAAAGATTAAGATCAATTTGAGGAATTGAATTTTTGGTAGGGTTTTTATGTAAGTGGGGTTTAGTAATGGGCACAATAGTGAGTCTTCATTAATTCATCAGCAATAAACACTTGTACAAGACGTACATTTTCTGATACTCTGTAATGACTGAATTCAGCAAGTTATACATTGGGAAGGATACAACTTGAGTCAGACATTGGGTGAAAATTCATGTTCTTCTAAAAAAGTGAAATCTAAAAATGTTCAATTAAAAAGTTACATCCGACTAGAACGTCTGGACTCAATCAGATAACTGTTATACCAATGACAAATTCATAAAACGAATAGAGATTTACAGCGTAATACGTGGGATGTATTTCATGAAGTTGACAAATGATACTAATCTTAAATCTTGATAAAACGTCAAAGAGAAGAGATAGTCTAATGAATCATCAATTGTTCATCATTGATTACAGAGGTTGTGAGAAAACACTCAAAGCTCCTACTCATCATTCTCCTAGCAACTATAGACATAGTTACCTATAATGTAGGTATACAATACCTGTAATATAGGCCTACTTGTACTTACTGATTGCTATTCGATTTCAAACATGTAAGCTTCATATTTATGTATATTGCATAGGAGGATAGGAGTGTTCTAACTGTATTAATCTTATTGTTTTAATTGTATACATGAACAGAATAGCTTTGGGGCGATAGGAGAACTATCTTATTAGACGATGTAGTTTGAAATTATAATAGAACAGCGTTGAAAGAAATATTCAAACCTTTTACCGTTAAGTCAATCTTCTTCCAATCGAGTGGAGCTTGCGTTGCAGGCTATTTTTGTAGGCCTATTATGATTTTTAATTGCATGAGACGGGAGGAAAAAGACGTGTTTCAAGTTAACTCATGCAATCTTCTCCGGCAGGAAAATTTAGTTACACGTGCTTTAATGACCCATGAATGAGAAAACTATATGATAGGCCCAGAGCTTCAAAATAAAAAATATGAAAGACTAGGAAAAATTCAAAATATTATTGCTTCATCAATCCCAAAATTCGCGATTTATGCAATAATCTATAAAATTGATGCTTAGAAAGTATTTTGCTTCAACAAACTTGTTGTGGAAACAGATTATACTGACTTATACTAAAGTTTGTTATCTATTCAATTTCAAAAACCATGGATTTCAGAAGCAAATAACATAGATTTTGAAATAATGAAAGTGGTGTTAGAATAAAAAATTACCAAGTTGAAACAAGGCTAATAAGGAGTATAAACTGCATCAGTAAAATAGATTACCATATAAAATGAATAGAAACAGATTGACTAATAATCTGTGTTAGAATCGCAAAGAGAAAAACAAGAACGAAATTCTCTTTTGTTCATCTGCAGGAGCTGTACTGCATCCAGCAGTACAGAGTACAAACAATATTCATAGCACGTGTGTTGCATGTCACATACTCACTCCCTGAACTGTTTCTACTGTCATCTTTTACAGTACGGTACGTTCAATCCAAGAAAAAGAAAAAAATTCTTGTTTTAATGGTAAAATAGCTTCATAGAAACTTGTCAGGCTTTATCGTAATTATTTTTTATAATAACAATATTATCTAATTGCTAAATATATTTATAACCCATTCATATTTATACATACGGATTAATGAGATAAGAATCTTTTCAAGTTGGTTAGCTTGGAGAATATCGAATCACTTGTAACCGTTTGACTATATAAAACGGTACTGTCCGAGTATATACGTAATAGAATAATACCAACTTATTAAGGTTTGCAGCAATATAGAATGACAGCTTGAGTATTTTTCTTATGACAGGGGTATCGAATTGATACAAGTAAGTGCAGTAAGTTGATCCTTGGCTTCCGCTATGACGACTTGCATCAATTCGAATTGATACTGTAACTGCATCCAAGTTAATCTTCTTCAAACCACTGTTACTCAAACTAAATTCCTGACACGCAAAAAGATATCCCGATTCAATGAGGAGATTTTTTATGATAACAATATTTCAATGTACTTTTTGTTAGCTATTTATCATATCTATCAAAAACATTAGTTCGAATTTCTAACTAATGAATCATCATCTTAATTTAATTGCACAAAACACTAGGAGAGGTTTTTAGAGTTGTCAAATCTACAAAATTAGTGAGTGAAATTGACAACTTAGTGTTTTATTAATTCATTATCAAATTCCACAACATCAACCAGAATTCAAGCACAAGTATGTGCAGTAAGTTGATCCTAATTTTACTTTATTCTTTCAAAATTCTATGGACCTTCAAATTAGGAATCATGAGATGTGTGAAGTACCTTGGACTCTGAAAGCTGGACTCTACTGATATTTCCAACTTCTCAATATTCAACTATGAAAGTAATACTTATAATAGTAAAATGTTTTTGATGAGGAGATTACTGTACTTCAATGAATTATTGATTCATTGATTGACTAATTTATTAGGACTACAGATTTATATTCTTCCTACCTATTCAACCTTCCTATTATCAGGGCCGGTCCCAGAGATTTCTCTAGTGTAAGCAAGCAACATTTTGGCGCCCCCCCCCTCCTCTACCATATTAATGCCGGGTTTTTCCAAGCACACTCAAAGTTGAGGGACCCTCGAATTTTGATGAACAGCTGACATTTTCTATGATAAGTATAGGAAATGTAGTAAACTTGAGGGTCCCTCAAATTTGAGTGTGCTTGGAAAAACCGGGCATAACTCTCCTTCCCCAACTTATAACATAGAGTTCATACTCCAACTATTCTTTTTCCATGCTTATATGTAAGTTGAATAAAGAGGGTTTCAGAAGGAATCTGACAAACTTCTCAGGCTGAGTTTTCGCAACAAAAACGATCGATCAGAAAAGCATTGGGTTTTCTACCAATAAGATAACAATGATTTTTCTACAAGATAACTTTTTCATCAAATCTGTAACTTCTTAATCTTAATGGAGAGACCAAAATCACTTCTCCCAAGTGAAATTAGCTGGAAGATTTCATGTTAGAAGTTTTTGCTAATACGGAATTCAATTTTTATTGGATGATAAAATGGCAAAAATTACATGTTTGAAGGGATGTAAAATTGGATAGGCCTATACAGTATTGTAAAAAATAGAAGTTTTAGACTTTTTTGCAATTTTCCGTCTAAAATAAAGTTTTAGAACTCATTTTCGGAAATAAAGAGATTGCTTATATTGAATAACGCTTGAATTTATACCAGTAACTCAATTTTAATCTTTCATTCAAAATGTTTTTATAAGATCCAGATGAATCCTGCTGGATCTGAGACCAGATATTGAGATAAGCTGGTTGAATTGTTAAATATTCATTTTTTGGGAAAACCTTTATTTCGAATGTGTAAAATTTTTTGAATAAACACAGCGCGAAATAATTGGCAGATTATAAAAAAAAACAATTCATCCCAATTATTCAATTTCTCATCCTTGTGTACGTCTTATAAGACCCAATTCTGCGATGTAAATCAGATCTCAACCTCTAGCTTCCTTCTTTGATACAGACATTATAAAAAGCGCTCAAGCGCCCCAGTTCTACAGTTTGTTGCGCCCTTGGATAATTTCCACTTCTCTTTATAACGCCTATTGAAATTTTTTTTAAATTCTGAACTCATAAATTTGTCTTCTGATTTAATAAATTAAGTATTATGCACCGCGAATGCGGGGGGCGCTATAGCGAGTAAATATTTTTTTTCATATCTCCAACTTTATTAGTTTCTGTCTTCATGTCACCCAGGAGATGGGCGAGTACACTAACGTTCTATATAGGGATAAAGAGTTACCTCCACAGAGGGCGCCCCCATTCATTAAGAGGGGCGCCAACCAAATTCTTGTCTTGGGCGCCCTCGAGCCACACGGCGGCCCTAAGTTTTTACACAATTTAATAATTGAAAAAGTGCTTCAAATTTTAAATAAATTAATTAAAAAAAAAAATCGCCTCTAATTTTCTACCCTTGCTCCTCGGTTGACGCCGACGGGCATGGGAAGATTTTTTCACTCTCGCCCGGCGCCCCCCTTCTCGCGGCGCCCTACGCAGCCGCTTACCCCGCTTACACCTTTGACCGGCCCTGCCTATTATACGATTATATGAATAGGATTTCTGGTCTGGTTTGAAGATTCTCTTTCTGCCATTGTCTATTGATCTATTATTGATGAGAGAAAATAATTTTTCCTTGAGTAAATCAGAAACTGGTTTAGCAAAACTCAGATATCCATGAAAATGGAGTTTAACCATAACTCAATTCCAAAATGTTTTGATTTGAGTTCACGCCAGATCCCAACACCCAACGCATGATTTCACTGTCAAGATTAACGGCTATTATTCTCAAGTGTATAAGTATAGTCGGTCCAAGCCGAGAATAAATTCTGCCAAGATGGTAAAATGACTCCAGCTCGTTCAATATTGGTTCAAAAATTAATAATTTTTTCTAAAATTGTAGAAAACATCCTGATCTATAATTTGAGACCAATTTATAGTTTTTGAACCAATCTTGACCATGCTGGAGTCATTTTCCTAACTTGCCAGAATATCTTCTTTGCTTGGACAGACTATAGCCTCTCCCAGAGCAGAGCAGAAGGATTTGATTAATAAGCAGCAGCTGCACCAGCCGAACCCCCGTTATGCGATCACGCATCCTACGACTGTCATGGGGGGAATTCTAATGGGGGAAAGGGGGGTTTCTGACCACTGGACCGGTCCTTTAACTTCCTCTCTTCTTATATCTAACTTATTACAGAACCGTTTTCAACACATGAAAAAATTGCTGATGGTATGTGTATCGTAAGTGGAAGTGCAACCAGTTTTCAAATTACGCACCATTTCTGAAGGAATGCTAATACATTTTTTCAATAATTTTATTAATCCTCTTGAAATAAGCTTTTTCAAAATATAACCATTTACTTTGGTTATTTATACACTACTGCATGCTTTTCTAGGTTGAAGTTCAATTGAGCAGTAAACTTACGCGTGAGTAGCCTAATAGAAAGAGTTATAATAAGAGATACATTAAAAGACCAATTTTTAGGCTTAAAAAGTTTACTGTGGAAATGTGGAATGTTGGATCCAGTCAACTGGGTATAGGGAAGGAAGATTGAAAAATATTCAATTATTCAACATTTCAAATAGTGCGTACATTCAAATGGAAGATAATATAAAAAATGACAAAAATATCATTATTTCAATTGACAGAGTTAATTATTAATTTGGAAACATTACAAATGATTAATTAGACAAGCATTGACAGCAAAACATGAATTTCGAGTACTGTTTAAAAGTGTTTTGTTTTCAATCTTTGCCTGTGTTTGTAAAAGTTATCAGAATACAGTAGTTTGACAAAGAAAAAATCGTAATTATTATCAATATTCTTCCATCAGAAGATAACAAATAATGCTGCAGCTCGCTACTGATTCACTTTATAACCCTAAATATTCTGATATATCATTTGCACCTTCACAATAATTTCAAAACATAATTTCCTCGAATATTGTATGCAGATTGCTATCAATTTTCTGATGTGGATGTTGTTTTGAGAAAAATATCCGTAGAAATGAGCAGTGAATTATTATTGATTGCCAGAAAACTGGAAATACCAGGCTCACGGATATTAGTTTTGTTGCAGTTAGTAACCAAAAACTTCCGTAGACATGTCCTTCTCATATCCATTATTACTAATTTACCTAATTCAATGTTGATTGCTGGGGAAGACTTCATCCTATTATGAGCTTGGACCGGAACAGGCATCTCAAATAAATTAGCTTGACATTCTAAGAACCTGATTCGACCTTGACTGACATGCAATATCATCTAACGCGTAGAATGAAATTACTACGATAGCTGATACAATTTCTCTAAATCTTCATCATAACTTTTCACAATCAAATCATACTGGACCATATATTAACCAAGTTGGTTAAATTAACTAAAATTAAAATATATAAAAAATTAATAGCTTATCTGATTGATATCAATAGTGATGATCGTTCAATCTTCTGGCACAAGATATGATAGTGAAGAAGATAATAATTACAATGCATCAAACTTCCATAACAGTTTATTACGTTTATGGTAAGCTAAATCAATGAGATTTAATTATTATTTTAACGCATCATATTTTTCGTGACTGCATTGAAACAGTGTTTTCTTCAAACTATAAACTTTATCATTATTATTCAACAAATTATTATCATTGTTAAAGAGAAATGAAACACGTGCAATTTTCATACCTGAACGTTTTAGTGCTTGTTATTATCACTTTTTTGTGATGAAAGAAACAAGGTTCTATCTCTTCACTAATAACAATCTTCAATGATAATATTGATTATCTCATCTTTAATATCTACTAGCCGGCAGGCTCGCTTCGCTCGCCTTCTCAGCCTAGCCAGGGGGCTCCGCCCCCTGGACCCACGACAGTATCAGCAGTGTCAGTAAGTCAAACAGGCTCGCTTCGCTCGCCTGCATAACCTCTGTCAGTGTAAACTGAGACAAACAGTCTCAGCTTCGCTCGCCTGCAAACCCGCTTCGCTCGCCTGCAAATTCCGTTCAGAAGGGATTCAAAACTTATTGAACAAAGCATTTCTAGACCTAATCTGGACCTGTTCCCCAAATTTCAACATTTTCTAACAATTTATTCTCGAAAAATCCAAGAAAAACTCTGAAAATTCCGAAAAATAGTAAAACGTTGATATTGAGCGTAACCTTGGGAACTATCGGACATAGTTTGAAACTTGATTCAAATTAGTTTATCTATAATCTCGCTGAACCATTGAATTTACAGTAGGGATTGGTAGTATCAAGGCGGAAGATATGCATCCCGCAATACATCTACAATTTTGAAAAACCTGATTACTGGAGTAATCTTGAACGGAATTCGAAAATATCTTAACACAACATTTCTAGACCTTATCTGAACCTACTCACCAAATATCAACATTTTCTACCGATTGGTTCTCGAAAAAATTGAGAAAACGCCGAAAAACTATAGAAAAACTTAGTAAAATTTACTAAGTAAACGCCGAAAAACTATAGAAAAATTTAGTATTTATAACATTAAAAAAAAATTCAATGAAAGTACTAAAAATATGAAAGATTAAAAAAGATTTTATTTTTTTTAGTACGTTTTTTTAATGTTATAAACTAAATTACAGTATTGTATACGTCTCGAGGTAATACATTATGTTGATTTGTACCTTATCATTTCATATTGGATTTTTTCTTATAGATGCAGATTCCAACATTACATTCCAACGCACAGTATTACAATAGAGCCGTGGAATAGGTTATTTTCACATAACTTCAAGCTTATTCGATAGAAGGGACAAGTCCTTAAAACAGTTAAGGACCAATATTAAATTCTTAATATGACGTAAAAGCCTTTATGGCTGGGACAAAAACTTGTTTCCACCAATAATTAAACAACATAATAAAATCGGGGAGAAATGATAGCGAGATGGGAGCTCATCTTGAAAACAGAAGGCGCGGGTATCATAAATGCTGAAACGATGATCATCAACCATCTGCATGGTGGTTTTAGTGTAGTGCTGAACGTCTGCAAATCGCAGGTTCTTAATACTTTACGAGGGATCGTTACTGTATGGCTCTTAAAAACAGACCTGTGCTATCCAAAGATGATTGAGATGATGGCTGAAGAACGCTTAAACAAGAAGAGGAAAAAAGGGTCAACGTTTTACAAATTGTGCAAAACACATCGAATAAACTGATCCTCTAAATAACTGTTTGATATTCTGAACGAATAACTGTGAATCCCATATCAAGTTTGTCATAAAGGTAAATGAGTTCCAAGATAGTTTATAGTTCACAAGACGAAGTTATGCGAATTATGCTTTTAGCAAACGGTGGGGACTGGGGATGAAAATTTATGTCAAGTTCAAGCCATTTGCAAAGCTTTGGCTCTGTTATGGCTAAGTTTAGTTCGAGGTAAGGAATCTTACATACATTATTATCAAAGCCAAAAGTATCCAGCTTCAGATTTCTATGGAAAACTCATTCACTCCGGAGAGCCTCGAAATGGTAACACCAAATCGCCAACACTTTATTTCAAGAGAAATATATAAATTTATGAAGACATAATAATCAGAGATAAGATAGATATTCAAGATTTAGATGCTGGATCTAGTAGTTATTTAAAATTTCTCGTGGAAACTGCGTCAATATGGAAATAAACTTGACCTCCAATTAGTATTTTATACTTCCGTAGTAACAATAAAGATAGTTTCCTGATAGTTTTACATCTCCATTAAAATTCATTAAATTTTATTATTTGTAAACAGTGAAGTCACTGCGTTTTTATGTCGGTTCTCAGGGCACATTCAATTGCCTTATTATTTTTTTATAAGATTTGAGAGTTGGAATGAATTCTTTCAAACATTGTATATTTTTACAAACACCTCGTCTCATCATCTCCAAATGAGAACAGTAAATCATTCATCGCAAGTTAAATTTTTTCCCAAGATATAAATTTGTCCCAAGTTGTCTTTAGTTTGTCAAACCCGCAATTCCTGAGATTAACATTATAGTATAGTTCACAAAAAGTTGATTTGATAGTCATATTTTAAAACTCTATCTTTCTCATACTTCATATTAAAGCTGACGCCAAAAAATTAGGCGATTTCGTCAGCCTCTTGTATGTGATGTAGATGTAGCGTACCAACATCAGACGTAAAGCATCTATTGTCTTTTTTTATTTCAAAAATATCATCTAGGCATAGCTAAATAATTGACAACATCAGCTGTATGAGCGCACAAGGAGCAGACGAACGCTCCTTACGCTTCCGTGCTAAGTACAGAGAAATATAAAATTTCAACAAGGAATGCTTCACATGCATGTTGACAAGAAGTTTTATTTTCTACTTATTTCAAGATTAAAATACGAATATAAACTCCAAACGTTGCAATGGTTTCACATTCTGTCCTGAAAGACGCAGGACTTTTTCAATCACGGAAGCAATGAAATCAGCATCTTCTTTGTATTATGTCTGGCCATTGAAACGTGAGAATGACATAAATAGTAGCCAGTTATTTGCTATAGTGCGCACAGGTCAAGGCTCTGAGGGTTGCTGTTCTATTGACCGTACAATTCCAATAATTCTTATCATGATTTTCCCCATTGTATAACTGATCCCAGAAATTAAGGAGTTTTGTGAATGACTTTTATTAATGCTCAGCTCTCTCAGAACAGTCTGATGCCGACTTGGAGGGCGAATTAGTATAGCTGGGGTCGCTCTCGTTTCGATGTACTCTCACAGACAGCTCGTCGACTGTCCTGAGAAAGCTGAGAATTCATAACAGTCATTCGCCAACCGCCTTAAATTTTGGCGCAGGCTTTACCATCTTCTTATCTACAGCTCACATCGATCACGAGTCACCAAACATAGAACTGTAAGCATATTTTCCTAAATATGTATATAATTCTATGGTACCGGGCAAGGCCATACGTCGCTCTTCCTTGTTTTAGGAACGGTTCGCGCAATTTCTTTGATTGTTGGCGCACAGATTTGCCGCCAATTTTTCCACTGCTGCCAACTTTGTCCAGAATTTATTAATGACTGTAATTATATGCGATGATTCAACTCACTAGTTTTGTTCCTATTGCAGTCTGCCGACTCCAGTCCAGACTTGCTCATATATTACGCATTAGCGATAGACCAATATAGTCCCCCGTCACACGTTATATAATGTGCATTCTCAACTGCTACTCTACTACAACAGCCAATCATGTAAATCGCTCGCCGGATTTCAAGGACACGCGTTCAAATAGCATAATAGCCATTATAAACGCCGTCATCTTCAATCTTCTTTAACTTCTTATTCTTCTTCTACTTCTTCTCCTTTTTTTCCTTCTCTCTTTTTTCTCAATAATCTAATCTCATGTACAGTAATTTGCTTTGTTCCTGATAGCGCAAGTAACAATTTCATGATTATATTTTTGTGAGAAGCCAACTATATAGACTCATTATCAAAGAATATGGTTACAAAGATCTCCAGAGTAAGTATTTAGTATTCAGAAAAAAACATGAAATGATATTCAGATTCAATCTAAGCTCCTTAAAATCCTAAGGAAATCCTTCACAGGTGTAACAAGTTTTAACATACGTATACAGACTGTAAAATGATTAACAAGTGTAATAAGTATGTTTTTTATATGTTTCCATTCAACAATGAAAACATAAAATAAGCTCTTGGAATATCATAAAATCGTTTTAATAGTCATAGATTTCCTTTAATAGAGTCGCAAATCTTTCCAGATTGCTATCACGAGTAATATTATTAGCTTCTGGTCAGCCCCTAAAAACAGATTATCAACAATAGTTTACCTACTTTAGCGCTTACCTACTTAACCTTGAATCCATCAGTAAGAACATTATGAAACTCAAGAGGTTAAGTACTTAAAAACACTAATAAACAATAAGTGAGATCTATTCTTTGCTGTTGCTTCAGCCTCCAACTAAGCTGGATAAAAGACACACTTAATCTTTGCAGAAAAAGCCATCAGAAACCACTGGCGGCTCGTGCCCACGATACAGGTGAAGTGCCCGTATCTTTTACTGTACAGCACTTCACCTGTTTCGTGGGTACGAGCCGCCAGTGTCAGAAACTTGTTTTGGGTTTGGCTCATCATTATTTGTGATAATAAAAACTGGAGTACCTGTAATTATCTCAGAAAATTTCATCCAATGATGACTTGGGAAGCCTTTTGATTGTGGAAATGTTAACCTATTTACATTAGCTATCGAATAATAGTACGGAATGAGATCAGAACAGAATCACTCTGAAATTTAGAATTTTCTCAGAACTCGGATACCCGAATGTGAGTTACAGATCCCTGCTATTATTTTAAGGACCCAATCATTATATTGTAGCCTAGGCCTATAAGAAACAATGATCTCCAAAAACCAAATAAAGTCCAAAAACTTTAAAATCTGGTAAATTTATT
Source organism: Sogatella furcifera (assembly GCA_017141385.1). Lineage (NCBI taxonomy): Eukaryota > Metazoa > Arthropoda > Insecta > Hemiptera > Delphacidae > Sogatella > Sogatella furcifera. The sequence continues at coordinate 17,578,229 of CM029555.1, forward strand.
AACTATAATGATAAAATGTTTATACACTTCCGATAACATCCAATAAATTTCACTGTATTAGAAATTCTTGAAAAATACCCGAATATTGTTCTGGGCTGAATCATTACTCATAAAAATTCGGGAGAGTAGAGACAGCTGTTCAGGCACCTTTTGTTTCCCCAACTAGATCGTACGGGTTCCTAGAAGGGGTCCGAAAAAAACTTTTTCAAAACTCTAAATAATGAAAAACACAGTAGTTTATCCATCTATTACAAAAACTATCAAGATATTGCAATGAATCAATAAATAATATAAAATACAATTTTTATGGAACAATCCATTCAATAATGGAAATTCTAAGACCAAAATTCGCAGAAGCTGGTAATTGATGAGTAATCTTTAATCAGATGACCTTGAAAGAGCACGGCATGGCTACGCGTTTGCACCATCGGTAAATGACCTAGCAGCACAAGAAATCGTACGAAAAGTCGCAAGAAATACCGCAGTCAATGATGTCCAGTTCATTGATCGGAAAATCCATATCAGAAATCTTCTATCAATAGTCTTCGGGCAAAAAACCAATTTCCTATGATGAGTTTTCAATCGACACTATTGTTGAGGATGAGGCTCATTGTTGTTCCCTAAATAACGCCAGACAGTTTTTATGAGGAAAACTTCGAAAATTTGCAATATTCTTCAGTTTTCCATGTTGAATTTTTATATCCTTTTATTTTGCTCTTATCATCCATTTTGTTTTGGATAAGATGAAGAAACCCGGAATAATAGAAAAAATTAAGTCTTTTTTAACGGTTTGTATAGTGATATTCATGATTAAACCGTTGATATTCATTGGATTTGAATTCTCTATTCCACGATTGTGTGAATTGTAAACAGTATTATGTGAATCAATAATTTTTGCAGAGGATAACGCTTACTAAAAATGATACTGTAGTACTGCCTACATAAACTGCTAATTGAGAATATTGAAGTACTACAAGTATTTATGAAAGAAATCAACTGAATGTTTAGACTAGATATTTAAGGAAAAAATTATGTTTATCCAAGAGAATATTATTGATGAGTGGAAGAAGTTGTATATTATTGTATAGGGTATGATGGGAGACAGTTTACTTTCATGCTATTTTTATATTTTGTTTACAAACGTCTTGGAAGATTTTATTATTCATTTCCCATTTCTAGTGGAGGAGATTTGAGAAGAATAAATTGAATAAGAAAGAATTATGTGATGAATCACAGGAGAGAAATGGATGAAGGAAATGGAAAGAAAAAGGGAGAGAGGTAAGGATATATGTGTAATGGAAAACGGCAGAAATTCAGACAAAATATCAATCTTGAGGTTCCTTTTGGCTGATTGAATTTCTAGACTGGGTCGTGCATCTTTCATAAAATCATACATTCCCACTCGAACATATTTCTCCAGGGGTGGATATGGTATTACGCGATTGCATACGTAATATTTTTCTGAAATATTCATCCTTGAAGATGGATATTGAGTTTTGTTGGGGAATGAGTAAGTGTAGTAAGATTTATTAGAATGAACAATAACAAGTATAATATTCACAAACATAGAATTAGAGTAATTTCAAGAGAATTGTATCAACAACAATGAATTTCATCAGGAACTATAATGATAATGAAAATAATCAAGCTGGAATTTCTCTTATTTTTCAACGTTTTTTAGACTTTCTCTGCTCCATATTGGGTTTGATCACAACAAAAAAGGACTCAATTGACTTTTTTATTATTTCACCTTGATTTTCAATTCAAAGGATAATGACATCCAACTAATACTATGTTATAGGCCTATGTAAACATACAGTAGGTATCTGAAATAGATTACACAATACTTTTGAAAGTTGACGAACTGCTCACCGTAAAACATATAAATTAAATAATGTGGAAATCTATGAAATATCTAGCTGACATTGTTCCATTTCAGAACAGGATTGATGACAATTAATTTGTTTACATCCTACCAGAATGCACGTGGTGTGAGAGGAATGAAGAAAGACCTGAAGGAGAAGGAGAAGGAGAAATTAAATATTCATGGATTATATTTAGCGCTGATTGTATTTAAATTTTGTAATGATGATCATCATTTTTCTGTTCTTCTCGAAGCATTGTTTTCGAGTTCCAAGTGTTTTGACCTTATAGTTCATAAATCATTTCAACTGACGCGGTTATTACTATTCCAACATTATTTCATGGCTGATACCAGCAATCACGAGGTAAAATTAGCATGCAAAAGAAACCAGGAAATTTAGAATTTAGATTTTTTCCACTGAGATCAAGTTCCACGGCATCGTCGCTATACCTATTATTAGGCGGTGAAGGAGAATGCATTTTTAGATGAAAATCTTTTTGAATGAAATTGAAACTGTAGAATGTCGGGCTAACACATATATCAAACATTTTCCTCGATAAGATGAGTTTCACAGTCAAATAAATATTATATTCTTGATTTAAGATAGAACAGACCGGCATGAAGACAGTGCAAATGAAATGGATAACCAGGGTAAATTAAAGAAGTGGGCATTTAAAAATACAGCCTATTTTATTAGTAAGTCACCAGATAGTAAAAGTTTTTACCAGAGAGTAAAAATTTGATGTAACCAAGGTCCAAGATTAGCCAAACCAAGGAATGAATATGACGTCAATGAAATGACTTTAACCAATTAATGATTCATTGGAAAACGAAATAGAATAAAAAACTATAATAGTGGAAGAACTATGGAAATTGTTCATTATAACTTATAGCTTGTTAGAGTTAATATCTTGATAAAGACAATGAAAAATCATACAATTGTTTCGACTAAGGCTTTACCTTGCTTCAATATAATATTAATTTTAGGCATTGAAGCAAGGAAAACACAGTACTACTGAAGACGATGCTTGAGTTTAACAATTTTCTGATTTATTATTGAGTTTTTTATCATTCATGAATATCACAATCGACACTGTGTTTTCAACAAAACCTATAGTTCACCTGATGTAATAGCAAGACGTAATATCCCAAACACTGTCTATCAACAAAGAAGGAAAACAAGAAGGCTGGTTTAAATCCCTCCTACTCGACTCTCATTGGCCAGTTCCTCACAGTGTTAGAAGTGGAAGTGAGCTAGTGGGTCAGTTCTCGTCCAATCACAGGGCTCCAACGCTCTACCGTAACTATTTGTTTTGACTGGCAGCCATTTCCCAAGATGTCCTCAACGAAATCTGTAATAGGCGAAATCTTTTCTACAAAGGGCATTTTCTCCGCTCCAGAACCATTCCATTACAGGCAGGATTGATAGTATTATCAGCAAGTTCTCTATATTTACTACTTTAATCAGTTCAATCTTCTCCGAAATCATCTTCTAAAGGTTATAAAATTGCAAAAACATTACCAAAAATTTGAATGAGAATGGACTTTTAAAATATATATTACTAGCCGGCAGGCTCGCTTCGCTCGCCTTCTCCGCCTAGCCAGGGGGCTCCGCCCCCTGGACCCCCGACAGTATCAGCAGTGTCAGTGAGTCAAACAGGCTCGCTTCGCTCGCCTGCATGACCTCTGTCAGTGTAAGCTGAGACAAACAGGCTCGCTTCGCTCGCCTGCAAATTCCGTTCAGAAGGGATCCAAAACTTATTGAACACAGCATTTCTAGACCTAATCTGGACCTGTTCACCAAATTTCGACATTTTCTACCAATTTATTCTCAAAAAATCCAAGAAAAACTGAAAATTCCGAAAAATAGTAAAACGCTGATATTGACCGTAACCTTGGGAGCTATATCAGATATAGTTTGAAACTTGATTCAATATCTTCCAAATTAGTTTATCTATAATCTCGCTGAACCATTGAATTTACTGTAAGGATTGGTCGTATCAAGGCGGAAGATATGCAACCCGCAAAACATCTACAATTTTGAAAAACCTGATTACTGGCGTAATCTTGAACGGAATTAAAAAATATCTTAAAAAAACATTTCTAGACCTTATCTGAACCTACCTACCAAATATCAACATTTTCTACCGATTGGTTCTCCAAAAAATTGAGAAAACGCCGAAAAACTATAGAAAAACTTAAATATTTGGCGTATCCTTGAAAAGTTCCTAAAATCCGTTCTTAGCGCGCGTCTAAACGTCCAACTGAACATGCCTGCCAAATTTGAACGCATTCAGTTCGGTGCATTTTTAGTTCTGGTGATGAATCAGTCAGTCAGTCAGTGCCATTTCGCTTTTATAGATATAGATTATTTCTGGTTAGGGATCTCACTTTTCATATTGTTCAAAGGGGGGAATAAAGTTAAATCGAATTGAAAAATTTATTATGAAAGTATAACAAAATTGTATTTGATAGTAAATAGTTTGATCAAACTAAATATCGGTATAAGTATCTGTAGAAAGACCTAGACTAAAATTTAAGTTGAAGGATATGGAGAGATATGAGATTAAATGAACAAGAGAATGAATTGTTGTACTTTAAAGAGGAGAGAGATTTGATAGGACAGAGTACAAAAACAATGAGGAAAGTCTAAAAAAGTACGAAATAGTGTAAGTGAGATGGGATGTTGGAGAGCTAACAATTCATATTTTCAATTAAACTTCAAATTGGAAAATGTGATATTGTAATAATTGATAAAAAAATGAAAAAACTGAAGGCAATGAAGCAAGAGTCTATAAATTTTACGCTATCAATCTTGCGATGAGAAATTCCTGAACCATGCATCCACAATGAAAATTACAGCTGTATTGATCACGAAAACCTCCCAGGCAAAAGAAGGCTATCTGGATGTTTTCCAGTGCAAACTTTATAGAGAAAATTATTCTTCTACTCTCTGGAGTAAACACAGTCTTCATAAAGACATTAAATAGATATGAAACTGAAACACGCATTCAACTGACGCGTAATAGACATTCGACCTTGTAAGGTTGCTACTTCTTCACAATTTTCATTCTCTGCTTTTTATTTATCTTCTTCTTCTTCCCTGCCATTTTTTATCCTCTTCTCCTAGAACAGCTCACGATCGAGAAGATGATGTCGGCACACACACCGGGTAATTTAGCTGACACTAGCTGAACATAGTGGCATTATTGATTATCGTTTACGCCCCACACCTCTATTTTTACCCGACGCATCGATAAATAATAATTTGTCCATCTTCTACTTCTTTATAGATGTTTACCAGTCGTTCAATTCGTCCTCCCTTTTTTATGTGCCGATTCTCAGTAAAACGTTGAAAAGAAAACGTGGCTCGACTTAATACAGTCTGTCCACGCAAAGAAGACATTCTTACAAGATGGGGAAAAGACTCCATCTCGGTCAATATTGGTTCAAAAATTATTAGTTTGGTTTAAAATTGTAAATCACAATGTCTCCTACAATTTGAGACCAACTTCGTAATTTTCGAACCAATGTTGACCGAGATGGAGTCATTTTCCCATCTTGCCAGAATGTCTTCCTTGCTTGAACAGACTGTACCTTGGTGACGTCATAGTTTGAACCCTACAATGACCTTGTTCCTTGAAATGTTTTCCACCACAAAGAATCTCGAATAACTAAATCGATGCAGGTGAATCGTTTCTGCGATGTAATCGTGAGTCATGATTATTAGCGCTTGCTTCCCTATTACCACAAACAAAACAAGAATTACCAATAGAGAAAGACGGTATACTTCGTTGGTGCTATTAGCACAAGAATTAGCCAATCAAGATAGAGATGATAGTATACTGACTTGGTCTCGTGCTATTACATAATACAAAGAATATATTAAAATAATAATCATTATTGATGTGTTTCTAATAACCAACGCTTCATTTGGTTGTATTACCATCGTTGATGTGATAGCCTAAGCACATATTAACAATTGACAGAGTAAATTATGTGTTTCTAATAAACAAGTAAACAACGCCTCATTTGGTTGTTTTACTATCGCTGATGTGATGAACACAGATTATCTGATCATTTAATGAGGAGGATAAATAGCTTCAAAATATTATTATTCTAACGCTCGAACAAATGGGTGAGCTATATCAGTAAATTCACATTCTTTGATATTAAAAAAAAACAATACAATTAGAACACACTTCAAGTTAAATCTATTATTCCAGAGTAGGAAGATCTTCCTAGGCAGGATGATTATTTTCCACGGCACTTGTGATAGTATGGTTCCGTGATAATATTATTTTCATTCATTATTAATAACAGAAACTGAATTAACTTCTATATACAAGATACTTCTTTATAACAATACAGTATATAATTATAAAGTTTCTGAATTTCGGAAACCTCCACTAGCTACTTGGATTTTTGCAGCCAAAAATTATCAATTCCAGGATTTAAATAGAACAATCAAATTCGGCTAGTCGAAATGATTATTATAGATCGTTGATAATAAAATGGAAATCTACTAGTTTCTAAGTTCTAATTTAGTGGTAAAAGGATTAAAAACCTGTGTGAATTGATTTGTGTAATCTACAAGGGTTCTGTACTGAAAGTGTTTACTTTGCAGTGGTCAACACTAATCCATATTTCTCATTTTGCCTGAAAAATCAAGCTTCATGATAGATAAAATATCACACATTTCAGTTGTAGATTTGTTGTAAAGATTTGTTGAAAGTTGTAACACGATTTGTGATAAGCTTACTGAAATTACGTGATCTCAGTTATAGGGATTTTGTTATTACGCGAATATAAGTAATGCTATGATGTAATGGTGTTTTGGCGAACACCCTTTTGGCAGAAAGGGTCGAAAAGTGAAAGGAAATCGATAAGAATGAATGACAAACGAGGTCATCTAACTACACTAGAGAGAAAGGAGATGAGAGAGTGGGAGAGAGAAAATGAGGAAAGGAAAGAAAGGAAATAGAGAATGACGCGACTAAAAGGGGCGTGCAAAGGAAAAGAGGAGAACAAAGATAAGGAGCGGGCAGCGAATATAAATTAAGGGAAATAGGAACAAACCGAGCCTTCGTGTTTGGCAATATAGGTCGATATATCGACAGCCACTAAGAATGTCGATTTATTACGATGCTCGAGGTTTAAAGGGGTGGGCAGGCGAAAAACAAGTTCATTCCGGAAAAAGCTGAAAAGCTTTGGAAAACTGAATCGCTGGATTGTATTGTGGACAATAGTTTTCCATAAGAGTAAACTAAGAAGTAAATTTTCTTTTACTTTTTCATTTTGGGAATATTATGTTAATAGGGGTTTGGTGAGATGATTCTCACCAAGGAGAGAAGAGAAGATCTGTATGATGTATGATTAGTCGCATGATAGAACAAAATCAACCATTTTAATTAACTAAAGAATCTCTATTCTAGTATTTTGGAAAAACATTTCTTGATGTTCGAATGATTAGTGAACAATCTTGTGGGAGACAATAAATTTGAGAGACTAGCAGAAAACCATTTTAAATATTATGTAATTTATCCATTAAATTATTATTGTCAATGAACAATATTATAAAAAATCATGAGAATAAATAATGAATTCACCAGGAGGGGAGTGGAATTTATTTGAATACTTGATAGCAATTTACTAGGTAATTAATAGCCAGGAAAATTGTTAGTATTTCTGTTATTTTTCATAATACGTTTCCATTCAGGGTTTTCTTTCTTTCTTGGTTTTCAGTTTTTCTTTCTTCGCTCATTTTTCGATTTTAGTCTACTTGAATGAGTATTAAATTATTATACCTACTATTATACCTAGTGTTAAATTAAAGTATACCTACTTTTGCAAGTTGTGTGGCAGAAGTATACAGAATCCTAATCATTCATTTCATCATTGTTATTAGCATTGTGTTCAGTAGCACAACTAGCACGAGAGATACCCAGAGATTAGAATAATACTGAAATAAACCCAGAGTTAACATTAACTCAGTTCTATTCTAATCCAGATCTGTATTTTTGGAGATATATCCAAACTTTATATCATCAATTTGAGAAAAAAACTATACCCAAACTACAAATTGATAATGCTAACAAGTAAAAAGTAGAGAGATAAGCGTGAAAAAAACCTGCGTGAAAATTTTCAATGCTGCAAACGAATGCCTATTCTATATAATTTACGTACTTGAAAATTCCATTCACCATGACACATCATCAGTTATTAGGTTTTTGTGTCCTTGTTTTGAGTATCTGAATATTTAATGCGCCATTTCCCAACACTTCTAACCAATCCGAGAATAGAAACAAGAGAGGGTTAACCTCTTTATCTAGCCTACATAATAGAGAAGAATTCAATTGAAAAATCTCGAAATTAAATCAATAGACACATTGGCGTAGCCAGGATTCGAATTCGGGGGGGGGTCCAAAGCCAATGATGGAGGGGCGGTTTGGGGGGAACCCCCACCCCCAAAGAAAGGGGGGTCCGGGGGGTCACCCCCGGGAAAATTTTAAAATTATGTAATACAAAATACAGTTTTAGAGCTCTTTTTTATTAATACGAAATTGGGGATAGAAGAGGTTTTGGGCGATAGCCTGCTTTTTATTTCCCCATCTTGTATATTTTTGTACATGAAATAGAAAATAAATAAATTTACCTTATATGGTTCAATCCTCAACATTATTTAATCTGGTTAGTTCAGGGAACTTTTAGGCAAATTTCTGTGTCCAAAATAGCATTATAAAACAAAATTATCAAACAGAAATTAATAATTAAGATTCACCCTTTATACAGCTCAAACCTCAACAATCGGAATATTTTGAGCATCTGTTGTTCCTGAGCATCAAGAGTTCTGTTATGTGTGCGATTTTCTGTCTCCAAAGTAGCGTTTTAAAGCTCTGTCTTTGAAGATTACTAGTGTATAATAGATTATCCAGAGTATTATTTAGATTATTAACTTTATCCAATATTCACTTCAACCATTTCAACCCCCAGCAATGAGCTTTTCTTAACATCACTCCATCAGTTCAGGGGGGCATTTTCAGTACAAGATTTTAGAGCTCTACATCATTATATAGCTCCATTTTTTAAGATAAATTGAAAATACAGATGCAGGCTTTATGCAATTTAACCCTAAACAATCTGTACTTTTTGGACACCACTTGGTCAGTTGACAAAGAAGTAAGACAAAAGTTTGCTCCAAGTGGGAAAACTGAGTGGGAGTTTTGGACCCCCTGGACCCCCCTCCCATCTAGCTACGCTACTGGAACCCATGTTCTTAAATAGAAATTTTTTCATTATTCTGATGTATAAGGAATCAGCCTGAGAAGTTCAGTGAACACTTATGAACATTCTATGTGGACTGTGTCAATTTCAGATTCAATGAGAGTTGAATCTATGAGAGACTGTATCAATGAGAGATGCCCTCGTCTCTCATTCAGGGGAGGGGGGGGTCCGGACCCCCTGGACCCTCCCTGGCTACGCTACTGCTTTATGCACTTCAACTATTCCAACCCCCAGCAATGAGCTTTTTTAATACCACTTGATCAGTTCAGGGGGCATTTTCAGGACATTTTCATTACAAAATTGTAAAGCTTCACATGATTATAGAGCTCCATTTTTCAAGATAAAGTTAAAATACAGATGCGGGCTTTATGCATTTCAACTCTAAACAATCTGCACTTTTTGGACACCACTTGGTCAGTTGACATAGAAGTAATAAAGTTGACAAAAGTTTGCTTCAAGTGAGAAAACTGAGTTGGCGGTGGAAGTTGGACCCCCCCCCCTCCTTTCTAGCAACGCTACTGGAACCCATTTTCATAGAAATTTTTCCATTATTCTTAAGTAGAGAATCAGCCTGAGAAGTTCAGTGAACATTACTGTTATGAACACTCTGTGTGGACTGCATCAATTTCTTAGTCGTCTCTCATTCAGAGGGACATAGTTCAAACATGAAGGTTTGCCCAAAATTTCGGGGGGGTCAGGGGTCCGGACCCTCCAGACCCCCTAGTAGTGGCTACGCTACTGAATAGACAGAATTGATTTTCGATCCTTCATTCTTATAGAATGTAGTGTAAGTAGATTAGTAGATCCAAAAAATCTAATTTTCTTAATTCAAAATTGTGAGAGGGCAGAATTTATTCTTTGAAAGTAGAATGCTATTTTCAGTCTTTGAAAAAATGCCTAGTAGACTATGAATTCAAAGAATTCAATCACAAATCAGTGTGTCCTCTATATTCTGTAATATTCTATTCTCTCTGTTAAATTCACTTTCTAGAGGATACGTACAGAAAGATTATTTAAATGGGAATAAAATGATAGTTGTAATTGTATCATTATTAAAACATTATTGCTTCTCTTGATACATGTATACTTATACATTGGATAACTTCTCGATTGTATAATCTTGAAAGTAAATATTGAACCGTGGACAAACCGCTTAAATATATTCTCCGTATTGTAATAAACTGAGGTCAAGGTAAGTTATTATTATATTTATATCACATTGTATTTCATTCACAGTTCTCCTGTCTATTTAAAAATATTTCAATTATTATTCTAGACTCTTCCCATTACTTCAATGATATACATTTTTGAATTCTACACCTACTGAACCTACCGCTATAAAAATTTCAAATATTATCTTGTTTTCAAACTCATAGATTGTTTAATTTAATATTTCAAAGACCTTTAATTCTAATGAATGGAAAAATTTTCAAAAAAAATTATGGTTCATGAAAGTATTTATAGTTTTCTCTCATATAATGTGTTTCATATGTTGTCAAGTACTTGGTAGCAATTGGATGTTGCTACCTATGAGACGCCAAGATGAGATGCTGGATAAGAGAAAATAGCGTGATCCAAAGTAACTAGCATGACATAGCATGGCTGAGACCAGCCAGCACAGAAGGGGGGTGATTCTGAAGGTGGGAAAGGGGGAATGGCCATGAACTTGGAGGTCATCAACCTCGCAAGAGGCTGCTGCTGTCGGCAAAGGCCTTTTCTCCGTCTTTAGCATCTCTTCTCTGCATCTTCTTCTTCTTCTTCTCCTTCTTCTTCCTTCTTCGTGCAGCTTTCAGCATCATCACCTTCTTCTTATACGTATCTGTCTTCTCCTTTACCACTTTTTTCTCAGGATTGTGCGGTAGAGAGGCTCTAGAGTCCTAATTCCGCCCTAATAAAGGCAATTATTCTATTCTATTGTATCTTTTTTACTTCTCTCCATCTGCTTCTACCTCTTTGCCATCTTCTTCAGAATTTTCTATTCCTCCCCATTCTCCTTTCTTCCGCTATCTCTTCTCTTTACCACTTTTTTCTCTGGTTCTCTTAAAAGTATTTTTTTTGCAATATCTTTCATCTTTCTATTCCTACTTTTTCAATACCTTTTATTTGTGGGCATCACATTCTCATTTTTTGTATTACATTTCTCCTCCTCCACCATCATTTTCCATTAATTGGCTAATTCTTCCTTTACCTTGTTCGTGAATGAGGAAAAAAGTGTGAATGTGAAAGTATGAAGTGTTCGTGAATGAGGGGAATTGACTTATTTGAAAACTGATTTTGGCACTGTTTTACTGTGATTTTCATTTCTGCCAAGTTGTTACTGATATTTTCATATACAGTACAATGAATTAAATGTTTCATCGGAAAAACTTTCAAGTGAGTTTAAAATAAACCGAATTTTGTAAGTCACCTCTATAGCACGTGGAAAATACTCTGATTTCATTATTTTCCTTAAAAACTACTGTCTAATATTAACTACTATCAGCTGGCGTCTGTCTATCTATTTACGTTCATCTGGTCACCAATTATTTATCCCATAGTAATTACTGAGTAAAGATCCGCTTCTCAGTAAAGGGTAATTACTTTGAAAACAAGATCAGATCTATTGTCTTGGTTTTTTTTGTACTAATACACTATCAGAAATGATAGTAATCAGGCAAAACACTCGAAAAGAAAACCATCTCTCGGAAAGGAACATTCTCCAAGACCCGATTCTCCTTGCATTTAATTAATAAATAATTAATTTAATCACAATAGTAATTGTGATTGTATATTCTCTTATATTTGTGGTATTTTCAACAATGATTTATAAAATATTTTTCTGGGAAACTCAGAAATTCCCCAATCTAGTAATCGTGTAATCTAGTAATCGTAGCTTATTATAATAGTCGGACAGCAAAACTTCGCGGTTTCCTCTGGAAGTTCTACAAATAATCATTATGTTGACAATCATTCTACTATTCTACAGTAATTCTTTATCCTGCACTCACTCTACCTCATTCTCATTACAAGCTATTTCTCGCTCTCTCATGATAAGAGAAGCTTCTTTTGTGGTCTCTTCTCTCAGAAGGAAAACATTTCAAATACGCTCTTCTCTCTTTTCAAATCTGTGATTCAAGATGAGACAATATTTTTGAAAGGATTCCCATACATTCCTTTCTTCGATTCGGATCCAAATAAAACCTTCAAACTAAATTTATTTACTTCTCATGTTCCATATCCAAAACTTTAGCCACATTCTACCCCTTTCAAAACTCCTCCTTCAATTGATTTTAACCAAATAACATGACAACTATCGAAACATCGACCAATATTGAAATGGATAATTTGTCGATAATAGTAGTTTATGCAACGGTTGTATAATGGGAGCCTTTATAGCATGAGGTGAGATGTAAGTTAGATCCACGAGCGAAGCGAGTGCTCTAAATATCTCACGAATGCTATAAAGGCCTAATACAACCGTTGCATACACTATTTTATCTACGACCACCAGTGTAGTTATCAGTATCAGACCAGTATCAAGCTATCTGTAAGTGTATGCTATTATAAAAATCAACATACCGTCGTTTATTTAACTTCTTTTGTCTTCATCCTACTTGAACTGTTATGATAATCAACTTATTACTTGTTAAATATGTTAAAAATAACATATCAGTCAGAACCACAAAACGCATTCAATAAGCAACAAAATCGTGAGTGTTGTTGTAAAAGTGAAAGTTATTAACATATTCACTAACAAATTTATAATTATATTTAACTATTTAAACTTTGGACTATTTAAATTAGTTAAATATTCAAAGTTATATTTAATTAATATAATATAATTATAATTATATTATATTAATTATATAATATAATTATATATTAATATATATATAATTAATATATATTAATTATATATTAATTTATATAATTAATATATATAAATTATATAATAATTTAAATATAAATATTATAATATATATAATTATTATATTATATATAATATAATAATATATTATATATAATTATAATATATAATTATATATATTATAATTATAATTATAATTATATATAATAATTATAATAATAATAATATAAATTATTATATATATATAATAATTTATATATATTAATTATTATATATAATAAATTAATTTATTATATATAAATTAATAATTAGACATATATAATTAAATAAGAAACTTTATTAATTATGTATATATAATACATAATTGTAATATATGACGTACATGTCCGTGGCCCGGCCATGAAAGAATTTAATAAAACTAATCAAAACAATATTAAGTACCTATTAAGTACTATTTCGTACCTCCAATCGTGGAATTATTACCTCAAAATTGACGGAGATATTCAATATTATAACATGGGCGGGCCAGTGACATGCCTCCCCGGCCATGGCCGAATTTGATCGAACTGATAATGCTAATTGAAAGTACCTATCAAGTACTATTTAGTACCTCTAATCTCGGAATTATTACCTCAAAGATAACGGAGATATGGCAAGAAAATGACAAAGGTCAATGACCTCTCAGCCCGGCCATGTCCGAATTTTTAAAAAATGACCATGTAAAACTTAGGTACCTATTAAGTACTATTTCGTACCTCAAGAAAAATTAATTTATCATGAAAAATAACCGAGATATTGCACAATGAAGTTTGGGGTCAATGACCTCTCAGCCCGGCCATGTTCGAATTTTGAAAAAATGACTATGTAAATTTTAGGTACCTATTAAGTACTATTTCGTACCTCCAATCACGGAATTATTACCTCAAAGGTGACAGAGATATTTAATATTATAAAATGGGCGGGCCAGCGACATGCCTCCCCGGCCATAGCCGAATTTGATCAAACTGATAATGCAAATTAGAAGTACCTATCAAGTACTATTTAGTACCTCCAATCTCGGAATTATTACCTCAAAGATAACGGAGATACGGCAAGAAGATGACTAAGGTCAATGACCTCTCAGCCCGGCCATGTTCGAATTTGGAAAAAATGACTATGTAGATCTTAGGTACCTATTTCGTACTATTTCGTACCTCTAATCACGGAATTATTACCTCAAAGGTGACAGAGATATTCAATATTATAACATGGGCGGGCCAGGGACATGCCTCCCCGGCCATAGCCGAATTTGATCAAACTAATAATGCAAATTAGAAGTACCTATCAAGTACTATTTACTACCTCCAATCTTGGAATTATTACCTCAACGATAACGGAGATATGGCAAGAAAATGACAAACGTCAATGACCTCTCAGCCCGGCCATGTTCGAATTTGGAAAAAAAATTAGTATGTTAATCTTAGGTACCTATTAAGTAGTATTTCGTACCTCAAGAACAATTAATTTATCATGAAAAATAGCCGAGATATAGCACGATAAAATTCAGGGTCTATGATCTTCAGCCGAGGCGAAGTTCATATGGAAATAGTCTTGCCAAGCAAAGAAGACCCTCTGGCAAGATGAGAAAATGATTCCAGCTCGGTCAATATTGGTTAAAAAAATATTATTTCGGTCTCAAATTGTAGATCAGAATGTTTCCTAGGATTGAGACCAAATCAATAATTTTTTGACCAATATAGACCGAGCTGGAGTCATTTTCTTATTTTGCCAGAGGGTCTTCTTCGCTTGGGCAGACTAGACTATAGACCTTATACGGAAGCTGTATATAGTCTGTCCAAGCAAAGGAAACCCTCTGGCAAGATGAGAAAATGAATCCAGCTCGGTCAATATTGGTTCAAAAAGTGTTAGTTTGGTCTCAAATTGTAGATCAGAAGGTTTCCCAGGATTGAGACCAAATCAATCATTCTTTGACCAATATAGACCGAGCTGGAGTCATTTTCTTATCTTGCCAGAGGGTCTTCGTCGCTTGGACAGACTAGACTGAACACTGTATACGGAAACTGTATATAGTCTGTCCAAGCAAAGGAGACACCCTGGCAAAATGAGAAAATGACTCCAGCTCGGTCAATATTGGTTCAAAAAGTATTGATTTGGTCTCAAATTGTAGATCAGAATGTATCCTAGGATTGAGAACAAATAAATAATTTTTTGACCAATTTGGACCGAGCTGGAGTCTTTTTCTCATCTTGCCAGAGTGTCTTCTTTGCTTGGACAGACTAGACTATACACCGTATATGGAAGCTGTAAATAGTCTGTCCAAGCAACGAAGACTTTCTTGCAAGATGAGAAAATGACTCCAGCTCGGTCAATATTGGTTCAAAAAGTATTGATTTGGTCTTAAATTGTAGATTAAAATGTTTCCTAGGATTGAGACAAAATCATTAATTTTTTAACCAATATAGACCGAGCTAGAGTAATTTTCTCATCTTGCCAGAGGGTCTTCTTTGCTTAGACATACTTAGAAGTGACTTGCGAGTCCATTCACGTAATGAAGTTGATCAATTATTATATTTTCTTGATGTGCAATCTTAAAACTGACTTCGTAAATATCAACTACCTGGTTTCAAGTATATTTTAGCCCCAATAAGATAATAAGTACCTCAAAAAATGTCGTGAAAATTTGAAAATTTCAAATTTTCTTAGCCCGGCCATGAGCAAATTTGACAAACTGATTATGGAAATATTAAGTACCTATCAAGTACTATTTAGTACCTTCAATCAAAAAGTTGATATCTCAAAGGAAAAGGATGAAATTGAGATTCTTGTGTTTGATGCGTATCCAACCCAACTAGACGTTCAAACTGTTGGGGTTGGTGAGGAGTATCAGTAGTAGTAGATTGACGGTTCTGGCGCACCTAAAGGACATTGCATCCCAAGGTGACTTTTGACAACTCATCCAACCTAACATCGCCACAACCTCCTTCCTCCCACCACCATCACACAACCAACATTCCTCCCTCCATCACCCTCACCACCACCCCACCCCCTTGCAGATGACCATCATCCATCACCCCCATCACATTTTCCATTGAAGATGAGCAGTGTGTAATTACTACAACTGTTAGTGATAGTGATGATAGATGTTGGTGTATATAACCAGATGCCTCTTCATGCACACAATATACTTGAAATTCCCCAAGATTTGATTCTTGGTCTCTTGACACTGATCCACAAGAAAGGACCATATGGTAACTGTACAAATTAACAAGGCATAACAGTATTAACAAAATACAGAGGGGAGACCGTACAAACACATAGTAAAGAAGAGAATTCCATAAAAATAAGTATGGTATAGGAAAAGGAAAACTGCAAGACACTATTGTACAGATGATACATTTACAATTAAACAAATCATTTAGAGAAACCGTACAATATTGCACCAATACTGAGACTTTCAAGAAGTCTGAATTTATAAGCAATAAATGAAAATTGTAGAGGCTAGCAATCAGACAATACCAGACAGTCAGGTGGCATAGAAGATAAAAGCCATTTCCTTATTTTCAAGTTAAACAATGCTAAATTCCTTTGCTATAACTATAACGCGCAATACCCTATTTGCACCATCTGGAAACCTGCTGGTAGAACAGTGTATGTCCGTATTTTCTGATCAACAAACTGGTAATTACTTTTCAATTTTTTTCATTATTATTGAAAATAGTAAATAAGATTTGCATTATACAGTCCATTAATCTGCTAAGATCACCCAAACAAACATAACATTATTTTGTGCTGTCAGAGAATCAGATGGACTTCATAAAAACTGGAAATAGTGTGTAAAATCTGTTTGTTACAGATAAAGGTGTACAGCAAAGTTGTTGCCTCTCTCCAACAAGAACAAAGTTCAAAATTACCTGAAGAATAACAATAAACTTGAGGAATAATCACTGTTCCTGGCTGACTTCTTCTCCTGTTAAAAGAATGATTGTTCTATAACAGGATGTATATATCACTATAGTTGCTCACAGATCATTGGAATGACCAAGGTCACTGGCAATGGTGAGCCCTGTTGCCACTGTTATCCACCCTCATTCAGCTAGCCAAGAATGATTGTTTCCTTCTCCTACAAAAAAATTCAAGGAAGGTGAACAATATACTCATCACCCAAAGAAAACATCACTCCTTCTCTCTCACACACTCACTCTCTCCCTCTGTATTCACGGTACATTCAGATTATGCATCAATTCCAAAAGTTGGTGCAAGGAAGTCAGCAATGCAGTGGACACAGTCATGCTGTTTGTTGGCATCTCTTTGTCGGTTGGAAAACCGGGCATCAGTCTCTATAATTATTTTAATAATGTTTTTCTTCATAGGTAACGGTCCAACGGTTGGCTACAGTCAAATAGCTGTAGCCAATCACAGCACTTGTTGTTAGCCTGTGGTCAACTGTCAAACTGTTTTGCATAAAGAAAAACTTACCTTAAAACCTATCTGAAATATCTCAGCTGACTTCAATGAAAGTATATCATCTGATAGACCAGGGGCAGTTTTAGTAGGGGCAGGGGCATGGACCAGGGGCAGGGGTAGTTTAGTATGCAAAATATGAGGACCACAATTTGTTAATGATTTCCTACTCAGAAAAGCATGCTGATTATGAATCTGGATGTTACCAGGTGCTATTTTGGTGCAGCAACCTCCTACAGCCCATTGTTGTTCACCCACTTTTATTCATAGTAATTGCTCCAGAAAATTTAAATTCTAGGTCCTAGAAGGTGAATAGAGATCAGGAAATGATCTCAACTCACTCTGGGCACTACAAGTAAGACTTATGTGCAAATTCAATGCATCCTGAGTACCATTTTATACAGAGTGCCCTGAAAACTGCAGAATTTTGGTTCCTTTTTTCAGTTTTTTTCAATTTACTTTGGAAGGAAACGTTCTTAGGTGAAAAATAATCATTCTGTTGTTTTGGGTATAAAATTCACAAGAGGATAGTATCCATCTAATTTTTCTACAATCAATGAGTACCAAGCTATGAATTTTCAAAAATTTGTAAGTTTTTTGTAATAGGTATATAGTTTAGGCAAATTTGACTTCTGGTTCCAAAAAAAATAATGTAAGGCTGGAAATCGTCTCAATCTACTTTGGGCATTCCAAATAAGTTCAATATAAGTTTGCAATGGATTCTGAGGTGTGCACAATACAGAGTGACAAGAAAACAACTTAATTTTGGTTCTGTTTTTAGTTTTTTGCAATTCATGCAAAAACAAAGCGTCAGATAGAGAACAGATTTCTGATACTTATCCTAGCCAATAACATTTCCAAGAGATTTGAGTCAAATTCAACCCTTTATCTTGAACATGGACCAAGCTTTGATTTGAATAGTGGTATTTTTGTGAGAAACTAATATTTCACCTTTCCCAGTTTTTAATTTTGTATGATGAGCTTGAAATGTATATTCTAAGATCCTCTGGAGATAATAATTGTCTTTCATATTTGGGCTCAATTTGTATAACATAATCCCCTCTTTTATTATAATTTTATATTAAATGAAATGATAATGATAAAAAATGAGCCAAAATGCGACTATTTCAAATCAATGACTTCCATGATGCATTTGAGCACAAATAGTACTGTCTTTTTTTCTCAGAATGAACTAAAAGCACTCAAATTCAACAAGTGATATATTATGGATTTCAACCATCTTGAAGAACTTAAAACAATATGCTATAGTTTGCCAAGATCTATTAACTTTCACAAAAGATGGGGGCCTTAACAAATTATCCTTGAAAGATTCTTGAAAGATTCTTCAAGTTGTTCTTGTTGGAGAGAGGTAACAGCTTTACTGTATGCCCTTATCTGTAACAAACAGATTTTACACACTATTTCCAGTTTTTATAAAGTCCTGTAACAGGATTTCTGTTTTATTTATTTAGTTAGTTAATTATCTCTTCAAATTTTAGAATAATTTCTGTCAATCTTTTCACAATTTCTAAATGTCAGAAATTATTTTAATTCAAGAAAACAAATTAACCAAACTATCAAAATCAATAAGCAATCAACTCTTATCTAATAATATTATACTAAGTCTGACAAAGGGGTTATTCATAATTAAAAAGATGGAAGTAAAAATCAAATTTCCAAATTATATTATAAAAAGAAATATCAAAAATTGACAAAACAGAATTACCCAAAAATTACAAGAATTTATAGAAACCATATGATGCAATAAAACAGTAAATGGACATTTTCAAATACGTCAATTTTCATAGAAGTGGGGCCCCAACACTTGAAGAAATATGCTTTTAAACAAATTTCACTTCACTATTTTGGTTGATTACTTTTGATATATGATGATACTTTTGTTGAAATGCCTAGCTGCTTCTGTGTATGATTTCTTGGAGTCTGCCTTTAGTATCAACTGAATGTTACCTCTGGAAATGCTGAAATTTCTGTACTCCACAGAAACTGCCATCTTGTAAATGTGGTATTGAATGGATTCTGCTGGACATCTTGGTAAGGTTGAGGTTGTTCTGGGTATACCTGGAATCTTGGTGTATAAAGCTGGAAAATTGATGGAACTCTCAATGGGTAAAGCTGGAAAATCAATGGAACTCTCTGTGGGTAAAGCTGGAACTGCTGTTAGGATAAAAACAATATAAAACCAATTCAGTTTCCTTACAAACTTCCTATTAACTCTGTTTGCAGATGAACTCAGAAAACAGAGACTTCATAATACAACTGAACAATTTCAATTTAACAGAGCCTATTACAATATAATGAGATTGCTAACAATTACATTACTCAAAATTACAAAAATTCAAATGAAATAATTTGAATAATAATAAAAACTTTAAATTTCAATAATGAAAAATTCAAATTATATTATCTGGAATTAACAAGGATTGTATACTCAAATTATTATTTGACATTTTAAAAATACTAATTGTACAAAATATTTTCAAACAAAAATACTAGATAAAATTTTATAGTTACCTTTTAAAAGTGGATTTGGATACAGTAATCCATGATTCAGATGTATATATTATTGACAATAACGGAACACTAACTTTACTATTGAATGATAAATTTTACAGGAACTTTGGAAAATTTGATTCATAAAAAAATTATTTCATTGTTACTTTATACTAAAAATTACAAATAAAGACATCCTGAAACTTGGAAGAAGAATCATTAGAAATAACCTTGAACAGAAAGTGTTCTGCATCTTTCCAACTCTGTGAACAGACTGACTTCAGCAAAGCAGCAATAATAGAATCAGATCAAAAGCCTACCAAAAAGTACAATTCTGAATCTTGAGAAGGAAAGAGAGAGTAACGTAGCAAGTCATCTAAAAAGAACTACGTAAGAAAAGGATAGAGAAATAGAGAGAGCACAAAGACTCTTTATCAAAGCAAAAAGTACTTGTAAAATATGGAAAATCAACATAACAGACAAACAAGCTCTATCTCACTCAAACTTATTGCAAAATTAGAGTGAGGCAGTTGTTTGTTGGAACTGTATTTTCAAAAACAAGATAACTGTTCTGATTAACTTAATGTATGTAATATTTTGTTACAGTCCATCTGATTCTCTGACAGCACAAAATAATGTTATGTTTGTTTGGGCGGTCTTGGCAAATTAATGGACTGTATAATGCAAATTTTATTTACTATTTTCAATAATAATAAAAAATATTGAAAAGTAATTACCAGTTTGTTGATCAAAAAATACGGACATACACTGTTCTACCAGCAGGTTTCCAGATGGTGCAAATAGGGTATTGCGCATTATAGTTATAGCAAAGAAATTTAGCATTGTTTAACTTGAAAATAAGGAAATGGCTTTTATCTTCTATGCCACCTGACTGTCTGGTATTGTCTGATTGCTGGCCTCTACAATGTTTATTTATTGCTTATAAATTCAGACTTCAAGAGACCAAGAATCAAATCTTGGGGAATTTCAAGTATATTGTGTGCATGAAGGGGCATCTGGTTCAAAGGTTCAACTTCTCAATAATTGCATGTATTAAGATGATGAATTGGCTTGTCATGTCAATTTCTCCACTCTTATTTTCCTTTCTAAGGATTTCAACAACATTTCAAGCTTCTTTTGTCCTTGAAATTGAATTATATACACCAACATCTATCATCACTATTACTAACAGTTGTAGTAATTATACACTGCTCATCTGCAATGGAAAATGTGATGGGGGTGATGGATGATGGTCATCTGCAAGGGGGTGGGGTGGTGGTGAGGGTGATGGAGGGAGGAATGTTGGTGGTGTGATGGTGGTGGGAGGAAGGAGAATGTGGCGATGTTAGGTTGGATGAGTTGTCAAAAGTCACCTTGGGATGCAATGTCCTTTAGGTGCGCCAGAACCGTCAATCTACTACTACTGATACTCCTCACCAACCCCAACAGTTTGAACGTCTAGTAGGGTTGGATACGCATCAAACACAAGAATCTCAATTTCATCCTTTTCCTTTGAGATATCAACTTTTTGATTGAAGGTACTAAATAGTACTTGATAGGTACTTAATATTTCCGTAATCAGTTTTGTCAAATTTGCTCATGGCCGGGCTGAGAAAATTTGAAATTTTCAAATTTTCACGACATTTTTTGAGGTACTTATTATCTTATTGGGGCTAAAATATACTTGAAACCAGGTAGTTGATATTTACGAAGTCAGTTTTAAGATTGTACATCAAGAAAATATAATAATTGATCAACTTCATTACGTGAATGGACTCGCAAGTCACTTCTAAGTATGTCTAAGCAAAGAAGACCCTCTGGCAAGATGAGAAAATTACTCTAGCTCGGTCTATATTGGTTAAAAAATTAATGATTTTGTCTCAATCCTAGGAAACATTTTAATCTACAATTTAAGACCAAATCAATACTTTTTGAACCAATATTGACCGAGCTGGAGTCATTTTCTCATCTTGCAAGAGAGTCTTCGTTGCTTGGACAGACTAGTTACAGCTTCCATATACGGTGTATAGTCTAGTCTGTCCAAGCAAAGAAGACACTCTGGCAAGATGAGAAAAAGACTCCAGCTCGGTCCAAATTGGTCAAAAAATTATTGATTTGTTCTCAATCCTAGGATACATTCTGATCTACAATTTGAGACCAAATCAATACTTTTTGAACCAATATTGACCGAGCTGGAGTCATTTTCTCATCTTGCAAGAGAGTCTTCGTTGCTTGGACAGACTAGTTACAGCTTCCATATACGGTGTATAGTCTAGTCTGTCCAAGCGAAGGAGACCCTCTGGCAAGATAAGAAAATGACTCCAGCTCGGTCTATATTGGTCAAAAAATTATTGATTTGTTCTCTATCCTAGGAAACATTCTGATCTACAATTTGAGACCAAAATAATATTTTTTTAACCAATATTGACCGAGCTGGAATCACTTAGTCACCTAGCCAGAGGGTCTTCTTTGCTTGGCAAGACTATTTCCATATGAACTTTGCCTCGGCTGAAGATCGTGATATATCTCGGCTATTTTTCATGATAAATTAATTCTTCTTGAGGTACGAAATACTACTTAATAGGTACCTGAGATTTACATACTAATTTTTTTTCCAAATTTGAACATGGCCGGGCTGAGAGGTCATTGACGTTTGTCATTTTCTTGCCATATCTCCGTTATCGTTGAGGTAATAATTCCGAGATTGGAGGTACTAAATAGTACTTGATAGGTACTTCTAATTTGCATTATCAGTTTGATCAAATTCGGCTATGGCCGGGGAGGCATGTCGCTGGCCCGCCCATGTTATAATATTGAATATCTCTGTAACCTTTGAGGTAATAATTCCGTGATTAGAGGTACGAAATAGTACTAAATAGGTACCTAAGATCTACATAGTCATTTTTTAAAAATTCGAACATGGCCGGGCTGAGAGGTCATTGACCTTAGTCATTTTCTTGCCGTATCTCCGTTATCTTAGAGGTAATAATTCCAAGATTGGAGGTACTAAATAGTACTTGATAGGTACTTTCAATTTTCATTATCAGTTTGATCAAATGCGGCCATGGCCGGGGAGGCATGTCCCTGGCCCGCCCATGTTATAATATTGAATATCTCTGTCACCTTTGAGGTAATAATTCCGTGATTAGAGGTACGAAATAGTACTTAATAGGTACCTAAAATTGACATAGTAATTTTTTCAAAATTCGAACATGGCCGGGCTGAGAGGTCATTGACCCCAAACTTCATTGTGCAATATCTCGGTTATTTTTCATGATAAATTAATTTTTCTTGAGGTACGAAATAGTACTTAATAGGTACCTAAGATTTACATGGTCATTTTTTTAAAATTCGGACATGGCCGGGCTGAGAGGTCATTGACCTTTGTTATTTTCTTGCCGTATCTCCGTTATCTTTGAGGTAATAATTCCGAGACTAGAGGTACTAAATAGTACTTGATAGGTACTTTCAATTTGCATTATCAGTTCGATCAAATTCGGCCATGGCCGGGGAGGCATGTCGCTGGCCCGCCCATGTTATAATATTGAATATCTCCGTCAATTTTGAGGTAATAATTCCAAGATTGGAGGTACGAAATAGTACTTAATAGGTACTTAATATTGTTATGATTAGTTTTATTAAATTCTTCCATGGCCGGGCCACGGACATGTACGTTAATATATGGTTAGTATTAAATACATAAATTGAAATATTGACAAAAAATTCTGGTAGGCTACTCAATCCCAGACGCAGATTTGATTTTGAGGTTAGTTGAACACTGTTTACTTTTTATCACCTGATTTCAAAACGAAACAAGGAATGTATCATAAAGTGGAATTTGGACTGTATCGTAAAGTTCCTCCTGTATCGAAAAACGTTCATTACGACACGGTTCAGAGATTCAGTTTTGAAATGGTAGTCATTTCGATTTCAATTGTAAAACTGAAATAGGAATTTTCCAATACGCCCGTAGATAAAATAACAAATCCGATATCTATGACAATATTAATACTTTCATCACTACAGAAAACGTTAAAAATGAACATTTGAGTACTGGAATCGATTGCATTCATTATGAAAACCCAATTTTAATCGGTTTCATAATAATAATTATTTCAATTATATATTTATTTAGTTAGTAGTCTCTTATTGATTTTGCTGTTATTTTATTTCCTATTTAATTTGTATCATAAGCGCTGTGAGATGTATTGTGTACCATTGAAAATGTAATTTTTGTTCATGACGAAATAAACTCATTAATTCTTGAATAATCAATAAATATGAATAAAATTCAATGAGTCACCAATTATTGATCAAATGTACATGTATTTCATTGGAAGTTGCTTGATGCAGCTTGTTATTGTAGAATCATTGGAAAATGTTTAATATTTCCTATTAAGAAAAACCGTTTAAGCCTCATTCAACTAATTAACTAGAGGACTAATCAATCGAGGATGGTAGATGAAGTTTTGCGAACCATGATGAGTCAACATCCCGACAATTCATCAAAAACGACAATAAAATCAATAGGGAATCGGCAGTAAACAGGAAAGCAGCGTCAATTTGAATAGCACACCAAATCGGTGACATGAGTGTGAACCTGTGATTCATCTATTGTGAGACCAATCATCGTCCTTCATGTAGACATTGAACTAATATTGCTGGTAATTCGGATTGGGGCGTAACTCAACTGAAAATAGAGTAGCAGTGTGTAGGTTAATTTGTAATCTTGCAATAAAGTTGCGACTGTTTTTGCAAGAAATAGTTGTTAAACTATTGCATTCTATAGCATTCTATGCAATATTCTATTGCATAAATAGTTGTAAACTAATTGCATTCAGAAGATATTGTTAAATTAGGTTCAGAATGGAATAAAAAAAATATTGAATTGGGATAGGGTTCAGAATGCAATAAAACATTGTTGAATTGGGTTTAGAATGTGACTAAAAATCAATATTAAAAAATTAATCATGGAGATTAGAAGTAGAAATCATTCATCTTCTATACTCCCTGTACAGTGTACACTCTACGGTCGAAGTAAAGTTTTTTTTTAATCAAATCTTTATCATACAACTGAAGAGTAAATAGAGATAGCTCTTCTATCCTCTTGTCTTCTATGGTCATATTCATATATGAAAAATGTTATTACATGGGGTCAAAAGTTTTATTTTGAATACGCATCCCTCTTTTGCAAAAATCTACAAAATCTTTGTTCCAATGTAGAATATTTCATAATAATCACATTATTAATAATATATAAGATTGAAGAACTGCAGACTTCTCCTTACATTTGGAGACGAGGCTACCCATGCTTTAAAAACGAAGTTGTAAGTAATATTGACACTGGCGGCTCGTGCCCACGAAACAGGTGAAATGCTGTACAGTAGAAGATACCTGTTTCGTAGGTACGCGTACGCCAGTGAATATTCATGCTTCACCATTAATAATTATGATCAATTCATCTGATGGGATATTAAGGTATTGATTACAGTCCGCTTTGGATATTATGATCGCCATTGGAAACGAAGAGAAATATTCTTCATTTTTGATAAATTATCAAATTGGGCCTATTAGTTTTATAAAAAACTAATATTTATTAAAAATTTCTTCCAGAGTATGAAGAACGCTTCTCTTTCAATACAAAAACGCAAGTTGCATCATTTATCAATACAATTAATCAAAAGTGCAATAACATAAAATTCAATAATTTCAAGGTAATAAAGGACTAATTGATTGAGTAAGAAGATTTATCATAGACCGAGTCACAATCCCATGATTTGAAGATCAATATTAACGTCTTCTCTTCCCATTTATCCAGACATTTGTCAAATCTCATTGTTATTATGAGAAAATAAACCAATCAAAATTATGATGATCAATTATTGTCATAAAGTCAATTAATCATGTATTTAATAAGGAAGTTGGACTATGTTATTGTAATTTGCCGAGCTACAGAATCAAACTTCACAAATCTAGTACACGATTATACACGTAGTAATCAAAATTATCAATAATAAAATGAGTTGGAAGTGTGAGTAATCAATGTGTGAGGATAGTAGTTGTATTGACAATATTCTGTGAAATTAACAATGACGTTGTATTTTGAATGTCAACAATGACAATCTTATTGACTGTCAACAGCTGTACATCAACAAGGGTTTCAATGGAACTAGAATTATTGACGGGAAAGTTGCACAGATAGTGTTTCAAATGTAATTGAAATTGAAGATATATTATGAAGATAAGATTATCAAAGGAGAACCTACTGAACAATGATTATGTAAATTAGAATTAATTGAAAAAGCTGTGATGATGTCATAATTGAATTATTTGTTTAAACATAAATTTGGAATCAACAATATTAATTTGCTGATCTATGAAGGAAAATTGGAATGAACTTTATTTGGAAAAAGGTCTTGATGTAACACCAATATCTAAATTACGAAGATTCTGCAGATTTAAAAAAATGAGTAGGACTTCCGCTAAGAAAACATTGTACAAGGAAATCTCCTTCAGGCCGAAAAAATAGATAAGTAGTCGATTCCATAGGAAGAATATTGATGGATGAATACTGTACAATTGTTTGACAATTACCTATATGAAAACTCGGGGAATCAATAGCATTACTCATCTCTCTATAAATAAACTTCGGAATACAATAATTCATGGTGTTGTGTATCCATTCTTTTTTCCACTTCAAATTTAAACGTATAGTCTACCTATGAAAATCACTTTTTAATGGGAATCAGCTTTTACCTGAATCGTAGGATAGTAGAATTCCGAAAAAGTACTTACATTGCAGTTGAAAGTAAAAAGTAATTTCTATTAAAAAAGTGATCTTCATATAAGTTCAAACAATAATAATGCATACTAGGAATCAAGAAACTTCGAGGTAATATTTTTCAAAATATTCAAGTTCTTGTTCATGAGAATAGCTCACCCAAAATTATTATATTAAAGAATTATTACTTGGGACTGCATTTTATTGTTGTCTGAAGAAAGACTAGGATTTGATGTCGATATTTTAAAAACAGCTGCTACAAGAAGGTAAGTTAAAGCAGAAGATCATGTTGGTTGGGTACCGTAATCAGACCTTGAATTACGTGGTTGCTCGTATAGGACTGACTAGTCAGACAGCTAATAGGTATAATTTTCCGAGAGGTCGTGTACAATATACACCCGACGAATCTTGAAAACAATCTTCTTCGATTATTTTTAAACTCACGAACAGGTAAGAACCGAGAATATTGTAATCGAGGAACAATTATTATTATAGGCTGTTCGATTTTTTTTCTGGGTACTGTTCACAATGATGAGTATCTTTCCTTGATTATTGTTCAAGAAGACTGGTTTGGAGAAACTTAAAGATTTGAAAAGTTTGTTGTTCAGTACTAAGGAAAGGAAGCTTGACTCGATTATCAAATTCAAATGTATTCATTAGTTTTCTTATCATACAATACATGCTGCAATATATGTTGAAATATATGTTGCAGTACATTTAACAAAATAAGGTTGGTGGCTTCAGCTCGGACAGTGTTGGTTCGGGGACTGTGGGTTCTGTTTGAGAAATTATTGCTTTTGGGCTGGTATTGGCCGGGCTGGAGTCGTTTTCCCATCTTGCCGGAGTGTCTTCTTTGCTTGGACGGACTGTATAGTGGAGTGAATATGAAACTGGCAACCAGCTGGACCTTCATGGGCTGTTAAGCCATTGACAAACAAACAAACATGTTACAAAATTATTACAAAAAATAGAGAAAACAGGAAATCCCCAAAAAAGACTACACATTTGTGAATAGGGGGGGGGGGGATGAACTATGTTTATGATTATGGATGGAGCTTCAACTAGGGAGGAACTGTGAATGGAGCTACTAACCATGGAGGACGAGTCAACTCGAAAAAAGTTGAACTCTTCATCATGAAACTTGATACAGTATTTACATAAAACGATATTTACATTTCCGCATTCGACGTTTATTTTATTTATGAATTGAGCCTCATATGATTAAAACTATGACATAAATTTATTTAAAAATATCTCCTCAACCATAATTTATGGCCCCATTGTTCCATACAATTCTAGTTCAACAATAATTCGTCATTTGGTTTCTGTTTAAAATCGCTTACTAAAATTTACTTATTTTTATTGTGAATGACGCCCACTATTAAAAGTTCACTTCCTAAGTTTCAATTAGGCGTATAGGTTTTGTAATTTCATGAAACTTGTAATTAGATAAAACCTACGTCTCCATTCGTGAGCTCCTATGCTTAGCCCTATCTTTTATTACTTTTGTACGAACCTTTCTGGATAACAGCAACCCTGATTGGATAATTGTCTCAGAGCCAATGAATTTGTTTTTGAGCCCCAACTAATGGGTGCCAGCACAAGCACACGAGTTGAATGACACCTTTCAAGAGCAAATAAAGCGACTCCATTGTGGCTTCTTAATGAAAGATGTCGGCCAATTGATTCTATGTCTGTCATTGTTTGAAAGTGCGCACCGCGCGGTGGTTAATCCGCAACCCAATTGGCACACGAAGCATGAATTTGTGCCTGTCGGTACAAAACAACGACCACATAGTAGTAATTGTCCCAATTTGTCACTATTTTTACAATCCGTTATTATGTGATCGTTGGTACAATCATTCGCTAAAACTAGGCGAATGTTTAATTGACACTCAAAATAGATACTGTAGATAGATAGATAAATGCCTTTATTTTCCACTTATACAATACATAAGTGATGTGGGCGAAGTTGAGGCACAAGAGCTCTTCCACTTAACCCACCCCTCTGAATACGTAGAGTAAGTAGTGTAAATAAAGTGTAATACGTGGAGTAAGAGTAAATAACGGAGAGTATTGTCTAATTATTTTATAGTCTTTTATTTGGTGGTGCTGTCTCTCTGTGACAGGTTCTTATTAAAATGCATTCCCTTGCATACCGAATATGATAGGATTTATTTAATTTGTCGGATTTAACAATTGAAAAAAGTGTATCGATTTAGTTGATGAGAGCATCAGTTTGAAAAACATAACAAAAAGATATTGCCAGGACCTTATTACTAAGCGTAGGTATTGAGAACGTCCTTCAGGTGGGTAATGAAAAGGATATTTCAGTAATATTTCTAAGTTCGTCTAAGATAATCGTCTATTTCTGGTAGTATAATAAAGCCTTTATGTTTCTAGAATATGATGCACTCATCAACAGAACGCATGTTGTATATTTTTTAATTTTTTTATATATATTTTCAACAAAAATGAGTCTTTCTCTCATATCTATGTGATTCATTAATGAATTTTCAGAAAATTATACTGTAGGTTAGAGTAAGCAAAAATATAGCAAAATATACAACAGTTGTGCCGTAATAATATTGAGTCCAAAGTTATTAAAAAATAAATAAGGATGAAAATTTACATTTCAAACTCCCATCATTCATGCATTGGATGGTTTGATTTAATCATGCAGAAAGTTGGTTCCATCATCCAATTATCGCAGAAAATAAATTCTGCTTATTCCCCTTGTTCTTAAATACAAATACCAAGTTTTTGTACAAAAATAGCTTGAAAAGGAAATGGCAGGATGTGCTTCTCGAGCCTGATGACTAATTAGTAGGATTTTTCACGACAGTATTCTATTTCAGTTGAATTTAGCCATGAAGCCTGCTGAGCTCTTGATTAATTAAATT
The DNA here is from genome assembly GCA_017141385.1 of Sogatella furcifera. Taxonomy (NCBI): domain Eukaryota; kingdom Metazoa; phylum Arthropoda; class Insecta; order Hemiptera; family Delphacidae; genus Sogatella; species Sogatella furcifera. Next base: position 17,607,880 of record CM029555.1, read on the forward strand.
TCTCACGAATGTATTATCCTTCATCAATACTAAACAATGGATGCTTTCATCAAGATCCCTCAACAATAACCTACATTTGTTATTCCTTCTGAGAAATTCAAGCTTTGTTTGATGAAATCCAATTATTACTCACTAGTCTTCTTTCTATACTCTCAATGAAAATAATGTCAATCACATGTTGATAAAGGCATACATGAGAGAAGTGAGAAATTAAGTAGTATCTCTGCAAGTTTGCATAAAACTTGCCATGAAAATCTGGGTTGGGTAGAATGATTGAAACTAAATCTTATATAATTATAATACACTTGATTTTTAGTCACGAACCAATTACTTTCAATATTTAAAGAATAATTTCTTTTTATTTGCCTGAATCGTCTTCTTTGCTTGGACAGACTAGAGTCTTGGTCTTGATCTTGGTCGTACTAGTGCACATTGACCCTTAGTAAGAATACTTTTATGAATACTAAGAAGAATACTTCATTACAAATATAGTTGCAAGTTCTAAACTTCTTATGAACATAGAACCACTTCTTATACTTTTATCTAAAAATGATGTTCATTGTTCGCAGTTACTAATTGTTAATAGGGTAAGCCTCCTAATACTGTAGTTACAATAAGCATATAATGACTTTTGTTGTAAAGTCCCAATTTGTGTTGGGCTTACCTTAAGCCTAACACCAATAGACTGTGATAATATTTATCCTCGTTCAGAGGTCTCTGCAATTTTGTGGTCTACTTAAAAACGTGCTCGAAGTTCATAACACACAAGCACGTGCGATAATTCCCGTATAAAATAATATTGCCAATGTTAGCGGTCGAATGACCTCAGTTTGTACAGTCTGTCCAAACACAGAAGGCATTCTGACAAGATGGTAAAATTACTCCAGCTCGGTCAATTCTGGTCCAAAAATCATAACTTTGGTATTAAATTGTAAAAAAACATTCTGCTCTACAAATGAGGTCAATAATTAAATATTTTTAAACCAATATTGAAAAAGCTGGAGTCATTTTCCCATCTTGACAGAATGCCTACTTTGCTTGGACAGACTTGGTAGGGGATTCGGACAAGCCGCAGACTACACTCCAAACTGAATAAGCTTTGTGCAGTCGGTGGAAATTGAAAATACTGTATTTTCTTTGGTGATCAATTTGTAACGTGGTTTTTATATGAAACAAACTCGTCAATTCATCGATCTTTGTGTGATCTCAGAATAAAATAAACTTCACGTGAGAATGTTATTGAAATTAATGCTTTATTACATGGCATTCTCATGAAACACAAATTTAGGAGAGATTTGTGGGTTCCAACTGTGCCTTTTCCATGAAAAATGAGAAATCTATAGATTCTACATAAACCAGCAAATTTGGGAGAATTCTTCAACTAATACAATAAATTGAGACTATAGTACAGTACATTACAGTAGTTGAGTGTCACCTGAGCTATTTACAGATATTTCCCTAATTATTATTTTCCTGATAAAACTGTCAGTAGTTTACTTTTTGCAAAAGATGTAGCACACATTATTTTACTTAAATTGGAGACTTGATTGATAAATGAGTTGATGTGTAGTTTCAAGTGAATTTTTACTTGTAGGCTACGTTTGTGGTAAGTGAGACCACGTAACTGTGATCTTTAGTACGTGAGCAATTTATTTTCAAAGTTATTTTCCAGTTTAATCTAATCCATGAAATACGATGAAAAAAAAGGTGTAATGATAAAAAGTAGGCTTAAATGAAAAGACAAGATATTCGTGAGGATCGAACATCTAACAAATCATGAAGAATATTCAATAAGTTTTTGAACTGATGAGAGGATGCAAAAATTTGCGAAACTATGAAGAATTTTGAATAAATTTTTCAACTCTTCCAAGAGAAATTTCTAAGAATCTTTTCCAAAATTTATCTATCTGAGAAGACGAGCATTATAAAAAACGGAATTCGTCAAGCGAATCCTATTGGGAGCTGGCTGGCAGCTGTGAAAAAGTATTGAATGAAAGCCCGCATAAAAGCAGCGAAGTTCCTGACCTAACTGTTCATTAGCTGCCAGTATCATGGTCATCAGTGAAATCAAATACTGGATCCACTTGAAATTCAATACTCATTTAACCTCATGTGAAATTCATGAGATGGAGCTTTTTATTAACAGAGCTCAATGAGAGAATAGCTTGTCACTATTCTTCTGACATCTCATGTACTATTAGTAGTAGCATAGACCAATCATTCATATGATTAGTAGTATGGAATTTGGTATGGCAGTAGTATTGAATCAACAATCGAATGTATCATTTTCGGAAAAAATAGATCAGTTGTTAATTTATTTTCCTAAGTAACTACTTAATAAGTATATTAACCGCTTATTACTGCTATATTACTGCTACATTGTAAGAATTGTTCTGAATGGTATATACATTTGATGAAAGGGAGATTTTTATAGTGAGTTGACTTTTGCTTTTGACTTTTTTCTTTTGTTTAACATTGTAGCCAGTGGCACTAAGACATTTCTACATGAAAATCATTCAATCTAGTGCTCTAGTCAATACATGGTTTTTCTATCGTTGGCTTTATCCATCTCGGAATCAATTATTACGTAAAATTTATATCAATTTATATAGAATGTATGTATCATAATCAATAACTGTTGAATTTTTTTTCTAAGATTTTAGATGTAGATTTTGATTTGAAGATTTCATCATGAGAATGATTCAGTGCCCACATGAGAAATCCGTATCAATCTATTCACCAATTCACAAACGAAGAAACATAAAATAATTAAAATGATTTTTTACAAATAAATTTACTTATAAGAAATCCTCCATTCATTACTCTTCCAGGTATGTGCTTACCTGTTAGACAGTATAGAAAATAATGATGTCAAACTTGAAACATTTTGGTACGATTTTCTCATTATAAATACAGACAGACTGACACTTCATCTCAAAGCATTCAACTATACTGAAAATAATAGGCTTCATTATTCTCAACCACCAAACATTCTGACAATTATTATCTTTCAGCAACTTCTACATTCGATTTTAATGAATCAGAACTTGTTACAAAGTTGGAAGAGAATTGATTGCTCTATCTTTTCACAAGATAGTACAACTTCACCAGTGCTATCGATAAGGGAGTCCACCCTTGAATGAAACAGCAATAATCAGAAAGTGACTATTGTATAACGTCCTGCATTCAAAGTATTCGTAGGCTACCATTTAAACTTTTCAATCATAGCCCAATGATTCATTATTTCTTGATACTTTTGTACGTATGACAAATGTTAATAGTTTCTTAGTATTCTTTAATTAAGTCTGAAACTCTAAATAGATAACTTTTCTATTCAATTGGGAGAGTTTGTGGAACTGAAATAGTAGTCTACTCACTCAGCTCAGAAATAATAGATAGATAACACCAGCACATAACAGCACTACAGCTTAAGTAATTTTAATTCTAAACTAATATATATCTATCTATATCTATTTAAGCGAAATGGCACTGACTGACTGACTGATTCATTCATTCATCATCAGAACTAAAAATCCACTGAACCGAATGCGTTCAAATTTGGCAGGCATGTTCAGTTGGACGTTTAGACGCGCGCTAAGAACGGATTTTAAAAACTTTTCAGGGATACGCTAAATATTCGAGTTTTTCTATATTTTTTCGGCGTTTTCTGATTTTTTTCGAGAACCAATTGGTAGAAAATGTTGATATTTGGTGGGCAGGTTCAGATAAGGTCTAGAAATGTTGTGTTAAAATATTTTTCAAATCCGTTCAAGATTACGCCAGAAATCAGGTTTTCAAAATTGTAGATGTATTGCGGTTTGCATATCTCCCGCCTTGATACGACCAATCCTTAGTGTAAATTCAATGGTTCAGCGACATTAAAGATGGAGTAATTAAGAAGATATTGAATCAAGTTTCAAACAATGTCCGATATACTTCCCAAGGTTACGCTCAATATTAGCGTTTTACTATTTTTCGGAATTTTTCTTAGATTTTCCGAGAACAAATTGGCAGAAATAGTTGAAATTTGGTAAACTGGTCTAGATTAGATCAATAAATGCTCTGTTCAATGAATTTCGAACCCCTTCTGAACGGAATTCGCAGGCGAGCGAAGCGAGCCTTTTTATCCCAGCTGGCACTGGCAGAGGTTTTGCAGGCGAGCGAAGCGAGCCTGTTTGACTCACTGACACTGCCGATACTGGCGGGGGTCCATGGGGTGGAGCCCCCTGGCTAGGCGGAGAAGACGAGCGAAGCGAGCCTGCCGGCTAGTACTGGTTAATGAATTCACTAGAGTATTATGTGTTTATTATGGTTCTTATTTTCCATCATATACAGAGTGTTTCAGGAGGAATGTGCAATACTTCTCATGATGATTCCTTACACCAAGTAGACAAAAAAGTTCCATGGGACCAACCTCCAAAAACGCTTTATTACCGAGATAACAATGGCGGAAAATTGAGGTTTTTCAAAATATATTATTTTTTCTAATTTTTTAGAGGCTTTAGTGAGGTTCTAGAATAATCAATTCTCATGTAAAATTAGCTGAGAAATCCAATAAAACCAGCGATTTTTGATCGCTATTTCTGAGTTTTGGGTAAGATTCACTCAATCGCCGCTATTTAACTTTAGAATCCGACTCTCTTCAATTTCCATTAATAAAAAATACAATTTTATGATTCCTTATCCAGTTATAACCCTTATTGTTGAAAAATGGCGTACTCTAGCATATTTTTTCCAATTATCTCAACAACCGTTAAAGTTTCGAACTTGGAACTGGTTTTATTGGATTTCTCAGCTAATTTTACATGAGAATTGATTATTCTAGAACCTCACTAAAGCCTCTAAAAAATTAGAAAAAATAATATATTTTGAAAAACCTCAATTTTCCGCCATTGTTATCTCGGTAATAAAGCGTTTTTGGAGGTTGGTCCCATGGAACTTTTTTGTCTACTTGGTGTAAGGAATCATCATGAGAAGTATTGCACATTCCTCCTGAAACACTCTGTATATGATGGAAAATAAGAACAAAAATCGCAAAATCGCTAATAAACACAAATTCATCACTTGTGCTATGTTTTGTCAATTTTGCGATTTTTGATCGCCATTTCTGAGATTTGGGTAAGATTTACACAATCGCCGCTTCCTAACTTTCTCTTTAGAATCCGACTCTCTTCAACTTCCATTAATAAAAAATACAATTTTATGATCCCTTGTCCAGTTATAACCCTTATTGTTGAAAAATGGAGTTTTCTAGCATATTTTTTCCAATTACCTCAATAACCGTTAGAGTTACAAACTCGGAACTGGTTTCATAGGATTTCTCAGCTAATTTTACATAGGAATTAATTATTTTAGAACCTCACTAAAGCATCTAAAAAATTAGAAAAATTAATATATTTTTAAAAATCTCAATTTTCCGCCATTGTTATCTCGGTAACAAAGCGTTTTTGGGGGTGAGCCCCATGAAACTTTTTTGTCTACTTGATGTAAGGAATCAGCCTGAGAAGTATTGCACATTCCTCCTAAAACACCCTGTATAATAAATGGATGGTTTTGGAGTGATGGTTTGATAAAAGTACATGAAAATTAATTTATAAAAATATCATTCTATAGAAGTTGCTTACAGCACGTTGTTTGGAATTTCCAAGGACAACAAAATATCGGTCCAAAAATCGTCCAAATATTCCAAAAATTGAGGTGGGTGCAATGGGGTTAAGTGGATGGATTTTCATACTTCACAAACCTTGTTAAAATGTTATTAAGGTGATTTAGTGACAGTCAGATTCCTTATTAGCAAATTAACTAACTTTAATACATATAGAGAGAAAATACTTCCAGCATTGATCAAAAGAGTTGATAGAAATATCAGATTTATTCCAAGTACCTCAACCAGAGCGCGAAAAGAATAGAAATTAAGGAAGAATTTCCTCCAGTTTAAAAGAATCTTATAAAAATGAAGTAGGCTATCTGTGATACTTCATAAAAAGTTCCTAAAATGAAGTATCTATGATCCTGTGTAAAAAGTCAATAAATAAATAAAATCTTGAACGTGTAATTTTCAACGATACATAAATAATAGAAGGGAGGAAGAAAACTTCACACATTTTTACGTGATTCTTTCCCATCAACTACCACCGAACCACTCACTATTCAGCCTCTTTTCAAAATTCATTAACCCCGTCTCACAACTTTGGAAATGTTTTGCATGTGATGTTCCTCTGAAAAGCAAACATTTCTTGGAAAATTAGAAGCTGAACTTGACAGGCGGAAAATTACAGTAGAGCAGTAACTGGCTCATTATCCGGCTAAGCATTTTATAAGGTTAGAGAACAACTCTCTGAACATGATTCTTACATTATAATCACAGCATGTCTGAGTGACTCATGATTTGGTTGAGGTTGTACGCAGGTTCCGCGAAACGAAAATTTGTTGAATGCAACATGAACTGGGATATTTTGAACTTGTTGCTTGTTTTTGTCGTAATAATTGTGATTGTTGTTGATATTGTTTGCTAAGAAGTGATGCTGTTTCTCAAGTGAAGTTTTGTATAAGCTTCAAGGGTAGAATGACAGAAAGTAGATTATAAACTCCAGCATATAAGTGTCAGATATTAGGATTCCCACTTCTAGGCCTGCTGTATTTTCTGTTCGGACTGGGAGGGCATTCTGGCGGGGTGGATGGCGGCTTTGGCTCGGTCGGTGTTGGTTCGGGGGCTGTGGGTTCTTTTGAGAATCTATGGCTTTTGGGCCGGTATTGGCCGGGCTGGAGTCGTTTTCCCGTCTTGCCGGGGTGTCTTCTTTGCTTGGATGGACTTTATAGTTTGGTGGTTATGAAACTGGCAACCAGCAGGTAGGCCTAGGCCCTTCATAGGACTGTTGCGCCATTGACAAACAAACTTCTAGGCCTACTTAGCTATACCTACTTAGCTAGCTATATACTGTAGCTATATACCTTGACGAAAGGTAAATTGTTTTTAGAATAGGAGGGAACATACAAGATCATTAACAAACGTATAATTGGAATAAACGAATGAATGTCATAGATCAACTTTGTAGACAGTATAGAAAACGTTAATCAACTACTAACGACCAATTATTAATAAGATATACCGTTTTCTTGTTGTACCATGTGTGCTTGATTCAAGAGAGAGGAACAGAGAGAGAGAGAGAGAGCTCAAGTATTGAACTTTATAGAGTATTTATTGTTCAAGTATTTATGGAGTTTCGACATTTTTACCAAGTGTCTCTATCATCTGCAAGTCACTGATATGAAGAGATGTCACGTTGAAATAGTTGTGAAAAACAAATATTTCAAGTCAAAACAAACAAATAACAAAGCAAGAGAAGTAAGAAACTATCAAACGTCAATTAAGTTGGACAAACAAACCAATAATAAAAACCCAGAAAGCAAACTGTACTGATGCAACGCTTTCACAAAATATTTTTCAATTCTCTAGTTTTATCTTATTATTGTAGCCTAGCAAGAGGATATCTTTTTAAATGAATCTATTTAGAACTTACACTGATTCTAAATCAATATATGCCAAGTAGAGGGTGTTATTCTATAAAACAAAAACTGAAGTCGATCAAGGGAATTGAATGAAGAATGAAGGAAAAATTGAGTAAGACAATGCGTCTACTGGATATATTCCTGACGAATAAAAGAGGCTCAAGACTGAAGAAGAGAGTTTCAACCGTTCTCAGTGCGGGATAACCATGAAAGAAAAACAATGTGGGTGAGATTGCCGGATAAAAAGAGAGATAGCAATCTTTGAGCATCATGGGATAAAGAACTTTAAGGGATAATAGGGCGAGTTTCAGTGGAATTTGGAGATATTTTTTTCGTTCTCCCTGGTTGGCCTGAGAAGTAAAATATGACCTTTTCCTTGAATCATCCCTTCTCTTGTCGATAGATACAGGTATATTACCTTTTTTCAAAATATATATTTCTAAATGAAATGAAAACCAACCTCAATAAAAATTCTAGTCCTTTGGCTTGCTTACGATTCAACTCAATTTCACAGGAACAAAGTCCTTTGTTCTAATGTGAAACGGGCAACATGCTTTGCTGCAAATTGTCCAAGAAAAGATAGGTAGGCCTATACTTTTCTTAGAGAAGGAAAGTTTCTTTCAAATTCATTTTTTTTAAATTGCTATGCTCTTGGTTTCTTCAAATTGAAAAAAGAAACAGAAAAAACCGTTTTGCTTCTAATCATTGTTCTGAAGTGTCAATTGTGGGAGTTGAATCTTTGTTGATAGGAAGAAAATACATTTTTTATTGATTTTTATATTTCTTCAAATTATGAATATTGTACATCGATCATCATATCTGGAAGTAATCCAAAGGAAATTTATCGAAAATTATGTGATTAAGTAGTACGATGATATCATTACCTCATTTCGGACAAGATTGATTTTCTAAATTTCTAGGAAAACAATAGTACAGTTTCAGCCTATTTTTCCTTTCAATTTCAGTGTCTTACACAATAAGTGAATGAATAAATTTGGAATAAAAAATTCAATGAAGGCTGATACAGTATGAATAGGAGGATTAGAATAGAAAGAATTCATCTCTCGAGTGAATTTACTATTCTTCCAAGAAACATGAGATTGACACCTATGACGCAATATGAATAGAATCTGGTTCATATATCTGTTAATTTTCCAACAAAAAGTATCATACAGTATTTGTTTTTTAATTTCTTTCTGTCTCATTCAGAAAAGTGCCCGGGGAAAATCTGAACTAAATTAGTCAGCAAATAATTGATCACTCGAGGATTTGAGGAGTAATTAAGACTGCGGCGTTATGTTAAGCATGCAGTCGCACGTGAATACATTATTTATTTGATGAGTGTGTATGTATCAAGTGAGATTATATTATAATATAGGTCTGCCCGTTATACGAGATCTGGAAGGAGAATGATGTTTGATGGAGCTGGAGCGGTGGGGTGGGGGTGGATAGGGGGTGTAGGGGGGAGCCAAAGCAACGGCCTTATAAAAGCGGGCGAGAGGATGCCGACCGGCCAGTAAGCTAGTAACAGTGACTGTAGCTGGACACCAAAATTTGTTTGTGAAAAACTAAACTGTGAAATTCGCCCGTCTTCTTTATTTCTCGTACGAGCACACATACACCTATCAGGTTAGTAGACAAATACATTTCACAATCGATAGAACGTTATGACAATTGAGTGGTTCGGACCGAGCGGAGTAATGGATTTCGGAAGGGTTGGTGAAACTAATGCACTCTTGTGTGGACTTGAAAGTGATGAGAAAAAGTTGTTTATCGATTTACGTATCAGTAATAGGAGGTTTCCTTGTAAATCATGTAGGAAACAAATTGATCAAGTGAATCGGATATTGGGTTTTCAAGGGTGCCTAATATTGAATACAAGAATTTAGACTTGTGTAGGCCGTTACTAAATAGGCTAATGTTTTTATTTATAATATAATTTTAAAATCACACAGTAATATTGAAAAGATTAGTTCTCGAGAATGGCATATGTTTTTGATAGTTCCAAGTATTATTGAAACTATTCTTACAAAAATAATTAAAAATTCTATGTCAATGTTATGATAATTATGGGAGGTTTATAAGGGATTAGTGGAATTATTTTAATAACTTTGATAGTTATGTGTGAGATTGGAAGTGATGAAAATGTTTTTCATGCATGAAAAAAGTAATAAATAAATCATGGATAGGAAATTTCTAGAAATGAAAATAATTTGTGTAACTTATGAATATGATGAGTAGATAAGTTTAATCATTTAAAAATTATTTTCAATTCAAAAGTCTAGTTAGGCTTAAATTTGAAAAGTTGCTGATAGTAACATTCAAAGAATAGAAGAAAAATAAATACCAAGGAATAGACAAACCAATAAAATTAGGCCATTAGTCAGTATGGCTAAAGAGTTTGTTTGCTAAAAGTGTATTTCGATTTAATTGTGATGGAAACCTGATAGTAGAATCAAATGATATGAATAGGGAATTGACAAGCCATATTATGAATAATTGAGTGAATATTGTCAATGGAAGATATCTAAGGATAATTGAATTCCGCCTTACCTGAACTTGTTATGAAACTTATATATTATTAATATATTTTTAACTATATAACTGTACATATTTTTTTGGGATTATTTTAGATCGTTTCAATAAGATTCAAGTATTATATGAGTCATGTACACAAAAATATTAATTGTACTTCTCATACTTTCGAACATACCTCCAAAAAATAATTGAATTGGAGTTTTGACATCAAATACAATATTTTAATTAAAAAGGATATTTCAAAAGAAATATCCATTTCCGATTGAATCACAATTACAATTCAAGAATTTTAAATTATAGACACCCCTAGGTCCGAATTTTTGTAATAAATTGTAGAAGTCTTCTCCTCTTAATCAAAGTTTAATGCTCGGTTTTTTCAAGCACACTCAAAGTTGAGGGACCCTCAAATTTTGATGAACAGCTGACATTTTCTATGATAAGTATAGGAAACTTTGTAAAGTGTATAACGTTGTAAGTGTAGTAGTAAACTTGAGAGTCCCTCAAATTTGAGTGTGCTTGGAAAAACCCGGCATAAGTATTGTTTTGGAAGTCAATCAATCTTGCATTCGGTTTACTCCAATAATTGGAATGAATAAATAATTATTCATTCATTATTATTCATCGCACTTATTCTTTGATTTCAATTCATCTACCTATACTATTATGTATTATTTCATTTATTTAAGAAAATTAAAAATCATCTTCAATTTCTTATTACATTGGTGAATCATTCTCATGCAAACTATTCTACCAAAAACATGTTTGAATTATGAAGTTGAACAACACTGAAGAACAATCAATTCTTATCCTGGCCAGTTCTTATCAAACTATTAAATCTAAATTATAGACGTAATCACTATTCTGAATAACTGTTTGTGTTGATTAATAAGCAAGTACAAGAATCTCAAAATAGATGCAACTAGTCAATGTTGACGCATTGGACCTTGTCCAAAGTAAATTCAACTACACACCGTGGCAACTATAGACATACAGTATTAACATTAACATTGCTTGTAGTACGTTATTTATAAGCATACAAGGAAAGCAGGAGATTATTATTATAGGACGATGAACTTCTGATTACAGTTACATTATTCTGTAAGTTGTTAGATGTTATCAGATATTATATTCTGTTGGATGTTATCAAACACATTACATTTCAATTACTGAACAACCCTACATGCTATGTTGTGAGTTATGTAGTGAGTTACGTTGTGAGTTACATTTCTCCTGACAAAAATGTAATTTATTTCTGATGAATAAACTGAAAAACAAGTCAAGCAGTTACTTTCAGTCAGTCGATTGGTTGTTGGCTTCTTGAGAAGTATTGGAAAGCCTTTTAAATAAAGGTTAGGTTTAAGAAAAACCTAATGAGAAAACTTTGGTTTGCTATCATAAATAATTAATTGATGAAATAGGAAACTATGATTTATACCAAGCATCAATACTTGTCATAATTTGAACTAGAGTTTATGCCTTATATTGAAAGGATACAAACATGGATTTCAAACCAAATATTCAAATATGGATTTGAAATTCTCACCCAAAAAGTGAGATCTGAGATAAAATTCTCATAACATTTTTATTTCAATGCAGCATGAAATAATTGAACTTCAAATTCCTTCAAACTGACCAGTCATCACATTTGGTAATTCAAACAAATTATATTAAATTAATTAAACAAAAAATTAATTAACTTCATAGAATTTAAAAAAAATCCTTAGAAAATTGATAGAAGGTGAAATAATAATGAGTTATGCATCTTAAGTTTATTGCACTATCAATCCATTCCAGTCTCTAATACAGTAGCCTAATTATGCTTCATCTATGTGTCAAGTTAAATTGGAATTTCTGAAAAAATCCGAAAAGGAAACCTTCAAAGAATAGGCTACATTCTACTCCGAGAAAAAAGTGAGGATCTATTACAGAAGTTTTGAGACAAAGTAGTTTCAAAACACATTTTACCTATGTAGAGTTTAGCTATTAACTTGTAGTAGTGCTTTCAGTGAACAATGAGGAAAATGCCTGAGTGCAATACAATAGTAAATTCATCAATTTCAAAATTCATCAATTTTGAAACGAAAAATACCCATTCATTCCTAACCATGAAAAACATCGAGATAAAATGGAGAACTGCTCTAAACACATTGTATCTATGAGATATCTGTGAGATACAATGATTATAGCTTGTATTATACTTGTTGTCGCTGTATAGTGGACAAGCGAGCTTAAAGTAGACCTGACAATGAGTGTGTCCATCACAGTGAACTGACAAAAGGATCGGACAGTTTCATCAATAGGTCATCGCACCCCAGACTCCATTGAAGGAGGCCCAGTACATTATTATCACTATAACAACAACAGAATGCCAATTTTAAAGAGATGGACATGGCCATTGTTGCTTACAGAATAAGCAGAGAGATGATTTTCAGGAGAAGCTCTTCTGAATAATGAGGAGGAAGAGAGAGAGATAAAAGTACAAGAAAAGAGGGTAAGAGAAAAGAAAAGAGAGAGGGTGAGGACGAGAGAGAAAAGAAGGGGAGAGATTATGGATGATTAAGTGATTATCCATTCAACTGAGTTTTCCACTTAACTTGCTTCTCGGTTATATTTTTTCGAAAATCTCTAACAAGGAATAATTCGAGTTCCTGGGAGAGGTTTTTAGCCAACAAGGAATAATCAGGGTTCCTAGAAAAGGTTTGAGTGCAGGGAGGTTTCGACCATAATTTCATTATTTAGGTTGCCTGAGAAAGCACGTGACATACCACTCAGGGGAAAGAGTCTCGATGTTGCCTGTATGGAAGATCTGTTTACAACAGAATGAGACAATTGTAAATCCAATCAGGTTTCGTATATAAAAAAAAATTAAATCTTTGATGTTTTATTCATCAATTATGGATGATACTCGTACATGTTTTTCCAAATTCAATTGCAAAATTTAACGATCAAAATTATATTTCAATTGATTGAAAACAGTATTATTTATATAAATAGTGTATTATTCTATATATTCAACACAAATGTTGAATGGATATAGTGAATATTCAATGTATGAGACTTATCAATTCCAATACTCTTGACGTAGGGGTCTGATTAATTTGGCTATGAACATCTTCAAACGTTCTTATTAAGCATAAATTTTATACAAATACCACTTTCTCGCTTAAATACATGTTTAATGAGAGTGACTAGCAATAATTCTTACTCCATAGTTATTTAATCTTTTCTTCTCTTCAAAAAGATCGTGATTCATTGCTTTATTTGGTGCGCGAGGCTTAATTGAAAGATCAGGAAATAGGTTAGTGGAAAGTCACATTGCAAGGAAAAACGCAATTCCTATCGTTTCAAATCATTTGAAATGAGTGAATCTGCAGAGTTTAACGACTACTGTTTTGTTCCTTATTGAATTCGTGTCAATGTAGTCACAATATTAATATTTTTCATTTTCCTAACATCAGTTGAATCTTACATTTAACTATTTAAGTCGTAGAAAAACTGTAAGTATTCGGAGATAAATACAGTAGTTTGTTAGTCTGAAAACAAAATAGAAGATAATCTGAGATGAGTGAGTTGAATTAGTAAGAAACGAGAGAAACAAAACGTACAAGAAAAAGTTACAATTTGATCTGCAATTCGCTGGCTTCCTTGAAATATACTTGATACTGATTGAAGTATAGTCTGGCAGAGCAAAGAAGACATTCTGGCACGATGGGAAAATAGCTCCAGCTCGGTCAATATTAGTTCAAAAATTATAAATATGGTCTCAAATCGGATATTATAATGTTTCCTACAATTTTAAACAAAATTACAGTACTTTTATTGATACTGATACCGCTTTTCTATACAATTTTTCTCATAAATTAATAGAAGCACAAATAAAAAGCAATGATAATATTGATATGTTGTTTTCGAAACAACTTCCTTGTTTTTCTAGATGAGTTATATGCTAATCAAATATACAATATCTGCACTATAACGTGAATAACATAATATGAATAAATAAACTATAAACTTTTCTTATTAGTTTGAATAGAAATAGAAGGCAGGGCTGAATGCATTGTGGAAAATGTAAGGTTACCTTCACAGTAGAGGCGTTTCAGGTTCAAATGACAGCAATCAATAATAGCATACGGGAAATGCCAATTATGGTTCTATTCAAATCTCCAGCAATCAAATTCTATGCAATCACATTAATTTCTTACCAACATCAATACAATTTCTATAAATCAATAAATTATGCTTTTCAATTGAGTACATATAACGATGTAACGAGCTACCGCAGCTTGTCATGACTCCTGTAGAGAATAGAATTTCTGTCCAGAAATATAGGCTACTACAGTACTACTCTGTGACAGAGATACCAGTGACCTTATTCTGCACAGTGCGTTGTTAAATAGGATTACATGCCACCTACAATGACCATTCGAACAGTGGCATGGTTCACTAGCATGCATTTATAGTCTGTCCAAGCAAAGAGGACATTCTGGCAAGATGGGAAAATTACTCCAGCTCGGTCAATATTAGTTCAAAAACTTTACATTTGGTCTCAAATCATAGGAAACATTCTGATCTCCAATTTTTGACCAAATTCAAAGTTTTTGAACCAATATTGACCTAGCTGGAGTCATTTTCCCATGTTGCCAAAATGTCTTCTTTGCTTGGACAGATTATAGTTTGCCTCCAATAATCAGAAAGGTTTTGCGTAATAGTGTTACTGTAACAATGAATAGCAACAACTGGATATAGGTATAATGTAGGTGGTGTGCAGTTGCCTATAGTTGCTATAGATAGCATGGGGCCACACCTAGAGGCTGTATATTACACCTATTTGCAGAGTGAATAGACTTGTATGGGAGTGGGATCTACAAGACAGAAGAGATATTTAAAGTGTGATAGCGAAGACTGGATACGTGAGTCTTGATTTAATTGGCGTGGGGAACCATGTTAAAGTTCATAAGATCAAAACTTTATATCTTTGAGCATATAAATCTCCATCATGAATACCATGAGAGCTCCAATCTCTAATATTGAAGACTACATATCCCATAATTGAATAAATTGAAGCATCCTTTATCCTATATAGTATAATAGGATATGGATATGGAATATGATGTAGTATAATAATGAGGAATATAAATCCTTTGAAACTCCAATTCTCAATATTAAAACTATGTTATTCCATAAAATAAAGTTAATAGGGGAATATTAAAGCTTCTAATTTAAGTAGAAAGCATAGAGCCGATCGCAAAAAAATCAATTAAACTCATCCAGCACTTAGATAATGTCATTTTACGGAGCTTCCCAGGAAATCTTCCCAGGTGCTAGTTGAAGCTTTAAAGAAGTCCTGCACCTTCCTTAATTTTATCAAACACTCAAATTTGAAAACTTTTTCCATGTTGAGCTATTGAATCGATAAACAAAACTTAAGTGCGATTATCGTAATGTCCATCACCAGTAATTATCACTACTGACTTATTCTACCTCTATCTCCAGAAAGAGTTGATAAAGTCGTTGGTTTATTTATTTGTCATATCTTCCCACACTATATTATTTAGTTACTACAGGTATTTAGTTGGTAGATTGAACAGATATTTTGTACTGATTTAGTGTGTAGTGATATTTTGACAGAATAAGTCAGACTTGGTGAAATGTATCAACACACAAAAGATCCCTTTCCGCAATTATACTCCTGCAACATGAGTGACACCTATCAGAAACATCAACTCCTGATACAAGTAACAAAAATAAAACGAACTGGAACCCCTTATGAAGGTCGAGGCCTTGAGAAAAATATAAATTATAATTAATGAGTCATCCGAGTGAATTGTTTTTGTCAACCCTTGAGACTTAGTTAGCGATTATTGGGGCGGAAGTTGAAAACAGCGTTCGAATTAAGTAATCAATCATAAACAAACTGAAAATACGCAGAGTCGACCTGTCAGCCTCAGTTAATGTGCTTGAGAAAGTTCGACGTTTTCCCAGTTCACTCGCGGCTTATGCATAATTTATCGGAAAAATAACGAGTTACTCGTATCATGAGGATGGGAGGGAGTACGAGGAAGAAGGGGGAGACGAAAGGGTGACTTATGAATAATGCATGGCAAGTTTTTCCTGGCCTAACGATTTCTTATATTTGTCAGCAATGTGTGAAGGAGGCGGAAGGCAGACGAAGGAGAAGCGAAAGAGGAGGCAGTAAGAGAGAATGAGGAAAAGGAAATAATTTAGATGAGGGAGAGTTGAAAAGGAGGTGGGAGTGGGGAACGAATAAGAAAGAAATTAAGTAAGGAAGAAATGAAATATTGAAAGAAAGTAGGAAACAAGTTATTACAGGGATTGAGAAGAAGGAGAGAAAGAGGCATGGAATCTAAGGTCTAGGAGAAAAATATAAGGAGAAGGAGGATGGTAAGGAGGAGGTGGGAAAGAAGGAGGGGGAGGAAAAGTAGAAAAGGGGAAAGAAGAACAGGAAGGTGGATATTAGAGAGAGGAAAAGGGAGAGATGGTTGAAAATATGGAAAAAATGTTGTAGAAGAGATGGAAATGGTAGTAAAAAGATAGTGGAATAAGAAATGGGTGTCTAGCCGTCTAGACTAAAAGTTGAAGAACGGAAAAGATGGTGAAATGAATGTAAAAAGGCAATCCTTTAAGAGGGGAAAGTGAGGTAACAAGGAAGACATAATGAAATAGGAGGAAATGAAAAAGAAAAGAGGCCAAAATTATAAAAGAAGGAATAGAAGGACGGAAGAATAGAGGAGAGCCGGAAGAAAAAGCATCAATAAAGTGAAGGAAGAGGAATTGGAAGGGCAACAGAAAATCAATTAAAGGAAGAAGAAGAAAATGGAGAAAAATGATATGCAGGAAAGTAAAGGATAGAGAGAGACAAAGGAAAGAGGATAGAAGAAAATCAGCAACATCAAGCAGGAAAAGGAAAGGACTTGGAAGTAAGAGTGAGGAAGAAAAAAGGAAATTGTTGAAGGAGAATAACATTTTTTGAAGAAAATGGAATAGTTCAAGGAAATAAAATTGATAGTGAGAAGCAACAGGAGAGATTTTATTGGAGAGAAAGCAAGAGTAAATAAATAAAACAGATAACTACAGACAATTGAGAGGAGAAAGAAACCAAAATGAGGAACTTGGAAGAAAAAATAGACAGAAGAGTTAAAAGATCTGAAAGAAGTAGATTAATAAAAGATTATCGAGAAGAGCGAGGGAAGAAGGAGAACATTTATATGCTTTAGAATAGAAGTTGGATGGAGACGGAAGAAACTTTTAATACTCAAGAATGGAATATAGAGAAGGAAGAAGACTTTGTATGGATGATAAGGAACGGGAGAAAGATAGAGAAGATAGTAGAGTAAGAAATTGACAGAAAATCGAACACTTGACGGAGGGTAAAAAATTAATCCGGAACCACTAATGACTAAGGCGAAAGCTGTTTTTCAGTCTTGGGGCTGTTGATGAAAAATCACTTGAAAAGTGAATTCGGCAGCTACGATGACCTCAATAACTTCTTAGTAGAGCCTGAGAGATTGCCTGCGCGCGGTAATTAATCATTGCAGGGTGGAAAGACACTCTGACAGACATGATTTCGATATAATACACCGGGTGACTGCTGTCTTTAACCACAAAATGATGGTTTATCGAGTGTGACAGATTGCTATCTCCATGTATCGACAAAAGAATATATGTATGTATCGACTACAAATAGATGAAGCGTATATGCAATGAACTCCTTGACGTACGATATAGATATAGATTGAGAGACTAAGAATAGAGTGAGAACTTCCTCTTAAAATTGATACTTCTTACGAGTATAAGTTTGATGAAGAATTTTGATAGCGAACATTAAACTATAACTGTCAAACTCAATGAACATTAATACTAAGTATTTCTCATGCATGTTGATAATTTTTTGTTATTCTGTTATTCCCGTTCCAGGCACCACGATTTTTGGATGCCCGTTTCTTTGTTTTCTTCATAAATTTTACTAGATTGAACGTAGCTTTACTAACACAATCATGATGTGTCTCTGTGCACTCATGTTTCCCAAGCTTAATTCAATCTAGTAAGATTTATAAAGAAATAAAAAACCGGTCGTCCAAAAATCGTGGTGTCTGAAACGAGAATACTAGAATACAAAACATTATTAACATGCATAAAAAATAATTAGTTTAATTTAGGTAGGAAAATGAAAAAAATATTGATGAAATACGAGAATTTCCTAGAAGTTATGAAGAACAGTTCCAATCAATGTTTGCTGAAGGATTTCACAAGGTGACGAACCAATGTATCGTTCGGTGCATTCACTTTTCCTATGCAATATATCAGTCAAGGAAACTGACGGAAATCCTGTTGAACGATGAAGACTGAATCTTTGTTGATGATTGTTGATGTCATTATCGCATGTTAACAGTAAATAATGATGAGAATCATGTGCAATTCTATCATCAACAAAGGATGAGCGTCAGGGACGCTGTAGCACGAGAATCATTGTAATTTAGGTTCTTCAAATTTCTTATGAAGGGCAGAGAAGTATTAAACCGCTAACCACTGTTTCTAGCTTGATGTAATCACTCCGATTTTCACTTATTTCTCATTAGTCTGCCAGAGGAAATAAGTTTACAGCCTGTAAATTTCTTGGTTAAAGTCATACAGTCCCATTGATAGAAACTGCGAGTTCTCGGTTGGAGAAATACATTTGACGTGAGTTTATCTAATTAAAAATTTACTTCCTATGAAAAATGTATTTCCCTTGAACTTACTAAACTAACTCATGATACAGAACAATTAAACCCACAATCCTCAATGTGTCATAAAACATTTTTATAAGATAAACTTGGAAAATTATTCCGCTTCATAAAACATACTATATTCATAATACTACATATTATTCAATTTGGAAAGGATATAAAATCTTATCCTCAATTCATGAATTCTTCCAATAATAATTCATTAAGAAGATTGCTTCCGAATAGGGAATTTTACAATCTATTTTTTCACTGTAGGATATTCCTAATTATCAGTTCGTTCTCGAGAACATGGAAAGTCTCCCCACTTCCATGATATTTTAAATTGCTTGATTAAAAAAATAATAATTGTTCCGATTAGTATTAATCAATAGAATATCATTTACTCACCAATATTGTGCAGCTGAATAGGAAAATAGTGTTTTAAATTATTGATATGACCACAAGATGGATTCCAGCTTACCTGAAAGTAAAAAGATACCGTTAAGCTACCAAGAAGATAGAAAAAATGAGAAAAACATCGAATAAATTAACATATAATATTGAATGAAACATAACAATTATTTCAAATTCCAATCATAATGATCACTGAGCTTGCCCTCAGTAGAACTGGATGGATAATGTTTTCTAGAACAAAAAATTCGAATTCCATAGTATTCTAGGCCTATAACTTGATTCTGTTCGGTTCTTAAAACTAGTTTTGTTCTAATTGTTCATCATGAATAATAATCTACTCTTAAAAATCAAATATTCAAATCATTCATCATATTTTTCAGTAATAGAGCAGGAAGTCGAATTCGACTATGAAGTCTAATTCTCTGGATTACTCTAGCTAAAAAAGGATTAGTAAATGAGAAGATTAAGTTTCTCAATAATCACATCAAAACTTGATATCATTCAACAGAATTGCGTGATTGGAAACTATGAATGAAGTATGCAGCCTGAACAAACCAGACACAAGATTCTTCTTTAATAAGGAACTTTAATCTGAATGAAATATTCTCACATTAAGCAGTTGTAACTAAGTAGTGATGCACTTAAGAGTTGAGATGAAAAGTAACTTATTACACCAACAACATGCACTTTGAAAACATGTGCAAGTGTTGAAACTGATCAAGATGAATGGAGGAAGTACGAGTACATTTCTCATCATTTCAACCTACTCCTCTCAGTTGCTTTTCTTTCTTTTTTCAAATCAAAATCTTTTTCGTTTCTCCCCTTTTCCTCTATCCAAAGTCTTCACATTTATCCCATGCGTTCGAAGCCCCAGATAATGATTGCACTTCTGATTGCGACTGAATTTTTATGCAACAAAATGTAAGCCCCACATACAAGCTACTGTACTTACTTGTTTGTTATGCAATACTATTGAAAAGTTCCTGCTTACCTTATCAACTTAGTACTAATTCTCTGTTACCTCACTTTCATTTAAAGGTGTTAACTGCTAAGCACCACGATTCTTACATCCCTACTGCGAGGACTTATTCCCAACACAAGATTGGATTATCTTGATTAACAAATACTATAGCACTAATGAGAGTTTATCTTTTAGAAGTAGTCAGCATTATATTACTTACCCGTACCTTTTCTTGAATCAAAAGTACTTAATAGCAAACATGGATGATAAAACATATTGTTACATAATGAATTAGTCAAATTAGTGTAAGAATCGATTTGAAGTTTCACAATGTTTTAGATGCTCCAAGATACAAATACATGTCACATGCTTCACGAAAGTGATTGTTCCTATTTTGATTGGCATAACGTAGGCTATCTTAAATATGTCACACTTCTAAAACAAAGATTTCGTTGTGATAAATGTTTATTATTGGATATGACATAACATCTTTTAGCATTGTCTTACTATTACTAGTCTACATTTGTGATTGCCTAGAGGCGTTCGATATCTAAGAGTGATAAGTTTCATCAATATTGGTGCCGTGTTGAAAAAATAAGCTATGCCACCTAGTCCTGAAATCATACCGTAGCCAGTGAAGATTGACTGTAAAAACAAATCGACAAGAGAAATATTTTTATTCATTTATTCGTCGAAATAAATCATCATTTAAAAGTACTCATGAAAGAAAATGAAATGAAATAAGAATATCATTATTCTTAATGATATAAGAATATAATTTATTAGGTGGAGTTGGGACTAGGAAATATTTTCAACTACTCTACTCTCTACATGTTTATATTGTCCTAAAAAACTAAAAAATCAATCACCCTCTAATAAATGACTAAGATCATGATAGACTAAGATCATGATGCAATCATTCAATTTGAATCCATATTAAAATAGAAATGTTCTTAAATGCTGAGAAAAGCTATAAAATAACATTCAAAAGTAAACTATATACAACTTTGTTAGAAAATATCAGCTCCAAGATCGTTTTCCTGGAAATCTTCTACATTTTAAACGACTTTTTATGCAGCCAATCAACGCCTTCAAACTACCTATGAAACAAAGCTGTGCCCTGAGAACCAATAATTGGTGTTTTCCAACAATTTTCAACGTTTAATACCAGTGAATTAGTTGCGTAATAATAACAATTCGCAGTGGAAATCTAGATTAACATCGTCTTTCCGGCTGGTAATCTTCTTTAATTGAATTTAACACGGTTCAAGGTCAACAATAACGAAGCGTGAGAGAATGTTTATGTTTATTTTGTTTCTAGCACTTCTCAAAATAATTATTGTTATCAAATGGTTTCGAACACGCACACTTTTGAAACGTTTCAAGTCAATTTCTCTTTTTGAAACTTTGTTCATGAACTTATCCAATGATTTACTGTAAATCTGCTCAGGGTCCTTGGGCGTGGAAAAGTTTCAAAATGAAAAAAGTTTGCAGCACACTTATGTATTCACAAACAAAACATGACATCCTCGCTATGCTTCATCTTCTTGCCGCTTCAAACTGCACGCAACTCATTCCTAAGCCAGGACTTTATTTAAAAGTAGTTTTCCTCCCAACAAACATCCACAACTTTACTGCTGAGGCGCTAAGAAAATGAGATTCTGGTGATCGAAAACAATAAATCTTCACTATAAATAATGTTCTCAAGTTCAACGAATTGATGGGAAAACTTGAAGTTCATGAATTCTGAATCAACGCAAAAAAAGAGAGTTGGCCCAACTCATTCTATGGAGTAATACGCTTCACGGTTTTTTAGCCATTATATGAAATTGCTTGGCTTTGAGTAACTACATATCTAGAATATTGAATAAGTTTCATGATTCTTATGACAAATTCTATTTTCTTCCATTATAATTATTGATAATTTCTTTACTTGAATAACGCAAATTTCGAAGCTGGCTACCAAATAAGATTGATAAAATCAAGATATAATACAAGTACAAAACTGGGTTGGAATATTACTTGAATGCTTATTCTGATTTTTGATAATCAGAGAAGGGAATTCTCAAAGATTGATTATGAACAAATATATTTTTTAATTTCTACTGGTAAATGAGATTAAGAATAGGCCAAAGAGAACAAGGGAGAGTAAATGGTTTCCTTGATGAATGTAATGAGACTAATGGAAATTCAGTATTCTCTCTTTTATATTGTCAGGTTTTCCCTAGTTTTGTGAATTTTGATGTATTTTTGAATTTTGAATTATGGGTCTACAATTTTCATAACAGAGAGCTTATTTCTTTAGAATAATAGATAATAGAAAATATCATAGACATGCTGGTAATAAGACAAAAATGAATATGTAGGCTACAGCTTATCCTTGAATGTTTATATTCTTATATTTAAAAAAAAAGAATGAATTTATGTGATTGTTTTATTAATCATTTTTATTTTTGTGGGTTACAGGATGAAGGCCAGTGTGTTTCTATTATCGGCACTGATGGTGGCTGCAGTCCACGCATACCCGGTGGGAGAGGCCGACAAGACGGCGCCTCAGCCAGTGGTGCCCCTCATCCTCACTGACTACTCAACGGTGGCCAAGGCCGACGAGGCCAAGCCAGAGGAGCCCAAACCAACTGCCGCCCTTGCACCCGCCCCTGAGAAGGTTGTTGAAGCCGAAAAGAAGCCAGTTGCTGAAGAAAAGAAGGAAGTTGTTCCTGAAAAACCAGCTGAAGAGCCCAAGAAGAAAGAGGAACCAGCTAAGCCAGTTGAGGCTGTAGCCAAGCCCGAAGCCGCTGTTCCTGAAGCAGCACCAGCCGCCGTTGAACCAGTTAAGGAAGAAATGAAATCTGAAGCCAGCGCTGTTGAAGAGAAGAAAGCTGATGCACCCAAGTCCGAAGTTGTTGTACCAGCACCAGAAGACGCCAAGAAAATCCCAGAAGTAGCCAAGGAAGCCGCCAAGATTGTTGAGGCACCCAAAGCTGAAGCCCCTGCTGCCGATGCTCCAGTTGTTGCTGACGAGAAAGCCAAAATCCCAGTTGAAGAAGCCAAGAAGGAGGATGTTGTTGCTCCCGTTGTTGATGAAGCCAAGGCCATTGAACCAGTCAAGGTCGATGAAGTCAAGAAGGATTCTTCTGAGGAGTCAAAGGAAGAAGTGAAACCTGTTGAAGCCGTCAAGGCTGAGGAGAAATCATCAGAAGAAGAAAAGAAGGAAGAGAAGTCATCAGAGGAGATGAAGGAAGTACCCAAGGAGGAAGAGAAGAAGGTTGAAGAAGTCAAGAAGGAGGAGGAGAAGAAGGCTGAGGAGGTTGTGAAGAAGGAGGAAGAGAAGAAGGAAGAAGTCAAGCCTGAGGTTCCAGCTGTTGCTGCACCAGTTGAAGAAGAGAAGAAGAAGGTTGAGGAGGAAATGAAGAAGGAAGAAGTTGCCGCTGAGAAGAAGCCAGAGAGCAGCAGGAGGCGACGTGAAGCCAAGGACAGCGAGGAGAAGAAGCCAACTGACGTTGTCAAGAAGGACGAGAAGATCAAGAAGCCTAAGACCGGAGTCGAGGAGCCAGCACCAGTCAAGGAAGAGACCAGCCACGAGGAGAAGAAACCCGTTGTTGATGAACAGAAGAAGCTCGAGTCAGCCGAGTCAGCTGAGTCTGCTGAATCAGTTGAGTCATCAGAAGAGAAGAAGGCTGTTGCTGAGGAGGTGGTCGTGAAGAAGCCAGAAGAAGAGGTGAAGAAAGCCGAGGAGGAAGTGAAAATGCCAGTTGAAGAGGTCAAAAAACCAGAAGAGGTGAAGGTTGAGGAGGTCAAGACTGAGGAGAAGAAGAAGGAGGAGGCTGTTGCTGCCGTTCCTGCTGCTGCCGCCGCTGCTCCAGTTGCCCAGGCGTAAGGTGAACAACACTATCTGCGCAGATAATTCAAGTTTCGTGCGCTATGGCGTCCATCTCTTGCCACTATGAACTGTAAATCTTTTTTACTTGAAACTGTAAATTGATGAGATGGACGCAGGGCAGCCAGGGAGAACAGGACGAATCCTACACCGGGTCAACCAGCACTGTCCCAATTTTGTCTGTGAGTTTGGCCATACCTACTTCTTCCCATAGCGCACATTGGTTGCCACAGTTCCCCTCCTACGCTATTAGACTCCAACTTTATTATTTATCTCCCCACCTAAGAGACTATCATCGGTTTACTAGCGAGGATGGGAACCATGACTGCCGGGTGGTACCGTCGACTTCCGTGATAAGTGAATGTGTTTTCCAATAAATTATTCACAAATTACAATGAACTAAACAGTCCCTCAAGTGAACTCACTTCAAATTCTAAATTAACTAGATTTTTCTACTTCATAAGTAGGAAAACGAGAAATTTTTAATTTATGACAAATACATGCAATATGTATCAATGTTTGTGTTATCTATCATTCCAAGTGTTAGACTTTATTAAATCGATCAACCTTACTCTATTGTTCAATTATTTTGTTTGTTAGTATAGAAATATCGAACGATTTTCTTGACTAGAAATACAGTTTTTTCACAACAAATGACAAATGTTATTGACCCCTTCTAATTAGATGTGATCGTATGTTTTTTCTACACAATGTGCCTTTTATTTAATTTCTAATGTTATGAAAATAAAGAGAGTCCTTTTTTATACGTATTTACTCATTACAACTGTTTATTGAGAACGAGTACCTTAAGAGGTCGGATACTCCTCAAATGAAGAAGGAAATTTTTTCTTTGACTATGAGTGAATAAATTGCACTGAGAACATTGTAACACAAATACATTACGTCTTTATCTGGCTTGTCATTAAAATGTATCATTGTCAGATAATAATTAAAAAATTAAATCATATCAAGATTCTTATGGAAGGGCATCAATCCATTTCAGAAATTAAAAGGAATAATGTTCCCATTGTTCGTAATTGATTATAATGATGGTCATGATGATTTGTGATTATTACGGTACCCAATTTATTTTGATTTTTCAAGCTTTATGTGAAGTTTTGAACACTTTTCTGACGACCCAATAGTGCGAAACACAGATTTGGTTAATGAGCAATGTTGTTAATGTAAATTACTTGAATTTTCCTTCTTGTTAGTAAATTTTCATTGAATTTGCAATTCAAAGTAAAGGAGATCCAAATATTTATCAGTAAATCGAATTGTAACGATAGTAATTTACGGTACATCTTTTCTCATACTTTCAAGAATAGAGAGAACATGTTACTAAAATTGAAAGAAGAAAGAGCTCTAATCATTAACTTAACCATAATGATTCACTTAAAAGTTCAATTCAATTTCTTTATTCCAAATAGGCAAAAATATAACATAATAATTAATAACAATACACATGGAATAATTATTTCCTGCATGGACTACTGATCCGTGAGCGGGGAAAGAGTCTACATCTACAGGTGGTAATAATGTTGTAAACAATTAAAATAGCTAACTTAATATTAGATAAGAAATAAAAAAGAAATACAATTTAAAGTTAATTGAAAATTAATTGAGACATACAAATTCTCTCAACTCGAGTAACATAGATTGGAATCTTTAAAAATCACCACACATGATAATTCTAAACAATAATTTGATCAGTAATTTCCAAAGCTTCAAAACACTGCTCCGCGATCAATTTATTGTAGAGATGATAGTGTTTATGTGTGTTGATTTGTTCTAAGTTCTTCCCAAAATGGAAAAAAATCCAGAAATTCCCAAGTTGTAAGAGATCAGATATTGGAGACTTATCATCATGCTCGATTATTATTATTCGATTACTCTGTTATTATAATATTCATTAAATTTGCCAATTCCTTCCTGATTGGAATTTGAGGTATTGACTCAAAGGAACTCTCAATTGCGATCACCAATACAATATGGTAAGTGAGCTGTGGATGAGGAATCCAGTGAAAAGCTAAATACAGCAACTTATACATGCTAATAATGCAATATGCCAAATAAAATTGAATGAAAAAATATCTCGGCGAATCATAAATCATTTCAATGAATCGTAAACTAATTTCAACTGTCACATCGACAAATAAGTGGGACACGACTGATATCTTGTAATAAGATAGAATCTGCAAAAATAAAAAATCATTGTAATAGGTTATTGGGAAAAAATTATTAATGCTTAAAATTTGACTCTCAATGGTGATTAGTTAGTTAGATGGTTAGTTAGTTAGTTGAGGAAAGGAGATCAAACTGATGAAATTGTGCAATATGGTAGTTGATACCTGTAATACACTGTAATAATACTGTAATACATGGAATCTCTATCATTTGTATATTAATAAATTATTACTGTGTACTGCATTTCATGAAGTACTGTACGTACTGTAGTTGCTTCTAGACTAGAGCCTACTTTGTGCAAGAGAACCAAAGCTGGTGAATATAAATCTAGGAGTTCTATTTTTGGTCTTCTAATCTTATCACTGGGATAAGATTGCTTCAACAGGAGATTGTTAAACCTTGCTATAAAATTACAATGAAAACTATAAATGCTAAACTTATGGTAACCAACTTCCTGTCTAAGATGTTGAAATGTACCAAAACAATAGTTAAATATTAATGTCTTCAATTTAAATTTAATCTTGAAAATAAAGTTTAATATTCAAATGTTCAATTTAAAGAGTTCTGGAGCACGCTCTGATTCTGATACATCGGGCATAACAATAAATAATATTTTAAATCAAAAATAATTGTGATTTTAAAACTTCTAGGTACCATGGGTCGCAATATGGAACTTGGAATTCAATAAGTGAAGAAAAAAATAAGAAGAAAAAGTAGCAGAAATAGAATAAAGCTAAGACGTCAAAAACTTTATTAATAAATGTCGGAATTCATAGAGTCTATTTGGAAAAAAGAATATAGTGAGTCCATTTTGCTAAAGCAAATGTAGGTACTGAGAATGAATTATTACAGCTCGCTAAAGGTTTCACCCAGATGAGATTCAATCCATTGTCAGTACAGATGCTTTAACAAAGGGAAAACAATAATTTACCTCAAACAAATAATTTGACAATATAAAATGTGTCCTTCCATGAAATGAAGAATTTGTGGCTATCCAAGTGTCAATTAGATAGCGAGTAATTTTGCACATTAACAATTAAGTTGGGTTTCCCAATGAGAATTAATTGAACAAATAATAAGCATTCTGCCCAGGGACCAATAAGAGAATTGGAAGCATAGCGCTCAACCAACATTGTTGGTTTTGCTTCTAATTAATTAATTGAAATTGAAGGTTAGATATGGAACAAACGCTATGTGCTAAATAATCGCTGCAGCCTTGTACCTTGTGGCGAACATCAACTAATTAATAATGCAAGGAATTGCAAGGATGAGTCTTATCTCGCAGGATTCCATTGACTGAATTAAATTCAGACGTTTGTTCTGACAGAACAGAAGTAACTCTTTTAGAAATTCACGACTCACCTTATTTATATCATGAAAATACAATTTTCTCACTCATAATGATAATATTATTGAATGCTAGTGTAGATAATGCCAAAAGGTTAGGTGGTTTCGTCTGTCTCTTGTACGTGATGAAACCTACTAGCAGCTGATGTAGAAAATTCTACAGTCTCTTTTGATTTTGAACACATCATTGATTTAGGCTAAACTAAATTACAACTCCAATTGACAACATCAGCTGTTGGAGTGATAAAAGGAGCAGATGAAATAGCCCAACTTTTTGACATTCAGCTATCCTACTATGGAAAGAGTATAGAAAATGTATAATCAGTTCCCTTTTGATTATAAATTTTTGAATTATCTGTGGTAACTACCGCTATGATTTGAATTATTGGTGATGTAATTTTGTGCTTCTTTTCCTTATTATTGAAAATCGATTCTTTAAAGAAGATTATGGTGAATTGGGCAATTAATTATAATGAAAAAAATTGTAAATTATCCGTATCGTATGTAAACAAGCAGTTAAGAGAAAGTTCAACAACCTTCCAAGTTCACTTTTCAAGTGGCTCAAGTTGAAAATAATAATTGTGAATCGTCTTTACTTTCTTAGTGCAAACTTGTGTTGTTAAACAACGGTAAACAATTGGTAAACAACACTAAGTTCATCAGCCTCTCAACTATTTTCAACTAGCTCAAGTTTGGATTCTCATCTCTAGTATTGCAAACTTGTTTTGGTAAACAAGACTAAAATCGATAATACAAAGTTCATTAGCTTCTCAAACTGAGTTTCAACTTGGTTTTATTCCTTCCGATATCCTCTAATCCTCTAATGAACTTCACAGTACGGTAATAAATCCTAGTTCAATTTTTCGAAAAATATAAATTTTAATTTAAATATAAATATGAATTTTCTCTGATCCAAGGGTAGAAAAAGCTTTAGTAAGTAGAAAGAGATTGGTAAGATAGACATATCAGTGGTTGATTGATATTGTTAGAGTGAGGGAAATGGAGAGAAAAGGTGATTCCCATCTCTCTATATCGTTTCAGAGACGCCGTGCCGTCTGCGATAAAGTGAGAGTATCAGTCAGAAGTCAGGGTGATGACGAATCCAGTTTTAAAAACCTGCCTTTAAACATTCTTGAATTCACACTGAACTTGCTTCAATATTCCCAATGCGTTCATATTTTTGCAAGTGCTAAATATCATTGTTGAGTTGACTGCTTTCACCACCCTTTGGTTCGATATTTATGAGTTCACAAAACAACGTGATGAAAATAAAATATTATGAGTGACTTTCATATTTTTTGGCAGCTGATGAGTAGCTATTGTCGAAAAACGTTCCCTGAATATTTGGAGTAGCCGAAATCCGAAAGTAGGTAGGTTACAATACTAGCAGCTTCATCATTTGTCGAGTTAAAGAAGTCACAAATATATCACAAAATAGTTGATAGAATCAAATTAAATACCTCATACTGAAATTCATATACACTCCACTATAAAACCATTAGTATATTAGGTATTGGGTCCTCTTAGAATAGCATCATTGATGAATGAATTTGATTTATGATTGGTAACAATTATGAATATATTTGTAATATCAATATTAAAATAATCACCCCAACTAAGTTTCTGACTGTATTCAGATTTCTCAAAGTGTAACTGTATTATTCTTAGAAAAATATTTTTAGTACCAAATTATTAATGTTCACTGGGGCTTATCACCGACAATGAAGTCGAAAGTTTTTGACAGAAAGAAAACTGTTTGAATTACCTTGCTGTCTCCTTTCTGTAAAAAAATTTTGACTGCATTGTCGGTGATAAATCTCAGTCTCAGTGAATATTTATTTACTCACAGCAGCTCCTCTTGTATAAAGAACCCATCTTTTTCAAAATAATCAAATTTAATGAGGTGAATATAATTATTACAAGTATATAATGCACTGGAACATTCACAGTAAAAGTAATTCCAGAGCCTAATAAATGATAATTATTTTCTTAAAAAAAACAACATGAAAAACATTATTCGAAGGAATACATTGAACTATTGAACATACTAACAATATATTTCGGGTAGACATACATGAAAACATATTAAACGAATGGGAGCATTTACTCACAAATCATTCAGTGACTCACAACAAGAGAGATTTCTACCTTTGTAGGTACCGCAATGCTCGACTGATTTACGATGAAGCTTACATGAAAAGTTCAAAATTGAATAAATAAGCAAATAGGGGTCAAGAATCGTATTATGAACCAAACTGGCTTGCGCTATTGAATTCTTCTAAGTGATGTCAAAGTCAAAGGCACCAACATAAACAAACAAGTAGAATATCAACTGCTTATGAATTATTCAAAGAAAGAATTGACACTCACCGGAATAAAGTATGTATCATAAACAATGTTTTGAAGTAGGAAAACATTGCAAATCAATTTTTCAAACTCGACATTTAATTCACATATTTGATTTGTGATGATTTGAAAATTTTAGCTAATCCTTTTTTTAAGTTTCATTATGAAGAGTAATTTTCCATTTTCAAATGAGCAGAGTTAGTTTTACTTGACTCTTTAAAATTTAATTCTCATCATCCAGATACTATTGAAGATAATAAATAAAAATATAAGTGAGATTTAAAATAAATAAAATAAAATATAAGATGTAAGGCCTATGAGAAAGAAGATTTCAAATTTAGTAAAGTTTAGTTCAGACAGTATTCGCTCTAAGAAATTCAAAACCATTTTAAGATTTAAAAAGCTCTACATTTCCAAGTCAAATTCCCGTCAAACTAATAAAAAATGGAATGTCATTCATTTTCATCATGTAGCAGCCCGCAGTGCTTCTAGGAAGATGAATTTTGTATAATAATTTTATTAGGTAAGAGATTCTACTTCTAGCATAAACCATGAGGAAGGTAAGAGAATTCACTTTCACTTTAGTTTCATCTCACTACATAATAATTCATCATTCAACAAAATATTTCAGAATCTAGTGGCCATATTTGCATTTTTTCGACTTAGTCTGTTTTAATTATTTTCCCCACGTTCAAAAGTTTTGAAGTTTCAGAAATTAACAGTATCTAATGTCTCACCTTTTGTGGGATGGTTCACATTATAAGAGTCAACACAAAAATGGAATAAAATAATATCTACTCATTTTTAAACAAATCACTAGAAAAATTACAAAATTAAGTTTCATGAAGGTCCGTTTCAAAGTCTAGGTGAGCTTCCGCGGTCCATCCAGAGGAAACCACTAGGGGGGAGGGGGGGGGTTGTACTCTCCCGGGAATTAAAAAAAATTGATGGTTTTACTACATTAATTTCAATAATTATTTTAATATTTAGGATAGTTATTACTCTGTACGTATTTTGATTTCAATGTTATTCAAATTTATTAAATTTTGATATCATGCTATTGATATCAAAATATATTAAAATAAAAATAAAATAAAAATAATTCCAATCGGATTTGACAGTAAAAATTTCTCTATTGTTACTCCTATTTATGTGAAGAATTAATACTTATAGAATTGTCAAAACTATACTCGAATTTATTGATTGACTATATATCTTTGGCTATTGAAATACCTAGATAAATTGAATTAGACATATGACTGACTAGGCGTAAAATAATTGGATAAATGAATGCAAAAATATTAAATCAATTGCCAATTTTGTATTGAGAGTTGAGCTAGATTTCGCTCAAATTGGAAGAATTAACTCAATTTAATTCATTTATTAATGCTATGCATTGCAATAAATACAACTTCAGCACAAGTCACATACATTTAAATATATAGAACAAAAAGGCACGAGAAAAAATGTCATAATCACAGTCAAAAAAATTAGTACCTCCTTTCTATTTGGGAGATACTAATACTGATACACTGGGTGAGAGATACACTGCTGGTGTTTATTGTTCTGTTATAGTGCTTGATTTCTACATAAAAGAGGTATGGGAGCGGTGGGCTTACCATGGGGAGGGGTGTCCGGGGGCCCTCCCCCGGGAAATTTTGAAAAATCACACTTTGGAATTGGAGCGTTTTTAGAAAATCTGAGAAATTTTTTGTAGCTGTTTTTATAAAACTATTAATACAATTTAAAGAATTAATGAATGACGCCGCTCATGAATAAGGTATTCTTGGGAAAAAAGGTATGGGAGCACTGCTTCCCCCTGAAATCAAGGTTGTGCGCTCCTCCTGGTTCTGTTTGTTTCAATTTCATCCAGACTTTAGGGTTTCTTATAAATTTTTTGTTTTAGGATTTATTCTAAGTTTTTTCGTTGAGATCGGTATGACATCGCGGTCCGCACAAAACTGGCCGGCGGTCCGGATCCGGACCGCGGTCCGCCATTTGGTGACCACTGCAATAGAATAGTATATCTATGGTCTTGCTCAACAGCTCATGAAGGGCCACTGCTATTTGCTATTTTAAAAGGCTGTATGATCAGCAGTTCCTATAGGTTAGTAGTCTCTTGTCAAAACTATAATGATGTATCAATTGATTCAATACATTTGACTAAAGGCAGAGAATTTTCATTCTTTCTATAAATCCCTAGAAAGCTATATTATATTATCCAAGAAAGTAAAACTCTTCTCGAGATCAGTTGCGAAGTAAATCTAGTGAAATCGTAGTTAGATGAAAATTACGACAATAAATTATTCTTGACACTGACCCCTCTGACCTTGACAATGACTTTCCCTAGTCATCAACTGGACAAATTACTCACAATCTAACATCGTGTGGTATGAAAAGTTCACAGAATAATTTACTAGTATACCACGTTATCTGAACATAGAATAAATACAGTAGTCTTCTATTCAGAATTTAAAGTGTAAAAAGAAAATGAATAAATAATACACTTAAAACTTACTGCAATGAACAATTAATCATGTAATACTCAGAAAAGGAATAGAGTGGGAGATTTAATAACAGAACAAAAACTTCTACATGTGAATTATAGTTTTGGTGTTCATCAGTTGAGAATGTTTGGGTTTCATGAATATCAGTATCAATTTTCATTTATGTCTGAAGTCAAATACATTTTGGAAACTCTGAAATAAAATACTACAAGAGCTTGAGCGTATTATGAATACACGGTAAGGATTAAGAGCAGATTCAATTTTAGATTTTGAGAGTCTTAACGTAACTGTAACTCTCCACAAGTTACGAATTTTGACACTGGGATTCGCGATGATGGTATAGTTGGCGAATGAATCAGCTGACTAGACGAACACTTTCTCTCTCTTGAACAGTATTACTCTATATTTTTAGCTCTAATAAATAATTTAATGAAATACACAATTCTCTAAGTGTCAATGATTATAATAGGAATAAGAACTAAAGAAGAATATTTGAAGGATGAAAAATAAAACAGATGAAGCACTAATATCAAACCTCGTGTTTGTAATAATGATAAAAAACTATTAGAGCATTATGGTGAGGTAGATAAATTGGTCATACTAGGATATTAAAACATAAAATAATGGTCAGATATTACGTTGGTGTTTCCTTACAAGAATCATTTAAAATTTCTAAAAGAAATGGAAATAAAATAATTATGATTCGCTATAAGGATATTATCATGATAAAATTATGCTGCTGCTGGTTGTCATGATAGTAATATAGATGATGGTGGTTGTTATAATCAGCGGCGGAAGATGATGAGGAAAAGGAGGAACTCTTGAAGAAGGAAGAAAAATGGATAAAAAGAAGGAGGAGGAAAAGATGAACAAGGAGAATAAAAGAAGGCGGAGTTAAAGATAGGAAGAAAATAAGGCGAAGATAAAGATAAACAAGAGGGAGGAGAAAGAGAAAAGAGGAAGGAGACGAAAAAGAAGAAGAAAACAGGGAAAAGAGGGAGGAGAAACGATAGTAAAAAATGTAATTATTAAAAAGAAGAAACTCAAAAAGTACACTTCTTCTAGAGTTTCTCCTTCTTCTTTAGTAGAAAGAAGAAAACTTTGGAGAAGTAGAAGTAAAATAACAAGAAACGATAGAGAAAAAGGAAGTGGATTCATATTATACATATGAATTGGATTCATATGTACTTGACTAATCAGGAGGAGAAACTCATCAAGAATTTGGTGATGTATTTGCACCTGCTTTCTTTCAAATTGTTTTCTGGTCTGCTTTTCAAAGAGTGCGTCTACAACCGTTGAACAGTAATTTTGCCCAAGGCACTTGCAAATTATTAATCGATTCATACATCGACAAAGCCACCGATTGATGGTGTCCTTTTTCCTCATCCAGTCACGTGAGCTGTGTGACCAGAATTAATCAGATTTCTCAATGCAGACAGCTTGGTGTGATCAAGTTCACTTTCACTGTAGCAACTACCTACTATACATCAACAACTGTGGAATATCCTATATTAATGTAGCTTGAGGGTGTTGAGGGCGTGGTGCTTTGTGGGGAAGGGGGCGGTTTTAAGACAAAAGTCTGGTCGAGCAACGAAGACACTCTGGCAAGATGGAAAAACGACTCCAGCTTGGTCAATATTTGTTCAAAAATTATTTATTTGGTCTTAAATTATACAGCAGATTGTTTTCTACAATTTGAGACCAAATTTATAATTTTTGAACCAATATTGGCAAAACTGGAGTCATTTCCCCATTTTGCCAGAATGTCTTTTTTGTCAACCAGACTATACCCAGGTAGTAAGCAGACAGATCACGAAAACATATACAAATTTGTATTCTGTGGTCACTGTGAACAGATGTCTGTGCACGATTTTCAATCACGAACTGGAAATCAGAAGGCACCCAGACACGAAATGTAGAATAATTTACAGTAGAAAAGAAACAATACAAAGGTCCAATTAAAGTAGACCGTGAAAGAAGAATTGGGAGTCAACACTCAACAGGTGGATTCAGACCAGAGGATCTCAGGAATACGTTGATTCCCATGTCGATTTTGTGTGCATGTGAATTATGTTTGAACTACCATAATACACAGTGTTTAAGCTACCTATAATACTGTAATAAAGAAGGAGCCCTGAAATTAAAAATGACAAAATATTATCTTAGTTATCACGTTAATGCTTCCATAATACGCTTCAGCATAATTTAAAAGAAATTAATGTTCTAATATTTTATTTACGTCAAATTGCACGAAACCAATAACGTCCACAAATAAATAAGTTTTGTATTTCTATTTTCCATGCTTTTAAAAACAAATTGAATTACTGAAAATCGGAAAACTGAATTAGCTCCTTTCTAAAACTAAAATACGGAATTCTACAATCTACAGTAGCCTACTTTCATTTTGCCAGTGATTCTTAACATC
This sequence comes from Sogatella furcifera, assembly GCA_017141385.1. Lineage (NCBI taxonomy): Eukaryota > Metazoa > Arthropoda > Insecta > Hemiptera > Delphacidae > Sogatella > Sogatella furcifera. The sequence continues at coordinate 17,642,717 of CM029555.1, forward strand.
AAATAAGCTTGAAAAAATGATAAATGAAAAGACAAGATGTCAAACCACTGATTTATTAGAAAATCGAAGTACCGGTTTTGGTTGTTACACCATTATCAATCTCTGGTAAACCAGAGTTTGATAATGAGTTTACCAGAGATTGATAATGGTGTAACAACCGAAACCGGTATCTCGATTTTCAAATAATTCAGTGGTTTGACAACATCTTGTCTTTTCATTTATATGGATAACTACCACAATATCAATTTCACAACTACTCAGAGCTTGAAAAAATGTTTCCAACAGCTCTCCTCAACATACTCTCTGACGAAAGTGTGATAGGCTTTGAAAGATCAAGAAAATGGCTTCCTTTGAAAGCCAAATGGCGTTGAAGCTCAGCGATTGGATGAGAACTTGCACTCCCACTTTCAACACCGGGTAGAGCTGACCAATAGGAGTTGAGCAATGGAGAATTGGAGGTAGTAGATAGCAACTTACTTGTTCACTCTTTCTTTGTTCAGCAACGTCAATCACATCAATGTACACTGACTTTAGTTTACTTTACAATTCTGAAATTTGCCTTCCATATCTGTGAATTCGTAGACTATAGATGAAATAAATTATAATTTTATCAATAATTTTCACTTCCTTCTCTACAAATATTGAGATCTCAGAGCTCAGGATTGATAATTTTGAATATTTTGTATTGAATTCCTCACTGAGTCTTTAAATAACGAATAATCAGGAAATTAATGCAAAGAATTAAAAAAAATATATCATTTAAATTTTCAAGGTAGATTCTACGTAATTTGAAAAGTGTTTCTCAACAACATTTCTATAAAAAAATAGATAATAAATATAATTATCAGCTATATTATAACCATTCCTAACCACAGTGAGGATAAGAATATGTAAAAAGGTGTGGCTTAGGCTTGGGGATTTTACTTTACTATGATATACAAATCATACAATATAGATGTGGAACTATGTATAATTGTATATACTATGTAGCACCCGCACCCGCAGCCTAACCTTAAGACCCACCTTATTTGTCATGTTCTTACCCTAATAGTATTCAATAGACACCACACCATTAGCTACAGTTAAATAGTATAACTCTAGTTAATTCAAACAATTTTTAGTACCTACAACAAACCGTAAGCTAAACTCTAAGATTCTTGGGCTTCCATGCTTCTTGAATCTGTCTTAGGAGTGCCGAAGATGAACACCAATGTTCGAAACACGTCTACGACTCAAACCGAAAGTAAACTGTACAGCAATAGAACTATTATTAATAATAAAAGCTACCGGTAAACTATTAGTTAATAGTAAAATTCAACTAGTTCTAGTTCTAGTTTCTCGAATATTGAGACTCTACAGCATAGATTAGCTGAAGTATAATTCAACTAGTTGTAGAATTGAGAATCAACACTCTACACTACAGCACATAACTATAGAACCACAACCAGTTCCATGGTTATAGTTGTATGCTCTACGTCTACACTACAGTCATGTATCACAGCTCGAGAGATGGCAAGTCTAAGTTCATCGGCAAAGCAATTCGCCCGCAGGCGTTCGCCGTTGTCTGCTAAGCTATGCGATGTTCGCTGCTCTTTCATGGCTCCAGTAGCTGATCACTGACTCCTCTTCCAGCATATGAATACATAAATATACACAAGACCAAAGATGTTGTATATAGTGTGGTATATATATATATATATATATACACTGAGGATGTGGTGTAAATATACATATCAAATAGAGGATTTATAAAGGATAGTAGGCTATATATACTGATATAAAGAGGATGTATATAGTTTAGAATAGGATTATAACAGCAGCATGGAGAGGAATGCAGTTGCCAGGTTGGCTATCCCTATATACAGAGTGACTCCTATTTTAGGTGAATAACCCTGGTTGATCTACGCGGCTGCATCTCGGCTTGCACCAACACTAATATAGTCTGTCCAAGCAAAGAAGACATTCTGGCAAGATAAAAAAATGACTCCAGCTCGAACAATATTGATTCAATCATTATACATTTGGTATAAAATTGTAGATCAGAATGTTTCTTACAGTTTGAGACCAGTTTTATAATTTTTGAACCAATATTGGCCGAGCTGGAGTCATTTTCCCATCTTGCCAGAATGTCTTCTTTGCTTGGACAGACTATACCATAGAAAAAGAGAGAGTATTAACTTCTTACCTTTTCTGTGCCAATATTATAGACCTATACTCCTTTGCTCTTCTCCATACGTGTTGCGCACCAAGTAACAGCCTCACATTTTCTGATTGGTTTCTTCGTCACGGCACTCGCAATTGGAATGCGCGTTGTTGTAACGAATAATTCTTCTTAGGGAGGAGTTCTATTTACTCTCTAGATTGGAGAATTAAATTGAATTGGAATGCGTTAACTATTCTATTGAATAAAAGGAAAACTCGGTTTCCTATTGATAGGATAATAGTGTTTTTATAAATCGGGCTAGCATTAAATAAATTACTCGTTGAATCATTATATTTTGTGTTTCTCCTATTCTGTTCTTCCTCTCCTTTTACCAGAGTTTTTCACAAGCGTTCATGATATCCATATGAAGGCCTATGCAATCTAAGAATGATAAGTTGAGACCGGTTTTGTATGGTAGGATGGAAGAAAAGATACCACAATAATCAATAGTAATAGATTTTCACGTATAATAGAAAAATGCTTTCTAGTATCAGACTCAAGTACCCGTAGCAAATAACTTTCTTTGGAATGAATCGTGGTTCATTGAAATGAAACTTTCAAATGAAAACTCTCATGGAAATAATATGATTCATTAAAAAACTATGTACTATGATCATGTACGAGTACATAGAATAAAATTTACACTTGGTGTCAATTAATTGTTACTGCTGCTTATTCTTTAAAAAGGCCTGAGGCACTCTTTAGAATTCTCCTTCTGTTTTCAGCAGACGTTCGCTAATTCAGGCGAAGTTAAATTCTTGAAGCATCGCAAATGAAAATTCATGAATTGATGTTCCTCTCAAATTCCGCAAAAGAAACAAGTATTCATTTTTAGTCTGGTTGGTAATTCTACTCGGTTTCCACAAGCAGTGTGTTCTCCTGCGTAGGAACGCCGATCACGAGATCGTCTGCTGAAAACTATAGGAGAAGAACTCTAGAGAGGGCCTCCGGCTTTTTTAAAAAATAAGCAGCAGTAACAATTTGCAGCGGTAGCCCAAGGTCGATGCCAATCATCATCGAGATGATTACCGTGCTTCCCCCCCCCCCCTTTCCAAGACTCCCCCCATCGGTCAGAGCAAAACAACCAGACGAGAAGGATTGAAGAGATCACTGAATTGAAAGGAGTCGAAATAAAGCTATGAGATGTAAAAATCGAAAATGTAAACAACTTACGAAAAAAAGTGAAGCGGTGCAAAGTGTGAAAAACTGAGGTGTGTTTCGCGTTTATTGGACATATAAATATTATACAATGTGGGAAGATTCAATAGACATTCGTGTTGAACCATCTCTATTAATTCACAAGTTCAGATCCTGCAGTCATACAATTCGAATAGAATCCGCGAATGAAGAAGAAAATTGAATGGGGGGAAAGGTTGAAAGATAAAAGGAGTTGGAGGGAGGGAAAAGAAGAAGAGGTAAAGAGAAGGAAGAGAGCGTTGGTGAAGTAACAGGAGACGAAGAATTGAAAAAACTGAATTTGACTGAATAAATTGATATTTAAGTAACACACTCTCCGCATGAACTGAATAAATTGAAAATGAATGAATATGTAAAGAACTTAATAAACTGAATATTTAAGTCGCACACTCTTTGCTAATGGCAAGTATGAAGCTATGGTTTAAAATCCTTGGTACCTCTGATACAAGTCTCCTATCATAAGTTTTATCTGTGACTGCGAAGGGCAGGTTTATGAAAGCCAATATAATTTAAAATTGATTGATTATTCATCGAGCCATGCAACCTAGTAACTGTTGAACCTTACCATCAAGTATTATTTGTAAATTACTGAATAAAAAATCATACATTTTTTCAGTATTAAGTATGAAATAAAATTGAATAATAATCTCTATTAGCTGGAGTTGAATCCAGAAATTGCTTTTTAGTCCTAACTCAATGTTCAATGGTAGCCTATCATGTATTCTAGGTAGTACCAGTATCTTAAAGATTGAACAATTTGAATTGAAATGAACTACAGATTTAATGCTTCCTTGAATGAGTTTGATCCTCGAGCAGATGATTCCCATCACCTAAGTCATCCACTTCCAACACCATCTCCAAACAAAAAACTTGTCTGGCTGTCATGAAGTGAACTCGCCCCCAGTATATTTCCTCCCTGCTCTGCTCATCTCATAGATATTCAGAAAGGGTGCAAACGTTCGTCAGCTTCCTATGCAGCCGCGTCCTGCTGCTCGATGCTCCAAGGCTAACCGCATTCCTCCCGTAGACTGTGCAGTGCACCTCTGCCTAACAATGGTCTCCTATCCTCCCCCAACCCCACACACATCTTCACCCTCACTCACTCTCTCTCTCTCTCTTTCCAGTTGTTCTCCTCTCCACATCTTCTTCTTTTCTCTCTATTAATCACTCTTTTCTCAAAGTTTATCTCTAATTTCCGTCTCTCTACCTCTCTCTCTCGCTCTTTACCCAATTCTCTCTAATTGTCTCTTCTCTCTTACAGTGTTCTTACATTCTTATTCCAAGTCTCTTCTCTGTTCCTCTTTCTTCTCGCTGACTCAATATCATCTCTAACCCTCTCTTCACTTTTTCCCTCACTCTCCCTCTCTCTCACTCTCTCTCTATTCTCAGATTCACTCTTTCACAAGCCTCACTCTTTCTTTTCTATGTCTCTCTCTCTCTCCTTTCCCCTCTTTATTCCTCTCTTTCTTCTTCTTCTTCTTCTTCTTCTTCTTCTTCTTCTTCTTCTTCTTCTTCTTCTTCTTCTTCTTCTTCTTCTTCTTCTTCTTCTTCTTCTTCTTCTTCTTCTTCTTCTTCTTCCATATGTCTTTCTCTCTCTCTCTTTTCTCTATGTCACCTCAATTTCCCTTGCCTACCACTATCTCTCTCTCTATCTTCTCATTTCTCATCTCTTCCCATTCTCCTCTTCACTACCCGAGAATAGAATGAATAATTATTACAATACTTATTCAATTGGGACTATCATAGAATTGAAGAATTAAAATTTCAGTCTGTAATTCATTGATAATCAAGTATTCTCTCTGGTCACTTATTTCCTCCACTTCTTTCAGTCTTTCCATCCATTCTCTCAATCGCTACATCTATCAATCCTCATTCTACTCCATAATATCTCTTCACGCTCACTTTCTCTCTCTCTCTCTCTCTCTCTCTCTCTTTCTCGTCCGTACCGCTCTCCACCTTTCATTTATTGGAACCTACCCGGCAGCTATTCCACCACAAAAAACAACACTCACTTGTTTCAGCCACGCTGTTTTATTTCTACGTAGTGGTCATTGTTTTGTTTTGCCGGTTCGATTCTGCTCCAGTCGATGATTCATGCTACTGAGAATCGCTTGGCGCAGCCGCTCTGTCTTTTTTCAAGATACCTTCGCATGTATTAACCAAGAACCCGATTTTTCACCCCGAAAATAACGATAAGTTGTGGAAATACTACTGTAGGCTCGTGCTCACGAAACAAGTGAAGTGCTCGTATCTTTTACAGTACAGCATTGGGAGCACTTTACCAGTTTCGTGGGCAAGAGCCGCCAGTGGAAAATACATGAACTGATCTACATAGTATCGACCACGGAGAAAACGTTTTCAGAAAATAATCAATGATGACTACGTACTGTAATTTTAGTCACATAGTTTTGCAACAGTAATCATAGATTAGATACCAGAAAATTATTGCAGGCTACACACTAGAAAGCATTATAACAGAGTATTGCAGGCTAGGTATCGGGAAAATTCTGTAACCATGCAGTAAAAATGTAATAACAATAAATATAAGAGAAGTATTCATCTTTTATTTTTTGTTGTGAATGAAAATACTGTACTATTAATAACATAACATTTTTCAGCAAGTTATCAATTGCTCAATTTTCAGTTGTTTATTGATTTATTTTTTATTTGTTTGTTTATAAGACTCATTGCACATAACGAAATTCTTCACAAAAAAGTTCCTATATTGGGAATCATGAATATTGCATTTCTAAAAAACTATAGGTTTTAACAACGGAATCACAAGCAAGTCCAAGATTGTAGCCATTTTCACGGCTCTTCTCAACTCTCTAGACAAAAACATTCGAAATCGTTCAGTTTTCAGTAAGCAGATTACTGTTTAGAAGTAGCATTAGGATGACTTGCTTCAACTTTTATTGGACACGCCTCCAAGCTAAGCCTACGCTCTGATTGGCCGACGAAATCGGTTCAAAAACTTCCCAAATTCGAACAGTAGATGGCAGCAGTTGGCGGGTGGTGTTTCAGATTTTACTTGGACACGCCTTCATGCCCCGCCTGCTCGTTTCTGATTGGTTGACAGCGTTTGGTAAGTTCTGCCTTAGAAAATGGCTGCTAGCAAGAAACCGATGCATGGATATCATTCACACAACATAAAGCTGATTTACTATTCACTATCTAACGCTATCCATTTATTTATATTAGTACTTAAAAGATTTATTTATTTATAGTACTAGATTTAGATTCAGTGTTAATTTTATCGTATCACTAAGGCCAGTATTACATAAGGATGTAGTAATTAAAAATGTCTGAAATTCTTTTTCAATTTCAATTTTGGAATTATTTTTACTCAATAAAATTAAATTTTACTACTCTTCTTGCTGCTACTCTTACTACTACTACTACTACTACTACTACTACTACTACTACTACTACTATGACTTGCTATTCGCTACTTTGCACCAACCAGCAACATGCAAAAAAGCATTAACGACAAAATCATCATCAAACTAACATGCGAATCACACATCCATTAGCAAATTGGATTTATGTACATTTTTATTGACCTTTATGGTGATTAGCTTCAACAATATGTATTTTTTTCCTAAAAGGTAATTAAATAATTATGTAATTCTTGTAAACATCTCACATGGGCTAACGTTTTTTTAGCAAATTGGAATTATGTAAATTTTTATAGATCTTCATTATGCTTAGCTTGAACAATATGTAATTCTTTCCTATGATAATTACCCAAATATTTTCTTATAAATATACCAAAATGTATTATTTTTGCACAATAATGTTGTTGATTGTCAATAATTAACTATTGCATCAGCTTGATACATTTATCAACTCTCACATGACACAAAGAATTATTTTATACAAGACTTGATAGGAGAAAGAATTTGGCCTTCACAGAGCTAACAGTTCACCACCCACACAACAACAATCTGAAGTATAGCAAGCACCAATGAAGTTGGCGGTTGTGGAATGTCTCTAATAAATGCTCAGCTCTGTTAGGATAGTTTAAGAGCGGTCTACCATAGCGAAAAGGTTTAGCTGAAGTCGTTTTCGACTCGATGAGCTCTTGCAGACTGCTCACGGACTGTCCATCTGAGCTAAGCATTAATAATAGTCATTCAAGAACCGCCAATAGCTTTGAAGTCTGCAATATTAAAAGACGTCAAGCGGATCTATTCGTGAAATATAATAGGCTAATGTCTTGTCTTGTATAGTCTGTCCAAGCAAAGAATACCCTCCGGCAAGATGGGAAAATGACTCAAGCTCGGTCAATATTGGTTCAAAAATTATCAACTTGATCTCAATTTGTAAGAAATAATTTGATCTACTATTAAGACCACATTTATAATTCTTGAACAAATATTGACCAAGCTGGAGTCATTTTCCCATCTTGCCAGAGGCTCTTCTTTGCTTTGACAAACTATACATATATTGAAATTACTCTACATTCTTGTTGACGTTATAGATTAGTATACTCTGTCCAAGCAAAGAAGAAATTCTGGCAAGATGGGAAAATGGCTCCAGCTCGGCCAATATTGGTTCAAAATTATAAGTTTGGTCTCAAATTGTAGAAAACAATCTTCTGTACAATTTAAAACCAAATTTCTAATTTTTTAATTAATATTGATCGAGCTGAAGTCATTTTCCCATCTTGCCAGAATGTCTTCTTTGCTTGGACAGACTATAGAAGTTCAAGTTCAGCCCAAGTACTGCAAATAGGATCTATGGCCATGAAGTATCACAGTAATTAATAAAATTGTATTACAATAGAATTATTACAACTTCACCTTCATAAATAGCACAATCTAATTTTTCATTCCATCACTCTTTGTGATCCAGTTGACTGGTAGTAAGAGAGACCAATTCTTAACTTTCTTTGTTGGGTTAAAACACTTCTTATATGCGCAATGCATTGATTGAGTTGGGCTGTGACCTGGTGTGTTGGGCTGTGTATTGTTGTGTTGGGCAGCGTGTATGCACCCTAAATAATGATGACAGATAATATCATCATCGTCCTCTTCTTGAAATCTGATGTAGTGACTTATTGAAATCAGTATGCTGAATTCTATATAAACTTTGTATCAATTGTCCGTGAAAGATAAATTCAATTAAAAAGTTGAAGTGAATCATTAAAAAAGATTCAATTTCATAATTTATTATTGATTCAATGAATACTGATGGTAGTTGAGTTGACTCTAAAAAATTCATTTTTAGAAATCACACACACTTAAATAACATATACTTAAAAGCATAACCTTTTGGTATGCACTATACAGATACATGTAAAAAATAAACAGGTATGTCCAAGCAAAGAATACATACTGGCAAGATGGGAAAATAACTTCAGCTTGATCAATATTGGTTCAATAATTGAAAAATTTGGTCTCAAATTGTAGATCAGAACGTTTCCTGATGATTTTTTAACCAATACAGACCGAGCTGGAGTCGTTTTCCCATCTTGCCACATTGTCTTCTTTGCTTGTACAGACTATACATAAAGCATATACTTGATTGGCAGTGTATTTACTGGATGGGTTTCAAAAAATAGCGGTATGCTTTCCTGACACTGTATTGGGCTATTAGCGAAATTAGTTTGAGAGCTGTGTGACTGGTTTTACGTGTGAATGCCTACTTTAACAGGCATGTTACGTTAGCTGGCAGGTTTGAATAATTCATAAGTATAATTATCTTAAAACGCCTGCTACCAACCATCGTCAATCAGTAACTTCCAAACAATAGACCGACTGATGCCTGCTTCATGTTTTACTTCTCAGTTTCATTCAATTTTCAACTTTCGGAGCAAGAATTGTGGTACGAGAGATCAATCATTGCGTTGCTATTATCTTTAATTTTCTACACCATTACACAACTACTTACTAATCTATTATGTTTTGAATGTGAAGAAAATGAGTGTACTGTATTTAAAACAATATTTAAATGACCTAATGCCTGTTCTAGTATAACAGTGTACTATTGCATCACATCTACTAGTAGACCTTATGTCAGTCAATTGACAACAGTATGATCTAGTTTATTTAAAAATATGTTTATATAAATATCACTATTATATGTTATAAGTTTATATTGAATAAATATTTTCATAATCTTAATGGAATAGAATCTAATTGATATAGTATGACTTTAATTCATTTCAGATAATTAACAATTATTTAGTTTGAATAATTTACAACTATTGAAGATATAAATTTCATTATTATACTATGTTTCAATATTGATAGCCTATAATAAAGGCTAAAATATATCTTATATCATTCAATATTAATATTAATATTAGACGTTTTGGCTGTAGAAAATAAATAGGCTACTGTAGATGAAAATGCTCTACTTTTAGATAATATGTTATATCAATACATCCAACACCTTTTTCAATATTGGATATACATTTAATATCATACACATTTTTCAATCTATATTAGATTCAATCTATATTATATCTCACTTTATAGTGAGATATACATCCAATATAATACACGTTTTTGAATATTGCATATAAAGTACAATCCAAATCTAACCAATTTATTCCAATTGCAAAATTGAATCTTGAAATATCTCTATTATTAAATTTATCCTCACTCAAAAAAGTATCTCATTTTCCAATCTTTTTTACTTAATCCGCAGGAATAATAAATTGAAAAGTTATGCCCAAATTAATTTTTTGATGAGAGTAAAAATCCCTCACATTTGAGAGATAAAACATTGTTATTAATGATGAAATTCGTCTGCGTACTTTAAGTGATCAGAGATGTGAGTACTGACGCGAATCTATTGTTAGGGCTCCACCCATGTAACCTTCATCTGTCTTGCTCGCCCTTAGCATGTTTCAGCCCTTTGTCCCTTCAACGATATGAAGGCCAAAAAAGCTTGTCCAAAAATAATATCTGACAGTTATTATCAAAACTCAACATCATTTTCCATAATGACCACAAAAGTCTCCAGAAGAATACCTGTAATAATGATGTTGATCATCAACGAATAAATATGTGTATCACATCAATTTTATTATAATTGTTGATTTTTATTTTATGAATTGCGATTTATATAAAAAGTGATTTTTACAAGTGAGATTTTCCCCATTAAATTCTACATCAGATTATAGTGCTTAAAAAAGACGCAAATAATAATACAGTATTGAGTTTGGTTTAAAAAAAATCATAGGTTTTCTGAATGGAATAAAAATTATCAGTTCCGGTAGATAAATCCATTGCTCTTTGAACTTGATAAAACCTCTATGAAATAAATTTTTATAAATTAAATTTATTGTAAATTTTTACAATTACATCTTCTGCATTGGATCTTCTATTGCTTTTAGGTTGAGAATGACGTCCTCATCAACAAATTCAGGAAACCTTACTTTTGACATGATGTTATTCTTTATTTAAACTCAATGTAGGTTAAATTTTCACAAACCTTAAATAAATAATTAAGACTTTTGATACAACAATATTCATTTTCCAAACTTATATTTTTAGTTACAGTAAATTACAGTTAGTTACAGGAAAATTGACTTATAAGAATAAAACAATATAAGAATATTGTTCTCCAAACTTAATACTTATGTAAACCAATCACCCCAACACATATTCATTATTATTATAGTGAGGAATCACAATATACATTATTATAGTGGGGAATCATTTATTTATATTGGCTAACTATAATATTGCATGTTTCATAAAACAATATAAGAATATTGTTCCTCAAACTTAATACTTATGTAAACCAATCACCCCAACACATATTCATAATTATTATAGTGAGGAATTACAATATACATTATTATAGTGGGAAATCATTTATTCATATTGGCTAACCATAGTATTGCATGTTTCTGTTGAAAAGGTTTAAGTTTACGTACTATGTAATGATTTGACTCACAAATTCACCAATTCACCATGTAAAAATCATTCACCAACTCATCACCATCTTGGCTTCAAATACTAGTTATCAAGTCGCCATTGTAGACTTGTTGCATTTGCACAGACCTTAACTTATCAAGAATTCAGGAACATCATTCTTTGTGACCAATATTCTCCAAATTTATATTGTAGGTTACATTTGCTGGATGCAATTTGACTGGAATAATGAGCGGTCGAATGAATTTCCAACAAGCGCCTGATAGGAAGACTGCAGGAGGAAATTCAAATAAACAGCCGAGAGGGAAATAGACCTCCAGATGAGACATGAGCGAGAAAGGAGAGCCGGCGAATGTATAGTCTGTCCAAGCAAAGAAGAGCCTCTGGCAAGAAGAGAAAATGACTCCAGCTCGGTCAATATTGGTTCAAAAATTATAAATTTAGTCTCAAATTAAAAAAAAAAAACATTCTGATCTACAATTTGAGCCAAATCAATATTTGTTGAACCAATATTGACCGAGTTGGAGACATTTTCTCTTCTTGCCAGAGGGTATTCTCTGCTTGGACAGACTATAGTCTGTAACAACATTATAGGATAACTGGCGATTTCCGGCCAGTTCAGTGGCTTGAGAATGTATTTCGTCGTCTGGTGCCAAAATAAGTGGCGGTTTTTGAATGACTAAAATTAATACTCAGCTCTACCAAGACAGTCTATAGCTGTCTACAAAACCAAAGTATTAAAACTAGAGTTGTTTTCAACTCGATCTGCTCTCACAGACCGCTCACAAACTGTCCTGACTGAGCTGAGAGTTGATGAAAGTCGTTTGCCAACCGCCACTTTATCTGGCGCCTGCTATACCATTCATGCAGCCACCAATCAGAGATCGACAGATGCCTTCTAGATAATCTTCTGCCCGCGAAATTATCCCGCCGCGCCACTAGGAGCCACTAAGCTTAAATGCACACTTCCTGCATTAAAACTGATGGGAAATTTCTAAATTATTTCAGCCGGCTACACTTTTCGTTCGACTTGGGAGTTTCTTGATGAAAAACGGGGAACCCTAATTGACGGGAAGGAGCTTGAGCACCGATAAACTGTATTCATTATCGTAATTGATCAATGTACACAATTCTTGGAACTCAGTTGGAAACCAGATTGCAGTTAGTATAGAATCTACGGCATGATAATTGATAAAAAAAGTTGTACATTGATCGATGCACGTGAATCAATGTTCAGAATGTGTATACTTGAGTATAATCTGTATGCTTGCATATTTTCAAATTATTTTGAATAACATTGTATAGTCCATCCAAGCAAAGAAGACCCTCCTCCAAGATGGCGGAGGGAAGTGAGAGTGTAACTACGCATTCGCAGATTTGAAAATTTTAGTGTAAAATCACTTCAGCCAAACTACCGTGTTTGCACTATCTATGGTTCCGGGAGGCTGAATCAACAAAGCACACATTGCATCTGCCAATATGATTTTATGTAATAATATATTTGATGTATTTTTTAAATATATTTCAATACATCACATACATATTATTGTTTGAGACAGATGGTGAGAGTAGAACAATTTTCATTCTGACTGCTGGCAGCATTAAACGGTAGACATCTTGGAAGAGGGCCTTCTCTGCTTTGATGGACTATTAGCTACAAATGAAAGAGCTTGTTGGAGTACAATCTCTAACATCAGGGAGTACTTCCATGTGTACAATGCTATTCAAAAATATGTACTGATCTAGGGCTGAGATTTGAACGTAATTTGAAACTGCAATAAAGAGATAATGGAATAAATGTTTGTTGATAGCATAAAGAGGAACTGAAAAAAAGTTTGTAGATGGATCGATTCAATAAAAATAAACATCAAAAGAAAGAGCAAAACCATCAGTATTCTAATCAAGTTTCTCAATTCCTTATAGCAGCAGGTATTCATTTCATTTGAAGTATAGATAGTTTCATTCTAGAATAATAGACCTCTCTCTATAAATACTAGGATACTCTTTGGGTTCATTCAGTGACGGCCAGAAAAAACATTACCGTCCTTCAATTCAATTAAAGCACAGCCGACTTTAGTAGTAGGCTACTTGAATTATTAAGAATTGGTGATTAAAGCTATGTTCTTCGCAAACAACACAAAGTATTACTTCTTTGGATTAAACTTTAAAAATTACACTAACGTTTCTGAATCAAGTCAAATATCAAAGGCGTTTTTAAAATTCTGAAAAGTTTCCAGTTCTGAAAGGCTATCTAAATATTAAATGCAATTAGCCAACTTTGAAAGCACTTCCACCCAGAAAGTTTTAAATTGTGCTTTTTAAGAGTTAACTTAGAAATTTATGTTTATAATTCGAAATTCGAAAGTTTTCTTCCTGGATAGGAATTTATCTGTTCGAGCAGTCCTACAATATCAAAACCTCATTTCTGAGAACATTGACTTCATTGGAAATTTTTGGGAGAGGAATAGTACTGGAATATGCCTATTTTTTCCTCCCTATTGAAGTATTTTGTATAAATGTATGAATAAATGAATAAAAATTTAAAAAGTTGTCAAAAATTAATAGTAAACTTGATGATTTACCAAGTTTTTTCTTGATCTTCATCTGTTTTTTTATGAATAAAGCAGCCTACTTCAATTAATGGAGGAATGTCCGACGGATTGAAGGTGATTCTAATAATGGAAAAATACATAGGTCTATCCTAGAAGTGTCTAGCTGATGCAGATTATGCCTGGCGGCATTGTCTATTTTTATGGACTAGAATAGGACGACATTCCTTACAAATCATCATAAATATGAGTAATATTCTGACAGATTCTACATTTTATTAGCATAACGATTCCCTGCAGTTTAGATCGATCAACATTTTTCAACAGAATTAAGAATGCCCGAGCTATTTTTAAAAACGATTAAAGAAAATCACCCTACAAAAATAGATTGCGGAGCACGTTTTTGAGTTCATTCATCATTCTGCCATTGTTATGAATGAGTTTCGGCTAGCCAAGTATAGGACTTGTCTTCTGATAATTGACCCTAGCTAAGAAGATACGCCGTTACAATATTATGTGTATTATAACGAAGTATCTTCTCAGCTTGCACGAACTGTGGGAATAAAATTGTGGGAATAAATTTGAACTCATTTAAAGTATAGGAAAAGCTTGAAACATTCCATGAGGAGGTACCACAATACTTCCAATTCAAGTATGAATCAACTGACTTGATAAAAAAGGGCCGTATTTTGGAACGTTCCCTATTAAACATGATTTAAGAGAGAAAATGGCGACCTCACTTTAAATCTATAATAGATAGTAGTCGAAGTAATCATGGATACATTTGAATCAAAATGTTCCTACTATACTAGTAAAGTTTTACTCAATATTTGTGATTATACTGTAGCCTATAAACAATAAGCTATAATAAGAATATTATCAAATCCTGTATTGAATTTTATTACAAAAAATTGTTATCCACTTCACAGTTCACCATTCTCTAACTCAAGTAATACTACATACGGAACCTTTACCAACACACGGCCTTAGAATAGCTAATAATGTATGATAATAATTGTTTACATAAAAGAATAATTTAAAGAAGTTTCATAAAAATGATAAATTCTAGAAAATATCCAGGAAAAATTGAATTTCTCAGAAACTGATGTTGAAGAAAAGAATTCGACTGCATCAATAAATCTCTTTATTCCCACATGTAAAAGAATGAACAAGAATGAGTCACAGTGATTATTGACAAAATAAATAAGTAGAGAACGAGACAATAGACTGAACATCAAATGTATACATTGTAAACTTATTCTCAATTTCAACATTCTAGTGGAATGAAATACACTTTTTGAAACCTATATAAAAATATCAATCACACAAGGTTCGTCGGTTCATATCATATCAATTCAATTCAATTTTATTTGAATTAAATCATTACATTTTTTGGTCTTGTTTAAACCCTGCTAAACTTATCCCAAGAAACAGGTTCATACTTCATGTTATTGTGGTAACATGTTATAGTACAGGGTTACACAAAAAACGGGAATTTTTGAAGTAAAACTTACGGGAGTAAAAGAAATGTAATCATTACTTTTATCGCTGAAAATGTGAAGTAGAATAGTTGCCATTTACATAGTTGTAACATGTTATAGTACACCCATGTAGTTATTGACAATATAGTTATTGCCCATATAGGTTGGGATTTTCAAACTTTTCTTGACTAATTTACTTTTTAATGAAATTGCTGTTCCTAGTATCTCGGTCATTAAAATTTGATCATCCGAGGATTTATTCTTTCAACAAGCATTATCACTCTGTGAATATACAGACTATACAACTAATTCAATAATTCAACTACCTAGTCCTAAACTAGTCATACATTAGTGAATGGAAATCTATCTACAAGAAGCGTGCAACTTATGAATGATTGCTTTTCAAATCAAATATGTACATTTTCCAACTTCCACTACAATTTTCAATTGGATTTCATCAACTCACCTTTGATGTTATCAGCACACAGGTGAGAACACCCAAAGACCACCAATCCACTGCGTGGCTGTATCCGTTTTCAAGGCTCAGGATCTCAGGAGCTTGAATAAAGATTTAAGATTGGAAAGATGCCACTGTTTAGTAAAAAATTACATCAATTACTGATCTTGCAATTGAATTCAAAGTTGGAAAACTTTGAAAAAACTGATTCATTCCCAGTCATTGTCAGAATATGTGCCCTGAATAGAAGCAAACCCAGAAATAATGAATATCTGTTGCTGTTGAAATGGGACAAATGGTATAGTGTGTCCAAGCAAAGAAGACATTCTGGAAAGATGGGAAATGACTCCAGCTAGGTCAATATTGGTTCAAAAATCATAGATTTGGTCTCAAATTTTATGAAACACTCTAACCTGATTTATAATTACTGAACAAATATTGACCGAGCTGGAGTAATTTTTCCATCTTGCCAGAATTTCTTCTTTGCTTGGACAGAATTTAATGGCACATTCAAGTACTGATATAGATCTTTATAGAATTTCAAATATAGATGTTGACAAAAAGTTGGGCAGTTTTATCTGCTCCTTGTGCGCTCCAACAGTTGATGTTGTGATATTCTAAAATGATAAATATTGCATGTTTAATTAACGTCCATTTAATAATAAAACATTTGAATACTGATTAAACAACTAAACAAGGTTGTATCATAAGTTGGTTGCCCGTAGCAGCCAACCATAAAGTATCCATATGACATGTTGTTAATAAGAATTTTTATCTAGCTAGATGATGTTTTTTGGAATCAAAAGAGACAATACATGGTTTACACATAACCATCTATCATTTCTGATAGATGGTTATGGTTTACATTACCTGTTAGTAGGCTACATTACGTACAAGAGACAGACAAAACCGCCCAACTTTTTGATGTTAGCAATAGGAATGTATTCCAATGATAATCTGAATGCAATCATTATATTCTTACCCATATACTGCAGAGTTCCACAAATCGTTGAAGTTCTCTTATTGTAGGGCAACCATTTTGCCAGACCAAAGTCAATAAGTTGGGTATGTCCTTCTTCGTCAAGGAGAACATTCTCCAACTTCAGATCTCGGTATATCACACCCGAATTGTGTAAAAAATCTGTAAGAAACATTCCATGACGTGTTTTAGAAGATGGGAACGGTTGTTATTCAAAGATTGAATACATGTTACATGTATAATGTTCACTTTGTAATTAGGGCTACTAATGTATACTAACATAATATTATGTTACATGCATAGTTTAGTAATGTCATGTAATAATAGTAATATATGTTTAACATTCATACGATGTATTACTGTGGATAGTGTGTATGTTCTATAGATTTACCATCTACCCTCCACCCTCCACGCTCTACCCACCGGCAGTGCGGCCTCAGCCTTAGTGTGCAAAAGCAGCCGAAATATGCCAGATTCAAAAATGTAAGTCTTGTTTCTAAATGTTTTTTCTAATTCTATAAGTGCTATCTGTATATATTATTACAATACATAAATAGTAGTACATAGTAAAATAATAGATATAGTATATAGCATACGCCAAAAAACAGGCGGTTGGCGAATAATTGTTATCAATGATCAGCTCTGTGAGGAGCGATCTGCGAGGGTATATTACGACGAGAACGACCTCAGCTAAACTGTTTCGCTCTCTTAGACTGTCATGGGGAAGCTATCATGAATCAAAGCAATTTTTGTTGGTGTCTACTCTACTAATGATAATTTTGTGTGATAACAATATATGTATGTGTGTATAAATGCCCGGCATTTATGATAACAAGGCTACGGTAATTTACAAAACAGTGAGTTTGAAAACCACAACACAACCAAGTTTTTATTATTTAGTCCATTTAAATCATTAAAGCCTGGACTTTAAATCGTTTCAAGCCACCGTTAAAAGCCTCCATTTAAATCGTAAAAATCTGGACACTAACCTGCCAACAGAGGAGATAGCCAACTAGGAAAAGTTACATTTCCACCTTCTTACTTTACTGAATTAACGTTACAGTAAATTATCAATTTTCAAGAACAAAAATGTAATCATGATGTCTTCCACATGAACTTGCACATTACGCTGCAGTGCGTACTTCAACTCATGACTCCACATATTCAAGTGATAATTCAAACAATGATTGTGTTTCACTCATGATAAATAGGCTCATTTCAATAATAATTTATCATGTTGAGCTAGTGATAACGTCTCGGACATAATTTTAAAATTATTTATCACAAAAGAGTCCTTTTTCAAAGTTTAATTACAATCTCATTTGAGAATAGATTGCTTTACATGACTAACGAATTAATAAACTGATTTAATTAGATAGAATCAGTTGTAGATGCTAATTTGAAGGATGCACTACAGTACTATATAATTATATTCACCAATAAATAATATTATGAGCGAGGTATACATTTCAAGTTTAGAATAGTGAATTAAAAATCCAAATCTTTTTACACCTAGGCTGATTAAGCTCATTCTTGAGGATATAGCAAATTTCTAAAACTCTATAAGGAACTTCTCAATAGTGAATTGATTGAAATTTTAGTAGAATACAAGTCAAGTTTACTGGGATAAGTATTTTCCCATAGGTATTTATCAGTAATAAGGTGAGAAAATTATCAAAAACATTCAAAATAATCAATTATAAGTGAAAGACTATGCATTCTTTTACATTCTATGCATTCTATGCATTCTTATTTTATGCAGACTTTATTGTTAGAATTCCTATTCATTCTACTTGTTTATTTGACTTATTTAACAATTTTGAAAACTCACCTAAAGCTAAGGCAATTTCGGCAACATAAATAGCAACCAGTTCTTCAGGCAACGATCCATACATTTGGCTCAAAGCTAACAGTTCTCCCCCGCTTACAAAATTACTAACTGCAACAGAGAAATTTAAAAATTAATCAAAATAATGAACTTTAAAACTTAGGGCTGTTTACTATTTTTATCCACATTGAGAATGGGCTTATGTCCCGAAACATGTATGTGTTTTTTTATAATTTTAAAGTTTTCAAAAAAGGTGTTTGATTTTTATTTATTTTTCAATTAATCAAAACTATTTACATGGCAAGATAAAGAAATTTTCGAATAGTGGAAAATAATTTTGACGATTACAGATATTACAGGGTGTAGGTTTCTAAGAAATAATATTTTTATCACAAATATCGATTCATAACTTATTAAATTGATGTTATTATTTGTTCAGAAAATTTATCATTAATGATGAAACAATTGAAAATAAAAGATCTAATAGTCTGTCCAAGTAAAAGAAAACATTCTGGTAAGATGGGAAAATGACTACAGCTCTGTCAATATTAGTTCAAAAATTATAAATTTGGTCTCGAATTGTAGGAAATATCTATCGATACCGGTTATGACTTCCAATAGCGGACTCTGTCATTCATATCACTATTATCTTATCATAGGATGTTGAAAAGATATTGTTGAGAATTCAAAAATTCATGCTATTGAGTTGAGAATAGAAATGAATATTCATAGAATGCGAATGAATTGGTTTCAAATCGAAGTGAACTTTGACTATGATAAAAGTTTTTCCAGTTTAAAGTTCTGTTTTCAAGTTCTAATGAGAAATCAGATTCAGAAAAAAAAGCAAACGATATTCAATGTTGCCGATTCCACTTCTTATTCTTCCGCCTCATCAAGAGGGAAGAGGCTGCGCCTTTTTGACTTCATTAGCTCATAACCAAAATCTTGTACATACTTTGGAATACCGCAATAGACAACATAGAATAGTGTTTTCTTCCATTATGAAGTTCCAAAAAAACTTAGACATAAAATCGAATGGACATAGGATCCAGAATGAGTGGAACTATACAAACCTATGAACAATTTTTTTCTAGTTTGCCAATAGTATGGGCAATTGACTATGAAAGGGTTATGCCCGCACATGGATTGTATCCGAACTTCATCTTTCACCTGTTGAATCGCATTCTCGGATATTATCTGTAAAAATAAGAGAAAAAAGTCAATTTGAAACTAGATAATTATCAACTTCAGTCATTACAAATTTGAACTAAGGCTGAATATTTATTAACTTCTGCCAATCCAAGAATTGAGTTTGCCTAGTAATATTTAATTCAAATTATTTTTTATACGTTCACGAATTTTCACTATTATTTTCGATTTGAATTACAGAAATTCTGGAATTTAAATGCATATTTGAAAAAATCATCAATATTTCTCTATGTTATTTTGAATATTCATGAGCCTTTTCCATCAGCTCTTATTTTCGTAGGTACTTATCACATCATTCATCAAAATGCATGCTAAATTCAAGTGATAGAAAGCTGTTTGAAAACATTATTTCCAAAGTTCATCAGTAAGTGGAATAATCTGACTCATTCATCGACTCATGTAAATTTAATATTACTTGAGTTATCAAGGAAAATGCTGTCAATAACACTGTAGATTTATATATATTATAATTACCCTTGCTTTGGATAATACTTTCATAGCATAGACTTCATTATTATCAACTTTGTAGACCTTGTAAACTTTTCCGAAAGCACCTCTGGCAATGGTCCCAATGAGCTGGAAAAAGATAAAGATTGAAATTTCATCCAAATCCTTTGATTATTTCATTTTCATTGATGAAAAAATACTTTGAATAAAATATTTGTTCATAAAAATTGTAATTTGGAGTTGAATATGCCTACATTTACCTGTCTGCATAAGAGAGTTAAGAAGAAAACATTTAATTGAGTATTCAAGAGTAGAGTTAACAAAATTCAAGTGTTTTCATTCAATATATTATTATGGAACCGTTCTACAATATCAATTTTATATAGGCTATCTCGCCACTTCTACTCTTAATAATTATATACATCCACTATAATGTATTTCCAATATAAGCCTGCCTGAAACATTTCCCAATAACGTGATTTCTAGATATCCCACGTATGTTATATCTCAATTATAACCAATTAAAAGTTCTAAAATACGTTACCGTATTATAAACATTAAGGGTTTTGACTAAAGATAGTAAAAATTAATGAATAAGTGTAGAGCCATCAGAAAGATTAGACATGTCACTATGTGAAATCTACATAATTTCTACTATCTACATTGTAGATAATACACCAAAAAATTATTCCAATTATTTCTAACATGTGGAATCTAAATTATATTTTACTATCTACATTGTAGATAATATACCAAAAATTATTCCAATTATTTTAACGTTATAGGAGTCAATTTCAAATACAGTAATTCAAACTTCAATGAATATAAAAAGAAACGTGAACATGTATGGTGTTTACAAATGGATATGGGGTTTCAACGCTTCATATCTATCCATAACGTTAAACTTACACTTATAAATAAAATATAGAATGAAAAAGCAGCTTGAACTGTTTAAATTCAATTTGTTGCATTTTTGTCAACCAAAATTATCAAATAAGTCTACAATTGAGTTTTCCCAGAATTTGATGACTTTTTCTTAGGGTGATGCCCACATGAGCTCTGAGCTTTGTGCGTGGGAATGAGAGGGATGATGATGAGAGATGACGAATTTATTTTAGGTCTACAGTAATATTGATCCTCTTTCTAAATTTCAAAATTTATTGAAAGATCCAAACATGAAAATCGTTTGACACATGAGAAGATGAGTGAAGCAGGCATGAAACGTGAAGCTTATTTCATAGAGTAACTAGCTAATATTCTAATTCTCAGCTTATTAGTACAGCCAATTCAACAGTAGAATCACTGAAGGCAACCCATATCAACTTTGGGAAAAACTTGGCTGTATACTTTGCAGGGTTGAGTGACAAAAGTGTAACACTTGAATTTAAAGCTGTGAATTTTAATTACTCATCCAGTTCATATATAATTTATAGATGCAAGTTCAACTTGATGAATAATATGAAGCCTTGAATCCGCGATATTAATTTGTATACACCGGATACTGTACAGATAAATATTTTACTTACTTCAAAGTTGAAAGTATTCTTTTCTTTGATTTTAAACTCAGGAAGAAATAAGGCTTCAATGTGCGATACAGGCCAAGCAGTCTTTGAAGCTTCCAGAGGATTACTCAACGTTGACTGCCTCCACCTAGTTAAAAACAAAAAAGTTGATAAATTTTCTTCCATTACTGAAATGGATAAGACAATATTCTCAAAAAATTTAGTCAACTTACAAAACTGAATATTAGAGACGATGGGTTAGAATGAAGTGGGTAGAATGACCTATTCATCCATTCATCATTCAAATAACTTCTTTGAATCCAAATTACTGTAACTTATATCATAAAGAACTTTTACCATGTTTCCTATTTGCGAAACAAGGTTATGTCGGTGAAGTGGAACAACCTTCGGGTCTCCCCACTATTGAAAGCCATACGCTAAATAAATAATAATTGATTCGTCTCTGAAAGTTATATTAAATGTCAAGATTTGCAAGCTGTTGAATGGAACAAGCCTTTTATCTTACTATTATTAGTGTATGGCTTATAAGTGGGGAATTCCGAAGAAAATCCACAGCCGAAAAAACGAAAATTTCATATTAATGGGAAATTGTGATAGTTCTTGAATATTATATTATGGTTCTATAGAATATTATTTTTATAGTCAATGATTAAAATTTTTGTAAGTTTAAACATGAGTGTTCGAAACTCCTGATCGATGTTCAAAGTTTGAAGGCACTTTCAAACAAAATTAAAACAGTGGACTTTTATCGAAATTCAAAATTGTTTGTGATAAAATATTTTTGGAAGTGAGAAATTATTAAGTGAAAGTGGACATTGTGGATAGACATAATAACCTACATCTTAAACCTTCATCATCATTCATCATCACTCATTCATCCTTAACTTGAAATACTTTAAGTATTTAAGAAACCAACAAACCAAGTCAATTGTAAAGAAAGAATAAAAGAATAAAGATCAATAGAATACTTCAATACTTGTAAAAATTAAACTGAATCAACTTGAGAAGTGAACAATGAGTTCTAAATAAGAACCAACGTAGATCCATTCTCTATTATTTTGGCATTAGGTTAGTGTCTATCAACAGAACTGTTATAATCCCAAAAAACACAAAACGCAATACAACAGAATAGTATGACAACAAAAAAGAGTTTAGTTTGTAACTTGACTGTGATAATTACCTATGTCGAGATACCCTGGACCAAGGTCTATTTGTACTGGTTGTTGAATGTTGAGTCGCACCACTAGTAAAGGATCGTCCGCTTAGATTACTGGCAAAATTAACCAGAGAGAACTGAAATGAGAATTAATAAAATTGCAGTTAGTAATTGCAGATGTTATGAGGCATTCAATAAAACTAATCTAATTGACACATTAATTTTATGCAGTTGTATTGAACAAATTGTGGAGACCCAAAATTTATGATCAAGTTAAAAAAATTATTCCATGAGCGGAATGCGGCGAAGACCACAGAAGTAACTAGTAAGAGGTCATTCTTATAATTGATGTTCCACCAATGAAAACAAAATCATAAAAACATTTATTTTGAATTAAAATAATAGCTTAGTTCTATGTAAGCCCTAAATGTAAATCTTGACCCAGAACGCAGTGTATCACTTGTGTGACCCACAGTCACAGAAATAGTGAATTTCGAGATGACCCAATTTTTACTACCCTTATTTTATGTTTTAATTAAATCACAGTAAAAACCCTGAAACTCTTCATACAGAAGAACTCTGCAAATAAAGTAAAGAGTTTTGATTAACGTAGTATGTCTCCTGTTTGATACAATGTGATGTGAGATTTGCATGAATCAGTTTAAAAGATAAGTTGTGAATAACTTGTCATTGGTGCAGTTTAGTTTACATCATGAATCACTGTGCTTGTATTAGTAGCCAACCAATTACCAATATCAATAAAAGTATTGCTTTTGTAAATTCACCATATAAATTTATAGTTCTGTCTCCAACTAGGTAATAATAAAATTAGTTATATACTGTACCTTGAAAAATCTAGCTCACTTTACTTACTTCGCTGAAACTGGAGTAAATGGATTTTGACTTCTTTACTCGTCTGCTATTACATGTTGGGCTGGATGTTTTTGAGTCTGAGTTTCCCATTCAATTTATAAAATAAATCCTGCTCTGCGACGGTTAATTTTTCAGCAATGCGGTTAAAACAAAAAAAAAATCACAATTAAAAGTAACAAAAGCACAATAAAATCGTTTTAGGTTAAGGAGAACTGCCATCTCCCATCTGTTGCTTTGCTCGGTGACTTAAACCAGCTGATTTCCTGATTCAAAATAGAAATCATATGTTGGCTAGCTCAATCCGAAAAGAGTGGGACAGAAGATAGAAAACTCACCGAACAGAAGAAGAAACATCAAACATGTAGTTCAGGCAGCAGACGCCTCACGCCTCACGTCATTGATTGTTGCTTACGCATTTTGCTTCTTTCAAATAATAGAAAAGATAATAATTTCATAAATTTGGTAATCCATTAATTAGTATATTATGTTAGTTCTTGGTTGAATAATATTGCTCTAGTACAAAAAACATATTGTTATAAGGTAAGATGAAAATACAAAGCCATAATAATTACATTTCGATTATAACCTCAATTTTAATGCTTACTTGCTTTCTATAATTTCTATCAAAATTGGACATTTTTGGTATTCAGTATATTTATATGTTCATGATAAGATTACAGAGACCACCAAGACACGTTAGAGTAAATAGAAAATAATAAATTTGGAACGTTTTGAAAACATATAAGTAAACACACTATAAAACATGCTAAGAACACCAACAAAGATTAGAGATACGTTAGTTAATTGAAGGTATCAATAATTGAGCACACTTTCATGGAGAAGGAAATTGTATTGTGTCTAGATTGTTTTTGAAGAATTTCCTGTTTCCTCTACATAAATGATTCAGGTATAACTCGACAGAATCAGCATGGCCTGTGAAATGCACAGGCAATGTATCTCACAGGACCATGTTAATTCTGTCGAGCTATATGCATAATTATTGTTCACTGTAAACTTGAAAATTTGAACTGTAGAAAAAATAAAATATTGAGGTAGATAGAATCAATTGACACTTATTTAATCATGTTTTTCCGCTTCAAATGCAGGTTTGCTGTGCTCTGATTGAATATAGGCTATATCTAGCTAAAATGAGTATGTCAAAGCCAGCTAATATTCTGTTTGATTTGGTTGGGTCGTACTTCGCTGCGTTATATACAAACCCAATCCGAACAAAAGCTTTTACCAGGTAAATATATTTTTTTTTACTATTGAATAACATAGTAGCAGTAGCAACTCAGGTTTATTATAAAACACAGAGATTTTTTATGTTGGATGATGCCCACATCAGCGTTTTGCTGTGTGGGTAACGGATGATGGCAGGAGGAAGGATGAGATGATGATCAAATGCCCATGCCTAGCGGGGTGAGAACTCACACCAGGCACGCAGGCACTCAGGCAGTGCTATGAGACTGAAGAAGACGCAAGGTTCTACATCCACTATCAGTTCGGACTGACAGTTCAGACTGTGATAGTCAAAAAGTATGAGTGGATGGGGTAATCAGCAGTCCAAAACAGTTGTAAACTGGCAGTCCGATTGTTTGATCAGCTGTAAACGATTGAACTGTCAGTGGATGTAGATCCTTTAAGGTGCGTTGTACGAGCTCATGACATAAAAAACGAGTTTTTTTACCTACAGACATGAAAAAAGACAACTAACTCTTTTTTGACATGAAAAAAAGAGTTAGCGTTATATTAAAAATAACGCCAACTCTTTTTTCATGTCTGTAGGTGAGCTCTAACAAATGCTGAAAGCTGTCACTCTTTTTTTAATCCTCTTGCACAATCGCCACTATCTTTATCATGAAATGTTGAATAGCTTATTAGTTCATATTATAAACCTTTGTCATGTTAAAAGTTGTGCTAGAAGTTCATAATCGATCTAATAGCTATTACTTAATATAATAATTACAGTATGCTATTCAGTAATACAGTATGCTATTCAGTAATACAGTATGCTATTCAAACTCCAGTTACATTTTATTAAATAAATTTGACTTTTTAGTATTAAAAATAATGTATAATAATAATCTAGGCTACTCCTAATTATTAATAGAATGCACTATGTACACTTTTTTATTTTTACGGTTTTGATGAAAATTAGCTTATGTTTTCTTTTTGCTTCCCGGATAGCTGCACAATAACTCTACTTGGGAACTATGTATCACAGAAGATTCAAAAAAGCAGATCTTTCGATCAAGATGTATTCATAGCATTTGGATTGTATGGGTATGTGTACTTTATATTTTATTGGAATCTGACTGTAATTTTTTCAACTCAGCTATTTTGGTGAATTAATTCAAGCTAGAACTCATTTTTGAATCTATGATTTGGACGAGAATTTCAGTCTATTAATAATATTGCTGTGCTACCGTTTGGTAATGTGAAATTTTTCCACTGTTAAAAATAACCACGGAGAAATATGCTGGGCTAATGGTTTTTAAAATATTAATCAATATTATTAATGTAACTTGAAAACGTTTAAAGGTACCGGTAGTTAAATTATAAAACTGTGGTTTCGCTTTTATCAAATATAGTGAGTTTAAAAAATAGGAATCTTGAAGTAATCTATAAAAAATCTATTGAAATAATCTCTTCGAATAATAGTTGATATTCTCACAGCTACCGCACAAGCTGTTAAAAATTATTCATTAATTTGCTGGCTGTGCCAAAACATTAAAATTTATAATTTTTTTTCTCTTACGTATTTTGTAGTTTTTGACGAAATAAATATTCTTTTTCTTACTTTATTTTTCGAATAATAGTATAATCAATACTATTAGATGAATTCATTGTACTATTGTTGAAATGTGGAAGAAGCTGATTAATTTTTTATTTGAATAATAAATCATGAGAGGATTTAATTTATGGCAAGGTGGAACCTATCTACGGATCTCTCCCCTGAACAAAGACATAATATAAACAAAGAGGAACTTATACAAAAAGGATCTACTATAAAATGAAAGTAAAAAATACAATGGACATTAGTTTCAAACTATTTTGTTTTTTTTTCTCAGGTTGATATTCGGCGGTACAATTCCACACTTTTTCTTCAACTTTCTAGAAAAAAGTGTTCCTGGTGACAGCAGAATTGGTGCTCTGAAGCAGTTTCTCATAGAAAGGTTGATCTATGCACCACTCTACCAAGCATTCAGTCTCTATGCTTTGGCCAGGTTTGAGGTAACCAAACAGTTAATTCTTCAATCTCAAAAAAATAACATAGTAAAATATCAAATACAAATGAATATGCCTAACATATTTTTGCATCTATAGTAAGGCTTCCAATTAATTCAATAAGTTATAGTTTTTTATTAATTAAAATAACATAAAACCTTAGAGTGAAATTACTGTACTCATGTTTTTGGCGCAACAATTGTTTCGTGCTGGTATTGCACATTATGAAGCAGGTTTGGCACTTCTCGTCTGATCGTATTTTAATTTAAGGCTTCTTTCACTCCGGACAAGATGAGAATGTTTTGACTGTTGAATCTTATGGGTATCAATGGGACGATCCCTTTATTAAATTTATTTACAAGAGTTGCAGAGAAGAGAGTTTGTACTCCAATTACTCTACAACAGTGTTGGGGAGTAGCGCGCTACTTTTTTTTAGTTTGTAGTGTAACGACGCTACTTATATAATAAATAATCAAGAATAAGCTAGAATATCGTTATTTGCCAAATATTCCATCAATTGTACCTCCAAAATGACACACTTCAATAATTTAAGAAACAGAAGCTAAGAGGGAAATAGGTCCGTAATTTTCAAGTAAATTATTCGTTTGTTCTTGATCTGTGAATTGGTATGATTACGTTGTAATTGGTATGATGTGAAAACGTTGAAATAGAATGATTTTGTAGTTCCATATTTCTCCATTACATTAAGGTGCATATATAATTAATTATTATACATTCTACAATAGTATGGTCTATAATCACATTGATATTATACAGGGTTTTTCGGAAGTAGAATCGAACATTTAAGGCTCGGAACATTTAATTACTCACACAGCCGCCATTTTTGTTTTCTCATTTTCATCTAATCTTTCAATTTATAATTTTGTAGCGGCCTTGAGAGGGTACTATTCGCTGTGTGCAAGTGGGTGGAAAGGATATTTTTGGTGACCGAGGCGCTATTGGCGGATCATTTCGGCGATAAATTGAGAGAATTAATATTGGAGGAGATAGGGCTAAACCTAAAATAATGTCCTGGAGAATTTGTTGTGTTCCGGATTGTAAAAATAAAACACGCAATGGAAATTTCAAGTTCTACACTTTTCCAGTTGCCATACATAAGTTTCATCAATAAAAAGAATGGTTCACTGCATTGAATAAATATTGATAGGTGAAGCTAACCTTATTGTTTTGTTTACGTGCAAAAGAATTTGTCGATCAAGTAGGACCATGGAGTGCTCCATTCTAACCTGTACATCAGGTAATGTACATGAATAGTTTTTATGTTAGTTAATCTAATAAGCTGTTATTATCAACGCAAAAACTCTATTTATTATGTTTTAATAAGGAATATTCATATCATTCAATTTTTCAAATAAATGTGAGCTTGCGCCAATTTTTCATTTTCATGTAAGATAACTTATCAGCTGTTATCTCAAAGTTTTTGTCGACTCTCAAATACATCTGTTTGCGGTTGTCTGCTCTCAAATACTTGAAAACTAAGATTTTTCTAATATAATGAGCTATAATACTATCAATAGCTAACATTCCTTTCCTAAATATCATGTTCTAATTACTGAGAAATGCATGAAGCAGCAAATAATTCCATTCTAATTATAAATGCGTTTTTCCCATTTAGCGCTATGCTTTGTATGCTAAAACGCGTATAAAAGTACACACGATAATCCACCAGAGCCGCAGCACAGTAGATGCTCATAGCAATAGTGGTCAATTATTATGATAAATCAGCTGAGAAATTGAATAAAACCAGTTAGAAGTTCTCAACTTTGATGGTTATTGAGATAATTAGAAAAATAAGCTGGAAAAACTTAATTTTACAACTTTAAATGGATATAAATAGAATATTTAATTGTTGACTAGTATTTTCGATCATTTAATATTGTAGGAAATTCAATTCTGAAGAAAAATTGTTGAGTAAAATTTTCGTCTTAAACTCACCCAAACCTCACAAATCAGGATTTAAAGAAGACAAAATCATTCATTTATTTCATTTATTAACTTACTATTTGAGCTATTTGTATTTGTTTGTTTTTCTTATTTTTAATTATTTTACTGTAAATGAGACATATTTGGGGAAACCTGTTGTCTCCATTGTGGAATAAATCAATAAATAAATCAATTTGTGAGGTTTGGGTGCGTTTTAGACGAAAATTTTACTGACATCTTTTTCAAGACACTACTTCTGAAACACTCTGTAATGTCAATGAATGTAATGTAAAAACACTACTTCTGAAACACTCTGTAATGTCAATCACTATTGTAAATGTGTAGCCGCCTAAGCTTAACGTTTTTGCGTTTTGATGGACATTATTTACCTAAACCACATGAAAAAAACATTCTATCATGACTTTTTGTAAAGTAGTGAAAAAGTAGCTAGCTACTCTTTTTAAAAAGTAGCTGTAGTGTAGTTTAGCTACTTTTTAATGAAGTACTTGTAGTGGTAGCTAACTACTTTTAAAAACTGCTCTACAACTAGTTTAGTGTGAATACTCTCATTAAGAATCATGATGTGGAGTAATCATATGATTTCTTCATCAAATTTATTTGCAAGAGTTACAGAGCAGAGTTTATACTCTTAATTATTTAATAACTGCTTCAGTGTGAATACACTCATTAAAAATACATTAGTCATCCGGTACGAGCCAGATCTGGTATTGGTGTGGAAGAAACCTACCGGTACTGTTAAAAGATGTTCTACTGCAATAGAAAGAAAATTATGCCAACTCTGTCAATTTAGGAGTCGATTTTGAATTTCAAAATCATAATTATAGAAGTAGTTTGTGGTCTTCGTATGAATTGAGGCACTTACAAAGTCTATAATCCCTTCATAACTGTTTAAAAATAATATCAATTTCTTCTTTAATTTCAGGGGAAACCTCATGATGATGCAGTAAAGAACTTGTCCAAGTTGTACTTACCAGTATTAAAAGCGAACTGGTACTACCTTTCTCTTTTCCAATACATAAATTTTCGAATGGTTCCACCAATGGTGAGTATTAAAAAAGTAATACTTCTCCCACATGATTGGTTCAAATCATCTAGTTTAAATGAGGATTTGCAATCATCAAGAAATTTAATCGGATTTTGAGGAACAAAGGTCTTACCTTCAATATTTTCATCATGAAAATATATGTTTTGAAAAATCTACTAGATCGCCTATTTTTGATCACCAAAATTATTAATCTACAAACAAGTGTAGATTTCATTATAGTTGAAGGTTTGTTGAAGTTGCTCTCGACTCTATAATTATGCTCTGGCAAACCGCTCAATTCTCAATTGATCGTACGAGTACAACATCTTACCGTATAAGAATTTGTAAATTGTATTTTATTGGCAATAAATTTCAATTGAGAACGAGCATCATAGTTCATAATAACTAATTATTCGTATTAAATTTCGATATTGCTTCAAATTACAGTGAATGGTCTCTTTCATTTGATTATGCTACTTTGTAATAGCAGTGATAGAAAAAGTAATTGATTATTATTCATTACAATATTTTCCAGTTGAAAGTTCTCTATGTGAACTTGATTGGATTCTTCTGGTCGATATTCCTGAGCTACAAGAAATCAAGAGCGATGGATAAGAGGAAAGATGCTAAGAAAACTGTTGGGAAGCGACTCTAAAAATATTTTTTTCAAATCCAGGAAGTCATTGTTAACATTCCTTACTTAATTGGTGTTCAAAAACCCTCGACAATGTTGAAAAATATTTCAACCAACCATCGAAGGAGTATTGGTATTGTATTAGGTGTTTTAATGTGGTAAGTCATATTTTAATAAATGTTATAAATATTGTATTTTATATGTATGGAGATGTAATGTCACTATGTACAACTATGTAATTTTATACTTTATTACTGTATTTTTGGGTTATTAGTAGCTTAGTTACAAAGTATACTTATCAACGAATTTTTCTCAATAAACCTGTTTCTCTTCAATGCGTTTTTCAATGAAAATTTCAACCTTTTTTAAAATTATTTATAATACGTATTCGTTATGTATTAAATTTAGAGTACTGTAACAAAATGTTGTTAGAAATTGAATTGAAAGCCATGAGTTGCTGAGAAGAGAACTCAGGTGATTGAGTAAGTTTACACAAGAATGGATTTGCGATATAATTTAATAAATGGGAATATTTGTCATAAATTTATCATGGGTTTTGGTATTCTAATTCAGAAGCAAGAACAAATTAGTAGACTACACAGCTTTACAACAAATTTATTCTGAATAGACAAGGACAGGTAACAAATTATTAACAACAATTTTCGTGAATGGAAGGGATCAGTGATCGATAGAATTGGTAACATCAAGTGCTTAAGCAACTAGTTCTAAATATTTTTGAATATTTTCAACTAAGAAGTATATTTTTTATAATAAGTTATATATAACATATCATGCTTATTCGTTTAAATAGTGATTGCCATAGCAATATTAATTCAGTATATAATATGGTATAATTAATTATCAATTACAACATTTTTCTAGTTCCAACAATCAGAAGAATGTCTCTTGAAATAAAAAAATTGACATATTTAAAGGAATTAGATGAGAAGAGGCTTCATTTTCAATAGTCAATTTTATAAACTGATGGAATGTTTTTATTAACTGAGCACGAATAATTTATTTCAAGTAGGTACTTTTCTAAAAGAATTTCAAGAAGACAAACTTCTGATGTATTGAACTACAGTGGTGTTACAATATTACTTAAATTAAATTTTAGTGTATCAATTTTCATTACATGCAATACCTATGATAAAATCGCTTATACATTAAATGGATCGGTATCGAAGGAAGATTATTTATACAGTTCAAGTTCAAGACCAAATATTTATAGAAAGATCACACCCTTATTCGTCCATAAGTTCCAATTCATTCCGTCTAATTTGAGGCTTATTACCTATATTGGATGAGACGTGGAATAAGGCGTAAATAGAATACGTTTGATAGAATAAAGAAATAGATAGAAATCATTTTCACAATGAATATAGTAAATGTTTAAAATGGAAAAAATAAATATAACTTTATAAAAAAATGCAGTAGTGTTGGAATAATATTATCACAGAGGATTTAAATCTGATTCAAAATAAACTATAACTTGATTTTAAAATAAATAAAATAAAATTAGATAATGATTCATATTGTAACGTATAAAAATAAAATTGTTCATGGACATTCAACAAAAAAAACTGCGAAAAGGTTGGAGATTCTAAATTACAAAATTACAGACTAGAACCATCTCCAACACACTATATAATTATATAAAAAAGAACTATTATATCTATGGCCTGCCAAAAACTAGATCATGGCAAGAGTATCAAAAAACAAGAATTCGTTTTTGCAGGCATTTTGAATAGAACCGTTCATCAGTCAAACATTATTCAAGTCTTAAAAGGGTACTCGTGAACAAGGGATCATTTTTATTTATTAGTCATTTTTATCAATAGAAGGATAACCTACAATGTTTCCCCAATCAATCACTCATAGATCACATAGGCTACTCTAGCATTTTTTACAATCGACGGATATTATTTCAATAGTCTCAATTTATAAATTGTAGTGTAGTAAAAGACTATAAGTGGAGAGACGTATAAATGCTTAAGTGAGACTAAACTCATTGTAAATACTCTGGTCTAAGCAACAATGCCTGTGCAGTGGAAAACATTGCCACATTAATCACAAGACCTTTGAAGTTATTGATGCAGTAAATTTCATTTTCACACCTATACGAATTTCTACTTATAGTCTTTTTCGAAATTATTCACCTAATTTCAGTCAATGCTCTATGGTCAAATCGACCTTGACGGTCAAGCTTAACCTTCCCATACTTCTTAATCTTAACTATAATAAATTTTTCTTACCATACATATCTGATACAATATATCTATGGAACAATAAATTGTACTCATTGCGAAATTGTTAAGACTAACAACGATACTATTTTTCTGAACATCCAATTATATCACTAGTATGTATCACTATTGCTATTTGCTATCACAGAGGCTAAATGCAGTGGCCCTAAACTGTTTCATTTAATAACATTAATGGCATTGGAGTTTATCATATAGGTCCATGCAAGTTCGAGTGCAAATAGAACATAATTTATCACAAATATAATATAAAATTCTATGCAGGAAGTGGAAGGATTTTGATTTTCTAATTGCAATAGATTCCATGAACTATTTCAAGTCCGTGAGTTCCACTATCAACCAGAAGTCACAACAATAATTATCTTATTTTATTTTATACAAGTTGATCATTTCCAATATTGTTTTCATAATTTAAAATTAATTGTTCAAATTGATCTATGCATTTTTTAATCCATGGAATGCTTAATTTCTGAAAGAGAAAAAACTTAAATAGGCCTACCGTAATTCTAATTTGGAATTCTTACAAAGAATTAATATTCCAGGTGGTTTTTGATAAATAGTAAAGTTAAAAAAAATACATAATTATATCAACCTTAAAATTATTATCACCTTATATTGATCATCATTAATAAAAACTTAATGATACAATTGTTCCACAATCACCCATGCACAAATAAGAGGCAGGCTACCGTACTTATAAATGCAACCATTCATTTTTTGGCAGACACTATTTAATTGAATTTTTGGAATGTTTGCACTGAGATACTAAAAGGAATATTAATATAAGAGGATTTGGTGGAGAGTTAAAATTTCAAATTAGTTTGAAGAACTATAATTTGGAATAGTAATGGCGAGCTTAGTTTTGTATCTCAGTACCTGTTATTCTGAGATATATTCCAGATACTGGAATAAAATTATTTTATTTATGAGTACACTAGCCGGCAGGCTCGCTTCGCTCGCCTTCTCCGCCTAGACAGGGGGCTCCGCCACCTGGACCAGTGTAAGTGAGACAAACAGGATCGCTTCGCTCGCCTGCAAAACCTCTGCCAGTGTCAGCTGAGACAAACAGAGGCAAATTCCGTTCAGAAGGGGTTCAAAAATTATTGAACATTTATTGACCTAATCTAGACCTGTTTACCAAATTTCAACTTTTTCTGCCAATTCGTTTTCAGAAAATCTAAGAAAAATTCCGAAAAATAGTAAAACGCTAATATTGAGCGTAACCTTGGGAAGTATATCGGACATTGTTTGAAACTTGATTCATTATCTTCTTAATTACTCCATCTATAATCCCGCTGAACCATTTAATTTACACTAAGAATTGGTCGTATCAAGGCGGAAGATATGCAACCCGCAATACATCTACAATTTTGAAAACCTGATTACTGGCGTAATCTTGAACGGATTTCAAAAATATCTTAACACAACATTTCCCTGACCTTATCTCAACCTGCCCACCAAATATCAACATTTTCTACCGATTGTTTCTCGAAAAAATTGAGAAAACGCCGAAAAACTATAGAAAAACTCAAATATTTAGCGTATCACTGCAAAGTTTTTAAAATCCGTTCTTAGCGCGCGTCTAAACGTCCAACTGAACATGCCTGCCAAATTTGAACGCATTCGGTTCAGTGGATTTTTAGTTCTGGTGATGAATGAATGAATCAGTCAGTGCCATTTCGTTTATATAGATATAGATAGTGGCCTATGTGAATAAATATTTAGTATATTTGAGTGAAATTTATACTGTATGGAAAGACCCACGCTTTTTGGTCAACTTAGATTACCTGGATAAACCAATGATTAGATGGATTAAACCAACAAGAAATTAGAAGAAATCTTGTGTAATGACACAGTAATTATTTGTGACATATAAGAGGTGTAATAATAAAATTGATAATGCTTTTAAATGAGATTTTTTTCCGAGAAGATGGAGTCTTTTGACATGAAATTAAGTACCCAATGCCTTTTGGGTACAACCAAAAACTCTGTTTTTTTTCAAACCAGACTTTGACTATATGAGACCCATGCAACTGTTAACGCTTCGAAGTTGGAATTTTACTGTTGACAGGCAAAGACAAAGCCGACATTGCTGAAAAACAGAAAATATATAGAGAAAAACGATGGAAGCACATCTATGTTTCAGTCTGAAACTTCCAGAAGCTGATGAATTAAAGTACACTAGTAATCTACCTAGTACTCCTCTGGTACAGGGTACAGTAGAACTGTACAGGGTACAAGGCAAATCCACCAAATAATAACATTCAAAGTAATGGGCATTTGTTCAGACCACTCTCCTGAATAATTGGGCTTGCGAAAAACTCAGCGATTGTTTTTTAAAGCACAGTTTGTATCTTTTGACAAGCAGAAAGATGAATTGAAAGGGAAAAGAAAAAAGAGCCGTTATCACTAAATTTATGTATTTATTGTCAGAATTAGACCACGATATTATACCATTTCAAGAGACTGGTGATGAAGATTGGAGCAAAAAGTTACATGTTTCAATTTTTGTCAGTAGCCTGAAGTTATATTTGTTTTTGAAAAAAATGTAGTAAACAACTTTTCACTCTAATTTTATGTATAAGTTTGAGAAAGATAGATCTTGATTGTCAAATTGTTTTGACATTCAATATTTTTCAAGCAATTCTGCGTTGATAGTAGCTTTTAGTTTTCTCTCTTTGGAATCATTTTCACAGACCAATACAACTTTAAACGCTTCAAAGTTAAAATTTCACTGTTGACAGGCAAAGACAAAGAAGCTGACAGCTGCCAAAAAACAGAAAATATTTTGAAACGAAAGTTGGATGCACATATTTTATGTTTTGGAATCTGATGTATATTGAAGTACACTGGTAGTCTACCTAATACTCCTCTGGCAACCTCCTCTTCAGTGCAACCAATGGCAAATCCACAAAATAATAACATTCAAAGAAATGAAGATGTATCCCGGGCCACTTTCCTGTTCTGTGCATAGTCAAGTTGAAGACCACTACTTCATATTAAATTGGGGTCGATGAAGCAGTTTGTAAAAGGAGTGTTTCAAGTACCTCTGTGACCAATTTCATGATCTATTCTCTATCGGATACAAAACTGAAAGAGTTGGGTCAGATAAAAGAAAACATTTGAAAGATGAGTGATTTGTTAGTAGAATAGGGTTGAGAGAGAAAAGTGCATGGAACTCATTTAAACTTGTTCAAACCGGCTTTCTTGGAAACAATATTGACCCAATTATGAAACAAAAAATAGTTTAAAAAACTATAAAATTTAAGGCTGCAACATGAGTGTTAAAGTCAATTTCCTCCACTCACATCTTGACTATTTTCCAAATAATCTTGGGGCTGTAAGTGAAGAACAAGGATAAGTTTCCACTAGGATATTAAAGAGTTGGAGCAGAGATACCAGGGACACGTTGGAATGTCAAAATGATGGCAGACTACTGTTGGATACTGAAAAGAGAAACTTCGATGGAACATTAGATTTGAAGAAAGCCAAAATAAGCTTTGAAGGGAAAAGTAAACGTTATGATTAATATTGAACTTGGAAAAATCAACGCTCTCAAATTAATTTCTATAGTCTTATGCATATTACATACAGACCTAGGCCATCAATATCAATATTTATTTGTTAACAAATTTTTTAAAATAAATAAAATCAATATCATTCCATTAAAATAGATTAATTAAGTTATGTGATGAAAAATCCAACTTCATAGTAATCTTGATAGGATTATGATTATTATTCTAAGTAAGTCTTATCTTGTACCCCATAGCTCATTTCAATTTTTATCTCGCAAATGAATATTCAATATTCCGGTCTTTCTTTTAGAAAATTTAGAAAATGTGTGGAGACATTCTCATAATTGGATATTTCCAATGAAAACGAATGCAAAATCAACATTGGAAAAAACTTGCCAGAGAAAAATAGGTAAGTTTCCCTGCATTATTCAAATTGTTTTAAATTGCAGACACTAATGATTTTCTTTGTGAATACTGTAGTGTAAATTCAATGATATTAATGTCCAAACAAAGTTGGTAAGCTGTTCGTATTAAAAAAATAATTGAAAAGGGTACTGTGATTATTGTTTAAAATAAATAAACATTGGTTAGCTGTGTTGTTATTATTATAATGTTCCAATTCATTATCTATTCTCCATTACATCTATCACAGCTATTTGATCAATTCAAATCAAATTATTATCAAATTTTGATAAGCTTTACAACATAAATTTAAAATACATACAGATTTAAAATTGATAACCATAAATCCCTCTTGACTCTGATCAAATCAATTGAATCAATACTAGATGAACCAATTAGGTATGGAAAAGTTTTATAATGAATATTTTTTCTAGGTGACTATCAATGCAGTACCAGAAAGTAAAATTGAAGACATTTGCCAAGGATTAGCTATGCTGCCCTGAGATTCAAACAAATAGTTCTGCAACTTCATACAAGTACCACTGCAACTCATCAGATACCCGAAGAAATTTCTGGAAAATGGTAGAATTGATTATGAATTTTCCAAGGTGCAGCCCCAATGCAATGTTTCTGGAAACCTTCCGGTTAAACATGCAATACAGAATGAGAATCAATACTTATTTTCTCTTAGGGCTACTGTATTTGTTATAACTTCAAATAATTGAAAAAATATTAAAAAAAGGGTACTTTGATTTCAATTATAAAGTTTTGTAGTTAAGTAAAGTAGCCCTAATACAGTAACCCTAAAGTAGTTTGAATACAGTAGCCCTAAGAGAAAATAAGTATTGGATAATGGCTAATCAAACAAGAATAGTGAATAAATGGAAATATAATCAACTGAAAATAGCAAGAGCCAAAGAAGATATCAATTTCAACAAAATCTGTTTATGCTAAAATGAGACACATATGTTTAATTAGAATAGAGTATGTCATTAAATACAATAGATTAATGTTGTTTACTGTTATTTACAGTGAAAATGGATATATCGCCGAAACATTGAGCCATTGACATGTGTCAATCATTTGCTTTCCCCAACTTTAAATAAGAATGTTCTAGAAGGCTTTTGGTTGTACCTTTTGAATTACAAATAAATAGTTTCCAGGAATCTTATTGAGAAGAGAGAAGCTTCTAGAAGCCTCTCTTTCAAATACAGCAAATAGAACTTCCAAGAAGGTTTTAGAAGAAAGGGTCTCTTGGAACCGTTATGTATTCAGAGGACACAAATATTGTGAATATTCTAAGAGATAGAACAATAGGTCCTTGTGTGAGTGAGAGCGCATGCGTGTGTGAGAGGGAGTGAGTGAGAGAGTAGCTGAGCACGCGGTGCATGTATGTAGTTTACCAATATATAGTAATAGTGTAGTAGTAGTTATATATATGCATGTATCTATAGTAGGAACCGTAGGATAGTATAGATATAGAGTATTACTAGTATGTAGATGTATTTGTGATTTGAATATGAAGTTATGTATAAATGAGAGTATGAATGATTACTAACAGAGGGCCAAAAATATTATTATTGTAATTATATTCATATAATATAGATACACATAAAAGTTACGCATTGATTGTCAAAGTCAGTATTGATATGCTCTTTGAGTTCAATTTTGTGATTTTGTGTGTTTGAGTGAAGTGAAGTGAACTCCAGAAAATTCAGGACCTTAAAGGATGCTTAGAGGGCCCTGGCTGGAAAGGTTCAAGTAGTTATTCATTAAATTCGTCTATGTAAATCACTTATTTTTTTATCTTATTAACTAAATTATATACCTCACCAGCCTCTCAAAAATCCTATTAGCTTGCCAAGCTAAAATTAAAATTAATTATTTTTCTTCAAATAAAGTTTTATTAAAAATATTCTCTCCGATATAAACTAATTTCAGTAATTTCCATTTAAATATTATTTTCACAAAATTACTTTTTTATTATCTGTAATCCAATTATTCAATATTTATATTTATTGGCTCCTCAAATAATTAGTTGAAATTTAGGTTTAGGTGACCTTACGTGCAAAATATAGGTCTGTGAGTTGTTTACCTGATCCCAAAATTTCGAGAATTATCTATGATGAAGAAACTTGTAAAGATGCTTTAATTAAAATTGATTATTTATTGAAAAAGGAAACTGAATATTTGGAAAAGTTACCATGCCAAATAGATTTGGATAAAAAAGCCTGTGTTACTAAAGGCTTAACTATTTTCTTTCATATCCTGAATAGAATATGTCAATTATTAACCTATGCTAGAGAGGTTGATGACCAAGATCTAATCACAAGTATTGAAAATTCATTGGGGAATTGGAAAAGTGTTTTTTAGGCCATGTGCGAGAAAAATTGATGAGCTGGAAAACAAATCGAATAAAGAAAACAAACTTCTTTTCATATACCAGAGTGAAAAAAATGAGAAGTCTGTATGAAAAATATGGGAAAAGTGCTATATTTTTAGACGCAACTTACAAGACAACGAAATATGCTCTGCCACTATTTTTTATAGTGGTGGACACAAATGTCAATTATCAAATTGTGGGAGTGATAATTACTCAGTTTCAAACTAAACAAGCTATCAGTGAAGGATTGGAAATTTTTATAAGTTGGAACCCTTCAGTTAATCCACGATATGGCATGGTGGATAATGCCGCCGAGGAGATTGGCAACCTTGGAGCAACTTTTCCAGGCATCAAGGTGTTCATCTGCAGCAGGCATGGATGAGATGGTTGGCAAAAAAATGTAATTTAAATGTGCCAACAAACCAGGCAATCATATTTCTCAGAAAAATAGCACATGCAGGAAGTGAAGAAGAGTTGAAGGAGGCTATAGAGCTCTTAGAATCTCAAAAATTCTATTCTGAATCATCCTTGAAGGTATATTTTGAAAAAACATGGCTGAAAGAAATTCAAAGATGGGCTACTGCTTACAAGCCCCTCGATTTTCATATCAACACAAACAATGGTGTTGAAAGAATGAATAAAGAATTGAAGTATGGCTACCTAATAGATTTCAAGGGGTGTTCTCTCTCAGAGATGATTGAAATTGTTGTAAACAAGTTTTTGCCAGAAAGGTTTGGAATTTATGTTGAGAAGAATTTGAAAATATCTTCCAAGCAGCGAAAGTATGATGAAAACCTCCCAGCCTACTTGCACGAGAAGCCCAAGTGGTTCATCAAACTTGTGATGGGGAAGCTAGCCACTATAACCAGCACAGCCGCCCAAAAAATTAATCAAACTGGGGAGTCTTCCTTTGCAGTTGAATCTATCTTATTAGTCTTTGAAAAGCTGAAGATGCTAAAAGTGCTTAAATATCAGGATTTGGATGAGATGGTAAAGAAGTTATCTTGTCCTTCAATCAAAACTCAAGAAGATTGTTTAATGAGAAAATGTTCAAAATGTTGTCACTTAGATATTGAGATTGATACATTTCAAAATAGTTTAACATTTGTTGAACAATGGAGAAGAAAGGACGTGAAATACATGTTTAAAGGAAAAGAGAAAACAATGAAAAAGGTAGTGAAAGAGGAATTCGAGATAGAAGTAAAAAGTCTAGTAGAGATGTTTTTTAATTTAGTACCTCCATACATGAAACATATTTGCAACATAATGCACCAATACACGTCAGTGAAAGATCTTAAAACGAATATGAAATCTGATGAAATTCTTATTCATATTGATTTTAGCCAGAATTATGAGTGCAAATACTCCAAAGAAATTCAAAGTGTACACTTTGGTGGTTCTCATCAGCAAGGGACTCTTCATACAGGTGTATTGTACTACAAAAATAACAATGATATTGAAGTTCAACATCTTTTTTTCAGTTCGATTTCTGAAAGTTTAAGACATGATGTAAGTGCTATTGCAGCACATCTCAATTGCGTTCTCAATTATGCAAGAGAAAAAATGGGGGATTTAAAATCAATTCAGTTTTTGAGCGATAGCCCAACAACACAGTACAGGAATAAAAAAAAGGTTCTATTTAATATTGAAACATTTATCAAAGTTTTGTTCAACGTCTATAACTTGGAACTTTTCAGAATGTGGGCATGGGAAGGGGGCCCCAGATGGGATTGGGGGTTATCTCAAAAGAATAGCTAATCAAGCAGTGGCTGAGGGACTTGACATACCTTCATTTGATGTTTTTTATGAGGTGTTATAAAAAAAATGTGAGAAAGTAGAACTATTCTTAGTGAGTGATGAAGAGATAGAGGAAATTGATGCTTTACTAGTTGAAGATATTCCAACATTTAAAGGAACAATGAGGGTCCGTCAAGTTCTTTGGGAAAGCCAAGTGAAATATCTACAAATGCAGAGCTTGAGCTGTTTCACTTGTGGATCAAAGAAGTGTTCCCACTATTTTATCGGAACATTTAATCCTTCAGAGCAACAAGAAACTGGCAGTATCCTTTTATTCTATTATTTTTATAAATTATTTAGAACTGAACTTATTAATTAATAAAAAAAAAAGCATGAGAACAATTTTTGTTAGGTTGTGTTTTCCTTAATTATGGTTTATAGATATGTGCAAGAAATCCAGGCTACGTTATGATGAGGTGTTTACAGACTCTGAAAATGACGACATCAACTCAACATTCAATCCAGTCCCTACAGAGCAGCAAGAAACTTCCAGTATCCTTTTATTCTATTGTTGTTGTTTTTTAAACTTGACCTATAATTTATTGAAATATCAACAAGATAACACTTTTATTTGGTTATGTTTTCCTTAACTGTGATTCAGTTTCATTTTCACCATGAATTATTTCTGACTAATAGACTAAATGAACTCTATCCCGGCGAAATTTTGAATAAGTCTAATCCAAATCTAGTTGAAGTAAACTGTATGACTAAAGCTGGGAAATTTTGGAAATAGCCGAGCAAACAAGACATTTTAAAATATTCCATAGAAGACATAAAGTGCAAACTTCCATCACCTGTTGTAATAAACTCCAGGGGTCATTACAAGTTTAATTGATATATTACTACAGAAAACTTTAATATTCAGTTATTTTTAAATAAATTTCAGTTTGCTTTGAAAGAGTTTCCTGTTTTTTTTAACCTCAACACCTTAATATGTCTTATCTTTGATTCTCAAATCTAAATTTTAAATATTTTGTAATGCAATCATTAATATTTTCGAGTGGTTGTTTAGATGTTTTCTATTAGATTTAAGGTTATAAAAATTACCATAGCAGTAGAAAGTTTTGAAAATGGATTTTACTTTACACTATTTTTACCAATAATTCAATTAATTATTATTATCTAGGTACTTATTATTATCAGCTCATTTCCCCTTAGTTCAAGTTAACGTTTCTTGCCAGATTGTATTGAAGATGTTACTATCAGAAAAAGATTATTGACAAAGTATTTCAAATACAAATGTCACCTCCATGTGGAGTCATGTCACCTCCATGTAGACTCATGTCACCTCCATGTATAGCCATGTAACAAATTTAGCTATAAAATACTAAAAATGTCACCTTGAGCTCTGCTCAATGTTTATTCTTCCTTATTATAAGTAGGTACATAAAGCTAAAAAAATTGAAAAATGTAATTATTAATTTTTTTTGTTCACTTCTCAAATTTCAACTCAATTCCA
The DNA here is from genome assembly GCA_017141385.1 of Sogatella furcifera. Classification (NCBI taxonomy): domain Eukaryota; kingdom Metazoa; phylum Arthropoda; class Insecta; order Hemiptera; family Delphacidae; genus Sogatella; species Sogatella furcifera. The sequence goes on from CM029555.1 coordinate 17,685,185, forward strand.
GATTGACCCTTATGCATTCTTATACTTCATCAAAGTTAACATTATTTTCCTTCCTTGCTGGATAATGTAGATGGTCTGTAGCCTACTGCCTACCTACCCATTTTATTTTAACAACAATGACAATGTAGACATCAGCTCACAAAAGATATTTTACTTCTCAATGTTATGTTATCTTATACAAATATCATACAAATATATTGTAATCCTTAAGACATTAACCATATCTAATAATATTTGCTTCAAACTGAAAAGTGAGATGCCATCTTGAAGAATAGAAAAATTAAATAAATGAATAACTGATTTTTAGTACTGAAATTGAACTAAATTTCAATCCTGGGAAAGAAAAGAAATACAAAAATAAATAATTTGAACTTCAGTATAGCCTATTTGCTGTTATTAACTTACATTTTCTTTCAACTAGAAAATGTTAAATAATTTCATGAAAACAGGAAATATTACTTCATTATAGAAAATGAATTCAGTATACAAAAGCAATAGAGTTGTATGTTTTCTACGGCTCACCATAAAAAATAAAAATAAAATAAAGGGAGAAATCCCTACATTTTTACAAATTTCCCTTACAAGGTCGATTATTGTTGTGTAATCTCTATTGCTTCGCTATTGTTATATATGTTGTTTTTATTTAATGTAGCAGTCAATGTGTTAAATTTTTGAGCTCTAAATTTCCAGTCAAAATGTATTATTTTCGGCCATGGTGTAGTGAATTTGTGAAGTGTATCAGTTTTAGTTGTTGATGATGTTTTGAAATAAAAAAAATTGTTTTAAAATGACTATTTTAACACGTTGGCTACCATGTGTACAATATCTGGACACATTAAGTCTTCACTTCAGCCGATGTGTACAATACTTGGACACAACTGATAGCAGTTTTCTCTACAGTTGTGACCAAATACGGACACACTCCAATGCTATTCTTATGCGTTGGGCTGTACTAGTGGGTCTGAACAGTAGAAAAATCATCTTGGGTTGTGGTTAGGTTGGCAATACATCACGTGATTCGAAATAGATAGTGTAAAGCTTAGTAGACAGTAGTAGTGAATGTAGGAACATTTTTGTTAGGTAATGTACAACATTGTTATTAGGTAGGTTATATTCATTCTAAAAATCATTTCATTGATCAATTTTCTGATAAGTCATATAAACCAAATTGTGCAATGTGATCCATAACACCATCATCTTGCAAGATGAAGGGGAAAGATCTGTGGACCAGAGGAAGCAAACAACATACTTTTGCAAGATCTGTGCTGATAATCCTCTTCTATGCATTGTTCCGTGCTTTGAAACGTATCACACTATAAAAGATTACAAAAAATTTACAAATGCTGAGAAATAATACAAAAATTGTAAATATTGTTTTTATAGTTGGAATAAGCAGTTTTAGGATAAGGCTACTAGGATAGGAATTAGATAGTGATTGGGAATTGAAAATTAGGATCAATTTTTAGGGTTAGTGGGTTATTTATAGGTAATAAAAAAATAAGTAGAGTAGATTGTGAAGATGTGTTATCAGCTGAGTTAGGAAATGAAGAAACAATGTGATAGTGCTGAAAACATGATGATAGTCAAATCTCCCATCCTGTGATGCCTCCAAAAGCTGATATTGCTGATCTAATGCTTTTGTGATGCATTTATCTTGGGACTACATTCTACCAAAATCAGACAATGACCAAATCAGAGAAGGAGTCCTTCACATTACAGGAAGCCATTGCCAAGTGCAAATTTTGGAGTCCTCCCAAAATTTTGCCAATTTGTATGAAGAGAAAAATTATATCAGCATTAATTCTGTTTCAAATGATGAAGTCTGTAGTGTTGATAATTAGTTAATATTATCGGCTGTCTTGTTGATTGGTGTTTGTTATTTATAAAAATAGAGACTCACTTGAGAAAACACTCTCCAAAAGGTTGTTGCTTATATTTTATATTCTACTCAACATTACATGGTGTCAGAAGTGTGAACTTTTAATATGGGAAAAAGAAAAAACACCAAGTAACCCACGGAAGTTGAGGCAGATATTCATGAAGAATGAAAGATATGAGCAGGATAGCATCAAAGAGGATACCAGCAACTACAGGTAAGGCAAGACAGACGAAAGTAAAAAAAAAAAAACACCAATGAGGATAATACTATCCCAGTACCTACTCAAGTAGTTGTGGCGCTACAATCTCAGTTAACCGCACCAAAAATTTTAACTTTACTAACCCGGGTTTATGGGCTAGGTGGATCAAACGTTTTGAAAGATACAGAATTGAGTCGAAGCTACACCCTAAACCCGATCACCAGCAAATCAGTACTCTACTGAATATAAATATTTAAAAAAAGGGTACTTTGATTTCAATAATTTAAAGTTTTAACAGTACTCTACTGTACATATTAGGCCAGGAAATTGAGGAACTGTTTGAAATATTTGGTCTGGATGCGAAAAATTCAAGTTATGAAGATGTGGTAGAACCTCATCAAAAGTACAATAATTATTGTTCCAAGAATAGAGAAAATTATATAGGCCTAACCTCAAATTCATTTGTGATCAAAGATGTTGAGTCTGATCAATTGTGTCATGCTATCAAGCAAACTTGTTTCAAATATTCAAGTTGACTTAGCAGTAGTTTCCGATATCACCAGTTCAGATTTTGAACTTGGTTAGAAAACTTGACCAACACTGTTGGAACCAGATATCTAAGTTGACCAATTTGGTGTGATCTAGACAATAGTTATGGATGATTATAATAATCACCAACAAATATACTCAACATAAAATACGTCATCAATTCAATTTGGTTGGAGCTAGACATCACAGTTGACACTTTGGTGTGTTCTAATCAGTAGTTACTGATATAATGATGACATTGCCAATTGAGCTGGTAGATACTAGAGATGCAACAGCTCACCAATACAGCTGTTAGGTGCTAGAGATGCGACAGCTCACCAATTCAGCTGGTAGGTGCCAGGGATGTGACAGCCAATGCAGCACCCCAGGCCGCGTCACCGCCCGGTATGAAGACAACCGGCAGCTGATATGATCGGCGCACCTCTTCTTGCAGGATCTTGTTTCTGGTCAGTGCAGACCCAATTCCCAAAATACGAGAGATGTTGGCTTCAAGCAGCATTTCACGTGGCATAACACTGCAACAGCATCATGGCCAAAATCAGTTTTAATATAAAATATCATGTTGTAGTTCCTATCTTAAACTGGTCATACATTATTATAATAATAGTTCGTCATGGATAACTTTGAAATGTGATTTTCTTTATAAATGAATAAATGGCTTCCAAACAAAACTGGTAGTCAGTATAGTCTTTCCAAGCAAAGAAGACATTCTGGCAAGATGGGAAAAATGACTCCAGCTCGGTCAATATTTTCTCAAAAAGTATAAATTTCGTCTCAAATTGTAGATCAGAATGTTTCCTATAATTTGAGAACAAATTTATAATTAATCAAAGAGAATTGATAGATTTGAATCAATATTGACATAGCAGGAGCCATTTTCACATTTTGTCAATGGCGCAACAGCCCTGAGAAGGGCCTAGGCCTACCAGCTGGTTGCCAGTTTTATATTCACAAACTATACAGTCCGTCCAAGCAAAGAAGACAGGCAAGACGGGAAAACGACCCCAGCCCGGCCAATACCGGCCCAAAAGCCATAAATTCTCAAAAGAACCCAGAGCCCCCGAAACAACACCGACCGAGCCGAAGCCATCCCCACCCCGCCAGAATGCCCACCCAGCCAGGACAGAAAATACAGCAGACGAATAATCATCAACCAGGATAGAGGCAACGTGTGGTTAGCACGTCGATCCTCTCAACCATAAGCCAGTCTTCACAACTAAGTGAAGATGCAGAACACCTCTGAATAACATGCAGTTTATCAGTTAGAGTGTAATGCAACAATTACTATTCCTCCAAAAACGGGAAACGACTGACTGTCTTTACTAACGACAGCCAATCTCCCAAAGGAGGCAAAGCCATTTTCACATCTTGCCAGGAAATCTTCTTTGCATGGACAGACTACATCAAAGTATCTTGAAATTATCCACTTGAATGAATAATATTAATTAAATATAGAAAATTAAGCCAGCTGCTTCATTCGCCAGAATAAAAAGATTAATAGTTTTCAAGAATTAGAAAAATAGAGAACAAGAAAGTTTTAGTCCAGTTAGCTCGTTTTCACCAAAAATATATTGCAATTTTAGCCCAACACATGTGTTATTATAGTGGGGGAATCATAATTTCTATACCTGTAATACTGCATTGTAATACGTCTCCATTGAAAATTATAATACAGAGTGAGATATTTCTCATTTTCAGGCTGATTAGAGGCTGAATATTTCTCATTCTCGCCAATTAGAGAAAAAAGTCCTATGGAACAGATCCCCGAAAACGCTTTGTTGCCGAGATAACAATGGCAAAAAAGAAATTTTAAAAGATATATTGATTTTTCTCTACTTTGTGTAAAAATCATCCTGAGAAGAATTGCGCATTCCTCCCGAAACAGCCTGTATATTATGCAATGGTTTGATTTACTAATAAACTCCTCTGGATGTGTTGTCCAGCATCCAGAGAAATAATCATTAATAATGGAACTAACCTGTGCAGATTAGTGATGATGCCGCGGCAAACGGACTTGAATACCTTTCCCAGAGACAGGTTACCGGGATCAATGTTGCAAATGCTGGCATTCTGCTGGGGCGCGTGTCGCTCGCCCAACAGAGTCGGCACAACACACAGCTCCGATTCGGCTGACTCATCCGAAGCCAATTCCATCACGCGCGACCACAGGTTTCCTGCATTGCAACAAATACAAATTCAGGATGAAAATAGATTTATGGAAAATAATTTTTCCCCTATCATGTTTCAAAAACACATTCTACATATTAAACCATGTGTCCACTGTTCGATAGCATGTTCACTGTTGGATACACTCAATTAGAAATACAAAAAGTTTCAATATGTAAGAATCATGTAAGCATCAAATCAACTGATAAGTCTTAATAATCAATGAATATCTGTATTCCACAGTAGATATTTTAAATCACAAATTCTTTTACATAGCTAATTTTAATTACACTCTTGTAGACGTCAAGAGGAGCTTCATCAGCCTGCTAATATGAAGTGTTTATTAGTATTCCGTCATGGAATACAACACCAATGAAAAAGCTTGAATGACATTGTAACGCCATCAGCATTGATAGCATTCAATAAGATACAAAATGCCAATTGAAAAATTGAATCTGAAAAAAATATATTGAATCACTACAAATTATAAGTTATTTCATCGTAAAATGCAAGTTGCAACTTGAAGAATAATAATTCCACTAAAAGTAGGCCTACATTAAATCAGCCAAAAAAATCCAACTTATTTTTTTTTTTTGCTTTCCTTCTACTATTGCAATCTAGTCTCATAAGAGGCTAATAAGCAATTCATTTATAATTGGAATTTTGGACTAAGTTATGAGTCCTCACTAGGACTACTACTTCTACATACTAAGTAAATTATTTCAATCTGACATATAGTCGAGTCATTCTAGGGTTGGAGGTAGAACTAATTGCAACAAAGATGTTTTATGGTGGAAATGGTAGCTGACACCCTCCTATTTAACGTGTAAAAACTCCCACTCTCAACTCGTGTCGGAAAGTTGTTTTTTTGGCCGCCATATTGGAAAATTTTGCTCATTTTTTAGTTTTCTTGGAATAACGTCAAAACGAAGCGTCGGACAAAAAAACTCACTCAACCTTTTTTTTAGTAAATAAAATTTGCAAGAGAATGGTGGTAGAATCATCTCTTCCTCTTTACTAGAAACCTAGTTAGGATTTTTCAAAAAATAGGTTAATTTTCAAGAAAAACTGTAATTGACTATTTTCAGTTTTTGTTTGCTCAGATCTTTTGACATATTCCTTTGAGTTGTTCAATTCAGAATCCCTCTGGGGATAATTTTGTCCTCTACAATTTGAGACCAAGTAGGTCTTTTTTTCTTGTATAGTTTTTGAACTGGAGCAATTGAAAGATATCCTTGTATTTAAAAAAACACTATTTTGGGGGGGGGAATGGTCTCCAAAAAAATTTATACCGTGCTTGTATTGATATTTTCTCTGATAATAATGTTTTTCAGATCAATTTCTAGCAGATAAGCTACTCACCGACCTGAATTTAGGTTATGTTCAATATTAAGGACCCTTCAAGGATCTCAATCTAAGGATACCACTAACTATTGTAAAAGTCATTGGATCTCAACAAACCATATCTCATTCTTTTCAGCTCATCAAGGCGGTCTGAATTCATATACCATATGTCAAATTTGGTCAGAATTGTGGAAAATAACTCCTGAGAGAATATTGACTTTTCCATCATAATATACAAAAAAATGTAGTTTTTTGCTTACAAATGAGTATATCTTCAAAGTCCTTCGTGATAAAAAAATGAAAATACATTTAAAATGTAGCAAAATTCTTACTCTTCGATTTCCTATGAATAAGGTTTATGGCGTCACGCATTCAGAATAGTTATATCAACTTAAATAAATGGTGAAATTCAATACATCTATTTTTTTAATGATTTGTCAGACAATCAATAGCCTGTGAATCAAGAATGGAGCAAGATTAAGTCTTGTATTTGGGCTCAAATTGTAGAGAAAGATTAGTTCTACATGCTTAATTGTCTCATTGACCTTTTGAATTACTTTGTTTGATTACAATATGATTGAAAAGTGAAATGAGTAGAATTATGGACCATTCTTTACCTCATAAGAACTAATATTTTTTCCTCTTATTAAACAGATAATTGTAGTAATAATATATGCAAAAGAGAGATAAAATTGTGTTCTACAATTCAAGACTAATCACAATTCTTTATCACCAAGGACTTTGAAGATATACTCATTTGTAAGCAAAAAACTACATTTTTTTGTATATGATGGAAAAGTCAATATTCTCTCAGGAGTTATTTTCCACAATTCTGACCAAATTTGACATATGGTATATGAATTCAGACCGCCTTGATGAGCTGAAAAGAATGAGATATGGTTTGTTGAGATCCGATGACTTTTACAATAGTTAGTGGTATCCTTAGATTGAGATCCTTGAAGGGTCCTTAATATTGAACATAACCTAAATTCAGGTCAGTGAGTAGCTTATCTGCTAGAAATTGATCTGAAAAACATTATTATCAGAGAAAATATCAATACAAGCACGGTATAAATTTTTTTGGAGACCATTTCCCCCCCAAAATAGTGTTTTTTTAAATACAAGGATATCTTTCAATTGCTCCAGTTCAAAAACTATACAAGAAAAAAAGACCTACTTGGTCTCAAATTGTAGAGGACAAAATTATCCCCAGAGGGATTCTGAATTGAACAACTCAAAGGAATATGTCAAAAGATCTGAGCAAACAAAAACTGAAAATAGTCAATTACAGTTTTTCTTGAAAATTAACCTATTTTTTGAAAAATCCTAACTCGGTTTCTAGTAAAGATGAAGAGATGATTCTACCACCATTCTCTTGCAAATTTTATTTACTAAAAAAAGGTTGAGTGATTTTTTTTTGACTGACGCTTCTTCTTGACGTTATTCCAAGAAAACAAAAAAATGAGCAAAATTTTCCAATATGGCGGCAAAAAAGACAACTTTCCGACACGAGTTGAGAGTGGGATTTTTTACACGTTAAATAGGAGGGTGTCAGCTACCATTTCCACCATAAAACAACTTTGTTGCAATTACTTCCAGGTTGACCCCTGTTTTGAGCTAGAATGACTCGACTATTAATAAGAGGAAAAAATATTAGTTCTTATGAGGTAAAGAATGGTCCATAATTCTACTCATTTCACTTTTCAATCATATTGTAATCGAACAAAGTGATTCAAAAGGTCAATGAGACAATCGAGCATGTAGAACTAATCTTTCTCTACAATTTGAGCCCAAATACGAGACTTAATCTTGCTCCATTCTTGATTCACAGGCTATTGATTGTCTGACAAATCATTGAAAAAATAGATGTATTGAATTTCACCATTTATTTAAGTTGATGTAACTATTCTGAATGCGTGATGCCATAAACCTTATTCATAGGAAATCGAAGAGTAAGAATTTTGCTACATTTTAAATGTATTTTCATTTTTTTATCACGAAGGACTTTGAAGATATACTCATTTGTAAGCAAAAAACTACATTTTTTTTGTATATGATGGAAAAGTCAATATTCTCTCAGGAGTTATTTTCCACAATTCTGACCAAATTTGACATATGGTATATGAATTCAGACCGCCTTGATGAGCTGAAAAGAATGAGATATGGTTTGTTGAGATCCGATGACTTTTACAATAGTTAGAGGTATCCTTAGATTAAGATCCTTGAAGGGTCCTTAATATTGAACATAACCTAAATTCAGGCCGGTGAGTAGCTTATCTGCTAGAAATTGATCTGAAAAACATAATTTCACACTATTATCACTACTCTGCTTTTTCCCACTATTACCACTGCTCTGCTTTTCACACCACATCACCACACAATTTGAAGGGTTTCGTCCGCTTCAACCTGCGCAGCTGGGTATTGTCAAGTAGCCGGGTAACTTCTTGTTTGACGTGCTTCACAGCATGTTTCCTAGCAAAGCACCCAATTTCACTTTGGACGAACTCAACCTCCAAGTCTCTGTGGATATCTGCATTCCGGATGAATCTTGGTGCATTGATGATATTCCTAAAGACCTTGTTCTGGAATTGTTGAATTTTATCTACGTTGCTCTTGCTGGCACAACCCCAGAGTTGTATTCCATACATCCATATGGGTTTCAGGATTTGCTTGTAGATGAGGATCTTGTTGTATAAGGATAGTGCTGAGTTCCTTCTTATCAACCAGTAGTCCAGTCAAATTAAGCAAAAAAGTAAAAGTCGGAGGACCCAGCTGAAAATTCGCAGATATGATCAGAAAATGGCGCTGAATAACATACTAAAAGTCCCCAAGAGTCCCTTGTGAGCTTCGGCCGCCATCTTGAAAAAACCGTAAAATTTACCTACTAGGAATTAGTTTTTTGTGAATTGTGGCCAAACCAAGCGTCGGACAAGACAATTTTATAGGTCCTTTTTTGTAGACAATAAAATTTGGAAAAGAATAAGACCAATTGCAACTCTGTATCATCAATCGTTTTTGAGACACAATTTTTTCAAAGGATTGAGAATTTGAAATTTTTCTTATTTAAGAAGTTTGTAACTATGAATTGAGCACTCGTATATTCGTATTTCAAAATCCTTCTCGGCGAAATTTATTTCTCTTTCATTTGAGACCAATTCCACACTTCTATGATCAATATTTTAGCGATTTTAAAAAATCCTTACACCCCCAAAAACCCCAAAAAATATTATATTGTGACAGGGAAGCAGGAGGAACTGGGGTTGGCATGGTTGGGGGGTTGGTGCGGGCGTTGAGCATGGGAGACAATGATGGGATCATAGGGTCACAACCATGCCAAGTGACCATTGACACAGGAGCATCAGTTTCTAAAATCCGGCCTGACAAACTTCCAAAGGATTGTAGAAGACGCACACCTATCCGGCACTACAAGATGACTACAGCATCTTGCAAGGTACTACCTGTACAGGAGGAAGCCCTGATCCAATTGATCCTGAGGAAGGTGAAGCTAGAAGCTTGGGTGCTAGTGGCAGACATTTGTGATGACTTCATCCTGGGGCTAGACATTCTTTGTTCACAAGAAGCAAGAATGGATATGAAGCATAACTTGCTTCAGTTACAGCAAGGGATGGTGAAGCTATATGACTCCAGGAGCCAAAGCCGTTTACATCAGGAGACAAATAGGTTCCAGCAGAAAACAATGGTGCAGAAGGAAACACAGGAGGATACAACTGCTGAGCAGCCAGAGCATACAAGAAGAAGAAGGATGATGGAGAGACTCCAGGAGAACAACCACAAGTCAGAACATCAGTCAGGAGAGAAATACAGCAAAGCTTCATCAAGATGCCCTTGTGATCACAACTGCACAAATTGTTCCAGAGTTGGAGGCAGGCAGTTGGTTGGCTCCCTATTGACAAGCTACTTGGGACAAGCAGCCCTAAGGAGTGGCCAATATGACAGGGAAGCAGGAGGAACTGGGGTTGGCATAGTTAGGGGGTTGGTGTGGGCGTTGAGCATGGGAGACAATGGGGCAGGTAGCCGCTATTGTCTAGTTGAATGAATGCTCTGACCACACCTTCCCTCTCTGTCTGTCACATTCCATTCTTCTCACACCCATTGACCTGTGGAAGTTTCTAGTCCTTTCTTTACATTTCCTTTTGTTTGAAAGTAAACAAGGAAATACTAGAATGGTCTGGAAACTTCCCAGGCACTATTTAAGAGGGACCACCGGGTGTCCCAGCAGTCAGTCTTGAATGAGAGTTGAATTGGTTTAGGTTCAGTGTGGAGTCAGTTTAGACTCTGTATGGAATCGGTTTAGATTCTGTGTGTTCGGTCAAGAACAGTTAATGTTTACATTGTGAGTGACAGGTGTCACAGTATCCTATTTGTGTGAATAGTGTGGACTGTTATTTAGTGTATACTGTTTATTTGTGTGAATTGTTTATGTGGACTGTTTATTAGTGTAGAGTGTTTAATAGAGAAAACTGTAATTTAGAAAAACCTTGTTATTGGTGTCAGAACTTTGAGTATTGTGTTTATTGTGTTTACAGTCTATCTGTACCATAGTTGATAAATTTTAGTTAGTAGTTCAGAAAATACCAAAGTTTAATAACAATAATAAAGTTTAGTGACATTTTAGCTTGTTGTCCCTTACTCAATAAATCCCAGTAACCTATGCAGAAACGTCACAATATATAAAATTTGATGAAAATTTTCAAATTTTATGTTATAATGGTACTGTGTGTAATAATGCCTCCTCGTTGAAAATACCATTTTTACATTTAAGTGACACCCAATTGAGAACCTGTGGGTGCAAAAATTTGAAACTTATGATGAAATGTAGAGGAAATTTTCCTCTTTCAGATGGTTGGTATCGGAATTCCGGGACTCATCAGTTAAGACCGTTATAAAGGAGGTAAAGCTATTGAACGCGTCGTATTACATGAGTGGAGCGCCTCAGTGGGCTGAAGGAGACGACAATTGATTTCAAAAATTGATCTAGCTTGTTCAATATTCGTTTAAAAATTATTAATTTGGCATCAAATTTTAGAGAAAAATATGCTCTTTAATATCATATATGATATATTGTATTCCTTTGATGAATAGTTAATTTTAACTCTGCCCAAAAATCGGCTTTTTCAATTGCTTGAAAATGTTAAATAATTAATTAAATTATAACATGGTTACTAATAAGAGCTATTTTTTGGTCTTAAAATGTAGAGAAATTCATCCTCTATTGAATAATATGATGAAATTTGCTTGCTCGAGAATTATTCTTACCGCAATTTTCATAATATTGGAAAGAGGTGCTAATTTATCTGAAAATCAATGATAAAAATAGGCTATTCACAATCTCAAGTAAGAAGTCCCGGAATTCTGATACTAACCATCTGAAACAGGAAAATTCCCACAGGTTCCCGATTGGAAGTCACTTAAATGTAAAAATGGTGTGTTTTCAACGAGACTGTATCACACACAGTACCATTATAACAAAAAATTTGACATATAGATAATCAAATTTGACATATAATATATGAAGTCATACCGCTACAATGAGCTGAAAACGATGAGCTATCACACGAAGAAATCCGACATACCGTTCAAAAGTTATGAATAAATATATATAATTTAAAATATAGGGGATGCTCTTGACCCACCCCCCAAGAATCCTACTATACTTTTGGTCGTATGAACATTGCTAATGACAGCCTAGGGTCCCAGGAACAGTATTCAAGAAGTATAAGCAAATACCAACTTTTTTAGTAAGATTTTTGTGTTAAAATAAGCAATTTTTGGGGTTTTTGGGGGTGTAAGGATTTTCTAAAATCGCTGTAGCACAAAAAATATTGATCATAGAAGTGTGGAATTGGTCTCAAATGAAAGAGAAATAAATTTCGCCGAGAGGGATTTTGAAATACGAATGTACAAGTGCTCAATTTATAGTTACAAACTTCTTAAATAAGAAAAATTTCAAATTCTCGATCCTATGAAAAAATAGTATCCCAAAAACGATTGATGATACAGAGTTGCAATTGGTCTTATTCTTTTCCAAATTTTATTGTCTACAAAAAAGGACCTATAAAATTTTCTCGTCCGACGCTTGGTTCGGCCACAATTCACGAAAAACTAATTCCTAGTAGGTAAATATTACGGTTTTTTCAAGATGGCGGCCGAAGCTCACAGGGGACTCTTGGGGACTTTTAGTATGTTATTCAGCGCCATTTTCTGATCATATCTGCGAATTTTCAGCTGGGTCCTCCGACTTTCACTTTTTTGCTCAATTTGACTGGACTACAGTATATTTTGCTGTATCGGAGCCCTAGTTCTTCTCTTTTTTTCTTTACATGTGCCTTCCAGCGCAATCTAGCATCCAAAGTCATACCCAGATATTTAGCTTCATTAGCATATGGTACAGGTTTCCCATTTGATGATTAAGGGAATCTGTGTACATTTTCGGTTGGTGAAGTTTACTGGGACAGATTTTGCCTCATTAATTTTGATCTTCCATAGTCTGGTCCAATTACAGATTTCATTGGTAGCATCTTGCAATTTTTTCATTGATTCCTGACAGTTATTACCTAAAGTCAATACAGCTGTGTCATCAGCAAATGTAGCAACTGTATTATTCTCCATCTCAGGTAGGTCGCTGGTGTATAGCAAATACAGAATTGGTCCAAGAACACTTCCTTGAGATACTCCAGGTCTAATCTCCTTCAGTTCTGAGTACTCATCATTCTGCTTGATTCCGAAATATCTACCCAATAAATATGACTCAAGAATTTGAGTATATTCAAGTGGAAGCATAGTTCTCAATTTACATAGTAGTCCAATTTGCATAGTTCCATAGTAGTTTACATAGTTGAAGTGCCATTTTAATTATGTTGGTAATACGGTGAACTTGCTCAATGGTTGTATGTTTCTCTCTGAACCCAAATTGATGTTTTGGAATCAGCTCCTTTAGCTCTATAATTGGTTTCAATCTTTTCAAAGAGTTTTAAAATTACAGGTAAAAGGGAGATTGGTCTATATGAGGTGACTTCATATGGTGTTTTTCCTGGTTTGAGTATCATGATGACTTCTGCAATTTTCCAGTGGTCGGGTACATATTTCAGTCTGAACACTGCATTTATAAGATATGTGAGCTTTAAAAGAGCCTTTCTTGGCAACTGTTTCAATATATCACCAGTAATTAGGTCAAACCCTGGTGCCTTCCTGGTATTAATGATACTCTGATTGTCTTCTCCACTTCACGTACAGTAACAGGTGGAATTTCTATCGATTCTTGAACCATGTTTGGTAGTAGTTGATTATTGTCATCAAAGCTTTCATCAGATTTAAAGATGTTTTCTAGATGATTTGCAAACGTGACTGATTTTTGGTTGTTGTCTCTAGCCTGAGTGCCATCAAAGTTTCTAATAGGTGCATTTTGATTCTGATGCCTCTTAATGCATTTTGTGGCTTTCCAGAGAGAGTATTCAGTACTTTTATTGTTAGTTAATTCATTGAGATACCTTCTAAATGTTTCATTTTTTAGTATTTTTATTTCTCTTTTGAGTTGCTGGGACAGATTGTTCACCAGAGTTTTGTGTCTTGGATCTCTGGTATTCTGCCACTTTTTTCTAGCTCTTCTTTTCTCAATCAGTAAGTTCCTAATTTCTGCTGGATAATTGCCCTGTGTCTTCTGTCTGATTTCTGGAGTACATGCCCAAGCTGCTTGCTCAACAACTAATATCAACAACTAATTTTTCTATTTCTTTGTCAAGTTGGTCTCTACTTCTGAGTGGAACATTCAAGATTATTATTTTTTTCTTCTAGAAGTGATCTAAATTGTTCCCAATTTGTGTATCTATTGCTGAGGAATGGAGTTTGATCACGCTGAATCACTGTTTCACTTATTGTTAGTAGAATTGGTGAATGATCTGATGTCAGGTCATAGCTATCTTCAATTTTTATGTAGTTTGTGGAAATATCCTTGATGATGAAAAAGTCTATCAAATCTGGTATTTTCTCTGGGTCAGTAGGCCAGTAAGTTGGGTTACCACTAGCTAATACTTCACATTTGTATTCTTGAATTGCACTGAACAGTTCTCGACCTTTGGTAGTGGTTAATCTGGATCCCCAAAGTGTATTTTTAGCATTGAAGTCTCCTCCTACAATGAACTGTTTTCCAAGATGTTTAAATAACTCCAAGTAGTCTTTACACTTGATTGCATGCCTTGGAGGACTATATAGTCCTGCTATAGATTAAGTAAATCCTCTTAATTTCAGTGATATTATTGTAGCTTGTATCTCTTCTGTTTTATATTCAATTACCTCACTATGCTTCCACTAGGGAGAAAGCAAGTATGTCTAGCAAGTGAAAACACTTGTTGTTTCGGCTCCGTATATAAAGTGCTTTTAGTAGTGTTAAATTGCTCTAATTTATTTCTCTTTTAGACAGGCGCACTCAGTTTTCAGTGCAGAAATTGGATATTTAATTAGTTTTTTGATTGTGAAAAGTACTAAAATTTAAATTGACAAAAAAGTTTCAAATCTTCAACATAACCTCAAACAATATTCATTTAGTAACTGGGTATCCAAGTCTTCTATTCATAAGTGTTCAATGCTCTTCCAGGAAGGACCCTTTCCATTACAATGGTGAACAAAAGTAAACAAAACTCGACTCCCGGACAAAGCAAGGCTACGAGAGACTCTCCTTTGGCTGAAGAAATTCTTCTGAAAATTAAGTCAGAGGTTCATTTGGCTGTTCAAACTGCCGTTACTGCAGCTCTGAAAACAGTTTTTGAAGAGGTGGTGAAGCTCAAACAGGAGAACAAAGCACTCAATGAACGAATCTCTGACCTTGAGCAAGCGGCTGAGCTTCGGGTCGACGACCTTGAGCAATACCAAAGAAGGTCCAACCTGCGTATTTTTGGGGTTCCTGAAGCAGATGAGGAAATCAACTCGTTTTGAAGATCGTCAATGAAAAATTGAAGGTGGGACTAACATTAGAGGACATTGATCGGTCTCATCGGGTCAGAGCCCGCACCCAAGCAAAGACGTCAACGTCATCTTCGAAACAGAAGGCGACGCCGCCGCGCCCTCGACCTGTCATTGTCAAATTCACCAGCTACCGAAACCGACAACGAGTATTCGCCGCCAAGAAGGCCCTCAAGGAGATAGGGATTACTATCAGGGAGGATCTCACGAAACACCGCCTTCTTCTGCTAAATTGCGCCGCCGAAAAATATGGCTACACCAACACGTGGATGCAGGATGGCAAGGTGCGCTATGTGACCGGTCAGGGCCCCACCAAGCAGATCTACACTGCTGAGCGAATAGCCAATATCCACAAATAAATGGTTAGTTAACTGATTTAAACAAATTATATGTTTTTAGCGCTGGTCTGTCTGGATATTTCAATTAAGAGATTGCGTATTCAAATGTGCCACTTTAATACATTTTTTATAGGTTATCAATTTTCTATTCAAATAATAGCCAGAATCAGTACAGTTGGAAAGATTGGAGGCCGGATTGCCATCATCAACCGGCATGGACATCAGACAGCAAGCTAGTCAATGACCGCCCTACCCCCGAAACAAGCAAGAAAAATTTTGGCAAAACTAAAAGAATATATCTACACCTAAAACTAAGAAAATCTAAACTAATCCCGAAGTCCATCACTATGTTAACACAAGTCATGAAAGGTCATGGCTCCAGTTTTTATAACAAAAGAAGTGCAGATAAATAGAAAATAATAATCTGTTGGAACGCTGGACTGTCAGTAGGCTGTTCACAGTCCGTACACAGTTACTTCATTAGTATATTAGTAGTATATTAGTATAGTTATTTTTCTGTAGAGTCGTTGGTTAAGTGTAAGACAGGACTTAGTCCTAACTTCGCCGTTTCATGGCTAGTAACGGAGTAGTCTTATTTTAGTATTTATATTAAAAAGTTGTATTTGCTATACATGAATAAAGTTATTCTATCTATCTATCTATCTATCTAAGCTGGATAGATTGTCTCACAATCACTGCACATCCTCCCCTAGCTGAGTTATTCGGGTGTGTTGTGTGATACACTCTGAAGCCTCTGATTCTAAGAAAAGATTGGTTTGTCATGTGTGTTTCTGATATAAGACAAATATCTATTTTTTCACTACCATGTACAAGCTCAAGTTCTTGCTGTCTTTGAAGTATTCCATTGGCATTCCATGCCATGGAATTAATTTCGCCATTAATGAGTTTCTATTCCCTGCCAGGATAGTGCTGCCTTCTAGCGTCTGTAGCCTCTTTTCAAACGATGAGAGAAGTGTTTCTTGTTTATCCAACTTCTTTAATATAACCTGTAAAATCTGCCGGACTCCATCTTCCTTTTGTCCATCACTTTCCAGTATGTTATCAAGTCCTCTAGCTGCAGCGGCATAGCTTGCGTGTTTGGTTGCATCAGTATTCCCATTAGATTTGGATGTGGCTGCTTTGAACGATTTTCATGCATGTTTGTTTGTGCTGGTAGTGTCTTATTTTTGCTTTTATTTCTGATCTTTTGAACTTCAACTGCAATACTACACCCACGATAGCTGGTTGGATGAGGTTCACCACAGTGAATACATTTTGGCTTCTCATCGGCTGCCTTGTCACAGTCTTTGGAGCTATGTTTTCCTGCGCACTTGACAACGAAATTCCCGGTAGCAATATTTCTGTGTGTGGTTGAAACTTTGGCAACGCCGACACTGAGCTATAAGCTTAGATTTTCTAATTGCCTCTATTTCCACTTTACACCCCATGTTGTTTGTAATTTTATATATCTTGTCAATTCCTTCTCCTGAATCAAACTCTAGCATGAACATATCTAATGGATCCTTGGTTTTCCATTTTAACTTGATGCTTGCATTAAGAATTTTGAATCCTCTGTTTCTAAGATCTTCTACTATACTTTCAGAATCACATGATCTATGTAGCTTTTTAGCCATCACTCTAATCGGCCGAATTTGCTTGTTCTCATACGAGTGCCAAGTGAAATTCTCCTTGTTCAACTCCTTGGTGAGCACTCTGTAGTCCTCAACATTGATTAGGTTGATTTTAAAACTATCTTCTCAAAGTAATTTCAACTTGAATTCACGATTGGGAAGTATTTTCACTAGTTTCTCATGAAATTTATTATAAGATTTATTCCATCCACAATTACTGGCGGTAACGGTGGATTCTTCCTTTTTTGTGGTATAGGATCAGATGTATTGTTGGTAGAAGGATTCTTCTTTTGTTGGAGGGGACAGTGTTGTATTTAGCTTCCTCTTCTTATTTCTACTCTTAGCTCTCAGCCACTCTGTTTCTTTCGCGAGTAGATCATCATCTGTGCAGTAACCTGTATTATCAGTTGTATTCTCAGTAGAACTATCAGTTCTATCTTTGAAAACTCTTGAATTTTCTCCCTTACTCTTTTCACTTTTCAATTCATTTTCTAATGCAACTAGTCTTGTCTGGAGAAGATCTAATCTATTTTTCAACTCATTATTGTTTTCATTTGATAGCTTCAATTTCTTATCTGCATCATTCCAGGCTTTCAATAACAATTTTTCGGCTTCTGTAGGCTGTGTAGATAGACGTATTTTATATTTCGTCTCTTTATCGCCGTCAGTTAACGTGATAGTGGCTTCATTCTCTTCCATTATTGAATTGTCCATTGAAATGTGTCACTTACCGGAGTTGCGCAAACGCGACGCGAATATAACACCGCGCTACATCACCGCGAACACGACACCGCGGTCATTCACTCGCACTACTTTTGGCAACCGATTCACTTGACGCAGCAATACGAATAGCCCACTTTCTGAAACAATAGCATCTACTCCGTAAACACGTCTGCTCTGCTCGGCGTTCAAACGCTGACTCAATTTACGCAACTTAATTTAACGAGCAAAAAATTACAGTACTTCATAACATTAAGATACGTTCGTTTATTGATATCCTTTGTTGAATTTAATTTAAGTTTCATGCATCTTGGTTGATCTACATAACAAACCATGATTGTTTATATCGTGATTATACAAAATAGAATTCAATTGAAAATATCTCTAACAAAATGAAAGCTTCCAATTCAATGAAAGCTTTCAACGAAAACCCCAACGACAATAGGCATAACTCCAAGTTGAAACACTAATTTAAACAAAATTACAATGAATCTACGTCTAAAACGGATGCAATATTGTACCTTGAGGCAAGTGAAAGCCAAGATCAAGAGTCCACTGCTGTAGCATTGAGATGAAGGTGGCAAGAGCATTGCCGCCATTCAACGATGCGGCAACAGCTAATGTCTCACCTTTGAAGTATGGAAAATACTCTACAGGCCAATTATCTGTCAACAATAAAAAACACATCTTGATATTCATAACATTTACCGGAACTTCGAATATTACTTCAGGGTTAGTCTTGATACTTGATACGCTAGTCTGAAATCTTTCTATTACATATGGTATCATATTTTCATCTCTTTTTATACAATTTCATATGTGATCACATCTTCACACCCCATCTTCATTACATCCAAGGTCATCGGATAAATCTAGGTATGTACATGTAAATTCATCACATCTTTATATTTCAATCTAAATGTTTTTAAAACTCCTATCCCAAAAACATTGATATGTTGAAAACATATAGTATTATAACATTATAATAGTCACATTAGTATGTTGAGACATGTATGTTTCAACATTCTTACATATAATCTGCAGAATTAAAATGTATATAATGAATTGGTATGTGTTGCTCTGTAACCAAAGATTGATTTTATTTTTCAAATGAAATAATAAATTTGAAAATAAGTCATAAAACAATAAAATGAATATACTTTTGAATTTTATAAATCAAGTGAATTGAATAAATTTTACCTGTAATCAAAGAAACAGCATTCAAAGTTCAAAAAATTATGTGTCGATCTCTTCTACAATCATAAAAACTTCAAATTAAGTTTTTACTGGTTACTAGGTTAATGGGTTACAAGGGACATGTGTTTCTCATGCTGAGTTTTTCCAAGCACAAGCTCAAACTTGAGTGTGCTTGGAAAACCCGGGCATCAGTCTTCAGATAATATTTGTAAAGAATATGACGTAATATGTTATTTACATGTATTTAATTGTAAAATTAATGTATTAAATTGAAATCTATGTATTTGTATTTGAATTAGTATGTAAAATGCAATGAAAACATATCAAAATAAGCTTTAAGACAACTTACGTCTAACAGGTTCAAATCTTATTGAAAGATAAGATAAAACATTTCACTTGGTTGCTCGTAAATATAAAAAGAGTGAAGTTTAGAATCACTGCAATGATATTCTTATTAACACTATCAGACAACAAAAACTCATAACTATTAGGCCTAATATCCATAATAAAGGAATAATTTTCGTAAGTATCAATATAAAACGAAGTATTAGGTCCATTTCATAGTCAAGAATATGGAGAGGACACCCCCTCGATCTCGGGTGTTTTGCCTTATCGAACCGTCTAATGATTCCCAATGATTCTGACAACATTGTGAACTTATAGGAAGTACAGTATATCTAAAATTAAATTACAATCAATTAGATGAATGCAAGCGTATTTGAGAAAAAAGAGTAGACATCAATTGATAAAATCACAACTTTACAGTAATGAATGGATAATTAAAAATGACTGACCATCAGCCATTTTCGGGTCGAAATTGTTGGCGATAAATGCGAGCTGAGCAGAAGTAGATATGTTGAGGACGGCATCATCGGAGTTCCTTAATGTAGATAGGACTGAGCATTGCAGATCACCCATGGCCACTCCTGAAAAAATAAAAAAATCCATCAATTATTATTATATTCGACTTTCTCAATACTGCAATATCATAGAGTAACGATAGAAAAATATCATTCATGATAATACCTTCTCTATACTTCTACTATCCCTTCTCTGTAATACTATTCCGATTTTCCATTCAATGCTAATGCTTAACATAGATGCAGAAGATTTCAATGACGAGGTTATTTATATTTTTATTAATGAAAAGGATGAGTTAGATGTTGCCAGTTTTATTAAGTAAATTTATACATTATGAACGTAATATTTATTCTTGTATTCATTCAATTAAATAATATAAAGGATGACTATAAGCATAATAGCCCAAAAATGTTACTTGACCAATTTTTACTACGTTTAAAATGAGATTATGTTATGGTATTATATGTTGGTTTCTTATATCTCTAGTAGATTGAATGAAAAAAACATTCGTTTCTATTCTGAATAAAATTGAATTTTAAACGAGAGAAAGTAAAAATTTATATTTAGAGATGGCTTAAAATCTATGAAAGTTGATATACGTGAAATTGTTACTAGAACTATAGACTTTTCACTTGAACTATGACTCACTCAAGTCATTCGAAGACTTTTCACTTGAGCTATGACTCACTTGCCATTTGAAACATTTAAACAAACGTTTTTCCAAGTTTATTTTGAGTGATAAGATAATAGCCTTCTCAGTTAAATGTGAATAAAAACGTTAACTTACATGGTAAAAATGACTTCAAGATCGTCATAACATACTTAATTAAATTGATTTGAAGTAGGTTTATAACATTAACCAATTCTTTGGTAGCTATGTTTGTTGTCAATTTTCATAACAGAAACCTCCAAACCAATAAATAGCATTCGAATTAAATAATTATTATTCGTGGGATTATTGACGTTTACTTGATGAAAAATGACCAAATGTCAGTGGTTCAGCTGGAAAATCAATAAAAAAGATCAAATTGGAATAGTATGTCGAAGTAAAGAAGACATTCTGGCAAGATGGGAAAATGACTCCAGCTCGGTCAATATTGGTTCAAAAATGATACACATTGTCTCAAATTGTAGATTAAAATGTTTTTTACAATTTGAAACCAAATTTATAATTCATGAAGAAATATTGACTGAGCTGAAGCTATTTTCCCATCCTGCCAGAATTTCTTCTTTGCTAGGACAGACTATTATTAGTTCAGATGGAAAATCGATGAAAATTGTAAAATTGGGACAAACAATTTAAAATATGTAAAACAAACCTATGGGGGTGCCAGCAGGAATACAATGCCAGGGCTCAGCTAGACATCCAGCCTGAGTTCCTGAATCAACAACAGTAGGCAGAAGATTGACGGGAAATGATGCTTCCTCTAGTAGCTGCAAATTCCACTGACTGGAGACCGGATCGAAATAGCCCCAGCTGGCTGCATTCTGGACGGACATCACGGGATGGGACAAATTGCACAGCATAGTGACACAGAAATCCTGAATTGTTCCTGCGCAGTTGAATCGCTTCAGTTTTTCCGGCCTGAAATTTATAATAAGTTTCTAAATAAAATTGTGGTACAAAAGGAGAATAAATTTCATTTTTCAATAATCGCCGCTAAAACAGCTATGTGCTCAATTTCTTTCGAATCTCTATCTATCTAGAATATGGCTTTTAATAGTGGGGAGACCCAAGGGTTGTTCCACTTCGCCATATAACCTCATTTCCCACAAATGGGAGCATGGAAAACCATGTGGGTTATAGTTCTTCTAAAACAGATTTTTTAATTCAAAGCATTCTTTATTCTTTCTTTACAATTGCGACTTGGTTTCCAAGTATTTTAAGCAAAGGATGAATGAGTGATGATGAATGATGATGATGTAGGTTTAAGATGTAGGTTATATGTCTATCCACATTATTCACTACTAAAACTAAAACACTTCACAATCACTCTATCATGGCCGAAAATAAAAAATTTCAATCATATGATAATATTTAGACTTATATTTTAATCTTGTTTAGTTATTTCAATATTATTTTAATCACATTGATAATGGGCTGAGTCTATAAAATGATACTTTTTTTAAAAAAGGGTATTTGATTTTTCATTTTCTTTATCAATTATTTTAAATAGCCCCAAGTTCAAAGTTTAATATTCAATTAAAAAACTGTATAATTTTCAATTGTAATAGAAATGAAAGTGGAATTGTAACAGCATCCAAGTTTCTTCCGGTTATGATAAAGTTCCACAACATCAACATTCACTCAACAAATTTCTTTAGAATAGGCGACAATTGGGGACAAAATAAGGGAATGTATACAAACTCCATTGCAAAATACCAAATACTTGGAGAATGAACTTCGGGCAGGAAGATGGGATATTATTTTTTTAATTGGACATACAGCAGACAAGTTGGACTTTAAAGACAATAGACTTATAATTATGTTCAAAATAACAAAATATAACAGTTATAAAGTTTTATTCAATCTGTTCAAAAAGTTTCAATCAACGAATTTTCTTCCGCAATACAGTTATGTTGGATTTTCCAATACACTTGTATGTATTTTTGCCAAGAATTATTTCGAGTATTCCTATTTTATTATTGTCATACCAGCTGATAAGAGAATATAGCTACCTACAAATATACAAATAGATTACTCTAGTCAGCTGATCCAACTACTAACTAATTAGTAGCTGGTAATTGGGACGTGCCAAAAAATTAAGTTCAATCACCAAAAATTGAGCTGGTGACAACAATTAAGCCGGTTTCGCCTGTTGCTTATGCGTTCTAACAGTTGATGTTATCTGCAAATAGTTTGCGTAACTGTACTGGACCAGCTGACTAAACTCATATAATATAAATATGATTTGAGACAAAGTCAAACGGGCACCAGCTGTATGGTCTTACCAAGCAGAGAAGACGTTCTAGCAGGATGGGAAAATGACTCCAGCTCGATCAACATTAGTTCAAAAATTACAAATTTGGTCTCAAATTGTAGGAACCATTCTGATCTACAATTTGAGAACAAATTTATAATTTCTGAACCAATATTGACCGAGCTGGAGTCATTTTACCATCTTGCCTGAATGTATTTTTTGCTTGGGACAGACTATACAAGAACTGTATATCTTGGTGATTGTGATTGTGAAGTCCTCTTCCTGTCCTTCTTTCTCATCATTATTCTCCTGGTGGTGTGATGTCTCTGGTTGCTCAGTGAAGGCGGTTGTCATGTGTTTGTGATGTTGAGTCACAAACACTATAATCAAAACACTTTCAGATGGGTAATTAGGATGTGACCAAGGTGAGTGGAACCTACTCTTATGGCTAGCTCCCCACAACGAAATCCGTATGCATATTTTTTCATAATTATATTTTATACCAGACCTGTTTTTGGCCAGCCAGAAGAGTGTGTTGCATCCGTAGCCAGAGTAGGCGCGCAGATAAGAGTGAGGCCTTGGCAGTTGAGCGAGGAAGTGCGGGTCACAGCGGGAGTCTTGCCACGTGTAGAGCGAGGAGACGCGCGAGGCCACCACGTCGTAGCGCGAAGAGTCGCAGTCGACTCGCTCCCACGGACGCACTCCCTGCTCCTCCTCGTACCGCCACAGCATCACGCCGTGCATTTGCCCGCTCACGCCTATGCTCACCACCTGCAAACCAATACAACAATAAAATGTATTGCCTAGAATAGGATAATGTTAATACTGTATAGTTAATAGTTAGAGTAACATAAGATGATGATTGAGCCCTACACCCGAGAGATTGCAGCGTTGTCAGATTGTGTGAAATTGTGGTTTATTCCAATGCAAACACATGAATGAATTAAGGAAAATGACAGCGCAGCTTCGAAAAATCAAGCGGTGTTGCGAAACTGCTCATTTCTATGACAAACCAGCTGTTCGCAGCTCATGTGAGTCGGATTGCTTCCACAATTATACAAACCTTCAACATACAATAATTCATACATATACAACTCTCCTTACTTTGAAACTCGGAGAGGCCAGATAACAATCTTTCGACTACAGTATTCTACTTTTGACACAAAAAAGTAATTCAAATTAATTTTGAAGAGCTTTCACGCTTTCACTGCCCACTTATATCTAAAAAAAATCTAAAATTTAGATCGTCGAAAATTTCATGTTTTTTCGAACAAACATATTCATTAATTAAAACAGTTATTGGTTGGACTTAGAAAACTCAACAACCAAAAGAAAGCACGAATTCTCTTTGTCATTTTGATATAACTTACAGAACTTACTTCCTAAAAAAAACATTATTGTGAGAGATGATATATTTGTAAGAAAATAATATTTTCACGATTCTTCAATTTTATTAAAAGTAACTAATTTTCTTTGAATCCTTCTATTTGGGAACCATTGATACTACTGGCATATTGAAGATGAAATTCTAAATACAGATATGGGTTCTGTACTCGGGGTACTCTGTAGTAACGGCCAGTTGAACAGCTGTAGCCAATCAAAGCCTCTGTCTTGTCCTCGAGTTAAACAAGAGCTTTTCAACTGCTCGTTACTACTTACCCCGTTTATAGCAGGCCTAAGCATTCCAAGTTAAGAGTATTCGCTATGAGCATCTACTGTGCTGTGCTCTGGTGGATTATCGTGTGAACTTTTCTTCGGTTTTTAACATACAAAGCATAGCGCTAAATCGGAAAAACGCATTTATAATTGAAATGGAATTATTTGCTGCTTCATACATTTCTCAGTAATTAGAACGAATATGATATTGAGAATAGGAATGTCAGTTATTTATAGTATAATCATAAAATTTTAGTTTTTAGAGCAGACAACCGCAAACAGATGTATTTGAGAGTCGACAAAAACTCTGAGATAACAGCTGATAAGTTATATTACATGAAAATGAAAAATTGGAGCAAGCTCATATTTATTTGAGACATTGAATGATATGAATATTCCTTATTAACAAATAATTAATAGAGTTTTTCCGTTGATAGTAACAGCTTATTAGATTAACTAAAATAAAAACGATTAATGTACAGGTTAGAATGGAGCACTCTATGGTCCTACTTGATCGTTAAATTCTTTTGCATGTAAACAAACAAATTAGGTTAGCTTCACCTATCAATATTTATTCAATGCAGTGAACCATTCTCTTTGTTGATGAAACTTATTTATGGCAACTGGAAAAGTATAGTAGGCCTACTTGAAATTTCCATTACGTGTTTTATTTTTATAATCCGGTACACAACAAATTCTCCAGGACATTATTTTAGGTTTGGCCCTATCTCTTCTAATGTAAATCCCCCAATTTTTCACCGAAATGGTCCGCCAATAGCGCCTCGGTCGCCAAAAAAATCCCTTCCACCCACTTGCACACAGCGAATAGGCTACGCCAGATAAATTGGCAGTTGACAAATGTATTTGATTCATGATGGATCTTTCAGTTCGAAATATACTTGATACCTGTTATCGTCGACCTTGACTGGGTTTATCAGACAGACTGTGTCATACTTTAAAATAATGGTTCATCAGCTAGTTCAGCCAATGAGTAAATTGCTCTATCAATCAATTTTTGCCTCGTCAGAGCGCTGAATCTTGAGCGTTGGGAGTCCATTGTAAAAGTCCAAGGCAGCTGATGGGAAGCCTCTCTGAATAGCAGCCAACCGGTAGCGAGGAACATCCAGGTCAATTCTATGTCGTGTATTGTAGCCGTGTAACTGATTTCTTGTTGACAGCTGCTGCAGATTGTCTTTGACATACATCTTTTTTTCCTTCTACTATTGCAATCTAGTCTCATAAGAGGCTAATAAGCAATTCATTTCTCACTTATAATCGGCATTTTGGACTAAGTTAGGAGTCCTCACTAGGACTACTACTTCTACATACTAATTAAATTAATTCAATATTACAGACATACATCAATGAGGACAGAATGTGGATGGTGAGTATCCTCAGTTCTCTGAAGAGTGGCCTACAATGATCCCTACAGTCCCCAAAAGTGATGGCTCTGACTGCTTTATTCTGCAGGAGCAGCACATCATGACAATAGGTGCATGTCCCCACAACAAGATTCCATACATGATGTGACTGTGGAAAAGGGAGTGATAAGCTGAGACCAGTTAATCCCTGGAGACAGTGTGTCTCAGCTTCCTTAGAAAGAATATAACTCTGGACAGTCTTTTGCAGACCTCAGCCACATGTAGACTCCACCTCAACTTGTTGTCAACCAAAAAACCAAGAAGCTTCACAGGGTCAGACTCTACTGCATTCCTCTTGAGAGAACATACCAGAAGGTTAGTTTTCTCCTCATTCAACTTCATTCTGTTTGCAGTGAACCAGGACTTTGCTACATCAAGTTGTTCTTCTGACCTTTCTATTGCCTCCTCTGTTGTTTGTCCTCTAGCAATCAGTGTGGTGTCATCCGCAAAAAGGATAGACCCCTGGCTGCCTGGGAAGTCATTCATGAGGAGTATGAAGAGAAGGGGCCTAATACAGAGCCTTGTGGCACACCATGCTTCACATTTTTCACTTGATGAGGATCTTTCAAGTGAGAACACTTGTCTTCTGTTTTCCAAGTAGCACCTGATTATGTTTAAAGCTGTTCCCTGGACACCATACTTATTGAGCTTCCCTATCAGTATACCATGGGGCACACAGTCGAAAGCTTTGCTCAGGTCGCACAGTGTGAGCGCAAGTGAATCACCACACTCAAAAGCATCCTGTATCTGTTTAGATAATGACAGGAGAGCACTTGCCGTTGAGCGACCATTTCTAAAGCCATGCTGGGACTGGGACAGAAGGTTGTTTTTCGCAAAAAGTTGGTAAGTTGCAGCTTCATCTCAGTTTCAATCACTTTTGACATTATTGGCACTATATATATTTTTTTTTGAAGGTGATGCCCACATGGGCTCTTGGGCCTGTGCGTGGGTAATGGGAAGGATGATGATGAGATATGAATGGACCTACTGCTTTAGGTGGGTTCCGAACAACCAGGAAGCGATTTTTGAGGCGTATAAATTGAATTCAGAGGAACCGGTCACCAGTACAATGGTGCTGGCAGAGGCACGTCGCTTATCTAATCTCACCGATTAGACGCTCTCTACCACTGGGAGAAACCGCTTCACAAATAGCCTATTGAAATAGGCATGAAATTAGATGGAAGCTCCGTATTTCCCTTTTTGTGAATTGGCAGTGTTTTTGCCAGCTGAAAAGAGGCAAACAAGAGAAAAACTGTCTAGCTGGGGACGCTCATTTGACGTAATATTATGCTTTTGCAGACCGCTCTCCGACTGCCATGACAGAGCTAAATATTGATAACAATCATTCGCCGACCAAAATTTTTTTGCATCTGTAATAGGCTACCTGTCTTAGAAGTTCCCTAGGTAGCCGCGACACACATATGTGCAGTGCCGACATGATCTTGGGCACATTCTGCTTGTTGCCTTCGCAGCCCAGCTCACTAGGCACCCCTGCCTGAGTGTCCTTTGCCTGTCGAGCGAGCACCGCACCTCCTACGCCACCATCCTCGCCTGCCTCCACCAAACACACTTTTACAGATGTCGTGCCTATGTCCAGGCCCAGCACCAATCTCTGCTCCGTACTTTTACTCATCGTCAGCTCTCACTCCTGTAACAATCAACCGAAAAATAGAATAAGCTAGCGCACAAGTTTTCTTTGCTGGCTGTGCCAAATCATTTAGATATATTTTAATTTACATTTATTATGCATTTTGTATGTATCATTCATACTTTGTAATTAACTACAGTATGTAATTTTTGACGAAATAAATACATTATTATTATTATTAACTTAATAAGTACATTAATTAATGGAAAATGTCAATTTCCCTTAATTTGCTAATTTACAGGGCTATAGTTTCGTTTAATAGCTAACATATCGTTACCTATAGGCCTGAGTTACTACTCAAGATAAGAGAGAGAGCCTTCTTAAGCCACCAAATCCAGTTAAAATCCTGTCCAAATATTGTTGGATTTAGCAACTAAAATTAAGGCGGACCCTTCGTACGTTCCTTTTTCATCAAGTGATATTTCGCTGGGCTAGAAGGTCTGCAAATAATCTGAGACACTTCACTTGATCTTTTTCTTGAATATTAAAAACATATACCGTAGGTCTAAGTATAAGTAAAAATTACTTAAACGAAATGAGATAATCATACCGTAATGAGACAAAATAAAGTAGCCATTCAAGTTAACTAGCCTACTTTTAATTGAAGATTGATAACTTGGCTCAAACTAAGTCATCCAGTAAAAATACAACGTACAGACATTAAAAATGCATAAAAGTTCTAAGGTCAACTGTAGCCTATTAAAAAAAATTCATATTGTTTGTTTTGTAAAATTAAGGTAGCCCTTCAATATTATTAAGTAGAGTAAAATAAATTGTAGTCAAAACTGGATGAGTTAAGAGAATACAATGTTTAAAGAGTATTTTACTTGCCTTCAAAACTTACGTGCGGTAAGTTATTCAATAGCTGACAAGCCGAAAACTGAGGACGTTATTCCTAATGACTGACAAGTTCCTCCCCACATTATTCTATCAGTAGTATGTCGTTTCGCTTGATATAATTCATAAAACGTCATACAATTTAACGATAGAACAGTTTTACTCCGGCTACGTCGATACCCAACAATGATAACACAACGCAACCGCACATTATAGCATAACCTCTCCGAGCACGAAGCACAAGCAGAGAAGTACCTCAACGATTGGTTATCAGTGAGCCAGGAGTTTTTAGTTCAGATCCATACTAAATTTACGATATATATCAGAATCATATTCACGATGCAAAATTGTTCCTATAAAATGCACATAAAAATTTACTAATGACAATAAATTGGATCATTATTCAAACCACTTCACTCTCAACTTCTCGCTTTTTCTACTCAACAATCAACATGCCATCTGTATTATGCAGCCCGATACGTATAGATTCATTGGCTTCTTGGTATCGTTACAAAGTGATTTTGCGGCATCAGAAAAAGTGGTCACCCTGGAAAAAAAACTTGTAGGTGGCAGTTTTTTCTCGACATGATATCTGTTCATTTTAAACAGTTCGTCGAAACATGAAAATCTCATCATGAATAAAACTAGATGAAAGATAGATAAATACAGAGTGTTTCAGGAGGAATGTGCAATACTTCTCAGGCTGATTCCTTACACCAAGTAGACAAAAAGTTCCATGGGACCAACCCCCAAAAACGCTTTGTTACTGAGATAACAATTGCAGAAAATTGAGATTTTTCAAAATATATTAATTTTTCTAATTTCTTAGAGGCTTTAGTAAGGTTCTAAAATGGTCAATTCCTATGTAAAATTAGCTGAGGAATTCAATGAAACCAGTTCTAAGTTTGTAACTCTAACGGTAATTGAGATAATTGTAAAAATATGCTATAAAACGCCATTTTCAACAATAAGGGTTATAACTAGATAAGGAATCATAAAATTGTATTTTTTATTAATGGGAGTGGAAGAGAGTCGGATTCTAAAGGGAAAGCTAAATGGTGGCGATTGTATAAATCTCACCCAAATCTCAGTAATGGCAATCAAAAATCGCTAAATTGAGAAAACATAGCACAAGAGATGAGTTTGTGTTTAGTATTCTGAGTTTATTAATCACCATTTCTGAGATTTGGGTGAGATTTACACAATTGCTGTCACCTAATTTTTTCTTTAGAATCTGGCTCTCTTCAACTTCCATTAATAAAAAATACAATTTTATGATTCCTTATCCAGTAATAACCCTTATTGTTGAAAAAATGGTGTTTTATAGCATATTTTTCCAATTATATTAATAACCATTGAAGTTACAAACTTGGAACTGGTTTCATTCAATTCCTAAGCTTATTTTACTTAGGAATTGACCATTTTAGAACCTCACTAAAGCCTCTAAAAAATTAATATATTTTGAAAAATCTCAATTTTCCGCCATTGTTATCTCAGTAGCAAAGCGTTTTTGGGGGTTGGTCCCATTTTTTTGTCTTATTGGTGTGAGGAATCAGCCTGAGAAGTATTGCACATTCCTCCTGAAACACTCTGTATATATATTTCATATTATTTGTATTAAAGGCTTGAGTACATCAGAATAGATAGTCTTGTCAAGCTAAATGGACATTTCTTTGGAATAGTAGCTATTTAGAACTGTCAGCGGTTGGAACAAAAATCCTACCTGCTGTCTCTAATAACATCTCACCAGTGATATGTTGGCTGGAGTGATGTGTTAAAAATGTTACACCAACATTCACATCAGTTGCACAGTTACACTATTTTATAAATCTATTGACAAATAGAAATTGGCTTGTGGTTCATCCAACCCGGTCTCTGGTGATTGAAATTTGTACTTAATGTCTCTGTCTAGCGCATGCGCAGTACTGATGCGCATTCCTTTGGCAAGACACTTGTATGTCAATTGACTGGAATGTTTTCAGTTTTATCATTGATTTATCAATGATATCGTAAGGCTATGAAGTATTTATCAGTTTGGAATAGTTTAAAAAATGTATCAGTCAATTTGAAAGCATTCCCATCAGATAATCT
The DNA here is from genome assembly GCA_017141385.1 of Sogatella furcifera. Taxonomy (NCBI): domain Eukaryota; kingdom Metazoa; phylum Arthropoda; class Insecta; order Hemiptera; family Delphacidae; genus Sogatella; species Sogatella furcifera. Next base: position 17,715,619 of record CM029555.1, read on the forward strand.
GGTATCCCTTGCTTCTAGTTTAGGTTTTATCCTATCTTGAATTAGCTCCTATTTCCCAATTGCAAGTTGCAAGTTTCCAGGAGAAGTATAAATAGGAAACCATTTCCTTCAGAATTAGAATAGGCCTAATTGTTATTGAATTCTATCACACAACATTTCCTCTTGCACTTCGAAATCTTTTCTTTGAAAGTTAGTAGTTTTTCTATTTGTGGGCAGGTATTCAAAAACAAGCAAATGTAGCATTGCATACATGCATTTTTTTTTAACCGCGCTTAGGCTATAGATATTAAGTAAATTATTTTATTGGACACTGGTAGCGCTGGTCTCCTTGCTGGGGCTCGTCAATAGAGGAACAAAATTTTGCTTGTGATTCATCTAACCCGGTCTCTGGTGGTTGATATTTGTACTTTACAGTTCTATCTAGCGCATGGCCAGTACAGAGGTGCATTCCTTTGGCGAGATGCTTGTATGTCAATTGAATAGAATGTTTTGGGTTATTATTCAATTTTATCAATAATATCATAAAGCTATAAAGTATTAAACGTTGCTAATACAGTGAATCGTTATCTGATAAATATTGTTCAGCCTGACAACAGTGCACCTTTGTCCGATGGCCTGGGTCTTTATCAGCAGTACCAATCCTTTTTCGTGGAACCAACAACAGATAGTGAAGTCTTGAAAATTATCTCTAATCTTAAGAATAAAAAATCATCTGGTTTCGATAAATTTAATGTATTTCTGATAAAAAATATTGCTCTATATATTGCACCCGTTTTAACTCATATTTGTAACCTGAGCTTTTGTAGAGGAGTTTTCCCAGAAATGTTAAAATTGAGTGTTGTAACTCCAATTTTCAAAAAGAAAAATTCCATAAAATTAAATAATATAAGACCTATTAGTTTGCTATCAATTTTTTCAAAAATCTTGGAAAAATTGATGATGAATAGATTAGTATCCTACCTTAATAAAATCAAATTCTTTTCCCGTTTACAATTCGGATTCCAAAAGGGAAAATCGACTGAGGATGCACTTCTGAATTTCACAAATTTAATTTATACTAGTTTAAATAGTGGGAATAAAACAACTGGACTCTTCATAGATTTCACAAAAGCTTTCGATCTTATCAATCATGAAATTTTATTTTTAAAGCTTGAGGCGGCTGGAGTCAGGGGGGTGGCGCTTTGGTGGTTCCGCAGCTTTCTGAGCAACAGGGAACAGCGGGTGAGGGTTGGCGTTGGGGGCTGCCTCAGCTCACCCCTTCCCGTCACCGTGGGCGTCCCTCAGGGGTCCGTTTCCTCCGCGATCTTATTCATCATATTTATAAATGATTTGTTGAATAAAAATTTCAATGGAAAAATCCAGGCTTTTGCCGACAATATCGCCTTCTTGTATTCTCATCAAAACAAAGCAACCATAAAAAATAACATAATCTCCGATTTAATTGTACTGCGAGATTGGTGCACCAAAAATAAAATGAAAGTTAACGTAACAAAAACTAAATTTATAAACTTTGACTTTAGAGCCTTCGTTTTTTCCGCCCCAATCCTATACCATACTCAGGGATGTCAACGAGATTATTGCAACTGCGAAGAAATTGAAAAAGTCAACTCCTTTAAATACCTTGGTTTAACGTTTGACAAAAAAATGTCATGGAAAAAACATATTCATGCACTACATGGTATTATCAGAATATCAGTTAGGAAATTTTATTATCTCAGAAATATTTGTGACCAAGCGCTGTTGAAAACATTATATTATGCCTTAATCAATTCAAATTTGCAGTATGGTTTAATGTGCTGGGGTGGAACTTACAAAACTTTCGTGAAAAGATTGCGTACATCACAAAATCATATTATTAGACTGATACTGTATAAAAGAATAAGAGAAAGCTCGTTCCCACTGTACTGTAAATTAAGAATCCTACCCATTCAGAATCTTTATTTGTTTAAGGTATTAAAAATATTCTATTTGAAGAGTGGAAATCATGGAACCGAGAATCTTTATTATAACACTAGAAGTAATGATAAAATACAATACAAAACCCCTAAGGTCAAAAGAGAACTCTTCAAACATTCATATTTGTTCAATGGGCCATATATTTTCAATAAAATACCATTAGATATCAGAAGAAGTACTAATTACGCCTTGTTCTGTAGAAACTTAACTGCTTGGCTGTTCAATTTGGAAGATACTTGGTCCATAAGAAGTATCATGAAATAAAACCTTTTTACTTTTACAACTTTCTATAAAGAATTACACGGTATTACAACCTTTAAGTATTTGTTTTTTCTGTTAGTGCTTTTCTTTTGTTCTACTATTTAATTTACACATTGATTAATCTTCACTTGTATTAAGAAATTATTATGATACTAGATTAAGTATCTATTGCGCTGCAGGCAGCTCCTGAAAATTGTGTTATCATGTATTTGCTAGACTAGACTCAAACAGCTTATTGAATTAATTTTTTTTTCTCGTTGATATACATACTGATCACATTTACTGGAAGAAGTGATCAGTCAATTTCCAAGTTTTTGTAATTTTGTTTTTCATAATGTTTTGCACAGAGGAAATAAAATTCATTTATTCATTTATTTATTTATTTATCAGTTTGGAATAGTTTAAGAGATGTATCAGTCAATTTGATATCAGATAATCTGATATCCCTTGCTTATAGGTTCGGTAAGTTAGGTTTGTCCGTTTCCGCCATCTTAAATTAGCTCCTCTCAAGTTGATTGCAAGTTGCAAGTTTCCAGGAGAAGAATAAATAGGAAACCTTTTCCTTCAGAATTGGAATAATTGTTATTGAAATTCATCACACAACATTTCCTCTTGCACTTCGTCATCTTTTCTTCAAAAGTATGTAGTTTTTCTATTTGCAGGTAATTAAAAACAAGCGAATGTAGCTACATGCATTTGAATTTAACCGCGCTTAGGATATAGACGTCAAGTGCATTTATTGTACACCGGTCGCGCTGGCCACCTTGCCGCAGCTGGTCTATAGGATTTTTTCAGCAAACTAGTTGGAACGGACAAGACCTTTGGACGAGCAAAAAAAGTCACCTACGACTACGACTCTATTCATTTTCCATGTGAAGTGTTCGATATTATGAGGCGAAAAATAAATTGATATTTAATTAAATAGCAAGATTTGATCAAAATTCCCTGATAAATGAATAATAATGTCTACAACTTCTTACACACAACAACCCATTCACACTGATGTCAAATCACAAATGAATATAAGTCGATTTTACAAAACAACTAATTGATAGCATCATATTAAGAAAGAATCAATAAATATATTATTCTAAGACAATTTCAACACTTTTGCTCCAATAAATGCTCTTTCCAAGTTTCCAATCACGTTTTTGTCTCAAGTGTAAAAAGCAGAGCTGTGAATTAGTAAAAATTCTCTGGCCAGTCTGGCCACAAGATTTCCAAGCCAAGGTCACTTCATCGGCCGGCGTTTACCCGCGCAATGTGAGACCCGCTTCCTGTACCGCACTACCGCTACATCTAGCAAGCAGCCATTCTCATTCTTGAATCTTGAATGCAATGTATTGACTAGCCTTGAGTTGATTGGATGTTGTGACTTGTGGAAATGTGCTTTTTTGTTGATAAATATTAAGTTTCTGTGAGTTCTTAAAAGAAATACTTGTTCACAATTTAAATTTCATCAGACGCCCTCTCAGTTGTAGTATCAACAGTAAGTAACTAAGTATTGCATCATAGCCTAAAAGTTGATCATTGAAGTTCTTTTAGGTAGTATGTTGACAAATATTATGGCTTTCAGATTGAACTCTTGTATAATCCTATCTAATTTTTTAGCAGCTTTTTCTCGATATGTTGATTTGTTACCTACTTTATAAGTGGAAGTATCAATCTATTTAATCAATATATTGTTGTGTACGAAACAAGTTGAACTAGTGAGTAACATGATAACACTGGAATCAAGATAACTGGTTGAAATAAACATAAGTCCGATTCCCCTTCTCATCCCGTCTGAAGCATATGTGATGAATAGACATCACTTAGGATTTAAAATATAATTTATTTTCTGTAAATCTTGAAATTATTCAGTAAATGGAATCATCTTTGGGAACAGCGTTTCAAAGCTAGAGGTTGAACGTTTGTTATTAAATTTAACTGGCGTCATTTTGTCAATGCCATAGTGTGCGTGTTGATTTGGTCAACAAATCTGTAAACTTTTAAGATAGTGACCATGGGAATCTCAGGCCTAACGCGCACTGGTACGACTCAGACCAGACCAAGACTCAGACCAGACCACAGCACTGGTCTGATGCAGTCAGACCAAGCTCAGACCAGACTCAGACCAGACCAAGATCATGATAGAAAACATATGATTAAAATCATTGCATGTTCAAGCAGTTCCATCATTAGCAAAGAGATAGCGCCAACTTCGTTTTAAATTTGTATCAATCATTCACAGGTAATTTAAATAATGGAATTCTGAGATTGACCACTGTCATATCATAATAACCATCTATTTCTCAATGAAGAAATGATAGATGGTTATGGTTATAACCACGAGATCATAGGACCTGTCTCTGAATTTCGGAAATAGTTACCGTACCAAAAGGATGGTAAAAAAATTGTTTGAATTTTAACTACATCTTTATTACAGTGGAACGCCGATTATACAAACTAATTGGGACCGGGATCAATTCAGATAAGCAAAAATTTGGATAATTGGACATGTAATTGTACTGTATTAAAGAAAAATAATGCGTTAAACTTTATTACATTTGAAAAGTACAGTGTAGTGATGTTAAATTAATATGGAAAGCAAAACACATACCACTGTACTAAACTACGGTACAGTAAATACAAAAAAAAAGTAAGAAATGTTACGATCACGTCGTAAACGCTGGTTTTTGATTTATTACTATGCTTTTAAGACCGATTCGGATAATTGACAATTTGGTTAATCGGCGCTCGGATGATCGGCTTACTACTGTATATTATTAAAGCAAGCTTCTCCGAATGAACCTTATTTAAAATAATTATATCCACTGGCGGCTCGTACACTCGGAACAGGTGAAGTGCCCTTATCTTTCACTAAACAGCACTTCACCTTTTTCGTGGGCACGAGCAGCCATTGATTAGAACCTATTGTTTAAAATTTGATACATCCATTACCGGTACAAAAAAGGTTGATGTTTATAACATTTTACTACTGAATTTACATGATTGATCAAAAGCCTGGCTGGTGTTGAAAATAATCTTGATTACATAATAAAGTCGTAATTAAGAATAACTATTATTACAGAATTCAAAACGCATTTAATTCTATTGTACACACTTACAATATGTTCGTATAGTTACTCTATATTATATATAGTATGTATGTTAGTATAGTTATTATTAATTAACTAACTAACCAATAGTTCGTATAACACTGTACCGCATCGTTCGCTCGCCTATCCACCTGGACCCCTGGTAATATCAGGAGTGTCAATAGGACAGATAGGATCGCTTCGCTCGCCTGCAAATTCCAATTAAAACTGACTCGGTTTGTATACTCATAACTTAACAGGATCTTTTTGATTTCAAAAATTTTCAACAAACAATTCTAAATTCAATCTGAACCTGTCTAATAAATTTTTACATTTTCTCCCAATCGGTTATCGAAAAAAGCAAAGAAAACTAAGGAACCCTAAATATTGGGCGTATCCCAGCGGAATTTAAAAAAGCTGTTCAGAGAGTGCTTTTTAAAGTCCAACTGAACATGCCATGAATGAGTGCCATTCCGCAAATTGTGAATAGATGAATTTAGATATTCAATAGGTAATTAATAAAATAGATAATTGACTAAGGATCAAAATATGCAATCCGCGATGCATCTTAAACTTTTGAAAACCTGATTACGGGCGTATTATCAAAAGGATTTGAAAAAGCATTCCTAGAATTGATGTGAACCTAAATTGGTGTCAGTATTGTAGAGAATTTCTATAATTTATTAACATTTTCTCTTTTGTACTCGTCTATTAAGTGTTCAATCTGATTTCACCTGTTCTTTTCTTAGAAAGAAAAATAGATCTTGTAGAATGAATACTGATAAGAACAAATGGATCTCATGCATAGATTAACGTGAACGAATAAAACAGGCACGGACTGGCCAACAGCAACCAGTGAGCCGGTGCACCCTTCAATCGTACGCCCCTTGCGCCCTCGTGTGACGATAGCATCACCAGTATTATTCAAATGATAATTAATTTCATCAATTAGACATTTCATGATATCACTTTGTTGATCATTGATCAAGTATTGAGAATCTATAGAATTCAATGTTCTTATTTTCTCATTTGAATTTCCAATTACTTTAAAAAGTGATTGTATGAAAAAAGTGTAGGCTAATGAAAAAATTATACTGTAATAAAAAAGCGAAGTAATTTGATAATGAATTGAAACTTGAAAATTTCCAGTAAAATTATTTTTAAACCTATCAAAAATTTAGAGAATTCAGCTCAATGTATTGAAGTTCAATTTCGAATTTTGAAAAATAGGACATTCAATGGTAAGCTTTATTATAAACTAATGGAAACAATGAAAATTGGAATGAGTCGTTTGGAATTTTTCAAGAAATAAAAGCAGTGTATACTACAGTTTGTTTGTCAATGGCTCAACAACCCAAGAAGGGCCTAGGCCTACGAGCTGGTTGCCAGTTTCATATTCACTCCACTATACAGTCAGTCCAAGCAAAGAAGACACCCCAGCAAGACGGGAAAACGACTCCAGCCCAGCCAATACCTGCTCATAAGCCATAAATTCGAAAACAGAACCCACAGGCCCCCAACCAACACCGACCAAGCCGAAAGACATTCCCCCACCCCGAAAGAATGCCATCTCCTCCCAAACAGACCACACATCAACTAGGATAGAGGTAACGTGTGGTCAGCACGGTGATCCTCTCAACCATAAGCTAGTCTTCACAACCAAGAGAAGGCGCAGAAAACCTCTAAATAAAATGCAGTTAATCAGTTGGAGTGTAATGCAACAATAATTACTATTTCTCCTGAGGAGGGAAACGACAGCCAACCTCCCAAATGAGGTCATACTACAAGGAGTGTATAGGCCTAGTACTACATATTCAATCCACATTCTTCTTATTTCCCCCTTTATCAATCAAAATTCCTTTTTTACCATTTTCGAAACGTACTGAATCACATGAACAAAAATTCCTGTTACTTTCACTTGCTATTTTTCTCTATTGTCAAAGAAGCCAAAAAGGCTTTTCATAATTCAATTCCTGTATGATGAGAAATTAATTGTGATGTTCAATAATTTTCTTCAATGAAAAATGACAAAGAAATTCCATTTTCAAGCTTTCAAACATCAATAAAGTTCACCATCAACAAAACATTCAAGGTCAAAATTTAATTTTTATCTAAAGACGACTCCCGAACCCCTCGATTTTATGGGCTGAGACTAACCCCCTCCCTGATCAACCAACCCCCTCAAGGATGCGCCCTTTCATAAGTGGAAGGCATCGCCCTTTTAGGAGTCCGAGTCCGGCCCTGGAATAGAAGTTAATATACATAATGAATTTATAGATATCAAGAAATAGTACAGACTTAGCCTATTTTTTCTATCCTAGTTATATTAATAATAATTTGTATTGTATTATCAATGGATAGATGAATAAAATGGAATTTTAGTCCACTTTCTTATCTATTTCTTATTAGAAAGAGTTTTTTTTTCACTTTTCCTCTAATTATATAATTTTCTACATTCTAATGCGGTCTTCTATATTTTTTTCATCTTTCCTTCTTATCTCTTTGATTTCATAAATTAGACGTTCAGCATCAAATATTTCAAAATAAGACATTTCAATAAAAGACATTTTGAGAGAAATGAGAAAAAAATGAAATGATACAAAAGATGACTATTCCGTTTCGTGAAAAGCAACACAAATTTGAAAATGAATGTACACCAGCTGGTCTGATGTTTGGTCTTGCCAGACCAGAAAAAAATTTGTGGTCTGGCCTGAAACGCAATTCTCCTATCTTCCAATGTTTTCTCTGGCCGTAGAGATTTGGTTCCAAATTTGGAATGGTGGCCGCGCTAGTGTGCCTTTAACATTGAAAGTATACAGCTGTGGTCTGACTCTGGTCTTGCGTTTGGTCTGGTCTTGGTCTGACTAGTGCGCGTTACTTCATGTGATCTCCATTTGATCACGTGTAATTCCATGTTTTTCTGGCTGCAAGTTGGTCTGGTCTGAGTCTTGGTCTGGTCTGAGTCGTAGCAGTGCGCGTTCAGCCTCACGTCTTGACAATCACCAATCACTACATATACTAGAAAATTTGTATCTTTTTTTGTCATATCTTTCGTTTGGAGGGACTGAGTCGGTTCCCTATTTTCAAGAGGAGGATACGGAGGCTGAAATATTATTATCGTTGGATCTGTCACAGTTCGGGCAGTATTGAATAACTTACGGTATTAATGATTCAGTTTTCGGAAATCCCCTTTCTTGAAGTATCTATCTTAATTATTTAACTTAACTATTAACTTTTCGGTAGTGTGTGATTGCCAAGCGGGGATCCATCTAAAGGTTGGTCTATTTTCTATTTTATTAACAAAACCACATAAATAATAGCAGCCAAGCAAGTTTTCCCCTTAGTAATGTTATAACTGTAGCAAATATCTTAATATTGTATTTAATGTTTTACTAATAATATACTAAATAACAAATGTGTAAATGATCATGAATCATACTATTTTATTTGAGTAAAAGTGATTATATTTGTTGATTATTAATCATATATTCTTGTATTCTTATTCAACCACCCTTACATATTTGGTGGAGGCTTGAAGGGTTTTTCAATCCAGCCTTAAAATTTGGACTTTTCCGGTATCCTTTTTCTCCACTTGTGAGATTATTTTGTGGTTTTGTTTTCTTTTTATGGTATGAGTGTTGTTGATTTACGTAATATTCGAACGAAAGGTTTAAATTTTAAAGAGGCAATATCCATTGCACAACAGTATAGAATTTTTGTTCCCCCAAACGCGGATTGTGATTACGTGAGATCACAAATTAGGATCATTAAAAAAAATTTACAAGATCCAGAACAATATAAGGCTAGTCAGGAATGGGCTTTAAGACACATACTAGAAGGAGTTAAATTATCTGAGGAATTAGCTAGTCAGCACCCAAGCCTTTTGGTGTTAGAACAGACGTTAAGGAGAAGGTACAATCTGGAATCAGAAGATACCACTCTTAACGCCAAGGTGACTGAGGACGTTAAGGAGGATTTGCTAGAAGAATTGCCCAAAGAAGAGGATTTAGAAAAGTTAAATAAGACCTTTTGTGAGTTACAAGTAACTTTAAGTGAATTAGTAGACTCACAGGAACTAGACGAACTAACCGATTCAGACACGGAAGATATGGCCGGAAAAGTTAGACCTTTCTTAGCCCCGAGGGTTTATGGGGGAAAAAGGTCGGAGGACGTGATGACGTTCTTCGAGCATTTTGAGCAGGTCAGTTTGCCAAACCAGTGGGATGACCAGGATAAATTACTTTATCTCCCCTTTTATTTGGAAGGAGGTGCTCGTAAGTACTTCAATTCAATCAAGGTAGCTTTGGTAAATTTAGGAAAACGGGATTACAAAAGCGCGCGGGCGGAACTAGAAAAGTATTTCCAACCCATCCAGATAGACCGATATGAAATGGAATTATCAAATTTGAAGATGAAACCAACGGAGAGCGCTAGGGAATTTATGGCACAGATTTTTGATATATGCTCCAAGGTAGATCCACACATGTCGGAGTCAAAACGAATAGCATACGTGTCTAAAGGGTTGCAGCTCATATACAAGACAAATTATTACTTATGCGGAATGATACAATTGAAGAACTGAAGGATAATTTGCATCGGATTGAAGTATCACAGAGGGTGATAGAAAACAGGATAGGATATAGTGAGGCTCCTGCGGTATCGAAAGAACTGTACGATCATTCGGTCATGCAAATCAGTAGGCAGGTTGACAGGTTAATTTATTCACCACGGAATCAGTATAATGGAGTATTCGGCAGAGAAGGGAATAGGAATAGGTTCGAAGGGAATAGGAATAGTTTCGACGGGAATAGGAATAGTTTCGACGGGAATAGGAATAGGTTCGAAGGGAATAGGAATAGGTACGAAGGAAGGAATTGGAATGATAGAAAGGGACAGCGTAATCAAAGAGAAAAGTCTCCTAGAAGATGGTGTAGCATATGCGAGAGCAATTCTCATGCCGTAGTGAATTGTCGTTATAATCTTAAGAATAAGAAAACGGAGGAGAAAAATTTCTTATTCTTTATTATTCTCAAAAATAAGTTAATCTTGAAACAACTTCAGTTTTGAGTCAAGAGTAGAGGCAACTGCCTTCATATTTATAAACGCTGTGCTGTAAGCCTACACTAAGTTGGAGCATAAAGAAAGGATTCTCTCTCTTCTTCATCTACCTACCTAACTTACCGACTACCTTTTTCTGATATGAATATCAATACCAAAAAGCCTGAAGAGTTTTCTACTGGTTATTCATTAGTTTTATTTCTTTTACATTGATCCAAATGTATTGGAAAATTCTAATGAAAATTAAAAAAAAACGTTCAAAATAATAGCCCATGAAAATGATCTTTTTTCACCTAGAATTGAATTAGACTTGATTTCTAGAACTACTCAACTTATTGTTTTAAACATACCATACATTTCTAAAAAGTTGAAAAAATTTCAAAATTCCATAAATTGAATATTAAAAATATTCCTATTTATTCAGGCCCAGTCAGTCCGTCCTGTGTGGTAACCTGGCAGTCGCCAAGGGCCCATGAGCTCAGGCCCCAGAAAGTTAATACGGTAGCTCTCTTTTCCCGGTTTGTAGTTGTTATACTAATATAGTCTGTCCAAGCAAAGAAGACCCCCTGGCAAGATGGAAAATGACTCCAGCTTGGTAAATATTTGTTCAAGAATTATAAACGTGGTCTTAATAGTAGATCAAATTGTTTCCTACAATTTGAGATCAAATTGATAATTTTTGAACCAATATTGACCAAGCTAGAGTCATTTTCCTATCTTGCCAGAGGGTCTTCTATGCTTGGACAGACTATACTAACCAGGGCTTGATTTCAGGGGGAACGCGTGGAGCGACGCTCTCATACCTTTTTTCTAAAAAAAAATAGAAACAATAATTTCTCATGTTCGGTTTTTATTTTTAATGTTATTTTTGTCAGTAACTAATTTTAAAATGTTTGATAACTTTTTATTTAATTAGAACATAATATTACATGTTATTGTAAAGAGTTGTTATTCCAACAAAATGCAATTCTATCCTGAATCATTTTTTATTCATGAATTGGATATTTTAAAACTTGGGGAAAATTCAGGCCTATGTAGATTATACAGTGTTGTTGGAATGGTGAAAACCATGCCTGGTTCAAAAGCTCTGTCATTTTTATTCATTCTTTGAAATTGTATTATTAAGTTTTATAAAAAACAGCTACAAACCATTGCCCAGATTTGCTAAAAACGCTCAAATTCAAGTGTGATTTTTGGAAATTTTCCGTGGGAGGGTGTCACCTCCTTGTTTCAACCCTTTTGAAAATAGAACCTATAAAATCGAAAACATGGGACCATTTTATATAAATCTGCTATGAGGGGCCCGGTCAGGCGATTTTGCCCGTGGCCCGTAATTCCTGTCTACGGCCCTACCAATGACCTCAATTATTAACCAATAAATGTTTCCTGTATTTGCTGCTTCTGCCGGGAGGCCGTGAGACGGCGTTCGGCACCTGTTTGCTGCTCATTTTGTTTAGAGCACATAAACTAGTGTTTATGCGAACAGCTTGCTAATGTGCTTGTGACTCTAATACTTAAATTCTCAGACAATGAATCATGATGATCGACTACCGCCAATTTCCAACCAATACCAAATCCCACCCAGCATTTGTTAGGACAAAGAGGAGAAAAGAGAGAAATTAAAATAAAATGAGCAGACAAAAGAGTAAGGGAAACAAATAAAACAATAGAGATAAACAGAAAAACAATAAATAAATCAATTGAAACTAAGAATTGAAATGTATGAGGCTCTTGAACTAGAAATAAAGTTAAATTAAGATAAAAACTAAACAAACTAAACAAAACTATAACAGACTGAAAATAAAAATAAAAAAACTAAAAAGCTATGAGGTGTCCTATGGCAGATGTTATTGCCTGTCCGCTATGGGCCTATCATTCAGGAGAACTGAATGAAACACTATGGAAAGGAGAAGAAAATAGGATGTTGCGAGGTGTGTCAGGAGAGAAATGTATATCTAGGAGATAAAAAAGGAGAGGAATATGTTGTGGAAGGAAAGGGAGATCAAAAGGAACCCGGATTTCAGTGTTGTCATTAACACTCTAGCACCTTGGGATTTTGGGACGCTAGGGCTGCTATTATAGCCGACAGCCACGGCCAATAAATATATTATTATATAACCAATAAATATAAAAAAACTCCCGTTTTATAGAATCAGTTTGTATGACTCCTTGTTTTACTCAAACTAGATGAATTATTACGATCTTGCAGTGGTGCAATCAATGTGAGCAAAGCATAATTAATAATCAAATTTTGATGAACAAGATAACTTGAGTAGACGTTCTAAGTCAACTAAGTATCTTCACAAGTACCAACTCTCATCTAGAATGTATTGCCTACTTGTTACTTACTTACTTGTTACTTGAAGTTGTCCTCTCTTATGTACCCACTTCCGTATATTTTTTTAATCATGTCTATTTGTTAGAGTAGGCTAGTCATAACCGCCCCACTTATCAATTTCCTATTACAGTACTTGAGTTGGATGTATTGTAGTAAAAAAGTGTTTGATAACTAACTTATGTCGAATTTCTTTGCAGGGATCAGTAGTTCGACGCTGGGTTCTAACTCTTTGATCAACGATTGGTGTTTTGACAATTAGAAGGTAATTGAATAATTCTGTCTCGATTGCGTTGAAAATTTCTTTCTGATTTAGGCCAAATTTACTCCAACAATGCGCAGTTTTCGTTTAGAAAATTAAATTGTAATGGCAAGCTCAAACATTCATCTATGCATTCATCATGTGTCATAATTAATTTTTGAGAATACGATTAGTTTGAAGCAATGAGAAAAGATAAGTTTCAATGAAGCCACGTATCGACAGTCCGAGGCATGTGCCGCGAATGCCTCAAGGTACAGTCTGTTCACGCAAAGAAGAGTCTTGCTACTACTACTAGTCTAATATCTACTCCAGTCTCCAGCTCGTTCAATATTGGTTCAAACATTATTGATCTGGTCTGAATTAAGATTTCGATCTCCAATTCAAGTCCAAATCAATAATTTTTGAACCAATATTGACCGAGCTGGAGACTGGAGTAGAGCCGCGTATCGACAGTCCGAGGTATGTGCCACACATGCCTCGGACTGTCGATACCGGGTTTGCTAGCAGCCAGGCAAACGCGGCACACAATTCGCAGCGAGCAGTGCCTGTTGCCTCGCAACACACAACAAACAATTCTACAAACTAACCTCAAAATTGTACCCCATTCCTGTGCATTTTTGTGATTGAGAATTCTATTTGGGTGCAGAAGGTTCTAATAGGCAATACTAAACATTGCCTTAAATTTTTATCTACTAATTGAGCACAAACTAACCTCCAATGTCCAAATTATAGGAATGGCTAAATATCACGAATTTCCTCCTCATGTTGATGTGTTCCTCATTCTCATTCAACGTCTTGTTCCCTGTTCTATGCAGCTCAGTTTGATTGTTTGATAACCACGCTTGTTACTTTCCTTGCCCTACCTACTACCATAGGTAAGGAAAGTATTGCTTTCCAAAAAAAAATTAAGGTACTCCAAATTTAGGTTTTCTATCCGTTTCAAGGTCCCCTGAGTCCAAAAAAGTGGTTTTTGGGAATTGGTTTGTGTGTGTGTGTGTGTGTATGTATGTGTGTATGTCTGTATACACTATATCTCGATCCCTAATTGACCGATTGGCTTGAAATTTAGAACTTAAGATTCTTATACCATGAGGACCCGACTCAAAGAAATTAGAAAAAATTCATCGAAAAATGACGGATAATATGCTAAAAATGGTGTTTTTTCACGATTTTCTCAAAAACGGCTCTAACGATTTTTTCATACCCGAAATAGTCCTATATAAAGCCAACTCCATACATGCGCTATTCGGGAAACACCGAACACATAGTCGCCGAATCACGACTAGTGTGGAGCGGAGTGTTCGCTATTTGGGAAATAGCGAACACGAATGTTTGTGTGTTCCGTCCATTGTCGGTCTTTTGGACACATCAAAGTGGACTAATGTTCGGCAAATAGCGAACTTTTTGCCCATCCACACATTCGCCTTCATGTTTGGCTAATTTTGTTGTTTGTTGCTGCATCTAGATTGAGGTTAAGTCAATTGAGGAAAAGTTTCTTACGTGTTAATTTAATACATAATTTTTTTAGATGAGATAAATATTAAATTACAGTCTGTGGATGATTTTTAAGTGATATAATCAATTTTGATACTATGAAATTGAATTAAATTCAATTCAAATATTATATTGAAAACTAGTGAATGTCCAGTCCGTTTCAGGTTACTGAATTATAATCTTGATTCTTTAAATGTTTTAAAAATTTCTACGAACATTAATATTCAATCATTGCCAAGATTCAAGTTGAAATTAGTACCGTAGTGTTAGATTTTTAAAATTTGAAATTTCCGACAGTATTTTGACATTATTGACCTTGAAAATGTCACCTATTCGGTTGACGATTCGCCATTCCCAGTATGAATATGTGCTTGGAAAACCACGCATGTGTGGAGATGTGTGTTCGTTAGTTGGGAAATAGCAAGCAAAACTGTTCGCCAAACACCAAATGTTCGGTATTTCCCAAATACCGCATGTATGGAGGCGCCTTAAGCCCTATCGACTGTAATGAGTCTTGTTCCTGGCAAAATTGCAGAAGATCTGCAGCATTGTTGAGAATAATGGATTTTGTAATATTTCGATTTCTAATTGACCGATTGACTTGAAATTTTGAACTTAAGGTTCTTATACCTTGAGTACCTGACCCGAAGAAATTAAGAAAATTTCATTGAAAAATGGCAGATAATATGACGAAAATGATGTTTTTCACGATTTTCTCAAAAACGGCTCCAACGATTTTTTTTAAACTCATACCCGAAATAGGCCTATATAAGTCCTATCGACTCCCAATAGTCTCATTCCTGGTAAAAAGCAGAAGATCAACAGCATTGTTGAAGAAAATGGATTTCTATCTTGATTTTCTCAAAAATGCCTCAAACTATTTTTTTTCAAATTGGCACCCTATATAGTCATTGAAGCTCTATCAACTGTCATATATCCCCTTTAAGTAAGATTATCAGGGGCGCCACCCCATACTTGTAAAGTTAGGAAAGTCTGTAGATAGGCAACCCGCACTACATGAATCTGTATATAGGCAACCCGCACTACATGGCTCGGTAAGTGGAGTTCGGGCAACGCGGGCAGCGCGCTTGACTCTCGTGTACAGAAAGTGTATCAATGTCATTCCGTCATTCTCGCAATCAAGGCAATCCGCATCAGGGTTAAATAAGACAAAAATCACATTTGAAAGAAGTATCAGTGTTTCATAATAATTATTGGTAAAATACTAGAGTTATGGAATCGAATGATCCATTATCGATTTCACCTCTTTGATCCGATATATTGGAATACCGCAGACAAAAAAATCTACTTTCATTCAAAATGCAAGTCAATTCGGCTACCAGGAAGCCGAAGCGCCGATAGGCGCGAGGCATCATGGGCTTGTGAAAATTTCAAATCACACACAAGATGAGCCGAAGCGCCGGCAGGCGCGAGGCGTTAACGGTGAGTGCCAATTTCACTATAGCAATTTCTATAATAGTCTAATTTCAATTTATAGTCTATTGCAATTTTGCAATAGACTTATGAAATTTGCACTCGCTGGTGACTAGGTGCCTATACTCTGTCCACCGAGTGTTCGGACCTAAACTCCTCCCCCATTTTGACGTTGCAGGCGGCTTTAGCCAATAGCAAGTAAGGTCATCATGCTGCAGCTGTTACTTTTTAGGTCACAGTCATGCTGTGGAAATCTGGGAAACGCAAGCCTTTCACTTTTTAGGGAATCTATCAAAATCTATGTGTTTGCATCTCTTTGCCAGCTGGTGTACATAATTCAAACTTCTCATGGAAGATTTTTTGGCGGATATGTTTTGTTCTTTATTTCACCTTCAACAAAACAACTTTAATTTAAAAATATTGGTTTTATTGGATTCACGGAACGTACAATAATGAGATTAATTTCTTGCATATTTAAACTCTAGGTAGTTGAATGAGTTTGAAATTCCCGGCTTGAACTGAGCAGTCAAAATAATAATAAAAAATATATTATTATGAAGGATTATGTTCAATGAACTATAATTCTATCAATTGATATTGATAATGATCGTTCTTATGTTAGAAGGATGTGAATTTTGCCGAACAACTATTAAAACATCAATATTTCTAAGGCCACTCAAAAATTCTATATTGAAGTTCCAATATCAATTAGAAGTTTCTATACGTTCCTGTCAATTACGACCGCTTGTGAGCTCGTCGAATCATGACGTCAGAACCTCGGAGGAGGAGCTTAGGTCCGAACACTCAGTGGACGGAGTATAGAACTAATACAGTAATACAAGATATAGTCTATCCAAGCAAAGAAGACCCTCTGGCAAGATGGGAGAATAACTCCAGTTTGGTCAATATTTGCTCAAGAATTATAAATGTGGTCTTATTGGTTGACCAAATTTTTCCTACATATTGAGATACCAATATTGACCGAGCTGGAGTCATTTTCTCATAATGCCAGAGGTTCTTCTTTGCTTGGACATACTATACTTGTATTTGGCCTACGCAAATATGAATGACAAGGAAAGTTGTGTGAGTGTACCACACCAGATTTTTCTATTTTAGCAGCTAATTTTGTAACTCACACTTGTTTAATGATGATAATTGGATTGATAATGTTTAGAATAATGAATAATAATAATTCATAATGAATTTTGAGTAATTGAATTACTGAGTAATGTGTGAATATCAATACCGATAGTTATGCTTCTTCTATTAAACCTATTAGGCAGTAAGTTATATATTTATGTTGTGAAACATATTTGATAGTTTAGTTTTATCAAGAAAACGAAATCAGGTTTATCACGAATAAAATATATGCAATAAGTTGATTTTCCTCAACAATGCTAGACAGTAACACGTCCAATGCGCTACTGACTGATAAGCCTGCAGTAGGCTACACAGGGGCAAGTAGTGGCGGCTATTAGGCCTACTGTGCAAACGATAGGCTGAGAAATTTCTCGAATTCTCGTTTGATTCATGAGAATTCTCAGATTGTATATTTTTAGCAAATTATTCTTTACACTAGGCTTAATACTGGCCGACACTACTGCAGGCTGTAGTTTCAATGTAGTAATGTTTCAAGATCTATTTTGTCTACAACTCAACAGTAACCGATCATGAAAACCTGTTAATTAGGGCAATTAAAATCCAAATAACACACGATGGGTATATAAAACCATATGATGGATAAATAAAAGCCAAGTAATGGAGGATATATTCGATTAAATTAATGTCGAAAAGTCCGGTTTTCAATTGGAACGATTTACTTCAGAACTGGGTAATAAGTTGAGGCTAGCTATATTTCCAAACCTGAAATGCGTTAAATTCAAATTTAACTCGACTATGACATTCTATCATTGTTCTTGAATAATATGATAGTGGACTATTGATAATTATATAATTATTACTACCAATACATGGTATAATAAAAGCAAAACAAAATTATTATTATTATTATTACAGTATTACCATACAGATATATGTTCGACTATCGGTTATGATAATATCGATATTTTTAAAAATCTCATCTCCGAACATGGAAGAGAATAAGTTTCGAACGTGGAACACCCAGCTGGAAGGAGGAAATTCGTGATATCTAGACTCTCCTCAAATTATCAATTGTCAGAGCTTAGTTGCTTTGTCTCCCGCTTGATGGCGCTAGTCAATTTGTTCGTGTGCTCGCATTTTTGGTTAGGTCAGTATTACACGATAATTTCTATGATCATACCATTCTATGAATATGATTTGGTATTTTCATCTCTTTCCATATGATCAGATATGCTCATAGAACTATTATCGTGTAATAACGGCCCTACAAAAATTGCAGATCACACATATGCCTCAGCCATGAGTTCATACTTTTTTTGCGTCAACAGACTGTACCGCGAGGCATTCGTGGCACATGCCTTGGACTGTCGATACGCGGCCTAAGAATATTTGAGAGCGTGTTGCATACGATTGAATGGATAGTTGTTGCGTGACATTTTGATCACCCTTTACAGTCCATTATATTAGATAAATTGATATAGTCTGCCCAAGCAAAGAAGACATTCTGGCGGCAAGATGGACAATTGATTCCAGATCGGTCAATATTGATTAAAAATCTAGAAATCTAATTATTGTAAATGTTAAGATACATTCTAATTTACAATTTCAGACCAAATTTATAATTTTTGTACCAATATTGACAGAGCTGGAGCCATTTTCCTATCTTGCCAGAATGTCTTCTTTGCTCGGACAGACTATACTTAATCGTCCTTATTGATCCAAGGGTCAATACATTGATACATGAATTAGATTACGTCAAAATTTCATTTTCAATTAATTTATTTACACACACACACACACACACACATAAGATACATCAATATGAAATGAAAATTGATTACATCAATAAAAAAAACATTACAGTATAAAATAAATAACATAAATATGAGAACACATTAGAATATTAGAAGGCAATTTATACATGTTATGTGGTGAAGAAGGGTCGAGGATCAAAAGTTCTTCCAACCCATGTCATAGGAAGGCTTTTGATCCTTGGAATTTTTGGAAAGGATTGGGAAAGGGATGTGATAGAGCACAAGTAGGGGAAGTGAGCGCACTAATCAGAAAAGTTCTCTGTTAACTTATTATAGTTCTCAAAGGTAGAAGAAGTAGTTAATTTTGATCCAAGCATTGATATCTGTTTTTACTTTTTTTGTTATCTTGGCACAGCTAATAATTTGTTCAGGAATTTTATTTATAATTTTAGTGCTTAAATATAAGAGTTGTCTTCTAATATTTTCAATGTTAGTATGATAGATTAGGTACTTATTTGAGGTGGGTCTTAAATTGTATTGATTATTGATAGTATTATTAGTGCAAATGAAATTATTTTTATATTTAAATATACACTTCACTACATTCATTACATACAACTGTCTAACTGTCAACACGTTAAACTCTTCAAAAGTCAGGTTGGTTGGGAAAAGTCTAGGCTTATTTAAGA
This sequence comes from Sogatella furcifera, assembly GCA_017141385.1. Taxonomy (NCBI): domain Eukaryota; kingdom Metazoa; phylum Arthropoda; class Insecta; order Hemiptera; family Delphacidae; genus Sogatella; species Sogatella furcifera. The sequence goes on from CM029555.1 coordinate 17,735,043, forward strand.
TTGTTTTAATGATTGATTTTTGAATTATGAAAAGCTCTTCCAAGTGGGAATTATAACAGCCCTCCATACTGAAATACCATACTGAATTATGGACTGTACCAGTGCAAAGTATACAATTTTAAGATGACTTGAGTTTAGAATTTTTTTTGCTTCGTAGAATTTATAAGAAAGATATCTGATTCTTTTGCATAAAAATTTGATATGGATGTCCCACTTCAAATATTCATCTATTATGACGCCTAGATATTTTGTGCTTGTTACTCTTTTTATTATGGGACAAGTGCAGTTATTGAAGTTCATGTTGCAGTTTGAATGTAGTCTCAGATTCATATTTTCGTCGGGTTTACCAGTTGTATTGAGTGCAAAGGTGATGTAATTGGTTTTATCAATGTTCAAGCTCAAAGTGTTTTTGTCTAACCATTTTTAAATGAGAAAACAATTCTGTTCTGCAATTTCATGAGCCTTGATCCACGATTTTCCATAGAAAACAGCTGCAGTGTCATCTGCGAATGATATAGTTGTTGAGTTTTTTAGTTTCAGGCTCAGTAAATCATTCACATAAATAATAAAAAGGATTGGTGAAAGTACAGTTCCCTGAGGCAACCCGTAAGAGGTCATTTTAGAGTTATCAGTACATCCATTTATTGTTAAAGACTGTGTTCTATCTCTCAAATAGCTTTTAATTAATTCTATAAAAATTCCCCTGAAGCCATATTTCTCGAGTTTATTGTAAAGGGAGTAATGTGGAATAGTATCAAAAGCTTTTTTGATATCCAAGAAAACCGCTATAGATTTGTAATTGGAATTCAGGTTTTGTGAAACAGTATTAGCCAATTTCATTAATGCATCTTCCGTACTCTTCTCAGCCTGAAATCCAAATTGATTTTCATTTATTATTTTATGTTTGCTCAAAAACAGGACTAATCTCTTCTTTATAATCTTTTCCATAATTTTTTCCAGATTACTGAAATGACTGATTGGCCTGTAATTGCCAGGATTTGATGGATCTCCTTGCTTGAAGAGAGGTTTTATTTTGGCTTTTTTGAAGTGTTTGGGGAAGTAGCCTTGCTCAAAACATTTATTAAAAATCGTGGCTAGTGGTTGTGAAATAGTGTGGCCTATTTGCTTGAGTACTGTGTTATTGAGATTATCCATTCCTGGGGCGCAATTATTCTTCAGCTCTTTTATTGTCTCTTCAATTTCTTTAGAATCTGTTGGTCTCATGAAGAAAGAATTCAGTAGAGGTTTCGGTTATATCGTTGTTGTGATCAAAGTTGGGAGAATTCGCTAGTTCATTGTTCAAAGCTATAGCCTGTCTTTCACCAACATTGGTAAAAAAGTCATTCAGCCTCTTGGCCTCAACTCTGATCCTGTTACACTCCTTTTTTTCTTCCCCGATTGCCTCATTAATACTCCTCCAAAGCTTTGAACTATTGTTTTGACATTGCTCTATTTTAACTTTATAATATTTCTCCTTCGCTTCACCTATGAGCCTATTCAATGTGTTCCGATAAATTCTGTATTCATTTATTGAATCAGCATTTGCAGGACTCTTCCTTACTCTATCATGCATTCTATCCCGTATAGTAATTGATCTTATTATTCCTTGCGTTATCCAAGGCTTCAAAGGGCGATTTCGGCGAGGAATGTTTATCTCAGTTTTTACTGAATTAATAATACCATTTAACTTTTCAACAAGTATATCTATATCTTCATTTCCAAAAATTGTATTCCAGTTTTCTTTTTCCAATTTTTCAGCAAGAAGTCTGTAGTTGTATGATATTTTTATGCTGTTTGCAGGCATATTTCTATTTGAAGTGGTTTCGGAATTCCGTTCATTACCTAAATGTAATAGAACCGAATAATGATCCATTATTGTTATCTTGAAGATGTTCCCAAATATAAAGCTGAAAATTCTATTTGTGTTTTTGAAAAAGATATGATCTATGCACGATTCAGCTTATTAAACATACACAAAATGTTCAACAAACTTCACTTCATTTCCTACTCTTTTCTTCTAAATTCTCTGTCCGCTGCCTTTCTTATCACATGACAAGCACAGATGGCTTTCCTACTTCACTTTTTCCTAGCTCACTCAAAGTTTTACTCGTTAATTTTTATATTTTTTAGGCTACTTTCATCACCTTGTTTTGATTGTTGTTTTCCTAATTCGTGTTGATATGTGTTTTTGTTATTGCTATTAAGGTATTTGTATTTTACTGGTTAACTTTATCCTGTTCCAGCCTTTAAGATGTCGGATTCGAATAAGAGCAGCGATGAGCCCGAAGAGTTCACCGTAGAGAGAATTATTGACAAAAGGGTTGTCCGCGGGAAGACCGAGTACTTCCTGAAATGGAACGGCTATCCTGAGGAGGAGAATACATGGGAGCCAGTGGAGAACTTGGATTGCGACGAGCTCATCGCCGAGTTTGAGAGAGTTCGCGCCGAGAAGGAGCAAGCCAAGAAAAAGGCGGAACCCACTCCCACCACCAAGAAGAAGCAGGAAAAGGCCAAAGTCAACACGTCTACTAAGGAAGATACGCCCAAAGTGAAGAAACGCAAAACGGATGAAGACGATGAGAAGCCTGAGGAGAAGAAAGAAGAAAAAAAGAAAAAGACTTCTATTGCCGTCACGCCAAAGGCCAAGAAAGACGAGGACAAAGTGAAGGGCTTCGATCGAGGTCTTGATGCTGAGAAGATAATCGGTGCCACTGACTCGAGTGGCGAGCTCATGTTTCTGATGAAGTGGAAGGGTATCGACGAGGCTGACCTGGTGCCAGCCAAAGTGGCTAATGTGCGCTGTCCACAAATCGTCATCAAGTTCTACGAGGAAAGACTCACTTGGCACATTCCAAGTAACGAGGACAATGCTGAATAAAAGTTCAACATCTACCTTTTACAGACGATTTTTAATCAACAGTTGATCTAGTTACTAGAGTGACTGTGACTATTTGAACTAAAGAAGTGTATTTTTGTGTTAATTTTGTTCCATATATTATGTTCAAATGATGACATGCTTTGGTGATGATTTTCAAGTACCATTTGTAATTCTGTAAAGTGGGGGTACTAATAATTATTTTTTCTTAAAAACGTAATGGTTTCATGTAAATATTTCATACAAGACGTAGACTACCTTACCCATATTTTATTCATTCGATTCAGTAACACTGTCCATTTAGACTAGAGCATCAATTCAAATATTTGAAGTTACGATTTATGTCTAAACCTTTTTAAACTTATCACGGCTTCTTCATTTTTTACCTTGAATTGGCTGTATTTAGTTGTAGTTAGACCAATTCTAATTGCTCAGAATTCAATTAACTCTTTTGTTGATAATTTGTGAATGTTATATTTGCAGGATTCATGAAAAACTGTTTTGTTGTAAATAATTATTGGCAATCAATTGAAGGACTCCCATGTTACTGTTCTCTAATATTCTAAGTTTATTCAACCATCATTGAACGTATACTTATTAAGGAGAAAACATCCAGTACAAGTTGAAATTAATATCATTGTTGGAATGCGAATTGCAAGATGTGAAAGTATAATGTTTAGGCTACTAAGTCCATACACTTGATGTGATAGACGATACTACTTTCAAAAAAGTATTTATGGTTTTAATCCACGGTTACATCTGAGCTCGGTACCGAATGCAAATCTCCCATCCATTCATCCAATCTTCATTCATTATAGTTATATAGTCTGTCCAAGGAAGACATTCTGGGAAATGACTAGCTTGGTCAATATGGGTTCAAAAATCATAAATTCAATTTCAAATTGTTGGAAAATTTTTATTTACAAGACCAATTTTTAACCAATATTGACTGAGCTGGAGTCATTTACCCATCTTGCCTGAATGTCTTTTTTGCTTGGACAGACTATACCACTGTTCAGTTTTGTCCGATACGATCAGTGAACCAGTTGGTTATTTCTTCCCTAATGACTACCTGTGTCGTATCCAAAGAGGAGAGAAGGGTAAAATACTTTTCGATCATTTCAAGTTATGTCTTCCTTCGAAGTTTTTTTTTTCTTTAAAATTCCAAATCTTGTCTTGTCTTGTACAATAAAAGAAATCATTGCCTAGAACTTGATTCATCTTTTGGAAAATCCTTTACATCTTACAATTTTTTTGTTAGTTTTTAGCCTATGAGTGTGATGTTTTACAGGCCACACTTACTGGTTGCGATCCAAGATCTCAGCCCTTCTTACTCCATGATTAAACTTCTTCGACTATTTCATGGATTTTTTTCAAGTCTTGTTCAAAATAGAGTTTCGCTTTTTTCCTGTATAACAGGCCACAGGAGAGGAACGAAAAATGTAGTGGCTGACGCAACAGTCAGGCGGTTCCGTCTGCTCTTTGTGCGCTCCGAACAGCTGATGTTATTTAGTTATGTCTAGATGATGTTTTTGAAATAGAAAGAGATGATAGATGTATTTGAGGCGACTTTGTGTTCGGGAGCCAAAAAGCATTGAGTTAGATGGAACCCTATTAGCCATCAGAAACAGTTCTCGGCGACAGAAAATGTGTCTCGCCTAACTCCCGAGCGGGACACAGAAACTGGGCAACAAAGTGTTCGAGAACAGTCGTGGGGCATTGGGTTATATGGGAGCTATTAGCCGTGAGACACAAAGTGTCCCATAAAAAACCGAAACTAGACCCAATGCGCATGCGCGGGTGTTGACAAGGACAGGTAGTCATCTCTTTCTCGCTCCCACCCCCGCTCTTGGGCTTAAGTCACTTTCAGTTGCACCGTATCTTCACGTTGCCTGTCTATCATTTGCACCTACATATCATCTGTCACTGTTACAATAATATTTTTTTTATAAAAAGTGTTTGAGTGATTTATAAGTTAATACACAGTTATTTTATTAGTTCATATTTGGTTATTGAGCTATAGTTTAATTATAAGAGAAAATATCAGGTTGATAAGGTGAAAAAACTATCACCAGAAATAGAAAAAAAGTTAATAATGGAGACTTCATATTTGAAATACAGAAAAATTTGTCAAACCCATCACTGACTGATTTGACTAGCTTAAACTAGAAAGTTATAATTTTGAACAAAATAATGCCAGGAGTTATGTGGCCAATTCGTAGAATTGATATTGAGCAATCCATCATAACGGGATTGCCATTGCAAGCGGCAAAAGCTGTCTGGCTATTCATCATAGTGTAATTAATTTTTCCCAAACACAGGCACCACAAACAATAGGGGTCTTCCAACTCTACTGTTGGTGCTCCTATTTTATTTCTAAGAACTCACAATATAAATTCTATTTTTAAAATTAAGTGTGTTTCTAGTTTGGTGCATTTTGTAGAAAATTCAATATTGTATAACAATAATGGCTCATTCAGTCTTGTTCCTGAATATCCTTGCAAGTTAATTTTCACATTGCATTTAGGAATCTTGTCAAAGAATCTATCATTGTTTGTGAAGACTGACATTATATTGAGTTGAGAAGACATTATACTGATACTGTATTAGTTGGAAAACCAACTCCATTGTATAGCATCGATAAGGAACAACTTTTATCTACAATACACACGTGACATTAAAATTAAAATATTCTAGACTTGACCATTCTCAGTTCAGAATGAATGATATGATTTTATATTTCCATGTACCGGTACAATGTTTTGTGTTGAACAATATGCATTTTATTCATCAAACTCCTAAATGGAACATTTGAGACTGTAGTGTTGTTGGGAATCAGTAGATTTATTAACTCAATATTAATTTTTCACTCAACATCATACTTCAGGAACTTATTTCAAAATCAAGAAAATATGCATTGCGTATCAATTTGAATGACGATTATCAAACATAGCTGCCAGAACGTTGCTCAGAGAAATAAAAATAAATACCTAGATATTTAGGAGGGAGTAAGAACAGAGGCAGCGACGAAATGTCCTTCCCTATTAACCTTGAGACACAATGTGTTCCATGGCTAATAGCGCCCTTAGCCTATAGTTCCATAATAATTGTCATGATTCACATGTAAATGTAGGTATTCAGTAAGCTCTTTTGACTACATTTTGTGAAACTTTCGTATAATGAAGTAATTTTTTCATCATTATTTCTTGCTATAAATTGCATCATTGCGCTTAAGCATGCTGTAGACAGGGTAAGTAGTGGCCGCCAGTCGAAAAGCTGTAGCCAATCACAGCAATTGTCTTGTTTTTGATGTAAACAATTGCTACAGCTGTTCGACTGGCAGCCACTACTTACCCCTTCTACAGCAGACACTATGGAGTGCAATGCTGCCATATGTATGTGATAGGAGAGAGCGGAGTAATTAAAGCTGAAAAACGGCAACATTGCACTTAGCCTATATTTGCAAATTTTTTACTGATAACTGTTCACCAATTCTTAACCGCATAAGTTTTTGGTGACAGCTGTAACTATAATCGTTCACAGATCGATTATATTATTTGCGGCTGATGAAATTTTACTCAATAAATAGGCTAAAACAATGGATTAGTAGTGTCGGAGAAAGAGGAAGATAGAGAACAAGAAAGTTCTGTGTAATACTTAGATCAGCTGACTCAACCATCTGTTGTACCACTGTGATTGAGAAAGAGGCCTGGTCCTCTACTAATCTCTGCCACTACCACTAACACAGCTTGCATACTTCTCTCCACCCGTCATTCCACTACTACAAGTCTGTTGGATCAAAAAATCATTCTGACAAGATGGAAAAGTGACCAGCTCGGTCAATATTGGTTAAAAAATTGAGCTGGATACATTTTCCCATCTTGCCGGAATGTCTTCCTTGCTCGTATATCTTTTGAGTTCTGCTACAAACTGGAGGGATTTTCCCCTCTTCATGTTTAAACTGTTCAATTCAGTTTCGTCTGAATTATTTTATTTTAAGTAATTTCTCGCATACTTTGGTGGTTTTCGCAGCAGTCTGAAAATATTTTTTCAAGAATAACTGCTTTAAAAAGCTATAAGAGTTGACAAATCAAAATTTTGCTTAAAAAATGAACCTCTGATAAATCATTCAATCTTGTCGCCAATTGTAAGGAGCGTAGATATTGTTTTGAGATTTCATTGGTGCCTAGGAGCTTGTAGAGGTAATGTTCAATCAATACCTCAAAAATTCTGAGGATAAGGAGAGTCGCCAATGAACCAATGACAATTATTAAGGCTCTATTCTATATGTCCACCCACCAACTCTGCTCGACCAATAATGGGATCAACAGCAAATACAATTATTCAAAAATGAAATATTTTAATTGATAAAATAATTTTATTTTCTGTAGACATCATCTTAAATAGAATTTAGATTCTCAACAATATTTTCCAATTAAAAATAACTATGAACAAAAATATATCTACTGATTTTCACTAAATTTAAGGATACCGTAATAATATAGCGACATATTCCTTTACCAAACAGAATGTACATTGAAATATTTCAAAATAGAATATAAATAAAATAGTCGAATCTTTCTCAAGTTAACCATATTCTACATAATTTTAATTCTAAAAAGATACACGACGAGGTTGGTGCGATTGGAACCAACATCTTGGGTTTTATAAGACTTGCCAACCCATAATGACACAACACACACAAACAAATTCACATGATAACAAGGCACTCTAATAATCGTAATTAAGATTAAGAAGGAAGCTCGAGTTCAGATTTATTAGCACCTAAACAAGAATGATTGTTACTTAAAACAGATAGCACTAGGCTATATTTTGTGTGGAAGACATTTACATCGTTCACATAACTTACTACAAGATACATGGACGATACAGAAGTTCACAATTATCACTAAATTAATATGGATAATTATATTCACTGATATATCTTACAGAATTAAAAAATAAATTTATGAATAATTTAATGCCATTCATTTAGATTTTTTAAAATTTGTGTTGAGCAAACTAAATAATTCAATCTCGATCATATGTTTTTTATATCTTCATAATTATTAAAAAAATAATATTAATAAAATTATAGGGATAAATTTTAACAAGAGTTCTGTTAAAATTTCTCTGTTCCTTCTAATAAAAATAGTTAAAAAAGAAATAAAGAACAGGCAGAGCCTTGAAGAATTCTATCGGAATGTTAAAACTCTTGAATATTATGTGCTCATCACAATCTTTTGATGATTGGAGCATTTAGTTATTTGATTTGACATCAAGTTATGTCACAAAATTTACTATGTTTCAATAGCTAGAAAGTTCTAGTTCTAGAAACTAGAAAGTTCAACAGATTGATCAGGTTCATATTTTAAATGTTCAATATATTAATTAGTTTCCTATTTTAAATATTAAACAGGTTGATCAGTTTCCTATTTCAATTGTTCCAACAGATTGGTCAGCTGCCTTTCTAACTGTCCAAAATGTTAATTAGTTTTCTATTCTAACTGTTCAACATGTTGATTAGTTTCCTATTCTAACTGTTCGACAGGTTGATCAGTTACCTAATGCAACAGTTTCCATTCTCAACTGTTCAACAGCTTAACAGTTTTGTATTGGCCATATTGAATGACTTGGCGTTTATGAATAGTTGAGCAAATACTTGGAGACTAAATTCAACTCCATACATCGGCTGAGTATCTCTTCTGAGCCTCCATTTTCTTGAGATAAGTGTTGGCCTGGGCTTCCTCCATATTACCCTTCTCCTTGATAACACTGACTACAATGTTGTGCACATCTCTCGCCATATTCTTGGCATCACTGCAAATAAAATAAATTGAAACAATTTATTAATACATAATGATCATCAATTGATAACCATGTAACTATGAATAACTAGTCACTCAGAGAGAATAGTTGATTAGTGAGCATGATGTTGTCACAAACATTCAAAACTGCTCTTGGATGGGTGAGTAGTCTGTCCAAGCAAAGAAGATATTCTGACAAGATGGGAAAATGACTCTAGCTCGGAAAATATTGGTTAAAAATTGGTCGTGTAAATAAAAATTTTCCAACAATTTGAAATTATGATTTTTGAACCCATATTGACCAAGCTAGTCAATTTTCAAAAAAATTATGAATTTGGTCTTGAATTGTAGATCAGAATGATTCCTACAATTTGAGATTGAATTGAAAATGTTTGAAGCAATAGTGACCGAGCTGGAGTCAAGTCATTTTTCCATCTTGCCAGAATGTCTTCTTTGTTTGGACATATGTACTATACCAGTATGCAGTATGTAAGTACATATATTGGCGAGGTAGAACAACATTCATCAACAGAGATCAATTATTATTGTGGATGCAAAAAAATGGGGAATCTAATTCTTGAAATACTTTTTCACATAATTAGGTAACTTATCTACTTCATTACGTAAAAAATTCTACTCAACTATCTTCACATACTATTCTTATCTCATCTGAGTAGTGAAGCTTGTTTTGTTGTGTACACTTGAAATCGCTTTCACAGATGTAATACACGACTTATGCTTTAGAAGAGACCTACCAATACTAATGTTCCATTCAACTCGTGTGTATTGTCTTGAACGAGTCCTCTTACAAGTACTATGAATTAAACTGTGTACACACAAACACACAGCTTCAACAGATATAAGAGGACGAGTTTTTACCAAACAATGCGAAATCAAGACCCTAACGCAAATGCGCAGTATTTGAACGAATTTTATAAAATTTATGATCATTTATCTGTAAAACTTACCCGCACACATAGAGGTGACCGTTATTCTCTCCAATAACATTCCATAGTTCGTCTTTGTTTTTCTCCAACAAATGAGTAACATACTGTTTCTGCTCCTGTTCTCTTGAAAAGGCCACATACAGCTGAAAAACAAAATCAAGCTTTACCAAACAGAAACTGCATAGTCGGACATTTAGACACAGGAAAACTTGGAACATGATCACTTGTATAGTAGGTCCAAACTATGAACTGGATAAAATAGATTAAGATGATAGGTGGTCGGTGTCCACCTTTCCTTTCTATTATCTTCTCCATTTTCTTCATCTATAATCTTCCTATTATTTTTGAATTGATTAAAGAATTGATTGGATTGGATAACACTGAAAGCATCCTTATGAAGAATTGAAAAATGAATCACACATTTAATGGAGGATTGAAAAATGAATCACACATTTAATGGAGGATTGGAAAATGAATCACACATTCAATGGAGGATTGGAAAATAAAATTATAATTTTACACAAGTATTCTTATTTTAAAAAAATAATCAAGAGATAAGTGTGCGAATTTTTCAAAAAATGAAAAATCAAGATTTTAATAGTCTATTATGTGCAGTAATTGAGCGAACTTTATAACATTTCTGATGTGTAATATGTGTAACTCACAATAATTCTATTAATATCAATTATTATTAATAACTGAATTATCACTAACTTTTCTAAAAGAAAAATAAGAGATATAAATACAACATTTGATGAACAAATTGGATATCGCAAAAAATTGTGAAATGGAATTGAAACTGAAAACTTGAATGAACACAATGTATGTATGTATGTATGTATGTCTGACTCAACAGCCCAAGAGAGCCCTACCAGCTGGTTGCCAGTTTCAAATTCACTCTACTATACAGCCCGTCCAAGCCAAGAAGACACCCCGGCACGACGGGAAAACGGCCCCAGCCCGGCCAATACCGGCCCAAAAGCCATAAATTCTCAATCAGAACTCACAATCCCCGAACCAACACTGGCCGAGCCGAAGCCGCCCTCTCCACCCCGCCAGAATTACCCCCCCCCCGGACCGACCATACAGCAAGCAAATAATCATCAACCAGGATAGAGATAACGTGTGGTTAGCACGTTGATCCTCTCAACCATAAGCCAGTCTCCGCAACCAATTGGCGGCGCAGAACACCTCTGTATAGCATGCAGTTAATCAGTTAAGAGTGTAATGCAACAATTACTATTCCTCAAGAGACGGGAAACGACTGACTGTCTTTACTAACGACAGCCGATCTCCCAAAGGAGGGTGAATGAACATAATAATCGAAAAAATACTTGAAAATAGTTGATAAAATACCTTTAGTGTTCCGTTCGCAACATATTCCTCAAGCTCCTCCTGGTAAATGTAGTCCTCAGACCTTTTTCGGCAACCAAAGTATAAAATTGTGTCACCAACCGGTTTTCCTGAAATCATTAAATAAAAAATCAATAAATGCCTTCAAAGGAGGTAACCAATTCAAGTGTATAGTAATGTTTAATTTTGTAAAAACAAAGCTAGGTAATAGAGAGAAAATGGTAACATAACTTCAAAGTTGAAACGATGTCATACTAATGTAACAATTCGACAGCTATCGTGAAGAAGATAAAATCATTATTTATTCAATAATTTATCACTGATTGATAATAGATGTTTGTAATAAGAGGTTTCTATTAATTAAATTTTCCATTTAATATGAAATTAATCCGGCTTCAACATTGGTCTATCGTATCATGTTTCGAGCCTCATGCTTTGAAAGTTATCTCTATTTGTTATCATAGGGACAAATTTCAAAACATAAGGCTCGATACATAATACAATACACCAATACTTATTTTCTCTTAGGGCTACTGTATTCGTTAAAACTTTAAAATAATTGAAATCAAAGTACATGTTGTGTAAAATAAAAATATTTTACTTTGAAGTTTTTACAATACACCAGTGTGAAAGCCGGCTAATTGATTTAGTTGAATGTAGCTGTTTCTTGAAAGGGTGCGTTCATGTCAGAGCTTCGATCATCAATGATAGCTAGCAGCATCAATGATATAAGCAGAGCTATCATCGATGATCGAAGCTCCGACATGAACGCACTCAAACTTGGTTAATTAACCGACTTGGTTAATGGTAAAACAATAAAATTCATTCAATTAATTATGCTCTTGGAATGGTTTTAGATTCAGCAGGCTACAACAGCGTTTTCAAGAGTTTTCATGATTTGGTAATCATGTCAATTTACAGTATATTTGAAGACTCTTACCCTCTTTTCTGTACAAATCTCTTTCTTGGATGAATCCTCTGAACGGCGCCAAACCAGTACCTGGACCAATCATGATAATTGGCGTTTGGGGACGAGTCGGCAATCTGAAACAATTGAAAACATTCAATTCATGTAAAAATAATATAATGAGTTTAAATCATGAAATTATCTCTGAAGCTTGGAAATTTACACACTACACACATTTCAACATTGAAGTAGACTTATTGTATAGGAATCGGTGTAATTCAAATATCAAGGATTGTTTTTTATAAACGAAATAAAAAGAGCAAGAAATGAGACCGAAATAATTTCCAAAAAAGATATAGTACCAATTGAATTAAGGGAAATATGAGCAAATTAAAATCAAGAAACTGAAACCTTTCATTCAACTTAAAATATAAATACTGAAGTTATCCTTGATTACACTTACACATTAGTAGCAATTTAGTAATGAGAGGTGAAATTTCAAACCTTGAAACAATAGAATTGTTTCTATGAAATAAAGTAATAGGAATAAAATATGAAACGAACAAGGATTGTTTTGGTTTGCATTGAACGATTCCTTTTTGTAGTTTGTTAATTTATTCCTGATGACTCCTGGTAAAAGACTACAGGAAATTGACAAGAAACCCACAAGTCCAAGGCTGTAGGTTGAAGGCTGTGGCTAAGACTGTAGTCAATATCAAAGCGATTTTGAGCGATTTGGCGTTCTAGCTCTAACTTCCAAGGTCTACACAATCAGTTATAGACTGTCCAAGCAAAGAAGACCCTCTGGCAAGATGAGAAAATGACTCCAGCTCGATCAATATTGGTTCAAAAATGATTGATTTGGCCTCAAATTTCAGGAAACATTCTGATCTACAATATGAGACCAAATCAATCATTTTCAAACCAATATTGACCGAGCTGGAGTAATTTTCTCATCTTGCCAGATGATCTTCTCTGCTTGGAAAGACTTTACACTATTTTTACGAGTAGTTACTAAGCAATTTGATTAAAGAAAACAACTGACTTGAACTGTGACTTCCTGATGAAGATGGGTACGAGAGGAGAGGGCAGTTCAGGCTGGGTGGGGGGCTTCTTATCGGCCAGCCAGCAGGTGGCCACACCCTTATTGAGGCGTCCTGTCGGTGTTTTGTACTCCACTCTCACCGCTGTTATATGCACTGTAGTAGGATGCAGCTGACAACAACAAAAACATCACAGTTTTCAAAAAACAATTGGAAATAATAGCATATTACGTAATTCTATTTAATATATAAATCTCAGTACCTTTTTCAATTGATTTTTATTTCATCATGACATTGAATAGAATACATTGATAAGTAGCTCTAGGCAAGAGGAAACATATCACGTAGCTATACCCTATTTGCGATAACTTGAGACAAAATAAAAACACTTTTTGCGAGTGTGTGCGTGTAAGTACGGGGTGGCTACTTTCGCCACGACAAACTAAGGGAAAAGCACCAGTAGTGGCCACTTGAATGGTTTTTCCTCTAAAATACGGATTTGATGCCTTCAAATGGGTTCTAAACTCGCTAAGAGACTTATACTATAGGCTCATACTATTTAGCAGCTAAATAGTTCAAGTAAGAGATGGCAGAGTATCATCAGAAATTGTTGAGAGAAATTTATTGTCGTCATTTCACTTGAATATGTAGTTCAAGTAAGAAGTTCAGTTTTCTCTTAGACGTTTCAGTAAGAAGGGGTGCATACAAATTGTTGTATTATGATTAGAAAGTCTGTAAATTTCGCTATTTCTGGTGTTATAATCATTCCCTAGAATGTCTAGATGTTCTTCAGAAGGTTTCTAGCCAAATACAACTAATATTTTGGCGTAAAAGAGGACTGGCCACTACTAGAGCAAGAAACCGTGAATAATCTAGTAGTGGCCACGCGACAGATATTGTTGTAGGAATTGTAGATATTGTTGCAAAAGTTTATGTAAATTGAATTTATGTTCTCCTAAGACTGTTTCAAATAGGTTACAGGGAAGAATAACTTTAAAACGTCTATTTTATGGTTTAACCTCACTTTTCTAGTGGCTTGTAACAAACAACAATGCATTACCAATTCAACTCATTTTAATATAACCTATTATTATTTCTGGCGTTATTATCACGTTCTGGAATGTAAAATTAGCTTACTCAAATGATTGCGACAAGCAGCTTGAGAAATTGAATTTTAAATAAGCATAGAACATCATGTGGCCACTATAGAATCAGTACCTGGCCACTACTGAACCATATTGGCCACTTTAGAATTAAAAACGAGTTCCACGAAAAGTTTAATAATTATTTTTTGAATTGAGATATCAGCCATTTTAAGTAACGAGTCAATCAAAAAGGGTCTGGGCTACATGTTCATTGAGTTCAAGAAGGAATAAAATGATGAAATGGACTCACAATTCTGCATAAACTATAAAAAAATCCTTAAACATGGCCACTACTGGACTACTGGTGCTTTTACCTTATAACCAATAAATGACGTAGCATGGACAAGTCATAGCATTGGCAATGCGTACGTGCGCGAGTGTGTCGTTCTTTCTTTTTGTCGAGACTGTGTTATTTATTTAGCGTATAGGGGGGTGGCGTAGCTGACAAGGGTTAAGCGCTGGCGTCGCAACCCAAAGGTCCCGGGTTCAAACCCAGGTCAGACCAGGAATTTTTCTCAGGCCACTTTCCCGTGTTTCGGATGGACACGTTAAGCCGTCGGTCCCGGCTGCCTAAAAACAGTCGTTAAGTCATGTCAGAGGCCCTGAAATTTATCAGGAGCGACCTGAAAACTCTGACACCAGACCTGAGCCAGCCAGGTTACACGAATATTATTATTATTTAGCGTATGACTTTCAATGGTGGAGAGACCCAAGGGTTGTTCTACTTCGCCAGATCACCTGGGAACATGGAGAACATGGGTTACGTTAAAGTTCTTTTAAAAAAGTCATTTCAAAACATTGCTGACTACTAAAACTGAAACACTTCACAAAATCCCTACACCATAACCGAAAAAAATTTGACTAGTAATTTAGAGCACGAAAACTCAACACTTTTTAATTGTGTCAGATTTCGTTCAATTATTTGTTTCACGTTATTGTGAATGAGGTATAGAATCTTTTATAATTTGAAAATATTAAACATGAGAGTTATTCTATAAAGACAACTACTTTTCTGAGTTGTGTCAGCAGTAAACATAGCACAGCAAAATTTATATGAAAATAGTGAACAGAGGTTGGTGAAAACCCAAGAATGTTATTTCGCTATCCTCAAGCCTATAACTAGGCCCTTTATTTCCATTTTATTTTATCTAATGTGTCTTCCGTCATGTCCTTATTATCCTTCTGCTAATTCCCCTCAACTCCTTCTCCTCAACTCTTTCTTCCTCTTCTTCTTCACTTAGCAATTTTCGGATGAAGACGAAAAACTGATAAATATGGTATTTACCTTAGAAGACGATGAAATAGAATAATAGCGGCACTGAAGGCGCGGCAACAGCTCACATATGTGATCAATGGGCGGCTTACACGATGGCATGTCTTCCAGTATGTGCACAATGTTACGGTTGTCCTGTATTATCCAGCTGTTGTACAGCTGCTTGCCCTCGGGACTTGTTGAAGCCATCGATTTCAGTTTGCTTTGTTCCTAGAAAATAGAAATAAGTACGTTGAGTTATCGTCAGCATTGAGGCAACACTGTGAATGCAGACTTTCAAAGTGCCTCAAAGATTAAGTTATTAGATTGAGGAACAGTTAGAATTTATCAACGAATTTTTTATCATAGATGTATAACTGTATGTTAATTTGGGCAAATAAAGATTGATTGATTGATAGACAAGGGAATTATTATTATTAGTTAGTCTCTTTCATTTATGAAATCACCAATTCAATAAGATTAAATAACTTACTACAGTGATATATACTTTACGCAAAAAACATTTAAATTGATTCCAATATTAATGAAGTTAGCAAACTTTTTAGTGCTTCGCAGCTTTCTAACAACTTTACTGATTTCAAAATTCTATCACTTGTAAATATTATATTCCATAAATGAGTAGACCAGAAATATGAAGTACATGACACATACATAAAGCCTTTTGAACCTCATGGCTCATTAAAATTTTAAAGAGAAATAGCATAGACTCAACCTGGATCTTCTCTTTCGGATTATAATATCTCTTATTATAGAGCTTTTAATTGTAATATTATAAATATTGAGATAGGTTATAAAATAGAATGAAGTACTTATAAAATTGTATTGTATGTACTGTGGTGAGGTGATGAGTACCAATATTATGGTATTAGTACCATTTCCTCAAGTATTTCCATGGATAAGGGGATTATTATGAGTTGTTTTGCTTCATTATTACCGAGTGACAGTATTTCACAAAGATATAAAGATTCAGTGGAGTATCAACATTTTTGGGGGTTACAAACAATCATTCTCTATCTTTCCTGTCTTTCCTGTGTTCTCTAAATTCCTGTCAAATTTTCCCAAATCGAATTGGATATAAGAAAAAATTACGTTTCATTTCCTCTCATATTTTTGAAACTTTCGCACATCTATCAACGAGATTCTACACTATTCAAATATCTTATGTAAGTGTAGTAGTTTGACTTACCTCTGGGTTACTGCAGTACTCTGAGAGTTCTTTTAAGATGTGAGTTCTTGGATTCGAAGTTATATCGAGATAGTATGTGAGGGCAGTTCGATATGAAGTTGGGCATGGGAATGGGTGTTTTTTGCTGGAGTCCTCTGAAAAATCATTCAATGTTTTGAATGGAAAGATGATAGGCTAAACAACTGCGACTTATAATAAAATAATTAGAATTCAAATAAAAAAAACTCTTTATCTAAATGATCATCAAATTTTGAAACAATACAGCTAAAACAAAAACTTCCAAGTAATTCAAATCAAAGTACCTTTTTTTCAATATTTTCATTTTTCACAACATGCTTCGGCGTTCTAGTCATTTTCAAACATGTTGTGAAAAATGAAAATATTTAAAAAAGGGTACTTTGATTTGAAACATTTCAAAGAGAAAATAAGTATTAGCTAAAACAAAATATATGTTCTTAGAACGAGTTTCCTGAAATGAAAAAAATCTAAGAACGATTTTGATAGAAATAAGTACCGTACAAAATGAACATTTTGAAAATATTGGCGAGCTAATTTGAAACGCACAATGATATGTTAAATACTTTTTATAGAAATCAATTAGTTTATAAATGAATCATTAATAGCTGAAGCTAGAAATACCAATCTTGTGGAAATTCATCTGAACTTCCTTATAAAGCCCGAAATGGATTAGGCTATTGGAAGATATAACTTACACACAAATAATCGAAATAGGGAATCATCGCATTTCTTACCATCAGTGTTAGTTAATGTGAATAGAGTGTCCAAATTGACACCAAGCAATTTTCCTAGCTTCTCTACGTTTTCGTCATCATTCTTAGCGTAGACGGCACAGTGATCACCTATAAAAAGTAAAATGAATAGATTAAATGGATAAATTCAGTTTTTAAAATTATTCATACGGTAAATTTAATGCACATTCTAACTTGGGATAGTTCGATTGATACGCTCAACTTATTATAATTAAGATACTTCATTTTTCATGAAAAATTATAATGAGAATAATTCATTTACTTGGGAAAAGTTATACATTTTTTACAAACACAGTAGAAACAGGTATGATCTCTAAGAAATATGCATTAATATTAATTTTCTTTGTAATTATTTCAAATGTGCAGCATTGACTGAATACCATTCAGAAGAAGTACTGACTATTATCACTGTACAGTATTTGAAATTAAAATAGCCTAAAACCCATATTGAACATTGACTATTATCACTGAATACTAGACACCAGAATTTCATTCAACTTACAGTAAAAAACGTTGTCTTGTAGTTGAGTGAGTTGAGTTCAAGTGATATTTTTAGAAATGTTTGAGCTTTCACAGAGATTTAACTATGAACATGTTTTACAATGGTAATATATTATAACCTGTATTTATTTATTTTTACCTGTATATTAATAGTTAGAATAAACTTGAAACGTTTTACAAATGGAAAATTGCCGTTTAATCCTGTGTTCTTATTTTATTCATTTGAATGTGTAAAGTTTAAGCTAATATGAGATCTGCAACAACTGACCAGTATCATAACGCATCCTTGATCCTTCAATGTTGAATTCAATGTGCATGCAAGACCGGTTTCCAGCTTTATGTAGTTCCTTGTTGACAGTAATCGGTGCCAGATATGGATTTTTCACATCGAATGGTCTGGAAAAAATTATCATCAATTACTGAAACAATATTTGAATTTTCTTTCAACAATGGATTAGAATAGAGAATTTATGCAGGTGTTCCAAGTAATTAGAGTAATCATCCTTCTTGAATACTTAAGTAATAACAGTTTCTTGATGTTAATTGGATGCTTGTACACGATTAACGTGATCTGGACAGATCAATTTGGCTTTCTTGATGGCAGAAATACCAAATACATAATAGATTAGTTCATCCCTTCTCCCTTGTTTTTCATTGGCCACTGTCATCTATCAAAGGCCTTCGCAATCACTTGAAATCTTTAAATTATTGAATCAGTTCAACTAATACCTAAGAAACTCATCAAACCACGTGTGGAAAAAATATATTTGGAATCCTCCGATTTATTACATTTTTCCACAGAGGAATACCCCAAGGCTTCTGTCACTGGCGGCTCTTGCCCACGGAACAGGTGAAGTGCTGTACAGTAAAAGATACGGGCACTTCACCTGTTTCGTGGGTACGAGCCGCCAGTCGCTTCTGCTAAAGGCCTCCCTGAATCCGTCTCCGTCATCCAAGTTTTAAAACGCTGCTGATGGAATTACGGCTTCAATAATTGATTAAAAACAAATAACTTTAATTTATAGCATTTAAAGTAGCGTGGAGCCCGAGTATCTATAGAAGATAGGGTAAACTACATACTACATGAAGTAATAGACCTCAACTTACTTAGCTTTTTCCAACTAGGAAAATGTATTTTGTGACTATTATTACTTCCTTCTATAAATTATTGATATTGATCTTCACAAACTGTTGACATTTTCTTCTATTGCTATTGATGAGGGTCGTGCTGATCCAATTAGACTTGTCCTGAGCTCTGTGTTGCAAGAGAACTTCAAGCTTAATGATCTTCTCCAAGTGATCAGTAACTTACATGAAATTAACCGAGAAATGAAAAACCTGGATTGAGAATGAATGAATGAATAAGTAAATGAATGAATTTAATGAATTAATAAATGGATGAATGAACGAATAAATGAATGGACTCACGGTCTCTGATTTTTGAGTGAGTGTAGCCTGGCCACCTCTCCAGAGTAGACTCGGTCGTTGTTGATCTCAGTGTGCTCCACAAGCTGGTACTGACGTATGCTCACGTCCTCACCCATTGTTTCAATACCGAAGTAATCACACACCGATGGCCAGAATTTGTCTTTCCATGTGATGAAGTCGTCCTCGATACTGAAATAATCAATCGCATTTATTGTAGCATACATCATACAAAACATGAACCTAAAATAAATGAAAATTCATTCAACTTATTCCATTTTTTTGACATGGGAAATTTAATTGAAATTATTTTATTATTTATTCATTGTTTGTGGTTAGAACTTCAATTTCAACTACTTCAATTGCTCAAAATTGTTCAAACTTTTTTTTTAATGAAAATTAATAGTTGTGTAATACTGTACTGTTTTTGGGCTGTTTGTATAAAATGAAAAAGAGTTATTCGTATTAAACAAAGCCTATTGTACTCTCCATTATAAATTATTGGATAAATAATAATGACGTTTTTATATCTTTCAAGCTTTTCAATGCACTACCATATTCGGTTAAGGTTTTACACGAATCGAAATTTAAATGTTGCTTGGAGTGTCTCCTTTTGAAAACTCCTTCATATAACCAATTGAGTTAAATTAAAGTACCAATGGAGAATTTTGCCGAATTATGAAAACCTTATCAATCTTATTATTCACCTCAATTGGAAGATATTCTGTGATTTTAGAAGATAAAAATATATTCTGGGATACTAGATTATACTGATACGTTACATTTGTGTTGAAAATCGATTATACAGACATGTCTAGTTTTATTAATATTTGATCTCTTGATTGTATATTTATTTGACGTTTCCAATTGCAATGTAAACAATGCTTAAAGGAATAAAAACATTCTTATTCTTTGTCAAAATAGAGCAATATGCTAACTGCTGAGAATGTGTGATGCCCACAAATGCACGAAACTTATGTGTAGGTAGTATAATAATATAATATTCGTGTAACCTGGCTGGCTCAGGTCTGGTGTCAGAGTTTTCAGGTCGCTCCTGATCAATTTCAGGGCCTCTGACATGACTTAACGATTGTTTTTAGGCAGCCGGGACCGACGGCTTAACGTGTCCATCCGAAACACGGGAAAGTGGCCTGAGAAAAATTCCTGGTCTGACCTGGGTTTGAACCCGGGACCTTTGGGTTGCAACGCCAGCGCCTAACCCACTCAGCTACGCCTGATTAAGGGTGGATGGTAGTGGACGGCCAACTGCCGAACGGCAAAATCATACCCCATAAGAACAATGTAATTTTTATCAATCTTTTGGAGCAGATAGCGCCGTTATTTATGGACAAAATTACACGTTCTTTAAGTGATTGGAAAAACATAAAACAGATTATTTACTCCGTTTTTTATTGAGATTTCTTTTATGGTACCGTATAGTCTATATAAGCAAAGAAGACATTCTGGCAAGATGAGAAAATGACTCCAGCTCCAGAAATATCTGTTTAAAGATGATAAATTTGGTCTCAAATTGTAGATCAGAATGTATCCTATAATTTGAGACCAAATTTATAATTTTTAAACTAATATTTCTGGAGCTGGAGTCATTTTCTCATCTTGCCAGAATTTTTTCTTTGCTTGGACAGACTTTACTAAGTATTATTTAGGCTAAATATTCCCAAGAGAACAGAAAACACCTACTTCATCAGGAAAATAATTAGCGAAACTTTAACTTGAGGATATTATTCAGGAATCTTTTTCATGAAAAGCCTACATCCAGGACACCTGAAAAACATTTCTTACAATCTAAAACTACTCGTGCTCTATCCCAATCTATGCCTATAGGCCTCTCATTTTTAGAATGTTGATGAAATAAATTTCCCAACGAATTAATTTTATTTAAAGTTGAATGTTTGAGTTAGATCCATTTTTATGCCCTTCATCAGCCTTAAAAAATATTTCAATATTATTTGTTTCCATCTACAGAATTTTAATTCATGATTTGATTAAAATTACAGATTTATTCCAATTTAAAGTAGATACATCAAAATATGCATAGAACTTCCTTAGGTTTTTCTTGACACTAAAATATCTCAAAAACATTTTCCAAGAGTTAGTTTCTTATGTTTTTAAATAGCCTTAATATGCTTCGCGAGATTTTCAAGTTTGTAACTATTGGTTTTAATTTTCTTCTAATTTATTATTTTTATTTAGTAGCCTATTGTTTAGAGTAGAAATATATACATAAAACTCCTGCAGAGATTGTCTAATCTGTTTTTTTCATGAAGAATCCTATTCATTCGAAACTTCAAGTAATACTTTAAAAAAATTATATAAATTCATTGAAAATAGCAAATAAGTTTTTATAATATTATAACAATACTATTACTTTGCCAATATATCATCAATGCCAATAATAACATATTCAGGGGTACAAACATCAATGATTCAATAAATACCCAAAATACCCGGGTATTTATGAATTTTGGGTACTTACCCAGGTAAATACCCTGGGTATTTACCCCGAGTTTTAAATACCCGGGTATTTTACATCACTATGTGTAGGTAAGATAAACATAAAGAGATTCATCCGCAATAAGAGGGTAGAAAAATGGTATTGGTTGAACTTACTTGGCATCGTCATCTCCGAGACCGAGCTCACAGACGCGTGTGGCTCCAAGTTCCTCTAATCTCTGATCCACATAGATTCCAACCGCATTATAGTGCTCGTAAGTTTTGTTTCCTAATCCAAAAACCTATGCAACAATGAGAAACACTATCAGGCTAGTAATTTTCTGAAATAGTAACAGTAGAAAAGCAGTAATAGTATCTATAAAAAATACAAAAAAATCATTATATCATTTATTCATTTAATATTAAAATGAGTAGTATTTTTCTGTCCAAATTGCTTCAATGACAATGATGGAATTAAAAATACAAAATAGATTTGGAGAGTCAGAATAACTAATATACTATTGAACATAAGTATATTATATTGCCTATAGAGAATAAATAATTTTACAAATATTAAAAGGCAATGATGAGAAACGGCGTTGAGTGTGGGATAATTATGATAGGTTTGTTTTGTTTGTCAATGGCTCAACAGCCCAAGAAGGGCCTAGGCCTACCAGCTGGTAGCCAGTTTCATATTCACTTCACTATAATGGGTATTTGTGAAAAAAAAACAAAAATAGATAAATTTGATTTAATAAAAAATAATTTATTATCACTGTACTGCTCATTTAGAAAACCTAAGTTGAAAACTTCCCAAAAACTATTGTTGATGAAATGAAAAAAAAATCATCCATGATTATTGTACAGTTCACTTAGAAAACCTATGTTGGAAATCCCATATTGAGAGAACCACAAAAAACAAAATCATCGTTATCGTTGATAATAATTCATTTTAATTGTTGCACCGTTCGTTCAAAAAGGAAACCCATACTGAAATCCTACGTTGAAAACCCCACAAAAAAATAAAATCATTGCTATTTTGATAAGTAAATTTATTGTTGATTAAATAAATAATCATTCATCCTTATTGTTCATTATTATTTTCATTTAAAAGAGCTATTTTTTAAACCACAATGTAAAGAGTGCCGTGAACTTGTAAATAAGGTGAACAGTGAACAATTTTATTTGATGGTTGCATAACAGTGAAACGATTATCCAAATATGAAGGGAATTGACCTTTTATCAAATAAAAACTATTTTTTAGGTTGAAAAAAAATTTTAAGATGTCGATAGCAAAACTGTGGTATGTAACAACTGTAAACACAAATGAATGTAACATTATGGTACGACAAGGAAATATTATATGTGTTCATTTTAGTTAAATATACAGAGTCGGCCACAAGCCAACTGTATTGCGAACTAAGTATATTTTTCGATCAAGTTGTAGGTCATTTTTCCTGACAAGTCAGTGATAGAAGAAGGCATGGAATAATGTACTTCAATTTTGAAAGTATATCAATTTTTGAAAGCATATATCTCGATTAATAGCAAGTTCAAATTGAAATTTTAAAATCTTACCATATATTTCTGGTGATTTCCTGACTTTTTATCAACCTTGAAAATAATAAATTGATAAATCATTGTGTTTAATCTTTTAGAGTTTAAATTTGTGAACAGTGAATGTGGACAAATCCAAACATAACTTTCATTTATATTTATTAAAATCCGGAAAAAACGTTTTGGAATTTGATCCAATTAAGTGTTAGTATCTTGTCAAATGAATAAATAAATTATACTTACAGCATAGTTAAGCCCAGTTAAGTCAGCACTACCATTCTGTAGCCACTCATAGAAGTCCATGGCGTTATCGGTTGGATCACCTTCACCATAAGTTGCCAGACAGAATACTGCCAGTGAGTTCGGTATCTCCTTCATATTAATTAATTCACCCTACAAAAAACAATGGAGATTAATGAAAAATATATCGATTATGAGTTTTGAGAAAGGATTTGCATTTTTCTAATCAATATAAGTTTATTTTATTTGAACGGAACCAGAAAGACCAGAACGTTCGATCCAATCATTAGAACAAACATTAATCACAAACATTAAAATTTCCCAAACATCATCATAAATCAAATGGTTTATTATTATGAATAATAATAATAATAATAACGGGATAAACAATATCAAACTGTGTTTCATTTCATCATGGAGTTCCACAACACCAAACAAGTTTCAAAATTATTTGTGAAATTGAAGGTTCCAGTTTGAAGGTTCCATTGATTATAATCTCCTTTGCCAGGTCTGAGGAGACCTATGGCAACATCAGAATAGATTTTTTGTTTCGAAATATGATAAAAATAAAAATAATATTTAAAAGAATGAGTAAGTGAAAATTAAAAATTACAAACAGCATTAACCTCAGAGGGTGGGGGGAACATAGGGAGGTACCCAGGAAAAATGTTAATTCAACTATTTAGTAATTTTA
This sequence comes from Sogatella furcifera, assembly GCA_017141385.1. Classification (NCBI taxonomy): domain Eukaryota; kingdom Metazoa; phylum Arthropoda; class Insecta; order Hemiptera; family Delphacidae; genus Sogatella; species Sogatella furcifera. The sequence goes on from CM029555.1 coordinate 17,759,220, forward strand.
AAGCTTTTAGTTGCGTATCCTACAACCATTTTCCATGTATTCAATAACAAATTGAAATTATTTACTCTCCCTCTCAGAGGTACTGGTACGGCGTACAGTTGCGTACCGTCATAAATTAAGACCTGCGTAAGGGTATCCCCACCAACAAACGCCATACGCATATATTTCTTATCGATAATAAAATGAATAATTAAATAGAAACATACCATGTCGTACTCCTCGGGATCAGCTACCATGCCCTTCATTTGGTAGCGCACTCCCTCCTTGGCGAGACGGCCCGCGAACTCCTCTCCCGTCCCCGTTTGACTTCCATAGAATGCCACCAGACTTCGCCCCGATGTTTTCAGTTTCTTTATAAATGAATTACCAGACGTGTCTGTCGTTGAACCAAGAGCCGTTGGTCTGAAAAACACACACAAGTAAAAGGATTGTTAGTGGAAAATAATTGAAAAAAAACATAATTAAGAAGTTTAGTATCTATCTATGTCCATACTTGGTCAATTTTTGTGCTGCTCAGTATGCTACACATGCAATGCCATTGATGTTCTCAAAAGGCTTCTGCAATAAAATGATTTTGAACGATGCTCCAGAATATTTTGCATGCTTTTTAGTACACAAGAAACATCGAAGTATGGACTTATGGATATCTGAGTTTTATTTACATAAAGCTCATATTTCGTCAATACAGAGTGGAGCAAAAGTTACTGGACAGTTAAAATTTCAATAAAGATGCCACTTGCGTGGTGTGTCTGGTTGCTCCGTGAGGGCGTTTATTCCTTTGTTATTATGATGTCAAGTCAGAACACCATGGGCTGCTATTGTAAGGGGGACTAGTTTATGACCAAGGCGAGTGGGACCAAACCTTATGGGTAGCTCCCCACCACGAAAGCCTTTACCGTATTTTTTTCAACAGTCCAATGACTTTTGGGCAACTATGTACTACTTCCCTCCTATTTTTTACAATACACCATTTCTCAATATATACCCTACTCATATTAAATCATGATCACCTAACTTCTTTACAATATTGAGTAACTTACATGTTCTAGTCTAGGAGGAAATGAGTGGTAAACCTATAATATTGAGACATTCAATAATTTAGACAATCAAATAAGTAGAGCGTACTAGAATGTAATGAATAAGATAGATACTACGTATAATATTGAATAATTCAACAATTAAATCAATAAAAAACTATATCCTTCTAGAAGCGGAACAGTTATAACATTGCGGAATTCAGAGGAAACATTATTGGGCAATTCAAGTCATGAGGCAATCTTTTGAGCGTAAAACATAGCAACGTGTTGAAGGAATCAAGAGAGGTCAAGGAATTTGATTACGGGATTAATGCAGGCCTAATTTTCAAACTCACCAATGAATTTCTTCATTTTACAGTTACAGGATCCGCTGTTCCATTAACTTTACTTATTTACTCATTGATTACAAATCGAGCTTATCCATGGAAAACGACGAAATCAACACTATCAATTACTCACAATTCAATAACTTAGCCAACCAAAGAAATAAGCATTCTAGAAGATAGTCAATGGAACAGTTATAGCATTGTAGACTATGAGTAATACAAGAAATAAGTCAATTTTTAAAATAGAGCATAGAAAACAAGGCAACCTGTTGAAGGAATAAAGAGAATATAGAGATAATATAAATAAAGAGGATATATTAAGTCAATGATGAAAGCTAGTCAAAATTAAAATAAATTTCATAAATTGTACAGGTAAGGGTTATCAGATCAACTTATTATCTGAACTTATTGTTTCATTATCATTATTTTTCAATTTGAACTTTTTAAATTGTGGATGTCTTGATCCATGACGAACTCAGAAGTTTGACTATCTATTTCTCACTATAATAACAATATGCATTCAATCGAATTTTCAAACATTTTTTTTATATTAATCAATTCTACTTCCTTCCATTTACAATTTCAACAGTTGAAATACTCTTCCTTCAACATTCTTACAACTGTCACTTTGAACGTAAATTTTAATTTGAATGCATTACAATGGATTACTTTCTATCTTTTCGCTGTAAAATGAGGAAAGCTCAGTAAAATTAGGAATAACCATTAATTACTTTACTGTAAATTAACTACAGTACAAACTTTATCAATTAAATTGATTCTGTTGAAAGGTCAGCAACCTGTCTGTCATAGTAGAGATGAATCTATAGAAAATAATGACTTTGCTTTTTTTAAATAATTATTGTAAACTGAAACCAATCCAGAATGTTCATAATAGAGGAGGTTTTTGACCTGTAGCACACCTATTCATTCTTGTGGCCTTGATAGATGATACAGTACTTCTTATAATAATTGATCCACCTATAACGCATAACAACTATAATAGGATACAACATGTATTGTGTGTATTTACATCGTGTATCAAATTCATTCCATGCATATGAATATACTTTCCATGATTCTCATTGCAATCTCCTTTCACTCATTTCAAATTGGAAAGCAGAGTTTGAAAGTTATTCTTCCAAGAATAATACTTTGTCTCTTTTCTAATACAATACTTTGTGGTAGCAGAACCTTATAAAGTTATATTATCACTTGCTATTCAATATTTTGAAATATTGAATATTATTCTTAACTTAAGAATATTAAATATTGAATTTATTCTTCGATATTATAAATATTGAAATTCTTCTTCGACTATAATGCCATTTATCTAGGGTCGGTATTAGAATATAATATTTCGATGTAATATAAGCTTACCGTCAAATAAAATGATATGAAAAAACTAAATCATATTTTCATTACACTTCGTATGTCAAAGAGCCTTACATAGTCTGTCCAAGCAAAGAAGAACCTCTGGCAAGATGAGAAAATGACTCCAGCTCGGTCAATACTGGTTCAGAAACAATTTATTTGGTCTCAAATTGTAGATCAGAATGTTTCCTACGATTGAGACCAAATCAATAATTTTTGAACGAATATTGACCGAGCTGGAGTTATTTTTCCATCTTGCCAGAGGGTCTTCTTTGCTTGAACATACCAGCCTTATGCTCGATTCAATATTAAAGTGTATTGATCGAGTGGCTACTGCAATAATAAAGAATGTATTGTATTCCATTATTATCTACAAATATAAATCAAGGAATGCAACACTCTTCAAAGTTCAGTTTGCATCATTTTCGTATTCTCATATAGACTATAAACTTTGATATTGGAGCTACTAATGAAAAATATAATAAATAATAAATCACAGTACCCCTACCCTTTAAAATATCTTCATTTTAAAGCGGCTAGTTTCATTCTATTGAAAATGTCTCTAATGAATACGAAACTGGTCGTGTTGAAATGAAAGTTTTTAAAGGGTCTGTAATTTATTGGTAAGACTATCATATAAATATTTTAATGAGACTTTCACATTGCATGTTTACCGTCATAGCTCCCTTTAATAGGTAGCTATGCAACTATAGATTGATTAAAACCCATAGATTGTTTAAGTAGCATCATATAGTTGGATCAATGTTGGTGCAGTGTTCAAAAGGATTGAAACATTTATTAATACTGGATAGCATGTTATCTTCATAGGGCTGCTGCGCCAATGACAAACAAACAAAGCATGTTATCAATGAGAAATCGTGTAATTCTGTTAAGAATATTAATGTTAAACTTTCAGTTTTACCGATATCTAAGAAATAAAATCAGTATATTCCTGCCTTAAGTGAACTTGACTTGCATTAAATGCATCAAGCTATAGATTATTATAAATGTAACTCACTGTATCGTATACGATTTGTAGGCGCTATCCTTCTTCTTGTCTTTCATGAACCACCATGCCGCAATGCCGAGCAGTGCAGTGATCAGAAGAATGTCTAACGGACCGAAGAATGACTCATCTTTCATAGACTCCGCTCCTATGTCAGCCTCCACCTCCATTTCGATCTAAAACAAAATTAAAAAGTTCAATAAAAAATATAGGAAAAAAGAATACAATTTGCATTTTCTGAAAGAGGATATTCAAGGAATTAAAAATTGAGATAAGCAATGTTTTCTAATATTCATTGAACAATCAGCGCTTTAGTATTTAGTTTTTCAGCACTTGCAACCAATACTCTGGTAGAATGTTCCTTCATGAAGGTGAAAGAGGCTCTTAGATATTTTTATACTTTTAAAAATTAAGCAATTTAATGGAACCGATGCATCTATCTAGTTCCTTGCAGCATTTTTCTGTGTGGTTTCATTCCGATGACATCATTTTACTACCGTTAAAATAACCCCGCTTCAGTTCAAGTGGTTCAAAGTGTTTCTTGGCTACAGTCCTATACCTGGGGAACATTTTTTTCTCGATACTATAGTCTGTCCAAGCAAAGGAGACATCCTGACAAGATGGGAAAATAACTCCAGCTCAGCCAGTATTGGTTCAAAAATTATTCTAATCATTCTGATCTACAATTTGAGACCTAATTTATATTATAATTTTTGGCCCAATATTGAACGAGCTGGAGTCATTATTCCATCTTGTCAGAATCTTCTTTGTTTGGGCAGACTATACCATAAACTGCAGGCAATATATAATATCCAACCCAAGTATTTGATTGTATTCGAAAAAGTGTTCCCTTGATATAGGACAGTAGCCTGTTTAATTTTCCAAAATACATTACTTGACAATCATATCATGAAGTGTAACTATGACAGTTATCAATCACAATGACTTTGTGGAAGCTATTTTGCAAACGATTCCAATGTTATTCGTAGTACGGTAGCTTTGAAACTAATTACAGTTTGCATGATAGTAATGAATATCCTGCCGTAACTGAAAACAGTCATAATTTGACAATGGAGATTCAAGTTCAAGCATTATATGACCTTTACATAATGGCCTGACATTGGATTAGGTAAAGTGTCTTTGTAGGACATTCCTTTTCCATTGACAAATAAGAGGCGGGTATTACACGATAATAGTTCCATTATAATGGATGATCATATGAAAAGAGATGAAAATATTATTTCGTATTTTTGTCTCTTTTCATATGATCAGATATGATCATATAACTATTATCGTGTAATACCGGCCTAACAATATTTAGGTCCTCATCAGGTAAGCCATCAGCTGATTGTAGAGGTTATCATGATAATCAGCTGATTCTACCTGGAATATGATGATCATTAATATGGAATATGTTTCCATTTTTCTTCAGACGAGCAGTGATACAGGGTCCAAGCAAAGAAGACATTCTGGCAAGATGGAATAATGACTCCATTTCGGTCAATATTGGTTCAAGAATTATAAATTTGGTCTCAAATTGTAGATTAGAATTTTTCCTACAATTTTTGTCTAAATTTATAATTTTTGAACCAATATTGACCGATCCAGAATCATTTTCCTATCTTGCCAGAATGTCTTCTTTGCTTGGGCAAACATCTCAAGTGCACAATAAATAATGTCTTCCTGTGTCCTGTAGGGATATTGACAATTTTTGTTGAAATATTCAACGATTGGAGCACATTTTTAGGACATCTTTTCCTTTAACATGCTGTTAAAAATGAAACACTTGAGTTTTTTCAAGTGAATCTAGCAGGAAAAGAACACTCTCGAAGGTTTATAATAATTATTGCTTCTAAAAAATTATTGCTTCCAGCTCGGTCAATATTGGTTCAAAAATCATACATTTATCTCAAATTGTAGCTAAGAATGCTTCCCACAGTTTGAGACCAAATTTGTAATTTTTGAACCAATATTGACCGAGCTGAAGTCATTTTCCCATCTTTCCAGAATGTCTTCTTTGCATGGACAGACTACTCACCCATCCAATAGTTATCTTGAATTTTTGTGACAACCTCACTAATCCACCATTCACTACCCCTCTGGAAGCCGAAATTCTGGAGAAGTGTTGCAATTTAATCTGATCTTATTTAATATTGACTTTTTATACATTACAGCGAAAATTACCAGACTATAGAGAAAACATTCCGAGAAATATTCTAACTGCATTCGAAGATCTATTCTTAAACAATTCTTATGTATTCTTAAAGAATGTAAGAATTTTATAATTATTTTGATGTTCCAATAAATTATATTGTTCAAGCAAATAATATTGAGCATTACACTAGAGATTATATATATTATAAGTATATACAGTATATATATACAGGGTGTTTCAGGAGGAATGTGCAATACAGGCTGATTCCTTACACCAAGTAGATAAAAAAGTTCCATGGGACCAACCCCCAAAAACGCTTTGTTACCGAGATAACAATGGCGGAAAATTGAGATTTTTCAAAATATATTAACTTTTCTTATTTTTTAGAGGTTTTAGTGAGATTCTAAAATAATCAATTCCTATGTAGATTTAGCTGAGGAATTCAATAAAACCATTTCCAAGTTTGTAACTTTAACGGTTATTGAGATAATTGGATAAATATGCTAGAAAACGCCATTTTTTAACTATAAGGGTTATAACCGAATAAGGAATCATAAAATAGTATTTTTTATTAATGGAAGTTGAAGAAAGTCGGATTCTAAAGAAAAAGTTAAATGGCGGCGATTGTGTAAATCTTACCCAAATCTCAGTAATGGCGATCAAAAATCGCAAAATCGACAAAACATAGCACAAGTGATGAATTTATGTTTAGTAGCGATTTTGCGATTTTTGATCGCCATTACTGAGATTTGGGTAAGATTTACAAAATCGCCGCCATTTAACTTTTTCTTTAGAATCCGACTCTCTACAAATTCCATTCATAAAAAATACAATTTTATGATTCCTTATCCAGTTATAACCCTTGTTGTTGAAAAAATGGCGTTTTCTAGCATATTTTCCAATCATCTCAATAACCGTTGAAGTTACAAACTTGGAACTGGTTTCATTGAATTCCTCAGCTAATTTTACATAGGAATTAATCATACTAGTAAGTAGTAACTAGAATCTCACTAAAGCCTCTAAGAGATTGAAAAAATAATATATTTTGAAAAATCTCTATTTTCCGCCATTGATATCTCGGTAACAAAGCGCTTTTTGGGGTTGGTCCAATGGAACTTTTTTGTCTACTTGGTGTAAGGAATCAGCTTGAGAAGTATTGCACCTTCCTCCTGAAATAACCTGAATACAGTATTATAATTATATAGGTATAAGAGTTTTATGTCTTGTATACACGCATCAATTTTCTGACACGGAAATAATGTTAAATCAGATAATAAAATTGAAAATGACTTTCTAATGATCAATTCAACGATTCTCTAAATCATAACGCTTTAAAACTTGGAACGTTTATACACAACAGACGTTAAAATATGCAATAAAACCTCAAAATATTACCTATAAAATATTATGACAAATTATTACAATCTAGATGTGTATTTTTATTGATATTCTACAATTATTTCTCTTGTTTAGTAGTATTCTTTCAATACTTTTGCATTTAAAACAAATTTTATAAAAAAAAAATTGTTCGATTTTGTTCAATTGAAAACAATTGTTCAACAACTTTTCAATTTTAAAATTACCTATATGCTTGCTTCACATCTACTACAATTCATCACGTTTTTGCTAATTATTATTACTATTTCAAACAGACAGACATGACAGAATGATTTCGGATTTTTTAAAAATATGACAGCTTGATAAATCATAGCTTGCTAACAATCAGTACTCAGTTAGCATTCCACAGTGGAAAGATCATTGAGGAAGTGCTAGAATACATTGTTCTGTCAAACAAAAATTGCCTTCGATAAATTCAGACATGATCAATTCCAACTACGAGTAATTAACTGACGCGCGTATCAAAAGCAAATATTTGTCTGCAATAACACAAATTCAATAAATAATATTTCACGGACGACATCAAAAATATCTGTTTACTAATCAATATTAGAATATAATTATGGATATTTACAGATTACATTGTATTGATAGTAGACTTTCAAGTGGGATAATAAGAGTTAATAACATAAAATTATCACTTTCCTGATTCAATTTGATTTCGAGCCACAAACTGTACGAATGAAAAGTTATAATAAATCACTAATATATTACTAAATAATTTTATTTATTCAAAAATAAGATGTAAATGGGCATTTTATTGATTCAAACTACATCCAGAAACTAATAAATAAAATAAAATAATTATTCTACATTGAATATCATAGGAAGACAATAATTGAGAGTAGGTTCCACCTCGCCTTGTAACCCAGCCAAGACCATAAGTACATGATAGGGAAGAAATTAACTGGCAGAAATTTATTTAAAACTGCTTAGAAATCTGGAAATATGGAAAAATTACTGTCATCACTGGATTCAATTTAGCAACTGTTTGAACAGGTTATGTAACAAATTGATGTGACCGGTATTTTCTTGGACCTATTATTTATAACTCAAGGAAGTCAATATTGAATAACTTTTCTTCTAAATCGGAAAATCCTTTAAACATTGTGTAATTCAATAGCTATTAAAGTCAAGGCCATTTTTTATGCAACACCGTGGGAATTAGTGACTTCCTACTTCGGATAATGCAGTATTGATGGATGAAAAATTTCTCAAACAAGGTTATTAGGTGAATCTGCAACGAAAGCAAATGATATTCAAAAATTAATTCCCTTATAATTTCTATTGGTTCACAACTAAAATTTATAACTATGAAATAAGTATCTGTATTGATGTTACACTTACATCCTTCATCTACTCTACCTAGTATTAATTAACTATTTGTGAATGGCCGTATTCACACCAGTCCTATACGTTGCAGTTAACAATGTCAATGGCTCAACAGCCCATGAAGGGCCAAGGCCTACCAGCTGGTTGTCAGTATCTTATACACTCCACTATACAGCAAAGGTGAATAATCATCACCTCTAGAGAGAGGTAACTTGAGGTTAGCATCGTGATCTTCTCAACCATAAGCTACCTTACGTAACCAAATAGTATAGCATAAGCATAACTCTAATATATTTTACTGGTTTGTAAGTAATAAATAAATAGCCCATATTCAAACTAATAAACATGATGAGATAATATATCATCCTGAATCTAGCCTGCAACTCTTCAATAGAGCTAACTATTCTTTCTCTCACATCGTGGCAGAAACAGTGACATTGAAATTTGAGTTGGTGAAATTAAAATAAGAAATAAGGAATACAAAATCGCTTTCTTTTATCTGACCTTTGAAAATGCTGAGAATATTATTATAAGAAGACTAATAACTTGAACATGAAGATGTACAAAGATATTATTCAATAAGGTATTGATAGGAGGTTATGGACTCAAAGAAAATGACGTTCAACAAAAATTGAGCTGCGTGTAAACAAATAAATAAAATTACAGAACAATATTCAAGAAATTATTCATCAACTCAATTGATAATCATAAATTTTAGGACAGTGATAAAATTTCATTCATGACAGCATGAAGTAGACACATACAGCAGACAAGTGAGACATATGAAATAAGCAACAATCATAACCGTTGAAAATTCCAAGCGATAACAATTCTAGGACTGCCAGTTCAAAGTGCAAAGATTGCTCAGAGGAGGCTCGACTATAAATATTGATAAATATTAGGAGAGTCATTCATACATTACAATTATTAATACGGTGCCTTACTAACAGCTTATAATACAACGGATATTCAAATATAGTTATTCAAACAAAAGCATTGACATGTATTGAATTGCCATTTTCTAGACAACATTTATATCTTTTGGGCAACTAAAAATTCATCTATATATGGGCAAATTGAAAGATGAAAACTATTTGTCTCAGAATTATAAAAATCAACCCAAATTCTTTGTTCAAAATTTCATGAATTTGCTTTATTAATGGATTTATGTAAGAGAAAATGATATTAAAAAATTATAGGTGAAGAAAATTTGATATATTTTCTACCAGAGAGAATAGAATATAAAAATTGTTATGAATATTGAATAACAAATTCTATTGGATATTGTTATATTCTATTCACTCCAGTTTCTACTACTCACGAGAGGAATATACTCATCAAAAAAATTATTATTAAAATAAACTCGTACAAAATTTCATTAAAATGTAGCAAAGCTTTGTAGAGATAATGACATCAAAAAACCACAGAGGTTCTAGTTATGTTTTTCCTACCATAAACGGTTAAAAGTAAGTTATTTATTCCATTGTACTGTACTCAATAAACTAGGAAATCTCAGTCTTCAACCAGTACACGCATACGGGTAAACAGGAAGGCATTGATACAAGGTATTATTACGCATTTCTAGATTTGATCACTTGAATTTACAATGAATCAAACCACCACTTGCTGGACTGGAATCATCTTAACAATAAGCTGCTAAATTTCAATTAATAGAATAGAATGACTTGAAACTTTAAATAATAATTACAATCAGAGTACCGTACCCTTTTAAAAAATATTTTCTATTTCACACAACATGTTTCGGCGAAACTGGCAAATTCGCCGAAACATGTTGTGTGAAATAAAAAATATTTTTTAAAAGGGTAATCTGATTGTAATTATTATTTAAAGTTTCAAAAAATATAGTAGCCCTAGAAGAAAAGAAGTAATGGAATGACTTTATTATAATGATGTGGCGAAGTTTGGAAAGTAATATCCACTCTACCAACAATGATAATAAATCATGATTATGCTACATATTTATAATAAATTTACATAAATTGAACATTCAATACAAAAAAATTGTCACTTTAGTTACAAAAAAGTTTTAAAATCTCGTCAAGTGTCAAAGGGCTCACTATACATTAATTTGCCATTACTGGGATCTCAATCCAATTTCACAAAATATTGATCAATGTCAACAAAGCCAACTATAACAAGATCGTTTTCATTGATATGGAATTTTACACCACACTGCTTTCACAGTCAAAAGTGTCTCTTGAGTTATAAACAATGTCAAGATCAGTTGACTATTGTTGTTTTTGTTGAGGATTACACATTAATTGCATTAATTGCATTGTAATTCCGGCTATTTAACTGTTTCAACTTGAGGGTGAAAAAATTGAATGAAACTAAAATTACTCAATTTATTTGTTCTCTTAAAACTGCAGTGCTTTAAAAAGTCACAATGGTACAAAAGTGCTTATAATAGGCCTATAGTCTGTCCAAGCAAAGAAGACATTTTGGCAAGATGGGAAAATGACTCAAGCTCAGTCAATATTGGTTCAAAAATTATAAATTTAGTCTTAAATTCTAGGGAACATTTTTATCTAGGCTACAATTTGAGACAAAATTTATCAATTTTGAACCAATAGATACTGACCGAGCTGGAAACATTTTCCATCTTGCCAGAATGTCTTCTATGCTTGGACAGACTATACCTAGATTGAATTTCTACAGGACTTGGGGTTAATAGTTAATACATGGAAATTCTAAGTAGTTCAGAGTTTACATATTGAAATTAATTCCACACTTACTTCAATGTTTTGATTAAGAAAATATCGAATATAATAAATTTGTTTATTCACTAGAAAATTGCACTAAATGCAGAAACACTCACATATCAATATAGGACAAATAATATATAATTAAATTATAGAGGACAAATAATAGATTAATAATTAATATATTTTCCAAAGATGAATGAAAAGAAAAAATCCAAGTTCAAGTCTGTTTTGGATGATATTGTATGCCAAAAACCTTTTTTTAACAAAGAACATGGAGAAAAAGTTTATTTCGTCAAGATATTAATTTGGGAAAATTGCCTTTATAGTGTGATAGAAATGAATTGTTTCACTTTTACATACTGTAATTTAATTTAGGAGGAACAATTTAAAGACTCCAATTCATCATTATAAAGCCATTTAAATTGAAAAGTCATTAGAGAACGACAAGATTATCGAATGTACAAATACCTTCGTTATTCTAACTTTCATTGGGTTCATTCTGCCTTTTCCTGGCGAGCGGCTGGATTTATTTTTCCCAGATCTTCAAGGATGTCTCAAGGATGCTCAACTTTTTATTCGGCTATTTAATTTATGTTAAAGAGCCCTCTTATGAATAAACATAAGCATGTACGGTACCACGCGTCTACAAACCGTATAAGAGACTGATCATTTAATAGCCACGTCACCTGTAGATTATGCTAAGTAAGCGCTGAATAATACCTTTCAGAAGCCATAATTGACATCTTTAACCCATGCTTCCTGCTTCCTCGTGAATTCAAACTTTCATTACTAGCTTCAAAAAAGCTACTCACCAATACCACACTGATTAAAAATATATTCAGCACGTCGGAGTAGGGAAAGCATAACAAATTAGTGGCAGATATTGCCAATGATAATTTATGGAATCGATTAATCAATAATGTTCAGCGATTTTTAATAAGGAATGATAGTAGTAAAGCTGTGTGTTTGTGAGTCTCACAATGTATCTGGTCATCTTGAATAATAGAAATCTAATGAAATATATTGGCACAATTTCCAAGTCTCACATAGTATCTCATTTATTAAGAGAATTTCCATAGAGATCTAGTTTCTAGAATGTTCACTAATTTCAAGGATAGGTACCAAATACTAATAATGTACTAATAAAAATTAAAGATCACAAAATCTCTTAAATTCTGTAACTTAAAAGTCCAATGAAATATATTGGCACAATTTCCAAGTATCATACAGTAGGCCTAACTCATTTTTATAGACATATTTCCATAGAGATCTAGATTCTATAATGTTCACTGTTTATCAAGGCTAGGATATTCATAATTTACAAATGAAAATTAGAGATCACAGCACCCTTGAATTCTCTAATTTTGATATAAATAAAAATTAGGGATTACAGCACCTTTGTATATTCTCTAAATTATTCTATGTGGGTTTTTACTCCACTTTCTGAATCGCACAGCAGTGCTCTTCATAAAAATTTGAGGAAACGTCTTGATTGGCGGCAGTAGTGATTATTATAAAGGAGCGTGTACGGTTTGGAGGTCAGCTTGCACCGGGGATCAGGTCAAGGTCCCCAGACCTACCAGCCGACCTAGACGCGAGGACGTGTCTGACCTACACTTATACCTATATATCATGGCTCATCGAGTTATATGCACGTTATACCTATGTGTCTCATCAAGTATGCATATATAGCACGCACGTTATATAAATATATGTCTGTCTATATATATGGTATAGTCTGTACAAGCAAAGAAGACATTTTGGCAAGATGGAAAAGTGACTCCAGATCGATCAATATTCGTTCAAAAATTATTAATTTAATCTCAAATCGTAGAAAACATTCTGCTCTGCAATTTTAGACCAAATTTATAATTGTTGAAGCATTATTGACCGAGCTAGAGTCATTTTCCCATCTTGCTAGAATGTCTTCTTTGCTTAGACAGACTATGCAATATACATACTACATACATCCGACATCCGTCCCATGACGCGCGTCCAACGTAATAAAACTGGATTCTGGTCAATCGGACTGGTCCAGGATGAGGAGGAGGAGGAGTTGTATGAAGAGGAGGAGGAGAAGTTGCAGACGTCACGAGCTGTGCAATCAAGAATAGGCCTAGAGTGTGACTGCTTCCTACTAAATGCGGATTTGCAAGTCGAATTCATCATCGATCAATCAAGATCTCAAGAGATGGCGCTAAGATGTGTCTCCTTTCCAGAGAGAACAGAATTTAATCGATCAATCTAGAGGTGGCGCTAAGGATAAGGATTTGTCTCTTTACTAGTCGCAATGAGGGTTAATTGTAAGAAAGGGCCGGCTGGGTTCTAATTTCTCTCTTACAGGTAAAATGAAGGCAGTGATTCTATTCAAATCTATCTCCAGAAAGAATAAATCTCAAATTTAAATCATCTGAAAATAGCCCCGAGGTTAGAACTAAATTAATCAATCAATCTGGAGAAGGCGCTGGTATTTGTCGGTCAACTCGACTCCTCAGTCAGAATAAAACTAAAATATACAAAAATTTTCTTCTACCTCGCAAACAACCAAGTAGGATGTGGTTCGAGTGAAAGTAATTTTAGAATTATAATTAGTAGAGAAATTTTCATTATTTGGAGTACAGTACACAGTACCTGATTGGTAAGAGCGCATCCAGATCTACCTACATGGTGACATAATAATTAGTATTTAGTAACCTTGAAAATAATGAGAATGCAATGATTTTGAGAAGGTCAAGTATTCGAGATACTTTTTCAACAGGTCAAACTGAGTTAGGCGTTATGATATAAAGAAGTGAATCCACTTGAAGATTGCGTGTTGATTCCAAGTCAAGTGTTACGTATGAGGCCAATGTCGAAACGAAGGTGAAATTGGTTAAGCTCCTAAGTGTGAAGCCACAGCCATTGCAACAAACAATAATTTGATCCAGAATTCTACTAATGACTCTTCCGGGGCAACTTACACATGAAAAACAATGACTTATATAGTCTGACCAAGCAAATAAGACATTCTGACAAAATGGGGAAATGACTCCAGCTCGATCAATATTGGTTCAAAATTTTTAAATTTTGTATCAAATTGTAGATCAAACTGTTTCCTTTGAGTCTCAACCTTAGTTTCCTTTCACACTATCAATATTCGTTTTTAAATTATACGATTCTTTCATCTGTCTAGAAAGGTAACTTCATGGCATCTCAACCAAAATACCAAGTCTTCATCATTTTATAGTCTCAGTATTGTCCATGGTCAAATAAAGAGTAGAATTAAAAGAATTAATAATTGAACCAGTTACCGAAATTTTGAGAGTTGATGGAATAGTTGATTAAATACAAATATTTTATAGAATACCAACTTGAGTGACCTGGTTTGGTTTTTCAAATTTACTTCTCAGTTTTAAATTAAGTATTTCAACAATGAGATGTATAATGAACAATTGAGTTCCTTAAGTAAGATGTAAAGAAATATTTATGAAATTATTGTGGAGGTATTAAATAAAGATGACGAGTGAGTACATTCCCTTACTTTGATATTTTATCTATTGAACTTTTTAAATAAATTCCCTCATTTCAATATTTTATAATAAAATTGCTGCGATGCCATTTTATTTAATAAATTCAATCTACTGATGGTAAGAGGAAATTTCAAGTGCCGGTACCACAAATGTAGACTACAGTTCTGTAATATTGATTATAATAATACAAGAAAGTCCCAATTTGAGCAAACAAGAATAGACTAGAATTGTATCAACTAGACTGGTATTTACAAGTTTTTACAAGTATTTTATAAGAGAGTTGAAATTTCAAGAGGGTCAACTGCACCTCTACTTCATTTTCCAACAGGAAATCACCCTATTTGAGATCTATATTATTTGCCTTCATAATTTTAGTTTCAATTTGTAACCAGTAGAACAGCAAAAACCGATTCCACGATTGAATTAGAACACGTTTTTCGCAAAATCAGTTAGATCATCATTAATAAATCACCAACAGTTGCATATTTTATTTCCGTTGACTAGACACCGATAATGAACTAAGTACTGCAGCCAATTTATTACATTGAATAAAATTTTTGGTGTTGATAATTTCTCGCTTTAATTGTTCAGTGAATACAATCTGAACAATTAAATTCAATTTCCATTTCAAAATGGTCTTTAGAATAGCCTACTGTAATTTCCTTACAATATAAAAAGGTCTGTGTTTAGAAAGTAGTGCAAACTTTACCAAAGCAGCCTTTGTACCTATAGATATGATAAGAAAAGAAGAATAAAAATGTTTTAATGTTCCGAACATTATGAAATTTTTCTTATCATATCTATAGGTACAAAGACTGCTTTGGTAAAATTTGCACTACGTTCTAAACACAGGCTCTTTTATATTAGGCTATAAGGTAAGAGTATCCCCAGATAGCACGTAAGCTTATTTCAAGCTGTAAATTAAGTGGATTTTGAATTGGAAGTTCCAGTTTGATCAAACCTGCCTAATTCAAACTTGTAACAGGCTGTAAGCAATCAAGCTGGAAGTTTTAAACTTGTAACAAGCTGGAATTTTCATTCTTAAAATCAACCTTGAATGTTCCAGCTACAGTCCAGCTTGTTTCAAGCTAGAATCAACCTTGATTCCAGCTTGAACTTTTAAGCTTGGATGATTAAACTTGATTCCAGCTTGAGCTTTCAAGCTTAGCAAACAGCTTGAAACGTGGAAACTTCTTGACTTGAATCAAGCTGTATTACATCTTTTTACTGTAAGTTCCAAGCTTGAATCCAGCTTGTTGAATGGAACATTCAAGCTGGAAACCAGCTGGATCCCAGTTGTTTGTGCTATCAGGGTCATATCAGTGATACAGAAATGTTTGGAATTGGGGGAAGTAGTCTACTCCACTCAAGAGAAAAAAGAAAGATTATGTAAATAAAAGTATTAATAGAGAACTCGTGTAGTTTTCAGATGGAATTATCAGCAAGCAACTTTTGACCTACATATTAAGACAACGATTACTTCATTACTGTAAGTAATTACAAATTTTGGTACTTCTTATCAGTAATAGGGAGACAATAGGAAGCAGCATTAAATAAAATATTTCTATCTTTCTTGAATAAGATTCATTTCTTAAGCTGTACTAAGGTATTTCACTACTCAGTATATAGAGCTCCATCTTTGCAAAGGCCCTGGCCTGCCAATGAATTCTATAATTACAACTTTTCACATGATAAAAGTGTACAAGAACTCTTCCACTATGAAGCATCCATCAAAATTAGTCTAATATTGTACAGTTATAGTAGATGAAATTTTAATAGACTTTCAATCTTTATGTACCGTAACTTATAGGTAAGGTTGTAGGCCTGATGTGCCAAAGAAAAATTAAAAAGATGCAATAAAGGTGCTACATACTATGAAGATCTGAATCCAATCTACAAAAAAAATATAATGAGTGATATCAGCTTAATTCATTAAAAATAATTTTTCGGGATTTTGAACGTTCTTAGCCAACCAAAATCAAGGTGAAATCTTTCAAGTGCCTCCAAATAACGCGAAGATTTTTATTCTTTGCTAACTTTGATGATCTTAGCATATCTTCTCCATCAGCACAAGGCCAATTGTCAATACAAATAGGGAAGAATGTCGGCTTCCATTTAAAAAGGAATGAATCAACTTAACTGACCTTGAAACATATGAACAGTCATCGTTTTAGTCACTTATCAAAAACCTATTATTTAATTATTTATCAAGTAATATTATGGAAAGAAATATTATCTTCTAATCTCAAAAAATATAAATGAGTAGGGTGATTTGTCTCAATTTAATATGAGCAATCAAAGTTTTTTTAATCAAAATTAATTTAGATAAATTTATCTAAGCTGTTTAAGTACACTTCTGTACCGAAATGTTATCTGTCCATTAGGGTGTCGATTATAAAGCCCTGAAATATTAATATTAATAGACCATCAATATCAACAATTATTTTTTTCAAATTCAAGAGACTTATCAAAAAATGAGAACAAACCATCGCCATATTTTCTATAGTGATAATAAATCAATACTCTATTTTCTACATAATAAATCTTGCAATAAGGAACAATTTGGATTAATTACATCATGATTGTTGAAATAAATATAAGTCAAATCAAACGAGATTCAACAATCTTTCATGAATTGTAACAAGTAGGATAAAACGAAAATCTGTATATAGTTGTATTGAGCCAACAATGCATCATGCTCTATTGAAAATTTTTAAAAATCTTTAATTTTGCTTTGATCAAGGTCGTTTATTATTGTTTTACTTGGAACAAAAAGTATGCTACTCTATTTTAAAGAATGCTCTCTTATTATTGAAAATAATGAATAGAATTCTAGTATGCTACAGGCTTTACTACAGTAGAATTTACCCAACATATGATAGGGTAGGCTAGTAAAATTGATGAATTCGTTTCAAAATAAACGAACTATTGATAAATCAATAATCATACTGATTGGTGTTAGAACAGAATAAAGTTTTATTATAGATTCTAATATCTGATTCTTTGATTGTACAGAAAAAAATTCCTAAAGCCACGTTTACACCGGATTAATAACAAAATTGTATAATAAGTTGTATAATACAGGGTGTTTCAGGAAGAATGTGCAATACTTCTCAGGCTGATTCCTTACACCAAGAAGACAAAAAAGTTCCTTGGGACCAACCCCCAAAGACGCTTTGTTACCGGCGATTGTGAAAATCTTACCCAAATCTCAGTAATGGCGATCAAGGATCACAAAATTGAGAAAACATAGCACAAGTTATGAATTTGTGTTTAGTAGCGATTCTGCGTTTTTTGATCGCCATTACTGAGATTTGGGTAAGATTTACACAATCGCCGCCTTTCAACTTTTTCTTCAGAATCCGACTCTCTTCAACTTCCATTGATAAAAAATACAATTTTATGATTCCTTATCCAATTATAACCCAATTATTGTTGAAAAAAATGGCGTTTTATTGCATATTTTTCAAATTATCTCAATAACCGTTAAAGTTACAAACTTGGAAATGGTTTTATTGAATTCCTCAGCTAAATCTAAATAGGAATTGATTATTTTAGAATCTCACTAAAACCTCTAAAAAATAAGAAAAGTTAATATATTTTGAAAAATCTCAATTTTCCGCCATTGTTATCTCGGTAACAAAGCGTTTTTGGGGGTTGGTCCCATGGAACTTTTTTGTCTACTTGGTGTAAGGAATCAGCCTAAGAAGTATTGCACATTCCTCCTGAAACACTCTGTACATATTTTTTTTTTACTTTTTTGTCCAAGCAAAGAAGACATTCTGTCAGGAAGGGAAGAAGCGAATATCATGTATTTTAAACCTCAACATAAGAATGGAAGAATTCATCAGTATTTAGATTCCAGACGGACGACAATGTCGAAAATAAATAATTATTTTTTGATAATAAATTAAATCAATAGTTTAATAATAAATTGGGATTGTATTTTGAAAAAATGCACTATATTTATCAGATATTACAGTGAGCAACAAGATCTAGTTTCTAGGAATATATGAAACTTTAGTTGGAAATGGGTTGAAACAAATTCAAACATTAAAACATTAACATATTTCCTTCATATTGAATAATCGTAAGTTTTGAAAACATTTAGTTTTAATAAATCAGTCTGAGAAAAACTAAGAGCCAAACAAGATTTATTTCTATTCCGACACTTTCCACTTAATTGGAAAAGTTCTCTAGGCAAAAAAGAAAAAGATAGTAGATTTTTTTTGTAAATACAGTAAGAGTCACAAACATCATACAACCAGTACTGTTTGACATGAGCCAAGTAAATTTGTCTTACAATAATCGTGCATGTGTTTTTAGAAGAGATAAAATTCTAGGGTTTTAAATAATTCATGAATAGTAATAGTGGTAAAATAGATTGTATAATACTGCATGAAATTCAGACAGAATTTTAAAACCAGCTAATAATTATATTTCATGACCAACTCTAACCTATTAGAATAGCTATTCATGTAATCGATTCAAAACCTTATTTTGCAAATTGAAAGTTTTTCAACTTTTAAATTTTAATAATAAGCTTCGAGTTTCTTGTAATAGAACAAGCTTCAAGACAACGAAAGTAAGTATTACATTCAGGTTCTCAATTTCGAACTACTGCTCACTGTATTTACTCGAACTTTCTCTTCATTGCATTATTGACCATCATATTCTTGACTACTGAAGTTCTTGGAGCCTGGAATCATGACTTACACCGTGTAAAAGTTATCCTGATCTATGTACTTTATAGTGGTCGCGCGAAGAGGTGGGGCTTGAATATGACCACTGTTCTAGCGAATGAATTCTGTTCTAGCGAATGTTAAGCCCGTAAATAAGAGGTTATTCCACTAAATAAGATGTTACGCCACTATATGAGTGAATCGGGCTTAAAACCTGTAAATAAGAGGTTATTTTGAAGTTAGTGGGGTGAGTAAGTATGTAGGCTTACAGATACACCATCTATTAAAACAAGCGCTTTATATACAGTCAATAGAACAGCTCAGCTTGTCATAAAAAGCACATCTCTTTGAGCGATTACTATAATAATATAGTATAGACAACTATTATATTATAAGTCTAGTCTTGTCGGGCAAAAAATACATTTTTTCAAAAGGGCCGATTGAAGCGAGAGTGGAACTACTGACTACTACTGCATGCGCAGATCTATAACTTTTAGAGTAAAATCACTTAAGCCAACATATTGCTGGTGAGATGTGATGAAAGACAGATTGTGAGAGAGGGGCTATTTTCATTTCGATTGCTAGCAGCATTGAACAGCTGCCATTTTGAAGAAATATCTCCTTTATTTGACAAGACTATGTTAATCTAAACCACGGATTCCACATCTGTGGGAGCTTCAACATACGCAAATCAGTTGAAGTATACAAATGAGATCACATTGACCAGCAGGGCTCAGAGACACTATGAAGACCTTGTAGAGCAGCTGCATCTCCAAAGCCTCAACTCAACAAAATTTTCTTCCTGCACTTGATAAGCTCTGATATCCTATTGAGAGTATTTTGGATTCCAAAAACTCTGTTACCGTACTTTGTTAGTATTACTTTGACACTAGTGTCACTGTTAATAACAGAGTTAGTAATTTACTTCAATATTGTTTATTTGTTTTTGTCCATGTATGTTGACTTTAATGAAAATCAAGTTGTAGCATAAGAAAAATCACTTTGTATGACTGGTATTTGAATTTTCAAACTATTTGTATTCAAATATACTTCATTCACTCATTTAAGATGATTTCAAACTTGGTTGTCATTCAAATTCTCAAAAAGTAACAATATTGAAATCAGTTAGCCTACTATTTCTGTTATTTACCAAGTACAACAGAGTAGTTGGAATCAATGATTCTCCTTCAATATTGGAATGTATACATAGCTGGAAAAATGTTTTACTCAATTCAAGCTTTAGAGATTGAGCTGTGAGCTCTAAAGATTTAAAGCTCAGAATTAAAGAGCTGAAGAATTCAAGAGCTCTGCTGGTGCTAGTCATGTGATGTTAATATTTAATTGTAACTTGTAAGCTTCAACTGATTTTCGCAAGGTATTAATTTCCAGTATTTCTACTTGTCCAACTTATAGTCATATTTACGTTGAAGAGAGTAAATAGATAACACAGCCAAACATTCCATACGCGGTCTACCTGAGTTGCGAAATCAATCATAAAGAGAAGATTCTAGAAGTCAGAGATGAAAGGTATTCGCCATTCTTGCACTAGATTACGAAACGGCTAGTATGAATTGGTTTTCCTCGAACACTTTCTTTCCATACGTCAGTATTATAAAGTCTTTCCAAGCAAAAAAGACATTCTGGCAAGATGGGAAAATAACTCCAGCCCGCTCAATAATGGTTCAAAAATTATAAATTTGGTTTCAAATTGTTGGAAACATTTTTATCTAAAATTTGAGATCAAATTTATAATTTTTTAACCAATATTGATCGAGCTGGAGTCATTTTCCCATCTTGCCCGAATGTCTTCTTTACTTGGACCGATTGTACATGTAGTATTCAAATATATATTTATAACTAGCGAGTTATTAGCGTGTGCGAGAGTACAATGCCAACGGGAGGTTGCTCTACAACATAGATATAATTATTTGGAGCTCTATATTTGTGCTCTACAACCAGTTGCAACCTGTCATCATTAAACCTTGATTGATCAACGACCAAACTGGTCGATGAAAAGAAGAGAATGTCACTCATTGGTAGGTCGACAATCAGCTGATTGGCGAGAGTCCTGTGCAATACAATACAGTTTCACCTACAGAGAGAGAGAGAGAGAGAGACCTTTGAAATCTGTCTTTGCATAAAGACTTTACAGTTTGTTTGTTTGTCAATGGCTCAACAGCCCATGAAGGGCCTAGGCCTACCAGCTGGTTGCCAGTTTCATATTCACTCCACTATACAACTCGTCCAGCAGACTACACAAACTATACAGTATCAATAAAAATTAAAGATCATAGATAAGAATAGAATGAGTTCTTTATTTTAATGACGTGGCGAAGTTTTGATAGTAATGTCCACTAGTCCACTCTACCACTTCACCATGTCACCAACACAAGTACAAGTTAATATAAATATTTTAAAAAGAATACAATGAAAACGAGTAGAAATGAAAGTAAACTGCATAATTAACAAAAATTAAACTATTCACATCAATGTATACAACGTATGGTTCAGTATAAGCGAAATAAGAAAATAAAGATGTTCGGATCCAAAAATGCAGAGATCCTCACACGTCAACCGAAGTTTATTGTAAAAAAGCAAGTAAACTAGTTGGGCAAACCAAATATCTGTGTCCTTTACAAGATCCAGGAGTTTCTTGCTTTCAGACGAACAGAGCCATTCTCCTTGCCCCTAGTCTCTCGCAAACTAGTATGATATGCTTATTTAACACGTTAAAAATTTGTGCTCTAAATTTTTCTTAAATTCCAAATTTTTCAGTCTTGGATTAGTGTTTTGACCGGTGTTTTAGTGCTCTCGGACTTTCTAAATTGTAAAAGACTTCTCGGGATCTAAATTACAGTGACAATAATCAAGAACTTTTACCATGTTTCATGTTGGCGAGGTGGAATTACCTTTTGGTCTCCCCACCAAATAAAGCCATACGCTTATAATTATAATAATGATATGCTTGGCAGTTGGCAGTCTCTTCAGACTGATAGCAAAGCATACACATATGAATTGTGTGGAGATGTTTCCTTAGTGATCAATAGAAGTCATTGTTGATTGCCTCTACATGAGAATGCAATGTAACCTCCTGTGTTCCTCAAACACCCATTTCAGATTGAGGAATCTGCCCTGATGGGTTTGAGGAAAAGGCAACTTCTGTAGTTGCCTTGAGGTTTGGTTTTGGTTGGTTTGGATTGTGGTATTTCATGTGGCTCCCACGACCCATTTTAGTCGCCTCTTACGATCAAGCAGGGGATACTGTGGGCGTATTCTTATCTGCCCTCGAATCCACATAGGTTTTAAAGGGTTTATAAGAGAAATCTAGTGCATTTAATGCAGTATCTAAATACAGTCTCTGGTATCTCAGTATCTGCCTTATTTATAAGAGGAATAGTTTTTTACTTATTGTTTTCTACTCAACTCGCAGATTTAGCTGATAAAAATAGTGGAGGCAGTGGCTTCGATTGGCAGCTACTACTCGATGTCACACACTAGCTACTTAGTAGCAGCCTGGTTAACACTGACTTTATATCGATTGAAGCGTTTATCCATGGTTCAATGTGACAAGATCATTCAATATGATACATGAAATTATTGATACAACATATGTTTTGCCAAATTACCCCCATGTTTCATTATTAAAAAGGGATCGCTCCCCACATGTTCCGTAAATTTTCTTTGGTGCAAAACACGGGTGACCTATTGTGCTAGTAAACTATAATACCGTATATAAAACTTTTTATCTACGGGTGTATTGAAAAGTTCCTGTTTCAGTTTTACAATATAAATCGAAATGGCTATCATTTCAAAACAGAATTTCAGGACTGTATCGAAAAACTCTCATTACGATACAGTTGTCACTTTACAACATTGTTCCAGAATTCATTCCATGTTCCATTTGACCATTTCTCATTGGGCTGAACAACCGACACAGCGGTCTAATCTTCTAACCTAAAAACTGTGACAAGTGATAATACTTTAACTTACCGGTATCTGTTCATCAATATTTCAGTTTACAAATTTGAATAGTCTAAAGTTTAGATATTTTAATATATCTTGAAGTTCATAGTATCTCAACTTTTATTATAAATTGGTTAATAACTTGAAGGATGACATTAAGAATGAAATTCTTCTCAACTCCAGAAGGCAAATAACTTAGTTTACAGCTTTTGCATGATTAGCTAGATACAGTATGTAGAACGGAATTTTGTTGTCATGGTAAAATTTAAACAAGCTAAAATTTGTCATGCTCTAAATTTTTTCGAAATTTGATATTTTTTTGGTAATGAATGGTGATTTTAGTGATATTCCTCGTGTTTTGGACTCTCTTGATTGGGAAGAACTTTTGAAAATTCAAATCTCAGTGTATAACATCAAGAAATACCATGATTTCCCATTGACGGAAATCAAGGTTATGGTGCCGGTGGAACTTCCTTTTGGAACTCCCCACCAAATACGGCATAAGAATGAAAAAAGTAAGTAGAACGTTTTTATTGTTAACTTGGGCCTATATTTTAAAGATGATTAGTCTATTTTGGATGTAAAAACAACTAAATTGTAACATAAGTAATGAATAGAGGCCTAGGGTAGGCTATAACTTAATACTAGACTGTGAACAGTCTTAACAAATGTTTATTAATGATAATTCTATGTTTTTTCACCAACTTCTTGTTTCAAATTATTAGTTACAAAACCAATGTTACTTGTCTAGTTGAAAACATTTTCTGTAACTTACCATTAAAAATGCAGACAAGTTTGTTTAGTTATAAAAATAACGGGAATGATTTGAATAAGCTAAAAGCTTCATTTAATAGTTTAAGTTTAAAAACAAATATAGCCTGTTCCATTCACCTCCATGCCCAAATTTAAGTTAATTTTCAATTTTGCAGAATAATAATTCCATCCATTGAGTAAAGAATAAATAAGATTCTCTTTATTGAATACTGCATTTAGACTGTGAAAACCGTGCTGTAGATTTGAATCAATAACTGGATGTGAGTGACTTCAAAATTCAATTTTTATTGCGTCTATTATGAGCCCACTTTGCCGACTGTAGAACTGTACTGGGGGTACCTGGATCGATTCCCAGCACAGACCATTTTTTTTTTGACAAGTTTTACACCTCAATCAATAATCTTCTCTACGTTTTGGAGCTATTGCTTTTCAAATTCCGTAGTATTGTTCATTTAGCAGTTGAATTTTAAAACAAAAATTTGTTAAATGAGTTGATTATTGAAGAAAATTAAAAAAAATTAATTTGCTTAATACTGTTACAACTGTTTACAAATCATTTTTCATTCATCAACTACTATGAAGTGTAATAGGCTATTCTAAATTTAGTTTGATGTTGAACTAATATTGCTGGCCCAACTTACTATTTTTGATTTCTCCAATAATTAAAATTGAAGTCTAAATATTGGAAATAATATTGCTATTGATCCTCATGTTAATGTATTACTTATTTCAATTTTCAATCAATAAATTGTAAGTGAAATTAAAAAATAATTAGGTAGTATATAGAAACATGGTGTTTCAAATAATGAAATCAAATAATTCTTTATTCTTTGAAAAAATTTGAATACGATCTAGGGAGTCTTAAAACATTATTAGCTAAACCTCTAGTGTAGTACAATTGATTCTCAAAGCTTTGTTGAGTATGGTCACCTGACATCAAAAAGAAAACTGAAAGAACTTTAAAAATATAAATGTAGCAAAGTAACAATCAATTAAATGATTGAAAATTTGAAAGTGCTTTTAAAGCTTGTTGGTATTTAATTGCAACAAACATAATTATACATAATAAGATTAGAGCAATTAACAATGAATTTTGACAAAAATTTAAAAAACTTTACTTCTTGGAACATTCTGAATAGTAAGCAGGTGTTCCACTAACTACCAACTCCTATGCTGGCTTTATATCCAAATTTACTTCTGTGATTAGACCTGAGGTAGCCTACACTCAAAAACAAATCTTGAAGATTGTTTCATTAAAAGTGTCTTATTTTCGGAACACCCTGTAGATAAAATAGAGTATGCAACGGTTGTATTAGGCCTTTAAAGCACTCTTGAGATAATTAGAGCACTCGCTACGCTCGCTTTGCTCGCTGCTCGTGGCTCTAACTCATATCTCACCTCATGCTTTAAAGGCTCCCATTATACAACTGTTGCATTAACTACTATTTAATAGTAGTTTAATTTTAGTACTATTTAATTTTTTGAATCGATTTCTTTTCAAGCATTCAATAAATTCTGAAAATTATTCACGTTTTTCTATTGAATTCTGAATATTCAATGACGTTACAAGCTTTAAATAAGCAGTAGGAATATTCACGTTTAGTGAATATTAAATACCTTATTTCCAAATGTAATTTCAGTTGGTCTTGATTTAACAATGCTTTCAATTTCTGAATTCATTGTCATTGACAAGTGATTTAGCATTTATGAAGGGGAAGACTAATCAAAAGCAACTAGGCTACTGAGTTATCTGATTTTATAATATCCTTTAATTTTCGAAGAAAGATTTCAATAATTGGTAGATGGATTTTTTCTAGTAAGATTAAGACAATACAATAGGAAAACAAATAATTCTTAGATTGAATGAATTTTTGAATATCATTCATAGGTGACATTAGATTGGACTATGGTTTGGATTAATTTTATGGATATGAGATGCAATAAGTTGTAAGTTGGAGAATATGATGTAGAGGAAATCCTATATTCAATTTCAAAACTGTTATAATATAATTTTATTTGTTAGTTAATGGCTCAACAGACGACTGCCCATAAAGGCCTATGCCTGCCAGCTGGTTACCAGTTTCATATTCACTCCACTATTATATACAGCAGAGGTGAATAAACATCTGGTGAGGTAACAAGTGGTTAGCACGTTGATCCTCTCATGCATAAGCTAGATTCCGTAACATCCAGTTAATCATTTGTAGTGTAATGAAACAATTACTATTCTTCATCTATTTTGTTTTCCATTACAAACTGCTTGTAAATATTTTACTCTGAACTATTTTACACGACACTGCATTATTTACTGCACATTATTATTATTTACTGACGACAAATTATTGACTGCAGTGTCGTGTAAAATAGTTCAGAGTGAAAAATTACTATTCTTCCAGAGACAATCTCCCAAAGGAGGTTTGTTAAAATTAACTAGACTAATTCATTAAAAACTAGTAGTTATACTAAATACTTTCAAAAAAATTTCAATTTTTTCAACATGTATCGATTGTTGTCGTTAAATTCCAATGCATTTATTAAAAATATAAGTCTATCTATCTATTATCAAACAATAATATTTATAAGTTATGTCGTTTTTGTGAGGCACAACCCGTTGAGGTGGATTCCATTCGCCTACACGTCACATTATGGTCACCCATCCGAGAGAAGTCCATAGTGTTTGTGACATCACAAGCACCTATAGGTAGGCAACCAAGCACACGACACGAAAGAAAGAATGAGAACGAGCAATGTACATGAAGGCTACATAAAAGATTAACAAAACTGATATTTCTCTTCAACACTCTCACATCATGACAACCATCACCACATGAAATGAACATAATGGTGCAGAAAGTATTAATTATTGATGAGGTCGTGTTTGTAAAGCTGAATTTTTGCAAGCGCATAAAAATATTCTGTGCAGTAAATATTTAAAAGTTTACACTTTTCTTCAAGCACACTTTTCCTCTTCGATTGATTCGCCCAGTGTATAAATAATGAGGTTTTAGAGAATTTGAATATCAAGATTGAAAACAGACTGGATTATATCATTCGAGTTCCATTTATAAAGCTTATTATGATCACATCAGATTTCTGTACATTGAACTTGGCTGGGTCACATTAACATCTCATTATGTTGACTGATGGAAATTTACAGTTATAATTATGAGTACAACCCCTTTCTTATATAACTCCTTTATAAGTCGATTGCATTTTGTATCATGATTGCTAGAAAAAAAATGTCAAAATTCACAATTAGAGCTGCTTCAAATTAATGAATAAAAATAATAATCAAGTGAAGTTTTTAAAATGGTAAGTTGAGTTACTTGATTTTATTTATTTATTTATTTTTTTAATTTATTTAAGCTCAAATGACTAAAACTAAACGTTGAAATCTATGGAAATACAAGATGAATCTTGATATATTTTTAAAATGAAACTTCAGCTCAAATTATGGTTCTGATAAAATATGACGTTATCAATTACAGGTTCATTGCAATTAGCCAAGTTATCCAATTATATAATTACAAGATAAAAATATGTTGGATAAGATGACTTGGTAAATAAAATAAAAGTGAAATTTATAGGTCCTAGATCAAGTAGGTAGGTAGGTAATACAATTAATTTATTATTTTTGTAAGAAGGTATTTCACGTTATTGAAGTTAAGAATAATGTAAATAAATATTATACTGTGAGCTCGTGTTTGATACACATTAGACTCATAACTGAGTATTATTCAACTTCTCCGACAATATTAATACAAAAATGAGATAAGCTTCATGAACTCTGATTGACTGTTTTGATAATTATTTTAATTACAAATAGTACTAATAGACTATTACTGCTACTAAGTTATTTATCAGTAGCCTAACCCAGTTTGTATTGTAGAAGTAAATTGAATGAGACAATGCGACATCAATATGTAGTGTACAAAGAGCACATTAGATAATTATAATAAACCACGTGAAAGTTCATGTACAAAAGTCTATTGAACTATAAGTTTCAGGACTGAAATGCAGTGGCAATAAAATAAAATATATTTTTCTTTAGAAAATTCTACAAATGAATGATTATTTTGAGGCGATGCTTACATGTGGTAGGCTAATGAGGGGGTGATGATGAGATGTGAGATCATGGCTTTGAGAGACCGACGGCTTTATGTCTCCCCCAAAAGAGAGGAGTAAAATAGGAATAGTAACTGATATATATGGTATTTCTTTGTCTGTCTGTAATCCAAGAATCAAGATTTATTTTACATAGAACTTTATTATATCAACTCATATTATGTTACAAATCTGAAAATTTCTATTCTGTACAATAATAGTTTTGACAGAATGCAAAGAATCGATAGACCTATTTAAATAATTCTTTTGTGCTAGCTATATGTCTGTATGCAAAACTAGTGGATTTATTAGTGCTATAAGTTTAGCTGAGGCTGAGATAGTAATAAAATTATACCAGCAAATAAAACCTACCAACTGACCTCTAATTTTCCATTGAATAGTTACTTTTCCAGCATGGAAACATTCAGTTTTACCTACAGAGTTAGAGCCAATTCAATATATTTTAATTAGAAATGATTTTTTATTTTGAGAATCAAGATTCAAGAGAGGTTAGTTATTGAAGATATTATGTTTTGCATGATTTAGGCTAGGCCTACTAGATTTTTTTGTTACAGTTGAAATTTTGTGCGCCACAGCTAGAAATGATTAGTCTAATCTTTAGCCTGAATTGGAAATGAGTTACTCCAGAATTTGATCATACCGAGCTAGGAACTCGAACCGGCAAGACGATAATATACTTTTAGAATAATAAATTATACATTGCTAAGTTGAATATTTGTGGGTATCGTACCAGGTACCACACTGTGACTTACCTTTTTTTTAGATTTCAAAAAGGTTATAATGCGATGAAATTCCTGTTGCATATAAATTCTCACCTCCACATGACATAAATCAAATATTATACCTTGACGCAAAAACGCCAGAGATTAGGACATTCCATTATATTGAAAGGAGTTCAATACAAAATGAAGAAGTCACATCAATTTATTAGAAGTCTTAAGCTTAATTTGAATTTTTAACAACCTATACCAATAACTATCAATTACTAAGGGCAAAATGAGATTACCTGAAAGTATACTGGCGACTATTCCCTGGTGAGCTGAACTTGAAAATTCAGTGGTAATTTACAATCACTCAACTACGCAATTTTTTCCAAATAGTTGTCCAAGATCATGAATGAACTGAGTTGCAATGTTACATGAGAAAATAGAAAGTGTTAATTTAATGTCTAAAGGGTTGTTTTCTCACGCTAACCAGGCTCAATAACTAATACATTCCACAAGTCAACAGGTTTCAAGATAAGAAGAGTTTCACACACACACTCATACACTTAACAACTTCGAGTACTCACAAGAACTGAATGATGGTAAAACAAAAATGATTGTGAAAAATAGAACAGACTGAAAGAGTATTACCAACTGTCGGTTGAAGGTTACATTCAAAACACTTTTCAACTTCAATTGAAAAGTGCAATAAATTATTGAATTGATTTTGATCACAATTTTCAAGCTTTGAAATTATTATGTCATAATTATGCTATATTTCTCCAAGATGAAATATTTTTAAAACTAACAGGTTCTGCCAACGTTGCAAATCACTTTGATAAAACGATATCGATAGTCAAAGAAGATAATACACTATCGATAATTTTGGTTTCGCGCGTAATTTTAAAATAATTTCTCAATCGATGATTACTAAAAATTATATACTTACCGTACCAGAGTCTAGTCTATGACCTTAAAATCATACTTTTCTAGTGATCTGTATCACTAAACAAAGGATGAAAAATTAAAATAATGAATTTTAATATTTTATCATCCCTTATATTGGATAGCATAGAAGATAGAAAATATAGGAGCTCACAAACAAAATAATTTTTCTGCTCAATTAAAAATGACAAGAAGATTACCATAATACCCAATGATTTTTTTTACATAGAACTCGATTTCATTGTATAGATAACATTTCCATACGAGAAAGCAGCTTTAAGTATCTGAAACAGATATTTGCCAAATAAATAAGGATATTTGTATTTTAAAAGAATTCTAAAATAGAATAATTATATCCAATTACGATACTTCTACTGTCTACATTGTATAATATAGGCCAATTAAGAATAATCTTGCCTATTTTTAAATTAACCTACCTATAGACCTACGCTACAATACCTTGGTTATATTGTTGTAGGTAAGTTACTGCTGTTAGGCCTATATTGTTCTTAATCTTAACAGTTATCTGTTATTGAGATCTAAAATTTTTATTATTTTGAGCTCCATAAGTGCTTAGTTTAATACAATATGACATAAAGAATTAAGGATTACCAAATATATAGGTGAGCAAAACTTCAGGTTTCACCCTAGCTCTATCTGCAATATGGTCATTGATATAATATTATTGTTCTTATTAATGAATTATTATTATTGTCACTCAGGCATTGTATCTCACTCAGACTCTCGATCTTCAGCATTGGGATACATAATTATAGAAAATCGTATGTTTCCCATTTAGGTATTTACTAATGTATAAATACTTGATTTTTCCAAAATTTATACGAAAGAAAACACTACGGTGTAAGTATATAATCTTAGTAAAATTTTTCAGCATAAAAATTATGGTACATACGGTATTCCTATAAGTAAATTACAGTACATAACTAAATATGAAACGTACATTTTTGAATGATTCATGGTTTATAACATAGACGTTGTAAGGCATCAACTGTATATCGACATTGGCACGCCTCATCATAAAGCACAGTGACGTTTTGAACCATTGTGGCTTATCCGTCCAGGGAATTTCCATCAGGTATTGGCGTAGATAATCATTCTAAAAAATGGAATAGATATCAAATAAATAAGTCCAAAATACGGTACCTGATTGTATTGGTGTATTGCAATTGAAGAAAAATGATAAAACAATTGTAATTTACCATTTAAATATGTTTTTCTACTAGGTCTTTCATCTGTGGTGCTACTATCATCTACTCTGTAATGTAGAGGAGCGTTTCAAAATATATTAAATCTGTATTCTTGTTCTAATAAATGTCATAATTATGTACGGTACTGTATTACATAATTTTATTAATTGAAAATATCAAAATGGTTTTAGCCACAAAAGTATTGAGAGAAGAGTTCCCAAACGTCCTAGGGTAGGATCCTAGGAATACAAGGATTACCTAGGAATACCAAGGATTACCAAGGAATACCTAGGATTAGGAATACGAAAAACACATTATTAGCACTGGCGGCTTGTACCCACGAAACAAGTGAAGTGCCCGAATTTTTTTACTGCACAGCACTTCACCTGTTTCGTGGGCACGATCCGCCAGTGTTATTTAGTTGTAATGAAATTATTTCAATGAGTACTAAAAATCTATTTTTTTGGAACGAATTGTTGTGGCTTTTCAAACTAAGTTCATCTAGATAGGCTACTCAGGTGAATACATATTATTGTCCAAGAATAGTGTTACCTAATAATAATAATAATAATAATAATAATAATAATAATAATAATATTCGTTTTAACCTATTATTATTTTTCAATACATAATTGTAAATTCATAAGATATTATTGATTGTACTCATTATAATAACAATATTAATATTACTATTAGATATCCTATCTAGATTCTAATACTTCTTTGCATATGGTACATATTAGACAAAATCATTCTTTCTGACCGTACCAAATTCATTAAAATACCGTACCTGATTAACAAGTTTCTGGCCATTGTGATAACAGAACAGGATTGTCAAATTTGAGAATATGCATGCTGCAGCAAAGTGCACCATCATTTTCAAATTATAAGCCTGCAAAAAATAAAAATAATAGCTCTATTATTCAAGATTATGAATACTGTAATTCGTAGTAGTTCGTCCTTAATCATCATCAATGGCTCTCTATAATCCAAAACGGATCTTGGCCTCCTCCAACAATTGCGAGCCATTCCACTCTGTCCATGGCAGCTCGTCTCCAATTTCTTTTCCCGTTTTCTTTTGTTTTGGCTGCCATATTCTTTATTCCGTAAATCCAATCCATTCCGAGGCTCATTGTGAGGTTCTGAAACTTATATTTTTTTACAGGGATGGATTGTCGGCCCCTCGCCTAACCCCCCACCTCTGGAGAACCAAAGTTCGTCCTTAAGTAGGATAAAATTATAGGCATTGGCATTACCTACCAAAAATAACTAATCTTATATGAGTTCGAAAGAGTTTACTGATAAATAATATTTTGGTAAATATTCAATAATTAGGTATTAATTCGAGGCGGGTCTGCATGAGGGATTTAAAATTTAAATTTCGAGGGATTTAATATTTAATTAGATCTCAGATGTTATTTGACATAATGGATTTTATGTAGGCCTATATAGAGGAGTTCGATAGTATAGTAGGTAGGCTACGTAATAGAATATTCTTTAGAAAAAAATAAAGTTTTATTATCAATAATTATTATTCACAGTACAAGAAGCAAACTTTTACATTCTTTTTAGCAGGGAATGAGCTCTTAAAAGTGGTTTACTTTCCTCTGTGTTCAATCTGTTAATGTACTGATAGTCGTCATGTTTAGGCTGATAAAATCTGTAAGTTACTCCTATGTGAAATCTCTATTGTTTTATTTGCTTTGAAATGAGAAAAATGTACTTTTATTGAATTTACAAAGCGGTAACTCCTGAATAATTAATAATAAGAGACTTGTGAGACATGTACTTCATTGGGAATTTTTTATAAAATATAGTTAGTTGCTTTTGAATAATGATTTACCTTTAGCATGGTGTAGGTACTAGCGATAGTATCAGCATATATTATTAGAGTACACATGACTGATCCAAATGCTGTATAATCCGCACATACTTTGAAGTTGCTATAAATTGTTGAACAAGAAATTTATATGAATACAATACCTATATGGTAGCTATATTCAGTTTGTTCAGTAGAAAATATTCAGTGGCTTCTGATATCATTCAATAATACTCGCTTGGATTATGGATTGAAATCGGAATATTTTTGTTCAGGTATTGACAAAAACACAAACAATCGCATCAAATACGAAATAAAAATTTGGACAAGATTAATAATAAAATTACAAAATTATATTGATTAACAAGGTATTTCCATCTTGGGGTAGATAATATTAGATCTGCTTGAGACTTTAATAATACAAACTTATTTTTCCAAATAATATCAATATCCTAATTGTCATGAATCTCAAAAGATTATGAAATTGCAGTCGCATATTAAGATCTCATGATTGAGTCGAAAACTTGGCAATGGTACTGATAATTCAAGATTTTACTTTGTTTCTTTGATACATGTATTATTGAGATGTGAATTTTGACACTAAAATAATAATAGTATATTATTTATTTACATTGCTGTCTTATGCATTCATGTACGGTACTTACATTCTTTTATACAATACATCAATAAAACCCCACAAGAATGAAGGGTAACTTACATTATTAACACATTAAAAATTACAGAAAAAAACAAATCATTACGGTACATTAGTTACTGATAATACAATAATGCATCCAATACAAAAATAGATGAGAATGTTAATAGATGGAGAACTGAATGTAAGCCCCACGAAAACAAAGCTTGTGTGTGGGAATTTCGTGTTACAAATATTAAAAATATATTTTGTGCTTATACGCACAGGCCTTAAAATTGCCTATGTAAACTCTCTATGTACCTCCATCTGTAAAGAGAAATACCTGAATATATAATATAGATGAATTTTCTAGTAGGCTACGGTACCTTTGATATGGATTAAGTTGTTGTAACGTAAATTAAACACTTCATTCAATATTATCAAGTAATCAAACTTTATGTTGTGTGGAATTTATATGAGATTTATATGAATCGTGGATGGTAATTGCAAGGTTCTATTATATTTATAATATGTAGCCTACTCACAAGATTTATGACATTTAAACTTGATATATAGATCAATTAGAGAGTAAAAGGCTCGAGATAGGTAACCCTATAATATTACACTACTCAACTAGGTACGGTACCGGTAGTAGATATTTTTCCACCGATTTACCTTATTAGTCTCTGATGACATTTTATCAAGATTTTCATGTCTCTTTTCAAATCCATATGTCGACTAAACTGGTCATCCTGGTTCGACTTGGAATCACTCTGAATCACTGCATAGTCCTTAATAATGTCTTCAAGAAGCATGTAAATAGTCTCAAAATCGGCCAGAACTCTTTCAGTAGCTAAACATGTTGTAAGTACCAGAGAAAATCCTTCTGCCATTGTAAACATGAACAAGAGAATGAACAGAACTTCAACAACTAGGAAAAAGGCTAGAGAATCGTATCCCGGTGGGCACCAGTATACGAAAATGGTTGGCCAATCTTTAAAGTTTTCGTCATTTGCAATCGTTTGTCCAAACGCATTTCTAACAATACACCCAAACAACATTCCAATACTGATGATCGACATTTTCTCAAAGAAATTCTCCATTGTTCGCCTCCTCTTAACATAGTGTCTATGAATCTTCTCCAATTTATTTGATCTGCAAGGACGATAATCATTGCCTACCTCCGTGAGTAGTTCACCCTCTATCAAGTCCAAAATTTGCATAACAATTTTGGGATTTTTAATACGCCTTACAACGCATGTTAACGCACTTAAAATGATGAAACATTCTTCAAGTGCTTTGATGCGTTTTTCAACCTTCTCAGTTTCGAGTAGAACTACCAAAACAAAATTTGAAATTACACAAGTAGCTAGTACAATCAGGAATAATGATGGAAGAGATCCGAATGGTTTATCGTTGCTAAGAAAATTTGTAAATACTCTCAGAAAACGAGTGCTTCTCATTTCAATCTGAAAAATGAATGAAATCTTTCAAAACCCAGATAGCACACAAAGTGAAAATCACATTTTACACGTGCAAAAGAAGTGAAAAGGTGAAAAGTTGAAATTGAATGCAAGGGCGTATCCAGGATTTTTTCTAGGGGGGGGGGGCAAGCAATTTTTTTTCTGCAGAATATAAGAAAGTTGGCCCTTTCCCCCTATCTTTAATGACGGGGGGGGGGGGTTGTCAGCCATAATATTGTTCAGTTACAATATACATTTAAAATATTTACTCAGTGCTTAATTTGTAAGTTCTGGTACAGAGGCGGAAAACTGGTGATAGAGGGGTCCGGGGGTTCTGCCCCGGAAAAAAAACGAAAATTTGACTTCTCAAAACTCATTTTTAGAGTCATTTTTAAGCTTTTAGTTGATTATTATTACCATTATTCTTCCATACTTTTAAATGATAAATTTGAATGATTTACTACAGGAGTATCAAGTACTCAGAGGAACCTGTACGGCGTACCGGTGCGTACCGTCACAAATTAAGCCCCGCATTCTATCATGAAAATAAAAAATTAGAACAATTTCTTAATTATCATACAATCAGAACAATTTGTTAAAGTTATTTGCTGGAAAACATTTTCAGCAATTAAAAAATCCACAGTAAATTCATAGATCAATAAAGGTAAATTGAATAGATATGGTTATCTACAATTATTCTTGTATTGATGGATTTGCTGAGAACTCATTTAATACTCTCTTTTCAATCTGGTCCTTGTTTTCCTTCAAAAATTTACGATTGATACTGATTAAGCACAACCCCGTGCGTCAATCTTTTCTCTGCTATTCAGCTCATGAGCAATGTCTTTACCCAATGAAGGGTATTAAATGATTTCCAGTTGCTGTGATGGGATTGATGGTTGATGGGAAAACACTTTTGAAATATGCCTTTTGCCTTAGAATGCCTCCAAACACTACACCATACCTAGTAATTGGAAATAGTATTAGCCTTTACCAAAAGTGTAGCTACTTCCAATTTCCTTCAACTCATATATTTTCAATTTTTTCAAATACATTATATCACAGCTCCAATCTCACAGTCATGGATTCTAGCTCATGAAACGTCATATGAAAGACTCAGAATGTTTTTCTCTGGAGTTACTCTTTATTTAAAAGATGGAGAAAATAAAATGATAAAGCAAGAGTATTCTCATTTGAAAATATGACTTCCAATGACTGATTAAGAGAGTCATATAAGGGATTAACATTTAACTTCTCTAGTATTCAATTGGTGAATTGGATATTCAGATGGAAAATAACTTCTGTAAGTCTCTGATTTCAAAATCTTTATAATTTGGTTCAAAATAGTAAAAAAAAAAATATCTGTAACTGCCCCCTGCCCCTGCCTGCATATGCTCATGGGACATTAGGAGTTTGTCGCCGATCAGAGTAACTAGAGAAAACGTGTATAAAACTTGATTTTCTCAAAGAATTGGTGACTTATTCGAATCTTTCCGTTAAATTGGCTAACCCTCTATTAACTATATAAAGGATGGATAAGTGTCAGAGAGAAAGCAAGAGTATTCTCATTTGAAAATCTGACTTCCAATGAATGTTTGGAGATTCAAGATGCGGAATTATCGATGATATGATACAGAATTCGATTGGAGAGTGAAATGAAAGTTTTGAGCCCAGTGTCCATGACTTCGCAATCTTCGAAATGAAGTTCTGAATTTACTAAATTTGATGATAATAATAATATATTATTTTATTTTATGATATTTATTCAATTTTATTTACCTTAGCTGTGGATTTATTTTTCAAATAACAAAAAAATCTGTCACCTTCTAGGGGGGGGGGGCAGCTGCCTCCCCCCTGCCCCTGCCTGGATACGCCCATGATTGAATGGTCTTTTCTACGTATAATTCACGTGAAAAAAGTGAAAGTGGAAAACTAGTGAAATTGATAAAGTGAAATTATTCTGAAAAAATGATGAAATCTGAATAATGATTTTCACTTTTTTTCATATGAAATATCATAATATGTATGTATTAGGCCTATATGTGATTTTTATGAAATACATATTATATCACAATGATTGATATTTTATCATAGATATTTGTTTAGTTTTTCAATTCAATATTTGAAACGACCCCTTATTTTGTAATTTTATGGTAAGCATTTTATTGGACAAGCATTTTTATTGGAGAAAAGTGAATCAGAATCATACAAGGTAGACCTACGCTGCAGTGGTGTTACAGCGTTGTCAGCGTCGGGCTTCTATTAAAGGAAGCTATGATTATTAGCATATCTGCATATAAAATGGAAGAACAGAAAAAGATTTTTTGTACTTGTGTTACCTATGTCAATGAAAAATCGTTCTTATTCTAAGAGTTACCGTATCGATTTAAGTAACAATCCCGCAAGAAAAGTAGAAATCTAATAAAACCACTTATACAGGATATTTCTGAAATAGGCCGACAAACTCATTAAAGTTTTTCCTTACATCAAATTACACAGAGAAAAAAAAATCAGTATTTGAAGTAACCTGGACAATAAGCAATAATTAACTTAGGTACTTATTTTTTCTTATTTGCATTTGAAAATGGCTCTAGAACGTCGAAACGTTATGCAAAATAAAAATATTCTAAAAAGGGTACTTTGATTTGCATTAATTGAAAGTTTAGACAATAAGCAATCTCAGGGCCGGTTCTAGATATTATTTCAGTGTAAGCAAGCAAAATTTCGGCGCCCCTCCCAGGCCTTTTTCAATTGGTATTAGTAAATCAACTACTAATTTATGAATTTTTTAACAAATCTTATTAATTATGCACAATACAGTATTATCCCGATGTAATAGGCCTATTATTTTCAATTATTTTAATGCCAATTTAGGAGTTACAGGTCATTGATATATTACAATTTTATTTTGATATACATTTTTTACAATTCTTCAATTAACACTATATTCATCATTTAATAGAAAACATATTATAAGATCAGCTTACTCAAAGTTAATAAAAATTAGAACACAACAATATACAGTGTCTCACGAAAGGTGTAAAAGCCGGCAACCATAGATTCAACATGCAATTTCCAACAAAAATGTTCAGTAAAATTTTCTCCTATCGACCTTCATTTTCGAAATAATTACATCGATTTTTTTATACTTCTCAAGTGGGCCTACTCACAGTCATTGAATCGTCATTATCTATAAAAAATTTGTCTAAATGGAATTTTAAGGATACCGTTATTGAAAAAAGGAAAAGATTTCACATTGATTCAAGGTATTATACATGCCAAAGTCGATTACTGAGCAGTATTTTCCAGCGGTCAAAGATGAAATAGAGTAATTTTTCAAGTTGCTCTAAAACTTCAATCAGATCTTTCGCGATTTTTTTAAGGTACAGAATTACTTTTTAGAGCGCAAACCCTTCTTTTTCTATTTATCTTTCAAATGAGACCAAGTACAGGGGTACCAATGGGAGGGGTACAGGGGAGAGCTCAAATCCCTGAGTCAGAATTTCAATTTAAATTCATTTTTTTTATTAAAAACGAGACTAATCTTGTTGAGTGTGGATAATGTGTACAATTTGATACAGTAGCTTTGTTTCAAGTGATTTAGGGCATACAAAATACTTTTTCCATAGAAAATTTGGCTGAGAAATATAATTAAGCTGGTTAGGAGTTATTGTATCTGTATCTGGTTAGTATCTGCAGTGGTTATTGAGATATTTGCCAAAATATGAAATGAATCAGTATTTTATTAGTTTAAAGAGGTTTAACATGATGGGACTTGTAGATAATATTATTTTGAATGAAAAGTATTCTGTCAATAAGCAGCCCAGAGAGTGACCGATAAACTCAGAAATCAGGTTTGAATGAAAAAACCTGACTGACCATTACATTGAACCAATGTATACCAACTTACATTTGAAAAATCAATGTGTCTAACTTCTTTAAATTCTGATTTATGAGTTTGTGGGTCACTCTGGGCTGATAATTTACAAAGCACTTTTTATTCAAAATAAAATTATCTACAAGTTTCACCCACAGAAAAGTGTGTTGAAACAAATGATTGCTGGATTGTAAAAAAAAACATTCCATCATCCCAATTCAATTTCTCATCCTTGTGTAGGCTACTCATAAGACCCAATTCTTCGATGTTAATCGATGCAAATCAGATCTCAATCTCCAGCTTCTTTATTTGATATACATTTCAAAACGCGTTCAGGCGCCCCCGAGGTGCCACAGTATGACTTTAATCTAATAAATTAAGTCTTGAGCACCGCGAAAGCGGGGGGCGCTATAGCGAGTGAAATTTTGTCGAAAACTAAAACTTTTTAATGGCTGTATTAGTTTCTGTCTTTATGTCAGAAGATAGACGTGGGCGATTACGCTAACGTTCTACATATGGGGATAAAGTGTTACCTTCACAGAGGGCACCCTCACTCATTAAGAGGGGCACCAACCAAATTCTTGTCTTGGGCGCCCTCAAGCCACATGACGCCTCTGTTTCTACTCAGTTTAATTATTGAAAACGTGCTTCAAATTTCAAATGAATAAATTTAAAGAAAAATGCGCCTCTAATTTTATACCTTTGCCCCTTAGTAGATTTTTTCATTCTCGGCTAGCACCTGGCGCCCTACGCAGCCGCTTACCCCGCTTACACCTTTATTTTCACCGGCCCTGAGCAATCTGATAGATAAAAATAAAAATTAAATACCCTTTTTAAAAACTTTAAAAAATATTATTTTTAAAAATTGATTTTGATTTCTGTCTATCAATTTAAGAATAGCCCTAAGTATGAATTTTAATTTTCAAATAAGCAATCTTCATAAAAATGTTTTTTTTTTTGGCAAATTTCTTGTCTTCTTTGAATCCTGATTTGTGAGGTTTGGGTGCATTTGAGACAAAAATAATACGGAAAATTTTTCTTCAGAATTGAATTTTCTATAATATTAAAAATGTCTTTCAACTATATAAATATTTAAATGTAAGATATATAGATTTGGATCTTTTTAAGGGTGGGTGGTAGTGGACGGCAAACTGCCGAACGGCAAAATCAAGCCCCATAAGGACAATGTATAATTTTTATCAACCTCTTGAAACAGATAGAGCCTCTATGGACAGAATTTCACGTTCTTTATGTCATTGGAAAGAGAATTCAATTCTTCAGGGGCGTTACTTTTTACTTTTTTGATTTTTAGTTTTTTTTATAATTATCGAATAATGAATTAATTACCTATAAAAGTATTGAACTCTAATTATTGAAATAAACTAAAAATCGAAAAAGTAAAATGTTATGCCCCTGGAGAAGAATTTAATTCTCTTTCCAATGAGATAAAGAATGTGAAATTCTGACCATAAATAGAGGCTCTATCTGTTCCGAGAGATTGATAAAAGTTACATTGTTATTATGGGGCTTGATTTTGACGTTTGACAGTTTACCGTCCACTACCACCCACTCTTAAGTTGAAAAATTGAGATTTTCAGCATATTTTCCCCATTACGGTATCTCAGATAATATTCAGAGTTACAAACTTATAACTGAATTTTCAAGCTTATAATATAAAAATTGACCACTCAAGTAAATCTCATGAGGCTGCCACAAAATTACTAAAATGAACATTTAAAGAAAAAATGTGGAATATTATTCCTAAATTATTATCTTGGTACCATAACAATATAGGTAAAGCATTTTGGGACTAAGTAGGCTATTCATTATCTCGGTAACAATCAAGCATTTCACTAACAAGCATGTTTAGTAGGCCTAAATTAACATGCATGTTTACTGCAACTTATTTCTTTATTATTTTGATTCAAGGAAACACACCACGATTTGATTTAGCAAACACACCTCGAGTTTGACCCACAAAACTCCAGGTTTGTCGGTTTATTTCAGACACAACGTTATATATTTACAACCCAAGGGAAAACCTTATAATTGTACTACTGTACTATATTTTAGTCTGCTCTGATTCAGATGGTCCACCGCTATATATCCAGTATCACTATATATTATATAATATTGATTTTTTGTGTTTTGAAACCATTTTCTGCTTGTTGAGATCCACTATCTAAGATTCAGATTGATTCGCACCTCATCTCATATCCTCATCATCCTAATTACCGGTACCATGCATAGAATTAAAAAAAATTCGCTCCGGCAGCTGGCGGTCGGAATGAGTGCATTTCAAATGCAATTCTATGGATGGCTCAAATCATATGACTTATTATGAGCTATTCAGGACATCTTTAATAATTATAATAAATTACCATATCATAATAAGGTAAATTATCATAATAAGGTATAATTATCATAATTTGAACGGACATCAAATTCGTGTTCTAGGGGCTCGGAAACGTGTAAAAAATATATCACATCATAAATTTTCGATTGTCAGGGCAAGACCAATAGTGCATTTTTTCGAATGAAATGCACTAATAAAACACAGAGATGAAGTAGCCCTAAGATAGAGGAAATATTAATTACCAGACATACTTATCCTGTTATTCTTTTTGGAAAATGATTTAAAAATCATCAAATGGAGAAGAAAAATTAGTTGAATCTTATTCTATTTCCAATAAAGTGTTTCTCATGAGACTGGTAGTATATGTATAAATTGAAAGTCTTGTTTTAAAATTCAATAGAATGGATGATATTTTCTACAATTCAAGTTGAACCACATCTCTACCACACATATTATACTTTCACTGTAACAAAAGGATATCATGCTAGAATTAAAATAGTAGAATTACCATTATAATAAGTTACCTGTGATGACTCCAACACTCACCATTGAGAAAAAATATTCTAAAGAGAAGATGATGAAGATCACTGTGATATTTCACTGGGTGACAGAATATTCTATCAAGAAAGTTCCAAAAATTCCTCTTCTAAGACTAGGACTTTTTGATGGTGTCTTCAATATTACTGACTAAAGAAGTAGGTACGTACCTACCGGTAGCCTACGTCGAATAAAATTGTATATTCACTACCATACCTAAATACCAATATACTTGTAGGCTATTCATAAAGTCATTAGGGTACCTACTTTGGACAATAAGGCTAAAACCGTATGGGGCCAAAAACAATCAACACAGCAATAATAATATTTATGAAAAGTGTGGTTGAAATGAACAACAATTTTCGAGTAAAGACTATAAAAGGTGATTTTTGAGAGGGCAAAACTATCATTAGGATGAAGCGGAGCAATTGTCATTACAGCATTATGTGAAATATGAGACAAAAAATGACATTTTCACATAATCTATTGAAGTTAATAATTATAATAGGCTACGTATAGAATTTTCTGAAAATGACCAGTGTATAGGCTATCAATTTTATATCATCTGTCCTGAGGGTGAATCGGAATGAAAAAGTAATTCTTACTAAATTCCAACTTTTATGTTGGCACAATAACAATAGTTTAGGGCATGATCTATACCGGTAAGTTACTGATGGAATTCTAGAACAATCATTCAACTCTGCTATCAAAGAATTATTAGATAGCCTAGGTACTATATTAAGAAGTAACTTAACTTACCGTAATAAATCAATTTATTGTCTTCTGGGAGAATTACATTCTCAGGTCTCAGGTGGAAATAAATTGCTGCTATTCATAATCTAGTAGGTACATAATAAATTACTGGTACGGTATTCATAATGTATTTCATCTGTCTAGTAGTGCTAGCTAACATTAGGCGGTTTCACCTGCTCCTTTTTCGTTTTAATAGTTATGAAGCTGTTGTCAATTAGAGTAGCATTTACCTATGCCTATATTACTAGTGGTTCTCTGAACGGTAGACCTCACGAAGTCATAAAAGCCCTGTCTGTATTCACGGGACGTTTAGATTGTGCGTAAGTCGGCGCTAGGAAGTCAGCAATGCAGTGGCCACAGTCACGCTCTATGTCGGCATCAGGGTGCTTGGAAAACCAGGGCATGCAGTCTCTATAATTATTCTAACTAGTAAGCCCAATGGGCTGAAGAACTCGTGTGCGAACCCTTAAAGTCAACTTATGGCTTTATTCATTTAAAAATATGAACCACAAATCATACTCATACGATACCTATATTTATTGAATACTGATGTATGATTCCTTTTTGTGAGGATATAGTTATGTACGGTATATTTTGATCAATCGTTTGATAATATTTTGATACATCATTATCCGCAACTCTTCTGCCGCCAATGCACCAATAAAAACGTAGGCCTACTTGCTCAAGACGACTTGACTGCAAGAATTCAAAGTGGACCTATTAAGAACTGAACATAGTTCAGTGAACAATCCTAACAAATTTACAAATACGGATGTAATAACTTTCCCTTATTTTTTCTGAAAACCATACATACTATTGAAACTTCGTGTAGAGTCTATCCATTATCTAGGTATGATGAAAAGTCTTAAAATAATAGAAGGGCGCCTTTTATCAAATTTGCCGCCTTTTATCAGCTGTTCAAATAAATAGACTCCTATCACATGTTTAAACTTTGAAATCTATATTAACATATGACTTCACATGAAAAAATTTATTGATTTGAGAACATTATTATTTCTCATGATAATATTTTA
Source organism: Sogatella furcifera (assembly GCA_017141385.1). NCBI lineage: Eukaryota > Metazoa > Arthropoda > Insecta > Hemiptera > Delphacidae > Sogatella > Sogatella furcifera. The sequence continues at coordinate 17,802,954 of CM029555.1, forward strand.
AAATTTGCCGCTAACATTCAATCAGCTGTTCCACTGTAATCAGATGGATTTTCAAAAAAAAAAAATTATTCAAGTTCCTTATGACATTTTCCAGCCGTGATTATTGTGTTGAAATTTAATACATGCCGGAGTATATATAGATATATTGTTGCTGAGAGCTTATCCTTTTTTTGCCTGAAAAAGGATGAAAGAGTCGGTCGATTTCATTGTCCAACGAACTTGACCTGTATAGAAGTATGAAGAATATAATATGTTCTGAATTTGAATTTGATTAATTGAGGCGTTCGAAAGTTAATGTCGAACATACAAACAAACCAACAAACAAACAAACGAACGAACAGACGGACAACGACTTCGGCCTTGAGTCAAAAGAAAGAACTCGCTATCGCTCGTTCAATAATGGGTTTGTTCTGGGAGCATGGATCAATGGATCTGGAACAGATCCATTGTGACATGTCACAATCGACCAAGGTCATGTGACTGGTGCAATGTACCATGTTCCCATTGGACGCAGTTTTGAATTTTTTTGGTTCACAACTTTGGCGCGAATTTTAAATTGTGTAGGAAATGAACTAATGCGCATAAGTTAATAAGTTTACAAAGAGTATAATGCGTATACGAAGAAAACCTATTGTAGGCTATTATAAATGACTGCTAAAATAATTTTCAAGGGCTGCATTGTTGATGTGCTACACATCCTTTTCTTCATTTTGGTTGCAAGAAATAAATACATAATTTACTAAAATATTTACACAAATAATCAATTAAAATAAATTACACCTACCTCGAAGAGAAATGTGTACATATTCTGTTTCAAAAATTTTTATTTTGTAAAGAATATTCTTATATTCATACACCAACTCCAATTTTGAAGACATCTTGTTAGGCCTAGTTTTTCCTTGTTTTGATTTTGAATATCGATGCTATGATGAGCAGACGCTCGGAACACTCATCCAGCGCATGCGCAGATCTCGACCAATGAGAGCTCTTTGATCCAAGTGATCAGTGATCACTGATCAGTGGATCGGCCTTGAGATATGAGGCAGAACAGACGACATTTGTCGTCTGCCGATCACTGATCCATTGGAACATTTACTGTCAAAATGCTCCCATTGGACGCGAGACAATGTATCAGTGGATCAGTGAGACAATGCACCGGTTCCCAAAACTCACACAATGTTTTCCTCCATGCGAAACGGTCCGACGGTCGGCTGCAGTCGAACAGCTGTAGCCAATCACAGCTCTTGTTGTTAGCCTGCGGTCGACCGTCGGACCGTTTTGCATAAAGAAAAACTTACCTTAATATTCATCTGAAATATCTCAGCTGACTGAAATGAAAGAATATAATCTGAAGTAGAAATTTTTGAAATTTTTTTTTATTATGAATGTCATAATATCACATGTTTAGTAATATCAACATAAATATATACTATCAAATCATTTATGGAGTATACCTATATCAGATGAGAATAGTTCAATCCTTTTTTCCTTTTTTTGTCCTTAATATGAAAATTGTCAAAAAACCTTCGACACATGTCAAAAACATCGACACGCGGTTTCAAGAGGATTATCCCTGTCATATTTCATTAGAATGTATTGCTGCGTCCAGTCATAAATGCGGAACATACAAACATACATACAAACAAATGCAAAATCGTCGACTAAGACCTCACTTACGTTCGGTCAATTATGATGTTTTTGAAATCAGAAATGTAAATACTATAATCAGAATATACATCTATAATAATGTAGATGTTTTGAATAATAAATAGCCATTGATAGGTTACATCAAGTAACTTATATAAGAGTCAGAGAAAACCCACCTAACTATTTGGTGTCAGCTATAGCATTGTAAAATACTGTGATGCTTGAGAAAGCAAATTGATCAACATTGATAAATTTGAAACCAAAATAATCAACATAAACTTAGCTACAAATGTTTTTGTTTATTTATCTAGTCCCGTTGTAAAGCCATTCATTATATGAATAATGAATATTTATTTCCATCATAAAAATAACATATTTTTTATTTAAAAAACTAGGAAATTAACTGGCCACTATATCCAGTAAATGTGGCCAGTCTTCAACAAAAATTACAAATCATAAGAAAACAAATTGTGAGTCTAGTCTATCCAATTTACAAAGTTAGAATACTGCCTGCAGCACATCGTAATAAAATACAAAAATAAAAAACAAATTTTCAATCACTCAAGATAAAATAATCGTGACTCTAGCTCCTTCACGTCCAACTCTCATGTTGGTACGAACAAAATATTACAAAGATTTATAAAAAAAATATCAAATATATGCTATGAAACATCGAATCCTCACACTACTCTACAGAACCTTAATACACTTTTAAGCAGCCAAGTATCGATCACAGTAAATATCCATACCGTAATTGAAAAATAAATGAAAATCAAACACCCTTTTTTGAAAACTTTAAAATTATAAAAAACACATACATGTTTCGGGAGCTAAGCCCATTCTCAATGTGGATAAAAATAGTTATGAAATAAATAAACAAAATTAAAATATAAGTCAAATAAATCATATGATTACAATTGAAAGCATATGTTCACATCAAAATCTAGGTTTTTGAAATTTTCTCAAAAATTGGATTATTATTAAAATTATCTTCATTTAATATTTTGTCACCATTCAACTTTTTCCCTTTATAAATTTGGAATTCTTCTTTTACATTCAATTTAGTATTTTTGCTTCCAAAATTCAATATTATCAAATTTGTTTTTATATCTCTGTAGCAATGACTTGAATCCAAAAGATGTTCAGCAAAGGCTGATTTTTGTGTGGTATTTCTGGCTTTTAAAGCTTGAACATGTTCCCGAAATCTAGTATGAAAACTTCTTCCCGTTTGACCCACACATGTATGTGTTTTTTATAATTTTAAAGTTTTCAAAAAAAGGGTGTTTGATTTTTATTTATTTTTCAATTATTTTAAACAGCCCTAAGTTTTAAAGTTCTTTATCCATACCGTATTCTAGTTCTTTTACAAAATAGTGCATGAGAAGGACATCTCCTCAATTCGATAGGCATTTTATTAAATAAGAGTGGCCCCAGATACAGAAAAGAATGCCTGAAAAGCTCTTTGTTGATTTGAGGAATTCTACAAAGTAGCCTATCTCCACTTCTTATTCTGTAATGGAAGTTTTTCTGTAGTATTGTTCCCACTCATCAGATAGAATAGTTTAAGGACTTTAAACACAAATAAATTTTGTATAGGTAAAATGTTTAATTTGTAAAATAATGGAAAAGAGCTCTCCCTGCGATTTTTGTTCAATATAATTATAATAAAATGATTCTGAAATACACAAAGCTGGCAAATGAGGGGTTTGAAAGTTCCACCCCAGCATATACTAAACCATACTGTAATCGTGAATGGATTAGTGCATAGTATAGAGTTTTCATCAGAGAAGTCTCACATATATTCCGAAGAAAATAAAGTTTGCTAATCGAATTTCTAACACATCCATGTAAACTATTGATATGATCTCCCCATGACATTTTCTCATCAAAAGTTATTCCTAAATATTTGAACAAATTGACTCTTTCGATAACACTGCAATCGCAATTTTCACTTTTGTAATCATGATCATGATAAATTATAGGGGTATCAAAATCAAATGACCTGAAGTCGAAATTCATGTACTTAGTTTTAGAAACGTTAATCTTCATTTTATTCTTGGAACACCAATCATGTAATATGCGCAAGTCGCACAATACATGATTTTTTATAGTTTCTTTATTTCTATTGGAATACCAGTATATTAATACAATGTCATCTGCAAAAGCCTGAACCTGACCATTGAAATTTTCCTCAAGCAAATCATTGATGAAAATTATAAACAAAATCGCCGATGATACGGACCCTTGGGGTACCCCGACGGTCTCAGGGAGGGGCCGTTGACTGAGGCAACCAGGCCTACCGACCCGCACCCGCTGCTCCCTGTCGGGAGAAAGCTGCTGAACCATCGGAACGCTACTCCCCTCACACCCAAGGCCTCAAGTTTCATTGAACGTGCGTAAGCGAGTTCCTTCTTTTGACTCAAGCCCAAAGTCGTTGTCTGTCTGTTCGTTCATTTGTTTGTTTGTTTGTATATTCGACAATAACTTTTGAACGCCTCAATTAATCAAATTCAATTTCAGAACATATATTCTTCATACTTTTATACAGGTCAAGTTTGTTGGACAATGAAATCGACCGACTCCTTCATCCTTTTTCAGGCAAAAAAAGGATAAGCTCTCAGCAACAATATATCTATATATACTCTACTGGCATCTATTATATTTCAACAAAAATAATCACGGCTAGAAAAAATGTCATATGGAATTTGAATAAATCATTTTTTGGATAATCCATCTGGTTTCAATAAAACTGCTGATTTATATTAGCGGCAAATTTGAAAGAACTATCATAAAAATAATAATGTTCTCAAATGAAAAATACTTTCATGTTGAATTCAAGTCATATGTTGAATATTCATCTCAAAGTTTTAACAGCTGACAAGAGGCGGCAAATTTGAATTATTTTTATCTACAAGACATTTTCCAGTATTTTTTTGGTAGAGAAGGGCTTTTATTTGCTCTTGGGCGGCCATCACAGTAAAAAAATGTGATAAGGAAATCATGATTATGGATTTTTAAAATCATAATTATCTGGTTCAAATTTAGCAAGCTTAACTGATAGAAGACAAAAATTGAAAATAAAAATACAATAATTATCCAAGAAACAAGGATCTGTTCAGAGCTAGTAAGATTTTCAAAACAAATCTGATTGTTATTATCACACAATGTTTTCAATGTAACAGAAATTGCGCTTGGCGAATACTCGGCTCTCTCTCAGGACAGTCTGTAAGTTGTCTGAATGAGCAAAACGGTTTAGTTCCGCTTGCTCTTGACTCAATAATAAGTTCTTGTAGATCCGCTTCCCGACTGTCTTTCCTGGTAAAAGTTCCTTATCACTAACAGCTAACATATCACTAACATCACTAACAGCTCTTCAATCGCCTTTTTCGTTGGCGTCTGCTATAATCTCGTGTAACACCATTATTTACTGTATCACTCTCAGGACCGTAGACAGGAATTACGCCCCGGGGCAAATCACATGACCGGGCCCCTCATAGCAGATTTAAAATGTTCCCATCTTTTCCATTTTGTAGGTCCTATTCTAAAAGGGTTGAAAAGATATGATCATTGACTATGGATATAATCATTATAGTCATTGACTCATATCCATAGTCAATGATATGATATAGTCTGTCCAAGCAAAGACATCTGGCAAGATGAATAATTCCAGCTCAGTCAGTATTGGTTCAAAATTATTGATTTGGTCTCAAATTGTAAATCAGAATGTTTCCTACAATTGAGACCAAATCAATAATTTTTGAACCAATATATTGACCGAGCTGAAGTCATTCTCTCATCTTGCCAGAGGGTCTTCTTTTCTTGGACAGATTATACAGTTTGTATTGCAGTACAATGCGAAAATTGAACTTTGAAGGATTCTAGAACATAAATTTATAGTCCATTCACGATCACTTGAGATGAAATAAACAAACCTTTTGTGTGTGTTGCGTGTAACGGAAGGTCTTCTTCTATGTGAAAAAGTCGGCTGTGATTGGCTACAGTCCGACTTGTCTTGTCTCAAAACTGTTGTCTTGAGCTATGATTGGCTACAGCTGTTGGTCTTTGGCCGGAAGTTTTGCGTGAAGAAGACCTTCAATTTAGGTTTGTTTATTCCTGTTGATTGACAATGTAATAGACTAAAATAATAATAATATATGTGATTGGCAAGGCACTGGCGACTGAGCTGCGCGCCAAAACTACTCTGTACTGTACTCTGTCTCTGTGAAGTGTGTGTAACATGCCTTAAGTAAAACGTTTGAGTTCAATGTATTGGTTTGACTTTAAAGTAAAAATAAAATCAGTAATAATGTTCAAATAATCGTAATACTTTATTTCTTCACCGATATAACCTTCAACAGGTTATGGGCCCAGGCTGGATCTTTCGTGTGCAAGTAAAAAACTTTTTTAACCTAAAAACTCTCGTGCAAGACAATGGAAGTTCGGAGATTCAACTCTAAAATAGTAATACCGGTGAAGTGATTGAACTCTAGTAAAAACATTAAAAGTAAAAGTAAAATACCTAAAAGTAAAATCAGGTAAGGCAATCGAGGTTCAAAGTAAAAATGGCTGGTTCCAGTGATTCGGACTTGGGTATGGTTGGAAAGTTATCCAACGATGAAGACTTTCAAATGTGGAAATTTAAAATTAAAATTTTGTTCGACTCTCAAGGACTTAGTGATATTGTTAATGGAAAAGAATTGAAACCAAACGACCCTAGTAAAGAAAAAACTTTCCGTTTTTCAATTTGAAGGACGCTAAAGCCAAGAAAATAATAATAACTACAATCGACTCAAAACCTTTGAATCACATTTTGAACTGTGAAACTTCATGTGAAATGTTTAAAAACTGTGTCAAATCTACGAACGTGATGAAAAAACAACAGAAATTTTCTAATGCAGGACTTTTTCAATTTTACACTCGAGGCTAATGAAGACATTGCTAGTTTCATCAGCCGTCTGGAAAAATTTGACCCATAAATTGAAATCTGTTGGACACGAAATCGATGACGAGATGGTTATTGGCAAAATATTCAGCTCCCTGCCCAGGAAATACACCCACTTTCAAACTTCGTGGAAAGCAACCGCAATTTGTAGACAGGAATCTCACAAACCTAACCTCCCGGTTGGTGAATGAAGAACGCAGACTATCTACTGATAAAGGTGAATCTGTGCAACCAGTGGTATTCAAAACATCGGAGATCCAGTGCTACAGATGCAAAAATTATGGACATATTTCCCGTGAATGCAGAAATAAAAATGCAGAAACAGAAAAGTGGTCTATTCTGTAGTATTTAGAAGAATAATCATGAAGACAAAGACTGTTACTTTCGTAAAAAACAGAATGATAAGAAGAAGAACCAAGTATCCTTTTTAACTACTAATTCTAATGTAAAATACTATGACACTTTCGTAATTGACTCAGGGTCTACTTCACATATGGTAAAATCTAAATCACTATTTGATAGTTCCATTCCAATTAGTTGTAAAGTAGAGTAGCCAAGGAAAATGAATCAATGTTTGCTCTTGAGGTAGGAAACATCAAATCAGATAAATGCAACTTAAATAATATTTTATATGTTCCAGAACTTTCTAAAAATTTGTTATCTGTAAGGCTAACGCGCACTGGTACGACTCAGACCAGACCAAGACTCAGACCAGACCACACCACTGGTCTGATGCAGTCAGACCAAGCTCAGACCAGACCAAGATCATGATAGAAAACATATGATTAAAATCATTGCATGTTCAAGCAGTTCCATCATTAGCAAAGAGATAGCGCCAACTTCGTTTTAAATTTGTATCAATCATTCACGGGTAATTTAAATAATGGAATTCTGAGATTGACCACTGTTATAACATAATAACCATCTATCATTTCTCAATGAAGAAATGATAGATGGTTATGGTTATAACCACGAGATCATAGGACCTGTCTCTGAATTTCGGAAATAGCTACCGTACCAAAAGGATGGTAAAAAAATTGTTTGAATTTTAACTACATCTTTATTACAGTGGAACGCCGATTATACAAACTAATTGGGACCGGGATCAATTCAGATAAGCAAAAATTTGGATAATTGGACATGTAATTGTACTGTATTAAAGAAAAATAATGTGTTAAACTTTATTACATTTGAAAAGTACAGTGTAGTGATGTTAAATTAATATGGAAAGCAAAACACATACCACTGTACTAAACTACGGTACAGTAAATACAATTAAAAAAAAAGTAAGAAAAGTTACGATCACGTCGTAAACGCTGGTTTTTTATTTATTACTATGCTTTTAAGACCGATTCGGATAATTGACAATTTGGTTAATCGGCGCTCGGATGATCGGCTTACTACTGTATATTATTAAAGCGAGCTTCTCCGAATGAACCTTATTTAAAATAATTATATCCACTGGGCTCGTACACTCGAAACAGGTGAAGTGCCCTTATCTTTCAATATACAGCACTTCACCTTTTCGTGGGCACGAGCAGCCAGTGATCAGAACCTATTGTTTAAAATTTGATACATCCATTACCGGTACAAAAAAGGTTGATGTTCATAACATTTTACTACTGAATTTACATGATTGATCAAAAGCCTGGCTGGTGTTGAAAATAATCTTGATTACATAATAGAGTCGTAATTAAGAATAACTATTATTACAGAATTCAAAACGCATTTAATTCTATTGTACACACTTACAATATGTTCGTATAGTTACTCTATATTATATATAGTATGTATGTTAGTATAGTTATTAACTAACTGTACCGCATCGTCTGCTCGTCTATCCACCTGGACCCCTGGTAATATCAGGAGTGTCAATAGGACAGATAGGATCGCTTCGCTAGCCTGTAATTCCAATTAAAACTGACTCGCTTTGTATACTCATATTCAGTGGCGGTTGCACATCCAAAAACGTGGAGGGCAAGGACTCAGATCCAGGGGTGATTTTTAAGTTAGCTGGTGAAGGGGAGGGGTTGGTGTTTATGATATAGTCTGGGGTGCTCCCTTCTCCTTTCTTCAGGAAAAAATACTGTTTTCCAATATAGTTAGAATAATTACTCACTATTAAATTAATTTCATTTTTCATTCTCATACGATATGCCATCATCAAACGTATTGTAGAATGAAGAATATGTTAAATTTATAAAATAGGGTCCATGGGTTCCACCCAATATAAAAGGTAAATATAAAAGGTCTGAAATACTATATTTTCAAGACGTTTTGGACCTTATTTGTAGTAGAAATCGGACAGCTTCTTCAACTGAAGTACTGTAACAAATTATTATAGATGAGGACACTTACTTGGTTTTATAAGTCAATATGGACCGTACATGTATTATATACGATAGAGATGAACCCATAGAGTACTAAACTCTATTTTATCTTGAAATAAAAAATCACAGATCAAGTACATATCTACCTTGAAAAAACATGGTAGGCTGCTACCATTTAGTAGGTGAAAAATGTTGAAAAAAAATCTATGAAAACTGGGGGGGGGGCAGCTGCCCACCCAGCCCAGGCCTGGAACCGCCACTGCTCATATAACTTAACAGGATCTTTTGATTTTAAAAATTTTCAACAAACAATTCTAAATTCAATCTGAACCTGTCTAATAAATTTTTACATTTTCTCCCAATTGGTTATCGAAAAAGCAAAGAAAACTAAGGAACCCTAAATATTGGGCGTATCCAGCGGAATTTCAAAAAGCTGTTCTGAGAGTGCTTTTAAAGTCCACCGAACATGCCATGAATGAGTGCCATTTCGCAATTGTGAATAGATAAATTTAGATATTCAATAGGTAATTAATAAAATAGATAATTGACTAAGGATCAAAATATGCAATCCGCGATGCATCTTAAACTTTGAAAACCTGATTACGGGCGTATTATCAAAAGCATTTCTAGAATTGATGTGAACCTAAATTGGTGTCAGTATTGTAGAAAATTTCTATAATTTATTAACATTTTTCTTTTGTACTTGTCTATTAAGTGTTCAATCTGATTTCACCTGTTCTTTTCTTAGAAAGAAAAAATAGATCTTGTAGAATGAATACTGATAAGAACAAATGGATCTCATGCATAGATTAACGTGAACGAATAAAACAGGCACGGACTGGCCAACAGCAGCCAGTGAGCCGGTGCACACTTTAATCGTACGCCCCTTGCGCCCTCGTGTGACGATAGCATCACCAGTATTATTCTAATGATAATTAATTTCATCAATTAGACATTTCATGATATCACTTTGTTGATCATTAATCAAGTATTGAGAATCTATAGAATTCAATGTTCTTATTTTCTCATTTAAATTTCCAATTACTTTAAAAAGTGATTGTATGAAAAAGTGTTGGCTAATGAAAAAATTATACTGTAATAAAAAAGTGAAGTAATTTGATAATGAATTGAAACTTGAAAATTTCCAGTAAAATTATTTTTAAACCTATCAAAAATTTAGAGTATTCAGCTCAATGTATTGAAGTTCAATTTCGAATTTTGAAAAATAGGACATTCAATGGTAAGCTTTATTATAAACTAATAGATACAATGAAAATTGGAATGAGTTGTTTGGAATTTTTCAAGAAATAAAAGCAGTGTATACTACAGTTTGTTTGTCAATGGCTCAACAGCCCAAGAAGGGCCTAGGCCTACGAGTTGGTTGCCAGTTTCATATTCACTCCACTATACAGTCAGTCCAAGCAAAGAAGACACCCCAGCAAGACGGGAAAACGACTCCAGCCCAGCCAATACCTGCTCAAAAGCCATAAATTCAAAACAGAACCCACAGGCCCCCAACCAACACCGACCAAGCCGAAAGACATTCCCCCACCCCGAAAGAATGCCATCTCCTCCAAAACAGACCATACAGCAAGCGAATAATCATCAACTAGGATAGAGGTAACGTGTGGTCAGCACGGTGATCCTCTCAACCATAAGCTAGTCTTCACAACCAAGAGAAGGCGCAGAAAACCTCTAAATAAAATGCAGTTAATCAGTTAGAGTGTAATGCAACAATAATTACTATTTCTCCTAAGGAGGGAAACGACAGCCAACCTCCCAAAAGAGGTCATACTACAAGAGTGTATAGGCCTAGTACTACATATTCAATCCACATTCTTCTTATTTCCCCCTTTATCAATCAAAATTCCTTTTTTACCATTTTCGAAACGTACTGAATCACATGAACAAAAATTGCTCCTACTTTCACTTGCTTTTTTTTCTCTATTGTCAAAGAAGCCAAAAAGGCTTTTCATAATTGAATTCCTGTATGATGAGAAATTAATTGTGATGTTCAATAATTTTCTTCAATGAAAAATGACAAAGAAATTCCATTTTCAAGCTTTCAAACATCAATAAAGTTCACCATCAACAAAACATTCGAGGTCAAAATTTAATTTTTATCTAAAGACGACTCCCGAACCCCTCAATTTTATGGGCTGAGACTAACACCCTCCCTGATCAACCAACCCCCTCAAGGATGCGCCCTTTCATAAGTGGAAGGCATCGCCCTTTTAGGAGTCCGAGTCCGGCCCTGGAATAGAAGTTAATATACATAATGAATTTATAGATATCAAGAAATAGTACAGACTTCGCCTATTTTTACTATCCTAGTTATATTAATAATAATTTGTATTGTATTATCAATGGATAGATGAATAAAATGGAATTTTAGTCCACTTTCTTATCTATTTCTTATTAGAAAGAGTTTTTTTTTTCACTTTTCCTCTAATTCTATAATTTTCTACATTTTAATGCGGTCTTCTATATGTTTTTCATCTTTCCTTCTTATCTCTTTGATTTCATAAATTAGCCGTTCAGCATCAAATATTATATAATATAATAATAATATATTTTAATATATATTAAATTATTATTTTTATCAAATATTTCAAAAGACATTTTGAGAGAAATGAGAAAAAAATGAAATGATACAAAAGATGACTATTCCGTTTCGTGAAAAGCAACACAAATTTGAAAATGAATGTACACCAGCTGGTCTGATGTTTGGTCTTGCCAGACCAGAAAAAAATTTGTGGTCTGGCCTGAAACGCAATTCTCTTATCTTCCAATGTTTTCTCTGGCCGTAGAGATTTGGTTCCAAATTTGGAATGGTGTGCGCTAGTGTGCCTTTAACATTGAAAGTATGCAGCTGTGGTCTGACTCTGGTCTTGCGTTTGGTCTGGTCTTGGTCTGACTAGTGCGTTACTTCATGTGATCTCCATTTGATCACGTGTAATTCCATGTTTCTCTGGCTGCAAGTTGGTCTGGTCTGAGTCTTGGTCTGGTCTGAGTCGTAGCAGTGCGCGTTCAGCCTAAGTGCTATCACTGAGAACAATGGTAAGGTCTTATTTAGTGGAAATAGGGTTGAGGTGTTGAAAGACAATGAAGTCATTATGGAAGGCATAAAAAATTCGAATGGTTTGTTTGAAGTTGACTTGAAAATGCATAATTCAAATTCAGTCCATCATGTAATGACTAGCACTAATTCACCTAAAGGCGCCTCCATACATGTGGTATTTGGGAAATACCGAACATTTGGTGTTTCGAACAGTTTTGCTTGCTATTTCCCCAACTAACGAACACACGTCTCCACACATGCGTGGTTTTCCGAGCACGTATTCGTACTGGGAATGGCGAATCGTCAACCGAATAGGTGACATTTTCAAGGTCAATAATGTCAAAATACTGTCGAAAATTTCAACTTTCAAAAATCTAACACTACGGTACTAATTTCAACTTTAATCTTGGCAATGATTGAATATTAATGTTTGTAGGAAATTTTAAAACATTTAAAGAATCAAGATTATAATTCAGTAACCTGAAACGGACTGGACATTCACTAGTTTTCCTTATAATATTCGAATTGAATTTAATTCAATTTCATAGTATCAAAATTGATTATATCACTTAAAAATCATCCACAGACTGTAATTCAATATTTATCTCGTCTAAAAAAAATATGTATTAAATTAACACGTAAGAAACTTTTTCTCAATTGACTTAACCTCAATCTACATGCAACAAGAAACAACAAAATTAGCCGAACATGAAGGCGAATGTGTGGATGGGCAAAAAGTTCGCTATTTGCCGAACATTCGTCCACTTTGATGTGTCCAAAAGACCGACAATGGACGGAACACACAAACATTCGTGTTCGCTATTTCCCAAATAGCGAACACTCCGCTCCACACTAGTCGTGATTCGGCAACTAGGTGTTCGGTGTTTCCCGAATAGCGCATGTATGGAGCTGGCTTAAGTCTAATGAGTCTAATGAAGTAGAATTATGGCATAGAAAGTTAGGCCACCTTGGTGTAGATAACATGAAAAAGCTCATAAATCTTAGTGAAGGAATGAATATTAAAACTAAAATTGATGACTTTTCCAAAAACCCATGTGAAATATGCTTGTCTGCTCGCCAAACAAGGCAACCTTTTAAAACAGTCAGGGAAAGGGCAACAAGACCCCTTGAAATAGTACATACTGATGTTTGTGGGCCTATTACCCCGGTAAGTTGGGACAATAAAAAATACATGATTACTTTTCTAGATGATTTCACACATTTTGTCATGGTATTTCTTATTAAAAATAAAAGTGAGGTATTTGATATAATGAAACAATTTGTAGCTGAAGTAGAGGCAAAATGGCATTCTAAAATTTCAAAATTTCGGTGTGATAATGGTGGGGAATATTCTAGTAATAAAATCAAGGATTGGTGTCAAAATAGAGGGATTTTCATGGATTTCACCATTCCATACACTCCAGAATTAAATGGAAAGGCAGAAAGAATCAATAGGACATTGCTAGAAAAGGTTAGGGCACTTTTGTTTGATTCAGGATTGGAAAAGGAAATGTGGGGTGAGGCTGTAAGGACAGCAGCTTATATTGTTAACAGAAGCCCAACATGTACTCTTGATTGTACTCCAGCTGAAAAGTGGTACGGTAAAAAACCAGATCTATCAAGACTACAAATTTTTGGAAGTATAGCATACAGTCATGTTGCAGGTAATCTTAAGAAACTTGACAGTAGAACCAAGAAGCTAACATTTGTAGGATATTTGCAAAATGGTTATCGGTTGTGGGATGCTAATAAGAGGAAAATAATTGTTTCTAGGGATGTAATTTTTTCAAATGTTGAGCAATCTAACCAAGGTGAAAAGTATTCTGACCCCAAAGTATTCAAGATAAATCAAGGCTTTGACATTGAGGGAATCGCAAAAGGTAATGATCCAAACAATGTATTTGAAGAAATTGAAAATGATGGAGTACAAGAAACTGAAATAAATGAAGTTGAAGAAATTGAAAATAATGAAGTAGAAGAAACTGAGACAAGTGAAGCTGAGGGTATTGAGATTGAAATAAATGATATTGAAGAAGGAATCAATGAAGTAGAAGTAAAAGAAGAAAGTGGAGAAGAAATGATGGATGAAAATGATGAGATAAGAGGGAGAGAGAAAAGAGCAATTAAAAAACCAGTGTGGTTGAAAGACTATGAAACCAGTTATCTTAGTCTACAAGTAGATGAGCCTCTTACATATTCTGAAGCTATGAAATCAAACAATTCTGTAAAGTGGTTGGAGGCAGTAAAAACTGAACTAAATGCTTTGAAAGAGAATAATACTTGGACAGAGGTAGATAATGTACCAGAAAACAAAGAAATTATTGATAGCAAATGGGTATTTAAAATTAAAAATGATGAGAAGGGGAACATTCAGTACAAGGCTAGATTAGTTGCTAGGGGGTTTCAACAAAAGGATAGCATAGATTTAAATGACATTTATGCCCCTGTAGCCAAATTGCCAACTTTTCGGATTTTCATGAGTGTTGCAAATAAATTAGGGTTTCCTGTATATCAGATGGATGTGAAAAATGCTTTCCTTAATGGTGATATCAAAGAAGACGTTTATATGTCATTACCAGAGGGAGTAGAAGGATTTAGGAATAAGGTTTGTAAACTTGAGAAGTCAATTTATGGTCTGAAGAAATCTCCAAAAGATTGGAATTCTAAATTTGATTCTGTAATGAAAATGAACAATTTTACTAGGTCTAAAAATGATTATTTCTTGTATTCTAAAATTGTGGAGGGTAAAAAGGTATTTCTATTATTGTATGTAGATGACTTACTTATTTTTGGTTCAGATGAGAATGATGTTTCAAGATTGAAATCAGTCTTACAAGAAAATTTCAAGATGAAAGACTTGGGCTTAGTTTCTAATTTTTTGGGAATTAATGTCAAGCAAGATATTGAGAAGGGGGTAACTGTTATTAGTCAGAAGGAGTATCTCAAACATGTATTGGAAAAGTTCAACATGCAGGATTGTAAGCCAATGGACACTCCCATGGATAAAAATTTCAACTTTGAATTATTGACTAGAGATAAATCAGAGTCTGTAGAAATAGAAAAGAAATGTCGTAGACTAATTGGTTGTCTTATGTATGCTGTTGTAGGATCTAGACCTGATTTGTGTTGTACTGTATCTTTCTTGAGTCGATTCCAAAGTTGTGCCAGTGAAATGTTGTATAGAAATTTAAAACGTGTATTGAGATATGTAAAATGTACTTTAGATTTAGAGCTAGTATATAAGAGAGAATTGAATGATGATATGATTGTAGGCTATGTAGATGCAAACTGGGGTGGTGATTTAGAGAGAAGATCAACCTCAGGTTATTGCTTCAAGGTATTTGGTAATACTATTTCTTGGTGTACCAAGAAGCAACAGAGTGTTTCATTATCAAGCACAGAAGCTGAGTATGTTGCTTTGAGCCAAGCTGCAAGCGAGGCTTGTTGGATAAAGGAATTTTAATTGATTTTTGTGTTGTTGAAAATAAGAAAACTTGTATTTTGTTGTTTGAAGACAATCAGTCTGCTATCAAAATAGCTCATAATCCTGAGCATCATAAAAGAATGAAACATGTAGATATAAGGTATCATTTTGTAAGAGAGAAAATTTCTGAAGGTGTTATTCAAGTTGAGTATTTAAAATCCTCAGATCAGATTGCTGACATTTTCACAAAACCCTTGGGAAAGGAACTTTTTGTCAAGTTGAGAAATAATATTTTTTAATAATTAAGATGTTTTGAACTATGTTAGTTTTCCTATAACTTACTTTGTTTTTTGATTGATAAATTTTTTGGGTTATTTCATTGAGGGTGTGTTGATTGACAATGAAATAGACTAAATAATAATATATGTGATTGGCAAGGCACTGGCGACTGAGCTGCGCGCCAAAACTACTCTGTACTGTACTCTGTCTCTGTGAAGTGTGTGTAACATGCCTTAAGTAAAACGTTTGAGTTCAATGTATTGGTTTGACTTTAAAGTAAAAATAAAATCAGTAATAATGTTCAAATAATCGTAATACTTTATTTCTTCACCGATATAACCTTCAACAATTCCGTCTCAAGTGATCGTGAATAGAGTATAGAAGTTGTACCTAAAGAAAGTGAGCTTATGGAAGTAGTTAGTATCAGTATCAGTGCTTGATTTCTGGAAAAAAGAGGTATGGGAGCGGTGGGTGAACTGGCTCACGGGGAGGGTCTTCACCCACGGAAATTTTTAAAAATCACACTTGAATTGGAGAGTTTTTAGCAAATCTGGGCAATGTTTTGTAGCTGTGTTTTATGGAACTATAATAATAAAATTTTAAAGAACGAATAAGAATCATGAAGCTCTTTTGGACCAAGTATGGTGTTTACCATTTCAACTACTCTATTTTTATAATCTACATAAGTTATAATCTACACACTATTATAATCTACATAATGGATCAGGAAAGTCACTCTCTGTAACAATACTCCTCCGGAACAGCCCTACCGATTTCATTCAAACTTGCCATGGTGATAGTGAATTGTGAATTGGTCCCCATAGAGGACGGGTCTTCGCCCCGGGACTACCAGCAACCAATGGCCTCCAAAAATCTTCAACCAAAGGAACCCTGAAGGAAAGAGTGAAGCGGCAGAGTTCCTAAAGTTGCTACAACAACAACAACAATTCTTTGTGAATTCAATTCCATAATTTATAAAAAAATTCGAGAGTAAATATTGACGTTGTGGTACCTTTTCATAATTCCTCCATGTTTTTAGCAAGAGCCGTTGAAATGTCATGATGACAGACAGAGATGACAGACTGCCTTTCAGGCAGTCGGGACCGACGGCTTATCGTCTCCTCCGAAAGGCGGGGTGGCTGTATCTATTATATGTGATGTGGTGAAAGAATTGTTCCCCAGTCATGACTTGAACTCAGGTCCTCTTGGTTATCAGACCAGCGCGATATCACTTACTCCAACGAGCCACCCAATAATATTTAATATTCTCTGCTGTGCCTGCTAACTATAAATTATTTTTATCATCCCATAGACATATTAGCCTTTATTTATCTCTTTATGCTTTATGCACGGTGTTCAAACTTGAAAGAGAGCTTTAACTGTTGGATGATTATACTAAACTATTAGTCTGTTGAAAAATAATTTATAAAAAATTATTCTACAGCTAAGTTGTACATAATTTTGCCAATGTGTCAGTCTGATGAAAACTCAACAGTCCGTACAAAAGATATCTAAAGAATGGAAGATCGTACAGGTTTTAAATTTAATAAAATAACTATGTATTGTTTAAGATGCCTATGGTGATTCCATATTATATTGACGATTAAATTTATCACTAGGTATAAACATATTCCTAAAGGTTATTTACTTTAAATGTTACAGTACTCCAACATTTTTTATTAAATACAGCTGTTTTTTATTTTAATAGATTTCAGGGCAAACAAAAGCTTGTTTCACTTTTGAAAAACTGTATTCTGGGAAACCATGCCTCTACCCACAATAATACTGGGTATTCTGATATGAAAGTAAAAGATCATAGTGGGCCTATTCCAATACTCAATTGTGGTTATCCCTCAACTGAGAGAGCGGCCATACAGTCGGAGTGTCCAGAGCCACAGTTGGAAAATGGAGAGCTGCGACTTGAGAGTCCTGAACAACAGCTTATGAGTCCAGCCGCACTACCACAGCAGCAACAGCAGCAGAAATCCAAACGGCTGCAGAGCATTGAGCGGTTGGTGAAGAAATGGCGGCTTCGAGACCAGACGAGAAACGACAACGACTGTGATGCGAACAGAGTCAATAACATCTCGCAGGATACAGTAACAGCATCAAACAGAGGAGAAAGGAGAGGAAAACAACGAATGGCGGCGACATACGGAACTGGCTGACGAGGTGCAGTCACAGGAGTGAAGGAGAGACAAGCGGAAAGCAGCACAGTGTAGCATAAGGACTGTGCAGGAAATCGGAAAAACACTCAGTTGGAAAGCGGGTATGAACGATCGAGTTCACAAGGTAATAATGATAATAATCTTTGTATAAGTTTTGGAACTGTCATGGAATTTTTCAGGTATATAACATGGATGAAACACAATTGAAGTTTTTCAATAAGTTTTAGTGTTCCTTTCAACATTTTGAACTTCATAAAGAAAAGAAAAATAGAATAAGGAATAATAAAAAATCTAATAATGTAAATCATTGTAAGGGAAGAAATGAATTAGTAATATTTCATCAAAACATACAGCACTTGGAGTCTCGAATCGATGCACTTATAATTACATTGCAGGAAATCAAACCAGATATTGTAATTCTAACTGAACATAAATTAGACGGAAATGAAATTAAAAAAATCAAAATACCAGGATATTGTTGTATATGTTGGTATGTAAGGCAGTCTTTTAGAGGGGAGGAGTATTAATCTGAAAAACTAACCGAATGCAGAAACATCACAACAAAGAAAATAAGTTCTATAAATGAAGATAAGATTTTTGAGACATGTACTATAGAAATAAAAATAGATAAGGAAAAATACATTATAGCAGGATTTTATCGAACTCCTTCAGAGAATATTGAAATGTTTCTAGATAAATTAAATCGATTTTTGATAGAAATCTGTAAAATTAATAAAAATGTAGTGATAGGAGGAGATTTTAACGTGGATGTTTTGAAAGAGGGTAAAAAGAAAACTGATTTCATCAATGTAATTAACATGCATGGCTTAAAATATACAGTAGATATACCCACTAGAATAACTGATTCATGTGAGTCGGCTATTGATAACTTCATCACTACCCTTGACAAAAGTGATATACTGGTTGAGTGTTTAATTACGGCTCTCTCGGATCATGATGGGCAAGTTTTCAATATATTGGGTTTAAATAATAACCATGAAAGTAAAGGGATAATTAAGATGGTTAGAAAGTTTGATAATGATCGAATTACTTGTTTTAAAAGTGATCTAGATTCTGTAGACTGGACCGAGCTTTATTTGAGTCCTGTTGAGAGTAAATTCACTTATTTCTACAATTCACTCAAATACTATTTCGATTGGCACTTTCCTCTAGCTAGAATTGTGAAAAAGCGACTTGATAATAAGTGGGTTGATGTTGAGGTTGTCAATGAGGACAAGAATCTAATACAAGCAAATAGATTATTTAGGACAGATAAAAGTAATGTCAATCTGAAGGAGAATTTGAAAGCTTGTAAGAAAAAATTTAGAAAGAGTATCCGATTAAAGAAAACCAAACACATTGAAGCTAGATTAAAAAACTCATCTAATGTAAACAAAACAATATGGCAAATAGTAAATGCTGAGACACAAAACATGAATGATAAGCTGTGCAGGAATATTTTACTTAAAGATAATAATATAGTTACAGACGATCCTTATGAGGTTGCAAATATACTAAACACAAGTTTTGTAGAAATAGTTAACACTCATGTTGTTCCCAATTTAAGCAAATCTAGCACACCAATTAATGACTCAGATATTACAAATTTAAAGTTCACCTGCAAAACAATTGACAAAGAGGCATTGTGCAGTATTATTGATTCAATTAAACCAAAGTGGTCAGCAGGCTATGATGAAATACCCATTAGAATTATTGAAGAAGCTAAATCAGCCCTAATTAAACCTCTTCTACATGTCGTCAACTCATCACTTATAGTTGGAAAGTATCCGAATGAACTAGGTATCAAAAGTAATTCCAGTGTTTAAAAAAGGAGATCCTTCAGATCCTTTAAATTATAGGCCTCTAGCTATTCAACCTCCATTAGCTAAAATCTTTCAAAAATGTATGCTAATACAACTTATGAATTATTTCGAGACCAACAAGTTGCTAGACACGGAACAGCATGGGTACAGAAAAAACCGGTCCACAACAAACTGTCCTGATTGAATTCGTTGAGAATATTTTGGAAAAATTGGATAGAGGTTACAAAATTGTAGGTACTTTCCTGGATTTAACAAAAGCATTCGAGTCTGTAGATCACAGAAAAGAGGGAAAAGAGCTCAAATGGTTAGAATCCTATTTGGACGGACGAAGTCAGTATGTGAATATACAGCATTCTGATGAAAATAGAGTATGTAATATTAAATCTAGTATAAAGTACATGAACTACTCTGTACCACAGGGGTCAGTTTTGGGACCATTTTTGTTCCTGTGTTACTTGGGGGGACTGCCGAAATATGCAAACGATGTAATTAAAAATACTCAATTTTGTATGTACGCAGACGATATAAGTTTAAGCATATTCGACAAGGACTTGGATACAGTGGAAGAAAAATGTAATGACACTATATTGCTTTTAAAAAATCTATTGAGTAAAAGAAATCTATTATTAAATGATGATAAAACAAATTTTGTCCATTTCACCTGAAGAAATTCCAAGAGGAAAATTTTAAACAGGATAAATAATCAAAAGAACATAAAATTTTTAGGCCTGGATCTGGATAATACACTAAATTGGGATGAGCACGTTCTAAAAACTTGTAAAAAAATAAGTTCAGGAATTTTCGCCCTTAGAAGGCTCGCACCAATTTTTAATTTATTAACACTGAAGTCTGTGTATTATGCCACTGTACATGCTCATTTTTCGTACGGTATTGAGATATATGGAGGAACTAGTACATCGAACTTGAGTAGGATATTGAAGCTTCAAAAAGAATCAATAGGATAATTTTAAATTTAGATAGACAACAGTCGTGCAGGACATTTAAAAAAAAAATTGGAACTAATGACAGTGTTTAGCCTCTATATTTATCGTACAGTGTTGCATGTGAAAAATAATGAGGCCAATTTACCTAGACAATGCACTTTACATGACTATAATACTAGAAACCATAATAACTTTATTGTAAAGGAACATTGTAAAGAAAAGTACAAACAAAGCCCAACATATATGGGTATAAAATTTATTACGTACTTGCCATCGTACATAAAAAATGAAACAGAAATTAGACGTTTCAAAAATAAACTGAAAAAGCACTTAATGGAATTGGAATTGTATAACTTTTAAGAATTTTATAATTTTAATACATCTTAGACTAATTTTGACATTTATCAATTGTTCTTATATTTATGTATATTTTATTATTTTGCTAAAATAATATTCAAGACGCATTCATGTACATTGCTATGTATGTTTTGAATAAAGATTTATTTATTGATTGATTGATTGATTATTTAGGTCACACCAGGTAGAGGTTTTAGTCTTGTTTATCTCTTGCTTCCTCTGAGATGATAGAGACAATAGATAGAATGAATGAGGATATAAATTCAATAGTTGAATGGACTAACTAAAATGGCCTCAAACTCAACCCTACGAAAATGCAGCCTATAATAATTATTGGATATTCACGCTATTACGCATAATTTACAAAATTAGAAACTCCATTGTATCGGTCTATTGCTTCTCACTTTCCACTTAATAATCATTAATTAATTTTTCTTGTATAGTCCCACTCATGTTTGATAATTTTCTTTTTGTATTCCTTAGAAAACTTGGAGTCAGTAAGCATGCTTGGAGAGCAGTTGTAACTGCTGAGAAACCCACTTAATCCTTCCACGGTGAGTAAAGTGGTACTTTAAACATTTATCATTTATTAAATATTCAATATATACAAAGATGAAAGAGTAATTTGAACAAAATTTTTATATGTGTCATAATCTGCTCTTCCTGAGAATATAATTTTTCGTCCATTTTTGCTTATTATACTTTCTTATTTCAAGATTGACAGAAATCCATCTTAACGGCATGAAACGGCCCGAAAAAAGTACTAGAACTCTGTATATTTTAATTAACTATTGCTATGTAAAGGTATGGAACGAGAAAGGTATGGTAAATTGACCAGGATATCCCATTCTTAGCACGAGCGGACTATAGTGAGAAATTCTTATCAAAAACAGTTTCACAATCCAAAATTCCTTAAAAAAATCGTACTCTATTATTTCAATAAGCTTCAGTCACAATAATTGGCTGTCACATTTTTTGCATAAATTTATATAATATAGTGCCTGTTTGAGAACCTAGGTTCTCAGACAACTATAATAGAGTTTGTAAATCGTACAAGACCCCGATGGTGGTGGGGTTTATCAGTGAATCCTCTAATTCTATTTTTGTGGTGAGGAATTTGAAATAATAAATATAGAAATTTTTGGCGATTGATTGCCTCTATATTCAAATATTCAAATCTAAATTAAGATATTACATGCAATAAATCATTCCATTTATTGCAAAATTCCAATCAATAAAGCAAAAGTTTGGTACAATAAGTTGGAACACTTTCCTATGAATTGGGTGATTTGTTGTTAAATCATCTTGCTACAATTTTTCCAATTGTGTAAAATTTTTGTTTATTTCTTCTGTTTTCTATTTCAGGTACCAAATATAAATATTCCAAATTGTGTACAGCAGTATATCAACAGCCAGCAAGTGCATCTGTTTTCGTTCTGTATCCAACAACTGGTGATGTTTCTTTCTCGTTTTAACTTTTTCGTTTCAAATAATTTTCTATATATTACAAGATTAAATTATTTTTGACAATACTCTATGTTTGTAAATTCTCGAGTAAATAAAAATTATTTATCGATTTATTTATTTTGAAATAATTTTTTTAAACTGTCTATTTTATTTCTGTTATACTGAGTTCCAATATAGTATAGTCTAACCTCTTGTAGATTCTCTTAGTACTCCTAAAGATTAATAAGAGTCTCTTTAAGATTGATTTCATACTTCTGTCCTGTCAAGCCTTGAAAGGTTGTGACTTGAAAACAACCTGGGCCCTATTTCACAACGTAACAAGTCTTGTCACTAACCATGATTTATAACAAATTTACTAATCCAGCTGATTACAGGCGTTTCACAAATGCACAATTGTAGACTTGTGATAACAAGTGAATTTTAACAATTTTACAAGCGTTCCGCCGGTTATGAAAAGTGCTTCACAAACGTTGGCATGGTAATGAACAAGTCTTGTCAAAAAACTTGTAATTAACCATGCAATTTCTACCTATGAATAGACCTAAGTAAGTAAGTTACAAGTGTTAATAAAGATGCTTTTCAAGGCTTCAATATTATTTTCAATGATTAAAACTATTTTATATTGTTTCTTTGTACATTTTATTATGCCCAATAGGAGTCAAAAAATTTAATTAAATAAATTAGAAAAATCATCAGTACCAGTAGAATATAGGCTATGTTTATAACATGTGAGATCAGGGGAGACTACTCCAAGCTCACTGTAATATTTTTTTTTTCAAGTAATGGATCTAAATGGATTGAAAATGTTTCATTAATTTATTATTATTTTCAATCCAAATAACATGAGGGTTCAACAATTTGGATTTCTAATGATTGATTCATTTTCAAAATCAATTTTTTCAATCTATCTTTACCACAAATAATTCAAATTTCAACCAAAACTATATCAGTGCAAACTATAGAAAGTATCGAAAACCGATACAGATGGCACTGATGGGTGGGAACACTTGTCAAATTGTAGAATTGTAAACTTGTAGCTCATTTCCTTTGTGAAACGCCTGTAATTAACAACTTGTTATCACAAGTACTTGTCAGTAACCATGGTTAATAACAAGACTTGTTGCTTTGTGAAATTGGGCCCAGCTGTTGAAAATCATATCATAAATGGTACTATAAAGCATAGTAATATGGATCATGAGAATACTGTGTAGTTGCATTTGAGAATGTGAAGCTCAAGATGCAATTAATGTTATCTATAGACTATAGAAGAATTACCGCATGGGAATAATTTCATTTAGTTTACTGTTACTGTTGTTCTCTGTAGTCAATGAATTCTCACTTCATTTAAAATCCATGCTGGAATCTACGTGTGATTATTGATATGGATTCTAATACTGTATCTGTGATATTCAAGTACACTGCTTTGGGATCCATTTTATTGCTGTTGAGCTTAATAAAAAATATGTTAAGATTCACAATAAAATATTAATTTTTATTAGTTGTAAGTGTAGGCTACATTTTTTAGTCTATGAGCGGTGATGACTTAAAATTGAAACAAAAGTGGAAAATATATTGTCAAATGATAAAATTGTTTCATAAACTTCCTATCTGAAAATCAACTGGCAAACGTTGTCTTATTAATTTATTTTATAATTTAAAATATCTACTGTAAATCTCTTGAATTTCAAAGATCAACCGATATGATGTAAAAGGCTTATAAGAGACAGACATTGGACTATATTATTCTCCTAACTTTCCCAATTTAGTATGCCTTATTGGCCTACATATCTTCATTTTTTATCAAAATGAGTAATTGAGCTGGAGAAATAAAATAAAACTTAAATAATATGATTGATGGAGAATAATTATGGTCAGATAAAAATTCAAGGTGATAGATAGGTATACAAAGAGAAATGGATAGTCATAGCCTACTAATTAAAGTTTTATTTTAGTAGGTATATAATGTTGCGTTTACACCAGAATGTTATTAACTTTTTCGCCACACTGGTATGAAATGGACTGTTTTACATGCTCTATACGGAGGCCGAAAACACTTGTTTTCAGGCGAGGTCGCCAGCAACTCGCCGGGAAAATGCGTTTTTTGGCCCTAGGGCGGTAAAATAACCTTGAATGTCAGCTGACTGAAGGTCGTTGTCAATGTAAGGGTTAGTCGATCAATAGGTAGCATACCGGTTTGATTGCATTAAATGTCAGCTGTTTTAGGAGTCAATGTCGACATATCTGTATTTCAATGTAAAGGTAGTCTCTCATCTGTTATTTTGATTGGTAAGATCCCTTGTCAAGAGAACTGAACGTTGAGAGTTTTCACATTAATCAGTAGTTGAATAATAAACGAAAACTGCTTCAATAACTAATACTTCAACTTTGATAAGATTAAAAATGTTTGTATTGATTAACTGTTGAATAATGATTAACGTGAAATCCATGTTTGAACAATATTATTGTTGTCAGACTCTGTGTTACTTTGTCTAGCAGGTTAGCCAGCGCCATCTAGCGGGTGATAATGCAACTAGACTAAGCATCTCTGTTAGCCAATATCTGTCGAAAATCAACAACTTTGAATTGATATTGTACAATTTAGGATGATCGTACAAAAATTATCTTGGGCTTAAACGTTTCTTGACTGAGAAAATCAAATACACTGATAGTTATAAAGTAATATTCAGTCAGTAAATCAATAAACTATTGACGCAAAGTTTTAATAGCAAGCAGATGGTACCTACTCCAAATTCAGTATAGGCGAAGATAGCATAATAAAGTTACTGGTCTAGCTGTTCTTGGAACTGATTAACTAATTTTTTATTTTGTTTTGTTTTCATTGATGTTGTGTGCCGAAAAATAAAGTTCGACACCACAGGTTGAAAATGTAATATTCCGTCTCTCAATCTTTTCTAGTCCGAGGCCGTAGGCCTCGGACTTGAAAACCGATTTTGAGCCGGTAAACGCACATTTTCGGCCCTAGGTACGAAATATACTATTGTATAATAAGTTATATAATATATAAGTCTATATAATAATACGTTATTCAAAAAAGTTATTAACATTTTGGTGTAAACGAGGCATTAGAGTGTACAATTTACACATTTTTTCAAGTGTTGTAGGTTGGAGATCCCTGGCCCACGGTATGGTACCGTGGTATGCCCAAGTACATTTTTTCCTATTTTGTTAAAAATAATTTTATACAACGAATTTATTAGGTACCAATCATTATAAATGTAATAATGCTTTATTATTATAATAAATGTAATGTTATAAAGTCATTAAAGGTACCGGTGCGTACCCACTAATTAAGTCCTATGGGTACCGCTATATTTATATAGGTGTGTTATTATATTACAGTTACAGTACCGTATTATCCTAGCCTATTCAATAATAACATAATAAAAGTTGACTTGTTAACACCCCTTCTCTATACGGTACGGTAGCCTATAGGCCTACCAGTGAATATAAAGTATACATCATTCTTTCTACATATTCTTTGCCTATACTCAAACTTGCTATATAAGTTAACAAATAAGTTAATTATGAGTTCGGTCGTGGATTATAGCATAATATTTGAACAGCAGAAATTGTACTATAAATAATGAATGTTCCACAAATCTCTATTATTAAGCAGCTTATAAGACAACCTTTATTGAGTAAATCAAGAAATGTATTTATTTATTTATTTACATTGCTGTCTTACATTCATTTATCCAATACATCAATAAAATCCACAAGAGTAAAGGGTACATTATTAACACATACAAAGTTACAGAATAAAAATCATTACATGAGTTACTGGTAACAAAATAATGTATAATACAGAAAAATAGGTGGGAGTGTCAATAGAAGGAGAAATGAATGTAAGCCCCACAAAAGCAAAGCAAAGCAACTATTATAATAGTTGGTCCATTATGCCAATATTTTATACAGTAATTAAAATATGGCAGGCCTTGGTCTATCCAATGTTAGTCAAAAAATTAAGTAGGTAGGAGATAATTTAATAATCTCTAATAGTAAAATAGATCAAAGATTTGATTTCTAAACGCCTTGTAGACCCATTATTGGGTCTGAACTATAATATTATTGCAGTCTGGTAAACTAAAGTAAAGTAATTTTCCACAAAAATATATTTCCGCATTCAACGATAAAATAATCATCTACTGTATTTGAATTACAGTACTGTATTAAAAATCATGTACTGTATGTGGCGGACAGCTTTTGAATTTGGCGGTTAGATTGAACATCAACACTACAGCCTTCTGAATATATATATCCGAAGATAATTATTCATAAAATGTTTCATAAAATAATATTTCAATTGAGTAATTGATTTCCAATTTATATTCGAAATAATTCTCAAATCATAATGGGTGGCGTTAGTATTCAGTGAATGTTCTCAATTGATTTATCGAGAATATCATTAAAAAAGGGATTAATGATTTGAATCATACTATACAATGATGTTTCAAAATCTTAAATAATGGATTTATTGTTGATAAATAATAAATTCATTAATTAAATCATTATTTCAGAAGCAGGACCTTCTGAATACATAGTAAATACATCGTCAAGTCAAGGAGGTCTTGGTTTTTCGTTGTGGTCATTAGGGATGATTCGATACTCCTTTAGTATCGATACTTGGTATCGATACGGTATCGGAACAGAGGTATCGATACCATTTCGATACTCAGATAAAAGTATCGATACTCGTGGTATCGATACCATGTATTGGGTTTCTATTAAGCCGCGTATCGACAGTCCGAGGCAAGTGCCACGAATGCCTCGCAGTACAGTCTGGTGACGCAAAAAAAGTATAAACTCATGGCTGAGGCATATGTGTGAATATAATCTGCAATAATAAAAAATAATTATAATTATAGTATACTATATAATTATAATAAAGATAATTATAATAAAAAATCTGCATTTTTTGTAACCAAAAATGCGAGCACGCAAACAAATTGACTAGCGCCATCAAGCGGGAGACAAAGCAACTAAGCTCTGACAATTGATCATTTGGACTTTGGAGGTTAGTTTGTGCTCAATTAGTAGATAAAAATTCAAGGCAATGCTTATTATTGCCTATTAGAACCTTCTGCACCCAAATAGAATTCTTAATCACAAAAATGCATAGGAATGGGGTACAATTTTGAGGTTAGTTTGTAGAATTGTTCGTTCTGCGTTGCGAGGCAACAGGCACTGCTCGCTGCAAATTGTGTGCAGCGTTTGCCTTGCTGCTAGCAAACCCGGTATCGACAGTCCGAGGCATGTGTAGCACATGCCTCGGACTGTCGATACGCGGTAGATAGTAACTAGTAGTAGTACTCTTTTTTTTGTGTCAACAGACTGTACAGCGAGGCATTCGTAGCACATGCCTCGGACTGTCGATACGCGGCTTTACCATATTGGCTCAGCAGATAGCGCCAGGTGTATTTTTGTTCCAAAACCCCCCTCCCTTCCATTCAATATCAATCTTACCGCTTGAACTATTCATGGGGAGGGTGGTTTGATCTGATCTATGGTGTGCTGGTGCCAAACACAGAGAAGGACAAAAAAATTAAAAATTTCTTCTCTGTGTGCAAAACTAAAATTGCTTGATGGAGGAAGGTGCAACCATCTACAATAATATCCTTATAATAAGTTCACACATCCGGGTTTGCCCCCCCCAAACGGGAGGAAATCCTGGATCTGGCACTGGTGACAATTATTGAAAATATAGATCACTACGGTATCTTTTGATATTCCAATGAGTCATGGAGTTGTGTAGAAAATAAGAAAAATATTCTACTACTGTACTTCAATATCAATCTTCTATTGGAAAAATAACTGTTGAAGAGTATAGCAGATGCTAACAAAACTGGCTGTTGACCAATAACTATTACTAGTGAGCCCCATGGGCTGAAGAAATCGCGTGCGAACTCTCAAAGTCAACTTATGGCTTTAATTATTTAAAAATATGAACCACAAATCATACTAACACAATACCTAGATTTATTAAATACTGAATAATTCCTTTTTGTGAGGATATAGTTTTGTACGGTATATTTTGATCAATCGTTTTCATATTTTGATACATCATTATCCGCAAATCTGTTGCCGCCAATGCAACAATAAAAAGTAGGCCTACTTGTTCAAGACGACTTGACTGCAAGAATTCAGAGTAGACCTAATAACTGAGCAATTCTAACAAATTTACAAAATATGGATGTAATGACTTTTCCTTTTTTTCTGAAAACCATACATACTATATTGAAACTTTGTGTAGAGTTTATCCATTATTTAGGTAGCCTATGATGGAAAGTCTTAAAATAATAGAATGGCGGATCACAGGACAACTAAAGAGAATTCGGTGTTTTCCAATGACATGTTCTGTTTGTTTCAGCTCAAAGAACACCGTGATACTACCTTAGTTGGTTCTTTTTGGGACACTCTGTAGAGTCATATTGATCGCTTTTTGTTTTAAATTCAATAGAATTTTGTAAATTACCAATAGTGTATCAAATTAAGAACAGCAGATAAACCAGTAACAAACATTGTAGAGATTCGTTCAAGAATGGAATTTTTTGATTATTCAGTATTTCCATTTGGATAAATCAAATATATAAATTATAAGAGATCCCCTTAAGGCTGAGGCCGCACTGCCGGTGGGTAGAGCCTGGAGGATGGAGGGTAGTTGGTAAATCTATAGAACATACACGGCATACACACCATCCAAGCATGAGGGTAGAGGGTGGAGGGTAGAGGATAGAGGGTAGAGGGTAGTGGGTGGAGGGTAGAGGTAGGTAGGTAGCCTCCACCCTCTACCATCTACCCTCTATCCTCCACCCTCTATCCTCCACCATCTACCCTCTATCCTCTACCCTCCACCCTCTACCCTCCACCATCTCCCCTCTATCCTCTACCCACCACCCTGTACCCTCATGCTTGGATGGTGTGTATGCCGTGTATGTTCTATAGATTTACCAACTACCCTCCACCCTCCAGGCTCTACCCACTGGCAGTGCGGCCTCAGCCTAATAGCATTTTTCAAATCCCGTAGAAAAGCATGGTTGACTTATTTATTAGTCTGACTTATCAAAGCATGGAAATCAGATGGAACAACAAACTTCTTTCATCAAGAATACTCTTTAGAAATAACCAATGGTAAAATAATTCAAATTTGCCGCCTTTTGTCAGCTGTTCAAATGAATAGACTCCCATCACATGTTTGAACTTTGAAATCAATATTAACATATGATTTCAACATGAAAGTATTTTTTCATTTGATAACATTATTTTCATAATAGCTCTTTCAAATTTGCCTCTCATAAATCAGCTGTTTTATTGAAATCAGATGGATTCTCCAAAAATAATCTATTCAAATTCCATATGACATTTTTTCTCAGCCGTGATTATTGTGTTGAAATATACGAGAGTATATATAGATATATTGTTGTTGAGAACTTATCCTTTTTACTCCTGAAAAAGGATGAAGGAGTTGATCGATTTCATTGTCCAACGACCTTGGCCTGTATAAAGGTTCAAAGAATATGTGTTATGAATTTGAAGTTGATTAATTGAGGCGTTCGAAAGTTATTGTCGAACATACAGACAAACAAACGAACAGAAGGACAACGACTTCGGGCTTGAGTCAAAAGAAGGAACTTCTTTATTGAAATCAGATGGATTATCCAAAAAATTATTTATTCAAATTCCATATGACATTTTTTCTAGCCGTGATTATTTTGTTGAAATATAATAGATGCTGGAGTGTATATAGATATAATGTTGCTGAGAGCTTATCCTTTTTTCGCCTGAAAAAGGATGAAAGAATCGGTCAATTTCATTGTCCAACGAACTTGACCTGTATAAAAGTATGAAGAATATATGTTATGAATTTGAAGTTGATTAATTGAGGCGTTCGAAAGTTATTGTCAAACATACAAACAAACAAACAAATGAACGAACAGATGGACAACGACTCCGGCGTCTAGTCAAAAGAAGGAACTCACTAACGCTCATTCAATTAATTCTTAGCTCTGTCAGGATAGTTGGAAAGTGGTCTGATGGAGCGTATCAAATTGTCAAAGACCAGTGAATGGCCTCAGTTAAATCATTTCGTTCTTGTAGACCGCTTTCACACAAAGCTGAGCATTAATATCAAATATATCAACTAACCACCACTTTTGTTGTTGTCTGCTATTCCAGAAAAAGTACTGATTTCATTTGATTACTTTGGAATTGATACAGTATTGGATAAAGTACTTGCGAACTGTCGCCAGGGAGGTGACTCGCTATTTTTCTGTGACGGGTAACTCGCTGTTTTTGTGTGATCGCGCTGCCTGTCGGCAACTCGCTATTTTCCCCGCTAGCCGCCCACTCCTTACAAGACCGTGTCAAAGATTACCGACGAAAACCCCGCTAATTATTAAGTGGGTCAAGAAAGTGAGTGGGACATAATCGAATGAGTAGCCCAGTCAAATGGTACGTCTAGACGGGTGTTTTAGGAAAGCGGTGCGAAACTTTTTTTCTCGACGGTTTCATATGTATTTTAGGACGCTGAACTCGAATATAATATTTGCATACTCCTCAGGGGACGGCTTCACCCCCAAAATTAAAAAAACCCTTAAATTTTGTGACTTTTTTGAGTTTTTCTTTTTTTTGTGAAAACTAGTTTGCTCATTTGCAATAAGAATGTCACATCTCAAATTTTCAAGTTTTTCAGTAGAAGCATTTCAAGATTTCCATGTCCTATATCTATTATAGAATACTTATTTTGAAGGTGATGTGGCTTTATAAGTGAACAATATACTTTTGAAAATAGAATTTGAGTGCAATAATTACATTCCCTATATTAATTTCACCTCAAATACATTTTAAAAAAACCTTTACCAACTTGTGACATTCTTCTTGCAAAAAACCTAATTTCAGAGTGTACCAGGTCAACTTGTGACGTTGTTGTAAGTCGAATATATCAATATTTTATAATTATGTCAGGGTTAGGCACAAATAAGAAACAGTTTTATCACAGTCATTTCCTGTATAATTTTCAATTGTATTAGAAATAGAGTGGAATTGTGGCAACATCCAAGTTCGTTCATTATGGATAAGTTCCACAACATTTAAATTCAATCAACAAAAATAAAATAAAATCAAATAGAAAAAAATAAAATTAAATTAGAATAAAGAATACATTTTTATTTTTCTTGAATTGAATGTCAAAAAGTGGATGTTTCAAGTTAAAGATTCTCATAAAATCCCTTGTAGAATTTAGGTATTAAATTTTTTTGTACCAAGTCCATGAGATCTTTTTTTTTTCTTTCATTAATACCAGGTCTAGCTGAGAAAGCTGGATACAATTCAATCCCATTCGATCTTTTCTTCTTCTTTATAATCACAGCTTCAGTATACTCAGCATCTGCGTATGACGTTTTGTAGAACAGCACGTTCGGTGAATCCTTCACAATTTTCAAAATTCTGATTTCGGATGTTTTCACGGATGTCATGTTGACTGGTCCTATATCACTTTGTAGTCGTTTCACGTCGTAGAAGTCATCGAACAACAATTCGTTCACATGAAATGGTTTACCCTTCTTTTTAGCCATTTTAATAGCAGAAATGAATGCCTCTGGCGTGTACATTGGTCCACCTTTTAACTGCTTCTTCACCTGCCTCTCGATCAGAGAGTGCGCTGAGTCACCCTCATTCTGGGTGTACCCCTTGATGAGGTACTTATGTGTGATGCTTCTTATATTCAAGAACTGAACAGCATAATAGTATAGTGCTATCATAAACTAATTTTTTTGTTGTCCTGCGCAATTATCTGAATAAAATATGAATTATTTTTCACCACCAACTGTTTTCTCTCTTAAATATTTAAGAATGCATTCACTCCTCTATTCCCATGCGATTCATCCAATACATAACACTCACACAAGTTCTCTTTCAAATCATAAATTGTAAAGTTCAGTAGGTTAAGCTTTGATTTGTAATAAAACACAGACACTTCCCCTTTTGGCAACTGCATCACTGCTTGTAAATCATAAACTGCCACAACTGTATCATCCATCATCTTTTCTTTATCATTTTTCTTTTCTATCCGGGATAGTTCCTTTTCATTCAAGTGGTTGTCATATTTCTCTTTCAATACTTGCTTTTCTTCCTCTTCAGCATTTGCATAGGTGAAGCATAGATTGCATTGATCCTTTTTTGGAACGAAGAAGGAAATATTGAACTCATTGGTAAAAACACAATAAAATAGTACATAATTATTTCCATGAGGGAAATTATTTTCTTTGCAATAGCTCAAGTAGTCTTTGTG
Source organism: Sogatella furcifera (assembly GCA_017141385.1). NCBI lineage: Eukaryota > Metazoa > Arthropoda > Insecta > Hemiptera > Delphacidae > Sogatella > Sogatella furcifera. The sequence goes on from CM029555.1 coordinate 17,835,702, forward strand.
GAGTTCTGCAATTGTTTTGCTGCCGTCAATGGAATGTTTTGAGGTGTTTGCACGAGTATAATGACTTTCGATTTTTGGGATGGTTTCAATGAAATTTTGCATTCCTTCTCTCACATGCACGTCAACTGTTGCCTGGTTCCCATGTTTGCCTCGTTTCTCCTCTTCCATTAGAATATTTGCTACCTTATTACGTTTTTCAAGCACAGTGCGAATGGATCGATCATTTATGTCCAGTGTGTTTTTGAAAAATACCTTGCACACTCTGATATCTTTCCCATCAAGTCGAAAGTAGAAAGCATTATTGCTTTGTCGTCGAGGTCTTGTACCACCAACTCGTACATACTGGTATCTTGATTGAATAGTTTTCATACTATTTGCAATATACTGTCTTTGCTTACTCAGTTCACCCAAGGCCCAGTAGTCAGAAAAGATCTGTACGCGTTCCTCTTCTGTGAACTTCATAGCACATTTAATTCTACACTTTTCGGTGCATGGTTGTTTCATTTTTCTTTCAGGTCTCAATTTTTCATCTTTTGTGTTCCTTTTGTATTCTTTTCCGGAATTCCGAGCTTTCTTTTGTTGATTTCTCTGCCATTGTTCAGCATTCACCATACGTTTTCTTCCTTTTTTTACTGGACTTGTCAAAATAGCAATATCATTTGCAATTGAGGAGTTATTAGTAATTTCTGACAATATCGTAGTGGATGGTGTAGTATGATGATCATCTGCACTTTGTTCTTGATTTTCATCACTGTCTGATGCACTGTCATTCGTCGGCTGTTTGTATATCTGATCCATGATTGGGTCGTCGCAGTCCTCAGATTCACTGCTTGAACTGGTACTTGAAGAGTTGGATGAGGACGAGGAGGAAGATGTGCTAGATGACGATGATGATCGGCTAGGATCAGGATCTGCATTTTCCACATTCTCTGAAACAAAAAATTGAAGTTTGGTCTTTTTAATGCTGAAATATTATTCTAATTCTTTAACCTCTTTAAACAACATAATCATTGAATATGTAATATTTATGAGTATAAAAATGGTTTATGATCATGCATTGCTGAGATATGTAGTTTCCTGGAAAACCGAAAAAATAGAAAGAGTTTATACTTGTATAAGCAAATGGAAAACATCTATTATTTATTTATCCATTTACAGAGAATAATAAACTCATTGGTTGAAAACACAGACTAACGTCCTAAACGTATTTATACTTAATTTGTATGAATAATAAGTTCGAAACTGGGTTATCTTCCTTTGTAGCACTTTCACAAGAATTTACTGTAATAACTGTAATTGTATTTATAACTGTAATACTGTAATTTACTGGACCATTACTGTAATAATTATCAGCATGTTTTTGAGAAAGATAATTGATAATATCAAAAGATTGAAGGCTTTTAGAAAGAAATTGACTCACCAGTAATTTCTTCATGTTCAGATTGATCTCCGGTACAGTATCCAGTATCAATTGGTACAGTATGGTCGCTTTCCGGTTCAATCATTGTGTTCTGGGCAAGACCTAGGATTTTTGCCCCACAACTTGTAATCGAATTGATCCAATCCATAATATGCTAGAAAAAGGAGAAAGTACAGAATTACTAGTCATAATATTAATAATTGGTAATGCATGGTAAATTTATTAAGGAAAAAAGGGTCACAATTAAAAAAAAATAGATTGAAGTATATCATCAATAAAGTCTCAAAGCAAAATAAAACAGACTGCATGATGAATCTCAAGTGAGTTTTTGCATCAATAATGTCATATCTTCATTATATTCCAATCTCCAAAATTCATAATGAGATTGGACTATTTGTAATAATGACATATTTCAATATAGTACCCAATGTAAAAAAACAATTCTCTACAAGAATGACACATTTGAATTTAGTACACACTGAATGAAGATAATTTTCTACAAGAATGTCATATTGTTCCATACCACCAGATTGGACTTAGCAAGTAATTTCATCAAGAATGACACAAAATGAAATGATACTGTATTCATAATAAATTAAACAATGGAAAAATTCTTACCTTTGGACCAATAACGTTGTAAGTATAAATATGACTGTATTCTTGGAAACTTCGATAACTTCACTCTCTGATGAATGGCTCACAACTGAGTTGTGACAATGTTACTGCCAACACTTGAACAGGTTTTCAATTATGCGATATTGACATAAGCTGCTCTCTCTCCGTCAGTTTTTGAAACCAAGTTATGCCGTTTTACAAGTAAAAGGAGGGAAGAAACCGGTTCACTTTATACCAATAACTCATTTTTGCCATTTTTTGAGATATGTCACTCTTGTCGCAAATGAGCGAGTTGGTTTATCAAAAAATGTGTTCCAGTACAAATTGAAGAAAACAAATTTAGCTACAAAATGAGTGGTCACATTCAAAGTTTGGATCAATGACTGCCAAGCTATGAACCGTCAAAAAAGCAGTAGTTTTTGAGCTTTTATGGAAAAAGTCAGAATTGCTCACTTCAACTTGCTACAACTTGAAACCAGATGAGATTTGTAGAAAATTCACATATGAGGTGAAAGTACAATCCATTCTGAACAAGTTCCACCTTTTATTTTTCAATTTACCTCTAGGGTGGGGGGAACAGTCGCAAAATAAAAATTCTATGACATTCAACAAAAACTGTCTATCACCTTTTCAAGCCTATCTGAAGAAATATATCGACGTTTTCGGCTATTATGTTTTGAAAATGACTTTTTTTATACATTAGTTATAATTAACATTTACATTTATACATTAGTTTTTGCAATATTAATTGAGTCTGGTAGTCAACTACCATCTCCTACCCCTCTACTCTCACCACTTTCCAACATCCCTATTTACGTCTATCTATTTATGTATGGTACTGTATTATCAATTATTATGGCAAATGCTCATCACAAGTAGCCATTTGGATTTATTTTTTGAAGTATAAAGTATTCTGGGGAAGCAATTCAATGACTTTTTGTACCATGATTTAGCATCCAAAAGCATGGTTAATAAAGTTATAGGCTATTTAAAAATAAAAATCCAAGTGATTATTTTTCATAGCTTGATCGATGTTGGCTGGCTTCCAATTGAGGTATTGTAGCCTATCATGTATCAAGCCTCTTTTTTATGAATTTATCTCTATGATGACATAATATTCAAGATTAAAATCACCATATCATAGACTATATATGTTGTTATAGAGGAACAAATTTCAAAACAGGAGGCTTGATATACTTAATACCTAATACACCAATGTTAAAGCCACGCTAATATTTACATCAATCCTACTGGACTTGTTGTAGTCATTTATTATTAATTTGATGAGTTTAAGATGATGGTTTAGTGAGAAACGGTTATTTGATTGAATATTTTTTGACTGTAATCTCAATTGTGATTATGCTTGATTTTTAATTTTATTATAAACGCCAAGGTAATTTGATTATAATGTAATGTAACGTACCTTAATAAACTCTATCAAAAACTTAAGTTAAGTGTTATCAATGGATGGAGAAGAAGCCAAGTTACAAATATGTGTAGTTCAACCAATAAACTTATAATCATCACCCAGTGTAATTAGTGATTAGATATAGCAAAGACGTCAGCTTTGAAGTTTGAAATTTTAACTAGGAGAATAGAGTTGACTTAAAAAATTCAAGTTTATCAATATAGGCCTATTTGAATTTGAAAAAAAAATATATTTTAAAGGCTTCATTGAACTCAAATTTGTACAATACCGTTCTAATGTTAATATTGAGTTTAGTGACTGATAAAATGTATATCAGTTCTAAAATTATTGAATATCTTAAATTAAATATAACTCTTGCTTTTTTGTCTTTTCAGCAATTTCTACTATTGTATGATTGCAGAGTCTTCCTCTCTTTCCTACAGTCAATTTGTTAATGGAAGAATAGCCTATCATTTGAATTATTTTTAGCCGTAACTACCATTTAGTGATTTATCCTGTATATGACAAGAACAAAGTCTCTTAATAAGATTCTGAGCACCATTCTCAGCTTTGAAAATCAGTAAAATTAAATACAGCAATGTGTTTGTCATCAATTAGACTATTAGAGTAAGAGTAACTTACTTTAGAGATTTTCCTGGTAAATTTATTTTCTTATCTCATAGAAAATAATGTCTAAGAACATATACGTATACTCATAATAAGAAATAATGTAAAAGTCATTACTTGGTAGGGGTTGGTTCTATGTGTTTATTTTTCATTATTCTATCAAAGACAATAAGAATTAAGAATGGGCCTATTGTGCTAGTTACTCTATGCTATTACTCCTCTCTAGTTTAAAAAATTGTAGAATGCTCTACTTTTTGAGAGGTAGTGAAGTTGATATTGTGGTAGTTATCCATGTTGAATGAAAAGACAAAATGTTGTCAAACCACTGATTTATTTAAAAATCGAGAAATTCTGGATTTTTTATAAATTAAAGAATTAAGAATCCTTATTTTATCCTTTAAATTCAATAGCAAGAGATATGATTGACCACAGCTGATTGACTGCGTTCCAGTTGCACAAGTATCAACACACCGCAAGACATTTGCGGCACATCCCTTGCACTGTCAATACGCGGATTTATGAGAGTTGGCAAAACTATGGTGGAATTGGCCGAGCTGACCAATCAAAAGTGACACTGTCAATGTCCACACTATGATTATTATATACAGTCTCTATTCGCTATGTGCAAGTGGGTGGAAAGGATATTTTTGGCAATGGAGGCGCTATTGGCGGATCATTTTGGCAAAACATTGAGTGAATTAACATTGGAGGAGATAGGGCTAAACCTAAAATAATGTCCTGGAGAATTTGTTGTGTTCTGGATTGTAAAAATAAAACAAGCAATGGAAATTTCAAGTTCTACACTTTTCCAGTTGCCATACATAAGTTTCATCAATAAAAAGAATGGTTCACTGCATTGAATAAATATTGATGGTTGAAGCTAACCTAATTGTTTTGTTTAAGTGCAAAATAATTCATCAATCAAGTAGGACCATGGAGTGCTCCATTCTAACCTGTACATGAGGTAATGTACATGAATAGTTTTTATGTTAGTTAATCTAATAAGCTGTTACTATCAACGCAAAAACTCTATTAATTATGTTTTAATAAGGAATATTCATATCATTCAATTTTTCAAATAAATGTGAGCTTGCGCCAATTTTTCATTTTCATGTAAGATAACTTATCAGCTGTTATCTCAAAGTTTTTGTCGACTCTCAAATACATCTGTTTGCGGTTGTCTGCTCTCAAATACTTGAAAACTAGGATTTTTCTAATATAATGAGCTATAATACTATCAATAACTAACATTCATATCCTAAATATCATGTTCTAATTACTGAGAAATGCATGAAGCAGCAAATAATATCATTCTAATTATAAATGCGTTTTTCCCATTTAGCGCTATGCTTTGTATGCTAAAACGCGTAGAAAAGTACACACGATAATCCACCAGAGCGCAGCACGGTAGATGCTCATAGCGAATAGTTATGACGTTTCTGAAGCCCACAAAAAACGTTATAAAAAATTGAATCACAGGAAATTGAATACTGACGCTTCTATGGTAACGTAATCAACTATTTTTTGGGGGCTCCAGAAACGGTATAATACTATCAATCTTCTGTGCATCAGGCTTATGATACTGTACCTACCGTGTATTCTAGTTACCGTGGTTCTAACTGACATTTTTTCACAAATTGAGATTTTAATGCATTATGGTTCTATTTTACTTCTAGCAGATGTTTTTCAAAGTTTCAGTTGCGAATTATAAGTAGTTTTTTTTATAAAGCAAAACAATTAGGTTCTATGTCCAAAAAGACCAAATGCAAAATTCAAGGTCCATTTTGTACTTCATATTGATCTAGGATTAAGCCTCAACATAAAATTCAACAAAGTTCTATGTGCTACATGGAACCTTGTTGTTGAAATTTTACTCTTTCATACTGAGAACATGATGGTTGTGATAGGCCTACGGTACGTCAAGAGTTTAGCTTCTCTTCATTTTATTCTGCTCTACTTTATGTTCATTATTGATGAACACTTTTTGTTCATTATTTTGACATTATTGATGAAGATAAGATACTACTTCAAATGCTTGATATTGATGGGCATAATATAAATAGTAATAAAAGATAACAATAATATAATAAAAAATTATTCATCATCAGCATATTCTATTCAATTATAGTCTTGAAATTTGTTCATTGTTTTATCATTAAATACAAATATTAGAATTCAAATGACTATATTAATTTGTAGATAGGTTTTATTAAAATTGATGAATAAATTTATCTTATACAATTTAATGTTTTTGTAATAAAATTTACTTTAATGGATCATTTGTGATAGATCAGACAAAATCCAATAAGGTTTTAATCAATTGATAGAATTTTAATGCATTACAAATCAAATCAATCTCGAATCATAAATGTCCTATCTAAGAACAAGAACCGTGTTCTAATGAGAAAGCGATTTACTAGATCATCATGGATCCATCAGCTTTAAGATGGAACATTGTTGAATTTAACTACGCCACAGCCACGTTTACACCAGAATGTTAATAACTTTTTTATAGTAAGTTAGTTATATAATATACTAGTAGTTCTGTGAATAGTGGACCTCACGAAGTCACCCATGGATGGGGCATTATTCATGAAGGGAATACCGTTGAGTTTCATTAATTGCATTCGTCGTTGCATGCAATTAATAATAAACTCGACAGCTGGTTAAGCATGAATAATTCTATAGTGTGAGTTCTCCTATGTTTAGAAGTATGAATGTATATAGTAATATTTTAGTATGGAAGTAATACCATACCTTTCCTTTCCTTTCATATTATCCTTAAAATGCAATATTTCAAGAAACCTTACATATACATCAACTAGCAATTTCAAGAGGAACATTCCTGTCAAATTTCATTAGAATCTATTGCCGCGTTTTGTTGAAAATGCGGAACAAACAAACAGGCAAACAAACATAAAGAGAAATGCAAAATCGTTGTCTTGAATCTAGACCTCACTTACGATCGGTCAAATACGTTATTCAAGAAAGTTATTAACATTTTGGTGTAAACGTGGCATTGGCATTCGAGCAACAAGGTTCCACCATAATTTTAAAAGTATTTGTTACCTACATCCTACATAATGATAACTTTAAAAAATGTTTGACATATTTTTTATCTATTTAGAGTACGAAAATTCATAAAACCACACATTGAATATTTTAATATCATTCCCTTCATTTACTGCAGTACCTGATTTGAAATTCTGCTCTCTTGAAAATTTGAGGATTTGGCATTTAGAACCCTAATGTTTCAATCCCTCGAATTATCAATAGAATCATATTGGATAATACTGTATATGAATATTTGATAATATGTATTTATGAGTTATTTTAATTTCTCCACTACATAGATGATTGTTCTTTTGTTCTCTATAATCAATTACTTTTGTAGGTACTAAGTTTCTTTCACTTGATGTTTCTCATCTTCATTTTTTTACATTTACATTTTTCCTCTCTAGGTTTCTCTTGCCAAGTACACAAATCAATCAAATAGAAATAATCTATTGCAGAAGACATCGGCATCAGCCCCAAATAGTGATATTATAACTTTACTAGGAAACGTACCAAAAATTTGTGTCCCTCAATATAGAATTGTTCTGTACTCGAGAAATTGGCGAGACAAAGCTTTTTGTTAGTAAAGAAAAAGATAACAAGTCATAATGTGTGTGTAGGCAAGAGACACTCAATGATGGTTGGCTGTCGCATCTGTTTCTAGAAAATCATGTTCAAGTGGCGAAAACAAAATAAATAAAGACCAAGAAGAATTATTCGTATTCTCTATTCTCTGCCGTTTGCTCTGTCACCCCATTATCCCTACTGATACGCTCTCACTCACTCTTTTTGCCACACGCGCTCACTCTCTCTTGACTGTTCTACAATATTATTTGTCACGTTACCTCTAGTTCTCCTTCAAGTGGAGAACTATGACTGGCCGCACTATGGCTCTCCTTCAATACCCGCGGCAACCCTTGATCTTCTGCCTGAATAATTACTAAATCCAGCCTATTGACCGAACCAGAACTTTTGAATTCCAACCACACATTATTCTTTGAGAAGAATGAAAAGGGTCTCATTTGTCATCGATAAAAATTCCATAGTTACAGAAACTGCTTCTTCTTCCTGGGAGAACAATATACCTGCTTATTCTATAACGAAAGACAATGTTCTTTTATATCCTGGTGAAGGTTATCTGTTAGCAAAAATGGTATAGTCTGTACAAGCAAAGATGACCCTCTGGCAAAATGGCAAGAAAATTACTCCATCTCGGTCAATATTGATTAAAAAATTATTGATTTGGTCTCAATCGTAGGAAACGTTCTAATCTACAATTTGTGACCAAATCAATATTGTTTTAATTCATTTTCTCATCTTGCCAGACAGAGGGTCTTCCTTGTTTGGACAGACTTATGCAGGCCCATTTCTATAACTGGGCAAGATGCACAGTTGACCAAGGGCGCAAGAGCTCAGGAGATCAGTTTTGTAACTGTGATTTGGAATGATGTAGGTATTGCAAAGAGGGGACAAAACAAGAGTATTCATAGTGGAATTAAAAAAAAAAATTGTTTGGGGCCACTTACGTGCTGGAGTTCCTGTCTATTTTTTTGAAGGAAAAGGGTAGTCTGCCCACACATGCTTTGAGGGTTACATTCTGCAAGCCTGAAAACCTGATATTCTGTACATAGAAATTATTTTATTTTTTCACATTATGCTCAGTGGTTATTGCTGTTTCAATCCGCAATATCCAAGATAAGTATGAATATGTTAAGATTCAATCAATGAAGCAATTAATTTATTAATCTCGCAAAATTCAAATTCAAAATTGTTTATTAATAAAAAATTATATATTCCCAAAAATATAAGTATTTAGATAATATGATTATTCTCACCGCATGGATGATTTTTCTGTGTGCAGGGAGGAAGATAATAAAAGACTATAATGTTGTACGCAGGACCTATACAGTACACTAGTGAAATAAAATGATAAAATTGCCTAATAGTACAATTAAGTTTATCTAAAATGATTCTGCAATTTTTGTCGAAGACTTTACCAACTGAGATAATGTATGAAAATACAATAATTGTTATGACCTTCAGACTATTTGTAATATCATAATATTTGTCAGATTTATACCTATTTGTTCCTATGAGCTTCAAAACTCATAGGTCATGATAATAATTTATGTACCAGAATCTATCATGCTCTTGAAATACTCTAATTTCTTTGAAAATTCTTAGTCTTGTCTATGAAGACGAATAATTAAAATGTAATCCAATTTACAAGTCTACAAAAATTATCATAAATATCTGACAAGATAATTTTGAGAAGATTATGAAATTGTTATCTGAGATTCATGAATTTTCTTCAAATACGATTAAAAAATGTATAAAGAATAATATTCAATCTTGAATAATTTTGTGATTAAACAAGCAATTTCACCTTAAATCGTGCAATAAAATTATAAATTTGAAGCCTATCGTATTTAACGTAATTCTTTAATGCAAGGCACTATATATAGTTCAGTCAATAAAGCCTGTCCACACCGGTATAGCAAAATGGGTTGGTTGAGGTCGCTCTCCACTGAATAATATTATGAACATATTATGTTCTTGCTGATTATCCTGACAAAGCTCAGTATTATTGACTCCCTAATCATTCATCAACCGCCAATTTCGGTAGACGCCAACTGAACTGGTGAAAAGTTCCAATTTCTCACAAACTGATAACGTTCTAATTCATTAAATTGGGTAGCTGCTCAAATTCAACTCGTTATTTACAAAATATGAAAACACAGAATCACTATATTTCAATAGTAGTAATCTACAAATAAAACAAATAGGAAATAAGATACAGCAACCCACAATAATACTTGATAAATGAATCATAGAATAAAAAAGAATTATAGGTACAGTACCTACCTACCTAGTTTCGTTTCCAACGCAGTGGTCTGAGCCACTAAAATTAAACAGTGATAGATCTGCTACCACTCACTGTATAGTTTGTAAAATTTACTGGATTTGAAAAAATTAAATATTCTAATTTTCTTGAGTGATATAAAATTTCACTATAGACAGGCCTATTAGCAGAGCTTTTAGACGTGTTTTAAAATTGAATTACCGTATTCTCTATTTTTGTTAAAAATAATAAATAAACAATTGAGTTTTGATAAATAAAATTAAAAAATCAAATATCCTTTTTTGAAACTTTGAAAGTATCATTTTTCACAGACATGTTTTGAGCTTAAGTCTAAAATAATAATGTGAGTATTATTCTTGTCACATTGAAAACGGGCTTAAGCTCAAAACATGTCTGTGAAAAATAATACTTAAAAAAGGTTATATGATTTCTTCATTTTATTTATCAATTATTTCAAATAGCCCTAAGTTTAAAGTTCAATTCTCAATTGAGTTTTGCTATACTCCACTATTTGATGAATACTTAGTAAGTAGTGATTGCTGCACGGTACCATATATTTTTCTCAAATACTTGATAAGGACCTTTATTATTAATAAATGTACAGTATTTCTGAAAATTTTCAAATTCTTATCAAAAGAGAAGTTTTCAATTGCATAGGTAAAATAGATTTTCAAAGAAAATTTATTCAACTTCACGGTTGATCCCTTTGCAAACAATTTTCGACCTCATCCCTTATTCATAAATACTGCCAAAAGTGGAAAAAGGTACCGTATTGAAGTACAATGCTGTAAGCGAGAGCTACTTTGTCAGAAAGGCCTTATATTCATTTTTCACATTTTCTCTAGTTACTCTGTCCGGCGACAAACTTACAGTATCAGTACATGAATTTATTCATTTCTACGATTTCAATAATTATTATTATACTGATATTCCCAATTCTAAACGTTTCTAAATTAATTGAAATTTCAAGTATAGTAATGTGAATAATAATAATAATATAGTATTTATGAAAATTTATTGGAAAACTTTTGATTACATGGTATAGTGGAGCCGCAAACAGAAGAGCCTTTGGCAACATGGATGCCATTCACTGCTGCCAGCAGTCCAAATGAAAATTGTTCTACTCTCACCATCTCACAATTAATATATTATTAAATATATTTAATAGAATATATAATATATTCTTGAATTCAATATATTTCTATTTGTGGAATCAATATGATTATGATTTCCCTGCAACACAATATTTTTAATAATATTATTACAGTATCGTACTTCTGTGCGGGGTCTGTGCTCTCTGGTGGTGGAAATTATACTCTGATTTATAAACATTCATGTTTAGTTTTTGTTGCTAAACACTGCTCATGGCCAACAGATTGTTATGAAAACAAACTGGGAAAGGATTGAAATTGAATAAAAATATAATTACCATTTGCAGTAGACCATAATAGGCTAGGTACTAATATTCATTCATACATTATTCATATTATGCTTGTTTTAAAACCATTCAATATTCCAACAAACTGCTAACAATCACCTATTTGAGGTTACCATAAAGCTCAGTAAATAATTATAAAAAATGTCTCAAGGGAATGTTTTTGTAGTCAGCTGATTTATGAGACATGGCCCTGTTCTGTAGATTATGTACAGTAGGTCATGGCGAAGACTACAAAATCATATTGGCAGTTGCAATGTGTGCTTTGTTGATTCAGCCTCTTGGAACTATAATTTAGTGTAAAAGCGTTAGGTTGGCTGAAGTGATTATTCCTCAGAAATTATAGTTCTGCGCATGCGTAGTTACACTCTCACTTCCCTCCGCCATCTTGCCAAAGGCTCTTCTATTTGCGGCACCACTATATCTTGGCTCATAGGCCACATAGAGACTTCTGGTGGCCTAATACTAATACTAACTGATTGCTGCCATCCAACACTACAATTTGAGCAGCAATTTTATTGGTGTTGTGTATCCATTCTTTTTTCCACTTTAAAATTTAAAACTCAATAAAAATCACTTATAAATGGAAATAAACTTACTTACATAGTAGTTACTATAGTTTCGACCAGAGTCTGAAGATGACCACACAACAGGTCGAAACTATAGTAACTACTATGTAAGTAAGTTTATTTCCATTTATAAGTGATTTTTATTGAGTTTTAAATTTTATTGGATTTGGTATTAATTAGTTGTTAAATTGAATAAATTAAATTGAAATTGAGTCTAGTTTGCTTGTATATATTTACCGTGCAAATGTGTAATATGTATCTGTATATATGTATCTTGTGTATACATGTACCATATGTATCAGTAAATCACGTGTCTGGTGAATTCCATCATAACTTTAATTTTTTAAAGAATGTGTTTATCCAGCTGTACCTTACACATGAGGATATTTTTTTTATTGTTGATGAGTTTTCGAATTGGTGAAATTTTTCAATTTTTCAAGTGTTTTCTTTATTAGTGTAGGTATTGATTTATTCAATTCAACCTTTATAAATGAACCTTCTCAATTAAAAATTTTCAAATAATTTTTTGGGATCAATTAATTTATCTTAGACTTCTGCTCTAATTGGTTTAGCGACCAGTTAACCCCCAAAGATTCTGTGTGGCTCAGGACTTGCATCTAGCAGATTTTGTTGAAATTTCTTGAATTCATAACTTTATATGAAAAGTAAATAGATAAAGATAATTTTGAAAATGATAAAAACTTTTTAAAATGCACTAAAAAGAAGGAATTGACTTCTTTGATCACACTATTGGTTAATAGGAATTCTTTCTCTCATACCTGTGAATATATAATAAAAATATTATTATTACCTCTAAATAAAGTACTGTATTCAAGTACAACTCAAACAATAGAAAAAGGTGTGGCTAAAACTAAGTAAACCTTTATTATCTATAAAGTTAGAATATTTTCTGAAGAAATACTCTAAAACTATAGTTTCAAGTCACACTTTTTATAGTTTAAGTTGTACTTGAATACTCTATTCAGAGGTTTATAAATACTTTATTTATCTATGAATAATTTATTTATTTATGAATACTTTATTCATATAGTTTATGAATTGAGTTCTTGTTATAGCACAATGTATAAATTTTAAAAAATATGTAAGTTACTCCTATTAGGTTATTATGGTCTTAACATGTATTTGTTAACTCAAGTTCAGTGTAACTTCACAGAATAGTTTATGAATTGAATTCTTGTTATAGCACTATGTATGGGCTAATAGGTACCTACCACAGATACTATAACACCATATTCCAGTATCCATGATAGGTAGCCTACTGTATAAGTAATTCACAGTTTTATAGGCCTAGTTACTGGTAGTCAACATAAATGTAGGCCTAATTAATTATAGGCGCATATTTTTATAAATATTGTATGCCTATCTTGAGTTGTGTAAATATTAAGTTTTGTAAATCCTTGGCCTGAATGTTTTGTCTTCTCCCAATTAAATTTGCTATCCTTTTCCAATAAGTAAAAGTGAAAAAATACAATACTGACTTGAAAATGATGCTCATTTATTATGTGAGTTGCTAGTAAGTTATCAGAAACAATTTGCAACAAATTCTGGAACAGATTGCTACCACACACACTGCTCAGGCGCAAAGTGCTGTATGTAGACCAACAGATAGGAGAAGAAACTGAGTACACTTGTTTCCATCATCTACAGTATACAAAATCTTCTATTTAATAGGCCTTCTGTATAATATATAGATACCTAATAATACAAACTATGTAGTGGACCATATATTGATGGTCCAATTGATCTCTCAATTACAGATTACTCATTACTGTAATGATATACGGTAACTTGAGGGAAGAGATGTGAAAAGAGGTCATGTTCGTGTACAAAACTGAGAATGATAGATAGGCCTACTTCTCAAAAAAATATATCCGATGTCAAGAATTAGCAGAATTTAAGCCTATTATTTTCTAAGCCTATAATTTAAGCCTATTACCAGACTTTCTAGCCTACTTAGCGTACATGGCTTATCAACAATTAATTGGAAATATAAGGTATATGTCAAACTTGCGTTAGAACATTAAAAATTTTGTTTAAAATTATAAATCACAATAATTCATCATATTCATAATTCTTGAACCAATATTGACCGAGCTGGAGTCATTATGGATCACAATGTTTCCTATAGTTAGAAATCAAGTTCATAATTCTTGATCCAATATTCACCGAGTTTTTATAGATCACAATGTCCCCCACAATAATTTGAAATCAAATTCATGATTCTTGAACCAATATTGACCGAGCAGCATAGACTTAATTGCGTCGAAGTATATCAGGTACCAGACTAGCGTCAAAGTTTGCATGCCCCTCCTAGACAGATGAGTTTTATTGATGGCGGACTGTGGCATGAAACAGCCAGTTGCCTGACCTGGCCTGCTGAGCTGCAATAGCCAAAACGTAATTTCGCTATTTCTCAAAAAACACACAGTTGTCTAAACAGCGAGTCACCTCCCCAGCGACAGTTCGGTGTTTTTGGATAAACAGCGAGTTGTCGAAATAGTGAGTTGCCCCGTCCCGGAAAAAGTACTCGGTATCGAAAAAAGTACTCGGTATCGAATAAGTACTCGGTATCGAAAAAAGTACTCGGTATCGGAAAAAGTACTCGGTATCGAAAAAAGTACTCGGTATCGAATAAGTACTCGGTATCGAAAAAAGTACTCGGTATCGGTATCGAAAGCCAGGTATCGATACCAAAGTACTCGGTATCGAGAGAAAAGTATCGATACCAAGTAGTATCGGAAGTATCGAAACGTCCCTAGTGGTCATGTATTGTCTGGGGTCGTACTAGTTTGAGGTAAATTGCCGAATTACTGAAGTATAACTAAACTCAACCACACTTCCACTTCATGGTAATGACAGCATGGGTAACTGGATTTCTTTTGATTCAATTTAGAAGCTTTATAAAGTAAGTAAACGTGTGATTAAAGTTGTGAAAGAAAAATTCAGCATTCGTGGAATAAGGTCATTCTGTCAACTTATAAGTTTTGAGCTGTTGAAAGGATTTAATCAGATTGGTAAGGGACAAAGCTTCTTTAGGCAGCTACAGATTTTTGACCTTCCAGTAGAGATTTTTAAAAGTGAAATCCGTCATCATGGGTTGTATAATAGGCATCCTTGGATATCTTGCACCATGTTTTCCAACATGTGTCTCAACTGTTGGTGGCTGGATCGGATTCAGTGCTGTTGGACCAGTGGCTGGTTCAGTAGCTGCAGGGGCCCAAGCTGCAGTCGGCAGTGTTGCAGCCGGATCGGCTTTTGCAGCGGTGCAGTCGACTGCCATGACCACTGCAGCGGTATCAATCCCTTGGTTGGCCGCAATTGGAGCTTCTATTGCTGGTGCTGCTGCTGGATTGTTTTCCCTTTTCAAATGAAGAAGATTCCCTTTTCTAAAAACAAGGCATTATTTGATTTATTGTTTGGGTGATTTCTATTAGGTTGTTCCATATTAATCTATAGAATAATCTGCACTTCCCTTGTAGATAAGTATTTGTTTATTGGTTCAGGTCTCTTTCCTAGTCCTATTAAATAAATGATTATTATATTTTACAGATTTCTACTACTTTGAATCTTTTACATTGAATGTAAATACTGTAATGCAATTTGTTGTAATATCAACAAAAAAATTTGTTGTAATAGCATTTAAGTTAATTCGGTTATGTTAAATCCGGCGTAAACGTGGCTTTAGACAACACTCCCAAATACAAGACATATTGTAAGACAACAGAAAATGTAGTGTCTATCACTAGAAAATATGATACCTAGATGTCAAGTTTAAAAAATATAGGCCTACTGTGCCTTTTACCTGCCAACAACCTAACTTACCTGGAATCAATTTTTATTAATTATTGTTTGTATTTGAGAACAAGACTGAAACTTTGAAGGCTTTAATGTAAGTTATGCCTATCTTATTTGATAAAAGGAATAAGGAAAATGAACTTCTTTATCAGTCTGATTCAAATTATGCGCACATTTTCATAAAACCTATTAAATAAATATTTTGGAGATAATTATTTGAAGTAATTTAGACAAGCTTTTTTAATTTTTCAACTTATAGAAAGACTTGAATGTCTAGGCCTCTAAGTTGATAAATATGCTAACTCATTTTTCTATTTTTATTCAACTTTGCAATGTGATTTTAATATATTATATATGAAAAAGAAAGACTGAATCAAGAAGTTTCAAAATTTGAACATTAGAATGGGCCATTTCTTACAACAAAGTATATTTTTGTAAATAACGTGAATATTCGTGGAAAACGATCTCCTATTTATATTCTAATTCTTAGCCTACTTTATAATATTATAATGTAGAGATTCACAAAAAAAATTTATCTTGACTTTGTGACAATAATACAGTTTCTTACCTATTTGCTTTTCAATCAGAAATACAACAGTCTACCTAAAGGCCTAATTAGATTATAACTTGGAGTGTACCATTACATGTTGTTCTTCTTGTGTAGCTACTTATTATTAATAATAATAATTATAGAATATCAAATACCGGTAACATAATAATGTTAATAAATTATTGAAAAACAAGTTTAAAATTACTAGGTACCTAGTAATGAAAGTGCATTGATATAAGAAATGATTTGAATGATTCTAGATGTTGAATTTCTTGAATCTTAAAATAATTACTGTAACTTCTTATTGTTGAAAAGGATATTGTATTTCAATCTTACATTACCAATTGCATCATTAGCTTATTACTGGTTTACCATCAATATTCCACTTTGATAAAAAACATTGTTTTATTTTGATAGAATATTGAATATTAATTTTTCTATTGTATTATGGAATTTCAAATCACTTTTTGTCAAATTATTATTGTTAATCACACTTAGGGACTGATCTTGTTTTTTGTTCAACATTCCAATAAAGTGCACTTATTTTCTCAATTATTTTGATTCATTTTTCACTTATAAGTTCCGTACTAACTGTATTATCATTTCTTTGAATTTTGATCATCAATTGAATAAGGAATTGAAAATTATAATTTGACGAATTTCATTTTCAGTGGGGTGAATAGCTGCTTGAACAAGCAAGTCTTGTTTAGAAATGAAAGTAGCCTGCATACCGAGTAGTGAGTACGAGAGTTCTTTGTAAGATTAGCGTGAATTTTTACTGGCACCTATAGGAAATCACTGCTGAATTACAGGCTGCAATTACTTTAGGAGTGAGTTGGGTGTGCTTCCCGAAACTACGCCGCGCGCAGAATTGAGTTTGTACCTTGTACTATACTTTCAAGTGCTAACTGGCTTCTCTTGTATTCGCAGCACTACAACGCTGTCAGTTGACGCCTGTTATAGCATTGACTATCTACTCTTTCAAGTACTCTGATGCCCGGTTTTTCCAAGCACACTCAAAGTTGAGGGACCCTCAAATTTTGATGAACAGCTGACATTTTCTATGATAAGTATAGGAAATGTAGTAAAGTGTAGTAAACTTGAGGGTCCCTAAAATTTGAGTGTGCTTGGAAAAACCGGGCATAATATTGTCTTTTGTTATACTGTAGCATATAATTTGACCACAAGTATGCTGACGCCCAAGCGCGGCGTAGTTTCGGAGAGCACCCCTTCAGCGACCTAGGCAAACGACATCTTAACATTTTAGTAGAATACATTTTCAAAACAATTTATAAGAATTACAAAACAATCAAAAACTTCTATAGTTTCTCGGCATTTTCTCAATTTTTTCGAAAACCAATCGGTAGAAAATGTTTATCTTTAGTTCTGCTGATGAATGAATTGACTATCAACTGTTTAGCAATAAACAGCTGAGCTGGTTGTATTTCTTACTACCATTCAGTTTGCAGTGACTTATTGAACTGTGCGTTAGTGAGTGGTGTTAATACAGTGTTTGCAGGCGAGCGAAGCGAGCCTGTTTGTCTCAGCTGACACTGACAGAGAATTTCGGGGGTCCAGGGGGCGGAGCCCCCTGGGCAGAGAAGGCGAGTGAAGCGAGCCTGCCGGCTAGTAACAAAATAATTTCAACAAATTATATTTATTATAAAAATTATATATTTGCTATTATACAACCAGATGCGACATAAGAAGTTATTACACAAAAATATTAAATTTTAATCATGTACAAACTTTATGCACCAAAAACAAGATAATTAAAAAACACAACTTGAAATTGATCAAAGAAAGAAAAAAACTTGAATAAATTGAATACATGTTTCATAATTGAATAGATTCAAACAATTTATTTCATAACGCAACAATCAAGTAATTGAACAAACCGATCTTTGTTTTCGAAGTTAGCTGAAGTTCTTGCTTCAGTTTTCAACAATAGTATTTGAGTTGGCAAAGCGCGGTAAGTATATACTACCTACTATGTTAGGGAAATATCCAAGAAAAGCAGAATGGTATCTTAAGATTATCAATATCAAACCATAACTGTTGGATTACAACATACAAAGAGTATCCTATATTTGTAGAGTATATTATGCATCTATTATAATATTACTATTCAAAACACACAATTGAAAAACCGAATAGAAAATCCCCATAAATCATGTTGAAATAACTACCATAAACAAAGCAGCCACTATTTAAGTTACTGTTTGACAATATATTGAAGACAAGATTTAAATGAAAAGATTCAAGAAGAACTTACAACAACTTTCATTCTTAAATTTACTTCCGATACTGACTAACTACTACTACACCTACTCAATAAAAATAATTGAAGTAACAATCGTTAAAACTACGTTTTACATGACTTTCAAAGAAGACAAATGAATGCATTGCATTTTTCAATAATTATATATGATCATATAAATATAAGGTTGATAATAATCATTATTTACAAACTGACACTATCACAGAATGCGGGGATTCAGACTCTTCTACAATTAAATTTACAAATATCCGCTTGACAATGATGTTCGATTTGTAAATGAAAGTAGCGAATTACTTCCACGTTTCACCAGGTTGGGTTTTTGAGGTGAAATAACGTAAAATGGGGCCAGCCAGATCCCTCAGTCTTTGAACGAGTCCACAAAGTTGGGAATTTCAGCCACAAGGGAACGAGGATATTGAAGACTGAAATCGCTTTCTGCCACCGTTTATTCTTCTACTTTTACTTCTTGTTCTTGCGCTGGTGCTGGAGGCGTAACTGGCTCCGCGAATCCACTCGCCACCAATTCCTGATTAACTAGCACCACCTAAAAACAATTCATACTTTAGAAATGCTATCATGAATTCAAAGGTTTCAAAATAGAAATGTTAGAAATAATAAGAATTATTACTGTTCTTGATATTAATATTATTCAAGGCACAGGGATGAATGTAGGCGGACTGTTCTGAAAAATAATGCCATAATACTGAAGTCGACTCATTACAGTATAACTTGAAATTTTGGTTCGGCTATAACGTCAAATCGGATATAGCTGAAGCTAAAACGTTGAGCGGTTTCGCCTGTCTCTTGTACGTGATTTAACCTCCAACAGTGATGTAAAGCATCACCTAAGCTTAGCTAAATGAAACAATTCATTTTTATACATAATTAGATAAGATCAAAGTTTAGTTTTTAATAAATGGTATTAAAAAATAAGACGAATGTATTGAATTTAAGAAACACATGAATTATGTATGAAAAATTGAGTGATTCGTGTGGCCTCTGTTGCGCTGGCACGCATCAACTGAGTCCACAAGTTTCAACTTCTATTTCTCCGTTGATTGGCCACCAAGGTTGTTACTTTCATTTTTGGGTTCATCTGAAGTCATTCGTGCATGTTAATAAACCTCGAAAACAATGGCTTGATGGAGGAAATTCGAAGGGTTAGGCTTTCGGCGAAAAGGAAGTGGAAACTTTTCGTGTAGTAATAGTGAATTTCATGGACAGAGTTTATGCATGCCAGCGCAGTAGAGAACACAGGTATGACAAATTTTTTTACATAAAATTGAAAAATAAGATGAACATTTTGATTTATTTATATTCAATTTTTCATTTAAATAAACCTCTTGATATATTAAATAAATTTGATACATTAAAACCGGCGCTCTTTTTGGATCAACATATACATAAATACATGGACAATAGTAGTCCATGATCAAGTAAATTTGAAAGATTTTCATCTTTGTAATTGTAAGTAATTTTCATTATTCTAATGCCCAATGATTTGGCTTGGTTAGAAATTAAAATGGACGAATATTGAAGAGCACAAAAATAAATGAATGGACTATTTTTTTAAATAATTGTACTGAAAAGTGAATTTGAAAAGGGATGTTTCATAATACTTTACCTGATTCCCACAAGTGGCGTAAAGGTAAATCAATGGCATGCCATCTTCTGTGTAATCGTAGATCTGCGCCTGCAGGATCTTTCCGTATATTAGATTTTGTACAAATAGTGTTGCTTCATCACTCCAATTCGAGCCACCTGTGAAACGTATTAGAATAGAGGATCAATATTTCATAATCGTGGCCCTCAATTCCAGGAAAGACAAGTTATAAGAAAGTGAAAAAATTGGTACGATGAAAAGTTAAAACCATGTTCTTAATGAAAGGAGGAAGTTTCAAAACAATAAATAAATAATATAACAATAAGCAATAGCTGTTTTGCGTTTGTTTAGGAATATATGTGATGACACTATCTACAGTAGAATGACACTTTCACTTTTCCAGTCAATAATTAACATCATTAAAAAATACAAATATATTAAATAAGTTGAGAGATCTTTTAATTTGAGGGATAGATACTAGAATGAGCTTGTAACATATTCCTTTCACATTTCAATTAGTAATGACGTTTAATAATTTTCTGCAGTCACGCACATCAAGTTTCTTACTGATTCTACAAACAAACTTGCTGATCTATCTTGCTCATAAACAAACGTTAGGTTACTTTCTATGAATTTTGCATGGGTAATGAGGTATCGTAATAGAATAAGTATATATTTGATTGGGTATCGATCCTACTGGTAGAACAATAATTGAAGAAGATTGAATTTCAATTTCAATTTAAATTTATTGGAGCTAATTATATTTTTGAAGTTTTATTATTGAAGCTAAGAGACTAATAATAGTCTGTCCAAGCAAAGACATTCTGGCAAGATGGAGAATTACTTCAGTTCAGTCAATATTGGTTCAATACTTCTTATACATTTAGTCTCAAATTGTAAAGCGGAAAATTTTCTACAATTTGGGACCTAAATTTATAATTTTTGAACTAATATTGACAGAGCTAGAGTCATTTTCCCACCTTCCCAGAATGTATTCTTTGTTTGGACAGACCATTGCTTTTCCACCATCTTATTTTCAGATACAGTATCAGCTTATTTTCAGTATGTCAACGATCCATGAACATTTCGTGTAATCTCGTCTTCAGAGAAACAATAAAACCTTAGTGAAACACGGCCCTGAGGAAATTTATTGGAACTGTCATAACCAACATTTGAAAACTCAAAAACTGATCAAATTTGGGAATTTTGTAAAAACAAATTTGAATTTGAATGTAAATTGTTGGCGGTTAACTTACCGACAGGGGTGACGTTGGCTAGACAGCACTCGACGGCCTGGAACGGAAGCAGCAGGAAGTCGTACCTCATCTTCTTCAGTATTGTGTACTCGCAAGACATGTATCCACCGTAGTCGAGGAATCTCAAGTCGACCGTTTTCTCGTCATCGTTGATGTTGACTATTTGAGCGCGGTACCAGCCTCCCATGGGTGCAGGTGCGGCACATACTCCATCTGACACACAAAACAAATTCATCACTTCAAGAAATAACCTTCCAAATTGAGACAATTATGCTTTCCCATATTCATGGGAATTCCAGGATTATCATCTATGACTATAATTATATTGTCTGTCCAAGCAAAGACACTTTGACAAGATGGAAAACGACTCCAGCTCGGTCAATATTCTTTCAAAAATCACGATTTTAGTCTAAAACTGTAGTAATCATTCTAATCTTCAATTTGAGAATAAATTTATAATTCATGAACCACTATTGTTCGAACTGGAGTTATTTTTCCATCTTGCCAGAATGTCTTCTTTGCTTGGACAGACTAATGCCCTGTTTTTCCTAGCACACTCAAACTTGAGGACCCTCAAATTTTGATGAACAGCTGATATTTTCTATTATAAGTATAGGAAATGTAGTAAAGTGTAGTAAACTTGAGGGTCCCTCAAATTTGAGTGTGCTTGAAAAAACCGAGCATAAGTTTCCTTCTTTGGGAGATTATCTTGTATAGTCTGACCAAGCAAAGAAGACCCTCTGGCAAGATGAGAAAATGACTCCAGCTCAGTCAATATTGGTTCAGAAATTATTGATTTGGTCTCAATCGTAGGAAACATTCTTATCTACAATTTGAGACCAAATTTTCAATTTTTGAACCAATATTAACCTGACTTCATTCTCATCTGAGGAATGACCTGATCTGATGATCTGAGTCATTTCCTCATCTTGCCAGAGGGTCTTCTTTGCTTGAACAGACTATAGTTAGTAAAGATAGATAGTCGTTTCCCGTCTCTGGAGGAATAGTAATTGTTGCATTACACTCTTAACTGATTAACTGCATGTTATTCAGAGGTGTTCTTCACTTCGTTACTAAAGCTAGCTAATGTTTGAGAGGATCAACGTGTTAACCACACGTTACCTCTATCCTGGTTGATGATTATTTAAGATTATTCAGTAGACTTTCAAGCCTACTTCTAACTCACCTATAACAGGTTCCTCCAAGGATGGGGAGTCGTTGTAGCAATAGTTGGCATTCATGAGTTGATTAAGAGCAGTCAGCTGTTGAAAGGATGGATGTGTTGGCTGTTGCAAAAACATGTGCCCGGCTGACACCAAACTCGATAGGATCACGTCGTTATTCACGCCTTCCACCAAACTCAACTTTAAAAAGAAAAATAAATTTAGATTATAAAACAATACAAACAATGTAAATGAAATTGACACGAGTTCGTCTATTTATTTATTCAATTTGATACAATAATACCAACTTTAAGGTGAAAACACAGACATATGTCCAAAACGTCTTCTATCCAAATTTTGGTTGAAATACCACACAAATAATAAAGGTTATGTTCGAGATCACTTCTATGCTTAACACAAATTTTCACTTCCGAATAGATTATGATTAAAGATACTGTCTTACATCTGCTGGGTTAGGAGTAAAATTTTGTAATGTAAACTACTTTTAGATTCTTTCAAAAAGTTTCAGAAAGTTTCTTCGAAAGAGCCAAGTTGAGATTTCAAGTCATCATCTCGGCTACAGCTGAAGCCAAACAGTTTTGGCGGTACCGCTAAACTCTATTGTATGAGATATAACCTTAGACCATTAATAC
This sequence comes from Sogatella furcifera, assembly GCA_017141385.1. Classification (NCBI taxonomy): domain Eukaryota; kingdom Metazoa; phylum Arthropoda; class Insecta; order Hemiptera; family Delphacidae; genus Sogatella; species Sogatella furcifera. The sequence goes on from CM029555.1 coordinate 17,859,015, forward strand.
GTCTTGACACGTAGCATTGTCTCCATTAATACCTCTAGACACGCTATTAGAGGAGATCGTTCAAGCAAACATGAATTGGGCGCGTGACGTCACGTGTCACGAGTCCCTCTAGTCAAAAATTTTGCATTGATTTCCTATCCTTGACGAAAAATCGCCGCTTTTTTTTCCAATTTACGAAATACAGAATTGTTTAGATAAATTAGTTTAGAAAATAAATAGATAAATTTCTTATAAGAGCTTGTTGAGAATTTCAAGCCCTACATTTTGAGTGATTTAAATCTATATTTAACTCAAATTTAACATGAGGAAAAGTCCATTAACGTGTCTCAGGAATGCTCTGCAGCTGGGCTAATTAAATTATGAGTAGCAATGCTATTATAAGATACATGTATAATATCATTGCATTCGATAGCATTGCTATCCATACTTTCATTAGCCCAGCTGCAGAGTATTCCCGAGACACGTTAATAGACTTTATCTCATGTTAAATTGGAGTAAAATATAGATTTAAATCACTCAAAATGAAGGTCTTTAAATTTTCTACAAGCTCATAAAAGAAATCTATCTATTAAACAATTCTGTATTTCGTAAATTGGAAAAAGCGTACGATTTTCCGTCAAGGATAGGGAAATCAATGCTAAATTTTTAGCTAGAGGAACCCTGGAATCAAACATGTGATTTGATTTTGACGTCACAGAGTGGTCAAAAAGCTTTCAGATATTTGCCTCAGTGTTTAGTAAAGAACCAAGCTCTATTAGCGGTCTAGACAACACCTACTAATACATCAGGCCCCACAACTGAAGCTCTCACAGACTATGACGTCATCATAAGTAGATGGACGGTAGATAGACAAAATAAGAGCGCTAATGTTTGTTTACATTTTTATTCAATCCCATTCCATGTGATAACCAACAAAATACAAATTTCATAATTGCAATCGTTCACATTTATCGTATTAAATAGAGTTTATTCACAATTTTCTTCAATTTTTTGTATAAAGTGAGTGAGATGATGGTGGATTTGACATTTTGGGCTCTAATTGGACTTAGAGTCCCCATTTCACGGGGACAATTTATACATTTTTAGATTAAAAATTTCATTTTGAGTCGATTTCTGGTATCAAAACTTGCAGCCGGGTATCAAATAAGGAAGTTATAGCCCTTCAAAGTTACTCATTTTAGTGTGTCAAGATAGGTTAAGTATTTGAATGTGACAATAATTACGTGTAGAAATGATCAAATCTTATGTAAAATATCACGAAAAATCCATTGAGACCAAAACGAAATCAGTATCTTTAGTAGTTTTAAAGATATTACAAAATTTTAGTCAAAAACATAATTTACCTCAGTTGAGTGCTGGATTAGGTACTGGCATATTTCATGTTGAGAATGGAATTTTGGCCATTGAATTATTGGTCAGTTTGGAAAAACCTTGAAAATTTAAATATCTAATGATGAAATACCCTATCAATAATAATACTCTCTATAAAATAATATTTAATAATAATAGCAAAATTTAACAAGAATTACTGTAGAATTTCATAGGCCATACCAGATGCCGAGCATTGTTGTCTGCAGTCTGTTGTTTTGTTTTGATGCTGATCCCTGAAGCCAATGCAATTGTCATCATTTCTTCATTTCCTGAATTCAGTTGACCATCGACTAAATAATAATAACTACTTCAGTATTATTAACTACAGTCATATTATGATTTATCACTATCATAGTATAAACTTACTTATATGATAAATACTAATTGATAAGTATTGTATTACAGTATTATATAGTATTCTTCAGCAATACTAACATGGGTGACTATTTAGTCTCGACCTATTGTTTGTCTAGTCTGACACATCATCGACATAATATAATATAATCATCAACATAATAAAATGAAGGCTAACTCACTTTTTTTTATTTATTTATCATCATTACATAGCATCAATTTCCGGGAATATTCCCGTTTGATAGGTAAATTGTCAGATATATATAATTAAATATAGTTACATAATAATATATAATAACGTATGATAGAATCATAAAATAAAATCAATAACATTTTAAGTCACAGTTATAGAATATTCATAACTCAATAATTGAACAAAATTCACCTCAAAATCTATCATCAATAAATTCTGCCACTGAGTAGTAGACTTTCTCATTTAACATTGACTTGATAGTTTTTTTGAACAAGGGCAATGAATCTATTTTACGGATGGACTCGGGTAACTTATTATATAATCTTATTCCTGAATAAGAAGGGTTTCTTTTGTAAGAGGCATGTCTGTGAATAGGAAATGATAGCAAGCTCTGATTACGCATAGAATAGTTATGTTTGTCTGTGCAAAAATTGAATTTATGGATATTACTCTTTATAAAAATGAATAAATGAAATATGTAGATGGCAGGCAAAGTGAGGATCTGTGAATCCCGAAAAATAGATTTACATGTATCTCTAGCTCTCAAACAAAAAATTACTCTAATAATCTTTTTCTGAATTAAAAATATTTTATAACTGTCAGTCGAATTTCCCCAGAAAATATTTCCATAACATAGATGGGAGTAGACATAGGCATAGTATACGGTGATAAGTGTATTTCTATCAACTGAATGAGATAACTTAAGAATTACATAATAGGCACGGTTCAACTTCGTTGTGAGATTTTTTATATGTTCTTTCCAATTTAATCCCTCATCTATTGTAACGCCCAGAAATTTTATAGATTTAGCTGTTTTTAGTCCACTAGCTGTTTTTTGTCACTAACATCAAAACATCTTTTGATGCTCACAATGCTCACAATTATGGTCATAATGGCATATAATAATAATAATATTCGTGTAACCTGGCTGGCTCAGGTCTGGTGTCAGAGTTTTCAGGTCGCTCCTGATCAATTTCAGGGCCTCTGACATGACTTCACGACTGTTTTTAGGCAGCCGGGACCAATGGCTTAACGTGTCCATCCGAAACACGGGGAAGTGGCTTGAGAAAAATTTCTGGTCTGACCTGGGTTTGAACCCGGGACCTTTGGGTTGCGACGCCAGCACTCAACCCACTCAGCTACGCCACCCCCGTCAAAATGGCATATGACTTGGTAGGAATATTCCTTTTTGGCTAAAGTGTAGTTTACCGGCCACCCTTCCTATAGAGTCAAATCTTTGGTTGCAAGTATGCTCTTTTGATGACAAAATGTATAAAAATTTGCTGTTTCTAGCTCATCATTAATTATGCAGTAATTATGAGTCTAAGATTTATTTATGACTGAAGGTTAGATTAGTTAGAAGTTAGGTTAGTTGAAGCTTAGGTTAGGTTGGTTAACACTCAGTTTGGGGTAGTTGGAGTTGAGTTGGTAGAAGGTCAGGTTGGGTTAGTTGGAGGTTGGGTTAGTTTAACCTTAGGTTAGGTTAGTTGAAGCTCAGGTTGAAATAGTTCAAGCACAGGTTGAAATAGTTCAAGCTTAGGTAAGGCTAGTTGGAGTTAAGGTTGGTTGGAGCTTAGGTTAGATTAGTTAGAGCTTGGGTTAGGTTAGCTGAGGCTTATGTTAGCTGAAGCTTGGGTTAGGTTAGCTGAAGCTTAGGTTGGGTTAGCTGAAGCTTAGGTTAAGATAGCTGAAGCTTAGGTTGGGTTAGTTTGAGTTAAGGTTAGTTAGAGCCAAGGTTAGGTTAGTTAGAGCCAAGGTTAGGTTAGTTAGAGCTTAGGTTAGGTTGGTTAGAGCATAGGTTAGGTTAGTTTATGCTTTGATTTGGGTTAGCTGAAGCTTAGGTTAGGTTAGCAGAAGCTAAGGTTAGGTTAGCTGAAGCTTAGGTTAGGTTATGTCAAGATTAGGTTAGGTTAGCTTAAGCTTGGGTTAGGTTAGCTGAAGCTTAGGTTAGGTTGGCTGGAGCTAAGGTTAGGTTGGCTGAAGCTCAGGTTAGGTTAGCTGAAGCTTATGTTAGCTGAAGCTTGGATTAGGTTAGCTGAAGCTTAGGTTAGGTTAGCTGAAGCTTAGGTTAGGTTGGCTTAAGCTTAGGTTAGGTTAGCTGAAGCTTAGGTTAGGTTAACAGAAGCTTAGATTAGGTTAGGTTAGGTGAAGCTTAGGTTAGGTTAGCTGGAGCTTGGGTTAGGTTAGCTGAAGCTTAGGTTAGGTAAGCTGGAGCTTGGGTTAGGTGAGCTGAAGATGAGGTTAGGTTAGCTGGAGCTTAGGTTAGGTTGGCTTAAGCTTAGATTAGGTTAGCTGAAGCTTAGGCTAGGTTAGCTGAAGCTCAGGTTGAGTTAGCTGAAGCTTAGGTTAGGTTAGCTTAAGCTTAGGTTAGGTTAGCTGAAGCTTAGGTTAGGTTAGCAGAAGCTTAGATTAGGTTAGCTGAAGCTTAGGTTAGGTTAGCTGAAGCTTAGGTTAGGTTAGCTGGAGCTTGGGTTAGGTGAGCTGAAGATAAGGTTAGGTTAGCTGGAGCTTAGGTTAGGTTGGCTGAAGCTTAGGTTAGGTTAGCTGAAGCTTAGGTTAGGTTAGCTGAAGCTTAGGTTGAGTTAGCTGAAGCTTAGGTTGAGTTAGCTGAAGCTTAGGTTAGGTTAGCTGAAGCTTAGGTTAGGTTGGCTTAAGCTTAGGTTAGGTTAGCTGAAGCTTAGGCTAGGTTAGCTGAAGCTCAGGTTGAGTTAGCTGAAGCTTAGGTTAGGTTAGCTGAAGCTTAGGTTAGCTTAGCTGGAGCTTAGGTTAGGTTAGCTGAAGCTTGGGTTTGGTTAACTGAAGCTCAGGTTGGGTTAGCTGAAGCTTAGGTTAGGTTAGCTGAAGCTTAGGTTAGGTCAGCCAAAGCTTAGGTTAGGTTAGCTGAAACTTAGGTTAGGTTAGCTGAAGCTTAGGTTAGTTGAAGCTTAGGTTAGGTTAGCTGAAGCTTAGGTTAGCTTAGCTGTAGCTTGGGTTAGGTTAGCTGAAGCTTAGGTTAGGTTAGTTTGAGGTTAGGTTAGTTAGAGCTCAGGTTAGGTTAGTTTGTGCTTTGATTGGGTTAGCTGAAATTTAGGTTAGGTTAGCTGAAGCTTAGGTTAGGTTAGCTGAAGCCTAGGTTAGATTAGCTGAAGCTTAGGTTAGGTTGGCTGAAGCTCAAGTTTGGTTAGCTAAAGCTTATGTTAGGTTAGTTGAATTCATGTGAGGTTAGCTGTAGTCTAGGTTAGGTTAGCTGAAACTCAGGTTTGGTTAGCTGAAACTTAAAACTAAGTTTAAATTGTAGCAACTGCAGACCAAACTTTAAACTTCATTTATTTAAAAACTACTGTTCAGAAATGGTAATTTTAAAAAAAAATTTCATCAGTAGGCCATATTTAATCAATTGCAAATGAAAATTTGACTTTCAGAAGGGTGGCTGGTAAACCTCACTTTTACCTATTTAAACTTCACTTATCATAAATCAATTTTTTATATTAAATATTCAGCATGAGTTGAGAATAGTATTGTAATTAAACATTTTTCAAATTTGATACGGTAATCCTCTTATCACAGAAAATGTAATTCAAATCCTGTGTGCTCTTGTACAGAAACTTATGGTATCAAAACATTTCGAACAATTGGCTCTGTTGATGACAACATATGTAGAAGTCAAGACTAAAATTTGACACCTTAGTTCTCATAATAAGTGCACTCTTTGTACAGTGGGCGCGCTAGTGGTGTTGCTTCATTTTTTTCTGAAGCTCAACATTATTATTTCAACAATAGGTCAGTTCACTGAGTTCAGTTCAGTAGGTCACAAGGTCATTTCAGGGCAAGGTCACATTATTATGTCTTTAGAAGTGAAATTTTTTCAGAATAATATTGAATATTGCTTTCAAAAGTATGAAAATTGCAGTCATCGCAATCGGATATTGATATTCAACCAGTTAAATTGACTCAAATAGTAGTTATATGGCTGAAATTTGTTCCACAAAATGGATTCAGGTAAAAACTAACCTTCAACAATTGAATTATTTTTCTTTGCATATTTTTTATTATATATAAAAAAGTAATAATGCTACAAATTTAGTTTTGATCTCAATGGATTTTTCGTGCTATTTTACATAAGATTTGATCATTTTTACACGTAATTATTGTCACATTCAAATACTTAACCTATATTGACATACTAAAAGTAGTAACTTTGAAGGGCTATAACTTTCTTATTTGATACCCGGCTGCAAGTTTTGATATCAGAAATCGACTCAAAATGAAATTTTGAATCTAAAAATGTATAAATTGTCCCTGTAAAGTGGGGACTCTAAGTCCAATTTAAACCACATTTTGAAACATGAAACTTTACTGCCGTGTCATTATTGTAGCGGAAATGTTTTTCTTTTACAAAAAATAGCCTAAAACGAAAATGAATCTGAAGCATTTTAATTATCCTGGAATTTTTTAGGTTAGTTTCTTCATTATTTCTATTCTAAATATTTTCTTAATTACCCTAAAAATGCTAAAAAAACATGTAACAATAAAGATATTGTTCAAAGAATCTTTCAATACAAGTTTAAATATAAAATAGGCTACAGAGTAGAATAGTTTTGTGATGAAGCTAGTAGGTACCTATACGGTACTAACCTTGCAACAAGTTATTTTGTTTACAAATCTGAATGTAGATTCTGATATCTGATTTAAAAATCATAAGGAATAGTTCTCTCTTTCACTCATTAGAATTTTTTTTCTCTTCATCACAAAAAGTAGGCCTAGCATGAAAAGTAGGTAATGAAGTAAATGACTCATTTTAAAAATTTGATGTTTTGTAGCTCAAGTAGAGAACTATATCCAGCTCTATTGTCATTATTAAAAAAAGTACACAGCAGGTAATTTTGTATTGAAACTATATTAATTGATATAAATTTATGAATATGAATTAGATATTCATAGAAAAGTACCTAGAACATTCCATCAACTCTTGATTTCATTTATAATGCTCATGAATTCTTGTTTCAGGTATGAGAAAAGAATTTTGATGGAAATAAGGATATCATTGAAGTAGTAAAAGCTCACAATGAAAAGGAAAGAGCTCTTTTGGAAAATAATAGTGTGGTTCTCCTGTACTAAATGATGACAAGAATTGATGTTTAGGCCTAATACCTAACAAAAAAATTGTGATCAATGATACAAACCAGATAAGCATAATGCTCAAGAATGTAAGGATGGAGAACAAACATTTTCAAAATTGGAAAAGTGAATGAAGGAAAATGGAGTGTCAACTATTAATTGAATAGGCCTACTGGCTATGGTGATAGAGTGTTGAACTAGAAAGTGTATAAAAAAGCTTAAGTTGTTTCAATTTCTAAAAACAAAATTCCAAGAACACATAAAAGTGACTATAAAATAGTTTCTGACAAGGAATGCAGTAAGAATTTAGTTATATTTTGGAACTATTTCATATATGAAATTTGAAGTAATTTGAGGCAATATGCATATCAATGTCAACTGTCTATATAATATCAATAAAGTGGAATGCTTTTACTGATTTGGATGCAAATTTATCTGTTTGATGGGTTTCTCTGTTCCTCTACCACAGATTTATTTGTGGATCAAGTCCTTAAAAGCCTCTTCCCTATAAAAGTGTTACCCCTGATTTGGTGGTGGAGTTGTTATTCCTTCAGAGGCTTATCAATCACAACCATCGATCACAGTATTGATTAATACTTATAATTAAACATTAATTATTTTATTCCATTAACATAGATTATAGAAAACATATCCTAGATTTTTGGAGTTACTGCAAATTATAGGTACCATTCATCAAGGCTGATAATAAAAATAATTGATTATATTAATCCACCTTTCCATTTTGTATATTATATTGTTATATCCTTGAGTATTTCAGTTGAAATGAATTGAATTTGTTAGGCTGATAGCTCTATTATTGGATCTAACATATCCAGCAAGCTAAGTCAAGAATAAATTATTGCATTCGTGGAATAAAGTGCTTCAATTCTAATTTAATACTACTAAATGAAATACCAAGTCTTTTATTGAGAGATAAAAATGCATTTCAGTCATTGAAGTATCAATGCAGCAAGGAAAGTTGAAGAGTTCACAGTGATATGATAGGAAACTTCACTGTCATCCTAGAGAAAATCCATCTACTTGTTATGACGTCATTAAATCAGTTGTAGGGCCTGATGTATTAGTAGGTGTTGGTCTAGAGTATGAATGGTCTAAGGATGTAACCTACCAACAGCTGATGTGAATGATCAATTGTATCTCTTGATAGGAAAAAATTGACTAAGCATAGTCTAATTGACAACATCAGCTGTTGGATCGCACAAGCGGACGAAACTGCCTTTAACAATAAAATGCTTCAAGTGTTTCATAGCTCAGTTTACCAAGTAGGCCGGCTCAAGTGAACGCACATTGGTGCGACCAAGAACAATGAAATATAATAAAAACACGAAATTGCAACGAACACTGGTAAGCTGATTTTTGATTCGCGTTGCTCCATACAACTCTGTGTTTTTATTGTATCTTACTGATCTTGGTCGCACCAATTTGTGTTCACTCAAGCCAGCATACTCACTAAACTGACTCAAGATTTCTAAATTTCTGTAAAAAAGTTAAATTTGTCATTGTTTAATTATATTGATATTGATAGTAAGAGTGCGCTTTTGTAAGTTAGTTTGTTCATACAGTAGAACGTCGATAATCCGGATTCGTCTCAAACAAGAAAAAAAATTTACCGTCTGCCCTTGCACTAAGTTCTTTACTAGAGAGTGGACGATGAGAGAATACATACTGTAGTGTTTAGCGAAGCGAAGGAAATAATTTTCTATTATTTCTTAATAGAAAATATACTATTTTAAAACAGCTTTTTTCTCAAATAGAGTCTGCTGGCCCTTTTTGTAAGGTAATTTCGATAATCCGGATGGAATCTGGTCACAATTAATCCGGATCATCGACGTTCTACTGTAATTACTTTCTCAGTATATTATGTAATGTGGAAAAAGTGAATGAAAATCAATAAATTAGCTACTTACACGGAACTGATCGGGAGCTAGTTCACAAGTGGGGGCGACCTGTACAAACGTAACTTTTTCCAGTGTGAGAGATGGGTAGCGGCGCAGAGGAAATTTATGTCTGATCATTGAGAGCGCTGCGTCAATGTCGGCTTGTGCACCTACGAAAAATAAAAGAAATAAAATTTACTACCTTCTCAAGTAATGCATCAAAAACTCTCCAGTTTGGAAAACAGGATATTATTCAACAGGTATGGCTAAAAAATAAAGAAATTTAACATTTGGAAAAATCAATAACTATCATTTGTCGATTCTACGAAACCTGTAGTTTTAACCGTATAAAATGAAAGTTTCCATCAAGTTATAAAGCCAAAACTACTTCTAGGACGGTTGAAGAAAACCGAGTTCTTTTTCGGCAGGCCCTTCACGTCTTTCTATTCATAGAGGAGTTTTCCAAGTCATCGAGTTAGTGTGTTTCAAAAAAGAGCATGAAATGCAATTAGAACAAAACATAAAAAAACAAAGAGAGAAATAATTGATATTGCTTAAAAACAGAGATAAGACTCTTTGGCTCAGAACAACATGAATAGGGAACAAGAGTTTTCATCATTTAGCATCGAAGCGAGCTGAGTTGTGTCATCATAGCCAATAAATGAATTAAACAAATTCAACGTGAAAAAATTTTGGTTGCAACACCAATATTGTCAAGTGTTATAATTTGCACTTAATTCGTCGATTTTACAAAATCCATCGCTTCAACCGCAAAAAAGACAGCCAATACAACAAAATCTCTATCTTTATAGCCATAAAGGGTTATATAACGAAATTCCATAAAGTTATAATTTATTATTTATACAGTTATAAAGCTAAGGTGACTTCTACGACGGAAAAAATATTACTTCTTTTGAGTTTTTTATCCGTGGTTGCTAAGATAGCTCAGCAAGGGTGCTTTCATGAAAGTGCACAAAATACGACTGAAACAAAACAACACACCTAGAAAAATATTTGATATTTCCTGAAAACAGAAATAAGTCTTTGGCTCAGAACAACATGAATAGGGAACAAGAGTTTTCATCATTTAGCATCGAAGCGAGCTGAGTTGTGTCATCATAGCCAATATAATGAGTTGAGGGGCCACTCACCGTCCGAACTGACGGTGGATGGGAACCCTGTTCTGTGGTCAAAATCAGTGCCATCAAATGGGTTGGGATCCATGAACCTCTCGATTATCAGACCAGCGCTTATACTGCGACCAGATAAATGAGACTTACCGTCGAAGCGTTAATCATAGATTAAAACACGTTGAGTTTGATAGTCTAGTAAAACGGGTCACAGAATAAGCGCTGGTATGACAATCCAGAGTTTCATGGATCCCAACCCAGATGGCGCACTGATTTTGACCACAGAACGTTTAGGGCTCCCATCCACCGTGAGTTCGGACTATGACAGTCAAGAACTCTGAATTGCGACTGCGGTCGACCGTCGGAAAACCCACCTCGAACATAGATGTGACATAATCGTACAAAAATTAAAAAAAAAAAAAACAGCTCACCTTCAATAGCGCATATCTTGAGTTTGACGGTATCGGGGTGTCGTTTGATGAAGACGTTTGTGTGTGTGGTGGAGCGGATCTCCTGCAGGAAGGCGCCATGCCGGCCTATCAGGCGTCCGACCAAGTGTTGGGGGATGATAAATTCGAACACTCCTGCTGATGTGGCTCCTGCCCCCTCCCCCTCTGCGTCAACCTCCCCCTCACCCGACACAGAGCTGCCTCCGGCCGGAGGGGTGGCCATGTCGCTACAACCCTTACCGCTATCGCTTGAGCCCTGATCAACACAAAATCAATCTATTAATATTTATTCCTAAAAAAATTATATCGGTTTTTATAGAACATAACCTTATTTTAGACTTTATTTTCAATCAATATTTGTGAGACAGTAAAATACTATTTCTGTTTTCCTCTCTCAAATCATTATATGATCAAGTGTTTGTATTTCAAGAAATAAATATTATTTATCATGAACGCATTTTTTCTATTTTTGTAGCTTGTCAGACAAGGCATTATTCGTTCAGGATGAAAACAGATGATTCGAATTCGAACGGTTTTTGTCCAAAGTTTCATCATATCACGGTCGAACACGACCAATGATCACTCAACACAGAAATGAATTGGAGAGCGCCGTTTTCAAATCAGATTTGGTCAGCTGTGATTCAGGGTCTCCAGTTCAATTCTGGCTTATAGTTAGTTCTCATGCGCTTCGGTGGAAATTTGGACAAAAACGCTATAGTCTGTCCAAGAAAAGAAGACATTCTGGCAAGATGACTACAGCTCGGTCAATATTGGTTCAAAAATGATACATTTCGTCTCAAATGGTACAGCAGAATCTTTTCTACAATTTGAAACATAGATTGAAAAATTCTAAACCAATATTGACAGAGCTGGAGTCATTTTCCTATCCTGCCAGAATGTCTTCTTTGCTTGGACGGACTATAATGAGACGTATGAAAATTATGTAGATGATAAAAGTTGGATATTACGTTCCTAATAAATCAAATATCAATGGAAATGTGATAAAAGTTGGTCTAAGAAATGCTTAATAGTAATAATATTGGGATAAAAAAAGGTGGAGTTTGTACTGTGTGACAAAGACATCACCTAATTGTTTAATCATCAATAATAAAGTTTCAAAGTGCTTACTAATGTTGAGAAACTTTCAATCAATAAAATAATGGGCTTTAAATTATGGATATATCCGTTCAAAACTGATGACACTCCAAAAAATGTGCATACAATAACATTAATTAGATAATGGATGAAAAAATTAATAAGAGCTCATTGTTTGAAAAACAATAATTGAACTGTGAGGAAGCTCATCTAAAAAACAATATCTTTAAAAAATATTATCTTTCAACAATACAATGTATGTCTCGAAAGCCTAAAAAGAAATCATTTTGATGATAAAAATATGAACAGAATTTTTTCTTATTTGAAATAATGGGAATATAGGAGCTTACTGATATTTTCTTGCCCAAAAAACTGCAGATAAATAGGTCCAAGGTTATTACATCACACTGTATCAATATTTAGGCATTGAACTTATCAGAATAATTATTAGAAAAATGTCAACGTGCAGAGATAATCGTCTATTGAATAAAATCTTTATAAGTGCATTGGTAATTGATATTATTGTTGAACAACTTCGAGTAGCCTATGTTGTACTTCAAAATATTTTACTGTTTATTATTACAAAATATAAATGAGGAGAGCGAGTGTATTCCAAATATCAATAAGACCGGGAAAAAGTTCAAAAAATAAGATTTCTGTAGAGAAAGGGCAAAAAACTCTTAAGTACTTCCGATAAATAGATAATTATGCATTACCGTACCGATCATTCATAAAATAGTTTACTTCAAAACAATTTTTCTTGTCAGTGGTCACATACAAGATAAACATCCATTTTTATCAATCTATTGGGTCAAAATCAAACGAAAGTTTCATTTTAAAGATCTTTAAACCTTTGATTTTTTTATACCTTTGAAAACACAGATTTTCAAATATCAACATCCTAACTGGAATTTCCAAAAGAAGCAAGTCATCAATTTTATTTATATTCAACGAACTGATTAGGAGAGTTCCTTGAACAATTAGGAATTTAAAAAATTTGCAATTTGAAGTATATTTGGATATACTTGCGTTTTCCATATATGCGTTCCATATACTTGCGATATATATGCGTTTTTCCATATTATTAAAATGTAATTCTTAATAAAACTGGGATCACTGGTAAAAAAATCCTCCATGCCGCGACCACACGAGGTCATTTTTGAGTCAAGTCGACTAAATCAAGAAGATAAGTTGACAGTAATTAAATCGTAAAGAAGCTGGAAGAGTATTCAAAATGGCATCAATCAATATCAATAAACTGAAATAGCCATTCAAAAAATTTATTCTTCAAAATGAGTTCTAATTAGTGAACTCAGTTTTATTTGAATTTCATTTCAATAACAAGTTAAAGATTGTTTACCTCACTGTGTGCATCTGAGAAATTCCTGAGTGCCGGACTCTCGAGCATAATTTCAGCCGGACTGTGATTGGCCGAATCTCTCTCGCCATCATCATGGCTCGCCTGCAGATCCAGAGCGCTCAACTTACGATCAACACTAAACTCATCATGCTGCTCCTGCTTGATATCCAGCGCCATTTTCTTCTCTTCTTCTGTGCCTTTTTTCTCGACAGTAACCAGTGATTCAGAACTAGATGTCAAATCGATCACTTTTTCAACCTTCAAATTCGTTTCTTCAACAATAACACAGTCGTCTGACGAACTGCTGCTATCCAAATCAATAGTTTCAATAACCGCTACTGGTTTATCTGTTTCCTGTTTTTGCACATGCACTGCTGTGTAAACTTCTTCAACTACCTCACTATTGTTAACAACAACTTTTTCCACTGAAACCTTCTTCTTATTGTCACAGACTTCGTCTGGATTGATTCTGTTTTGAAGCTCCCCAACCACTACTTTATCTGGATTATTTATCTTTGATTGTACAGCTGTGTCGTCTTTAATTGCTGCTTTATCGTCGACTACTACGTTTTTGATAATCTGATTTTCATCAACTTTTGGTTTTTCACAAGATACTTGTGTCTTGGACAGTTCTACTGTCGCTAGTTGTTTGATGTCTTCCTCTTCGATAGAGTTGACCTCAGCTATGGGCTGTGAGGTCTCCAAATCCCTTCGAGCCTTCTCGATGGCTGACAAGAGCTCTCCGACAGTTTCGGAGGTGACTGCTGTGGCCTTAGTGCAGTTGCTGTCACCTTGCGACAATGACTGTTGCGGCTGTTTTCCCCCAGGGTCACTCTTCAGTGACGGCTTCCTTCGTCTGTACCAGAAGAGGCTGATGAGCACAGCTAGCGTGGGTAGGCTCCAGATTAGCACTTGCTTGGGGCACTGATAAGGGGCCATACCTGCACTCCACTTTGACGGCTGAGTAACTGTAACACACAAAACAAACAATGCATTTAAAATCAACTGACATAACTTACACGCATTAGTCTAGAGCTCAATAAATAAGTTTAGTCATAACATCAATAAATTTCAGTTCTAGTGTAGAGCTCAATGAATATATCAATGTTCAATGATATATCAATAAGTATCAGCATTAGTGTAGACGTAGAGCTCAATACAGTAAATGAATGAATGTTCAATCAAATAGTGCTGTTCAATCAATAAATTGCAAGCTTTTTGTACAGAAAATTTTGATGCTTATCATGTTGATGATAAGATGAAAATATCGAAATTTTTGTTCATTTTTTGAAAAGAAAATTTAAATTTACATAATTGAATAATTGACTTGACTGGAAATAGTTTTCAGTTCAGAAACAGGGACAAATCTCAGCTCAAGTAGCCTTCTGGACCTTTCACCAAGTATTGGTAGATATGTAGCTGAATAAATAGTCTATATGTAATTTGAAGAACAAAATGACCCAGAATTTTTTTCAATTCAATTCATTGATAGAATAACCAGAATATATTTTGTTGAGACAAGTTTTCCTTCATATTAGCATTCTTATTTGTTCCAATAGTTTATTCCTGCTTCTGGGCTAATATTCCGTCCTTACGCACTTACAGTATCATATTCATCAACAACATGAAAACTCATCTATGATTAAATGTTTAAAATTTTTCAAATAAACCATGAATTCAATACAAGTACACCAATGCTGCTATTTTCATTCATTTAGAATAGCCTACACATTTTCTTGATAATAAAAACAAAGGAAATAAAAAGACATTATTGAGACAATTTATGGACCATCAAAAATCCTAATATTTTTAAACTTGAAAATAATGACTGAAAGTGAAGGTTTCTGGGTGCACGCCAAAATTCAGGCGGGAAAAAGTTTACATCATTTAGCGACATTTTAAAAAACATTTTAGCGACACTGCTTTGGCTAATACATGGATCGAAGCCCGTTATGTGATAAAATAAGTCCTACTGAACTGTTTGAGAACTGAGGAGCAACTTGCGGTCGACCTTCAACCACATAGCCAAATGTCAAAGTCGTTCCTTGCACCTGTAGGAAGATCTGATAGAATTGGCAATTGCGTCGCAGACACTAAAATGTCAGGCAGACTGGTTGGACGAATAGAAACGAAAAAATAAAGAGATCAGTTTTTAAAATGTCCTCATGATGGTTAATCAGTTCAGTAATATTATTATTATTATCATCATCATCAAGAATATAACTATTTTTAGTTCAGCAAGATATTTTTTGTTTTTGCAAACTGAAAACAATTACTGTAAGTGTTATCAGTTTGTACTTCTGTTTTTACGAAGGAGATAAAATTGATTTATCCATAAGTAATTTAAAAAATAGCGAATTCCGTGTCTCAATAAAAATGATACCAGGAAATACATCCAGTTTTTTGTTGATAACTGATAATTTTGTTCAGGATGTTGAAAATTGAAGGAAAAACAAGTGCAAGAATAGATGTAAAATAATGAAAATAGTGCTGTGCCTGATCCAATGAAATACAATAGCATTATAATTCTATCATAAGTGGTTCTAATACGACGTTTATGCATGCGTTGTTTGCCTTGTTTGCCTCTTCAATTTTGCAAAAGCATCTTATCGAAGAACGCTTTTGAATCTTACTTTATATTTATAGTGATCAAGACGGAACAATGATTACTCAATTTTTTCCAACAAATTTCGCTTTTCAAAGGTTGCCGACCTTTGATGTAAGGTTTCTCTTTCAATAAAAAATTGCACAAATGTAATGTGATTGAGTATTTTCATCAGCAAAATAACATTGAAGACGCTAAGATTTATCAACAAATAAAAAAAGCTTGGTCGCCAGATATAAGCTCCACAGTCATTTCTCATGAAGAAATTGCGTCTTAAAAATTGATTCACGTTCAAGAGAGAGGGTCGAAGTAGATAAGCTTGTTGATAGATTTTTTTCAAGAAGAGATGACTCCAAGAGTAGTGATTTGCAAGTTCAAGATGCTATTACTAGCTATCAACCATTCTGAATACTTCTGAGAAAACAGAGTATGACTGAATATCGATGGTTGATGATATACTTAAAAAAAAAACTTTCTCTTGATCGCAAATCGAATCCTCCTGGAATCCTCAAATGTCTCCTGGAAGAAACTATTCTTATATAATTTATTATTTATAATATAATTTATATATTATATTCAATTCAATAGTCACCATCCCTTGTCATTTTATTGTAAAAAAACAATACAAATCTCTTGTACATAAATATCAGGTCAATTAGAAAAGCTTTTAATCAATTAAAAAAAACTGCCTCTAGAACAAGGACAATGATTTACAACGTATCACTGTCAAAGCAAACGAACGAAGATAAGGAGTAATAAGTACGTAATTAGAAGTTGATATTTACAAGATAAGTTGAACATCTTGACCTACAACTTCTCAAGTTGTTGGAAATAATGTAATTAGATATTGAACAACAATTGCTTTTAATCTCAATATCTGATCGGATTTATTAATGAAATTACGTAGTAATTTTTAAACGAAGCAACAAAAAATATTTAAATGAAGCAAGAATTGATTATAAAAATGGGAATTTGCAGACAACACAAAAACGCTATCTCTATTCAATAAAAATCATTTGCGTAGCAGTAACAAATCATTGGTAAAATCATTTGAAAACAGGATACAGGGTTGATGACAACTTTTTCTGAGTACCATCTAGAAGTATTCTCTAAAATATAGGAATAGGACACTCTTTACGGACTTTGAATTAGGATTTTCTACAACGCAATAAGTAGTGTAGAATATTTCGCATTCCATCACTAGCAAATGCAAAAAGAGTGCAGTACAAAGAGAGATAGATGGCCTGAAAATATATTTGAACAGATGTTGCATAACAACGACGGTATCAAAGTACTGCAATTGAAACCTTCCACAACCTACTCTGATATTACAATAGACATTAATCAACGATCTCAGAATATCATCTATTTATATCACCTTCAAGAACAATAGAACTAAACGCTTGAAAACAGAATGCATAAATAATAAATTATTGCTGCACATTAAACAATGAAAAAACATCAGTGGAAATTCATTGTCAAAACTCATCTCCGTATTCAGTCTCATGAATTGATCATCATCAATTTATTTATTTATTGACCGAAAGGCGAAGTTAGGACTCATACGTCCTCTCTTACACTTAACTTAATTCATCATTATCAATTATATGTAGCATTGATGATACATCAATGATGTATAGTTGACGCTAAAAAGTTGGGCGGTTTCGTCAGCTCCTTGTGCGCTCCAATAGCTGACGTTGTCATTTAGTTATGCCTAGATGATGCTTTCAAAATCGAAAAAGACAATAGATTCTAAACATCAGCTGTTAGTAGGTTATATCACGTACAGAAGCAGATGAAACAGCCCAACTTTTTGGCTTTGGCTATACAAGAGATCAGTGTGCTAGAATGCTGTATTCTAGCAGAGAGAATGGAAACAGAGAGAATTCAAGTTGAACAATTCAATGAGGTATCAACGCAAGGTAGCCTACCAATGTTCATAATTCAGTAATTTTGGTTCTTCACATAATTTTTTTCTATGGAATCCAAGTGGAGGATTCCAGTTGGATTTGAAGCACATAAAAGCACATTAACAGGTAAGAAGTCAAGTTTTAAAATTTTTTGAACAGAAACCAAGAAAAGTAGAAAGTTTTGATATGTTAATCTTTGACTTTCGGTAGACAACATTTTGAGAATTTGCTAAAAATACCTTCCCAAAATATTCATGAGCTGTGTGTGTCACTCACTCGTTAGTAAAGAATCCAAAGTCTATAATCCTAATATGGAGTTAGAAAACTCATGATTTTACAATAATGCACTAAAAAATATTGTAACTTTATACTTTAGTGTAAGAAAAACTTGAAGCATAATTATTTAGTTAACTTATCTGATTGTACTTTCTACTAAGTTATCACTTGTACAGTCTGTGCACTTCAATCTGATTATTCTTTATGGCAAATAAAGTTTGATTTGCACGCTTTGAATACAATTTCTAGCATAAGTGAGCCCTATAAATGGTAGCAACATGGAGTGCCCTAACCTAACCTATCCCGGTATACCCCAGAGATGATCGACAAACTCTATTGATTAATCTATACTCTACTGTCTATACTGAAATTATATTCTGATAGTGCGCGGACTACACCCTAATTAGTCTGTTAAATGAACGATTTTCTCGTTTCGACAATTTTGTAGCTTTCTGAAACGGGCTCATGTTTCACACAGTAGCTGCAGGCTGCACACTGGAACCTGGAACTGGTTTCATTGGCATTTCTATTTGGTACCCATTGCCCAGCCCTAAATGTAGACCACATCACGTGTTTCCTACTGCTTTCTCACTCATTTATTAAACATTTTCTTTCCTTCTCGATCACAATTTCTTCTCAGCTCGTTCTCCAAATACTACAGGTACCCATTCCATCGATCTGAAGAAGTTGCCAGGCTACAACAACAACACACCCTCATTACACGTCACAGAAGTTTGCGGAAAGAATTAATTTCTGTATCAAATGCATCGTGGATCCGTATAACATTGATATTTGTATCGATAATGCATTGTTAATTGTATAATCAATATCTGTATCAAATGCAACATAAATCTTGACTTAAATTTAATTCAATTTTTATTTTCTCAAAAATACATTACAAAAAATGGTCCCGCTAAACCTTGAGGTTTTTCAGAGAGAATGTGAGGTGCCTAATTATACACTATTCGCTGTGTGCAAGTGGGTGTAAAGGATATTTTTGGCGACCGAGGCGCTATTGGCGGATCATTTCGGCGATAAATTGAGAGAATTAACATTGGAGGAGATAGGGCTAAACCTAAAATAATGTCCTGGAGAATTTGTTGTGTTCCGGATTGTAAAAATAAAACACGCAATGGAAATTTCAAGTTTTACACTTTTCCAGTTGCCATACATAAGTTTCATCAATAAAAAGAATGGTTCACTGCATTGAATAAATATTGATAGGTGAAGCTAACCTTATTGTTTTGTTTACGTGTAAAAGAATTTGTCGATCAAGTAGGACCATGGAGTGCTCCATTCTAACCTGTACATCAGGTAATGTACATGAATAGTTTTTATGTTAGTTAATCTAATAAGCTGTTATTATCAACGCAAAAACTCTATTAACTATGTTTTAATAAGGAATATTCATATCATTCAATTTTTCAAATAAATATGAGCTTGCGCCAATTTTCCATTTTCATGTAAGATAACTTATCAGCTGTTATCTCAAAGTTTTTGTCGACTCTCAAATACATCTGTTTGTGGTTGTCTGCTCTCAAATACTTGAAAACTAGGATTTTTCTAATATAATGAGCTATAATACTATCAATAACTAACATTCCTATCCTAAATATCATGTTCTAATTACTGAGAAATGCATGAAGCAGCAAATAATTCCATTCTAATTATAAATGCGTTTTTCCCATTTAGCGCTATGCTTTGTATGCTAAAACGCGTATAAAAGTACACACGATAATCCACCAGTGCCGCAGCACGGTAGATGCTCATAGCGAATAAAAAATGAATAAAATTGAATGTTCACTATAAAATCAAATTAATTGAGAAATAAAAGAAGATATGAAAAATATTAATAAATTATAAATTAAATTATATAATATAAAAATTTATTATAAAATATAATAAATTCATTATAAAGATACTATTAAATTTAACAAAATTAAGGAAAAAAAGGAGAGGATATTATAAAGAAATCTAGCTAAAGTACCTACAGATAGGCCTTATGGAGTTCAAGAATAATAATTAGAGAGTATGCTAAATGACAATTTGAGCATAGAATATAATATAAAAAAATTAAATCATACCTCTAAACATAGAGAAACAGTTCTCACAAAGAAGCAAAGTATATACTCCTCAACCCACCTTACAATATTTACTAATTAATTTAGTACATACCAAAACACACAGACGCAAAGTTCTGTACTATACAAAAGAAACCAAGCCAATGCTCTTAGAAAATGAAATCAGTTGTCTAGTAATTTACATGAAAGTGATTAATCTAATTTGATCCTGTTTCCTGGCGACACCACGCAGTTTAATAGTTTGTTGAGAAGGCACTCAGCCAACCCAGAGAACGCATTCTGGCCAACGGCATGGACTCAAATAGACAAACCTCACTGAAAACTCCAACTACAACGCTTCACATCATTCAACTAGCTTGCAACTCTGACAAGGCATACAGGAAATTTCTCACCAGCTTGAGAGCCTACTCCTTATTCTGATCGAGGGATCGAAAGAACTTTCCACTAGGATTTGTGTTAGAATTTACAGCATTATGTTAAGTATTTTAAAAAATATTCATGGTACCGGTAGTGGTATAGTATGACCAAACAAATAATACATTCTGGCAAGATGGACCAGACTATGAACTAGCTTCCAATCTATCAACAGAATTTCAAAAAGACCTAGAAAATCATAAGGACAATTAAAAAGTTATTCAATACTTGAAAAGGGTATTAACGAGTGAAAGGAGATTCTTATTCGGAGATCAAGCCTTGATCGGCGTTTGTGAAACCCGAAAATAATTTTAATAGACATAATAAAGCATCCAACAACGTCAGTACTCTTTGAATAGTTTACCCAAACAAAGAAGACATTCTGTCAAGATGGGAAAATGATTCCAGCTCGGTCAATATTGGTTCAAAAAGTATAATAAATTTGGTCTCAAATTGTAGGAAAAATTCTTATCTACAATTTGAGACCAAATTTTCAATTTTTGAACCAACATTGACCTGACTTGAGTCATTTCCCCATCTTGCCAGAATGTCTTCTTTGCTTGGACAGACTATACAAACAAAATTCGTAATACCAGTTTCATTGTTTCACTTATTTGAACAGTACTGTCAAGCTGAGTTGTTTGAACGTCAAGTAGTGAGTCTTCTGTGAACATAGAATTGTTAATGTATAGTGTTTCACCACACTATTCGTGCTCTGTTGATGCATGGCAAACAAAATTTCACTAATGAAGAATACAAAGTTTGATCCAACAGTTGTTGTTCATTTCTTAGCATCATTCAGCCATGTGCGAAAAACATCTGTAGACATATGAATTCAGCACCTATTGTTCTCAGCAATACGCAAAATAAATGTAGGTTAGTTGAAATTTGTTACAAAGTTGGCGATAAAGTGTGGCAACCAAGTGAAAACAATGAGACAATGATAGCCATAATAATTTCCATGGCAAAGTTTTTCTTTTTCTAAACAAATGTCAAAAGAGGATGTCAAATTTGGTAGATTTATTGCTTCAAGCTTAAAAATGAAGAATTTCATATTCCCTCATCCAAATTTTCAGGTAAAATATACATCTTACTCCAAGGAGCAAACACACCAACTTGATTTACTCTGGGCATCTAGTCTGTATAACTGAGCATTATTGATAGATAAAAATCAAAATCAAATACTTTTTTGAAAAAACTTGAACAATATTATTTTATCACAATAATATATTTGAAACTATTTTCTAATAGATTCTATAGTTTCTATAGATCCTATAGAATAATACTTGGATATAATTCTATAGATAATAGTTTCTAATAGGCTAATTTTCATGAAAGGTATGAAAAGCTTCTCTTAATGAACTTTGTACCTTGATTGTACAGCTGGTAACAATAAATCAAGTAAGTTTGAAATGAGATTTTCGAGCATTAGGGCGTGGGTGGTAAGCATCCTCAAAACAATCAACAGAACTATTTGAAAGGAGGAACAGCATTCAAGTTCAAACTAAACATTTTCCAACACCTACGTCTCAAGGATTTGCAAATAAATATTGTGGATAATGGACGAAAAACATGAGTGACAGACAAGTTCACTGTCCTAGACATGCCAGGAAGTGGTGGAATGAGTTCAATAACATTTAAAAAAATTTGGCTATTCAAGCCAAATATTTAAAAATAGCGAGGACAGCTACATCGTTGTCAAATTGGAGACGTTTCTAGTTCTATTTGTTCATACAAGTTTTATTCTGTATCAAGACAAGATACAGAACCTTCCTCACTAGATTATGGCGAGCGGCCTGTTCGCTTCGAGTTGTTTGAAACGGTATTCCCGGAAGTAGTGGGAGGCTGTAGCCGACGGTCGGAGGCCCACAAACAGATCTAATTATTGCAATCAGCTGATGCTTTTTCTCGTTCTTCAGACAGCTGCAGCTGCTCCCGTCTGGTCTCCTCTCCAACCATCTCTTCTTTCACATCGGTAAACCGTGCACCAGTTTTATCATGGTCCATTCCTTTCACCGGTCTGCCTTTATGAGAGCCTTATAGGTAGCATCAGATCAACCAACTGTAGAAATAATCTCTACTTGGAAAATATCAACATTTTCTTAGCCTCAGACACCAACAAACCAGGAAAATCAACAAATAAAATCAAATCTAGAGTAGCTGCTTCTATAATTTTTTGAAAAATACACAAACATTTCCAAAAAAGACACCATCTAAATGCTCTCAATTCTAGATATTAATTGATAATTAGATGCTTTCAATTTATTCGATGAACATCAAATTTACTAAGAAGGCATTTGATTTCAGACTTTGGACAAACCTGAAATATATCCTCGAGTCTTCAATAATGATACCGTAACTAGATTTTTCTATTGATTTAATAAAATTGAATGATCATTACTCATCACTCGCAAGGAAGTTGATGAGATTCTATACCAATCACATCCAATTCTAGAGTGGATCATAAGTAATTTGACAAAAATACCAACCATCATTATGAATTCTGGGCAACTGAAACATGATCTCATACATATATACACATATGAACATCGAATTCTAGGATTTTATTAAGTTCATTTTACAGGTTGAGAAGATAAGGCGACAACAAAGATAAAGCTTAGGCCTATGTAGCCTAGATAGTTGGTTTCCAGAATTTTTACAGGGACCAGTAACAGGAGGACCACCTTACTAATACAGAAGGGACCACCAATAAAACTAATTTTAAGGTTCCGTACATGCAGGTTGCTATATTATACTACTCAAGGCAAAAACGTCTGGCCTGTTTCATAAAACTAGCATTCCTGAATACTAAACTCGAAAATAAGTTGATCACAATATATAGATAGGTGCAGAATTCCTAAGATTAAGACAATTTATCTAAGAGTGGATTGTCTTTGCTTAGATCCAATAAACCCTCTTTAGCAGTTTCTAAGACGTGGTCTTTCTCTCATTTATTTATTTACGAACACTGATCAGCATGCAAGACCCATCAATTCAAATCCAATCCACCTTTCACTTGGTAGGTCCGGCTCATTGAAATAGTTGACTCGCAGAGTTTATGACTATCATCGAGTGAAAGGAGGGGGGGGGGGGTGAGGAGGAGGTGGCTATTATGATTACCATCGATGTGCTGATAGGAGAAAATTTTGAATGATTATTAAGCCGTCAAAGAAAACTGACTCATAACATAACAATCAAATTATAACGGACGCGTTGAAAATCCAGGCATGTTCTGTCAGAGAGAAAGAGATAGAAAAGGAAAAAAGAGAAAGAGAGATTGATTGATTGAGAGAGAGAGAGTGTGACTAGAAAAGAGGTGGCCCACCCAACCCACGTTATTTGCCAGTCGTTAAAAGCGCGAAAGCAAGAAAGATCTAGAACTAGAAGGCTGCTGCGTAATTTCTTCTATAAAGCACTTCCTTCCAGAGAAAGACAGATAGAGAGAGGGATGTATGAGGGAAGAAAAGAAGGGAGAGGAAAAAAATAGAGGATAAGAGATGAGAAGTTTTGCCAATGAGCCGGTAACTGACGAAGAAGAAGAAGAAGAAGAAGAAGAAGAAGAAGAAGAAGAAGAAGAAGAAGAAGAAGAAGAAGAAGAAGAATGGTCGTCATAGCTGTTCTTGCGACCATACCACCAAAAGGTCGTCCGATTCAAATAAAACCAAAAGTTTCAGCAGAGAAGTTGTTTTTTGGAACCTGCGAGACTGGTTGTCGACTAAATAGAATACAATAACAAGTTCTTCGCTGTACTGAATTCGCGAACTATATTCTGGTAGATTTTCTGCAAATTGAGTCCATTCCACACTGATTGTAGAAGAACATTTTCAGTATTTTATCAATTCGATAATTCAGAAGTATTACTTCAAAACATTTCTCCTCTCTCATCGAAATTTAGACTTCAAGGCTTATGGATATTGTAGATTACAGGTCTGGTAATGAATATTTATTTTATCAATTTTAGTTTATAAAGACAAAATATAGGATATAATAAAATGTTCTCAAAATTTTAACCAGTAACATATTCCTGTACAAGAATAATATTCTACATGAATGCATGGATTTCCATAATTATCTCAATTTATCTCTTCATGAAACTGAAGCAACATAATTCATCACAAGAACTGGCAATTGGTCTCACGGTGAGGGTGATCTATCAAGTGAACGTGATGTTAAGTCACGAACACTGTGGACTGCACTTGGATGGGTGACCAGTTCTGGCCAAGTACACATTGGCGAGGTGGAACTACCCGTAAGGGTCTCCCCACCATTAAAAGCCATAAGAATATTATTATTATTATTATTATTATCACAAGAGATTCCTAACCCCAAAATATTAATCAGAATTCATATTCCTAAACAGGAATCACAAATTAATATCATTCACATATAGTTTACCCCTTAACATCCTAATCAATTTGATATTGAGTCTGAAGTAACACTTTCAGCACGTTTAGACCACAAGAAATTCCATATCTTCGACATTTCAATTAGTATTTTTATTCCTATCAGTCACAATTATCAAACTCATATAGGTTTCTTCCTACAACTTCTTCTTGGAATCAATTTAGCATTTAGAACCAATGCTTAATCATTGAGCATTTTCTGTAAGTTCAGATTCAGAAAACAATATATTCCATACCTCAAACATTCCAATCAACATAGTCTCTTCCTTCAATCTCTTAATCAATCTCACATTTATCAAGTTCGGACCACAAGAGATGATATTGCAACTTTTCAGAATGATAGCTGCGCCCAGCCTCTGCTAAGAAATGTGGAGCAACAAAGGCCACTGGACTCCTCCCTCACTGTGTTCACATATATAGATATCATAACAACACTGTGCTTCGTACAAATACATCAGACTATATACATACAAATATAACAAGAGCCATTCATATAAGTATAACAAGTATGTGCTTCGAATATATCAGAATATATTATGAAGACACATATATCAAAGCCTAATATACAAA
The DNA here is from genome assembly GCA_017141385.1 of Sogatella furcifera. Taxonomy (NCBI): domain Eukaryota; kingdom Metazoa; phylum Arthropoda; class Insecta; order Hemiptera; family Delphacidae; genus Sogatella; species Sogatella furcifera. Next base: position 17,884,221 of record CM029555.1, read on the forward strand.
TATAACGAGTTTCTTAGGACAAATACATCAGGTCGTGGCAACACCCTGTGCCATGCCACTGTAGTCGCATGCCATCTGAATCGACCATGAACACAGACGCAGACAGGAGAAAGTCCAAAGCCGGCCGGCCGGCTGGAATCGAACTCAGCACGCCAACAGAACCGGTTTCAACATAATAACCACCACCGCACCACTTCTGCTCATAACCAAAGCAAAGCAGTCCTGTCCTGTACCACACGGATACAAAAAATTCAGCCGCATCTCAAAATATTTACAATCATTTGATTTTAATAATGAGTTGATTCTGAAGCTGTGTGACCGAGGTTTAATCTAATTTCAAGACAGTCTTTACTTTTTACAAGACACATTAAACAACATTCAATTTTCTCAATAGTGTAATTATGAAGTAAGCGGTGTATGTATACGCAAGGTTTAATAATTCAAAGATGATACACAAGATGATAAATGTATCAAATTAAACACTCGAATTGAAACGTCTTGTGTCTTATGAGTTATCACTTATCATGAGTATCATATTGAGCTCAATGAACTTTTTGAAAGAAGTTTGAAGATTGGACACACAGCTTAATTTATTGATTAAATTTTAAATCAGGATATGATTTCCACACAATTACTGTATATTTATACGAAACAATATTCATATTACATTTTGCAATCAATGTGATAAAACACACTAAAAAATCACATTTAAAACCCAAATTTGTGAGTTGTCTAGATGCAAATATGAATTTATTTGTATTGTAACTTCTTCAAAAATATTTACAAGAAGAATAAGCGTTAATGTGAAATAATAATCAATTAGTAAGTGCTCCACAATATTTTGATAATGTTGGCTGAAGAATGCCTTGAGTTCAAGAGAAACCAGTTCTCCTCTTCATCTCACTAGTCTATGAATAGTTGAGCATACCAAAGTTGGTTTTTCCATCACAAACGATCAAGCATCATAATCAATTTTCACACATAATTTTTTCTTGAAAGAGAATCCTATTGATTCAAATGAATAAAATTCTTTCCAAGGTACAATAATTTTGGAAAACCCCCATAACCAGATCATTCCTCAAGTGACAATACTAATCTGTTTACTAGAGCAATTACTTCAAGAAACGAATTGTTGTTTACTGGTGGAAAATTATCAGATTCCTTGCTGTATTATTGCAGAAAATAACTGAGTGAATCACTTGACTTGAGTAATGAAACTGAAATAATAGTTCTAGCCAACATCCAACAAGAACTGAATTAGATTATGGGATCCTTTTATGCATGCATTTTCGTATGGATGATGAAAACTCCACAATTTCCTACATACATTTTCATACAAATATGCATACATTTTCAGTTGGATGATGAAAACGCCTCAATTTCCTACATACATTTTCACACAAATATGCATACATTTTCGTTTGGATGATAAAAACCCCACAAAGTTGTACACTTTTGATGCACAGTGGATGAAGCAAAAAAGTATTTAAAAAAAAAAATAGCACATGAAAGCGCATACAGTATTTCTTCCGATGATTTTACAATCCCAGAACAATAATTTTCTAGATAGAAACAGTTACATAGGCTACAATCAATGGAGCAACAGCAAATAAACTGCAATCACTTTTGCACAAGCTGAAAAGAAAGTTAATTATACGCTTTGAGTTTAGAGCTACTAGCACCGAACTGATTTCGGACTTGATCTCAAGCACGGCTGCAGTGCAAAAATCCGAGGCAGTACATAACCCGCGGCTTCGCATTTCTTATAGGACCGGTTCCCTATCAAATGCCAAAGGATGTGGACAACAATATATACAGATATAGATGACGGCAAATACAGACCAGGAGATTGAGAAAGTGGGAGTCCCATAAAAATAAATATCGTAATAAATCAGTCCGCAATATTTCATTTGGTATTGCATGAACAATCTATCGATTTATAACAATTTATCGATGTAGGTGAGAAACAAGCCTGGCAGGTTGGTTATAAGGGGTGGTTGATCATTATCTTGTGTAACACACTTCAATAATAATAACTGCATCCAATCTTGAACGATTATTTATCATTAAACAGAAACTGTTTCTTAGAAATCGACAATCAACTAGATATGGGTCACATTAAGAACATTTTAAAAATATATAATCTGTTGAGGGTGATACCCTCAGAAGTACGCCTCGAAGATTGTGCTTGGGTATGATGAGAGGCAATTAAAAATTCCGAAAATTTGTCTTATTTGTTATTTAGAACATGAATATTTGAATAAAATATTTACAACATCAAACAATCTACATTTTTATCAAAGTTTTATACTAGTTCTAATATGAAAATTAGAGGACTAAACAATCAACTCCCTTACATCCTACACAAGAACTTTTACGCCACACTGCACAGAAAGCAGCTGTTTTCTGTGCACTAAAGAGATTCGAAAGACGCCATTTACAGGCGGTTTTGCTACTAGCTCCGAAAGAGGGCTCTTTCGGAGCTAGTGCACAGAAAGAGACTGGTAGTTACATATCCGGCCGCTAGATTGGGCGACAATGCACAGCTTTCTGGGCTCAAGCCGCCGTAGCCTACTTCAGTTCGATTCAGCGATCGCCGCAAACATTCTTATACAATATTTATTATTCTTATTCTCGCAGTGTAGCGAAAAGTATCGTACTCAACTCACACAGAAAGGTGTTCACGGTATTTGGATAACATATTCCCGGGCTTGGCAAGCCTCGCCCGGGAAACTATCCTCATACCGTAAACACCTACTTTCTGTGCTTGTAGTGTAATGTACTATTTGGTACACTTGATAGAAACTAGCCAGTTTCGATCTTCTTGACAGGCTTTGAAACCTTTCATCTACCACCCTAGTGCGGAATAAACGGCTGATATTTGGGCCTTATAGACGTACAAGATAGGAAAAATCAGCTGTCAACAAAATTTTCCGTTGACTTGGCAGCGCATTCCATGCAAATTGGTCGACTGAACAGGTAAGTCGACTATTTCAAACATTTTTAGGTGATTGCATCAGACGATTTAGCAGATGATTTTCTTCAAGCAATAATTTTTGTTCCAAATTGTTCCTCACCTAACCTTTTGTTTTGATTGGGAATTGATTTTAGCGACTGATATCTTACGTGGAAACTAGGAATTAGAATCCTGAATTTATTTTAAAACAAAAAACGGAAACTACCAATACGGAATTCAGAAAGTTGAATTCGTATTTCGTATTTATAAAAACTTTTCATCTGATTCTAATCAGCCTTCCAAGTGTACCAAAAACACAAATATACAACACGTTTCAAAAACGTTCGCGACTTCGCGAATACTCCAACCTTTCCAGCCTCAGCTGATCGCTTGGGCTGTAAAGCTCCGTATTCTTGACGTCGCAAAACGGCGTTTTCAAAACTAGTGGTGTAATATACTAATATCTATTCTCTATTTCAATCTATTGAAGAAGATGTATGTTAGGCTTGAGGCAAAAAAATAAGCGTTAAATTTGTATGCAGTAGGAGAAAAATTATTTTTTTTATGGCATAAAATTCATTTTTAGAGATAATTCAGTCTATTGAAATAATGAATAATTTATCTTGAATTTGAAATAAATCAATTTGACCATATCAATCAATTTTATATCAAACCTATTTACACGAAATGTAAAAATGAGATTGTAATATTAGAAATTTTAATAGATAGAATTAAAAATTCAATTCACATCCACAAAGAACGGTTGAAACTTGAACATGAATATTATTTGAATAAACTATCCATCATTCTCGCAAGTATCGGATGGGATGAAAGCAAACTAAATGTAATATGAATATTAAAAATGCTGGTCTTATGCAAATAGGACACCTGGAATTCACTGTCAGAAATATGCTTCCCGCCATGCGGCCTTGACTCACAACAGAAGAAAATAATAAAATCATTAGTTTAAAAACATAATAGTAAGTAGAAAAAAGTTCGAAAAGTTACACTGCTACCAATTTTCCCAGGAACATATCCTCCTAATTTGCCTTTCTCATATTGTTTTCCCAAGTCAATAAATGAATTCACATGAATTGTAGTACTAGAAAGTTCTCGGCTGTATATTGTACTGCGGTACTTCAAATAGTTAGCAACAGGAATCCAACGCAGAAATGAGAAAATCGGCCAACAAGAAGCCATTATCTGGAATTATGCTATTATTTGTGGCAAAAATTGACCGTAATTCCCCTCAACAATCTTCTTTTCCATGAACTTTTCACGGCGGTGATATGTATGCTAGTGTACAATCCACGATGGGAATGTAACATCTCAATAGAGCCATAAAATCATAATTGTCTTCCCATAAACAATTCTGTAGATTCGAATTGCTCACAAGTGCTACAGTGAATGTACTGTAGTCCTCCATATTGGCTTACTTTCATTATCCAATCATAAATTTTTACATTGATATTTACAGGAAAGCTTCAACAACCTTGTATAATTTAGATTGATTTTATATTGAACAATAATAAGATAATAATTATTAGAATATATCGTATGACTAGAATCAAGAGATTGAAATGTATGATACAAAACGATAATTGTGCAACAAAGAGTAACCTATTTAATGAAAGTGAGAAAGTATGATAAATTTTCGAAAACATAGTACTACATTAGGCCTGTTGCACTAATGTGGGTTATAGATGATCTTCGATTACTAAAAAAAATTGTCAGTTGGAGTAACCTCATCGCATATTTGTGCAATTGGGGCGTTGACTATTAGGATATCATACAGACATACACTATCAAGGGAATGATATAATTAGCGTTTAGAAAGAATATAGGCCTATGATAAAGACGTAATTCAACAAAAATATCAATTCTATTTGAAAAATCGGTGACTCTTCTGATGCGCATCAGTTGTTTTAGTGCAATCCAATACAGTTACGGTACACGAACCAAGTATAGTAGGCTATGGTTGAGCAACGAAGACATCCTGGCAAGATGAGAAAATGACTCCATGCTTGTTCAATAATTATAAATTTGGTCTCTAATTGTAGAAATACTATTTGAGACCAAATCTATAATTTTTGAACCCCTATTGCCCAACTTGAGTCAATTTCTCATCTTGCTAGAATGCCTTCTTTGCTTGGACAGACTATACCATAGCTGCATTTTCTCGCAATGCAACCAACTCGAACATCTCAATTCCCACGAGCAAAATAAATGTCATTTTTAGAGTCTGCATTGCAACATCAACAACCATCGATAAATCTGAACGATCCGATATTTCATGTCAATTAACGATAGAAGTTTTGCACATCTTTAAATCAAATCTTCACCCCCATTTGATTTATATCTATAAACTGTAGAAAGTTTCTATTGAAATATTACTCCAGTAATAATTGGATTTATATCCAATTTCTCAAATAACATCAATCATAGTAGCTATTGATAATTATTGTAATATTGTAACAATTCAAGTTTTTTCAAAAACATGAGCACGGTCTCTCAATTTTTCAATTCAATCAGTAAATTGTGATAAATTTCAATATTTAGCACTACTCTGTTCATGGATCAGGTTCGAGAGTTTCTCAAATTACACAGCGAGTTATAAAACTGCATTCTGATAATTTTAAAGAAAACGTGAATGGATATTAGGAATTTAAGGCATATTGCACAGATGTGAATTATAGATGATCTTCGATAATCAAAAGAAACAAAGTTGTTGGAAGGAAGAGCAAAAATGAATAAATAATATCGGGTTTGCAGTAAAACAGTACGATTTCCTTATAATCATGGAAATGAGTTTCAAAACTACGGAAAACAGGACAGAGAAACTTATCTGCGGTTGCTTTATTAAAATTTGAAACTCAAAAAGATAATCCAACAGGATTCTCAGGATATTGAGGAAAACAACCTCTAACTAAAAATAGGACATGAGAGATGAATGACATTTACTTCCATTCAAATAACTTTAAAGGGTCATTGTTATAGGAACGTGATAAATTGGTGAATATTGAGCTTCAAAAACTATTTAAAGAATATATTAAGAATCACATCAACTTTTAAAAATCAACTAACTCTAATCATTCATTGACAAGCCGAAAATTGGTTAAAATTGGCACAGGACTAGAATGATCAACAATTAACTCATTCCTAGCACTAATTTACAAGCAATGATTAGAACATAATACACGTTACAATACATAATAAACATGTATTCTATTATTACCACAACTAGAGAATTCCATAGATAAAGTCAACATTCACTAGAAATCTATTCCAATTAGGTACCGGTACTGAACTTTCTGTTCTATTTTCGGCATGGAGTGGACATGTAGTTTTTGTGCTATTGTCATAACAACTACTGTCAACTACTAAATAAAGTTGTAGTTGCAACTACTAATGCTTGCAGTACGAAGTAAGCTATTCATGGAAACTTCCAATATTATTCCAATTACAAATACTCAATGAATTAAATCAAATTAATATTAGGTTTATTAGTTTATTTAATTGGAAAATACTATTTAAAAAATTGTTTTCACTCCCATATTACAGTATGTTCAAATCCAGTTGATTGAATGTTATTTAGATAGAAAATATTATAAAAAGATTGTTGTCATTTCCATATTATGCTCAAATCAAGTTGATCGAATGTTATATGTTAAGTAAAACACCTAACCGGCTCTAACAGATGGTTGTCAGTTACCAAAATATTCACTAAGTTTTCAAAGTATCCATATTGTACAACAAATTTCTAATTGTTCAAACATCAGCTTCCCACTCCATTACATGAAACTATTGAACGTTTAGAGATTTTCGATAAATCAATCCATATCAATAAAATCAATAACATAAACGTATATGGTGACTTCTAACATTATTATTTGAAAATCACCGACCACGTGTACAAAACTCTAGAAAATTCTATGTCACCTAGACGATGGTTTTCTAAAACGCTAACAATGATTGTTGAAGGTATTGTCAATCGAATAATAAAATAATACTGCAATGCAGAAAACACCACAAAAGTATGGCGAACACGTGATCATCGATTCCAGCTGTTTTTGGACATGACAGACACGTGCTTAGAGTCAAAAGTGTGTAGAGGGGGCTGCAACTGGCGATAGGGTGAATGGCATGTAGGGGCTTATATTGAAATAAGTATTTGTTGGTGGGGATTGAAAAAAAAATTGATGAAATATGAATTTGAAGAGAAAAGAGAGCTGTAGACAGAGGGAGACGGCGTATCGATTGGCAACCCCACACGGGTGTGTCTGACGCTGTATTAACGCATTGTCAACCAGAAAAAACTATCAAAAACATCTCACCTGGTCCATTATTCCAAGCAGAAAGTTCCAAAACTCAAGCAAATTACACACGGCTAACAACTCACAACTTCACAAGACGTGGTAGACTGCTAGACTAAGCGCAAACACACTCACTGCGTCGCGAGCAATAAATTGAAATGCCACCACGTGGCTTCTCGGATCTGCCGAGCTTAGTGCAACAGTCTGCGGGCAACCGGGGATACGCGTTGCACGGCGCGATGATACTGTTTCTTCAAACACCTGAAGCTGACAGAGTAGGCAAACAAAACTTCAGGTGATTTGTAAAAAAATAATATTGAAAATACCTACTAAGTAAATTAACAAGGTAATTGGAAATAGGCGATTAAAAAAATGAATACACTGAAGCTAAAAGAGTAGGCAAAAAAGTTCAGGTTGTTGAAAATAAAAATAATACCAAACTAAAAATAATATTGAAAAGAATAAGTAAATTAACAAGATAATTAAAAATAGGCGGTCAAAACAAATGAAAACCAATATTGTTAATTTGTCATTCATTTTCACAAATCATGAATAAGGTACTTCAAGAGGACACAGCCCTAATAAAATACACTTTATCACTACTCTACATACTAAAATAAATTATTTCACCTCATCAATCAACCTCACACTAAAGCAGTATCCATTACCCAAAGACAAGCAAAAGTGCTCATGAATAAATAAATAAAATAAATAGACTAGCAGCCTCTTGAATAAGCTATTCATTTCTCTTCACAGATTTACATAGTAAACATCAATAATGATATAAAATGTTTAATGTGTGGCCGAATATTCAATATGTGTTTCCATTTGTTTCTTTTCTTGTATCTGTGCTGAGAGACTAATCAAGAAACTGTTCACACGCGGAATTTTTACATATTATATTTATTTAATCATTTGACAGAAATATATACTTATTGGTTAAAAACACAGACCAATTGATTAAAACGTGCAATGAACTAAGACTCCTTTGAGGCTACTCATTCTACTAAGTTTGGTGATTTATAACCAAGGATTTTTCATTTCCTAAAACACTTCAACTACAGTTCAGACTCGTTGAATATTTATAAATTCAAGAACCAACTCATGTTAACGATAATGTCGATATCGTTAAATAAATTCAATTAGTTTGAATAAATTCAAGATCATGCTCTATTCATCAAGACCTGGGGTTTCAAAACAATTCAGAAATCTTTTTCTACAGAAAAAACTACAGTAGATTAATGCATAGTATGCCCTGCTACTCATGTCTAGTGTGAGTTTACAACCTTTCTCCTGTTCAAAATGTCTTCTAAGCCATCGTCAAACATACTCCTCAACAACGAAATTGCAACAATAAAACAGTAAATTTTTAGACCAATAAAACAAAATATATTTATTCAAAACATCCATTTCTAATATCTTATTTAAAGAATCGTAGTGATGATTTTATCAAACCCATAAAATAATAAATTCGGAGGAGCCTACTACGTAAAAAGCAATCGTCATCTCTCATCATCATCAATCTCATTACCCCCGCACAAGCCTATGAGCTCATTTGGACTTTACCCTCAGAAAACAAACAAATTTCAACATTAGCCAGGTCACACCAATCTTTCAATCCAATTCATGAGTTCGTTTTAATAATCAAAATCAGGTAGTTTAGAACCCATTTAAAGCTATGTCCATTCATCTCTCATCATCCATCATCATCATCATCATCATCATCATCTTCACATTACCCACGCACTACCTCAAGAGCTAATGTGGGCATCATCTCAGAAAAATACATACTCAAGCCCATATAGGTAGCAAAAATGTGAATAGGCTGGGTAATAAATCATTTACTAATGGGATAATTTTCACGTTGGATTGTTATAGTGGACTCCAAATAAATTGGTGGTTGGCGAATGACTGTTATCACTGCTCAGCTCTGTCAGGCCAGTCGGTGAGCGGACTGTTGCGCATGTTGAGTCGACAGCGATCCCAGCTGAACATTTTCGCTCTCGCAGACCGCATTCAGACCACACTGACAGAGTTAATTATTAATAACAGACATTTGTCAACCACCAATTTCGTTGACGTCTGTAATACAAGACCACGTGCAACGAAACCGTATCCTGTTCATCGAACAGCTGTTTGTTTCGTATCAAAGTGAGCTTCCTCTCTCACACATTGTCTTGGCCACAAGCCGGCAAGCCTGAACGGAAAAGGATACTTGGAATGCGACCCGTACACCATTACCTTTACCTGCAACTGCGACCACATAGCCTACCAAGTATACATATATAGGTATGACCTGTGTTTGCAACTAACTAGCCATCAAGTATACCTATAGCTATGACCTGTACATACTATACTGTATTACAATAATGTATTACTATACATTCAGCACTCCAAAGAACTTTGAACACATCTACATGATTGTAAACAATGTTACAATGCATGCAAGGTAGGCGCATGCCTTACCATTCCGCCTATGCACAGCCGAGCGCGCCCAGACAAAATAATGAAAAAGTGAAATTAGCCTTGAAAAAGCATTGCATCGGACAATAACCTATTACGTTGTCTTACAACACTCACCACCTTATTGGTGAAAAAACGTAGAGAAAATAATTCACGGCAATTATTAATCATATTTCGTACATTTTCAGACTGGAAGCTGGAGGAAGCCTGAAGAAATTACCTGTGGCTGTGGCTAATGTCCAGTACAAGGGAAACAGGAGTATGGCAAAGAATGGATATATTTTGTGAAAAAGCCTGTGATTATCCAAATGAACAAGACAAGAATTTTATACAAATTGTTTTGATTGAAGTTCAGAAACTGGAATTATGCGCCCGCTATCTCTACTATTTGATTAGTGAGCTGATATATCAATTCTTCAATAACAAATGCTCAAGACTTCAAATTCCAGCTCAAGACAAGATTGGCTACAGCTGTTTGACTGCGGCCGACCGTTTCGCATAGAAGAAGACCTACCACTACACGCACACACACACAAAATGTTTGTTTATTTCGTTTCAAGTTATCGTGAATAGGGTATAGAATAGAACTACAATCTAATCATATATTTCAATGAAACCAAGAATTCTGAGATAATAGAAGAATGTAGAATAATGTTTTCAAAACCTACAAAACAAATAATTTTCCCACCATCAATTACTGTCCAATGCATGACTGAAGGGGAAAAGCGTTGCAGGTAAATGAGAACAAATTTAGGGCAATTTGAGGGGAAAGTCGCGACACATTGGAACCGTGAGATTTCGTGATAAGGCTGTGGTGGGAGGCTGTAATAGCGACAAGAGAGAAAGAAAATTAAGAGCAAGAATGGGAGGTAGAAGGAGAAAATGATTATAGAAAGATCGCAAGAAGTCAACAATAACGATCAACATGATGTTGCAAATTATTCATAAATTTAACTTGAAGAGAAAATTGAAGTGAAGTTTTTGGGCTGGGTATACACGAAGTAGAACTGGAATAATTTAAACAACATATAATCAAATCACTATCATATCTGTGGACTCTGGTCACAGGAAATCATCTGAATAGCATAATCTTGGTTTAGTTATCATTTCCAAGGAATTGACACAAACAATTAATTTACTTTTTTGTTCAGTTAGTTCGAGGAGCGATTTTTCAAAGATCAAATTACATTATCAAATTACCTGACATACACATAATTTGAACCATCATTATTTCAAGAGGACGTTTCCAAGTTGATTTTACTGCCAACAAGTCATGTCAATTAATGAGAAATATTAATTCAACCTATACCATAAATTTAATTGATACTATCACTCAGTTACTGAGCCTCAAATTTACCATTATTTGACAAACAATCTTTCCACCTTCGCAAATAATAACAATGATATGCAAACATTCCAAAGATCAAGGATTGAATCTAAGGCTTTCAGAAATTCTAAAGGATAATCTTTAGTCAAGTTCCGCAATAATTTATTCAAGAGTTAGATATGGTTTAGAAACAGATTCAATTCAGTCTGTGATTTCTGAAATTTTATACTACACAGAAAGTAATCTATTTCATTTGGACACTAATAAAGTAGTGAAATGGTTTTATTGATTTTTATTACCAATTAAATTTTTCTAGTGAAATTCTATTATATTATTTTTATATTTTGGAAATGAATGCTACATTAAATCATACGGTAGAGCAAACTTTGGTCATAAAATGCTATGCCAAGTAATTAATATACCTCTCTGAACAAATTTATTTATCAATCTGAACTATTATATAAATATCTCTCTAATTATTAATAGATGGGTAATTAATTTTCTATAAAAGCATTCAAGACCAAGCTAGATTTTATTATACTTGACAGTATTGTTGTAAATACAGGCCACAGGTAGGCATGCGGTGGAAAAAATCATAACCACAGCATTACACCAACTTGAGAATTCTGTAATACACCATACTTAACAAATTTGTTTATCAATGTCATTCAATATAATTCAGTATAGATAACGCAGTGGTTATGTGCGCGCGTTTATAGAAATACGATAACGGTTTGCTTAAACATGGCATAGAAGCCCGTCCGTTACATTTGTTCAATAGACCGTGAATGCTAGCATTTGTCACAGAAACTAGAGTTGCGAATCAAATTCACATAAATATTCACTCTAGACAAGCTAGAAATATTAGATAGGGGTAATTGGATGCGAAATTCAACCATTTAAACCAACAATAATAGAGTTTATCAAAGTTGTGGTAGAATGACTCCGATAATGGAAGATACCAATTAATTAGAGCAACAATCCGACTACAGAAACAGTGACTTTAGCAAAATAAATAAAATGTAGCGGCCGGTTTTTGTTCTCAGATAACAAACCTGCATTATTTTCAAGTTTTTTAATATAGTCTGTCCAAACAAAGAAGACATTCTGGCAAGATGTGAAAATTACTCCAGCTCGTTTAATAATGATTCAAAGATTATAAATATGGTTTCAAATCGTAAAAGAAATTCTGATCTACAATTTGAGGCCAAATTTATAATCTTTGAATCAATATTGACCAAGCTGGAGTAACTTTCCTATCTTGTCAGAATGTCTTGTTTGCTTAGACAGACTATACTATCAACGGAAAGAATAATGAAGATTTGAAGTTATTTTGGCCAATCAAACACTTCAATCGTGATTTATGAAGAACATGAACTTTGACTTATCTATTCATGAATATTGGCGTGGCAAAATAATTATCAACTGATTCAATGCGATTGTTTAAAATTGCCACAACTACAACAAAATTCGGCTATTGAAATGATTAGCAGTATATTAATGTTTGCCATTTTCATCAATGTGTAATAGCTTTCCATCAACTGTTCCAATGCAATTTATTTATGTATTTTTAAAAAGCCTTTTCATATCAATTCCACGCAAAATAGATAATTCCATTAGTGTCCACATTTGATCTCCTTTTCAAGAAGATACGTTCAAAAAAATTCAATAGTCCATGATGTATCAAATGAAACAATAGAATTGTCAGTCTTGTATCATAATTGAAACGTCTTGTATAGTATTTAAACGTTTAGTATTTAATATATCATTTTTCAAACTTGATCGTCTTTTACATCTTTTGAGAGGAAAATGAACCATGGACACACATCATCAATGATTCCTCATCTTATGATTGATCTATATCAACTAAATTCTATAGCCTGTTGTCCAAGCAAAGAAGACATTCTGGCAAGATGGGAAAATGACCCCAGCTCAGTCAATATTGGTTCAAAAATAATAAATTTGGTTTCAATTTATAGAGCGGAATATTTCCTACAGTTTGGGACCAAATTCCACTGCCGGCTCGTACCCACGAAACAAGTGTCCGTATCTTTTACTGTACAACACTTCTCCTGTTTCGTGGGCACGAGCCGCCAGTGCCAAATTCATCATTTTTTAACCAATATTGACCGAGCTGGAGTCATTTTTCTATCTTGCCAGAATGTCTTTCTCGCTTGGACAGACTAAATCCAAAAGCCAACTTTTAATGTTTATACATTGGAATATCAAAATGCAAAATTTTTCATCAATTCTCACCTGATTAGGCCGAAAATATCGCTTCCAATTGTCACCGGGAAACAACAAGTAGCCGAGTCCAACTTCCTGTCACCTGCACAAGAAACAAACAACACTCAACTGAGTTGTCTCAACCAACACAATATGACTGATAATCTAGACTAGAATACGCGAAATGACCACAATTTAGAAACGACCAAAACCGGTAGTAGGCAAGTCACTGCTGCGGAAGAGAACATTAAAATCCAAATCAAGGGCAGTCTGCAGCTCACAACAGCCTTGCACTGGCACAAGCCGCTTGCTTGTAAGCGTTTTGCTTTATCGCCATAGGTTCAAATACGACCGGAAGTAGATTTAAGCCACCCCAAGTACAAGTCCATGACATTACAGTAATTACTTACATTCTAATCGGGTGCATTCAAATATCAAATGAGAAAAAAATGGAAAGTTGGAATATAATAACGTGAAAAAATTAATTGTAATTGAAAGGAGGTCTACTGCATTCAAAATCTACATCAAGTGCATGAATATTTAATAAACATGAAATCAAAAACAATTAACTTAAATTCATAAAGAAATTCGGGGTCTGACATTACCCCCATAAAATGCATCAGCAAGGAGGATTGCAGTATTAAACCAATGGTTTGTGCCGTGTATGCATTTCAAAAGAATTCATTCATTACTGATTTTTAAAGTATATTTTTATCTATCATGTTCAAATTTCCAGTTCTCCTTTTTACATTAGTTTTTCTTCATAAAGGTTGACGAGAGTTTCATATTGAAAATGTTGGAAAGCACCAATAGCTTTCAGTAATAAGCTCCCAACTACGAAAGTAAAAAGATTGCAGATACCAAAGATATCTACGGTTGGCGATTAAATGTAATTAATACTCAGCTCAGTTAGGATAGCCTGGAAGTGGTACACAATAGTGTAACGCTATCGCTGTGGTCGCTCTTGACTCCATATACTGTCGCTCACCCACTGTCCTTACAGAGCTTAGCATTAATATCATCCAATCACCAGCCATCAGGTTTCTTGGCGTCTGCTATTATCAGTGTCCATAGTCCAACATTTTAAACATTTTTTGAGAAGTTGTGAAGGAGATATTGTGGTGCAGTCTGCCCAAGCAGATATTCTGGCAAGATGAGAAAATGACTCCAGCTCGGTCAATATTAGTTAGAAAAATCACAAATTTGGTCTAAAATTGTAGGAAACATTCTGCTCTACAATTTGATAAAGTAGAAAGTAGCATTCCACCAAATTGATAGGTTTTGGACCAATATTTACCAAGCTGGAGTCATTCTCTCATCTTGTCAGAATGTCTTCTTTGCTTAGAAAGACTGTAGTTATCCATCGAATGAAATAAAAAAACCAAGATATTGTCAAACCACTGATTTACTAAAAAACTGTTCAACTGGTTTACCAGAGATTGATAATGGTGTAGCAACCGAAATCGGTATCTCAATTTTCCAATAGATAAGTTGTTTGACAATATCTTGTAGCCTATTTTCATTTATTGTAAACATTCTCAATAAACTCTAGTACTGATCACTAAACCCAACCTCTTATTTCAGCTGTATCATCCGGAGATCAAAATGCTTTCACCTCTCGTGGGTGCCCATTCATTTTTGCACGATTTATTTTCAAGTGAATGAAGGAGGAAGATAGATGTGAGGAAAGGTGAGAAAGAGAAGTAAAAGAAGAGAATAGACGAGTTCAAAGGGAGTGAGAGGGTAGGAAAAGAGAGTGATTTCGCATAGAGAAATCTGGCTAGAGATAGTCGTTAGCATGGCAGCGGTAACACCATGAGGTTTGGCGACCTCGATTTGGGAGAGCGCAAATTCTCAACCTGCTTCTAGTTTTTATGTGTTCCACCCTTCTTATCTACACTGTTGCCAAACCTACCACAGTCCAAGCAAGATGCGTAAGACACTGTTGAATCATTTTTGGCAAGTAATGTGCAAAACTACAATATAGTCTACCAAGTGAAATGTAGTCTACAAACTACAATGTAGCCTACAAAGTAAAATGTGGTATTAATCTACAATTCATAAATAATCTGATCAGCACAAATGAAAATTTGAGAGCAAAACTGAAATATAGTCTACAAAGTAAAATTCAGATCCTCTACAATTTAAAAAATCTGATGAGAAAAAATGAAAATTCGAGCAGAATTTAGGAATGTGCATGATGAATCAGGATGATGTTGGGTACTGCAAATAATAATAATAGATTGAGTTGATTCCTCAATGAAACAACACAATTTCATTCATTAATTTGAGCTCAATACTCAAGACCTCTATGTAGAATTTTAGGTCATACTGGTTCAACTGGATATATCTTAGTAAGTTCTCATCTACTGTCCACAAAATATTATTGTTATGTATATTCAAAGATTCAATATTATGAAACTCATTTTTCTGATAAAACTTTACTTCAATTGATGCATGCCAAAATGATAGTATATTTTACGCATTATTTTTTAAATTTTGGCTATAGAATGTATTTTTGCACTGCTCAGTAAAATACAAATAATTTTTTTAATGTTCACAATTTTTTGATTGACTAAGGTAGAGGTATACATTTTTGAAGAGCAATCTACCAATTACAGTATAGGCAAAAAGAAAGATTTACCTTCAAAATTTCAATAATCAACTTTCATCTATTCCCTATGGTTGAATGAAAACAGAAGTATCAGATACGATTACATAAGAAATACAATAACATTAACTGTATTATATCTTTTGCATGATTATTCTAGAGAAATACTGATTTCTGCACTCGTCTTTCCAGATTCACTGTACCCCTCCACAAGACATCGCCTGGACCACATTTACAAGAAAATAAAAATAAAATAAAATAAAAATGATAATAAGCCCAACAACACCTAAACACGATACAAAACTCAACCTGAGAAGCGATCATGCAGCCATTATCTATCCTTGTGGGATATCATTATAAGCGCCAATTGATCACATGACCTGCCTCTATTTATATAAGCCACGTCTCATCAGCTTGCAAAAGAAATTTGTCGTCATTTGAACTCGAGTCGTTGTCCGTTTAATGCCTGACATGCCACGATCACTCTATTCAATGTGCTCGGTTCGAGTTTACACCATCAATATCACGAAACTCTCCCCATCAACACGATTCCGCGCATCTCGTGACATCACGAAAAACTCGCTACTCCAATTTCAACCGGTTTCGCTTCTTGCCAATCACGGCAGATCGGTCCATCCATGTAAATCATCACCACTAATGGCACACCAAATAGAAAGTCTTCAACGAATTAGAATAACAATCCATCATGATGGATGAATCTTTTCCTACAAGCAGACGAGAATATTTGTTTCTTAAATATCGTAGAAATGGTTAATATTTAATTTATTTTTATACTTGAGAATATCAATATTGTTTTTTTTTTAGAAGGAAAACTGTAAAAGATTCTTCTTTTGTGATGCAAAATAAAAACTATTTTGATTTGATGAGTGAACGACACGTGGAAATGGATGCCCAATTACAATACTAGTTGAATAATGGTTAATTTATTACGTTCTGAGTGTAAAAAGTTTATCAAATAACGACAGGATAAACAAAGACCATTTGAAAAAACATAAAAGCACTATTTCTTTTATCGGGTGAATTAAATATTTTTGTCAAGTTAGAAGGAGTCATTATATACAATGTAAATCAAATTATGTTAGTTATGAAAGAATTTCGAAAATTGTGTATATGATGATATCTATTCTCCAATGCGACTGAATAGAGACATGGAAGCATAAGTACGAAAACGAGTTCTACTGAATAAGCCGATTAGGAACAGTGAATCCAATTTGAGTTCTCACAACTCTACTAACCAACCTCACTGGTTTCAAATCATGAAGCAAATTATATTTTACTAAATAATGATGAATAGATGTAGAATTACAAATAAATAAGATGAATTACAATAAAATATAAGTACCGTATAAACAAGTAATAAGTTTGATAGATTACAAAATATCAATCCGACATCAGACAGTGGATAAAAATAACCTTTTACAATGAAAATGGAAGTTCTATCAATGCATTAAAAATTTGAAATTTTTTCAAAACTTGTTTAAATGCTCTTGAATATTCTTTTTCAACTTATAAACTGATCAAAGGAAACTGAGATAGGTCCTAAAATAAATTAGACTAAATCATACCTGATTTAGATGCAAACTGAAAAAATAATAGTACTGTGAAAGAAACTAGGACCAGTGAGCTGAATACAATAGAAACTGAAAGTAATTCATGAGTTTGAGTGACAGTACTCACAGATAGCAAGAGTCAGCATCGATTGTTCGAGTATAATAACAATGGATGAGCACATCAGAAGCCTATTTACTTTAAAAGTAAGACAATAACAACTGGATTAATAACTTCTTTTCCACCAATGTCTGGCGAAATTGTTGCAGATTTATGTGAAATAGAGCTTTAAGGAATGGATATTTTCAATGAGAAAGGTGAGTTGTAAAAATATTGTTGGGTTGATTTTTGAGAGAAAAGAGAAAACATAACTTTCATTTTTTGGCAGAACCTCGTTTAAAATGGGACATTAACTTTGCTCAATAAATACCCTTCATTTCAAACAGTCTTGTTATTATTATGATAATATTGTTATTAGTAAACCGTTTGAGGTCAATACAATGAAAAAGTTAGCTTTCGAATAAGGATCGACATTCTATCATTGAAGAAAAAAATCCAATTAGTTTTATACTTGGTGCTTGTAAAATTACATTTAAAAAAAATGTTTTATTATATACAAATATAATGTGATGTGAGCTTTCTTGACAAAAATCAAAAGAATTAATCTTCTACAAATTACTTGAGAAGAGCAAAATTTTCAAATCAGTTGCTCCCTTATTGTTATATCCCCTATATTGTTGAACCTGTAGGGGTTCGAGAAAGGGAGATTAGATTAACTATTACTTACTATAATTTCACAATTATTATCCATCTAGGCCTAGCCTAAGACCATAAACGATAATAATAGTTCCTCACAACAAATTGTTTGTTATCTGTATCAAATATTTAGACAAGTAGAGTCGCCAAGCTGCCTAAACTAACAGGAAGCAGCAAATATCTCAAACCAATTCTGCCAAACAATCCCACCACCATCAACTCATTAGTATGCTACTCGATAAGCATTGGGCCTTCCCTCGCTTATGTAACTAAAATCTGATAAAAGCTAAGACAGTGTTAGCAAAGAATAAGCCCGATAAAATTCGAACTCATGCGGCGCGCTGGTTGTTTATAAACAGAAAGAGGAGAACAAGAGGAGGAAGCAGTGACGTCACACGAAAAACAGAAAAGAAGCAAAAAGAAGTAGAGGAGAGCCAAGGATAGCTATAGTCTGTCCAAGCAAAGAAGACATTCTGGCAAGATGGGGAAATGACTCAACCTCGGTCAATATTGGTTCAAAGATTATAAATTTAGTGTTAAATTGTAGGAAACATTCTGATCTATAATTTTAGACCAAATTGATCATTTCTGAACCTATATTGACCGAGCTGGAGTCATTTCCCCATCTTGCAAGAATGTCTTCTTTGCTTGGACAGACTATAGCTGATGGCTGGTTGTTTCTGAAATGTTGGGCTCGATTCAAAAACAGCACGGCATGGTCTGTGACAATGCGGTCACATCACTTCCCCCCCCCCCCAAAATGGATCCCAATTCTGGAGCCAAAAGGGAATACGGGGAAAGCAGCTGCAACCTCATAATACAACACCCCTCACAAGGGGTCATTGAAATACAATACCAGAAAGGAAGCGAACACAAGATTTCATTGAATCGTCCATACCTGTTGAACCTGTCACAGGTGCGATGGATGGATTTTCAGTATACCTGCCAGATGAAGGTCACCAGAAAACACCATTCACAGAGAGTTCTAGAGTTTGAGCCACCACTCAAAGCCCTGTTTGTTTTCAAAATTAATCAGTTCTGAACCATTCCAATTAACATAGACGTATTTTGAAAAGTAATGTGAATTTTTTCATGGTAGGCTACTCTAGCATAAATCGAAAATCAAATTCAAGAAAGTTAAATATTCACTTGAATATAACCGAATATGCAGTCAAAAGTTTTGACAGAAAGGAAACTGTTACAACTACTTTGTTGGATAACTTAAAGTTTCCTTTCTGTCAAAAATTTGACTGCATTATTGGTTATATATCCAAGTGAATATTTACACACAGCAGATCGTCAAGGATTATGAAACCACTTTCCAAAGATTACTGCTGTAGTTGTGGATCAAAAAATATTTGTTGTTCGAAATGATCAACAAAACTAACATGGTTAACAAATCCAATAAAACATCCAACATTCTACTAGTGGAAAATGATATATCTCACATTCAATTAAATCAGATGAACTCGAATCAATAAAAACTTGTGAAACAAAGAACTGCTGGATTGAATCATCATGATATGAATATTGAATAAAATTTGGACTACTGGGAAACCTGAATGACATAGCTGTCACTATGAAGTGGTCTGACAGTAGTATTGATATTCTTATCTGAACACGGTTTTCAATGCTTCGAGTGATAATAGATAGCATTGAAATGAGTAGACACTGGCAAAAATCTGTATCTAATATTCACAGATTTACAACGTAATTCAAACAATATATTAATGACATGGTGCTAGGTCTAGTAATACACAAGATTGACAAGCCAGAGAATGGTATGGTCAAGAGATAAATTCAATTGTTGCAGCCCTCCAAAGAAATTACAATTCAATATCAGAGAATGAAATTCGCGAATATTTTCGAATACCTAGTCATAATGTTTGTTTTTGGTTTGCTTGATATCATCAAAGACCGGATATGAACCCAGATATGATTTATAAAATAACTTTTCTAATTTGCAAGAGTTTTTGAAAATAAAATAATCTCTCGAGTCGAGAGGCATATGACCACACGAGTGTCTTCAACTATTTACAAGGAATATATTCACTTTTATAAATACCAAGATAGTTCCTATCCTATCTCACCACCTACCTACATGATTTCATTGACAATGAAAATGTTTCACCCAGGCATTCACAAGTGTTCGTATTGTTGAATTCTTCCAACTTCTTTCCTCACAGAATCTCAATAGGTGCATTTTTTAATAGATTACGTTAGCTAAGAACACAACAGCAAGTGTTGCCATTACTATTTGCGATTAAGAGAGGGGATTCTTCAGAATTTGAACTCAGTCGATTTGTATAGGCTGAATATTTTTGGGTTTCAAATAAAGGAAAGAGTGATGGTAGAAAAATGAAATGAATTTAAAAATGAAATTGATTTAGACCTAAAGGTCAGGGCATAACTGATCTTGAGATTTTAAATCACAACCAATAACTTCAACGATCCAATATCTCAATTCAACGAGAAATCTCAATGTAATAGAGTATCTCTAATGTTTTAGTACGTTGAACATCAAATTGAAGTGATATCTTCCTTGACCTAATTATTGAAATTCGATACACTATTTTGGTCAATGAGTGAGAAAAACAGTTCTTTATTTATAAATTGAGTTCCAAGTTAGTTGATATATTCTCGAGTAAGTTATATTTGAGAATTTAAGTCACAAATAAAAAAAATTAACAACCAATTGATATGAATTACCGTAGAACTAATAATAGACAACAATTAAACATTTTGGCATCTACCAATCTGTTGTTAGATTCATTAGCTAACGCTGCAAAGATTCTTAAATTAATTGGGCAAACTTGGAGGATTTAAAATGAATGAATTTTGAAGAAAATGATGAAAATGAAAATAGCCTACAGCTAAAAATCATGCAATCGCCTAATCCCCTTTCATCTGTTGTGATTTTTCAAGTTAAAAACAAAGAAATTTATCTCTAGACATGCAATAACTTATTGGTGTTATCGGATAGAGTTTGACCTCTCTATTCATTTTGAGAAGAATATCTCCAATTGGATTTTTGCACCAACCGAAAAGTTTCAAGATTGAATTGAAAGATGAACCCAATTGAAAAAGTTTTGGCAATAAAGTTAAGCTGTTAGTAACTTAAATGAGGCTTGGTATTAAGACTATTCTCATCTGAATCGATGTCAACAAAAATACGCTTAGCATGGCTACATCATAAAATTCAACCAGATTGAGCTAATTTTATAATCTGAATTAATGTGAGATATCATATCAAACAAGAAGTTATCAATAAAAAGATAGTTTCTCAAGATACATTACTGTTTCCCAATATCATGTCACAATAAAATTATACAAATATTGACCCAAGATATTTTTAAAATGTTATTTTAGTTTAGTGTTTATATATTTAGTTCGTAAGTTTTCTATCTAAAATTAAAAAAGGAACGGAAACTCATTAACCGGTAACTTAGATTACAGTAGGCCTACTGGAAAATGATAATAATGAATAAGGTGCTTGAAAGCTAATGATAAAAATTTTAATCAGTGTTATTCCACCCAAATAAGAAATAAAATTGAGATAATGTTGATAAAATCTTTGCTGATATTGGATGGTAGCATTTAAACAGCCTGTGCCAAAATATCTAGGCTAAACGGTACAACATTTCGTATCAGAGAAAAAAGTGGATCAAAGGTTAGATGAATTGAGAACCATTCAAACATTGTAATGTTAACAAATGTGTATCAAATAGCTATGACAACTGGAAAAATACAATAAGCCAATGATAAAGTTAAAAAATAAAATGAAACCACTTAAAACATTAACATGTTTCCGGCATGCAGTTACATACAGAAGATACACTTACTTTTTAAGAACGTTTTAAAGAAATTCAATCAAAATCCTCAACAAGAAAACGTAGCAAACGATTTCACAAACTTGATATTTCCGTTGGAATATTCTTGTAATGAAAAAATTTAACACCACGTGCAAATAGAGCAAGAAGACGCAATTTGATTTCTATCAATATGGCGTCAAACGACAGCCTTGGTGTGGCCTATGGTGCCTAGATTGAATAAATTGAGAGTTGAGCTTCTGAATTTCATCACTGATTTTTCATTCAAATTTTCAAACTGAAAAATGATCGAATTTTTGATACCGGTACTCGAACTGATTTACTCCAAAAATAGTTTCTTCAGAGCGAATATTTGAATTAAAATGTAAAACATAATTTGGGCTGAAATGACATAAATCAAGAAAGCAGTGAAAAAAAAAATTTGGTATCTGTCTGCTCTGGAACTGTCAAAGTTGATAGATTGTAAGGTTATGATTTACAATAATATGTTTATTATCATTTTTTGTTGATAATAGTGGTTTATAATGCTGAAAAATTAATAAAATACATTTCAGAATAATGGATATCATAATTACTAGCTTGGAGGCTCTTATTCGTAAGTTACAAATTACATTCAATGTATTATCCATCAGACTGACATTACAGATGTGATGATGTTTGTCGTTAATTACATGAATATTGTTTAGTTTGTCTATCACACTAGTTTCAATCTATCTTCAAAAACAGTTTCTTGATGTTTCCAAGTTCAGTATTAGAAAAAACATGAATTTAATATTGCGATCTTACAGTAGAAATAGTCATTTTCGTATCTTTTCTTCTGAACCATATTTGTTCAATTTTTTAGTTGCACAAAATGTTTCTACTTTTTAAAGTTATAGTTGGTTATACACGTTGATAAATAATTCAAATTTGCTCATTTCAGTTTTTACAATTGAAAAAATGTAACACTACGGTTCTATTTATATATGATTCACCTGTATACACCAAGCCTAAATATTGGGTACAAGTCGGTTACAAGTTACCGACATGAATAACGAATTCATCTTGAATAATTCAATATTATTAGATTAGATCATCAATACATCAGCTATTATTCAAGATACATTTATTATGGTTAGTTCTTTATCGTCGTCACTCATAACTGACTTGAACCAAATTTTGTTTATTGGATGATATCCCATGTGCTCTAAAAATTGTAGGATGCTGTAATGATTATAATAGTTTTCGGTCTGGAGCCTTGACAAAATGTAAATATTCATTGAAAATCCAGAGGCCCAAGCCCCTAAGACCTGTTTTAGACTATAACAATTGATAGAGGAGGCCAGATCATGGTTTGAAGCTTACAGACTGTGCATAAACAAAGCCAAGGCCCAAAACATTTTCACCTTCCTTTGGTGAGCCTGAAGTCAAGAATATGGTAACTTACATTTATGCTTCACTATCATGGGAACAACATATCAAAATATTCTGTAATCGTCTCTCCAAAGTGACTTACCTTATGCGAAAGTTGAGAGCATTGTGCCATAGAGCTACCAAGTCACTGTACACCACACATTGTTTCATAGTCAAATCAACGTTGAAATTGTATCTTCCGATTGGCCATCTATGTGGTCCTATCCAAATCATGGGCGAATCAATCAAATACAAAGTGATTAATGGGATATGAAATGAACCTCTTTTGTAATGCTATCTTAATGAAGTCTCATCCTTAAGATACTTGTTCTAGTGAGATGATTTCTCAGCTTTAATCGCATTTATTGTATTTAAAAAAAAATTTGTTCCAGAACGTGCCACAAATAACCAAAACCAATGTCCAGATACAGCCGCAATAGATGCGTTTTGCGGATTGATTAACCAGGATCCTGAATGTGCACAGAGTGCCGCTCGATTTATATCTGCCAAAGCGCATTCCATGCAAGAATGGGAGGCCCTGCAAGCATTAAACGTTAGTATTATACATTCTATTAAAGTTACTTCAAATATTATTCGGATTGAGCTGAGAAGAAATTCTGGCATGATGACCGCTCGAAGTGAGAGTGTGCACTGCATTATTCAACATTACCTGATGACTGAAAATTTTCAAGATTAAAATTCAATTAGTAAAGACTAATGTCTTTAAAATTGAATATTTCTTTGAATCTCTTGAGAAATTGAATGTTTGGACAATTTTGAAGCATCTTTGCATTGGGGGTTTTATACTATCAGCAACATTTGAACCACCTTTCAAATAATGCAATATAATGAAAATTCTTACTCTGAACTATTTCACACGACACTGCAGTCAAATAATTTGAATATTAGTTTAAATATATATACTAAGATTATATTTACTAGCAGTTCGTAATGGAAAACAAGATAGATGAGAAAATTCTTGTATGAATAATATAAACATAAAAAAATAAGACATTAATGAAATACTTACGTGTTTGACACTAGTTTTGCCTGATTGCTCATATAAATGTTGAGGTCCTGGACAAAACCAAAATGATCTCCAGATTTTTATGTTGTAGGTGTGGATTATATCTCATAACCATGGCATTTCACTGTATATCTTTACAATTAATATAATTCCTTCTCTCATTCAGTACAATCAATAACATTATTTTCGATCAAGTGTAGGTTTCCAATATCATGTCTACCCCACATACTACAAAATTAACTAGGGAAGCGCATGCGGAGGCAGCCGCAAATTGAGCGGAGCCAGCTTTTTTTTGTCAAAAAGTGTTTGAAGCGTGGACTCGAAAGTTTCATCCCGGTATTTTAATCGTAGCTAAACCTAGCTGATGTTGAAAGTGGATTATTCTATTACCATGTGGTGTTATGAAATGAGAATATAAAATATGAGCAACAACCTTTAAGTGGAGTTTTCTCAAGTGATAAAATACCTCTTATGTATATTTTAGCATCAAACTATTGACAAAAATCACCTGTAGCTGAATTTGGAGGAATTCCATTCTTGGAAAAGTGATTCTTGGAAACTTCCAAAAATAGGTCAAATATCAATATTGATATTTTATTTGTACTCTACTCCTCATGCTCGATAACTTTTAGTGTGAGGGGGTAGTGGATTTATAACTTTATTAGTTACATCACATTTAAAAGCAGTTGAAACAATTTTTGGGATTTTTAAAAAAAATTGTAGTTTAGATCGAATGTAAAAAAATTTCTATTCGGCCGATTCTCGTTTTCTTTTTTTCAATCGACGCAGATCTTAGTCCTCTTTAATTTCTATTGAGAGCACTTTTCTCAAGGATCAACCGGTTTCGGCTTTTTTGCGAAAAACTGAAAAATTGTACCTTCTAAAACCCCCTCCCGCCCTATGCTCACCCCCCTGGTCCGGGGACTTGTTAACCTCCCAACTAGTCTAAACAAATCCCCGAGGTCAAAAATTGGGGCATATTTCACGCTCTGTATACCATTGTCACTCGTGTGGACAGGCTTTATTGACTGGACTAAATAATAATATATATAATAATAATAATACAAAAATCACTTTGTCCAGATTTCAATTAAATTCACGCCATAACTTAGTGCGATAATTTAATTTTCAATTTTTAATTTCTAATTGAATTTTAAATTGTCAATTTTTTTATATCAAAAAATTTCAAAAGACCGTTTATTACTCCCGCTTCTATGTAAAATAATATTGAAAGTTGTTCAAAGTTGAAAACAATCGGCAAAAAAATGTTCTGCTCAGGATTAGAACCCCCCGTGATCGGTAAGGTGAGATGTAATAGTCCACGTCGCTAACCACTAGGCCAGCAGGGTTCGATGGGGAACCGATTCTGCCAGTGATACCAACATGAATTCAAGAGCATAATAGACATTTTTCTGATCAAGAACGTTTCTCAAAACTGATGTTAAGTTGCAAGCCTGCAGTGCAGAGAGCATTAATATAGTATCAAATAATGTGTATAGTAATTTTTTTTAATGTGTAAGCAATCCTTTTTCCATTTTTTCGTCCTTAATATGCAAATTTTCAAAATGATCAATAGCCTATAACCTGGTCGTCCATGTCTACTATCAACATATGTAGACACATGTCTACACATGTCTACAGTTTGAATAAAATCCGTCGAGCGATTGCCGAAGAGTAGCATTACAAATAGTGACTCTCCTGATCCATTAGAGCTTCGCTTCGCTCAATAAACTTTATCAAATTGAAAAATTAACTTCATGGAAACTCACTGCTTTTCCTCTTTGATTCAGGTTTTGGACACTTGTATGAAAAGATGTGGCAGCAGCTTCCACGCTGAAGTTGGCAAGTTTCGTTTCCTCAATGAATTGATAAAGCTTGTTTCGCCGAAATACCTGGGTGCTCACACACCAGAACCTGTAAGAAGGAGAGTGCTAGAGCTGATACAGTCGTGGACTGTTCAGTACCCTAAAGAAACGAAAATTAAAGAGGCTTACGAAATGCTCAAAAAACAAGGAGTAGTCAAGGTTTGTATACTGAAAATATTTTATTCTGGACTCATACATTTTCCAATAACTCACGTGTTTTGGAAAACAATTCATAATAACATGTCACTCAATGCTCAATTGCATTGGATAGCCTACTATTCTTAAAAAACATTTTCATGATTAATTTATCATTTTATCAATATCAGGTCGGTAGAGTATCCTTATCCATTCTGTTGTGTATTTAATAGATGAAATGTGTTGGAATCACACTCATCCATTGATTAAAAAGTTCATAGAAATTACTCTATAGCTCTACTGTATCAGTAGATTCTGACTCTGAATAGAATTTCTCAAAGTGATTTCATTCTTTCTAAGACCTCAACTTCAAGTGGAGTCAATCTTGCGATAGTCTGTCCAAGCAAAGAAAACATTCTGTAAAGCGTTCTGTACACGGGGTGAGTCGTGTCAGCCAGTTGAATATCTGAGCCTTTGTCTTGTCATTGAGTCAAACAACAAGAGCTGTGATTGGCTACAGATATTCAACTGGCCGACACTACTTACCCAGTGTACAGGAGGATTAAGATGGGAAAATTACTCCAGGTCGATCAATATATAAATAAATCATGTAATAATAAATAAATAAATAAAATATTGGTTTGGTTTAAGAATGATAAGTTGTTCTCATGGCCAAGAAGGAACAGCTCTACAAATTAGACCAAATTTATAATTTTTGAACTGAGCTGAAATAATTTTCCCCTTCTTGCCAGAATGTCTTCTTTGCTTGGACAGACTTTATCAAGCACAAGCTATCATGTCATTTGTGCTTGAGATAATTAATCTACCCATTTCATGATTTATACATATACGCTATACACATGATCGTATATGATGAGCATAGTCATAAAATTATAATGATTTATAGTCAAATATCAACCAATAATTCAGCATTGCAACATTCTTATTGTGTTGCTATGTGTATTCATCAAGTTTCATTGAATTATTTCTCAATATTTTCCAGGAGGAAAGAATAGGAACAATAAATATAGAGAAGCCACCTGAGGCATGTGCGTCGCCACGACCCCAGGCCGACTCAATTTTCCAAGATGAAGAGAAATCTCGTTTATTGCAAAAGCTATTGCAGAGTAAGAAGCCTGGAGACTTGCAGGCTGCTAATAAATTGATTAAAACTATGGTCAAAGAGGTAAATTGAATATTAATCTGTTCGATAATATGTGTATGATGAGCAGAAATCTGATAAGATATAAGGAAGAAAATGTGAGAACCTTACAATTATTGCAAGAATCGTTTCTAAATTTCCATTTTTGGTGTAAGGATTTCACTTCAACTGTGAAATTCAATTGAAAATTTTTCAGTGAATCAAAAATTGATGTATGCGTTCAATTTCATTCAAATAAGATCTTCAAGTGGTTATTAAAGATTATTCCCTAGAACACGTCCACTTTACTGGCAGGACATCATTCTTCAAGTAGAATAAAGAAAAATAATTATTTTCCTTGATTATTTCTTGTTAACATTCTAAATTCTCATTTTTGTGACTATTTTGGAATCTAAATATAATCTAATTTCTATAGTACAGCACAGAAGAGACATAACCTTGTTTAGACTATCATCTTGAGCAAAGTTGGGATCAAAATAGTAAGGGCTGCGCATGTTTTTTTGATTATTATATAATAATATGATATAATATATATGATAATGCAACTTATTTGTCAGCAGGCAAAAAGATACACAATACATTATATGAAATCATGAACTAAAGAAAAACATTGGTTTTCTAAGAATTAAAAAGATAATTTAAAGTTTTTATCATCTTATTATCAGCTAAGTCCTCATAATAGTATAGTTGAAGTCCTTGAAAGTAGTGTTGAACTCTTCAATCCCTACTCTATGATAGTAACTTCTGGAAATATTAAATGAATATCAAGTTCATAACTTACAAACCTTTAGCTTATTATTTGTTTGTGAGGGTGAAGCCCACATGAGCTCATAGGCTTGTGCTTGGGTAATGAGATGGATGATATAGGACGACTTCTGGTTAAAATCTAATAGCTTATTCGTTATGTCGATTCCAAATTCAACTACTCAATTATTCAGTTAACTTGAATTAATTAATTATCCTACATTATAGCCTTATAGGTACCAAATACCAATATACATTCATTATTGAACAAAACTGTAGTCTTGTCGAGCAAAGAAGATATTCTGGCAAGATGGAAAAATGTCACTGGCACGGTCAATACTGGTTGAAAACCTATGAATTTTGTCTCAAATCACAGAAAACATTCTGCTCTACAATTTCAGACCAAATTAAAATTTTTTGAACCAGTATTGAGTGAGCTGGAGTCATTTTCCAATTTGCCAAAATGACTTCTATGTTCGACTAGACAATAGTTTAATAAGATACATACCTGTCATAGTTAAAGGGTACATAGAAATATTTTTCCCTCACCCCCTATCGAAAATTATACTTTTTCAAATCCAACATGGTATTCGAAAAATAATTCGCTTTCCCGAATTTCAGGATGAAAAGAGAGTCGAACAAAAGGTACGACGGTTGTCAGAGTTGGAAGCGGTGCATAACAATGTGAGACTTTTGAGTGAGATGCTGGACTCCTACCGACCCGAACAGAGCTCTGCCCAAGACCTGGAACTTATCACCGAACTGCATACTAGTTGCAAGCGACTGCGGCCTACCGTATTCAAACTCGCTTCAGAGGTGCATGCTGAAGAAGATCTTTTCGGTAAAATTATTGTTTTTCTCATCAATTAATTGAAATAATTCCATTTGTATTTATAATCCTAATCTATTTAAACTATTACATGTGTATGTATAGCTGATTCCGCAAAGTTAAAGGCGGTTTCATCTGCTCCTTGTGCGCTCAAACAGTTAATGTTGTCAGAGTTGTAATTTTTTAGCCAGGTTCATGTTTCTGGAATCATAAGATATGCAATAAATCAGCTAATAGTTGGTTACATCACGTGCAAGAACTCTTTTCTTCTCTCAACATTCTTGGAATAGAGTCAACGCTTCCAAAGTTTAGCTGTTGTATAAGTATTGAGTAAGTTGAAAGATAAAAATCACAGTACCTAATGATAGCAACTTTGAACAAAAAGGAAAAAGTATTGAGTTAACCCACTTTTTCTATGGGTTACTAACCGGTTTTGTTTGTTTGTCAATGGCGCAACAGCCCTATGAAGGGCCTAGGCCTACCAGCTGGTTGCCAGTTTCATATTCACCAAACTATACAACCGGTTACTATTCCATTATTCCTATTATTGTGAACCTACTTTTGCTCTCCTCTGTAAATAATGTGTATAATATCTTGGAAATAATGATTTCCCAATTATGTTCTAAATAAAAGTGTTTCAAGCATATTATCAATTTATATTGTAGTTACTATTACTAGAGATACGTTGATAACTATTGAAAATTCCAATCTTCAATTTGTGTGGTGTATTGATCACTCGATGCGTGTGACTGCTTGGTGATCTTCAAGTTATTATTTAGCGTATGCTTTTCATAGTGGGGAGACCCAAAGGGTTGTTCCACTTCGCAATATTATAACCTCATTCTTTTTCACAAATGAAAACATGGAGAACCATGTTGGTTATAGTTCTTTTAAAATAGTCATTTTAAAACAAAAATTTTTGATTTCAAAACATCATTAATAACTAAAACTAAAACACTCCACAAATTCACTAGACCATGGCCGAAAATATTAAATTTTGACTGGAAATTTAGAGCACGAAAATTTAACACGTTGATCTTGAAGTTGCTTTACGAACGCTGTGGGGCTACTCTTTGATGGGGTTTGACCTATATCTTTTCAAATACATATTGGCGAAGTGAAACTTATCCTTAAGGGTGTCCTCCAAAATGAAAGCTACACGCATATTTTTCAATCATTTCTCATGTGAAAAAATATTTTTTTTTGTGACTTAGGCGAAGTATTTGCTACCAACGATGAACTGGGAGAGGTGTTCGAGAAGTACAACCGGCTGATAGTGCAGGGGAAGCCGTTGGAAGGGGAAGAACCGGCTTCAAGTCTTCTCGACCTGGGCACTCCCAATCAGGAGGCAGCTCCGCCCTCTGTCATGCTTCTAGACGACCAGCTGGCTGGCCTAGGTATGTCATTTTCCATTCAATTTCATTTATAGCTGACGCAAAAAAGGTGTTATTCAATATGAACCAAAATTTGTAGAACTTGGAAAACTTTAAAGCCGCGTATCGACAGTCCGAGGCATGTGCTGCAAATGCCTCAAGGTACAGTCTGTTCACGCAAAGAAGAGTCTTGCTACTACTACTAGTCTACTATCTACTCCAGTCTCCAGCTCGGTCAATATTGGTTCAAACATTATTGATCCGGTCTCAATTAACATTTCAATCTTCAATTCAAGACCAAATCAATAACTTTTGAACCAATATTGACCGAGCTGGAGACTGGAGTAAAGCCGCGTATCGACAGTCCGAGGCATGTGCCACACATGCCTCGGACTGTCGATACCGGGTTTGCTAGTAGCCAGGCAAACGCGGCACACAATTCGCAGCGAGCAGTGTCTGTTGCCTCGCAACGCACAACGAACAATTCTACAAACTAACCTCAAAATTGTACCCCATTCCTATGCATTTTGTGATTGAGAAATTTATTTGGGTCCTGAAGGTTCTAATAGGCAATAATAAACATTGCCTTAAATTTTTATCTACTAATTGAGCCCAAAATAACCTCCAAAGTCCAAATTATCAATTGTCAGAGCTTAGTTGCTTTGTCTCCCGCTTGATGGCGCTTGTCAATTTGTTCGCATGCTCGCATTTTTTGTTATAAAAAATTGCAGGGGCCCGTTTCTCGTACAATAACCGGTGAATACTGGTGAATTTTCCACCTGTGATTTTGAAACAAATTGTTACTATTCCAAATATCATATGTTCTATGATGAAAGCAGCAAATCTCCCTTGTCATCTGTTGAATTTCAAATAATTTTCAGTAAAAGTCACATTTTATTTCTGATGATAATCAGTTATCAATAAACGTTACCAAAAGTAACAGGTGAAATATTTTCACTAAAGTTGAATCCAGTGTGGCTTGACGTAATGCCACGTTTACACCGGAATATGTTAATAACATTCGTTAATAACTTTTTTGAATAACGTATTATTATTAGTATATATAAACTGATAAATAAAA
This sequence comes from Sogatella furcifera, assembly GCA_017141385.1. Taxonomy (NCBI): domain Eukaryota; kingdom Metazoa; phylum Arthropoda; class Insecta; order Hemiptera; family Delphacidae; genus Sogatella; species Sogatella furcifera. Next base: position 17,915,880 of record CM029555.1, read on the forward strand.
TGAAAAATCGAATACCCTTTTTAAAAAAACTTTAGAAGAATTCTATTATAGTCATATTAATATTTTCGGTTATGGTGTAGTGATTTCGTGAAGTGCTTCAGTTTTAGTGGTCAACAATGTTTTGAAATCAAAAATTATGTTTTCAAATGAACTTTTTGAAAGAACTTCAACTCATGTCTCATTTTGTGATAAATGAGGTTATCTGGCAAAGTGGAACAACCCTTGGGTCTCCCCACTATTAAAAGCCTTACGCTAAATAAATAAATAGACATGTTTCGAAACTCAGCCCATTATCCGATATTATTTGGGCTAAGTCCCGAAACATATCTGTAAAATAATACTTCCAAAGTTTTTTCAAAAAGGGTAATTGATTTTTCATTCTATTTATCAATTATTTTAAATAGCCCTAAGTTTAAAGTTCAATTCTTATTATATAGACTTTTATATTATATAACTTATTATATAAAAGTGATTATTAAAATGTTATTAACATTCCTGTGTAAACATGGCTTGACGTTGCCAATTCGTAGTTGATTATAAATAAAATAAAAATATTATATTTTTATGTGTTAAAATCAAGTGTTTTCAGGTAAGGTAGCTCTCTTCAGACATAATTATTTGTTGTTTATAATCAGTAGCCTACTTTTACAAAAAAATTCAATAATAATATTAACAACTAGTCTATCTACTAGAGATTTGAAGTTCATTCATCAAGTCTTGTTTCTTATATTGTTCTTTAAGTATTATCGTAGATATACTATTGTATAGTTAGTCTATGGTATTATTAGTTTTTCAAGTGTTCTTCATGTGTTATTAAGTTTTCTATTGAAGTTCTCTATTATTAAGGTTATGAAGTTAGGTTTATCAGTTTTATTTTATGAAATCTTGGAGGTTTGGGACCAGTGGCATAACAGTTTTTTTCGGCCCCCCGCAAACATATTTTTGGGCCCCCCCAATATGACTTAGATCTTAAATTTTTCCTACTACTTTGACCAATCATGTACCTTGTTCAAATATGTATTGGGTTGTATTACTGGCGGCTCGTGCCCACTAAAAAGCTGAAGTGCTGCACAGCAAAAGATATGGGCACTTCACGTGTTTCGTGGGAACGAGCCACCAGTGTGTTTTTTGTCAAAAAAGTTTTTGTATTTTGATCATTAAAGATTAAAACTTATGTCACATCCAACGATCAATTATAGCTTGCTAGTTTTAAATCCCTTCAATTTAGCTAGAAGCAAGCTTCTCAATCATAAGTCATATAGGCCTTAGTCATTAGTCATAGTCATATAGTGATAGTGTTGTCATATAGGCCTTATCACCATCATTTCATTCCATCATATCACCATCAAATCATTTGAATCATATAATTATTCACCGGATTAGTTAATTTTACTAATTGTTATAATACTCGTATTGTAGTTAATTTCTAAATTTGTACACAAAAGTGCATTTGATTTGAAGATTTTCATATAGTTACCATATACTGAAATATTGCGTTTTTGTAAGTTAAATTTCAATTGTTGAACTGCTTTACAAATATACATTACATTGGTTTACTACGAATCAACTATATTCAAAATGGTGTCTATATATGGATCATTCCTCATCAGAATACTAATTTTACTGCTCAAAATTTGGACGGATCTTAACAAACTATAGCTCATTGTTTTCAGCTTCAAAAGGCGGTTATATTTCATATACTATATGTCCAATTCGGACAAAATTGAAGAATTTCATTAACTTGAGTACTTTGATGAGCTTATTCCTATATACCGGGAAAATACCAATTTTTTTGTTAAAATGTGTCTATCTTGAAAATTATTGGTATAAATTATAGTAGAAAGTCGCATTTGGGCTCAAATTGTGGAACATAATCTCTTCTATCATTTGCATCTAATAAAAATGTGGAATACTCTATTCTAAGAGTAAAAAACCATCAGAATTATTCATCTTTATACTATATGTCTTGGGCCCATTCTACACGGGCGTAGGAAACGCGGCGTTAACATCGCGTCGGCAACGCGTGCTCGACAGAACACATTATGTTAAATGGGCTTGTCTACACGGGCGTGATAAACGCGCGCCCATTTAACACAATGGTTTCAGTCGAGCACGCGTTTTCGATGCGACGTTAACGCCGCGTTTCCTACGCCCGTGTAGAATGGGCCTAAGATTGAAAACGTTAGGCAAAATATAGTACGGTTCCTTATGAAGAAAAACAATTTCCCGTGTGCAAGTTCGTGAGCATGGCAAGAGACCCTGATATTCTGTTTCTGGGGTATCTAAGGATATTCAAACCACTTGATGGACATCTGAGGGTCGCGTCTGGCTCGAGTAATGGCGGATTCAAAATGGTGGATATTTTGAGACTGCAGCGCTCCAAGAAAATGCTTGTAGAATTGTAACCAGTAAAGATAGAGATTTCAAATTACCGGCAATCGATTCACGATAAAATTTCCTACAATTTTGTTTATCACACATTTTGTGATAAAATGTAACCTAAATCCAGAAAAAAGCCTTTTTTAAAAAATATGTGTTTCCCAATATCTGTTTACAGAAAAAATTTTGTGAATATCATTTGAAAACAACTTTTTTCGATAGACTATTGAGAACAAGAGTATTGGCAATAGTATTTGTGATTGATTGCCGTTGGTTAGAGGGTTTCATGAATATTGGTTTCCAAGTTATGGATTTCAACATATTTCCTTGTACAACAAAAAATATTATATTTTCACTAAAAAAAGACCTAAAACATATATTTATATCCTTATATTAAAGTTTTGTACTAGAATATTTTTTGTGAGATCATATTTAGGAGAAAACCCTACTATACCGCCCTTAATTCAGGTTATTTCAAGTAGGAAGGACTCTTCAAGGATAAAAAAATAAGGACCGCCGTAACTTTCGTAAAAGTTGGCGGATCTTGGCAAACTTTAGCTCATTGTTTTCAGCTCGTCAAGGCGGTTGAAATGCATATATTATTTGTAAAATTTGATCAAGATTGAATAACTTCACGACCTTGAATACTTTGAGTTCATCTACATATACCGAGAAAAATGCGACTTTTTGTGTTGAAATGAGTATATCTTGGATGAAATTGACTAGAAAATTTTTCATTTACGCCCAAATTATAGAGCATAAACTCTTCTATTATTTTGTATGTAAAAATCATGAATTCGTCCTGCTGAAATTAGATTTTTCAACAAAAACAAAAACTGAAAATTCACTTTCACTTTCTTCCCTACTATCACTTACTCAAAAATTTGATTTAAATTTAGATTTATCAAAGCTTGGAAAAAGTTCTTGTGGATGTAATGTTACAAAAAATTAACAAGTCGGTTATTTATTCCATTGAAAATCACAGGTGACTTTTTTCACCTGGTGAATTCGAAATGCATGCATTCAAATGGGAAATTGGTGACTAGTGACTTTCGAGAAACGGGGCCCCAGATCACACATATGCCTCAGCCATGAGTTCATATACTTTTTTTGCGTCAACAGACTGTACCGCGAGGCATTCGTGGCTCATGCCTCGGACTGTCGATACGCGTCTTAAAGCTGTGTTGCTATATAGAGTGGGTTCTACTGAATCAATATTATCAATAAATCAATAAGTCAAATCTAATAATTCAATACATACATCAAAATGTACTTGAATGCATCTTCATAATTATTATTATTTTCAACAAAATAATAAAATATAGATAAATATAATTGAAATAAAAAATCACAAGATATAGAAGTAGTCTAAATTTAATATCATGAGTTTTTTATAACATTATAAAATTCTTCAAAACTGAAAAATTCCAATTCAATCAAGTAATTTTTCAGTCCATTCTTAACCTTTGTAATTTTTAATTCGTTCATAGGCTAATGCCAGCAGGCACCCCATGAATTTTAACTCTATATCTCATACTGTATAGGATTGTTTGTATTTTTCTAACCTTTGTTTATGATTTTCCTTTAGCAGAATATAATTTCAAACTGTTGATTGAACTCGACATTTTTGAAATTGAAATTCCAATGAAATCCTCATTAAAACTGTGATTGCCATTGCCAACATAATGTTGGCATATAATAGAATGACTTCTTATTTTCCTTACGTGGTGAAGAATTTCCACCACACCTATCAATATTGATCTTGAAAACAATATCTCTATCTCATTTCAAAAACATTCTATTCCAGATCTGGATATTGGTGCCCCAGTGTTGACAGATCTTCCAGCTACAGGAAAGGATCTAGCTTCCCTCGGTGATATTTTTGGCTCTGCATTAGAAACTCCTCAACAAAACCCTTTGCAGCCCGTTGCAACTGGTCAATCAATGTATAAAGAAGGTTAGGATTGATCCATTATACAAACACATTTAGTATTTCATTGGTTTATTCTGTGCTAGATACTCAACACAGTCAAGTTTTAGTTTGTATTTTTGAACGATTTATGTCAGAACTTCCCACATTACCAGAAATGGTTCTTTCACTTGTTGAGTAGACGTGAAGTTGATATTGTGGTAGTTATCCGTATTAAATGAAAGTCAATATCTTGTCTTTTCATTTGATTTTCCACAAGTTTTTTGTGTTAGTTATTATATCATAGCAAATGAAGAAGGCTGTGATCACTTACATTCATATTTCCTTGATAATTTTCCTCCAGTTTGATTAAATCAGAGGTATGTTTTTGATGTCTTGCTGGAAACAAAAACCCGAATAGACAGCATAATACAGTATATTGCTATGTTACCAGAGATTGATAATGGTGTAACAACCGAAACCGGTATCTCGATTTTCTAATAAATTAATGAATTACCTTTTTATATGAACCGTATACATACATTTTTATAATTATGTATTCAGTTTCCATTCTAAAATCCTCCCAATGGTGAAAAAATTGTTTCCAGAAAAGTAGTGGATAGGCTACTAAAATGAATATAGGCTAGCCTATTTCTCACACAATAATAAAAAATGTTTTAATCCGATCCTCATTTCATTGTAGTAACTCATCAGTAATCGATTCAGATACTTGAATGAGAGGACTAAGGTCAATTTGACTTAATTATTATGATTTCAATCGATTATATTGGAAATTTCATCAATGGATGTGAATTATGATGTGATATTGAATAATTGATAATTAGTGAGACTGTTGACTTGTACTTCCGCTTCAATTGAGATTCTATTGGCTTTATTAAAACTATGTAATTCTATAACTTGAATCATTTCAATATATTATTAATTCGATTTTTTTTCGTTTGAAGTTACTGGTGTTAGCAGTAGCGTAGTCTGTGATCTTATGGAAGACAAATCTAGTAAAATGAAAGCGCTCGAAGATCTCGATAAATTAGGAGCTGAATTACTACGGGATAGTCTACCAAATACTGTCAAACCATCACAACTCACAAAGTAAGTTTCATTCATTGATTTAAAAATTACCATTATTTTGAATTATTATTGGCTAGTTTCCAAGATTTAGAATAGTTTCTCTATTTTTAGTATTGCCGAAAGCTTGAAATGGAAGGAATGGAAAATTTTTGGTAGAAAACTTATCACTTATCATGACATATAATTCAAGTATCTTCTCAATGAAAATTTCATGGAATTTGGTATGAGTATGGTGTTTCTAATCAATAAAAAATATCACGTTAATGTTTGCACTTTGATTATACAGCTCTTGCATTCTTGATTTACTGAAGTACGCCTAGCCTTCAACACTAATAAAACAATAATAGTAGAATTTGATAACTTATTCTCTCATTTCATGCTATTTTTTCAAATCCCGCTCAATTTATTTGCCACAAATAACACAATTGAAAATTACGAAATAAAAATAGAATACATGACTATTAATAGATCAATCTAAATAATTAATGCAGAGCAGAGGGAATGGATCAACAGCTTTTCAATACTAATAATTAGTCCTATTAGTCAAAACCTCCTCACATTGCCACATACTAGCGCTGAATAAATGGTTCCTACGCTTTACTCTTTGTAGACTAAAAAATAAATATACTGTATTGCAAAAAAAAAGAATTTATTTTGAAGTATTCAATTTGCAACCTAGGAACACGAGCAAGTTGCCGATGAACCAGCTGAACCGGCTGCCAGCTGACCCGCAGTCACCATTCCACCAACCAGCTCCTCCAACCGCCTCCGCCTCCTCGCAAGAGCCGGACGTCAAGTGCCTCGATCTGCTGATGGACGACCAGCCGCCCCTTGACTTCGCCAATGACTTGCCGCCCCTCAACGGCGTCAGTGAGGCGCCACCCCCCACCTTGGCGCCCCTCACCATCCAGCCCGAGCAACCGCTCCCAGTGGTCCCGTTGGCTGGGCCAGCAGTCGAGTCCCAACCCGCGCAGTCTAAGAAAGAGGCACAAACGGTCAAGCCTCTAGGAGACCTCACTGTGGCTTTGGAGACCATCAAACCAGGTGGGCAATCTAACCTCAACAAAAGGAATCTTCATTTCCATTTAACATCGAAAAACTAATACGAGCAGATCAAATGTGGCTTGGAATTGTTTCTAATCTATTTTTCACGTATGACCCAATGTTGCAATGTTCACTCCTATTAAAACTTTTATGCCCTGTTTGTGAGACATTAAATTAGCTAATAAGCCTACATCATTAAAATTACACTACTTTGAAAGATACAATAATTTTATTCCCAAATATCTCTACATCAGTACATCAAAAACGGTTGAATATTAATGGGAGGAATATCCTTCTCCAAGAATGAACCTCTATGTCCAAACTCCGCCATTCTATTTAGATACGTCACAATTATATTACAGTCTGAGGCAGCATATTGAATACTATAGCTGTGTTATTTAATAAGTTTAGTTTATAGCGTTTAGTTTATAGGAGTCGTAGTTTAGCAGCCGTAGAGTGAACATCGTCTCAGTTGTTTGTCGTAGTTTAGTGTAGTCAGCGAATTTTTTGTGAGTGTAAAGAAATTTCGTCAGCTAGTGAAAATAATTAGGTCAACGCTTTTAACTGTGAATCAACGTTTATTGTGTAAATAAACTGTGAATTACGATATGAAATGGGATCACCAGAAAAACTTTCTCCATTTCTAGCATCGGAGTATGAAGAGAGTGATAAAAAAGATTGTGAAAATAATCAAGCTGAAAAAATAATGGAGCCTAATAAAGATGATAATTTATTCTATAAACTTTGGACTTTAAAAGCATCTTTTAAAGATTGGGGCTCGAAACTGTACGAGAAGAGAAAAATATCTCAAGCAGACTATAAAGACTTTCTTGTCCTTTGTGAGGATCTAGGAGTAATCGCAGGAAAAACCGAAGTGAGCATTGAGGCAACCGCCAAAAATACAAAGATAGATGAGAGACTCAACAATATTGAAAAACAAATTGAGAAGCTTTCATCAAGTCTGATAGTTTCCAGTACAATCAGGAAATCAAGCTACGCCGAGACGGTCCAACTACCGAAGAAGAAAGAAGAAAAGAAGCCAGGTGAAACAATAAAGGAGAAAACCAGTGAGCAGAGGAGCCGGCCAGTTCCAAAGGACAAGACTATTTTGATAAAGCCGAAGGAGATCCAGGGAACCGAAATACAAACAAGCGAGAACCTGAAAAAAGTTATTAAAAAAACTATTTCTAACGAGAACTCTCTAAAAGTAAAAAAGGCAATTAATGTGAATGGTGGGGGAGTTCTTCTGGTTATTGACTCTAGTGTAGACAAGAAAAAATTTTTCAATGATTCTTTGCTGCAAAATGCTGAATTTGAGGTAAGTGAGCCACATAAAATTAAACCTAAATTGGTAATATACAATGTTCCTGCCGAGCTGAGTCAAGAAGAAGTAGTTAGCGAAGTTTTCAATAGGAATTTCCAAGACTACATTTCATTTGAGCAATTCAAAAATTCGTTCAAACCAATTTTCAAGATAGGGCCAAAAGATAAAAAGCAGGTTAACTGGGTTGTAGAATGTGTAGCTGAAATAAGAAATAAACTTAAAAATATGAGGAGAGTATTTATAGATTGGTCATCAAGTAGCGTCAAGGACTATGTATCAGTAAGCAGGTGTTTCAAGTGCAATGGACTAGGCCACATCGGTCGTTTCTGTAAGCAAGAACAAAACACATGTAGCCATTGTGCAGAGACTGGTCATGATATAAAGTCCTGCCCAAACCTGGACAAGAAAGAAGTATGTGTGAACTGTAAAAAACGTAATAATCCAGCAGACCACAAAGTGAGTGACAAAAGCTGTCCAGAATATGAAAAGGCACTGAGGAAAGTAGTTGATATGACCGACTATGGGTATTAAAAAGTTTTTTCATAGTACCTTGCAACACTTCAGTAAACATAAAGTTTCTATTGTAGCACAAAATAATATCATTAATGGAAATATATGTGAAATTCTTGACAAATTAAAAAAATTCAACATGACAGTAAAACCCCCAAAAAGTAGAATCAATCTTGTTTATAATTATGGAGAATATGTAGATTTAGTCATTTCTTTTGCATGCAAAGAAGGAAACTGTATGATATTATCTAAGGGGCTGTCAAAATTTTTGCAATGCTCCAAAATCGAAATTAATGAATGGCAACAACTAACTTACACTGAAGTAGACTATATAAAAGCTTTCTCTCGAAAATCTGAGTGTCCAGTATTCATTGTAGAAACAAATGAACAAGCTCATCAAAGATTTAATAACATGCTTGCTCTATTGAACAGTTGGAGTTCAGTCAATTACCCACTAGTAATAGGAATTGATATTTTCGACTATGCAATTCAAGATATACCGGCAATACGTATGTTAAGCTCTGTACTGGATAATGAAGCCCTCCGTTTTGTATTTTATAATCAAGGAATTAGAAATATCGATTTCTTAGAAATACCGAGTCAACATAATGCTACAGAGTATCCAACTGGTTTTTTCGAGGGAGCATCAAAGTATGAAAGATATATTAATACGATGATAGACCTCCGTAACCTCCTGGAAAAGGCTGATGCTGAAAATGCTAAAATCTGCAAGGGGATTCTTAAAAATATTTGTGAAGACGTGTCAAACAGAACGATTGGTGCAGTTAAGAAAAAAGATATGAACATATTTGATAATGTAATGAAGAAGTTTCTATTCAAAACAGACACTCTTTACAGAATGGGATACAGTCTGGAAGAAGGAGGCAAATATGTTGAGTTCGTAGAGAAGGAAAATAAGTTCAAAACCACTGAAAAATACATATTAGTCACTAGAGATACAGAACTCATGCTAGACGGTGAGCTAATTAGTAAAATAAACAAAATTCACATCAATAAGCCTAGATTTCCACAAATAAGTTGGATAGAAGGAGTGCCTGGTTGTGGGAAATCGACATATATAATCAGGAAGCACTCTCCAGGAAAAGATTTAGTACTAACTCAAACTAGAGCAAGCATAAAAGATATAAGAGATTCGGTTTCAGCAAAGTACGCCAGTCAGAACATACCTATTCAGCTAAGAATGGATTACAGGACAGTAGCATCATATAGGCAAGAAATATGAAAAAGTATACTTTGATGAGGGGCTAATGATGCATGCTGGTTACATTGGCTTTATTGCAGAATTGAGTGGAGCAGTGGAAATTATAGTTGTGGGCGACTCCAACCAGATACCATACATCGAGAGATCACCAGTAGTTACCAAGTGGAATAAAATTTCAGATTTATGTGAACCTGAAGAATATATAACAGTAACAAAGCGGTGTCCAGTGGATGTATGTTTTGTACTTCAATCATTCTACCAAGGAATCAGCACAAAGAATGCCCGAGTAAGATCAATTCTTCCAACATTCAAAAACGGCGAAACCCATCAGCTCAAGGAAGATACTCTAATCCTCACATTCACGCAAAAAGAAAAAAAAGTTCTCCGTGATTGCATGAAGAAATATAAGTCCCAGAGAATTAACACAATTCACGAAGCGCAAGGGCTTACTTCAAAGGATGTAGTGTTAGTGAGGATTGACACAAAAGACAATAAAATATACAACAGTGTATCACATGCTACTGTCGCAATATCCAGGCATACAGAAAGCTTCAGATATCTAACAACAGGCTACAATGATGCAGTGCAGGATATTATTGATAGAGTAAACGGGAGGACAGATGAAGAGCTTTTGGTATGGAACAACAAAAACCTAGAAATAGAATCCAATACAAAAAATTATAAAATTGATGAATAATCTGATAGAAGAGCTTGACTTAGCAGATGTAAATGATTTTTCAACTCTGGATCCGAAATATGTATGTGATAGCTTGAAACAGTTTAACCTGAAAATTGTCAGTTTTAATATTAGAAGTTACAACAAGAATATTGACGAGTTCCTGATACAACTAGAAGACTTACAGTGTGATTTTGATGTTATTGTTTTAACAGAATGCTGGATTTCTTGCAATACAACTCCGCGAGTCATAAGTAACTACAATCTATATGCAACCGAGAAGAATCAGCTGCAGAATGATGGAGTGATTGTATATGTTAAAGCTGACATTAATACTGAGGTTGAAGAGCCAGAAATTCAACACGCCAACTGTTTGAACCTCCGCCTTGAAACTGGAGAAAATATATTTGTTGTAACCGCAATATATAGGTCACCTTCCAATCCGGATTTGACAGAATTCATCAATAGTTTGAGACAAGTATTCGAGGGATCAAGTCAACATTCCCATGTAGTTGTAGGAGACTTCAATATTAACACCATAGAACCAAACAAGCATCGACAACTGGATGATTATGAGAATTTACTCAGTGAATTTGGCTTTGTTCACTGCATCAAACAGCCTACTCGAGTCAACAACAATACCGCCACATGCCTGGATCACATCTTAGTGAACTTCAAAAAAGACCTTATGCCAATAATATTTCAAAACTCAATAACAGACCACTACACTACTATTCTTGGAATAAACAGAAACATCAATAATGTGGAGAAAGAGCAGCACAGAGAAAAATTTGATAGAGTCAAGTTTTCATCAATGCTTTCAGAAGAAACTTGGAACTCCATTCACATGCAGGATAGTACTGAAGGCAAACTGAAAGAGTTTATTACTATAGTGAATGGGTGCCTGGAAGAGTGTAAGAAAGCTTACATAGTTCCACATAGAAAGAAGAAAATCAAGCCATGGATAACATTGGGAATAATAACATCTATAAGGAAGCGAGATAAACTTCATAAACAATGTAAAAATAATGCATCAAATCTCCAACTAAATCAATATTACAGAAAATTCAGAAACCTATTAACCAGAGTTATAGAAGAAGCAAAAAAACAATATTTCTCTCACAAGTTTGGAGATTTAAGAAATGCAAAACAGACATGGAAGGTGATTCAAGAAATAACTGAAGTTCAGTGACCAAAAACACAAATCAAACAAATAAATGTGCAAGGAAGAGAATTGAAACTGGGAGAGAATGATGAAGACATAGCAAAATTTTTCAATGAATTCTTCAAAAATATTGGATCTGAACTGGCACAAAATATATTGAACAATCAACAACCTGCAGATGAACCTACAGTTACCACTACTAGAGTATGTCAATCAATATTTTTTACTCCAGTAGATGAAGAAGAAATACAAAAAATAATCAGCAGTCTCAAATCAGATAGTGCACCAGGCCCAGACTACTTCAGACCAGAGCTCTTCAAACAAAACAGTGCAGCCCTAACTAGACCATTAACATTAATTGCCAACAAAATCCTACAAGAAGGTGTCTTTCCCCACTGTTTGAAGGAAGCTGTTATATGTCCCATTTTCAAATCAGGAGACAAGAAAGATTTGAATTGTTATAGACCAATATCACTTTTAAATATCCTGGCGAAAATTTTTGAGATTATCAAGTCTAGACTTAATAATATTTAATCACCGAATCAATATGGCTTTAGATCAAACTGTAGTACCAATGATGCAATCCACAATGTTATTTCACAAATATCAGAAAAAATCAATTGTGATGAGAAACCTTTGGCGATATTCCTGGACCTGAAGAAAGCATTTGATACAGTATCACATGATATTCTGTTGGATAGACTCTACAACTAAGGTATCAGAGGAGTAGAATGGGAATTATTCAAAAGTTACTTGTCAAACAGAACCCAGAGTGTCAGAGTCAATGGAAAAATAAGTAGCAAGCTCAAAGTGGATTATGGAGTACCTCAAGGTACAGTTCTCGGTCCAATACTATTTTTGATTTATATGAATCCTCTGTGCAGTATGGAAATTGAGGGGAACATCACCACCTTCGCCGATGATACTGTACTTTTGTTTTCAGGACCAACTTGGTCAATAGCATGGAATAAGGCTGAAATAGGACTACAGAGAATCTCACATTGGTTGAATCAGAATCTGCTCACCCTAAACTATGACAAGACCCACTTTCTAACTTTCTCAGCTACACAGCATGGACAGCCTACAGAGAACCTTTTAACAGTCAACATTTCCAACAGCACTGCATACACTATCCACAGAAAACCAACAATAAAATATCTTGGAATCATACTGGACTCTTTCCTGCGCTGGGACCATCATATAGACAACCTATGCAAAAAGTTGAGAAAGACTATTTACAAGTTCAAAATGCTGAGGACATTGATAGATGAGAAGTGTATGAAGATGGTGTACTATTCCTTAGTCCAGTCTTTGATTACCTATGGGATTGTGGGATGGGGAGGGACAAACTTCGTTCACCTTGACCCTCTTTTAAAAGTACAAAAACTGATAATGAAAATTATTAAGCAGCAACCACTTCGCTACCCATCAGATCAGCTATACAATGAGTTCGGAGTGATGGATGCAAGACAGCTCTACTCCCTGGAAATCATTTGCAGACTACACAAAAAACCGGAAAACTTTCAATGGAGAAACCACAGTCATAACACAAGAAATAGAAACCTTCTGATCGCAAACGTTGCTAGGAAGGCAACATATCAACGACACTACAACCACCTAGCACCAAAAATCCACAATTTACTTCCTGCACACATCAAGATGATAGAACACCCAAGAAAATTCAAAGCCGTCGTTAAAAAGTGGATTATAACAACTGGAAGACATCACATAGAAAATATTATTTCTAACAGTATGTGAGCTCACTCACCCAAAGTATTCGCACCCCACCCAAAATTTACACCTACTCTAGCACATGGGGTTCCCATAGTTGAGTAGGTTAATTTCCAATAAAAATAAATAAAAAATTGAAACTTTATTCTTTAATTCTTTAAACACTAACTGGATTTAAATTTAAATTGTACTCATTACATTTGCTTGCTGTTTTGTTCATTTTTGTTTTTTGTTTGTTTTTTAAGGAAATAAAATTATTATTATTATTATTATTCTACATTTTTTCTATTCAATCCAATAGTGTAATCAATATCTAAACCGCTTTCTTACATTTTCAATAGGTGTTTCGAAGAGGGTATTTTTCCTGAGCATTTCAAAGTAGCCAGAATAAAACCCCTATTTAAACAAGGTGAACCCTCAAATCTGTGTACTTAAAGACCTATCAGTCTTATTAGTAACTTGGCAAAAATAATGGAGAAACTAATAAAGGTAACATTGGTATCTTTTTTGAATAAACACAAAATAATCAACTGCAATCAATTTGGTTTTCAGAATGGTAAAAGTACATCAGATGCTCTGATAAAATTTACTAATACTCTTTCTCATCACCTAAATTCTAGCATGAAAACAAGAGCTGTCTTTCTTGATATCCGTAAAGCATTTGATACAATTCCCCATAATACTCTGTTTCGAAAGCTTGAGTCTTATGGTTTTAGAGGAATTACGCTTAATTTCTTCAAGAGCTATCTAACTGGTCGAACACAATCTTTAACCATAAATGGTAAATGTAGTGTCACCAATCTGACTTCTTTTGGTCTCCCTCAAGGTACTGTGCTATCTCCAATGCTTTTTATAGTTTATGTAAACGACATTTTGAGTTTGAGACTGATAATTCAACAATGATATCCTTCGCGGATGACACTGCAGCTATTTTCCACGGTAATTCATGGGAGGAAGTGCATAACATAGCCGAACAGAATATGTCTCATATAAAGAAATGGTTGGATAACAACACTTTGAGCTTAAATGTCGATAAAACTAATTATATTACGTTTTTATTAAACAGAGTAGGACAACCTATAGACTCCCTGAAACTACACTCAAACTGCAATATAAACTTAAATGCCTGTAATTGCCCCACTATAAAAAAGTTTCTAGTATAAAATAGATAGGGATCATAATCGATGACCATCTCAAATGGGACGTGCATATCAAATCAATTTCCAAAAGAATGAGTTATTTATCTTTCAAATTCCATCAAGTGAATAAAATTCTCAATAAGCAACATTTGAACATGCTATATCATGGTTGGGTTAAATCAATCTTTCAATACGGGATAATTGTTTGGGGAGGTTGTTTCAATAGCCATTTAAATGAATTATTTGTTACCCAAAAGTTGATAATTAAAACCATCCTTAATAAACTCAGACTTTACCCTACGGAAATGGTTTTTAATGATTTTGAGGTGATGACTGTGAGGCAATTGTATGTGAAAAATTTAATCGATTATCTAATCAAATATAAGGCAAATTTTCTTACTAGCCCAAACTCTATTGCAAATAACTAGCGTTTAAGAGCCTCTGCAAACAGATACGTTACTTATAACACAAATACAGAAGGTATTAGGAGACAATTAATTTACATAAGTTCCAAAGTAATAAATCAAATTCCAAATTATTTTCTCACAAACTCGAGATGCAGCAAACAGACTAAACTAGATATAAAAAACTGGATTAAGAGTAACTATTTTTTTGACATGTAGGAACTAGAGTTTAGCTATTTGATTTTTTGCAACTAAATTCCTTGAGCCTTGCCTTTTTTTCTCTGTGTCTGCTTTAGTAATAAGTGAAACATTTGATTTTTTATTACTAAAAAAGTATTGTTTTTTCATGAAGTGGACTCGCTTACCTTTCCCTTTCTTCATTTTTTTCAGTTTCATTTTATTCCACCTTCTTTCCTTTTTTACCTTCTTCTACCTGCCTATTACATGGGAAACCATAGTTTGCTAGGTATTTCCCCTCCATCTTTTTAAGCACACCCCACCATAGTAACTGTTGAATTTGTTAATAATGTATTATTCTGTTATTGTGTTTAACTAATTTTTGTATTATATTATTCATAGTGTCTTTATGTGTGTTTAAATTGAATTGAATTGAATTGAATTGAATTTCATCTTGAATTATCGTAATCTAGGATTTAAGTCAATAAATGTTTTTATTCACTTGAATAAAGTGAATGATCTATTCTTATCATTCACATCTTGCAAAAGTGTAAATTGCAAGTATAAAGTGTCTAATTGAAATATAGTGTGAAGAGAAAAAAAATCTCCACATGGGCTAAATTCAACTAAATTGTGATAGAAGTAAGTCAAGGCGAACCCCTGTTTTTCTTTCCCTAGTATTGTATTGTATTTGTAATAAATTAAATGGATATTTTTAGCTTTTCCGGTTTAAAATTGCATAACCTTTCTTGAATTCATAATTAATTCAGTGTTTGATTTTAAATGAAAATTAATGATAGTGTATTAATATAAAGAAAAATTCAAAAATTGCTTTAAGAAAAATTTGAAGAAGGTTGGTTTTGGGCGTAAGCCTGTTGACCATTCTATTTGGTAGTATTTCGTTCATTGATGTACATTTTATTTATTAATCTAATGACAAGTAGCCTATAAGTGGTGGAAGAAAAAACAGGCATAATCCTTAGTATTTCTTACACAATAAATGAATAAATTTTGATGTCTGACATGAAATTTTTAGGCAAACTGGCACCGCGCACTCTGTTCGAAGACGGCAGCGGAATGACGGTTGTGCTGCACCTGTCGCAGAGCCAGCCTAGGCCCGACGTCGCCGTGTTCGTGGTGACAGCCACCAGCCGCCACTCGTCCTCCATTTGCAACTACCTGTTTCAGCCAGTCGTGCCGAAAACGTGTCGTCTCAAGCTGCAGCCCCCCACCGCCACCTCTCTGCCCCCTCACAACCCCTTCCTGCCTCCCGCCGTCATATCGCAGGTAAATTATCAATTATTTATTCATTCATTCATTTATTCAAGGAAACACAATATACTCATTGGATGTCATTAGCCTACTGTATGATAATTATTCTTAGACTCCAATACTTTGGCTTAATTTCTTAATTTATACTTTGGCTTAAATTTATATACAGGGTGTTTCAGGAGGAATGTGCAATACTTCTCAGGCTGATTCCTTACACCAAGTAGACAAAAAAGTTCCATGGGACCGACCCCCAAAAACGCTTTATTACTGAGATAACAATGGTGGAAAATTGAGATTTTTCAAAATATATTAATTTTTCTAATTTTTAGAGGCTTTAGTGAGGTTCTAAAACGATCAATTCTCATGTAAAATTAGCTGAGGAATTCAATGAAACCAGTTCCAAGTTTGTAACTTCAACGGTTATTGAGATAATTGGAAAAATGTGCTAGAAAACGCCATTTTTTTCAACAATAGACCAGCTGCGGCAAGGTGGCCAGCGCGACTGGTGTACAATAAAGGCACTTGCCGTCTATAGCCTAAGCGCGGTTAAATTCAAATGCATATAGCAACATTCGTTTGTTTTTGAATACCTGCGAGTAGAAAAACTACTTCCTTTCGAAGAAAAGATGTTGAAGTGCAAGAGGATATGTTGTGTGATAGATTTCAATAACAATTATTCCAATTCTGAAGGAAAAGGTTTCCTATTTATTCTTCTCCTGGAAACTCGCGACTCGTGATCGGGAGAGAGGAAGCAAGATGATGGCGAAGCTAATTCAAGATGGCGGAAACACAAACCTAACTTACCTAACCTATAAGCAAGGGATATCAGATTATCTGATGGAAATGCTTTCAAATTGACTGATACATCTCTTAAACTATTCCAAACTGATAAATGATTAATAGCTTTACGATATTATTGATAAATCAATGATAAAATTGAATAATAACCCAGAAAATTCTAGTCAATTGACATACGAGCGTGTCGCCAAAGGAATGTGTCTCTGTACTGCGCATGCGCTAGTTATAGACACTAAGTACAAATTTCAACCATCAGAGACCGGGTAGGTTGAATCACAAGCCAACTTCTGGAGGTCAATAAGGGTTATAAATGGATAAGGAATCATAAAATTGTATGTTTTATTAATGGAAGTTGAAGAGAGTCGGATTCTAAAGAAAAAGTTGAATGGCGGTGATTGTGTAAATCTTACCCAAATCTCAGTAATGGCGATCATAAATCGCAAAATTGACAAAACATAGTACAAGTGGTGAATTTGTGTTCAGTAGCGATTTTGCGATTTTTGATCGCTATTTCTGAGATTTGGGTAAGATTTACATGATCGCCGCCATTCAACTTTTCCTTTAGAATCCGACTCTCTTCAACTTCCATTAATAAAAAATACAATTTTATGATTCCTTATCCAGTTATAACCCTTATTGTTGAAAAAATGGCGTCTATTAGCATTTTTTTTTTCAATTATCTCAATAACCGTTGAAGTTACAAACTTGGAACTGGTTTCATTCAATTCCTCAGCTGATTTTACATAGGAATTGGCTATTTTAGAACCTCACTCTAAAATGAACAGAGCCTCTAAAAAATTGGAAAAATTAATATATATTGAAAATTCTTAATTTTCCGCCATTCTTATCTCAGTAATAAAGCGTTTTTGGGGGTCAGTCCCATGGAACTTTTTTGTCTTCTTGGTGTAAGGAATCAAGCCTGAGAAGTATTGCACATTCTCCTGAAACACCCTGTATAATCTATTCTTCTTTTTATTCCGAAATTAGTTTAATTTTATAGTTATTCTTTATGTTGTATTTCATATTCCTTATAATATTTTTTTGTCTTTCTTAATTAAGTATCATCTTATAGTAAACATTCAATTTCTTTATTTTTGTATTATATTGTATAATTAGGCACCTGCTGAAAAATCTTAAGGTTTAGCGGGACCATTTTTTGTAATGTCTTTCTGAGGAAATAAAATTGAATTGAATGTAAACACAAAAAATCAAGCATGAAACGTCTTTTTTCGAACTAAAAAATAGAAGTATAGGGTGATGAAAAAGAGCACTGGTTTCAATATATAAAATAAAAAGGTTTATTTAAACAAAAAATAGAAAATAAATACAATAATAGTCAATTAGAATCTCTATATATTGCCAAAGACAATGTACTATTATAGTACTATAATAGTACATTGTCTTTGATATTGCTATATAAATAGGCAAAGGACTTCTGCAACTGCAAATATTGACCAATGCAGTAAGTAGCAAGCGAGATTGAATGAAACTGTTCAAAAAACTTTGCCTGGACCGGAAATCGAACCCGGTACCTCTCAGTTGCCGGCCGAGCGGCTTGGAGCCGCTTCCGAGTGGATTATATTTATAAGTATTATCCAGCAGTTGGTGTACTGCTATATCTAATAATTCTCCCATCAAAAATAAATACTTCCAATAACTACTGCTCTGGCACGCATCAACTCTGTCCACGACATGTTTCAACTTACATTTCGTCAAAGAACCGTTGAATTCGCCACCAAGCTAGTGTGACTTTAAGCCTGTTACTTATATTTTTGAGTTCATCTGAAGTCATTGATGCATGTTAATAAACCACAAAACATCAATGGGAGGAAATTCGACAGTTATCTTAAATGGAAATAGAAACTTTTCGTGCATTTCAGTGATAGTGAATTTCAGGGACAGAATCAATGCGTACTAACGCAGTAGAAGAGGCGACATGCTTGTGATGGATGCCGTTTTATATTACGTGAAGCCACTTTATTCAGTTTTTAGTTGATTTAGAAGTTTGTTTGATTTGAAAAAAATTATACTTGTTTCATGGTTATGTGTTGTCTTAACGTCATTTGGACTTCATGAACTTTTACTAAAATTCGGGTGATGAATAGTAAGAGCTAAGCCTGATTTTCATCTCCCAAATCATTTAAATTAATTTTAAATTGGGTATTTGAAATCTTTGAATAAACACTTATTCATCAATTTGTGCTAGATTTTCTTATATTATATGCCATGTTAATGGGAATGTTATTCATTAATTTGTGCTATATTTTCTCAAATTTTATCTATTTGTAGGTGATGATGATTGCCAGCGTCTCATTCGAACCGATTAAGCTGAAATATGTGGTCAGCTATTCTTTGGACGAAGAAACAATCACAGAAATGGGAGAACTCGACAATGTTCCCTTGGTTGATTCGTGAGATTTTGTAGCGCTGATTTTGTGCCATCTATTGGTAATAAAATAATTTATAGATTGATCCAATTCCAATGAAATAGGTAAAAGCACGAATACTGGAATACTGAATATGTTTTCTAGTATTCAGGGGTAAATGTATTAGAGGTTTAATCGAAAAAATGTGATTAATTGGAAATGGATCTACCCACTGTATAATCAGTCTGATTATAGCATTATATATGGTCTCTGAAGATCTGCCTATCTATATCTATATCATTCATTTGAGCATAGTAACACAGCTTTGAAATTGAAGTCTCCAAGTTTTACAAATTTTGGTTCATACTCAAATTCAAATTCAAGATGAAATTTATTCTCCAATCACAAAACATTATAATGACTCACAAGAATTATTTTATATTATCTTATTTTTTGAAATGTTTAATGTGACCATGTTGTACTTCCGATCGTATATCAAAGTCCATCTAGCTCAGGATTGATCACTCTTTTTCTGCTCCAAGAAAACTTGTTCTGAAGTTGAAAAAATAGATTTTTGTTAAGATATATTTGTTAGCTATTGCTGGAGAAATGCCTAAAAACAGTGGTTCTCAACATTTTCCAAAGATCATACCCCTTCATGAGACCTTTCAGTTTCGCGTTCCCCTTTATTTATTGTAGGGGGAGAAGGGTGTATTTTGCAAAACTTTGGAATGAAAAGAATAATTTCAAATAAAATAAATAATTTTGTTCAAACAAATATTTAAAAGCTTAATGTAAAGTGATATCTGATAATAATATTATTGTTGTTCTATTGCAATCATTAGTTTCCTTCAATATGTCTGCATTAGCCTTATCAGTGATCTTTTGGATCCTATTATGAATATTGTGATAATTATATGATTAATTTCTATCATGAATTATAACTATAATTTTCATAATAGTAATGTATAATGAAATGAGGATGAAGATTTCTGTCATTAGGTATCATGTCCCCTATGATTTTGTACGCACCCCCAAGAGGTACCACACTTTGAGAGCCACAGCGTAGGAAGATTGAATTTTTGATTTGTCTTTTCTACCTGGAAAATTGCATTTGGGATTACTTCAATCAGGGGCGGCGCGTGATAAATTCAATTGGGTGGGCTAAATTTAAATGTTAAATAGTGGCTGGATTATAGAAAGCAAGAGAAATATTAACCTCATAGATGAATTCATTGGGGCAAGCTTCTGAACTCTAATACACAATAACTAGAAAGCCCCAGGGCTGAAGAATTGCATATTTTCAATATCTCATGTAATATTGGAGTTTGATTAATGGGATTTTCAATCTTATTGATAATTAAATAAGCCATGCATTTTGAAATAAAACAGTTAATCGAAAGCTATTAAATAGAAGAAGTTATTGCTAATCAAATTTGAAATCTTACCTTTAAAATCAAATCCTAATAACAGCTAAGGCATAAAATACTAAGCTGAACTAAATTGTATTGAGCAGCACTTTATATTCCTAAATTCAGCAATCACATTCTAGGTGTCCACAAATAGAATTTTATCAATATATTGCATAATTATTGATTAAGTTATCATTAATTAGCCACAAATAACCACTCACTTCTCAGGTTATCAGACCAGAGAGAGGTTAGTTTGCAGTTTATTGCACTGTTTTCGCGTGCTTCTTATATTTACAGCTGGTTTCCAGCTGATTAACGAGCATTATCAAAACTAACATTTTTTACATGACATGACGTGGTAGGCCGCAGGAGCCAATCACAGCTTTTGCCGCCAACCGTCAAGTCGTGTGGGGTATTGGAAAACAAGCAATGGGCTAAGCCCAAGACTCACTGTATTGAAATAATAGGAGGGGGGAAAGTGGAGGAAGCCAGTCTCTAGTCTGACGTCACCAGCAATTGTGATTCACATCTTGGCATCGGGGCTAAAAGCCGGCTAGGCCAGAGCCCAGCATAGCGTGAGATGCATTACATTGAACTCCTCTCAATCGGCGTTGAAATGGATGGATTTAATCGCAATTTTCTGAATAATACAGTATTTATTCTAATAGTTCATTTTATTTTTATTCAACTGAATTAACGGTAGGGCTAAGCCCACCCTGCCCTTATGGGCCCACCGCCAATGACTTCAATTTAAACCCAGGAATAGGATATATTTGTATGTAAACTTAATTTAATGGATGTAAACTGGATTGCCAGTGTTTCAAAAGTGACTGACTATAGGCTAAGACAAAAATCAATGTAATAAATCGAAATGTTCATCTTTTACATAGGTACTGTATATTGTATTTGTTAAAATGATCTGATGAATAAATAAATAGATTGACAATATTCTGTATTATAATATTTCAAGCGCATTATTATGGAATAATGATTCTGTTTAATTTGCAACATTATTTAGTTGTATTATTCAATTCATAATACAGTTGAATTTATAGTTGTAGTTGAATTTATTCTGTGCACTTGAGAATCAGGAGTATTATTGGAATTCTGATTTTTATTTATCCATTGCTAGTGAAATCTTGAATTTTTGTTTTGAAATATTGTTGAAAATTACTGATGATATGGATTTTGTAGGCTTAAAATCAAGCTCAGGGGAAATACAATTTTACTATTATCAATGGCCTTATTTAATCAGTATTTGAAATGTTTTAAAATGTAAGTGGAGTGTTTACTTATTAGTTCAGTTAAAACTCTCTTGAAAGTTGAGAAATTATTAGTGCAATATAATATATTATGTTAGTTTTTGAAAATTATACTATTTTATGTAATTAATTTGAAATAACCAGAATTATATTTAATAAATAACCAGTATTAGATCTTTTCTCTTGAAGATTCTGGGAATATCTTCGAGTATTGCTGAATCATTCCTCGAGTTAATAGATCATAATTATTCAAATATGATACTTTTCTGCTTGAAATCAAGACTGAAAGTGAATTAAAGACAAAAATAACGACGATTTTGTTTAAAATCTATGTATAGTAAGGTATTTGAATGAAATTGATTTTCAAAGAGAATGTGAAGTGTTATCAGTGATACGTTGATTATGTGTGTATATTGATAAAATATTGGGACTTTGAATGGTTGTTGTAAATTCCATAAATTCTAAATTCTGTGGTTTAGAATGCCAGTGTTCTCAATATATAAATTCCACTTATTTTTATGAAAATATGAATCCTATTTCTATCTCGGTCTTCGATGTATGAATTTCGTTTAACAGAGAATATTTCTAGTATTGATGTATGTATCGTGATACATAAAAAAATTTAATGAGACAAATGAGTGAAAATTCATCATTTAAGCTTGTTATTAGCTTGGAACTACTTATTTATCGAATAATATGAAAAGTTAATAGATGTTATTGATTATTTATTATGAAAGTTGCAGTTTATTTAATATTTAATCCTCCCAAACTTTCACGGTTCTCTGTCGTCATTTTATTTGTAAAAAAAAAAACATTCTCCTCCATTTGGATGATAACTATTAATAGCTGGTACCAAAAATTAAGGCGTTCGAAGAATGATTGTTTTCAATTCTCAGTCCTGACGGGACTGTCAACGAGATGTCTGTGAGAGTAGAGTAGTACAGTAAAAACGAGAGTGACTCCAGCTATACTAATTCACTCTCGAAGACTTCTTCAGGCTGTCCTAACAGAGCATTAAGTCACAGACCGTCTTACTTTTCGGCACCAGCTATAATAGACTAATAGATCTGGGCTTATTTGATATTCACTTTAAAAACTGTGTTCACATTCAGCTACTTTATATATATATATATAATCACATTCGTTTGAAATTATAGTATTATTGTCATACACCATTCAAAATTATTAATGAATGTTATTTTAAGTTTTGATCTTGATGCTCCCGTCACACACGTTAAGTCAATGACTACTTGAAGTTACAAGGTATACTACTATGAAAATATGTTCTACAAAGTAGAATCTTCTTAATTATAATAGTAATTTATCACGATTTGAGTACCGTATTATAAATTACATATTATTCTACAGTTTATAGTGCGCTTACATGCCAGTTGACTCATGACTTCATGAGGTGTAACTGGGAATTGTCAATTCAATTTTTCTATATCATAATATTATTATTTAGATATCTGTTTTCTTAGAACACTGTATGTATGAAAGGATGTTCAAGTGATATCAATGGACTGTATTAGTTTATCTTATAAACAATAATTTGCATTTTGTAATGAAGAAATCAGAAAGAAATCTAGTCATTGCAGGAAAGAATAAGTGATTTTTCAAAAGAATTTTCGACTTAGAATATATTGTGTTATTCTACGTATTATTTCAACATATTGACAATTTCCAATAGCCTCTATCCTCCAATCGTTTCCAATTAGCCTCTTAATAAAAGCTTTGCAAAAATTAATCAAATACATTGAGAGGGCATTCATTTTGAACAATATTTATAAGCTGCTTGATGAGTTTATTTGAAATCCTTTTGCTGATTATCCTCACCGCAATTAGATTAATTTCCACCATATATTTTATTATTAGTATATTGTAGATATAAAAGTAAATTATTTGTAAGTGATCATTATCATTGTCACTGTTACTGTATTCGTTGTATAAAAATATAAGATCTGTAAAATGATATTTTAGCCTTATTGAATTAAAAAATCATAACTTATATAATTGGATGTTTTTTCTTTTCAGTCTTCTAAGCCTACATTGTCATCATTTTTGGATACTTGGAAGTAGTTTGTACTACTTTTTGAAAAATTAAAACTGAACATTTTCAGTGTGATTATTGATCAAAATTCATATTAGTGGATGTTGAAATTGATCTATTAATATAAGTGAAAGTTAAAGTTGATCTATTGAATTATTTCATAAGCTTGATAAAATATCATTTATTTGAGGGAGGGGTGGATTTTCTATAACAAACTTCCTTTGTTTTTGTGGCTATTCAGTAGTTCTAACTGTTATTCAATATTAAAAAACGTTTCTTAAATTATGAACATTGAACAATTTTCACCCAAGACATTTTTTTCTGGCAATAAATCCTGTCTTGAACACACAACACTAGACACCTAGTAGTAGATATACTACTTCCCAATATTCTTTTCTGTTTACGTAACATTAACTCCATTCTTATATTTTCTAATATTATCTCTTCTACTCTTCTTAATTATCTTGAAATTCAACTATATTCTTATATTGTCTTAACTCTTTATCATTATCTTCAAATTAAACTCTATTCTTATATCGTCTCAACTCTCTTTTCATTATCTTGGAATTCAAATCTATTCTTATATTGTCTTAAATCTTTAAAATCTTAAAATTTTAATAGCTTTGTGCAGCCGACTCAAGAGATTCGATATCTGAAACATTTAGGCTGGTTGTTAAACATTGACACATTTTCTGTTATCCACAGAATTTTACTGAAAAAGCAATATTTTCCCCCTAACAACCCTCAGCTTCTCTCCCCTCAAATTGATTCTGCACTTGACCTCAATTTCTACCGCTATCAACACTCAGGAATCAATAAATACCACAATAAAGCTTTGTACAGTGATCAGTGAGTCAATCACCAGGACACATTATTATTATTATGATGACGTGTCAGCAACCATGTCTGCATGGAGCACTTATAGTCTGTACAGGCAGAGAAGACATTCTGGTAAGAAGGGGAAATGACTCCGGCTTGGTCAATGTTGGTTCCAAAATTACAAATTTAGTCTCAAATTGTAGATCAGAATGTTTCCTACAATTCGAGACCAAATTTATCATTTTTGAATCAATATTGGCCGAGCTGGAGTCATTTTCCCATCTTTTCAAAATGTCTTCTTTGCTTGGACAGACTATACCATAGACGATGTGTTAATCGCTGTTACCTCCTGGCAGGCAATATCCATAATGCGATGCCTGAATTAGTCCTTCTCCATTAGAGGAAGCTGCTGCT
Organism: Sogatella furcifera; assembly: GCA_017141385.1. Taxonomy (NCBI): domain Eukaryota; kingdom Metazoa; phylum Arthropoda; class Insecta; order Hemiptera; family Delphacidae; genus Sogatella; species Sogatella furcifera. The sequence goes on from CM029555.1 coordinate 17,941,042, forward strand.
TTGCTAGCTAGGTGTGCACTCTCATATATAATATCACTGGGTACATTACCGACAAATCATTCTGGTTCTAATCGAGCAGAGAGGTTGGTAACGACTTACATTCTCTGTCATTCACAGTGTTCTGTACATTATTGGTCCCCTGATTGATAAGTTGGGATTGATGTTTTGAAGATTCTCACTGTTGAATGTAGGTATAGCGAGCCTCCTTTGATGCATCGCTCAATTAGTTGGAATAAAAAAAGGCGAAAATGACAAGTCGATGGATGAAAATGCCATTTATTCGGAAAAATAGGTAATTGAATATTGAAACAATGTAGAGATTCAAGATCTTCACTTGTAAATTATTTATTTTGAACAAACTAGGCCTATCGAATTGAATATTTCACGCCAAATCTATCATATTGATTAATGTAGATCGGCAAATTCTAAATTAGAAAAGCGCAAGCATTTGATGTCAGTGAACTTATGTTCTAATGATGCTCATCCTCAGCAAAACTTTAAGGAAATTGAATTCTATCGAAATAGATACTATATTGTACTGGTGAGGTATGAAATTGCATAAATGTTGAAAAATAGGGGTTTTTGTTAACTCGAATAAAACAAGAGACAAGCATGATGTCGAGCAACAATAAAAAAACGAGACTAAAGATTAATACAATTAACATTTCTGTTTTTCAAAATTATTCATTCATTAATTGTTATTTAGTGATTTATTCTTTCTTTTTTGAATAAAACAAGAGACAAAAATGATGTTGGTCAACAATTTTTTAAAAGTAAAGACGAGAATATAGATTGGTACGATATTATTGAAATTTCTTTTTTTCAAAACGATTTATTCTTTCAAAAAATGATTTATTCGTTTAATATGATGGGAGAATTAGAAGGATTTAGACCGATTTAAGAATGAAAGTTTGAACATTGAAAAAGGTAGGCAGCCAGTAGCGACCGATGCTTATGGTGATTTGGGATGAAGAAGTGGAAGTAGCCTTGGAAACTGAAGCAGCCGAATTCTTGGCCGCAATTTTGGCACAACTCCCGCCACTTCCGATGTTCGCTTATTCACAGTCCACAAGTCAAGTCAAGGTACACCGCCTTGCTCCTTCCTTCGGCACAAAGGCTGCACAATCGATACATCTGCAAAATTTCCAACCGGCCGGAAAACAGGATCCCCTTCACCCTCCCACACCCATCCGCCTCCCATATCCATATAACAGAAGCATCACAGGGATGATGATCGTTGGCGAATTTGAAAATGTAATAATAGGATTTCCACCATTGTCACTGGATTGCAATAAAATTCATTTCTTGCACAAACAAAATTATTCTACTAATCACTAAGTATACGGTACTAATAGATAATTTATTAGCGGGCTATGAACTAATCAGATAGAAGGAATTATTATAAAGTTGAATCTCTTCCTGCTATTTAGTTCTGTTGCCGAAATTAGCGGTAGAAGAGGTCTTCCAGTAGTACTTTAGTACTGTTTACAATATCATGAACAAAATAATTTTAGCATTCACTAGGCAAACAGCAGTGGGCCTACTAATAGATAATAGAGCGGGCTACGAACTATTAGCAGATAGAGATAGAAGGATATTATAGATATTACAGATATTATATTTGTGTAACCTGACTGGCTCATGTCTGGTGTCATGCCGGGTTTTTCCAAGCACATTCAAAGTTGAGGGACCCTCAAATTTTTATGAACAGCTGACATTTTTATGATAAGTATAGGAAATGTAGTAAAGTGTAGTAAACTTCAGGGTCCCTCAAATTTAAGTGTGCTTGGAAAACCGGGCATCAGAGTTTTCAGGTCGCTCCTAATCAATTTCAGGGCCTCTGACATGACTTAACGACTGTTTTTTAGGAATTATTATAATGTATAGGCGCTCTATAATGTACTATCTAACTAAAATGAACTAATCCTAGAAATTTGTAATAATTATAATAAAAATGTCAATTTTTATTTGTGTGATTGAATAAATTAGCGAACTGAAATTCACTAATGAAAACTGGAATCTACTCATCTCGGAAATTCTTTCACTGAATACAGTGTAGTGTAGGCTCTTGGTGATTTGCGGGAGAATAAGCAGGCTGTATTGATGAAGTGGGTGGCTTGTTGATCAGGATTACAAGAACAGAACACAATGGCATTGATGCCGGACCAACAGAGATTGATGGCGATACTGCGGCCTAACAAAGAAAACGCCGACTTACGGTCACGTCGACGTTTTATGCGCTTTGTGTCCGCGTTAGAAAGGATTAGGACGCTGGACTCCACTCCGGTCGCAGGAGGTTGGCTGACTTTTCTCCTTTGTGAACGGAGAGCTCAGCCCAGATTATCATTTTATTCTTTTGACGGCGCTCCTTGTCGTTGTGTCCTGTTCCCTACTTTCGTTTTTCGCCAATGTATTCGGTGACTCCCCTTATTCCTTCACTCCCAAACATCAAAGTCATCAAACTGGGAAAGGAGCTCTTCTGCATGGTAGACTTTTCGGCATATATGGTTTTGGCAGACTATGTGAGGCGAGTGACTAAGCTCACCCTAGCGGCTTCTTGTGGATAAAAACGGGAATTGAAAGTGATGGGGTTTGAAGTTGTTTTGAAAGATATGCGATAATACAGCCATATATGTTAAAATGTGGAAGATTTCCTGCTCTGTTGCTCAATGGCTTTCTTGCAGGAGGAAACAGGAATTGAAATTGATGGTGTTCGAAGTTATGGAATAATGCTATTTCATAATTGCAGAGAAGAGGAGATAAATTACTGGCATATTTAAAATTGACCATGTCATTGTAGAGGAGAGGAGAGAGGTGTCTCAAACTCAACTCAGTTTAAATCTGATATAGAATCTTTTGAATATTAGCTTTAAATAAGCATTAAGTAGCTGCAAAATTATTGTTGCTCAAACCTGATTATTTGGTTTATTTTTGACGAGTTTATTCTTCACTCTCAAGTTTAAGCATTTTGCTAAGAAGTTGTGGAAGCTAATAAAATTGGAAGAATACATTATGATATCTAAGCTCACCCCAATGGCTACTCACATTGCATATTAAAGCGGGGATTGAAATTAATAGGGATCAAAGTAGTATAACTTACATTGAAAACCAATGTATTTCCCTAAGTTGAGTTCGTAAATAATATAACTAGCTTTCGTGCAACCGGTAGTTATGCCAGATAAGTTTGGATTGACTTGTTTTTGGGATTTCGATGAAAATTGTACTTAATCATATTAATAGTAATAGTACTATCACACCAACGCCTTCAAAGTTTGGTTGAAATTGCTTTACTCCGATTTTATCGACATAAATTTTATTAATAACCTGAAAATTTGAACAATTTATTATGTGACTAAATTAGGAATAGAAGAAGTTTTGGGCAATAGCCTGTTTTTTCTTTCCGCATCTTGTATATTTGTACATAAATGAAAAAAATTAATGAATAAATAAGTGAGTCAAAAATAAATAAAATAGCTCACATGCTAGTTCCCTCACAAGTCATTTCTATCAAATAAAATGATTGCATTGACTGAAATGAATTGATGAAATGGTTCAAGTATCAATTTGTTGTATTTTTTAAATACGAGGAATAAAAGTTGGGTAGGCGTAGGATTCAGGAATGCCTGCTCAACAATAAATTCAATTCTATAAATGGATTCTAAGCACGCTTGAGGGGGACTTATATGTGTGAGAGAGAGAAACAATCCTTTGAAGCCTTTCAGTCGCCTCCACCAACCTCAAAGTCCTGCTTAGCTACCTAATTTCTAGACACAAAGTACTCCAGAATCCGCTAAACTGCGCTTCTAACGCGTTCTTATCTTCGTTTTCCAGTTTCCATCCAATTTCTCCAGTCTTATCTACCAATTTTTAATTCATCAGCTGAAGCCTGAACACTTGAAGCCTGCTTTTTGTCCCACTTTTATTATTTCATTTCCTTCACTTGAGAGAAAAAAAACAGTGAAAGCTTTTTAGAAAAAGTGAAGTACTCATTTTATTTCTATACTCCCCTTTCCAATATTGTTTTCATTAACCACCCCAGGCACTCTTTGAATTAAGCTCTTAATTTTTTCACTTGAGTACATCGCGGTTGACAAATCTTCTACTTCTCTGTAGTTTATATTGCTATGTGAATATGATTTGAAATCGAGGATAACTTTATCATTGCGTCATATTTTGAGCCATACAGTTTTTTTCCTTTTCCTTGAATTGATATCATCAATTTTTGAACATATTTTCAGAAAGGAAAATAAACTTACATCAACATAACTTGATAAAATGGAAGAAGAGTACAATATAATGTACTCATGAATTCACATATATTTCATTGCAACATATTCAGTTTGATTTTATAAAACGTGAAGATATTTTGTAATCTAAAAAATTACAAAAACATGAGTTTAAAAAAATAAATAATAAAGTATAATAAGCTTAGACCTATACCTCCAATTATTGTTATCGAGCTCAGCATAATAGAATACTCTTTCTTCTTCTATATACAGGGTGATTACCGGGAAACACATGTCTTTCAAATAACGAGAAATGTTGCAAATCATATTAAAAAATGCATTTATTAGTGAAAACACAGTGTACACAATATGCAATTTCAAAATAAAATTACTTACAATTTATTGTTTGAAAATTACATCTCTAAGGTGATCGCCTGCTGCTTGGATACATTGTTGAAGGCGTTCTTCAAATCTTGCTATGGATTTTGCTAACATATCTCTAGGAATGCCGTTGATTTCCTGGCGAATAGCTTCTTTAAGTTCCTGTATTGTTCGTGGTTTGTTAAGGTACACTCTAGCTTTCAAAAATCCCCACAGAAAGAAATCTGGAATTGTTAGATCCGGTGAGCGAGAAGGCCATGTGACATCACCAAAACGCGAGATCACTCATGTAGGGAATGTTCGCCGAAGGAATTCCATACTAATGCGAGCCGTATGTGCTGTTGCCCCGTCTTGTTGGAACCATACATTACGTATCTCTGTATGTTGACGGCGCAGTTCTGGCAAGAAATATTCTTCCAACATATCCAGGTACCATTGTGCATTCACTGTGAATGTTCTGCCATCGTTGTCGTCAAAAAAATAAGGACCAATAATGCTCCTTTTCACAAACTGCACACCACACAGTCACACGTAAGCTATGATGAGGTCTCTCTGCCAGTATTTGAGGATTGTCTGCACACCAAAATCGTAAATTCTGTTTATTTACTGCTCCGTCCAAGTGGGAATGCGCTTCATCACTCATTAGGATAACTGCATTGTCATTTTCTTCCAAAATTTCACTCATTCTGTTAAAATGCTCAAAATTCTGTACGATGCTCAAGGTTCCACATCTCGGCTAGCCTACAACTGAAACTCCACGCTTCCCCCTCCACAGCGCTACAACTTCCGGCCGACGCCAATCGACATTCCTTGTATACTACGCAAGTCAAAAACATGCGTTTCCCAGTAATCACCCTGTGCCTGTACAGTAAGTGAATAGTGCAAAATGTTGTCAACAGCTACAGTATTTAGTATTTAGATTCCATGAAAAACAATATATCAAAGATTGGAATAAGTGTAATGGAGATTCAAACTTTGCTGAACATTTAATAACTAATAATCACATGCTCAGGGGTGCCTACAAGGGGGGGACATGACGCCAATAGCGTCATACAAATTTTTGGGGGGATTTTTTTAACCTGGAGGACCGATTCTCTTTAATAATTCTAAAGAATAACAGTTTCAGTCAGGACATTGATGTACGTGCTTGAAGCTACAATATTTCGTATTCAGCATTCCTAAAGTTGTAGTTGGCAGGGGCGAACCCAGGGGGGGATTGAGGGGATATATCCCCCCACCGAAATTGGGGCTCATCTTACACTAGATAGAATGCACTGTTTTGGAGTTGACAAATTTCTTACCAATAAGGCTGAAAACATCTAGAAATTTAATTTTAGGATACATTTTTGAAAAAAATTCTGGAAATCTGGAGAAGGAAATAGCTCAAATCTGAAACTAAGCATCACAAGCCCAAATACTTCAGTTCTCGCTTAAATGAATGCAACAAACATATTTTTCTTTGCAAAATGGTTCATGAAATGTTGAATATTTTGGTGCAACGATTTCTGTTACAACAGAAACTTCCTCTTAATTTAAGGCGCTTCTTTTGTACCCTTCAAAGAGTAAAATCTTACTGATTGGAATCATTTGAATGATTTAGCCCTACTATTCATTCACAAAGATTTTACCGTTGACTCTGGTCATACAATAAACTGTATCGAAATAAAATCTCTGCAATTTGTATATTTGATTTTGTGATAGGATCAGGGCCCTCGCGTGGGTTGTGCGGAGTGTGCGACCGCACCGGGCGCCACAACCGAGGGGGCGCCGCGGCGGCTGACGCGAAACGGGAATTAAAAAATTTCAATCGGGCTATTTGATAAATTTTTTCTCTATTTGATAAAAACTTATTTCACCAACTAGAATCCACAAGAAATTATTTTTTATGCATTAACTTATACATAATAATTAATTGATCTTGAAATTGGAAAACCACAATCAATGTATGAAGCAAGAATGCAAGAAACGCCCCTTTCAAATTTAATTCTATTGTTGGCTGACAACCACCTTACACTCTGTCGACCAATCACAAGCCAGTTTCTGATAAAACCTTTTTCCTAATATTTTTAAAGAATTGTTGTAGTTTTTCTGGCATGGGGTCGGTATTAGATATATTCATCGTATGAAAAAAAGAATTAAGATGAGAGTGTAAAATCATATTTTCATCTCATTCCATTGAGCATAAAACTATTGAAGTCTTGTACTGGCCTAAGTTACACAATAAAAGTAAAAATGAGTCTAAATTATATAAATAAATTCTTTAAATTCTTACTTAATAGAATCTTACCAGCCTGAATACATAAATGAATATTGATTATATTAGCACAAGATCGCCAACAGTAAATCAACTTAGTTTCTTGTGTATGATACACCATCCATCTTCGTTTTGCTAGCAGCCATTTTCTAAGACAAAACTTACGAAACACTGTCAAGCAATAAGAAAAGAGCAGGCAGGGCATGAAGGCATGTCCAAGTCAAATCTGAAACATCACCCGTCAACTGCTGCCATCTACTGTTTGAATTTGGAAACTTTTCTAACCGATGTTTTCGGCCATTTTGATCATAGGCGGAGCTTGGAGGCGTGTCCAATGGAAGTCCAAGCAAGTCACCCTATTGCTACTGCCATCTGCTGGCTGAATTCGGAACTATATCGAATCTTATTCGAGAAAGTTGGGTAGAGCAGTGAATATGGCTGAAATCCTCAATTAAAAACTATAAAAATATCAATTATTAACTACTGTATATCAATTAACTATAAAAATAAATTAATCAATAATCAAACATTCAATATTTTAATGATAAGGTACGGTGAAATGTTACAGTTTTGCTCAATGTAGCTATTTTCTATTAATTCCTGAAGGCTTTTGCTTATCTTGTATCCAATATATGAAAATACGAGACAATACGTTATTGGGATGGATTAAAATAAGCAAGTCCCTATAATCCTTTTTGCTACACCACATGCAACATTGCGATTGCTAATGAGAAAACTGTGAACGTGCAAGGCAGCTTGAATCATGTTTGGCTTTGAATAATTATAATGTGTTGAATTGCATTCGTCTGGTAATGGGGAGGGGGGCGCTTGTCAAAATCTCACACAGGGAGCCAAAAAAACCATGCGAGGACCCTGGATAGGATTTTCTATGTCATTCGATATAACTTCAACAATTTCATTCCATTTATTTAAGAAAATATATTATTATACTTATATAATGAAGATTCAGACAATCAGGTACAAAACCTCTTGTTTCCAACATAATTATCTATAAACATTATTGGAATTAAGGTCAAATATACTGTATAGCCTAAATAAGGTAAAAGCACCAGTAGTGGCCATATTAAATTTTTTTTTTGTTTTTGGAGAATTTTGAGTCCATTCCATCGTTTTATGTCATCTTAAACTCAATGAACATGTAGCCCAGATCCTTCTTGATTGACTCGTTCCTCAAAATGGCTGATATCTCAATTCACAAAATAATTATTAAACTTTTAGTAAAACTCGATTTTGATTCTAAAGTGGCCACTATGATTCAATAGTGGTCAGGTACTGATTCTATAGTGGTCACATGATTTCCTATGCTTATTTACAATTCAATTTCTCAAGCTGCTTGTTGCAATCATTTAATTAAGCTAATTTTACATTCCAGAACGTGATTATAATGCCAGAAATAATAATCGGTTATATTAAAATGAGTTGAATTGGTTATTGGTAATGCATTGTTCTTGGTTACAAGCCATTAGAAAAGTGAGGTTAAACCATAAAATAGACGTTTTAAAGTTAATTTTCCTTTGTAACCTATTTGAAGCAGTCTTAGGAGAACATAAATTCAATTAAAATAAACTTTTACACCAATATCTAAAACTTCTAAGACAATACCTATCTATTGGGTGGTCACTACTAGATTACTCACTGTTTCTTGCACTAGTAGTGGCCAGTCTGCTTTTACGCTGAAATATTAGCTGTATTTGGCTAGAAACCTTCTGAACAGCATCTAGACATTCTAGGGAATGATTATAACACTAGAAATAGCGAGATTTGAAGACAGCCTAGTCATAATACAGCAATTTGTATACTTGCGTTCTTACTGAAACGTCTAAGAGAAAATTGAACTTCTTCGAGCCACTTAAAAATTGAACCACATATTCGAGTGAAATGGCTACAATGAATTTCTCTCAAAAATTTCTGATGATACTCTGCAAGCTCCTACTTGAACTATTTAGCTGCTAAATAGCATAAGCTAAGTCTCTAGCAGCCATTTGAATGCATCAAATCCGTATTTTAAAGAAAACCCCATTCAAGTGGCCACTACTGAAACAGTGACCACTACTGGTGCTTTTCCCTCATATTATCCAATCACATCGCAATATTATCGTAGTACAGCCCTAACATATTGCTTACTTGTTATTCAGTAGTCTCACATTTCACTCTCACTTGTTTAACAGGAAGACTCAAAAATAAGGGGGGATCTTTAGTTAATTCGGGGGGGATTGGCGTCATAGACGTTGGGGGGGATAGGCACCCCTGCACATGCTCAAGGCCGAGGAGAATGTTGAGTTTCTGCATTTCAATAATAAAGGCAGAACTCTCAACATTCTGGAAGCTTTAGAAATAACCAGAGTTAAAAAAGATCATTAACAGTTGAGTTTGAACGACCAGATTCATTTCAATCAATACAATACCACAAATCTAATTTTATAATAATTTGTTGGTCAGATATTACTGTATTAGTTCATTCCTTTGTTTTCCTCATCCTTCCGTACATTTTTACTCGAATTTCGTAGATTACTGTAGCTATTCATCGATCTTCAATTGTATTTTCTGCTTGAATCGCCATTTTGTATTGTTTGAATGAACCACTAATCGGGGAGAAGCTTGTCTAGGCCAATGGCAGACGTTCACGGTCATTTGCTCAAGCGTCTACCAATAGCGGTGCTTCACCGATAGTATAAATACTGCTGCTCTGTACTTCAATTTTTAGTTTACCAGAGATTGATAATGGTGTATCAACCGAAACCGAATCGATTTTTTAATAAATCAGTGGTTTCACAACGTCTTGTCTTTTCATTTAATATGGATAACTACCACAATATCACATTCACAACTACTCAAAAAGTTTCCCGCTTTCAATAACATATCCTCCCTTCAATTTCAAAATTTTCAATTTTCAAAAAATTCCCAATTGTATCTTGTTTATTCAATAGGCAATAAAAAATTCGGCGCTCTCAGTCAAATCGAATGTGAAAATTGAAGATAAATGTGGGAATCAACGACTGATGAAATTGGTGGGAGGTAAATTTTCTCCCTTGCCGGCAGGGAAATTTCATCACCAAGGGTAGGGAAAAGGGAAAATTCATCCGTATGGACCAACATTCCCGACAAGCTCCAAGCCTCCAACTTAGTTGCTTCGCGGCATCTGTAGGAAAAGTGTTTTGAGCACGCTTTCCCTCGCTTTCCCTATGTTTTGAAAACGTTCGGAAAACTGTTAGTTGTTCACACAAATCACTCATCAACTGCACCATTTTCTCATCAAATCTAACTGTTCTTTAACAATGTTTGAATAACTGAAGTTTCTCGAAGTTTCTTTAGGCTTACAACTTGGAGAGGTAAGATTGAGATAACTCTTCTCATTATGTAAGCGTATCTATTATTGTCAATAATAACAAAAAATCATTTCTATCACAAGTACTGTATTACTTATCACTCATTATCTTTGAATATTTCTCTGATATTTATCAAAGCAAACAGCATTTGAACGTTTCATCAATAAAGGAGAAAGGTTTAAGGAGAATTCTATAGCTCCTAATAGTTATATTGTCGACGAAATTGTATTGAAAAGAAATGGGACCGAGGGTTCCAGGATACAGTGAATTGGTTACTCTATAACTAATCCTCTCTTACAGCTGGTGCCAACAATAAAGGCGGTTGGTGAATGATTGTTATTAATTCTCAGCTCTGTAAGGACAGTCGGCGAGCTGTCTGCGAGAGTATATCGTAATGAGAGCGACCCCTGCTATACTGATTCCTTCTCGAAGACAGCTTCAGACTATCCTGACAAAGCTGAGCATTATTAAAATTCATAAGCCAACCGCCTCAATTGTTGGAACCAGTTGTACTCACATTCAAATTTGAAAATCCCATGCTTAAATCAAATCATTTATTGTTCCGTAGTACCATATTAAAAAAAATCAAACCATGAAGTTACATTATAAGTTCCCATGTAACATTACAGTATATTTTAATTAGAATGGACCTTACAATTTTTCTTTGCCGTATCTGATAGATTACCAAGTATAAATAAGTATGATAAGTACGTATCTATTATGAATTCTGTCATATTTTTCCAATTCTTAATGAATTTTTGAATTTTTCCTACCTACCTACCTACCTACACCTTATTAGTGAATTTCAACATCATGATTAAATGTTATCGAGTAGTTTGCAACGTTATCAACGTGAATAATCTCTAATAGCTTGGACTACTATTTCTCACTGCAAACCATGAAGCAAGTAAACATTTAGAGTGGATTTCAATGGAGTGCTGAATGCTATAGAGATAAGTTCTTCAAATTATTAATCATTAGTACTTTATTGGGATAATGACGTGCCTGGATAAAATAAAAAGGAAATACTGTATCATTCAAACCCTTCATTTTGTTTCGATCAAATCAACAACTTTGATCGCTCCTATTATCAACATATCTTATACAACCATATCCTTGATCCTTGCTCCTATATATAATATTGCTCCTATATGATAGAAAATCGGATAGGATATTATTAATAATGCACTTTCGCAACACTGTAGCATACAATTAGATAAATGTGAATGTGCAATTTATTAACCTAGTGGTCTACATTTTTGAGCTATCGCAATATTGGGGCATTTGAGTCATCAGGTTGATTAATTAATGAGTTCAATTAGATTCATCTTCGGTCTAGGACTAGACAACTTCCTTCACTATGCATTTCTATAGAACTTACTCACTGTAAGCAGAATATGCTTAAACAAAAAAAAATCCTCCAACAAAGTTCCAATTTCCCTAGCATAGACCTAATACATTTTCTATTACTATGACGTCATGCTCACTCTACTTTAAATATTGTAAGCGATGCATTTAGATCTTCTTAATCGATATTTGATATCAGCCGACTTCACTTCTGCATAATCGCCTGCTTCTACTATATCACATGCTAACCTACTTTTGATACATCTTCCGTGAATTTTCAATTATCCGTCATCCTACCAAGTTGACAGCAAATTTAATCAACACCACTCGCTTAGTCTACCATGAATGTATACTCTAGAAGATATAACTTTAGAACTGGAATGCATTGTACTGTATTTCATATATTAGGTGGAACGCTAGTGCGAAAGTTTTATCTTATAGAGTATAGCCTAATAGACATTGGATCTAGCTTTCCAAATTCAGTATACAATCTGAAGTCAATATATATTAAATTCAGCATTCCATCTCCAACTATATTAATAGTCTATGATGAGATTTGTTTTATCCTACAAAAATGTTGAATACTGTATAATATCTTTTTAAAATTGTACCATCTTGAACTTATTTTCGCCGATCAACATGTTACATACTAGTTGTGTGATTGTGTAGGAGTGTAGTAGAAATGTGAATTGAAAAAAAAACAGAGAAAGAAAATGCAACTATGTTGTTCTAGACGCGACAATAGTATCTTGTGATGGTTTGGTACATTTTCAAGTACACAACAGATACGACCCAAAACTCTATCCAGCCTTCTTGCGTCTAATCATGGCAGAAGTCTATCTTTTGAGACAATTAACGTACTTGGAGTAGTCAGTAGTACGGTACGTGATAGAGTAGATAGACAATGATAAAACTATCTGCCCCGACTGCAAAAAAAGCAGAAGTAGTCTCTTATCATCGTTCCTCTCATGATCATAATGCACTTGCTTAGAGTATATGTCGGCATCACCCTCAGAAAAAAGGAGAGCAACATCCTAATTCTTCATTAGGAGGATAGGGGCTCTTTCTGTATGTATCTTATCGGTGTTAACTCCAATGAAATACCTCTTTTTCACTAAGCATTTGATATGATGTGATTTTCATCTTGATTGACAGGAGCAGGTGAAATAATTGTCAGCTTGATGACTATGTGATCGACATGAGCGCTCCAGCGGCCATCAATCGAAGCACTTTCCCTTCCGCTCTCTTTCTTCTGGCTATCCTGTCAATCACTATCGGTGAGTAATCAATTCCATACAGAACTCATTATCAGAAATACTATTTTTACTTTCATGCGCTCTATAAAGTTGATTATACTCTTTCTATTTAGAACGTTTTACAGACGAGTAATAAAAATTATTTGAAATAATTTTAAAAGCAGGAGCTGTATTCTACTAATTCATTCATTAATAAAATTTTCAAACACTACTCAATGGTGAGGTTCAGCAGGCTCAAGCCCAATAAGTGTTCCGTTTTCAATTTGGTATGGTAGGATTCAAACTTGATAGATAGAATCCATTGTCAAAAATAAGTAAAATTGAATAGGTTGAATACAATTATTTATTTATTTATTCATTTACAAAAAATGATAAACTCATTGGCTGAAAACAATTATGTAAGGTTTTATAATCAACGTGTCTTGTATTTACTATACAATCCTCAATGATCAAATCATATTTATTTCTCATAGATTTTGGAAAGATATAGAAACGTCATAATCACAAAATACCCACATTGTTGAAGAGTTGAACATTTGAGTTTATTGGTCTACTGCTAGATCAAATATTTGATCTAATTATAAAGAACAGTTCTGTGCTTGGTTCAATAAAACTTTGAGAAGTGAATCTCTCTCAACTTTTGCAAACAAGTTGGCAACTTAGTACCGTACTGTTGAGTAGTAGCATTTTGATCTTTCCTAAAGACAAATACTAAAATATGCAAACAGTTTACGAAGAGATTCAACACATAGAAGATTGAATCCATTCAGAACACTCGTTGAACAAAATACAATGTACTAAAATTTTCCAGTTTAAGGCCGGGTGTATGCTGGGACGCACTTGACGCAGCCCACGCGAACTAGCCAATCACAGCTCATATTGATGACAAGAAAAGAGCTGTGATTGGCTAATTCGCGGGGAATGCGTTACGTGCGTCCCAGCATACGCCAGGCCTAAGGCCTAAGGCCTAAGGCTGAGGCCGCACTGCCGGTGTGTAGAGCCTGGAGGGTGGAGGGTAGTTGGTAAATCTATAGAACATACACACCATCCACAGTAATACATCGTATGAATGTTATGACGTCATACTGTTTTTTGAGGTTATGTTGTCCATATTTAAGAATTTCAAGATGGCGGCTGAACTCATACCATTCATACGATGCCGGTGGAACTTCCTTTTGGGACTCCCCACCAAATATGGCATACGATAATAATAATAATAATAATAATATTCATACGAAGTATATGTATTACTGTGGATGGTGTGTATGTTCTATAGATTTACCAACTACCCTCCACCCTCCAGGCTCTACCCACCGGCAGTGCGGCCTCAGCCTAAGAGTGGTAGATTTCTAGTACAGTAGAAGATCATCCTTCTTATTGGATGAAAAGACAAGATGTCAAACCACCGATATATTAAAAAATCGAGATACGGGTTTCGGTTGTTACAACATCATCAATCTCTGGTGAACTAGTTTTTTGGCAAAACTCTTCGAGTTTTTGTCAAGTTTACAATTCTGTGATGAATTTTAACATAAATAATAATAATATTTGTGTGACCTGGCTGGCTCAAGTCTGGTGTCAGAGTTTTCAGGTCGTTCCTGATCAATTTCAGGGCCTCTGACATGACTTAATTTTATTTTGAACCAAGCACAGAACTGTTCTTTAAAATAAGATCAAATATTTTCATATAATCATCATGTATCAACTTGTGAGTTCAACCTCATTCTCAATTCGCAGCTCGCTTTCACGTGCAAGTGAATATTATCAGAAACGAATTTCCCGACAAACGAATAAAAATAGGATTTAAACTTTGATAAGAGCTCAAGTCTGTCGGGTACGCTCAATTTTATAAGAGGATTTCGAACGAACAAAAACTGAATTAATGCGTTGGTCCAAAGCCTCGCACGAGACGCTACGCTGCTGCACCCTGATGGCACAATCGATAACTAAGACTGAATGCTGAGAGATAATATTTTCACGGGTCCAGTTATAGTGACAAAAGGTCGCGTGATTAATTCTCCGTGAGAAAAATACCTACAATCTTCCTTTTGAAAAACGAGCATTGTGGGAAAATACTCGAGTAAGCCATGTACGAATTATTAGATTGGAGCTTGCATGGGGAATTCAGGGGTTGCGAAAGAGATTTAGCTCCAGATATTACCGGAACGTGAGAGATCGGTTCAAAAATATTAATCTAGGATTAATGAAAGTGGTAATCAATAAATACATGATTTATCGGTATCTTTTGTGATAGATCGATCGAGTCTATCTTTTGTAATTACGGATTGTAGACTTTGCCACTTAGGTCCGTAAGTAACTTGAGACAAGTTTGTTGAAGTAACTACTATACATACACAGGGATAAAGATCTGTTATGAACTAGAAAAATCATAATTACTAGGTAAATATTAGGAACTAGTAAATTACTAGGAACTAAGTAATCATACTGGCTTATGGTTGAGAGGATCAACGTGCCACGTTATACCTCTTTAATCTGGTTGATGATTATTGATTATTTGCTTGCTATGTGGTCTGTCCGGGTGGGGAGGGTATTCTGGCGGGGTGGGGGGTGGCTTTGGTGGGTCAGTGTTGATTCGGGGACTGTGGGTTCTGTTTAAGAAATTATGGCTTTTGAGCCGATATTGGCCGTTTTTCCGTCTTGTCGGGGTGTCTTCTTTGCTTGGACGGACTTTATAGTGAAGTGAATATGAAACTGGCAACCAGCTGGTAGGCCTAGGCCCTTCATGGGCTGTTGAGCCATTGACAACCAAAAATATCATAAATTACTCTACTAGATTCTGTTAAGATGTCTGAGTCGAAGATGACCAAATTATAAGCTTTCAACTCAACTAAATTCCTAAACGTTATTAGTTGACTAAAACTACAAAAAATTAAATATTGAAAGATTGTAATATTTACAGTAGAAGACGCATTCAACCTCTGACCTAAGAAACTGGATTTTTACTGCAAACTGACGAGAGAAATATTCCAGGGGTCAAGAGCAGGAGGAGAGTCTAAAGAGTTGTCAACATCTATTCATTTATTTATTCTAGTACATCTATCCTATTATAGATTTGAACATATCTAGTATATTCATTCTAGAGAAATTTATTCATTTATTTATTCTAGTACAAAACAATACACTGTTAAAAGGAACAGGAATTTGCCCATAACTTCTCAAATAAATACTTCTAAATTTAGGTGAATACAAATATAAATTTAGAAATGAAAAGTGGAGCCCTAAATACAGAGCTAGAACTAAAAATAATGTGATAAATTCAATATTCCTGATAATAAACTTTGAAATATTGGAGAATGTGTACCACCATCCATCCTGTATCTATACTGCATTGAAAACGTGTATACACTATAGATAGCTGTACCGAATTTTCTGAGGAAGTTATATTGTACGACAGGCTCATTTCAATTTGCACGTGCGATATAATGATATTTTTCAATTTTGCACGCGCAGAATAGTAGACTGCAAAGTTAGTTTTGGCGTTTTTCTATAGATTTTTCGTCATTGCTCGTCACTCAATAAAGCTTTTAATGAACGACAAACAAAATTGATAGCTACTTTAATATGTTTTAGTGAAAATTTCGCTTCAACGTAGGCGAGGCAGTTGAACGCGAAAAAAGAATGTAGATCTTGTGCTCGGGTGAAATTAAAATTCAGGATGGCACTCGGCGAGTATTTATTATTCCTAAATTTCCAGTCGACTTCCAATAAAGAGCGAGTATCTGAATGGATGGTGGAACACACCGCAAAGAAGACTCTCCAGACTCTTCTTTCTTGCCTTTGGAATTCGCGGTCTTATATTATTTTCAACAGATAATCGTTTCGTTGATATATAGAATCACGATAATGTATGCTGTGCCGACCGCGGTCTAAATTATCACATCAATTTCAATTAACTTGAATTTATTCGAGAATATTCGGAAAATTTATTGTCCCAAGCGGTTGTGTACGAAATTAGACGAATAGCCCAATTTAAACAAAGCAAGAAATATAATGTTGCTATAAATTTTGCTACTAGAATCATTTCTCTGTTCAAGACATTTGTTTTCGGCTTGTGATACACTGTTCGATTGTCTACTATGGAAGAAATTTATAGGCTAAAAGAACATAACTGAGAAAAACGTTGTTTTGAAATGTAAGGTATCCAAAACTCGGTCGAAAAATGGCATATCAACCTTTAAGCTCTGAATTTCTAATGTGAATTTGGTGAGTGAACAAGGAATATTTGTATTGTTAAGAAGTTATCACTGGCGTGCGCACGGGGGTCACGAGGGGTACCGTGGTACCCCCATTGGCTCTTCGATTTTTTTTAATAAACCAGAAAAAATTTGCTCATCATTGTCAATATTACTCTTATTATTATAAAATATATTTAAACTTATTTAAAACAATTAAATCATTAAAAATATCGCTTATCGCGACCAGTTCCTTGTGTGAGCGTGGCTATTCTAAAGTGAGCAGTTTAAAAACTAAGATTAACATAAACTCATTAAACATTTAGATTTAGACATCACTTTTTAGATTCATTTGATAAATTATTTCTCTAAAGTTGACTGTGGATATTGCATGTGCTTTATTATAGATGATAAAATTAAACCTATTCGTTATTTAAACCTAAAGTTTGTTTCCCCCCCCCCTATTTACCTGGGGGTACCAGCAGTAGCGTAGCCAGAGGGGGTTCCTGAGGGCCTGGACAAACCAAAATTTTTGGCATACCTTCATGTTCATGTAGTTTATACAGAGTGTTCTATAAGAGTTCACTAAACATTTCAGACTGATAAAATTAAAAAAAAATTATACTGTACCTTATAAAATGAATAAAATTTCTCCAAATCTGAAACTTCATGAATTAATAGAAGCTCTATCACTCTGAAATTCTAAGGTTATTGAAATTATAAATACTAATAGAAAATCAGCAAGGAAATCTGAAGGAATAATTAAGACCTTTATAATTTTATTTATTATTGATATAATGAGTGAAGTATCCTAAAAACCTGATTGAGCAGATATTGCTAGTGACTTCATTGTCAACTGACCAAGTTGTGTCCAAAAAGCACAGATTTTTAAGGGCTAAACTGCATTTTTATGAAACTGCATTTTCAATTACTGTGAGTTATCTCAAAAACTAGAGCTCTGCAGCGCTATCTCGGAATAAATCAAGGCTCCCCCCAACTGATCAAGTAGTATTTACTTCAGTGACTATACAGAGTGTTCCAGAAGTAGTGTCGAGCATTGAAGGGGGATTCTTCCTTGGTAAAAAACATACCTAAATATAATTTTCAAAATATCTGAAAGTCCTCAATTACTCACACAGCGCCATTTTTGTTTTCTCATTTTCATCTAATCTTTCAAATCTATAATTTTGTAGCGGCCTTGAGAGGGTACCATAGTGGTCAATTATTATGTCAAATCAGTCAAATCAGCTGAGAATTCGAATGAAACCAGTTTGAAGTTTGTAACTTCAATGGTTATTGAGATAGTTGACAAAATAAGCTGAACCCCTAAATTTTTCAACTTTAAAGGGTTGTAAATGGGATATTTAATCGTTTAACGGTATTTCGAGCTATTTTTAAATGTAGGAAATTAAATTCTGAAAAAATGATCGTTGACATTTTTGTCTAGAACGCACCCAAGCCTCACAATTTAGGATTTGAAGAAGACAGTAAAAGTAAAAGTAAAAGTATTAAAATAATACTGTTGAGGGATATGATTCAACCCAAGTGAAGTCCTTAGTATTCAATACAAATAATAGATAGCTCTAAAACGGTATTTTGTACTGTAAAATTTCAAAATTTTGAGTACGGGGAGACCCCAGACCCACCTTGCTGTTGAGGGGTGATCTACCAACCCCCCCCTCCTCCGGAAACGAATCCTGGCTACGCCAGGGTAAAACCCCCTCAGACTTTGCTGCCTGGTACCCCCATTAATCAAGGTCTGCACACGCCTATGGAAGTTATATTTTGTTGACGGAATTTGTGTGTTAAAATTTATATTTCCTAATGAAGAAATGATGATTTCAAAATTATTCGTGATAAAAGCGAAAAATTACGAAGAGAAAAAATCTAGAAATAGTCTTCAGAAATTACGATTCAATTGAATGAGAATTTAAAATGAATATTCATACCATAATTATGCATTTTCTAACGGCACGAGTATATTAAACTTTGAGCTATATGAGAATCAATAATAGGCTACTATTTCGATTTCGGTTCATTCATTTGTATTTATCTGCTAATAATTTTTTGTTCATGCTTTCTGTAATTGAGCATTCGTCTTTCTGACTTTCAATGGACATAGGTTTAACAACTCAAATAATGCTGAATTTGATTATCCAAAATCTGTGATAATCAACTAAAGAGGGTAATTTTTGGATGGTTGAAATCCTCAATAGCTTTGAAGGATCAATAGCTCAATAGCATATTCCCAATTCCGTACTTAAGAAAAGTACGAAGATGTTGAATAACGTTATACTTTCTTCGAAAAAGAAATATGAGTGAGTCAATTTGTAATCATGTACTACCTGATGGAAATAGAAAGAGTTTACTGAACTACGTTTTGATCACTTTTCTGCAGCAAAAGTGATGAGAGAAACGCAAAATTAAAGTACCTATACGTTGGCATATATCAGGAGCTACATGCTCTATTATTTTATAGATAATTTTGAACTCAATATTTTTGGATTTTTTTTATTCCAATATTCCATAACCACTGGAAAGAGTTATAATAATTGACGTGACAGGAGAATGTTGCGCGAAAATATGGGACACTAAAACAAAATTCGTTGTGTCCATTCCATGTAGAGTGAGTTATCATACTCCATCAATGGAAATGGGCTCGGTCCATTTATTTTTTATCTGGAGAAAAAAGTTTGCGAAATATGATTTCTTCTTTTATTTTTATCCACTTTCCGTGTATAGTCTGTACAAGCAAAGAAGACATTCTGGCAAAATGGAAAAATGACTCCAGTTCATTCAATATTGTTTAAAAAATGGTAAATAATTTTGGTTGAGACCGAATTCATAATTTTTGAACCAATATTGACCATCTTGCCATTTCCTTATCTTGCCAGAATGTCTTCTTGGCTTGGACAGACTGTAGTAGCATCCGTGTACACAGAGATGACATATTATATGTCCACTGACGTTCAGGGGCTTGTTAGTAGAGGTAAAATCGAGTTCACCAAAATCGATATCGTCCATCGCTGAAAATAGATTTTTTTTTTCAAAATCCTGGATAATGATTCACACAGCGTTTAATCCTGTAAAAAGTAAGATTGGATGAGTTGCTGGTTTTGATGAGAGATTTCATGAAACTACTGCAACAGCTATATCAAAGAGAGATTGAAGCCAATCTTTTCACTACTAATATTTCCATTGAAGTTGAAGGCTGATGGAAAAATGTAATGTATCCTTGGGAGCGACTCTATCAAAATGCTTAAATCCAGAATATACACTCGGATATGGATCCTGAAATTATCTCTTGGCACTTGCTGTGTTGCTGATGTGAGCCTAGCCTAGTAAGATGTATCTTAGGCCCACATGATACAGGGTGTTTCAGGAGGAATGTGCAATACTTCTCAGGCTGATTTCTTACACGAAGTAGAGAAAAAAGTTCCATGGGACCAACCCCCAAAAACGCTTTGCTACTGAGATAACAATGGCGGAAAATTGAGATTTTTCAAAATATATTAATTTTTCTAATTTTTTAGAGGCTTTAGTGAGGTTCTAAAATAATCAACCCTTATGTAAAATTAGCTGAGAAGTTAGATGAAACCAGTTCCAAGTTTGTAACTTTAACGGTTATTGAGATAATTGGAAAAATATGCGAAAAACGCCATTTTTCAACAATAAGGGATATTACTGGATAAGGAATCATAAAATTGTATTTTTCATTAATGGAAGTTGAAGAGAGTCAGATTCTAAAGAAAAAGTTAGGTGACGGCAAGTGTATAAATATTACCCAAATCTCAGAAATAGCGATCAAAAATCGCAAAATTGACATAACATAGGACAAGTGATGAATTTGTATTTTGCGATTTTTGATCGCCATTTCTGAGACTTACACAATTGCCGCCACCTAACGTTTTCTTTAGAATCCGACTCTCTCCAACTTCCATTGAGAAAAAATACAATTTTATGATTCCTTATCCAGTTATAACCCTTATTGTTAAAAAATGGCGTTTTTTAGCATATTTTTTCAATTATCTCAATAACCGTTAAAGTTACAAACTTGAATCACCCTGAAACACCCCGTATCATATGGGCCTAAGATGCATCTTACTAGGCTAGACTCACATCAGCAACACAGCAAGTGCCAATCTGGGTAGATTAAAAGTCTGAATATATATGGTCTTAAGCCACGTTTACACCGGAATGTTAATTATTTTTGTTAATGACTTTTAAATAATAAGTTATATAATATATAAGTCTATATAATAATACATTATACAAAAAAGTTATTAATAAATGTTATTTCGGTGTAAACGTGGCATTAAACGTGATTTTTAGTCTTAGGCGATAAAAACTGTTGGACTTGATTGAAAATGGAAAATCTTGCAATAATTATATTTATTGAAATGGAATGATAATGGAGAAGTAGAGGACATTGGTATTTTGAACAGAACTCTTCTCTTTACTACAAGCGAAAATAAAAGAAGGGTGTGAATAAAAAGAGTAAAAAGTATTGGGGAATGTCCAGTGTGTGAATATACAGCACTGTGCACACACACGTAGTTTGTTGGTAATGTGAGTTGGCACAAGATTTTTTTAGCGCCCCTTTGTTGAGTAACTGGTCATGCATTTTCAGCGGACAATATTGAAAATCCAGAGGAAAGTGGCCTGCCACTCTTTGAGTCACCTAAAACGGTTTCAACAGAGAACAAAGTAAAAAAAATCTTGGTCACACTGCCAGAGAGCCATTTCACCGCCGAGTTGCGACGGTTTTCATACCAAGGTAATCAAAGCAGTAGAAATAAATCACTTTTATTTCAACAAAATTTTTTCGTAGACGAGATTGAAACTGAAATATACTGTATTTGTATACTAAATAATCACAGTGCCCTTGCAATGAGTTTATTTTTCTTCAAGGGTAGAAAGGTTCTCTTCTTACAAGGATACTGTGATTATTTATTGATTTAGTATACATTCCCTTTTCTCAATGGCTCAACAGCCCATGAAGGCCTACCAGATGGCTGCCAGTTTCATATTCACATAGTACATTAGTATTAGTATATTATTAGGATAAAGAAGTGCTCTTTAACCTCCCAACAATTGACTTCTTGAATGAATAATGAAAAATTATGTTTGAAGATGAAACCCGATTAAATAAATTATAAAAAAAACTTTAAAATGAAGAAATCACGATGAAAATTAAATAAGTGTTCTTGATTGTAAACTTGACCACGGTGGGTGAAGCGACAGTGAAATAGACCAAGGAAAAAATCCTTGAAACAAGCCTATAAAGTAATGGAATAGTTGAAACAAATCTATGAAATTGGGAAAAATCGTCCAAGTGGGAAAATCGATTCTCAGCTTGATATTGAAGTGAATGAAGCGAGCACAAGGTGGGTGGCCATCTTGGCCAAGATTTATCGGCGGGAATTATCCAAGGTGTAATTCAGTTGCCAGTGGCTGCAAGTAGATCGACAAACAGCAACCGGCCCAGTCCAGCAACAAGCGGTGGCTCCGAATAATTGCACAACGATAAATATCGTTTTAAGGTTAGGTTTTTTGCCGCGCGCCAAAGTTGCACTCGGGATCTGTGGCTGTGTTTGGACCCCCTCCTCCCCTCCACATCTGCTCACTTGCCTGCGTGTAAACACACATAAATAAGTCTCTGCCGGATCGGTTTTTCGGGTCTGAAATTTGTGTGCGAGTGTGTGTGTGTGCGGACGGGGCATGTTTAGATCCGACAGACTGGAAAAGAGCGACTGGCAACAAACCGTTTAGAACGCCTTTCCCAACTAACAATTCCTTCCCCCCCCCATGATCAACCCCCTCAAACCCCCAAAACCAACCACCAAACAAACCTTTTCCCAACTACTAAAACACCCTTCGTCAAATTTTCCATCTTGCTCTTTTTTCCACCAACTTTGTTCCTGTTGTTTTTTCACTCTGCACATGATCCCCCATCCTTTTTCTTCTGCAAACTCACCAAGTTCAATCGATCTAGTGTGCCCTTTGAGTCGGAAACTTTTTCAATTTGTAATTTACGGATACCTCCTCTCTCGGCCTCGGCAAATAAATAATTAGAAACAACAACTTCCAGCCCCAACCTCTGCCTTTCCACTTCCTTGAGCCTCGCTCCACTTCTAACCTCATATCTTTCATCCGTAGGCTCTCCAGCTTTAGTTATTGCTCTGTTTTGATTAATCAACAGATATTAATCTGCTCAAACTTCAACTTGAGCATATTATAGACGGGGAAAGTAGAGACAAAAAGTAACTTGCGACAAGTACTTGCCCTCCAAATTACATGTTCTCCAAAATGTATTTTGAGCTCACAAGTACATTTTTCAACATCTCGATCCTCCTTGACAGATCCATACTTCATCTAGGGAAAGTTCAATGCAGAAATTATAATACTGATGAAAAAAATTGATCATGGTCAGACTTCATAGAGTGATTAAATGATTTCACGTAAAATGAGTGAAACGTAACACTGGAATGAGGCCATATTGAAAAATCAGGTTCACATTACCGAATAATCTTTTCGCTAACATATACTGCTTTCATTATTCTATTTATCCCAAGGTTATTACAAATGTCTATAATAGCCTTGTATCTATCCAACTATCAATTCAATATAAATGTCCACATCCACTGCCAGATCGTACTGACTGTTCGATCGTTCGAGCTGATCATACAACGATCGGCCATTCGGTTCACACCTATTTTGGGCAGCCGGGTTCCCAATCCACTTATTACAGTTTATGACTGTCATAGTCCGAACTGACAGTGAAATTGGACCTTATAAGTATCTATTCTTCATAAAAACGTATTAATGGAGCCCTAATACAATCAGTTCTACTACAAAAAATTATATTCGGCTGCCTAAAAGTCGTTGTCATGCCAGAGGCCCTGAAATTGATCAGGAGCGACCTGAAAACTCTGACACCAGACCTGAGCCAGCCAGGTTACACGAATTGCCATATATTCCAGATGATGAATAATGACTGTTCAATATGATGTTCAACATATGATTATTCAAATTGATATTATTTAATATTTGTTAATAACAGTTTAGTCGGTAATTGGAATTCAATACATAATGTTTATTCCAGAGAACGCATTTTCAATTATTATTCATAGTTAAGATATAACACGAATAATATTATTATTGTTATTATATGAATAAAATTAGAAGAATTCCTCACAAACACCAAATCAATAAATTATCTAGCTATGTCATTGAAGCACTGGGTCCACTTTTACTTCCACATTCTACATCTTGCTTCATTTAGTTTAAAAATAGAATTCACGTTCTCCACCGTTCTCAAGCAGGAAAAACTGAGTATACTTCCAATTAACATTTTCAAAAATAATGTTATCATTCTTCTACCAATTTCTACTTAGAAGTGAACAAATTTCTCTGAAACCACACAATGAATTTATTATGATTAGACGATGATGCATTGAAATATTTTTCATCGCGAGCAAGTCCTTGAGAAAAATATTTGTATCATTTTTCTCCCACCGAGAGAAAGAGACCACAAATGCAAAAAAGTGAGTTTAGAAGGAGATAAACAAAAGCGCTTTCCAGAAGGTTCTTCTAAACCTTCTCGTCGTTTCCCATCCCATCACTTGTCACGAGATCTCGTCTCGGAATCTTGCCTCCTCTACTATCTCGCTCACTTTCCCTTTTTCGCCATCTTCCCGTCTCTCTTTCTCCGTACATAAGACGGCGCTCATTTCTTAATTATACTGTTCTATCATTCCCAGGGCAGGCGTCTCCCTCGAGTCTCTTGGCACTCTTTAATCCTGTTAATTTCTCAACCACTTCCTCAGTTCAGCAATCCTTTCCACACAACACGTTTTCTCCTCTTCTTACTCCGTCTCCTCTCACTCCTCCTCCTCCTCCTCCTCCTCCTCCTCCTCCTCCTCCTCCTCCTCCTCCTCCTTCTCCTCCCATCATCCTTATTCTGTTCCTCCTCTTTCATCCCTCCACCACAACAACTCCCCAGAAACCACCTTTTGAGTTTCCGTTTAATTTTTCCATTCATTAATTACCCACCACCTCTACCCCCCTCCCCCGCTAACTCGCCAAATTCTTTCCGCTCGTTTCCTCCTTCCTACCTCAATTATTTATCATTCCTTTTTGTCTAATTAACTTGGCCCTGTCTTATATCTAAATAAGCAGCCGCGGCGTGAACAGAGGAAATCCCTTATCTCAGGTGGGATTATAAAGACGTAAACACGATGAATTATTATACTTAATTCATGGATTCCATTGGTCCAACTGTGGATTCTTTTTTGTTGGGCGGCGAGAATTAGCCTGGCTTAGAGCGGTTTTATTTTTCAAATAAATTGAGTTCTCTGAATGCGTTTTTCTATGAAATAGCTGATAAATTCAAGTGATCTGGTTGTGTTTAATTTTCTGTGAATTCCTACTCGAACTAATGAAGATCAGGCAGGCTGATAATTCCCAAGAGTTATTATTTATTTTCCATTTTATAATATCTATCTATTAAGTAGACAACAGTATTGCTCCTAGCATATAGATGGGGAGATGGAGGATTGAAATATTCCACGATAATAGGCATTACCAGCCCAATAACTCTGAGTAATGTTGATTGAAATTCAACTTTGAAGAGGGGATAAATGTTGTTGACTTTCCATTAATAGATTTATGGAACTAATTAGTAGTGAATCAACAATGTGAACGTTTTCCTTGTTTGATTCAGTTGAAACCTGTGATTGATTTTCTAACACTTCTTCAAAATAGAACTTGATTTAATCAAATCAAATATCCTCTACTCTCTCTAATAAATCAAATATCCTCTAATAAAACTACTTTTTATAGGAGTGGGTAGGCAAGTGATTCGAAAATAGAAATACACTAAGAAACAAATCCACTTGAACCGGCCCACAATCCAGATGAAGTGCTGTACAGTAGAATAAACGAGCACTTCACCTGTTTTGTGGGCACGAGCAGCCAGTGACTTGAACCCATTCTTGTTTCAATTGTCTTGCATCAGATATATCATGTTCTGCATGAGTTGCTTTTATAAGTCAATGCACGTAGCTCTATTATATAGATAAGATAAGTGACCTCGTGTTCTGGTCATACCGATATTTGTAGTTTGGGTTTAAATCTTGACATACAATCCATCTTCATCGTCTTTGGACCATGAACCGCTGGCGGCTAGTGCCCACGAATTAGGTGAAGTGCTGCACAGTAAAAGATACGGGAACTCCACCTGCTTCGTGGGTATGAGCCGCCAGTGCCATGAGCATAATCTGCAAGATCATTTTGGAACTGATTATACTAGAAACCATTCAGAGATCATTCATCACACGGTCTCTATACATTATCTTTGTTCGAATAAAACTGAATGGAAAGTTACTGTAGTTTAAAATTGTATCAAACTGAGTGAACCAAGTTTGATTAGAATAAACTGAGTTTGAACAGATTTAAACAAATTTGAACTATCTTTCAGGTGGACTTGGATCAAACTGATATGGGACAAACGGTTTCAAACCTCATCTAGTTGATTCTTATTCTTGTTATTGTCGAATCAATCTCTCTTGCAAGGCTCCATACTTCCACATATATACTCTAAAAGTGGATCATGACCCGAATTTGATAACCCATGTCCCCTTGCTTCCGATCATAAATAATATGCATACGATCTCTCCTCGTACCGATCTGATATTGGAGTTGAAGCGCGGGTGCCATCAATTAGTGTCAAATGGACGGACTGGGCTCCACAATTTATGAATCATCGCTTAGGCAAGGAGTGGTCCAGGGTGTGGAGGGTGGTAGGACTTTGAAGAAGTAAAAGAACCAATAAACAGTTTTCGCGCCACTTCATCATCGGTGAGGTGTGGAGAACCACTGAAAACTGTTTTCCCGCCATTTTCTCCTAGAGGGAGGGGGGGTGGTGTAGGGTGAGATAGAAGTGGGGAGACCAAGTGCGCGGGAATTTACAATTGAAATAGAACGTTGCCGTTCTACTATAGGCGCTACGATCGACGAGATGAAAAATGGATGCTAGAGCATAATGCAGTGGGAGTGATAATATCGGCGCGGGGGTCCTTGGGGAAGGGAAGGGGGCAAGTAAATGGAGGTGCCGATCACGAGTTGTTGATGGGGGAGGGGGGGTTAAAGGGAGACACGGGGCTGCAAAGTGTCGCTTAGCGATTACTACAATTGATAAACGAGCTCAATTTACTCGGTGGACAGGGTCGGTGATGATGATGATTATGGTGACTGCTGGGGGAGGGAAGGAGCTGAAGAAATAAGATAGGTAGGTGGGAGAATGGTTGAGAGGTGAAAAAAGGGAAGAGGAATAAGAGTGTGAAATATAAGGAAATGTTAGAAGAGGGGAAACAAGAGAAATTCAGTTTAACAGAGATTGATGATGGTGTAGCAGCCGAAAACGGTATCTCGATTTTCTAGTGAATAATTTGTGGTTTGACAATATCTTGTCTTCTGATTCATCCTAGGAATAGTGGAATGTGGGAAAATAATAGTAATGAAGTAGAAAGAAAGAAGAGTACTTTGACTAAAAAAATAAGAAGATAAAGATAAATGCATTTATTTACACTATGTAAATATTTTACAAAAGTTTTGTGGGCGAATTTGAGGCATGCGAGCTTAACTCATAAGAAGTGAGGGAAGAAGAGAAGCTAGAAAAAAAAGAGAGTGTAGAAGAGGGGAAAGCAGGAGAGAAGAAGAAAAATTTGTGAGAAAGAACTGGAAAACGTCTGCAAGGAAATGAGAAGTAGGAAAAGAAAGAAGCTGGTGGAAAGGAAATAACAAAGGAAGAGGAATGAAGTAGATGAACATGCAGTAGGTAGAACAAATATATATTTTGTTTTTTTTTTTTAAGAAAAGGAGGCAATATTATGAAAGTATAAAGAAGAAATGAAAAGATGAAGAAATTTAAGATAGGAAATCACTGAATAGCAAAAGAATAGATAATACAGAGTAGGTGGGAAGATAATGTGTGAGAAGACGATACTCAGATTTTACAGTAATTGGTAAGGGAAAGGGAGGAATTTTACAAATTAGAGAGAATGAGAAATGAGAAAGAAGAATGGAGAAAAAGAGTGAATTAAGTAGAATGGAAGAAAGACAAGAAGCGAAGTTTGGCTGCTAGATACAAAGCGATCTAAGGAATGGAGGAGGAAGGGCTTAACTGCTGTGGAATAGATAAGAAAAAGAGAATTTCTTGCTGGGAGAGTGTTGCGAAAAAAAGCTTAGTAGGAAATGCGGCAAGGGTTGGGGTATGTCGTCTTAGAAGTGATGGTGATCTTGGAGATATCTAGAAAGAGTGTACGTACATCATACCATTACCCCCACCAATGACCTCATTTCGGTATTACCCTGTTTGGAAATTATAAACGAAAATGTATCGATTTGGCACTAGTACACAATCATATGTGATAAACAGTAATAGCGAGCATACTATGTTATACCAGAGAAAGAGTTCCTTGTACTGAAACAAAAGAAAAACATCTTCTACTGCAAAGAGGATGAGAAAAGTCTCTATCGAAGTAGCGAAATAAATTTTCGGTCAATTCTTTCACTAAACGCTTCTGGGTCATGTTTTATTCTGAAATGTACTCTCCTTATTACAGCGAGCATCTAGAGCAATTGAAACGAATTATTGTTGCTAGTTGAACTGTTTATTGCGATTGTAGCCTACTTACAACGAGGAACAATAGGTGCTTAAACTAGCCCAAGTGCCTTACATGTGTAATATCAGATATCATCAGGAAAATAACATCAATGCGTTTGAACGAGCAAAGTGGTCATCATACTCAATTTTATTGACCATTCATCAAAATACCCTGAAGATATAGTGGTGAATCTATAGAGCGAGGACAATTCCGACTAAATTTCCCGAAAGAAGATTGGAATAAACATTTTCCATGAAATGGAAAAGCTAGTTTCGTTCAGCTTTCAGTATTGAATACGTAAATTCAATATAGTGCTCGTATCGCAAATTATATGACTACTTTTTATATTCTATCACCCATATCCATTAGACATGGATATTGCAAGTGTGATTGACTTTTAATCAGATAGCATTCGAAATACAATTCATTGTCCTGATGTCATCAAACTTGTATCTTCAATGTTATTTGTATATGTCAACTGTTATGTAATACCATCTGCATAATGATGTTTTGTGGATAATGTGAGAAAATCATTGTAATTCTAATTGTTATTTTTGGATTTCACGATAAGCTCATTGACAGGTATGTAGAGAAAGGGCTACTGATTTTCAGTACTCAACATTGCACCAGTTCACCCTAATTTCCATTAATACAGGGAAAGTATAAATAGAAATAATGGAAAGTGACTTAATGGTAAATACTAGCAGTCACTCAATTCTCGCCTCTTCTCTACCTTATAGATTACGCTTCAAGTCTCTACTTCCCTTCATGCTGGTTAAAGCAGGCAAAAAAGTGTAAATGGCACTGGCGGCTCGTGCTCACGGAACAGGTGAAGTGCTATACAGTAAAAGATACGGGCACTCCACCTGTTTCGTAGGTACGAGCCGCCAGTGGTAAATGGTTCAATTGACTTTCAAGAGAATTCACATACAGAAAATTGAACAATCGAACTGAAAGGTCGTGTCTTACCACAAGGTTCTTAGCAGGTTACATCACGTATAAACGTACAAAAATCAGACGAAACCGTCTAGCTACTACTGCTACGAGTATATCATCTTTTATATCTTCTTGAATTTTGTATATTTTTGTTGCTTCATTTTGGAGATAAGTTGATTTTTAAATGAACAGCTGATGCTACGCTGAAAGAGTAAATCAATAATGAATATAGATAACAATAAAGTATTAATTTGATCAGCTTATTCAACCACCAGTTTATTTGTTGGGAATTCTAGTATTAAGGATTTAGATAACGAATAATCTTCATCGTTAGAATCTTCACTAATCTCAATGAACTAACTATAAACTTCTAATAATTATAAAATACGATCATCATAATTTATTATTATATTTAATCAATTTATAGAAGTTGATCTATCATGGAGAGTCTATCAAGAGATAATAGAGTCTCTAATCTTTCTCTGTTTACTCTACTCCAGAATGTAACATTTCTGAGATGAAACTTATTTATCTAATCCAGCAACATAGAGAGTGTAGGTTGGATGGGAGGTTGTCGGAATGTAGGCTAAAGTCTGTCCAAACAAAGAAGACCCTCTGGCAAGATAGGAAAATTACTCAAGCTCGGTCAATATTGGTTCAAAAATTATGAATTCAGTCTCAAATTGTAGGAGACATTTTGATCCACCATTAAGAACACATTTATAATTCTCGAACAAATATTGAACAAGCTGGAGTAAGTTTCCCATCCTGCCAGAGGGTCTTCTTTGCTTGGACGTGGGTGTGTGAGCGCCTGCAACCAGCCAGGGAAAGTTTGTATTAGCGGGGACTTAAATGCTTTCCAGCTCCCAGGGATCAGGTCAGGTATACGAGTAAATCATTTTTTCTAGGTTACCGTAGTGAAAAAGCGCGCACAATAATTCCCTGCGTCCCTTAAGCTCCGCCGCTTCCATGTTTGCATAGCAGTGTGAAACCACTACTTATCGGCCAAAAAAGAAACAGACCGCCCCTTGCTGTACATTGTACAATCCTGTAAGCGCAATATTCTTGTCCGGCATAATTTCCGCCTTGTAAAAGGCAGCTGGAACAATGCTTCTCTAATTGCTGGGTATAGTCTGTCCAAGCAAAGAAGACATTCTAGCATGATGTGAAAATAACTCCAGATCGATCAATATTGGTTCAAATGGTCTCAAATTGTAGATTAGAATGTTTTATACAATTTTATACTAATTTTATAATTTTTAAAGCAATATTGACCGAGCTGCACTAATTTTCCCATCTTGCCAGAATGTCTTCTTTCCTTGGACAGACTATACAAAGAACCTATTCTCGAACGTTGTTCGATTGTTTCGTCACAATATTGAGAACTAATTCCACTGGAAATCTGGGTTGCACATAAACTATCAATAAACACACATACATGATATCAATAAACCCCTTCCAGTCTAATACCTGAGCAGTGGAACGCGCGTTCAATTCTCGCGAGCGCTGAATAATTATCTGCTTGTCAAATTAGAAATGGAAATTGCGTAATTTCGAACAACCGTCGATGCTTTGTCGGCTGCGAATCGACAATCGCAATTGGTGCCAGTTGCTTTGATTGCGGTTAGGAATTTCAATCAATAGATGCTTGTTTTTGACTATGATTTGGTTATTGTTGGATAGCCACCCAAATCGGTTTCATAACTGACATAGATTGGAATCCCATGGAAAAGTCGGTCAAGATAGTTTTGCTTGCTGCATACCACTTCAGACTGTTTTTCTACATACAAAAACTTAGTTTCTATTTCCCTGTCTTTCTCTCACTCTCTCTCCCTCTATCTATTCTATGGGATTTCCTTCTACCATGTAATGTTTTTTTTATGAGAAGCACAGTCCATTCTTGTGAATCTGAAAGATTGTAGAATTATTGAATAAATTTAAAATTAGAAAATGAACTACCTTCAATAATTAAACTATCTATATGTATTGATATTCAAATTTTTTTCAAATTCAAATTCAAATTTTATTTCTTTTTGCAAAGAAATATACAATTGCTACAATGTACAATAAAAATAATAAATAAATCTTATGCAATAGCATACATTAGAACAAAAACAAATATAGGAAAGAAACCTGCAAAGGCATAAGCCTGAGCGCAGGTAAGCTGGCATTAAACTTAATTAGTGCCTCTTAATTATAGGAGTAAATTATAATTTTTAATTATGATAAGACTCACTGTAGATAATAAAATTGAAAGCCAAAAGAAGAATGAGAAGATAATGAAATGGAATAGAGAAGAGAACTGAGTTGATAAAAATGATTTACTGACAATGATATATTTATCTTATGTATTATCTATGAAATATTTAATAGCTATCGACAACTGTGCTGTATTTAGCAGGTGGGTAGCTATCAATGAAAACTATTAAATAAAATTGAACACATAATTCTATCAATTGTGAATGTGGAATTCTTATTAATTTTTATCAATGATTATGAAGTATAGGAGAGGCATTGTGTATAAATTAGAAGTATGATGGAAAAGTAAGGGGATGAATAAGTGAAGAGCAAAGAATGCTCTTAAAAAATATTCAAATTATCAATTGGAATAATAGAGGATGATTTCAATGATTGATTAAAATGGCTTTAATTGGATTCTAGATAATGCTCACAAGCAATTCTGTCTCCAGTAATAAGAAATTTTGCAGATGAGGGGTACAACTGTGCTTATTTCAAATTAAAACGAGCACGAACCGGGAAAATATAACAAACTGCTCTCTAAAAATTAGTAGTTTAAGATTATGTTTTATCAATAATTATTCAATGCTCTCAAAATATTTAGTTATCATCAAAAGTAGTCAGTTACTGGCCGAATACTGTAGTATGTCTGAAGCCGATATCAATCACTTGATGATACTAATACTAATACTAATACTCATCTCAAATCTCTTGTCACTGGAATTGAGATTTTCTCATCCACTTTCCAGCGGTGAACTGTTGATTGATTTTACAAGTTCAAAAGTAAAGTTATGTATGGAGTGAAGTTGCGGGTAGAATATCAACTCAAGAAAATTCTCTTATTGGAAGTAGAGTGTGAAGCAAGAGGAGTAAGTGAATAGAAAAATAAGAAGAAGAAGAAGAACAAGAAGAAGAAGAAGAAGAAGAAGAAGAATAAGAAGAAAAGAAGAATAAGAAGAAAAGAAGAAGAAGAAGAAGAAGAAGAAGAAGAGGAAGAAGACGAAAACCAAGTATTAGAAGAAAAAGTGCCAGCCGCACATCGTAATTCCATGTTCATCCTTTGAATGTTGATACGTTTTAAGATTCTTCAACGTCGTAGTCTCCTACCCCAGCCCTGAAGGCATCCCTGATACAGAATATTGCTAACCACCCCCTCTCTCTTGCACCCTTTTTTCAACCCCCCTTTTCTACCCCCCTGACCCCCCATTGAACCGTTTCCACTCGGGCGCCCTCAGTAATGGCTTCTGGAAAGTATTTTGTACACGTATTTCCATTGTTCGTTTCTGCCCCTCACAGCCATTCAGTTCCTCAACCTTCGAAAAAATATAATTTTTAATTGAATTTTCCCATCATTTAACCGGCGCTACTAAACTGAAGCCATTTTTGATTGCGTAGAAGACCTTTTCCTCAACCAACTTCTTTTGTCCTTCGCGCGGGTGATCGAGTTGCTCCTATCTTATTACTCGCGTGAAAAGAAATACGCTGCAGGAAAACTGAATTGTGAATGCTGATTTTCCTTTTGTGTTCCATTGAGAAGCTCTTCCACTCTAGCCTTTGACAGATCGCTGGAATATTCTTGTTATCTGGCTCATATTCCTCGTTATTCAGACACTTTCATCCAAGAGATAGTTAGTTTTATCGATTGAAATGTTTTTGAAACATGTTAAAATAACCATTTCATCCATAATAATTACTGTATTGAAATCCATGAGAAATCTTCTCAATTTTCACATATTATATTTGTATCAGTTTGAATGCGAAATGAATGAGTTCTCTGGGATTGGTCACCGGTATGAGTTCTATTGATAAGTTTTCATTACAATTTCCACCATATTATTATCACTAGCCGGCAGGCTCACTTCGCTCGCCTTCTCCGCCTAGCCAGGGGGCTCCGCCCTCTGGACCCTTGACAGTATAGGCAGTGTAAGTGAGTCAAACAGGCTCGCTTCGCTCGCCTGCAAATTCCTTTCAGTAGGGATTCGAAATTTATGGAGCACAGCAGTTCTACACCTAATCTGGACCTGTTTACCTAATTTCAACATTTTCTGCCAATTTGTTCTGGAGAAATCTAAGAAAAACTCCGAAAATTCCAAAAATATTAAAACGCTAATATTGAGCGTAACCTTGGGAAGTATATCGGACATAGTTTGAAACTTGATTCAATAATCTCGCTGAACCATTGAATTTACAGTTAGGATTGGTCGTATTAAGGCGGAAGATATGCAACCCGCAACACATCTACAATTTTTAAAACCTGATTACTGGCGTAATCTTGAACGTATTGCGAAAATATTTTAACACAACATTCCTAGACCTTATTTGAACCTGCCCACCAAATATCAACATTTTCTACCGATTGGTTCTCGAAAAAATGAGGAGAACGCCGAAAAACTCTAGAAAAACTAAAATATTTGGCGTATCCTTGAGAAGTTTTTAAAATCTTCTAGTTTTTAAAAGTTCTATTGATAAGTTTCCATTACAATTTCCACCATATTATTATCATTATGTGGATATGACAGTATTTGGATTCTATTGATAGCCATATTAGTCCTTCTTATTCCTTCGTTTCCATTCACAGGTACAACGTATTTGCGTATCCTTGTTTTGTAGCTTGAAGCCTTTTAAGAAAGATCCTATGCGATCAAGATATTGCACTTTAATTCGAGTAATCCTCTCTTTTTTCATGGGCATTAGTTCACGAACTTCATTCAATTTGAATGGTGTTGCGTAACTTTTGAATCAATCTCTGTTAAAAATGACTGATGTGGAAGTTGATCTCATAACAACAACAAGTGTTATTAGTTTATTAGTTCAATCATTGAAGTTTTCTCTTTCAAACCTGATTCTCATCATAAACCTTTCAATAATATTATTACTTTATAGCTTCGTTGCGTAACTTACCTTCCCTCTGTCAAAATTCGCCGTTGTCATGCATACTATGAGATAAGATAAGATAACAAATACAAAATAACATGCAATACCAGTTGCAATACTTCTTTGCTGGTAACAGAATATTCCTAAATATTGTAGTTTCAATAGAATAAATATGGTATGAAACACTCATGTATAAATATCACATAATCGCACCTGATACTGTGTCTTCAATCAGATATTATGTCATCTTTCAGTGTAACCTTTAATGATGGAATGACCAACAATTATAGTTGTTAACTCATAATCAACTTATATTACCTCAAAACACATCCTAGATCGAGGTATTGCACGTTATTTTGTTGATTATTGTTGATAATTTTGCACATGATTGTTGACAGAGTAAACCAGAACATTGTAGTTCGGTTCCAAGTCATATAGCTGGTTCCAGCCAAAAACCACCCGCGAGCAATTCAAATAACTGCGTTTAGAGTGAAAATAATGGTGGTGAACCGGTCTAGGCCATCATTCTTAATAATGCCTAATGCTCTCCTAAAATGTGAGACTGTGTAATTTGATTAGGCCGCTAATACCCTAGCAACCGCATTGAGGATGGCGAGGGGGAGCTGATTTAAATCCAAGTAAAACTTGAAGGGCAAAAAAGATGAATGAATAGAAGTAGGAGGGGAAAAAGTGGAAGGTGAAAATAGAAAAGAGGTAAAAAAAGATGGAGGAGTAAGGAGGAGAGAAGAAGAAACAAGGTAGAAGGAGAGAGATGAGATTGGTGTTGAAGGTGTGAGATTTAGCAAAAAAATAAAAAGTACAGAGAGGAAGAGAAGAGAGAGAAAAGGGAGGTAAGCATGAGGAGAAGAGTGAGGGAAATAGGGTGGGGTGAGAGAAGAAAAATTTTGAATAGGAGAAGTAGGTGAAAAAAGAAAAAGCGGAAGAATGAGAGAGAGGAGAAGGATGTTGAATGAAAGGCGGTTGGTTATTAAGGAGTGAAATAAGATGAAAAAGGAGAGAAGGAATAAATTAAAAATGTGATGAGAAGAAAGTTGAATAATGAGGAAAAGTCGAATGAAAGAGAAGAGAGATGTAGAACAAGGATAAGAATGATAAGAAGTGGAATAAGATGAAGAAAACGAAGAAAGAGAAGTAGGAATAGCATAGAAGTTTGTGGAATATGGATTGGAAAATAGGAAATGATAGAAAAGAACTGGAGCAGAAAATGGGGAGGAATTGGAAGAAGTTGAGAAAAAGAAATCTAATGAAAAGTAGAAAAGTAAAATGTTGTAGAAGTGGTGATAAGTGAGAAAAAATCAAGTAAATTGGAAGAATAAATGAAAGGAATACGTGAAAAACGTGCAAGAGGAAGGGAGAAGGATATGAAAAGATATGAAGTCGACCGTTGAGGAGAGAGAACTTTGGAAATGTTAAGAAGAGGGAGGAGTAAGAGAAGGAGAAATGAAAGAAAGGAAAGAAAGAGGATTAGATGGAGAAGAAGGGAGAGAAATTGGAGGAAAAGGAGAAGAAGGGAGGATGATAAGGAGTAAAAGAAATAAAGCAATAAGGGATGGCGAGAAGGTACGTATGAGAAAAAGAGCAAGATGAGGAAGGTAGGATGGATAGCAGGCATAAAAGAAGAAAGAAGAAGGACAAGAGGGTAAATAATAAGAAGAGTGAAAGAAGAAGGAAATTTCATTGGGCCGCTGTAAGGGTGTCAAGTAGGCTAATATGCTTCATTCTTCTCAGGAGACTCTGGTAGAAAAAGCCGGAGACCTTTTGCTTGCCTAATGTCCGTTACTGCCAGTAGAGCGCAGCACATCGCCCCAAGCGTTCATAATAGTGTTGGGCCTTTACTTGCTAAAGCGAAAATGTTAACTTTCCGCTTTGAGCGGATGAGCGCTTATGTGCTTTGAACCGCCAAAACATCCTTTTTCGGCCCAACTCATACGGGCGCGCTAATATCACTACACCAAAATTTACAATAAGCAATGTGAACATACCTCTTCGTCTCAAACTTTTGTATATCTTGTATATCTATTTTGTGTTTCTAGCAGGTCAAGTCGCTTCAGCAAGTGGATTATTCAAATTCTGAAATAATTAATAATTATGTATTTTGAATCTTAGCTGAGCTCTGCATGATTGATTATGCATACTTTATTGAATCTATGGACAAAATGCCTTCACTTCATTCACGATGACTTGAGACAAAATAAACAAATCCACAAAGTAAACAAATGGTCTGGGGCGTTACAACCTTCAGTCCGCTAGCGCTACCCGGTCGTGGGTTCGAATCCCACCAGAGGCATGGTCGTTTATGCACCTCATACATCACCCTCGCACACTCCATTACCCATGCACAAGTGAATTTGAATACTTATAAGGGCATCATCCGCAGAAAAAAAAACTTCACGATGGTGCGATGTCAAAACATAGCAACGATACGACATAGTCCCAATAAAAAAAAAAAATAGTGGACACATACGCATTGTCAATGCCATGACGTGTCTCTGCTGTGCCGTTTATTGGCTATGCTTTGTCGTGGCTGAGGTATATACCTATACTTACAAGCAAAAAGTTTGTTCATTTTGTTTTTGTTCAAGTCATCGTAAATAGGGCATGTTCAAATAAACCCATCCGTTGAATCATGATATTGTACATATCTTATAATTATAATATCATATCCTAGTACTTATTAGCACCCACATAGAAGAAAACTCAAAAGCCATTTTGTTAACTTACAACGAATGATTAAATGCTATTTTGATTCCCTGATGCATCAATGGATAGAATTGACCGGGTACATTCGATTTCCACTTACTTGAGAGAGCTGACGAGCTGCAGAGTCTAAACTTTAACGACGATCTACGGAGAGTAGAAGTCTTTGCTCAGAATCACTAGTAATAGTCTGGGTGCCAAATGCGAAAAAAGGTGGTAACCTTTTTTTGTGGTAAGTCGTTGATTTTTTGATCGATTATGGTAGATTTTGATGTGTAGATTCCGAAATCCGAGTGATGCCAAGGTGTAAAAGTTGAGCATTTTTTGCAATTCAAGATGGCGGCCAAAATTTCGGTTCCATTTCTAGTCTACCACGATTTCCGTCAAAACGAAGCGTCGGACGAAAAAAATCATACCTATCTCTATTTCAGTGAATTAAATTTCCAAGAGAATGGTACCAGATTCATGTCTCCATCATCATTAGAATCGAAGTTATGATTTTTCGAAAAAGAGGCTAATTTTCAAGAAAGATGAGAATTTGTGTATTTTTAGTTTTTTCTTGCTAAGATCTTCTGACGTAATCATTTAAATCGTGTGAATCAAAATCTCTCTAGGGATTATTTTGTCCTCTACATTTTGTGATCAAGTGGACCTCTCTATCTTGTATAGTTTTTGAACTAGGGCAGTAAAAAGATATCCTTGTATCTCAAAAAACCCTATTTATGGTGTCGGATGCTATTGGGGTTGAGATCGAATATTGGGCTTAAATATAGCTGAAATAATTTAATATTTGAAGAGAGCGCCGGATGCTGTCGGTAGAATGGCTCCAATATCAATCCCACGCCGCCAATATCATAGACAAAGAAAATAAAAATGATTCTCATTCAAGCAGTAGGTGCAAAAATTCGCAAATATAATTTTATTTACGAAATTAAGAACCCCTCGCATTGAATGAAAATCAGCAATTGATATTAATTGAGTCCTGTGGCCGTCGGTGTGTGATTTCAAGTCCTCCGTGGATAATATCTCCAAAGCCAGTTGCTGCAAGTTATAGGTGGACCAGTGTGTCGCTCTGTGACTATAATTCAATACATTTAAGCAGGGATCAGATCGAAAATACTCTACTTTAATAATTTTAGACCAAGATATGATTGCAAAGAAAATAAGTATGGTAATAAATAAGCAATACAATATCTTATTCCCGCTCAAATGAATTGAAAAACAGTAAGTCACAGAGTCGCAACCAGCAATCAGCAAACAGAGTCTTAAAATTATAATAATACTATGAATAAATATTATAAATAAATCCACACTGTGGCTTTGAGACCAGCAGTTCGAAATTATAAAGCCGTCCACGGCAGCAAAGGATCTGAATTTCCAATTCAGAATACAGCAAAACTCAATAATTATTGGACAAGTCCTTTTGGATCATTGTCAAAATCAAGATATCAGATGGCATGTAGCCAATAAAGTATTATACGGTATGTAAGTTTGAGCGGAAATAGAATAAAATGCTAGGTTACAATAACATGGAAATTTATTGATACAATTAAAGAACGGTATTTGATGAAATAATAGGATAATGAAATATTTAGGGTAAAACCCAATTGTAATAAGTTTTCGATAATTTGAATAATAATTAATAATTGAAAAAGTTCTTGACAACATTCGAATGTTGGGCTTTTGCCTAAAGTATGCA
Organism: Sogatella furcifera; assembly: GCA_017141385.1. Taxonomy (NCBI): domain Eukaryota; kingdom Metazoa; phylum Arthropoda; class Insecta; order Hemiptera; family Delphacidae; genus Sogatella; species Sogatella furcifera. Next base: position 17,980,180 of record CM029555.1, read on the forward strand.
GTGAATTTAAGGAATGTTCCTGCGTCCTCTTCACAATTAAACAATAATATTGAATCAACTATCGTCGTAATTTATTCCACTTGATAAAATTGATACGGCTCACCCTTTTCGTCGCGCTGAGCTCAGCAAATCACTTTTTATTTCACTTTATCACTGGCGATGCATGGCGACGACTATATTGGAATCTCCACATCAGGTATTTCGTATTTCTCACAACTTTATATTTGACTAGAATATTTAATTGGAGTGCGCAGAAACAGAGGCTGCTACTGAATTTGACAAGGACATTTAGATTGACGTTAAAATAACAGATAATTTACATTTAATACATTTAACAAAAAAGACCATGGAATGGGTGGTCCCACAAAGCTAGCTCAATTCCAAGTATTGCCTAATTTCTCTTCCGGTACTAGGAAGTTGAAATTAAGAATGTTCTAGAAAAATTCGGCTCACGTGACCATCATCTGACCAATCACATCCCAGTGCCAAAGATTTCCACCAATAGGAAAATTTCCATGTGGTCTTAGGCTCAGGGATGCAATTGGCAGGTGAACAAAATTAAACAGTGAAGTAAAACTAATTTAAATTGTTGGTCACGCGAGCAGGAAATAAAAACAATAAATTAATAAGCAGTAGCAAGAGTAATGAGCAGATTTCAAAATAACACAGATTATGACGAAATAGAACATTAACAGGTAGATAAAGGTATACCTGCAATCAGCTGGTTACTGATAGCGCCAAAAATAATTTAGGCGGGATAAAGACACCCTAACTAAAAATAAGATGTAAACAATGTAATAATGGTTTTTAGGCTGCAATGTACTATTGGCAATTTAGGCCTATTTGACAAATTGATTAAATTGTGATTTTATGATTTAATTGTGATTTAAATTGTGATTAATACAACATCAATAAATATGAATATTAGGTGATAAGTGGCTTGTTAATTATTCCAATAATTAATTTTAGGTTCAAGAAGTGGGTTTTGCATCACCACAATGGGGAAAAAGGTATCCAAAAAATTCATACGCGCTTGTATTGAGATTTTATTTGGTAATAATGTATTCCCCCAGGTAATGTATAAACACAGGTAAGAAAAAATTGGAAGAAATGACCATAAATCAAGGTGTCAGACAAGGGTGCAGCTTATCACCCACTCTTTTTAACATATATATTGACTACATTTTCAAGCTATGGAAATGTGAAGTTAACTTAGGAATTAAATTAAATAATGACAATTACCTTAATGCACTGTTATTTGCAGATGATTTATGGATAATCCAAGAAAATGAAGACGAGCTCCAGAGATCAGTATATATCTTGAATGAAATGTGCAAAAATTATAACTTCAGAATCTCTATTGACAAGTCAAAAGTTATGGCATTCTCTGGCAAGCATCCTGTCAGATCGAAAATTGTAATCGAGAATAAAGTGTTAGAACAGGTATCACGTTTCAACTACCTGGGCTGTGACATCAGCTATAAAGGCGATCTAGACATTGACAATAAAATAGGCAAATTTCAATGGATATGCGGAAACATCAGTAGAAACTTAGCGAAGAAAGTAAGAAAGGAAACAATGATGAAATTTTATAAAGTAATGGCTGCCCCAGTCCTCCTCTACGGTAGTGAATCGTGGATCACCACTAAGCCACAAGAAAGTAGAGTGCAGGCGGCGGAGATGAGATTCTTACGGAGGACAAAGGGTTGTGATAGAAGAGACCACATCAGAAATGAAGATATTCGCGCAGAACTCAATATCTATAGTCTAAAAGAGAAAGTAACTCAATATCGTTGTAATTGGAGGGAGCATGTTCAGAGAATGCCAGAGGAAAGAATCACACTACAAACACTTTTATATAGACCGCAAGGAAAAAGAGATGTTGGGAGGCCTCTAAAGAGATGGCAATAAACATGGTATTATTCATACATATTCTATACATATTATTCATACATGGTACATATTCATAATTATTACTGTTATCTTTTGGAATTTAAAAAGTTATATTGAGTTACATAATTATAGTGATTTATTTACTGTGAGTCGGAACAGGCGATTGCCTAATCCTTGAAGGCAAGAAGAAGAAGAAGAAGATGTATTCCAGATCAATTTCCAGCAGATAAGCCACTTACCGACCTGAATTTTGGTTATGTTCAATAGAAAAGACCCTTCAAGGATCTCAATCTAAGGAAACCTCTAACTATTGTTAAAGTCATCGGATCTCAACAATTCATAGCTCATTCGTCTCAGCTCATCAAGGCGGTTTAAATTCATATATCATATGTTGAATTCGGTCAAAATTGACGAAATTCATTGCTGAGGCAAAATTGACTTTTTCTTCAATACAAAAAAAAAGTGATTTTTTGCTTACATATGAGTATATCTTCTGAACCCTTCAAGATAAAACATTGAAACCATCATAAAAAGGTAGATACATTTTTCCTCTTCAATCTTCTTTAAATAACTTTTTTGGCATCATTTAAGATAGTTACATCGACTTGAAAACATACTGGTATTCCATTCATTCATTTTTCAAAGGCTTGTCAGACGATCAATAGATTGTAAATAAATTTTAGAACAAGATAAAAACATGTTATTAGGCTCAAATTGTAGGCAATGATTTTTTCTACATGTTCAATCCTCTCATGAACGTTTTCAACATATACAAACTTGATTTGGAAATCATTGATTACCAGACAAACCATTGAAAAATGAATGAATGGTATCCAAAGTAACAAATAATACATGAAGCCATAAGTGAACGTGATATTGAGAAAAGATGAGGGATAGTTTAAAAAGAGAGGAATAGGCTATTATAAAAGAATGTCGCCAGGGAGAAATAAGAATGAATACTAATGAAAAAGTAAAGAGAGGAGAAGCATCCGTGTATGTAGGAAAGAGGTAACTGAGATGAAAAGAGGGTATAAATGAATAAAGAAGAGGATGAGAAATGAAAAAAGTGAGAGTGAAAAAGGATTATGAAACGAGATTTTACAGGGAAAGTAATCATATACTGAGTTGCGAGTAGGTGCAATCATAATTTTGCCTCTCTTGATAAAATATTCTTTCTTCACAGTTCATATTCTTTCTAACAGGTGTTGAAGAGAGTTTCATATCCAGGCCAGTTTTTCAATGATTCGTACATTTTTTGTCTTATATCTGTGTAATTTTCTATATTCTTTCAGCTCTCCATTGCATACAACCTCTTCCGCTTTTGGAAAATTTTTCAAATTCTTGGAATTATCTACATTATTCCTTTGATATTTGCTAATTGTTTGTCTTTGAATAATTAAACGAGTTATTTTCTGAGAATTCCTTCTAGAAATTCAGAAATACTTCGCTGGTTCTTTCAATATGGATGATTCAACAATAAAAAATTAATGTATTTTGGAGAATGAATATTGTATAATGAAGACGTAGAGTATGAAATTTTACATTCTATAAAAGATTGTTTATTATTATTATTTATTTAGCGTATGCTTTCATTAGTGGGGAGACCTGAAGGGTTGTTCCACTTCGCAATATTATAACCTCATTTTTCACTAATGAAAACATGGAAAACCATGCAGGTTATAGTTCCATTAAAATAGTCATTTCAAAACAAAATTTTTTATTTCAAAACATCATTAACAACCAAAACTAAAACACTTCACAAAGATTGTATTTTATGTTTTATATAACACACATGGCTCTCCATGTTTTCGTTTGTGAAAAATGAGGTATGATATTGCGAAGTGGAACAACCCATTGGGTCTCCCCACTAATGAAAGCATACGATAAATAAATAAATGTTTTGTGCCCGATTGAGTCTCTCATTCTTTCAAAAACCTTCAATTTTGTCCAATTAATTTCCAGAAAAGGAAATTTCAATATCCAACAAGCGAAAGATAACTTCAATCACTAGCCCACAGACCTCTTTCTCCTGAAATTCACGTGAAAACTCATTAGAAAATTCAAATTAAGCTGAAAGCAACCCGAACGTAGACTCAAAAGGTAACAGTACAAGCTATTCCGAACACACATCGAAATCGTTATATAAAGCCTAATAAAGATCAAGAAGAGAGAGCAGGCTACTCTATTATTGGACCGAGAGGGTATTTTCCTTGAAAGCTTCCATCGAGAGGCTCATACGACCACGTATTGTGAGCGGAATTGAAAAGGATGTTAATAATGGAAGGTTTGCTCGGATGAGAGTGGTGGTAGGGATATAGACGCTGAGATGCAAAACTCACCAAGGTGGAATAAAGCTTTCGAGGCAGGGGCTGGGGTTTGAGAAAAGATGAGAATATATTTTTCCTCTCTCCTTTTCCGTGTATTCCTTTTCCTCCATCCAAATACACCTTGCAAGTTTTTTGGCTGTGCTTCCTCCTAAGTTGAAAGTCGACATGGGAAAATCGATGTTTCCATTTTTGTGTGCAAATTCAAAGATCTCCTTGAGCTGAAATTATTCGAGTCGTTGAAGAAAGCTAGATTATAACAGTACAATCCCAACCCTTTTACAGCAGTTGCCACATATTACCCTGGTGATAATTTGAAGGTTTCCGTTCTAGTTGCGGTTAGAAGTCTCCTACTCTTGAAAACATTTTATAGTATGTCCAAACAGATAAGATATTTCGGCAAAATTGAAAAATGACTCCAGCTTGGTCAATATTAGTTTGGAAATTGTAAAGTTCGTTTCATATTGTACAAAACATTCTGCTCCACAATTCGAGTCCAAATTGATAATTATTGAACCAATATTAACCGAGCTGGAGTCATTCTCCCATCTTGGCAGAATGTCTTTTTCGTTTGAACAGAGTATACCAATAATGTTCAAAGCTATTTTATACTTCCTTTTTCTAGAAAAAGATCTAGAATTTGAATCAAGAGATTGAATTCTGTAGCAATTGTGAAGTTTCGCTATACCAATAATACTAGTTGTTATTGTTGAAATCTGAATCTTTGTGATTGTGAAGGTAGATGAAAGCTTTCAAACTAGTTTCTCTTATTCGTGTGATAAATGTATCAATGCTCAGAGCTTTACTGGATGGAAATCACCATTATTATTCAAATAAAAGCTCAACTGTATGGAAAATATGATATTTTATCAAAGCAAACTATTTGAAACTGAACTAGTTGAGAAGTTGTGAAGGAGATAAATTGTGGTAGTTATAAAATCTGTATTGAATGAAAATACAAAATATTGTTGAACCATGGATTCATTTAAAATCGAGATACTGGTTTCAGTTGCTATATCATTATCAATCTCTGATAAAACAAAATTCAAGCTCATCTAATAGCCACCATGTGAAGATATATACAGTATAACATCTCCATCATAGGTCCATGATATTGATTGTTGAATATCATAGACTGTAGCGTAAACTTCACTACTACTTGCAGCGATTTCCCTAGAATTATCAGAATTATTATTCTGATTGATTATTTTTTTGCAGATATATTTTACATCATACAATAGATATAGAGTACCTACTATTACTAGCCTATTCATTTCCTTTTTCAGTATACTGTGTTTCTTATTTCTATTGGAATTATGTAATGTATTCAAACTTCTGTTTATTTATTGTGTATGATTTGGAATAAAGCAATTTGAAAAAAATTAATCAATATCACCACAAGAATATGGAATTCACTTTCTTCAATAATTAAAGTGAAGATTTATAAAGTCTTCATTGCCAGTAGGAAACAAACAATTCGCTATTGTGAACCCACACACAAATATCCTCACTATACCGAGCAGTATCTGCCCCCGCACAGTATCGGCACTGGTGTCTATTTGCAAACTAACTTAATTCTGCTATCGGAAGTTCGACAACTTTGCACCGCAGAACAATATCCAAAATTCTACCTTGTTAGTTTATAGTTCAAGTTTGAAGTAGATTGTAAACTCGGTGAGCAAATTATTATTTAGTTACTCGGCATTGGAGACGCGACTGTCTTACATGAGTCTTCAACAATTTCTGGTCTTTCTCTTTCTCTCTCTCTCCCTCTCTCTCGGTCCCTCTCCAACAATCTCACGCTTATTTCCGGCAAAATAATTTCCTGTCTCACTCAAACTCTGACACACATTTTCTCTGTGACAGACTGATCCGATAATTATCGCGAACAACCAGAGAAATCTCATTAACCAACTATGCTTGCTTTTTGGGAGTCGAGTTGAGTTGCTTTGTGCGGCGCAGAATGATTGAGATTGAATAAAGTTGGGCGTACCCTTATTATGAAGCACGGCTGCTGGCTTGATTCCATGAGCTTATTATCCTGGTATATCATCAATCATACTAACGAATCATGGGAGATGAATTCAATAAACTGTAATTATAATTATACTGATCAAAGAGACCAAAATATCTTTGTCTTTTGGAATATTATAGTCGGTTGTTATCGTATAAAATAATCTGTGACTTTGGATGAGTAATCAAATCAGAAAAGTAGGCTTCACCTTTAGCAACCATTTGGTAGTTGATTTTTATTCTGAATTGGAGTTTTTCAACTGTACATTCAAATTCCTGTCTCGAATCATAATGATGTTGGAAATATGAAGAATGAGCTGAGACAAGATAAAGCTGTATAAAGTTTTCACAAAAATTGAATATTCTTATGGATTTTAATGATGGGGAGTCCCTTACGGGTAGTTCTACCTCGCCAATGTGTACTTGGGGGCAACCCCCGGTCACCCATCCAAGAGCAGTCCACAGTGTTCGTGACTTAACATCACGTTCACCGATAGATCACCCTCACCGAGAGACCAATTGCAAGTACATTTCACAAGAATTAGTATCTTGAAGTCATAATTCTGAATTCTGATCGGTATAATCAATCAATCATTTATTATACAGGTACTACAAAGACGAATACAATATTTAGGGAAGAAAAACAGGCAAACGCCCAAAAATTCTTCAATTTCATGGTTTAGACACAATGCATCAGTCATCAAATTAGCAATAACATTTTTATAATACTATCAAATTTAATTTAGATATATGAATACGCTTCATACTTCATATACGTTTTATACCTTTTTATAGGATGATTCATCTGATTCTATATTGAAACATGCACATTTTCAACAAAATATTTCTTACTTTGATCTATAAAGACTTTATAATCTCTCTAGACAGTCTCTATACTTTGATCGAGTTGAGAGCCGAATCAAATTAGCCTCGGTTAGGTTAACTATTATGATCAATTATTTGTTGTTCAATTCTAATTCTTAATTCACACGACCTTTTAACTTGTTGTATTATTCTAAAAAATAATAACAAAATAAATTTTAACAGTGTGATAGTACCCCTATAACTTCAAGCTATTTTGGTTGGAAGGAATGCAAAGATACATTTGTTACATGGAATAGCATACTAACAAATTGCTATAAATACTTTTTCTGAGAACAACTAGAACTCGCAGAAGGATTTTCCACCAATCTTTTCAGCTGAAACAGCTTCTTCGTATGATGGATAAGGGACGGCAGGACAGTTCCGCAAAAGCCATTTGTCAAATTAATGAAGAACTTGCACAACTTGAAACGTATCATGTGACAATTACAGGTTCGAACCGGGCTGACGGGGATGAATTATGGTCCAAAAATCCTCTTGCTATCTGCAGTAACAGGGACACAATTAGGGCCACAACATGTGGCATGTTGAGATTGTGTGACACTTCTTGACGGCTTCTACCCCATATAATGATATTTTTTCTGCTTTTTTCCTGATTGTGATTCGTCTATATTTTGCACGTGGGAGCGATGGAAAAAATTAATATTGTAAAATAGAATCCTTTCTGTAAATTTATCTGCCTGAAAATATCTACTGAATGATATCCACAAAATGTGGAATGTTTAGATTGAATGACACTTCTTGACGGCTCCTGCTTGATAAAAAATGAATATTTTGTTTCTTCCTCCTGATTAAACCTACAACTACTGTAGTCTATTTCTTAGGCATTGGAGTAATGAGACGAAGTTCTTATTATAAGGATTGTACTAATTCTAATGGTAGATGAATTTTATCATAGAAAGATACATTTTTGAAACCTCTCACAGAGAAGTATAAAAGTTTTTTTAGTAATTCTTTGCTTTCTGAGTTATTACACATTTTTCAAACCCAATTAACTCAAATCGCTTAAGCTTTAAACACAGGTCCAGCTCAGATATTGGTTTATGGGTATATCAATATCCTATATTAAATAGTGTGATATTGGTTCTTATTTCCATGTTCTCATCTTGGAGCTACATTTTAAAACAACAAGCCAGTGAAGCAAGCTCACAAGACTCTGTTGAGTTATATGACAAATAAAGCAAATCTGCCTGAATGTAATTTGCAGGATAGCGAAGCGAGCCTGTCTGTATGTACTATTGGAACAGACTAAGTGATTTTTTGAGTGATTTGATGAACAAAGCAAAGCCGTATCAATACTTGGTGTTCTGAAAAGAACTGATTCGAGTACCACCTCTAACATAGAGGATTTTTATAGAGGACTGTATCTTGAGCTATAACAAACAGAAAATGTTGTGCGTAAAATGCCGAATTCTCCTTAGTTTTCCTGTTATCCGCCATTTTGGTTTCTTATGAATTTCCATCATAACTCGATAATAGATGCACATATCCCTTTGAAATTTGATATGCTCGAGTATAAATATGATGACTTGTAAATAGTGATCTCAAAAATTCTCAGCATCTGAAATTACCAAAATGACGGCTGACTGAAATTTTAATTTTGTATTTACTGTTGACTGTTGAATCAGTTATTTCCGGAACACTCTGTATATTATATAAAATCTATATTCACATATACATGTAGTACAATAGAAGAGTTAAAGAGTACAATATAAAATTTACCATAAGTATGTGGAAAATAATAAAATTTTTGGAAATTGGTCTTAAAGAAACCAATGTAAGTGCATGTTAGTAGGATTAATCTTTTTATGATTGATTCCGAACAAAAGTAGGGATCCCTTAATTGAACTAGTCAGGAAGATATTGTGAGGAACCCAGCACATCTTATGTGTTGTCGCTATCCGAAAGCAGCTGATGACTTGGTGTAGACAATGAAAACTTGGAGATTGACTTGTAAGCCGGCACTATGGCCTTCTGGGATTGGCGAAGGCATCGCGAAGTATCTCCTTTCTTTGCTTCGACAAGGAAAGGCCTCTCAACAATAGTTGATTAATTATTTCACTCGCCATCGACGAATAGTGGCAGTGGGATAAGAAGAGTGATTCATCACCTCTTGGCCGCGGAGTGGCTTGCAAGGCAACAATGCTCGAAAGATTAGGAGGTGGAGAAGGAGGAGAGAGAGAAGTATAAGTAGAAGATGAAGGATGGAGGAGATGAAGAAGGAGAGAAGGGAAGAAGAAATAGAGAAAGGTTAGAAAGAAAAATGAGAAGTTGAAGAAAAATAATGTGCAGAAAGGAGAAGGAGAAGTTGAAAGAGAAAGCGAATACGAAAGAGTGTAAGGTTAATAAGAGGGAGGAGAAGACCAAGAAGTTAGTAGAAAAAGGGGGGAAATGGAAAGAGAGAAAGAGAAAGAATAGAAAAAGAGAGAAGAATTACAGAATAGGAGATGAAAAAATTGTGACAGCAAGAAAAAGATGTGAAAAAAGGAAAAGAGTATACATTAATATTAAGATTAGAGTATTCGTAGGTGTCAGTGTATAGAAAGGAGTAAAGAAGAGGATATGATTCCAAGTTGTAGGGGAGGAGGGAGATCAGTAGAAAAAGAATCAGTGAGAAGAGAAGAAAAGAAATTGGAAAATTGAGCATCAGATTAGAGGTAGACAAAGAAATAAACAGAGAATGATAATAAATAAATAAGAAATGCATTGGCTACTTAGAACAAGAGGAGCAAAGAAGGAGGAAGAATGAAGAGGGGTGACAAGGAAAGTGAGAAGAGAAGAATAACAAATGAGAAGATGGGAGAAGAAGGGTGATGAATTTGAGAAATAAAGAAGTTAACAATAAGGGGAAATATCAGCAGATGGAGATGATAAGGAGGAGGAAGATGGTGGAGGAGAGGATAGGAAAAGAATGAGTAGAACAAATTGAAGAAAGAACAAAAGAGGAGTAGGAGTAAAATGATAAGACAGAGAAGGAGAAACAATTGATGATGATGATGATGATGATACGAGGGTAATGGTGACTGCACTGCACTCTCTTTTCATTGACGGCTGGCTGTAGACTGTCCAAGCAAAGAAGACATTCTGGAAAGATGGGAAAATGACTATAGCTCGGTCAATATTGATTGAAAAATTATAAATTTGGTTTTAAATTGTAGATCAAAATGTTTTTTACAATTTGTGAGCGAATTTTTAATTTTTCAACAGATATTGACCGAGCTGCAGTCATTTCCTCAACTCGCCAAAATGTCTCCTGTGCTTGGACAGACTATACATGGCAGTGATGCCATTAGGATTAGGCCGTTACCACTCAAATCACCGTCCTAAAAGTCCCAAATGCTATTTCACTTTTTCATTGTGCTCTGCGCTACTGCCTACTTACGGTCGATCCATTTCGCCATTATGCAATCTGTTGTCGAAGACAGATAGAGAGAAAAATCTGGTGTGGTACACTCACACAACTTTCCTTGTCATTCATATTTGCGTACGGTACCTAATACAAGTATTTATAAGTAGTCATCAGCAAGTGCAAATTGCAGTATGCCATTACTTCCTCTTCTTCTGGTACTAACAGTGAATTTTTCACTCGTCGCTGACGCCTCGCGCCTATCGGCGCTTCGGTTCATCAAAATATGTATGATTTGCAATTAGCACTAGCCCATGACGCCTCGCGCCTGTCGGCGCTTCGGCTAGCAAAATCCATTATTCTCAACAATGCTTCGGATCTTCTGCTATTCTGCCAGGAACGAGAGTCATGGCAGTCGATAGGGCTTATATAGGACTATTTCGGGTATGAGTTAAAGAAAATTCGTTAGAGACGTTTTCGAGAAAATCGTAAAAAGACAATTTTTGGCATATTATCCAACATTTTTTCGCCATTTTGTGATTAATTTTCTTGAATTTCTTCGAGTCGGGTCCTCATGGTATAAGAACCTTAAGTTCGAAATTTCAAGTCAATCGGTCAATTAGGAATCGAAATATTGCAAAATCTATTATACTCAACAATGCTGCGGATCTTCTGCAATTTTGTCAGGAACGAGAATCGTGGCAATCGATAGGGCTTATATGGGACTATTTCGGGTATGAGTTTAAAAAAATCGTTAGAGCCGTTTTCGAGAAAATCGTGAAAAACTCAATTTTTGGCATATTATTCGCAATTTTTTGAATTTCTTCGAATCGGGTCCTCATGGTATAAGAACCTTAAGTTCAAAATTTCAAGTCAACCGGTCAATTAGGGATCGAGATATAGTGTATACAGACATACATACATACACACATACATACACACATACATACACACATACATATACACACACACAGACCAATACCCAAAAACCACTTTTTTGGACTCAGGGGACCTTGAAACGGATAGAAAACTTGAAATCGGAGTACCTTAAAGTTTTTTGGAAACAATACTTTCCTTACCTATGGTAGTAGGTAGGGCAAGGAAAGTAAAAAGGTGGAGGGTTAGATTAGATTAGATTTTTTTATTCATATAGGCAATAACAAAACATTAAGCCGCGTATCGACAGTCCGAGGCATGTGCTACGAATGCCTCGCTGTACAGTCTGTTGACACAAAAAAAAGAACTACTACTAGTCTACTATCTACCGCGTATCGACAGTCCGAGGCATGTGCCACACATGCCTCGGACTGTCGATACCGGGTTTGCTAGCAGCGAGGCAAACGCTGCACACAATTCGCAGCGAGCAGTGCCTGTTGCCTCGCAACGCACAACGAACAATTCTACAAACTAACCTCAAAATTGTACCCCATTCCAATGCATTTTTGTGATTAAGAATTCTATTTGGGTGCAGAAGGTTCTAATAGGCAATAATAAGCATTGCCTTGAATTTTCATCTACTAATTGAGCACAAACTAACCTCCAAAGTCCAAATTATCAATTGTTAGAGCTTAGTTGCTTTGTCTCCCGCTTGATGGCGCTAGTCAATTTGTTCGCGTGCTCGCATTTTTGGTTACAAAAAATGCAGATTTTTTATTATAATTATCTTTTTTATAATTATATACTATATACTATACTATAATTATAATTATTTTTGATTATTGCAGATTATATTCACACATATGCCTCAGCCATGAGTTTATACTTTTTTTGCGTCACCAGACTGTACTGCGAGGCATTCGTGGCACATGCCTCGGACTGTCGATACGCGGCTTTAACACTTGGATTCTAGATTGCAATTAGATATTGTGAGTAATAATGTACAAGAGTAAGTAACCTCTATACAGGAATATACGTAGTAACTATCATGTTTTGTATAAATGACACTAGCTTGAAAGATAGTAATTATTCAACAGACACGGGTATACATGAACGCGGAGTTTTAGAAATTATATATTTAGGAAAACTATATAGGCTAGTATAATTAATTGGCAATCTTATCCATTACGATTAAATTATCTAAATGAAAAGGAGAAGTTTGGGAGGGAGGAAGAGGGAAGATTGGTGTGAAGTAAGCAGAAATGAAAAAAGAGATATAATAGTCAGATGTTGAAGAAAGGATGATGGGAGAGACCAGATATTTTACTGGGAATGAGTAAAAATGAAGCTCATGGAAAATAGTCTCGAAAAACCTCTTCATTTAAGAGAAACCTTTAACCTTATTTTATAATTTCCAAATCATGTAACTACAGTACAAAAAAGCCTGGGTTTTATGAACAGACAAACCAGATATTTAGAGTAGGACAGATTGATTGAATTTCTCTTGAAGTGTTTCCTTTATCTCAGGACTACTTTTATCACTGATTTTTATTTTAAATAATATCACAGTACCCTTTCCAGTTATTTTTTACTAAATCATTACATGTTTCGAGTATTTAAAATAGCATTCGAAAATGACTATTAATAGTCGAAACATGTAATGCTCTATTAAAAAATAACTGAAAAAGGTACTGTGATATTATTTGAAATAAAAAATCAGTTTTTTTTGTAGTCTATAAAACATAGGATACAGCCCGCAGTAAATTATTTAAAGAGTCAGAATAGAGGAATAGAACGTTTCGCAATGTTTGGCAATAGGCTAAGCTGCTTGAAAAACAAAAAACTGAACTGCTACGATACGATAGTATCGACAGTAAAAGAGAAAATACCTTTGAGAGGGATTCTTATTTGAAATTAACTCAATCTATAGAACGAGTTCAATGTATTCTTATTTGTGAACTCTTATTATTGATAAAAATTTATGAGAGAAATAGTACTGGCTCCCAAACCACTGTTTAACCCAACTTAGACTAGTTCTCCTAACCCAGTTGAATAATATTTTGATTTGTGTAATTATATATATATGAATGAATGTGGTGTTACATTACTTGGGCAAGTTTTCTATAATTTCCGTCCTTAATTTGTATTGGACCAGTAGAATATGAAATTACCCGTCGTGAACATATATAATAATATTATGGTAATGAATGTGGATGGAAACTGCTTTCAAATTGTTTCAGGAGTAGAAATATTAACGTGAAAAGATAAAAACACTCATTTTTAAAACAACTTGTATCGTACTAACCCTTCACCACGATATTTTTCCTAAATGGTCCACTGGCTATCAAATGATGTAGAATAATAATTGAGACACGAAATATGAACATTATGTAGCCTACGGGTTGAATGGAGTATTCTCACCCTGCAAAACATAACAAGAGGATGGTCAGGCAATTAAATAACTAGCGAGCGCTATTTTCTGAACAGAAGTAACAGGGAAATGAGTTAGGGGTACATTAGAGGGGTGAATTCCCCTTTTTCGAACACGAATTTCAAATTTGCAGTTGTAAAATGTGCATGCTAGGCAGTCGACTCACGAACCATTCCAACACGGTGTGAAAATTCAATTAAATTACCGGATGAAAAACAAACTTCACTGTACTCTCCCTGCAACTCTCGACATTTGCTGGCAAACAATTTTAATTAAGTTCAGTCTCAATCGTTGTGCGCCAGTCTCTCATTCTTTATCTTCTGCTTCAAACTCTCTTCGAAACTCGCGGGCTTGCTTTTCGAGTGTTTTATTGTGCGTTCGCTTCAATCGTTTGTCAAATTCTTCGTCAAATTTGACAACTTCTGACTTGTGGGCGAATTTGTTGTCTCCGGTTCTGAGTAATCTGATGATTGAATTTTCATCCGGATAAAGTTTACGGATACCAGTGTAGCATAAGTTGGAGGAAATGTGTTTACACAATCTCGAAGTAATTTGATGGAAGTTGATTCTCACATAAGCAACAAGTTGTGTTTATTGTGTGTTGTAAGTTAATTTTCAGCAAACTGTTTTCAAATTTTTCTAGTCTTTTAACTCATCAACAGTATTAAATTCAGATTATACGTAGATGGTATTTAAATTATCTTAATTTACAGTATCTTGTTTTCACTTGAGAATCGATATTATTCTCCTTTGATAGCATAAAAACATAGAGTGAATGATTTATAATGAGTGGCGAGTGAGTTTATCACAGTTAATTTTAAAATGACTGACAATGAAATCTTGAAGTGAAGATTTTTAACATCGTTCATATCTGTTCAATTCATTGTTGATTTCTGTTAAATGAGTTATGAATGGGCGAAAAGTATTTAATGTTAGCGTACTAAAATTACTCGTTTCTAATAAAATAATGTTTGCAAAAAATGTTGCGATTATTATCATCCGTTATGCGAATACTATGGGATTATTATGATAAATAATGATTTTATATTCAGGCTCACAGAATAAAAATAACTTATTCACAGAGTAATAAAACAACACTGATTCATTCGCCAATTTTGTGTTAGGAACTCGATTTTGGAACAACATCTCCCACCACTTCAAACAAATATGATCTACTATGTCTGAATAATACAGTATTTCAAAACAATCTATTTCAATCTTGGTGTGGGATTGCATTATTCAAACAATATCACTTACAGCTTCCTCTTCCTTCAAATTCGACCGAAATTTCAATTACATATCCTAGCCAATAGACCATGTTTGAATATGCAGAAGATATTATTGGCGGACAGTAAGTTCTTAGTCGAGGGTCTGTCGGCAAGGGCGAGACGACATCAGGCTGAGGCTCTCGAATATTCAATTAACACCGGGCGAATCGAGTTGGTGACAAGCAAATAGAACCGAGCAATAGAGAAAGTGAATGAGAGGAGGAGAGAAGATTCGAGAAGGCATGAAAGAGGAATCGGAAGAGTGGAGGATAGAGAGAGTGAATGAGAAGATGGAGAGAGTGAATGAGAAGATTAAGAGAGTGAATGAGATGATGGAGAGAGTGAATGAGGAGATGGAGAGAGTGAATGAGATGATGGAGAGAGTGAGAATCAGAGTGAATGAGAAGATGGAGCGAGAGAATGAAAAGATGGAGTGAGTGAATGGGAAGATTGAGAGAGTGAGAATGAGAGGGGATGAGAAGATGGAGAGAGAGAGAATGAGAGGGATTGTGAGGTGGAAGATAAGAGAATGGATTGGAGTGGGTGGGATGATTTGAGAATAAATAAGAGGAAGAGGAAAGATTCAAGGAAGGAGATAGTGAAACGTTGTGTTAAAATATTTTTGAAATCTGTTCAAGATTACGCCAGTAATCAGGTTTTCAAAATTGTAGATGTGTTGCGGGTTGCATATCTTCCGCCTTGATACGACCAATCCTAACTGTAAATTCAATGGTTCAGCGAGATTATAGATGAACTAATTTGGAAGATATTGAATCAAGTTTCAAACTGCGTTCGATATACTTTCCAAGGTTACGCTCAATATTAGCGTTTTATTATTTTTTGTAATTTTCGGAATTTTCTTAGATTTTTCTAGAACAAAATGGCAGAAAATGTTGAAATTAGGTAAAAAGGTCCAGATTAGGTGTAGAATTGCTGTGCTCAATAAATTTCGAATCCCTTCTGAACGGAATTTGCAGGCGAGCGAAGCGTGCCTGTTTGACTCACTTACACGGCCTATACTGTCGGGGGTCCGGTAGGTCTCCATACTGGCTAGGCGGAGAAGGCGAGCGAAGCGAGACTGCCGGCTAGTAGTGAGATATAATAATGAAGAAGAATATTTTAATAATTAAACATCACACAAAATGTGGAAAAGGTTGAGGAAAGAGTCGTTTTTTATCAACCTCCGATAGGATGAGTTTTCTTAACTATTTATTTTTCTCGACTGTCTTCTCATCCTGGTTTTCAAGTTTAAAAATGGTTAAATTTGAATAGTAAGCGTTCTCAAACCAATAAGAAGCCTCACGAGGACGTCATAGCTCATGCCTAGAAATTGGCAGTAACTTTTTTTCAGAGGAGTTTTGTAAGCTGGTGCGAAGGTACAAAACATGCATCAATCCTCACGTTTGTTAAGCCTCCTGTACAAGGGGTTAGTAGTACTACGGCCAGTCGAATAGCTTTGTCTTGTCATTGAGTTCAACAACAAGAGATGTGTTTTGAATGCGTACAGCTATACGACTGGCAGCCACTACTAGCCCCGTCTACAGGACGCTTAACAAACGTGAGGATTCATTCATGTTTTGTACCTTTGCACCAGCTTATAAAACTACTCTGAAAAAAGTTACTGCCAATTGCTAGGCATGAGCTATGACGTCCTCGTGAGGCTTCTTATTGGTTTGAGAACGCCTACTATCCAAATTTAACCATTTTTAAACTTGAAAACCAGGATGAGAAAACAGTAAAGAAAAATAAACAGTAAAGAAAGCTCAAGAAGATTTCTTCTAGGAAAGAAGTTTGAACTGAGTGATCAGTGAGAGTTTAGAGTGAGAGAGCCTAAGAGCCTCCTGAATATATTGACTGACTATAATGGGAGAATGAGACACTCCTTACAGGATGGGTACTTGGGATGGATGGTTATTGAGAGGGGTTATGTAATTACATGCGAGTGAATATAAATTGACCAGGCCTGTTGTGAAGATTGTCTGAATGGGGTGAGAACAAGGGGCTGTTGAAAGCGAATTATGGCCAGAGGAAGGGATTGTAAGGTAAAGGAAAATTTGGAAGGCCCAAGAGTGAGAAAGGAACAGAGAGAGAGAGAGAGAGAGAGTGAGTCAGTGAGTGATATTATCAATACATAAGGCTTCGTGATGAACTGTAATGAATGAATTTCTCATAGAATGAATCAATTCATTAATTGAATTTTATAGATTATAAGCTCAATAATATTTCGAATGTATGCAGATATACATATTATAATAATGATGTAAGAATGACAATAATTGCCTTGATACGAACATAAAAAACTTATGGCAATAGAAGTGATATCTAGGAAAAAAACAGTTTTCATCAAAAACTGTAAAATGTAATAACTTTATACCTTTTATAATAATTAAAACTGGCTAATGGTTGAGAGGATCAATGTGCTAACCACACGTTACCTCTATCCTGGTTGATGATTATTTGCTTGCTGTATGGTCTGTCCGTCCAGGGGGGAATTCTGCCGGGGTGGAGGGGGCGGCTACGGCTCGGCCAGTGTTAGTTCGGGGGCTGTGAGTTCTGATTCAGAATTTATGGCTTTTGGGGCGGTATTGGCCGGGCTGGGGCCGTTTTCCTGTCGTGCCGGAAAACGGGGTGTCTTCTTGACTTGGACGGGTAGAGTAAATTTGAAACTGGCAACCAGCTAGTAAGCCTAGGCCCTTCATGGGCTGTTGAGCCAGACATACATACATAATAATTAAAAGACCCTAAAGTCTGAGAGTGAGATCTTATATAGATTTATTTTTTGCAAAACGTTTGAAAATAATATTATTGTAAAATACGTGAAGTTCTTTTGAACTAAAATAAAATACCTTGACATTGAAATTAATAATAAAATCCTATCATAGAAATGGATATCGAGAAAAATGCATGATGATGAAAGTATCAGTTCTTTCAATTATTATGAAAGTAGAATAAATAATAATAATGATGAAGGGAAAAGACATGACGAAAGAAAATTCACTATATGAGAGTAGAGGTAATGTAGACTAAAAACTTGTTGATAGGGTGGGAAAAGCAAAGTGCTGAGAATGAAGTGGGATGAAGAACCATCAGCAGGCAATTCCTCTTTCCTCCGGTTTTCTATTGATGCAAATCTCGTTCGAGGAGATTCCTCTTCCTCCTCCCTCTCTTTCACCTCCTACTCCTCCAACACTTTCGCCTCTTTCTCATCTGCCTTCTCCTGTTTCTCATCTGCCTCCTCCTCCTCCTCCTCCTCCTCCTCCTCCTCCTCCTCCTCCTCCTCCTCCTCCTCCTCCTCCTCCTCCTCCTCCTCCTCCTCCTCCTTCCCCTTCTCCTCCTCCTTCTACTCCTCTTTTAAGAGAGGGCACCGCACAGCAAAGCCTCGGCTGCAACTTCGTTTGCCATCCATATTAATATTTAATAATGGAATGATCAACAAGCCCTGGAACTCCCCTTCACCCCACGATCTGTGATCGTATGAAAACCGCTTACAGTCGGCTCTTTCACTTGCAGCAGCTCTCTTGTTTACTGGAATTATTTTATCGGCTACATTACTTGCTATTCCGTGTCGACGTCATTATTCTTATCGCAAAGCCGAAACCGTTAACAAAAAGGGACAACAAACCGCTCCTCATCCTCACCCTCCTTCTCATCCACTTCATTTTCCTCTTCTTCTCCTCCTTCTCCACCTCCTTATTCTTCCCCTACACCACCACCTCCTCCTCCTCACCCTCCTCCAACTTGAATCCCAGCACTCCTCAACCCTCCTCAATTCAAAATTTATTGTGGGGGGTGCGTAATTGGGCACCCGATAATTCGATTTTCACTGTACAACTTATTTTCTACAGCGTTACGGGATTTAGTTGTTTGTTTTAACCATCGTCAACGATTGGCGCAAAGATCTTATCATTTCGCCTCAAAACCAATTTGCCTTGTATTACAAATTCATAAATGGTGAACAAACTCAGTATATTGCAGTAAGAAACAAAGGAACTCTAATCAGTTATTTTTGTTCTACAAAGAAATAAAATCAAATAGTATTTGCACAATTTCAAGATTTTCTCATGGGATTCGATGAATAACCTCTAACTGAGAGGAATTTCATTGGATATCTCTTTAAGTGGATAGTCTGAATTATAAAGTTCTTAACCATTTTCATTTTTGCAATCAGCTCTATGATAGCCTATGATCTCGTAACAGTCCTGAAATGTAATGGCTCTACAACTAATAAAGTAATGAACTAATCATTTTCAAAACTTATTCTATAATTTTCTCATGAAAGCTGATAAACAATCACTGAATGGGAGGAATTACATTTAATATCTCCCATAGTCTCAAACATCTCTATTCTTAATTGCATTTCTTATAAATTTCTGTTTTAGCAATATATTCTCATAGAAGTTGAGATTGGTTTTTCGCTACTATTTTGAGCTGTACAAAGCTGTATAAACAGCTTTCAAAGTAATCGGTAATTACAACAAATCTTTCTACTCTGGCGAACTAGAAATTTACTATCAATGAACGTTTTCTCCTAGCCCAGCCTATTGCTGGTAGGTTAATCGACAGACTAATCACCGCAAACGTTTCTCTATCTTCCGACCAACGTGTTATGTCCAATGAGTAAGGTAGTCGTAGCGTTGTAAAAGCTGTCCTAAGAGTTAACAAACAACGAGGGATCATGGGCTAATCAACGTCTCACAGAGCCGCGATTGAGACCTCCAACAACATTGCCTTTCCCTGAGGGTAGACCGGGTCTGTTCCTATTAGAGAGTGTGCCAGACATTGGAGCGGCTCCAAATCGACCGCAGGCCAAGATAAATACGGAGAAGACCTGTGGAGGGTTGGTCGGTTGCTATTGGAAATCGATGTTAGTTGTGTCGACTGACTCAGCAGCCAGCGGACCTCTTGCTCCTAAGTAAACTACTTGGTGTCTCCAAGTAGCAATCCCTACTCGATATCTAGTAACTTCTCTCAGGTGAACTTTGCAAACCGGATTCGCATTCGACATTTGTTGAGCACACAAAACCCTACGGGAAATATCTTCCTCCTCTCTCACATATTCTCTCATCCTTTCTCTCACTCTCTTTCTTTATCTCTTACTGACTCTCACACGGACTATATCTCTTTCTCGTACCTAGCAGTATTTGGACCAAAGGGAAACCAACCTATCACACTCACTGTCCAATTCTCTATCTCCCTCCCTTTCTTCCTCAATATCTCTCTCTCTCTCTCTCTCATTCACTCGCTCTCACTATCTCTCCCACTCGTACCCACCAGTTATCTGATCAAAGAGAGACCAACCTCTCACTAACTGTTCAAATCTCTATCTTACTCCCTTTCTTTTCCAATCTCCCTCTTTCTCTTCGGGTCGGACCGACCGGATAATTTCGTCGAAGATGCTGACTTAATTCCTTTCATCGATTCGATAATAGGCCACCGATAGCCCCGGCATCCAGATCTATCTCCACCCTACTAATGAGTGTACAATGTAAATAGACCTGACCGGCTCGATTAAGGCAACAAATCAGCGGTGTTGCTGAGTTAGGCGATTTGCAAAGTAAGTCGTTTGTGATTTTGAATATTTTCGTGAGTGGGGAAAGTAAGATAGTGAGATAAAGTTTAGAAATTGTGATAAAGTGAAATAATGAGATAATAAGATAAAGTATATCTATAGGATCACTTCATTCTATTTCACAAATAGATTCCTTATTGTAAGGACTTGGAAATATAAAAAAAAATTAAGATTCTACCCGCCATACACAATCATAAGGGTCAGTTGGCTAGGTTTTTCCTGTTTTCCTCCAGGACTCCCCACCATTATTTATAATTTTTTTTGGTGCGGATGATGCCCACATAAGTATTTGAATTTCCTTGTGCGTGGGTAATGGAATGTGCGAGGGTGGTTTATGAGGTGCATAAACGACCATGCCTCTGGTGGGATTCGAACCCACGATCGGGTAGCGCTAGCGGACTGAAGGTTGTAACGCCCAAGGCCACTCGGCCAACCCGGCCGGCACATTTTACAGGAACTATTAAACTTATTGGTTAAAAACACAGACTAATGTCCAGAACGTCTTCATACCAAATTTTGATGAATAATAAAGTTCGAAACTGGATTATATATTTCAACAGCACTTCAATTAAGAATTTATCGTCCAGAAGAAATACCGCATCATGAAAATTTTGAATTTAGAGCAATAGGATATTCCAAATGAATCATTTCACAAAATTGTCTGTTGTTTTTGTATAATATGCCATTTTGTCATTGATTATTGTATTAAATTGTTTCAAGTCTGTTGTATAAAAATATTGAATTGAAAGATAACAGATTCAAATGAATCAAACCGATGAAAGTAACGACTGCGAGTGCACTCCAATGATTTGAACGTTTCATTCTTGTATGATCAACCATTCATTCCAGCATCTTTCAAGACTTGAGACAGTTTTTCAATTGATCATATCATTCGATGAAGTTCCAGGACTAGATCTCTTGTAACTTCATCTCCAAACATTAAGAAACCAGAAATAGGAGTCTGGATGAAAGGATAGCCCAACTAAAAATTGGCTTTGACCAGACCTAGAGGGTAGCCACTCTAGACGATGAAAATCTTTAAGGGATGCAACAAGTTCTATTAACTGTTTTGTTCATCATCTCAACTATAACTAAAATTTATCTATATTTGATACAGTATTATTTTTCAATTTTTTTGAAAAATGAATTCAATTTAATGTGTTCTCAGGTGTGCGGGGCTTGCGTGGAGTGGAAATGGTTCTTCCAGCGGCTGTAAGTCCAGGAGACACCGCCACCCTCCTCTGTCGCTACGACCTGGAGGGTGAGCCACTCTACACGATCAAATTCTACAAGGGACGCGAGGAGTTCTATCGGTATATGCCCAAAGAACATCCTCAGACACAGATATTCCCCCTTCCTGGAATTGATGTGGACGTGAGTATAACTGATTACACATATCAAATCTGGGGAAAAAAAATATTTTGGATATCATAATTACTGGATCCATTTAGGAGTATGTGTAAGCTTGTATCGTTTTGAATAATGATACATAGGAAACTCGTTTCCATGAAATTCGGCATGTAATTACCTAATTTTTAATCCATATATCAGCTACGCTGAGACTAGAATATTATATCTCATTGTATAAAAGTATAGTCCAGCCAGGGGGTACTTAGAAACACTAGTAAGATAATTTACTCCCAAGAAGATAAAAACTTACCTGTTTAAGATTGAGTTGAATTTTCCCCTTTATAAATAGTTATTGACAGCATAACACTAATCTGTCTCACTTTGGAAACTATCACACTTTATTTATAGAACACTGTCAAATTAATTATCATGCAACGATAACCAGAGATTTTTTGTTACAACTTTTGACAGCTTTCAACGAGAAAGATTTGAGTTTAACAAGTATTTATTAACTTCTCTATCTCTTGATAATGCATATAATCCAAGACAAGTTCCAATACTGTCAATATTTCTGTATTGTGCTGTTATATTGGAATAAAGTCACTCGCTTACACTGAGAGTGGTATTAAAAAGCAAGTTATAATTCTCTAGTTATTTTAGAGTACCGTTACTGGAAAAGTTCAGCTTGGAAAAACGTTAAAAGAACTAGGAAAATGTAATTAGGAATTTGAAAGCCTATAATAGACAGGGACAGCTTAGGAAATGAATAATATCTCGGGTTGTAAGATGGTTTTAATAAATGATGGTTGGGAGCTTCATACACTCCACTGGCGGCTCGTCCCCACGAAAGAGGTGGAGTGCCCGTATCTTTTACTGTACAGCACTTCACGTGTTTCATGGGCACGAGCCGCCAGTGATACACTCGTTTATAATCACCATTCTTTGCATAGCCTATGCATCGAGCTCCAGAGTACCAAAAAGATCATTTTTAGGAGAAAATGGAACAGTTCATCATCTATTTTTCAACAAAGAAGACAGGAACTCCCTATCAGGGAACTGTCTGTTATTCGAATTCAGTGTCTGATTGGAAAAACTCTCTTTAAAAAACTCTATTTCTATTATTCTAGTTTGTTCCAGTATTATTCTAGTTACTCTAGTTCTATATTCCTGTGTGATTCTCTCATGGACAAATATAGGTTTTAACGTTACTGTTAGTTTCAATGAAAATAATTTCTCCTACTTTTTAAAGCTTGCATAGGGTACGAGTACAAATTTAAACACCTACTTCAATTGCTCACTTCCAATGAGCATTTTAAAAACGTCTTTTTTCAAGCGATCATTCTCCAACATTCGGTCGAAAATGTTTGTCAATGGGTGTAGATACCTGGAATTTTAAAAATAACAGTCATTGTGCTTCGTTATTTAAATTTGCGTTGACCTCTAGTGTAAAACACACCCATTATGTAGAATGTTTCTGAAAACAGCTCTTGAAACTTCTCTCTTCCATTTAATTATTGTTGTAATGTCACGTTGAATACATTATGGTTCATCCCATTAATTATTCATCCGCTGACAACTGTTTCACGTGGATTCTGAATTTATCCATAGAAATTTCCATAAATAATATTGTCATTTCCATTTCCATCTTAATCTAGCAATAGAATATTCGTTGAAATGATGACATTTGTACTCAATGTTGAATAGCCAACCACACTACAAAAGATTACAAGAAAGTGTGTAGTCTGCAATTGTGCAATCTCTGTTTATTAACACATAATGAATATTGTATGGCACTTATTTTTATGTTTAGTATCACTCCTCATAATCATCCTCATAATGATCATGAAGCATTGACTTTGCGATGAATCAATTTAAGTTCAGTCCAACATCCGTCTGAGTCTGAGCAATCACTGTACTAATAAGCTGTCTGGAGTGCTTTCACATAAAATAATATTTCCAGCTACAAGAACGACCAGTAAGCTTAGAGATCATTTATTCATGACCTTCATAAAAAATAGCTCTACACTCAGAATTTGTATCTTTGTACTTTGCAGTTCCAGTACTTAACTCCATAAGCACCATTTCAGTTTCAACTGGATTAAAAACAAAACTTTTTGTACAAACTATGGAGAATTTATCATACAGAATTAATCTGATCATACAGTCTCTATAGTATGAACTTCTATAGCATAAAATTTTCATGTTCTTCAATAGCATTCAATGTTCATTTTGAACTATAGATTCTTGATTGAAGCATTTAATTTTTGAATATTAATGATTTTTCCACTGATAAATCCAGATCAGAACTCCACTCTATCAACATAATATAATTGTACTTATATTGTAAATTGTGACACCACAATATTAATTGAATTGTTCTCAGCTTCAATTTCTCCAACTTCTACTGTAAATTGTGGTCGCTACAATAATGATGCACTGGTTTTTCTGCTCCAATTCACTTATTAAGCCAGGTCAGGGTCTCTTCAGGTCTAAAACCTTTTCCCAGTAAACTAGTTTTTGCACCTCTGTTAGTAGAAGAATCTAGTTTCAACTTATTTTATAACCTGCTCTATTTATGATGGCAGTTTTAGCGGGTTCAAAATCTCCGTATGTCCAGAATTTCCTCGTCGTTGGAAGTTGGGAAGGAAAGGTAATTCGTCGCACTGAGCGAAGCGTGGCGTAGCGTCAAGTTAAAGCAGGCCCTATATAATACTCGTCCGCATATCATTATGAACTAAGAATGAAGATCGCTCGTAGACTTTATTCTCGAGAAAGGAAATGAAGTTCTATACAAACAGCCAACAATGGCTTGAGTTATTATTACTGTTATTATTATCGGCTTAAAAGTTTCTAAGCTGAGCTGCAAGAAAAACAGCGTCGGGATAAACTTCACTTCCAGCACAAGAAGTTGCAGCATAGAATTCCATCACCCGGGAGAAACGCAGCGGTGGCCAAATATTTGAATAATGACCCAATTTTCTCGTCTCTACATTTTAATAATCCTTGTAGTGCTCCAGCCGACTAGAGCCTCAAAACAGAAGAAAGTGATCGAGAGGCCTGGTCCACTGGAAATATGTTGTTATGTTGTTACTGAAATATGTTGTTAGAAATCTAACAACTATGGGGTGTTCGTGCCGACTGAGATTCCTAGAAATATGTTACTACCAGAAAGTATGTTACTACAAGCAACATGTTACTACTATGGGGTTTGGGCTGACTGAACAGAAGAAAGTGAGATGCATAGAAATATGTTGGTTACTAGTAAGTTACTATGGGGTATCAGTGCCAATTAGACAGAAGAAAGTGGGATTCATAACAGAAATACTACTGTGGGGGTTTCGGGTCGATTGAACAAAAGAAAGTGGGATTCATAAAAATATGTTACTGTATTACTGGAAAGTTTATTATTTAGGAAGTTTGGGCCGAAGATTTCCGATAGACGAAAAAAGCCTAACTTGAAGACATGATATTACTAGAAAAATTTATAATTTAATTTATTGCTATATGGCTAATGACTGTTATTAACAGTCAGATATGTTGGGACTGAGGGTACTCTCGACTCGATATGATCTCTCAGACCGCTCACCGATTGTCCTAACAGAGCAAAAATTGATAACAGCCGTTTGCCAACCGCCTTAATTTTACGCACCAGCTCTATTTTATTACCAGAAAGTTGAAATATTTTGTTACTAAGAAGTTGAACTTCTCAAGGTGAAACGTGTAAAGTTATACTGGCACGTTCACTACTGAAAAAGGAATTGACGTTGTTTCTAGCCTGAGAAATTATTTCAAGGATAACTAATAATAGAAAATCGTGTACCACGACATTCATGTCCGACAATATTTTATTCGATGGGTCGGGTCTAGTTTGAACTCACTATTTTTAAGGCATTGAAAATTATAAATGTGAAAAATACACCATTTTGATCAAAAATACAATAACTAGTTGAAAAAAAAACTTGAAACCTCTTCTTCTAAACTCACTCAGAATTAGATTCATTCCCCGACTGAATCAGAAACTCTAAACTAGGATTATTCTTCTCAAATTTGTTGAAACAGATATAAGTATAGGTTTAGTCTTCCCTGAACTAACTGAAAATTTCACTAATAAATTATCAATTGCATTCTATGTTTCAATTTGATATGCTTATAACAATGTCACCTTTTTAATGTGATATTGGAAGTTTATATTCGATTCTCTGTATTATATAAACAATAATCAGATTCTATTAGTCAAGCATCAAAGGGAAATCAAACGGATGGATGAATTCGCCTTTTTCTAATGATAATATATTTGTTGAATTCTCAATCTCTCCTAGAATTTTTCAAAAATCATCAAATTCCTTATAACACCCCTCTAGTAACTGGACTTCCTAGCCATCTAAAACAATGTTTCCTGCTTCTAACTGTTTAGAAATGTTTACTTCTGTCACAGGTGAGCAAATCTGGACGTGGCAAAGTGGTGCTGAGGGAGATTGGTGTAGATTTGGCGGGAAAATACAGGTGCGAGGTGTCAGCTGACGCTCCAAACTTCGACACAGAAGTTGTGTCCGGACTCATGCAAGTTGTCCGTGAGTATACTTATTCAGAAAATTTCTACTCGTTGTCATAACTAGCTGGTTTTTTGCTAAAACCTGCGCGTGATAGGCTACCTACCGTGTGTTCTAGTATCTGTGATTGTAACTGTTGAGGACCAAGGAGAAGACCTTGAAGATCTATAGAAGGTCTTCTATAGACCTTGGTGGGTACGAATTACTGGGGGCGGTGAGGACGAATGGTTTTAAAAATTCATAAAATAGTTAGTTTGAAAAAAAATGATTGAAGATAATTTTCGCATGGAGATATTTGATATTTTTTGATATTTGATATTTAAGCCTCCCATGACCTCCTATTGAAGGGGTATTGAGGATTTGTCAATTTGAATTCTAAAAGGTTAATAAGGTGAAAGCGTTGCTCAATTACTGCTGAAATACTCATTAAACTCATTTACAGAATAAAAACAAAATTTAAGTAGCTCTTTTCTCAATTCGGTTCTAAATTTCTTGAATTCTAGATTTTTAAGATGGTCAGGCAAGGCATTGAAAAGATTGATACCTAAACTCTTAGCCCCTCTAGCGAAAAGAGTTGTTCGATGATGTTCATCTCTAAGATGATGACGTCTTCTTGTTTCGTAGAGATGAACCATAGATCCTCTGTTTAATTCACTCTCGTTCTTCTTTATTAAGCAAATACACTCGAAAATAAAAAGGCTGGGAAGAGGAAGGATTCCAAGCTCTTTGAAGTATGGCCGGCAGCTTGTTCTCACTGTCTCACCTACCATAACTCTAATAGCCCATTTCTGAGCTCTAAATATTTGGATGGATTCTGTGGAGTTCCCCCAGAATGCCACTCCGTATGAGAGAAGGGAGTGAAACAATGCGTGATAGATAATTTTTAGATTTTGAGTATTTAACATACCTTTTACACTTCGAATCACGAAAACCGCAGAGTTTAGTTTCTTTCGCAAATAAATCAAGTGAGGCTTCCAGGACAATCCACAATCAATAACTACGCCCAACACCTTGATCTCCTCAACACATTCAATCTCTTGATTTTTAATTTTAAAAGGTGCTCCTCCTGCCGACCTAAAGCTTATTTCTTTTGTTTTTTTATAATTTAAAGTCAACATATTTGCTCTGAGCCAATTGTCGAGTTTTTCAAGAGAGCGCTGACATTCAATCTTCTTATTCTCTTGGTTTTTACTTTTTAGCATAATACTTATATCGTCGGCATACAGTACACATTCAGAAGGAGTGAGATAAGCAGGCAAGTCATTAATATAAATGATAAATAGAACTGGGCCCAATATCGACCCTTGAGGTACGCCTGATCCTGTTTTCAGCCAATGAGAATAATAAACTTCGTGGAGACCTTCCAACTCAACTCTCTGAAATCTGTCTTTGAAGTAGGAATAAAACCAGCTCAGCACAGAGCCACCTAACCCATAATATTGCAGCTTATTCAATAATATTTCTATGTTAACCAGGTCAAATGCTTTTGATAAGTCGGCGATAAGACCACATACTCTGGAACCCTCATCAACAGCCGAAAGCACCTTATCTATATAGTGGTAAAGTGCATCGGATGTTGAGAGTCCCGGCCTAAAACCAAACTGTTGCTGTGTCAAAAATCCTGTTATTTGCAAGTGGATCCTCAGTCTATCTAAAACGGCATATTGTAATAATTTTGAAAATACTGGTGGATTAGTTACTGGTCTGAAATTTGCGGGATTTTTCCGGTCACCCTTCTTGTATAGAGGAATCACCTTACCTAATTTGAGCTTTGAAGGTATAATCCCTCTGATCAGAGATTCATTAAAAATATGTGTTAAGGGATCGACAATTGATAAGGCTGATTGTTTCACTAGATTGTTGGAAATTCCAAAAGTATCGCATGATTTTTTGTTTGATAGTGACCTTATTGACTTGAAAACTTCTTGACGGTCAACCAATTTGAAACTATTCAGTTCAACTACTGTTTCAGACGATTCACTACAATTAGGAGCTGAATTTTTTAAAAAGTTCTCGTAGTTGTTAATGTTGGTAATGTCTATCATATTTTGAGATATTTCAACCGGGATGTTTACATAGTAGCTGTTCAATAAATTAGCCGCATTTTCTCCTGTTCTTATGACTCCAGTTTTATCGGAGACACTGATTTCTGTTCGATGCTCTGAGAGTCTAGCTGATTCTGACTTGACCAATCTCCAGACCGCTTTTGTTTTATTGAGTGACTTATTTATATAATTGTTTGCTGCAATTTTCTTGGCTACGACTAGTATCTTTTTATAAATACTTTTATAAATTTTTACATAAGTCTCAAGACTAAAATATGCCAATCCTGTCTGCGTCACTATGGAAAACATCATATTACAGTTAGATTCGCTTTTTGTCAACAAATTCAAAGTTTTCAATCTATTTCCGGATACTCTTATACCTTTTGTTATCCAATTTAACTTATCATTTCTTGTACTCTTCGTTGTTATTCTAGGTATTGAGCTATCAAAGTGCTTAAGATAAATTGAAATGAAGTTGTTGAACATTTCCTCAACGTCTTTACTGTCATATACCGGCTTCCAGGTTTCTTTTTTCAGGCAATTATTGAAAATGTATAGGGTTCTATCATTAACTAGACGAAAGGTTTTTTTGTTCTCTTTCGAGGAAAATTTAACTCTATTTTTTGTAATTTTTTGTTTTTCCATCAAAATGGACGCTGCGCCGCCTTCATGATCGGAGAAAGTACAGGGAATGGTATAAGTGTGACATAAAAGTAGAGAATGACTAGTTATCAAATAATCAATTTCTGTTGCGGATCTGTGGGTAATTCGTGTTGGTCCTTCACTTATTTTCGACAATTTAAACGTTTCAAGTAGATTTTTAAATAAAGTTTTGTTGTTACATTCTGATAAATAATCAACATTAAAATCCCCACATAAGAACGTGATTTTTTGCTTATCTTTAGTTGCTTTTGCAAGCGCAGATCTGAGGCGTTCAATGAAAATGCTGAAATCAAAATTTGGTGTGCGATACACGCATAAAACTATAATTTTCTTTGCCATATTCCTTAATTCTATTTCAACCGCGGATATTTCGAATGAATTTTCAAGACCAAGACCAGTTAAATCCTCTCTAACGCGGCAGGCGGTGACAGATCTTCCTCGTACAAAAATACATGAGCCACCACGGTCTTTTATGCTTCTGCAATAGTGAGACTTAAGGAAATATTCGGGCAGAGAAAATGCGGTCAGCTCTTCATCTTTCAACCAATGTTCTGTGAAACAGAGAACATCAAAATTTGTCTTATCGTTAGTCAAGAACAACTCTAAGTCTAGTTTTGAATTTGGAAGACCCTGACAGTTTACATGGAAAATGTTGCAACCTATAAAAAAGACTCTCTATTCGATTCTTCAATAGTCGAAATATGAATTGGACTACCTTCGACTGTGCTCTTGGGATCGATTGACGAAGTACCGATTATATGATCTTTAAAAAGGCGTATGAGTTTCTTTTTCCCTTTGTGTATGTTCAAGTGAAGTCCGTGTCTGGTATAATCTGTTATTTCGAAATTGCTCAGATCCAGCATTTCAATGTTTCTACGACCATTTATTCGTCCTTGTATCCATGAATTAAGTTTACAGACATTTACATTCATTAGTGGTCTATCGTATCTGGATGGTATAGTTGAAATAGTCACATTGGTATGACTGGTTGTGTTCAATATTCTTTGAAAGTTGAAGTTTTTAGGCTGCTCAACTCCATCGGTCACATCATTACCACCTGCCAAAATTATAACCTTATCGTTCGTGCCGAAATTTCGAGTTAATTCATTGATTTCGTGAGTTACCTCGTTGAAAGAGGCACCCGGCTTTGAAAAACGGTCACTTCAAATCCCTTATCTCTAACTTCGTTGTTCAAATCCCAGCCAATATTTTTTCCGTGACTGTCCGACAGTACCAAGACTCTTCGTTTTCTATTTTTTCTCCTCCCTTCTCTGAATGTTGAACTATTATTATTTTTTACTGCATCAGACGAGTTTTGATTGACGTGATCTCTTGAAATTTCGTTCAGGATTTCAAACGAGTTTTTTCTTTTGAATGTTTCTATGTTTGCTGAAGTGTGATTTTCTACATCGCCAGGACAATAGAAGTTTCTTAGATCATATGCTTCTAACTCTAGTGTTTTACATTTACTCCTCAGAACATTATTATCTGATTCCAAGACCTCGATTGTGGTTTTTAATTCTGATATATTTGCTGAAAGAGCTACATTTTGTTGTTCTAATTCTTTTTTATTCTTTGTCTTGTTTTCGAGCTCATTCACCCGCAACTGTAGTAGATTTATTTGGGATTCACTATCTTTTTTAGAGGAAT
This sequence comes from Sogatella furcifera, assembly GCA_017141385.1. Classification (NCBI taxonomy): domain Eukaryota; kingdom Metazoa; phylum Arthropoda; class Insecta; order Hemiptera; family Delphacidae; genus Sogatella; species Sogatella furcifera. The sequence goes on from CM029555.1 coordinate 18,011,040, forward strand.
CCAACTCAGTTTGAAGGTTCATTAAGTGTGATATTAAATCGTCTCTTTGTTTTAGAAGATCTAAAGGATCCTCAGTCGATTTTCTAAGATTATTCGTATGCGATGATGTATTAAATGATGTGTTTTTTGCTTTGATTCTCGGAGAGACGGGGGTATTTTGCATTGATCTGGATGAATCCATCAATTCTGTCGCGTCTTGCGTCTCTCAATATCATTTGAGACAGACAAGTCAAGAGACTCACATCATTTGGTGGTCGAAATCGTTGATAAAGAGAGTTCTTACGTTCATGCCCTTTGTGTAGGTAGACTCTCGAATAGGCTATAGACTCCAAAATAGGCTGATGTATTTTGTATAATACTGATCTAGATGTCGCGATCAGGTCGTGTTAACTGTCACATAATCTAAATAATAGATTATCGTCAAATGTTGCTATAAAAAGTAGAAATTCTTCATCACAAGTATTGTTTTGTAGTCCTCATTTGAACATGTTCTAGTCGCATATCGGAGGATTAATTTTCAGAGAAATTCATTCATTTCTGAAGATAAATCGAGTTTGAATTGAGTTGAACAGTAGCCTATCTGTAAATACTAATATGCCTATCTATAATACTAATATTACCTATATATATAGATAATCGTCCACCGTAATTTAGATTGGTAAATTCTTCCTTTATAAATTTGACTTCTTCATGTAATGAGGTTTACAGCTTCAAATTTATTCATTCATTTTTGATAAAATGATAGAATGGAGGATGAAAGACAAGAGAAGGTGCAAGTGAGTTAGTGAGTGGGTGACGATGAGTACAGAGGTTATAGTGTTGGAACGTATGCGTTATGTTGGCTGTGTGTCAGTAATCCCAGCGGCCACATTTCCAACGGTTTCATGCCACAAACACGGCATTTCACTCTTGCAACTGGAATTCAGGCAACATACCCCTTCTCCACACCCCTTTTCCCTCTCTTTCCAACCTCCCCCACCCTAAAATTGCTTCAGGAACGCAGACTGTCTCTGCGTTTCACAGATATAGACTGTCCAAGCAAAGAAGACTTTCTGGCAAGATGTGAAAATTACTTCAGCTCGATCAATATTGGTTCAAAAGTTATAAATTTAGTCTCAAATTGTAGGAAACATTCTGATCTACAATGTAAGACCAAATTTATAATTTTTGAACCAATATTGACCGAGCTGGAATCAACTACCCATCTTGCCAGAATGTCTTCTTGGCTTGGACAGACTAGAACGCATCTCGCAATCCTTCACCCTCCCTTCGCCCCACCCAACAACTGCAAAATAAAAACCAGCGCTATTCCGCGAAATGGGAAATTCCCATTTTTCTTCCACTCCACCAAACGTACAGCAGCCCTAATAACTTTTTAGAGTGTCTGCCGACACTGCATATGATTTCCTCGCCCAGATCTGTTTTTGATATTCTGATACGAAACACTTTGAAGATTTGTCAAAACCGAAACGCTTCTGAATATTTGAGTTGCTCAAGTACTCTCCGCAGCCTTCAAGCTGCAGCTTAGTAGCTAAGAAAACAAATAAATCTTTCGGCTGCTCTTCAACTGGCTTATTGCAACACTGATAAGTTTGTTGGTTCAGATGTTTCGCGAGAAAGAAAAGATGAATGGATTAATATTCCTACACGTAAGAAGTTAAAGTTTTGGAATAGTCTATCAGACAGTATTTGTAAATTGATTCCTGGTAACTAAATTACTCATCCTGGCTTTACTCATTTAATCATTCATTTCTTTATTAGACAGTGCTGATTATTACTTTCTAAATAGTTCTAAAAGTACTAAACTCGTCATAGGAATAAGTTCTCCTCAAATAGGCCTAAGTGATAATTATTAGAAAAAAACCGTTTCTCCAGACGAGTAAAACTATCTGTTACAAGTAGACTACATCATGAAATGTATAGTAGGCTACATGTTATTATGAAGTTAACAAGATCCAAATCCGTTATTAGCCATATGAAAGTAGCCAATTACGTTTGTTCAGACGAATACGAAAATTTGAAAGAAGTATCCTACTTTCTAGATATGGATAAGGTGGTATCAAGTTAACTAGATTTTTGAGCATCATCTAATGTTAAGGCGTCATCTAGTGCAATATTAAGGGGACAGATATTCACTGGTAATCTGATAGGATTGAGTGACTGTCAAGTCAATCTCAATTATTTCTTTGACAAGAAACATCGTACCAAAAGATATGAAGCATGATATCATATCTGAAGCCATGCAAACCAATATTATACATTGAATTGGATTGTTTCGATTGACTTGAATTGAGACGATAAGCCTGAGAAGTTATGGTCATCTCTCATCATCAGTTATATTTTATTTCAATTAATTCCCACAAACTAATGTAAATTTCTATAGCCCTATCAGCAAGAGTGAAAATTCATCCTAAGAGAAGATAAAATTTTTTCGCATTCGATTCATTCAACAAAAAAACAAGAACTGAACAATTTTCAAAGGGGAATGTTATGGAATAATTGATTATGATTGACAACTCACAACAACAGATATTATTGTCATCAGAGCAACAATATTACTCTGAGCATGTCATGTTACTATAGAAACATATTACTTACTCTGAGCAATAATAATAATACAAGATGAGGATTGTTTGTGGTGATCGACTTTGAGATCAGTTCATTGAAGATCATACCGAAGGAGATTCCATAGGCTTCCATTGATCAATAAGATGTCATGTAATGATCCCATGCGTGTAATGTTCCATCGAATACAATACAGTCAAATGTATTGTATCTTGTCATAAACACGAATCTATTGTCCCATATGCAATGATAGTCTGTCTATATTATATGTATTCTGGACCTACACAAATACAATGTTATCGAAATTGGTTGAGCTCTATTGCTCTTGATGGATGAGTTGATTATTAATATGTAATTGCGGCACTATGCAAGAGAGAGGCATGTGTGTTGGAGTGAGACATCAATAGCAAATGTACTGCAGCTGAACAAACATTAACTAATTGGTGGTTTGAAGAGCTACAGAATGAGAGATATGCACATGCTGTTCCAAAACTGGCGAACTATGCAAGTTTTTGCATAAATAATTCAATAGCATCAGCATTGTACCATAATTATTAATGCAGGCTTGTTTTAGAGAATGAAGACTTGTTTGAACTACGCAATGACAAACGAAATTCTTCAGAAAAATTTCGAAACTTGGAAATAATTCTCTGAAGAAGCAATTTGAAGAAGATTACTGAGATCACTTTCATAGTTTCAATCCTTGAAGAATAAATGTTTTCACAAATATTAGAAGCTGATAATGATAATTCAGATTCTTCTCACAGACACTGGAATACTTATGTATTATGCCAAATTGATAGTTATGTTAGAATAATATAGTTGATTTCTGATAAATTTAGACTTTTTCATTTTTTAAGAAAAGATGCATGAAACACAGTACAGTATGATTAATGAAGAATAATAAGACGTGATTATTGATTAATAGAATATTCATGAACAAGCATTGAATGAGAACTTACTAATCTTCAGAGGAACAGATATGTACATGCTGCTGGCGAACTATGCAATTAGCATAAAACACAGTGACAGTGTGTTGTACAATGATTTTCTCATGGCTCATCCACAAGAATCGAACGTCCCGATGTAATGGGGTTTCAAGTATACTTCTAACACTCGTTTTACCATTACTAGTCATTTGATTACTTCAAATATTTAATATTGTCGATTGTAACTAGCTTCCTATGCCTCTCAAGAACATTCTAGTTTACCAAACCTATTCAAAACTCAATTCATCCACAATGAAATCAGGTGTCAGTGAAGAGGAAATCTGTAGAGAAAGAACTAAAACAAAGGTTGACAAAACCAGAGACTGATTACTGAGCACACACTCGTCCCTGTGGTTTAATATCCACAAAGAAAATCCAGCTCTGTTCATGAATAAAGCCAGCACTGACACAAAAAAGCCACAGCGCCATTCTTCGCGTATCAGTGTTGGGAAACAACAGTTAAGTGAGATGAACTCTCCTCGGTTCGTTTTCATTGTGCCGAATAATTCTTTCGAATGGCATTTCGATACAAGCAAAGCCACGATCGTGTGTGTGCCGCAGATTGCCTACCTGTGAGTGGGAAGGGAGGAGTCAGGCAGGCATATTTTTCCCTTAGGGAAAGATAGAGGTGCCGTTGTTTCCCAAGGGAGAGAGCATTATTGCTGCTGGCGTGCTGAAGGTTAGATAGGGATAGCCACTGGGTGTAAATTGGTGGTGTAACACGTCTGAAGGACACCCTCCTTCTCCTTCTCTTTTCCTCTTCTACCCTCTTACTCACACTCTCTCCCTTCCTTCCACTTCCCCTTTATCTTATTCGTTACCACTTTCCTCGCCTTTTGTTTCCATTTTCCAAATTCTCCAACCGCTTGACAACTTCTGGCAGCTGATGGCGCTCCTATTCACTTCCTCACACACTCTCTCTCTCTTTCACACTTACCATCTAACTCTCTCTTTCTCCCCTTTGACACACACACACACACACTCTCTCTCTCTTCCTCCTTCACAAACGGAGGATTAATCTTCCTCTCTCTCTACAAACCTTCGTATTGCACTTGTGCAGAGTCTTGTTCTACCCATTGCTGATTATGGCTGCATGGTCTACAATGATGTGACTGAGGAACTGAATTTAAAACTACAACGTGCTTTAAATTATGCTGTTAGATTCATCTATGACGCAAAGAGAGATGACCACATTACCCCTTTCTATAGGAGACTGCATTGGCTGAAGTTGAGGGACAGAAGACGATACTTCCTATTGTGTCTCGTGTATAATCTGATTGTTGAGGGTAAGGGTCCACAGTATCTGAGGGAACGCTTCACTCGTCTTGCGGAGGTCCATAACAGGAACACGAGCCAGCATGCTTATTACTTACAGATTCCCCTCCACCGTACAGTTATGTATAATGCCTCGTTCACTGTTACGGCTCCTAGGCTGTGGAACAATCTTCCACCTGAGATGGTCTTTTCGCCGACTTTCAAGTCATTCAAATCAAGGCTTATGACTTCCCTCATAAGAGACACATTGGTGTGATTGTGAAGAACGTTACTTGGCCAGGTTGTAGCGTTGATTCTCAACATCTAAAATCATAATTCTATATATTTATTATTCTTTTGATTAAGCTCGCTAATGTTTTAGATTATTCCTCATAAGTATTGATTTCCATGCATAATTACATTCTTTCCACTCTTATATTTATTTCTTTACTTTCAAGTTATGATTTTTTCTACTCTGTATTATTTATGATCATTTATTTATCTGAACCTTCTGTTTCAAAATCTACTGTTCATTTGTCTATTGTATGTACATGAACTCGATATAAGGCTTATTTTTCTCTCAGTTTTGCAGTGATGTCAATCTTTGTCCAAAATGTATTATTATTATTTATTATATTAATTATTATCTTTGTTATTTTGTAAAATTGCAGTATTTGTAAACTTAATGTTACAATAGGCGGCAGCCTTGTAACAATTGAAAATAAAATATCTATCTATCTATCTATCTATCTATCCTTTGACACACACTCACACTCTCTCTTTCATTTTAACTCTCACTCTCCCTCTCTCTCTCACTGCAAATCCCTCTCTCTTCCACTTTCACTGTCTAACACTCTCTCACTTTGTCTTACTCTCCTTCTCTCTCTCTCTCACTTTCACTATCTCTCACTCTCACTCTCTCTCACTCTAACTCCCTATCTCTTACTTTAACTCTCTATCTCTTACTTTAACTCTCTATCTCTTACTTTAACTCTCTACCTCTTACTTTAACTCTTTCTCACTCACTTTTAGTCTTCATCTCTTAATTTGCTTATTGTTTCTGATTCCTTCTCTCACTCTAATTCTCGGTGTATTTTTCTCTCTCTTTTTCTTTCGCACCCCTCTTAACTGACAGGACGCGTAAATTAAGCAGCTGTCAATCCAACACCGTCTGAATAAACAGGCGGATGCACAGTACAGCTATCGCTGTTATACAGCCAGGAGGGTTAAAACCAGTACACCATTTCCACGCGTGAACTCTCAAAATAAATAATATTTTTTCTGAAATTACTTATTTCCCAAGCATCAACGGTATCATAATTATCATCATCATCATCATCATCATCATCATCATCATCATCATTTTCCCTTTATTAATCTGTTATTTGCTTTTATTGCATAGTGGACTGTATTGAATGACTATAATTGATGCTTGTGATGTCTTCTCTTTGTAAATAACCGGAGAGGGTGTAGTCCAATTACAAGTAAATGATACGTAAGAAATATCCAAACTGAGGGGAGCAGTCGAATGTGAGTTGAAGCTTATGAAGGGGTAAAAATATTCAACATGTAGCCTAATTATAAAGTATAGCATGATTACAGTATTGGATTTTTATTGTTCAATCAAACGTTTTATGAATTCATTGAGAAATTCCAAAGATACAATTTTTCAAAGTATAGAATACATGAATACTATAGATATTCTGAAATAATACTCGATCCACATATTTTTCAAGAGGTCCTTGAGTATAATCAGTTCATATGCTCCACTAATGTGCATAGATTACTATTCACAATAAATGGATATTGATGGGTTGCTATACTTTCAAAATAACAAATGAATGGATAAATGAATTAATTTCCACTCTTTACATCATATATAACAAAATATTTGAAGTATATGCAACGTTAATTGTTAAATAGTTCATACAAGTGATTGAAATAATCTTGGAATATTAATAAGCATTTCAGTTAAATAAATCATGTAAATCATGATGAATGTTATTCAGATTGAAATGATTGTAAAGCAACCAATGAAAAATGCACCGAGGTTAGAGTTCAATGTAAGGTAAGGCTACATTTTCTCTCTCTCTCTCTGAACTGTTTACTCAACTCCTTCAATAAAAGGATTTTCAATTCCTACCCCAACTAAATGCATAGGATTAGCTTGCTGAGTATCCAATAAAACGTCTAGGTTTCCTTGGAGTTCGTGTCCTATTTATTCTGGAGACGCGGTGGATCCGACACAACTTTTAATTGTGAAAGCGATGGTGATGGTGTTGCAAGTGAAATATCGAAATTAGCGGCGTAAGCTGATAACAGAGAACGAATGCCAACCACAAAGGAGTTGGCAGACAATGGATCCAGCCATCAAAGACAGTCGCCGAAACAAAGACAGAGACAAAAGCGAAACAGATCCTATCTGCCTGGTGACAGCCATACACAAGCTGAGGATAAAGCAGACAAGATTAACTCCAAAGTCAAACAGCTTTCCGACCCCCGTGAATTCATTCTCTCGAAATGCAACAGAGCAGTTGCATTTCGCCAGTCAAGGTCATGCCTGGCGTAATTCGTGGCTACGTAATTTGTAACTAGTGATTGATTTTGATAAGATTAGAAAACTGAAATTGGATAGATAGGTCAGTGACGATAAATGTGTTTGTGGAGATAAGTTTATCCTATCATGATGATATAGTTTGTGATTTAAGGGATATGGTGTTTTCAGAGTTCAAGTGAATAGGTACTAACTTGATCATCATAAAAAAGAAGTACAATTTATAGCCTTTAACCTCATTTAACCAATTTTAACCTCACCAATTTTAACCTCAAAGAGAGATGACCACATTACCCCTTTCTATAGGAGACTGCATTGGCTGAAGTTGAGGGACAGAAGACGATACTTTCTATTTTGTCTCGTGTATAATCTGATTGTTGAGGGTAAGGGTCCACAGTATCTGAGGGAACGCTTCACTCGTCTTGCGGAGGTCCATAACAGGAACACGAGCCAGCATGCTTATTACTTACAGATTCCCCTCCACCGTACAGTTATGTATAATGCCTCGTTCACTGTTACGGCTCCTAGGCTGTGGAACAATCTTCCACCTGAGATGGTCTTTTCGCCGACTTTCAAGTCATTCAAATCAAGGCTTATGACTTCCCTCATAAGAGACACATTGGTGTGATTGTGAAGAACGTTACTTGGCCAGGTTGTAGCGTTGATTCTCAACATCTAAAATCATAATTCTATATATTTATTATTCTTTTGATTAAGCTCGCTAATGTTTTAGATTATTCCTCATAAGTATTGATTTCCATGCATAATTACATTCTTTCCACTCTTATATTTATTTCTTTACTTTCAAGTTATGATTTTTTTTTTTTCTACTCTGTATTATTTATGATCATTTATTTATCTGAACCTTCTGTTTCAAAATCTACTGTTCATTTGTCTATTGTATGTACATGAACTCGATATAAGGCTTATTTTTCTCTCAGTTTTGCAGTGATGTCAATCTTTGTCCAAAATGTATTATTATTATTTATTATATTAATTATTATCTTTGTTATTTTGTAAAATTGCAGTATTTGTAAACTTAATGTTACAATAGGCGGCAGCCTTGTAACAATTGAAAATAAAATATCTATCTATCTATCTATCTATCTATCCTTTGACACACACTCACACTCTCTCTTTCATTTTAACTCTCACTCTCCCTCTCTCTCTCACTGCAAATCCCTCTCTCTTCCACTTTCACTGTCTAACTCTCTCTCACTTTGTCTTACTCTCCTTCTCTCTCTCTCTCACTTTCACTATCTCTCACTCTCACTCTCTCTCACTCTAACTCCCTATCTCTTACTTTAACTCTCTATCTCTTACTTTAACTCTCTATCTCTTACTTTAACTCTCTACCTCTTACTTTAACTCTTTCTCACTCACTTTTAGTCTTCATCTCTTAATTTGCTTATTGTTTCTGATTCCTTCTCTCACTCTAATTCTCGGTGTATTTTTCTCTCTCTTTTTCTTTCGCACCCCTCTTAACTGACAGGACGCGTAAATTAAGCAGCTGTCAATCCAACACCGTCTGAATAAACAGGCGGATGCACAGTACAGCTATCGCTGTTATACAGCCAGGAGGGTTAAAACCAGCACACCATTTCCACGCGTGAACTCTCAAAATAAATAATATTTTTTCTGAAATTACTTATTTCCCAAGCATCAACGGTATCATAATTATCATCATCATCATCATCATCATCATCATCATCATCATCATTTTCCCTTTATTAATCTGTTATTTGCTTTTATTGCATAGTGGACTGTATTGAATGACTATAATTGATGCTTGTGATGTCTTCTCTTTGTAAATAACCGGAGAGGGTGTAGTCCAATTACAAGTAAATGATACGTAAGAAATATCCAAACTGAGGGGAGCAGTCGAATGTGAGTTGAAGCTTATGAAGGGGTAAAAATATTCAACATGTAGCCTAATTATAAAGTATAGCATGATTACAGTATTGGATTTTTATTGTTCAATCAAACGTTTTATGAATTCATTGAGAAATTCCAAAGATACAATTTTTCAAAGTATAGAATACATGAATACTATAGATATTCTGAAATAATACTCGATCCACATATTTTTCAAGAGGTCCTTGAGTATAATCAGTTCATATGCTCCACTAATGTGCATAGATTACTATTCACAATAAATGGATATTGATGGGTTGCTATACTTTCAAAATAACAAATGAATGGATAAATGAATTAATTTCCACTCTTTACATCATATATAACAAAATATTTGAAGTATATGCAACGTTAATTGTTAAATAGTTCATACAAGTGATTGAAATAATCTTGGAATATTAATAAGCATTTCAGTTAAATAAATCATGTAAATCATGATGAATGTTATTCAGATTGAAATGATTGTAAAGCAACCAATGAAAAATGCACCGAGGTTAGAGTTCAATGTAAGGTAAGGCTACATTTTCTCTCTCTCTCTCTCTCTGAACTGTTTACTCAACTCCTTCAATAAAAGGATTTTCAATTCCTACCCCAACTAAATGCATAGGATTAGCTTGCTGAGTATCCAATAAAACGTCTAGGTTTCCTTGGAGTTCGTGTCCTATTTATTCTGGAGACGCGGTGGATCCGACACAACTTTTAATTGTGAAAGCGATGGTGATGGTGTTGCAAGTGAAATATCGAAATTAGCGGCGTAAGCTGATAACAGAGAACGAATGCCAACCACAAAGGAGTTGGCAGACAATGGATCCAGCCATCAAAGACAGTCGCCGAAACAAAGACAGAGACAAAAGCGAAACAGATCCTATCTGCCTGGTGACAGCCATACACAAGCTGAGGATAAAGCAGACAAGATTAACTCCAAAGTCAAACAGCTTTCCGACCCCCGTGAATTCATTCTCTCGAAATGCAACAGAGCAGTTGCATTTCGCCAGTCAAGGTCATGCCTGGCGTAATTCGTGGCTTCGTAATTTGTAACTAGTGATTGATTTTGATAAGATTAGAAAACTGAAATTGGATAGATAGGTCAGTGACGATAAATGTGTTTGTGGAGATAAGTTTATCCTATCATGATGATATAGTTTGTGATTTAAGGGATATGGTGTTTTCAGAGTTCAAGTGAATAGGTACTAACTTGATCATCATAAAAAAGAAGTACAATTTATAGCCTTTTCAAGTTTTGTAATAGTAATCAATCTTTGATATAATTATAAAATGATAATAATGCCTCTACTGCAGTGATAATTATTGATAATTCAACTTGAAGAATCTAAACTTTAAAATCCATTATAATAATTTTCATGATAAACTTATTTGAAATTATTCCGCGGTGTATTAGACTGAGCTTGAATTGTAGTGAATCAAGATGATTTAAACGTTGGAATCTTGGTCCTTATGGTACGATATGTGGACCTCAAGTCGATGAGGGTTGTGGTAATCTCTCTACTATTCTATCACAAAACAGAAAACATTGTGAAGGCTTGGTAATACAGTCTAGGACTGATGAGTCTAGGACAGGATACACATAACATGTGTTCCTGTTGACCAGAAAATACGATTACGTCCTCAATAAAAAATCAATTTATAGGTATGGTGTAATAAGATAATGGTAATAATATAAAAAATACATGATGCGAAGTTAATAAAGGAAAGACGAGAGGAGCATAATAATCATGATATCATATATATTAGAAATTATACTGGGAATGTAAGGTGTCATCAGCTAACCTGAAAATAGCTCTGTCGATTGTGCTCTTGAACAATTAAGCGTCGAGACAAGATTTTCACCCAAAATCCCACATTGAAGAAGGAGATATTCGATTCACAAAGCAATCATTGATGTTGAGATGATGTTGCAGAGAATAGTTAATTCTGCAATGATGGAGATGAGAATCGTCAAGGGAAAGATAGTAATAATTGGGAATGAAAGATGACACCAGCCAACCTAAGAATAGTTCTGTTGATTGTCTTCTCAAACAGTATTTCCCAAGATGTTTACCTCTTAGTTCTATGTTGAAGATATTGAATTGAAACAAGAAGCAGAGACCCTTCTTGTAGATATTCAATTGACACAAACAATCTCTATTCAAAACAAACCTTGTTTGTAGACGAATACAAAGCTGAGAGGATAATGTTGAAGTGTCATAGCAAAGTCGTGGCATCTGAGACCTCAAACGTCAGCTTAGCAGACAGCAATGTCTAGTGACTAACAAGCGAATTGATCTGCGAAATGATACGTCTGCGGTGGGGTGAGGACTGACCTCTGTTATAGGATGAAATGCGGTACTTGCCTTATCATGCGGTCACAAAAGGAGTCTCAACACTACACTGTTCATGGCCTAGTCACTGTCGTCTCCTTATAAAACGTCACAACGATGTACTTGTAGTGTCTGGATGCCTCCTTTTGTGTCCGGTGACACATATCCGACTATAACTCGTTGCGACAGGTCTTTCCGCTCCATTTTCCTCCCTGTACGATCGCCGTCATTACTTGTTCTTTTATCGCAACCAGAACCCCTTTCCCATGAGCTTTACTCCATTTTGAAGAAACCACCTTTGGCAGAGTGGAGTGCGTACTCTGAAAGTATAACACGGTTCACCTTCAAGGGTGTAAAGAACTGGTTATGGCCGTCTTGAAGAGTTTACGTGACTTGCTGACCAGCAAATCTCTACCAGCCAATCACTGCTTTTCCTAATGACCCTGAAACACATTCTACCCAGCACACACTGACATAAATAGGAGGGTGGTAAAGATTGGAAAGAATTCAAATATTATCTCAATATTTGATGTTATTTTATGTACTATAAAAGGCTGGATTATCAATTCATTTATTTTTTCCAGAAATAACAATAAACTTATAAGAGTAAAAACACAGATAATAATGTCCCAAACGTATTTTTCCAAAATTTCGATAAATTTACATTAGGCCTACGTTATATCACATTATATCTTCACGGTAGATGGTTAATGGGAGAGATATCCTTGAATATACCTCTCCAAGAATAGACATCTGTGTCCAAGCTCCGCCATTTCATGTAGATACATCATAATATTGAAGAAGCAAGATTATTATCCTATGTAATAAGCAAGTTCATACTGCACATATTTTTCTTTATTCAATTCAATTGTGTAATCGATTTTATTATAAATTACTATCTCAGATTTAAGAATATGAATGATGTAATCTACATAAATAAAGTGAATCTAATCTAATTAGAGATCTAAGAATACTGTCTCTCACTTCTCATTTGTGTGCTTTCTATAATATATATATATTTTTTTTAAAACTTGTTATTACTTTATTATTTTGGATGAAAAAGCTCAATATTGATATCATGAAACGGAAATATTATTGATACTTCTGAGAAGTGGGCTAAGATCCCAACAGACGTAATAGAAGAAATCACGTTGCTGAGATAGCTGTTATGACTTATGAGTCTCACCTGTAATAATTACCTGAAAATGTTCATGTTAATTTTAAAGTAAAACTTAATCATATTGATTCACGAGTAAATTATGAAAGTTTCGAAATACATTATGGAAGTAATCTACAGTAATAACAATATAAAGCAGGCATCACGAGAATAAAAACTACTTTCAAGGAGCGTGATAGTGAGATAGAAAAGTGATTTGTTTTGATCAACTTTATCTCTGAAAGTTTGTTGAAAATTTTAAAAAGAAAGTTTATTCAAGCTTTATCACGCTTTTAAACATCATTATCGTCTTCATTTTTCAAAACTCTCCAGTCGGTGATTGGTTTAAATGATGACATTATTCCAATGTGTTGAGATGTTTGTTCGGCTAAGATAGCCCAGGAGAGCAATTTCGAGAGCTGTTTCACTAATGCACCAAGTTTTCGAAGGTGAGTTTCACCTAGAGCAGGCCGACGCTGCACGTTTAAAGGCTTTTACCCTAATTATGGCATCGAGAGAAGTAGAACCTGTCATAAAGTAGCCGTCCACTTTTAAAACATACCAACTTGAAGGCGGCTAAGTTTTGAAGCGAATTGAACTTGATAATTCCCTAAATTATTCGTGGAAACTTGGCCTTTGCCTCGAGTTGACAAACAGAGGGGGACCCAGTGGGGAATACAAGTCCGAAACTTGTTTAGGCTACCCCCTACCACGAACTCTACCCTCTCCCCGTAGATAATCCTCTTACGGGTTTCTCGAAAGACAATTTCATTCGTCGTCGACGACGGCTTCATTCTTCCCAATTAAAAGGACAGGAGCTTTCGCCTTAATGAGCCCGCGATTCTTAAAGACTTGTCTGTCCTCTGTTGCATCGATCGGAAACAATCCGATTGTAGATATAGTCTGTCCAAGCAGAGAAGACATTCTGACAAAATGGGAAAATAACTCCAGCTTGGTCAATATTGGTTAAAGACTATAAATTTGGTCTCATATTGTAGACATCATTTTGATATATATAATTTGAAACTAAATTCATGATTTTCGAACCATTATTGACCGAGCTGGAGTCATTTCCCCATCTTGCCAGAATATCTTCTTTGCTTGGACAGACTAGGCTACCAACAGAACTGGCGGTTGGCTAATAACTTTTATTCATTCTCAACTCTGTCAGGACGGTCAACAAGGGTCTCTGAGTGCACATCGAGACAGAGACAACCTCAGAAAACCCGTTTCACTCTCTCAGACCACTATCAGACTGTCCTGATAGAGCTGAGTTTTAGTAATAGACATTCACAAACCGCCTATTTCTTTGGAGTTAGCTAGATCGAGTGGCAACGCCAGGAATCATAGCCTACTCGTTTAATTAACAGTGAAATTGCTGCCACTCCCCAAAATCATTATAGCTGTTGATTCTCATTGAAACAGCGCTTGGCAATGGTAGTCGATTTTTAACCCAAATGATACTTTTGAGTTTCAAATCTGTTGAGTTCCATCAAAAGTAATTCATGTTACAGGTGATAGCCTATTGAAAATTTCACAATAGGCTGAGTAATAGAACAAAAAGTTTTGCTTAAAAGAACAAGAAAACCAAAAAATGAACCAAATTTTGCTCAGCGTCTTCCATCTGGGAGCTCGACGGCTAATAATAATAGAACAAAAATTTCGATACGTTTACAACTATACAACAAACAAGCTACTACACAATAAGTTATGAATCATTGAAAAATATTCCGATTACATTTCTCAATCAATAAATTCAAGAGTATTCCAACACAGTTCAAGTCTTTTATATGGTGTATTGATAAGAAAAATAATAATAGAGTTTTTATCATCTCTCATTAAAAAAACAAGCTAGTAACGTTTATAAAACAAGCCCCTTGTCTCATGAGAAATATTGTCACCAGTTTGGTTTTTAGTTTAATTATTGGGATATTTTATGCAGCGTTCTTTCCAAAATTCACATCCAACCTTCTTCAAAGATTTTCATTTATTTACGTTTTTGGCCTCCACCTTTATACTTATTGTACAAATACCAGTCTATTTTCACTACAATCTGTGAAATCTGAAGTACATTACTTCTTACTCTTTCTACGGCTTTCACAGCTGTGAAACTACTAGTAGTTTCGTTACGTTGCTGGATAGTGCTGACTTGCTTACTAGACCTTACAAAACCTCAGTCCTTTGATAAAATATTATATCTAATGAGATATCTGATAATTCTCAAGAACATAACTTCATAATAATGGAATTTAATATTTTTTCCCATTTTCATTAGTTTTAAGCCGTATTTTGTAATATACAAAGTGGAACTGTAATTCACCCAATAACGTCATAAAGAGGAAATTGAAAATAATAACGTAGGATGAGACTCACACTTATGTTTGTAGAGTGTTGGAGCCGAGTTGAAATGCGAGCGAGGCAAGTGAATTCCACTTTGAAGAGAGGAGGGATGCGCCTTGGCTATTCGCGCCACCAAAGAACTGTTCTTTGAACTTCTCTCCATTTGTAAAGGATGTGTTCTGGTGAGAAGAGAAACGAAGTCAATGAGACTTTTGAGTAGATAGAGCAGTGCTGGATGGACAGTCTGCTCGTAAGTACAGTCACTATAGAATGTGACCAGAAAACTAACTTCATACAGTCAACCATAGATATACTGAGCTACATTATTTGATAAGACTACAAATATCCAGTATAGTCTAGTTGAGCAAAGAAGACATTCTGGCAAGATGGAGAAACGACTCCAGCTCAATCAATACTGGTTCAAAAATTATGAATTTCGGTTTTAAATTGTGGAAATCATTCTGCTATACAAATTAAGACCAAATGTATAATTTTTTAAGTAAATTTCGGTTTTAAATTGTGGAAAATATTCAGCTATACAAATTGAGTCCAAATTTATAACTTTTGAACCAATAGACCTATGAGCTGGAGTCATTTTCCTATCTTGCCATAATGACTTCTTCGCTTGACTAGTCTATAATAAATATCACTCAAATTTCTCCTCAATCGAAATAACATTCAATCCAAATTGTATCAATTCAAATTGAATTTTATTGTTGGAATGAGATGGTTTTTTGATAAGAGATCTCCATTTGAATTAATTCTCGTTTGGAAACGAATTAACGAAAATAAAATATCAAGAATCTCTAAAAACTAGAGGCTTCATTGTAATTTAACATTTACCTTTTTATTCAATTTCATACTTTTCCTTTTCATTTATTTATACTTTGATGAAACTATTGGAAACTCATCCAATCTTTTTGCGGAATTGGGAATTCGTAAACTGATTGTTGAGAAAATATTGGTTTAGAAAATGATTCAACAAAGAATGAAGAAGGTTTCTAATTCTTTCTCAATGTCATATACTCATTTGAAGAATATAAAATATATATAAACAGAAGGTTGATTAGCATAACAGTATAAATGATGTTTTCAATGCTTTCTTCATGTCTTTGTACTTTTACAAGTCTTCTAATGTTCTACATGGGGTACTTCCTTTTGGATTCTACACGGCAGTAAGTTGTTAAACAGGAAGTTGACTTTATCTTGCCACCAGATTCGCAACTTCTAATAGCGGGTGTCAGAGGGTTAATCAGACGAATTGACTTGATTAGAGAATTAACGTGTGCGAGGTGATCAAATTCATAAGGCGCTATAAAATCTGGCTCTGAAGAGGTTTTAGGGAGGCGACGACATTGCGATTTTGCTCGAATTTACAGCGCTAACGCCAGTTAGAAGTTAGCAGTTTTACGACGTCCCTGCTCCGTTTGAGGAGGATATAACCCCAGGCCTCGTTATAACAGGAGTGGGTGGGCAAGGAGACCTGAGGGGGAGGAGGAGAAAACTGGGGTGGAAGCAAAAGGGTCCGTGATAATTGAGAGGGTTGAAACTACCCTTGGTCTAGTGCTATTCCACGGATTAGCGTTATCAGTTAACACGATAATTAAAGAGCTCGGAATTAGCGGCAAACTTGGATGGAAACAAGGCTTGATGAATGAAGTACTTGGCTTGATAATAATTATGGGTGTAATGGCAGATGGGTGTGTGTGAATTAAGTAACTGGAGCGATATGCCTTTCAATATTGAGGTCACTGAGTGTTCTTCGGAACCAATGTCAATGAGGAAAAATGAAGGTTGAAAAGGAAGGGAAATGTAGACTAGTAGGGTGGAAAGGATGGGTTGGTCTTCTCTCTCACTCGCTCACTCCCTTTTAACATTCTTTTTCTCTCTCTCTCTATGTAACTCTTTCTCATTTTTTCATACTCTCTCTCACACCCACAGTTTCCCTCCTCATCAAGATTCCTATGAATGAGGTTAGCTCGCAGAATTTCAATTACCACCTTCTTTCAATCTATTCAATTTGTTATTGAAGTGGAGCGATCAATTTCTCCTCCATAATTGAAAAGCTATTGAAACACTCTTCATTTATTGTCTTCCGGTATGATGTTTTCATTAGAATTTATCTATTAAATCTTTAATTGAAATATTGAAAAAAGAGTTCTTACACTAAAAAATAATCAAGTTTCATAGTGAGATTTTTTGTGTGAGTTGAATGACTTGTTAATGATTGTGTTCGTGTTTCTGCGTAGTGCTACAACTAGACTACTGTTTAGAGGAATTGGTATTGATGAATCCTGTCGAATTCTGAAAATCATAATTCACACTTTCCCATTGGAAAAACTATTTCTGAGCTATTGTTGAATCATAGCGATCGGACAGAACTCTTTTCCAAAGACACGTATCCTCGATATTTTTTTCCACTTGCACTCCAAAATAATTCATGGTAAGCAATTTTTTTCTGAGAAAAACAGTAAGCCAGAGGTAATTTGGTGTGAAGATTGGTTGGTGAAGGAAGAGGAAGCGGCTTCGGCAGACATATTGAATTTGTGTTGAGAGCCCGCCTGTCGAATTCGGGGAGTCTATCGGGGGCCCATTGATATTTTCGTCTCGAGTCCTTTGTGGTCGTCGTATGAAAATGGCGGCTTAAGCCCCGCAGCTCGAGAGGGATTCGCTGCAAACGCATTGTTCCTCGATTCTCATCTTTGTCGTGAGCAGACTCTTTAAAGACCAGCTCTGGAAAATCCATTGTTTACGCAAGGAGATGGATTTCAAATCCTTGCTAGCAATCCTAGAGCTGCTTGTCCTAATTCCTCTCCAGTGCATCTTTACCTGCCGCTGCTGTCTTCTCAAAGTAATCAGCCGTGATAGAGCATTCTGCTCAAGACTTGGCGTCTTCATTCTAGAAATCTGATAATTCCATTCCGAATGACTTATATCACAGAATTAGGAAAATGAACACATTATAGTTAATAAAACTTGAAAGAATATCGTAGATCGCAATCTTTTAAAGAAAAGTAAATTAGTGAATTCGAGAACAGTTGGCTAGTTTAACCACATAATAATCAACTGCAAGTCTCCAAATTTATTAAGAGTTGTTTTAAAACGCGTTCCAAATACTACAGAGAATGTAGGCTATACTAATGTATGAATGTATGAATAGAGACTGATTGCATTGCTGGCACATAAAAGTGGGCAGTTACGTCTGCCTTTTGTAAGTCATGTAACCTATAAATAGCTGATTCAATGTCAATTTTAAAAACAAAAGATAAAGAAGTAATTAAAGCACTGTATATAATATGATTCAAAGAAATATATTGGAAATTACTATTTTTTGTGTTCAGTCGCTTAAAGTCAAACTGTTAAGTGAAATATTTTGAATGAATGAGAATAGAGAGATCGTCAGAAATCTCGAGTTGGGAAGAAAACAGGTTTAAGATCCCCAATCACAATTTTTTCACTGTACTTTCTCTCAGCGAACTGATTACTGCGCAATTCATCCATCAAAATTCATTTTTGAGAGCTCATTCATTAGCCGCCCGATCATTGTCCTTTTGAAGTAGAACTGGCTTTGTAATAATTGCGCCAAGACGCCAGACGATTAATTAATTTTCAAATGTAGCCGAGCGTTTTATCTTGTCGGAATTGCTCGTCACTGGTGGTCAAAAAGATTTCGCTAATTTGACGGCGATTAATTTTGCGCGTCGCGATAAAAGTCGTCCACGCTACAAAAGGAGTCGAGTCGAATAATTAAAGGCAGTCGTCAATTATCAACCGAGTCGTCTGTCTCTTTGTCATTAAACTTAATGCCGCAGCGGAAACGAATTGTCGGAAAAACGGCAAAAAGCTTTTTTCCCAGAAAAATACGCGGACTCCCCGAAATATGTCCAACAGTAAAACCTTCAATTCTTTGCCGCGCTCTTTTTTATGTCGCGTGTTTTATGAACAGACCAGACTGCAGGCTTAGCATTTGCGCATGCGTAGAGCTCAGTTCGAAATTAATGGCGCGACAGCGTGAAATGATCGCTGGAAATCTCCCGGAAAACGCTTCAGATTCACGTTGGAGTTATGCTTTTTATTCCTCACATAGGAGACCCCTCGATAAAATTATTCAACCTGTATAGTTCCCAATTATTATAAGTCATTATTTTTTCATGCGCTGTGGGTTCAAAAATTGAGCTACTTATTAGTTAGGATGGGGTTTCTAGCTTTTAATTGATTATAAATTCACAGCTTCAGTTGAAATTGATTGATTTCAGAGGTCTAATTTGAGATTCTAATGCTGAGATGTGTAATCAGGAACTATCAATTACCTGCCAATATATAGAGTTAAAATTCATTCAAGATAGCCTGAAAATCAGGAATTATTCATTAATTGATCGTTAAATGGGTTTTGGAAAATAAATCTCAAATGAGAAATTGAGTAGAAAACTTCTTTCTGTAATGCAAATCTCCACAGTTATGACAAACTGAGAAGAAAAAATTAACAAATTTGAAAAACGTTCAGATTGCTCAACAGTCAGGATGGAGCAGAGAGAATGGAATGAATACTCTTCTTCTATACTCTCTGGGATGAAACGATGTTAGGAGGGCTTATTAATTTGGGAAATAAAGTCCTTAAGGAATAATATAAGATGGATATCATGAGAGAAAAGGTTGTGGAAAAAAAATAATAGTCTAACATAAAAAAGATGATAGCAGTTTGATTAATATAGGCTACTGTGAATATTTGAATTGAATTCTTCCAAATTCAAACATTTCGTGTCAAGAATAGCAGTATCAGGGACAGTTGACAGTTGATTATAAGCTCTTATTACTTTCAGTACAATCATAATAATAACGTTTTGAATAGCGTTACAATATTCAGGATACAGCAATATAATAAATCTAAATCTAAATCAATCTTAATTAGCCGAAATATCAATTTCCAATATTTGTCTCTGTGAATTGAACTGGTAAATTTTCGAACTCGGTGATGAATTGTCATCAAATTTGTGATTGGAATTCATTGGAGGGTGACTCAGACATACCTGTTCAATTAGTGTGGTCGAGGCTTCATTCAGTGAAAACCCCCGGTATTTGTTTACTGCAGTTGTGCTGTATGGATGTTGATCAACTAACTGATAAACATTGCCTCTGGGAGCTGAGCTTTTCCCCGGGGTATGGCTTTTCATTACTGTCATGCCACTATAATTCCAGCTTAGCCAGAGCTACAATTGCGTGGTCACCGTAAACCAGCGCTAAGCTCTTTGATAAATGCACTTATATGAGTCAGGTATGCAACAACAGGCTCCTCAAGTGCGTACGCTATCATATATGTATATAAGTTGTAAAATATGTATAAGGTGTATGGTAAAGTCATAATACAGTATAAAAGATTTACAGGTTATATAGTACAGTATCAATGTTCATTACAAACCCAGTGGGAAGGAACAGAGCCTAGATAGCACATAAGCTTATTTCAAGCTAAAAATTTGGTGGATTTTGAATGGAAAGTTACAGTTTGATCAAACCAGCTTGATTCAAACTTGTAACAGACTGTAAGCAATCAAACTAGAAGTTTCAAACTTGTAAAAAGCTGGAATTTTTAAACTTAAAAGCAACCTTGAATGTTCCAGATACAGTCCAGCTTATTTTAAGCTGTAAATTTAGTGGGTTTTGAATTGGAATTTACAAATCGATCAAACCAGCTTGAGCCAAAGCTGTGAGCAATCAAGCTGGAAGTTTCAAACTTGTAACAAGCTAAATTTTTCAATCTTAAATAATCAGCATTGAACGATCCAGCTAAAGTCCAGCTTGTTTCAAACTGATTTTCTGGAGACAAAATCCTTCGTACTATCACGTGACTGAAATAAGTTCAATTAACTACCACGAGTAGCGCTGTGTCAACTTTCATTTTTCAAGGTCTAAACCTTGTCATTTTTTAAGCATATGTTTGTTTATCAAATTCATTTGCATCTTATTTTGATCAACCAATCAATGGATTTTCTATTACGAAAACTCTACATTATTCATAAACACGCAAAGGTAAGTGGAATACATCTACTTGACTTCATTTTACGTAGGATATAATTCTAGTATTGTCCAAAATTAAATAAAGTCCAAATTGGGGTTTACATCATACAAGTTGTTAACCCTAAATTTTCTCTAGCCCATGCCTGTCCATCAATCCATCAGCTATAATGGCTACTGTAGGCGTAGTAAGTTTGTTTTAATTTTGCTTCAAGAATTTCAAATATTGATAGATGACAAATTTGAATACTAAATTATTTCTTGTTGTTGTTAGCCTCTCCATATTTTGATTTCTATATCCTTTTTCTCTTTCTTGTTCAAAATTAGTCTGATCGTGTGATGTATAATCATGTATTTTATCATGATTTGTTATTCTTGTTTTTTTTCAGGGCCGTACGATTAGTGTAACAAGTAATCATTGTTAAAGTGGGGGATGCCGCGGTGCTTTCTATGATCAATAATACTATTCAAAGAAAAGAAACTCAATTTTGTCATCAAAAAATACATACAGGCGTACATATGAAGCTTTCAAATAACTGTTATGTTGAACAATGTGAAATAGGCGGACTGACAGAACATATTCATTATTGTTTGTCAGATTTGCGAATGGATGCCATTTGTATTTTTCTTCGAATATAATAATATATTGATATATTATATCAAAATTTTGTTCACTGTATTCTCTTTTGTATTCCATTCCTTTTCTATAATTGCTCAATATTTTGTGTTTAATATAACAACAGCTTTTCTCCAACTGGATATATATCAAGCTTGGATGATTAGACTTGATTCCAGATTGAACTTTCAAGCTTTGAAAACAGCTTGAAATGTGGTAACTTCTTAACTTGAATTTAGCTGTATAACAGACTGTATGCTCCAAGCTCAAATCCAGCTCTTGTTGATTCAACTTGATTCCAGCTTGAATTATCAAGCTTGAGTTATTTAACTTAATTCCAGCTTGAGTTCTCAAGCTTGGGTCATTTAACATGATTCCAGCTTGAACTTTCAAGCTTTGTAAACAGCTTGAAACGTGGTAACTTCTTAACTTAGATTCAGCTGTATTACAGCTTAAAGACTGTAAATTTGAAGCTTTAATCCAGCATGTTAAATTGAAAATTCCAGCAGGAAACCAGCTGGATTCCAGCTTTTTGTGCTATCTGGGAGGGATCTGGATTGTAACAACATGTATAGCCTATAATAATTATAAAATCAAGATTAATGGTAATAGCCTATAAGGGAACAATACATGGAGATGACATGAAGATCAATCAATATAAAGGAAGAGAGTATCTAAAGTCTTTCAAAAAATGAAAACTTAATTGGTGATTCCATCTCCATCAAGTCGTTTTGGTTTTGTAATAGCCTTTCACAACCTCAGTATCTCAATCTATTTTTATGACATTCCAGAAAATTACTAGGAGCAAAATAAAACATAAAGGTTTGAAAACATTACTTGAGCAGTAGAAATATCGTAATTTAATATGGATTTAAATTTTTTCACATCTCATCTTTCTATTCAAAGTTTGGGGGTTTGAGGTACACCTATTCTATTTATTCAATTGTTTCTATCATAGTTCAATTATTGATGATTCTAGAAAGAATAATTTATAATTATGAATGTCTTTGCTCTTGAAGACACTTCAGCCTGTCCTGACAGAGCATTAATAGCAGTCATTTGTCAACCGCCTTGATTTTTGGCACCAGCTATACTTCGATTGTAATTCTACTTTATGATATTTATACTTTTTACTCTCTCAAGAAACTTTGTTCTTCTAGCAACGCCAATGTTAATATTGTTAACAGTATTACGTACTAAGTGAATTTCAATTCTTAATTTTATTTACGTAATTTTCTCTGCTTTCATATCATGTGAAATTTTGTTTAATTATTTGGCAATAATTTTCAGTCTAAATTTATATATCAATTCTTTCCAGATTATCTCATTTTCATGAATTCGAATTTTTCACCCACATCTGAAAAAAGTTTTAGTTCTGGAAAAGTTTTTAAAACCTTCCAACTCCAACTCTTCATTTAATTCATTGATAGTCTTTATTTATTTCAACATCATACTAGTGATAGTTCGAATCTTAGTTGTTCTGCAGTAAACAATGCAACAGTGGATAATTAACCATACCAGCAAAAAAATGGGAATAACTACCTCTGATATTCAGTGAAGCATGAAAAATAATCGCTCGCATGTTTATTAGAGACTTGAATTCCATTTTCAAATTTCTGCAGGCTATCCGAGCCTGTAATTGAGTTCGAAAGTTTAAAAACGTGGATAGAAGTTTTGAACATCATTGACAGGCTCTTGATATCGACATATGAAAATGCGTTCGCATCTGGAATTATCAGGCCATTCATTTTTCAAGTTTGAAATTGATGGATAAAATCATCAATTTATTAAAATTTATCCACATCGATTTAATTTTTCCTATAATGATGTCGGGGAGAATGGAATTTATTTCCAGCAATGTTATAATAGAATACTTCCTCCCTTTTATATTAAATCTATTATGACTTGATTGGCTGAGAGGAAGCCGGTAGTCGGGCTGATAAGTATCAAGTTCAAAATATTTGTAGGATTGATATACAGAGTGTTTCAGGAGGAATGTGAAATACTTCTCAGGCTGATTCCTTACACCAATTAGACAAAAAAGTTCCATGGGACCAACCCCCAAAAACGCTTTGTTACCAAGATAACAATGGCGGAAAATTGAGATTTTATAAAAAATATTAATTTTTCTAATTCTTTGGAGGCTTTAGCGAGGTTCTAAAATAATCAAATCAAATCTGAAATTAGCTAAGAAATTCAATGAAACCAGTTCCAAATTTGTAACTTTAACGGTAATTGAGATAATTGGAAAAATATGCTAAAAACGCCATTTTTCAACAATAAGGGTTATAGCTGGATAAGGAATCATAAAATTGTATTTTTCATCAATGGAATTTGAAGAGAGTCGGATTCTAAAGAAAAAGTTAAATGGCGGTGATTGTGTAAATCCTACCCAAATCACAATCAAAAATCGCAAAATTTATGGAACATAGCACAAGTGATAAAACCGTGTTTAGTAGCGATTAATAAAAAATACAAATTTATTATTCCTTATCCAGTTATAACCCTTATTGTTAAAAAATGGCGTTTTTTAGCATATTTTCCCATTATCTCGATAACCGTTGAAGTTACATCCTTCAAATTGGTCTCATTGAATTTACATATGAATTGATCATGTTAGAACCTACGCGAAGCCTCTAAAAAATTAGAAAAATTAATATTGTTTGAAAAATCTCAGTTTTCCGCCATTGTTATCTCGGTAACATAGCGTTTTTGGGGATTGGTTCCATGGAACTTTTTTGTCTACGTGGTGTAAGGAATCAGCATGAGAAGTATTGCACATTCCTCCTGAAACACTCTGTATAATATGATTGATAACACTATGGATACACTTTCTAGTCCATTTATTCAATGCGAATAAGCATCTAAATTGACATCACGATAGCGAAAAACAATAAAATATTGAGTTCAACGTTAATTTGAAATTTAGTTATTCTATTTCCGATGCTTCTTAAATCACGCCATAGATTGCATGAAAAATCAACTAGGAGGCACTTATCTGATAAAATACGTAAGCTGAAATCATTCTTTATTACTACAATTTCGCAACTTTCTCCTCAATGTGACTTGGATGATCTATAGCTTATTCGCGAAACTCTCGTCCATTCCAAGCACAATTCACCATTGACTTGGACAATCTGCTGCTCGAGAATTCGGATTGTGAATACCAAATCAATCTCGTATGCTGCGCCATATAGTTCGCACAAGCTAGGAAGACACGCCCTTACAATACTCTCCACAATGTAACGAGGTGTCTTTTCAACTACTCGACATCATCCTTCAGTCTTCACAGAAATTTCATTTTGCCGCTTGGCTACACGCCAACTTTTCGACACTGAATATCCAGTCTGAGGGGAAGCTTGAGGTTGATGACTGAGTGAGGCGAAATGAGTAAGGTGTGGGACCCAAGTGAGGGAAAATGTTTGAGGGACAGCTTGTGGTAAGGGACGGTCGAAGATCAAGGGTATTGACGCCTTTCCTTTGTGAGGGATTGATATTGGATAGCCACTATCACTGTTCCCCCTCACCCTTTCCACCACACCCTCTCCTCTCTTGTTGTTCCGACGTTTTATCCTGTCGTTCCTTCTCGTTCAACCACAACACATATCTCCCAATTATTTTCCCACCTCTCAGCAGTTAGTTCTTATCCTTGCCATTGTCTCGTTCTTAGCAGCTACATTCACTTACAATCGGTTCTATCCTTGAAAATACTCATGGTCTATTCTAGCTGGAAATAATTACAATTTTTCTTGTGTTAATTCAACTCCCTTCCAATAAGATACACTCAGTGGGAACAAAAGATGTTTCAATAATGATAAAAGACCTTGGAATTCATAATTTCTATTTTATACATTTTCTTCCTTGAAATTTTTCTTCAAATGTACCATCTTTGAAGAGAATCGATCCTTGTAAATACATACCTTGAAAGTTCATACTTTCCTATCCAAGATTTACAAATAAATACAGTATGAATGAACATATGAAATGAATAAGGTCTTTTTCATTCGAACAATTGTAAGAATCTCATTAAAATGAGTGTGCAACAATATGTATGAATCGTGTTTTTCGACTTGTGAAGGATTCTAGATTTGCTCTAAGAACTGTTGTAAAGCCAACATCTTGGCCAACTTGTTTTAGAATCATGTACAATTTTACATGGATTGCAGAAGATGAAGTCAGTTCATTCCATTTTGAACATTCAAACATTATTATATGAAATAATTTCAACCCGAATAGATGTTTATTATCCACAATAGTTAGTTATAAGAATAGTTTGAAAATTAAACTTTAAACTTAGGGCTATTCAAAATAATTGATAGATAAAATGGAAAGAAATCGAATTAAAAATAATAATTTTAAAGTTTAAAAAAGTGCATTTGATATATTTAATTCTATCTATCAATTATAAGAATAGCTATTAGAAATATTAATAATTAATTTTACATTTTTGGTGGTTCTCAAATTTAGATGTTCTATGTGTCAATTTGCTGTGTCTAGTGTTTATTTTGCTGTGTTCCATTCTCTCCTCTCATACGGTGTT
Organism: Sogatella furcifera; assembly: GCA_017141385.1. Taxonomy (NCBI): domain Eukaryota; kingdom Metazoa; phylum Arthropoda; class Insecta; order Hemiptera; family Delphacidae; genus Sogatella; species Sogatella furcifera. The sequence goes on from CM029555.1 coordinate 18,037,295, forward strand.
GTATTTCGGGGCAATTCAACTCATGCAATACATATATTTAGGATTCGAAAGTGGGCAGTTAGATTAGATTAGATTAGATCTCTTTATTCATATAGACAATAACAATACATTCACGCATTAATTCTAGATTGCTTAAATAAAGTACGTAATAATATAAAGGAGTAAGTGTTAGAGTGATGGTGGGTGAATCTATTAGAGCAAGTTGTCGAGATTATTTCAAAGAGTTAAAGATTCTTCCACTAGCAGGTATATATATATTGGAGGTTCTTTGTTTTTTGATAAGAATAAAGATAGGTTTAATACAGGAGAATTGTTTCACTCATACAATACTAGATATAGACAAAACCTCAGAGACGACATTCATCGAACTAGTATGTACGAGAGGGGGCTGAAGAGTGCAGGAATTCGGTTTTATAACTCATTGCCAGCACATATTAAAGCTCTCACAGGTGAGAAATTTAGAATTAAGGTGAAAGAGGAGTTGTTACAGGTTTCTCCTTATTCCGTTCAAGAATTCTATTTGCATTATGAAATGCAAAGATTGACTTAGAATATAATTGACGAATCCGTATACTCCTTTCACAGGTGGTCAGTGGGATGAAAAATGAAAATGAAAAAATGAAAAAAAAAATTGTGAATAACATTGAAAAGTATATCAGAATTGAATAGATAGATCATCAGTAATAAGGGGAGCTATTCATAGATATTAAAACAAATACTTACCAACTACATCATAAACTACAGTATTCAGCAAATAATTCACACGCAAACTAGCAACCTGATAGTTTTACGAGGATGAAGTTATCACAAGATAAGGTTCTTTTGAGCAATGACAAATCCGTTCACTTTATGCAGGCGATTTGTATGGATAAGAAGCAAGCAACGTAGACACATCAAGGGCCGAATGTGGATTGCAATCATCTACCTAGGGTGCGCGGACGATCTCTAAGCCCTTTTAAAGTTCAAGCACCAACACTTCATCCCTTGAAGGCAGCTTCTATTTCAGAGTACAGCGGCTACGTTTCATTCTGCCGAATGGAGTGAAGGGCTTCCGGCTAGGCCACTACGATGCTGGTATCAATTTATTAACTGGGTACAGTTCAAATAGCGTTACAATTTTCAGTGGAGTTATGTTCACTACCATACCACGATCTAGATCACATACACAATCTACCTCATTTTTTCAACCATCCTCAGCTACTTTTCATTTCTTCATTCTGTGGATTTCTTCTTATACTTTATGTTATTTTCTTTATTCTAATCTCCTATTTATCTTCTCTTTCTCTTTTCTCTCCTTTCGCTTCCAAGAATTTTCTATTTGTATATTCCACTCTCTCTCATTTATTGTCTTGTATCTTCTTTTATCAAACAAAATCCAGTTTTTTTCTCCTACTTCTAGTTCATTCCTCCACATTCTTTTTCTGCACTTGCCCTTTTTTACTTATCTCCTCTTCTTCCCCTGTTCCTCATCATTACATAGATCTTAGTATTGCATCCTATTCTATTGAATTTCTTCACCATTTAACAAAATTCTTCAATCTATTTTTATATGAATATCTTATCCAAACAGAAGGAGGTTCCTCGTCTTGCTTTCCCGCTACAATTATTTTGGATCTTTGCTAAGCCTACTAGATGATTCTAATTCAAATAAAAATCGCAGTACCCTTTTCATTTTTTTTATTCACGCATGAATGAATAATAAAAAAAATAATGCGATTTTTTAAAATTGAAAAACAGTGATAAAGTAGCCCTAAGATAAAGGAAATAGGCTACTACAAGATGATGTCTGTATAGTGTAACCCTCCGTGATTATCAGTAAATTTAATTTTTACTTATGAAATCTATCTTTAAATAGTGACCGCAGTCATTATGCGATCATGAGCATTGGTTTACTGTTCACTATAGGTTGATAAAATTAGAATACTTATTCAATAGAATCAAAAGCAAATTATAAATAGAAATTCGATACATTAGAGAATGTGATAGTTCGATCCCTTCCATCCCTACCGATTCTCTCCTGCCAAAGTAGCTTTTTTCACCGTTCCTGTAATCCACACCCCTCTCATTACCCACACACAAGCTCGTTTATTCAGGCATCACCCAAAAATGAATAATGATTTAAAAAAATCAGATCAAAGCTTCTCCATCGAGTATCACATTAATTCAAAGCAATCAGATCGGACGTATATCCACTTCAAAAAATTGGCGTAACATATGTCACACATAACATGAGAGATATCCACAACTAGAATAAAGTGAAGTGATCGCGAACCGTCCATCAATAATGATCTGCAAAACTGAAGCGTTCTGAGTTCATCAATCAGCGATGTTTTGAGAGAAATGGAGGATTCTGGATCGGTCGATCAATGACTGATCGCAATCAATGAAGATCCATTTGGAAAAACGAAAGCATTCTCAATCCGTCAATCAATGATGATACGGAAAACCGTAGAGATTTTCTAAAGTGGTTGAAGATTATGCGGTGTTTGTTTCTCTGAAAAAACAACAATGATTTTTCTGGCTTTGAGGAAGTGTGTGTGTGCGGAGTTGGGGGTTTACCAGGCGAACTGTTTCACATTTACCAAATACGCGGCGCGCGCGTTGTAAATCGCTTTGGCTGTTGTTTCCGATGCATTATGCAGCAGCAGCCAGAGCGGCAAATACATACACAGATATAGCCGGTGCCACAGCTGTTTTATTTCGAATCACTTGGAGTCATCACTTGAAGAATGAGAACTAGGAGAGGAAAATGAAGAAGAAGGAAGAGATGGAGGAAGTAAAGGAGGAGGAGGAGGAGGAGGAGGAGGAGGAGGAGGAGGAGGAGGAGGAGGAGGAGGAGGAGGAGGAGGAGGAGGAGGAGGAGGAGGATGAGGAGGAGGAGAAGGAGGAGGATGAGGAGGAGGAGGAGGAGGAGGAGGAGGAGGAGGAGGAGGTGGAGGAGGAGGAGGAGGAGGATCAGGAGAAGGAGGAGTAGGAGGAGAAAGAGGAGAAGGAGGTGGAGGAGGAAAAAGGAAATAAGAGAAGAATAAATAGAGAAATTTATATTAGAAGGAAAATAGGAGAAGAAGGATAATAAAGGAATAAAAAATAGAAAAATAAGTAGAAGAAGTAATAGGAGACTGAAAACAAGAAGGAAAATTGGAAGATAACGGAAAAGGAGAAAGAAGGATAAAATAGAATGAGATGATTAGGGAAAGAAGAAGGAGAGAAGAAAGGGCAAGAAAAAAGAATTAGAAGAATAAAAATGAGGAAATAGATAGTAGGCTGGTTCTATTTCTCTGCTGTTTTATACACTAGTTGTTTCTGCACTGGATCTAGACTGTTGCTCAGGAAGGCGATGAATGTTGTCTAGCATCGATCTTACGCAATTGCTACAATTAAACTAATTGCAAATCCCCCCTCTATCATTGGAATAGTGGTGGTATGTTGGAGGGTAGTTGTTAGAATATGGTAGTGTATGTATACACATAATTTATACCTCAGTAAACAGTGCACTGTGCTTTGGCGTTCTTAATATTGTAATTTCATAATGGATTGGGAAATACAAGTGTTGATTAATGCATACTGCACATTGTAATAAAATAAAAATTGAATTTTCATATTCAGATTATACGTCTTCCCTGTTAAAATAAAAATTAAGAAGAGAATTATTGGATGAAGTTAACTGTAATATTTCCACGTTTTACAGAATGTAAAATCTGATATATGATGTACTGCTACATCCAAAAGCATCAGAATTGTGCATCATAATGAGTTATGATTGAATTCTACTCAAAACTTATTTAGCCTATAACATTTAAATAATTCGAATCAAAGTACCCTTTTTAAAAATATTTTTATTTTTCACTTATATATACAGTAACTTATGTGAATCAAATGTAGGGGACATATACCACTTGACAGTGAATTTCCATATTTCAATTAGAATATACTAAATATTACAATGAAAATGTGATGGAATTGACCAGAAATGAGATAGGTGTGGAATTTTGAAGTGTAGACAAATAAACAGATCATAAAACATGCTTTAGATGATCACTGGTCTTTTACATCAATCACTATGACTTGAATTCAATGATAGTAAGAATTGAATTCCAATTGGGAATATTTTTCTCTGTTCGTGGGGAAATCCTGAAAGTAATTTAGGTAAGTGAAAACAAAGGTTCCCAGATCCACAAAGTTTGAAACTTGATTATGGTTTTTTAATTAAACTTTGCGGACCTGACAACCTTTGTTTTCACTTACCTAAATTATGGATAAGTTTCACAACATCTCTGATGAAAGTGTAAATCCTGAAAGAAATTTATCTATGAATTTGACGCCAATCGGAAATGCACTATTCTACATTTACAGGATATATATTAAAAGCAGTCTGATAATATTTATGAGTGTGATACTGATTGTATGTTTTTTTCTCCACAGGAAAACTAGAATCCGCCCCTGAGCTGATGGTTGAAAAGCCAAGGTACGCCGTTGGAGATACACTGCGTGCAAATTGTACATCCCCGGCTCACACACCTTTACCTAATCTCACAATCATCATCAATGGAAGAACGGTGAGTAAATATTTCATTGGGGTTATCGCGAGTACATTACCAATAGATAAAGTAAATGAATATATAGATGTAATACATATAATATACTAGCCGGCAGGCTCGCTTCGCTGGCCTTCTCCGCCTAACAAGACCCCCGGCAGTATCGACTGTGTTAGTGAGTCAAACAGGCTCGCTTCGCTCGCCTGCAAATTCCGATCAGAAGGGATTCGAAATTCATTGAACACAGCTTTTCTCGACCTAATCAGGACCTGTTTACCAAATTTCAACATTTTCTGCCAATTTGTTCTCGAAAAATCTAAGAAAAACTCCGAAAAATAGTAAAAAGCTAATATTAGGCGTAACCTTGGGAAGTATATCGGACATAGTTTGAAACTTGATTTAATATCTCCAGAATAAATTCATCTATAATCTCGCTGGAACATTGAAATTCACAGTAAGGATTGGTCGTATCAAGGCGGAAGATATGCAGCCCGAAATACATTTACAATTTTGAAATTTTGATTACCGGCGTACTCTTGAACGGAATTCAAAAATATTTTAACATAACATTTCTAGACCTTATCTGAACCTGCCCACGAGATATCAACATTTTCTACCAATTGGTTCTCGAAAAAATAAGAAAACGCTGAAAAACTCAAATATTTTGTGTATCTTTATGAAGTTTCAAAAATCCTTTCTTAGCGCGCGTCTAAACTTCCAACTGATCATACCTGCCAAATTTGAAGGCATTCTGTTCAGTGGATTTTTAGTTCTGGTGATGAATGAATGAATGAATCAGTGCCAATTCGCTTTTATGTAGAGAGATTGATCCATTTGTTAGATTAACTGTAACTCCAGTGTACCGATCACTGCACATTTTGAATTTCTCAATATTGAAATAATAAGGAAACAATATTTGAAACATGTTATTTGGGTAAATTTAGTTACCTATGCTAAAATCTATGGATATTTTGACAACACTATCGAATATTTGTGCTCTTATCAATCAATATATCCTTGTTTGTTAGTATAACATTTCAATACTGAAATTGAAAGGAAGTTCAAGTTGATAATTACTATTAATGTAATAAGCAATATGGAAAATGTCATCAAGAACCCTAATTATTATTACCAATAATGTTGAGGAATGTATAAGCTAATGAGTTAATAGGGAAAAGTCACCAAAAAGAAACAATCCCAACAATTCTGATTGTCATTAGTTAACATTGAGAACTCTAGAGGCTACAGAATCTACAAATTTTCCCATACCAGCTAATTCTTATGTAGCTCATTTCGCTTCCACTGATTTCCGTTCATTAGCCAAATTATCAAATAGAATCAGTCAAATTATCAATCATCCCAACTCCCCAATGATGGACATTTTTATTCAAATTTTGATATTTGGAACCAGAAATCAAATTGATTACAAGCTATAGCTGAGTTCCAATAGTGAAGCCGAGTACAATGTTATGTGCATCGGCACGAAAAAAGGTTCAGGAAGAAGGAACAATAACTGGAAGTGGAATTATTAAGTTTCACACTGCCACATGAATTTGTTTGTCCATCATTCACTACTTTCTGAATAAACATTCTTAGCCTTATCTTTAATGATAATGTTTTGAGAATTTATAAAAAGTACCTTTCATGAAAATAGTAAAACTGTTGTTCTGTTTAGGAGTGATTTTGAGGAAGAGTGATATTTTCCTGAGCCTTCTTGACCTGATAACTAATATAAACTATCACTTGATTTAAAAAAATGAGCTTCTTTGATAGATGTGGTCAAGAAAATATTATATCTTTGATATAATAGTCAAGATTTGATATTTATCATCAACGTTTCTAGTATACTCCTAAATTATTGTGAAAAATTGAAGGAGAAAACTTAGCTCTCAGTCTAGTTATTTTGCAAAAGAGTTGGCAAGAAATAGAAAACTGAATTCTGCACGTCCGGAGGTTGTTTATAAACAACAGACAGCCATATATAGAAGAACACAAAACCCTATTTCCTCTTGGCTTTGCTCGAAAAACTTTCAATGTTTACGATTGCTTCGAAATTAAATATGATATCAAGATTTTGGAAAGTTTGTTGCTTCGACTTCTGAAAGCTTCATTTCCGTTTGCTGTTTTTGCAACGCTCTACAAAAATCCAAGTGGGAGAGCATTACAAATGGGAGAGCAATCTGTGGCAAACGAAATTATGACTTACAAGAATTTTCAGCGTCATCGCTGATTTTTGAGTTTCCATTCAAGTTTCATCAGAAAAAGGAATTATAAGTCTTATCAGTTTTTCACATCAACTCACAGAGAATCGGATAGAGCTCTGTAACAAAATTTTAAGAATGAACTAGTCTACGAGTTGAGTTTTAGAACTTGAAATGTTTTAAAATTTATGAAAAAATAATACATTATTCCAGAAGAGAATACTTATTCTCTTAATTACTCATTCTAATAATTATTCTCATCTATTATTGAACATGATTGATGAAAAAAATTAGCTCAATACAAATACAATTAAATTTGTTATACAAAATATATGTCTCAATACAATTAGCTCAATACAAATAAATAACTCATATAAATATTGGCCATAGATTGAAAAATGGGAGTTGGGATACTTTTTTAAGATGTTTCGAGTCACGTTTGAGTTTTTTTTGAGGGTGATGCCCACATGGGCTCTTGGGCCTGTGCGTGGGTAATGGGAAGGATGATGATGAGAGATAAATGGACTACTGCTTTAGGTGGGTTCCGAACCACCGGGAAGAGATTTTTGAGGCTCATGTATTGAATTCAGAGGAACCAGTCACCGTTACAACAGTGGTGGTAGAGGCACGTCGCTTATCTAATCTCACCGATTAGACGCTCTCTACCACTGGGACAAACCGCTTCCCAAATAAGATCTGGTTCAAATAAGCCACATCAACTAACGTGGTTGGCAATTATTTTAATCAACGTAATCATGGAGTCATTTCTTCAAAAAAAAAAGAAATCATTCCATGATAAAAAAGGTAGTACTACTTTAAATGTATTGAAAAACACAAGCGCTTCCAAGTTTCAAGAGCAAGAAAGTTCAATGTCTTGTCAGAAGTCGGTATGATAACTTCATCTCTTCACACGCTTCAAACCTGATCAGATTGAAGAGTTCCGAGACCGCTAACGTTGATATGATTACCATCCCCCTCGCCTGTTACCCATGAATTTCAAATCAAGACCGAGTCAAACTTTATTCAATAGCGAACAAACTCTAGTGAAATAGAACATCTCTAATACCGTATCTCTTTTACAAGAACATTCTAGGCTTGGTTTTTATTCTCCAACTATTTTCAGAGAGAAGAACAATGAGACAAGAATGGGTAGCACTAAATATAAGATATAATGATTTGAAGAATTATAATGATTGAAGGAATTAGAGAGTCATTTGCTTCATGCTTGTATCTGTATGAATGTGTGCGCCCCTCTCTTCTAGTGTTCACCAAAGCCAATGATCTTCGAGACAGAGACTAGAATTAGGAACGAAAATATCAGATGGAAAGCAGGAGAATAAAAAAAACTATAATCATATGAAAAGATCGAAAGACAGAAAACACGAATGAGGGAATAAAAACTGAATATATTCAGTGAAAGTTTACTTACTTGAACCATAAAATAATACTGTTTGAATTATACTGCATATCAAGTTGGAAGTTGTTCAAGGAGGAAAAAAAATACTATTTAAGGGATGTAACCTATGTATTCGCTATGAGCATCTACCGTGCTGCGCTCTGTTGGATTATCGTGTGTACTTTTCTACGCGTTTTAGCATACAAAGCATAGCGCTGAATGGGAAAAACGCATTTATAATTAGAATGGTATTATTTGCTGCTTCATGCATTTCTCAGTAATTAGAACATGATATTTAGGATATGAATGTTAGTTATTGATAGTATTATAGCTCATTATATTAGAAAAATCCTAGTTTTCAAGTATTTGAGAGCAGACAACCGCAAACAGATGTATTTGAGAGTTGACAAAAACTTTGAGATAACAGCTGATAAGTTATCTTACATGAAAATGAAAAATTGGCGCAAGCTCACATTTATTTGAAAAATTGGATGATATGAATATTCCTTATTAAAACATAATTAATAGAGTTTTTGCGTTGATAGTAACAGCTTATTAGATTAACTAACATAAAAACTATTCATGTACATTACCTCATGTACAGGTTAGAATGGAGCACTCCATGGTCCCACTTGATCGATAAATTCTTTTGCACGTAAACAAAACAATTAGGTTAGCTTCACCTATCAATATTTATTCAATGCAGTGAACCATTCTTTTTATTGATGAAACTTATGTATGGCAACTGGAAAAGTGTAGAACGTGAAATTTCCATTGCGTGTTTTTTTTTACAATTCAGAACACAACAAATTGCCCAGGACATTATTTTAGGTTTAGCCCTATCTCCTCCAATGTTAATTCAATCAATTTTTCGCCGAAATGATCCGCCGATAGCGCCTCGATCGCCAAAAATATCCTTTCCACCCACTTGCACACAGCGAATAAAATCACATTATTTATCAATTTGAATGACGCAGTAGCTTATCATTTCATTCACTCACATTTGAAATAAATTCAGAATTCCTTGGCTGTCTATACACTCATGTACAAGTTGAAGAAAAGTACTTGGAAGAAAATTAGAAAAAGGAAATTATGGAGAACAGAAGGAGTATGAATGAAGAAGGAACAGGAGCATGAGGATTCAGATTCAGATTCAGATTCAATCACTTTATTCATGTAGATTACAAAATACAGTAATTCAAACCCTATGCTGTGAGAATAAAAATAAATGAAAATTACACTAATCACAATCGAGAGATTAGATTAGATTAGATTAGATTATTCACTTTATTCAAGTATGGTACAGCATTTACGATCTTAAATCCTAGATTCTAAAAATTAAACATAAATCTAATTACACGATTGGTTCAAATAAGAAATACATATGCAAGAAACTTACTAAATTACAGATATATAGGATCTAATATTCTTACTGTTATAATATGATTGTGGTGTATCTACATGAAATGGCGGAGTTTGGACAAAGATGTCCATTCTTGGAGAAGGATATGCAAGGATATCCCTTCCATTAACACTCAACCGTAACAAATTTTTACTGATAGATTCGACTGAATTGATTTAATGAATTTTACTTTATGAAATTGTGATAATTTGAACAAAAATGTGGAATGGATTCTGTAATTCATGAAAAATGAATGAAAACGATAGGAATGATAAATGAAGATTATTTAGGACTGAAATGTTGATCAATAATTATAGTTGAATTATAATTATTGAAACTAATACCACATGAGCTAGGTATTTGGAAATCTATTCTTAAAAAGTACTATGTTTTGATATGAATATTAATAATAAAAATAATTAAGACTTAAATAATTCAATTTGATTTAATCGTACTTGAAATAAAATGATTAATTCTACTACTAAAAGGATGTAAAGTTGGGTGAAAGGGAAGGGAAACTGCAATGTAGCTGCTCTAATGTTGGACCGCCTCCGTCATCCTCTCAAAAAGATGCTTTCTCAATTTTGAAATGAAGCCCGCTCGACTCTCAATGGATTTAATGGAATTGGGGAGTGCATTCCAAGCACGACAAGCACTAACAAGAAATTATTTATTATAAATTGTAGTTCGATGATTAGGTATCCTTAAAGTATTTTCTCCAGTCCTAGTGCTTTAAAAATCTAACCTCCTACCTTCAGAGACAAATTGAAAATAATCTTTGAAATAATAAGGCTTGCCATACTTTAAAGTGTCCCTAGTAAGTTTCACTATTCGGAAAAGTCTTTGTTCTGGTAATTTAAGAGTTAAACTATCAATGTGTGCTTGAGTGATCCTTTCATGGCGTTCAAGAGAGTACACAAACCGTAGGCGGTAATTTTGGCAACGCTGAAGTTTATTATTCATAGTAACTTGCATGTCATTAAGAACAGAATTGCAATACATAAAGTGTGGGAATATCAACGATTTAACAAGTAATAATCTAATGTGTCTTGGAAGAATGTCTTGCAATTTTTTTATTGGGTGCATGGATGAGAAAACTTTTTTACAAGTGCTGTTAGCTTGCTCTGACCAGTCTAGAGTTTTATTCATGAGAATTCCAAGATTCTTTACTGAGCTGCAGTAGGGTATTTCATTACCATCAACAGTGATTTTGTGGATTGAGTTAAAATCAATTTTGTCAACTATGCGTGAGTATCCAATAATGATAGGTTGCGTTTTGATGGGGTTAAGTTTCAAGCCATTTTTCCTAGTCCATTCAACTATAAGAGTTATATCCTCATTCATTTTGTCTACTGTTCCGTTAATTTTTGTTATGGGACAGCTTGCATAAATCTGAAGGTCATCTGCATAAGTGTGGAAGTTAGAGAACTTAATAACAGAGGAGATGTCATTTGCATACAGAGTAAATAGTAGGGGGTCAAGAATGGATCCTTGGGGAACACCATGAGCAACATCTTTCCAATCTGACCTGTTTTCATTTACAGATACACATTGTTTTCTACCAGATAAATATGAACTAAACCACTGCAGTGATCTTTGATTAAATCCTAGAATAACTAGTTTCTTCAGGAGAACTTCATGATCTACAGTATCAAACGCTTTGGAAAAATCGAATAGACTTAGAACCGTACATTTTCTCTGGTCCATGGCTAGCCTAATGTCATCAGTCACACGCAATAAGGCGGTTTCAGTTGAATGAGACTTTCGAGACCCTGATTGAAATTCATGGAGCTTGTTACCTTGTTCTAGGAATGCTGAGACTTGTGTGTGAACGAGTCTTTCAAGTACTTAAGAAAGTGCAGGTAGGATACTGATAGGTCTATAGTCTTCAACTTTATTGGGAGAGGCAATTTTATTTAATGGTCGAACCAGAGCTAGCTTCCAATTTTCAGGGAAGATACCACTATCAAGAGATTTATTGAAGATGGATGTGATGATTGGTAGCACTAATAATAACATTTTTTTGATAAATTTTTTTGGTATCCTATCTGCCCCAGTAGCATTACTACGAACATGTTGAATTGCTTTGTGAGTTTCTTGTTCTGAGATTGGATGAAAATTAAACTGATCAGCTGGAGCTATGTTCAAATTGGTTATCTGGTTATTCAGATTATTAATATGGTTGTTAATTGTTGTCTCGTCTCGTTGATTTGAATGTGAGATGAAGTATTCATTGATACGGTCGATTGGTAAGTCAATTATGGTTTGAGTTTTCTGTTTCTTCTTCTTCTTCTTCTAGTGCCTATTCGATTTGAATATTGGCGATCATCCTGGCTATTGTTACTTTGTTCACGGCTGCTCTGAACAATTCCGTTGTTGTTTGAGAGAACCATGCTCTCAAGTTCTTCAGCCATGATATCCTTCTTCTTCCAGGTCCTCTTCTTTACTTTTCCTTGGAGTTTTTCCTTGAGAAGATGGTATTTGTTGTCATTTCGCATTATGTGGCCGAGATACTGGAGTTTTCTTTCTAGTGTTCATCACTTCCATTTCTTTGTTCATCCTTTCAAGCACTGACTCATTTGCTACTCTGTCAACCCATGAAATCCTTAGAATTCTTTGGTACAGCCACATTTCAAATGCTTCCAGTCTTTTTTGGGTTGTCTCAGTCACCGTCCATGACTCCATCCCATAGAAGAGTGTAGAGAAAACATAGCAACGTAAGAGTCTGATTTTAATATTCAGGTCCAAATTGTGGCTTTTAAAAAGTTTCAACATTTTGATAAAGGTTTGTCTTGCCTTCTCTATCCTGCATTTAATCTCTTGAGAGTTGTCCCATTGTTCATTAATTACTGTTCCCAGATAAGTGAATCTAGAAACTTTTTTCTAGATATTTTATATCTAGAATATATCTAGGATATTTTGCTTAGTTATCACCATGAACTTGGTTTTACTAATATTCATGCGCAGACCATACTGTTCACTGGCATCATTTATCCTATTCATCAACTCCTGTAAGCCATTCAAGCTGTCAGCAAATACAGCAGTGTCGTCTGCATAACGAATGTTGTTAATACACTCTCCATTCAGTAGAATCCCATTGTTGGTGTTTTCCAAGGCTGTAGTGAATATTTCCTCAGAGTACAAGTTGAAGATCAGAGGAGAAAGGATACATCCCTGTCTGACGCCACGTTGAATAGCAATGGCATTGACTTGCGTTTCTGTATCAGACTTTATGATAGCTGTTTGATTCCAGTATAAGTTTGCTATGATTCTAATATCCTTGTCATCCATTCCAGTACTCTTCAATACTTGTATCATCCTCTCATGCTGTACCTTGTCGAACGCTTTCTCATAATCAATAAAGCAAACATAGATGTCGCAGTTCACATCACGGCATCGCTGAAATAGCACTTGTAGACTAAACAGGGCATCTCTTGTACCAACTCCTTTCATGAAGCCAAACTGCGTTTCTGCTACCCTTTCTTCACATAACCTATAGATTCTCCGGTGAATTATCTTGAGAAATAGTTTCAACAAATGACTCATCAAGCTGATTAATCTGTAGTCCCCACATGTTTTGGGTTTTGGTATCATTATGAATTCAGAGATAAGCCATTCTCTTGGGATGATTCCTGTGTCATAGACATAATTGAAAATGTTTGTCAGAAGTCCTACAGATTTGTCATCAAGAAGTTTGAAAAATTCTGATTGTGTTCCATCTGGCCCTGGAGCCTTCCCTTCTTTCAAGGACATGATGGCTGCCTTAGTTTCATCAGTTAGTATTTTGGGACCAGTTTCTACTTGGGAGGTTGGTGAGTCTCTTCTATCATGGAATAGATTCTCTATATATTTTTCCCATGTTTCTTTTATGTCTTTTTGGTCAACAATCAATTCTCCATTTTCATTGAATAGCTTACCTACAGTTTTTCTCTTATACATTCCAGTTACTTCTTTAACTTTTTTGTGCACATTGAACTCATCAAATTTTCTTTGTAACTCTTCAATTTCTTGGCATTTTCCTTCCATTTCCTTCTGTTTAGCTTCTCTGATCTTTCTCTGTGTGTGTCTGTTGAGTTCTTGGTATTTCATAATGTCACTCTTATGCTTTCTTCTTTCTTCCATGAGTTGTAGGATTTCCTCTGTCATCCAAGATTTTCTGTTTACCTAGGCCAAATTCTTTTATACCACGCCATAATAATGATGAGTCTTGTCTGTTTTCAGTTATAAATGAATTCAAGTATCTAATCTTTGAGTTACGTAATTGTTGTTTAACTTTATTTCTGAGACTTCTGTATTCAACTAAGCTATCTAAATTATGAGTCTTTTTAAATTTTCTATGCGCCTTGTCTCTTTGTCCCATCATCTTGAGTATGTCATTTGTCATCCAAGGTACACGTTGTTTTCTATTAATTCGTTTGGTCACTTTAGGTGCATGTCGGTCGTATAAGTCAAGAGTAAACTTTTCAAAAGTTTCAACCATTTCATCAACTGAGGGTAAGAATTCAATCAGATGCCATGGAGTATGATTCACGTCAGTCAGAAAGGCGGCTTCGTCAAAATGTTTGAAATTCATTCGTTAAAATACGTTAAGTATTTTTGTTCTGGTTTGGGTGGTTTGCACGATAGTACACAATAGATCAAATCGTGTCCAGAGATAGCTGGGACCGAGATTTGCCCTGTGTTAATAACTTCATTGGGGTCACTGACTATTAGTAAGTCTATGAATGTGTCCGAGTCATTAGTATGATGAGTTGGGTCTAATGGTAAAATAGTCATGTTTAGGCATTGGAAGATATTTGTCAATTGATAGTAGTCAAAGTTACGATTAGACATGTTGAGGTCCGTATTAAAGTCACCCATAACTAGGACACGGCTATAAAAAGGCAAGAAGGTGATCAATGCATTTCCGAAATCTGTAAGATGTCCTATCTTTGGGGGTCTATAGCAAATTCCAACTAGTAGTTTATCGGAAATGGATAAAGATAACTCATGTAACATAAATTCAGGTCTAGCAGAGTATTCTTGTACTGATGTACTTAATATTTTAGTTTCTATTCCCTCTTTCACATAGACAGCTACACCTCCACATCCCTTATTCAAGCGATCATTACGGTATAGTGTATATCCGGGCAAATTAACTTGATTGGATGGTATACTAGGCTTCAAAAATGGTTCAGAAATTCCAATAATACTGAAATTTTGAAAACGGAAGATAGCTCTGAGTTCATCCATGTGACAACTAAGGGATTGAACATTTAGGAGTGCAGCAGTTAGTAACTTATTGTAAGATTGAAGCTTGGTTGATAGAAAGAGACCTGAGTCTTAGTTGTTGTTATTGTTGTTGAGGCTATCCCTATTGTTAGAAAGTGCAAGCGAGCGAGCTGCATTATCAGTAGCGGGCATTACAGAAGAGACAAAACGACAATCCAAAAAAAGAGCAAGCACACATTACAGGGAAGATGAAGATGAAAATGAAATAAAAACTAATGATGCTTAACCTAAGTGACTTAATAGTCAAAGCTTCTCGATGTAGCGAGTGCATGAAGGATGTATAGATAGTTCGGCTCTCTTCACCATTTAAAACTACACAAGCTAGTTCGATTTTCATTTGCACACACGCAGAACAAGAAGTGATCTTCGGAAGGGGTTCGTTGCAGCCCTAGACCAGATGATTTTCGTGAGAGACTGAGATAACAGCAAGTTTTGATAAAGTTCCCAGTTGAACTGCAAGAAAAAAAGCGAGCAGAAAAAACGGCAGAATACAAGATGGAATTAAGAGACTAGGCCTACTTAACACTTATGACGCCATTTAGAGTATTGAAATAAATAGAGAAGTCATGTTCTTTTACGATTGGTGGTGCGGATAAACAAAACAATTAAATGTAAAAGGGTTTCAATATTGTAAATATACAATAAAATATTAATTCAAATTGCAAAGGCAAGCGTCCGTAACTGTAGAATCACGCATTCATATATATATATATATATATATATATATATATATATATATATATATATATATATATATATATATATATATATATAAATATAAACTATAATCTTTTGCCGTGAAGTAAATTGGCGAGATTTATCATTAGTATTGAAAGAGATTGTTTTCCGTTAATTACTAATTATTTATCTCCATCACTAAATAAATGACATTAAGAAATATTATATTTGATAATAAAAGTAGTGGGACTCAGACTCAGTGAAGTAATCAATATAAATAATAGAAATCACTGATCGTCATTAATATAATTAATAATTGAAAAGTTGTTCTGATCTTCAATAACATTGAACGAAATAATAACAACTGTTACGAATAAAATCTTCTTAAATAATAATTATCTTTGATGGAGCTGATTTGTTATAAATAATTCCATGATTGCATTTAAAGAGCTTATGTCCAATTTTGAGCCATTCTATTATAATCAACAGTAGTGTTATCGTGTTTGTTATTATAAAAATAGAGCCGGGACAATTTACATGATTTAAAACTGATGTAGACATTGATGTATCAGAAGAGTAAAAAATGGAAATAGCGTATTTCATGAATTGATCTTTGAGTTTGATTAGTGATTTATGGCCTTCAAAATAATACAAGTTCATTGTAAGCAATAATAATATAATTAAACGTTCGTTGTAGTCCTCTCCACACTCATTCGAACCACTAGTGATACAAGAGTTAAGAACAATACTATGTATTAGAATTTATAAATCTTGGTTACCCAATTGATATTGCATTATTATTCACAAAAAAGAGGCTATATTACTGCATGAACAATTGAGAAAATGCCGGTTGGAGGATTGTTTGAATCTTATTGAACTTTCATGATAACAGTAGCCTATATAGCTATAATAATGTGATTACATTCATTTTACTTCTGTAAAACACAATAGATAATTCATGAAATAACTTAGCAACTCTATTAAGCTTAACAAAGCACAAAATGTGAGATGCATTTTCTAAGTTGCATGGATCGGTATCATTTATGTACTAGATAATATTGATTTATGAACACTGATATGAAGGCAAGATAAATTATACATCAAAGAGTCTATGTGTCTAGGTTCTCTAAGTTATCAAATACGTTATTGTAGAACATCGGGTTTCAAAAAGTATAAAGAATGAAGACCACAACTAAAACTATAGGCCTAGTCCAGAAAAAAGCTGCATCATTTGGAACCCTTCAGAAGGACTTGTTGGGGAGTGTTGAGAAATAATTATACTAGTTACTAACCTTTATTTTATGAAGGTCAGCCAGCCTCTCCGCTGTGTGGATCTTCTTGACGCCTCCATGTACGGTCGCGATCTTTATCCGTCCGTCGGCTGTCCACGTCTGCTTGTGTCCGAACATCTCAGCTGCGGCGTTCAGCAGTCGTAGGCGATGGACGGTCAGATCTTCACGGATGGTGATGCCGGTCCCTGCGAGTGCCCTCTTGGCGTCAAAGATCATCCGCCTCGTCCTGTAGTTACAGAGTCGGATGATAATCGGCCGGTCCTTGGGTTTGGTCTCGCCTTGTGGGGGTGACTGGCGTCTCCCAACTCGATGCGACCGATTTATGTCTTCAAGTCGAACGTTCAATTTCAAGTTTTCGTTAAAAACTTTCAACGCCAATTGATCAGTGTCCTCATTCTGCTTTTCTGGGATGCCGAATATCCTGAGTGAGTGTCTTCTCCCATACTGCTCCAGATCGTCTATTTTCAAGTTGCAATTAACTTCGAGCTCCCTTATCCTCTCCTTCAATTCGATGTTTTCTTTCCTCAGGTCCTGAATCTCATCCAGGATAGATTTCAGGGCAGAGCTCATCGCATCGTTGACAGCTTTAGTTACCTGCTCACCGATGTGCTTCAGAAATTCCTCCGGTATGCCTCCAGGAATAGATTCGACCGAAGGCGAGGGTTGGGGTTGACGACCTTGCTGGGCATTGTTTCGCTTAGGCGTTGCAACTTTGGATTTTCCCATGCTGAACGGATTGAGGTCAAGTGGTAAAGGCGCTGGCGATAGTCTAACGGGTTTTTTTGATAGTTGGAAACGATTTTTGTTGATAAATAAAAAACGGACGGAATTAAAAGAAAAATAATTAGATAATTGAAGAGTGCTTGAAAAACTGAATACACTAATGTAAAATAAAAATGAAATCGAGCTATTTGACACTACGAAATTTATGATAGAAGACGGAGCCGAACTAACACACGTTTCACTCACTCGACATAACCACGAGAGCTAAGAGGAGAGAGAAGAGGAGAGAGAAAGTTGAATAAGAAGAAGAAAAATAAGAAGAAAAAAGAAAGAAGATGAAGAAAAACAGAAAGGAGAAGAAGTTGAGAAGGAAGAAGAAGAAAAAGAGAAGAAAGAAGAAATAGAAGAGAGCTGACTGGTCATCAGGAGCTCATTTGCATGCAAGTGGTTGACTGTAGGAAAGCGAGGCACCTTTATTGAAAACACATTGACCCAGACGAAAGCTTGCGAACCCTAATTTCTGGCGCCAACCAAATGTTGCATCACTCTTATTACCTCTTTTTCTCACTCTTTCTCTCCCTCTTTCCTCCTCCAAAGGGCCATGACCTTATCTTTCCGGGGTAGAAGATTCACCATCAAAAACGTGATGGATACCAAAACGAGTGCCTGAAAGTATGATAAGCAACTCAGTCATACTTCATACATCACACTCAAAATATTTGTTACTCTGCAATATCCTACTACTTATCAGCAACTGGCGTTTCCAAAGGGCTCTCACTTAGTATCAAGAGAAACCTGAACTGACTGAGTAACATTATCCAAGCTGTCATCATCAAGTGTTTGAGTGATGATAATGGTAGTCTCTTTAGAATTACGCCTAATGTTACTGCAAACATTTACTGCATTAATCTTGATTTCTGCTAAAACCATTTGCTTGATTAGTTTAATGTTGGAATCATGAAGATAGTGCAAAATTATGAATGGAGTGCGTATTCCTTGCCTTTTAGATTCTAAGGTTATGATATTTGAATGAGAATGGTAGAACAAGAAAAAATGTCTTATACGAGTGAAACTATTTAGTTAAAAAAATGAAAAAAAAAACTCTTTCCATTCCTCAATTTGGATGAAGGGTAGGCCTACGTACTAAGATTTTGAAAGTTGGAACCAGAGTATGCCATTTTTATTTGAATATGAAGTTGTGTATGCTACTGATTCCCTGAAAGTGACTAATTCGGAATTCATCCTCATTAAGGATCCTTGGCCCTGACCAAACTCTCAAACACAAAAAGATTATCATAAAATCTTATATTAAAGATGAAAATATTTCCCCAATTATAAAGTTTGTCCTCCATCGTATGACCTTTACTAATATTAGAGCGAATAACACAAAACAAAACCCTCTTCCATTCATCACGATCAATTCGAGTAGAATGGTTATAATAGAGTTCAGCTCATTGGAGTGTGGGTTTTTCTTCTTCATATGAGGAAAAAAACCTAATAGCTATAAATTTTAGTTTATAATTTTCAACTATAATCTAGTAACCTTAGTTTATAACTGCAGAATCTGAAAATAAGTGACTCCTACTGACAGCTGAATTCAATTCAAATTCTTTCACAGAACCTGCTTTTCTGGTTTCGAATTATAAAAGGAAAGAACATCCACCGTATTAGGTTTAGATTGAAACAAATCCAATTATCTATTTCCTCCAATATTCTATTTTTGGAATATTTTTCCGAGATTATCAAAAATTCTTGGGAAATCCATTGATATTATCTGAGCGCAAATAACGTAGCAACAGCATTATCAATGAAAAGATATCCGGTTTCGTCTTTGTGGAAAACGATATTTGAATTTGTAGTGGCGACAAGCCACTTCGACTAGATCTCGTGTTGCATTCGAAGAAAAGCGTCGTGTTCTATCCCTTGTGGCTTATCTCTTGCGACACCAATATTTCCAGTGAAGTGTACTGTAACCGTTACTGCACAATAGCAGCTACTGCATCGAGTGAATTGTGTTGAGCAGCATCGTGTATCGGGTTTCGAATTGATACGGAGCACAATCTTATTAATACAAAGTGCTAAGTGACACAGTTATTCAAGAACTAATTAGGTAGCTGCTAACCGGGCTTAAAACAAAATCTTTCAAGCATATTGGATATTCTTAATAGAGAAAGAAAAAACAATGAAGGAACCTTTGACAAAGACCATAGTAACCCAATCCCAAGAAAAATTTCAAACATTTAATCCAAAATGAACAAGAGTGATCATCCCTATTCTCCAATCTATTGACCATTCAGTATTCAAAACCATGTAACTTCAAGATTCGGCCGTGAGTCTGAGATACTCTACTTTTTTCCTTGACAATCAATCTTTCACTCTGTGAGTATTCATACTCAAATAAATCTTTGTGAAAATAGATATGGACTAAAATACACATAATAGGAATAGGCTTCACAATACCACGAGTTAAACATGGAAATTTAAGGTTTCTTTAATTTTTGCAGGTTTTTCAGGAGATTCTAAATCATTCAGGGATTTTTGGAAAACTGATTCAAAAGAATTTAAAATAGTCTGAAACGCCCATTATAAATTTTTTCATAGTTATTATTTTCGTTTTCCATTCGATTCTGCAAACTTCTTGAATGACTAAACTAGAAACGTTCTAATTTTATACAATGGTACAGTGTAATTATTTGCTATTAGATGAACTGATTCAATAAAATTGAGAAGGCACACTCCAGGCACACTCAAAGTTGAGGGACCCTCAAATTTTGATGAACAGCTTACATTTTCCAAGATAAGTATAGGAAATGTAGTAAACTGTAGTAAAGTTTACTACAAAGTAAACCGGGCATTAAATACGTGCTGTCATGACTGGGAGTTTGTTTTCACAATTCCACTTTCATTCATGGGAGTCTTATGCCCGGTTTTTCCAAGCACACTAAAATTTGAGGGACCCTCAAGTATACTACAGTTTACTACATTTCCTATAATTATCATAGGAAATGTCAGCTGTTTATCAAAATTTGAGGGTCCCTCAACTTTGAGTGTGCTTGGAAAAACCCGGCATTAGTCTATTGGCTGATGATTTTCAATCAATAACTTCAAAAATAACTTCCAGATTATTGAAAAATTCAATAAAACCGTTGAAAAATAAAACTGATATTTTATTCTCAACGATGACTCCTTTCAACTGTTTCAGATAAACGCAAGTTTCCAATCGCAGACCATAGAGGAGAATGGTACAATGAAAGCGACAGTGGGCATTTCGTATCTGGTGACAACCGGTGGCCGACTGAGGATCCAGTGCATCGCAGATCTGTACAACGCGTTCAAGACAAAGACAGAAGTCATTCTGGAAGAGGACCGACCTAGGCTGGCTTCAGTCAGAGGCACCAGAGATTCAGATTCAGGTGAGAAAATAATAATAGAACACCGGGGAACAATACATCAATCAACTGATACATTTTTCAAATATTCAAGAAGTCTCATTCACGTTATATATTGGTAGCTTGGATTTAAAAGTGAATATGAATATAATTACTATAGTAGGGGGGCAAGTGTCCCAGATAGCACAAAAAGCTGGAATCCAGCTGGTTTCCTGCTGGAATTTTCAATTTTACAAACTGGATTCAAGCTTGGAATTTACAGTCTTTAAGCTGTAATACAGCTGAATTCAAGTTAAGAAGTTACCACGTTTCAAGCTGTTTTCAAAGCTTGAAAGTTCAAGCTGGAATCAAATTTGATCATTCGAGCTTGGAAGCTAGAATTAAGTTGAATGACCCAAGCTTGATAGTTCAAGCTTGGATCAAGCTAAATCAACAAGCTAGATTTCAGCTTGGGATTTACAGTCTGTAAGCTGTAATACAGCTGGATTCAAGTTAAGAAGTTACCACGTTTCAAGCTGTCTACAAAGCTTGAAGGTCCAAGCTAGAATCAAATTTGATCATTCGAGCTTGGAAGCTCAAGCTGGAATCAAGTTGAATCACCCAAGTTTGATACTTCCAGTTTGAGTACAGCTGTTATAATATTAAACTATCAAAGTTTCTATCAAATGAACAGTGTTAGTAAGCTTGTAGAATCTATAATAGAAGAATGCAATCATGAAAAAAAGGAATTGATTACAGAAGACAATATGATGAACAAAATGTAAATATATATTTCCAAAGAAAAATACAATAATCCAATTTTTTAAAATTAGTATCAGCAGAATGTACCGCCACCCCAACAAGTAATCCCGTGTGCGTTTCGAATAAAGAAGTTTGGGAGTGGTGTCAATCTCTTCGTTTTGACTTAAAGAAAAATAATATCGGTGGTCATAAGCTCTCCGAGGGGTGCGTCACGTTTAATCCAAGATGGCGTCCGAGAATTTCAGAGTTTCACTGTTTCGGCCATAACTCAGCCATTTTTTAAGATATCCTTTCAATTTCTCTCTCAAATTGTTCCTTATAAAATTATCCAGATGAGCGTTACAAAACATATCTCCCAAAACGTATAAATAATAAGTTATAATTTTTTTAATATGGAAAATAATCGAATTTCTTATTTTTTTCTGTCTTTAATTTTCGTTTTTCTGTCTTTAATTCTTTTGATGCATCAGTCAGACGAGAATGTTAAATCTATAAGTTGTAGATCTATTTTTCAGCTTCACAACCATGTGGTTTTGAAGGCTTTTTCTGCCTCGATGAAGGGTACAGAGAGACCCAAAGAGGGGCTTGCGCGGGGTAAGGCAATTAACATGTTATATAAAAACTATTTTCCTTCATGTCTCCTTGATGATAGAGACTTGAAAATGTTATCAATCACCCCCTTTTTTCTTTAGATTCAGAATATCTATGATTATGCACAAAAAATGCTTGTCATCTCGAGAAAACAAGATGGCGGCCATAAAATGCCGATTATTGTTATATCGTTATCCATTTGATATTTTTTGGTGATATCTCAAGTTTTTTTCTTTTAAAATGTTCTTCATGAACAGTTCTACGGAATTTTTTACATAGGAGAAATGTTTTTAAGAGCCATAATAGATAAGTTCAGATTGTTTTAAAGATGAGAAAAATTTTATCACATGCAAAATCTTACGTGAACTCTAATAAATTCATTGTCCAACCAGAAAAATCAAATGTGAAAAATGCATTGAATAGAGAAATATTGATAATGATAATACTTAGAATACTTATACTAATACTTATATACTAATGATATACTTAGAAAGCTTGTAGGTACGCTAATGATGTATAGAGCTATAGAGAATTAACATAGATAGTGATGATTGGTTTAATGATTTCTTGTGGAATTTGCCTCTCTTTTATAATAATAATTATAGCATCACGCAAGCTCTGGAAGAACGTTTGGAACACAGAAGGTTGAAGCCAAGAAAAACTCTCCAAATGAAGAAACCTCTACTTTAACAGCAATTTACCAATTATGTAATTGATCTCTTTGATGGTAGGTTGAACGTCGTAAAAAGGAACTGATTCAAGAAAAAGAACCTCGAATGCAATTATGATGTGGTCTGTTGAAAGACTTTACGGTGTGCCAAGAAATCACTGGAATGACATTTACAGTACCGAACTTCTTTCAGCAACGTTCAAGTTCCCTACGAACTATCCCGCATTTACTTTGACCTGAGTAGTTATTTGAAAGAAGTCTTGAAAATAATTCAGCATGAGAGTGTGCTGTATTGCAGTAGTGGAAATAAATGGAAAAGTTGTTGAAGAGTAAAAGGCAGAATGTGGAGGAAAGCGTGAAGAACAAGAAGGAGAAGAAAAAGAAGAAGAAGAAGAAGAAGAAGAAGAAGAAGAAGAAGAAGAAGAAGAAGAAGAAGAAGAAGAAGAAGAAGAAGAAGAAGAAGAAGAAGAAGAAGAAGAAGAAGAAGAAGAAGAAGAAGAAGAAGAAGAAGAAGAAGAAGAAGAAGAAGAAGAAGAAGAAGAAGAAGAAGAAGAAGAAGAAGACGAAGAAGAAGAAGAAGAAGAAGAAGAAGAAGAAGAAGAAGAGAAACATGATTGAGATGGACATAGGAGGAAGACAGAATTTTCTTTGAACATACGGTACTTTTATAATATAGGCCTATCTTTATTATAGGCATTGGACTGGAAAAGAAAAAGGTAAATCACAAAGCATTAGCGCAAAAATGAAAAATAAAAACTAGAAAAAATAGGAAAAGAAGAGATGGAGGCAAAAGAAGAGAAAAAGAAAATGGCCGAGAAAAAGGAAAGAAATAGATAAAAAATGAATGAAAATGATGGTAGGATGAAGTGAAAGTGGAGGAGACGGTGAGTGAGAAACAAGGACGAGAAGAAACATAGAAATTACCGAGGAAAATCCTGGAAGGAGATGGAAAATAAAAAAGCAGAGAGAATAGAATGTTAAGTGGAGAGGAAAAGGTCAAGAGGGATACGGAAATGCTGAGGGGGAATGGAAACTCTGGAGACGAGATAAAACTGGGAAGGAGACATGCAAGGAGTGAAGCTCTCTCAGTATGTGAGTAAAGCTTACATATTAAGGTGAAGATAGGTTATTGCAGTGTGAGAAATAGGGATGGAGAAGAGAATATGGAATAAGAAAGAGAGAACGTTTTAAAGAAGAAGGGAAATAAAAAATAAGAAGGAGGTAGAAAAGGAAGGATGAAGAATGAATAGGAGACGATGGGAAAAAAATGAATAAGAAATAGATAACGATAGAAGGGAAACAGAAGGAGAGAAGAAAATAGAGGATAAAAACGAATAAATTAAGGGAGAGAAGTGTGAGAAATTGAAGAAAGGTGTAGAGAAGCAAGAAAAAGTGGATACGATATAGGTGTAGATTTACTATGCAGTAAAAAAACTGGTTGAAATATAGAAGTAGAACTAATTTCATAGGTTGCTGAGGAGAGCAAATAAGAGGAGAAACAAGGATATAGCCTGTCCATGCAAATAAGACATTCTGGCAAGATGGGAAAATGACTTCAGATCGGTCAATATTTGTTCAAAAAATATTAATTTGATCTCAAGTTGTAGGAAACATTCTGATAAACAATTTAAGATCAAATTGATGACTTTGAATCAATATTGACCGAGTTGGAGTCATTTTCTCATATTGCCAGAATGTCTTCTCTGCTTAGACTGACTTTACTCATGTTTGCTCTCGTTGAGAAAACTCACATGAAGAGTGTGAGAAACACAAGATAGAGACTCTCTTTCTCTAGCTTGAAGGTAAGGATGCAGTAGATCAAACCCGATACCTCTGCACTGCTATAGTTTGCACAAGTTGAGAAGACATACCGTTACAATGTTAAATGTATTATAAAGACGTGTCTTCTCAGCTTGAGCTAACTATATCTACTGCTGTGGCATCCGATACTTTTTCCACCGATAGATAAAACTTGGGCAAACAATTCCTACCTCAAACCCTTCTCTCTTCCTATTTTCCAGTTTATTTTTCTTCAGGTGTGCTCTAGTTACCATCCCTCCACCTTCCACCCTTCTCCTTCTATTCCTTCTTTCTCCCTTCTGTCCCCTTCAACTCCTCCATTCCCTTTCTTCCTCCTATTTTATTATTTCCCTTCCTCTCCTTCCAATCCGCGCTCAGATCATGATAAGAGGCAAAGCCCGGTATCCACTCGCCAGGATTTACTTTGGAAAGCAACCGGCCCAGAACCCATAAAGTTTGTATGGCTGAGCAATTAAACCTGATTTAAAGGGGCAGCTGGATGAATCTTGAGCCACTCTTGATTCTTACCAATGGAGCATCTGAAAGCATCCAGACTAAGCCACCTTCAATAAGTAGTTACTGGAGATATCTGAGAACCATCTAGATCTAGACCACCTTCAATAAGTAGGGACTGGAGATATTTTGTGATCATTGTTGGCTCAATATAAGCATCTTCAAGTAGCAGACCAATTGATGCTCCGGGAATCCTATCCACTTATAATAAATCATCCTCAGATTACTCATCTGGACTGCTCTTACCAATATTGATCTTCTCAAACAAACTGCTTAACCAATAGCATTGTATTTCCAAGACAAGCCTCATAGTTGAACCCTTTCTTGATAGTGAACTTGAAGTCAAGTAGTTCCTATTTCAGCTGCTTCATTAATGCAGAAGTATAGAGATATAATTATAATGCAGATTGAGTTTGTATACTTTCACCAGGTTAGAATTTTGTTGGTGGATTTCGATGGAATTCATTACTGAAGTTTTGAAGTGATGCTTATCCTCACAATAATTGGAAAACTAAATGAACTTTCCCGTGGAGCAATTAGACCCATATTGGAAGGATTGTTCAGGAAATCTCCAGCATAGATGTCTCAGCAACAAAATCTGTAGATTGATGCCATTCACAACAATTTAACAAATTAAAATTGAAACAACATGTGGCAAAAGTGTTAAGCAAATTCCAACGCAATACCTTAAGTGGACTCTAAGATCAAACCAGCATCATTTGTTCTATTATTTTAGGCTTGAGCCATCTGGAATATGGGCAACTTTAAATTTTTTGAAAATTGTCTAAATTACTAACTACAATTTACAGACATTTTGAGACGGAATATTCAGTAACAATAATTGAGAATCTTATTTGCAGTTACTTGCAGATGAGTTGAATAATCATAATGATTAATGATAATGAGTAGAACGAGGAGCCTTTTTGTAATTATTCCTTATATCCCTTATCAACAAGTAATTATTTCTAATCCAAAGCAACATGCGCCATATGCTGTGGATAGCTGCTATGAAATAATGGCAGTGAACAGGGAGGTATGGAAGATGTAGGGTCGCTCTCTTTATAATATACGACTTGGCAGAACTTGTCTTGTCACGTCATGACGTAATACAACATCCGACAAGCGAGTGCTGGTTGAAAGGGGGGGAGAGATGTCTCATTCTGCAACGTATATAATATGACTTAAGGATCTCATACGTACAATTTGCTGCCTCGGCTCAATGGCACCGCTCCTGCTTCCTCTTACATTCCTCCTCCTCCTCCTCCTCCTCCTCCTCCTCCTCCTCCTCCTCCTCCTCCTCCTCCTCCTCCTCCTCCTCCTCCTCCTCTCCCTCCTCCTCCTCCTCCTCCTCCTCCTCCTCCTCCTCCTCCTCCTCCTCCTCCTCCTCCTCCTCCTCTCCTCCTCTTCCCTCTCCTCCTCCTCCTCCTCTTCCCTCCTCCTCCCTCCTCTCCTCCTCCTCCTCCTCCTCCTCCTCCTCCTCCTCCTCCTCTTCCTCCTCCTCCTCCTCCTCCTTCTTCCCTCCTCCTCCTCCTCTCCTCCTCCTCCACCTCTTCCTCATCCACTTCTTCTTCTTCTTCTTCTTCTTCTTCTTCTTCTTCTTCTTCTTCTTCTTCTTCTTCTTCTTCTTCTTCTTCTTCTTCTTCTTCTTCTTCTTCTTCTTCTTCTTCTTCTCGCCTCCCCATTGATTCCAAACTTCGTCTCTGTCACTCTGCACCTCCTCATTCTGTTGAGTTTCCACTTGTCAGCTGCTTGCTGCTTTAACACCATCTTTCATTTTAGCATAACGCGTGTCTTTTATTACACTTGGCATTCACTTGCTCGTATTATACACATGTCTTGTCACACACGTCCATTGTATAGAGCAATCCCATGAGTCTGTTCTATTGGTGCTTGGTGTCAGCATTCACTATTAACTTAGTATACCCTCCCCTTCCTTCAAACAAGTCTTTCTACATCTTCAAACCTATACTAGTACTTTTAATTGTTACCGATTAATCTATACTTTACTAGTACTTTTAATTGTTTTTATTTCCTTTTTCTTGAATCCTCATTTCTCCTCCTTTCTTCACTTTTCCATTTTGCTCTAGCTAAGGATGTTCCATTGGTAGGTCTAATTAGTTGGAGCGTTTTGTAGTAGTAATCTCCTCACCCTCTTCAATTTTCACATATTTTCTTTTTCCCTCCTACCTCATTCAGTTATAGCTTTTTTCAATCATGAACTTTAAAAGCTCTTTTTCCGTTCTGTCACTTTCTCAGTTTCTTTCTCTTCATTCTTGTCTTGTTCCCATCTTCTTGATTTGCCCCTTCTTCTTTCCTTATCCTTTGTTGTCCTCCTTACCGTTTCTTACTATTCTACTTACTCAATAAGATTCTAGTATCCTGTAAGTTTTCCTAGCTTTATTTTTTCTTATAGTACTCTCTAGAATTCCTCTTTTTCAATCATTTTAAAATATTTTTTTGTTTCGTTTTTCTAAAGCTTTCTCAAGTTTGTTATACTCATCATTTCCAGTTTTCTTCTCCTTAATCCTTCAGCTTCATTTGCTTTTCATTTTCTCATTCTTCTAACTTGATTAATTTTTCTCCATTCAGGACGAAAATCCTGTTTTTCTATCATCTTTCCATGTCAATTCTCACCTTCCATTGTTTTTTCATTTCTCTTCGACCTACTATCTCTCTCTTTTCTTCGCCTTCTCACTATCTTTCTCTTCATTTTTTCTCTTTTTTCTCCACATTCCCACCCCTTTAATCTCAGTCTCTTCTTCTCCTTTTCCTCTTTTCTCATCTCCTTCTTCATCATCTTCTTCACTCCTCCTTCTCTTCTCATCACTTTGTCTCTTTTCCTCATATGCTCCCCATTTTCTTCACCTGTTTATTCCTCTCCACATTCATCTTCTATATTTACAGTATTTTCTTCCCCTCCACCCACTCAACTTCCACCATCTTATCACAATTCCCCAGTTGCTTCACTACAAAATCCATCAACATCCCGTCCTGTTCACTGTTCATTTGTGATTAATGCTTTGCCGGTTCATGGGGTAGCGAGCAGGCACCTTTAAATGTTCACTCTCTACTTGACTTGCCTCATTAACATCGTTCAGCTGCACCTATTCATGACAGCCGAGATGATCACTACCAACCAAACCAACTAAATTGCTCATCATGAATGCTCACTTATTAATACTCGTACTTCGTCAAATATATCAGAAGTATTATAACAATACAGGAAGAACGTTTTTCTTGTTAATCATAATCGTAGTCAATAAGAAAATCTTTCATATTCTATTTGATGAAAATTATTTTCCGAATCAGGGTGATGTTTAAATTAAATACTTGATATAAGAGTTTGAAGAATATACACGTTTGTGAAAAACGTCGCGTTCAACAAGGTGATACGGTATCATGGAAATTGCATATCCGATCCAACAATCGACAATACTTGAACCCAGAATTTTCGCACTGAAGCCAGATAAGTGTGTCTTTTAAGGGGTTAAACCAAAGTAGGTTGGCTTTTAGTGAACGCATATTGGTGCGTCTAAGACTGAGGAATTATAAAGATCAGGTGGACGCAGCATTCACCATTCCAAAAACTCTTGATCACAAAACAAAATTAATTCATGGATAATATTTCACTATATCAGTTGTTGGACTGTTCATTTTTTTTCTATTATGATTTCAAGTTTGGTGCTGTTATTCGTAACGAAATGTCGGATGCTGCATATACCCTTTGTTACATTCTATTTTAAACGTACGGTAACTCATATCAAATCTCAAACGAGGATGTACAGGATCTTGAAACTACAAAGTTGACATTTTAAGTAAGTTGAAGTAGCAGTGGCAGTTTAAGAAGTTGTCATCTTTCATCGACACCCTCATTCAATTTCAATTCCAAATTCATTTATCACACAGATAACATATTCTATCACAATATCAAAATCATTACATTAAAATCACAATATCTAAGAAATACAGTACTCCTCAATATGTAGCAATAAACACACTAGCTATTAAATCGAACAATGATGATTGATAGAATAAAGTTACTTTATAGAGTAAAGTTTTATTTAGTGTTTCTGATCAGATCTACATTGTTAACAGTGAACTTATATCAAAATTCAGGATTTTTCTAAGTGAAAAGTGTTTTTCAGAGTTAAAATTGTAATGTAAACAACTAAACATCCATCATCCATCATCGTTTGTGGAAAATGAGGTTATATCTGGCGAAGTGGAACAACCCTTTTGGGTCTCCCCACTATTAAAAGTAATACGCTAAATAAATAAATCCATCATTCAATTCACTATGTAAACATCATAATCCACTTATCACCTTTGCTTAAAATACTTGCTATCAAGTCGCAATTGTAACAATAAACAATAAATAAATAATATATTTTATTGTTTATATTATTACCCTTGCACAAGCCTAACACAAGCATATCATAATCATGGACATCAACCTTAGAAGGAGAATTATTAGCCTATAGAGACTTATAAAGCCGCATAGCCTTCCTTGTTACTTGGTTAATGCAAGGAAGAATCTCGATATCAGTCACGTAAAGATAAGTTCTGGTAATCGAAAACGAGGATCTATGACCAGAATGTCTGATTAGCTTGAATTACAGTTGGTTTACCAAAGACGTGATTGGAATGTTGCGTCTCCATTTCAGCAGTTGTCGTATCTCTACTCTGTGGTCTTACAAGCCAATCAATGTTGGCTAAGATGGAGAGACAAGTTAAAAAAAGAATACTGACAACGTCAAGATGGTTACAGCAGACCAAAAAGAAACACTTTTTTCAAACCAGAAACAAGAAATACTATTGGATTTTAATTAATTTATACAATTCTGTTACCTTTATTGTTGCGAATTAATTCTGGAATATTGGCTATTTAAAAAAATACTATTATATTTAGAAAGTGGAGTTGGATCTAGAAATTGCTGATATAAATGTTCATAATCTAATGCCCAATAGAAGTAGTTCATAAGTCACTTGTCAATAATATTTACCATTGCAATTAATTTTTGTCGAGTGACGTATGACCCGTGCTTAGAATATGTGACATTTTCTATCAATTAGGATACATTATGATGATTATATGCCACACAGTGCAGTGAGTCAGATGCGATCTATAGCACTTTATTAATGTTATTAGTGCATTTCATTTGAAAAAATGCACTATTGGTCTTGCCCTGACAATCGAAAATTTATGATGTGATATATTTTTTACACGTTTCCGAGCCCCTAGAACACGAATCTGATGTCCGTTCAAATTCATATATCTCTCTCTCTATATATATTTATATATGTACAGTTTCTTGTTAACACGATAACTCCCGAAGGGCTTGTCGGAGAGCGACCAAATTTTGCACAAAAATCATTAGTGTTAATATCTCGGTCAAGTTCGTCAACCAGCCAAATTGGTCCAAGGGTAGGGGGTGAAATTAGGGGATGAAAATTTTGAAAAATCACTACAAATCGACCAATAACGTGATCGTTTTAAAAATTGGTGGGTGTAATACCCTTATTATTCCCTACAATTTGAGCCATCAACGAAAAAAATCCAATCAAAAATGGCAGAGAAAATGGCGAATAACACAATGCCAAAAATTGTGTTTTTCGAAAACGGCGCCTTTGAATTCATACCCTGAATAGCTCATTATAAGTCATATGATTTGAGCCATCATAGAATTGCATTTGAAATGCACTCTTTCCGACCGCCAGCTGCCGGAGCGAATTTTAATGGTGTAAAGATGCATTATAAATCCATATCATTTCTCATCAAAATAATGAGATTTCTTACTTTTAGATCATTCCTATAATAATTCATAATCTTATCATACTACTCTAGATGTCTAGATCATATTATGATATCTATATCCTATATGATGTCACTACTAGTTTTATTTTTTCCGTTGTTATGTTTTGTGTAGTGAACATTATTGAATCCTGTTGAAAATGTTGTGATTTTGTATGATTTTTATCAAATAAAATCCAATGAAATCAGATTCTCAATTGACGTCATGAATGTAATGTTATGAAAATAGGATTATGATACAGAAGAATTATTACTATAGAATTGATATCAGATCACTAAGCTGTAGTAGAAGTTGCGCTTAAACGGAACTAGCACGAGTTGAAAATGAGAATATACCTAACGTTTATGAGTAGAGTGGATCCTTTGGAACTTTTCATGTAATTTTTATTAGAATAGAGAGTTATGTTTAAGTGATAATTGACAGAGAGATGAATTGAATGTAACTTCCACCCATTTAATTTCTGTTTCAGGAGGTTCCATGACCCAAAACTTGACACTACAAAGTGAGTTGGCCCTCATCATCCTATCTCTAATAATACTCTACAGGTAGCGCCAACATGTCTGCTGTGTGTAAATGTTGATACAACAATATATATAAAATAATATGAAAATAGTTACGCAAGACCTGTGTTGGATATTGGACAGAACTGTATGACACTCCTGTATAGTTTGCATGAATGGACAAGGCTCCCTGTATTGTTATTTTTATAACATAATTATTTCTTAAGCAGTAGAAGTTTTAAACTATGTTTATTCGTATAATAATGAGAAAAATATTGTACCCTGTTGTTGCTAATAAGTGTAAAATTTGATGTTTGTACGTTGATGATTCTGTGATATAGTTGATGAACATTAAAATGTCACCTTAAACTGGAAATAAATCATGTTCTTCTGTAGAGCAATCAATTCATTCAACCCACTTTCCTCCAAATAGAATATTTGAAAAAAATGATAATTTAAGTTCAGAATAAATCAAGATGATGCCTTATATATAATAGCTTTAAATGAATCATTACATAACGATCTTTCAAGAGTGCTCAACAATTCAACATCTAATGACAGTTAAGTGAATTCCTCTAGTTTCTACACAATTTCTTGTAACGAACTGTATTATCCACTCAAATTCTGTATGAAAAAGGAGAATAGACTTTTTTGTAAGATTAATAAAATTCGACCCAATGTGAGGTTTGAGATATAAGATAGGACGAAGTTTCACAATAAAAAAAGTGTGTTCATTATCGTGAGGGTTGAATATGATATGTTTCCCATGCAAATAGTTTGCATGGAAAAATGTAGAATCTACCGAATTTCAAATTACCGCTGCTAATGGAAATATAATGATAACTAGCCGGCAGGGGGCTCCGCTCCCTGGACCCCCGATAGTATCGGCAGTGTAGGTGAGTCAAACAGTCAAATAAAAAGTCAATAAGTTACAAGTCAATAAGTTGCCTTGGTAACTTACAAATTCCTCTCAGCTTAAACAAATAGGAGTATTTACCTAGTGATGAGGAAAATTAAATAATGGAAGGTGAAATAACAAAATTCTCTTCATGAAATTGCTTATTTTGTCAAAAATAAGACTGAATTCTTGTAGATAAAGAGTTCATAAGTCAAATAAATAAGTTCAAAAGTCTGAGTTCATATTTAAATAAAATGTGGTCCATATTTAATCGGAACGGAAAATGTAAACCATATTTAAATGGTCCTCTACCAGAAATAAACAGTAGAATTGTTAATATCAGTGTATATTTAATTATTGACCATTTATTGATTCAGAGATTTCTCAGTAATTATAGCCTGAGTAATCAAGGTTTACTTGGACAAGGAAACGTTTATAGGCTACAACAGCTTGTGATGATTTCCAAGCCTCTCGTACTTATTCATGATTTTTTTTACTGTTGAGAATATTATGATCGAGTTTGCTGGTTCAGAGTTGAACATAATTGGAGAAAGCATGGTAGGATAGATGGCAACACATGACTGGAACATGGATGGAGAAGTTTGGTGGATGAAGTTGTTAAGGGTAGGGCAGAGCAGACATCCCGTTTGTTTGTCCCCGATCCAGCAAAAACTCTTTTCGGAGGAGAAGCCTAAGCCGCTGAATTTTAGTTTGCCTTTGTCCAACTTTTAATTGCCCGCTTTTTCCGTCGAGTAATTGAATGTTTGGCAAACAATAGCAAGCTAGGCTAGCTCCCCCCCCCCTAAACACTCACCACCACCTACCCCTTTTCCATCAGCCTGATCCGTCAGCAGTTCTCTGGACAGGAATAAGTGTGCTTTGTGCTGACTAGCTTCACCATCAACTTGAGGGCTGAAATAGTTATTACTATAGAAACTGTATAATCAGACTGATCCCTATAGATATACACATTTACAATTAATAGGCTACTATTTGATTTCAATGCACAATAATACCATTTATAATTTTTTTTGGAGGAATTCACAAGAAAGTTTAGATAAAATGAGGATTCAGTTGTGCTTACATTGCTTCCAAACAATTCATGAGTTTATTGAACATGAACTTTAATGCGTCTAATGAGACTTGTTGGAAGAAAAACTTTTCTGAATTTGAGAAATATGTAATCGAAGATTATGTTCAATGTGTAACTTATTACGTCAGTTAGTTCAATAGAATCAACATTTGGCAATTATTGATTGTTTCACCAAGCTTTATTCAAGTGGAATAACAGTAATTTCAAGTGGAGGAAATTCAATTGTATTTGAGATTGTATCATAATAAACATAATAATTTATTTAATCATTCACAATAGAGAGTAAATAAGGATATTTCCTAAAACTGTTCCATTTCCAATTCATACAAACAATCCAAAGGTTGGTGAGGTAATACAGGAATATAAGAAACTGTGTCAGAAAACAATTGAATCATTCATGAATTAGAAGAAATCATAAGAATGAGTAATTGTTGGCTACAGATCCAATATTATCTTTCATGTTAATATTATTCCTTCATGAAATACATTTCGTCTATGGGAAATGATTTCTTGATTCTACTCCAATGAATTTGTACTGCAAACTAGAAGGAATGAAATCTTGAGAAAGCTTGAAGGAGTGATTTTTCAATAGGATGTTAGAATTAATAATCAAAATATTTAATCATATCAAACCCAAGTATGCTTGAGAGATTTTTTCTTGATGATAAGTTTGGTTAGTGAATCCCTCCTATACATATTTCCAAACTGATCAGCTCAATTTAATACGAGATAGGGTTCAAGATGATCAGATTAGAAAAGTCCAGAATTTAAAATCTTTGGAAGATACTCAAGTTGTACAGTAATTATTACTGGCATAAAAGGTGATTCATCACTATAAGCTTGATCATGAGTGATTGACCTAATTAGAATTTCTATTCTTCACATGCATGCACAACGAGATAAATATACTGGAGAGAAGAGAGATGATATCGACTTTGAACACAAATAATAATGCATCCACCCTCATTAAGAGCGGTATAGCACTTGTTCTCTTCCTGGTCATTAGTTCATTTTAGCCCTGGACAAGCCAGATAATTAATGATCGAATATTTTGTCTGCTTATAACGCAAGGGGACACCAACTAAATGCGCGAGCACTCGCTATTTGGCAATGGTTAATGTTTGTTTTCAAAGTGAACATTCCAATTTCACTACGAGAATGTACTTATTGGAAATTGTGGTTATTATGCAGTTAAATTCGACTTCAGCTTTCTGTGTGCTATTCGTGTTCTAGTAGTTAATTGCATTTCTATATGGATTCCCTGCGGTCTTCACTAGCATTATGGGATTATTATAGGAGTTCAATGGGAGACTTATATGGGAATCACCCTAACATAGAACTACACTTACAGAATCCTTCATCATGTTTCAAATTGAATGTAGTTTGGGAATGATTGAATCTTCATGGATAATTGAAAATTGTGAATCAAGTATTGGTATTGCATGATGAAACTCAAAGGAGTGGTTTGGATTCAATTCAATTCAATACAGTTCAATTTTTATTTTTCCAAAAGGACATCACAAATAAAGGTCCCGCTGAACCTCAGGTTTAAGAAAATGCTAACAAAGTCAACATTCCGGTTGTTTTGAATATTATTAATGATTTTCAGGTTCCTATTGTCCCTGAAAAAATATATTTGATAAATTATCATTGGAGTACGAGATGACGAGCATATCATATAGGTCTACGTACTTCAGATTGAATGAACGTGTTTGCACATTCTCATGCACATTCTAGTTGAATCATGCATTATTCTAGATCCAATTACAGTATCATTGTTTTCTAGCCAAAATAAATCTCTATCATCAAATAGAACGTAATGTGTAGAAAACTTAAATTCAAATCTCTCAATTTAGGCTTTTTTACAAATATTACTCCAGTTTCCAATTTTTTCAGGTTTGGATACATAATAAATTCTATACCATATTTTCATGTTAATTTTTCAAAAATAGCCAATTAATCGATTGCAATGGAATCAATCTAGAATGCAATAAAATCCGACTGTATCTGAATAGCGTAAATAAACATGAATGATAAGAGAGGAAGGTTTGGTCAGTATAGAACCAATAATTATTATAAATGGATTCATAGATGTTTCAATGCTTCAATTATAAAATACGTCAACATGGAAAAGACGCTTCTTTTATTCAATTCATTGTCAAGGATTACGCCCTGCAAAGCACTTCATAGGATAACCCTAATCACGTTTAGATATGGATAATCATAACAATATTCCTTCGCTACTCAAAAGAAATGAGTAAACAAAATATAAAACTCCCTACATCTTTCTATAACCTTGACCCACCGAGCAGAAAAAGTGAACAAGAGAGGGCGACCTCAATCAATTTTGCATGGTAATTAATCGTTGTCGGTTGAAAGACAACACATCTGCTGTTAGTCCTGGTGTGAAATAGGATCTGCTGTAAAAAGGGTCGTGGAAATTGTTTTAAGAGAATCCAACAAGGGGCGACTGTTGCCCCCCATCGAGTAGGGAGAAAATCTTGAATGGGTGGGGGGTGGAGGCATCGATTGAAATAATTTCACGGCCGTTGTCACAGGATGGGTCCCGGATAGCAGAAGGAAGGATAACAGAAGGAAACAAGGACCTTCCTCTCCCCCTCAATCATTCCCCCTCTTTGTCACACTCTATGCTAATCTCCCAAGGCTCGGACTGCTCTATAAATCTGCTGTTATAGTCTCGGATCAGCTTCCGGCTTCAAGTAACAGCGTTATTTGTATCTTAATCACCTCTACCCCGTTACACCCTCCACCCTCGCTGTGAAAAGAACATCGGGATCTGTCCTCCTTCCCCTTTCCACTCCACCGCGAACAATCACCCTCCCATGCTAACGCTATGGGGCGTCCCTGATTTCTAATCAATGGGAAACTCGGAAAAGTGAAAATTGTTGCCACTTTGCATCCTTGCTTGTTATGCAGGAAGAAAATTGTAATCGTAAACAGTTGCTCGCAAATCTTCATTTAATGATTTCTACAGTAGGAGTTTATCCATAGCTTTATTACTCAATTATTTGCATATTGCATACTATAATAAAGAGTACGTGTGATAAAGTTTGTGACATAATTATAATATCATGTACTGTAATATCATATCATATAATATCTGCTTTCGTGGCTGTTTTTCCTATGCTTGCAAACACATTATTGTACAATCAATTTTGCAAGAATTATCCTATTTAATTTTTATTAAAATGATCAGACTATACATTCAATTTCCTCTCTATTCTTATTTCTATTCATTCCGCAATAGGCCTACATTGTTTTTATATTTCATTTAATGGACAAAATAAATAATAGTTATTCAATTTCGTGTAGATGATAAGCTTAAAGAAATTCATCCACATTGAATGAGAATACATGAAATTTTCAAACATTATTTGTCAAAATTTGTTAGAAACATTCGCTGGGTTATTAACGACAATGTTAACTATGTTAAATATTAACTACAATGCAGTCAAGGTTGATCTGACTGCATTAAGTTAATCTTGACTGCATTGTTAGTAATATACCTCAGCGAAGATTAGCAAACAGCATCGTCATCATAGATCACCTGCATAGATCAGCTCGTCATCAAGAAATCACCTTCTTTATCAGAAAGCAAGATACCAGCTTTGGTTGTTACACCATTGACATAAATTAATATGAGAATCGAAGAGTTTATAGAAAGTATTCGAATGATATGTGGTAAAATTTATAGAAAATATGATAATGTTGTAACAACGGGGACGAAACGTGTTGGGTTCGGTACCATTTGTACCTAGATTTTTTATGAACCTGTGTAATAGCTCAACAAATAGGTGATGCTGACACCAACTGTTCAGGTGATGCTCCTGTACACGACCTTCTCTCGACAAAAATTCCATCAGGAATAATATTGAATGTCCATCAATAAATGTCAATACTTTCATACAGCTGTAACGATCTGCTGTTGAAGATGGATATTTTTTTAGAACTGTCAACCTTTCAAGCGAATAGAACCCCAATGTAAATCCGATAAGCCTCCAGGGACATGAATGTATCTCCTCAATAGAATTGTTTGTTTTGTCAATCGAATTGTCACTCGACTACTGTCAGTAATGCTGAATGCGGTATGGGGTAGAAAAAACGGGTGACCGCTATTTTTGAAGCATGTTTCATTTCAACATCAAGATGGAATCTCAATCTAAAATTCGGGAATGGACATTCTCGAAAATATTGATTGAATATCACTAAGTTGTCTGGTATCACTTGTCATAATGGTAAGAGCTGACGCCAAAAAGCTACGCGGTTTCGTCTGCTCCTTGTGCGCTCCAACAGCGCATGTTGCTAACTAGAGTTGTCATTATTTTAACTATGCAAAGATCATGTATTTGGAATTCAGAGAGACAATCGTTCAATAGATGCTTTAAGTCAGCTATTGAAAGCATTGGCGGCTCGTGCCCACGAACCAGGTGAAGTGCTGTACTGTAAAAAATACGAGCACTTCACCTCTTTCGTGGGCACGAACCACCAGTGGTTGAAATGTTACATCACGTGAAAGAGACAAATCTTCAACTTTACTCTTGATCAGTTCAAAGATGTTTCGTTGGTCTTGCAGAGAAAGAAGAAAACGTAGATTATTTAAACGCAAGATGAATTATCCCGTTTAATAGCAATCTAGCTACTTTTTAAAACAACCTCGATAAAGTCTGAAAGCTGGACTCTGCTCTTTTATTTTTTTAGAGTAATAATGACTCCTATATTCACCAGGAAGCTGGATTGTAGTTAGTGTATCTAATGCAGATTTACTTTGTTTATCTCTACGACAGCTTGAAATACACCGTGCCACTATACTTCTCTGCGGTTGTATCCTAAAACAATTACAAGCTACCTCAAAGCCTGAAAGCGTGCTGGAAACTATGAAATCGTCATGATGTTTAAAGCCCGGTCTCACATCCCCAGATAAACGACTGCTACATTCCCGGCTCGCTTTGTTAACGCATTTAAGCCCGGACACTACAGATTCAAAAACAATATCTCTTGATGTCAAGCTGAGCTGTTTCCACTGCTCTGAAAATTTAGGGAGATTCCAGGAAAATTCCAGGGAAAGCACATCAACGAATGACAGTGATTGGAGAAGTCACTAACTCAATTAATATGGAGGGCATTCTGAGTTCCCAGAAAATATCAGTATTCACATAAATTGTAGCTTTTCGTACACAAATTTTCAATCCAATATTCAATAACCACAGAGCAATTGGATAAGAATGAATTGATTTATTTTATCGCAAGGTTATTACAAAATGGTTATGTCTTTAATAACCTCGATTTTATCGTACAAATATAATTAATCAGGTACTCGAGAAGCTTTGAACTAGAAGAACTAGAGTAGTTTCTTCTAGAACGAGTTTATGGATTCCAAACTGGGAAACTTCTTGTATTCTCCAAAAATATTTCAAGAAGTTTCAATGGAGTTTAAGACCTATATGTTTTAAATGTATTTTGGAAAAAGTTATGAGATGACTCAATATAGAATAATAATTATTAAAAACTCTCAAAACACTCGTATGGGTAAGAGTTTCGTAACTATTCAAGCATTTAAAACTGATTACGGCACTTCATTAAAATATATTCTCTTTATTATATCTAATGTCCTCTTGATTGTTAAAGAAAATTCCCAAAAAATATGTTTTTATAATTGTTGATCACATACAAAAAAATCGATGTAAATAGTTGGTAAATGAGAATTATTGCAAACGATGGACGCTTTTTTGTATTTCTTCATCCCAACACAAACTAATTCGTGCGAATCCTGTTTTGTTGAAATGAATACTATCAGAAGGTGTACTTTGATTGCAATTTTCATTCAGCAATATACAATGATAGTAGCCGTAGACAAAAATAAAAACATGATATAGTTATCCTTAAAGGCTACAACAAAACACTATCATAGGCCTATCTGTTTTAAGTTCACTTGAACAGAAAAACATAGATAACACACTATAGTAGAACAATAAGGTTTCTTCCAGTTGGTTGCATGATTCGTCACGGAAAATAATAGGAGAAATGACTACAGGCTAAGCAAGAAACTCTGTAGACTGAAGCCAGAAAAGCCATTTGTGTTTCGAATATCAGGGCGGCCGCGTAAAATATTACGGTTACCGCACTTACTCTCAGATCTGCGGTTCCTTTTTCTTCATGATGTGTGCGGTGCACAAAAAAGGGGGGAAAACCCTAGTGGGGGGGTGGGAGTTTTGGCTGAGGGGAAGGAGTACAAGAGAAGGGTCTGCCTGGCCGCAGTCCATATGAGGGATGAGCTAAATTTGATATGATACATTGTTACATTGTGACCAAGCTCTCCCGGATTCTACCATGCTGCTGAAAAATGACGCTCCCTCCCCTTCCTCTTCTCAAAGGTGAGCCTCCTTTCCTACAGTAATTTATCGCGGACGTTTGTTTT
This sequence comes from Sogatella furcifera, assembly GCA_017141385.1. Taxonomy (NCBI): domain Eukaryota; kingdom Metazoa; phylum Arthropoda; class Insecta; order Hemiptera; family Delphacidae; genus Sogatella; species Sogatella furcifera. Next base: position 18,077,237 of record CM029555.1, read on the forward strand.
TCCATCCTCTCCTCCTCTTCTTCCTTCTCCTTCTCCTTCAACAACCCTCCCGTTTCCATAATTTCCCCTCTCCCACCGCAATCGAGAAGAAAAGTCGCTCAAACACCAAGTCAAGAGTCTTGATTTGAAGGATCTGTGCTCGTTTCGAGAACTTAGGCCGACTCTTGTTTTTCTCCAGGAGGATCGAATATCAAAGATATTGGTCGAGATAGGGAATAGCTATTGATTTTTCCATTTGCAGAAAATTCTGAACAAAATGGGATGGTAGGCTACAATGAAAATGAAATCTAATTTTTACCGAAATGAGCAAAAATAATAAGTTAGTTAATATCAACGAGTAAAGTAAAATATCAAGTTGTGCTATCAAGTTTGAAAAAACACATTTGCACGTAATCTTGAATCCAGAAGGCAGGATTAAATCAAATAATCTCAACTCTTCACTCGTGCTCAAAATTTCCTGTAAAAATCTAATATTTCGGTCATGGTGTAGTAATTTTGTGAAGTGCTTTAGTTTTAGAAGTGAATAATGTTCTGGAATCAAAAATTCTGTTTTGAAAGAACTATAAGCCACATGGTTTACCGTGCTCCCATTTGTGGGAACTAAGGTTATATGGCGATGTGGAACAACCCTTGGGTCTCCCCACTATTAGAAGCCATACGCTAAACAATAAATAACTCTTCACTGATAGAATTAGTTTTCCATAGTTTTTCATGAATTTGCGAATAACAACTTTTTTACATTATTATTTTCTGGGTCCAGATATAATAAAATATCAAACTGGGAAGCACAGTTGTGATACTGAAACAGCTACTCAATGTGATTCAACGAGTCGTTATGCTTATATGACTGACTAACCTTGTGACAATGCATTTCGAGGAAAACAAACACCCCAGTTTCAGAGATATTCTGGTTGAAAAATTCATGGCTCAATGATAAAATTGAACAGCGTCATGTTCAACAAAAGTGAGATTGGATGATTCCTGTTATAAATAATAATGAAGAGGTGCAGCGGTGCAGAATCAGAATAACAAGCACCATTGTTCTGATTTGAACCTTCTTGATGAGAGAAAGTGAGAGATAGAGAGAGAGAGAGTGAGTGAGAGAGAAAAAGGAAAAAAATTATAAACCAGCCATTCAGAGTGCTCATCACTCATCGAAGTTCACAAACAAAAGGATGAGGTGATAATTGAAAGGATCTCCCACTTTGAGAGGCTTACACCCCCTTCAGAAACTCCCCACCCCTCGAAACCCCCCCAGGAGGTTCAAACAAGAGCGGCCAGTCAGGAAAGTTTTAATTAATCGGGTTGCCGTTGAATAGAATCAAGTCAGTGCAGGCGCTCGATTTTCAGTCAACTCCGGCGGACGGCTGCCTGCTTACAATAACGAAGCGCCAGGCCAGGATCAATTGAGCCAGCTAATTAAGCTGTTGCACAGAGTGGGGGTCATTCAAGGACGACTGCAACGAGTGGGCATAATCAGAAATCTATTGAAATCTCTCGGAAATATGTCCGATAAGACGATTTTATGCATTGAAAAATACTTCTGCCAGATTGGCACGATTTGAAATTGCAACATATTTTTTGATTTTAGTGTGTGTTGTGATTAAATTTCACTGAAAAGCTCTTACCACTGAAAGATACCATGAATCTTTTACAAAACTCCACAACTCCATACCTCATTCACGATGTCTTGACACAAAGTAAACAGACCCATAAGGTAAGCTGTTGGTATGACAAACCATTGTTTGTTTTGTCTTAACTTATCGTGATTAGGGTATACAAGATCACTTTCATAAATGTGTGTTCGTATCAAAACAATCAATGCTGATCTCATACTTAAAAAAAACCTGTTTAAAGAAATGTCGATTGCTTGTCTTTTCTGATTTTTGATGTTTCTTTTATCAAGTTATAATTCTTGTCACCTATGACATTTTTTACATTTTCTTTGTCTCTTCCTGTAAAACGAATTTATTAATTTCAATTTTTAGCTATTAGAAAAGTAGCCTTCAGCCTTTAGAAAGAGAAAAATTAGAAAGAATGCAAGTAAGTATATTTTGCTGCAATATTTTAATAAAATTGGACTAGTATAAGAATAAATAAATTGAATAAATAAAAGTAATTGATTCATAGGATTAGAACGACATGCTGTCATGTGACATCGTGTTTTTTAGACCTCTTCAATCATCACTACAGTGATAGTCTAGAGTCAACAATACAATTATTTTCGCCGTGTGGCTCAGATCAGTATGATTCTATACTCACTCACCTCACATCACTTTAACATATCAGTCAAATCTCCATCATATAGCCAAAAAATGGTGGTGATGGAACAAAAAATACAATTTCACTTTTCTATTGCCAAAATTATATCAGTACAAGTGTTGACCAGTGTTCATTATTTTGAGCACTATTTATTGTAATGCCCCTGAGCTGATGCTGCAGTCGGTATATAGGCCACTTTGTATGTGACGAGCATGGACTGTAAATAATTGATATTGCCAACAGTTCTATAAATATTTCTTTGTTGGGCGCCAATTTAAGTTGAGAATAGCTGGTGGAAAACGCAGCTATTAGAAATTGTAGGCAAGTATACCATACAATATTAATAAATAATCTGAGTACGAATGTACGTATCAGGTTCATACACTGTTAAACTCGTGTGCAGACATGCAACACGCCAAATCCTGAAGAGTAAGCACAAGTGAATTGGATCAGGCCGCTCTTCTCCGTCAGATAATAAATAGGTACTTAGTGTCAATATGTGATGCTAAACAATCGGAACACTTGACTCGTTTCGGTACGATACTAGACCCAGGCGGATAGTTGAATGTGGTGAACGTATTGTAGTCTCACAATCACAGACAAATACCCGAGCCGGTCGCTCCCTGAAGCTGTCAAAGTCCCGATTATACCTTTTATACCCTTCTTCTCGGTCTTTAGCCTATAGCGGAAGATACTCTACGAATCAACTGATCCGACTGCCAGCACACATAAGCGGCTGCTGCTCACAAGAAGAAATTCCATAAAGTACATATAACTCGCTAATATGGCATTAAGTTCCTTCAAATACAAGGTATCATGCACTTCGGGAGAGAGAAAGTAAGGTAGACAATAATAATAATCCAGTACTCCATCCTCACTCCAAAAGTGCATGCGTACACCTGTTTATAAGCACGTGTGGAAGCGATTTGTCTGGGAGAATACTCCACTAAGCCATCCAATAAATTCAAATATATTAAATAAATGGAATAACCAGAGGTGAAATAGAATATTCTTGACCCAACTCGGCCGAAATAACGAATTAATATATATTCTCCTACAATACAGACTTCAAATAATATTCATGTTAACATTAATAAATAATTCAGTAAATAAGTTCCTTTAAATGAATAAATTTTCAATAAATAGCGGTACTTAATATATCTTTGGCAATTGTCAATTATTATGCTTTACAATAAATTCAGGTAACTATGTGGTTCGGTAACGGTGGGAAAATTTCGATGTCAGATATTTCACCTAGTGCACTAGGGAAGTCGTAGTGGCCATAGTAATAAATAGTTTGCTTACGGCTTACGGCGTTCCTGGTCCCCCTTGGCTGCAACTAGCTGGTCCCACTAACTCCGTCTAGGACATTCGAAGTCAAGGGAGGGCGATTTCTCCTGGCGATGAGGACAATGCACCCTAACGGCTCCTCTCTGGTCGGCAGGTTGGAAAAGAGTGTCGGTTCTTTCCTCGATCAGCTTCTTCTTCGAGTAGGCGGAAGTGTTTTTTATGTATTACGTCGCCGGGGGTTCGACGTAGGGGTTTCTTATTGGTTGAATCCCTATCCGACGTCCATATTGGATTTTCCACAAGAAATAAGGCAGCCTAAACCACTTCACAATATTTTATTGAACCTTGCGAACCACATAAATATAATTTTTCCCTGAATATAATTCATAAATACATGTTTCAAAATTCTAAAGCTATAGGTTAAGTAGCTATTCCACTAATTAAGCTGAGTTGCTAGAGAGGTTGCTTGTGACGTAACATTTCCGTACACATACCTAATTTGAATAAATAATTTATATAAAATATAATTTTCAATATAATTCCTATAATAACGCCTATATAATATATATCCCATAAACACATAAATACAAATAAATTTGGTGGACATTATGGTGAGAAGATCTATCACATAGATGCTGTATAAAGAATATATTATCACAGATGTCAAGAAACTAAGGTAAGATGCATGTTTCAAATAGTAAATTTAAACAAGCATGATCAAATATTAATTTAATATACAAATTATTTTGGCTTATGCACGGCTGAATGTCAAACTAACGGCTACAGACTGGAGCCGGCCGGATCAGCTGATTAGCAATTGTCAAAATTCTAGGTTATGTAGGCCATAGGCAGAAGTAAACAAAGCTAGACAATAATTTGAGTAATTAAATAATATATAATCCAGGCAGGTGAGCGATATTTTACCTTATTCAGAAATTAAATGAATAGCTGCTTATCAGCGATAGATATATAATAATTTGTCTCCTGACCTATTTAATAATAATATTGTAGGACCCATTAGGCTGGGGTCGTGACATTATTTATTATGAAGTGGACATCAGGTGAAAATTGCTGAGAATTGTACAGTGTTGAAAGGATATCTAAAACGTTCAGTTTCAATTTGATCTTTCAACTCAGTTGTTATTCAGGCTTTGATCCTTCATATCAAATGAATTTTGAATGCGACATTGACAACACACAACAAGGCTGTCAATCCCAGAAGGCTGTTCAAAATCTTTCCTCCTGAATGCAACAGTTTTGTGATGCCAGTTAACACAGACTGTTATTATAACTCTTTTTAAGTATCAACAGAAAACTAACGACCAGATTTCAGAATTTTTCCACACGATGACACTTGTTCAGAATTTGAATGAACAAAGCAAACTCTGCGAGCGCATATTTGACGTGTACGGAGGACCAATCTGTAATTTGAAACCAGCCCTTTGATATTGAGCGCTCATGGAGGTATCATAAAACGTCAATCACTTTCTTCTATAAGCTTGCTCACATGACCCATTATTAGCACATCAATTTAATCTTGCTCGTGCTGATTTTTTTCAGAAACTACAAGCACTTGAAGCTTCATCAGTACTATCGCTATCGTGCTATCGCTTCGGCTGACACAACTCAATCCTCTTATTAGAAATCTATATCTATAACAGCGAAATGGCACTGACTGACTGACTGATTCATTCATTCATTCATTCATCACCAGAACTAAAAATCCACTTAACCGAATGCGTTCAAATTTGGCAGGCATGTTCAGTTGGACGTTTAGACGCTCGCTAAGAACGGATTTTAAGAACTTTTCAAGGATACGCCAAATATTTTTGTTTTTCTAGAGTTTTTCGGCGTTTTCCTCATTTTTTCGAGAACCAATCGGTAGAAAATGTTGATATCTGGTGGGCAGGTTCCGATAAGGTCTAGAAATGTTGTGTTAAAATATTTTTGCAATCCGTTCAAGATTACGCCAGTAATCAGGTTTTCAAAATTGTAGATGTGTTACGGGTTGCATATCTTCCGCCTTGATACGACCAATCCTTATTGTAAATTCAATTGTTCAGCAAGATTATAGATAAACTATTATGGAAGGTATTGAATCAAGTTTCAAACTATATCCGACATAGTTCCCAAGGTTACGCTCAATATCAACTTTTTACTATTTTTCGGAATTTTCAGAGTTTTTCTTGGATTTTTCGAGAATAAATTGGTAGACAATGTCGAAATTTAGTGAACAGGTCCAGATTAGGTCTAGAAATGCTGTGTTCAATAAGTTTTGAATCCCTTCTGAACGGAATTTGTTTGTCTCTGCTTACACTGACAGAGGTCATGCAGGCGAGCGAAGCGAGCCTGTTTGATTCTCTGACACTTCTGATACTGTCGGGGGTCCAGGGGGCGGAGCCCCCCGGCTAGGCGAAGAAGGCGAGCGAAGCGAGCCTGCCGGCTAGTATATTATATTTTCTACAAAATATACTTTGTAATGAAGTGATTCCAATTTCAATACCTAATTTGCTTTGAGTTGTATATTTCTAATCAAATGATTTCTGGTATTTTTTACACTGATTAGCATGTAATTTAAAAACAATATTATTCCCGATTTTCTCTATATTGATAGAGTTGTATTCTAATAAAGTCATAACTTCAATTGTAATAATTAAATGTCATCCATCCATTGTAGGAATCAGACACTTCTTGCACTAGGCCTATAATAAATATATCCTGTGCGACAAAAATAGGACCCAGCAGATATAGTCTGTCCAAGCAAAGAAGACCCTATGGCAGGATGAGAAAATGACTCCAGCTCGGTCAATATTGGTTCTAAAATTATTGTTTTGGTCTCAATCGTAGGAAACATTCTGATCTACAATTTGATACTAAATCATAAATTTTTGAACCAATATTGACCGAGCCGGGGTCATTTTCTCATCCTGCCAGAGGGTCTTCTTCGCTTGGACAGGCTATAATCTTGCACTGGCGGCTCGTACCTACGAGACAGGTGAAGTGTCAGTATCTTTTATTGTTCAGCACTTCACCTATTCCGTGGGCACGAGCCACCGGTGTAGTCTTGCTGTGAGGTGTTCGACATCACCGCAATACGGTTCTCCGGGAACTCTATTCAGGCCGAGCCTAACCACGTCGGAGAAAGTTAAGGGAGCAGAAACACCCTGCGACCACGAAGGGAAGAAACACCACGAAGGAAGGAAACACCAGAAGAGTCACAGTATAGACTCTTCCAAATTCCGAACATGTTATTTGCGATAGCAATGAAACGTCAGCTAACTCAAGGAAGTACAAATCAGAATAACCTGATAACATCTATTCAAACATACCTTAAAAAACACAGGAATTACTCACTTAATAAAATAAAATAGGCCTATAGAATTCGCGAAACGTCAGCTCTCTCTAGTAAGTGAAAATCGGATGTTCTCGATCAATTCCATTCAAATATACTTATAAACACTCAGAAATTACTTGATTGATTGAATAAGGTATACAGTTCACCTACAGAGCTCCATTGAATTGAAATTTCAAGTTAAACTCCATAGAGCTGGATAATGGAATGCACAATAAGAAACCTTTCCATCAAACTTTATGTGAGAGAACAACGAACTATTTTCTCATAGAAAATCTATCACCCTCCATGCAACTGAACAATTGACTTCATTATAGAATCCTCCTACTACACTACATGGGGGGTGCAAATGTAATCAGTTCCAACAATCTCATTAAACCTGTCAACAGCTGATGTGCTGCCGTTTAAAGCTGCAACTGATTTAATATTCCCGATCCAATCAAGCCTGCATTTTTTGTACACTGTGTAACAAACGTGTCACCGCATCATTAAAACTGGCTCCAAACGCCAAATTTCGAACCGGAGACGAACGTTTGCCATATTAAATTTCAGGCAGTTCTCTGATTGCTGTTTCATTACAGAAACGATCGAGTGTATGAATTCAAACGAGACGGTTTTCCACTGAATGATTCAAATATGAGAGTTATTCCTTTTTTATTCCGGTACCGGATACCGTGTGGAATTCTGTTGAGGTCCTTGAATTGAATTTTATGAGAGAATATATTCGGTGACGATGATCAATACAAGATGATATGCATGGGGAAACACGAAACATATAAGAAACATTTCCAAATTATATACCCAGATAGCACGTAAGCTTATTTCAAGCTGTAAATTAAGTGGATTTTGATTTGGAAGTTCCAGCTTGATTAAACCAGCCTAATTCAAACTTGTAACAGGCTGTAAGCAATCAAGCTGGGAATTTCAAACTTGTAACAAGCTGGAATTTTCATTCTTAAAATTAACCTTGAATGTTCCAGTTACAGTCCAGCTTGTTTCAAGCTAGAATCAACCTTGATTCCAGCTTGGAACTTTTAAGCTTGGATGATTAAACTTGATTCCAGCCTGAACTCTCCAGCTTTGCAAACAGCTTGAAACGTGGTAACTTCTTAACTTGAATCAAGCTGTATTACAGCTTTCAGACTGTAAGTTCCAAGCTTGAATCCAGCTTATTGAATGGAACATTCAAGCTGGAAACCATCTGGACCCCAGCTGTTTGTGCTATCAGGGTAGCTGAGTAGTCCAATTCTTCCAAAAGTTATTAATTTATAAATGTCACCCTCGTTCTGATGTACTCTCGCATGCAGGTCAACAACTGTCTTGTCAAAGCTCACAGTCATTCGGCAACCGATTAAATAATTGAGAAATTAATTTTTGGTACCAGAAAGGAAGCTTGTTTATATGAAACATCTAAAATGCTCATAGATATTAAAAATAAGCTCATTTCATTTTTTGATTGATCATTTTGAGAGTATTCAAACTTGTTTGAAGTTTGATTAGTTGAGCTAATAAAACATTTCAATAAAATATTAACTTTCAGAGAGACAGCAATACCTGCTATTTTCTCACGATTTTCGGCATAGTAGGATAAGCAAACCTCACTTAGAAACCCCACGTTGCAAATATTTTGTGTCAATGAGCTTTCTTTCTGTACAATTGCGTGTAAATTTTTGACTTTTGTACCACTAATGTTTACCAGAAGTCCGGCATGTCCAGGTTTTTATGAAAATAAACTACGATCGTTGAAGTTTATAATGAGAAATCGTTTAAAGCTTTCAGGTATAAGAAATCCACCGTTGAAGGGAGGTCTTAATAAAGTTCAACTACAACTTCCAAAGTTCATTAGGATAAATCGTTGAAAGCTTTGAGGTGAGCGATGCAGTTGCAACTCTACCATTCGCATGTATCGGGAAAGGATTGCTCAGAATTTGACTGCCGGAAGCAGAATAACGATGTGTTTGTGTAGCATAGGATGCGTGTGCGTGTTGCAGGCATTACCGCGTGGTCTTGGTGCATCAGACAGAAAGCAAACAGCACTCAGGCCCAAGTATACTAATTGAACACTAACAGCCGGATTGGACCTAACTGCTGTTCTAATTTGAAACAACAAGTATGCTGCTAGCACTGCACTGTCACAAACATCCACATTCAGTTGCAATCAGACATTTATGATCAGTCTTCAACGAAGCGAGTGCTGCTCCATTTCGTATACTATAACTGATATACTATACGTATAATATACTGATAAACGTTTGAGATAGTAATCCGTATACAGTTTTCAAGATGAATGGGGTTTCATTGGCCTACATTTGTCAATAAATGTGAGATATTTATTTTTCATCTATTCATTTGAAAATGTTACAATGATTTTTTAGAATCTAGTAGGCTCTCAATTATAATAAAATTTACAATTGGTTTACGTTCAAAACTGCCCGTTCTTCTAAAATCATTTTATGGAAAAATTCATGACAAAAGAATCTACAACTTACAATAAAGCATTGATTATTGTTGCCAAAAGTCAAGCATTGAGAGAAGGCTTGAAAATTGGATGTAGGTGATGAGGGATGATTGTGACTATGCATAGGTAGTCTATAACAAAGGATAGTTATAAAATAATTACTAATGAAAGATAATTTGGACTTATTATGGAAAATTGGTAAATGGACAGTTTTGGGAGTAATCCTGTAGAACTTTTCATTAAGTATATTTTGTAACTTGATAATCGTCGTCGTCGTCTCCCTTCAAGGATTAGGCAAGTTGCCTGTTCCAACTTCAACAGCTTCTCTATGTCCATCTTCCACGCGGTCTGCCCACACTTCTTCTTCCAACTGGCTGATAAATGAGTGCTGCCCTGGGAATTCGCTCGTCTTCCCTCCGTTCAACGTGATCTTTCCAGTTCTGTTTATTGTCATTGATCTTCTGCCATATGAAGAATATGTTGAGTTGCTGTCTTATTTCAACATTTCGAATTCTATCTTCTCTGGTACACCCCTTTACTGCTCTTAAAAATCGCTTTTCAGCCGCTTTTAACCTGCTCCATTCCTTATTTTTCGGTACCCAGGTTTCAGAGCCATATAGGAGAGCTAGGATGGCCATCACTTTATACGATTTTAATTTGGTCCCACTCCTGGCTTTATTTTCAAAAGTTCTGTTGATTGTCCCACAAATAGCTTGAAATCGATTTATTTTCATATTCAAGTTTTGATCTTCTTCATAACAGCCCACATATTTAAAATGTGATACTTGTTCCGGGATAATGAATGAATAAATATATAATTTATTCAAATAATTAAGTCGATTGGATATTATAAAAAAGGAAAGCGAAAGAAGGGAATTCTAATAAGCTCTGCTAGATTCAAGCAGATTACAACTCTGTGCCACCTTTCTTCTAAAAAAATAATTTATATCCATATAGCTCATTGTGAACTCCAAATATTGATTCATTTTCATATTTCTCAATGGAAATTGATTCATCATATCCATTTCCAGCTCAGCTTCAGTAGGAAATTGAGTATCAGGTCCATCAAAAACAACTATCCAGTGCCATCTAGAGCTTTGACAAGCAGAAAAACAGCCTGATAAATTTTAAAACAAGCTAAAATTTTTCGTGCTCAAATTTTTTTCGAAATTCCATATTTTTTGATAGTGAATGGTGAAATTTTGGTGATCTTACTTGTGTTTTTGGACTCTCTTGATTCGGAAGAACTTTTAAAAATTCAAATCTCAGTGTATCACATCAAGTTATACCATGATTTCCCGAAATCAAGGAAATCAAGGTTATGGTGCCGGTGGAACTTCCTTTTGGAACTCCCCACCGATATGGCATAAGAATACATACATACATACAATTGAAACGGAAGCATTTGCACCAATCAACACCCCAATTTTGGTAAGTAGGCAGTAGGCCATACTGTTAGTGGCCATATTTCAACTGCCCTATAGATGCAAGCATCTCTAATTATTCACTGTAGCCCATTGATTTGTGGTTCACCCGGATCACACAGAATCTAGTAGTAGTAGTTCCTCTTGACAAATGAAGAGATTAATTTCGACGAGTGGCTGAATAAACAATCACAAATACGCGCTATCAAATTTTCCTGATATACTATTATTTCGTACTCTTGGAAGTGTCTGGTCTCGCCACTTAGTTTGTTGCTCTTTCCATAGCCTCAAAAGCATGGGAATACAGATTCAAATAGATCTTATCATTGAAGAAATACATGGTAATAATTGAATTGAATTCCAATTCAATCATAACACCCCGTATACATTACAATGAAATGTGATCCAATCGTTTATTTTCACAAATTCATGTCTAATATCAAACATACTACATCGAATGAACAAGAAGCTGAAAAGCGTACTGGAGTTTTCTTTCTCTTTTTCAATTGAGAGGGGGATAATAGACTGAAAAATCAAACCTGTAACCGGGTAAGGGTCATATAAAACTGTCAGACAAATTAGATTTCTGGATGTTATTGATATTCAATAAATCTTCAATAAAGAACGCTCTAGTCCACTAACCTTTCCCGGCTCCTCACTAGAATTTATTCCAGTCTGAAGACAAAGGATAGAAGGAGGATGTACTCACTGAATTCTTGATATATCAACTGTTCTTCACAATAGTTATCCACCTTGGAATTTGGTGCTACACTACACATCTACTACCGCTCTATGCTACTTCTACAGTACATAGTAAAAGTAGAATTTTAAAATCAATTTCAATTAGAATATTCAATTAATATAAATTCAGTTATTTAATAGAACTATGTTTTCCTGTTACAGCAAATATTGATGAAAAGCAGAATTTAATATGTTGAATGAAACTGTTCAACAAAAGTATGCCCAGACCGGTAGACGATCACGGTACCTCAACTTGACAATAAATCTAATATTGAATAGTTTTATGAGATGGAATGATCGATTTCATTCATCTTCATCAGTGAGTTTAGGAATGGTAAATTTCTGAATGTGTTCTAATTTTACCATTCTTTGTGCCAAGAACACTTTGTCGACAGATTTGGAAAAGGCTTTCAAAGTTTCCTGGCATCGTTTGAATGAAGTTTACGCATTAAGCAAAACAAGAATACAAGTTCGAATTTCCAGCTTGTAGGACATTGGATTTGGAACCACTCCATCATTGGAATGCATCATAAAAATTCATACAAGCTGGGATTTATTGTCAAGTGCTTTTCTTGATTTTCTGATCACGATTCTCGTCTAAATTGGTCCAGCCTTTTACCTCAGTATTTGGATCAGAAGTATATTACATACAAATGATCACTTATTGTATTAATAACAAACACTTTGATTGAAATATGAAACATCAGGTATTTTTCCTGCAGTAGGGATTAAATTTTGGTGAAACTTTTGTGAGTTAGGAAGAAGATTTTCTGAAAGATTGAAAATAAATATTATTAAGGGAAAGGCACCAGTAGTGGCAACTGTTTCAGTAATGGCCACTTGAATAGTTTATTCTTTAAAATACGGATTTGATCGAAAACGTGGTTCCAGTAAGACGTTCAGTTTTCTCTTAGACGTTTCAGTAAGAATGCATGTACACAAATTGTTGTTTCTTGACTAGGTAGTTTGTAAATTCTGCTATTTCTGGCGTTGAAATCATTTAATAGAATGCCTAGATGAATTTCAGAAGGTTTCTAGCCAAATAAAACTTATATTTTGGCGTAAAAGCAGACTGGCCAGTACTAGAGCAAGAAACCGTGAATAATAAATGAAAAGACAAGATGTTGTCAAACCACTGATTAATTAGAAAATCGAGATAATTAGAAATCGGTTTCGGTTGTTACACCATTATCAATCTCTGGGAAACTAAAACTTAACGAACAGAGCAGCAGTATTTATACTAACGGTGAAGCACCGCTATTGGTCGACGCTTGAGCCAATGACCGTGAACGTATGCCATTGGCCTAGACAAGCTCCTCCCCGATTAGCCGTTCTTTAAAACATTACAAAATGGCGTTTTAAACACAAAATACAATTAACGATCGATAGATAGCTACAGTAACCTACAAAATATGATTAAAAATATATGGAAAGATGAGGAAAACAACGGAAAGAACTAATACAGTAATATCTGACTAACAAATTATGATAAAATTAGATTTGTGGTATTGTATTGATTGAAATGGATCTGGTCGTTCAAACTCAACTGTGAATAATCTTTAGTTGCCCTAGTTATTTCTAAAGCTTCCAGAATGTCGAGACTTCTGCCTTTATTATTGAAATGCAGAAACTCAACATTCTCCTCGGCCTTGAACATGTGATTATTTGTTATTAAATGTTTAGCAAAGTTTGAATCTCCATTACACTTATTTCAATCTTTGATATAATCTTACACCCTAATTCAAGCGTCGACCAATAGCGGTGCTTCACCGTTAGTATAAATACTGCTGCTCTGTCCGTTAAGTTTTAGCTTACCAGAGATTGATAATGGTGTAACAACCGAAACCGGTATCTCGATTTTCTAATAAATCAGTGGTTTGACAACATCTTGTCTTTTCATTTATTATGGATAACTACCACAATATCAATTTCACAACTACTTAAAGAGTGAAATCGTGAATAATCTAGTAGTGGCCACCCAATAGATATTGTTGTAGAAGTTGATGTAATTTGAATTTATGTTCTCCTAAGACTGTTTTAAATAGGTTCAAGAGAAAAAATAACTTTATATTACTCATTTTCTGGTTCAACTTCACTTTTCTAGTGGCTTACAACCAACAACAATGCATTACCATTTCATCTCATTTTAATATAACATATCACTTTTTCTGGTGTTATAATCACGTTCTGAGATGTAAAATTAGCTTACTTTAATGATTTCAACAAGCAGCTTGAGATATTGAATTGTCAATGAGTATAAAACATCATGTGGCCACTATAGAATCATTGCCTGGCCACTATTGAATCATAGTGGCCACTTTAGAATCAAATATGAGGTTCACGAAAAGTTAAATAACTAAGTTGCAAATTGATATATTAGCCATTTCAAGGAGAAAGTTAATCAAGAATGATCTGGGCTACATGTTGTGAGATTTTATTTCCTTAGAGCTCTGCTCCGGATTTGGTAGGCTTTTATTTAATACGCTAGAAAATAAATTCTCACGATTCATTCCACCCAATATACTCCCGATGAAATGGTTATACAATATCCAGACCACCACAAGCATAAAAGGTGTTCTGTAATCATGTAAATTTATAATTAAAATTATTATTGCTTATATGCAATATTTTTGTCAAGTTACCAGGCAAGGAAAGTCTAAATAAGCAAGTTAATGTTGAAAATTTTGATTTATTAAATACTTTAAGTAATGAGCAAATTCAATTAATTGTAAGAAATACTGCAAGGTAAATTTATTAAAAGAGTTCATGATAGAAAGTCTTTGGTTGAATTGATAAATTGTTTTAAAGTCTTTTGTTTGAGAACGTTTGTAACGAATTATTGAAATTATATGAATATTTGAACGGTCTTTTTAATATAAATTCAACTGGTTCTTTGCGTGTGAGACACGTGTAGAATGTACATTTGGCCGCGCACTGAACTATGATTATTCAATGTTTCTCATGCAATTGTGATACCTGATCAGGATTTAAATATTATTGAAACACTCACTTGATCGGCTGGTCAGTCTAGTATTTGAATAAATACCGGTATATGGACTCCTCGTGGATGAAGCAGCGACGAATTTGGTTTCACATTCACTTGAAGTTCACAATTTCACAGACTATTTTAAGACGGTTCAAATATTTGACATTTAACATGGAAACATTAATACAAAAAAGCTATTACCCAATTTCAATTGCTACAGTGAGAAAAATAGGAATTTATTTAGGATTGTCACAGATAGAAATTAAATAATTTATGTGGATCAGGAAATCATTCTAATCTTGAACCGTCTCTTTTTCTAGAAGAATGAAGAATTCTTTCTTCCCGGAAAAGGGTTCCTCCTACAGCTGACGACAGATTTTTTGGCAATTAGCCAACTTAAGCAATTAATCAATTGAGATGCATGCAATTATGACAAGACACTGTAGCACATGAAAATTATTAATTACAGCCAAATAACTCCAAATTGAGTTAAGGGCGTGAGTGAGCTATGCATAAGTTACATTAATAATTTTTATAAAATAATTTAAAATAATTTTGTGATACAATAATATGAGCATTATGATTTGGCGGGATAACCTCTTAGCCGGTGTACCGGCACCTACGTGATCACAAGAGAAGGGTGAATTGTGTTTGACAGTCATGACGTCATGAAGGCGGGCGTTTTTGAATTTCAAATGCTCTAGCTTGAGTTAATTACTGCTAGGTAAAATATTCCCTGACAATGTTTATTGAGTGTATTGATGAGATAAATGATGAAATGTACCCACAATTCTGCATAAACTATAGAAAATTCCTTAAACATGGCCTCTACTTGTGCTTTTACCTTATTTGTTCATACAAAACATATAGAATTTGGCTACAAGTAGGAAATACTGCTACAAACTGAAACATCCCATATTTATCAATACTTCACTACAATACAATAGGATTTCGCTCTTGATTTCAAATTGGTTCTTATCATAAATAAAATTTAAATTACTTTTGAAAAGTTAAGGAGAGACACTAAATCATTTTGTTATGGTGAAGCATAGCTCCCACCAACGAAACGCCAAAGTGTATCACACTGTGAGTAATATAAGAATAAATAAAAGTTGTATGATTCGCTTAAGTGTAAGTTGCATATTTAAGTATAATTCGTGCAAGCAGAGAAGACTGTAGTATCATGTCGGCGTGTCTTCTCAGCTTCGACGAAAACTGAAGCTGCTCATATGTTGATGGAGCCAACCAACGTGAAGAATCACTCGTGGGCGTCAGCCGATCAGTATTTAATTGCATGATACATTGGGATAAAGCCGACACAACATGTGCATTGTCACCCCTCTTAGAGGCTAACGGACCACCACTGTTCTCCATATTTGATCTGCATAATGTCTCTCGCTCTTCATCAAATAAATTAATCGACCCGAAACCCTTGGGAGACTGGAGGGGTTCCACCGGGTGACGCACCTCACCCCCTCTCCACCATTTGAAACAGTTTCACCATGAAACATGTTACGTGAAATGACAGACGTATTTATTCGCTAACTATGTTGATTTAACTGTAGGCTGGGTGGCTGGCTTTCATTTTCAACGCTATTTCTGGGTAACTCTTCAACTGTTGAGTTACATTAACACTGATAATATTTGCTCTTTGGTTCAAAATTCTACAAAATTATAATTGAAAATCATAATCAATTCTATAAAAATCTCCTTTTTTTGTCATTGAAGTTATCACACAGTTCAGCTTATTGTTTGGAGCATTATTTTTTCTTGACGTAAAATTGAAAGGGCATTTTGTTTGAGGAATTTTCTCTGAGAATTTGTTACAATTCAGATTCTGACTACTGACTAGAATGGATAATGGATTCATAAATCAGCGAAACAGTTTTTTCTTCCCACCAAGTAATAATAATTATTGTTTATTGCTGTACAAGTAGATATAATGAATGACCTAACATAGCTCCAATTTATAGAAGTGTTCTAGTTTGAGAATAGATTTGCCAAAGGAATTGCTCTAGTTCCTGGAATTTAATTTGAAAAAGATTGAAAAAACTAAATAAACAAGCAGTCTGAATGCTATCTTCTATCAAATAAAGAATATGCCTTCATTCTTTTGTTCTCAAAAAGTCCAGGAAGTCCAGAAAAGTGCATTGTGATGCAGCTGAAGTTTTTTATGAAGCTCCACTCTCAAAGGGAAGCTAACACACATTTTCCATTGACAAGCACTATTAACGAAGTTATACAAATTGAGCTACCTAGCAAGTGCAATATATAATCAATTCAATACTCGGCTCGCTGGCGTAAATATAGATTTTCAATTACTCTTTGGAGGAAAATAGTCTTGATTCCAGTCTTAACTCGATTCGGTCTTGCAACTTTTGGAGCGAAAGACATAATTGGATTCTGGAGCAGACGCTCCTCACTTTCAGAAAGCCTTTCTTATCCTCATCACTGCTCTCTACTCGATTCATTCTCTCCCACTCACTCTCTTTCTCTCTCTCTCTGACACCTTCTCTCACTCTCCCACTTTCTACTCCTTACGTTCCTTCTCCAGCCGCAGATCCAACCCTTCAATTTCATATCGAACTGTATCGAACTGTCTTCTCTAACCAAGATCTTTTATCGCCGTATTACCATTTTCGCAATTCACAATTTGCCCCTGTGAGAAAACCTGGAAAAAATTTGCATGTCTATTATCTCTGGAGTTCTCAATGAATATCTAGTTCGGGGCGGTGAATTTCAGTTTAAAGCATAAAACTATAGTTCTGTAACTGTCAATCATTTTTTTCATCGTTTACAATGATAATTCATATGAATCTAGATTGGGCATGATTATCTAGTTTTTCTTGTACTTGATAAATCAATCAATCATCGATAACATAAAATGGAGAGTAGTAACTTACTTCAGTTATTTGGTAAGGTGGAACGTAACCGTGAGGGTCTCCCCACCATTAGAAGCAAACTGGAAATTTCTTTCCAAGTTATTCGAGTTCATTCCATTCTCACTATTACATTTTTCCACTTTCTCCAGAGACGTGGAATGGAATAATGGAAACGGATTACAAAACTTTTGAAAAAGCCCAACTGAAAAAAGACTTCCCAGTGAAGTGTTACCCCAACAATTTTTAAAAAGACAGTTCTAAAAAGACGATTTATTAGTAGCCTATGTTATTGATAGATTTTATGTTTGTAAATTCATTTGGGAGAATGCGAATACTATATGTCAAGAGTTTCTCCGACTGTGATTCATTTTCGTCTCTGGATAATTTTTTCTCCTTCACATCCTATGAGAATAAATTTCTTGAACTTTCGGGCAACCATCATTCTCTTGCGAAGAAACAAGTGAAATTGTGTAGGAATTTTGTTCTGTCGGATGACAGATACTTTGACAGTTCAATCTCAAAAATCACACTTACACTTCCGAAACATCTGTTTGTCTATCTTGAAGGCCATGCATTTCGGAGATTCGTCCATCCAATACCCATAAACTGCATTTTGATACGAGAAAACTGATGAAATGAGAGAAGCATTGTAGTGGAGATAGGAAGATTGACACGGGAAAAAGATTCAATTTTAGACGAAAATCGTGCACAGATACATCGAACCATGAGAGTACAGTCCAAGCACAAGGCGAGACGATTGACTCGGAAAAAATACATAAATCTGCAGAAGAGTATCCAAGTTTAACATTTATTTTATAGCGAGAGACTTCTCGATATTGTTTGTAGCCGGCTCTTTGTCTGTCTTAGTCGCTCCCCTATCCGATGTCATTTTTCTTCTCGCACCCTCCATGATACTGGGCGATGTAGTTGGCAGAGCAGTTTCACAGCCGGATAAGCATTTGGCACCTGCAAACATCGAAATTCGATTTGGCATTCGAAGGGCGAAAGGAGACAGTGCTCTTAAATTAGAACAATATTTACAATACATCGCACCCTAAGAAAGGAGAGCGGTAGAAAAAGGCGCGAAGGACAGCGCGGGGAGAGGTTGGCGGGAGAGAAAGAGCGGGAGAAAAAGAGCGGGAAACGAAGGCGGGAGAGAAAGGGCGGGAAAAGGAGGTGGGAGGAAAAAAGCGGGAAAAGAAGCGCCAATCACAATACCGGTCTCCCCTTCACTTCATTTCCACAATGGAGTATCTATTTATACAACAGGAAGGTGCTGAACAAAATCAGGATGGTTGGAATATTTATTTATTCTTCTGTTTTCTCGAGCGATTGTTCCTTTATGCTTGACACTCCAGTTGAAGTTTTTTAGCTGATTAAACACGTTCGGGTTCCCGGAAGCGTTTTCTCCCATCTTCTATCAATTTAAAATCTGTGAGAAGTGAGCCGATACGCTAAATTTTAGTAGGCTACACTCAATATCATGGATAACCTAATATCATGAGTAACGAAACAAAATCATCAATCAATTAAAAAGTATAAGTTTATTTATTCATACAAAAAAATTGAATACAAGTGTCACGAAAATTTTCGTGCCGAAGGGAAACTCTGCTTTTGGAGCTGTTTTTAGTCATCCTACGCAAGGATGGCTGCTTATCATTATAATCTCGTTGACCAAAGGTCAACGAGGAGGCCGATCGTGGGAGTGTCGCCCTCGCGCAACTTACTCCTACTATCAACGAAACCCTCCCTCCCCACCAAGAATTGGGGTGGCGAGTCTTCCTGCGAGGCAGAGAGCTTGTCTCGTTCTCTTTCTTGCCCTGCTTTTCCTGAGGACGGAACTCTTCCGCGGCGTGATAGCGCTCGAGTTAGGAACCAGCGCGTTCCTGTTGGTGAGTGAAGTGTAGAGTCAATTCGCGAGTGTGAGGAGTGCTGGGGGTTCTGCGGCTGACGGAGCTGGCGAGGATCACAGCAAAGCAGAGGCAAGGCTACAATTCTGATCAGGTTAGTGATAGAATTAGTTGTGAGCTAGCGTCCCCGACTGTAATTTCAGGGAGCTGTAGTGGTCGTCAGATCTTCATCTGGGGGGCCGCTGGGGAGGATAAACCCTGTTTTATCATCCCGATTTTCTAGTTCGGCAGGCGGTTTACCATTGCTGCCTCAGCACGTGGCCCGCCGCTGCCGGCTGTTTCCTGTCCCTTCCTTACGTGTTCTAGCTTGGCACGGGGCGATACTACCGCCTCCGCGGCACGTGGCTCGCCTCCGCCGGCTATCTAAGTGTTTCTCCCTGCTATCTCAGTCACGAGGACGCCCCATTGCCGCATTAGCAAGTGGTCCGCCTCTGCCGGAGTAGCTTATTTGTGCTCCTATCTATACCTAGCGTGGCACGGGGCCAATCAGCCGCCCCCGCCATCCTTCCGACACCCCTACCCACCTTACCTCGAGGCAGGGGAAAACGCTACAGCCTTCTATAGGCAAGTGGCCATTATCACTGCCCTGACGCTTTCCTCAACCATTAGCGGGGGAAAACTCTACGGCCGCGTGAATCGCGCGGGCCTAGTGGAACATTCCACTGCAGCAGGGGGCAACCGCCGCCGCCACCGCCGGCAAGGCTAGGGGCGTCCGCCACTGCTTTTACCTCTCGTTCCTGACCTTGGGCTTGGAGTCCCACGCCACAGCCACGCAAGGCAAGTGGCTATCGGCCCTGCCCTTCTTTTCCTAGTCTTTTTGGCAGCCCCTACCGCTATCAGCCTGGGACGGCCGTGGCACAGGGGGCGGCCGTATTCCTCCCATACCCTAAGTGTTATATGTAAAACCCTGGCAGGCTTGACCGCCACTGCTCGGCGCAGCAGGGGCTAACAGGTCGGCCCATTCCCTTAACCTGAAATAGGATTCCTCCTATTGCTGCCAAGGGGGCGGCGGCGGGTGACCCGCGGGTCATTATTTCAGCCCCGCCAACGGTCATATACGCGGCGAACTCGCCGCAGCTCTTTGAAACCATTACTTACTGGCCCCGCCCACCCGCCGACTGTAGCTAGCTGGTCCGGAGCAACACCGGAGATTCCGACGCCCCTGAGCCGACGCTCAGGTATTGGGCCTGGTGAATAAAAACAAGTAAAGACTTTACTAAGGGTTTTTCGAGTATTTACTAGCTTTGGAGTAAATAAAAACCTGTCTAGTAGAGGCTCGACTTGAGCGTTTACTAAGGGGCCTATAAGCTCTAGTCGACCTTGAATTTTCCTAGTGTTTACTAGCTTTCGTGTGAATAAAAGCTAGTAAAGACTTTACTAGGCTAGTATTTACTAGCGTTTTTGCAAGGTAGGGTCAGAGCAGACTTGCAAGAGAATACTAAGGCAATTCCCCACTAACATATTCAAGTTTATCAACGAAATCTAATTATTTAGCCTATTCTATGGAGCTATTTTACTATCTATTGAAATTATTTAATTATACAAATATTTAGGAGCTTACAAAAATTATTTTTCAATCAGCTAATTTCTGTCAGGCTGGTCTTAAACGGTAATATTTCTATTATTAAGGGGAAATCATGTGAAGAGAGTTATTGGTTATCGGTTGCCATGGCAAAATTGTGATGTGAAAATTTCGTGCTCCAAATTCTTTCAAAATTCAATAATTTCCGATCGTGGATTAGTGCTTCAAGTGTTATTTTTGTGTTTGGCTTTATGAAATTTGAAGAAATTCACCAAAATTCCAATAACTTTGTTCAATATCAAGAACTACCACAATAATTTCCCGACATGGGAAATTGTGGTTATGTCGGCTGTGGAACTTCTTCGGAACTCCCCACAAAATGAGCTATACGATAATAATAATGTGAAAAGGGAGAAAAAATACAAAATTATATTTAATATAAATCTCTTATTATATTATAATACTATTGGAATATTACCATATAATATCGGACTGTGGACATCTCTTGCTCATTTTCAGGCCAAATTTATTTATTTAAATAATAACTATTTAATTATTCATTTATATAAATTATTGTCATCACTATAACTATACTATGATATGGTTCAGTATATCTTATATAAAGATAAAACTGATATAACAATTCAACTAGCTAGTATAGAAATATAATTTTTCATACATATAGAACAAGATATAGTTATATACTGAGATTAGGCCTATAGATAGTCTTACAATGGTTTTGTGTCGGTTTATGGTGCAAAATAGATTGGAATGTTATATTTTGGTATTTGACCAGAACTTCCCAAGATTTTAATTAATTAGTAGGATGGCAGGTAGTGAATAGGTCATAGCAGATGTCCTCTATACGAGCATTGAAGAAATACAAAGGCTATAGAAGAAACTGCGTGAGAATAATAATTATGTTTGTCCCTCTTCTAGGAATCAATGAAAGCAGTACCGTAATTGGGTTGATGGCAGGTAACAAATATCTTGTGCAGCTCTCCACTGTTCATTGATCAGTCTTCAGTTGACCAATATTATAATAAAAAGAAGTACAGCTGTAGGCTTACACATTATGCCTACTACACCTAACTGTAATTACCAGTGTGACTAGAATCCATGGCTATTCTTAATTTTATTTTCTGAGAAATATCTAGAATAGGCCCTGAAGAATACCAAAATGGTCGAACCGAGTACAAAAAAAAAATTAGTTGGCCTACTCGTTTCATGTTATTTTATTTTAATTTTGCTTTCTTGTCCAGCCTATTCATTCAATGCGGTGGTTGGAAATTCTAATATCCAAAAGCAAGATAGTGCTAGTTTCAATTTCCTGTCTTTTTTTATCAAGGAATATTATACGACTAAATTAGGAATAGAAGAAGTTTTGGGGGATTGATTATTTTCTTCTACCCGTATTGTACATTTGTACTCAAATAAATAAGTATAAATTCCAAGAAAATCACTATTATTGAGACAGATTATAAGTAGCCTAATCAATTTTATATGAAAATGGATTATTAGTAACTATAAAAAATAGAAACCGGTAACTCTTAATCTGAAACTTATTTCAATTTTAAACTGACAATTTTAAACTGTCTCACTTTAAAACAGAACAGATATCCTGGAATGTTTCCTCTTCTAAAATATTCTATGGGGTGAAGCCTGATTATTCAATAAATTATTTTATCTGTAAATCAAAATAATTTGATCTTAAAATTATTTTTCAAACTGACGTTTCCACTTTAAGAACAGTTTCTAGATATCCACGAACAAATATGCTCAAGAGTATCAAAGTTTCTTCTATTTGAGAGAGATTTGAAATATTCTCATGTGTAGAGCTTGATTCTATCAATAATTTTATTCATTCAAATGTAGGACTAGAAATAAAAAGAATTCATTCAGGTAGACTTGAACTTTTTGTATTCGGTTGTGAACACATCTATGAATAGCTGCTTAGTAAGAACTAGGGAGATTCTATGTGAATAAGAGCGCTGGAGAGTATACTCTATAGTAAAGACTTGGGTTTTTCCTAGTAAACACTAGAAGAGAGCGTACTAGGGTTATTCACTTCGAAGCGAGTGATTACTAACCGGGCGAGCGTTTACTAGGTAGTAAAGACTTTACTAGACAGACCGTACTATGTAGTATTTACTCGTTTTTATTCACTTGGCCCATTGTCAGACAAGAGAGTTTTGTAGATTAAGATCGGTTAAGATCAAGTATTAAGTTCAGTTTAGAATCCAACATTATTCAATATAGTGGGACAAATTTATCCTTATTTACATGTTGAGGAAATACATGGTCGAGTTTTAAGCTAATTTTAAAATTATTAGTGATATCGGTGGGTATGGTTGGTGTCTATTTTCTTTTTATACTCATACAGGTATTTATTAGAGCACAATAATATAAATTTATCATAATAATATTATATCTATCTATGTAATGTCAATTTTGATTTCGGGGGAAACATGACCCCTCCGACTCCTTAACTGCAATTCCTGATCTGCAATTTAGTGTACTCCAACAATATGAACTATCCATAATACAATCTATGAAATATTAATTATAAAATTTCTTTAGCAATAATAGACTTCTTATCCGAATGTGTTTTTTTTTAATCCATTAAAATAATCATTTCTTTACAATATAAGAGCCATCAAAGCATAAAATTGATGGAAGATAAGTAGAACTGAATAATTAAGCTACAGTTATATGAATACTCGTTGAACAAATATATCTATAAGCAACAAGGAAACCACGCTCCAATTAGATGTGTTTCACGTAGGTTGAGCTTAATATGATACAGGAAGCTGAGTCATTTCCGGGTTTGTGCAGGGTGACTGAATGGTTGCATCCGTAAGTGTCAGTGCTCTGTCCTTTAACCAGCTAACTTATGCGGTGTAAAGTACTTCTAGCATCCGCCAAAAGTTGTCATCTTTGTTCTGTGGTGTTGATAGATGGCGACAAAGTTTCAGTTTTGAGGTATCATTGAATAGTGACTGGAAAGAAAAACTAGTGAAGATGGGAAGGTTCGAGGTTTTATTGAAGAGAACAGTGGGGAAGGTTCATTAGAGGGCTAAGAAGAAGGTAAGAGTAAGAGAAGAGATAGAAGAGAGTGGAAAATTAGAATAAGAGTGAGTAGAATAAAAAGAGCGGTCTGTTAAAAATGGAAAAGAGCATAAGAGGAAGAAGAATTTGTGGAGTTCAGGACATGAGAACAAAGAGAGAGGATATGAGGTAAAGATGAAATATTGAATGAATGTGAGAGAAGAAACGAAAGATTAGAAATGGAAATGTGGAAGCTATAAAAATATTATGAAGAAGAGAAGGGAGAAAATGAAAGAACAGAAGAAATAGAGAACATATGAGTTGCAGAAAAAGTACAGGGAAAAATATCAAGGAGGCTGTAAAAGAGGACGAAGATAATTTACAGGAAATTTAGGAATAAGAGAAGAGGGAACAGTGAGAGTGAAGAAATAGGAGAAGAAATGCTTGATAGGAAATCATCAGAATATGATGAATTAAGAAAAAAGGAGATAAATGATGAGAGGAGGGAGAAAATGAGGACGATCAAGAAAATATTAAGTCGAAGATTGGACTAATAACAGGATTTAAAAAAGTTGGAAACGGTGAAAAAGATTAGATGAACAAGAAGTAAGAAAGGGAATTGAATAGTTGTTAATGAACTAATAACCTCAGGAAAACCAAGAAAAGACAAATATTGGACTTGAAACAGAAGTTGAAGGAGGGTGGGAAAAGGTATTGAATAGTTAATAAATGTGGGAGAGAGAAAAATAAAAAGAGATAAATTAGAAAAGAATTAGGGATGAGAGGATAAAAAGAGAAATATGAAGACGAAGAGACACTGAGGTGAAGTTGTGTGAGAGGGTGTGTGTGACTCCCCGACCAGCACTAGAGTAAACGTTGGCATTATACAAATGGCAGTTCACACACAGTGTACGACGCGGTGCGGCATTACCCGCTTATTCGCAGCAGAGCATGCTGGGTAGCGATTTGTAGCTCTGTTAATCTTGCTGAGTGGACCGCTGAGCTATTATGTCTTAGTCTTTCCTTATTATATGCGCCCGGGCTATTCGACTTTCTCTTCTTTCTTCCTTCCCCTTCACCCCCACTTTTTTCTTCTTTTCAGCCCCCACTTATTCACCGCAGCCCTCCTTCAACCGAAGATGCGCTCATCTGAGAATTGTCTCCCCTTCAAAAATAAAAAACAGGTTGTTGGCTCATAACGTTCCTAAAGTTGTTTATTCTATTCCTCAAACCAACCATAAAACGTTCTGTTTCTACACTTTCTACAAAACCCACTTATCGACACCAAACATTTATGTTTTTCTTCTATAAAAATCTTCACACTCAATTCTATGATATTTGTAAAATAAAACAATATCGAATTTGTAACGAGTTCTATTAGATTCTAAAATCCCTTACGGGATACTCATCACTGAAAATATGATTGTATTAACTATTATGCCTCATATTATTTGTATTATTATATTGAGGTGGAGTAGATATTCTATATATTAGAGATTATTGAAGTTGGCAGACTCGGGAGATCCGTAAAAGCCTATTAAATCTAAATTCAAAGTCAACCTTCAAATTAAGTAATTCTTACTTTTCTCCTCCTCATTCCACTCTTCTTCAATAATATTCATTGGTGTTAAATATCTATTTATAGTGTTGTATAAATAATTGATATCTATTTATCTGTTACACATGATGGGTTTCGACCACCTTGTCCGGTGCCTCAATATAATTTTAATAATTGAAAAAGTGATACACAGTATTGCGAATTATTTCAGAATGGTTCTACATTGATGATTGATCTTCAGACCACTAACTGCATGGAACTCTTTAGTAGTGATGGCTCAAATAACTTCCCCACTTTGAAAGTAGTGCTCAGTATTATTGCTTTGATAAATTCTCGAACTAAATTGATGCCCTGCATTTCCAGACATCTGAATGGAAAGATATATACTAATATGATAATAGTTAAAGGAATAGTAGCTCAGATCATTACTTCAATACTGAAGTGTTCCCTTATAACCTAGACCAATTTCCGAATTGAACTACATTGATCCCCACTTTCTGGGACTTCTGACCGGATAGACGGTATCCACAGACAGTATTGGCTACTTTGCCGAAGTTAACTGGCTGGCGATTGAAGTCCATTAGAACGCAATTGAACGTACAACGTCTTCAGTGACCTCACTTTGCTGCGCAGTGGACTTACTACAGTCTGTTCGAGCAAAGAAGACTTTCTGGCGAGATGGGGAAATGAATCCAGTTCGGTAAATATTGGTTCTAAAATGGTACATTTAGCCTCAAATCGTAGATCAAAATGTTTCCTACAGTTCAAGATTGAGTTTATGTTTTAAGAACTAATATTGACCGAGCTGTAGTAATTTTTCCATCTTGCCAGTATGTCTTTTTATGTGGCAGTAGGCGATCGAAAACCACAAAAGAGAGTCCACGGCTCAGAACTCACTCAATTGCCGGCGATCTTGGTGGACCGAATACCGGGAAAGTTTCCGCTAAGGGCCTCCGCGATCAGGTAATAAAGTCGAGGTAAGCGTCGCCACGCAAAGGATGCGGGGTTGATTTCAGGCTGTAGAGTCAAAGCGAACGCCCCTCGGGTCGGCGGCTGCTACTGCTTTCCCATGCGGAAGGCCCGACCGCACCGCACCACGGCCGGTCTCCCCGGTGGAAACGAACTTTGAACTTTCTCCAACCCCTTCTCTTCTCCCCACCGCAACATCAACTAGACACAAAGACATCCCTTTGCATCGTTGGCTAGCTTTGTAGGTAGCTTGATAATATTACGGTTCCACCAGTGGCACAAATTCGATTGCCTTACAGCCCGGCCAGCCTACACCGCTGGTTAATAGCCCCAAAACTATAGTCCGTTCAATCAAAGAAGACATTCTGGCAAGATGGGAAAATAACTCTAGCTCGGTCAACATTGGTTCGAAAGTTATAAATTTGGTCTCAAATATTGTAGATCAGAAAGTTTCCTACAATTTGAGACCAAATTAATAGTTTCTAAGCAGATATTGACTAAGCTGGAGTCATTTTACCATCTTTCCAGAAAGTCTTTTCTGCTTAAACAGACTATATCACCGCTTCCCCTCCATTGTATCGACTCCTCTCGAACATACAAACTCTTCCTAGAATCTACTCCTCTAGGAACTAACTCTCTGTCTCCTCTCACCTAAATTCGACTAGAATAAATCCCCTCTCACTAGAATCAGCTTCCTGTGAGTCTTTTGCGGCGACCAACCTTGTCTGTTTTCTCTTTGACCTTGTTAAGCTTTACGGAAATCCTGATCAGTAGCTCATATGTTGGACTATCGAAACTTGGTTGTGGAATTCTTGAGAAACCGTTAGTGGGCTACAGTGTGGAATAATTGAGCTTGTAATATAATTTTCGAGAGGAATTAGAATTTTTAGTACACTCGAGTGTATTTAAACTGATGTAGTGTGAAGGCTTCAGTTCAAATCTTTTCTTCGAGTTGAAATTTCGAGAAAGAAAAATTAATGTTAATAAAATGAAGTCAGAAAGTTACTGTAGTAACAAGAAAGATGACATCTTTGTTGTGAACGCAGCCTGAAATTTCAAATTGATAACAAAAACATTACCTTGATTTATTATTATACAGTTGACCAAAAAGTTTTGGCACCTGACAGCTGGCTGCCATCAACTTGATTGTAAACACTGCCACTTTAGTGTCACTCAATTTCGATTATAATTTGTTCGCATCACGTGTTTTCTACCATAGCTTCTTTTAATCCATGTAGAAAAGGCTAAGCTTCTACACTAATTTTTCCACAATACGATTGGACGCGCCTGTTGTGAAAAAAATAACTCATCATTTACATTTGCCTCTTATAGTTTTTACAACGGTGCGCGTTCCCTAGGGATACCATCTATGAATGAATAAAAATAAAACTTCAATGAATGAATACCTCTTCGATTTCAATTACGATTCAATCTATTTATTTATTATTCCATTATAGTCTAATATCTTATTCATATAATAAGTCTAATATCTCATAGTTTGATTTATATTATTTTAAAATTCTGATTTTCATGAATACATTCTCTCAGGGGA
This sequence comes from Sogatella furcifera, assembly GCA_017141385.1. Lineage (NCBI taxonomy): Eukaryota > Metazoa > Arthropoda > Insecta > Hemiptera > Delphacidae > Sogatella > Sogatella furcifera. Next base: position 18,105,191 of record CM029555.1, read on the forward strand.
TCCAACACGTTCCAGAAATTGAACCCAACTCACACCCCAGCCAACAGAGCTGAACAGCTGTCGGATGCATTGACACCAGTGCTGTGCTGTGTGAGTGACACCCAGCAGAGCCGAGGCGGCATAAGTGCCGGAGGCAGGAGCGCGCGCGGTCTCTGAGACAAAGTTTGCATTGTCGGCGAAATTGCCCCAGCGAACTTGGGACGGATGAGAGAGGACACTGGTTTGTGTAATTTCGCCAATTACCCGACGAGAGAGTCTGTCTGTTGTTGGGTGCGGGCAGTTGGCCAAACTAGTCACACACACACCCACACGACACACTTCTTGAGACCCGCATTGGTGGTGACTCAAACTCCCACGCAAAGAAGGAAGAGTAGCTTGGAAGGGAATGGAGAAGGAGACAGAGCTGGAATGAGATGAAAATATACAGGAGCTGTGAGAGAGAGAAAGTGGGAGAGAAAGACAATCTTATAGTTATAGTCTGTTCAAGTAAATTCTTACATGATAGCAAGATGGGGGAATGACTCCAGCTCGGTCATTGAAAAAAACTATAGATTTTGGTCTCAAATGTGAAATTGAGACCAAATTCATATATTTTTCATACGTCAGATTCAAGATAGGATTCAGTGTTACACAGTAGGTGTCACTACTGCTGTGATATTGTTTGAAAGACTCCAAAATTGATAGAAGAAGGTAGCTCCTTTTATCAAGACATTCTCAACATAATCAAAGTCGTTGTAAGGATAAAAAATTAACCACTTGTAAAGTGAGATCAAATCATTTGAGAATGGCTGAAATTGGAGAAAAACTATTGGCTCTTCAATTACAGTGTTTTATTTCTTACTGTTATAAATGTTCCATTATTCTAATTTGTTAATTCAACAAAAAGATACCTGGAGTGAGTTCAAATGCGCTGAAATTTTCGGAAACGGAATGAATAGAAATGAATTTCCAATGATATAAGCCTTGCGAAAGAAAATCAGAGAATGAGTTGAAGAGAAACTATGTGAGACACAGTGTAAAAAAAAAATTACTTATGAAGATCGGAAAAAGGAAGAGAGATGATGATGGAGGAAGATTGAGAAAGTGAGTGAGAGAGAAGGAAGAGAAAGAGAAAAATAGAAATAGAGTAATATAGAGACACTCTGAGAGATAGAGAGAGAAATGTAGATAGTGAGAGGAAGAAGAGTCTTGCAATAGTTTCGGCCTCCACCACAGACCCAAGTAGTGTCTCTTTGCTACCCGGAGAGATCCAATCAGTTCTAGACTGCCACCAGTGATTCTCTACCAACTTTGTTTTCCAATTCCAAATGTATTACAGTCAAGAAACTATTAGAACAGTGCTGCTTTAGTGTCTCCACATACTGCAGTCACAACGAGCTACTAAACTAATATTGTTCATCTTGTTCACAGAATTATAATTGATTAATTGAAGAAGATAATCATGATAACTAAAATTTATTATTATTTTTATGATAACTCATTCAATGTTCATCAATGAAAGAGATGAACAGATATTCAAAAGATTGATCAATCTTTTCTTAGAGTGTAAAACCTCTGACATAATAAAAATGTGTACTTGACATGTGAATTTTGACTATATTTTCTCAAAATTGTCTTAGAAAATGTAAGGGCCTGCTTTATCTAACTACGAATTTTTATAATTGATTATGATAAATAAATTAATTTATAATGATTAATACAATTTCTATTCCATTTTATTAAGATAGTATAACAAATAGATAGATTGTTTCTTTATAATAAATATATGAATCATGAGCAATCATAATTCCACTGAGCATGATATAAGGAGACACAAGTTCTTTCATAACTGAACCAAGAATAGTTTGCATGGGTTTGAAACAAGTTTTGATAATATTGAGGCGTGTTGCAATCATTTCTCCTCGATAGGATTTCCTCTTACCCCCAATTTATCTACTCCTGTTCATTTTTCATCTAATAGGCTTCAACAGCAGTTCATCTCTCGATATTTTGTTTCCATTCTCAATAATAACATATCTCATTCAACCCTTCTTGCTTTTCCGAGCTCAGGCTTTACTTTTTCACCCCTTTATCCATATTTCTCTTTTACCACCTTCTTCCTTGATCTCTAATTTTTCAGTACCATTTCCTGTTTCCTGTTATAGCTCTCAATTCCTTCCAAGTATACTTCTCAATAATTCAAATATTATCCTAAATGTTTCAAAACATAACCAGTTTTCTCATAATTATTCTCCCTACGCTCTTATACTTTTTGAAATTTGAATTTCCCGTACCTATTCATCTCCCATAATGTTATTGTTCAATCCTTTACCCATAACTTATCCTGTTTTCTTATTTCTTCTTTCAATCCCTTCTTTACTCGTTCGTTTCTTTCTTATGTGGTTATTTTTACATTCTTGTTGTCCCCTGCTCTCTTCGCCCTTTTGCTCTCTTTTACTTCTTCCCAATCACTTTTATCAATCAATTAATCTCTCTTTTCCAATATCATCCTCTTTTATTTTTTCTCGCCTGCTTCTCCTTCATCTTGCTCTTTTTCCCAATATCATAACACCCAACCAAATAACACGTGGCTGTTCCCCTCCTCTTACCCAACCATCACTCATTCTCAACCACTCTCGCGCACTGTCATTTCACTTCACTCTCTCTCCTCATATCACCGATGACTTTGAGGTATGCATTCAATCAGAAAAACAAATCAGTAACCCGACTGTTTGTTTATTCGACTCTGCTGTTTGTGGTGACCATCTTTATTAAACAGTCCTGCGTTGGTTCCATTCTCATGCGGTAATTTTTCAGCACCCCCTTTCACACTCTCTCTCACTCTCTCTCTCTCTCTCCTTCTCTCTATTCCTCTCACTCTCACTCTTTTTTCTCTCTTCCACTCTTTTCCACCACCATCAATGAGTCTTCATCCAAGCATCATAGTCATTTGTTGCCAAAATAAATTGCTGCTCATCGGCTGGAATGCGAGTGTGGGTGTTTTATTGACCTCTCTCTTCACTTTGTTTTTCCATTGGTTGATGAACGTATCTATTATAGTGGACTGGATAGTCTTTTACTGGCAGCTCGTGCACACGAAAAAGGTGAAGCACGAGCCGACAATGTATTAATTCTTCGATTTCATCTACAGACATTCCAGTTATCAGCATACGTTTGGCCGATATTTTTGTCCAATGATAACGATGAATTTATAATTGATAAAATTTAAATAATTATCGTTAGTAATTTGAGAATGAGGAACACTTTGTTTGATAATTGAAAGGTAGTTCAATAGAGAGATTTGATTTGAGGATAACTTCGTTCTGGTGTTTTTTTGCTGCTCTGAATTACTGAAGCCGGACGCAGCATCCATCATTCCGTTTCTTCATATGCTTATCACTCAACACTATTGGTTTGTAGATAAATTTTCATAACGTTGGATGTTTGTCTGGTCATTTATTATAATAATTCAAATTCAATACTTCTATTCGATCACAGAATTTATTCCGATATGAAAAGTTAATTGTGACAGCGTGCCCAGATAGCACATAAGCTTATTTCAAGCTTGAAATTTCGTGGATTTTGAATTGAAAGTTACAGTTTGATCAAATCAGCTTGATTCAAACTGATGAGTGATCAAGTTGTAAGTTTCAAACTTGTAAAAAAGCTGTAATTTTCAATCTTAAAATCAACCTTTAATGATCCAGCTGCAGTCCAGCTTGTTTCAAGCTGTCTTTCTGGAGACAAAATCCTTTGCAATATCACGTGACTAACATAGTTCATTTAACTACCACGAGTAGCGCTGTGTCAACTTTCAACTTTAAAGCATATGTTTATCAAATTCATTTTTGCATCATTTATTTTGATCAACCAACTTATGGATTTTCTATTACGAAAACTTTACATTATTTATAAACAAAGGTAAGTGGAATACGTTCATTTGATTTCATTGTACATGGGATATAATTTTAGTACTGTCCAAAAGTAAATGAATTCCAAATTGGGATTTACATCTCAAATAACTTATTAAATTTCACAAGTTGGATGGTAACCCCAAATTTTCTTCAGCCTATGCCCATCAGCTATAATGGCTACTATAATAGGCCTATATAGTAAGTTTATTTTAATTTTGCTTCAAAAATTTCAAATATTGATAGATGACAAAGTTGAATACTGAATTATTTCTTCTTGTTCGGTTGTAGTTAGCCTATTTATATTTTGATTTCTATTTACTTTGCTCGCTATATTCCTCTCCTCTTTCTTATCCAAAATTACTGTGATATTTGAAATGTATAATCATTACTTTATTATGATTTGTTATTTTTTCTTTCAGGGCCGTTCGATTAGTGTAACAAGTAATCAATGTTGACGTGCGGCGGTGCTTTATGATCGATTCAAAAAAAAGAAATTAAATTTTGTCATCAAAAAATACATACAGGAATACATCATGCAGCTTTCAAATAACTTTTATGTTTAACAATGTGAAATAGGCGGACTGACAGAACAATTCATTTTTGTTTGTCAGATTTGTGAGTGGATTTGTATTTTTCTTCCAATATATATTAACATTTTGTTCACTGTATGCTCTTTTGTATTCTTTTCCTTTTCCATAATTGGTCAATATTTTGTGTTTAATATAATAACAGCTTTTTTCTAACTGGATATATCAAGATTGGATGATTAGACTTGATTCCAGCTTGAACTTTCAAGCTTTGAAAATAGCTTGGAACGTGGTAACTTCTTAACTTGAATTCAGCTGTATTACAGCTTAAAGACTGTACGTTCCAAGCTTAAATCCAGCTCTTGTTGATTCAACTTGATTCCAGCTTGAACTATCAAGCTTGGATCATTTAACTTAATTCCAGCTTGAGTCATTCAACTTGATTCCAGCTTGAACTTCCAAGCTTTGTAAACAGCTTGAAACGTGGTAACTTCTTAACTTGAATTCAGCTGTATTATAGCTTAATGGCTGTAAATTTCAAGCTTGCATCCAGTTTGTTAAATTGAAAATTCCAGCAGGAAACCAGCTTGATTCCAGCTTTTTGTGCTATCTGGGTGTCCACCTGTTAATTTGTTACGAAGTCATATCAATAACAATCAATATGGTAACAATTTTCTCGAAAATCAGCTGACTCGCTTCTATCCTCTCACTCGGTGGACGAATATGTTTGTCACCGGCCGGTCAAGTGATAAACGTTCCCACGCAACGCGTTTCCTTGCCAAGCACGTAGCTGCGATTATGCAGGGAGCACACCGCACAGAGAAAGTGGATGCGAGAAAGAGAAAGAGAGTGGACAAAAGAGAGTAGGTGGAAGGGAGAGAGTGAGAGACAATGTGACACGAACAAGCCTACGTGAGAACGACACCACAATTACAGGTCACGCAACCTCCCACGGCAAACGCACGACACACGGAAACGCAAAGCCAACTTGTTACTGCCGCAGCTAAAGCCACACTTTGTGTGATGAATCGTTACGTAAAATTATACACATTTGAATCAGAGCATTATCTGTTGCAAAGTTGTATCCAGCGGAAAACGCCTATGTTAACAGTATACGGATGCTATGGTGGTTTTATTGAAAAATATATTCATTTTATCTCTTGTTGAAAAAAAATGTTAGCTTGTTTGTTGTAAATTGCTTGTTAGTAGTGGACATTCATGTTAGATTGATAAGAGTTTTGTGCATCGTTAAAGGTTTTAAAGGATTGTATTGAATCATGAAATTGTAACTAACATTGTTCCACTCACATACCCTATCCATAACAACGCCAGTCACATACCGAAAGCTTCTACCGATACTCCCCACATAACCAGCCTCATTTCCTGATCAAGCATTAACTAATCTATAGTCGGTTAGAGCAAACAAGACATTCTGGCAAAATTTGAGAATAACTCCAGCTCTGTCAATATTTGTGCGAAAATCATAAATTTGGTTTAAAATTGTAGAAAAGAATTTTTTCTAAAATTCTAGACTAAATTCGTAATTTCTTCACCAATATTGGCCGAGCTGTAGTCATTCTCTTATCGTGTCAGAATGTCTTATTCGCAGACTATATCAACTCATGCTATTTCACTACTGTATACTGGAATCAGCCGCTACAAGGTACTGCTACTGAAGTTCCGAAATTGGTTCAGCCGTGCGATGTTGCAACAGAAGCGGACTCAGCTGTGAGAACAACTAGTTATAGCAACAGCCTTATGATGGAATAAGAAAGAAGTGGCAGGAGTAGTAGCGAGCAGTAAGAACAGCAGAATCCGTAGGAGAAGCAGTACCAGAAAGAACAGAAAAATCAGCAATAGTAATAGTAATCAGGTATAGCATAGCTTCCTTAAATACAACTTCCTATAAAAGGAAGCTATGGTTATAGTAATGGTTACAGCTACAGTAAAATCTAAAAGAAAAATGCAGCAGCAGTAAAATAATCAGTAGTGACAGTAGTTGGTAGCGCTAACAGCACTAGCAATGAGATCAAGAGCAGCTGTGAAACGTAGAAGTAGCAGTAGCAACAGAAGCAGTAGCAGCAGCCGGAGTAGTAGTAACGCCAGTAGCATCAACGAAGTGGACGTGAAGCCATTAGATGCTTTGGTCCTTCTGTCTGTCGACAGCGCTGACTTGATCTCGTCGCTGCTTATTTGTCTTGGCTCGAAATTCGAGACCGAGCTAATTGAATTAACAGTAGCCGGCGTGAATCTCGCTCGCTCGCACGCGCACGCGTCGGCCTCCTCGTTTTGTGTTTGCACGGTGCATAACTTGGGCCTCAACTTAACTTAACCCCTGCACGAGTCATCCCCCAATGTACGTTTCTGCTTGGTGAAATTTACGCACTAGAGTATGGACAGATCGCCACCCAACACGTTTCTAAGTGAGCAGCTTTCGCTCACCCTCACTCTCTTTCTCTTATTTCTCATGTACTGCTCTTCCTTTCTCATCTTCCTATTTTCCAGGGTTCCTCCTCTTCATCCCAATTTTTATGGGTTTCTCTTCTATCATTCAATTTCTAATTAGGTCTTTCATATTTCCTCTTCCACAAATTAATCTGATCACACCTTTTCCCTAATTATTTATGTTTTCATGAACTCTACTCCACTGGCGGCTCGTACTACCCACGAAACAGCTGAAGTTCCCGTATCTATTATTGTATAGCACTTCACCTATTTCGTGAGCACGAGCCGCCAGTGACTACTCTACATCACTTGTCTCCTTCTGATTTTTCTGACTCTTTATTTTATATGTTTTCTCCTTTTATCCTGATCACTTCACATCCAATTTTTGGGAGAATTTGAAATTATTTGACAACTTTCTCTCCTATTTTATTCTTGCAACTCACTTATTCTATTCTAACTTTTTTGTACTCTCTTCTTTTTTTCCAGTGCCGGATTTGAAGGTAGGTGAATGAGGCTCGCATCAATAATGAAAGCTTTCCATTATGCAACTCACACAAACATAATTCCGCACTGGAATAATAATAATATCTGTCTGGGTTATCATTGATCAACAACTACTAATTCAAAAGAATTTGTAGAATGAAAATAAAATTATAGTGACTTCCATTAACGTTATTCAATATCGCTGGCTCTAAAAATGAGACATTGATAAGGGATTTAGAAGAGGTGTGAGTGCGATGGTGTTATAGTCTGTCCAAGCAAAGAAGACATTCTGGCAACATTGAAAAGTGACTCCAGCTTGGTCAATATCGGTTCAAAAATTGATAAATTTGGTCTCAAATTGTAGGAAACATTACAATCTACAATTTGAGCTGAATTTATAATTTTTAAGTCAATATTGAATAAGCTGGAGTCATTTTGAAGCCAGAATGTCTTCTTTCCTTGTACAGATTATACATTGTAGGATCGGCTGTCATGAAAAAGGTCGCTTGTATCCCTTTACAGGGCAGCAGAGTGTGAGTATGTGACGAGTGGGGGGGGGAATGGGTTCGAACGAGTGCAGTATAAAACTGATAGGGCCTCAAGGGTTCTGGAACATTAGCTGCAAGTTTATTGAGTAGTTTGCACAGTACACACGTTGCTAATGGACGTACTGTGTGACACGATTTGCATGCAAATGGCCGCACCCCGAATAATGTTGTAATTCTTATTATCAACTTGCCGCGTCCATTTCGACGTTGATGCCAACGTTTTACTCTTTGTAGCCTTGCTTGTCCTTTCTCAAGGAAACGAGTGATGGGCGTGTAAGAAGGGATACTAACTCTTCAAAGGCTTTTCGAGTTTTGTGAAATAGTCTTTTTCTTAGTGATTTCAAAGTATGCCTATAGTATACTTGACGCCAAAAATTTTATTTTGAGCAAGGCAAGAGCTAGGCACACGTAACTGCCATCCATACTCAATCGAATATGGTCATTGGTCATAGCATAGTTTCATCCTTTTTACCCATTTCAACCATGGAACTCGTATTACATAGATGACGTGAAAACATTAGACGGTCTTGTATGTGATGTGACGTACTAACAGCTGATGTGAAGCATTGCAATTGTCTCTTTTGATTTCAAAAACATTGTCTAGGCATATCCAAATGATTATTCTAATTGACAAAATCAGCTGTTGAAGCGCAAAAGGAGGAGGAAAAACCTACTTCCTGGGTGTTACCAATACGTGATATGAACGTATTAGTGAGCTCTCTAAAAAATGTGAACGTATTAGAAAGGCTCTCTATGGGAAGGAACTTAGTATCTATACCCAGATTTTCATGAAACAGGTTGATTTATGTTTGCAGTAAAGTATAGTAGGCTATATGTAAACGTATAGTGTGAGAGCATGTGCGATCACTGCTAGCATAGAATCCTTCAATAATTTGGAATTGAATAGCTTACATCAATAAATTAGATAATAATACAACAATTGAGACACATTCTAAAGCGAACAGGCTCCATTTTGAATTGTGCTGGAGATAATTAGAGTAAAAATACTCAGCCAATTATGGCTTTCCATTTAGGCCTAAATAAATTTCTTGAGTCTTCTTCTGAAATATGAATATTCATTCATAAAGCTGCATTCATATCAATATTCTCTGTGAAAAAAACACTCACACAAATCGGTCGAACAATTTTGAGATGAAGTGATAGAATTATTCATGATCTTCCACACAAGATTCCTGGCTCAGCCACACGACTTGAGCTGAGAGCAGTTGAGCGGAAGCGCTCCTAATCACAAAGAGGAACAAGGTGGTCGAGCATAATGAATTGGAGTGATTACTCGCTAGAAAGTTATCCCAAGTCGTTAGAAGAGGGCCGCTTGTCTAGTGTTTGGGGTTGTTCAACCCCTGCAAAGGTCGAGAGAGTAACCACTGGGCACCGGGCCAAAAATCGTCTCAGAGAAGCCTGTCCGGGTTCCCCTGACAAACACGATCTGTCTTGGCTGGCACCTGCAATAGATAACAGCTGATCTTCGAAGTCAAACTCCGCCCCTGGTGGAACTTGCTGAGGCCTATTTTGTGTCATCATTCTTCTTCTTTGTTTCAGAAACTTGGAAGTTGAAGACTGATGAAAGCTGGAATGATAATGAATGTATCATGGAAAAGTTAATAATGTGAGAATTTTGTTTGTTTAAGATAACAGCTTTGTTCAACTTTATTGCTTTGATCAATCGAAGTCGATAGAGTGAATATCAAATTGAAATTAGAATATTATATTTAGTAGAAAGGTTTTCAAATCAGTCATCTTTACAAAGACAGTATTTAGCGCATTTTAGTAATTGGATATCGGATATAAAAAATGTAAGCAGTTCTTTCCCGTCCTAACAAGGATGACTGCTAGTAATGGAATTGAGAAAAAAAATAATCATACCCGAATTCACGTTATGTTCGATTTATAGGGTATTTACTGGGTTACATTTTGTGATATCATGTTTTTCAATATCTTCGAATATTGTCTAACATAGTAAATACTGTACTGTAAACAACCATTGACTTTCATATTTTATTCATTATACTTTGAAATATTGTGAACGTTGTAACGCAATGAAATACGTTACATTCGTGGCCTCAATGAATAAGTTACAGTATAGTTTATAAATCTTGTATACATTATAACGTAATACAAAACAGGAAAATGAAGCAGCACTCAACGATTTCCGGGCACGTCCATTTCTCGAATCGAAGTGAAAATGCAGATCACGTCAGTGGGAATCATGTCGTGGTCGTGTCGTATGTCAGCAAGTGAGAATATAAACAGAGCGTCGAGCACCATGAATAATCGACCGATAGCGCTCACCATCATAAACTTTTACTGTTGCTCCAAGAAAAATCATACTCGAGTCGTGCCGGCTGCGGCAATTCAATTCGCGGAATAATCATCTTGTTGCGGAGAGGATGCTCAAGGGAGGAAGCGCCGCCACTCATTCATTATTCAACGCGGGGTCGGGATTACCAGCATCACCATATTTGCCTGCGATTACCATTCACGGTCGGTGCACAACTAGTGGACGCTGCCACGATGGGCCAACGATAATGTCGGCCGCACGGTTATCATTACTCTGGCAAACTGCACTTCCGCGATCGACCTGATGATGGAGACACCCAATTCTCAACTCTCCACGAAATGGGCCAATGGGTTATCTTAAGGGCTACTCAGAGATGTTTGCAGTATCGATTGGTAACGCTTTACAGTTGAGAGAGAGGCATAGGAGAGGATGTTCTTGGTAAGAATGGGAATAAAGCTCAATTATTGTATTGATGATTTCATGAAAGACTCTTAACTTTTGGATCGACCTGATGATGGAGACAACCATGGGTTGATTGACTGAAACAAGGGATGGTTAGGCTACTTGTTATTTGAATGATTACTTGGAGGTGATTGCAGTAATAGATTTGTAAACGATTTGCTGGTTCGGTACACTGATTATTGTTCCGAGATGAGGCACAGTAATTGATCGTGATGTTAAATTGAGAGTACACTGCACTTTTATATCAACCTCATGGTAGAGAGATTAATATACCATGAACACCCATCTAGAAAATAAGTAAACAAAAATAATATTAGTTTGGTGAGTTCAAATATCAACTTTGTATAACAACTAGACTTAATAGTTTTGACAACCTTCTATTATTATAATTACCATACTGATAATTATTTGATGATGAAATTATTTTGTTCTATCTTCATTCATTTACAAAGCTCTTCCACAGCAGAGAGCTGTGTGAAGGGTGATTCATATTTAGGGGGATAGCTAGGCAGCTATCTTGGTGCCGTATTCCTTCCTCATGATGTTATAGGCGCAAGTAGGCAACCCGTACAACATTGCATCTTCAAGAGCTCATTCACGTTTATGGATGTAATAGTAATAGTCCCTCATGGTTGATAATAATTATTATGATCTGTTAGTTATTGCTATGTTGAGTCCTCCAGCTCTATCAAACAATGGATATCAGGCATGATAACTAAAAGTAAATTCTCACCAATGATAATAGGACGAGTTCTATGAGATTTCTATTCGATTCTCTTAAAGAAAACTCAATTCAACAGCTCATTGAGTTGATTACCGAAACATTAAACATGAATGAGAAATACTTTTCTTTTTTTATACTTTATCTTTTTATAAATACTTTTATTTTGAGAATGAGAAATACTTTGATACTACCTAGAAGGTATTATTATAATCCACAAATGTTTGAGAATGTACCATTCTATTGAATTACAAACTATAAATCAGTCAACCAACTTATGGTGTATTGTAAATGAATACCTCTCTCTTATCAGCTTTCAGCTTGAATTTATTATATCGGAATTTAATAGGAAATATCACTATTCAAAATCGTAGCTTCATTTAAATTAAAGCCTACAAACATTCATTTCACAATAAACACGATAAATTGTGTCTTCGTAGAACAAAGAAAATCATCTTAATATCAAAACCTGGCAATGTTAAGGATTACAAATGTTTGAGAATGTATCATTCAATCAATGATGAGCACGATTTATAATAATTATTGTGTAACATTTCTTTTAAGAATGAGAAATACTTTGATACTACCTAGACGGTATTATTATAATCCACAAATGTTTGAGAATGTACCATTCTATTGAATTACAAAATTATTCTAATAGAACACTGGTGATTATTGTAGGATTGAATGAACATCAGCCTCTAAATTTCATCGTGAATCCCATTGCTACCGATCACTGTAGACACAATTCAATCTGCGGAAAGCAAGCAGAAGCGCCTTGCTCGCTATCATCCATCTCATCATTCATCTTATCGTCCTTATTACTGCAAACTCAAGCATGAAAGAGATCAACTAGAAGTAACCGTATACAGCTCCATTAGTCGCCGGTTGCCATGGTTACCTTGGGGTGGGGGGTTTAAAAGAGACCAGAGTGGAACGACAAACGTTTAAAATATACCCGGCCATAATTTCCACCAATTAACTTCTTCTTGCCTGGCCTTCCGCCAAACAACTTGTTCACAAGAAATGCAATGTTTGTCCTGCTGCCTTCTATCCTCACCCAGCAAAGAAGACATTCTGGCAAGATAGAAAAATGACTACAGCACCGTCAATATTGGTTCAAATATTACAAACTGATCTAAAATTCTGGAGCAGAATGTTTTCAACAATTTGAGACCAAATTTACAATTTTTGAACCAATATCGACCGAGCTATAGTCATTTTCCCATCTTGCCAGAATGTCTTCTTTGCTTGGACAGACTTTACCTCTTTTGCGTTATTTCAACTCTGAACTTTGAAAAACACAGCGTGCTCCTGACAAAATATTATTTCCAGTCAGCAGCATTTTTCTTCCCCAGTATGAGATGTTGAAAACGTTTATGAGAATTGAGGAAAATTTCAGAGATATCAATTCTAAAATTGCTTCAAGATCATTGCAACAGGTTGGAGACACGCGCTGAACTAATTTGATGGATCTTCTTCCCCAAATTAAACAATTTTGTTGATTACTTGATCAAAGTTGATTATTCAATCTCCAGAGAAATATGCGAGAGAATCTATTCAGTTCCTGGTTCATTCATCACAGTTGAGCAAACGTTCATAAATATTGTTCATTTTGGTTATTTTGAATATATTAGAAGTGTAGAAATATTGTAGATTTTATTCTTATACATATTGATTATCATCATTGGAACTATTATAGTTTTACTCAATTGTATAATTTATAATTAACTAGAAATTTTGAAATTAAATTCCTGGTCGTGCAATCAGTGTGTGGCTAAGTTCAGGTCTCAACGTTATGATAGTACGCTGGTTTCAACACCGATAAAGGCACCGTCGTCAACGATCATTGGTTCGCTGTCCGATGTGTCAATGGACTGTTTCAAATCAACTTTGTCTGAACTTGAGAATAACATTAAACAAGGTCAGTCTAGGTTAGAGGAATCGCTTGAAACTTGTCTCGCGAAGCTTGGTGCGAACTCTGAGACGTTGATTAGACTGGAGGGTATAATACTGGCACAGCAATATATTTAATTTCATTTCATAATTTCTTTATTCACAAAATTGTGCAATACATACAATGAATAGTGTCTCTTTTATTCATTATAATTCTATCACTAAAATAGGTCAGTAAAAAGTAGCATGGTTGAGAACTACAGTCAAATATAAAAATAATATCCTATCTTTGATCAAACAATAAATATATGATACACATTCAACTTGTCACCTAGATAATTATACATAGGCTCTACAATTAATAAAATATTACTTGACACATAAAAGTTGCCCTCATTTATCAAGATAAGGATTCTTCTATACTGTAGACAGCTCTTTCTGTGAGGTATCTATTTAATTCTACTTTAAATCTATTAGGATTTGTCTCCTCTTGTATTCTAGATGGCAGCCTGTTATAAAACTTGGCACCTATGTATGTGGGCTTCTTCATATAGAACTCTAGTCTATGGCTTTGCAAGTGTAAAAGTTTATCTCCGTTCCCAGTACTGTATCCATGATTATGTCCCAAAATCAAAATATTTTCAGGGTTTTCTTTTACACTCATAACTGTCTCAAAGATGTAAAGGCTGTAGACTGTTATGATATTCAAGGGAGCAAAATGTTCTTTGACTGATGCTTTTGCGTCTAGCTGTAGGATTATTCTTATTGCCTGTTTTTGTACTTTTAGAATTGAATCCATGTTTTGGTTTGAGGTAGATCCATAAAGACTTATTCCAAAAGATATTATTGAGTGTACATATGCAAAATAAATGGTTTTTCGCGTTTCTATTTTACAAATGGGAGACATCTTTCTAAGAGCATATAGTCCACTCGATATTCGTGACAATATCCTTGCGACATGTTCTGTCCAATTCAAGTTTTGATCAACTGTTAAGCCCAAGAACTTGGAAGAGGTAGACTGGGAGATAACTTGGTTGTCTAAATTTATTAAAGGGTGAAATGTTTTTGCCTGCTGTGTTGAAAATGTCAATAAATTTGTTTTACTGGGGTTTATTATATAATATCGAAATTACAAACGGAAAATACGAGTTTAAAAAGAACTGTAAATGTACTAAATGATAGGTTGGACTCTTTGGAACAGTATGGTAGACGAAATATGCTTGAAATACATGGGGTCCCCATGACGCATGAAGAAAATATCAGAGACGTGGTGCTAACTACGTGTAAAGCGGTTGGAGTGGAACTCGGACCGGAGGCGATAGACAGCTGTCATCGCTTGCCCAAGGGCGCAAACCAACACTCACCCGGCATAATAGAAAAGTTCGTCCGGCGAGATGACGCTCACAGGGTTCTAGACGAGGAAAAACGCGTGAAAAAACTTTCTACTCGCGACGTCGGTATCCAGGCTGAGGAGCGCCCGGTATTCATTAATTTGTCACTGACTGCGGTTCGTCAGAAGATTCTATCACAAGTTAAGAAAATCCAGAAAGAGAAAGGTTTCAAATATGTGTGGGTTGACAGGGCAGGAAATGTAAAAATTAGACAAGTGGATAAGGGAAAAGTGTCAATTATTAATAATGAGAAAGATCTGGAAGCTTTCATTGCTGCTCTGACTTATAGTATAAACTAGCATATTCAGTATTATGTTCTAAAAGTACAATTTACAACCCTTTCCAGTTGACTTTTGCATTCGCCCATTTGAATGATAATTTCGTGATATGGTGAAAAAGACTATTAAAAAACTAGTAAAATCATATTAATACTCTACAAACTTTTGTATGTAATATGGAAATTATTTTAAGCTAATACTATCAATATAGGTATATTATTCATCACAGTATAAGACATGCGATCAATGCATAAGACAAGCAATCATATTATATTAGCATAACAATGTATAAGCATGATAGATCATTCGGTTATCTACATATTACATACAAGAATAGTAAAAAGAATCCTTTGTCAAAATTAACAGTTGTATCAACGGAAAATATTGTCCCTTTAACATTTGATTAACAATTTACAGGCAAATTAGTAATTAACTCTGTTGTGGTATATATAATTGTTGTAAAAATGATCGATACAATCGGCCCATTGTGAAGATTACTGATAATAGCGATCCCCTACTAGAGAAATACTAAGGATTGATTAGGCTGTATTCTCTTAACGCTTATTTTCGTTAGATTTTATCATCATCATCATCTTCCTTTCTGCTCTTCAATAAGCGAAAAAATAGAAATGCTAAGAACTAACCAGCAATATTATCTGTTATCATTTCTATAAAGCTTTAGAGGCGTAAATTGTTGATCGATGGAATGAAAAATCGATTTCTTGAGTATCGAATAGCCTGCCGTACTTCAAAACTATTTTTCTGGTTAATACAAATGTTGGCTTATCAATTACAGTTAAAGATTGCAATCCTTCTTCTCAGTATGATGGAAATCTTTTCCAATTCATGTTATCTTGGCATTCCTATGGCATGATAGTATTTTTATCACTTGTTTTTTTTTCATTCTACTAAGGATAGGATATTTTTCTCCATTGTCTTAAATAAGTTACCTACACATGCATTAATACATATACTCACCGTAGGATACATCTATACATCTACGTAAGGATGGTACCGTAGAGGGCGTTTGTAACGGTATTTTTTATCAGTGTTGTTTTTATTTTCAGTTTTATGCTAACTCAAAATGGAATAAATGAGTTAATAGTAACAAAAGTATTTAACTTTCAAATAATTGAAAAATGAATAAAAATCAAACACCCTTTTTTGAAAACTTTAAAATTATAAAAACACATACATGTTTCGGCACATTAGCCCATTCTCAATGTGGATAAAAATATATCCACATTAAAGTTTTCAAAAAAGGGTGTTTGATTTTTATTTATTCTTAAATTATTCTAAACAGCCCCAAGTTTTAAAGTTCATTAACTTTCAAATTCTGTTAAATGTTTCTTTCATTGCGAAGTCACAGAAATTTCTATTTATTTTTTCAAGTTCTTTGTACGTAAGAGGCGCGGCGTAGAGTCTCAAAGTCTTTATTCTCATCATCCTTTCCAGTTTACTTTTATTTTTCATTTTACATTACACAAAAATAATTCTAATTTGTTAGACTTTAGGAAAATATATGTTATTTCATGAAAGTGATGATCTCATAGGCTATCATGATACTTGTGAGGTGGATGATTTTTTCTCATTCGAACCACAAAACACAAACATTAAAAACCCATTGAATTTTTTTCATACTAATATAAGAAGTATTAATAAAAATTTTGAACAATTAGTTAACTACCTGGGCAATATCAGCTTCAAATTTCATATTGTTGCCTTGTCAGAAACGTGGATCACGGATGACTCCCATTTCACATTTAATCTCGAGGGATATAACGTCATACAGGAAAAAAGTAAGCACTCAAAATGTGACGGAATATGTTTATTTGTACATGAAAATTTTCAATATGAGATTATTGATTTGAATATTGAGGAAGCAAATTCAATCTGTGTTTCATGTTCAATCAATAATATCAAGTATATGATTATGCTAATTTACCGATCTCCAGCACTCAATA
Organism: Sogatella furcifera; assembly: GCA_017141385.1. Classification (NCBI taxonomy): domain Eukaryota; kingdom Metazoa; phylum Arthropoda; class Insecta; order Hemiptera; family Delphacidae; genus Sogatella; species Sogatella furcifera. The sequence continues at coordinate 18,122,098 of CM029555.1, forward strand.
TAAGAAGTTTCATAGAAAGTCTAGACACTTGTCTGAACACAATGAAAGACACTGCCAATGTAGTATTGATGGGTGATATTAATATTAATATTCTAGAAAACAATAATTTAACAAACGAATACTTAAGTACGCTACATATCAATGGTTTCAAATCCTACATAAATAAACCGACAAGAATAGTAAATGGAAGTGGTACCTGCATAGACCATATTTTTCTTAGGGAGCGAGAAGGCAATAGAAACCTGCAGCGTGGAGCGATAATTAAAACTAATATAACCGACCACTACAGTATTTCACTGCACTTGTGCGATTCCTTAGAAACTAATGGGGAAGAGGGGGACTTATGGACCAAAAACATAATTGACTTTGATGGGTTGTTATCTGATTTAGAGGAAGAAACCTGGGTTGAAGTCTATAACACCGAAAACATTGATGAGATGGCTAGCAATTTCATTGAAATGCTGACAAAGCTAACTAACAAGAGAACAAAAACAATCAAATTGAGCAAAAAAAATAAACCAATTGAAAAATGGATAACTCCGAGTCTAGTCAATTCAATTCGCGAAAGAGACAAATTACATAGAAAACTTTCACGACAGACAAATAATATAGAACTGAAAATACGCTACAAAAACTATAGAAATACTTTGAATAACTCAAATTGAATAACTCACACTGGAAATTAATAAAATCAGAAAAAATGTAAGCTTAAATGCCAACATATTAAATGAATATTTTGCTAATGTAGGTGTATCATTTGCCAATAAAATATCAACAAATATTAATGAAATTCCAGTCCCTCAATCACTATCAAACCCATGTCTGAACAGTATCTTTCTCTATCCTACAAATTCAAACGAAATAATTACAGTAATAAATCAACTTGAAAACAAATCCACACCTGGACCCGATAATTCCACAGGACCTTTCATTAAGAGAATAGCTCACTTTATAACAGGACCATTAAATCATATATTCAATAAATGTCTAAGTGTGGGATACTTTCCAAGCAAATTCAGAGAAGCTAGAATTATCCCAATACCTAAAACAGGAGATTTAAAAAAACCAGAAAATTATAGACCTATAAGCTTGATAAGCAACCTCTCTAAAATATTGGAAAAATAATAAGAATGAGAATTAGGGTGGCTCGTTGGAGGAGTGGTAAAGCGCCGGTCTGATAACCAGGTGGACCCTGGTTCAAGTCCCAAGCGGGGAACAGTTTTTTGACCACAGCACAATTACATAAATACGGCCACCCCGTCTTTCGGAGGAGACGATAAGCCGTCGGTCCCGACTACCTCAAAGTAGTCGTCATCTATTATCCATATCATTACCCACGCACAAGCCTATGAGCTCATGTGGGCTTCACCCTCATAACAATAACAATAACAATTATTAGCTTCATAGAGAAAGAGAATATAATAAATGACAACCAATATGGCTTTAAGAAAAATATATCCACTAAAGATGCGGTCATCCACTTGAGAAAGCTAATTTCTCATAACTTCAATAAAAATAGAAAAACTCTTGCAGTATTTATGGACTTATCAAAAGCATTTGATACCATACCTAACAAGATATTGCCAAATAAGTTGGACATATCTGGAATTAGAGGCACATCAAATGACTTATTGTAATCATACTTAACAGAAAGGAAGCAATATCTACACCTTCATGGTGAGACTGACACTAAAGTGTCATCTGGTTTTGGTTTGCCTCAAGGGTCTATGATATCACCAGTTCTCTTCCTGTTGTATGTCAATGATCTACTAAAACTAAACCTTATTAATTGCACCACCCTATCTTTTGCCGATGACACAGTTTTGATTGCAGTGGTAATAACTGGGAGGAAACTTTCAGTAATGCGAATAGGAATTTAAAAATTGTTAGAGAATGGCTGCAGAATCATATCCTATCGTTGAACACTGACAAAACAAAATATATCACCTTTTCACCCAACATAACAGGACAACCACCAACAGATTTGAAGCATACAATAGGAACATCAAACAACTATAATGAAAATGCTACAGAAAATCCAGAATTATTGAAAACATTGGAAAGAGTAGAAACAATCAAATACCTGGGCATAATAGTAAATCAGCATATAAAATGGAATAAGCACATTGATTACCTATGCTCTAAATTGAAATACATAATTTTTATATTCTACAGGATAAATAAATCAAAAAACTTGGATATTATTAGAAAAATTTACTATGCGTATGCTTACTCTTTATTTCAATACATTATTTAGGTATGGGGAGCTGCATACGACACACATATAAAAAAACTGTTTATTCTACAAAAACATATCATAAGAGCAGCATTAGGAAGGCCACGACTGTATCCTAGTAGAGAAATCTTTCTCGAATTCAAAGTTCCAACTATAAGACAACATTATATGAAAAACGTAGTACTTCACATCAATAAACATAAATCAGATTTTATTACACACATTACCCCATATAATACACGTCCTAACAATAGATTTTAACCAGAACTCACTAAGCTAACCATATGCAGGCATCAATTTCCATACTATTGTAACTACATTGTAAATAGACTCTCAAATGACTTTATAGATAAGAAAACCACACCCAAAATGCATAAAATCATAGAATATTGGATTGAGCAGAATGTATTCTTCAAATTAATTTAATAATGGTATGCGATTAGATTAGATTAGATTAGATTTCTTTATTCATATTGACAATAACAATACATTCACGCTTAAATTCTAGATTGCTTAGATAAAGTACGTAATAATATAAAGGAGTAAGTGTATTTCTATTATACAGAAATGAATATACAGTAGCTATCACTTCTATATAAACGTCACGAGCTGAAAACATAGTAACATTATTCAACAAACACGGATACAGATGAACGCGAAATTATAGAAATTTTATTAAAATATATTTAATTGGCAATCTTTTAAATTACGACTGAATAATTGTCTAGATGAAAAGGCGAAGTTTGGACATAAAGATGTCCATTCTTGGGAAAGAACGACAAAGATGTCCTTTCCATTAACACTTTGCCTTAAAAGTTAAAAACATAATGTTTACACTGCTTGTAAATGATGTAAAAAATGTTGGTAATTTCAATTGGAATTTTAGAAGCAGAATAAGATTAATGGAACTTTTCCATAAAGATTCAGGAAAAAAGAAGATTAAAATAATAATCTAAATTTAACTTAAAATTAATAACTACTAGAAGTAATGAATAATGGTTGATGATAGGGTGAATTATGTAAGTTGAAATTACTACTGCAAATGATGGATGTATGGACATGGGGTCCATAACGAAGGTTGAACTTATTTCTACAAAAATTGCAAGTATATTTACAAGTAAATTGAATAGGTGATGGATGGAGGATGAAGGGTTGTCATGCTACTGCTCTAGGGTTGAACGTTTTCGGTCATTTTCTCAACAAGATATTTTCTAAGTTTCATGATGAAGCTTGCTCTACTCTCAATACATCTTATAGAATCAGGTAGTGCATTCCATGCACGGCAACCAGAAACTAGAAAGGACTTAGTATAAATGGCAGTACGGTGATTTGGAATCCTCAAAGTATTTTCCCCAGTTATAGTGTGTGACACGTCTATTCTCCTGCCCTCAGAAACAAATTTGAAATCATCTTTAAAATAAACTGGTTTACAATGTTTTAAAATATCTCTAACAAGTTTAATTATTCTAAAATTTCTCTGATCGGGTAGCTTTAGAGTTGAACTTGAAATGTGGGCTTGGGTGATTCGTTCATGGCGTTGGAGAGAGTAAACAAACCTTAAACAATAATTTTGACAACGCTGTAGTTTATCATTCAGTGTAACTTGCATGTCGTTGAGTACCGAGTTGCAATACATTAAGTGAGGGAAAATTAGTGATTTTACCAACAACAGTCTGATATTCCTAGGAAAAATGTCTTGTAATTTCTTCAATGAGTGCATGGCTGAAAAAACCTTCTTACACGTTTTATTAACCTGTTCTGACCAGTCCAAATTTTTATTCATGATTATTCCCAGGTTTTTTACAGAGCTACAGTAGGGGATTTCAATACCATCAATGGAGATTTTATTGATTGTGTTCATATCAATATTATTTACTAAGCGTGAGTAACCAATTACTATTGGCTGCGTTTTATTAGGATTGAGTTTGAGGCCATTTTTCTTTGTCCATTCGAATATTAAATTTACATCGTGGTTGATTTTATCTACTGTTTCGTTTATTTTTGAGATGGGGCAGCTGGCATAAATTTGAAGGTCATCAGCGTAGGTATGAAATTTAGAAAACTTTATGACAGAAGGGAGGTCATTTGCATAAAGCGTAAATAGGAGGGGGCCTAGAATAGAACCTTGTGGGACACCGTGTATAACATTTTTCCATTCAGATTTATTATCACCAATGGATACACATTGTTTTCTATTTCTAAGATAGGAGTTAAACCATGATAGCACTAAATCCGAGGATAGCTAACTTACTAAGGAGAATATTATGGTCTACAGTGTCGAATGCTTTAGAAAAATCAAACAGGGTTAATATTGTGCATTTCCTTTGGTCCATATCTAGCCTAATATCATCAGTTACACGCAGAAGAGCTGTTTCAGTTGAGTGAGATTTCCGAAATCCAGATTGAAAGTTATGTAATTTGTTATTCTGTTCTAGAAAATCTACAACTTGACCGTGAACTAGTCTCTCTAGTACTTTAGAAAGGGCAGGTAGAATACTAATTGGTCTAAGATCTTCGACCTTATTGGGTGAGGGGACTTTATTCAAAGTACGAACTAGAGCAAACTTCCAATTTTCAGGGAACTGACCTGTTTCAAGGGACTTGTTGAAAATAGTAGTGATGGTTGGTAGAACTGCAAATACCATTTTCTTTATGCGATCAGAGAACAGGAGGAACACAGATAGCAATATTAGAGTATAAAAACGAGCAATATATTCCTCTCTTTTAGTTTTGAACAGTAAACAAGATATGAAGAAGTATCGTATCACTTGACAGGGTAGCATCACTTGAACATATTTCAATAGAATTAAATAAATGGATTTTTGTACATTTTTTTTTCTCTTGAATACCACAGTGTCATGATGGCCTCTAGACATCGCCGGATTAATCATCATAATATTATTTTCTGATTAAATTCGTGTAGTGTTTAGCACGATAGCCTAATTATAATATTTTGTTTTTTATCATTTTTTAAATTATAGTTATAAGTTATTTCATTGCCAGAATAATTATTAAGAATCTGTTAACCTCAGCAACTCACTGCTAACACACAAGATATTCTTATGTTGGCAGTGCCAGAAATGACTGACTGTATGATAAATTTATGATAATTTCGAATTATTCACATTTGATAAGCTCTATTATATGTTTTATTATCATTTGTATTTGTATACAATGTATTTTTTTGGCAAATAAATTCAAATAATCTAAAATGATTCAATAACTTACTTTACGTTATTGAATATTTCTTCATTGATGTGAGGCAAGCAAGAAAAACTGAGCATGGATTCATCAACCAATCACGATAGAATTCTTGTTCACATCTTCACTAAGTGAGAAAATTACTTGTGCATTCCATGCGCCTGAATCTTAAAATCGAAGAAGTTTTGGGCAATAGCTCGTTTTTTATAGCTAATCACCGTATTTGTAATTTAACTCATATGAATAGAATAATAAATTGATATTCAAATGCATCGAAAGACAATCAAAAATGTTAGAAAATTGGATGAATTGCTGAATTAGATCAGTCAGCTTAAGATCTAACAAATAATTTAGATTTTAATAGAGTTATTCAACCAGCTACAATATTGATCAGCTCAGATTTTCAGTTCAATTAACTTCTTATTGTTCCAGGAAGAACTTTTTTAAAAGGGTACAACCGCACTGTTTGTAAGCTTACTTGAGCAACCGGATCTCTTTGCCTATGATGTGCCAACAATGCTGCAAAATGGAATAGTCGTTTACATAGAAGATGACCAGGGTGTAGGGGATGGTTGAAGGGGTGGTTTCCGGGGAAGAAAAAGGAAATGGTGAGGGGGAGGGGTGAGATGGTGAGAGGGGTGGAGTAAGGCGGATGAAGAGAGAAAGACAATGAGGTTATCAGAGGCATGGGCAGCAGATTTAATTGGGCGGTCAACTTACAGGTAGGGCAGTATTGTCAAGTGTAAAAGAGGTCCTCGTATAGCCAACTACAGTAAATCTAGTGGCAGAATGAGGCTGAGCCAACCATGTCAAACTGTTAATTAACTGGGACTTAGCCACCTTTATTGCATCGAGGCTAAAGCTGTTGAAGTAGCATCTGAATGGACCAAACACTACAACGGCGCACACTCCTATCAGCCCACTAACCAACTATGATCAGTAGCTGTACTTTCAACAAGCGATAGTTTCCTTGATCACATCCTTTGTTACTTGACTGCTAGTTTTCATTAATTGTGAATAGATTGAAATCAGTCGATCAACGTATGTGTAGAGCTGTCGGATCCATTAATAATGGACTAGCTACTTGTATTGTGTTGAAAGTAATAGCCTACGCTTATTGAGAGTAAAGCTTGAGCAAAGGTAATATCGAGATTGCCATAATCGGATATTGTTCCCTATGAGGAACAATGATAAATATTCAAGTGGATTTAACGGACTCTAGCTAAATGAATCTGATATTATGATGTTCAGCAATATTACTCGTATTTGATAACGCTTTTCAAACATCAAACAGCAAATTGAAGTTCATCAAAGAGCTGAAGTTCAAATTGACAAATTGACAAATTGAAAAATTGTTCAACAACAACATGTTCTTTGAAGAAATCTGCTGACAATCTTGTTGTTTCAATAACGATGGGCCAAATTGGCCAAGTAACAAAGGCACAAATCACATTACGAGTAAATTCGATATGGAACTGGAATAAAATAATTTATAAAATTGATGGAAGGTAGATAGTTCATTGATAGAACTCATTCAATAGCTTTAAAACTTCATTACACACTCTGCAGTATTCCAGTTACATGTCAATTTTGTAAGTGGATATGAGAGAAATGTCATTCACACTTTCTAAACATTCTTAGATAACTTATCAATCTCGATTGTCATAAAAATACATTCTCAACTGCACCACTGACTCAGTTTAGAACTATCAAGTAGTGCTTGCCTGGAGGCTTTCAAGGTCAATGGGTACATTGTATAACATTGATAGCAAGAGAAGGAGTTTACAATCTATATAGATTTGCAGTTTATACGATATCTATAGGCTATATACATTATCTATACTGTATATACATTATCGCGTTGTATAGTGTTGAAGGTAAATCTTTGGCAGATGTAAGCATAAGTGAGCAAACACTATGAGCGGTGTATAGTCTGTCCAAGCAAAGAAGACATTCTGGCTAGATGGGAAAACGACTTCAGATCGGTCAATATTAATTGAAAAATTATTAGTTTTGCCTTAAATTGTAGATCAGAATGTTTTCCACGATTTGAGACCAAAATTATAATTTTTAAACCAATATTGACCTAGCTGGAGTAATTTCCCCATCTTACCAAAATGTCTTCTTTGCTTGCACAGACGATACAAAACACGTCAGCTGAATGACTTTGATAACAACCCCATTTCAACTAAGTCGAGTATGTGCCGTTGAGCAAGAGAATTTGAAATATTCATTTGAGAGTCGAACAATGCCTTGACTGGGGAGAATGGAGTCGACAGCTTCTGAGATATAGGCGTCGGCACTTTAAATTTGTATGGAGTACAGCGTATTTGTTTGCAGTATTTGTATGAAGTTTGTAGAATTTGCAGCTGGGGAGTGCTTATTTCATGCAGCCGTGTATGTAACAGTGTTGTAACACTTTCAATATAATACAGCGGCACTGGCTGCCACCCCAATTTAACGCCAGTGCACTATTTACGGTCCGAGAACAGCTCTAGTTTGAAATTGAGTCTCAGTACAATATGAATTTGTTGAACACTGTATCGGGAAGGAAGGGAAGATGTGTGATGTTTCTTACTCTGGGTAGCAGCAGGTGTAGATATTGAATGAAAGTTTTATTAGAATAGATAGTTAGTTGGTTAACTATCGACAAGAAATTTTTTCAAGTATTTTGAGGATTAAGTTTTCATTAGAAGGATATTTATTTTTGATTGAGTCTATTCATAGCTATTGCTATTGCTAGTAGTTTTGTCTTTCTTTTGTACGTGATCTTATCCTAGTATAGTGATCCTAGTGATTATCCTAGTACGTGATCTTTTCTTTTGTATGTGATCCTATCTTTAAAAATGGCTCCAGATCAAAATTAAAAAAATTATAGACCTACATCCCTACTCTCAATTTTTTCCAAGTTGTTGGAAAAAGTAATGAGAAAACGAATTCTTGATTTTCTTAACTCATATAAATTCTTCTATAAAAATCAATTTGGTTTTTGTGAGTTGATAAATACAGAGATCGCTCTTCATACTTTCATGGCAGCTATATGCTCTGGCATTAACTCCAGACCAGTGCACTGTGTTGCAGGATTATTCCTGGATATAAAAAAGGCATTCGACACAGTGGGTCATTCAATTCTGCTGGACAAGCTATATAATGCTGGTATCAGAGCTCATAAGTGGTTTTTATCCTATCTGGAAGAAAGGATGCAGTACGTAGCCATTGGAAGTGTGAAGAGCAGAGTCCAGGAAGTGAATTGTGGTGTACCACAAGGATCGGTCCTTGGGCCAATCCTATTTCTTGTGTTCATCAATGATCTTTTTTCATCTAATTACTGGGGTGTGCCTGTGTCATTTGCAGATGACACTGCCTTTGCTTCTTGTGGTTTGGATGGTCTCCACTTGAAGAATATGATGCAGAATGATATGAATAAGTTATTACTGTGGTTCAAATATAATAGTTTAAATCTCAACTTGTCAAAGACCAAATATATACTGTTCACTCTGTCATCAACCTGGAATCTACCATCTGAATTGAGGTTTCATGATAACTGTAGACAAATCAATAATTGTAACTGTGACGTTGTTATGCAGATTGATTCCATCAAATATCTGGGTTTTACAGTTGATGAGAAGCTTACCTGGTCCCAACACATACGGTATATAAAAAATTATATGTTATTCATACTGAGAAAATTCTTTTTTTTTAATAAGATTCTTTCAATTTCCATTCTAAGAGAGTTATACTTTGCCCTTGTTGATTCCAAATTAAATTATGGCATAAGTTGTTGGGGCTCCACATATGTTTCACACTTGAGACCACTCATAACCATTCAAAAATCTATTGTTAGAGCAGTTAAAAAAACAGGTAGATATGAACATTCTTTTCCCTTGTTCCAAGGACTCAAATGTTTGCCTCTGAGATACATATATGTTTTTAAAGTATTATACCTGTTTTTTGTAATGTCTGGAAACAGTGGTGATGCACTGTTCAGGGAAAGACTTGGCTATCAAACTAGGAGAGTCACAACTGATATGCTTAGGCTTCCTAAGTCATATACCACCTGTTTCCAGAAGTCATCGTTTTTCTTGGCCCAAAGTTTTTCAACAACATACCTATTGAGGCAAGGAGAATTGCAAATAGAAAAATTTTCAAGTCTTGTATTCTTAAATGGCTTAAAGATATTATGCCAAATTGCCTGGAGAATATGTTTGCTATTGTTACCTAGTCTGTACACTATCATAGTGGTGGAAATTATCCATTAAAAAGTTTAAAAGTTCAAAATTGGAAAGGCATGGAAGGTGAGTGAATGTGTGAGTGTGTGTGCAATTATTTTCCTTTTTCCCATACAATATTTTATTACATTTTTTTTTCTTTCTCTAGCTCTTCCAATCATCTGAATAATAAAAAACTCAAGTAAACACTCCTACTTGCATACGATAAGCATCGTTTGCTTACAGCAAGTAGTATATTATTCTGATTCATCAATTTTTTGCGGACATATAATACATTATATGATAGATATAATATACTATAGAGTAGAATACCATATTAGCTTATTCATTCATTTACTTTCACAGTATGCTTTGATATTTTTTTTCTTCTATTGAAATTGTGTAATGTGTTCACAATTCTGTTCATGTATTGTTTATGGATCGGAATAAAGAATTTTGAATTGAATTGAATTGATATAATCTACTAAGAGTTGATTGAAAGTATTTATTGTTTCTTTTGTTAAAAAAATCTTGGCAAAGCTAAATGACAATCTCAATTGACCACATGGGCTGTTGGAGCTTACAATGAGCAGATGAAACCGCCAAAATATTTTATATCAGATTTAAAGATGCTGCAATTGGTTTCATTTCAGACAATTTGGAAAGTTTATAGGCTATAAGATCAATAGTTGTAGTGAGTAAAATTAATTTTTCTCAATTATCGAAATTAGAATCTCTGAGTACTTGTGAAAGTGATAAGGTTTGAGTTATCCAATGTCCATATTGAATGAAAAGACTATCAATAACTTGAACCACAGTTTCATCAATAATCGAAATACCTCGCCGACTTAAGTTGCTACAGCATTATCGATCTCTGGTGAACCATATCATTCTATCATTACATGAATTAAATACGATTTGATCAGTTAACAACGACAGACATTTATGTTTCCTACAGTGCATTTTCAGAGTTCGGACCTCCGCTTCATTTGTAGACTTTATGTATTGGGTCAGCCATTCTATCTATAAAATAGGCTACTTTGTTTCTTGTATCTGATGAATTTATAACTGAATGAAGCTGGTTCAAGAACATACACTTGATGAACATAATACTGCTACTTTTAACCGTTTCAATGAGAATGATACATTCTATAGGGAAACAACACTTCAAACTATGTGAACATCAAAAAGTTTTTTACTGTTTGATGTGTAGAATCGTCTTAAAAAGAGAAAGCTTTCCAAAGATCTACATTTGCCTACAAAATTCTCGAGAAACTCCACAAAGAGTTCAATAACTTGGATGCCCGTATTCATTCGCTATTCAGAGCAAGCTTTTTAAGCTGAGCTGGGGCATCCATCGTCAAACCAGACCCAAGACTGAGAAAGGATATGCAGCTATAGTTGTCCAAGCAAAGAAAACATTCTGGCAAGATGAGAAAATGACTCCAGCTCGGTCAATAATGGTATAAAATTTATAACTTTGACCTTGAACCGTAGAAAACATTCTGATCTGCATTTTGATACCGAATTGATAACTTTTCAACCGATATTGACCAAGCTGGAGTCTTTTCCCCATCATGTCAGAATGTCTTCTTTGCTTGGACAGACTCTACATGTTTACTTAACTTCGGGCATAAATTTGTGGCGAGCGCTCATAGTTTCTGCTTTTGATGGGAAAGAGGAATATAATTTTTCCAAGCTGCGTACAATGGACATGCGGCTATGAACTTTTGAACTCGGATGGTGAGGTGGATGTGGGAAATAGAGCCGAAACTTTTTTCAATAGCTTTTCCATGAGCAGGTACAATGGGCATTGGATCTCCCTAGAGAATAGCTGAGATTCCCATATTCTTGAGGGATATGACAATGATACAGAGAGTATATTATTGATTTTTTCAATTTATTGACTTTGTGAATTTTGTTTTATTGAAAAGGATTAGAATCAACGTATGTTATGAATGAATTTATATTGATAGATTTGGCTTATTTTTCGTGGTGTCAATAACTTCAAAAAAATATATAATATTCGAGTTACAGTTGAAATTGAATAATCTTTTCCAGCAGGAGAGAAATAACGTCTCTTATTTTTTGGGACTAATAATATTCTTTTTTTATGTAGGCTAAGCTTTTGATTTGTGAAATTTGAATATTAAACAATACTGACGTTCTCAGAAATTCTATTGAGTTTTAAGAATTAGGCTGAACGGAGAAATCTCAAGGATCAAGAAAGCTTAGTTCAGATAACATTTCTCCTTCCTAATCTTCATAATATCATCATCATCATCATCATCATCATCATCATCATCATCATCATCATCATCATATCATCAAAGAAGCTAATATTCCTTCCAAAATATCTCTAATACCATTATTATTTATGTGGGTCAATAATATTATTGCAAATTTCTCCCAATCATTGGCACACGATACATGGAATACAATACTCAACTTAATAAGAGTAAAACCTGACTTTTGATTCTACAAATAATTTATTACAATTGAATCTATGATCTATTCATGGAATTATCATGTTTATTTTGAATAGTAGTCAATCATTCAAACTTGAATCACAGGTTTAGAATCGATAGTCATTACTGGAAACGATTTTTGGGTACGAATTGTCCAAACAAATATCCTAAAACTCCAGTACTATCCGAGTTATTGATCCTTTCTCCCATTCAACGAAAAAAAGTTGTTTTAGAAATACAACAAACCACTGTTGATCTTGTGGAGAGGGACGGACGGTTTTCTCTCAGGGTGAAAACTTGATGTGTTTTTGTTATCTTCGGGAGATAACAGAAAGTTTCAACCCTTCGGCCAACTGTGACCAATGTGGACAATATGTTACTAGACAGAAAGGGGTAGCCTTTTCAAGCAAAGAAGACAAGAAGACATTCTGGTAAGTTGGGAAAATAACTCCAGCTAGGTCGATATTGGTTCAAAAATTGTTAATTTGGTCTCAAATTGTGACACAGAATGTTTCTTAGAATTTGAGACCAAATTTATAATTTTTAAAACAATATTGACCGAGCTGGAGTCGTTTTCCATTTTTCCAGAATTTTTTCTTCGCTTGGACAAACAATACGTTTCTTTGGTTGTTGAGGGGTCCAACTCACCACGTGTTCAGAGTCTTGGTTTTTGACGGTGATATTATTTACGCCCCCATAAAACTCGCTCTCCTGCACCCGAACGTTTACTTCTCCCCCTAGGGGTTTGCACTGACTTTCTGGTCAACCAAAAATTATGTGGATAGTTTGTCGGCAACTTCGGTAACAAAAAGGGTGCCTTACCGTCAATTCATTCTACATGATGCATGGTGAAGTTCCAATTTTCAAAAACTCCAAGTACTGTGAGCAAGTACTGTAAGTACTGCTAAACTGTGAAAACAGCAATAAAAATAGGGAGATTCTTAGTGCAAACTTACCACTTATGAACATTAAAGTATCTTGCAACTATTGTGGAATATATCTATTGACATTATTGCAAATCTATTCGCATTTCTTTATAATCTTCTATCAATTCCATTAGTCATAAGTGTTTATTTAAGGCTTATTTTCTAGTCCCTTCATGCACTTGAAAACAAAGACAATCGATTGCAATACTTTAGAGAACCAATACTGTAACGCACCAAAATGACAGAAAATTAAAAATATGTATGTGAAGGAAGATTCATTAGTAATAATCTATTGTCAATAAAAGCTTCAATAAGAAATGAGAGTCTATATAGAAGAAATCTTGCAGTCAGTTGTATGGAAATGAAATATTGGATCTAAAGTGATTGATAATTTTGAATGATTGGATTAAATGGATATAATCGATTTTCAATTATGATTTCATTGAATTAATGGATAAAATCTGATTGTCGTAGGATTTTGCCATCAATCAAAATCAATAAATTGATCAATATTAACCCCGAATTCAATAATAGCCATTCTATGATGTTCAAATATTTTTTGGGAATCAGAGAAGATAGCACATCAAATGTTCTTGTAAATACTCGTCTAATGTCATCCTAGTTATAAATCCAAGAATCCATTCGATCAATGTTCCAAGAGTGTTTAACAGTTACATTTTCAAAGGGACCATTACTAAAAATAAAAACACTGTTAAATGATAATTATTTGAGATTTTTGCATTGATTTGAATAAATATCCTTCAAACACACTCATTGAAACCGATTTCAATCAGTATTCCATGGAAATTCACCTCCATGAAAAACATATTTTCTCTTTTTAAAAACAAGGCGTCGTAAAACTTTCAGAAAATTTCGAAACACCCATTTATGCGTCGAGATGCGTATAAATTATGAAGCTTCTTCAGCACTAACGGAAAACGTCCAATGTAATTATGTGCTACAGAGCAATGAATGAAGGTGGGTAGAGTGGAACATGTTGAAGGCTGATAATTTATCATTTATGAGCGACTCAACGCGAAATGCCGTCGCTTTGTAGGGTAACAGGGATTGAAAGCGAATTTATAATTCAGCACATCTTTTGCTGGCATCACCCTTTGCTTTGCAACAACACGCAGGCAAGGCGTTACATTGATTCAAAGTGAAGTACTTGATCAATTAACAATGAAGACAAGAACGCAGCTTGCCAATTAGGTTTTTACATCAAGTACAATGAAGATTGAAGATACTTGGTGGGGAAACACATCGACGTATGCGTGATCATGAGGTTCTATTCAAGTGAAATGATGAATAAATAAATAAAATAAATATAATTTTATTGCCATAAAATTCATAGAACATGGACAACGTCAAGATTAACAAATTAAAAATTTAACAAACAATGTTTAATACAAATAATCAATAGTCAATGAGTTACATAAAATGTATATATAAATATAGAATGAGACTACCTACATCAAGATTCCAGATAAATGGCATTTTCAAGGAACTCATTAATGCTATAAAAAGGATTTAACAAAAGCCATCTTGATAATTTGTTTTTAAAAACTTTTTCAGTCTCCAATGTTAGTTCGATGGGTAGGTTATTGTATAATTTGATCCCAATAGTGTTATAGCTATTGGCAGTTTTAGCTAGTCGGTGGTGAGGTATGTCAATTCTATTGCGGTTCCTGGTGTTATAAGAATGTCTATCAATTCTAAGATTCAAGTTTGATGAGTTTTTTTTATATGTAATAGAACTATGTATATGTAAAAATTAACTATGGTCATTATTTTTGACTCAATAAAAAGGGGCTTTGCATGAGCTAATCTATGAGCACTGTTTAATATCCTGACAACCCTTTTTTGTAATAATAAAACTCTTTGTATGTGTCCACTATTGCCCCACAAAAGTATCCCATACGTAGCAATACTCTGGAAGAAGGCAAAGTATGATGACCTTAAATAATTGTCAGGGACATGTGCTTTGAGTTGCCTGATTAAATAAATGACTCTTGATAGCTTTTTACATATGTAATTGATATGGACCTCCCAGGTCATGTATTGATCAATAAGTATACCCAAAAATTTTACATTTTTAGTTTTATTGGTATTTTCGAGGCCTTCTCTGAGAGTGAAGAGCATGGTTTGTGTTTTGCTTTCATTGAGTCTGAAGCCATTAGTTCTAAACCAGGTTGTTGCTTGCTTCAGAGTGGTGTCTCTTAGAGTTTTAAGAATTTGCAAATCAGAACTATTGTTAAAAAAGGTAGTGTCATCAGCATAAAGTATTGAATGGCACTTGAGAACAGCAGGTAAATCGTTTATCATCAGTAAGAACAGAAGAGGTCCTAAAATCGAACCCTGTGGTACTCCAAATTTGACCAAAGCCACAACTGATTTATTGTTTCCTAAACATACCACTTGCTTTCGCCCCACCAGATAGGCTCTAATCAAATCAAGATCTGCTCCGCAAATTCCATAGAAATTCAATTTATCTAGTAGCAGAGGATGATTTACACTATCAAAAGCCTTGCTCAGTCGGGTGGGCAAAGAGAAATGATGAAAAGTGCATAAGTGATTATAGGCTGTGAATTTTTTCGTGGAAATTTAAAAGTGTCAAGTGCGACGTATCAATTAACCAAATGCTCTACCGAAAAATCCGAGGCTGACTTCAATAGGTGAAATTCTTCCACCCAAAGCAAACATAAAGGACCCGAAGGTTAGTAGTGAGAAAAAATTAAATTTTATAAAATGGCTTGATGTCAGTAGAATTTATCAGTTGCTGATAACATCTGAAAGCTATATTATGTAACAGTTATGAAAACCAATTTGAATTCAAAAGAATGGAATGACGTCATTGAATTGATTTTAAATATGTTAATTTAAATCCGTTACATTATTATGCGGTAACGTTAGTGGTTGAAGAAGCAGACAAACCCGCCAAACTGTTTGGCATGAGCTATACTATTACTTTGCATGATAAATCAATAATCAACCAAAATACCCTCGAAATAAACTTATTTGAAGTTAATTTTCAATTATGTTATTCATTAATTATACATTATTAGCCCTAATAACAAAGTGAATATTACTTTCATTTCCAGAGTTTCTTTTTCTTTTTGTGAATAAATTTTTATTTAAATTTGTGCAATCATAATATGATTGAGGTATATAAGAGGTATTTGGAAAGGATTTTTTGATTTTAGCCTCTTCAAATGCCTCTTATGAAACTGTACTCAAGCATTCCTAGGCAGGATCATTATCGATTTTACAACGTTATTTTAGCAGTGAATCTTCAATTTACCAATCAATTGACTTACAGAGAAGAAGCTGTATAGCTTGAAGACTGTTGTGACTCCGCAATATACCAGCCTGTATTTTAATTAGAGTCTGGGCTCCCTGTAGGCAATTTTCCCAACCTACTGCTGTACCTACAATGGAGAAGAGCGTTCCTGAATACACTGCAGCTATTGGCTTTCCACTATGCTCAACCTCGTCTCACTCATTCTCTCTCGCTCGCTCCTTCTCTAGTTCAGCTCCTACTAAGGGTACTCCGTTGATGCGTTCAGTTAGCTCCGGATTAACCTACTCGTACGTTATGTAAACTATTCTCATTATCGGAAAATGGTCGGGCCCTCCACTTCGATTATATCAGCTGCTCTGATAACCTTCCATTATTCGAGCCTACTGCTAGTTAATTCTGTTAAGAAGATCAAGCCTGAAAGGTCAGTTAGTATAGTGCAGAGCAGGTTGCTCTCCAGATAACACCCCCCCCCCCGCCACACTCTTACATGATCTTTCACTTCCCTTGTGTGTACACTGATGTTCATCCAATTCATTCTGGCTCAGTTTGCACTTGAATCCTGCAAGAGTAAAATAATATCAAAATGGATTGGTTGAATACTCATGAATAGTAAACAATATATTATTCTGATGGGATGATAATGAAACTTGATAGGAGTAACTGCTATAATAAAGATGATATGTTGCGAGTTTTTGAGCAGTATTTAATTGAAAACGTTATACAATCAAGTTCATACTATTTTGTGGAGTGAGTTTGATGTTAATACAAAACTGAATATTCGTTACTCAATCATCAATCATTATTCTCTTTTTATTATACCTACAAGTAAATTACCTCTATAACACGAAGTAAACATTGAATTGAAGTCAATGGCGGCTTGTGCCCGTGAAAAGTGGCGTAACGTACACCCCCGCAGCCCCCGCGGCGTGGGGGGGCCCGGGGCTCTAGGGGGCCCGGGCTGGGGCCCGAATATAAAATATAGGTTTCCTAAGAAATGAAGTACTTGGGCCCAAAATGATGTATATCTTATAATTTCTAAAGAGATAAAATTGAAGTAACGGTTCATCAAGAGAAGTATGATTTCTATTTTGGCAAAAACATCCAATATGCAAATGACATTTTGGATTTTCATTATTCAGAGCTCTACTACATTTCTTCTCTCCAAGTACACTAAAATATTCTAATGGGTATTGGATTATTTTTAGCTATTGCCAGTTTGTCGCTTTTTCACTACATTCACACGAAATAGCTACTATTATAAGAATTTACTTTGTCATACTTGCTACTCCCTATCAGTTGTTTCTATTTAGTTATCCTAACTAAAGGCTTGATCCTATTTTACTCCCTTAGAACATGATTCTTCATAATTATAAATAATGTCTTTCAAACATGAAAAATGTGCGTTCACCATTTTCAGAAAGTTAAAATATTGAGAAAAATGGGGGGGGGTAAGGGGTATGATTTCAAATAAAGGGGCCCGGATTTTTTGTTTTTGCGGGGGGCCCGGTCTGAAAACGTTACGCCACTGCCCGTGAAACAGATGAAGTACCCGTATCTTCTACTGTACAGCCCCTCACCTGTTTCGTGAGCACGAGTCGCCAGTGATTGAAGTTAGGCTGATTCAGTTCGATTCGTTTCCCGGATTTGAATTATCAATCTATTTCAAATAAATAACTATCTTAGAACACACCTCTGTACAGTGTTAATACCACCACTCAGTTAACAAAGTGATAGTCTTTAAGGCTTTATTTGGAAAGTTATTCCAATTAATTATCATCTGTTATTAGCATGATATCAGTCTCTTTGTCTCATCATCTTCGTACGTACTTGATCCATTATGTTACCATTTAACAAACAATCATCTGACCAGATTTCAATCCGCCCCTGGACTGTAGTTACCGACTATCATTTACAACTGGGCCGAGCAACGTAATATTAAACGTGCGTGAAGTGCGACACCATTCAGCGGCGTACAAATATCAGCCGTAAACCGAAACAGTAACGATAAACGCGGCCGAAAGAGCGTTTTGCGCATGCGTAGTAGCGAGATTGGCAATCCACAACGGCCGTGCTAGAACGTTATGCGTCGTGAGTTGAGAGTTCAACTGGGAAAGATAGTGCAGTTGGATTGGCTGTTAAACCCCTCGATGATAGGCAAGGGGTGAAGAAGGATGTAGAAAAGGGGGTGGAGGGGTATAGAGAGAGTAAATAGGAATAGGAGGGTATGTATGTGGCAAAAATCCGCCCCAGTACTTTGAATGTTGCCATCGACTTTATATGTTCCACTTGCTTTCTATTTGCACGTTTGCATCCTTGCCATTTCAGAGAAAAGGGGGCTTATAGTGAGCTCTTACAATATGAGATGAAGAGATCACTTGATAGGGATGAATTTGTTAACTAGTTGACGCCCTCTACTCAATATTCACTTTTTTGGTAATTCAATCATGCACTACTTATCAATGAAAAAATAATAATGTAGTCAATGTAGCCATCCTAATCAAATTTTCAACCAAAATAATATGTTGCTACAATGTGACTCAAGTGAATACTTTCTTAAAATTGTTAGATATTATGTTTCCTGAGTTATTATTTTCACTGACTTGTTTTTTATCAATCTATATATATAAAAGCGAAATGGCACTGATTCATTCATTCATTCATACATTCATTCATCACCAGAACTAAAAATCCACTGAACCGAATGCGTTCAAATTTAGCAGGCATGTTCAGTTGGACGTTTAGACGCGCCCTAAGAACGGATTTTAAAAACTTTACAAGGATACGCCAAATATTTGAGTTTTTCAATAGTTTTTCGGCGTTTTCCTTATTTTTTCGAGAACCAATCGGTAGAAAATGTTGATATTTGGTGGGCAGGTTCAGATAAAATCTAGAAATGTTGGGTTAAAATATTTTTGCAATCCGTTCAAGAGTTCACCAGTAATCAGGTTTTCAAAATTGTAGATATGTTGCGGGTTGCATATCTTCCGCCTTGATACGACCAATCCTAACTGTAAATTCAATGGTTCAGCAAGATTATAGATGAACTAATTTGGAAGATATTGAATCAAGTTTCAAACTTTGTCCGATATACTTCCCAAGGTTACGCTTGATATTAGCATTTTACTATTTTTTTGGAATTTTCGGAGTTTATCTTAGATTTTTCTAGAACAAATTGGCAGAAAATGTTGAAATTAGGTAAACAGGTCCAGATTAGACGTAGAAATGCTGTGCTCAATAAATTTTGAATTCCTTTGAACGGAATTTGCAGGCGAGCGAAGCGAACCTATTTGTCTCAGCTGACACTGACAGGCAGAGAAGGCGAGCGAAGCGAGCCTGCCGGTTAGTACAATAATAGAGATAGTATTCTTAAAAAATTGTGAGAAAGGAGTTAATCTGTGAAATTCCAAGTTAATATTGTATATTCTATAAGATGGAGAAGGAATAGGTAGAGAACAAGAGGCAGGATGAGAAGGAGAAGAGCAGGGCCGGTCTGGGGAGGTTGGGGGCCCCTGGCGATTGATCAACTGGGGCCCCACATCGGGGGGGGGGGGGGGTTTTGGTTTGGATTCCCCCCAGCCAAGAGGAGTGTCTAGGGGTCCTCCCCGGAATTATTTAATACTATTATTCAGGAAAATCGTATTTTTGCTTGTTATTTGACCCTAAATTTGCAGTACTTCACACTCAATTGAGTGTAATCATTATTCAGACCACATATTTTTCATGCAAATGACTAAGTCACTTTCATCTAACAGGAATATAATTTATTGTTCTGGACTTTGTAACGTTTCAAAGCCCAACTGGGAGTTATTGATTTATTTATAGATCCTTACCGCTACTAAATGTTGCTGCTGTTATCTTGTATAACGCTATCCTAAGCGATAAGAATTTATTTGCGCTATTGAAGGGATTGTCATCATTATTTATTTGAAAATGCAAATTATTCGTAATGCTAGAAGTTATTACGTCTAGGCTCATTATTTTGATTGATCCTAACCTAATTCTTGTTACGTCAACATCAGCTGGTTTGCCGGCAAATATACTTGTCAGCGTTTGCTCAATTGCCAACCTATTGAGACTTGTATCAATGGAATAAAAAATTATATTATTTGCTCATAAAGCTTCTTACATCATATAGATGGGATTATTTATCACCTGTGATCTTAAAGCTTTAATATTTGTCTCTATGTACCTGATTTTTTGTCATAGCCTATTCACATACTACCTTATTATGTAAGCAAGAAGCCGGTATGCAGAAGGCCTATTATGTAAATTATTTGCGTTCCTCACTATATAAATGTTTTATTCAAATATCTGAAATATTTGTAGTGATCAAACCCACTTTATTGATTTTCTAGCATGTCAAGCCATATTTAATTATTGAGATTTAGTCAACACTTAGTGGATCCTTATTCAAATAATGATACTCAAATTATAGATTTATAGGAAAATAACTAACTAAATTGAATATATAATATATTTATTGAAATGTAGGTTAGCGTTGTTAGTAATTGATACATAAAATCGCTGCACATACTGTAGTCTAGATGGGATCAATTGGAAGGAATCGGTCACTTCACTTTCTCTCATCTTCTGCTCGAGACCGGCTGAGGCAGACCAAGATGTCCAAGTCCTATTAAAAATTAAATGTGGCATTAGTGGCCTAGTATGTACAATCTGATTTTTTGGTAACTTTATCTCCTTCTGGAGATGCCATCCCAGGGTCGACTACAAATTCAATTTCGACGTTTCCATGAGACGAAACTGACCACACCAAGGAGGCCTGGATTCGCTTGCACCGACCAATCTTCACACGTGAGTGACGAACAATTAGTTCTTCGTTTAAATAATTACCCAGAGCTCTCGTTGAAGTGCAACCGTATCAGTCAAAATTTAAATAAAATGAGATCTCATTCGTTGAAACTCTTCGAAATAAAATATACCCATGGAAGATAGGTGTATGGACTCTGTTCTAACATGCCTAAGCACCACGAACCCACATGTTCATGAATGTGGAAACTTGTAAAGAATCATTATTCTGTAATATTTGAAATCAAATATATTTACTTATTTTAATAAAATCATTTGCTATTAATTCTGTAGCCTACAGTTGGGCAGGAGAATATATTAATATATTTATTCTTTAAATTGATTACATTTTTTGAGTTTCACCTAAATGACTAGTTCATGAGAGGTTAAATTATCTGTTTAGTTTTTCAAGAATTAACTGCAATAGTTAACTTAAATTAAGGGTAAAACACCCACAATAGATAAAAAGTCATTTTCTAAGCTTTCTTTGGATTATCGCCTATTCATTAATTCACTTAGTTGTTTCAACTGGATTAGTGAAGACAGACATCTCTTGGATTATCATTAATTTATTAGATGCCTTGCTTTGCTTCTCCTGTTTGATAAAATTTCTTCTTATTTTAGGAATCATTTTTATTGCTTTCATGCAAATATTCAATACTAGATATTGGGATTCTGTATTCACAGCATCATCACTTCGCTGGAGTCAGGTTAATCAATTATTATATTGATTGGATACGGCCTTTCCAACCGATCTAGTTAGACAAGGAACAGAAAATAGCTCTGGTCCAACCTATATAGGTTCTTCGACCGAGATCTGTCGATATTATCTCAGTGAGAGCAATACTTGTGTTTGCCATACTTGTTGGTTTCATGGTTATGACCAATTAATTTCTGGCATTTCACTGACTTGTCTAGGGGTGGACGTTTTTGGATGGACGATAATATTCACCAGATATTCTACGTGGGTCTAGTGGCTGAGGCCTCTGCCTTACTTGATTGGAGTGTGAAGGGTAGAAATCTTGCCTGGATATATGAGTCTCAATATCTGGTTATTCATTATTAATTTTGATTCAGACTTTACATATTGCGGAATACACAAATTTGATAAGTTTCTTATAAGTATCATGAATGGTAGTAAATAATTTTTCCCTGAGATAAGAGTAATTATAAATCATGTAGTTGTTCCTCCTTAAGTGGAATAGAACATTACAAGAGTGGCTCACCAACGTATAGTCCTAAGGAAGTGACCATTACAAGAGTGACACCCGAACGTGGAGCTTAGTTATTTCCACAGGGGCGGCTAGTGTATTTATTTGAATATAATGTATTTATTTAAATGCACTTGAACGTTACAACTTTGGTTGAGTTTTGTGGCACTTTCATTTTTCTGTTGTTTGTAAATGGAAAAAAAAAAGATTTATGTAAGGATCTAGTTTATTTCTAGCAGGTCGAACATACACATAACACAGGCGGGGTGGACTGGGACCATTGAGGCCCTTTGCTGAACCTCTCAAGGGGATAGGGGCCTACCCTGGGAAAGGGGGTAAAAGCGAAAGTAGGACTTAAAATTTAGGGGTTTGAGGACAAGAGGTTTTTTCAATTGATGGCCATCTATTTTCCTCATCTTGGTACTCTTTATTTATTTCTATTCTATTACTGCATCCAAAAAAAAAATTGTCTAGAAATAATTGTCTAATTATTGTCTAAATAATTGTCTAGAAATATTCTTCCCACTAGTAACTCAAGGTGTGCATTTTCTACCGAAAAATTATTAATACCTGTAGTGAAATGGATACCCAGAAGGAGGGTGGTCCGGGGTCCACCCCCGGAAAATGTTTACATAATTATATTATTGTAGAAAATAGCGTTGAATGGGTTTTTGATGAAAAATATTGATAGAAATGTCTTGTAGTTCCCTAATTTTTCTCATTTCACGCTCAAATTGGAAGAGATTTCCCACTAGATGAATCGTCAACAAATATGACGATAGACCTAAACAAGAAGAATAGATCAGGGTAATCGAATTAATAGTAATCTAATTTTCTTGGAGTAGATGAATAAATTTCTCAGGATCATTTGGGTTACAAACCCAGGATTTTCTATATTGGCCCAAGTTCAAATTGAAGGCAATTGAAGGAATATAACATTTGAAGGGTAATATAGCAGAGGAATGCGAAGTTCATGTGCAATTGTAAACTTAATCGAAGTGTGTGAATTATATTCAACATATATTTTGGTACGATATTGTAACTTATACATAACTTTTCATTATAATTCTGCTTTCACTCTTTCTACAAATATTTTATTTCTAGATGTAGAAAGCGGAAAACGGTCTGGAGATGTCCCTACGAGGAGTTTAGTAGAAAACAGGCCATCCAGAACAGAATAATTTTAAAATACGGTAGTCCAAGAGCTTTTTTCAATCTATAAATCCAAAGTGTAGAGATGAGAACCCTTTGAAACAATATAATGATTAATTATAATTCCTATTCCTATTCTCATCGAACATTGGCCTGTAGTGGGTGAAATTAGATTATTCACAAAGAACCGCCAAGGAGAAACCTGGGGCCCCAAAGAAACCAAAATACAAGAAATTCTATATAAAATTAGTTATTCTCAATTTTGTGCTGCACAAGGTTTTAAATGTAAATAGAATTGACCTGTATTTAAACACTAGATAATGATAAAACTATTCTTTGGAAAAACGTTTGGGGCTCCTTTAGGGATTTCTAGAACCCAAACTATCTAACTGTGAAGAGACAAATGTTACAAAAAGACAAAATAACGGCAAAATCTCAAATTGATAATATTTATGTAGGGGCTATTTTTGGCCCCAAGGAACTCACAATATCAGCCTTGTGGGCTGTATTAAATTTTCATAAATAAAGTAGTTTAAAGTGGTTATGTTCAAGTAGATGGCTATTCTTAATTGTGTGCGTCTATTAATTCCTGAAATGTGGAACAAAATCTTTAGAAAAATCTCAAAACTGCACCGAAACCATTCATTGGGAAAATGTGGGGGCCCTCTTAGGGGCCCCTCCGATATCGCGGAGCTGGCTAGTCCAGCCCTGAACACAGGTTAAATATTTGCACTCAGTTTAAATTACTCCTAGACAACACTCAACTCACAAGAAGACTGAAAAGAACAAAGCCCTTCGAGTTAGTGTAGTGCTAGTGAAGTGAGAAAAATAAAAAATAACTAAATCCATAAATATTGATACTAGTAACATCAGAACTGCTTGAGTAATCGATGGATGAACTGGAGCTTCTAAGTTTGTTGACTGAAATTATTAACTGAAAATTGATGGTTTGTCTGTTGAGACAAGTTTTTATAACATTTATAAAGAAAAATTTAATTGATACATTAAATTGATATCAATAAATTTTTGTTAGGCCTACGTAGTAACATGAAAAACTATTCAGTTTTACCTTCAACAAAGCTCCTAGTTATTTAAATAGTTTCAATCTAAGTCCTTCAACATCTTCCGTCGTCTGTGTTAGTTTACAAAGGAAATACCTCGATTTCCGCGCCGATTGTGGCTAGCAAAACGATCTCTTGCACTTTATATCATTTTAAATAAATAATAATTATATATTTAAAGCAACGTCTATTGTGAAATACAAGTTATGGGATTGATTGAAAAAATAGTATACCAAATCATTTAAAAAGTGGTTTTCTAATCTCCCAGTTTGGGGGTCCTAGCCCGGGGGCCCCTGACGATCGCCAGGTTGCCAGCCCTGCCAGACCGGGTCTGGAGAAGAGAAAGAATAAGATCAGGAGATTTATCTCTTCCGAATCTGAATTTACTGTGAATATAATCAAGAACTTTCACCATGCTTACTTTACTTGAAACATGGTTACTGGTAATGTCGTTGAGGTGGATCAACTTTTTGTCTCTCCACCAAATAATACCAAACGATAATAATACTTGTTATTGCTGCTGACAGACAAACTTTCAATCATCCCGATTTTTAATTCCATTTGGAAGGCTTGTTGGTAATTTTTGTTCAGGGTTGGTAATAAAGGGCTTGTAATAAAGGGTTGTTTGATGTATCCTGCGGCATATGTATGATTCTTGATATTCTGTACCAAACTGGTGAATGTTCTCATAAGAGCAGAAAAATAAAACAAGGATATAGAGGAAAAAAAGTTTAGATGATCCAGAAATTCTGGAAATACCACAAGAAGATCACGTGAAATGAGATCAGCAATTGGGGAAACAAATCAATAGAGTTGAGAACTACAAAAATATTATTCAGGAGAGAGAAAGAAGAGCCAGAAATGGAAAAAAGAACCGGACGATCAAGAGGAAGAAGGATAACAAGTAAAGGTAGAAGAAGAAATACAAGAACGGGATGGCGAAAGAGAAGAAGAGGAAGGACCAGTAGGACGTAAAAGAGTCGACCGACCGGTGATCCCTGATCCCTGTCTGCATACAGGGATAGTTCCATCCCTAATGCAATGCAGGCGGCAGAGTGTAGTTCAGATCCGATCTGAAATTCTAATCCCGAGGCGTCAAACGCCATCCGATGCTACTGCTGCTGCCACTGCTGCTGATGCTGCTACAGCTGCTTGTGCTTCTACTGCTACTGCTGCAGCTGCTGCTGCTCTGCTCTCGTTTTGTGATGCAGCGACACGACTTGTATAAGCCTGACGACCAGATCCACCCTTAAAACTCATCCAGTCCTTGTCCTATTCTCTACAATACTTGATGTAAGTTCCGACTGAACTTAACACGTATAAGATAGGTAATTCATTATATTCCAAGTCATATGTTACATTAATCAATAAAATAACTCTAGGCGTTTGGTGTTGTACTGCTTCTTCCCCCTCTCTTATCACCAACTCTAAATGGAAAACGTTTTCCTGACAGACAAACTTTCAATCATCCCGATTTTTAATTCCCTTTGGAAGGCTTGTTGGTAATTTTTGTTCAGGGTTGGTAATAAAGGGTTGTTTAATGTATCCTGCTGCATATGTATGATTCTTGATATTCTGTACCAAACTGGTGAATGTTCTCATGATTGTGCATGGTGGAAGTTTAAAAGGATCTGGTTTTCTTCTATTGGTGAAGTTGTATCCTGCGGAATATATTGTATGGATATACATATGTTGTATGGATAGCCAATGAAATTGTTCCTTCCTTTCTGATGCAATCACCATTTTATGTAGATTTATGTACATAATTAGAATAAATTGATAATGAACAAAGAATTGATGTTGCCATCAAAACTTTTTTTTCACTTTCAATTAAAACTTTTTCATGCGCTGAATTTTTTGTTATTCTAGTATTGCTTCATTTTCTTGCAATTGGGTGATTTGTGTATGGTGATGTCAAGATCTCAATTTCTTTTTTCATCATGGCTCTTGATATATTCAATTTTGACTTCGTTTGCATATCATAGAGTTAAATTGTTCTCATTATTGAAACCTCTGAATAAGGATGAATAATTGTTGTTTGATTCCACTTAATCATTCTCTTCTTTGCAATTCAAATTTAAATCATACAATGTCAAAAAAATCATGCATATCAAGAGGAAAATAATAGAGATTGATTGATTGAGTAAGCGTGCTTACCGGATGTTTTATTTGAAATATTGTAGTGCTTACTTGGATTAGCAAATAAATTTGGGTTTGGTAGAATGTTTTAAAATAAAATTAGCAGGAACCCATACTCCTCTATCAGATCAGTGACTAAGTGATCTCCATCAACGGTAAGCTCTCTATTAATCTAACCTGGAAATTGAATTTTTTGAGAGTGTGAAAAACATGCGAAAAAGCGCGAGCACTCTAGGACCGCAGAGGAAAGCTTGAAGACAACTTTACGTCGGCTCTATGAATATTCACACGAATGTTTGGAACTCTCCCAGTCCAGCAATTTGCAGCAGCTGCAGCCGCCGAGTAAGTAAAGCACCTGAAACTAAAAGTGTAGCCGTCACTCGGTCCCATTTAGTGCAAGCATGACAAGTGGGATACAATAATAATTACCTACACTGGCGTGAAATACGAGCGTGTTGATAATGTATGAACGGCCTCTCACTTTTTATGACGGTGAGAACGCGCTAAGGTGGAAACAGCTAAGCTTTTGCCTAATTAAAGTGGGAGTCTCTGGTAACTTTATAGAGTGTCGTGCTGATGGGGGAGAAGGGCGGGTTATTCTAGGAGAGGGTGGGACGCAAAAGCTGCAGTAGTTATAGTGATGGGAGAAGAACGGATAATTATACTTTATAATGGAACACACATACTCAACGCTTCACGAATACACACATACACATACATACAGGGAAGCTAGAACTTGAATGAGGGGGTAAGAAAAGCGAGATAGGAAACCATCTGTGGCAAACCTTCTCTCTTTTTCATAAGAGGGTATGAGACTTGGTCTGACACTCCATTAGTTTGATTTACACCAACCCTGACTTAAGTTCAGGCCCTTCTAAAACTGCCTCTATCCACTTATCTTTCTCTCTCTCACTCAGTCCCTAATTCCCTTTCCCATCCCTTTCCTCCTTGTCATACCTTGCTCGCTATACTATAACCTTTCCCTCCCTTTTCCCCACGCGCCCAACCTGTTTTCCTATAAGACGATTGCCTCACAATTCCCGAAGGACCTCGGTGTAAAACCTCACAGATCAACGTGACCAGAAAGAGTCGCAAAATCGCTGGAAAGGAACTGACTGAAAGGTAGCTACTTCCACTCTTATAGCGAGTGTGAGGTTGGTATCATAAATCATTGATAATTTTCGCTCTGTAAAGGAATTTTCGGCGACTCGTTGCTGATGTGATAAAAATTAGGTGGAAACTATTAATAATCTTTTTTAGATATTCTTTCTTGAGTAAGTGAAACGTGTACTGGAAGGTTAATAATCAGTGGTCAACAATTACTAATTTCCACAGTTCTCAAACTTTTTGAACATTGAATCAAAATTGGTCTGTTCCTTAACGAGAAAATAATGACTGTCTCTCAGCAGTTAAAGTGGCCTGTTCATATATTTTTATGTATCCATCCATAATACAATAAATCGGAATTCAATATATTTTCAAAAAATTTTAATTCCAATTTTCAATCTAAAGCCTGTACCTCAGCTGTTGAGGTACATTCATCTTCCTATTTATTCATCCATAAGACAATAATTATTGATCACTTAATTATGTTCTCCGCAATGATCTGTATTCACTTCTCACAATTTTTCACTCAGGCCTACAATTATTAAAAACTATCAATGATTTAGCATGACTTCCTATTAGCAAATCTTCCTATTTTTCACCAAGAAGCCTATACATCAAAATTGAATGAGAGTACATGATTAGATTGGAATATGATGAATTTGCCATTTCTCATAAAGAATCAGCTCTAAAACAATTACAACTTTAATTGAACTTGAACAAATTTCAACGTTGTCAATACTGAACCCTTCAAAATCATCTTTGGTCGAATTACTCCCAACAGCCCCCTCCCACCAAATCAGCGACTTGTCACCGAAAACAGCAGCGGATATTAGATACACTGTTGTGTCTCTTTTTCGCCCCAGTTCGAGAATATTATAGCCGCGGCTCGAATGCGCGCACAAGAACAAACTGATGATGTGCTACAAGAAGAACAGTCAGCCGAAAGCTATTTGTCTCCACTGTCAGTGGCAACTTAACACCGGGACCAGCAATTAGAGAACAGATTGGCATACGTATCTACGCCCGCCTCTCGCTTAGTATCTACTGGTAAAAGCTACAAGACTACGCTTTGCAAACACGTATCTGCAGAGATATTAGAGAAACAATAATGGAGTGCACGCTAATGAGGTATCTTCACTATACAATAAACCTCGATGACTTCAGTCTGTCCAAGCAAAAAAGATATTCTGCCAAGATGGGAAAGTAGCTCCAGATCGGTCAATATTGGATCAAAAATTATAAATTTGTTTTCAAATTGTAGATAAAATTTTGCTCTACAATTCGAGACCTAATTTATAGTTTTTGAGCCAATATTGACCGAGCTGAAGTTATTTCCTCATCTTGCCAGAATGTCTTCTTTGATTGGACAGACTATAGCCTACCAACTCACATCACAGATTCTCATCTCCTCGCGAGAGTGCGAATAATCGCGCAATTTCCTTGCCTCGCCGTGTTATGAGTGAGTGACTGACTGTAGTGAGTGAGCCTCGCTCAGTGAGTGAGGAGTGTTTTCCAGACGCTGAATGATGTCTGATTAATTCCCTGAGATTCCGTACATCATGGGTGTGCAGAAGGCATTGCAGTTATTATGCAGCAGACAAAGGTACGGAACCAATCAAGTGATAAGCGATTGGAAATTGATGAGCGAGTCGATGGAATAGGGAAAATTAAACTGATGTTCACTGAATATAAATAACTGACTCCTCACTTACGAGGGAATGAGAACGTTTTTTTATAAAATATTTTAATGATAGAACTATCATTAAAGAGCAAATCAAAATGTAGTTTGCTAATTGAGTGTATGTTGAAAGTCTATTCAAATTGATAAGAATAGATTTTGATCGAATATCTAACGTGATTATTGATTCCATGGGAGTTATCTAGAAAGATGCTAACGATTAACTGAAAACTACTGAATGCTGAACTCAACTCAAACTGAACTCTGATAATTAAATCCTCTTTTCAATTGTACACTCACGAATAGTGAATTATGATTCACTATTAATCACCTCATCTTACAAATGAAAAAAGGTGTGGAGTTGATTTTTTTTCAAACTTGACTTGAAAAAATGATTGATTAGTGCATTGCACAAGTTTTTGTATTGTCACAGATCATCTAACTTGGATTCACTTTAAAGCTCAGTTTAGCTCACAGGCGTTGAAAATTGACTCAAGCTGTTAATATACTGCGAAGGCTGGATGCCACTATGGATATCTTCTTAAGGATTGAATCAAATACTCGTAGTTTGCTCAACTGAAGAAATTAATCATGTAGGCTATCTTGATTTATGATGGATATTATCTCATGAATAATTCTATGTATGGCTTCTGACTAATGGATGGAATGAATACATATAGAGTAATGAAACTTTTTTCAACCAGGTATAGCCTACAATACTGTATAAATCCATTTCAAAAGTGTATCAAATTTTAGTTGTTTCACATTTTTGAGAAAAATCAACTCATAATACATGAGTTTTATTCATGTATATATTTTCCATAATATTATATATTTTATATATATAATTTTTTTTCGGGTAATGCCCACATGAGCATTTTAGTGTGTGCGTGGGTAATGATGGATATTAAGTGAGAAGGTGATTGATGAGGTAAAAATCAGTCACTGGGATTCGAACCTATATGAATTTGATGATAATTTCACTAGAGTAAAAATTATTAAACTTTCTTCTATGTTATGTTCTAAATGGAAAACGAATGTAAAAAGAGAATCAAATGTCACCATGGAAACTCTCACAATAATTTCAAATTACGATGCATCAAATATCTATATCACACCCACCATCACTCATTGTGAATGAACTAACCCTTGTTATCGGAGTCACCGGTGCGTGATATCCATGTTTCATTCAGTATATGAACTTTAGGAGCCAACAATTATTTACGTTATCCTCCCCACTCATACCAATGAATTCCACATCCAAAATTTCGTTAGCAAGATGGAGACTAGGACTATATACAATGAACTGAACTTCAGGCGTCAAAAATAATAATTATTCATGTTACACAGCCAGATGGAGTTCATAATGAAAAATATTTGTTGTCGGTTGTGGAATTATGATTCTATCTATGCTTGACATATCAATTTCAGTCATACCATTATTCACTTAACAATAGAGCTCACTCTCAGAAATACTCTTCGAAAGGATGGATTCTATCTTTGTCATATCAATTTTAACCGTCAGCAATTATTATTTATGTTACACACAAAAGATAAGATTCGTTCACTATAAAAAATAGCTTTGGATCGAGAATTTTGTGTACGTAGCATGGATTATTAAGCTTTAATTTTATACACGGTAGTCACATCAACTCTGTGAATACACATACGATGAGAATGAAGTTCACACTGAAAATATTCGCTGACAGGATGGATACTATGATTGTATCTAGTCACATCATAAAATTGCAAGTCGTCAACGGGTGCCGTCAGCGCACACACTTATATGACAATAAAGATAAAGCCCTCGAATTGAGCTCTCGTGGCGCGGTTGATGGCTTTTTTATCGGCGGGTGGCGCGATTCACGCGCACGGTTTAATTAATACTTTGCAATTTATCAGCACACTCTCGTCGCGTGAATTAAACAATTTCCCAAACGCGTTAACGCAGGCCCGGGTCCTGAAAATATGAGCCAATTAAAGCGCGGATAAATCAAAGTCGGACCGCACGCGGTGATGGATGGAGGCGGCCCTTAATGCAAAACAGTGAATCGTGCCACACCGTGCCACTAACCCAGCTCATTCGAGTGCTGGCAGCCTGATAACTGCTGTGTCAGCTCATCTAATCTCGCCAAATTCCCCACATACACTGTCAGAGCTTGATTGTGACTTGAGGAATTTCAGCTGAGTTTCGTGTCACATTAGTGTTGGCTATCAATGTCGCGTTCTTCGAGACTGGAAATTGTTGGTGTGGTATTCTGATTGCGGGTGAGATATTGACAATTCCAGTAGCGGTCGATGATAGCTGAATCAGAGGAACTTCTCAAAAATGTCAATCATTGTGTATAAAGGCAAGAATTATCACAATTTCCCATCATCGGAAATTCTTGTTATGTCGGCTGTGGAGCTCCCCACTATTAATCTAATGATAATAACTGAATATTTATATGGTTATCATTAGGTACAGTATTATGTTCTTCAATCATTTCTTGTAGATACCTGATACTGAGATCAGAATTATTTTTTTAGTTAATCAGTCATCAATGATTGAATCAATTATCATCATTATCAACATTGGTTGAATCAAATATAGAAAATTTGACAATGTGGTAATGTTTTTTATGTGATGGAGTTTGGACAACGATAAAATCTTTTTCACATGGAACCAGTCAAGTTAATCACTGTCAAGTGGAGTAACTGTGCTATAGGCCTAATTTCTATGTAGTTGGAAACGCTTCAATATAATAAGTGATACTCATCCACTCACTCAACCCTATTAATGACCATTATCAGTATAGCGGAATAGTATTATTTGAATGATGGGAGTTAATTCATGGCAACAAAGAAGATTTGAATAGTTGTACAAAATACCTGTTACTAATATGCAGAGACTAATCAATTAGTTTTTCATTCCTCAATTTCATTTACCATTAATTTTTCAATTGGTTCATACACGAAATTGATTAAAAATTATTTCGGAGTTTGCCCTGACTATTCCTCAACTTACCAATTATTCAACAACTTATCCTCAAATTTCTGAGAAATCAAATTGAGTTGATGTGGGTTGAATTCCAACTACGAGAGGCTCAAATTCCGACTGCACGTTCCTCGGTATTATTTATATACATGGACGATAGCAGTGTCCTGAACTGAATCGTCCTATCAGAGAGCCTTAATGGTCAAAGTTTTAATTATTCGATCCAAAGTTATTAATCCGCGCAGGGAGGCTTACAGATGAGAATTCATAACCTGTTTGAGACCCTTCCTCACTAATGTAGTCCGGAGAGAAAGTTGCTCCTAATTTGCATCGTGCAAATCGACAATGAGGTATTTTGCAGAGCACTTTTCTCGACTAGTCCTAAACATTCTAACACGTAATTCATCTTGTTCTCTAATTAGGGAATCAGACCACAAAATGAATATGTATGCCAGTTCCGAAAAAGTTCTTCCTTCAGAATAAATGCGTCAAGACGAACGAGCTCTAGCTGCATGGTTTAAATTTGAATTTCTCTTGTTGGAAAGACTAGAAAGTTTCCACAAATTATTCGTCTGACTTCTACTCTTTTGTACTGTTATATCCTAGCTAAAATGTTAAAACCCAATGGGATTCCTGATCACATATATTCCTCATCAATAACCCCATCAATTTCTTGAAATTCCAATACATGAAGTTCACTTCGAAAACACAGATGGTAAAAAGTTTTAGCAATATTCTATTGAAATCTAGAAATGGATTGGAGTCCTTATTGAATATTATTTTGAAAAAGGAAGCTATGTCAGGATGAAGATGAGGTGATTTGATAGCTTATACACTCGATCAATCATAATTCTTTTCCAAAAAACCTCGAAAACTCAATCACTCAATAATATTATTGTATCATCCTCATGCTTTATTTTTCTGCATGATATGTAGATATTATCATTTCCATCGAAATGATAATAGTGTAAACACGTTAGGATTACATTACAAACAAGTCAGAATTGAATTTTCAAATACAAAAAATCTTGAGAAAATCTTACATAGACTTCGATTTCAATCCCATTAAAGACATTTCAGTATTGCACTTCGAACATGTGTTACAATTTGAAAATTCCACATTGAGAGGCTCACCATTGAATATTGTATTGGATGGAATCCAATGCATAGAAATTCATGTCTGCTTACTTCTTTACTTGATAGAATTCTCACATCAATTGAATCACCCATAAACGTATAATGCTTTCTTCGCTTCAAAAGGCTATCCTATGAAATAGAGAAGAAATAGTTGGGAACGTTTCCACAATTCGTTGTGAAAGCATACGAGCTGGCGACAGTGGATCGAGATGCTAAGGCCTCATCTTCATAATAATTGTAGGAGAAATTTAGATTTGCATTTGAAATTCAGCGTTCGTAGGCGAACTTGTAGGGAAGGAATAAATTAGATTATGGTGCGTCTCCTTGGAGATGAATGAATGATAAGGAAGAGATGAAGAAGATGGAGGAGGAAAAGAATAATATGAAAAGAAACAGAAGAAGGAGAAGAAATAGAGGAGGAGAGAGTAAAACATGGCAATGACAGCTTGGAGAGATAGATGATGGTATCGTATCGGTTGAAAGAGTTAGATAAAGTTAAATAGAAAAGAGAAATAATGTAGGAAGAAATGACAGCAGAAGACAGAAATACACAAAGAACCAGAAATGAGAAGAGTATGAGATCAAAGCGATCTCGACTAAGCCAAATGAAGAGTCTTAGCTGAATGAATGACTTACTGCAAAAAGAGTTGGACTTTTTCCATTTGCGTTAATACACGCTGATTTTAATAGCGTCTCTCATATAGAAAATCCTATTCACGGAGTGCTTTTACCAAATCTGAATCTCGAAATCCTGCAAGATGGATATCCCGTCTTCATCTTCATACAATATCAAATATTATTAGGCATCTCAAATGAGAAGAGTAGACAAAACGGGAAGAAGGAAGTAATTCATTCATTCATTGAGATCGAACATATTCTTCTAATAGTGGTATTTATTTAGATTTTTCCAATTTTAAAAGGGATATTTCTTGTCAATTCATTATCCTCTGTCAAAAACTGAATAAATAAAAGCTCTGCTTGAAGAAATTCAGTACAATTTCATTAATGGTTTCTCTTTTCCTAGGAAATTCATGAATCAATAAACAAATTAGATTTTCTTCTCATCCATCAAAGTATAATCATGGAACAGTTCTTCCAATGTATGAAAATTGAAGTACCACTAAGTAGATAATTCATAACAATTATTTCATTTCATATCAGAGTGTTTCAATGTGGATCGATTTAATATTGAGTGCAGATTTTTTCGTAACAGTACAATATTAAAGAAAAAAAAACTAATTTAGAAGTCAATATTGTTCTTATGTTAATTGAACTCGTTTCAAGCTTGGTTCTTTCACTCTCGAAACTGGTTGAACGAACCTTTCTGATTGTGAAGATACACATAATCTGTTCTCTAAATTCTGTGGAATCTAGTAAAGTTGATAAGGACTGCGAGGAATTGAGCGTTCAAAAATCGTGGTTTCTATCTATTTATTCATTTACAATCGTCACATATAACATCAAAATTTAAGTATTCTTTCAAATGACAGGTGACATGTCAATATAATCCAATTATGAATCATCCCTATAACTAACTATTCTAGATAAGAAACAATCACATGGGAGTCTGTAAATCGTGTTGTGTAAATAGTGCTGTACACTGTACAGTCTCTGTAGAAGAGCCTACCTATTCCACTCCATGTTCTATTATGGTGCAATTGTGAGGTGCTACATCAAACCCAATCATAGCCAACTGTGAATGAGGGTTGAACACTTGCCGGCTATCTGTGGTGGAAGGGGAAACGGGGAGAAACCTACTGGATGGGGGACCGGCACTTGCCGGGCCGGTTAAACACCAGTTTCCCCCTGGGGTTCGATCTACCGCCCCCGATAGCATCTCGTCAACGCCGCCTCCAATAACAGGTCTGAAGAACAGTGGAAACAAGCCGTGCTGCCCCTCGGAGGCTGAGGAGGAAATCATTCTCGCCCCCCAACACAAAAACAACAATTTCCGCCGGTTAAAGCAACAAGCAAGAACCCATTAACAAACTGCTTTTAGGCGCGGTGTCGGCTGCGATAGTTTGTTCACTTTGATTGCTCCCTTCTATAGTCTGTCCAAGCAAAGAAGACATTCTGGCAAGATGAGAAAATGACTCCAGCGCGGTAGATTTCGATTCAAAAATTATTGATCTGGTCTTAAATTGTAGATCAGAATGTTCCCTTCAATTTGGAATTGAATTAATAATTTTGGAACCAATATTGATCAAGCTGGAGTAATTTTCCCATCTTTCCTGAATGTCTTCTTTGCTTGGACAGACTATACTCAAAAATCGATTACATCTACTCCTTTGCTCCACCATGAGGTTACTGTGTTCCTGCCCGATCAATCATTCGCTCCCTCTCTTTCCAATACTGTTTTTTCCTCACATAAATATGATTTCCATCACCCTCTCTCTTCTTCCCTTACCTTCTGTTCAATACCCTTCTACTCACAATTTCTCGCCCACGATATCCTTTTCTGATTTTCTTCTTTCTCATGTCGAATCTTTACATTTGAAAATTGATATTTAGGTCCATAACTAATTTGTCAACTAGTTTTTTAGCTCACAATACAGTGTCACATTCTGAAATCTGATGATGTAATCGTAATTAGAATGATTGAACTGTGGGTAATCCATGGAAAAGAATCAATTATTCATTTACAGGAATGGAGACATCAGGTTTCTCCTTATGTGTCACCTTCACTCCTAGAATGCTAACATTAATTGAAATGAATTCACGTATATGAATAATCTAATCTTTTCAAGCGAGTTTTATTCAAGCTCTCTCAGGAAGAATGCAATCATTGATTTCCTGATTACCTAATCACAAGAAGGCGGTTGTATTCAATTGACAAATTGTACAAAAATTTACGTTGTATTCTTTCCTTATCACTTGTATTCTTCCCTTATAGGTTGGAGTCAATTGTTCTCAATGTATAACTACTATCTCTATATCCTCCAATCTCTCGTCTCACTTTGTACTTCAATTATCTCCCTCTCACTCCCTCTCCCTCCAATCATTCCAATAACCCTCCTCATCCATTCCTCACATTACCATCTCGAATCTCCTCTCACTCTTCCCCATCCAAACCATTTCTCTTGAACCATTGCGCGGGATGGTACCACCTCCGTTCAGGAAACAATAACATCGACCTGCAAAGCAGACCGCATCTCTGCCTCTTTATGATGACGTACCAATAGCAACCCATGCAGTGTAGAGAACTCGAATGAGATCGTAGTAGATATACTGGCCCGGCGAAATTGTTGATTTTGGCCGGGTTTGTTACTATAGAGACTGTATGATACAGTCTCTATAGGTTTGGTTGATTGTGTTCCAGTGATCTTTGTTTTCCTGAAAGGTTGGATGAGCTTCTGGAGGTGCAAAACATCAAAGGTCTGGTTGTTCGATGAGATATTCAATCGACTGAACTCGAGAGATTTGTAGAATACGGCGGATAAACATGGCATGGCTTATAACAACAGAATAGAATTGAATCTTGCTTACCTATTCTCAGATAATTTACAACAATAATACTTTAATGACAGACTCTAGTTGTATCATTCAACCTAGAATAGAATAATTGGAAAATCGTAGTGATACAGAATCAAAAGTGTGGTTGGTATGGAGGATAACTCAAAGATACTGTTTATCTCCACTGCTTTCACTGCAACTTCTGCTTTTAAAGCTCTTAGATACTGATAGGAAGTGATAATATTCTATTATACTATAAATATAATTCTATAAATCTATAAATCTATGAATCTATTATATTATAAATAATAATATTCTATTAATTTGCATTTTGTATCAATAATAATTGTTACATGAATAAACAGTAGTTATGAACATGTGTAATCAATAATTATTATCACAAGACGACATACTATATATACTTAATTGAGAAAATTGATTGAATTTACAATCTTCAAATGTGTTATTAAATTTCTTTCTAATAATCTCTTCTATACATAAAAGTGAAATGGCACTCATTCATTCATTCATTCACTCACTCATCAACAGAACTCAAAATCTACCATACCGAATGCGTTCAAATTTGGCAGGCATGTTCATTTGGACCTCTAGACTTGTACTTGGAACGGATTTTTAAAATTTCATAAGGATACGTCGAATATTTAAGTTTTTCTAGTTTTCTCAATTTTTTCGAGAACCAATCGGTAGAAAATGTTGAAATTTGGTAGACAGGTTCAGAAGAGGACTAAGAATGTTGTGTTAAAATATATTTGAGATCTGTTCAAAATAACGCCAGTAATTATGTTTTTTCAAAGTTGAAGATGTATTGCAGGTTGCATATCTTCCGCCTTGAAACGACCAATTTTTACTGTAATTTCAATGGTTTAGCGAGATTACTAGATTAACTAATTTGGATGATTTTGAATCACGTTTCAAACTATGTCCTATATACCTCCCAAGGTTACGTTTATTTTTCCAATACCGGTATCCACGTTTTACTATTTTTCGGAGATTTTCTTGGATTTTTCGAGAACCAATTGACAGAAAATGTTGAAATTTGGTAAACAGGTCCAGATTAGGCCCAGAAATGCTGTGTTGAATAAATTTCGAAACCTTTTTGAGGTTACTCATGTAATAAGGTTTTCCAATCTACGCTTTTGTATATTTCACAGAAATAACTAAATACTGTCAAATCACAAATCATATACCAGGTTGAGCTGAGGTAATAGAACAACTAATTCAGGACGATTACCTAGAAGAACACTGTTAAGTAATAAATGATGATCATAGCAAATACATTGTTGTTTGTCTTAGCTGACAGTGACAGAGGGTTTGCAGGCGAGCGAAGCGAGCTGATACCCTGCTGATACTTTCGGGGGTATAGGGGGCGGAGAACGCGAGCGAAGCGAGCCTGCCGGCTAGTCACGTATAAAATTCAATTTGTACATAATATTAGTTCCAATAAACATGAATTCAGTTAGATATGAAAATGAAAACTTATCTTCGACAATGGATAAAACATTAATAAGCTCAAACCTGATGAGCTGTAGCCTATCTAACTACTGGTATCTAATAATGGTATCTAATAGAAGTTCGAAATGTACGATGAGTACAAGAGTTAATAGAAAGATCATAAATCATCATACAGAGTAGGTTCAATTTAAATTATTACCAGAAGAAATAATTTATTATTCATGAAAGAAAAGTTTAAAAATTATCATTGATGATAAAGTGGTCTACCAAGAGTCATCAATATCAGATTCACAACTTATGTTCTCATATTGTTTGATTCAAATGATCGAATATTACGTATATTATTATAATTATTATTATTATACATCAATACCATAAATTATTATGCATTATGAATGTATAATAATACATATTTATATATAAAACTCATAATGATGTAACATGTTAGCCAATGAAGTTTTCCAATATCAACTCTCGTCTGATGAATTATTACTATACTATTACAGTAATGATACATACGATATAAGTTACATAGTACAGGACTGAATCATTACTCAAATCAATCCCCACCGTCAGTCACCATTGTGAAAACTCCCCATCGCTCGCAAACATCACTGCGCGCGTGAAAGTTGTTGTCAACGCAAACTTTGTCTTATAACAAAGTCAGTCAGTCGTCGATTGTATTATCGTTCGCATGCAATTACTGGCACGCCCAACTTTATAGGGACGCGCGGCTATAATTCCCGCCTGTGTGAAACCGCTACTGCGAAAATCTGCATTATTAGTTGTGGAGCATCCGCTGGCTGCCAGATGCCGCCACTAAACAATCGCTGCCGGATGTGTGAATTATAACATCGTGTGCATTATATACATATACATTACAATACATATACACACGGAGTGAATCGGAATTCCCTCCACACAAGGGAGCAACTGCGTATAGCAAGGCCTATATCGGTGTACAGTGTACGCCTATAAAACATTCCAACTCAATCGTTGTAATGGCCTCGGTTGTTATAGTAGTTGCTAATAATAAACTAGACCTAATCAGTTACCAATCCTATGATGGGCATGCAATATTGTGTAGTTACTCTTGTATACCATGGATAGATATCTCCTTTTTGGCTACGGCTACTTATCAGTGTATATTATTGAATGATTATCTAACATCATGTTTGTAAAATGCAGAAACATGTTGTGTTAAAATAAAAATTATTGAAATGGTACTGTGATATTTGTACTTGATATTTCATATGATGATATATACCATGGATAGGTTTCTTTCAATTGTTGGGAATATTCCTGATAAGTTGAATAGATTATGGAAATCTAAATTCTGTGAATTGTATAATCGATTCCATCAGCCAATTGATGAATCTCGAGTGAATTTTCGAAGACAATCCTGATCAATCGAATATAAATCTAGAAGAACTCATATATCTAGAAGTCAATATATTGGGCTCCATAGTCTCTATAATGAACAAATATGGTTGGATCCTTGAGAGATTTGTTAGAGTATTTCTGATTCACTGAATACATTATGAAAACCTAAATCTTTAAATAATCTTCCAGATTCAAGACCTGGAATTACATTTATTCACAAATACTGTATTAGTATGCAGATAATGGATGCTTTGGGAGAGAAAATAATTATGTATCAAATAGACCTCTCACAGGATGGAATATGAATGAGCTTTTGCATATCCAGTAGAATTATAAACATATTATATTATTATGTACTTGATACACTTGGTATAGGTCATTTCTCTCTGTAATCGAATCAGGAAGAAGGATTATAGGTTTTATCATCATGGGCTAATTTCCATGATTTGATGTCCAAGAGAATGGAGGATTTCCATTCTCCTAAGTCCTAACTCATTTTGAAAAGTCTAGTTTTTTTCTGGGAAGAATACCGAGAAACCTAATACCGTATTAATGTACTTGAGTATCGATCACTTGAGTAGCCTATTACTCGATATTTCAACTACTGCACTCTCCTTCGATATCGCACATGGGATTCTAAAGTTACTCAAAGTCTTCTCTTGGCCAACTCTTATATCCCTATTTTGAAATATTTCATTAAAAAATCTAATACCGACGTTAACAGCTCGTAAGGTGGGAAGAGGACTAAACTTCTTCTAGAAGAGTAATGGAAAGAGTTTTGCAAGGCGTTAATTTTTGAAGGGATCTGTCACATTCTCTCCACCCGCTCCTCCAATTTCTCTGCTGATCTCTCCTCATCACAACTCACTCTCTCTCTCTCTCTTTCACTCACTTTCTCCCTCTCACACTCTCTCTTTCTTTCTCTCTCATGGCCGCAACTGGTCCCATGTGCGACACCTGGCGGGTTTTAACCAAAGTGTGGCCTGAATTATTAAGCCCACCGTAATAAAAGACGTAGCGTTTTACTACATGGAATATAGGCAGCCATCCCCTCATAGCTGGGTGCCGTACTTTATCACATCCACTCACACACCCACATACGTTATAACCTCTGAAAATACTTGGATATGGTCAGTGAGATACCCAATTGCGAATATTATGAGGAATTGGAAAAAATATGTAAAACGGAATGAATATGGTAATTTTTACCATGTTAGTTGAGGGTATTCCAGGAGGAAGATGCTGAAACTCTCAAGCTAATTCCTCAT
Organism: Sogatella furcifera; assembly: GCA_017141385.1. Classification (NCBI taxonomy): domain Eukaryota; kingdom Metazoa; phylum Arthropoda; class Insecta; order Hemiptera; family Delphacidae; genus Sogatella; species Sogatella furcifera. Next base: position 18,163,283 of record CM029555.1, read on the forward strand.
AACATAAGAAGTGAAAAAAGTTTCATAGGACATAATTATCTCTAGAGATATTTTTCACAATAATAGAATTGGCAGAAGATTTTTCAATTTTCGAAAAACTAGTATTCTATCGTGGTGAATCTCAAGCCTTTTCGCAGGTTCCAAAATAACTTTTTTATTATCATAATTATGTGAAATAAGTTGAGAAATTCAATAAATCCAGCTGAAAGTCTATAGCTTGAGTGAATATTAAATAATAATCAAATCATACTACAAACCATAATAGCCTATTTGAAAATTTGTTGAACGGAAGTAACTGAATTGAGTTCTTGAAAGAAGATTAAATCGACTTAGTTATGCACGGATGAAAGAATACTAATATCAGTGTGATTGTGTTGAACTTATTAAAATGTTGGAAATATTGAACAAAAAGAGACAAAACATGGAGAAAATATATATGTGAAAAATTTGTGTTCTCCTCTAATGGGGAGGCGTTCGATCCAAATTTAATTCGAAATTGATTTGTGAATAATTTTTAATTCGTGAAAGTTGTTTGTATTTGATCATGTGATAATAATTTTTAGTAGCTCTAGATGCTTACTTGAAGCCAGATTCCAAGATTACAGGCTATGTGCCGTCCCTCTCTATTTCGGCCCAGATTTTCAACCGCCTTAAGACACATTCACCGCCGCTATTCATCGCTTAAATTGGAAGGGACAAACCGACCCTCGTGCCATGGGAACAGGGCGCATCGCCCTTTTCATTCAAAAGCCGTTCAACTGTCGGCTGCCTGCGTACTTCGTATGCGTTTGACACTGGACGAAATTGGATGAGTTGAAGTGAGGGAACTGAATATGTGGGTAGAAGTGATAAAGAGGTAAGAGGTGGTAGTGGGGGAAAATATGAAAGAAGATTGATAGCTCGATAAATGAGTTCATTTCCTCATTGTACAAATCTATATTGAAATTCATATTCAATATGAATACATTGAAACTTATTATTTGAAATTTCAATATAAATAAAAACTTATGTTGAAAATTTCGAAACTTCAAATCACGAAGGGTAGAATGAGAGAAGTGGAAGGATCAAATTGAATCACTTTATGCAAATCGAGAATCATTGGAATTAAAAATAATTTGACTTCATTTCAAAGAATAAAAATTCCCGGCACCTCCAACTATTTTATAAATGTATTATTTCTAATGAATTGGAAATACTGGTATCCTAGAGAAATAGAGATTGTAGAGGTTGGAAGAAACTGGAAACAGGAACTGATTGAATCTGAAATGGCAAAGAAGAAAAAGAAGAAGAAGAAGAAGAAAAATAAGAAGAAGAAGAGAACTGTAGCTGCTGTTCAGATGAAAAATGGGGGATTACAGATAAAAATGCATAAGAAAAATGTAATAATGCATGTTTAGTCTTCCCATAAAATTTTTATGATTGTGATCCCTGAAAATAAAAATTGAGACCTATTGGAGAAAGTGTAGTGGTATAGAGAAGACTATTAAAGGGAAGATTGTAAAGAAAAGAATTAAAAGGTAGTGGAGAGAAGGTAGAAGAAAACAAGATTAGGAAGAATTAATTGATAAATCGACGAGAGGTTGGAAGATGAAAAAAGCTAAACATGCAATTTTATAGAAAACGATAAAGGAAGTTCAAAGAAAAGGGGAGATTGTGCAAAGGAGAAAGAATGAAAAAGAAGTCGAAAAGAAGATGACGGAGTAGACAGCGTTAAAGTTGCGTGAATAATTTCGTTGAACAGTGCAGACATGCTGATCACGTAGAGGCAGTTTTGGTACATATAGACATAACATTTAATGTCGTCGGATAGGACGGAAAAAAGAGACGCAAAAGGGGCGAATGTGGACTCAAATTGCTGTATTTTGGCGCAATTCTAGTTCAGTCCAAGGTCGCCGACATTCGCTAATGCTCTGCAATGATTTCAGATACGACAATGTCGTGCATACGACAATGATGTCGCTCCCACCAGCACAAGCAGAAGAAAACTCGACAACTCTTCGGTCCCAACGGGCTGCTCGCTACGTACAAAACCCAGAGACTTCATTATTATTATTTTGATTTGCATGCCCCACATTCCTGTAGTGAGTCTCTTTAACATACATACTAACAGAATTTCAGCATCAACCTAGATTCAAATATCGTTGAGAGTGTAAATCGTGAGAAAACAAAATTCACGTGAATGTGAATAATAATACTTTTCGCTCATCTAGGGAAGTGTCAAATAATTATCGAAAAAAAAAATTTAAATGAGTCATTGATCTTGGAATACTAATATCAGTGTGATTGTGTAAATTATCAAATTATGAATTATCAATCATTTTTGCATACGGTGCATCATAAGTAACTTTGCAATGTTACTAGTAAATACTGCTTCCTACATACTTTATGTTTGAAGACATTTTGTAGTAGTCTGATATGGTACAATGCAAGACTCTGAACATAATATTGATACTGTTCAGGCAATAGCTTTCATCAAGCTTCTAAGTTACTTCCAGTAGCCGTATATTTTCATTTCTATTAATCATATTCAGTTATAATTCCAGATGGAGATGGATGAGAGATAATCTATTCTTCTCCAATAAATAATTATGAATGGCTGAATCATTATCAACACCAACTCTTCAAGAATCATGAAAGAGCTAAGATGATGTCTCAAATTCACTCTATTTACAATACAAATGGGAGATAGAAATTGATCAGAAACATGTTTTCGCCACACTGGTATGAAATGGACTGTTTTACATGCTTTATACGGAGGCCGAAAACGCTCGTTTTCAGGCGAGGTCGCCAGCAACTCGCCGGGAAAATGCGTTTTTCGGCCCTAGGGCGGTAAAATAACCTTGAATGTCAGCTGACTGAAGGTTATTGTCGATTTAAGGGTTAGTCGATCAATAGGTAGCATTCCGGTTTGATTGCATTAAATGTCAGCTGTTTTGGGAGTCAATGTCGACTTATTGGTATTTCGAAGTAAAGGTAGTCTCTCATCTTTTACTTTGATTGTCAAGATCCCATGTCAAGAGAACTGAACGTTGAAAGTTTTCAAATTAATCAGTAGTTGAATAATAAAGGAAAACTGCTTCAATAACTAATACTTCAACTTTGATAAGATTAAAAATGTTTGTATTGATTAACTGTTGAATAATGATGAACGTGAAATCCATGTTTGAACAAAATTATTGTTGTCAGACTCTGTGTTACTTCGTCTAGCAGGTAAGCCAGCGCCATCTAGCAGCTGATAATGCAACTAGACAAAGCTTCTCTGTTAGCCATCTGTCGAAAATCAACAACTTTGAATTGATATTGTACAATTTAGGATGATCGTACAAAAATTATCTTGGGCTTAAACGTTTCTGAACTAATAAAATCGAATACACTGATAGTTATAAAGTAATATTCAGTCACTAAATCAATAAACTTTTGACGCGAAGTTCCAATAGCAAGCAGATGGCACCTACTCCAAATTCAGCATAGGGGAAGATAGCATAATAAGGCTACTGGTCTAGCTGTTCATGGAAATGATTAACTGATAATTTTGTTTTGTTTTCATTGATGTTGTGTGCCAAAAAATAAAGTTCGACACCACGGGTCAAAAATGTAATATTCCGTCTCTCAATCTTTTCTAGTCCTCGGCCTACGGCCTCGGACTTGAAAACCGATTTCGAGCCGGAAAACGCACATTTTCGGCCCTAGGTACGAAATATACTATTTCATGTGTACTCACACATCCTCAGCTGTTAATCAAATTTCATATTTAACGAATTCACCGAAAACAAGAACTTAGGGCCGAATTCACCAAAAACCAGAACTTAGTTCTGGACCTCAGAACCAGAGGACCTTAACTCCAAAAATGGCATTTTCAGGTTTTTGCATAAAACGACTTATTTAGGTTCCATCTTTCAGTGCCGAAAAGCATTTACTCCAGAATTGCTTCGTTTTGAAGATAACAAGGATTAGACAGTAGTAACTCCAATATTCTCCCAAAACCAAACAGTAGTAAGTCCACCTTACTACTTTCTAGCTCTAAAACTCCAATGCCAAGAATAGTAATTCCAGATACTACTCTTTGGCTCTAAACAGATAATGAGGCTATCTCACGTAAGTCCCACTCCCAGCGTATATCTAGTATATCTAGGCGCTTCTGTATCAGCGTATCTTAGCTATCGAAAAGAAAGTTTAATAGACTGGCAAAAACAGCTGGGAGACAGATCATGCTCAGCGAACTCTGGTAATCAATGTCTCAGGTTTGTTTCATTTATTTAAAATTTTATTTTTTAACCAAACGTAAGTGAGGTCTAGATTCAAGACGACGATTTTGATTTGACGATTCAAGACTCTGATCAACACATAAATGTTTCCACTTCAAGCTTGTCATGCAACACGGCATTGAGCTTGTGAATTATTCTGGATATTTTACAAAGTAATAAACATTTTAAAAATTGACTATTTCAGTAGTAAACCTCCACTGTGTAGACCTGATGTATAGCTGACGCCAAATAGTTAGGCGGTTTCGTGGGTCTCTTGTAAGTGATGTAACTTACCAGAAGCTGATATCATGCATCTAATGCCTCTTCTAATTTCAAAAACATTACCAAATTCCTAGCTAAATAACAACTCTAATCGACAACATCAGTTGTTGGAGAGTACAAGAGACCCACAAAACAACCTTACTATTTGGCCACAGCTATACAATACACAAGAGATTTTGAAAACTTGAAAAATTTCAAGTTTGTATGTTATCTGGAATTCGAATTTAGAAAGTACATACTCACAGAATATCAAGAACTCTATTAATAGTAGTATTATATTTATTAATTAGACTAGCCGGCAGGCTCGCTTCGCTCGCCTTGTCCGCCTAGCCAGGGGGCTCCGCCCCCTATAGGCAGTGTAAGTGAGTCAAACTGCAAAACCTCTGTCAGTGTCAGCTGAGACAAACAGGCTCGCTTCGCTCGCCTGCAAATTCCGTTCAGTAGGGATTTGAAATTTATTGAGCACAGCATTTCTATACCTAATCTGGACCCGTTTACCTAATTTCAACATTTTCTGCCAATTTGTTCTAGAAAAATCTAAGAAAAACTCCGAAAATTCAAAAAATGGTAAAACGCTAATATTAAGCGTAAGCTTGGGAAGTATATCGGACATAGTTTGAAACTTGATTCAATATCTTCCAAATTAATTCATCTATAATCTCGCTGAACCATTCAATTTACAGCTAGGATTGGTCGTAAAAATTCAATTCAGAAATTTGATTGCTTTATAATGATATTATTCTGTTATTGATTGATTTCACGTCTATCAGATTACATGATTCTACGACAGTAGAATTGCAATTTCAATTCCGGTGCAATTTTCCTTTCAGAAATTGTACCTCAAGATTACAATTATTCAACATTCTATTGAAATTACTTGGTTCACAAGTAACATCAGACGGAAATCTTGATACAGAAATAAATCATAGGATTAAATCTGCGTGGAAAAATTGGAAAGACTATTCAGGAGTGCTATGTGACAGGAAAGTTAGTGTAAGAGTGAAAGGTAAGGTCCATAAAACAGTTGTAAGGCCGGCAATGATCTATGGTGCGGAGACATGGCCTATAAGAAAGGCACAGGAAAGGAAACTGGATGTGGCAGAAATTTCTATGCTTAGGTGGATGTATGGGGTCACTAGACTGGATAGTATTAGAAATGAAATTATCAGAGGGGCAACTAAGTTGGTAGAAGTGTCCAAGAAGGTCCAGGAGAGGAGGCTCCAATGGTATGGCCATGTTATAAGAAAAGATCAACAATATCTAGGGAATAGAATATTTGATATGATGGTAGAGGGTAGAAGAGCGAGAGGAAGGCCGAAGAGATGCTGGAGGGATTGTTTGGAGAGGGATTTGGGGAGCAGGGGAATGGAGCTGGATGGCGGTGAATATGAGGACATAGACACTTGGAGGCGACTGACCACAAACAGCGACCCCGTATAGAAACGGGGATAAGCTGACGAAGAAGAAGATTGAAATGAAAAATGAGAATAGTCTTTAATGGGCGGAGTTAGGACTAGGAAGTCCATTCTACCACTCAACCTTCTATTGTCATGGTTCAGCAATCCTATGTAATTTTAAACTCCAAAGGAGAAAAAACGTGAGTAAAAAATTAATAAATACAGTAATTAGTCCGTTATTTCAGAAGATTCATTTGTAAATCAGTGTAATACAGATACTAGCTATAAAGTAGATTTAATACATTCATCTTTCTAATAATAAATGCCATCTACAGTGAATATGTAAAATTATAAATTTCTCTTTTTGGGATTGTAATGTACCAAGAAAATGTTCAGATTTTCTATAAGATTTCATTTGCGTCAAAGAAACGAGAAGCTCCATCATTAATTATTGAGTCGTTATATTTATTGGAGTTTTATTTTTATGTGTGTGTAGTAAATTATATTTTCTCAGGTTATTGAACTTTTTTAAGTTGAACAGAATTTTGACATGAACTTTGGTTTTGATAAATTTAATTGTAATAATTTCAGAATTGGTAACGTTGTATAGTAATTGCTAACTTGCTGCTTAGCTGTCAGAAATAGTGCAGTTTTCGTGCATTATCCAAGTACCAGTTTCAATTTCATGTCGAAAATGCTACTGTATTTGGGAATTGTACGAACATTGGACTTTTGGCTGTTCCACTCAAAAATAGGCTCAGCGCTCGTGCAGGCGACCGGGTGTCGTTGGAGGGGGCAAATTTTGAGTGGAAAAGCGAGAATTCAATTCGAGACCCGGCCGAGTAATCATCGAAATATGTAGTGGTGAAAATGCCTCAGCTCTCTGAATGGGAGCTTTCCATTCAGAGGGGCAAAATTCTTAAGTTCGCGAGTTCGATTTGTCTTTGAGTATTATTTAAATTAAAGTGTTAGAGTTAATAAAGTAGAAGTAAAATAAGGCGTTTAGTTCAGTTTGATAGTATGTAAAGTTTCAGTTGAGTGGAGTATGGAAGTGCTTGTGTATCTTGTGTTTCAAAAATGATTATGGTGAATGCCAAACTTTTGTTGTAGTTTTCTAGCTCAAATTTGAATTTAATTAGTAGAACTTTGACCGAGGCCTTAACGTTAATTAGCAGGTTAGCAATGTATTAGAAAGTAATTTATCTACGGGCGTATTGAAGAATTCCTATTTCAGTTTTACAATTGAAATCGAAATGACTACCATTTCAAAATGGAATCTTAGAACCGTGTCGTAATGAACGTTTTCGCTACACTTCACGGAAAGAAGCTCCTTACCGGTCCCTATGTAGACTAGAAAGTCGTCGTTTACATGCGTAATCAATCAGCTGTTGTCCTCAAGCGGTAAGAGCCTCTTACCATGCAAGGAGCATTTTATTTCCAAGCGTGGACAGCTAGCGCCATCTAGCGAGTGAAAATGCAACTAAAATGGCCGTCTCTTTCTGTGACGCTGGCATATAAATTGGTCAAAATCAAGAAACTTTGTATCGCTATTGTACAATTTACGATGATCGTACAAAAACTATCCTGAGCTTAAACGTTTCTGGACTAGAAAAATCGAGTATTCTGATAGTTTTTAAGTAATATCCAATTGATTAAATCAATAAACTTGTGATGCAAACTTTCAATACTTGGCAGTTCAGCCTACTACAGATTCAGCTCAGCCGGAGCTAGTATAGTAAGTTATCCGGTCTAGCTGTTCTTAGATCTCATTAATCCTATTTGTTTTGTTCATTTATGAGATTAGATTAATAAAATTTATTTGAAGTGTACCGAAAAAAATTATACACTCACTTGCCCAGGAAGTTTTTTACAGTATTCGGAATTATTCCCAGGCTTGGCAAGCCTCGCCCGGGAAACTATCCTCATACGGTAAACTTTTCCTTCCCGAGCTTGTGGCGTAATGTACTATTTTTGATACAGGAGGAACTTTTCGATACAGTCCAAATTCCACTTTATGATACATTCCTTGTTTTGTTTCGAAATCAGGTGATAAAAAGTAAACAGTGTTCAACTAACCTCAAAATCGAAACTGCAATTGGGATTGAGTAGCCTACCAGTATTTTTTCGTCAATATTTCAATTTACATATTTTAATATTCAACTAATTTGAATAGTCCAAAGTTTAAATAGTTTAATATACTTATAACTTTGTTACTGAATATGTTAATAACTTTCACTTTTACAACAACACTCACGATTTTGTTGCTTGTCAAATGCGTTTTGTGGTTCTGACTGATATGTTATTTTTAACATATTTAACAAGTAATAAGTTGATTATCATAACAGTTCAAGTGGGATGAAGACAAAAGAAGTTAAATAAACGACGGTATGTAGATTTTTATAATAGTGTACACTTACAGATAGCTTGATACTGGTGGTCTATAGCTTGATACTGGTCTGATACTGATAACTACACTGGTGGTTGTAGATAAAATAGTGTATGCAACGGTTGTATTAGGCCTTTATAGCATTCGTGAGATATTTAGAGCACTCGCTTCGCTCGTGGCTCTAACTTACATCTCACCTCATGCTATAAAGGCTTCCATTATACAACCGTTGCATAAACTACTATTGAAGATTTACATTTGTTTTAAAAGAATAACTGTTCAAATTGATTCGATCTTCTTTATCAGGATTTGTAGTTATTACAATACTGATATTTGATAAATTCCTATTTATTTTGTTAACCCCAAATTTTAATTAAAAATAGAGATCAATAAACCTGCTGAATAGTAACCATCACAAACTATAATTTTTATTGAAAGTTCCTTGCTCGTAGTTACTAGTTGCTGAATTGAGTGTTCAAAATAATAATAATAATAATAATTAGGCACTTGGACGAACGAATCCACAATCAAGCTCCCAACCGATCAGGATTTCGTTACATTAAGTTACAGGAAAATTAATTTAATTCAAAAATAGTATATCTCGGCCCAGCAATTACAGTGTAAATCATTACCCCAAGAAATGCATCTACATGTATGAAATAATTACTAACTTATCCTACAAATAACGCTAATCCATTGAAAATTCATCCACTGATTTATTCATAGATAAGATGACAAAAGTTATGATTAGAAAGAGAAACAAAACGCTCAAAACAAAGGTGCTCACAAATGTTCATAGTCGAAAATTGTATCAATATACATTTTCCACTTCACTTCATCATAGAAAATTGTTTAGAATAGTCTCAAATACAATAAACGCAGTTTCTTCTCAAAACTTCATTTCAAATAGACTTCTGAATAAAATATCAAATAAAAATTAAAAATTATCCAAATCTCGTTCAGCGCTACTACTCACTACAACATCAACAAACTTATCATTTTTTTGTTAAAATAAATAAATTCCAGAGAAACACACATGTTCACTGCCATTTCGATATGCTCGAGATCTGAGATATCCGGAGATTTCACAATCTCGCCTTTTTTGGCGAAATTCCATTTCATTCCTAATCCACAGATGACCGTTGAATTTCGTAACCGGCTGATAACTGAAGATACTGTACCGCTAGTTCTATATGATTTTGGTGGATTTGGCCCTGAGAATCCATAAATTATATCCTATCATCTCAAAAAAACGTAGCCTATATTATAATCCCTGTTATTAACAAATACTTGTTTAACGACTGTTTATTTAAATTTCTGAATTGTACCTGATATCGAACAAAAATAAACTTATCGTATGCCAGCAAATTTCATTCACAGTTTTTCAAAACATTTCAATGACTTTGCATTGGCGTGGCAACAAAGAAAGCCAATCTTGCAAAGCGGATTCATGAAAGTGAAGAGTGTGAGTAGGGTGAGGGATGGCATGGAATGCTATTTTAATTGAACGCAGAAAGAAGCGGATAAAACATTCAAAACGCATTTTAGGAACGTGGGCCGTTTCCCTGGTGAGGAAAGGGATCGGGATGATATAGGGTCTTCCGAGCTGTTCGCACTCACACCTTGCAGCCTTTACCAGGGTCTGCTTCGATCATTTGGCCCCCCTCAACGCCCTTCCCAAACCAACACTCAAGGGAGTATCATATCTCTTTTCCGGGAAAGGCCTTCCCTACATTCGGCTCTCCCATATCTATATTTACAATACTAATATAAGAGATTTGGCACCTATTCTATACCTATATTTTCCTCGACCTAATCTATATATATATATCTCCTATATCTATATATAGAGAAATGTGCCACTTATCTTATACCTATATCTCTAAAACTAATACTTCTATATGATGCTGGTGAAAAAGCTATTTCGCAACCCAAAACAACCGCAAAGTGTTGGTGTAGCCTTTTTAAAAAGCTTTAGAAGAGCGAATAACGACCTGTAGCTGCTCTTGATGGACTGCTCTGTTTATTTGAATTGGATGATGGGTGAGATGTTGTTAATACGTTTGTATCGAGTCTATCATTCCAGACACAGATATGGTTTTGCTAACAATCCGTTCCAGCGATCAAGCTTATTTACTGCTCATGAGAAATCATCTATTGTACACGTAAAGGGTTTTTTAAAATCATGTATCTATGATGAATCCTTGGGATGAAGAAATCAAGAAAAAGTGATGAGTGGAATGAATAACCACGAATTTCATGCTTGTTTCACACGGTCAGAATTCACCCGTAACAACAAGTTCGTTGATTGCCATTTAATTTTGATCCAGATCTCCATTCAATAATTTCATATTGTTAACAAAATTATACTAAGCCCTTTACTCAATCAAGAAGCAAGAGTGAAAGTTGACATTTCCCTATTTAGTGTATTATAAATGTCTAAAAGACTTAAATATTATAAAAATATATATATGCATATAAATATGCATACATATAAATATGCACTCTATTCTTCAACTTATTAGCTGCAAGTTCAAGTCAGTTAATATCTCTTTTTGTGTATTCTAATGTCTAAAAGGCTAAAATAGTATACAAGTTAAGCACTCTATTCTCCAACTTATTAGCTGCAAGTTCAAGTCAGTTGATATCTTTTTTGTGTATTCTAATGTCTAAAAGGCTAAAATAGTATACAAGTTAAGCACTTTATTCTTCAACTTATCAGCTGCAAGTTCAAGTCAACCACAGTGTTCAAAATCATGGTCACGGACAATATTGCAGTGGAGCTAATTGCTTGCTTTCAAGCACACTTCACCACCTATGTACACACTCTCCAGCTCCTGTAGCTCCTTGCAGGCTTGCTCTACAGCACGCTTTAACTTGCTTTGTGTTTCTTGCTCTGTTAATCCTTATTCAATCTTCTCTCTCTTCTACAGGTATTCCTCTATATCACTTTCTCTCACTCCTCCTCACTTTCTCTCTCACTCTCACACTCTATCTCTTCATCAGTACCTCTCTCTTCACCACATCACAAACATTGTATGCCGTAACTCCATTGACATCAGGCTCCTATTATCTCAACCAAAGCTAGGAAGCATTAACACGAGTCAACTAAAGTTCAAACAATTACACAACAACAAAAAACAACATAATAAACCTACACAACTATTCCATTTTATTGTGCCACAACTATTGTTCGATGTTTTTTTGTAAGGATTGTTGTTGGTTTTTTTCTCTACAATTAAACTGGACTGGCCAGTATCATTATTTTGTAAGTTTAGTGATGTCAGGAATCATTGACGGCTAATAGATTACTGCTCAGTAGTCGTTTAGTGCTTGATAGATTACATTTTTGTGATGATCCTGTGGAATGATTGTGATTTCTGGTAGTGGAAGTATCATTCACAGTGGTATTTATCAGACTAGATTATCAGCTACAAGGATTCATAACGAGTAAGTATCCATATTCATTCCCTTGATAAAGTGATGATAACTAGGATAGTGTTTAATACCTTGGAAATATGGTGGAGTTGAAGTATCAAACATGGTTCCAGCTTTTAAGAGATGGAATAATTTATTAATTACTTTTACAACATTCATGAATTCAAAGACTAGAACAATTATTGTTCTCTGATCCTTATTACGTTATTTTTTTACGTTCATATTCACTCAGCAAAGACTATCAATGAAGATAAAAGAAATATGATCAAAAGATGATCATTATAAAATATTTCTCAGCTAGATTGTGAAGGGAAGTTTATGATACTGAAGTGATAGTTGATGGAAATATTGAACAATTCCTATCCCCGAAGAGGACTAAAGCTCTAGTTCATTCATGATATCACCCATTACAATTTCACTTCAATGGTTCATGAGGTTCTTAAGAATAGTAATGCCACGTATAAACCAGAGTGTTAATAATCATTTTGTTTAACAGACTTATCTCTTATTTAACTTATTATATAGAAGCTATCAACAATTTTGTTATCAACTCCGTTGTAAACGTGGCTTAAGGCAAAAAATCATAATTTTTATGTATCTCATATTATTCCATCAATTCATCTCGTGATAGACGATATGGGTTAGATGATGTCAGTAATATTATTATGATGCTCTAACAGTAATATTAATTCAAGTAATATTAATTAATTAGCTTGTATGCTCTAGGTTTTTCCAATCCCAAATCCATTAAAATAACTCAAGTATTGAACAAGAAAAGCTTAGAGGTGATAAAAGTTAGCCTCTCATGATTCAAAAGTCCGTGTGATTTTTGCAAGGGAAAAATCCATGAAAGAGTTGGAGAAGATCTAAATTTTGAAGCGAAAAAGTGGAATATTATTATACGGCCACTGAATGCGGCACGGTTTGCTTTGGAGTTCACTTGAATCTACATTATCAGGCGATTATCATATAAATTGAATTGACGATTTCATTATTGGAGCTTTTAGCATATCGCTTGTTATTCCAATTAGAAGCGGACGGTGGCAGACCCCTTCAAACACATGGCGGAATTCCGAAATAAAGCGAATCCATATTTATCATTGGTCTCATTCCAATTAACCGGTTTAATCCGCATAAAAAGCTTTGGTCGTCTTTCCTCAATGAACCTGGGAGGTTTTTTCCTAAAATCTCCTTATCTTATCCTGTTCATTTCATATAATTGGTACAATATATTAAATCTCAATGATATTCATAATCGGATAATTTTTTGTTACATAATCTCTTAACCAGTTTGTTTCCAATAGACTGAAAAAATGTATTTTTTTCGTATGTAATTCAAGCTCTTTATTTATAATAATTATCCCACGTTAATCGATTTATTTATAATAATCCTAATGAATGATATTTTTTAGTAAAACGCAATGATATAATACCCTATGCTGATTTTATTTCTATTTCAGTTGAGTAATATCAAGGTAATTACATTTATTGCCTTTAATCCAATTATCTTGAGTAATATAGCTCAATAGTGTAAGTTCAAGTAGTGTAGTTAGTTATTTGATTCCCTATTTCAAAGTGAATGTTTGTGAAAAACGAATTCGACCTCCCAGCATTTTTACAGTGTCATGTGGAAGAGGATATTTCAGATTTTGTATTGTTACTAGCGGAAAAAATCAAAGGTTGCTATTCAACTTAAATCTAGTTTTCAATCTGCCCCTAAAATGATTTTAAATGATGAGTTCCTCAACTTATCACTCAACTGAATCTCAACTTACCATATTATTTTATTCATCCACGGTTATTTAAAAATTGGAGAAGGATTTATAGACTACCCCAGCATTGGCTACTCATATCTTCCACAATTATTATGAATTTTGGATCAGATATTTATTACAAAAATGTCTTACAGCTACACACAGTGATGCTCCAAGGAATGGAAAGCCTATTGATAGCTTCCTCACTGATGATAGTGGGATTCCTCATATTCCACAAGGTGAGTCATAGATACTTGAATATTTTCTATTACTCGTGTCTACATTGATTTCTCTATAGAATAGATTGAATCTTTATCCGCGATTCTCCATATCATCATGTATTGAGGAATTGGATATTCTTCAGGTAGAGAAGAATAAATTATTGATTCTCTGAGTCAGTACAGTCCTAAATTATTATTTTCTAATCTAGTGTAACTTTTTGACTTTATATAGTAGAAAACGACTGTATTCCAATTTAAATTTAGTGAATCACTTACTTTTTTGGCATAGTGAAGTGGGATGCATTTGTAGCAATATCTGCTTCATCCGATGAAGCTCCTCTTCAGGAGTGAAATGGAAAGTATTTCGTCATGGAAACCAACATCAATAACGTTTTGAATTGTTCATTTTTAAGATTGACATCCAAAAATGTCTAGATGAAAGCATCATCCTCGACCATTACGATTTTTTTATTGACATATTCTTTATAATGATAAATGAATGACGAGAACAAGATAAAAGCTCTATTTCACCTCGAATTCAGGCGATTTGAGATCATATCATAATGGTTTTAATCGAAAATAGAATATTGATAAACACTACACAGAAGTACACAGAAGCAATGTCATTTCTGTTTTCACCGATGACTGAAAAGGAACTGTCTTGCTCATTGAGTCAAACAACAGCAGCTGTGATTGGCTACAGATATTCAACTGGCCGACACTACTGTCTCCGTTTACAACACGCTTTATATTGTAAATTTTATGCTTTACTATTGATTATTAATGCTTTGCTCGTAAATAGGTCCTTGGAAACTAAGTTCAGCATTTCGGGAGGCGTAAATCAATGTAACATTAATATCAGTGCTAATACTAATAATCTTTATTTTTGTAGAAAAAAAATAAGACAATCGATCAATCAAATACATCAAACTTGTGTGGATAAGAAAACTAATATCAAAATAAAGTTACAGAATAATACATCATACATCATACTCTTAATATTAATAATACATAAATTATAATCTATGCTAGGTGCTAGTTTAGAAATGTTTTTTATCCTAGAAGTGAAGAAGTAACAATTTCTATATAAATAATGAACTAGCCGGCAGGCTCGCTTCGCTCGCCTTCTCCGCCTAACAAGGGGGCTCCGCCCCCTGGACCCCCGACAGTATAGGCAGTAAGTGGTTCAAACAGGCTCGCTTCGCTCGCCTGCAAATTCCGTTCAGTAGGGGTTTGAAATTAATTGAGCACAGCATTCGTACACCTAATCTGGACCTGTTTACCTAATTGCAACATTTTCTGCCAATTTGTTCTAGGAAAATCTAAGAAAAAATCCGAAAATTAAAAAAATAGTGAAACGCTAATATTAAGCGTAACCTTGGGAAGTATATCGGACATAGTTTCAAACTTGATTCAATATCTTCCAAATTAATTCAACTATAATCTCGCTGAACCATTCAATTTCCAGTAGGATTGGTCGTATCAAGGCGAAAGATAAGCAACCCGCAACACATCTACGATTTCGAAAACCTGATTACTGGCGTAATCTTGAACGGATTGCAAAAATATTCTAACACAAAATTTTTAGACCTCATTTGAACCTGCCCACCAAATATCAACATTTTCTACCGATTGGTTCTCGAAAAAATTAGGAAAACGCCGAAAAACTCTAGAAAAACTAAAATATTTGGCGTATCCTTGAAAAGTTTTTAAAATCCTTTCTTAGCGCGCGTCTAAACGTCCAACTGAACATACCTGCCAAATTTGAACGCATTCGATTCAGTGGACTTTTAGTTTTGGTGATGAATGAATCAGTCAGTGCCATTTCGCTTATATAGATATAGATTTAAAAATTGTCCAAATTCATTTCAGATTCGCAGGAAGAAGTTGGAGAAATTGGCGGAACATTTTCCAGGTCCAAGGACGATACCAATATTTGGAAATGCTCTCATGTTTCTTGGGAAAGATATGTATGGTGAGTAAATCATCTATAGTGGGTTATATGTTTGAAGATTCAACAGTGGGCCTGAACATTAATTTATTATTGTTAAGATTATCGTATGAAGATATGTTAGTAATATCAAGACAATTCAATACTGTTCAGTTATTTGTATCTGTTGTACAATATTATTATTTTGTTGTGATTCAAGGCTGCTTCGAAATCATTCGAGATGTTGCCAGAAATTCAAATTCTGGATTCAGAATCTGGTTCGGACAGGATCTGCACATCTACTTGACGGATCCAAAGGACGTTGAAGTAAGTCACTAATACTTTCTTCGCTTGTTATTCCTGCTTTCTGTGAAATAGCAGGACGACTTTATCATTGGACATAATTTTGATAATATTGGAAAAAAGCTAGAAGAAATAGAAATAGAACTTATAACCAGGCAACAATAGTAGGTACTACTATGTAGCCAACATTCTTTACTACTATATCTTCTATTCATATCTCTCTCTACTACATCTCTACAATAGGCCTACATATTTTTGAAGTAGACTCAATTATAAATCAATATCTATATCTAAGCCTAAACTGCTTTGCTAAGCTATTTCTTCGATTACAATTACCTCGATCTGTAGATGTTACTTTGGACGTGAATTAGTACTATATTTATCATGTTTGTCAATTTGCATCACTTCACAGGACATAAATGAAATTATGAATAATCTTCAGGAAGATAGAAAACAATATTCTCAACTTCCATTTTTTGCTTTTCTGTTTGGATAAAACATCATTATCAATATTTCATAATAGTCTTAGGTTAGTTCAAGTTGGATAATTTGCATTCAAATCTGAATAATAGATATTTTCTCTCATTTTAATCCAATTGCAGCTTTTTAGAGAAATCACAATTATTCTCCATTATACTTGAAAAAAATTCTCTTTAAATAAAAACTCTCATTTTATTCTAGTAAAAATAGATTATCTTAAGAGAATTATTCAATTGGAAATATTCATCGTATCTAAAGACAGCAAACAGGTCAAATGCACATACGTGCTACAATGCAGACGGCACTCATGCCATTCTTGATTCATATTATATTTCAAGTCACGTTCAACTGAGAAGAATCTAGTCGACTGTCCGTATCAGTGAATGATTTCAGCTCGCTTTGTGTCACTCGGAGCGTCTCCTTCCATCAGTAAATAGGGTTGCATTACCGGCGCATTGATAAAAACTAGAACCCGACCACGGATCCGCTACAAAGCTGAAAAACAATGATGCACTCCACTCTATCTACTACTTGCATTGTCTCGTGCTTGTTCTGAATTCAGAAATGATATAAGTCCACTTACTATATTAGAGCAATTTGAGTCTATAGAGCATCAATATGATGGATATGATAAGCATTAAAATCTTGTTTGGTACTAATCGATAAAAATATAGAAGTTCAATATCTCATTACTTTCTTATACTCTGTCCACGGAGTGTTCGGACCTGAGCTCCTCCCCCATTTTGACATCGCAGGCGGCTTTAGCCAATGGCAAGTAAGGTCATCATGCTGCAGCTGTTACTTTTTAGGTCACAGTCATGCTGTGGAGATCTGGGAAACGCAAGCCTTCCACTTTTCAGAGAATCTATCTATAGTCCATTCACGATCACTTGAAACGAAATAAAAAAACCTTTTGCGTGTGTATGCGTGTAATGGAAGGTCTTCTTCAATGCGAAAAAGTCTGATTCAGTTGAACAGCTGACTCACTAGAGTCCGATCTCACTAGACGTTAAATCTGCAAGAAAAGTAGAAATCAAATAAAAATACCACTTCACTCTTGTCTGGAGCTGAGATTTGCTAAATTCAGACTTATCTTTTCTCAAGACTGTTGTCTTGAGCTGTGATTGGCTACAGCTGTTGGTCTGTGGCCGAAAGTGTCTCATAGAAGAAGACCTTCCATTACACGCACACACACTCAAAAAGTTTGTTTATTCCGTCTCAAGTGATCGTGAATGGAGTATAAATAACTTATGTGTTTGCACTCTTTCAGCTGATTTACATAATTCAAACCTCTCATGGAAGATTTTTTGGCGGATATGTTTTGTTTTTTGTTTCACCTCCAACAAAACATCATAGTTCTTTTGAAGAATATTGATTTTATAATTCAAAGTAAATACAGTAATGATATTAATTTTTTTGCAAGTTTAAACTTTAGATTAGGTTATAATAGGCCTACTTGAATTTGCAGTAGTGTAATGAGTTTGAAATTCCCGGCAGTCAAAATGATAATAACAAAAAAATTATTATGAAATATTATGTTCAATCAACTATAATTCTATCAAGTGATATTAATAATGATCGTTCTTATGTTAGAAGGATGTAAATTTTGCCGAACAACCATAAAACATCAATATTTCTAAGGCCACTCAAAAATTCGACATTGAAGTTCACAATATCGATTAGAAATTTCTACGTCCCTGGCAATTACGACCGCTTGTGATCTGGTCGGATCATGACGTCAGAACCTCGGAGGAGGAGCTTAGGTCCGAACACTCAGTGGATGGAGTATAGTATTGTTCATTTGAACACAATATGTTTTGATCAAGAAAGTAAGTGAGGTCTTTGGCCTAAGGCCTAACGCGCACTGGTACGACTCAGACCAGACCAAGACTCAGACCAGACCACAGCACTGGTCTGATGCAGTCAGACCAAGCTCAGACCAGACTCAGACCAGACCAAGATCATGATAGAAAACATATGATTAAAATCATTGCATGTTCAAGCAGTTCCATCATTAGCAAAGAGATAGCGCCAACTTCGTTTTAAATTTGTATCAATCATTCACGGGTAATTCAAATAATGGAATTCTGAGATTGACCACTGTTATATCATAATAACCATCTATCATTTCTCAATGAAGAAATGATAGATGATTATGGTTATAACCACGAGATCATAGGACCTGTCTCTGAATTTCGGAAATAGCTACCGTACCAAAAGGATGGTAAAAAAATTGTTTGAATTTTAACTACAACTTTATTACAGCGGAACGCCGATTATACAAACTAATTGGGACCGGGATCAATTCAGATAAGCAAAAATTTGGATAATTGGACATGTAATTGTACTGTATTAAAGAGAAATAATGTGTTAAACTTTATTACATTTGAAAAGTACAGTGTAGTGATGTTAAATTAATATGGAAAGCAAAACACATACCACTGTACTAAACTACGGTACAGTAAATACAATTAAAAAAAAAAAGTAAGAAATGTTACGATCACGTCGTAAACGCTGGTTTTTGATTTATTACTATGCTTTTAAGACCGATTCGGATAATTGACAATTTGGTTAATCGGCGCTCGGATGATCGGCTTACTACTGTATATTATTAAAGCGAGCTTCTCCGAATGAACCTTATTTAAAATAATTATATCCACTGGCGGCTCGTACACTCGGAACAGGTGAAGTGCCCTTATCTTTCACTATACAGCACTTCACCTTTTTCGTGGGCACGAGCAGCCAGTGATTAGAACCTATTGTTTAAAATTTGATACATCCATTACCGGTACAAAAAAGGTTGATGTTTATAACATTTTACTATTGAATTTACATGATTGATCAAAAGCCTGGCTGGTGTTGAAAATAATCTTGATTACATAATAGAGTCGTAATTAAGAATAACTATTATTACAGAATTCAAAACGCATTTAATTCTATTGTACACACTTACAATATGTTCGTATAGTTACTCTATATTATATATAGTATGTATGTTAGTATAGTTATTATTATTAACTAACTAACCAATAGTTCGTATAACACTGTACCGCATCGTTCGCTCGCCTATCCACCTGGACCCCTGGTAATATCAGGAGTGTCAATAGGACAGATAGGATCGCTTCGCTCGCCTGCAAATTCCAATTAAAACTGACTCGGTTTGTATACTCATAACTTAACAGGATCTTTTCGATTTCAAAAATTTTCAACAAACAATTCTAAATTCAATCTGAACCTGTCTAATAAATTTTTACATTTTCTCCCAATTGGTTATCGAAAAAAGCAAAGAAAACTAAGGAACCCTAAATATTGGGCTTATCCCAGCAGAATTTCAAAAAGCTGTTCTGAGAGTGCTTTTTAAAGTCCAACTGAACATGCCATGAATGCCATGTGAGTGCCATTCCGCAAATTGTGAATAGATAAATTTAGATATTCAATAGGTAATTAATAAAATAGATAATTGACTAAGGATCAAAATATGCAATCCGCGATGCATCTTAAACTTTTGAAAACCTGATTACGGGCGTATTATCAAAAGGATTTGAAAAAGCATTCCTAGAATTGATGTGAATCTAAATTGGTGTCAGTATTGTAGAGAATTTCTATAATTTATTAACATTTTCTCTTTTGTACTCGTCTATTAAGTGTTCAATCTGATTTCACCTGTTCTTTTCTTAGAAAGAAAAATAGATCTTGTAGAATGAATACTGATAAGAACAAATGGATCTCATGCATAGATTAACGTGAACGAATAAAACAGGCACGGACTGGCCAACAGCAGCCAGTGAGCCGGTGCACCCTTCAATCGTACGCCCCTTGCGCCCTCGTGTGACGATAGCATCACCAGTATTATTCAAATGATAATTAATTTCATCAATTAGACATTTCATGATATCACTTTGTTGATCATTGATCAAGTATTGAGAATCTATAGAATTCAATGTTCTTATTTTCTCATTTGAATTTCCAATTACTTTAAAAAGTGATTGTATGAAAAAAGTGTAGGCTAATGAAAAAATTATACTGTAATAAAAAAGCGAAGTAATTTGATAATGAATTGAAACTTGAAAATTTCCAGTAAAATTATTTTTAAACCTATCAAAAATTTAGAGTATTCAGCTCAATGTATTGAAGTTCAATTTCGAATTTTGAAAAATAGGACATTCAATGGTAAGCTTTATTATAAACTAATAGAAACAATGAAAATTGGAATGAGTTGTTTGGAATTTTTCAAGAAATAAAAGCAGTGTATACATACTACAGTTTGTTTGTCAATGGCTCAACAGCCCAAGAAGGGCCTAGGCCTACGAGCTGGTTGCCAGTTTCATATTCACTCCACTATACAGTCAGTCCAAGCAAAGAAGACACCCCAGCAAGACGGGAAAACGACTCCAGCCCAGCCAATACCTGCTCAAAAGCCATAAATTCGAAAACAGAACCCACAGGCCCCCAACCAACACCGACCAAGCCGAAAGACATTCCCCCACCCCGAAAGAATGCCATCTCCTCCCAAACAGACCACACAGCAAGCGAATAATCATCAACTAGGATAGAGGTAACGTGTGGTCAGCACGGTGATCCTTTCAACCATAAGCTAGTCTTCACAACCAAGAGAAGGCGCAGAAAACCTCTAAATAAAATGCAGTTAATCAGTTAGAGTGTAATGCAACAATAATTACTATTTCTCCTGAGGAGGGAAACGACAGCCAACCTCCCAAAAGAGGTCATACTACAAGGAGTGTATAGGCCTAGTACTACATATTCAATCCACATTCTTCTCATTTCCCCCCTTTATCAATCAAAATTCCTTTTTTACCATTTTCGAAACGTACTGAATCACATGAACAAAAATTGCTCCTACTTTCACTTGCTATTTTTCTCTATTGTCAAAGAAGCCAAAAAGGCTTTTCATAATTGAATTCCTGTATGATGAGAAATTAATTGTGATGTTCAATAATTTTCTTCAATGAAAAATGACAAAGAAATTCCATTTTCAAGCTTTCAAACATCAATAAAGTTCACCATCAACAAAACATTCAAGGTCAAAATTTAATTTTTATCTAAAGACGACTCCCGAACCCCTCGATTTTATGGGCTGAGACTAACCCCCTCCCTGATCAACCAACCCCCTCAAGGATGCGCCCTTTCATAAGTGGAAGGCATCGCCCTTTTAGGAGTCCGAGTCCGGCCCTGGAATAGAAGTTAATATACATAATGAATTTATAGATATCAAGAAATAGTACAGACTTCGCCTATTTTTTCTATCCTAGTTATATTAATAATAATTTGTATTGTATTATCAATGGATAGATGAATAAAATGGAATTTTAGTCCACTTTCTTATCTATTTCTTATTAGAAAGAGTTTTTTTTCACTTTTCCTCTAATTCTATAATTTTCTACATTTTAATGCGGTCTTCTATATTTTTTTCATCTTTCCTTCTTATCTCTTTGATTTCATAAATTAGCCGTTCAGCATCAAATATTTCAAAAGACATTTTGAGAGAAATGAGAAAAAAATGAAATGATACAAAAGATGACTATTCCGTTTCGTGAAAAGCAACACAAATTTGAAAATGAATGTACACCAGCTGGTCTGATGTTTGGTCTTGCCAGACCAGAAAAAAATTTGTGGTCTGGCCTGAAACGCAATTCTCCTATCTTCCAATGTTTTCTCTGGCCGTAGAGATTTGGTTCCAAATTTGGAATGGTGGCCGCGCTAGTGTGCCTTCAACATTGAAAGTATACAGCTGTGGTCTGACTCTGGTCTTGCGTTTGGTCTGGTCTTGGTCTGACTAGTGCGCGTTACTTCATGTGATCTCCATTTGATCACATGTAATTCCATGTTTCTCTGGCTGCAAGTTGGTCTGGTCTGAGTCTTGGTCTGGTCTGAGTCGTAGCAGTGCGCGTTCAGCCTAACGCGCACTGGTACGACTCAGACCAGACCAAGACTCAGACCAGACCAGACCACTGGTCTGATGCAGTCAGACCAAAGCTCAGACCAGACTCAGACCAAACCAAGACCATGATAGAAAACATACGATTAAAATCATTGCATGTGCAAACAGTTCCATCATCAGCAAAGAGATAGCGCCAACTTCGTTTTAAATTTGTATCAATCATTCCCGGGTAATTTAAATAATGGAATTCTGAGATTGACCACTGTTATAACCACGAGATCATAGGACCGGTCTCTGAATTTCGGAGATAGCTACCGTTCCAAAAGTATGGCAAAAAAATTGTTTTAATTTTAACTGCATCTTCATTACAGTGGAACGCCGATTATACAAACCAATTGAGACCGGGATCAATTCAGATAAGCAAAAATTTGGACAATTGGACATGTAATTGGACTGTATTAAAGAAAAATAATGTGTTAAACTTATTGGAATGAACTTTATTACATTTGAAAAGTACAGTGTAGTGATTTATATCACTACAGTGTAGTTAAATTAATATGGAAAGCAAAACACATACTACTGTACTAAACTACGGTACAGTAAATACAATTCAAAAAAAAAATAGAGAAAAGCTACGATCACGTCGTAAACGCTGGTTTTTGATTCATTACTATGCTTTTAATACCGATTCGGATAATTGACAATTTGGTTAATCGGCGCTCGGATGATTGGCTTACTACTGTATATTATTAAAGCGAGCTTCTCCGAATGAACTTTATTTAAATTAATTATATCCACTGGCGGCTCGTACACACGAAACAGGTGAAGTGCCCGTATCTTTCACTATACAGCCCTTCACCTGTTTCGTGGGCATGAGCCGCCAGTGATTAGAACCTATTGTTTAAAATTTGATACATCTATTACCGGTACAAAAAAGGTTGATGTTTATCATTTACTACTGAATTTACATGATTGATCAAAAGCCTGGCTGGCGTTGAAAATAATCTTAATTACATTATTTATTCATTTAGCGTATGGCTTTTAATAGTGGGGAGACCCAAGGGTTGTTCCACTTCGCCAAATAACCTCATTTTCCACAAACGGAGATATGAGTTATAGTTATTTTAAAAAGTTTATTTGAAAACATAATTTTCGATTCCAAAACATTGTTGACCACTAAAACTGAAGAACTTCACAAAATCACTACACCATATAATAAATATAATAATAAATAACGATTATTACTGAATTCAAAACGCATTTAATTCTATTGTACACACTTACAATATGTTCGTATAGTTACTCTATATTATATATAGTATGTATGTTAGTATGGTTAGTAATAATTAACTAACTAACCAATAGTTCGTATTACACTGTACCGCATTGTTTCGCTCGCCTATCCACCTGGACCCCTGGTAATATCAGGAGTGTCAATAGACAGATAGGATCGCTTCGCTCGCCTGAAAATTCCAATCAAAACTGACTCGCTTTGTTTACTCACATAACTTAACAGGGTCATTTTGATTTCAAAAATTTTCAACATACAATTCTAAATTCAATCGGAACCTGTCTAATAAATTTTTACATTTTCTCCCAATTGGTTCTCGAAAAAAGCAAAGGAAAAACTATGGAAACTTAGGCCTAAATATTGGGCGTAACTCAGCAGAATTTCAAAAAGCTGTTCTGAGAGTGCTTTTTAAAGTCCAACCGAACATGCCATGAATGAGTGCCATTTCGCGAATTGTAAATAGATAAATTTAGATAATTAATAAAATAGGTCTAATTAAGATGAAATAGATAATTGACTAAGGACCAAAATATGCAATCCGCGATACATCTCAAACTTTTGAAAACCTGATTACGGGCGTATTTTCAAAAGGATTTGAAAAAACATTTCCAGAATTGATGTGAACCTAAATTGGTGTCAGTATTGTAGAGAATTTCTATAATTTATTAACATTTTCTCTTTTGTACTCGTCTATTAAGTGTTCAATCTCATTTCACCTGTTCTTTTCTTAGAAAGAACAATAGATCTTGTAGAATGAATACTGATAAGAACAAATGGAACTCATGCATAGATTAACGTGATCGAATAAAACAGGCTCAGACTGGCCAACAGCAGCCCGTGAGCCGGTGCACCCTTCAATTGTACGCCCCTTGCGCCCTCGTGTGACGATAGCATCACCAATATTATTCTAATTGATGTGACAAATGTTCTAATTTCATCAATTAGACATTTCATATTACTTTGTTGATCAATAATTAAGTATTGAGAATCTATAGAATTCAATGATCTTACTTTCTCATTTGAATTTCCAATTACTATAAAAAGTGATTGTATAAAAAAAGTGAAGTCATTTGATAATGAATTGAAACTTGAAAATTCTCAGTAAAATTATTTTTAAACCTATCAAAAATTTAGAGTATTCAGCTCAATGTATTGAAGTTCAATTTCAAATTTTGAAAAATAGGAAATTCAATGGTAAGCTTCATAACAAACTAATAGAAACAATGACAATTGATATGAGTTGTTTGGAATTTTTCAAGAAATGAAAGCAGTGTATACTACAGTTTGTTTGTCAATGTCCCAACATCCCAAGAAGGGCCTAGGCCTACGAGCTGGTTACCAGTTTCATATTCACTCCACTATACAGTCCGTCCAAGCAAAGACACCACAGCAAGACGGGAAAACGACTCCAGCCCAGCCAATACCTGCTCAAAAGCCATAAATTCGTGAACAGAACCTACAGGCCCCCAACCAACACCGACCAAGCCGAAAGACATCCCCCACCCTGAAAGAATACCATCTCTGCCCAAACAGACCATACAGCAAGCGAATAATCATGGAAACGGTTTGTCCCAGTGGTAGAGAGCGTCTAATCGGTGAGATTAGTTAAGCGACGTGCCTCTACCACCACTGTTGTGACGGTGACCGGCTCCT
The DNA here is from genome assembly GCA_017141385.1 of Sogatella furcifera. Classification (NCBI taxonomy): domain Eukaryota; kingdom Metazoa; phylum Arthropoda; class Insecta; order Hemiptera; family Delphacidae; genus Sogatella; species Sogatella furcifera. The sequence goes on from CM029555.1 coordinate 18,188,561, forward strand.
CTGAATTCAATTCATGAGCCTCAAAAATCGCTTCCCGGTGGTTCGGAACCCACCTAAAGCAGTAGGTCCATTCATCTCTCATCATCATCCTTCCCATTACCCACGCACAGGCCCAAGAGCCCATGTGGGCATCACCCTCAAAAAAAAAATTAAAAATAATCATCAACTAGGATAGAGGTAACGTGTGGTCAGCACGGTGATCCTCTCAACCACAAGCTAGGCTTCACAACCAAGTGGAGGCGCAGAACACCTCTCAATAACATGCAGTTGATCAGTTAGAGTGTAATGCAACAATAATTACTATTTCTCCTGAGACGGGAAACAACTGACTGTCTTTACTAACAACAGCCAATCTCCCAAAAGAGGCCATACTACAAAGAGTATACAGGCCTAGTACAACATATTCAATCCACATTCTTCTTATTTCTCCCCTTTATTAATCAAAATTCCTTTTTTACCATTCTCGAAACGTACTGAATCACATCAACAAAAATTGCTCCTACTTTCACTTGCTATTTTTCTCTATTGTCGAAGAAGCCAGAAAGGCTTTTCATAATTGAATTCCTGTATGATGAAAAATTGATTGTGATGTTCGATAACTTTCTTCAATGGAAAATGACATAGAAATTCCATTTTCAAGCTTTCAAACATCAATAAAGTTCACCATCAACAAATCATTCGTGGTCAAAATTTAATTTTTATCCAGAGATGACTCCCAAACCCCTCAATTTTATGGGCTGAGACTAACCCCCTCAAGGATGCGCCCTTTCATAAGTGGAAGGCAGCGCCCTTTCAGGAGTCCTAGTCCGGCCCTGGAATAGAAGTCGATATACATAATGAATTTATAGATATCAAGAAATAGTACAGACTTCGCCTATATTTTCTATCCTAGTTATATTAATAATAATATTATTATAATTTGTATTGTATTATCAATGGATAGATGAATAAAATGGAATTTTAGTCCACTTTCTCATCTATTTCTTATCTGAAAGAGTTTTTTTTTCACTTTTCCTCTAATTCTATAATTTTCTACATTTTAATGCGGTCTTCTATTTTTTCTTTCGCTTCTTATCTCTTTGATTTCATAAATTAGCCGTTCAGCACCAAATATTTCAAAAGACATTTTGAGAGAAATGAGAAAAAAATAAAATGATACAAAAGATGACTATTGTGAAAAGCAACACAAATTTGAAAACGAATGTACACCAGCTGGTCTGATGTTTGGTCTTGCCAGACCAGAAAAGAATTTGTGGTGTGGCCTGAAACGCAATTCTCCTATCTTACAATGTTTTCTCTGGCCGTAGTGATTTGGTTCCAAATTTGGAATGGTGGCCGCGCTAGTGTACCTTTAACATTGAAAGTATACAGCTGTGGTCTGGCTCTGGTCTTGGTCTGACTAGTGCGCGTTACTTCATGTGATCTCCATTTGATCACGTATAATTCCGTGTTTCTCTGGCTGCAAGTTAGTCTGGTCTGAGTCTTGGTCTGGTCTGAGTCGTAGCAGTGCGCGTTCAGACCAAGTCGTTGCACACTTGCGACTTTTCTAGTCAGCGTCATTTCTAGTCAGCTAGCCAGCGACAAAAACAGCTGGTTCTGTTCATTGCACACTTGGCGACTCTCCGCTAGCGACTCCAAGAAAAAATCCTGTCCACAACAAGAAAAATCTTCTAAGAATAGAGATAGATAAATTTTGACTCCAGATTCGAATTCCGCGCCCTGAAATTAGTATAATTGCCCACGTGGAATCGAAAATAATAAAAATTTAAGAATTTTTTCCATCAATAGAGTAGTTCTACAATAGTAGTCTTCTAATTCGTTATTCTACTGTAATTAGGCCTAGGTTGATAAGAAGTTACATAAGTTACTGTTCATAAAATAGCTCTGAATCAGACTAAAATTATATCATGATCAATTATAGGCTTAATAACAATGCCAATCTTTGTTGATATTCCAACATACAAGAGACCATAATCCTCTGAATTCTATTCATTTGAATATCGTCATCATTCTCAGCCTGTCCATAGAATCCAATTGTCCACATCTGCTTTACAGCAATGTAAATAGTAGTCAATGTAAATAGATAGCATATACATATTAAGTATATTATATAGTAAATTAAAAAGTATTTGTAATTTGCCGCGACAGTATCCGGTCTTTCCAGACAGGCAAGTTCAATTTGTTTGTACAATTGAAGAAAATATGCTATTCACTCTTGCAAATGTAGCTTCTCCACACCAGCGGCTACAATGCTCACGTGTCTTCAATACTCGGTCCATATTAGAAATTAGAATATAATTTTTCAGTCTGTGCCGAACTTTCAATGAGTATGGATGACCATACTCTGCTTTTACTTTCTTTGTATATGAGTATTTATACAGAGGAGGAGAAAGAAGAATGTGGATCCATCCCATTGTCAGCAAGCGTCTACTGAAAGGTAACTTTGTTACTTTTTTCCAAGATCTCTCTTATCCGGCAGAACTTTTTTTCAATTACTTCCGCTATTTAATTATCAGCTATTATAACCATTTAAAGATGATAATAAATAATAATAATGATTATTATTAAATATAATAATTGGAGACACATAAGGGTAAACCTTCCATAAACTTCCATGAATCATTAATATGACGTGTAGCTGATGTGCTAGATAGCTAGAAGATCCATCATGTAGGCTACATATAAATGTGCCTAACGTTTTTAGTTATGATAATAATAAAATAGGTGACTACATTTATAAATTCAATACAGAAAGAGATTCAAAGACGGGCAGAAAATTAATTTTCTTCTTCTAAGTCGGATTTTAAAACATTGGGTTTAAAAAGTTTTTTATATATTTAATTTCACATTAGAGATATATAGAATGTATATGGTATATCTATCATATACAAATACGTATAGTGTGATTGGAGCATTAAAATGAGAAGCTCAATAAAGAAATAATTGGAGTGATATATATAATTATTTTATTTATAAGTTATTTAGTTATCTTATTATTTATAAGTTGTTGAAGAATACTAGAAGAGTTTAAATATAACTAGAAGGCAGGCTCGCTTCGCTCGCCTTCTCCGCCTAGCCAGTATAGGCTAGACAGTATAGCCTGGACCCCCGCCAGTATAGGTAGCGCTTCGCTCGCCTGCAAAACCTTTGTCAGTGTCAGCTGAGACAAACAGGCTCGCTTCGCTGGCCTGCCAATTCCGTTCAGTAGAGATTTGAAAGTTATTGAGCACAGCATTTCTACACCAAATCTGGACCTGTTAACCTAATTTCAACATTTTCTGCCAATTTGTTCTAGAAAAATCTGAGAAAAACTCTGAAAATTAAAAAAAAAATAGTAAAACGCTAATATTAATCGTAACTTTGAGAAGTATATCGGACATAGTTTGAAACTTGATTCAATATCTTCAAAATTAATTCATCTATAATCTCGCCTTACCATTCAGTTTACAGTTAGGATTAGTCATATCAAGGCGGAAGATATGCAAACTGAACACATCTACAATTTGAAAACCTGATTACTGGCGCAATCTTGAACGGAATTCAAAAATATCTTAACACAACATTTCTAGACCTTATCTGAACCTACCTACCAAATATCAACATTTTCTACCATTTGGTTCTCGGAAAAATTGAGAAAATACCAAAAAAACTATAGAAAAACTTGAATATTTGGCGTATCCATGAAAATTTCCTAAAATCCGTTCTTAGCGCGCGTCTATACGTCCAACTGAACATACCTGTCAAATTTGAAAGTATTTGGTTCAGTGGATTTTTAGTTCTGGTGATGAATCAGTCAGTACCATTTCGCTTATATAGATATAGATTTGAAATTTTATTATAAGCCATTGTAACTATTGGGAGATGATAATAAAATTTTATCGGATAAAAAATTATTGAATTGATTGATGATAATATAAATTTTAAGTATAATAATAGACGTTAACTTAATTTGAAGAAAATCTGAGAGGATTACATTACTGTTAAGTTAACTTGAATTTGAAAAAAAACTTCCTCAATTTTGATTTTTTTTTAGCAATCGTGGGGATATCCACTAATTAGGAGGCGCTGATTCCAAATCTGAAATCCAAATTTCTCTATCTCTATTTTTACGCCTTCCAGTTTTTTGCGGATAAGATTCTACCGATTGGTTCTCGAAAAAATTGAGAAAACTCCGAAAAACTATAGAGAAACTTAAATATTTGGCGTATCCTTGAAAAGTTCCTAAAATCCGTTCTTAGCGCGTGTCTAAACGTTCAACTGAACATGCCTGCCAAATTTGAACGCATTCGGATCGGTGGATTTTTAGTTCTTGTGATGTATCAGTCAGTCAGTCAGTCAGTGCCATTTCGCTTTTATAGATATAGATTTTTGTTGATATAACTAAAACAATATCTGGTACCGAGCTTCCCTCTGAAGCTGCAGCTGAACTTGTAAAAAATAAATTCAAAATTGATAGGATCACCTCTCACAATTTTTTGGCATGAACATGTGTTATAGACTTGAATGTAACTCCATTATTACTGGATAGTTTTGGTCAGCTAACGATAATAGCCATTATACGCAGTACTTGGGATTGTGCCTGAATGAAGAATATTTAATTATTTTTTGATCCTGCCAGAGAGTTTTCCCGGACATGAGAACTGGTGCAACCTTATTTTTCCATCACGGTTATATTATTACATTTCAAATTTAGAGAAACCCGTTTTCTAGATCCGTGGTTCCAGATACATACATACATGCATACATACATACATACATACATACATACATACATACATACATACATACATACATACATACATACATACATACATACATACATACATACATACATACATACATACATACATACATACATACATACATACATACATACATACATACAGAAATTACTCGCCTAATATAATAGGATGTGATATTATGGCATTTCAAAAAATTCTACTTCAGATGATATTTTTCCATTGAAGTCAGCTGGGATATTTCAGATGAATATTAAGGTAAGTCTTCCTTTATGGGAAACCATGTTTCGGCCGATGGCCGACCACAGACTAACAACAACAGCTGTTCGACTGCAGCTAACCATCGGGCTTCTGCATGATGGAAAACATTACAGAGACTGATGCCCGGTTTTCCAAGCACTCTCAAATTTTGACGAATCGTCAACAGAACAGCTGACATTTTCTTTAAGTTTATTTCGTTCACATCTACTCGTCGATACGTTGTGAGGTTATACATTTATCCAATAGTCTAATGAGCAAATAAATAAAGTATCTTATTATTTGAATATCTTATTTGAGCATAAAATAAAGTATCTTCATTTATTTTATAAGAGAAAATTGAAATAAATATGTAAAAAAATTATTCAATGGATGATCCACATATCATTGATGGATTATCTGGAGAAAAAAGGCCCTTTCCTTTCAAAGTTACTCTATCCGTTCTTTTATTTTCTATTATAAGACTTTTCAGCGACCAATCTCAACAGCAATTGTTTCTCCTCTAAATTGAAATTGATAATATGATGTATTTTGTCCTCAGTCATTTCAAAAAATACAAAATCACATGCATACACTCAAATTAGGCTACTGAATTATAGCAGGACCTCCTAAATACCTCCTGATATTTAGAAGGTCCTGATTATTGGTTCTCGCTTTGAACTGATGATAATATCATTATTTTGTTTGGAGTACCGTATCTAACCAATGAGATACGCTCCAGAACATGAATTTAAATACTAGCCTACAGCAATCTTAAAAATAAAATAAAAAAATCTTGGTGTTCTATTGACGATTCGTCCAAGTTTGAGGGTGCTTGGAAAAACCGGGCATACAATCTCTATACCTATAATGTGACAGAAATTGGGGAAAAATTAGGAGGAAATATGTGGGTTGAAGTGATTTATTTTGAACTTGGATACAGCTGAGCTTTTCAAGTTGAAATAAAGGATTAATGTGGCATGCAATATTTATTTGCATGTATTCAATTTTGATGTAAATGTCTGTGTGTAGCACTAGCTGTGGCCATAGTGACGGAATGATGCCGACAAAAACTAAAGCGTGACTGTGGCCACTGCATTGCTGAATCCTCGCGCCGACTTTCGGAATCGATGCACATTAGAACGTAAAGATAGACAGTGCTTCTATGATGCAGGGAACATGCGTGACTTCGTGAGATCTACCGTTCAGTATGATAACTTTCTGAAGATAGAATATGAATTTTCCTTATCAGAAGGGGGATGCATTCCTCATCCCATATTCCAAAATGATGTCAGTGATATTTATGCACTTGGGAAATGAGAATAATAAGAAAATATTTATATCATTGAAGAATATTGATTTTCACCAAATAATAATTATAATAAGATCATCACTTTATATTTTTCATCTTTTTCACTCGTTACTTCTGAAATATGATTGAAAACCCCTACTTGAACTGTTTTAAAAACATTTTCAACTTTTCAGAATGTTATGACGAATCCAAATGCTATCGAGAAGGATCATGTGTATGATTATTTCCGAATGGTGGCTGATGGTATCTTCTCATCCAGAGGTGAGTAACATAATAACAATACAAGTTACATAATAAAGAGTCATTTACAGGTGTCGGACGTTTTAAAAGTAATCACATAAAATCAAATATTTGTGTCTAGAAAGTCTTATTAACACAGAAATACCAACACCTACTAATACATGTATTAGTAGGTGTCGGAAATACTCCTTAAATAAGAACATTTCATTCTGAAAGCCCTGTATTTATATGAGAAAAATATTCGTTTCTGCAAAAATGAACATATCAATTTATAATTTATTTGAGCATCGATTTAATGAAACTGAATTTTAGAAAAATCTCAATTGAATTGACTCCGAAATCTATTTAGAAATATTAGAAATACCATTGAATCGCCTCTAGAACAATGTGAATTCTATTATGTCTGAGTTCATCGATTGTGGGATTTGATTAGACAAAAAAAACAAATTGGATTTCCTCGAAAATCTATTTGGCAACATAGCCACTATGTATGATATAGTATTACCAATTTTCAGAAATACTAAGTATTAGTATATTAGTATTATAATATTTCACATTATATCTGAACTGTCTTTAGTAGCCTACAATGTGAACTATGAAACGCTTCGTGTGAAACGAAAAGATAAAATAGACATTTTGAAACACAGCAAAGGTTTGCTCAAGAAAAGGAAGAAAGTTAAATTTTAAAATAATTAATTAATTTTGAATTCTCATCTGATGGAGGAGGAGCAGGAGGAAAACAATGAGATCCATAATTAGTAGTCGAGATTCATATATTAAAACAAAATCAAATAGAAATCTTTACAAAATTGTATTCAGAAAAATACCTTGTACGTAGATAGTGTGGGCCTAAAACTTTTTACCTTAATATTTATTTATACCAGTTTGCGATGATACTATGAATTTGATTGAAAGACCAGGGGTTCACCTTCCCCTTGAAGATGTAATTTGGAAGACCACATGACGATGGATCGTTGTGTCCAAAAAACTCTCCACAAAGATGAAAACATCCGAAATCAAGTCAATGATCCAATTTCAAGAATCCAATTTCAAGTAACCAATTTCAAGGACCGCTGTTGGGAAAAAATATAAACTAGGATATTACTCTATTCTTAATTCATCTATCCTGCCAAATACCATATAGAATAACAAACAATACAGAATACTACCAAAATGTTAATTATACTTAAAAGAAATTTAAGACAATACAAATCTTCAAATAACTGGAACAATAGCTTTAATAATTTAGAATCAGGTAATAGATAAGTTTCAATACTCCAAAGTTTAGTTTATATAATTCATAAAATACCAAATATGAATTTCTGATCTCAAAAGGAACTGTATAAATTATTCAAGAATAATCATTGAAGTTTTACCAAGTAAAGGAAAAAGATGTTAATAAAAGTATTAAAATTTAGTTACCTTTCGAAACGGATTTGCACATTTCAAGAATAAAATAAACTGCTAGGTCTCTCATCATATAATCTTCAAAAAAAGGAAAACTCGACTACTAAAATAAAATTTAAATTTTAACTATTTACACTTCAGAAAATGAAACTAATGGAATTACATTCGAATTCTAATGGAAATTCGAATTTAAAATAAGAAAGGGATGAAAAAGCTTTTGTCCCTGTCTGACAATTCATAACCGACTATATTATTTTCAATAAAAATAGTTATACATTAGAGAAGGCTTTATACGCTAGAGAAGACTTTGATATCTAATCTTGGTCGAGAAAACTACATAACAACTTGAATTGATTTCCAAAATAGAATTTAATTTGGTTGAAAATTAATTATATTGAATGTAATCTGATAATCATAACAACTAAGCAGCTCGTTTGAGTTACTGTCAACCTTTTTTCAATCATGTATAAATTACAGGCGAAGATCTACAATTCATGTATTTGAATAAATATCATTTCGAATACCTTCATTCTGAATCCAATACCTATGAATTGTCTTTAGTACCTCACGAACTGAGCTACTTGTTACTGTAAAAGAAGGGTATTTTGATCAAGCATGAATTCTAGGCAAACGCTGGTGGAAGAATCGCAAACTGGTGAACCCGGCTTTCGGCACCAAGCAGCTGGAACACTATGTGGCGACGTTCAACAAGCACAGCAATATTTTCGTTGGAAGAGTGAGAGACCACTGCGGTGAAACCATCAACGCACTCAATCTAATCAACGCGGCAACCATTGATGTTCTCTGCGGTGAGTAATGGCTCTGATTGGTACTGCTTTTATACTCTACTTGATGTAAATTCCTGCTTTCAAATACATTTCATCCCCCGTCTCATACTAATTACACCAAGTCGAAAGTTAGTGATATCGAATAGAGTTTAGACAAGCTGTACAGTCCATTGCAGAAGGCTGAATACGATTTCGTGCGATGTTTTTCACTGGCTGCTTTTTCTCCCAATTCCTTTCGCATTCATTAATTCGCTCGTATTCATGAGTGCAGCCGCGCTTTGCGCGCTTTCTTCCCCAATCCATTAACTCGGATGAGTGTATTGGATTAGAACGGCATTGAACGAATGAACAGTGATGGATTGTGACAGTAGTTTTTGCGAATGAAATTGATTGAGATGTTTGTTTGCGATAAATCCTTGCTTGAGTTAAGGGTGTTGAATCATAGGATAAATTGTATGTTCTATTGGATCTCATAAAATCGCATTAGAAACGCTTGGAAGGGTTATGGATATGTTATATTTACAATGAACCTATTATGAATGAGCTTGCCCATTTTTGTACAACATTCATCAGACTATTTTTCCTGTGATTGCTGAGTTCTTAGCGTTTTTTTTTCTATTTTCATTGTAATAGAATAGGATCTAAAGAATGAATGAATCCAATTGATGGGTTCAGGATGCCTAGATACGATGAAAATGAATACAGAATAGAAGTTTCTATTCCATACTATTCAAACATGACCAATGGGGGAAGATCCAATAATTTAAAACAATAATAATTTCCAAGATAAACTCAATACTGTAATCATGATTGCTCATTAAAGTTGGGTCCCAATAAGCAGTAATACAGTTACAATTAAACAGTCCCAATAGCCATCAATACAGGATTCGATGATTATTGAAGTTAATATTCTCAAGATGTGTATCTGAAATTGATAAAAGATTCCATTTTTTTCAGAATCTGTTCTTGGAATTGAGATTGGCGCACAATCTGGAAAAGCTTCAAAATTTGTCCAAAGTATCGGAGTGTGAGTAGTATTTTTCCAGTAATAAATATGATTTTAAAAACATGAATTTCAAAATTTTTATTTGAATATGGATCGTAATGATATTGATTCAAGTGTTTTTATTGTGGCATGAATTTTCAAATTTATTCTATACGTTTATGAATTTCTAAGTAATATTTTCAGTGAATTGATTTATTTGGTGTCTTATCCTTTTATTCCAAAATCAAAATTTTTTGTAACATCTTCTTGGACGAAAAATTCTAGAGTGAAGTGCTACGATATTGTACATAACCTTGTTTCGGACATATTATATTCATCAAAATTCAGGGAAGAAATAGTACAGGCTCTGCCTAGTTATTCTTACCTGGTTATAATATAATAATATTATTATTATTATTATTATAATTTAAGCCGCGTATCGACAGTCCGAGGCATGTGCTACGAATGCCTCGATGTACAGTCTGTTGACACAAAAAAAGAGTACTACTACTAGTCTACTATCTACCGCGTATCGACAGTCCGAGGCATGTGCCACACATGCCTCGGACTGTCGATACCGGGTTTGCTAGCAGCGAGGCAAACGCTGCACACAATTCGCAGCGAGCAGTTCCTATTGCCTCGCAACGCACAACGAACAATTCTACAAACTAACCTCAAAATTGTACCCCATTCCTATGCATTTTTATGATTAAGAATTCTATTTGGGTGCAGAAGGTTCTAATAGGCAATAATAAGCATTGCCTTGAATTTTTATCTACTAATTGAGCTCAAACTAACCTCCAAAGTCCAAATTTTCAATTGTCAGAACTTAGTTGCTTTGTCTCCCGCTTGATGGCGCTAGTCAATTCGTTTGGGTGCTCGCATTTTTAGTTACAAAAAATGCAGATTTTTTATTATAATTATTTTTATTATAATTATATACCATATACTATACTATAATTATAATTATTTTTGATTATTGCAGATTATATTCACACATATGCCTCAGCCATGAGTCTATACTTTTTTTGCGTCACCAGACTGTACTGCGAGGCATTCGTGGCACATGCCTCGGACTGTCGATACGCGGCTTTATATAATGATATCAATGAATAAATAAATGAATGAAAAAATGAAAAAAAAAGTTTCTCCAATAGCAATATTGATAGTGTTGAATGACTGGAAGTAAGGACTTAAAATATATAGCTTATCATGTAATTTCATTTTATGAACAATATCAACCCAACATTACTATCCTCAATCCCTGGTTCTTCTAAGAAATAGCCCATCTCTCAAATGAATGGTATCGATAATTTATTTGTGAAATGATGTAACATATAGCCATATATTGAATTTGCTGTTATATCACAACTTCGCAAATAGCCAATAAATAAATAAATAGTCAATGCTTCAAGATCACATCTCACTGTGAACTATCAAAATATTATTTTTAAATCAAAATGATAATACAAAGCTACTATTGAAGTTTGTTTGTTAAATTGAATATTGCTCCACAATGATCAGAACTTATCAATTTCTTTTATCAGGTGCTTGGACATTGTCTTCAAGAGGATATTTAATATACACTTCCATTCAGACATCGTTTTCAAACTTTCGCCAGAATCGAAGATTTTCAACGAGCATGTGAAATACTTGCATAGTTTCACATCTCAGGTGAGTGGGATATCAGTTCAAGTGCACATTTTCCTTTTTATTTCCGATGATTTTCATGCATCAAAATAGTGAAAATGTATCTATATTATAATCTCATATAAGTCAAAATTAAGTAGGACATAAAATAGAAAAGTATTGATCAAAGTATCATCAGCACTCAAATTTCTTAAAAATTTTCCAGTTTTCATAAATACTTGATATAATTTTTTGTTGAATTCTTCACAATGATAGATTTTTGTCTGTAGATCAACGTTTTTTTACGGATTTTTGAAAAATTTTTGTTTCCAGATTATTTCCAAAGCAAAAGCTGAAAGGCAGAAGTTAAAGGGAAATAACAGGAAGAATGGTGAGTTTCTATCATTATTTTGAATTTTAATAGTATGTTATCAACATTCGAATGCAGAATAATTACAATTAGATAAGACGTTCCTATCAGTTATATTTTATTCCTCATTTCATTTTTTCATCTGAGAAATTATACCCAATGTATATTACACTTGAATCATCAATTTTCACTCACTAATGATGCTTTATTGATCGAGGGGTATGCAGAAGTTTAACTTCAAGAGGTATCAGGAACAGGGATTTGAAGATAATACAACACTTTTGGGAAGTTCCGGCCACAATTTTGAAAATGGGTCGCCGTCGATTTAGAAACAAAAGGCTTCATCTGCTGACTGCTTTTGAAGTCGCTGTCTACAGAGGGTAGTGGGGGGGGGGGTTACAGAGTGGGGATGGGGGTTAGAGTAGGTGCAAGACACCATTGTCCGTGCTTAATTGGATGAAGTGCACTCTTGAAGCTGTATCGCGGAGGAGGGGTTGCGAGATCAGGACTCAACGGTATGGGGGTTGGTTAAGAGAAAGGGCTCTGAGGGTGAGAAGAAGGTGAGAGTGAGGAAAAACGAGGAGCAGGAGAAAGAGGATGATGAAACGAAATGGGAGATGGATGAAGAAATAGAAGAAAGGAGGGTAGAGAATTAAGAAGTGTGATGATGGAAGACAAAAATGTAGAGGGAAAGAGAAAAAAATGGATGGATAAGGAGGATCCAAGGAAAGACAAGAGGAAGAAGGGGAAAGAAGAGGATGAGAAGGAAGATAGAAAGAAGAACGAAGAAAATGAATTTACAAGGGGGAAAAGGATTCAATGGGAGATGTAAGGGGAAGAAAAAATTCAATAAACATAACCGGATAGCGAGGAAAAAAAATGAGAGAAGAGGAAGAAGGATTGAGAAAGGAAGGAGGAGGAAGAGAAAGAAAAAGAAGAGAAAATCAGGAGGATGAGAGAAATAAACAAGACAGGAAAATGGGGTTGGAAATGAATTTGTATGAAATTGAATGAGAGGATTGATGATGGAAAGAATGAACAAGGAATGAACAATGATGATAGGACAGAGAATGATTGCTGCTGAAATTATAATGTTGGATTAAGAGATAAAATATCTGGTACCGAGCTTCGCTCTGAAGCCGCGGCCGAACTGTTGATTACATAAATATGTTATTGTAAAAAATTAAGGAACCTCCTTGTAAAAAATAAATTTAAAATTGATATGATCTCCTCTCACAATTTGTTGACAGTCATGAACATGTGTTATAGTCTTGAATGTAACTCCACTCCAGCTGGATAGCGTTGGTCAGCCATTATACGCAGTACTTGGGATTATGCCTGAATAAGGAATATTTTATTCTTTTATTAATCCTGCCAGAGAGTTTTCCCAGACATGAGACCTGGTGCAATCTTATTTTTCCATCACGGTTATATTACATTTCAAATTTCGAGGAAATCGTTAGAGCCGTTTTCTAGATCCGTGGTTCCACAAACATACATACAGAAATTGCTCGCTTAATATAATAGGATAGAAGAGAAAAGAGAAGAATGAGGAAAAAGGATGAGAAAGTATATAGAGAGAAGGATAAATAGGGGATGGATAGACGCATAAGAAAGATGGAACGAAGTGTGAAACGGAGTGAGAGGAAGAATGGAGGAGGATGAAGGGGAATGATAGTAGGGAATAAAGTAAAAAGAGTTAGGAGGAATAAACGGATAAAAAATAGTTTTCAGGTCAGAAGTGAGATGGTTTAAGAAAATAGAGGATGATACGCAGAGAATAAGCTAAGAATGATTTTTGCTCCTCCACCACTATCAAGGCAAGCCATTGCTATAATCAGCTTGATAATAATCGGGAGTAATCACACTTTGGGTGCTACCACAGCTTTGCTACTTCTCAAGCTCTTCTCCGCGCTGTTTCCTTCGTCTTACAATTCTCGCTTCCCTTAAATTTTCCCTTGTTTCCTGGTTCGGCTCCGACTTTTCCTCAATTTTCCCCTTCTCTCCTAGGAATGGACATCTTCATGTCTTAACTGCGCCTTTTCACTCAAATAACTATTACGTCTTATCTTTCTTACAGAACCTATATAATTAGAATCAGTATAAATTTCTCATTTATTCCATTACCATTTTGTCGAATTTCCCCGTCAAAGCCCAAAGCACATCAAGAAAACTCTGACACTTTCAACTATCTCTCTTCTTCTTCAAGAGTTTTAAAGCAACTCTTTTTTCAACTGCGATTTCAATAAGTCCATTAAAACTACATTAACCTCATTTCCTTTAGCGATGGAATGAGGGGGTGACACTGCTACATTTCCTGTGCTGAATCAAGTCATTCTTGACAATTTAGCTTTACATGATTCGTAGGAAAATGGGAGAAAACCCTTTATTTATCCTAAAGCAGAGTTGCTTATCAATTCAAAACAGTGAGTGATAATTATATGATTGTATTCAATCACTAAACGGTCATTATATTTTTGACAGATGAAGAATAATTGTTTTTTCACATGTAAGAAATGAAGTAGCCTATTTTAAGACAAACTCACTCTATTATAAGAGTCATCTCACTGAAACAATGAAGAGTAATTGGAAATTTGTAAAAAAAGGATTTCGGAAAGAAAAGGTGGTCGAATTCTTCAAAAAAAAGAAGGAATCAAATGAAGAGGGGAAAGAGGAGAAAATGTAAGAAAGGAAAAAAGAAAGATGAAAATATAGAAGGGGTAGATAAAAAACAGGAACGGAAGGAAAGAGGAATTCACTTTAATGGTTTCCTCGATAATATTCATGCTGTTGAATTGCTTCATTCTTTATTTCTTCCAAAGTTGCTCACTCTTAAGTGGCCAGATATTTTATGAAAATATATCTCGAGAATATCGTATTAATTAAGCAGACCCAGTCATAAAATTTCTACGTGGTTGAATAATATCTTGATGTGCAATAATAAATAAATTCCTTATTCAAACAAATGCCGAGTGTGTGCTTCCTGTACATTAGCCCACTAGTCGAGAATATCGAGCTTATTATCAATATGGGTTGCCTGGTTATAAAGCTAATAGAACCATATTCAATCATTATTTTTACTACGTACATTATCAGTAATATACCGCCCTACAGCCTCCTTCATCAGACTTTAATTCAAGTATAGTCTGTCCTAGAAAAGAAGGCATTCTGGCAAGATCGGGAAATGATCCAAGTTTAGTCAATATTAATCAAAGAATTGAATAAATTTCGTCTCAAATTAGGAAACATTTTGATCTACAATATTAGACCAAATTTATAATTTTTTAATTAATATTGATCGAGCTCGAGTTTTTTCCATTCTTGCCGGAATGTCTCCTTTGCTTGGACAGACCATACATAATGTCCTCTGTTTACACTACTATTACTAAATCTTCACTAAATGTTAATGAAACAATTCATTTCTCAGTTTGAACGCATCTGTAACGACGGAGGACTGTGGCAAAACGGCCACTTTTTTCACAAGATATAATCAAAAGTGGAGAAAAGCTGCACTGATATGGGGCTAGCTGAAGCCTTCAAGTGAGAAACGAGGTTAATGTCGTTTTAATGGACTCATTGAAATCTGAGCGGAAAAAAGAGGAGAGTGTTTGATAGAGGAAAAGAGATGGTGATATCACCCATTAAGGTGTGCAAAGAGAGATGGTGATGGAGAGGGGAAGGGAGAGGTTAGTGAAGAGGAAAAAAGAAACTTTGAGAGGTAGAGTTGGCTAACTGAGAAATCATGACAGCTTTTAGTTGAACCTCGCCGAGGCTACAGATGAAGGTTGAATCTGAGCCACGTTAAAAAAACTAAATGAGCTCTTGTTAATGTAACGTGTTTTTCACCTGACATCATGCAGAATTGTGTGATGCAGGCTGATAGTGATCTCTACAAGAACGCTGCTCATTTCTATGTCTGATGCTGTAAGCGAATTTATAATTTAAGGACGCAATTCTGATTATAATGTCTTTTTTAAATATTCCCAGAAGTTAGTATAGTTGGTTTAAAGTTTTAGAGATTATTTCTAGGGATTGTTATGAACGGTGGTGTTACTATTCAAAGTTCACTTTATATCTAGTACAGATAGATGATTATTAATGAATTATCTTGAAATTGGAACTTTCCTTATTGAGATGTTGAAGTGAGGGTGTGGCAGCTATCAAATGAACATTCATGAATGAACTTGGAATTGGCTGATAAATGCTCTACATCCACCGAAATCCACAATATTTTATTGTTCCCAAGCTCTACTAGAACAAAATGCACTCTCGCGAAAGAGCTGAGTCTTCATTGGGAACAAAGCATGTCCAATTGAACAGTTTTCCAGAACAATATTCTCGAGGTAGTACGATGAGAAGTGAAATTGGAATTCCAACCTATGTGGGAAAAACTATCAACTTGAATTTGAAGTCGCAAATTTCATCGAGATACACTTTCAGTAACATGGAACTCAATGTACTGATCTGTGTCAAATTAATGACTTGGGTCCATTTAAATTTGAATTCTAATTGATTTCATTATAAATTATATTCGGAATGCGTTACCTTGGTAAGCCAGATCAATTATAGGTGAAAGATATATTATATAAATTATAATATTTATTATTACAGCTCAATTATTATGTTTCTTCCTTTTTGTTCACTCTTATTTGATTAATGAATATTTTCGCTTGAATAGTTTTTAGATAGATTAATGCTACAGTTTTTGTGTGAAATGGAGGGATTTATTCATCAGATATTAATTGAATTATACGATTATTGAATAGAATTCCATGAACTAATAAGTTATATGAAACTTAATTATGTTGAAAACACTGTTACCAAAGAATAAGATGATTCCAGAATAAGACCGACGAACGTAACATAGGCAGAGATTTCGAAAAGTAAACCACTGCTTCAAAACCCACTTGCCACCTTGCTTCACTTCACATCTCCACTGATGATCTTGAAACATCCCATCTTCCCCTCATGACCTCCACGTCTCACCTCTCATCCACACTCACATCATATGACCTCAGACACTCGAGGTCTTACAAATCACAACTGCTCGCCTGGTTCTCTGATTGTTTCTGACGGCGTTACACAATTTATTCGAGTGCAGGCAGTGCTCAGCGTTTCTTACAAATCAGAACATCTCACCTGATTGTTTCGTCCAGTGTTACACAATTTATTCGAGTGCGAAGACGCCGGTTTATTCATACGATGCGGCGTTGTTAGTGAGAAAGACCGTCGCGTCCTTTTGCAACTCTCTCTCACTCACTCTTCTTTGCGGCCGATTATTTATGCGAGGATAAAAGAATGTCTCTCGCATGCTTGAGTGCTGAATGTTTAACAGCATGTTGAGGACGCGCACGCACGCGCAAGATACCGCATATCACCACTTTTCCCCTAGCCCCAGGATACACTTGCAAGCCATATTCATTGTGCTAGTGATATGAGCTTTGAATTCTGCCAACGGGCTGCATTCTATAGAATCCTCCACAGTAACTGGAATATACCAACCTCTCGTACACACTCACTCTCTCTCTCTCAAGGTTTTCTGTTTTCTCTCTCACTCCGGGTACTTCTATACTCTAATTTTACTCTAGCTTTACTCTAGTTCTCTCTTTCTCTATCACTCTTAGTTCTCTTTCTATCACTTTTGGTTCTCTCTCTCTCATTCTAAATTATTACTGTCTCTATCACTATTTATGTTCGCTTTCTTCCTTATTCGGAATGATATCTCTCTTACTCTCCAACTGGTACTCTCTCAACCATTCCTGGCTCTCCCTTATTCTAGTCTATCTCTGTCCCTGTAAAATCTAATATCCAAAAAGACATGTAAAATCTAATCTTATCTAATCCCTTCCAATATAATTATTATGGTGTTTTTGTATAATAATGTGATGTCTTTCGCACTCTCTAACTAGGTCTCTTTTCCAATCTGGGTACTCTCTTACTCTAGTTTATCACTTTATGGTCTTTATCTCTCTTACTCTGGATAATGTAACCTCTTCCCTTACTCTTACTAGGTGATGTATCTCTCTTTCTCTGTGATACAGACACTCTGGATTTTTACACACACTCTCTCTCTTTCTCTCTCTCAGAGAAGATGATCGAAAACGTTCAACCCTGGAGCAACATCATGACTACCCTTCATCATTCATTTCATCCCTCACCCACCCAACACACTTGTACATAAATCCATTTCATCACCAGTAGTAATTTTACATCCATTTAACAACCACTAATCATTGCTCTTTATTAATTTCACGTGTAAATGAGCTTTATTCATTTGTTCATTACATTATTATTTATTTATTTTTATTATTATTCATCATAATATTGTCTAATATTGGATTTATTTACTTCATCGATCATTTTTCAGTCACCTAGATCTAGTTTTGAACTACAACTGGACATTTTTTATATTTTTCTAGTAATAGTATAATAGTAGGAATTTCACAGGCCAAGTGTTAATGGAAAGGATATACTTATCCTTTCCCAAGAATGGAAATTTTTATGTCCAAACTTCGCCTTTTCATTTAGATATTTTGATGTACAACAAGGAAGATTGCAAGCAAGTAGCATATTGTTTGGATAATTGTTCTATGATTTTTGCATTCATATGTAACCACTCTCATTGAATAGATTATAGAATAACCTGTATAAATTGTAGTGTAAAATATCGGAATTAGTGTGTAACTTGTAAAAATAATAGAATAATTGAATTTAATAGTAACTCTTGTAATCTAGAAACGAAGCATACATATTTTGTTGTAATCTAAATGAATAAAGAAATCTAATCTAATCTCTCGTAGCCTGGTGGCTGCCTCTCACACACTCTGTTACATAACACTCTTACAAAAATCTCTTACAAATACACTCATACAAACATAAAATCTCTTACAAATACACTCCTACAAACATTGAATCTGATTTTCGCTCTCTCACTCTCTCTCTCTTTCTTAATCTAAGTTCTTTCAGTCTTTCTTTCTCTCTCACATTCTAGCTCAATCTATCTCTTCTGACTCGTGACGAGCTCTGAGACAGAATTTCATACCCCTAATACACAGAACCACTCCAGTTATCCTTTCATCTAAGCAACGAGAAGCGCGCATCTTCAAAATAGCACCAAACTCGACTTTTTCCTCCTCATTCGACCCTGGAACTAATCGTTCTACGCACTCCGTTCGCATTAAAATCGCCACCGAAACTCAATGGGCCTTCTTTACTTATTCAAAAGGCAAACTGCCCCATCGACGTAGGGCCGAACGGTACTTTGAAAAGAATCATCACGTACCTGGGAAGATAAAACCCTGTTGAGGGATGAGCAATCGAGATTCATAGCTAATTCGCACGTGCTTACTACAGTCTGTCCAAGCAAAGAAGATATTCTGGCAAGATGGGAAATTGACTCCTGCTCGATTAATCTTGATTCAAAAATAATAAATTTGGTTTGAAATTGTAGATCAAAATGTGTCCTACAATTTGAAATGGAATTGAAAATTTTTGAACCAATATTGACCAAGCTTGAGTCGTTCTCCCATCTTGCTAAAGTCTCTTCTTTACTTGAACAGACTACCTGTTCAGTCATGTTTTCCGTTCCACTTAAGAGCTATTTCAGTTAATTGGATGCTCCAGCTTGTCTCAATTTGGATTGAATGAGTATACCGATACCATTAGCATGATGTTGTTTTCATGCGCTATTGATCGTATTAAAGTACGAAGGGAAAGTCTCTGCTTGAAGCCCTAGGTCGAGAATGATGTTCTCTGTCTTTTAACATATGGGAACTCATTTCGTGATGAGAAGGAAGAAGTGGATTCAGTGGCGGTTATTCAACTGAAGTATTCGAAGTGCCATTTCACTTTATTCAATCTCATTATTTATTCAAAGATATTTTTTATTTAAAAAATTTAAAAAAAGAAAAATAATCAAGTGCATTAAATTATTATTTAATAGAATAGAGTAGCGTATAAATAAAAAAGATTGGAATAGAGTATAATCGAGAGGGAACAAATTGAACAGTTTCAAATTGCCCGCCCTAGCCATTTCGATACTCAATAAATGCAACGGGAAGGAGGAACGTATCAATACAATCCGTTTGTTGCATCGGTGCGTTGCTATGTGAAGTGCTGACCAGTTTCTAGCGAAAACTCTCCAAGCCAACACATCCGTCTGCTACTAGGCTACCGAAACTTGGCTACTGAAGTTTTTGGGGCCGCTCCTTCAAAACACTTCAACTGCAAAATTTGAATAGATTCGATACGGTATTGTGCTTGTGTGCTGTTCGCGTTGCTCAATCAGTTCTTCCCGCTAACATCTTGCCAATTTTAGGTTAGTTTCATCTCGAAAGTAATAAATTTGTGAGTAAATCGTGAGCTATTTATAATTTATCGTGAGTAAATTATTTCAAGTGAGTGAGATTTTTTGTGAGTGAATGTTGAATTATTTATCGTGAGTAAAGTTTTGCAAAATGTTTTATCTGTAAAGTTATTAATTTAGACTGGTAAACAAATTTCTTTGTCTGGTAGTGGGTTATATTTTATAGTGAGCAAATCGTGAATTATTTAACTTATAGTGAGTTACGTTTTGTAAACTGTTTTATCTGGAAATTTATTAATTTATATCAATGTACCCAAATATTTACAAGTTTGTGATTTTTCGCCAAATTCACTATATTAGATTAAAAAATATGAGATAGAAACTCAATTTTAAACATTCAAGGAAACTTTGCGTGATTGCCAAATTGGTCGTTTTACATAATTTTCCCGGGGGAGGGCCCCCAGACCCCCCGGAACTGATTTCACAACACTTCACTTCTTTTCCAAGGCACGAGCCGCGACTGAGTGGATTAGAATGTAAGCAGGAAGTGATTTTTTCACTTCCCATCATAGACTTATTATATATAGGTCTACTACATCCACGTTACCAATTATTCAAGCATCCTATGACGATTAAATTGTATTTTATTGTCAAGTCAAGACTTAGGCCTATGTATCCAATTAGGTGGTAATTCCATTAAATATGAATTTTCATTTCCAGCTTCTGTGAATCACATCAGATATGAGGAAGTGGAGATTGTTTATTGCTACTGAGTGGTGAATAGTGTCATATGCAGCATTACAAACTACGCACCTTCTCTGAAACCATAAATTATGAAAACAAATGTACTCTAGTTATTCTGAGCTATCGAAGCTGTACATTTCTCACTATTGCATTTTGTGTCTAGTGTATCTTTGTGTATTGTAAAATTCATATTTTAACTTCAATAGACCATTCATTATATTTGATCTCATCGTTTTCCAATCTCATCTTTAACTCTTATGATCTTAAAGGATGCTGATTGGTTGCCATGGCAAAATTATTGTAACATGTTAAACTTTTGTGCTATAAATGTTTCTTCAATTCCAAATTTTCAACTCTTGGATTAGTGTTTTGACCTGTGTTTTAGTGCTTTCGGACTTTCTAAATTGTAAAAGACTCCTCGGAATCTGAATAACAGTCAAAATAATCAAAACCTTTCACTATGTTTCTTATTGTCGAAACATGGTTATGTTGGCGAGGTGGAATTACCTTTTGGTCTCCCCACCAAATGAAGCCATACGCTAATAATAATAATAATCCTGATTGTTCCGAATTCCATTCATTCAGCGTTTTAAATAAGTGATTTTCGCAAGTACTATAATTATTACTGAAAGCTTTTTTAATCTATTGCAGGTGAAGTCAAGGCACCATCAAACTTCATGGAAAAATTCCTCACCATCCAAGAAGAGGGAGGAGAACTTACTGATTATGATATTTTGCATGAGGTTTTGACCATAATTATATCGGTAAGTTACAATCATCATTGAATTTTATTCTGCATCTTGTACGATCGAAAGAATCGCCAATGAGCCAGTGTTTCAAGAAATAATAATCTTCCATCTATTCTGAGATAGAATGGATAAAATTTTCAATTCAGAGTAAGCTCATCAGAGAGTAAAATGTGATAGTTCCATATGATTACAAGAATCAAATAAAACTCCAGATAAGATTCCCTATAATGAGCAGCAAGAAAACACAACTAGGATAATATGTGTTGGAATAATAAAGTAGAGAAACTTACAAGTGGATAAGTCTAGGGTTTAAGGTGAGATTCCAACTTTTTGTAGTACGATAGGGATAAAAATATCATAATATAATATTATTAATGGGTGATATGATTGATGATTGAGTATTATTTTCAGGGAAGAGTTGAGAATAACGCGTCATACTATAGTTGAGAATGAAATGTACAAATCGTCATGTTAATCCACATGAATTTATTTATGTTCCAATCAAGTTATCTTCAAAGATTACCAGCATCAATTCAAGCAGAAAAACCGCCACTCGGTGGTCAAAAGATCGCCGCTTAGACTCATAATGTTATATGGCTGCTTGATCTTTCATGCTCGTTTGTTGTGGAGCTAGAGAAAAAGATTCTTTGCGAGGGAAATTGTGACAGATTTGCTTCCCCCCGGCAAGGAAGCTCACCTTATATAATATGTATCATGAAGATACATTCCGTGCAAAGGTTCAAGAATGCGAATTGAATTACACAAATCCGCGCTCTTTCGCAGATGTAAACGCCTGTAATATTTCAACCCCAGACACAGGCAGGGACCCCCAGCTTCGAGCGGCGAGAAGATAATATAAATCCAGTATAAAAGAACAGAGTTGATGGGAGGGAGAAGGGGAGGGGAAAAGGAAAGAGAATCAAGTGGCGAATTGGGAGAGAAGAATAGGAAGAGAATAATTGGAAGAGAAATGGAAGGAATGAAGGGATATTGGTATGAAAAACGGAGGACGGAAAAAACAGTGAATGTGAAAAATAATCAGTGATTGAGAGCAGAAAGAGAAGAAGTGGAAGAAAAGAGGGAAGAGAAACAAGAAAAAACAAGAACAGGAAAGAAGAAGAAAAAGATATGTAGCAAGAGAGAAGATAATGAGTAGGAGTAATTCAGCGAAAAAGAACCAGGAAGGAACTGGGAAAGTGGTTGAATGGACAGAAATTGTAAGGGTCGCCATTCCTCGAAAAAAGAAAATTTGAGAAAATACTCTGTAATGTTCAGAATGATTCCTAAATGAAATAGGAAAGACGAAAAAAAACTATTTTTTCAAAAAAAGAAATTTCTGAGAAAAAAAAATATTTTTGAAAACTAATAGAAATTTGAAAAATACAAACAAGGGTGAAAAGAATAAGATACTGGATGTCAAGTTTGGATGAGATTACAAAGCAGTATGAAAGAAGAAATTCTTAATTACTCAAGAAGAAAGGAGAAGAAGATTTGGATAAGAAGCAGAAATAAACGGAATAAGAAGGAGAGACACCATGTGAAAGGGGAAGAGCTAGTACTAGGGAGACAAAAATACAAAATTGTGGATGGAATACAAGTTTGGATGAAAATATGATGATTATGGAAGGGGAAGAAAAGTAACTTTTACTGAAA
Source organism: Sogatella furcifera (assembly GCA_017141385.1). NCBI lineage: Eukaryota > Metazoa > Arthropoda > Insecta > Hemiptera > Delphacidae > Sogatella > Sogatella furcifera. Next base: position 18,211,719 of record CM029555.1, read on the forward strand.
AAAGGATGAAGCAGATTCGGAAGAGGAATCAAATAAGAAGAAGAATAAAAGAGACCTGAGTTGGAAAAGAAAAGTTAAATAGATTTGAGAGAGAAGCAAATAGGAACAAAATGAGAACGGGAAGAAAGAGGGTTTCGGGGTGGAAAAGTAAGGTGTATAAAATTTGGAAGAGGAGAAACAGAATGGAATAAGAAGGAGAAACACGATGTGAAAGAAAAATGTTAGGGGTGGATTTGAGAAGTGTGGCGCATGAGATAGGGAGTCTAAAACTGGGACGAGAAGTATGACAACAAAGGATTGGGGGTGACAGGGAAGAAGAATTGTGTCACAGGAAAAGAATAAGTCGCCTCTCCAGGCTGCCAGGACTGATTTGTATTCCCTTCGGACTCTTTTTCCCTTATTCCCTTCTCCCGGACGACACAAGACAGATGTCCGCTCTTGATTAAATACCGAGAGGTGCATAAAACATGCGCCTCAAATTCGGACCGGATTTATCGTCAACGGAGAAGACATCCCTTCACAATGTGAAATGTATTGCGTCGGTGGCTCTACCCAGGTCGAACAAGCTGAGTAGACACCCCGTTACACTGTAAAGTATATAATGGCGGTGTCTCTTCTCAGCACCTACACACGTTTATGGATGACTGCCGGGCACATTAGTTTTGTTAACGGTATTCAATGCGCGTTACACTGCTCCTTGTCAGAGTCAAATTGTGAGCAGATGCTTTGTTTCGGGTACAGATTTAAGGGGATAAGAGATAAGAGTTTTATGAGGGACTAAGGGTTGCAGTAAACAGGAAAAAAAGATCGTCTGTATTGATGATCCAATTTGAATTAATTTGAGAGTTGCATGATAGTTTTGTGTGTTGAGATTAATCGAAGATAGATGAATAGAAATTTGATATTGGATAATATTCTGAAGTTATCACTCGTGTCACTGGAATACTTCCACCAAGGTTTCACCTTATTATTCATGAAACAGCCGTGTTAATGTTATATAAATAATCGTTATGAAATAATCGTGTTACTGGAGATATAACAACGATTGCTTATTTCATACGAAAAATAAGAAAATCAATCTCATTCTCGAGACACGTTTTCTTACCAGGCATTGATTGATACCTATATTCATGATAGAATATCTATTCTAAAAGTATCCTGGACAAGTTATATTAAAAATGGCTGTTCCTCCAAAAAAGAGGAAGCTGTAAATTGTACTTATATGGACTTTGGGCATCCTAAATAAGTCGAATATGAGTTTTCGATTAATTCTGAGGAGTAATTAATACAGAATGATATAAAAACTGCAAAATTCCAGTCCTGTTTCTAGTTTTTCGCAATTTGTGCCGAAAAGAAGTGTCAGACAGAACTCTTAAAGAATGATAATCACCAATCACAATATTATTTATCATAGTTGTTATTGTTTTTTTATGTGTCTATGTTGAGTGTCAGATTATTGTTTTACCTCCTCATCTACCAAGAACCATGAGATATGGAATGCCTGCTAATCAAGTTCTTGAAAACCCCTTCTCTTTACAGAGTTTCGATTATTGTGTCACATAAATCGTCTAATCATTCGATTATAGTTTCCATGTCCAACTTGGAATTCCATTTTTTTTCAATAGATCATTGCAGAAACCAAAAAAAAAAAACAGTAGATGATCAGATGATGGCTCATTGAATTTTGATATTTTTTTCCTGTACAGGGTTTCGACACAAGCGCCATGACAGCCAGTGCAGTGATGTTGATGTTGGCCATCTACCCCGATGTCCAAGAAAAGGCACGCCGTGAAGCTGAGCTAGTGCTTAGCGACAACTATGCCTCGCTCGAAGACATCAATCGCCTTGTGTATTTGGAAGCGGTCACCAAAGAGACGTTGCGTCTGTTTGGGCCACCGTTGTTCCTTAGGAAAATTAAAGGGGATGTTCCTCTTGGTGAGTAGCTGGAACTCAAGTAATTGAAAATCTTAAATTTTCTTGTCAATTCCCTTTTGATATTTTTCAATTCAATTTCTCAATCTCTGGATGTATTGGGATTGTTGAAAGATTTTGTCAACTATAAGCATTCAGTCAACCAGATTTCGACTGCTTGATCAAGAAGGTACGTCGAGTGAATAGTAGTAAAGAGACAGCAGATAGAAACTATTATTCATTCTGATCACAAATCATATCAACACTAGTAAATTTATGTAATAAATATTGATAAATGTACTAATTATCAATTTCAAAAATTATTTGTTCCTTTCAAGTATTTCAATTGACGGTTTTCAATAATTGTAGCAGTTTTGAATATTCTATCTGTCATTAATGTATCTTCAACTCTAGCTTCTATAGAAAATTTTAAAACCAAACTGAGTTTTCCATGAAACAGCAATCATCGATGTATGTTCATTCATATTTTTCAAAAAAGTATTGTCATGAGGATCGAAACTCTTTCAATTCTTTCTCTTATGACTCATCGGTGCTGTTGGTTTCCTCCAAGTAGCCTATATATTCTGTTTCTGTTCTTTTTTATGCTAGAGGCTGCGTGCTTAGAAAATAAATAATGCTCAACTAAATTTATTCTGAATGTACTTAGGAAATTGAATGGTGAGCTTCATGTTACTGAAGACTTTGCTCTTTGATGTTGATCTACAAACTTCAATATCAATTGAAGTTATTGATCTCAACACGAAATTATTCAAATTTTATCATTGTATTATTTATAATAAGCATTATTATAGCAATTATCTTCATTTATTCTAAGTCTTGTTTTTTTTCATTTTTGGGTATTGCTTTACTTTGTGCTGTTCGCTTTATGAACTCGCAGCTAGCGCACAAGTTTTCTTTGCTGGCTGTGCCAAATCATTTAGATATATTTTAATTTAAATTTATTATGCATTTTGTATGTATCATTCATATTTTGTAATTAACTACTGTATGTAATTTTTGGCGAAATAAATATATTATTATTATTATTATTATTATTATTATTATTATTATTATTATTATTATTATTATTATTATTATTATAACCTCAACAATATTAAATTAATCAGCTATGATTCAGCATGATTGCAATCTTAATTTCTACAACTAACTGGAATCTCAATTGATTGAAAACTTTCTATTTCCAGAAAACTGTACCCTTGTAGAAGGCTGCACTACGGTCGTATTCGTCTACGACATTCACAAAAGCCCTAAATTCTGGGACAGCCCAGATGATTTCATGCCGGAAAGGTTCATTGGAAACACGCTGAGACACCGCTACTGCTATCTACCATTTAGCTCGGGCCCCAGGAATTGTCCCGGACAGAGATTCGCTAATCTCTCCATGAAACTGTTGCTGGCCAATGTATTGAGACATTACAAACTGTCAACTCATATCAAGGACTGGAGTGAGATCAAAATGAAACTGGACGTTTTGCAGAAACCTGTTGATGGTTATCCGTTGAAAATCGAGCCTCTCAGATGATTTGTGAACTATTGATAACTCTGAATAAATTTAGATATAATTAAAATAATGTGTTATCATAAAATAATTATCTCCTTGGAAAATTCTAAAGAAACATTCGAACTGAAAGCTCAATATCGAACTGAATGCTATAATTCAAATTCAGATGAAAATAAGGTCTGTGAAAATATTGTATCCAGTTTTATAGTTTTGTATTTATATCACTCGTTAGTCTTCATTCTGTGCAGAAACTTGATGGAAATTGATATTCAGGGTATGCTAAATATTGCAGCATTCAAAATGATCGGAAATGATTCTATGCTCTATACTATTCGAAATTCAATAATCTAAAGTAGTCTTAATTTGGGGTGATCACGTTGGCCATGACAAATCATAAGCAATACAAGTCGTAGCATAGACACGTACTTCATAGCATTGGTAATGTCTATGTGTCCGCAGTTTTTTTTTCTGTTGAGACTGTGTCGTATTATCTTAGATTGTTCCATCATTACTCAATAGAAAATGCACTATTTACTCAGATAAAACTGGTTATATTTGGAACCTATTCAACTTCAGATCATAACCCACCTCATGTTAATCTGTTTATGCAAGAAACAGTTTCATATAATAAACAATTAGTGAATTGTTGTTACAACCAAGCCGTTTTTAGTTTTATACTTGATTCATATTCATGTCACAAAAACTTCATAATTTGTAAACCTGTTCAGAAAAAAAACATAATGTTTCTTACTCAAATGTTTTAATAGTTCCTAACTTCTCCAGCTTCTAGATAATGATATTTTAAGCTCATACAGAAAGAATAAACTCAAGGTCATTACAAATCACTGGCGGCTAGTGCCCACGAAACAGGTGAAGTGCTGTACAGTAAAAGATACGGGGACTTCACCTGTTTGGTGGGTACGAGCCACCAGTGTTACAAATCTCTAATAACTTCTGTAATAGCCTTGGAATAAACCTACAAAGACTATAAAATCGGCTAAAGATTATTTTCAAACAAGAATTTTCAGAGATATCTCTGTGGAAAAGCCTTTGTGTTATTGCTATTATGCATGAATAACCGAATAAAACTATAGTCCATTCACGTTGGCTTGAGACGAGATAAACAAAAGCTCTGGATGTGTGAGTGTGCGACTCGAGTGGCTTCGTTTTGGTCACGACATAAACAAGTCACAGCAATGCCGAAATCCCGAATTTTGCTGTAGGCAATTCAGAATAAGTATCTTGAAGTAATCTTTCTTATAGATACACATTGGGAAATTGCTTGTTTCGGTTCTCTCTCGACTGCATGAACCTAAAATGAACAAGCAATTATAATAAAAGCTTTTGCGCCAATGCTTTGGTTACAGTCCCGACAACAAAATTCGGGATTTCGGCATAGCTGTGATTTGCTTATGTCGTGGCTAAAACGAAGCCACCCCAGTCGCGCACACACACATGCAGAGCTTTTGTTTATGTCGTCTCGAGCCATCGTAAATGGAGTATAGTTGGAGTATCAGTAATGAGGAATTATTTTTAAGTATTTGATCATCGGATTCTCTGCTATTTGACCGCTAAGAAAGTTGATGTCTATATAGTCTAGTCTATTCTGGTTATAAACTTAATACTGGAAAGATCAAGTACATCGTGAGTATAGAACCCTATATGCTCCAAATATGTCATTTGCAATGGCGGTGCAACGTGAGCTCACTCAAGTACAGTAAGTAAAAATTGGATATACCCAGTTGATAATTCTTTCCATAAATCAAATCGTGAATCATTTATAATATCATACTCATGCATCATACATGAATACCATTTGAAAAACAAACCTGCTGCAGCATGAATAATATATTAATAAATTATATATTATAAATTATATATTATTTATATATTAATAATATATTAATATATAAAGATACCATCACACTCCCAAGACTCTCTACCTCAATTTCGAACAATCTGAACGAAAAGTACCCCGAGAATATTTCCAGGGCAATCACTTCTTGCACCAATTTTTGCAGCACATTGACAAGCACTGTTAGCACATTCCAATATTCATTTCATACGTCACTGCAAGATAACGCTAAGCTTATATGGAGAATGCCTTTGCATTTCCCGAGGGACTGGAATGCGCGGAGGAATATTCATCTAGGAATTGCATGCCAGCGGTGGAATGTCTGCGCCTCCTTCCCGCCATGCATAGATGTTGTAGAGTCTAACATAACCTCAAATGCGACTCACATCCACCAAATCGTGTCTACTGCAAGCTGCACTCATCCACGTCTAGAAGCAATCATGTATGTTCCACCTGATGTCACCTCTATAAATACAGGTATGAATCACATATTATGAAAATGTTATGTAGGTGTATCCATAACCTATAAGAACAATATACATGCATATCTACATACCTATGTGATCGATCGATAGTTATAATTATATCACCCATGAAAACAATATGCAGGTATATTATATATAATGCAGTATACCAGCTATACAGTATAATCGATCATGTAGTTTATATACCTATGACAACATTAAGTGAGTGGGTGGCAACCCACAATGTGTTTAACCATAGCTTTCTCTAATAATATAAGCATTTCTTCAATAGGTATAAGCATAGCCTCTATGCAAGTCTCTATTAAAGGAAGCTATGTTATAAGGCATTAAAGGTAGCTGTGGAATAACACCATGTGTTAATGAAAATATAGTACCGTATACCGAAATATTTGATGTTAATATACAGAAAAACGAATGAGCTCTGTAGGCTACATAGAGTACAATAGAAATTGTTGCTTATTGATCTAAACTGAGTTATTTGTATAGGCAAGGAGGCAAAGTGGAGTTTTTATAAGCTAATAAATACTGATAAATGCATTCCCTTGCAATCTGAAGGGAAAAGTGGATTACAAATAAATGATGGTCCATTAATCTTACTATTTTAATGATAAAAAGGATTTATGAGAGAAATGTCAGAGAACAGAAGCTGTCAAATTCACTTGATAATATTATTTATCTAACTGAATATTCTTCAATGCAATAGATACAACTTTTTATAATATAATCATAGTATCATTTTGAATTGAGAAATGAAGCCATCAAAGCTTTAATCTCCAAACATCATATTTTGATCTTGATATGATCAACACTCAATCATGATACCCTGCTATTCCTGTTTAGAAAGTTCCATACTTAAGAAGGAATCGATTATCACAAGAATGCAATTTCAAACGAAGGTCTCAAGAAGACAGACGGGACTGGTGTAGGCTGGACTCGAGATTTAAATTATTCCATGAATATAGAGTGCACTGTGTAAATCATGATCAAGTTATGCTCTTTGGGGAAATTTCCATATTGGTATCGTAGACTATATTTTTATGCTGAAAATGAAGGCGCGAAGGAGGAAGGGTGGAGGAGAAGATCGAAAGTCAAGAAAGGAAAGGTAAGTGAAAGAGAGATGGAAGGAAAACGAGATGGAGAGAGGAATATGAATAGAAATGGTCAATGGAGAAGAATAGAATTAGATGTTGGAGGAAGAAAAAATAGAGATCAAAGAAGGTTGAAAATAAGGGGACGATAGAAGAGGAGGGGGAAAGGGAATGAAGAGAAACATATAGAATGGAGATAAAAATTAGAAGAATAATAAGAAAGAAAATGAGTATAAAAAATCAATAAACTAAAATCCATCTGGAAAATAATTCGACAATTATGAGAAAAATATTTTCCAACATAAGAAATTCTCAACTAACAACATTTTGAGAATAATACAGTATAATGTTTGAAGATTCTTAACTAGTTTTGGTTGTTATACAACAGTTATAATATTCAAGTCTCAAATACTCATGAATCAGAATACACTTTCATCCATTATAGGATGGGATAGGGTTGAAATAATATTTATAAGATTATCATTGAGTTATCCAAACTTTTATTTCTTTTTTTTTAATTATCAGTGGGGAGGACTGGTAAGTGGAAGGATGTGAATAATGCTACTAATAACATACGAGTATCATATTTATATAAACATTCAATTTATATAATATTAACACTCTTCAATAAACATCGTTATCAATTTCATATTAATCTTAATTCTCTAATGTATTTCGATGTTACAATAATAAATCTTCAATAATAATTAAAAATGAAAGATGACATGTTAATCTAACAATTTTCCCGTCGGTTTATGTTGAGTCACCAGAAAATGTCATGCCATAGGAAAATATCTGTTAAATGCATAAGAGTATGACTTGACTCTAACTGAGGATCTATAGAGCCTCAATCTAGTATCTATAGAGCTATATAGAGCCCCATTTAATGTATCCACTCAAAAGTTAAACTTTAAAACTTAAGGCTATTTAAAAAAATTGAAAGTGGAATGAGAATCAAATACCCTATTGAAAACTTCAAAATTATTAATGCACAAACATGTTTCGGGACATTCAGCCCATTATCAATGTGGATAAAATAATAATAATAATGTGGATTATTATTTTATCCACATTGATAATGGGCTGAATGTCCCGAAACATGTTTGTGTATTGATAATTCTAAAGTTTTTAATAGGGTACTCAACTATGACGAGCTGAATGAAATTGAGATTGAATTGTACAAGGAAGTAAATTGAACAAAGTATTGACAATATACTATTTTCATTCATGAATTTCTGTTAAATGCTCGATTTCAAAAGCATAATTTTGTATAATTATAATAGCATTTCTCAATATTTAACTTAATATTTTAAATGTAGTTGAATACGATTTATTCAATTGCATGATAATAGTACCCCTGTTTGTTTTGATTGTTGACTATAATTTTTCTCATTCGTCCACTTCTTCTTTATAACTCTGTTTCACAAATATGATAAGAATTCACTGAAAATAACAGAGAGTGTTCCGTTAAAGTGAAAAAATTATGGATTTGATTTGAAATTCCAACTATCAATAATGTGAAGAAGGAAATATTCAGCAGCTTTCATACACTTTTGTACATACAATAAATAAATCTGTTACTTTATTTGAACAATAATACATTTTGTGCAAACATTGTTAATTTGTTAGGTGTACAAAAAATCAAAGAAATACACAGAAATCGATAGGTAGCTTATTTCGAAAGAGATAATTTACATCTTCCATTCATAAATATTGTACTGTATATTACAGAGCTCAACAAAATGCATTCTATTGGAATATACAAAATTATACTCACATTCAGAAACACCACATTTTTCAAAACTAGATCTATGCTTAAAACACTATACAACATACGAGTCCAACTATATTATAACAAGAACAACTCTTTGGCCAATCTAGTTGAAACATTCTCAATTTTATTTTTAGATCATGCGGAATGTCGCCATCAAATTTATTTCATTTTCTAATATGAAATCATAATCGTAGTACAAGATATTCACTCACAATTTTTGAACATATATAAAATCATTGATGCTCTCCCTCATATAGTAGCTACAAGTACCGAATCCTTTTTCTATTCATTCTTTTGTCATTTTTCAGTATTGTTAGTGGAATACTCTGGAGTCACGGTTACACTAGAGCAAACAGGAGCGAACGAACAGTAACGAATGCGAACTTTGCATTCAGTTTTGAGTGCCAAGTTCGCATTCGCAACTTCTCCTGGCTGAGTTAGTTGAAACAAGTATGCTACTCTCAACTCTCTAGCAATCCAGTTAACAATGGAAAATATCAATTTTTTTATTGAATGTATATAATTATGAAATATTGAGTTACACATTTTTGAAATAAAATAATTCTCTCACATGTAATAATATGTTCCTGATAGTCTGTTAGTCTGAATAATAGGCCAATACTTGGATTTTTTCAACTTCTTCATTGATGAGAGAATTCCATTCTAATCGTATATATCTTGAATTTTGATTATCAATATAATAATAATTGGTGATAGTTATTAATAACAGATGAACCATTCACAATGGCCTACAGAAATGAATCAATGAGTCAGTTTTCAGCTATTAAGAGATGACTAATCTGAATGTAATGTTTTTCCCATTCTCAATAACAATATCTGAATATTATTTGAATGCTGATGGATCACTAACTATATTAATACATCGTCTTATTCGTTTAGAAAATTACTATTCAATTCAACCTAAACACTCGAATAACTCATTGATAAATATAATATAATATTACAGTTCAAAATTGTATGATCATTATTTTCCGAACTAATACTCAGAGATTTAGAGACTCAACAAACGTAAAATTAATTATTCTGACGTTCAATTTGATAGCATATAATGCTTCTCTTGCTAAGAGAGACTTACACTTGAGCCACAACAATATGTACATCTCATTCCATTTTTGTTTATTGAGTATTTCACAAATACGTGCACAGCCAAAAACAGTCACTCCTAGATCCTAACAGGTGAGATTGAGCGTCGATCCTATCTCATGATACTATCAGGATAAATGGAGCAGATATGAGGAGCTGATAACACAGCTCCACAGGAGACTGGTAACGATATTTTTGGAACTGCTTATTGCACTGCTGCTACCTGCTCCAACTGAAACAAAACAACAGATGAATTAGTATTACTTCGACCGATCTATAGTATTCATAATAATACTTATCTATGTTTTCTTATATATTTTTGTTAAATTATTCCCAATCAAGAAGACTTAGGAATAGATATGATATGAATGAAATGGAATGATATTCCCTCATCATTATAAAATTATTCCACTATTCTTAAGATTGCTCAATTCAACAGAGTTCAACGATATCTAAAACTCTATCCTCTATCGTCGAGGATATCGTCAAGGAGGACTGCCTTATCTTGTAAAACTAAAATTTGTAGCAGATATTTGTTGTTCCTGGAGAACAATAATAACCGAGACTCCTATTTTTGTGAAAGTGAAGACGATTCTGTCGCTCCCATTCATTTTCTTCCGAGATTCACTTTCTTTGTGAGTGACAACCTGCTCTCTGAAAGGGAAATGAGAGTTTTGGGGGCGAATCAGGCTTCTTCTAATCGCAGGCTGATTCTGCTCCGTCCTCGGTTCAATCTCCTCTCTCTCTCTCTTATACACTTAAAATAGTTCTCCGTCTTTTACTCTCTGTATAATCTCTGCTCTCTGTATACAGTTCTTCATCTTTTGTGCTCAGACATAAAGCATGCCATATTGCATGCCCGTAGCTTTTCATAATGGCAAAAGACCATTGTTTAAACTTCATTTGCTGCGAAGAAAAGGTTGCGTGCCTCCGTTGTTTCTTGTTTGCTCAGTTCTTTCCGGCTTCTCAAAATTTGCTTACAGTTCTTAGTTACTAAATGCGCGAGTATAGAGCGGCAACCGTAGTCCACCAACGTTCCTCTGGATAATTCTACAAACTCTCGTGAACTATGCAACAAATAAAGCTTTCGAATGTTGAATGGAGTTTCAATAGAGTGCTGGATCCAACTCACCGAAATTAATTCAATAGTGGGTTTTAAACAAAGAAATTTATCGTACTTCCTTTATTAGCAGAGTATCCAATGATTGCCTAGTCTCTATGATTTCTACTACCGATTAATGTTAGAATCATACAATTCATTAATTTAATTAACGTTTAGTGAATCTAATGTGGTGCTATAGGAGGATGTAGAAAATAACATGGACAAGGAAAGTGACAAATAGGAGTGTGCTCTTACTGATGGCAAAGGATTGTGAGGTTGTTGCGACTATAAAGAGAAAGAGATTGGAATATTTGGGCCATGTGGTGAGGGGTTAAAAGTATAAGCTGTTAAGACTCATCTTGCAGGGAAGGATCATGGGAAAAAGGAGTGTGGGACGAAGAAGAATATCCTGGCTGTGTAATTTAAGAGAATGGTATGGCTGCAACTCGAGAGAACTATTCAAAGCTGCAATCAATAGAGTAAAAATTGCCGTGATGATTTCCAACCTCCGATAGAAGGAACCAGAAGAAGAAGAAGAATCTAATGAAAGATTTGGATCTGAATGAGTGGGAAAGGGGAATATTATTGAGAGACATTTCGCTCAAAAACAAGAGTAACCGAGCTACATTGGTGTTCAGACAATAGTCAATGGAATTAGTAGTGGTATAGTTTGTCCAAGTAGAGAAGACATTCTGGCAAGATGGGGAAATGACTCCAGCACCGTCAATATTAAATTGAAAATTATAAATTTTATTTCAAACTGTAGGGAACATTCTGCTCTACAATTCAAGACCAAAGTTTTAAATCTTGAGCCAATAATGACCGTGCTAGAGTGATTTTCTCATCTTGCCAGAATGCCTTCTTTGTTTGGAAGGACTATACCATAGTTCCAACTTCAAAAATAATTGAGAATTCACTATGTTTAAACTAGCTTTCAATATATTTATCTTAGTTCTTTGGTGGATGGGCCACATAATAGGTAGAAAAGATTATCATTTTCATCATTTACCTTTATCATTTTATCAGTCCCAAATTCTAAAATTAATTCGTAGCTTATAGTATGGACTTGGATTATGAAAATTATACAAATCTATTAAATCATTTCTAATTGTGTATGAGTCACATAATAGGTAGATAGGATTATCATTTGCATTAGTCCAAAATTCTAGAATTGACTTAAAATTTACAGAATGGACTTAGATTATTAATTATACTGAGACCTATTTTCTAATAGGTGGAAAAAAATATCATTTTCATCATTTATTTTTATCATTCTTATCAGTCCAAAATTCTAAAATTGATTCGTAACTTACAGAATGGACTTGGATTATGGAAATTATACAAATCTATTGAAAATCATTTATATAATGGTGAATGGGTCACATAAGAGGTAGAGAGAATTTTATTATTCCCATTAGTCCAAAATTTCAGAATTGCCTTGAAATTTACGGAATGGATTAAGATTATAAAAATTATACAAAATTTCTTCAAAACTTTAAAATCCTTTTAAGTTGGGCACTGCTGTTGTATACATGCAGTCACACTTGGAATTCCGTGGCACAGTGGTGTAGCCCACCTTTGCAGCTTGACAATGATTTATAGGCACTGGTCAACAAAGGGTAATGGTATGTGACGCCTGATGAGACTTCAATAGTGCATCACTGGCCGTTGAACAATGCTACGGCGCGCGCAAATTCCTCGGTTTTGGCGGGAGACTGAGTTGTTGTCCAAGCTGTGAACTAGGTTAGTGGTAATGACAGATGGGTTAGAGCCGTTCAGCCTCAAAACAAAACAATTGGTTTCAAGAATTTCGTCTAATTTGTGTTTACAAATATTTGTGGGGCACTTGATTCCCGTGATGTGTTTTCGTTGATCAATTACGAACTTGAAACTGTGATTACGAAGTGAGAGAGACTGCTGATTGCAGAGGAGCCAATAACAATAATACTTAAGTAGCTTAAAATTACATAATCGACCTCATGTTGTATTTGCATTATCATCATCATCATCACTGGCGCCTCGTGCCCACGAAACGTGCCTATTTCGTGGGCACGAGCCGCCAGTTCATCATCATTTAATCTTCAAATACTTCATATTTGACATTATTGTGAGGTAAGGCTTCCGCAGAACTACATAGATATTCCATCATTTGGGAAAGTATCTAGGCTACTGTATCTAGGAAGTGTAACATCTGATGTCAACATGATGCTCAAGATATGAGAATTTTTTAAATGGACCATTTGAGTTGAATTCCTCATCAATCACTCGTTATACAGTAACTCAGCACAATGAATGTAAATTTGGATATTCTCAATTTTCAAAAATTGGATTCCTCCCAATAAAATGAAGAAATAATTATTTGGTTATGAGAATTCAGCTTCTTAATTCAGATTCAAACTACTTTTGTATCAATAAAAACTATATAATTTACATGTTAGAATTCATTTCGTTCCTATGAAATGGTCATATTCGATCGAGTGGAGGATGATATGGGCCAGTGAACATCATAGGCCTAACTAATTATGAAGATAATAAACACTAAGTTTGCTATCATTGAATAGACTTTTGTCAGACGTGTGTCATAGTTGAAGGAGAAAATAGAAGAGGAAACTCCATTAATAAATTTCCGTTAAGAATCAGAAGAAGTGATTCCCGACTTTAACAAGCACTTCTTGAGACTGTCAGTAGCGTGAATTCCATAAAGTACTCATCATCGAATGTTACTTAGCTCGAAGTAAACCTCTAAAACAGACTCTCTGAATCTTCAATCAACTCCTAAATGGCGAATTCAATGCGTAAACCCCCAATTGGAAGCGATTGACACTTAGTGCGTGACAATGAACTCAAACTATTAAAGAGAAAGTAGAATGAGTAAGTTTCTTAGCGTATAAAGAGCAAGAAAGCATGCTGTTACGCACTTTGGGGACTGGGAACAATCACTCTCGCAGTTTCTTGAAGCCGTATTGTTCAGCTGAAGATGTACCAAATAGAATCTCTCGAGATTCCTAATGGAACTTCACAAATTGGTTTGCATTATTCATCTTTCAGATAGAATTGTGAGCTGCATCAACGATCCAGATGGATTAGGACTGACATGTTGTAACTGATAAAAAGATTTAGGTTTCACATCAGCGATTCCATTGGGAAAATGGTGCGAGCGATAAAATTCCTACACGAGTCGTTAGTTTGATTGAATCGGTCTGTTGTTTTAGTATTATCAGTTATTTGAAACACTTGGGAGAATTGAAACCGAACGCATGTTTTATAAATAAAGCTAACGTTTAATCACTCTTGAAAACCATGATGAGTTGAGTGATTGATGTTTTTCTATTCAACTTACTATCATATAGATAGCTATGTCTTCATATCACATAGGAGAGATCGATCATCAATGTATGTATCATATAATAATATGTTGTAACAGTTGAATTAGTTTGCATTAGAGGATGGATTCATTTTCAATGCAGAACTTACTGAATCCTCCGAATCCAGATACAACAATCATTAAAATGGCTTGAAGATTAATTTGTATGTATCATTCATATTCCGTAACTATGTGATTTTGGTGGAATAAATGTTCTTATTCTAATCAGAACTTTCAAAGTCTTGTGGATTCTGTATCTTCGAGCGTTTGATAATTTGAAAATAATTTGGAACTTTTTTCTGAACATGATAGAATAGCTATTAAGTACTATTGAGAGCGTAATGCGTGACTTCATCACTTGCGTGAAATAAAATGAATAAATCCAGTTAAATTTGAAAATTATAATCTATTTTCTCTAAACTGCGCGTAAAACAAGATTTTACAAACTGAATTTTCCCCATAAAGCAGCCCATTTCTGAGGAGAATCTTCTTCACGCTTGCTAGCCATCTGCACATGTGCAGTAGAATTACTTTACGCTCGCCAAGCAACTGCGCATGAGAATTAGAGTTACTTTACGCTCGCTAATCAGCTGATCATGGCTCGCCGAAAGTAGGTGAAGTGGAGTCATAACATAACCTAACAAAAGTCGACAATGGCTGATTGTACCTGTACCGGTAATTACACAAGAGTAATTCAATAGTTCACAGTATTTGAGAACGGGAAAACCTGTAGTTTAACAGGTTTGTGCAGTTGTAGAAGAAATTTTGTATGTAATTCACGCATAATGCTTCTTTATAACTCTTGCAAAATTATCACACTCCGCTACGCGTTGTGTGATAACTGTTTTGCGCAAGCAATAAAGTCGCGCATTACGCTCTTAATACATGAATAGCTATTCTTATATGATAATATGTTTTAATTATACTGAAGAAAAAAACAATTTTATTAACTGCAAAAAAATCAGCCGGGCATCAGGTTTGAACCTAATACCGTCGCAACCAAAGGTAACGAACGCCGCCTTAGCCACCGGGGTCATTGGATCATTACAGTAGAGGGCGGAGATTTAGCTACATGAATTTGCATCTTTTTTGTTCCACTGACTGAAGCTTATCACAACACAGCTGATTAGCAAGCTCATGCGCAGTTGCTAAGCGAGCATAAAGTAATTCAACTGCGCATGCGCAGATAGTTAGCAAGCAAAAAGTAGATTCTCCTCGGAAATGGGCGATTTTACGAGGAGACTTCAGTATGTAAAATCTTGTTTATGCGCAGTTGTAGGAAAAATAATATAATGTTTCTTAAAAAATTAAAACTCGACGACTTATAAAATGGAGTGGTTGTATAGAATTTGACTGTGGATAAACAACTATGATTGAACAATCACACTTCTTTGAAGAGCTTTATATTCAAAAGGAATAGAGTTGAGGATTTCTTGAACTTTTATTCTCGAACCACAATAGTTGAGGCTGCTCATCACTTATCGGAACTCAAATATCATTTCTGCGGAGACCCATTCAAAAAGTTTCCATTCATCAACTTTCCTCGAAATCTGCTGAATAGTGAAAATCCTTGTAACCAGTTTCAGGGAACACTTGCCTCACAGAACAGGAAACCAAACTCAGAAACTTAACCAAGTTGGTGGCTGATTTCTTACCCAGATTGTTCTATTTCCCCAATAATTAGCTGAGAGCTTTAAAGTTTGCAAAAGTTGGTTTCTGTCAAGACCGGCTGAAATGCGGGCTGTTTGTGTCCAAAGTTGGAATCCAATCATCCGATCAACGCGGCAGACAACTTGGAAGTGTACTTAGTAATTTATGTGTGAGCCACACTGTCCATTTGCTGAAGTAGTGGAATGGGACGAACCACTGTATTTCAATGAGGAACCGATTGATTTCCTGAAAGAAACTGTCTCTTGTTGATTTAAATCGTTATCAGGAAATGCTAAGATAAGTATGTTAGAGTGATTTTCCACGGTTGAAACTCTTGATAATCTCCTTCAAATTTATTTTTTCAACTGAAGCTCTGATGAAGTTTTCCCTCCTCTCTTAAGAAGCTTTCACACCTCTAGTAGTTTTTTATATTTTTATTTTAAATTTGTTTGATAAAAGTCAATCCTGATAACATAGTTCATCCATTCATTTTACTCTTGAGAAACTTATTTCAATGTTAGTGTATTCAATACATTCAACATTCATGATAACATAATACATCTTATTTCATTACATATTTAAATTTAATTTACACTTTTATCAGAGATGTTGTGGAAATTATCCATAGTTTAGGTAAGTGGAAACAAAGTATGATGATCATGCCCTGAGCATTAAAACCTTAATAGGCCTATGCATTTTCAAATGAAGTCGGTGGATCTGACAATCTTTGTTTTCTCTTACCTGAAAATTACCTTGCAATTTATTCGTCTCCAATCATTTATAGACGAACAAGTTATGTATGTTATGAGGGTGAAGCCTACAGGAGCTCATAGGCTTGTGAGTGGGTAATGAAATGGATGATAGATGACGACTACTTTTTTTTTAGGTAGTCGGGACCGACGGCTTATCGTCTCCTCCGAAAGACGGGAAAACGAATAATGAATGAATGAACGAAGTAAACGAATAATGAATGGATAATAGATTAATAATTAAAAAAATAATCAATAAATAAATTGTTCAACTGATGAACGGAAGAATACTTCATTAATGATCAATAAATTTATTATTTCTTCAAGCAAATCAATGAATAATCAAAGTACTGTACCCTTGAAATGAGTTCACCCTTTACTATGATTTATTATACATTATTAACCCTAACCACAAAGTAATTATATCTATTTGATTTTTTTCAAAAGAAATGGTCAATTTCGCATTCATTAATAAAGCGTAAGTAGAAATATATATTTATTTATTTATTAACAAGATTGAAATACAGTAGGATTGAAACACAGGCAAAGTACAAAACGTCTTTTCTTCCCAATTTTGGTTTAAATATTCAAAATAGAGGTTATTTCCACACTTAAAACTTGAATTATACACAAATTTCAACTTCTTGAGGTAAAAAAATACTATGAAACCGTAATTTAGAATTTGGAAGTTATATTATAGGTATATTTCAAATTTACATTGACTAGTGATCTAAATATGACTTTATACTGATATTACATTTAGCTCTAGTTTTTTAAACCTTGTAGAATGCTACATTGTGCTTATGGAGTATAATGCTGCCATGGTGTCTAAGAAAAAGCAGAGGTTGTTCTGATATACGTAATATTAGTGAGCAATTATTACTGTGGTATAAATAAACTCCAATTCACTTGAAAAATACATAGACTGTAAGCTGCAGTTTGGAGTTTACAAGGTCAATATATTATTTTCATGACAATAAAAAATATATTTTGCACACCGACCTTGATTGGGCGACGACTGCCGTGTGCCGAGCACGGAGGCGAGCCGTGGCCGGTCCTCATCGAGCGTGAGCTCAGACTGAGCGCGGAACACGCCGAATAGGTCAGCCACGCAGGCGAGCCGCACCTTTCCCGCACGCGTCACCTTCGACTCCAGTCCGATCACCGTTACCCATCGCCCGTCCTCCTCCGCCCACCGACGCTCCCACGAGGGCCGCACCTGGACATTACAACAATGGAAATGCCAAATTAGTTATATGTGGCATCCTCTATATCCTGAAGATAGAGAAAATTACTGTGGGCAACAGATACCCACCATAATATGCTGGTTCGAAGCAGAGTTCACCATATGCGGCGAAAATGAATTGTCTATATTGACGGAACTGACTTCCGTGTAGGTCTACTATGTTCGTCAGCAGAGTTCGATAATATTTCACTCGCTATATTTCAGGTCTACTTCTGGATGAAGTGGAAGTCAGTCGTGGACCAACTTCTAAGAAAAAAGTAACATGTTATGGCCCACAACTTAGAACGTGTTTTAAAGAATTTTATGTGAATAAACTCAGATAGCCTCAAATAATGAAATGGAAGACTATTTTCGTCGTCTTTATGGTTTGAAATTATTCGCACACAATTCAATCTCAACACACTTCTGCTGGGTATTGCGCTAGATGCTGATTGACATACAGCCAATATTCTAGATGACTCAATTCCATAGACATAGCTCACTATATCGCATATAGGAGATTCCTCCTTTGAACAATATACAATGGAACACGGAAATATGACCATTCCGGCCATTTCCACAAATAAAAAATATTTACTCTGATTAAGGGGAATGGCGAATTCCACATTATAACCAATTCATGCGGCCCATAACAAGGACAGGTTGCATTAGTACGCGTATGGAAATTGTACAGATACGCTAGCTTGCTGTCATAATGATTGTTCAATAAATGCGAAGATTAATTGAATCAATAATTATTATAAGATGTGGAAAAATCAATCGAACTTTGAGCATCGTAAAGCACAGGTATATTGTATCATACCTATTGTTGATCCACACTCATCCGTATTTTTATTGCGTATGATGCCCATATGAGCATTTTCTGCTGTTCAGTGGGTAATTGAAAGTGCGAGGATGATTGATGACATGGTCAAACGTCCATGTCTCTGTTGGGATTTGTACCCAGACCAGGTAATGCTCTAGCAGACTTGAAGGTTGTAACGCCCCATACCACTCAGCCAACCTGGCCAGCATGGTCTTTCTGTTTATTCCGAGTAGCAATTTTTCCATTGAGAAACTCATAAAAAATCAATTTTTTCGATTATACAGTATGCTAACCTTATAACTTTGAACAAAATTCAATATTTACCATCGAAACAAGGTTATCACAGCTCGTCAGAAAATAATCTAGACCTTTCCAGTTGATGAAGTATGGAGCATATTGCGATATATGTTGATGGGTTGTAACGGGTGATGAAGTATATCCCCACCATACTCTTAAATATCACTGAAAGAGGTTATGTGCCGATCACGAGGCTGCGTTCCACATAAGCTCATGTGAAATGCTGTAAGCAAGAATGATCGATTGCCTTTGAGACGTGTAAGCTATTTACACTTTTTCATGACGTCAGGCTTGGATATAGTTGAGCAGGGAACGACCCAAATATTGCCAGTTGATAGAGTGGAATGATCTTTCCAAGCCTACATCATTTATCTCCCAAGTATAATATAGCTGCCAACATTGAGGAACATACTAGAAGGACATTTTCGATGTTCGATAATTCCTCGAGTCCATCACGTCCTAGAACTCTTTTTCTGTTAAATGGAATTCGATCTGTATTAATATGAGACATCAGATTGATCGAATAAAACTAGCCATGCTCCTTTTCTAATGTTCATTCGTCCATGCTATTTTTATTTTTATCTGAGTTCTTCATCTTTTCCAATTGATTCTCGATACAATAATGATTTATTTAATTATAAATCTCATTTCTCGTCCAATACCAATACTTCGTATATAGTTGTATCTCCAATGAGTACTCTATTCACTATTCTGAGACATGACATTCATATTTTCATCTGAATCTTGGAATCATTCATCCATCTACCCAACGTTTTCTTGCCCATATTATGTTTATCCTTGAGATTGTGTTTCACCTTTTTATAGGATACAATATCATTCCTAATGCTCGCTAAGCTTTTCCCATAACAATTGATAAGCCAATTCCAATTATAATACACAGTCATACCTCTCTATCACGGAAAGGCACGATACTGGAGAAACTTTGTTTTGGGCAGGTTTTCTCTAAATATTATTAGCTGAATTAGGCTAAATAAATGAACGGACCAGGATGATTCTCTGTTGTAGACAAGAGGTTCGAGAAGATTTGTTTGTAATGAGAATATCATCGCAAACCAATAATCCCAGCCCCAGATTATTTAAAGGAATTGTAATAGTACTTCAGCCACTTATAAAGTGGTAACTGAAGACAATGAGAAATGAGTAAAAATAAGAATTGAATTTCAACTTCATCTCTCGCATGCTAGATTCACTCACTTATTCCGCAATTACAATACATTATGCAAGAATTGGGGAATCTGTTGCCGAAAGTAGAGGTGAAAACGGAGAATTCGCATTGAGTCAGTAGGGCAGAGTAATAAAATAAAGTCGGAGAAAACTTTGCGCTCACCAACACTAAGTGGGTAATTTATAACTTAGGGGAATGCTGTGGAGAAACAAGTCTGCTCACGGCTTTTCTAATTTTGAGTTATGAATGGGAAACTTTTAATTCACCTTTTCTTCTAAATCTTGAAAAATGTTTTTTGACTGTGGCTGGCTCTTGCTGGCTGTCCCCCTTCTGTGTGATTTGATCATGAGTTATTCGCCTTCAGCACCTTTTTCCTTGGTGGGATTAGGACAAACGCACAATTCAACTTTCACACTATTTTAAGCCGCTGAGGCTCCACATTTCCTACTTTAATGACTTTAATCGTTCACATAATTCATCATTATTATAATTCCCAACAGGTTAATGTACGTCAAGATTTGATCTGCTTCATGATTTGAGATGTCTGAAGACCTGATCTTCATGGGAAACATTCACTTTTCATGAAGGCTACATTTCTGTTGCTACGATTGTTCAGGATTTTGAACATAGCAGCATAGAATTCCCTACAATTTTCATCAGCATAGAATTCCCTACAATTTTCATCCCCTAAACGTTTTTCTATCTCCGATAGGAAGCGAGTTATAGCTCGTCAAAAATTGCTAATTTTTGTCAACTTTGCGAAAAATCGCTAAATCTAGGTATTTTTCCCTATTTACTTTTTTTAAACCGTCTTTGGTATTATTTATCGTAATAAGGGTATTAACACGATGTTTATACATCGTAAGTGACGACGTAGAGGCTTGTAATGGATAAAAAATGAGAAATAGTTATTTTTTGTATGGTAGTCAGGTCAGTTTGGCCTCAGGGGTTCCAGAGGAAGACAGAAAAGGGACGAAATGTGCGGTTTGATTAGATTGTTTCATCCAATTATAAATAGATAACATAGTATGTATGCTAGGATTCTTGATTTTAATTATATTAAGTTGAATGAAATTCATTATAGCCTACTATAAATTACACAAGTAATAAACTCAATTGATTAAATAACTTTCAGTTATTCTTTACTGAATGCAGAATGTTGATGAAATGTTTGAAAAATTTATAGCAATAGTTATTATGATATTTCAAACAACCTTTTGCAATATTAGATGGATGTATAGATAGATTGGTAAAAAAATTGGTTTTTATTTCTCAATTTATATATAATACGATTGAATTCATGTTAAACATGGATACCTCCTCTGAGAGCACTGCCGCCCCTAACGGTTTAATTCTCCATTCCTTTAATAAAAAGACATCAGAAAACAAAGTGATAGAGGTCCTCTACCTCCTTCAAATTGTACATGAAACAAGTAAATTTCTTATAATAAACAATCCATGGCTTATCAGAGCCATTTTCATCAGCTCGCCCCTTTGATTCAAACACCCATCTCATCATCCACATGTCTAAATAGTTTTCTTTGTGTAATTAATTGTGATATTTGAGGGATTTGTATAGAATATGGGAATGCCTCGCTTGAGGGTCCTGCAAGAATTCATCCCTATGTATTGTTCTAAAGTATGAAATAGTTTTCTTGGGTAAGAGTATTCACTTGATCAGTGAAGTCGCGGTATTTGTTGAACCGAATCAGCTGCTAATTTTTTTCAATGTACAAATATAGCATTAACTCACTAATAAATAACGCAGGATACCACGACTCATAACTGGTCAAGTGAACTCCCTAATGCACTGGCGGCTCGTGCTCACGAGAGTTGAAGTGCAGTATAGTAAAAGATACGAGTACTTCACCTGTTTCGTGGGCACAAGCAGCCAGTTCCCCAATGTAACACCAGAATTGATCTCGTTATCATAGCTTATGCCACTATCATTACTCAACTTTCTTAAATCTTTAAACCAGGAAGCTTCTTATTCTCTACAACGTTTTGGGATAGAAATTTTGGTAACCTATCTTCTTCCATTCTTATAATCTCTGCAATATAATTGTAATGCAGCCTAAGACAGTACTCGGTAAGAGGTGTTAGTTCAGTTTCAATAATCAACTTGGCTTACCGTATTTATGGGGAGCAAAAAAAATTCTTGAGGAGAAACCGCTACAATTTTTCCACAGTTTCATACGTTACTGCCTTTTTACCTGTGCTTCAAAATTAAGAGTTGGTGTTAAAACTACACCTATATATTTGAAGCGGTTCACACATTCAATCCTTTCATTTTTGAACGTCCATTTCTAGCACGTAGTTGGTTTACCTTTATTCATAAAAACCATTATCTCCGACTTCTTTAGATTCACATTTCACCCTACGTTTGCAGAATAATTACTGCTCATTAATTAGCATGTACTGGAGCCCTACTGGTGAATCCGAAATTAAAGCTATATCATCAGTATCAAATACTTATCATCGTTTAACTTAAAATTTAGAACACAAAAGTCTATTCTTGGAAAGTGTGGTGAACGTTACGTGGGGAAGCACAAGAAGAACCCTAAGGTGGCACTCCTAAGCGACGGCTTAAGCTGCGCAGCTCAAGCTGGAGTGCTCTAGCTGCGCGTCTCGAGCCGTCTCAGATCCAGTCTTATAACTACAGGTATATCATATATATAGGCCTATATAATTATTATACTATATAATCTGGAAAGCCATAGACGTGCAGCTAAAGCTGCGCAGCTCGAGCCGACGTTTAGGAATGCTACCCATATGCTGTCGAGCTCTATATAACCCCTTGAAGCCTCAATGCAAATGGAAGGGTTAACGACACTTCCCTTACTCAACCATAGAATCTACGTTACGGTACACATTTACGGAGTCATTGGTTGGCGCTAAATCTCGAGTCTCATAAATTCAATCACTACCGTTGAATGTACTTCTTCCTTTCCACTACATCATAAGTGACTGTATCAACATCTTGATAACAACCTTATCACGATAAATAATACCAAAGACGGTTTAAAAAAAGTAAATAGGGAAAAATACCTAGATTTAGCGATTTTTCGCAAAGTTGACAAAAATTAGCAATTTTTGACGAGCTATAACTCGCTTCCTATCGGAGATAGAAAAACGTTTAGGGGATGAAAATTGTAGGGAATTCTATGCTCTTTGAAAAAGTATTGAATAAAAATATCGATAAAAAATCGGTTTTTGAGATATTATGAAAAAACTGAAAAAAGTCCGAAAATTTCGTGATTTTTAGGCTCCCAAAAGTTATGCCTCCAAATATTTTGGTGGAAAACCATGGATTACTCTTACTAACACCCAAATGGACCGATTAAGACAATAAAATCAATTAACAGGATTTTTGTTTGGTCGAG
The DNA here is from genome assembly GCA_017141385.1 of Sogatella furcifera. Lineage (NCBI taxonomy): Eukaryota > Metazoa > Arthropoda > Insecta > Hemiptera > Delphacidae > Sogatella > Sogatella furcifera. The sequence continues at coordinate 18,235,240 of CM029555.1, forward strand.
GCACAATTTAATGACAATTTGATTGGGCTATTATTCTCAATCACAGTTACAGATTCTGTCACATGTAGGTGTTGAAGTTCTGCTGAACAGGAGCAGCTAACTAAATTGGAAGCTCAAATTGGGATTCTCTTGAACAATAATATTTATATTATGTAGTATAAGAACTGCACTTCGTAACTGGAATTGAATCTTCATGCAATATTTCTTAGGTTCATATCTTAATCAAATGATATCATGTTATTTCAAAAATGATTATTGATAATTTGAAAAATGAGTCGAGAGAGAACTCTATTGCAGGGTATCTACATAAATTTACAAAAAATGAATCACAACGTCAACAATATTTACAATAAATACTAATAGAATAAACTTGAAAAAAATTACAAATGTACATAGATAGAATCGCATTCCTTTTCGCAGTGATTTCTGAGTTATAAGCATCAATCTGTACTCCTCAACTCTCAACAATCCAAAAATCCTCAGAGATACCGCCTGATTCTGAGAATTATACCCAGCACAGTATTTGCTGAGGCGTTTCAACAATAACAACACCCATTTTCGGCGCGAATATTCAAAATAATTTGTGCGGTTTAGCCAGATATCTCCGGTCGTACTATTACGATCATTATTGCAGTGCGTACAGACGGGAAGAATTCGAGGCGTAATGGTTATAGTCTGTCCAAGCAAAGAAGACATTCTGGTAAGATGGGAAAATGACTCCAGATCGGTCAATATTGGTTTAAAAATGATAAATCTGGTTTCAAAATGTGGGAAACATCTTAATCTACAATTTTTAATTGAATTTATGATTTTTGAACTGATATTGATCGAGCTGGAGTAAATTTCCCAACTTGCCAGAATGTCTTCTTTGCTTGGACAGACTAGCTGGATTTTTTTTAGGGGTATGAGCGAGGAAATCGAGCAGCTCATGCTAAACTCGCGGGACGGTAGATAATCGGCCCTGCGCGCCATTTTGCAAATGAACTTTTTAATAAAGCGGGCACACCACCCTCACCCCTAACCATCTCCCCCCCTCACCACTAACACCAACATTCAACAGCATTCCATTGCTTTGCAAACGCGCCGGAGCTATGAGCAGAAAAGTCTGGTTCGGCTCTCTTTTCAGCTGTAATTCTCTCATCAAGTTTAGCGCCCCCTCAACAACTACACTCCCCAAACAACTTTCCCCCTCCCCTCCTACATCTTCATGTGTGTGAGTTTCAATTTCCTTCTCTGTCGCCCGATATTATATCCCTCACGAGTTTATCATCATTCCACCATTCACCCCCTCCTCACTTTGTACTCAATTGCTTATTATATTTTCAAGCTTCCTATTAATAAGCTTCGTTTTCAAAAGAAAGATAATAATGCTGATTCCGAGAAGTTGTAATGATTAATAATATTGTCCAGCTTCACTCCAATATTGATAATATTTTGATTTCAAACGATTCCATTTTATTTTTATTATACGATTCCATAATACACTTTATGTATTATATTATTTATGATTTCATAATTATCTCCTATATTACTTTGTGATAAAATAAGTTGTGGAACTACGAAATGTTCAGAAACATAAACTCCAAGAATCGTAAACAATATTCCTTAAAGAGATAGTCTAATTCTTATCTTTCGATGATGAATTCATTGTATGAAATGATGAAATCCAGCCCTATAGTGATTAATATTACTGTTAACTAATCGAATTCACTTTTCGGCTTGTTTTTATTTCCAATAGTCCTTGTCAGCATTGGTACCGGTATTATTTATAATTATGTTATAGGCCTATTATAAATTAATATCCAGCACAGTTATCTGCGCTTAAACTCTTGTGGTTTGTTATGATATTATTCATTTAGGTTTTCCTTTTATTTATTTTTTCAACATTGGTTTTGGCGGGCTGGACTTGTGTTTTTTGCGAAACGATATGAGTTTCATTGACTCAGTGAGGGCTAAAGAAAAAAAATTTGTTTTTGCCAGTGTAATCTTCAAGTATTTGAAGACTTATCATGTAAATAATTATATATTTTTTGGTATGAATGATGTGCGAATGTTTGTCACTATAACTGATATATCACCAATTAGAACTAAGCTTAACCTTCGATATATTACATTGATTAATTCTATTCTGAGGAATTATGGAGGTTTGTAAACTTGTTGAGGATATCACTGAGATTAACTCTTCTTATTTAACGAGTGGTGACAATATTACAATTTTGCACCAAAATATACGCAGTTTGAATAAGAACTTTGATTCTTTCGTATCTTATATTGGCTGTTGGAAAGTGAAACCCGATGTAATTATTTTAACAGAAACTTGGTTTCAACCAGTTAATGAAACGAGCCCTTACAACATCGAAGGATATGAGAGTTACTCAACTGGAAATAATGATGTCAGTAGAGCATCTGGGATTATGATTTATGTCTTATCCGGCAGAGGGCTTGCCTGTTCACGGGAGGAATCAGGAATTGATGGAGCTGATTCCATCTTACTGAATTTTAAAATAAACAACTATGATTTTAGTATACTAAGTTTGTATAGATGGCAGTCTATTGGAGTGGATTTTTTTCTTGATAGCTTGAGAAACTTTTTTGAATCTGAAAGATGTAATGGTAACTCAATGATTATAGGAGATATCAACATTAATATAAATGATCTGAATAATCCTGGAGCTTTTAATTACATGGAAATTATGCATTGTAATGGTTATCAATCCCTGATAGATATTGATACCCGTGTAACAGATATCAGCTCAACCTGTACTGACCACATTTTTCATAAATCTAAATTCAATAGAATAATCATCCAGAGTTCAGTCACTGAGTCGCTCATCACTGACCATAGAGCTATCTCAGTGTCATTATCATTACCTGTAAACAGGATCAGTGATGCTATACCTAAAGTCCAAAATATCACAGACTTTAAGAAATTGAAGGACCTGCTGATGGTACATGATTGGTGTGATTTGTATGCTTGTGGCAATGTTGACGGCAAGTTTTCATTGTTCATGAAGGTTCTGCAGACCTATATAGAGTACAACTATACTATATAGTACAACTCCATGCCAAAGAGCTGCTGGAAGGGTTAGGCATTTGAAACCATGGATGACGGATAGCCTTTGTCTTGCAATAAAGCGCCGTGATAGACTTTATAAAATACACAAGAAGAATCCCCAAAATAATAAATTGAAACATGACTTCCTAACTGAAAAGAATAATATCGATAAGATGATAAAAGAATTAAAGTATAAATTTTATTCAAATCTGAAAACGTTTCCTATAAAAAAACAGTGGGAGATCATTAATGATCATTGTGGGCAATCTTCTTCTAAAAGAAAGCCTATTCATTTAAATTGTGGAGATGGTGTGGTAACAGATGAAAATATATTAGCAAATAAATTTAATGAATATTTTATTAACATATCAAATGATTCAGTCAATTCTATTCATTCTCCAGATGAATCTATGAGACAAAATTACGATAGGAAATTCCAATTAAACCATGTATTCAATTCTTTTTTTCTCAATCCCATAGATTATAATGAACTTTTAATGGAAATAAAAATTTTGAAGAAAGGCAAGTCATCAGGTCCTGATGATATTTTCTCAATTATGATAAAATCAATATCTTATGCTATAGTACCTGTATTGTGTCACATCTTTAATACTAGTTTTTCAACAGGTCAATTCCCAGATAAACTCAAAACTGCCAAAGTCATTCCTGTTTTTAAGAATGGATCTAATAGAGAAATTTCCAATTATTGACCGATCTCATTACTATCAATTTTCTCAAAAATCCTTGAAAAACTATTTAAAAAAAGATTAATGAGCTTCTTCAAAAAAATTAACTTTTTCCATAAAGATCAGTTTGGCTTTCAGGAGGGATTGAGCACAGAACAGGCTTTAAATAATTTCATGTCAGATATTTATCAAAGTATCAATAAACCTAATAAGTCTAGAACCTCTGGTCTATTCTTGGACATAAGAAAGGCATTTGACACTGTAGAGCATAGTATTCTCTTGAAGAAGCTTTATGCTGCCGGAATACGTGGTGTGTCCAACATGTGGCTGAAATCCTACCTATTCAAACGCAAACAGTATGTGTGTATTGCAAATTGTAGTAGTGAGTTGGCAAATGTTAAGTATGGTGTGCCTCAGGGTTCTGTTTTAGGTCCAATACTGTTTTTAGTATATATTAATGATTTGTTCTATCACACTTTTAATGGGTCAATCACATCTTTTGCTGTTGACACAGCTCTGGCATATTCTGCTAATAATGAAAGAGAACTGCAAGGGATGATCCAGCAAGATCTAACTGACTTGCGATGTTGGTTCACCTGTAATAAACTGGCACTAAATGCGAATAAAACGTCTTATATTAACTTCTCACTGTCAGCTCCTTTTAGGTTTTCTGATCCTCTCAAGTATCATCAGGTTGGCTGCAGATCTGTGATCTGTGACTGTGATGTTATTGGGCAATCAGTCTCGGTCAAATATTTGGGATTGATATTGGATCAGTGTCTGAATTGGGAGCTACATATTAATAAAATAAAAAATTATTTATTATACTTGATTAGAACATTCTATCGCCTCAAACAATTTTTTCCTATTAGTATTTCACGTGTCATGTACTTTGCTTTCTTCAATTGTAGGTTGGAGTATGGTATTTCATGCTATGCTTCTACTTTCATGTCTCACTTTAAAAGACTAATAATTTTACAAAAATCAGTTATTAGAATAATCTATGGTGCTGACAGACGGGCTCATACCTTTCCAATATTTAAAGCATTGGGTATTCTTCCTTTTAGGTACATGTACGTATTAAAGGTCCTATCTCTTTTCTATAAAATGAGTGGCAACAGAAATCCAACAATAAATTTTGAACAAGATCAACAGGTTAGTACCCGGCAAACCACAAGGATGCTGTTGAGACTACCCAAACCCAACTGTACTGCTTTCCAGAGATGTTTTCTGTTCCTAGGACCAAAATTTTATAACTTTCTTCCTGATGATATCAAAAAACTGATTTATATAAAACATTTTATTAAAAAGACAAAGAGTTGGCTGTGGACCCATACACCATTAGAAATTGAAAATCTGTTTAGGGTTGTGAGCTGAAGAACATAGTGATAGATGTCAAGATAGTCAAGTATACCTGAACATACATTCTCCAAGAATATTACTCTGATTCTTTCTACTGCTGATACTTGGGTGTCTTATATTTATATCATAAATTGTTCAACAAAATATAAAATTGAATATGGTGTTTCCTTATGTCATGACATTTGAATTTTCTGTAATTCGTCTGCCTTTCTCTTCCACCTTTTATTAACAATAATAATAATTATCATTATTTTAATTATAATAAAAAAATGAATAACAGTGTATCTCAGTTATGTAATCCTCCTACAATATTTTAATTTCTGAATCTCTAATTTATATGATTGAATCTTTTGAAAGAAGGTTATTGCTTAGATTAATTTTTATACTTATTAGTACTGATGGTGATTGTGTGTTAGTGTGTGTGAGTGTACTTAGACTTCTCATTTCTCTCAACTCCTGTTCACGGACAAGGACTCTACGTGAGTCTTTTTGTGAACAGTATTCATTGGCTACATCGCTTTGTATAAAATGATGATCATGCACCATTTATCTTTTGTAGATTAAATTGAGAAAACAGTTGAATTTCAAGTTGTTTAAAATAAGTGAATTAGTATTTAATCTTCCTCAGCAGTAACTGATAGATTTATGATTTGCTATGTTAAGTTCCACTGTTTCATTGTGTATTTTATACAATGTGAATTCTAGTTATTTTTATGTGTGTGATGAAATTGATCGAAAATGTATATTGATGATGTGACCAATAAAATTTGATTTGATTTGATTTGATTTGATATGGTGTGAATTTCATCTATTGTACATTTGAATTGGCTCAGTCTGATCAAAGTGGATCAACTGCATTGAAAGTATATGGTAGACCTTTATTCTCCCGATGCTTGGAAAATTGTTCAAATTGAATTTTTTAACTTACCTCACTGTTCTCCTACTTGGAAGTACACAATATTCATCTTGGGAGCAGAATTAATTCTAGCAGTTGTGCTGAAAGATTTTCATGGAATTGGACAATTTATTCTATTTCCTATATTCCATTGAATTGATTGTATCTGTTACTGGATGGAAGTAATTTTGATAGTGTTTTCTGGGCGATAAAACTTTGAATTCAGCCTTTTCTCTTTAATATTGCATGCACTTCTCTTGAAACAATAAGGCTCATTACAAGTTCATTACAAAGTGCCTCATTCTCCCAATGTACATTCAAGAGATCGAAAAGCCTTGTTCAGTGAATTCAATAAAAATTCAGCTGGATCCATTCCATAATGACTGAGCAAAGCATGAACATGAAATACAAGTATCTATTAATATTGGAGCGTAGAAGCATTAGCGCATAATATATTTGAATCGAAGATGAAGAATTAATTAATTTCTCTTCCAAGAATGATCTTATTAAGTTGTGAGTGCCATAATTTGATGGATTAGTGAATTTTTGTTCAGTTTTTTCATACTTTTCAATCAACAACATTAATACAACCGTTGCTAGCTTTTGTGGTTGGAGTTATTGTTGTACCAACTTTCTCAATTACGAAATTTGAAAATCCTGGAGCTCTCTGCAATATACTGTCAGCTTTACCAGGAAACACATTTGTTGTTTATATTAATTTATAAAACAGTCTCTCACACCCAAGGCTTAGCACAATAGACTAGCCTCTACAGGATAAACTTCACAGAAAGGAGGTTTTAAACGTTCCTGGCTTTGTTGCAGGATAAAGCCTCGTCCACGGGGCCGTGACTACAATAGCTGTTTCAGAAACTTCACTAAAACATATGATGGAAAATGAACCAGCGTTTATAGAACTTTATATTCCACAGACTTCATTTGAGGGTTGCCTTGACTTGTTCGTATTCCCTGTTGATTCAATTCCAATTCTCATGCGTTGGGTCTGTAGTAGATTTACTCGTACTCTGCATCCTCTATTTATATGTCACAACTGTAAAGTGCCTTTCTTTATCTTCAATTATTCCGACTTTCACTGGTTACGTGAAACATATTTAATGAATGTGAAATACACATGACTACATCATCATAAACATACAGTGTCCACATAGAAAACATAAATTAGTATCCGATCATGCATTAAAGTAATAGTCATTGATTTCTCGAACTTCTCCAAATCGTCATCATAATCATCAATGCTATTTCAATTAAAAATCAAGGTATAAGTAAATCATATCATAAGCTCTAGAGAAATAATATTTTTTGCACTGATAATCTATGATATTATTACTAATACACTGATTCAGATTATAGAGGCGAATACTTTAATTAATACACCGATTACAGAGGCGAGGCGAAGAGGTTCGGAACAAGCAATAATGCCTCAACCGTGAAAGGAAGGAGAAGATGAAGAAGAAGATACACTGATTCACTGTCATCATTCATCAGCCACATAGATATTGCCACATAAATGTGAACAATGTTTTTGAGCAACTTCATCTGCAATATAGATTTGTGTAAGCTAAGATTTATCAAATCATTAAACTTAGATAAAAATTTATATTTCAAAAGACTTCCACTTCAAACAATTTTCAATTTTGAGCAAATTTCACGTGGAGGTTTCTATTTTTGAGTTTTCTTACCTTTTGGCCATTGAGTGTTATTGACATATTTGCAGGTGGGTTGTGGGCAGGAGAGGTGCAGTTAGCTCTCAGTGTGTCTCCCACAGCATAGCGCTCTTTCTCTACGCTCAGCTCTGGCTCTCCTTCCAATTTTTCTGCAAAATTAGAATGAAATTATTAAAATATCACGAAAACAATAATTGTTTTTTAGTTGAAGGTTATTGTGAATACAGACGGTAATTTTTAGTATTAGTTGAAGTAAATTGTGAGTTGATTGATGCTGGAATATTCACTCTGATTCGGAACAGGATCAGTTACAGTATCTGATAGCTCTCTATTCCTCCTTTTAGCTAATATCAGAATGGATCTACCAAACGGGGATTTCCACAACTTGCTTCCATTAAGAGTATTTCTACGTGATGGTCCACGTATAGTATGTGGATAAGAATCAATAGTAAAGAGTGGGAATAACTGATATCAAAGCCAATAATCATCTACAAAACTTTTCAAAAAAATAAAATACTAGCAGTTTTTATTTCTGTCCATGTCCACCTCCCATTGTCGCCGAGTAAGGAGTTAATGAAATTGATACTATCCTAAGATCGTTTTTAATCTCACTGCAATTTCAGAGATTCTCTAGAGACTTTAGAGATTCCCAATACGCTCAATCGTAATTTACAATGACACTGCCTCGACATGCATTGCTCACTATTTTAGAATTTGGGAAGTAGAAAATTTGTGGTGAATAGTGATAGAGTAGGCTAATGCAAACATAACCCGTTTGGATTACCTATCAAATTGGGAATAGGTGAAGATTTGGACTCAATGTCGGTGTTTTTACCCTTGAATCCATCGCTTGTTCCTGAATAAACAAATGAATGATAAATAAATCGCTAATTTCACTACTTTGTTTTAGATATTTTATAATAAGCTCTAACGCTTCAAGATCTGTAATCCCATCAAAATTTCCTGCAAATTGCTGAAGGGATGAAGCGATTGGATTGAATCTGCACAATTTGGTTGAGAAAGTTCATCTATCACTGCTGGACTTGAAGCCCTGCACTTGAAGTTGGCACTGGGATAGAAACAAAGTAGCCGACAAAATGAATAAAAATGAGAGTGCACTCAACGGAAAAAAGGCGGACGGGGGAGTGATGAATGAGACAGATATTTCCATAACTAATTTCTGGCTGAATATTTTCGCTATACAACTCCATTAGGCGACTTCTTGATGACGGATGTTCATTATGGAAAGTGTATAACTAGTGCCAGGTGCCTTTCAGCAAAGTTTTCACCTCCTCCGTCCCCTCCTTCCCACCTCCTCAACCCCATCCTCCAACCCTGCCACCACCAGCAATCCAATTAACGTTATACGATTCAAATCGTTATTAATCTCATCCTCCAATAGAGTGCACCACCTGTGCTCATACTTTGAATCGAAATGTACGAATGAAGGTTATTTTAGTAAAAAGCTTGGTCCTGATGACAATTTTATTTTATTGATGATACTTGCGCTCATATTTTGAATCGGAATGAATGGTATTTTGGTAGAAAACTTGGTTCTGATGACAATTTGATTCTATTGATGATACTTGTGCTCATATCGGAATGGTTGGTATTTTAGAGGAAATGTTTATTCTGATGACGATTTCATTTTATTGATGGGATTTTTCATGGGGAATGAATAAGCACTGGCGGCTTGTGCCCAGTGCTTTCGTAGGTACGAGCCGCCAGTGTGAATAAGAGAACATATAGCTTAGTGTTGTGGATCCTGAAGACCTTGAAGTCATCAGGAACTGAGATTTTCAACTTGATAATTCTATTTGAAGATGAATTTCGAAAGAGACTTTGAAAGTTCAAACACTATGGAATACTTTTGTTATAATCAATAAGCCTTATACAGGGTGTTTCAGGAGGAATGTGCAGTACTTCTTAGGCTGATTCCTTACACCAAGTAGACAGAAAAGTTCCATGGGACCAAACCCCAAAAACGCTTTGTTACCGAGATAACAATCTAATAATAATAAGATAATATCTAATTTTCTAGAGGCTTTCATGAGGTTCTAAAATGATCAAATCCTATGTAGAATTGGCTGAGGAATTCAATGAAACCAGTTCCAAGTTTTGTAACGTCAACGTTTATTGAGATAATTGGAAAAATATGCTAGAAATAGTTATTTGTGTAACTAGTGCGTAAAGTGAAGGATTGCTGCACGAGTGAAACAGTTTTTTTCACGAGCCGAAGGCGAGTGAAAAACGTTTCTCGAGTGCAGCAATAACACTTTATGCTCGAGTTACACATTAAATTTTTCCTACAGTTACCATTGGGCCTGTGTGAAAAGTAGGAAAAAGTTTCAAATGTGTTTTTTAGTGTAATTTCAAGTATTTTTTATCGCAATATCCTCAATTTATTTTGCCTTAGAAATCAATATAAGAATCATGTAAAGTACCATCATCTCACAATTTTTACAAATCCAAGATGGCGGAAATCTTGAGTTGGAACTTTCAATTTTAGAAGCCTACAATGTCCAATCTCATCTATTATCAGATAATTACTTTTATTTGAGTAATATGAAGTAATATAATTCAAACATTTCATCTATTCTATGTATCACAGTGACTATAGAATAATAAATTATTGTACTCACTGTACTTAATGGCTTTTGGGCCAGTATTGGATGGGCTGGGGCCGTTTTCCCGTCATGCCGGGGTGTCTTCTTGGCTTGGACAGGCTGTATAGTAGAGTGAATTTGAAATTGGCAACCAGCCTAGGCCCTTCATGGGCTGTTGAGCCAGACATACATACATACATACTCACTGTAATATTTACCAGTAAGTTATGAGCTTAAATCAGTATAAACTACTTTCTGAGACCTTGAAATATTCCAGGTAACTGATAAGTGTAAAACGCCCTTTCATATAATCATATTTACTAGAATTCAGCGCAAATTAGACTTTTTAAACACTATTTAATGTGACTGGAAGGGATTTAGAATCTTCTAGTTCACAATTAATTGAACTCATGGTTTTATTTTCATTGAAATGATAGCCTATATAACCTAATAGTGCTATGAATAACATACTTTCATGTAAAGTACTGTATATTATTCTTTCTGGAAAAACTTTGTTGCTTCATATCACTTGAGACAAAATATCTCATCAGTTCCAGCAGGTAGGCTTTTGATTGATGCAACCCCAGTGATTAGGCAATCTACAGCATAAGATAGAAGCTAAGCATAGAAGCTAACTAATAATATATATTTATTTCGCCAAAAATTACATACAGTAGTTAATTACAAAATATGAATGATACATAAAAAATACATAATAAATTTAAATTAAAATATATCTAACTGATTTGGCACAGCCAGCAAAGAAAACTTGTGCGCTAGCTGCGAGTTCATAAAGCGAACAGCACAAAGTAAAGCAATACCCAAAAATGAAAAAAACAAGACTTAAAATAAATGAAGATAATTGCAATAATAATGCTTATTATAATTAATACAATGATAAAATTTGAATAATTTCGTGTTGAGATCAATATACCGGTGATAACCAAAAACAAATCATGTTTATTCTCCCAAATGAAAATTAATGAATAAAAATACAAAAATAATAAATTTTCAGTTATGGGCACATCCCAGTGCTTAATCAACTTTCAAAAGTAAATATAGAAGATAGAAAGACATTCAAAACTCAAATAAATCATGAACAGACTTATTAACATTTAGGTATTGTAGAATATATATTTTGCCCAACCCATAAATTTATTTCCCTGATTAGTGCTTTAGTAATTTTTGAATTAATGAATTTTATCGGAATTTTGTTTGAATATATATTGCAAAGATAGGTGAACTGGTGTCGACAAACTACTAGTTTTATTAGGTTGATATTGAAATTATTTAATGCTAATGATCGAGTCTGATAAGGTATATTCCTAATTTCTAGATTATTTCTATCCTTATTTAAGTGCAAAACAACCCTCGTTACATACATCTGTCTAAGTGTTGGTACATTTAATTCTTCAAAAAGTTTCTTGCTTGGGTATTGTCTTGGTTTACCCAGTGCTGCCCTTATAAGATGCTTTTGTAATGTGAAGATTTTATTAAAGTGACAATCATATGCACCACCCCAAGCTTCAATTGCATATTGAAACAGCGAGTGGGCATACGCAAAATAAATTGATCTTTTCACATCAAGGTCTTTCAGTTGATTTATTTTGTAGAAGCTATAAACAAGAAATTTAAGTTTAGAAGATAGGTAATTCATATGAAAATCCCATTTCAAATATCTATCCACAACCACTCCCAAATATTTTATAGAATTAACTTTTTCAATTTGTTGGCACAAACAGTTCAACCCAGTATTCAAGCAGTGAGGATCAGTATGCATTTTCAATTGCAATGAATCATCTGGTTGACCTGCTAGTGTCGGAGAAAAGGTGATATACTTTGTTTTTTTCAAGTTAACAGTTAGAATATGATTATCCATCCAATTCTTCATAATTTTTAAACCCTCATTAGCAAATTGGTAGACTTGGCGCCAAGATTCACCTGAAAAAACTAGTGCTGTATCATCAGCAAATGAAATTTGGGTGCAATGTGGTATTGTTAATTTTAGAGCATCGTTTAAGTAGATCAAAAATAATACCGGGGACAGTACTGTACCCTGTGGTAGGCCGAAACTAGATGAATGATCTGTAACTGATGTTCCATTCAAGTTTAATGTTTGTTTTCTGTCCTGAAGATAGCTTTTTAGAAGATCATTACATAAGCCGCTTATCCCACATTTATCTAATTTCTTCAATAAAATACTATGAGGGACTGTATCGAACGCTTTTGCAAGATCTAAGAATACAGCCAATGTTTTTTGTTTGGAGTTGAAGTTTTCATCTATCAATCTAGTCAGGAGGATAATTGCTTCAGTTGTAGACTTTCCGTGCTGGAAACCAAACTGGTTTTTCTCTAGGAAATTATTGGTGTCTAGGTAATTTAAAATTCTTCTTTTCATAATCTTTTCCATAATTTTAGAAAAACTATTCAAAATACTAATGGGTCGATAATTTTCTGGATTTGCCTTGTCACCACTCTTGTGCAATGCAATAATTTTTGCAGACTTGAACACCCTCGGAAAATAACCCACTGAAAAACATCTATTTATGATATGTTCTAATGGCAGAACAATATGTTCACTTATTAATTTGACACAAAGAGTACTGATACCATCTACCCCTGGAGAAGCACTATTTTTAAGTTCACCAATAACTTCTAAGATTTCATTTACACAAGTTGGATTCAGGAACATGCTATCTACTAAAGGTGCCTTTAATGATTGTGGTACCGGTATTTCAATATAATTTACAGAGTCCAATAATTTTTTTGCATGCTCAGCTCCTACATTTACAAAATAACTATTTAAAATTTTTGGATCAATTTTTGGTTCTTGATATACTCTCTTTTCCCATCAATTCAGAAATACACTCCCATCTTTTCTTGGAATTGTTTTTATACTCCGTAAATTTGTTGTTGTAATAATCATTCTTTGCTTTCCTTATTAATGAGTTCAAAATATTCCTATAATTTAAATAGTCCTGTCTAAGTTTAATATTGAAAGGTTGCTTTTTTAATTTGATATGCATTTTATCCCTTTTCCGAATAGCTGAAATCAAACTAGGAGTAATCCATTTTTTCAAGGGTCTGTTTTTATGTGAATAATTAATAGTTTCTGTGAATTTATTAATATTTTCATTTATCTTGAAGGTAAATTTATCTACTAAGGTGTCAATATCATCAGTAAAATTGTCACAAACGTCATCCCAACCCTGAGTTTCAAGCTCTAGTTTCAGTTTATCATAATTATTTCTAGTTACTGTTTTACTTGGAATAGTTTTAGAATTGGAATCATGGTCTTTTTGTCTGATATGGAAAACAATACTGTAATGATCAGTGATATTTGATTGCAAAATCGCACCTAGCACATCCACTTCCTTTTTTGATCCACTTTTAAAAATATGTGATCTATGCAGCTGTTAACTTGCCCATTGACATTATTGACAGATCTCGTATATTTATTTACGTATGATTTGAAACCATTCAATTGCAATACACTGAGGTACTCATTAGTCAGATAATTAAGATGGTTTTCATCCATAATATTAATATTTATATCTCCCATTACAATGACAGATAAATCCTTACTAATATTCTGCAAATACGAATCTAAACTTAGCAAGAAGGCATTTATTTCTAAAGAAGGAGATCTATAGAGTGCAATCAACTGATAAAATGAATTATCAAATCAAATCAAATCAAATCAAAATAATCTTTATTCCTTCAAAAATTTACAAATCAAACATAATTATAGATTCCATTACATAAGCACACGGAATTCCCCCACAAAGACTATTCGTCTGCGTGTGGGGGAGAGTTCAATGGACAGACGAATAGAATCACAAATTATATATATTGCAAAATAAAATAGTAAATCAAATAAAAATAAAAAAGAAATTACTCTAACAGAACACAAAGACGTATAATTTATAGCAAATGAGCTAATTATAGAAAAGAAGAAAATCATTAAAGTGAACGAGGAAGGCTGAGAGACCGCACTATAACAAAATGTGGAGAAATAGAGAAAAATATTATTATTTAAAGTTTTGGCTTTTCCATGAGCTGTTAACGGTTATAGCGTGAGCAGAGCAAGGCTTCGGCTGCCTCCCGACCAATGTGGTATAGCCACCTGTCCACACCCCTTCTGTACACAGCTAGACTGTATACCTCAGCCTCTCTGACCTCATTTGGAATGTTTCGATATAAGATGTGAGCCAGGTAGAATGAATTTGTCTGCTCTGACCCATGGATGAGTTGCGGAATTTCATAATTATAATTGGTCCTGTGACGAGTCTGATACCGGAAATTTACATTTATTTCACCTATAATCTTTGATTTGTATTTTTTTATGTGAAGTAGTAATGATTTGATAAAAAGTTGTCTTATATTTAAAACAGGAAATTCTGTAAAAAGCAAACTGGTAGGATATCTGTTACCTTTTTTCAATATTTTTTAATTACTGATCTCTGTGTGACTGCTAGCGGTTCAAGCACCGAGGACGAAACACCACCCCAAGCCAGGATACCATACTGGATCAGTGACTGAGCATAGGCAAAGTATACTGACCTGCACTGATCAAAATTAAATTAATACGTCATGACTTGCATAATTACGTCATACGTCATAATTAAATCAACGGTCATGACTTGGCTGAGTTCAGAAAATGCAAATAATAATCTCCTGAGCCTACTTTTGATGCACCGAACGTGTTGCCCCCAACTCAACTTGTTATCTATTATTACACCCAAATATTTGTAGTCACCAACGCGCTCAAGGATGCCACAGTCACAGTCCTGAGACCGTGCATTTCCACAAGAGTGCATTCTAAGTATGAATGGGTTAGGATCAGCCTGGTTTCTAGTAACTATTGTCATGTATTTAGATTTGGACACATTAACAGTCAAGCAGTTGTGGTCAAACCAGTTTTTGATTTTTGCCAGGTCTGCTGATGCACCACGACAGGTCTCCTCCCAAGTGCTTCCTGTTGACACCAACGCTGTGTCATCAGCAAAAAGAAACAAGCTTCCATTTATTGGTAATTTTGAAAGATTATTTATATAAATAAGAAAGAGTAATGGCCCAAGAGTGCCTCCCTGGACCACTCCGAACTCTACAGTTTCTGTTCCACTTGATTTACCATCAATTGAAACATACTGCTGTCGATTGTTGAGGTAACTTTTGAACCACAGCAATGCATTGTTTTTTATCCCTATCATATCAAGTTTGCTGATGAGCTTGCCTCTATCTACAGAATCAAAGGCCTTTGCTAAATCTAAAAAGGTTATTAAGACTTTATTTTTTGTTTTAATGTTATCAGAAATGAACCGTGTCAAATCAAAGAGAGCATCATTAGTATTCCTGGATTCTTGAAAGCCATATTGGTTTTCAGAGATCATATTATTGTTGGTAAGGTACTTAGATAATTGAATTTTTACACATTTTTCAAGAATTTTAGACATTGTTACCAGCAACGAAATTGGTCTATAATTAGAGAAATATATTTTTGGCCCTGATTTATGTATAGGGATCACCTTGGCGGTTTTGAAAGCACTTGGGAAGCGGCCCGTCTGAATGCTAAGATTGACTATGTGGTGAATAGGTAATATCAATGCATCTAAGTTATCTTTGAAAACCTTAGTTGGGATCCCATCGTAGCCAGGGCGGATCGGCCTTTTAGACTTTTGATCACGTCAGCAAGTTCCTGTCTAGTGACTGGTTGCATCTCAAAAACAGTATCTGCAGCGTAATCTCGGTCATTTATTTCCGGCGCACCCGTGCTATAATGGAACCTGCCAAGTTTTCACCTACTGCCGAAAAATATTGATTGAATTGATTACTAACCTCTTCAATTTGTTGTGAATTAGTTATCTCCTCTGGTTGGGAGAATGCTCCAATGGGAAAAGGCTGTTTATTAGCTGGACGTCCTGAAATTTCATTAATGACAGCCCAAAGTTTTCTAGGATTGTGAGAGGATTCTTCAATTTTGTTTTTATAATATGTGTATTTTGCTTGTTTTATTGCAGAGTGAAGTGTATTTCTATATTGTTTGAACTCGTTCTTTAAAATTTGATTGAAGGGTTGTCTGTTTAGTTTTTTTCTGAGTTTGTCACGATGCCGAATTGAATTAACTAGTCCCATGCTGATCCATGGCTTTATCTGAGTTTTTTTCGCGGGGATCTTTATTGTTGATGACTTGGATTCAATAATGTTTTTTAGAATGCCGGTGAATCAGTCAGCTGCTATATCAACATCAAGTTGTTCATTGACGCTGTCCCAGTTTTGACTAATCAGAGATTTTGTGACTTCTTTCCAGTGTGTCTTTGTAACGGATTTATCAAAGTTGGAAGGTATGGGTGAGATGGTAGATAATATATTTAAACATATAGCGAAGTGATCTGTAATTGAGGATTCTAAAATAACGGATGATGCTTTAAAGTGTCTCTGAAGTTTGATAAAATAGTGGTCAATACATGTGCCACTAGCAAGACGTGTGACCTTATCTATACATGTCATATAACCAGCTCCATTCAGAACATCCAGGTAGCGTTCCTCAGGTGAGTTGGGAGCAACGTTCAGTATATTACAGTTTATATTGCCAGCTAATAGGCAAATAGAACCATTTGATTCTTCATTACAATAAACATCCAGAGCATCAATAAAGGCAGAAAGGTTAGAGTTGGGACTGCGGTAGACAGCCAGAAGCTCGCATGCTGTTCCCGCCCAGTCAAATTTCATAGTTAAGCAGGTGGCCAAACCGCCAATCAAATGCTCACTGCAAGAGACTGATAATTCGTTATCCATGTATATAACCAGCCCATCACTCTGATTCAAGCTATTATATGTTCTGAATAAATTATATCCTGGTATTGTGATTAAGCAGCTTTCATCTTTAAGCCATGCTTCTGTTAATATGATACAATTAAATCTATGCTTCAGGCCATGCAGGACAGTTAGAAATTCATCAATATTTCTCCCATAGCTACGAATATTTTGATGGATTACAGAAAACCCAAGACTCCCGCGGTTATCACAGCCCTCCTCGTTTCTAAATACATAATTAAAATCATTAATGTCTTTGCACTCTGTGCATGTTATGTATGGAAGATCTAATTCATCGAAGTCGTTCCCAATCATTTCTATTTACATCAAAATTAACCCGGCCGCCTGGTATTCATTCACCGTATTGCGTTCATTAACATGTACAACAAAAGAGAAAAAGAGATAATTAAGATAACAAAATATATTCCAATGAATCAAAACCCCTGGTATAAAATATAGGTACTCTAGTAAAAGAATACATTGTAAGATGAGAGATATAAGCCCATGTTTAATGACTATAGATGTAGGTAGGCTATATATCTTCAATCATATATTTTAATAATATATTTCCAGCCTATATATTTTCAATCAACTAGATTTTATATCAAATTATTCAATTTGAATGTAGCTCCCCTGCATTACTTTAATTAAACAAATGGAGATTCAATAGGAATTTTCCTATTATATTTTATGAAAAATTTGGAATACATTTTATTAAATATAATCTAATCTCTATTTGTTAGAGTTAGGGGAAACATAAGTACCGTATATAAAAAAGAAATAAATAAAATATAAATATAGGCTGTATATGAGCTGTTAAGATTTTACTGGACTCTAGTATATAAAAAAATGAATAACGTATTTATTGTTAATGACCTGCACTGAAATTATTGAAATTAAATTTGATTATAATTGAGTTTACGTTGTCTAGTTTTACATCAATATTCTGAAAATCAATATCTTTCCTCACAAATACACATAATCCATCACTTCTTGTGAATCTATTATTTCTATTTACAACAGAGTAAACCTCTATATTGAAAACAAATTCTTCCGTCCATCCATGAGTCTTCACCAATCCATGTTTCGGATAATATTATAATTTCAAATTTAGTTTTACAATTATTTAAGTAATATATGAATTCATCAAAATTTTTCTTGATAGACCTAATATTCATATGAATAATATTCACATCATAAGAGTTGGCAATTCTATAGCTTAAAAAATCTTCTATTAATACTGTTTCATAATTGTCACAAATAAATAGATTTTCATTTAAGTCCTCAAACTGCATAGGAAATCAAATAAGGTAGAAAACAATAGGAGTCATTGACACTGGATTCAAAGAGAATTCAAATCCTCATTACAACCAATCATTATTGCCGGCTGGTTGGAGTCTTTGCGAACAAAAACCTTGCCCTTTTTCGACCACACGTATTTGTAGCCCTTTTGTAAGGCGACACCTCGTACCTGATGGAGTAGTTGTAGGAGGGGCGGTGGTAGCGGTGGCAAGTGTTGATAAGCAAATACCTTGCCATCAGGAAGCGATTTATTTACAGATTTTGTCGGAAGACCACAATTTGATTTGTCCTTGTAAGTCATTTTTTGAAATCCGCTAGCCAAGACTCCTTGTCCTGTCTACGGACGAATTTCACTACTATTGGTTTAATATTGTTTTTAGCTTTATTATTGTTTGGGAGCCTGTGTGCAATGCTCAAGTCCTTTGAAGTTAGCTGGCTACTAATTGCAGTTGATATAGAATTGAAAATCTCGTAGATTGACTCATTCTCCGTTTCAGGAATTCCGGATATAATCAGATTGTCCCTACGTGTATATTCATGGATAGAAGCTAACTCTGATTTCAATTTATCATTTACACCCTTCAATAAATTATTTTCTTTTTTGAGTTCCTCAACCTTATTCCCAAACGCAGACAGTTCACTTTTGAAATTATCAAATTCGTTAGAAATGAATTCAATTGATTTCTTAATCTCACTGAATTCTTGTTTGATTGGAGATAGTTCCGCCTGAATCATTTCTCTAACAATTTTTCCGATAGCTTCAAGGTCAGCCTGGGTTAACGACAACGAAAGTGTAGCACTGCTACTCTTACTGTCCGAAGCCTGTTGAGATTGCTTATCGGTGGTTGATAAGACCGTTGTCGTTGTCGAACTTGTACCGGTATTTACTGACTTGCACTTTTTACAACTCCACTTCGATTTTGTTTCAGCCGACATTTTTCGGAAAGTAGACTCTTTTAAATTTTGACACTCGTAGTGATGATCAATTTTACAACGACAGCACAATAGCACATCACGATCAGACACTTCGCCATTGCATTCACTGCACAACATTTCAAACAATAGTTCCGTTATTAAGCGAAAGATAAGAACTTAGATAAGAGAGCTACAATAATACAACCTGCTACTTCGACTGCTCCCACTGAACTCAAGAACTCAACTGCTTCTATGTTAAAATTATGCAAGGTTACAATCGTATTGTTTATGATTCTCAGGACTTTATCATGCTTTTATGCAAAATTATTTAGTCGTCGGCTGTCACCTGCATTGAATAACAGAATCCTACTTTATGAATTAAGTACAAGGTTCAAAGCTGAACCAGCCAACAATGAGACTCAATTGAACTGAAGCTGTAATTTAATGATAGTATTAAATAAGAATGTCGCATTTACTATGAATTCTATATCATGCATTCAACCACTTTCATTATACTGTATATTAACTTACATACATGGTAGTTGAAGTAGTCAGATCAAGTAAATGTGATCTGAGTTCATTTCATTTTAGCCTACGGTATTTTCAAAATCTCAGTAATTATGGTGCCAGAGTCTTCTTCAAAGTTGTATGTATTAAAGTATTAAGTTACTTTCACATTAAAAAATCATAATAATGTATTTCGCCACCGAATTCTGATAGCCTAAATTGAGTCAACTACTGTATGAAATGAACCAAATTCAAGATCAACAAATGACAATCATCTTACCGTATTCAAACAATTCAAGCCCAGATTCTATAACCAACAATATTGAACGGTATTCATAACATAAATCCCTAATCTCATAATTATTATAAAAGCTCTGAGAATAAATAGAACTTTTATCCCGTAACTTACTCACGGTATTGATATAAACAATAAAATAACCTAGAAAATTTAGACAGACGGTCTTGGTCTCGCTCGGTCTGACCGGGGTACTACCTTTTGGTCGCAATTCCAACTTGCCGCTACCAGCTGATCGACTCCCATTTGGTTGTCAGCCAGGGCTGCCGCCTTAATTTTGAATTCTAAATACGGAACATCCATTTGATACACTTACTATTTCGTGTTGTTAGGTTGCAAATCTGGAGTGTGTAAACATTTTTAGGCACGCTAATGTTTACTTTTTCGCACGCTAATTATTACTAGTTCAAGAATGGACCGTTTTACACACGATTTTCAGTGCAAAAACTGCAATTTTACGGATATCAATAGGAAAACGTCATTTTTCAACAATAAGAGTTATAACTGGATAAGGAATAATAAATTTGTATTTTTTATTAATGGAAGTTGAAGAGAGTTGGATTCTAAAGAATGGCGGAGATTGTGTAAATTTTACTCAAATCTCAGAAATAGAGATCAAAAATCGCAAAATTGACAAAACATAGCACAAGTGATGAATTTGTGTTTAGTAGCGATTTTGCAATTTTTGATCGCTTTTTCTGAGATTTGGGTAAGATTTACATGATCGCCGCCATTCAACTTTTTCTTTAGAATCCGACTCTCTTCAACTTCCATAAAAACAACTTCAATAAAAAATACAAATTTATTATTCCTTATCCAGTTATAACTCTTATTGTTGAAAAATAGCGTTTTCTAGCATATTTTCCTAATTATCTCAATAATCGTTGAAGTTACAAACTTGGAAATGGTTTCATTGAATTCCTCAGCCAATTTTACATAGGATTTTATCATTTTAGAACTTCACTAAAGCCTCTATAATTATAAAAATTAATATATTTTGAAAAATCTCAATTTTCCGCCATTGTTATTTCATTTCATTTGAGTGAGATCCAAAAAAAATACCGACCGCTTTATCCGATTTATCTATTGAGTCAATGACCGATTCGATAAATTTTGTCGCTGCTGTCTTGACTGACTTTCCTTTACGAAACCCATGCTGGAAGGAATCGATTAGTTCGTTTTTCTCCAAATAATAAAGAAACTGGTCAGGAACTACACGTTCATGAATTTTGGAAATTGCCGGCAATAAAGAAATTGGACGGTATTTATTTATATCTTGTTTATCATTCTTTTTATGAACTGGGATAATTTTTGAAATTTTTAACTGCTGAGGAAATATTCCGGTAATAAGAGAAGAATTTATCAGGTGTAGGAGTGGCTTCAGTAGAACATTCTTGACCTTTTTTATGATGGCAATAGGTATGTCATTGTACCCTGCACTGTACTTGCATTTTAAACTAGAGATAATTTTATCAAGTGTTTCGTAATCAATAGTTTTAAATCTAAATTTTTGATCATTCATATTTTTGAAATTATCACTATGTTCAGAGTATTGAGAGTCTCCAATCCCTATTTCTCCCTTTGCAAAGTTATCTCAGTCACAAAGCGTTTTTGGGAGTTGGTACCATGGAACTTTTTTGTCTACTTGGTGTAAGGGATCAGCCTGAGAAGTATTGCATATTTCTTCTGAAACACCCTGTATATAAAACCATTTTCAACTATTTAAGCATTTCCTATGTTTTCAAGAACGTGAAAATGTTCTCAACTATCCTTAAAACAAATATAATATTTATCATACTAGGAATAGTATATTTCGTACCTAGGGCCGAAAATGTGCGTTTACCGGCTCGGAATCGGTTTTCAAGATTGAGAGACGGAATATTACATTTTCGACCTGTGGTGTCAAACTTTATTTTTCGGCACACAACATCAATGCGAAGAAAACAAAATAAAAAATTAGTTAATGAGTTCCAAGAACAGCTAGACCAGTAACCTTATTATGCTATCTTCGCCTATGCTGAATTTGGAGTAGGTGCCATCTGCTTGCTATTGAAACTTCGCGTCAATAGTTTATTGATTTACTGACTGAATATTACTTTATAACTATCAGTGAATTCGATTTTCTTAGTCCAGAAACGTTTAAGCCCAAGATAATTTTCGTACGATCATCCTAAATTGTACAATATCAATTCAAAGTTGTTGATTTTTGACAGATATTGGCTAACAGAGAAGCTTAGTCTAGTTGCATTATCACCCGCTAGATGGCGCTGGCTAACCTGCTAGACGAAGTTACACATAGTCTGACAACAATAATATTGTTCAAACATGGATTTCACGTTCATAATTATCCAACAGTTAATCAATACAAACATTTTTAATCTTATCAAAGTTGGAGTATTAGTTATTGAAGCAGTTTTCCTTTATTACTCAACTACTGGTTGATGTGTAAACTTTCAACGTTCAGTTCTCTTGAAAAGGGATCTCACCAATCAAAATAACAGATGAGAGACTACCTTTACATCGAAATACCAATAAGTCGACATCGACTCGCAAAACAGCTGACATTTGATGCAATCAAACCGGGATGCTACCTATTGATCGACAGTAGATACATTTTGCCACTCCTGGGACAAAATCAGTTACCACTCCTGGGACAAAATCAGTTACCACTCCTGGGACAAAACTTGGGCCACCCACGTGAAGGTCATTTATGACGTCATAGCGTAACTTGGGCTAGCATATAGCTATTTCACTATCAAGATGGCAGTTTTTGGTGGGAAAACCCGAAATTTGAAATAAAATAAAATTAAATAAAATTAAATAGAATTAAATAAGATTAAATAGGATTAAATAAAATTAAATAAAATTAAATAAAAATTAAATAAAATTAAATAAAAATTAAATAAAATTAAATAAAAATTAAATAAAATTAAATAAAAATTAAATAAAATTAAATAAAAATTAAATAAAATTAAATAAAAATTAAATAAAATTAAATAAAAATTAAATAAAATTAAATAAAAATTAAATAAAATTAAATAAAAATTAAATAAAAATTAAATAAAATTAAATAAAAATAAAATAAAATTAAATAAAATTAAATAAAATCATCCTTTCCTGGCACAAGATGTGCCCCTGGGCCAAAAAAATAAAAGTGAGTCTCACTTTCCAGGCTATTGTGGTCCAGGGGTCAAAAATAAAATTAAATAAAAATTAAATAAAATTAAATAAAAATTAAATAAAATTAAATAAAATTAAATAAAAATTAATTAGAATTAAATAAAATTAAATAAAATCATCCTTTCCTGGCACAAGATGTGCCCCTGGGCCAAAAAAATAAAAGTGAGTCTCACTTTCCAGGCTATTGTGGTCCAGGGGTCAAAAATAAAATTAAATAAAAATTAAATAAAATTAAATAAAAATTAAATAAAATTAAATAAAAATTAAATAAAATTAAATAAAAATTAATTAGAATTAAATAAAATTAAATAAAATCATCCTTTCCTGGCACAAGATGTGCCCCTGGGCCAAAAAAATAAAAGTGAGTCTCACTTTCCAGGCTATTGTGGTCCAGGGGTCAAAAATAAAATTAAATAAAAATTAAATAAAATTAAATAAAAATTAAATAAAATTAAATAAAAATTAAATAAAATTAAATAAAAATTAATTAGAATTAAATAAAATTAAATAAAATCATCCTTTCCTGGCACAAGATGTGCCCCTGGCCAAAAAATAAAAGTGAGTCTCACTTTCCAGGCTATTGTGGTCCAGGGGTCAAAAATAAAATTAAATAAAAATTAAATAAAATTAAATAAAAATTAAATAAAATTAAATAAAAATTAAATAAAATTAAATAAAAATTAAATAAAATTAAATAAAAATTAAATAAAAATTAAATAAAATTAAATAAAAATTAAATAAAATTAAATAAAAATTAAATAAAATTAAATAAAATTAAATAAAAATTAAATAAAATTAAATAAAATTAAATAAAAATTAAATAAAATTAAATAAAAATAAAATAAAATTAAATAAAATTAAATAAAAATTAAATAAAATTAAATAAAAATTAAATAAAATTAAATAGAATTTAATCCCAAGGTGGTGGGGATGAGGTTCTGTATATATTGACTGCCACTGGGAGTCCTCAGGTCATTCTGCTGCCAGTTTGTTTGTGTGTAGGTCACGTCAGTGCATATTTTGGTTTTGTGATTCAGTGTATAGGAGTGCTAAGTGAAAACGTAAGTACCAATTACTATAATTATTCTATTATGTAGAAACAAAATACCTATAAAGAAACTATAGAATTTCTTTGATGTAGTTGTTCAACTTTGCAGTAGTAAAATAATCTAAAGCAGTTGTTATTATTAGATTTGAATCAAGTAGTCCTCCCAATTTTAGAAACAAAATACCTTTGAAGAAACAAGAGAATTCCATTGATGTAGTTGTGTTTGAAAATATCCAATTTCAATCAAGTAGGCCTCCCAACTGTTTAAAAAGAAGCTGAATCTCTTATCTCAAGGACTCGGGAACGACCGCAGGGGATATTGATGTAGCACTGGATGTCTCTGTTACAGACCCTGCATTTAATCCAATTTCTTTCACACATGGTACATGCTAAGTGCATGCATGGCAGTAACAGTCGTGGGAACATTGGTGTCCCGCACTCTGCACATGTGTTGACACATTCTGATGCATAGTCATCATCATCATCGTCAGTGTCATAAATGGTGTCTATATACTGTAGCCTTGATTGGATCCCTGATAAGATGTCCCGTTCACAAAATGTACTACATGCCAATGCCGGTTGTTGTATGCCTGGATTGTCCTCCTCATCAAAGATGTCACTCATTGATGGATGGTTATGTGTGTTTGGGTTGTAGTCATCTGAGATGTCACTACATTCTTCAAACCAGCGACGCGTTTGGTTTTCTATCATTGGTGGTGGTGGTGGTAGTGGGGGTGGTTGTGGTATTGATGGTTCTACACTATGTGGCAGTGGTGGTGGTTGTGGTATTGTTGATTCTACACTGTGTGGCAGTGGTGGTGGTTGTGGTGGTTGTGGTATTGCTGGTTC
This sequence comes from Sogatella furcifera, assembly GCA_017141385.1. Taxonomy (NCBI): domain Eukaryota; kingdom Metazoa; phylum Arthropoda; class Insecta; order Hemiptera; family Delphacidae; genus Sogatella; species Sogatella furcifera. Next base: position 18,260,438 of record CM029555.1, read on the forward strand.
TATACTGTATGGCGGTGGCGGGGTACTGTATGGCGGTGGCAGGGTACTGTATGGTGGTGGCAGGGTTCTGTATGGGGGAGGAGATAGTGTTGGTGACCAACTCCGTTCATCCATTGCATGCCTAGAACAGAGCAGGCATTCCAAGTATTAGTACTCAGTTCTCATTTGTTAACTTTCAAATTTTTTAGCAGCTAGGTATACTACTTGTATCATTGCCACTATTTTGTTTCTTTTGGAATATTTTTAAACTATCAAACGTTGGGAGGGATACTTGATTGAAATTGGATATTTTCAAACACAACTACATCAATGGAATTCTCTTGTTTCTTCAAAGGTATTTTGTTTCTAAAATTGGGAGGACTACTTGATTCAAATCTAATAATAACAACTGCTTTAGATTATTTTACTACTGCAAAGTTGAACAACTACATCAAAGAAATTCTGTAGTTTCTTTATAGGTATTTTGTTTCTACATAATAGAATAATTATAGTAATTGGTACTTACGTTTTCACTTAGCACTCCTATACACTGAATCACAAAACCAAAATATGCACTGACGTGACCTACACACAAACAAACTGGCAGCAGAATGACCTGAGGACTCCCAGTGGCAGTCAATATATACAGAACCTCATCCCCACCACCTTGGGATTAAATTCTATTTAATTTTATTTAATTTTTATTTAATTTTATTTAATTTTTATTTAATTTTATTTAATTTTTATTCAATTTTTATTTAATTTTATTTAATTTTTATTTAATTTTATTTAATTTTTATTTAATTTTATTTAATTTTTATTTAATTTTATTTAATTTTTATTTAATTTTATTTAATTTTTATTTAATTTTTATTTAATTTTATTTAATTTTTATTTAATTTTATTTAATTTTTATTTAATTTTATTTAATTTTTATTTAATTTTTATTTAATTTTATTTAATTTTTATTTAATTTTATTTAATTTTTATTTAATTTTTATTTAATTTTATTTAATTTTTATTTAATTTTATTTAATTTTTATTTAATTTTATTTAATTTTTATTTAATTTTATTTAATTTTTATTTAATTTTATTTAATTTTTATTTAATTTTATTTAATTTTTATTTAATTTTATTTAATTTTTATTTAATTTTATTTAATTTTTATTTAATTTTATTTAATTTTATTTAATTTTTATTTAATTTTATTTAATTTTTATTTAATTTTATTTAATTTTTATTTTAATTTTATTTTTGACCCCTGGACCACAATAGCCTGGAAAGTGAGACTCACTTTTATTTTTTTGGCCCAGGGGCACATCTTGTGCCAGGAAAGGATGATTTTATTTAATTTTATTTAATTCTAATTAATTTTTATTTAATTTTATTTAATTTTTATTTAATTTTATTTAATTTTTATTTAATTTTATTTAATTTTTATTTTAATTTTATTTTTGACCCCTGGACCACAATAGCCTGGAAAGTGAGACTCACTTTTATTTTTTTTGGCCCAGGGGCACATCTTGTGCCAGGAAAGGATGATTTTATTTAATTTTATTTAATTCTAATTAATTTTTATTTAATTTTATTTAATTTTATTTAATTTTTATTTAATTTTATTTAATTTTTATTTAATTTTATTTAATTCTATTTACTTATATCTCATCCCCACCATCACAGAGGGCCTTAGGATTTAATTTTATTTAATCCTATTTAATCTTATTTAATTCTATTTAATTTTATTTAATTTTATTTTATTTCAAATTTCGGGTTTTCCCACCAAAAACTGCCATCTTGATAGTGAAATAGCTATATGCTAGCCCAAGTTACGCTATGACGTCATAAATGACCTTCACGTGGGTGGCCCAAGTTTTGTCCCAGGAGTGGTAACTGATTTTGTCCCAGGAGTGGTAACTGATTTTGTCCCAGGAGTGGCAAAATGTATCTACTATCGACCAACCTTTAAATCGACAACGACCTTCAGTCAGCTTACATTCAAGGTTATTTTACCGCCCTAGGGCCGAAAAAGGCATTTTCCCGGCGAGTTGCTGGCGACCTCGCCTGAAAACGAGCGTTTTCGGCCTCCGTATGATGCATGTAAAACAGATCATTTCTTACCAGTGTGGCGAAAAAGCTTATTTGACGTGGATGCAAAATATTATAGTGGTCACTACATTTTAGACATTTTTGGACACATTTGGTCTTACTTTTTTAGACATTTCATTCCATTCATTTTTTCTCACCTTTTTCATTTCTGCTATTTTATTTTTTTGCTCTTCCTCCTCCTCCTCCTCTTTCCTCTCTTCTTGTTCATTCATCTCCTCAATCTCCTTTTCTTCTTTCTCCTTCTTCACAATCATCTACTTCCTTATCTCCTCTCTATTCTCCTCCCTTCTCTCCACCTTCACCTCCTCAATCTCCTTTTCATCCTTCTTCTTCTTCACCTCTTTCTTCTCCTTATTTTCTCCTCCTCACTTCTTGTAATCGACTACCATAGCCCCCTCCACCTCTGAGAACATCACCATACAAGATGCGATTTAGGGGTTGGTCGACCGCTGCAGCTCATGATTCATGTTTTCGATTAAATCCTGACTTGTTCCCTCTTAAACTCCTTTTTTGGAATGGGGCTGAGTTATCTTGCGCAAGGGAAGATTCAGATTTCAGACTTTTACAGCTTCCTCATATAGATTCTGTGCCATTCATCTTCTCCCCTAACAAAGCTAGCAGCTGAATTATTTTTCATCTTCAGACCAAGTATGATACAAGTTGCAGTGTTTTGTTCTCATGGTACACTAATGATATTACGCAGCAGTCTTTTCGTATTTTTCTTATTCATTGCGGTTTTTAAGTGTGTGCGTCAAGCAACTCACTCTGGGATTGTAATTAATTTCCAGGGAATATTATTTAATCATGAGGGAGACACGAAGAGTATAATCAAAACATTTCGTTTGTTTGAACAAATTACTGGCACATCCGCCAGTAAAATTAAACAACTGTGAAGATACGGAAATGATTATTATTGCATTGTCCGATATAGCCTTTGAACCATTGATTTGATCTGAATAAATCAGATTGAATTTACTTGGGATATCAATTAGAATTCTCCCTAATAGTTTCTAGAAAAATATTACTGTGGTTGGTTTCACCATTAAAATTTGGTGAGGGATTTTCAATGACTGAAAAATTCAATATTGTTTTGTTTTAAACTTAGGTTTAATATTGAAAGTGGCTGAACTCTTATTTCAAGTTCTTCATTCATCCACGAAGTTAATCATTCATTTTTGATAACGACTCTAATTTAGGCTACTTGGAATGAAATTCATAATCGAGAGCAAAGATTTGATTATTGTTAATATTAATGTAAAAATTTAATATTTTCGGTCATGGTTTAATGAATTTGTGAAGTGTTTTAGTTTAAATTGTCAGTGATGTTTTGAAATAAAAAATTGTTCTAAAATGACTATTGTAAATGGACTATAACCCACATGGTTTCCCATGTTTTCATTCGTGAAAAATGAGGTTATAATATTTCGAAGTGGAACAACCCTTTGGGTCTCCCCATCAATGGAAGCATACGCTAAATAAAATCATTGTCGAGAAGACTCAACTGCTTGCATTTTTTTAGGTATTGGAGAAAATTCGGAACATCCAGAGAAGAGGAATAATGCTTTGTTTTTCATGCAAAAATACAGCATGATAATAACATTTTCCCCCACCAAATTTCATACAAGTTTTAATAATTATCAGCACCTAAGCCCCAATACAGACAGTATCTCTGTCTTTCGAAAATTATGTTATAGTCCTATTCATCATAACAATAAATATGTCTTCATTGCCGATAATCAATCATTTCATAGTTCAGAGTTCATAAATCAGGGAGTTGAGCTGTTATGAGGTGGTAGGGCTAATACACTACAATTATTAAGTTAAATGGGATGTTTCATACCGATATCATGAATTTATCAATATTATTCTTATGTTGGACTAAAAACAATGATGAATTTAAACTAGAATCAAATCACCACTCCTCAACAAATAATGAGCGGGCGGGGTGAACTTCTAGCTTCTATCTTCTAGCTCACCAGATTACGAAATTAATATGCAACGGCTTGATGCTAATGTCAACTGACCCACTTAACTCCCACATACTGGGACACAAAGGGGCTAAATAAGGTTATTGGGAGAAGGCTTTTTCCTCCTCACCAGAGGCTGGCTACTATGATGAACGAGCAGCACTGGATGTCCATTATTAATTTCCATCCAGGATGTATAAGCTGGCCGGCACACATACCTAATGAACTGATGAAGATTGATGTAGACTGGCTATAATTAAATGTCTATAACGCCATCCTCATGTCACAAAATTATAAGCTGAGATTGCATCGGTTGAATGACAGTGTGGCTCTTAAGAGCGAGGCTACATATTTCTAGTAACCTACGAGGGAATTTTAAAGTTATGGTTAACATAGAATAATCCATATTTCATCCTATTTCTCAGCACTGGCGGCTCGTGCCCAGGAAAAAGGTGAAGTGATGTACAGTTAATGATGCAAGCAATGAAACTCAATATAACAAAGTATTCCCTTCATTGTCTATGTGGGGAAAATGCACAAGTTATGTATAATATATTTTTTATTCATGTTGTATGCTCAATTTGTGAATGAACTTCATTTGATTTGATGAATAATGAATCCATGAGGTCTAATGTTCACAGAACTACTGGTAAATTAATTTCATGTTTCTATCCGGTTCATTTACTACCAATGGGATTGGTCAATGAATCAGCTGACCAGACGAACGCTTTCATGTTCTCTTTCTAAAATACTATTTATTCACTCTTTTGGCGTAGCATCCAAGGAACTATAAAAGGTTATTTAAAGTACTATTTTAAGGTATTCAAAGAGCCCTATTAGCATCGACGGATATTAATAGATGAATACTTCCAAATTAAAATGATGAGACTTAATAATATTTATAAAAAACCCTTCATGAGAACTAATTGCATTATTGAGTATTTAGAGAAGACAGTTATCATTATGAGAGTTCAGTGTGCAATGTTCAAACATATCCAAGCTTAAGCTAACTTTCTCATATGGGTTGTTAAAGGGGTGAGGCGGCGAGGTAGGGCTGGTCTGAAGGGTGGGCTCCATTAATTTGATAGCTGGGTTACACAGGTGCAAGCACCAGATCTGGGTTTATTTGACACCTCGGTCATGTGACTTGACAGAAAAGCGATATTGCGGCCTGTAGCTTATTCATCGTTTTTGCCATAGTAGCAAAATATGGTTGAGAGTTAGAGACTTCGCTACGCAAAAGTACGAGATAACTCTATGGTTAATACTCTATTAATATTGATTGGACCATATAGAGTGCAGAATTGTTTCTCTACTATTCTGATAAACGTCCGATTGAGCCCAAAACAAACGATCTAGACGGGTCAAAATTGAGAATTGATTATCCACTTATTTCTTTTATAACTCCATGATGGATGAATACAATTTTTTGAGTAGTTGTGGAGGTGATATTGTGATTGTTATCCATATTAAATGGAAATATCGTCACATTGACAATATCTTGTCTTTCCATTAAATTTTGATAAATACCATACTATAATAATAATAATGATGATCGTTATATTATTGATTGAGCATTATTTAGAATTTTTCTAATTCACAAGAGAATTTTTCACAAATAAGGAAGATACTCTATGTTTCATTGGGCGTATCCTTTCAGCTAACAAGTATTAAAACAGCATTATGAATTTGTCTTACTATAGCCTAGTCTACGACAATGTCAGCTTTAATTTTTCACAATTGAACACTTTGTCAACTTATTGATTTTCTATCGAAACTTGAGTTTCCCCTAATATTATGTGAAAACTTTGACAAGTTTAAAAATAAACGAACACGAGTATTATCAATACAATTAAAATTTTTCTTAGTATAATTTGAGAGAAGGGATGACTCGAGTAGGAGAAAACTCAGGAGTAGAACACAAAAGTTGTGTTACAATTGCATTTTTTAGTAAAGTCAGTCACTCATTTCTGTTTTTGCACGCAACCAATTCTAATCGAAAAGTAACCCATGTGGAATAGTTAAGAAAATCTATTCTAACGCAGCTAGTGAAGGAGAAAGTGGAGCAAAACTCTGTTCATAAATATTTATTCAATGCTACCTGTGAGAGAAATTCACGGGGAGAGACAATACAAAGGGAATAAAGCCAAACGTTTTCGTTCTCACAATGGTTTATGAACATTCGCAAGGTAACTGGCGCCAGTTAACTTTGAATGCTTCCTTTCTTGCGCTACAAATTGGCAACGGTGGAAAAGACACGCGCACACACACGCTTGCAACGAACCTACGAAATAAGGTGGTAACTGAGGTACGTACGTGTGAGTATAGTCCGAATAACTCCACTTAAATGCTGCGTAATTCTGCAGCCTCGCTTAGCAAAACTGTTTGCGCTCTTCTCTAGCCTGTGTAGACTCCGTAACAAGGCCACCAATGCTATACGCTAGGCAACGTAAGCTGTCTATGAAGGTGGGTTTATTCGGGTTTGTTCTTTTACTTTTTTAAGTTACTTCCCTTTTCCTAAGATTGCTGAAGGTTTTTCGAGGCGTAAAAGAAAGTTTACTCCCCTTTTTTTAACTCGCAAAACACGGCGATTCGAAAGTTTAATATTTAAACATATAAAAGAATGGATATATTGTTCATTTTCAGCTTCTTCCTATCAAGTCGAATATCACAAATGATTACCAACTATTTATTTTTAATTATTCCAACAATTTTCAACCCCTTTGAAGAGACCATTCTCATGATATTGGACTAAAAATAATATTCCAACAGAAAATATCATTGCAATCCCTTTGAAGAGATCAGTCTTATGATATTGCTGTCTAGTGATTTTTACTCCCTCTTCTGGGAGGCTTTTTGTTAGTGAAGATAGTCAGTCGTTTTTTGTCTCTGGAGTTACACTCCAACTAATAAACTGTATGGTACTTAGCGCTTGGTTACGAGAGTCGCTTGTTTACGGAGGCTAGCTTATGGTTGTGAGGATCAACGTGCTAACCACACGTTACCTCTATCCTGGTTAATGATTTTGCACCTCTGCTGTATAATAAAGTGAATATGAAACTGACAAACAACTGGTAGGCCTAAGCCATTCATGGACTGTTGAGTCATTGGAAGAAGAAGAAGAAGAAGAAGAAGAAGAAGAAAAAGAAGAAGAGGAAGAAGAAGGAGAAAAAAGAAGTAATTACTATGTATTACCCTCCTATTGCATAATTATTTTCTTTGATCTTCAATACAGACTCTATCTTTATATTAATAACATGAATGACTTTATATCATACGATAAACTTGAAATCACTCACCAATAACTTATCCAATTATCGAACAAAAACAGCATTGCATCACATTGTTCAAAGTTTGATAAATGATTTCAGTGTCCAACTTTCTAGAGCTTGGTAGAGTTTTGAAGAGGATAATGTAGATATTTAATTCAAGATATCCGAGGGCAGAATAGTGGAGAAAACATAAAGAATGGCATTTTGATTGATTACCGTCCCAAATCTGACAAGTGACAAGTCGGAAAGTGGGTGGATGTAGAAGGAGAAGAAGGAGAAAAGAGACCGAAGAAAAGGAGGAGGTGGCGGAGGAGGAGAAGGAGAGGGGAAAGAAGGTGGTGCAGGAGGAGGAGGAGGAGATGGAGAGGAAGTGAAAAATATGGAAACTTTAAAACTTCGACAAGCGAAAGAAAAGAGTTGAGATGATTGAAACTGGGAGAACGTGGTGTGATAAAGAGATTGTGGTTGTTGAAGAGACAAAAAAGAGAAGGGGGATGAGACATGGAAAAAAGAGAGAGAGAGTGAGAAGAGCGAGGAGTAAGTATTGAAATAGTGGATGAGGAAAACGTTTGGTTGATTCTTGAGGAATTGTTGGAGAGGTTATCAGGGAATGATATCTGTAGTTGGAAAACAAAAAGGAGATACATGATAAAGAAAAAGTATGATAGGGGAGTAGCAGAGAATGGGAGGTTAAATAGAGGTTCGTAGAGAGAGATGAGAAATTAAATGAAAACATAGTGATATGCAGAGGGACAATCAAATGGATTCAATATGAGTAATATATAATGAGAAATGGAAGAAGAAAGAAAAGGAACAGCGAAAGATAAGGTTGACAAATTTAGAAGAAGATGTCGGAGGAGCCGAAAAAAGTAAATGGTCTAGTCAGGAGGAACAGTGATAGAAGATAAGTTCCAGTCTTTACTAGGAATTTTGAATGAAAGTATGGGGAGATAAAGAGTAATAGGATTAGAAGGAGAAAGGAGTAAAAGAAAGGGTGTGGTGAGAGAGGAGAAGGAACAAAGAATGGAGACAAAGAAATAAATAAAGAAGACTTAAAACAAGAACAAGAAGAAGTGGGAGACCAAGAAGAAAGAGAATTACAAGAAACGAATGAAGAGAAAAGGAAGGAGAGAAACAGATATCAAAAGAAGGAGAGAAACAAGAATAAAAAGACAAAACAAGAATGACAAGTCAAGACAACAACAATTACAAGGAAAGCTAGGGAGAAGAAAAAGTAGAAGTAGAAAAAAAGAGAAAGGATTGTCGCGGTACGGAATGTTGAGAAAGCGGATACAGAGGAAAAACTATTGCTAGCAGCTGACGTATTTTGTGTTTTTAGACCCACAAGCCAGCCTGATGACAAGGCAACAACCCAGAATGCACTTTTATGATTGGTTTTCCTTATTCGAAAGGTACACACACTGACAACATTCAACATTCCTTTCTCTTCTCGATGCGTCAATAGGTTGCTTATAAAGCTTGGTGAAAAACAGCCTCCAAATCTCCACAATATATCTTCAATGAGAAATTTTGTATTTGGTATCAGAGAATAGATTTCACCGAGTGTACACACTCATTGCACGCTTCAAGAATGAAAAATTGATTGTATATTCCTAATTATGGAAGCCATTTGAAAGGCACTCCATGTCATCCTTGTTTGAGCATTATTCACAGTTAAAATCAAGTGTTAATAGTTCAGAGAAATTCCGTTTACATTGCGACTATATTTATTCAAGTACTAGTCGGCAGGCTCGCTTCGCTCGCCTTCTCCGTCTAGCCAGGGAGCTCCGCCCCCTGAACCCCCGACAGTATCGGCTGTGTAAGTGAGTCAACAGGCTCGCTTCGCTCGCCTGCAAATTCCGTTCAGAAGGGATTCGGAATTTATAGAACACAGCATTTTTAGACCCAATCTGTACCTTTTTATCAAATTTCAACATTTTCTGCCAATCTCTTCTCGAAAAATCTAAGAAAAACTCCGGAAATTCCGAAATATAGTAAAACGCTATTATCGAGCGTAACCTTGGGAAGTATATCGGACATGGTTTTAAACTTGATTCAATATCTTCTAGATTAGTTCATCTTTAATCTCGCTGAACCATTGAATTTACATTAAGGATTGGTCGTATCAAGACGGAAGATATGAAACCCGCTCTACATTTACACATTTACACTTACCGTTATTACTGGCGTACTCTTGAACGGATTTCAGAAATATTTTAACACAACATTTATAGACCTTACCTGAACCTTCCCACCAAATATCAACATTTTCTACCGATTAGTTCTCGAAAAAAATAAGAAAACGCTGAAAAACTATAGAAGAACTCATATATTTGGCGTATCCTTATAAAGTTTCAAAAATCCTTTCTTAGCGCGCCTCTAAACGTCCAACTGAACATGCCTGCCAAATTTGAACGCATTCGGTTCAGTGGATTTTTAGCTCTGGTGATGAATGAATGAATGAATCAGTGCCATTTTGCTTTGATGTATAGAGATTTGAGAACTTCATATTATGTGCTTCATTTGGTTAATCGAGAATTCATCAAACAGTTTCTCTTCCAGTACATGTCCGTTCGGTAGACTTTGATGAATAAAAAAAAATTAAAAGATTACTAGATAAATTCCATATAAGCTCTAACCAACTACTAATATAATATACTACAACTATAATGGACAAACTACAAATCTCAAACTATAACACACCTTCCTAGTGATAACATTTAATCATCCAGAAATCAATCCGTTAACACTCATTCAATTCTTAACACGATTAAGATCCACGAAAGTCCAAGAAAGCCTACACGCCAGTCCTAATCACTCACAGCATTGATTACAGCATTGCACTTTCATTAAGTTCGCATCTCACTCGATCAGTTGACTGCCTACAACTTTCACCCTTTAAAAGTTTGTTTAGGACAGTCGGCCAAGTTAAATATTGTTCTTCCGCTGTTCACTTGAGAAACCCTTCTATCTCCTTCTAATCAATGAGAAGCGACTATTCGAATCATTTTGTCTCTCTCCTGAATAAGTTAAAAGCTCAATCTTAGTCAAGTATCAAGGTTCGAAATCTTCCCAGTGACTTTTGCCAGGCTGCAAATTATTGAACTCACTAAGCAAACAGTAACCAACGATGGGTTACTTGTAGAGGTGATCATGGTGAACATGTATGCTGTATGGATAATTTTAATTTCGCCATGATTAACGATTTACTATCTAGAAGCTGATTTAATTCCAATCTCAAAAATTCAAATCTTTTATAACGGCATGATTTTCTTCCTCTGAGCCAATGAAGGATCAATATAGCCATTAATAATAATAATAATAATAATAATAATAATAATAATTTTATTTCCTTAAAAAACAAACAAAAAACAAAAATGAACAAAACAGCAAGCAAATGTAATGAGTACAATTTAAATTCAAATCCAGTTAGTGTTTAAAGAATTGAAGAATAGTTTCAATTTTTTATTTATTTTTATTGGAAATTAACCTACTCAACTATGGGAACCCCATGTGCTAGAGTAGGTGTAAATTTTGGGTGGGGGTGCGAATACTTTGGGTAAGTGAGCTCACATACTGTTAGAAATAATATTTTCTATGTGATGTCTTCCAGTTGTTATAATCCACTTTTTAACGACGGCTTTGAATTTTCTTGGGTGTTCTATCATCTTGATGTGTGCAGGAAGTAAATTGTGGATTTTTGGTGCTAGGTGGTTGTAGTGTCGTTGATATGTTGCCTTCCTAGCAACGTTTGCGATCAGAAGGTTTCTATTTCTTGTGTTATGACTGTGGTTTCTCCATTGAAAGTTTTCCGGTTTTTTGTGTAGTCTGCAAATGATTTCCAGGGAGTAGAGCTGTCTTGCATCCATCACTCCGAACTCATTGTATAGCTGATCTGATGGGTAGCGAAGTGGTTTCTGCTTAATAATTTTAATTATCAGTTTTTGTACTTTTAAAGAGGGTCAAGGTGAACGAAGTTTGTCCCTCCCCATCCCACAATCCCATAGGTAATCAAAGACTGGACTAAGGAATAGTACACCATCTTCATACACTTCTCATCTATCAATGTCCTCAGCATTTTGAACTTGTAAATAGTCTTTCTCAACTTTTTGCATAGGTTGTCTATATGATGGTCCCAGCGCAGGAAAGAGTCCAGTATGATTCCAAGATATTTTATTGTTGGTTTTCTGTGGATAGTGTATGCAGTGCTGTTGGAAATGTTGACTGTTAAAAGGTTCTCTGTAGGTTGTCCATGCTGTGTAGCTGAGAAAGTTAGAAAGTGGGTCTTGTCATAGTTTAGGGTGAGCAGATTCTGATTCAACCAATGTGAGATTCTCTGTAGTCCTATTTCAGCCTTATTCCATGCTATTGACCAAGTTGGTCCTGAAAACAAAAGTACAGTATCATCGGCGAAGGTGGTGATGTTCCCCTCAATTTCCATACTGCACAGAGGATTTATATAAATCAAAAATAGTATTGGACCGAGAACTGTACCTTGAGGTACTCCATAATCCACTTTGAGCTTGCTACTTATTTTTCCATTGACTCTGACACTCTGGGTTCTGTTTGACAAGTAACTTTTGAATAATTCCCATGCTACTCCTCTGATACCATAGTTGTAGAGTCTATCCAGCAGAATATCATGTGATACTGTATCAAATGCTTTTTTCAGGTCCAGGAATATCGCCAAAGGTTTCTCATCACAATTGATTTTTTCTGATATTTGTGAAATAACATTGTGGATTGCATCATTGGTACTACAGTTTGATCTAAAGCCATATTGATTCGGTGATAAAATATTATTTCTTTCAAGGAAGTTGATAAGTCTAGACTTGATAATCTTCTCAAAAATTTTCGCCAGGATATTTAAAAGTGATATTGGTCTATAACAATTCAAATCTTTCTTGTCTCCTGATTTGAAAATGGGACATATAACAGCTTCCTTCAAACAGTGGGGAAAGACACCTTCTTGTAGGATTTTGTTGGCAATTAATGTTAATGGTCTAGTTAGGGCTGCACTGTTTTGTTTGAAGAGCTCTGGTCTGAAGTAGTCTGGGCCTGGTGCACTATCTGATTTGAGACTGCTGATTATTTTTTGTATTTCTTCTTCATCTACTGGCGTAAAAAATATTGATTGACATACTCTAGTAGTGGTAACTCTAGGGTGTGGTTCATCTGCAGGTTGTTGATTGTTCAATATATTTTGTGCCAGTTCAGATCCAATATTTTTGAAGAATTCATTGAAAAATTTTGCTATGTCTTCATCATTCTCTCCCAGTTTCAATTCTCTTCCTTGCACATTTATTTGTTTGATTTGTGTTTTTGGTCTCTGAACTTCAGTTATTTCTTGAATCACCTTCCATGTCTGTTTTGCATTTCTTGAATCTCCAAACTTGTGAGAGAAATATTGTTTTTTTGCTTCTTCTATAACTCTGGTTAATAGGTTTCTGAATTTTCTGTAATATTGATTTAGTTGGAGATTTGATGCATTATTTTTACATTGTTTATGAAGTTTATCTCGCTTCCTTATAGATGTTATTATTCCCAATGTTATCCATGGCTTGATTTTCTTCTTTCTATGTGGAACTATGTAAGCTTTCTTACACTCTTCCAGGCACCCATTCACTATAGTAATAAACTCTTTCAGTTTGTCTTCAGTACTATCCTGCATGTGAATGGAGTTCCAAGTTTCTTCTGAAAGCATTGATGAAAACTTGACTCTATCAAATTTTTCTCTGTGCTGCTCTTTCTCCACATTATTGATGTTTCTGTTGCTTTTTATTCCAAGAATAGTAGTGTAGTGGTCTGTTATTGAGTTTTGAAATATTATTGGCATAAGATCTTTTTTGAAGTTCACTAAGATGTGATCCAGGCATGTGGCGGTATTGTTGTTGACTCGAGTAGGCTGTTTGATGCAGTGAACAAAGCCAAATTCACTGAGTAAATTCTCATAATCATCCAGTTGTCGATGCTTGTTTGGTTCTATGGTGTTAATATTGAAGTCTCCTACAACTACATGGGAATGTTGACTTGATCCCTCGAATACTTGTCTCAAACTATTGATGAATTCTGTCAAATCCGGATTGGAAGGTGACCTATATATTGCGGTTACAACAAATATACTTTCTCCAGTATCAAGGCGGAGGTTCAAACAGTTGGCGTGTTGAATTTCTGGCTCTTCAACCTCAGTGTTAATGTCAGCTTTAACATATACAATCACTCCATCATTCTGCAGCTGATTCTTCTCGGTTGCATATAGATTGTAGTTACTTATGACTCGCGGAGTTGTATTGCAAGAAATCCAGCATTCTGTTAAAACAATAACATCAAAATCACACTGTAAGTCTTCTAGTTGTATCAGGAACTCGTCAATATTCTTGTTGTAACTTCTAATATTAAAACTGATAATTTTCAGGTTAAACTGTTTCAAGCTATCACATACATATTTCGGATCCAGAGTTGAAAAATCATTTACATCTGCTAAGTCAAGCTCTTCTATCAGATTATTCATCAATTTTATAATTTTTTGTATTGGATTCTATTTCTAAGTTTTTGTTGTTCCATACCAAAAGCTCTTCATCTGTCCTCCCGTTTACTCTATCAATAATATCCTGCACTGCATCATTGTAGCCTGTTGTTAGATATCTGAAGCTTTCTGTATGCCTGGATATTGCGACAATAGCATGTGATACACTGTTGTATATTTTATTGTCTTTTGTGTCAATCCTCACTAACACTACATCCTTTGAAGTAAGCCCTTGCGCTTCGTGAATTGTGTTAATTCTCTGGGACTTATATTTCTTCATGCAATCACGGAGAACTTTTTTTTCTTTTTGCGTGAATGTGAGGATTAGAGTATCTTCCTTGAGCTGATGGGTTTCGCCGTTTTTGAATGTTGGAAGAATTGATCTTACTCGGGCATTCTTTGTGCTGATTCCTTGATAGAATGATTGAAGTACAAAACATACATCCACTGGACACCGCTTTGTTACTGTTATATATTCTTCAGGTTCACAGAAATCTGAAATTTTATTCCACTTGGTAACTACTGGTGATCTCTCGATGTATGGTATCTGGTTGGAGTCGCCCACAACTATAATTTCCACTGCTCCACTCAATTCTGCAATAAAGCCAATGTAACCAGCATGCATCATTAGCCCCTCATCAATGTATACTTTTTCATATTTCTTGCCTGGATTATTTATAATATATGATGCTACTGTCCTGTAATCCATTCTTAGCTGAATAGGTATGTTCTGACTGGCGTACTTTGCTGAAACCGAATCTCTTATATCTTTTATGCTTGCTCTAGTTTGAGTTAGTACTAAATCTTTTCCTGGAGAGTGCTTCCTGATTATATATGTCGATTTCCCACAACCAGGCACTCCTTCTATCCAACTTATTTGTGGAAATCTAGGCTTATTGATGTGAATTTTGTTTATTTTACTAATTAGCTCACCGTCTAGCATGAGTTCTGTATCTCTAGTGACTAATATGTATTTTTCAGTGGTTTTGAACTTATTTTCCTTCTCTACGAACTCAACATATTTGCCTCCTTCTTCCAGACTGTATCCCATTCTGTAAAGAGTGTCTGTTTTGAATAGAAACTTCTTCATTACATTATCAAATATGTTCATATCTTTTTTCTTAACTGCACCAATCGTTCTGTTTGACACGTCTTCACAAATATTTTTAAGAATCCCCTTGTAGATTTTAGCATTTTCAGCATCAGCCTTTTCCAGGAGGTTACGGAGGTCTATCATCGTATTAATATATCTTTCATACTTTGATGCTCCCTCGAAAAAACCAGTTGGATACTCTGTAGCATTATGTTGACTCGGTATTTCTAAGTAATCGATATTTCTAATTCCTTGATTGTAAAATACGAAACGGAGGGCTTCATTATCCAGTACAGAGCTTAACATACGTATTGCCGGTATATCTTGAATTGCATAGTCGAAAATATCAATTCCTATTACTAGTGGGTAATTGACTGAACTCCAACTGTTCAATAGAGCAAGCATGTTATTAAATCTTTGATGAGCTTGTTCATTTGTTTCTACAATGAATACTGGACACTCAGATTTTCGAGAGAAAGCTTTTATATAGTCTACTTCAGTGTAAGTTAGTTGTTGCCATTCATTAATTTCGATTTTGGAGCATTGCAAAAATTTTGACAGCCCCTTAGATAATATCATACAGTTTCCTTCTTTGCATGCAAAAGAAATGACTAAATCTACATATTCTCCATAATTATAAACAAGATTGATTCTACTTTTTGGGGTTTTTACTGTCATGTTGAATTTTTTTAATTTGTCGAGAATTTCACATATATTTCCATTAATGATATTATTTTGTGCTACAATAGAAACTTTATGTTTACTGAAGTGTTGCAAGGTACTATGAAAAAACTTTTTAATACCCATAGTCGGTCATATCAACTACTTTCCTCAGTGCCTTTTCATATTCTGGACAGCTTTTGTCACTCACTTTGTGGTCTGCTGGATTATTACGTTTTTTACAGTTCACACATACTTCTTTCTTGTCCAGGTTTGGGCAGGACTTTATATCATGACCAGTCTCTGCACAATGGCTACATGTGTTTTGTTCTTGCTTACAGAAACGACCGATGTGGCCTAGTCCATTGCACTTGAAACACCTGCTTACTGATACATAGTCCTTGACGCTACTTGATGACCAATCTATAAATACTCTCCTCATATTTTTAAGTTTATTTCTTATTTCAGCTACACATTCTACAACCCAGTTAACCTGCTTTTTATCTTTTGGCCCTATTTTGAAGATTGGTTTGAACGAATTTTTGAATTGCTCAAATGAAATGTAGTCTTGGAAATTCCTATTGAAAACTTCGCTAACTACTTCTTCTTGACTCAGCTCGGCAGGAACATTGTATATTACCAATTTAGGTTTAATTTTATGTGGCTCACTTACCTCAAATTCAGCATTTTGCAGCAAAGAATCATTGAAAAATTTTTTCTTGTCTACACTAGAGTCAATAACCAGAAGAACTCCCCCACCATTCACATTAATTGCCTTTTTTACTTTTAGAGAGTTCTCGTTAGAAATAGTTTTTTTAATAACTTTTTTCAGGTTCTCGCTTGTTTGTATTTCGGTTCCCTGGATCTCCTTCGGCTTTATCAAAATAGTCTTGTCCTTTGGAACTGGCCGGCTCCTCTGCTCACTGGTTTTCTCCTTTACTGTTTCACCTGGCTTCTTTTCTTCTTTCTTCTTCGGTAGTTGGACCGTCTCGGCGTAGCTTGGTTTCCTGATTGTACTGGAAACTATCAGACTTGATGAAAGCTTCTCAATTTGTTTTTCAATATTGTTGAGTCTCTCATCTATCTTTGTATTTTTGGCGGTTGCCTCACTGCTCACTTCGGTTTTTCCTGCGATTACTCCTAGATCCTCACAAAGAACAAGAAAGTCTTTATAGTCTGCTTGAGATATTTTTCTCTTCTCGTACAGTTTCGAGCCCCAATCCTTAAAAGATGCTTTTAAAGTCCAAAGTTTATAGAATAAATTATCATCTTTATTGATAATAAAGACATTAATAAGACAAGATAATTTTGGACATTATAATAAATGTCATTTCAAATTACTCAAGACTCAACTCTATAGCTTTTCATCAACTTTCATAAATAGCCTAACCTATAACTTTATAATAGGATAATATTATCGGCACGTGGTGGTAGTTGAGGAAAAGTGTTCAAAGGAATCGTAGGTGAGAAAAACTGATGTGATATGATAAGCGAGACTTTTGATAAAGAATAAAAGAGTAAAAGAGGGAAGCTACGCCAATTAGATTGAAATGTCTGCACAATTCACAATTTCTTCACTTTGCATGGCAAGAAGTGGAAAATTGTATTTTCTCGTGTCACACCGGGAAAACTTTGTATTATGCAGGCCTATTTTATCTCAAAGACAAACGGATATTTTCCAGCTTCCTCCCATGCAACGCAAACACATCAATTGAGCCCATTGTTGACAGAAATAGCAACTCCTGTGAAAATGACATTATATCGTGTGATTTGAAGAGAATCATAAAGATAGATTTGTGTTGTGATGTTGATTATCTACTGCATAATGATATCCAATTTAATTGTTTTCGAGAACGATGTCAACTTATCCATATCTATAAAAGCGAAATGTCTATGTATATAACTTCAAGCTCCTGTTTTCAGGAGAGTATTAAATTGTTTCATTTGATTTTTCTATCAATTCATTTTGACATATTTTTTGTTCTCTTCATTTATTCTATTATTGTGTCTCATTTCCCTGAAATGAATTTCTATTTTTATCTATTGAATATGTATGTTCAATATCACTAGATAGATGTTTGATATTGAGATGTATGATTGATATCACTAATAGAGTGATCGTAAAGTCGCGCAACCCAATTTTTGAAGTTGTGTAGTAAAGACAGGTGAATTTTTAAACGATTCGGTCGTGGGAATTTTTCATCCAGTAGTATAGCATGTGATAGCACTGCTAGACCACGCCAACGGGCGACAGTTAGCCAGAAATCATTTTGTTTGTTCAGTTCGAACCGCAATGTCTTTTAAGCAAGAAAAAAGTGTTTTCATCGTTTTGAGTTACTGTGAATCAGAATCCTTCGCAAATCGTCAAGAACTTTTCTCCAATGCCTTTACAGATGCTAAAGTTACAAATAAATCAACCATATATGTCGTTTGTTTCATCATTTTTGGGATACAGGTAGCGTGAATGACCGTACCGGCCAACCAAGTGTTATGATGATAGTCTGCAGACTATAAGTGAAATTCGTTTCGTTCTTAAAAAAAAGTCTCTTCGAAAACTTTCTACTCAGACTGGACTGTATTATATGAGTTTTCATCCAGCCACTAAGTTATAAAAATTACATATTTACCGGATTAACTTTACGCATCAGCTCCAAGAGCCAGATAAGGAGAAATGGTTGCGGTATTGTCATTAGTTTACAGAATTTCATTCGATATGACGTATCTGTTCTGGACAATGTTTTTTCAGCGATGAAACTTCGTTTCAGCTCAGTGGATATATAAATAGTCAAAATTGCAGGGTATGGTCTGCAGAGAATCCACTTGAATTCCATGAAGTGTCATTACATTCTCAAAAAATTGGGGTGTAGTGTATCTCGTTGGAGAACTGTCGGGCCTATCTTTTCAACGGAGACAATCAGAGCAGAACGTTATCAAGAAATAATCACTTGTATATCATAAACTTTGAAAGAAAAATCAATACTAACTTACAATACAGCTTTCTAAGACTGTTTTCATTTTGGGTTGCGCGACTTTACGATCACCCTGTATAAGATAGGCTATATAAATTCATATTAGGGGAATGTTAGGCTACTTAGCTATTATAGTTGAAGGTTTGATGGAAAACTAGACCTATCTAACAAATAAAAACATTTTTAACAGCTCACACATGTATCTATAAGTAGATTTCAACTGTTACCAAAAATCCTTGTTATCTACTATCAGTGACAAGATGTCTATTACTGGCAACCTTCAAGACAATCTCCATGTGTGAAGTCTGACATTTACAAACAAGTGCTGACGGTTCACTTTCTTTTCTCTCTCTTTCTCTTACATTCTCTCTTCCTCTCGCATTCTCCATCTCTATTTCTTTCCTCTCTTATTTTTTTCTTTGCGATGGATAGATTGCTTGGTGCTAAAAAAACTTGCACAGAGATAACCGGAAATTTACAGCTTGCTATCACTCGGCTGCTGGTGAGGAAACTTCACTCAGCTTCGGATACGTTTTCGTCTCAAACTTATCAAGATTCTAAGGTGAACCTATGACAGGGTTGTGATCAGAGCTATACTGGAGTTTTTTCTCCTTGGCTGAGGCGGTCTAACTTATCTAGATGCCATCAATGAAGCATTGATGCCTGTTTGAAAGTAGCCATAGATGTATTCTATTTATCCATTAATTTATTTGTTCCAGAAATTATACAATGAAGGGTGAAAATACAAAGTCCAAAACGTATTTTTACCAACTTTCACTCTCAACTACAATCGACAATGATACTCGTTATTGATAAAATTTGAGGAACTCGATATAATTTTTTACAATGAGAAGTATAGGCTAGTGAAATTGTGCCCAACGAATAGTTCAAAATAGACATTTCTATTACTCTCAACAACAGATTATGTCCATCAGAAAATTAGAGGATGAAAAATTGGATGATTGAAATTATATTAACAACGCACGAACCATGAATTCATGGATTTGATTCGATGAAATCAATTATTTAGAGAATTTTTGACCTTGTACCTCAAAATAATAATATCAGTTCTTTGATGAAACAAAACAACAATTAAATCAGAGAAAACGTGTACAGAGATAGCCGTAAAATGAACCCAATTGTCTGTCATTAACAAATTCTTTTCTGAAGAACTATTGATGAATTATTGTAAAAAGTTTGGAGAATCATTATGGATGACGATTAAATAAATAATAGCCATCATCAGGACAAGCAAACGTGGAAATCATTTGTGGATATTCCAATCCCTTGAACGACAAACCAGTACTCTCTTCATTTTCTTGAACTACTAACCAGATCCAGATTTGTCCCATGGCGAAGGAGAACAGCGAGGTTCAGGAGTGGAAGAGAATAAGAGCAACCAAGCAACCAAACCGTTGCTGTGTTGTTTTCTCTGCCGACAAATTCAAACCAACCGTCAGTGCCACTTAAAAAGATAACTCGCTTAAGACCAAATACGACGACTTGCATTGCATTTCTGGCTGGGACCGGTACTCCTGCTTCAGAGGCGGATATCTGTTGAAGGGTTTCCGAGTGGGAATCATGATTAGATCTCGGCAAGATGGTGCGCTGTAATACCCCGAGGCGCCCCAGTAATATTGTTTGTCAAGGCGCACGGCATCCTATTGAATTGCAGCTGGAAGATAGTCGTTGTTATTACTGCTATCATCTGCTGACAGTGGATGGACTGCAGACTGCAGATTAGGTTATGCGTCTGGATGGATTGAGTCGTTTTGGTTTATTCAACAGTGGTAATGAGTGAGAGAGTTATTCAGGCAACCCAGTACGATGATAATAGAGTATCAGTATTCAGTGGTAAGGATTAAAAGTATTGGAGAAGCTATAGTGATTTTATTACACCATGACACAGTACGATTGATTAGCCTATACATTAAAATCCAATCCATCATTTATCTTCTAGTACAGTCGATTTATTCAACTACAGTGATTATATTACAACACAATACATTACGATTATTTATTCATAATTTCAATTTATCATACCTTCGATCAATTCAATCACATGATAGAGTATATTCGATTAATTCAATCGCATAAGGAATTTATCGAAAATTATCTTGGGCACAGTTTTATAGTCTGAAAATTGAAAGTAATAAACAAAGAAAACACTGGTAAGTTATGTGTTACCAGAATTATATATTTTTTTATAATTTTAAAAAGGATTTTTGTTTTTGAAATAAACCACATTACCTAATTGTTAAGATTGTTATATAATTTATTATTATATTATCATCTCAATCTTCAGTAAATAGGATACAATTAATAGATTCATAGATTGAACAAAAACAATATCCTCATCAATTGAACAATCATCAGTATCTAACTGGAATTCTATTGTTTCCACATTATCATCAATATGAACGGCTGAATATGAAATAGCTAATTATTAGAATAGCTAAAATTATTATTACTATGAAATAGCTTCTAAGTAAATATGTGCACATTTCACCGCAGTGAACATCTAAATCAATGTTTGTTGTTGTATTTGCGGCTCATGAACTACCATTATACGTTGATGACAGAAAGATTGTTGATTCCGAAATACAGAGCTGAACCAAAATGTTGACTCTGTACTCTGTAATGTGGACGAATTCATTACGATATTGTTATGCCACGTTATGCCATGTTATCCCACAGTAAAGATCAGGCGGTATGAAAAAGTCCACCACAATATACCTTGCCTGCATGCTACCTTGTTTGTTCACGTAATTACTGCTACGTTGTTCAGCTCATTATCCATTATTGCCATGGGCTGTTGAGTTAGTCTGTCTGTCTACCTCACCCCTCAACCTGTCAAGTTCATAGTCTAGGTGAAGATGCGCTTGCGATAGATGTGCAGAACATGCAAGAATTATCGAGCTATTCAAAGGGGGAAAATGCCTGCAAATCCATGATTGAACAGGAGTTTAGCTGGTGGGTCTTTGATCAAGTCAAGAGAAATAGCCCCGGAGCGTCAAAATCCTTAATGGAATAATGTTATGAAGGTGAACAAAGATTAGGAACAGCCCTATCATCAAAGAGCGGGCTGTCAAACTGGCATCAGCATTTTCCCCCGCACTGCTCAATTATTACCAAGGTATTTTCTGAATTTTCTAGCCAATTATCTTACAAACTGGGTAATTGTGAAAGGAACAAAAAGAAGCCTCTACCGCATTTTCTTGGATGTTCGGCATTAATGCTTAGCCCTTGGAGGAGAATTGCTGTGAGGCAAGGCTTATGCTGTATTGATCGCCTTAGTGGTTTTGTAGACGTTGTTGATGGGAGATTATTCTGCTAAAATACTTTGAACTCAATAGTTCCAGAATATATGAGTAATTATTTCTCATAAGATCAATGCTCATAATATTTCTTAATATTATGATGATCCAATAATTGATGAAAGTTCCCTTGAAAATATATTTTTTTATCTCTCCAGTGAGGAAAAATAAATCTATTTTAAAGGATACTTCGATTACTTGTATATTTATTAGACATTATTGGCTGAATAACAGCCCTAATAGCAAAGTGAACATTTCTTAATACAAGTGTTGTATATCTGATGAAATAAATAAACAGTTCATTCGCACATGATCATACTCTGATCAAAGACAATATTCAATACTCAACTGAATATGATTTAGCATAATCATATAATTGAAGGGTTAGTGAAAAGCTTGGGAATGGCTAATAAAAATCTATTCCTTATATAAAGGTATTTAGACGGTCAGTAACATAGTACAACACATTCCAGTTCCTACAAAACTTCATTATTGATCATTTTGGTGTTTTAATGAGTAATGAAACAAATGTTGAAATGTAGAGCACAGTTCTAATGAGAAGTGGATAGGTTGACTCGGTTCTGGAAGCTCGTGACCCGACATCAGCTCTTGGGAAATCGCAACCTGGAAAACTAACATTTTCCTCGGTCCATCTGAGTCTAGATCTGACTTTCCATTTTCCTCTACTGTCACAACTATTTCTCCTCTTCTTGTTCGAATTACAGCTCATTCCATGAGCTCTTTGTACCTTTTTCTCTCTTTTTGTATTCGTCCTATATCATATTCAACGTACTTATTTCCTCTTAGGGCTACTGTATTTGTTGAAACTTAAAATAACTAAAATTGAAGTACCTTTAAAAAAATTTTTTTTTACATATTCAACGTATTATTTTCCACATTAGTTGTGATTTCATAATTTATATATCATCATTCCCTCATTTTATCCCATTCTTGAACCCTCCGTTTCTCATTTATCTATAACTTTTCCCTTGATCACTCTCCATATATTTTTCTCCCTCTTGGTTTTTGGTGTGTTTCATCTTCCTTTCATTTTTTTTCTACTTTGACCCCGTTCTTCCTACACTAATTGTTGAACTCTCTCTACCTTCCATTCTCTTTTCTAATACTTAGTTTTTCATATTTCCGATAACCCTCCATTCTCATACAATTCCAAAGATGGATCTCTCTTCCAACTTTCATTTTCTCAACTATCTTTCTTCCAAATTTATTTTTACTGTCGAGAATTCTCTCATTATCTTTTTTGATCCTGTTCGATTATGCTATCCATTTTCCCTTCCACCTTTCCAATATACGATACCTGTCTATTTTGCTCGAATTCTTCTACTACTTCTCTTCCATTGTCTTCTACCTGCACTTTTCACACTCGCTCTCTCTCTCAACCCTCTATCTATAAGTTAAAGCTACTGATATTCATCGTTTCTCCTTCAATTATTTCCCTCACCAATTCTAATTATTGTTCTAAATTTTTCCATTTATTCTATTCCAAATCTACTCTTGTTTCATGTTATTTGTTTTTTACAATTTAATTTGTCTTTGAGTCTCTTCTTCTTCTTCTTCTTCTTCTTCTTCTTCTTCTTCTTCTTCTTCTTCTTCTTCTTCTTCTTCTTCTTCTTCTTCTTCTTCTTCTTCTTCTTCTTCTTCTTCTTCTTCTTCTTCTTCTTCTTCTTCTTCTTCTTCTTCTTCTTCTTCTTAATGTTAACTTTGACTCTTACTTTCCCATCCCTTCCCCTTTCTTCCCTCTGCTCTTCCAACTATTCCTTCTCCTTTCTCAATCACCCTTCATCACCTTCATCACTTGCTTCAACTCTTCATTTGTTGTATAAGTTGAGACAGTGCTCTTCAGAATGATCCTTAGCCACAGACAACGCGACTTGATAGTACAGTCCCCATTCCATCTGGACCAATGTGGTGCTGTTGACATATTTCTGAGCTCTCCTCCTGCTTTATCTGGGTGAGATGGTTGCCCCAGTTATGTAGTTGTCACCTATTTTAAAAGTTTGTATTCGTAGAACTTATTGTTACCCATTCTCTATGTATTGTTGATGCTTTGAACTTTATGATAGATGAACCAGTAAGCATAGTTCTCATAGAGATGGTTATTTTATGATTTATGAATCTATAGGAACATATTGTAGGCCTATAGTTTCTAAGCCAATATATCTTTCGATTAATTTTTGGATAATACTGTTTATAGAATCATGATCTCCATATAATTCTATAATACTGTTCTGAACTGTTGAATCAGTAGACTATTACACATTAATCATAACATGATCAATCTTATCAAAAATGATGAAAAACGTTATTGAGAATGATAAGATGAACATGAACATGATAATGATCTAAGAATGCTATCAGTCTGAATTATAATGAATATATTCATAAATGGTTTTTAATACTAAGATGACTATTACATAGCCAAGCCTATCGATCGATTAATCAATCCGTGATCTACTGAGAATGATTTATTTGAAATTTTAAATACAATACTTCATTAGAGGAAGAAAGCTGATCCTATCCTTGAAAAAGTTATCGGCA
The DNA here is from genome assembly GCA_017141385.1 of Sogatella furcifera. Classification (NCBI taxonomy): domain Eukaryota; kingdom Metazoa; phylum Arthropoda; class Insecta; order Hemiptera; family Delphacidae; genus Sogatella; species Sogatella furcifera. Next base: position 18,284,887 of record CM029555.1, read on the forward strand.
TACACTGAGTACCACTCATTTCAGGTAGTATAGAATTCATCTAAAGAATCGAATCAGATTAGTTCCATGTGCGATAAAATAATTATAACACTAAAGAACCGCTCTAAGAATAGGTTTAATTCATTTTCATTGATTTTTAGTGCATTTCATTTGAAAAAATGCACTATTGGTCTTGCCCTGACAATCGAAAATTTATGATGTGATATTTTTTACACGTTTCCGAGCTCCTAGAACACGAATCTGATGTCCGTTCAAATTCATATATCTATATATATATATATATATATTTATATATGTACAGTTTCTTGTTAACACGATAACTCCCGAAGGGGTTGTCGGAGAGCGACCAAATTTTGCACAAAAATCATTAGTGTTAATATCTCGGTCAAGTTCGTTAACCAGCCAAATTGGTCCAAGGGTAGGGGGTGAAATTGGGGGATGAAAATTTTGAAAAATCACTACAAATCGACCAATAACGTGATCGTTTTGAAAATTGGTGGGTATAATACCCTTATTATTCGGGAACGCGACAACTCAAGACTCCGCCAACCCAAGACTCCGTCAAGGCAAGACTCCGCCAATCTCAGCCACCGACAACCTAAGACACTTCCAAACCTGGACACTTCTGAATGAGTCACCAGTAGGTAGGAACGTCACCCGACAACCTAAGACCGTTCAAGCCCCTCCCACCCAAACCTGACAAACTGAGACTCTTCTACTTCTTGAACAGAGTGTACTCTTCCATTCCAGTACGGTAGTTTAACTGGGAGACAATGGTCTTTGTATTCGACTCTCACACAATTTGTAATCTATAGGCTACACATTCTATTGAAATACCATTCCGTTATAAACAATATTTTTTCAACTTCTTCTTCTTCTTCTTCTTCTTCTTCTTCTTCTTCTTCTTCTTCTTCTTCTTCTTCTTCTTCTTCTTCTTCTTCTTCTTCTTCTTCTTCTTCTTCTTCTTCTTCTTCTTCTTCTTCTTCTTCTTCTTCTTCTTCTTCTTCTTCTTCTTCTTCTTCTTCTTCTTCTTCTTCTTCTTCTTCTTCTTCTTCTTCTTCTTCTTCTTCTTTCATCCCATTCAAATGGGGTCGCGGCATTCCTCATTTTTTCATAAACTATATTCGTATATATAATAAACTATAAGTCCGGTGAGAACGAATTCAGAATTGAAGTAAAATTTTATGAATTAGTTTATTTTTATGAATTAGCCTGTAGTAGACCTCACGTATTTCGTATTTTTTTAACAAGTATGTTGGTGCTCGAAACAATTTTTTTTTATTGAAATATTTTAAAATGTGCGTTTGTTGAAGACTGCTCTGGGTCTGCTCTGATCAGTGCTGATCAGATTATTGTAGATCGTCAAATAGTAATAAACATTAACTAAAGCCGCGTTTACACCAGAATGTTATATTATTGTACAGTATAATATTGGTTATAACTTTCAAGAATAACGTATTATTGTATAGACTTATATATTATATAACTTATTATACAAAAGTTATTAACATTCTGGTGTAAACGCGGCTCTAAAGTATAGCTTTATCAAAGATTTTTCCAAGATTTGCCTGACGGTACCTATTAGAGTAGGTAGCATTTGTTCACATAGAAGCCAAATAACACAAATTCGAAATAACTATTTTGAAAGAATTAAAAACTATCAAGATAAGGACAATAATCAATTTGAATCTGATATTGTAAATGAAAACAACTGTCAAATAATCAAAATATCTCATATGTAGTCCTGCAGGAGTACAAATTTAGAATGATAATGAAATTTTATGCATTGGTATTCTTGGAATAAAATACTGAAGCTCTGGAGAGGACCTTAATTCACACGACCTGTATCTGTCAATGGAAATACTGTCTCACAATGGAAGTACGGTACTTATATTAACATTAACAGATCACTACTATCTCACATAGATGGCAACATACTTAATAACACAAATATTAAATAATAGGACAAAGGACTTCTGCAACTACAAGTTTGCAAATATTGACCAATGTACTAAATAGCAGGCGAGATCCATTCAATGAAACTGATCAAAAAACTGTGCCCGGACTGGGATCGAACCCGGTACCCCTCGGTTGCCGGCCGAGTGATTAACTCAACTTAACTTAACTTGACTTAACTTAACTTAACTTAACCACTTGCCCTCCCGGCAGCTCTCTGAACAGCTTCATTCAATTATGATGTTAGCCTTACTGGCCAGGTATTAATAAGAGAAACCCTACAATTTAGTACGTTTTTAATCAAAATTAGAAATATTTAGAGTAGACAATATAATGTTAATATTATACTGAAGCTGACCACACTCGTAGTTTAACGCCAAAATCAGTAGAAGTTTTCTGTCAGTCATGTTTAATTTTTAGGATATGAATAGAATCTCTGGCTAGAAATTCGTTAAGGACAAAATAATGATAAATTTTAATCATATTTTTTTCACTTTTTGATTTTGATTTATAAGGTTACAGCATGAAATTCTGAATATTATTCATTTCCTATTAAAGGAAAATGTCAATTCTCTATTCGACTTATATGCCAATTAATTAGGGCTGCTTAAGAACATAACTTGAGTGAGATTTCTTGATCAAAGAAGAGATATGTGAGTTTCAAAAATAAGAGAGGAGACACATTTTGTGAATCTCAGGTTTGAATTTCGTGCCACCAAACGCGAAAGTTATTCCAGTTTTTAAGCTGCCTCTCACGATCTTTCATTAAAATAGGCTAAAGATTCCTCATTAGATATGATTCATTCAAAGTCCATCATGTTAATCGTGGGCCTGCTTCAACCAGTACAATATTGTTGGTGATTAATTTCAATAATAGGCTATAACTAGTGATGTTCAGTATTGTGATGTACACTGCTTTGAACTCCACGCCGCGACTGACTAATTTCTTTTACGCTTTATGTAGATGACTGTGAATTTAAGACTTCCAAACTGCTTTATCCTTTGAAGATGATACTGCAGCTATTTTTCAAATATTCCTTCAAAGAACTCTCTCACTTTTCAGATTACTTGCCTGTTATTTTTCTTCCCCCACTTCTTTACTTACTCCCATTTCTTTCATTTCACCGGCCTATTACGTGGAGAACCATAGTTGACAGGTCCAGCCATTTAAATTTTTGAATATGCTATATTATTTGTATTTTAAAATAAGGAGATATTCCAGGATAGCTAATCGAGTCAAACCCAAAACACTGAATTTAGAGGTTTAGTTTGTCCGATACATAGACTACTTGACTATGTCTACCTACTTATTCTATTAATACTATGACAATAAGTCTACTTGAGAATTTTTTTTGCTGGTGTTGTGCCCTTACAAGAAGACGGACTTCCTTGAGAGATAATGTTGCGCGAATCTCTAATTATTAGTAAAAACATTGACGTGTCATATGCTGCATGAGCATATGTTGTCCACTAGTTGCAACATATGTTACAACACATGTAACGAATAAATATAGATGGGAAATAAAATTAAAATCACAATAATAGTGAAAAAACTCGATAGATAGAAAATTTGAGACAGGTTAAAATATTGATTTTCGGAATTGAACACATCCAATCATCTTCAACAATAGTCAATTGGTGAGATTTCAGGAAGTAAATAGGACTTAGTTATTTGGAATAAAACCTGTATGTTGATAAAAATTTTACTTTATTAGAAAAAGGACGAGTTGTACTACACTGTTATATTTGGTTTTACAGAATGAGCTTGGCAGAAATAAGAGGAATACTAAATGAATTTATGAGCATTTCATTTTCCTTTCTTCTTCTTTTGAAGGTTGAAATAAAAAAACGTACTTGTACATGGACGTGAAGTTCTATGTACATTCTTTTTAAATTATTTTTAAGGCTCTTGATAATTCCTGAACTGTTATTGAGTATTGCATCACTGAGTATTTATCGCTTTCAATTTTTCTAGGAACAAGCAATTATGATTTGATAAACAATGATTTAACAAATGGTCCAACTTATACAAAACTAGCCGGTAGGCTCGCTTCGCTTGCCTTCTCTGTCTAGCCAGGAGGCTCCTCCCCCTGGACCCCCGACAGTATCAGCAGTGTCAGTGAGACAAACAGGCTCGCTTTGCTCGCCTGCAAATCCTCTGTCAGTGTAATCTGAGACAAACGCTCACCTGCAAATTCTTTCGGTTAATCGTTTTGAATTGGTTGTTCTATTACCTCAGCTTAACCTGGGTATAAGCTTTGATCGTGCTGTATTTAGTTCAGTAGTTTCCGTCAAATAAGCAAATTTGCATATTCCAAACATTGGAAAACATTATTACAGGCCTAGCCTCGGAAGAGTTTTGAAATTTGGACCTGTTAACCAAATTTCAACATTTTTTGCCAATGGTTCTATGGAAAAAGTGCACTTCTGCACTAAAGGCTCAAGCAATAATTAAAATGGATGAATTATCAGAGTTGTTACGTAAAAACAGATCATTCAAATACAAGGTCAAAATGCAACGATATCAATATTAGTTGAAGATGTAACAAGCACATTTATAATTTTGTTTCTGCTGAATTTATCGTACAGGATATTCGATTAAAACTAATCATCTTCATGAGTGAATCTTTTTGTATTTTAAGGTGTATCTATCAAAATGACAGATAATTAGAAAGATGAAAGATGAGAAAGATAGAAATTATGTAGGAATAGGATGAAAGTACAGTAGAACGCCGATTATCCGAAGTATAATTGAGACCGGATCAATTCGGATAAGCAGAAATTCGTATAATTGGACGTTGAATAGTATTAAAGAGAAACAATTTGTTAAAATCGGAATAAATTATTACATTTGAAAAGTACAGTGCCGATTCGGATAATTGGCAATTCGGTTAATCAGCGTTCTACTGTACTGTATACGAAACTTTCAAGAATTTAGCTAGAGTAGTGTGAACTAAAATAATAATAAAAATAGGAGGAAGAAGAAGAAAAAAGAAGAAGAAGAGGAGGAAGAGAAGAGGAAAAAGGAGTAGAAGAAAAAAAAGATGATGATGATGATGATGATGATGATGATGGTGATGATGATGATGATGATGAAGAAAAAAAAGAAAAAGCAATGGGAAGAGCTGAGGAGGGAAAAATAATAAAGTATATTAAGTGTAGAGTGTAGAGAATTATTGATGATGAGTAAGGAAGAGTGAGCCGAGTGAAGGAAGAGAATGAATAGAGAAAGAATGAATGAATAAGTAGTATTGAAAATGAAAACGTCGGTGGAAGAGAGAAAAAGAATGTAGGTGGTAGGTCTCAAAGGATATTCTACAACTTTATGAAATATAAGACAGATAAAAGTATTGTTCAATACGAACAATAGTTCATTCATGCCGGACACATGCTACCATAATAGAATATTTCCTAGCCGGTAGAAGGTACAGTCTGCACCAAAATTCTAACTGGTTGTAAGTGCGGCAGCGACGAGCTAAGACGGTTTGCTGAGTAACGGTCTTGGCTTCAGCACGAGTCGACGAACTAAGACTGATTCGTTTCTATACAGAACCGACGAGGTTGGACAGCGTCAAACCAAACCTGAAAATCAGGCTTGGTTTGACGCTGTCCAACCTCGTCGGTGTCTTACTTAGGTAGCGCCCCTATTATTCCCTACAATTTAAGCCATCAACGAAAAAAATCCAATAAAAATGGCAGAGAAAATGGCGAATAACACAATGCCAAAAATTGTGTTTTTCGAAAACGGCACCTTTGAATTCATACCCTGAATAGCTCATTATAAGTCATATGATTTGAGCCATCATAGAATTGCATTTGAAATGCACTCTTTCCGACCGCTAGCTGCCGGAGCGAATTTTTTTTTTATCGTGATAATCTTTCTTAACAAACAATTTATATGCTTGATGAAATAGAAACCCAAGGTACCAAATGTGATATGATCGGATGATATAATATACTGTACAAGGAATTTGTTATGATCCTATCGACTGGCAATGATCTCTTCATTTATAACAGGTACGTGACAATAACACAAACAATATCTTCTCGATATTTCAAGTAACTGTTGAGATATAATCTCCAACGAGTAGCAAAGTTTCAAATGTAGGACTTGAATGAAACATTGTCACCTGTGTATTTCCCACGTTCGGCTACAATGAATATAGACGAGCTTTGATAAGGGGAAGTATAGAGAGGTCACGGCTGATACAAAGTAGTCCGTCCAAGCGAGGAAGACATTCTGACACGATAGGAAAGTGACTTCAGCTCGGTTGATATTGGTTAAGAAGCTATAGATTCGATTTCAAATTGTAGATTAGGACGTTTTCTACAATTTGAGACCAAATTTATAATTTTCGAATCAATATTGACCGAGCTGGAGTCATTTCCCCATCTTACCAGAATTTCTTCTCTGCTTTGACAGACTATACTCAAAACTGAGTACAGTATTGGATCGGAGATGAAATGGAGCCATAATGCGCGCAAAGATATTATTTCCAAAGGATAGAGGGAGGTCGCCGGACTTAAATAGAGAAATATCGTACCTGTGGGGCTGAAATCGTGATGATTGAGTAGGGGGAGGGGGAGTTAGGTTGTAGAGTTTCGAGAGCTCGAATACAAAGCATTAATTTACCAGCCTGGATTTAATTTCAGTTGAAGCCGCGTGTTTATAAGGTATTTGTGCGCGGGGCTTTGGGGCAGGGACCCGCCGATATTAAGTCCTGAGAGGATATTGGAGAGCGTACAGTCCGTCCAAGCGAAGAAGACATTGTAGCAAGATGTGAAAATGACTCCAGCTCGGTCAATATTGGTTCAAAAATTATTAATTTGGTCTCAAATTGTAGGAAACAAATATGCAATTTGAGACAAAATTTATAATTTTTGAGCGAATATTGACCCAGTTGGAATCATTTTTATAGCTTGTCAGAATGTCTTCTTTGCTTGAACTGACTATAGCAGAGAATTTATATAATGGCGTGTCAGGTAGAATCGATTGATCTGGTATCGACTGATTTTTAGTTGACCTCTTGTGCCTACAGGTGACGGAAAATCGAGCTCAAAGGCTACCGGCACTCTTGGAAGGATTTGAGTTTCAAATTTCTGATATTGGTTCGCCATCCTACACACTACACAGCTTGTGGGGTAGCTTTTTCAATCAGAACAAAGAGAAAGAGGGAAAATTATTGAAGCTATCTCGAGACTGCAGAAGTAGATTTCCGATTGAAATCAAATTACTTCGAATAATGAATTGAACAAATGATTAATTATCATTTTAATAATGAATATTCTAGGATGAATAAGTGTCAAATATGATAAGTATGCTATAACGGACAGAATATAGCCTACTCCCATAAATGTATAGGTCGATTGAGATCAATAAAAGGGGAACTGGCGTATCTTTCCCATCATCATGATTATTAATTTCTGAAATTGTTATCTAATAGAACGTGGACCAATGTGAGAGAAATCTACTATCGATATTGCTTGAAAACCTTTTCATTGATAATATTATAGATATTTCGTCTAAGACACCAAAGATTTGATCTATGGTCATATCAAATTTCTCAACTGGCTTCAATTATTCACAAAACTCCCTAAATACATGCACAATATGATTGTTCTCTCATGAGACAACACATTTCATCATTGATATCCAAGCAATAATTTACATTGGACCATGTTTCAATTTACATAGTGAAGAATATTATCGAAGAATTCAGCTTTCAAATTGAAGTCAGTCTTTAAATTGATATCTCTCATAAGGTACCTCATTCCATCATTCTCATTTTAACAAGATTTTTCAATTCTGAATTCTTCAATAGGCCTATGCATAGGAGAATATTATCAAAGAATTCAGTTGCCAAATTGCAGTCAGCTGGCTTTTCAAGGATGGTGTGGGAGCTCTTGAAATCGAAATATAAGGAGTAGTTATTCTTCTGCTTGCAACGTGGCCGCCAGCTAATTGCTAAATAAATGACATTTGGCACAACGTGTACGGACTGGCAATTGTGTAAAACGTGTGCGAGGGTTGTTCACATTCTGCACAACGTGCAAAGGACTGTTCACATTGAGTAGGAAAGCGCAGTCATTGCCTTGAGGTGTTTTTGATTCCAGTGTGTGTGAGTGGTTGTACTTGAGTGGGGTGTGTTTCAAAAGAAGTACTGCAGACAGCAGTTCTTTTCAGACGTTCATATGGTTTAAGTCGTTCCAGTTTGTGTCATTTCCTTCTATTCAACTGGTTGACCAATGGCGAATGCTTTCAGTACTGCTTCAAGGCTAACTGAGGAAATACTACTCGAAGTGAACTGTATTCTTTCAAAGTGAACAGAGAATATGCTACAATTATAAATTGCATTCCTTCAGGATTAATTGACGATATTTGGGATATCTTTATCATGCTAAAATCAAATTATATATTCAATTGAAGAGAAATATGAGTGATATACAATTTGCCTTATCATACTGTTACAATACTGCATGACCTTCATGCTCTTCACCATTAAAGCCTTCATTAATTTGCTTAGATGCTACAAATAAAAACGCTTCGTTATATTTGGAAAGCTATTGGATGGCTTAACCCTTAAATAGTATCAGAGCTGAATAGGTAAACTTACGGCATATATTTTCTCTGAAGAGTCGAACAATTGGAATTTAGCACTATCATACTGCGGATATAATATATTGAAAGTTTAATGGCAGAGAACGTGATAAAGAATTTCACAAAAAGCTATTTTAAAATTAATGTTCATGGACTCTAGATACGTATTCTACCTCCGAGAGGAGCAAAATGAATGCTCTTATGTCCAATTACAGTATTTCTGTTTTCCATGTGAATAATAAGAGTATTTTGTGCGATTGAGAGCATTATACAGAAAATACAATGAGGAGTTTGAAAATGAGCACTATTAATTATTAATGCATACATTCAATTTATTATTGTATTATCACAAACTGATAACTATGAGGAAAACTCACTATTAATGGAAGAAAAATGTAAAAATAGGCTCGAAAATAGAAAATAGGCTCGTGGTTGAGGGACATGTATTGGGCATTTATCAGAGCCGTGGAACGATGATTCATCTCCCCTCCTCTTACCCCCTCCTCATCCTCCTTCTCCTCCTCCTCCTTTTCCGGATTCGACTGCGATGACACATCATTTACTTTTCCACCGTAACAAACTTACTGACAAAACTCTAGAATAATCGCGTTTCATTCAATTTATTCTTGTTGTGGAGAAGCTCGCTTCCATTTCGAAACAATAGAGAAGAAGAGTCTGATAAGAGGATGTCAGTAAAGAATGGATGAGCTGCGTACAGTGTCACATTTATCTAAGAATATGATATATTCATGTTTCACATCGGTGGAGCAAATATTCGTGGGTAGAATATCAGGCCTTGTGTCACTCAAAAAGATAATGCGATCCGCCATTGCGCTGAAAATGTTTGGAAAAGGCTCAATACGACGGGTCTGCTCGCACTGTTTCTACACATGAGACTCTTCTCAGATATTGAGGAAGCTGTGTGACGAGTGTTATCACCGTTTTTCGAGGCTTGGATAACATTCTATACACTTCCATTTTTTTCCAAAGTATTGAATCACACAAATAAATAAATGTTTACAGTATTTATTTCTGTCTTACCATTATAAATACAGTACCTTGATAATTTCTATTTTTACGTTTGAAACCGAAATTTTTTGTAACGGGTAGGCTCACGGATAGGCTGAGTTCGGACATGATTCCCCACATTGATTTTGTCTACTCGGGAACCAATTTATAGTTGCAATAAAATGTATTATACTTTGAGATAGAAAAGTATTGAGCTTTCATTATAATAATCGAGATCTGAAAATTATAAAACCTAGCTTCAAAATCGAAGCGGATAACAGTTCTAAATTTTCTAATACAGGAAAAATTTAAGAACTTTTTTTATCTGCAATTATTATGATTAGTCTACTCTACTTTGAGAAATAAAGTTTTTACAACATGTTTTGTTGTTACAATTTGTTGTTTTTGTTTTTACAATATCAAATTCACCTTCATAATCACTCCTCTATCAAATGGAGATGAAATTTTCTTGCATTCCATTGTCAATCTCATTAACTAGATTTTCCACTCGTTAATTTTTCATGTCAACCCTGTTACATCACAATTCTTGATTTATCAATTGCAATTTTTTGGACTCGATGAGAACCATCAATACTTACGTATGACCTGCATGTGTGCTGAAACAACTTGAGTATGGAAGTTCGGTGCATCGGCTGATACTTCGCAGCGATACTTTCCCGCCAAATCAGGTCCAACTTGCATCAATACTACTCGGTCTTTACCGGAACGGTTCATCTGAAAGAAAATAGGCTACATAATATCTTCAATAGAAATATTACAATTCAATCTAATTCACTATGTAGGTTCAGTTTATGCAACTCGATTTAGGAATTGAGGAAGCTTAGCAAATCCCTATCCTCCATATTCGTTTAATTGATTCATTTAAAATATGAATATTTCGTGAATATATCATTTACAGATATAAACAAATTGTGATGTTTTTTTGTTGAACAATAGTATAGAACGTAATAGGATTTAGAAGCCACTCATAACATTTTCATGAGGGTTATGTCGTGAAGTCAAATAATCATTTCTGAATGATCAAGCACATTAAAGTCATGATCCTAAAAAATGTCAGCTTCAGGGAAATCTCACCAATTCAAATCATTCTTCTCTTGCTTCTATCCTTGTGAAAATTGATAAGATTCGTCTCTATAGATAAATCAATTTATAGGTGTTCAATTTCGGAGACCAATTCAATCCAATTAATAGAATTTTGAAATTTAATAAAAAAAATTAAAGTTTTTTGTGACATTATGTCATGAGCTTGAGTCGTGAGAGCTAGGTAGGACGTAGGAATTGAGTGTCCACATTCAAATTCAAACAATATAAGGTTTAAAACACTCAATTCAATTGATTAATCAGGAGAGTTTATTGTTTAATTTGTATAACCTAGGAGATAAAATAATGTGTTCACATCTATAATCAATGATTATTGAAGCACTCAAAATAATTGAAAACTTCAAGCTACGGATAAATTTATTCATATTGGTGAATTATTCCTACGAGAGTTTCTATCGTTATTATTCGATCTGATAAATAATAGCAAGCTCTCAAGTAGCCAACCATTTATGAAACACTCAAATTTTATATACAGTACTTGCAGGATAACGACTGCAGAGCGGCGCAAAAATCCAATCCAGCTATAAACTCATTGTAGGAACAGTATTAGGTCATTCACTGTTCAATTCAATCCTCTTTCCAGCCGGCATTGCAACATTGCGCCCCCAATGAGTTTATGCTAATTCGCATGCCGAATTGTGTGTTCCGTGTGAATTTATTTCGCGGCACCTAATTTGCAGCTTGAAAAAAGAGTGTTTCAATTCGATCGACTTGGCAAAACGAAAACAATGTAAAATTGAAAAGAGCTCTGCCTCACTTCAAATTTGCATTGGGATAATTACATGTTGTCAGTGTTCGCTAGGTGATGTGCTATCGCGCTTCATTTGATTGGCCATTTGACACTTGACATTTTAAATTCGGAGAGGAAATTCTAATAGTAGCTGTGGTAGCCGATGCGAATTTCAACTGCTTAAATTACTGCAAAACACGATCCCGTCTCTCTTCTACTTGAAACCCCGCAAAGCAGCGATCAACGGGAATCATCGTGTCAAATCGCACTACACTGATTGCAACTGGAGCTCTGGTGATGGCATAGTGATCAAAATTAGAGCTCTCGTGACGTCCGAGTGCTCAAAATTAGCCCAAATACTTTTCTGACCAGTTATATTGGTCACCTTTAAATATACTGACAGTTGGTAATTGATTGGCGATTTGTAAATACTCATTGAAATGCTCATGGTGAATCAGGGAACTTGTCATCAGCCGAAATCATTGGAATTTTCACCAATGAATTGATGATTTACTGCATAATTCCATCAATTCATTCGGTTATTCAATTACCTCGGGGAAACTGTGGAAAATTTTCATATTCTTCCATTATTAAAAAAAAGGCTTTCAGGCCTCTTTTCAGTGCATTTCATTCGAAAAAATGCACTATTGGTCTTGCCCTGACAATCGAAAATTCATGATCTGATATATTTTTACACGTTTCCGAGCCCCTAGAACACGAATTTGATGTCCGTTAAAATTCATATATCTCTCTATATATATATATATATATGAATATTATATAGTACACATATTTATATATGTACAGATTCTTGTTAACACGATAACTTCCGAAGGGCTGGCCGGGGAGCGACCAAATTTTGCACAAAAATCATTAAGGCTAATATCTCGGTCAAGTTCGTTAACCAGACAAATTGGTCCAAGGGAAAGCGGTGAAATTAGGGGATGAAAATTTAGAAAAATCACTACAAATCAACCAATAACTTGATCGTTTTGAAAATTGGTGTGTATAATACCCTTATTATGCCCTACAATTTGAGCCATCAACGAAAAAAATCCAATTAAAAATGGTGGAGAAAATGGCGAATAATATGCCGAAAATTGTGTTTTTATGGTTTTTTTCAAAAACGGCACCTTTGAATTCATACCCTGAATAGCTCATTATAAGTCAAATGATTCGAGCCATCATACAATTTGAAATGCACTCTTTCCGACCGCCAGCTGCCGGAACGAATTTTTTTCTTTTCTAGATCATCATAAAATGATTATGTGACATGACAATATTTTAATAAATAAATGAATAAATTATTCGAAGAGAAAAATATCTGAAACATCAAAATAAATGAGAATTTCGCTAGAAAGAATTTGAATCTAGCACGATATTATCGAACAGGTCATTGTTATCAACGGAGAGGAAATAGAAAGTTTCTAGTTCTAGATTCTCTATGCCATTAAAGTTCGTACAAGCTGAGAAGACCCTCCAACATGATGTGATGTGTGGATGACGGCGTGCCTTCTCAACTTTATCTACCCACAACATTCTATCCATTCAAATATCGCTGAATGAGTTTCGAACGCACCACTCCAGCACACAACTTCATTATTCCGCGTTTTTCGATGGTCGATTACTTTTTCCACCCTTCTTTCGCATGTGACTAGTCTACATTCGAGCAGAAATGATTCAGCCACACTGAAGAGCTAACGAACAGCTAACGGACGCAATCATCCAATCGTGAAGCTCGCGGAACTGACCAATGGCAAGCGATCTTTGAACGAGTGATTGGTGATGATGACGCAGTGCTGTCGTGCTATGGAGTGGTCGATGATTAATTTCATTAAGTCGATGACGTTTCAAAAATCCTGGATGAGTTTGAGTTTCATTTTTCTGTTCCCTCACACAGTTATAGTCTGTCCAAGCAAAGAAGACATTCTGGCAAGATGGGAAAATGACTCCAGCTCGGTCAATATTGGTTCGACAATTATCAATTTGATCTCAAAATGTACATCAGAATGTTTTCTACAATTCAAAACCAGATTTTAAATTTTCGAATCAATATAGACCGAGCTGGAGTCATTTTCCCATCTTATCAGAATGTCTTCTATGCTTGGACAGACTATATGCAGCCTCGCCTCAATCATCATTTGTGTGACTTGAAAAACACGCGAGGCGGGCTCCAGCAATTATCTACACAAACCGGAAAGAAAATCTGCAAGGGATTGTGGGGAAACGGGGTACAGAATGTTTATTTTGTTGAAATGGTGTGTCTTTTTAGTTTGCGCGAACTATAAGAATAAAGACTCATGTTTCATTATGATTGGAATTCAATGATGATTAAATTATACTAATCAATATTCGGAATGAATCGAATAGGATTCCTTCTATTTTCAGGAAGAGAAACACATTCAATCATTTCTTCTTGAAATTATTCCAATATAGAGGGATTTCATCTACAAAACACGAGAGAGAACAGAAGAAAAATGATTAATTGAATAACAATTGAATAATTGATAATTAAATAATATATTCTAATTTTTATAATAATCCATAAAATAATAGAAGTTCTAGTTCCATTATATCTGAATGAACTTATAGTAAGAATTTTTCTACGGCAATGATAAATTGTGTTTTTTATTAGTTGCAAGCTTTTATGTTACGGGAGGCACTTTTTTCAGAATCATAAGTGAGAACATATTCTCTAGGAATATTTTTAGAACGTAGTATTTGCTAAGAACGTAATTTTTATCCAAATCCAAGGAAAAATACTTGTATACAATGGTTCTAGAAGAATGATTTCACAAAAGATATTGATAAAACATTTGAAAGAGAAGAAAACACAATGAAGCTTACGATTAGATATTTCGGTGGCTGTACCAGCCGAAGTCTGCCGTGACTGAAAAAGGTGACTCAGCCAATTTTGTGAAATAATTGATTCTGATGAATATATATGGAGTGCTTCAAGAAGAACATGCCAAACTTATCAGGCTGACCAAGTTGTAAAAAAGTGCCATAGGACCACAAAAATTCTCTGTTAAATTGGCGGAAGACTGAAATTTACCATTAAAACAATAATTTCATAATTTTTCAGAGACTTCATGCAGATACGAAATTGATTACTGTCTATCTTAAATTAGATAAGGAATACAATGGAACCAAAAACGTATTATGGTGATACTCACATCAACGTTTACATTGGGCAGTGGGAAGACTCGTGTGTTCGGGAGTTCCTTGGGAATGTACCTGTAGAACTCTTCCCGACCTTTGTACCACTTGACAGTATAGAGTTCCTCGCCTTCAAGGTCGTAGGTGCAGATCAAGGTCACTGTGTCCCCTGGACTTACGGCCGGCGGAACCTTCAGCTCGACATCTTTCAGACTTATGGCACCTGGAAAAAAAGAATAGTTATGATCAGTAAGTATGATTTGTACACACGTATTTAAATAACAATAGAGAATGAATATTGCAATATTGACAGAAAATGAGTTTATAGGTGGAAAAACAAATGTTTCCTATTGAATGAGTTGAGATAAAGTAGGCTGGAGTGAGTAAAGCTCATTAGAATATCGCATTATATTCCTCAATTCTGTAATAGATTATCAATTATCTCTTATGACACCCCATTCAGAATTACACACATGCTGAATGTTCTGTAGCTATCTTAACTCCATTGAGAAGTTTGATTTAATCTTCTTCAGTTTCTTCTTCATGCAATTATTCAATGATAAATATATTTTTTGTGTAAAAGCGTATGTTTCAAAATTAGAATATAAATTTCGTTGATTACAATTTCAACATACGAATTCATTCCAACTTCTTATACATACTTTTTCTACAAATAGTATATTTTTTAGACGCTACAGTCGAATTGTTTAAAAAAGTTGAGGGCATTAAAACAGAAAGGATCCAGCTCAAGTAGTCAAAAATTGATTGAAGCTCAAGCTGGATACTCCTGGTTGCAATGCTCTCAATTCATGACTATTTTTTATGTTTCATTCATCGAAAAACTATTCAACTCCAGGAGATGAAATTCAACTCAACCGAAGAATTCACCCATTTTTCATATTTGAATGGATTAATTCGCATCTTCTAATCGATTAGGTTACTTCTAATCAAAACCTGATTAGATCATGAGAGAGAGCTAATTGGAATGTTCCTGGAGATGCAAAGAGAAGGGAGAAGGATGGGCTTTGAAGTCAATGAAGAGAAAACAAAATTTAAGATAATGTATCAAAATCTGAATAGGCGCACGCTGAATGATCTTGCAGTAGTTGAGAAACATTCAAAAATGTTAGCAATTTTTCATATCTGGGTGTAGATGTAAATAGCTCCAATAAAGTCAGCAAAGAAATTAAACAAAGAATTATGGCTGGTAATCGTGCCTATTATGCAAACATTAAACTAATCACCTCCAGAGCCATATCTAGAATGACCAAACTCAAAGAGTACAGGACACTGATAATAAGGCCTGTTGTAACATACGGTGCAGAAACCTGGAATATCACGCACTCTGATGACTCTAAGCTTAGGGTCTTTGATAGAAAAGTAGTAAAAAGAATTTATGGAGGCATCAACGAGCCTTGAAATAACCTTGGAATAGATGACATACTCCAGGGTGAAGACAGTGTACGCCATATGAAATCGCGGAGGCTACAATGGGTTAGTCACTTGGAAAGAATGCCTAGAAAAATGTTTAAAGGTAGATTGGAGGGAAGGAGGCAAAGATGTAGGCCAAGGAACCGCTGCCTGGATGAAGTGGAGGTGGATATGAGAGTGATGGGAGTCAGGAATTGGAAACAAAAGGCTAATGACCGTTTGATATGGAGGCAGGTAGTTGGAGAGGCTAAAGCTCACCCTGAGCTGTAATGCCGAAAGATAATGATGATAAATCAAAACCTGAAATTGGTTGAATATTGATTGATTCTAGATTTATTCCAGTACTTTTCTTCATGCTTTGAAGCCTTGTTAATGGAACAATCAGCTCTGACCACTAGAATCCCATTCAAAATATTTCTAGACAATTGAGGATGAGAGTTCCTTGTTTGCTTGTCTTGTTCAGACAATTATAAAGTTGGTTGTTGTTTGGCACAACTAAAGACACTGCAACTAATCGCTGGCAGCCCTCCGAAGTGTATCTGATATTAGTTCGCGAGTCTGAGCAATTTGTCTGGACCGCTAAGCTTCACCTTGGTCGGCACTTGCAAGTTTCGTTTCCCCTCTTACCTTAAACCACACCCCCCCTCCGAAATCAACCCCCTTCACGAAACTTGCCCTAGCTGATAAATTTGCTGCCGCTAAAGTCTGGAGACGCTCACTTATCAAACTACACCGGGCCGATAAATCTCGTCGTCTCTGTGTGCGCACTTACATGTTAACGTGTACATGTACAGCTGTGCGTCGCGCCCTATGTGCTACGTATCATTTGCACCTTGCATTGATTAATTTGCTGCCGACGCCGGTATTCGCGAATGACGATCAAGTTTCTAGACTGGATGATGATGTTGATGATGGAAGTAATAATGACAATGGTGATAATGGTGGTGAGTAAAATGATGATGAATGAAGATACAGGTCAAATTTAATGATATTATTTTTAATTATCGCAAAAAATAAGCTTTACCTCATTTCGGATCACAATTTCAATTTAAATTCAAAGGAAGATTGGTAAAAGCTGAGCCTTTTTCTCTTCCCTGAACTATCATACCAATACCTACTAATACATCTACCATACACCATCTACTAATACACCATACCTACTGATGTATTAGTAGGTATTGATCATACGCGTATCTTCTATGCTTCTATATCAACCCATAATAAGCTTTGAAGTCTTGAATTAGAATTGTGGATATGTGTTTAATCAGAAAAGTTATGATAAATTACCTTTGATTGGTTCAAAGAATTTATTTTCATTGATAGTCATTTTGAGAAGTTATATCACAAGGAATCTAAATTATTAAAAAAAACTGAGTCATTCATCGAATTCTCTCACCAACAACAATCAAGTTATCACCAAAAACAACCCATTTTATTCTGCAAACTATCATAACTGCAGTCATTACAAGAAAAAATTGCCTCACTTTGAAAAATTAAAATTATCATATCTACTAGAGAGTAGATACTTTACTCATCAACTAGATAGAAAATAGTTGATATAAGACCATAATGACTATTTGGAAATTTATTAGAATAGAATATTCCAATTGAATTGAGTTTCTTACATTTTCAAAAATGGAATAAATTGTAAATTGTTTGATATGGAATTGTTGACAATACAGCTACACGTACATGTCATGATCATTGATTTGAACGATCATAGAACTTTCAATGACTTTGAAAATCCATGAATATAAATTATTACAATTGGCTTATAAATTTCTTCAATTTCCAAAAATAACATCCATTGTTTCACAAAAAATTGTCTAGAATCGTCATTTGCATACTTATGACAGTCATATTGTCCATCCAAGGCAATCAGAGCTTTAATAGGACTCGAGCACAAACCATATTACTGCGAAAATTCCCCAGCAATTTAACTCACAAGTGCTCACTTTGGTCAATTGGAAATATTCTACTCAATACAACAGACAACAATCGGAACTGTAATAGAATTGCCGCTCAAATAACGACGGCGACCAAATTTTGCTCTACTCTCTTTACAACAATCGAAACTGCAATAGAATTCCCGCGCAAATATCAATGACGACCAAATTTTTCTCTACTCTCTTTACAACAGTCGCAACTGCAATAGAATTCCCGCGCAAATATCAATGGCAACCGAATCTTTCGCGCGATAAATTCGAAAAAAGCGCGCGTTCATGCCGCAAAGTGTTTTTGGGGACAGTGTGTAGACAGTTTAACGACAACACAATGTGGAAAGAAGTCAGTAGGCTGTAACGCCCGATACGTGTCATACCATACCACATCGGAGTTGAAGCAGCAATTTCAATCCGTGATATGAAGCGTGGTCTTTCACGATGTAATAGCTAGTGTGTTTCCACCAGTCGGCGTCTGACCCACTTGGATCCGATCCCAGATTGCCAAGTTTGCCACATAGTCTGACCAAGCAAAGAAGACATTCTAGCAAGATGGAAAAATGACCCCAGCTCGGTCAATATTGATTCAAGAATCATAAAATTGGTCTCAAACTGTAGGAAACATTGTGATCTACAATTTCAGACCAAGTTCATAATTTTTGAATCGATATTGATCGAGCTGTAGTCATTTTCCTATCCTGCCAGAATGTCTCCTTTGCTTGGACAGTCTATACAATATCGAAGCAACTCTGAGAGGACGCGTAAGCACACAACAAAACGTGCCCTCGACAGTCGCCCCATATGACTTCTCCACTCTTGATTTCCTCTCCATTATCAGTCTGTGATGTTCTAGGTACTCCCGGCAAATCCCATTATCCCGGCCATAAAAGTTGGGACACTCCCTGCCAGTTCATTGAGTATCCTAATGTCTTTGTCCAACTCGGACTAGCCGAATCAGTGGCTTAATTGGAGTTCCCAAATCAGATTCAATGTCAGGGTTATTGAAGAAACTTACTAATCAGCATGCCACCGTTACAGAATTAGAGAGCGGGAGTTCCATTATTCCAATAGAGATACTACTTGATAATAAACTCCTAGACTGAGGAAACTATACTCCTATAACTAATCAACTTGGAAACTCCTTATGTGGGATTTACTCGGTTTTACTATTTATTAGGAATACTCTCATTCTAATAGAAATACTCCTGAACTAGATAATGATATTGTATTCTCAGACAAGGAATACTAGGAATGCCAATACTAAGGACATTCCTAGTATTAGGAATACTATTCTGTTAAGTTAGGTGGAACTGAGATGATTGCAACAGAGTTTTATACGTCAATTAACTAGAACTTAGTATAATGCCCTCTGTGAATACTGCAGTCATTATGGGTACTTATGCTCCATGTATAACCTCAGTTGAGTCTTGGTATCCTGCTATATTGTTGTTAGATAATATAGTATTGTGGTACAGTACATTGGAAGAAGAACAACTGATTCGATTTGGAAAAAACCACGACCTATATGTTTAACACATGAATTATTAATATACCCATATATTAATATACTCATATATTATTATATGAGTATAATAGAGAATTTTATAAATTTCTGGTGTATCAACGCTGATTTAGTGTTGTAAATGATATTTTTTCAAAAGGATGATTACTTCGAACGAACATAAGGACGATATAACAAGTAAAAAATTATTATTTTCATATTAGGGAGTAGTTCTCAAAAAACTTACTGTAGTGTTCTCATCTGAAGAAATTTCACATGGTTTATTTGAAAAGTAAATGTTACTCAACTTAAACGTTATCTAACTTATGAATTTTAAAATCGTCTAATGAGGAATAAAGGATTCATTGCAGTCATAAAAGGGTGGATCTCACCCACAACATCAGAACAAATCACTCAAGTCGAAACAATAGAATACGGGTAAGATGATCTTCTCCAAAGTGAAATCTTGCCCTTCGCGGTAGAAAAGGGTGGATCTATACAGCAGCAAGTTGGCGCAAAGATCGAAACTTTAAATTGGGGAGAATCGGTTACCGCTGAGTGAGCGTCTTTGACGATTCTTTCCAATGAGATGAGGAACGATGAGCAGCTGATATAATGGGCAGCTGACGACAGAGATGGTCAAAGATGAAGAGGGATGGATCTAATCAGGCAGGGAAGCGTTTTCTAACGCGGTTGATTTGATCCGATGGCCAACCATGAACCAGGAACTAATCTCCATTTGATGTAACTTCCGACTCGGAATAAATTGTATTTCCTATCTTATACGTGGTGAGTCAAGTCGAAAGCGACATGAAATAGATTATAACTCTCGGACCCTTCAAAACTTGGCCGACACTGTGTTGCAACGAGTTTGCTGCGGTCACGGCTGATTGGTCCCAGTGCGGCATATGTCCAGTGTGGACGTGGGGTGAGGGGAAAATGGGGTAGGGAGGAATGGGGTGAGGGAGAATTGGGTGAGGGGATGGGGCTCTTCGGGAGAAAGAGTGAGGGCGGTTTCGGAGAATTGAGGATTTTGGAAGAACTTAGGGTACGGAAAGAGTGGGGGAAGAGTACTGGAAGTGTAAGGGAAAGTAGGGAAAATTGGGAAAAAGGAGAGAATGACTAGTGGAAGAGTGTGAGAGGGAGAATGATAGAAGAAAAGCATAAGATGGTAGAGGAAATGAATAATGGTGTTTTCAGAGAATTGAGGATTTTGGAAGAAGTGAGGGTATGAGAAGAGTGAGGGATGAGTGATGGAAGTGTAAGAAAGAGTAAGGAAGATGTAGAGTATTACTAGTGGGAGGAGAGGATGAGAAAGGTAAATAAGGAACACAATAGTGAGAGAAAAGGGAGTGTGATTAAAGTAGAGGAAGAGTGTATTCTATAATAATGCTGTTCTACAATAATTATTATAATTATCCAGCTCCAGCAGTTGGTGAGCTGCAGTATCTAACAATTCTTCCATCATTGTTTTATAATAATTGAACTGTATAAAAATAGATTAAGAAGGGCTATAGAGATGGAATGTAATTGTTGTAAAGAGGCATTCATAGGAAATATTTGAGGATTCCAAGAACAACCAGCAAACACGGAGTTTTCGTGATGAGATGAGGTTTCCGAGAAGGATTGAGGTTTCGGGAAGAGTTGAAAGGTTCAAGGAAAAGCCGATACTAAAAGGATTGTTTCAGTCATCCTCCGATAGTGGAGGCGATGTTACTCTTGTATTCGTAACACGAGGCTATGAAGTTGCGGTCTGTGATGATAATTAATCGTAATTGATCATGTTTAAACTTATTCAAATAAGTCATTAACTTTCGCCCTGTTCGGTTTCAAATCACGAGCTGCTTTGTTTCGAAACACTTTCAAACGGAACATGAATGCGACAGGTTCGGGAATATTTACAATTTAATTAAACAACCGGTGAATTTTTTCACTGTGAATTTATTCATACTGTTAATCATACTATGTTTTTCAGTTGACTTCTGTTAATAGACGAGAAAGATGATGATACAGAGTTTTTCGTGTTTTATCAACATTGTCCGTTGTGATAAAATTTCTTAGAGTATATTTCACCGAAACGAATTTTGTTCGAGAAATAAATATGATTATTCTCAAAATCAATAATAATATATATGGTCAACATAACCCCCTACTTATTGAATGAATTGGAATAGAATTCTCAATTAGGGAATTCCAGTTAAATTGAAAGGATTCTGATTACAATGTTCAATTATCTATCACTGGTATGATTTTAATGAATTCAAAATCCAAGTATTGGAAAGAACTATTAAATATGTGAAGAGTATTCGTATTGGATCATCTATTTAGTAAAATTCCAATCCACTTTACAAAAACGTATCACGCTTGATTTTATTATTCCGTAATGTATTCAATAGTGTATCATCATTGGAAAATGGGTAGATGAGAAAGAATATTTACAATATATGTAAAAAGATTACGCTACCAACAACAATAAATTCTCCTTGTTATCATTACGGTTGTAGGAAAGCTGGTTGATTATCAAAATATTTCAACAATTGTTTTAGAATTCATATATTAATTATTGAAGGAAATCTGTTGGGTTTCCTAATTAAGATAATTAGTACGTGATATCACTGTGGATTATGAGTATTAGAGTGAAAAAGAATGAAGGTGAATAAAAATGATGAGCTGATCAGTTAGCGCACTGCATCCCTTTGAAAAACAGAGTCGAACTTCCCTCATTAATCGACATAAAAATCTCAATATAATTAGCGCGCAACATAATGGATCCCAAACCGAAAGTCGTTACAATATTACATGTGTGTGGTAATGTGAGGACAATGTAAAGTACACGAGTTCTACTCAACTCGTCAGACTCATATGGCACGTGGATTCGATATCGCCTACGCTCCAATTAATTGGTTGATCAGAATATTATTATGCCTGGAATAGCCTTCGATTCGAGGGAGGCAAAGATAAATTAGAACAGTGGAACAATTGATTGTAGTGGATAGTTTGATCTATAGAGACTGTATAATCAGTCTCTATAGTTTGATCTCCTGACTTTCCCAGAACCTTGACATCAATTATTGCGATCAATAGGCCAGTGTTCTCTTTTATTGACTAACATTGTATACAGTGTATTTGAACATTGACTAACATTGTTTTGTGGTTAATCCAATCTCAATGGTCAAATTTTATAGCATTGATAACTACTTTGTCAATAAGCCAATAATTATTTTAATCCACTGAGCCAATAATTATAATCCAATAAGCCAGTAACTATAATCCAATTAGCCAATAAAAAAGTGTCTGTGATCAGCATTCATATTAGTATGATAACAGAAATGACAATCATTATGACATTACTCTAACTTGTACAATCGAGTTGAGATTGTACTCTATTTGACGTATTTAGTAGAATGATCCTCCATTCAGTAGACTACATCATGAAAGATATTCAAACAATCCTCTCATACAGTATTATTAATAATGTACTTGATCAACTAATTCAATTATTGAGCTCATGTTGAAATAGTGTATGTTAGTTAGAGAGCATTTTCATGGTTTTATGCTCACAAAAATGAATTTGGTAACGAATAATCATGTAAGTGGGTTCTAAGTTGTAAGAAATCAGACAACGAATGATAATTTATAATAGGGTAGGGTTGAAAGCTGTAGCTTTGCAATAATGTCTGAAGTAAGAGCCAACAGTGAGTGGGGGAGAGATTGAGTAAGAGTGAGAGAATCTATGAGAGACAGAGAGAGTGTGTGTGTGAGACAGCAAGAGAGATAGTAAATTGGAATCGCCTTCTCTTAGCGGCAAGTTTGATTGGAAACAGAGAAGTTGGAAATGTACACAACAAACAAGCCAAGAGTCGCAAAAACTATTCTCGTTCAGAATAGCATTGTTTTATTGGCAAGGCAAACTTGGAGATAAATTACAACTTTCATTGGGGCGAACTTGTTGGTAGCAGGAGAAACTATTATCTCAGCACTCATTACTCATATCCTTTCGCCAAACTTGCGCCAGAAACTGGGCACCCCACCGGTTTATTAACATTCTTATGGCCAACTTCGATCACATTCTTTGGTCCCTCTCTCTTTCTTTAGCCCCTTCTCTTACTCCTCCTCTCCCTTTTCCGCTCTAGAGCTTGACGAAAACTGGTACTGGACAGAGACAGAAAATACCTAACTCGACAAAAGTTAGTAATTTTGTTTGAACCAGACTATTGGAATATTCGGGGTTGAATATATTCTATTAACAAAATATCTCAAGGTGTATTGTTAGGCAATGATAGTCGATTGCAGAGAATTTATCGTATGTATTCCCACATACTGTATGTATGGATATTATATGGATAATATCATATTTGAATTAGTTCCCAGATAGCACGTAAGCTTATTTTAAGCTTAAAATTTAGTGGATTTTGAATTGAAAGTTACTGTTTGATCAAACCAGCTTGATTCAAACTTGTAACAGGCTGTTACTGACCAAGCTTAAAGTTCCAAACTTGTAAAAAGCTAAAGTTTTCAATCTTAAAATCAACCTTGAATATTCCAGCTACAGTCCAGCTTATTTCAAGCTGTAAATTTAGTGGGGTTTGAATTGGAATTCACAGTTTGATCAATCTAGCTTGGTTCAGGCTGTAAGCAATCAAGCTGGAAGTTTTAAACTTGTAACAAGCTGAATTTTTTAACCTTAAATAATCAACATTCAATGATACAGCTACAGCCCAGCTTGTTCCAAGCTGTCTCTCTGGAGAAAAAATCCTTTGCACTATCACGTGAGTAATAGTGTTAATATGTTAATATGAGTTCATTCAACTACCACGTGTCAACTTTCAACTTTTGAAGCATATGTTTACCAAATTCGTTTGCATCTTATTTTGATCAACCAACTTATGAATTTTCTATTACGAAAACTTCACATTATTTATAAACACGCAAAGGTAAGTGGAATACGTTTATTCCAATTGAATTCGAATTACGCTTAATTTTAGTATTGTCCAAAAGTAAATGAATTCCAAATTGGGATTTACATCTCAAATAACTTATCAACTTATACAAGTTAGATGTTAACCCTAAATTTCCTTCAGTCTATGCCTATCAATCCATCAGCTATAATGGCTACTATAATAGGCCTAGTAAGTTTATTTTAACTTTGCTTCAAAAATTTCAAATATTGATAGATGACAAAGTTGAATACTAAATTATTTCTTCTTGTTCGGTTGTAGTTAGCCTATTTTTATTTTGATTTCTATATACTTTGCTCGCTATATTCCTCTCTTTCTTATTAAAAATTACTGTAATATTTGAAATGTATGATCATGTACTCTATTATGATTTGTTATTCTTGTTATTTTTTCTTTCAGGGCCGTTTGATTAATGTAACAAGTAATCATTGTTGACGTGGGGGATGCGGCGGTGCTTTATGATCAATAATACTATTCAAAGAAAATAAATTAAATTACGTCATCAAAAAATACATACAGGCATACATCATGCAGCTTTCAAATAAATGTTATGTTTAACAATGTAAAATAGGCGGACTGACAGAACAATTCATTTTTGTTTGTCAGATTTGTGAGTGGATTTGTATTTTTCTTCCAATATATATCAACATTTTGTTCACTGTATTCTCTTCCTTTTCCATAATTGGTCAATATTTTGTGTTTAATATAATATCAGCTTTTCTCCAACTGGATATATCAAGCTTGGATGATTAGACTTGATTCCAGCTTGAACTTTTAAGCTTTGAAAACTGCTTGAAACGTGTTAACTTCTTAACTTGAATTCAGTTGTATTACAGCTTAAAGACTGTACGTTCCAAGCTTAAATCCAGCTCTTGTTGATTCAACTTGATTCCTGCTTGAACTATCAAGCTTGGATCATTTAACTTAATTGCAGCTCGAGTTCTCAAGCTTGGGTCATTTAACTTGATTCCAGCTTGAACTTCCAAGCTTTGTTAACAGCTTGAAACGTGGTAACTTCTTAACTTGAATTCAGCTTTATTACAGCTTAATGGCTGTAAATTTCAAGCTTGAATCCAGTTTGTTAAATTGGAAATTCCAGCAGGAAACCAGCTTGATTCCAGCTTTTTGTGCTATCTGGGTTGGAACTTCTAGGTGAACTTCTTTTATTGAATAAGTTGGTTATTACAATTCAATTTATCCAATTTATATAATTTAGTCATACAAGTCATGAATCCAATTTTTTCAGTTTTCTAAAGTTTACCGTGGTCGAATTAGGAATTAAGTTCTTCCTGATAATTTGAATACAATTAACTCATTTTATTGAATACAATCATTACATTCCAATGCTTTCATCAATATTTTAGTATTACTATTGAAATTCTATGGACTATCTTCCATAAATTTTTTTGTCAATGGCGCAACAGCCATATGAAGGGCCTAGGCCTACCATAAATCCATAAATACTCTCAGATACAAAATCTACCCTATCACCGCCACCCACATTATTACCCTTGTTTTTGATCATAGTAAACGTTCTAACATGGAAAATCATTTTCCAAATGATAGCTTTAAAGTGTTAAAAATAATTATATCCCACATAATTCTCCAATGTTCTCTTTGAAATTTGAGCTACCAACTGTGAAATACATTAATGATCATTGATCAAATTACCCTTCGAAAAAAAAAGATTATAAATATTAATGAACCAGTTTTGAAAAGTTCTTTAATTCTATTGAATTATCGATTCTCCATGATCTCATCCAGTGAAATGGAGGTTATGTAGCGTGGTGGAGCTACCCTGAGATTCCCCCCCCCCCGATCATTGAAGGTAAACAATATTAATGAATGCATCAAGACTGATTGGGTCAGACAAGGAAAGAGCATTGGAGAACTCCAGCCAAAGGAGTCTTGACCCCCTCAACCGACTCCTATACTATTTCAATGAGAGCACTCATCAAAGGGCAAAGTGCAATCAAGAGAAAATGGCCACAAGCTATATGGCCATTAATTAAGGTTTCGTTTGGATTAGCATGCTATCGGCTACCTTTCGGTCTGGCCATAACAACATCAGGGTGGAAGCAGGAGAGACAACACAAGAGAGAATAATCAAAGATAAGACGTAGTTAATACTTCAACATTTCAATAAATAAATAAATAATAGAAGCGTGGAAGGAGAATGTAGAAAGGAAGAAAGAAGGAGAGAGGGAATAGAGATATGCGAAGAGTAAAAGTTTTTCAAGAAATTGAAGGAAAGTAGAGACTAGAAATTTATAAAGAAAGGAAGACTATGAGAATGTAAATTAGTATGAGAGACGTGGAAATAATATAGAAATGGATAAAGAGATAGCGATGAAATGAAACGGAAGCTATGTTATAAGAATAAATAATATAATAGTGAGTAAATAATAGGAGAGAGTGGGATGAAGATTATTGAGTGAGAGATTGAAGAATGAAGTTGGAATGGAGAAAGTAGAATGTGGAAACTAGAAAGGAGGAGAGAGGATAAGAACGGGAGAGCAGCGGAAACATGAATGTTGTGAGAGAGAAAATACAGATGGATTTATTCATCCATCCAAGAAACTACAATAAACGTATTAGGGTGAAAACACAAATTTCTTTGTGCGAAAATAAAGCTCTTTCACAAGTAAACTTCTTTTTCCAAAATTTCAATAAATTATTATTCAAAATAGAGGTTATGTCCACTTGATCCTTCATCACTATCATGATAGTGACTATTCACAAAATTTTGTTATCGAAAAATGAAAACTATGATTTGAAATTTTGAAGGTTGAATTAGAATTCTGAGATCACAGATTCAAATAGATAAATTGAAATAAATTCACGAAAAAAGATAAGATTTATCAGTTGATACTTATTTTTCTTCCAGGGCTACTGTATTTATCAAAGCTTTAAAATAATTCACATGAAAGTACCCTTTTTTAATTGTTTTATTTTTCACAACATGTTTTGACATTCTAGAGCCATTTTCAAGTATTTGCACTTGAAAATGGCTCTAGAACGCCAAAACATGATGTGAGAAATGAATATATTAAAAATAAACTTGAAAATTGCTCTAGAACGCCAAAACATAATGTGAAAGATAAAAATATTTAGAAAAAAAAATACTTTGATTTGAATTATTTCAAAGATTTATTAGTTACTATGATCTAGTTAGTCTATGATTTACATGAGTGATGGAAGCGATGTTGAGGACCAAGTTACAAGAGGCTCCTCTCTTTCATCCAACTCACCCAGAGAAAGAAAGCCATTCAAAAACAGAGAGAGAGTAAATTGAGAGAATAGGAGAGAGATCAAGGAGAAATGAGAGAGACGACGATTGAAAGACAGGTCAGAAGGTGGGTAAAGGTGCATATGCATGCTGCATAGCCTGCAACCCATCAGCGGTGCACCGCAGCTCAGAAGGACACATTAATAGGCCGTGCCTTGCATACGTCATCAGCATTACCACACGTGACCACATATGCGTAAACAAGGCTTGAACGTGTGCTTTGGCCAGGTACCCATTATCGATGTTGGTGGCAGCGGCAACGGCGACATTCTATCTCAATTTATTGCTCTCTCATGGCGACACTGATACCAGATCATTGTGGTCTAATTTAGCGTAGTTGAGAGGAGAACCTGTTTTCGAGACAAAGATACATTTTTGACACAGATCATTGTGGTCTCATTAATAGTGGTCGAAAAAAACTGTTTTGGAGACGATTAGACATTTTTGACACAAATAATAATATAAACTGTGAAAGCAAAGAAGGAAAAATGACTCCAGATCAGTAAATATTGGTTCAAAAATTATAAATTTTATCTCAAATTGTAGATCAGGCCATTATACAGATCATTATACTAAATTTATTGGATTTTGAAATTTATAATATTTCAACTATTATTGACCATTTTCCCATCTTGCCAGAATGTCTTCTTTTTTTGGACAGACATCACATCTCATAAATAATAATTATGATACAGTGTGACCTTGCTGGCTATACTGGTGTCAGAGTTTTCAGGTCGCACCTAATCAGTTTCAGTGCCTCTAACATGACCTAACGACAGCTTTTTAGGCAGCCGGGACCAACGGCTTGACGTGTCCTACCGGAAAATCGAGTGGCCCGAGAAAAATATCTTGCCCGGGCTGGGATTCGAATCCAGGCCTTTGAATTATAAACCACTACCCCATGTATAGTGCTTGAAAGGAGAAACTGTTTTGGAGACAAATTAAGATTCTCGAAATTGATTATTGTGGTCTCATTTTTATTAGGAAGGATGAAAGAGTGGAAAAATCCAGTGGGTAATAAGTGGATAGAAGTGCGGAGAGAATCATCCACATTACTTTCTTTCCCAATTTCATTTTTAAGAAAATATCATTCACACTTTCTACCATTCACAAAGTACAACATTTCAACAAATGAAGGGGAAAATCAAATAATAGTGATCACACTACTGCACTAAAATTTATCGAAGTGACCTTCCGGTGAACATAGTTCACTCTCATGTGCGTTGCATGCGGTGTTGCGGCATGCGCTATTGCCTTTGAACGACTCGCCACATCAAAGAAGCCATCTGATGCTGATGGCTTGGCAATCTGCAATACATCACACTGATCCATTAATCGCTTGTACTTCAAAAGGAGCGCCACTACCAGCTGCTTGTCATGCCTCGTTCAAGTTCGCTCAAATTGTGGCCTGCTGCTGTAAGCTTGTTCACCAAATGAACAACTAAGAGGCTATCACTCCTAACTACTAACTACTATCACTACTAGGTATCACTACTAGCTACTAACAACATCTTGATTCCATGACTTTTCACAGAGTAGGCTAGGAGTTTTTCTTTGCAAAACTTTATGGATTAAGAAAATGTATGAGACTAGTATTTTATCAAGTTTTATATGTGAACTCCATTTCATGTCATATATATTAGTGCAACGGATTAAGCTTGAAATCTATAAAATAATATGAAAAAATTGTTTTCAACTTGTTTCCATTGGAAGAGTTGGTAGTAAACTGGGCAAGTTCCAATCTTATCCTCAAGTCCTCAAATGGAATCATACAAGTTAGAGAGCGTATTGGGAACATGCTCAAGTTTCCATGTTATCAAATACTACTTTGACACTGGTGGCTCGTGCCCACGAAACAGGTGAAGTGCCTGTATTCTTTATTGTACAGCACTTCATCTGTTTCGTGGGCACGAGCCGCCAGTGTACTTTGATAGCTCCAATTGATAGATATCCGCGTTTTCTCTGTTCATATTATGTTATTGATTAATAGAGGAATTACTTGATCCATGATTCTTTTCAGAATGCCACGTTTTTCACCCACTCAGCTTCCAACTCTGTAACTCTGATAGATATTTATAGCTTATACAATCTCAACGAATGAAATCTATGTTTATGTTCACTGTATAAATTTTTATTGTCTATTGATGAAATCGCATTGCAGCTGCACGTGTGTTAAGAGTGATTAAAACTCAAATAATTGAAAAATTCTATTGAGAGAAAATTGTTCATTCTGAGGGAATTACGATAATATTTCTCCCCAATAATCAATCACGAAAATCCATCATGGCGATCAATCAATCTCCCAAAAAATCTAAATGACTTGTTGCAAATAATTCCCGATTTCCCAAAGCAATTATCGACTAAGTATGAATTTTATCTTTCCACACATCACTGGACATCGAATGCTTCCAACATTTGAGTGCTGACAATAATTTTCTCTCGCCATTCACGATTCATCAGTCAGATATCGACATCTGTACGCCGTTTGATTGATAGCTCTTCTCTCAAAGTATGGTGTGAGGGAAGATCAATGAAAAGCTTCTATTCTGTGAACACCAACAGTACAATGAAAGTGTGGACTGAAGAGCATTTATTCTCGCCTGTAATCAATATCTGGATGTCGAATGTTTTCAAGAGAAACAAAACTTATTCTCCGATTCCAACGAAACAGATTTATAGAAAATTAATTCAGACTTATGGCGTGAACAGAATTGTTGTTAATGCAAATGATTGTTGAATCTCATGTACTTGTGAGTATTTATTCACTTAATATCTGTGAGAAATTGGGAATATTGAAAGAATAAGCAAGTATCGTTATTATGAGTACGAACATTCTCATCACAGGCATAGACTTTTATGCGACAGTTATTCAAGTACGATACCGTATCTCATAGGCTATAGCGGAAAGAGCTTCTTTTGAAACAGTGAGAAAGGGGATGAATTTGCATTATTTCTTGAAAAGTGATAGAAATCGTCATAAAAATAATAAATATTATTAATTATAATTTGTGCTGCTACGAACTCATCAATGGATATCAAAATGAATTATTGATCTTTATCCATGTGATGGTATTTAAAATGAGAATTTTCCTCGAGTTGATTTGTTCGATTCACTTGTTTGATCAATTTCTCTTTCTGTTTATTTGTTTTTTATCACTCCCATAACAATGTTCCTTTCATTTCAATCAAACGAAATGATTATAATGATTTCGCGATCAGGATGCTTTGAGATAAAGGATAAAAAATATTGTTGGAGTCGAACATAATTTTTACCAACAAGTTTAATATTGTTATTTTAATAATTTTTTCACAAAAACTGACGTTTTTTGAACCAGAAATCAGTAATTTAGACAATCAAACTCGTTCAGCATGCTATAATTGACCAGTTACCAGCAATATGGGGTGTCAGACACAGGTGAATCGCGAATGCACACATCAATGATCGTGTTAATTGGAGTTCACAGGCTGATGGACAATTATTTACAGTTCAATAATGAACCAAATACAGTTATCACTGAATGACAGGTTTCGGCCTGCTATATTTCAATGACGGAAGATCTTCAAGTGATATCATACCATCAACAGAGCAATCAACACCACTGCAATAATCAATGGCTATTAGAAGCTATTAGCTGCACTTAGTGACTTAATGACTGTGATGTACTTGATGCATATTCATAAACTCTATAGGTACCTGCACATACTAAATTACTAGTGATTGGATCAAGCAAGAGAGTGACATTATGTTTATTTAGGCTATATTCAATCTATTAGTAGCCTAATATTAGGGATCACGAGATTGTCAATGTGTAATGGCTTTGAGCCAATCCATATCGGTAGTGAATATAATATTTTCAAGGTATGTAAATCAGAATAGAATAGGCTCGGAAATTATTGTGACAGAATCTCGTACTTTTTACACTCAAGGATTAGGCTTCTGCCTATTCCGGCTCACATGAGCTTTAATTAATCCAATCGAATAATTATTGCTAGAAACTCCTATCGGTTCTATTGTTTTTTCATCGATTATTATACCAGTCATCTAATAAGATAAATAATACCTAAACGCGAACATAAAATAGAGAATCCCCAACATCTTCTATTATAATCACTATTAATTTTTTCAAATCAATCTGACACACATTATTATAAACACGTAGTTTTTTTGTCTTATAGCACATCTCACATCCATAAGTCAATATTCCCAAAACACCTGTACGACAATTTGTGACAAAAAACTCTCCGTCCTAATGAAAGAGTGATTGTGTTTATTTGGAGGGGGGCATCAGTTTACAGCGAAATCATCCATAACCTGGCGGACTGCAAATAAAATAGGACAAAATAAACTGCGCACGAGAATTGATTGCAACGCCATTTTATAGTGAGGCCCAATACAGATGTTCTACTGTTTTTTTCTCTTTTTTTTTGTCTCCACTCCCCTCGTGTATATTTATTCTTCTTGAATAAATTACAAACAATTGCAAGGGTGAATGTTTTTTAATTTTGAATCATTCGCTTGGAAATGGAACTACATCAAAGCGTGACTGCCAATTATTTCCAGAGAAATGAAACAGTGATTGTGTATATTCGGAGTGTGAAATGTTGGAATTTGAAATGTTTTATTGTTTAATTTTTTTGTATTCTGTATTTGATGTTGTATTTTCCATTCTGCTGTGAATATGCTTTACTAGAAGAAATACGAATAATTTTTGGGGGAAAACCAGGGAAATAGTGATGGACTATTAATGGAAAATCAGAGACTATAATTTGTGTAATTTTACAGTCTATGTAGTAATATTCTTTGAGTATCAGTCTTTGTGGTAGCAACAATTCATCAACTGCAGACAATGTTCTAAGAAATGAATTTCATTATTAAATATCGTGTAGGTCAGGCACTGTTTTTAACGTTATTCATCGTAATTGATAGAGTTTTATTCATTTAAATTTCACTACGCAATTCCTACATTGAACAAATGCTGATAGAACCTAGAGACGAGTACGAATTATAGTAGAATATAGTAGAATAAAGTATTTTCATTTCAATTGTATAATCTTCACCTCGATTTTTAAAGTTGATCGAAACAGATTCTAAACATACTAATGTATGTTTCAGTTTTGATCAAACCAACGTTTTTATATTTCAAGGAAATTTTAAAAAGAAAATTCAACCTAGTAATCTGACGAAATAATTTGTTACATCATTCAATCTTATTACATGTCCTCGATCTCGTATGTTGTATTTAATGAAATTGACAAGTGAATGCCTGAAACAATGAACTACTCCTGAGAATTGAATATATTACTTCAACAATACAGTCTGAGTAGAAATAAGAATGAAATTTTGTTGAACCATTGTGACGTTATGGGATTATTTCAAGGAGTCAGCCGGTATTTTTCATAATGAAAGCATACTTCGCTTCACTTCAAATGAGAGAAAAAGAGAGTGATTGTTGAAGGAATTGAGTCTCTCCGACTCGATTTCCTTCTCCTCTCCCATCGCTCTTTCTCTCTTTCCTCTTGAATTATCACATTTACACCTCCCCCTAATCCATCATCACGAGTCCTGTAGATTAAATTCAGAAACGGCTCGTGCGTCTCAGATGACGTGATGGTTAGAATGCCGTTTGTAAGAAGAGTATAGTAGGCTAGTTGACCTAATTCCTCATCTGAGAACAGATGTCACCCTCCATTTCTCTTCTTTTGTAAGTCCTCCTCATTGCTTCTGTCACTTGCTACTTGCCAATTTATCTTATTTCTCCTTTTTCGACTTCAACTTCATTCACATCAACCTTATTCTACTGATTCTCATTTTCCTTTCCCTTTTCTTCAGCCCTTTTCTACTCGACTTCTTCTTATTCCTCTCAGCAATTCTCATTCCCAGTAAACCCTGACAGCGTCTCTGAATCCATCTCAATTCACTACAAGGCCTAAATGTCCTGAAAGAACATTGTTAGCTTATTTGATATTATCTTGTCATCATAATCTTCGCTTAGAAGTATGATTCATGGACTGGCATTAGCAACTCGAACTATAGATGAGGTGAAGGTCCCATTCCAAGCTGGAAGAATTTTGTAGAGTTTTCATAATTATTATTGATCTATCATCAATATTAGATTCAATTCTATCGAAGACTGATTATAATTGAACGATCATTACTTGTAATATTTATGAGCAATCTCTGCTCATCAAATCTTTTTTTTATGAATTAAAAATAGTTTAATCTCACTAGAATCTTAGTTTCTTTTAATTCCTGATTATGAATATTGTTATAGATGTATAGTATAGTAATAAATTGATGATCAAATTTCCGTAATTCGTAAATTGCTTATTTTTTTAAAAAAAAGTTCATTAGGCTTGGCATCCCGCCGTCAGCCGAAGTTGAATTTTGATTAACATGATATTCACTTGAAATAAATAAATAATAAACATAGTATTAATAATTTATATTAAAAAGAATAAATAAAAATTGGCTTGGTTTGCGCTCTTGGTTAAGTAACAGATCATCTATACAAAAAAGTATTTTATTTATAATACTTTATATATTTGAAGTATTAATAATTGAACTCGTCAATAATCCCTCTCCTATACCGTAAAGCAACCCTCACATACCCCACCAACCGATTCCAATCTCTTCCATTCAAGTATTCTATAACCTCTCTTCTTTCCATTCTTCAGCTACCGAACCATGTTCTCCTTATCTCTCCCAGGATCTTACATTTTCCTATAAAGTGAAATATGTCCTCGTTTTCTTGACTATTGCACATTGAACATCTATGTGTTTCTTCTTGTCTCTCCGGTCTGTAATTGAGCGGCAATAGAGCTCCCCTAGTCTTGAAAATTATACTTATGAAATGCCGCTTATTATTATCATTCATATAATCTCTTATAAGACTTTCCTCTTTATTAAGCAAAGCATATATTGAATGAAACTGAGCCACATCAGCCCTCTCCAACCATTTACCGCGAATAGCCTGTCTAATATTAGTGACCAATCGCTGACCCATTCCGCTCCATTCATGCTTTTCCTCCATTCTATCTGGCCAATCTATTCCATTTTCTGCACAGAGTCTAAGCCATTCTCTATACCACCCACACTTCTTCCTGATATAAATTTCGCAGAGAATTCGTAGAAATCTGTGTTCAGGCAGCATAAGGGTCTTCAGTATATAGTTGAAGTGGAGGACAAAGGTATTCACCCACATAGTATCCACCCCAGATTCTAGATGAAGGACGTAGTTAGGTGTGTTCCTTGGCAGTGAGAGTGATCTTCTTATGAAGAATCTTTGAAACTTTTCTAGCTCGTCAGATTCCATGTAGCCCCATGCCTGAGCCGCATACGTCACCACCGCTCTACTTGCTTGGCTGCAAGCTACTACTTGGCCGCTCTACTTGCTTGGCTGCCGCTACTTTATTTCTAAAATGCGGACGCATCGACAAAGCAGGTGTGAATGTAACTCCTAAATACTTGTATTCTTCCACCACCTCTAATCTCTCCTCTCCATAATACCATCTCTCATTTCTGCTCAGTTTGCCACCTCTTCTGAACACCATTATTTTCGATTTCGTCATATTCAACTCTAGGTTCCATCGAATACAAAATGTTCTCAAATTTTTGATCATTCTCTGTAACACTACTGGGCTATCTGAAAAAATCACCATGTCGTCTGCGTACAGGAGAGCATTTATTTTGAAACCATCAATAGATAGGCCTCCTCCTATACTTTCTATACATATGGGCCTCTTCCTATACATATGTCATGAACGAAAATCAGAAATAACAATGGAGAGGCTAAACAACCCTGCTTTAATCCGTTCTTAATGCTGAAACTGTCTGTTTTTCCTCCGTTACTCCACACTACTGCTTTTGTATTGTTGTAAAGGCTTTTTAGCAACTGTATGAATTTATTTGAAAGACCCAAAGTATGTAGTTTGTAGAACAGGGCTTCTCTACTCACACAATCGAATGCGGCCTTGAAATCGATAAAGAAGCAATTGGTTTTTCTTTTCTCAATGTTCAATTTATAACTTATAATACTATGCAGGGTAAATATGTTATCAACTGTGGAGTATCCTCTTCGAAAACCCGCCTGATTCTCCTCCAATACACCCCTACTTTCTATCCACTTCTCTAATCTCTTCAGTAAAATTCCAACAAATACTTTAGCGGCAGAATTAACGAAGCTTATAGCCCTGTAGTTGGAAACAATTGAGCTATCGCCCTTCTGAAGCAGAGGAAATATGATAGAATTGGTGAAAGCTGTAGGCACGGTCTCACTCCAAAAAATATTGTTAAAAAACTGCAATAATAGCTCTCTAAACTCAGTTGGTGACTTCTTATAAAATTCTCCTGGTATTCGGTCATCTCCTGGGGCTTTATTCTCACGGATTTTTCTCAAAACTGAATCTATTTCATCCATTTCTATAGCCTTATCTAAATTATAATCCTCTACTAATGGTGCTGCGTAGCTTGTTGGGTCATAGTTGAAAATGTCTCACCCAATTTTCTGATTTAATACATGATATATTCAATGATTGTTCACCTCTGAAATTTCTTATCAATTCCCAAAAATATTTTGAGTCTCTTACTGTTCTCAATTGGATCTCTACTTCTTTCATATAAATAATTCTTTTTTCCTTGCACAGTTGTTTATATTCCTTTGACGCGATCAAATAATTATGTCTTATTGTTTCAGAGCTAGTTTTTCTAAATAATTTCAACAGGGAGAACATTTTTAATCTACTCTTCTCACAATCTTTATCAAACCATTTTTGTTTTTCGAATGTATTCCTATTGAGATTGAGTGACAATTTATCGCTTGCCGAAACTTAGATAAGCTCATTCAATATAGCCATAGCATTATCTACATTGTGAGGTAAATGATCTAATCTTCTACATCTTTCTGTTAATTGCGAAGCATACTGATAGTCGTCCAATCGTTTCCATTTCAATTTGGGCAACATGGGATTTACGTTATTGGGCTCTATCTCTGTTCTTTTCAACCTCAAACAAATAGGCATATGATCAGAAAAACATTCATTCATTACACAAAAATTTTCAACAATATCTAGACACTCTATTGAGATACAGCACAAATCAATTACAGATACATCTCTGCTACCAATATACGTGAATTCTCCATGTGAGTAACCCTCAATCCTACCATTCATAATTGCTAAGTTAAACTCTTCACATAAATCAATTATCTTCTTTCCTTTACGATTACTGATCATGTCCTTGGAAACTCTAGTACAATTTATCTTAGCATGTTCATGCATAACATGCTCTGGAATAACTTGCAACTCGCCCACCCTTCCATTTAGATCCCCCATTACGATTAAATTACTTCAATTTTCCCATTCTAATAAATAATCCCATAGGAGGCTATATTCTGTATTCCACTCATTCTCAGATCCCCCACTAAGATAAATCGGAAGAATATATGTTTTCCTATAGTTTCTTACGATTTCTAAAATTAATCTATAATTTATATTTCTTATATTGATGTCACTACAAGTCTCTTTATAACATAATAATCGCCCTTTTTTGCTCTGCCCATACGAGACTCTTTAATTGCATAATCCCAATATACCTTATATCCTTCTAGATAACCCAAAAATTCCTGATTTCCCTCTTCAATAAAAGTTTCTAGCAAAATAAAACAATCAAATCTTCTCAAAAAATAAAACAAATCATTATAAGGCTTACCTCGCAAACCAGCTACATTATATATCACTATACCTATCTCTGTATATCTATACCTATAGTATAGTATAGTATTCATTTCAACAAAAAATATTTTAATTCAATTGCCGTATTCCACGATACATTCCACCCAATAACCAATGTATTCAATCAGTGGGATCCCATCAATAATCCTCAAGCATTTTACTGTTGCCGATGCATGCGCTACGAATCCCAATATTTGCGTTCAAGAGAGAATTGGCAATATGACAGAGTGTGTGTGGGTATCCACTCCTCCGTCGGACGATGGAACAATTGAGAAATTCTATCAGAGCTGGAAACTCGAATTAAAAGTCGGAATTGGTCAAAGGTCGACCAGAATGAATCTAATTTTGTCATGCGTCAAGCAGAAAGTTCCCAAAAGCGACAACTTCCTTTTATCAGGCAATTTTGTTTGAAACACGGACTCAA
Source organism: Sogatella furcifera (assembly GCA_017141385.1). Taxonomy (NCBI): domain Eukaryota; kingdom Metazoa; phylum Arthropoda; class Insecta; order Hemiptera; family Delphacidae; genus Sogatella; species Sogatella furcifera. The sequence goes on from CM029555.1 coordinate 18,322,732, forward strand.
GGTTAACAATTTACAACTGCCTCTGCCTTTGCCATTTTATAAAAACATATGAGTCCTTGTATCTTTCCAGAGTAGAAGATTCTGTGTCATTTTATGAACATATCACGGTGAACATGTCAAGTGTAATTATGATGAATTATGATCTCTTTATATTTCTAGATCACAATTCATTTTCTATCGTTTTCAAATATTATTCAATAGAACTACGGTTTGTTGCTATGCAAGCTGACGGGTGAGGAGACTTATAAAATTATAGTAATCATTATCAATGAATAATGAGTGACCATTATCTTCTATGATTCCTATTTTTACAACCCCCTGATTAATATCATTTCAAGAAATACCTCAATTTCCCATCGAGGATAATTATTGAGGTTATTTTGCCGGTGGAACATCCTTTTAGGACTCCCCACCAAACATGGCATACGATAATAATAATAATAATAATAATATCCCCTGAAATATGGGGGATTACTACTTGCGCATGAGAGAAAAGTAGGCTCAATAAAACCAACATTCTTGTAATAAAATTTGTAACGGAATGAAATATCATGTTTCTTTTCATTTTTTTTTCAACAAAAACGTTTGATTAATTTACCATTACTTGATAAAATAGTTTTTCGAATTACTCGCAAACAACTCTATCATTGGTCTTGTACTTGCAAGCTTATTCTTTTAGTGGATTTCTCTCTAAAATGTTCTCCTTTTTCATTACTTTCAATGTTGATCTCGCTTTCTCTGTCTTGAACAAATTTCTGCCTGATCGACTGTTGGCTTAGGAGTGAGGAGAAGGTTTGTCCCGATTGTTCCTCTATTTCTACTTCACTTCGAGTCATCTTACAGTGAGGATCGAAAATTATGTCCATCAAACTTATCATTATTATTATTGTATTTCAATAAGTTTTTTCATGTTTTGTTATTCTATTTAGCGGTCGAAGAATGAAGAAGGATTCAGGAATAAGGACTATTCTTGTAATCACATTCGCATACATGTCTACCGAGAACCGTATAGACTTCCAACACTTGGAGGACAGGACAACATTCTGAAGGATAGAAATTACATAGAAATTAAATAGACACGTGAACATCGATACATCTTTTTAAAAATATGAAAAGTCGTTATGAAGAAATCTGAGTGAAGTTCGTGAGTGTCGAAATTTTGATTTCATTTACAAAGACAATTGAATTAATAAAATATTAGCATGTTACTATTGAAATAATATTCATTAATAAATAATTTACTCACTTCTGTCACGACTCAAAAGATGAGAATTTATAACTTTGTTCTGTCTTCTACACTGTGGTTCTTTTGTGATTATTTTCATCAACCCTCTTGTGCTACTTTGAGAGAGATTTCTGTATTGGTGAAATTTATTCTATTGAAAAATTAATATTTTAAATTTCACCATAATGCGAGATTTCTTTCAATAGAGCCCAAGATAAGGTGTTCTTCGAAACACGAAGGGTAACTGAATTTGAATCCTAAATAGAATTCCATAATCGTAAAATAACTTTACAAATTTGTCGCAATAAACCAACTGATTGTACCCAATATACTGAGTTGACTCACAGTATACTCATACTTAGTTCCGATAACAAGCTTCGAGTAGTCTAATGCCCAATACTAGAAGTTGTAGATCCTCATCGTCATTGGAGGCTTGTTCTAATCACAATACATTCTTACTCATTCACTCATAGTTAATAAAGGAAATGATAGGGAAGTTATTTAAATTTTCGAAGGACATGTGATATTGCAATAATTATTATTGATTATTTTATGGTGATTATTGAGAGGTCTCTTAATATGAATGAGTGGAATATTGGAAATGCCTATATATCGAATAATTATTGACAACTTCCTCTTAAATAGCTCTGAATGCTACATCTACTATACTCGAGGAACGAATAACTTGAAGGAATAAGATGTCTTTCGAGAAAACGTTTATCCTTCAGAAATATTTCGCTCACCAAGAAAAGGAATACACTTTATGTGCATTTATACCATTTTGCAGACATAAAGTACCGCAGGCAATATATTCATCAATGCCGTCAGCCGTGCTGTTCCGCGCCGAAAACAAGATTCTCCTATAAAAAGTATCTGTATTGATGCAGCCATTCATCGTCAGCCCTAAGTGTTTCCAATAACTGGTTCGGCTTAAAAGCTCTCTTAAGCTGAATAGATTCGACGCAAAAAGTTTTTCGCACTGCGAGTAATGTAGAGAGGGAATGATGAGAAAGTATGGAGAAGAGAGAGTTTGGGAAGAGTCTGAAAGTTTTGAGAAAGGGATACGGAAAGAGAGTGGATGATGGAATGTGTGTGTGAGAGAGAGAGAGAGAAAATTGGAAGAGAAAGGGAGTAAGAGAAAGGTAGGAGAGAATGGTTGAGTGAGTTGGAGGGAGAGCTGGAGAGAGAGCTGGAGAGAGGTGCGTTCCAGAGAAGTGCGGAGAAGATAGAAGGGAAAAATTACGAAAAATAAGTGAGTGAGAGAGAGAGAAATTAAAAGAGGGTAAGAAAGAGTAAAAGAGAGTAGAGGAAAATGTACTATGATCCACAGAATGCGAGAAAGAATGATTCATAGGAAGGGAGATCTGATGAGAGAACTTGCAAACTTTGTAATATAAAGAGATGGGAAGTGGGAATTATGAAGAGACAAATATGAAAGTGAATAAAGTACTGTAAGTGATTTGAAGTGAGAAAGAGAGAGGAAGGAGAATGCAGAGAGAGATGGTGTGAGAAATAATAAGAGAAATAGTGATTAGGAGTGCGAAGGTGATAGAGGAGAAAAATGAAATTAAGAAAATAGACGGGAACGGAAGTGGATAGAGTTTGTGGAAGCTCTATCTCACTGTGAGAAATGGAAGTGATGGATTAATAGTGGATTTGAAAGAGTTTTTCAAAAATGTTGGATCAACTACGCTGAGGTACTTTCAAAGGATTCGTAGCTGATCTGACTAGTTAAGCAGGAAACAACCACCTGGAAAATAATTCTTTTTTTCTCAGCGTACTCACGCCTTTTCTCTTTAAAAAAAGTCTGTAATTTTCAACTGTCTTCATCAGTTGAACTTGTCACCACGTAATGAGGCCACAATTTATCGTCACAAAGAGTTATGAGTCAACTCAAGGTTTTCTATTATTTTTTTAATATTTTCATGTTTTTTATGTTTTTAATTTCTGTCGCATTTCCTCTCCTCCATCTCAGTTAGAAATATCAATTCTATTTGGCATTTCTATTCCATTCATTGTAGTCTACTGTGGAATTCATAAGGCCTGATAGGCCTATTTGATTTGCTCTGCTGAAATAGAACTTATTCTTTGTATCCTAACTAGTGACTCCAATGTCCCTATCCACCAGATCAAAAGTTAGAGATAATTATCGAATACACAATTGAGCCTCCAAATAATATAACTTACTTCCACATAGCTGAGCTCAAAATTATATAATTATATACGTATACGTTCCCCAGTGAAGACGTTTCTGCTAGGCTTAATTGTTTCCATCCTCAAAGCTTCTCAGATTTCTTAGTATCATGACTTGGAACCTCATTAAATCCTGATAAAAGATTGTATTGAATTGTTAACTTTAGTTTAATAATATTTTCTATGGAGCATGAATAGGTTTAATTCGAATGTAAGATATCGCATCGAAAGCTAATAATACATATTTTTTGAAAAATGCTTATTATTTCAAATGTCGACTAGTAGGGAATGTGGACTATAAAAGGCATGATAAAAAATGAGAAGGAGTTTCATATCTGAGATATTTCATGATATCACTACAAGTTTCAAGTCCTATCTTCAAACGAATATACTAATAATTTTTGTCGTATATCATGAGTGATTCGAGAAATTGAGAGAATATTCCATGAGTAAGCTTAAATATTCAAAATGCAAAGTAATAAATTCATATTCAGCGCAGAAATCTGCTGGTCCCTACTGGAACATACGGAATCTCAGTTGATGTTTGCCGAACTCCGGGAGTCTTTTGAGGAGTGTGGCCCTGTGATCAAGACTGGAAAGGAGGGAGGGGGTGAGGGTTTGAAGAAAGCAAGATTCTCATCCAAGATCAGTTCAGAATCTTGTCATAAAGCTACACAAAGTCGCGAGATCATCTTGTACTCTCAAAGTTACAGTTCAGGGAGGGTATCTCCTTCCGACTGAATTTCTCTCTTACTGACTCTCTCTCACTATCATTCGCTCTTTCTCTTTCAGGCACTCTCTTCCTTTCACTAATTTTCTCCTTCCTCCTTCATTTCTAGATTTAATTCCCTCTTCTTTTTTCTTTCATTGTTTATTTTCCTCCACATGTTCGATATGTTCTTTCTCTTCAATCTTCATCTTCCTTTCCCTATGCAAATCTTTTTCTCTCTTCCTCTCAAACTTTTGTATCGGATTAAGACGGAAACGCGGCATGATTCAATTCTCCCATTTCTCTTCCGTAACACGATTTCTCTCCTTGCCATATTTTCTACACTATACACTAAGTTTTACTCCCCTCACGTGTTGCATAGGATTACAAGCGACTCTCCTTCCATTCAATGTCACAACAAAGTTAGTCACAATTGATATCTTGTGGTAATATAAAACCTGAAAGCCTCTGCTCATGGTTTTCATGGTCTCAATTAGAGATAAGAATTAGAATTGGGGAATTTCACTGTAATTTTTGAATTCAGTATACCAAATAATCCACTTTGCATCAGGTGCTTCATTCACATTTCTTCATTCATTATATACAAGTATGATCATAAATTATGCTCCTCTGATACAATGCTTCCTTTAATATAAAATGAAGCTAAGATTTATCTCAATTTCACATGAGAATTGAACTAAGGTCACTGTAATTTTAATAAAGGCTCAATTCAAAACTACTCTGATCTGATGGCTCATCCACATTCCAATATTCATATTGTAACTTTACAGTCTCGCTTTTGAGGAAACAGATCAAAACTCGAAACTGCTCTTCTGATAGCTTCAGGAGATTAGATTACATGTAGGCTGATAAACAAAAACAAAAACAGATTTATGAATACTCACTCAAGGTGCTGTAGACATTAATCATGCTCACGAAAATAATTATGTCTGCATGCAATTGATTTGGAATAAGAATCCCAATAGTTTACTCCAATTTTATAATATTCCATAACTACTTTGATTTGATAGTTGATTAACATATCGGTTATTCAAATGTTTCTAATGCACGTGAAACCAAAGAAGCTATTCGTGATCACGAATAAAAAATATATTTGTTGTTGTTATCACCCATCTTTTTCACTGATAAATGATACTGAAAAAGAACATGAAAACTTTGTAGTGAAATTACTCACGTTTAGGCACGACAGTTCCTTCGTACATTATCAACTGGTATTGGACATTATTAAGCAGGTTAGGCACTATACTGTCTATAAAGTAGTGCCTAGCCCGTTCGATAATACTCTATAGGCAGTATAGTGGAGTACACTGGCGGCTCGTACCCACGAAACAGGTGAAGTGTCCGTATCTTTTACTGTACAGCACTTCACCTGTTTCGTGGGCACGAGCCGCCAGTGGCAGAGTAGTGCCTTACCCACTTGGTAATGTGCAATACAAGCACGAACCAATTGTCGCGCCAAAAACGTACGTGAGTATTTTCATCACAAAGTTTTCATGCTCTTTTGATAAAAGTATATTCTTATGCTATAGAACCGTTTTTGTTTCCACGGTTTATGTTTCGATAGTTCTAGTTTATCTAGGATCTAAGGGCTCTCACTCATCGCTCCGCATTTATAATCGAATATAGACTACCCCACAGATTTCTGATTATAACAGTCAGCTAACCACTTAGCGAGCCCATCATTGGTCCTCATTACCAAGCTCTCTACCAATAGATGCTGTCAATATAAGGCCGGGGACGTTTTCAATAAGCTATCGATTACGTTTCCAGGTGGTCGGATAAATTCCCAATCGCGTCTAGTGTCCGCTTAATAAGACCGGCGCGGTTTGGAAATGCAATTACCCGACATCAATCGTCGACAATCGTGCACGACAACGGACAACCTAATCAATAATTCGACCGGTGCGGTTGTCCGCAAAACATTACCTGGGATGCAATCTCACCGGTACAGATATTTCTCACTTACCGAGAGCATGCTTGCTGCAAAATCGATGTACTTTGGTGGCAGGTAGCTCGTCCCAATCTCATTATTGTAGTGATGACCTTGCTGTGCTTGTTCACATCAAGCGCTCTGCTAAAAGGGCATCCAATCCAGGCGAGTTCGATGGCCCGCATCATGTTCTACTTAACAAGCCTCTATCGGTAATAGTCGATGTTTGTGGGTAAGTTTTCATTGGATACCAGTTGAAGGTTTCTATATCAATGTTTATATTCCTATATAAGGTTTCTATATAATGTTTATATTTGATATAATAATGTAATTTATCATACTGATATACAATATCCAAATACAATATCATAATTTCCATACTGAAGTGGATGTTTTCCATTGAAAGTATTTTATTATAAAACCAGTCGTAGGCCTCAAAAGAGATAGTAAACACATCAATTCACATGTACAGTATTATTGATGATGTTACGTTTTATTATATCATAATTCTTGAATCTAATAGCTAGTAGTCTGCTATTATTATTAACTATTGAACTACTATTCATTAATAACCTAGTAGGAATAATCAGTATGTTTGTGAGTCGGAACAGGCAATCGTCTAATCCTTATAATAAGTAAGATGATTATAATGAAATGGATGGAGTATTTTAATTTTGTTTCTCAAATTTTCTATGAAATCTGGATAAATTTAGTAGGCGTGAATGAGAATTTGAATATTGAATTTTTTTCCTTTTTTAATACAATTCAAACGATGGCTCGTTGACTGATAGCTGATAGAAGCAGAGCGTTACTCTCTGCAAGGATCAGTAATCTTATCGTTTAGATCAGTACTCTTATATCGTACTAAGATCGTTTATCTAGTGTCAAAGCTGGGGTCGCTTATCACAGCTAGTATTACAACTCTAACATGTACACACTCTGTGGAATAAGATTCTCGAACTTGAAAATCAAAGAATATCTCTAGATACTATAAGCATTAAGCAATCATGTTTGTAGATAAGTTTGGATATTACTTCTTGAAACAGTGTAATTTGAATAACCCTCTTTCTCCCTCATTCCACAGCTATCCTTACTCCATAATTCGTAGATCACATTCAAAGCCAAGATATTAAAACAACTAAAATATCATTTACTAAAGAGAGAAAGTGGAGTTCTCATCATGTTGATAATCATTTCCACTAAGTGATAAGACCAGTAGATGAGACAAAGATAGTGTAGAGAGAAAGCATAACGGAAGATTTATAAAAGCGATGAAACAGAGGCTACAAACTTAATCTTGAATTCAATTGCGCTTTGAACTCTTCTGTGAGCTATTTTCGCGCCCTTTGTTGGAGAGCTGACGGTCCCTTTGGGCCCTCCCTGCCCGTAGCTGAGGAATCTTGCCTGCCTTTATTTGAAGGGCTTCCCTCCCCCGGCCCTTCCCCCAACGATAAACTCATCATCTTGGCCTTTATCGTGCCCTAATGTCATCATTCGACGTGCTTCTGTAGTCAGTCCAAGCAAAGAAGACGTTCTGGCAAGGTGGAAAAATAAATCCAGCTCGATCAATATCGATTCAAAACTTATTATAACTTGGCTTTTAATTGTAGGAGACATCCTGATCTAAAATTGAAACTAAAATTCATAATTTTTCAACCAATATTGATCAAGCTTGGAGTCATTTTATCATCTTGCCAGAATGCCTCCTTTGCTTGGACAGGCTAGAAGATTGCCAGTCACTGAGCGATAAACTGATATGAACCGGTCAGATGAAGTTATAAAGATGATATCCTACACTCACTTATTGGTAGCTACGATCTTATTCAGTTCACTGTGAGGATTTTGCCTGTGGAAGTGTATTAACGGTCTTGGAATACGTGTGATTCAAGCTATACGTTTTTCGAGAACCTTATTCTATAGTCTACTTTTGTTTCCAAGCACTTTCAATTCCTCCAGCAGAGGAATTTCTGAGACTTATTTTTCTAGTAGGCCTACTTCAGATTCCATAAATGGGGATTCTTGGAATAAAAAATATTAGGATATAGGAATATTATATCAATATTGGAATATTGGAATAGATAAAATGTAGAATACTTCCCAATACTACTTCTTAATTCATTGGTTGAGTGGGAAAATTATAACAAACTATAGATCAAATTTTTCCTAATCTGTTTCCTAGTACTTCTAATTTTCTCGAAGTAATGCAAACTCAGCAGAACTGCATGAAAATTAGTCTATACGTTTTGAGTATTACATTTTCTTCAGAAGATCAATGCAATCAGGTCAACTCTTGGCCACCTGAATCTTTAAGTTCAATTGAACCAAAGAGGATCTTAGTATTTAGATCCAAGTATTTAGAGAGAGGTCTATGATTCTATGATTGAACGAACCAATCATTGATGCAGAATGTTCAGATAGACGTGTTTTGGTGTGGGAAATTGGATAACATCAATAGTATTACTGTTAATCAGGTAACCGAGTACTGTTATCAGGGGCAATCAGTATCATAGTGACTAAGTGATCGACGATTTCTAGGGAATATCAGCCACGGTAATATGGATTCCAAATCTGACAAAGAGACATTTCCTCAACCCAGGGTATACAAGCTTGCTTAGAAATTATATCGCCATCATTAATTCATTATCCAGAAAATGATTTGACCCATATTATTATATCAATATTAATCCATCAATTATTATTTATTGAAACAAAATTATTATTACAATGATCTATAATATTGGATATCATAATATAGAAGAGAAGAACTAGGTTTAATAGCAAATAATTGAATATAAAACAAATATATAGCAAATTATAAAACAAATAATCCGTAGTATAGACTCAGTCTGTACTATATTAATTTCTTTTTTTTCAATATTTTGATGAGTAATTATATAAAAAAAAACAAAAGAATAACTTGTTGACTTCAGCTGGTTAATTTAATGAAGACACCCGTTCTACTGGAGCTCAACGGCAGGTACTTTCTGAACCGAATATTGCAGATGAGAAGGTAATCATATTTATGATGGCTGATGGGTACAGGTGATAAGCCACTTCCTTCCTCAGCTTATTCATCGAATCTTGATTAATGGTTTCGAGCGGGGTTCGAGTCCTGTTGCTAAGTAGCTCTTTGGAGCAGAGCAGACCTGGTTCTGAGTGGTATGAGTGACGAACTGAATTGATTCACTGTGAAATACACCTTTAGGGAAATCTTTTAGGCTACATGTAAGTGGTTAGATGCATGGAATTGTACACATTATAGTCATATTTTAATAAAAAAATGTCAGAGATTTCTAATAATTGATAATTAGAGCATTATGTTTTTAAATGAACTTTTTAAAATAACTATAACTCATGTCTCCATTTGTAGAAAATGAGTTTACCTGGCGAAGTGGAACAACCCTTGGGTCTCTCCACTATTAAAAGCCATAAGCTAAATAAAAAAAATATATATATATAATTATATATATAAGAGTTCTATTTTAAAGAATAAGTTGGATGTGCTTTAGTAACAAGAAAGAATTCATTTCAGCATAGAGAAGTCTTTGTAAGCACTTCACGACTCTCTTTCTTCATGGTAAGTATAGTCTGTCCAAGCAAAGAAGATCTTCTGGGCAAGATGACAAAATAACTCCAGCTCGGTCAATATTGGTCCGAAATCATAGAAAACATTCTAATCTACAATTCGATACCAATAAATATATTTTCAAACAATATATTGACCGAGTTGGAGTCATCTTGCTAGATGATCTTCTTTGCTTGGACAAACTATATTACATCTGGTATGAGGCGATAATAAAATTATTTTTCTATACTCATCACTGTATCTTCATGATCCCTATCTTTTGAAACTTAATGATGATCTGAGCCTGAATTCTATCCAAGGAACCTCTATTCGAGAATATTACACTGATTGTCAAAGACTTTATCCCTTCTTACTGTAATCAAGAAAGCCTCGTCAATAGTCCCAAATCTATTTTTGGTTCCAATTCACATTCAACTCAAGACTTCCTTCTCTAATCAGGCTGGAAGAGTAGGAGTAATCCTCCCCTTTTGATTAGAAGAGTTCTAATTCGATTAAATTCTTACTGAATGATTCAATGCAGACAACTAGCAAGATGCAGAAGTATGGTAACAGAAAAAATGTAGCCTATATAACGATAAGATTCGAATAAGATGGGAGAAACAGACAGGAGATATTGAGAAAGAGAAGTAAGACAGAGGAGAAATAGTTCATTTATCCACAGGATTATTCTGAGGGGGCAAATTATATATTTAAATATTCGAGATTTATGCTCTTTTTCATGGAAAATTGATCCTGTAGGATAGAATACAGATGATTATAGTTGGTTACATTGTCCAGTTGTTTCCATTCAGTTACACCTATTTACACTCAGTTACACTTAGTTGCATTTAGTTAAACTTAGTTACGAGCCATCTATTCATGGTTGTAATCGAGAATAGAGGTTATAGAAAGAGCTAGATGAAATATGATTATAAAAAGTTTGAAGAACGATATGGAAGTTAGAGAGAGAAAAAGAAGACAAAACAAGAGTGAGCAGAGTAGAGATGGGTATTGATACATCGATGTTTCAAATCCGAATATCGATGGGAAAAACATCGATGTTCACTTCTTGATGTTTCTCATTTATCGATGTTAAGGTAAAAACCATCGCTACCATCTTCGCCTTTCGATACCCATCCCTACCAGAGAGCAGTCACAGAGAGTATGTGAGGTGACAGTAAAGTAGGTGAGGTGGAGCAAGGAGGATATTAGTAGAAGAGTTGTGTGTATGGAAAGGATTATCCAAAGTGGCAGGAGTTAGAAGGAGCGAGGGTTGTGATTTGGGAACAATGGGGGCAAAATTAGTTTAAAATTCGTCGACGCAATGATCGCGTCCCATCTGTGAGCCGCCTCTCCATAAGTAGCTATCTGCAGACAGGAAACTCACTCGAAGCTAATCAGTGAGCAGTGATAAGCCGTAGGAGTGCTCACCATGGAGTGGAAAGGGGTCTTGATAAATGAATGTGACGACGGTGGAAGGTTTGGGGGAAACGAAATAAATTGAATTGATTAGAGACATTTCCCCGAGGGAGAGAGGGTCCCCCCACCCCTGAGGGGAAAGGGGCTCCCCTTGCATAGGCCGGCACTAATGAGCCTTTACGGCCCCAGCCTCACCTATGAATCCTGAACCCTTTTCTGGAATTGATACGCTTTCTCACTTCCTGGTTGCCTCCTGGGAATGAAGAATACACGATGAATGATTTCGAAAACCGTTCTCTTGATTGGAAGATACTTGCTGGCTCATCCATTACAGCCTTTGATCAATCGCCGCTTATCAAAGGTTCACTACTCCATGTTGTTGACAACGGTGAGTCATTAGTTGCTGGATTTATTCAAAGCGTATGACACTAATTAACTTGCGCTAAAAAAACTGAGTGACACTTTTTTGGTCAAAGTATTTTTTCTGTTAGGAACAAAAGTCCAATATTTCACCAATGTAACCTTGGTATCGAAAGTTATGAGATATAATTAATGAGATAGATAATAGATGTTAGTTAGATGATAGTAATGAGACCATAAGGGTTTCATGATTTGGCGCTTTTTTCAGGAAATGAAACCAATTAAAAACTACCATAATTAGTATTGTTCTCAGCAGTTCTAATACTTTATCGATATTTTGATTATAAATATAATGATATTGAGGTGAGTTATAGATCAGGATATAAATTGACATCACAACTCAATTGAAATAGAAGAAGTTTTAGACAATCACCGTTCTCCTATTCTCCATTCATATTGTTACGGGTTTCCACTATAATAAAAGACTTGAGGCAATTTATACTGATTAACTTTATTAATTACACTGCTATAACACACTGACAAGATCAACTATAACAGAACAGAAGATAGCACAAGAGTTTATAACGTTTCACAATACAAATTCCACTAAGATTAACACTGCACTGAATTAAGAAATGATTAACAGTCTTTATCACGTTACACTAGAAGAAATAAGAACTGACAGAATGAATATAACTATAGAGTGTCTATATACAACGTCCGGCTTGTCTATCACACAATACAACTGACACAGAACTGACACATTCATTTGATTGTTAAAGTACAACTGACTCGTAAACCCAAACATTCCGAATATATAGGCTTCTGAGAATAAACAAGAGAATGCTAGAAGGTTCTGGCATTATCACTTCAAGAACGTTCTGGATGAGTCTTTTGTTTACACAACAATGCGCTTGTTTGTTGACACAAAGCCTCCCCATCCCCTACTATCTCAAGGTCATCAGACACTGTTGAATTCCATAACAATATCGTATTTTTTATCAAATGAATTACAGTATTAACAATTACTTCAATAAGAATTCAGACAATTTCACGGCGTTCCTCAGTCTGTGACACATGAATAAAAATATGGAAATTGTCGAGGAATCAATGAGATTTATATGAGATTTAATGCTTTCCTTTCAAATTCTCTCTTAGGTTATTACGGAAGCGTCTTTACATTGCAGTTTGCAGTTGAAATTGGATGATCAGTTTCATGTTTCATTCGTTACAAGTTCACTCTTCACCACTTAACCTGATGTGTAGATTTTCAATGAGCCATGCATCATTATTTTATACTCTTTCCTCTGTCATCAGAACTATAAAACGTGAGCAAAGTGCTTTCATTGTAGCAGTGAATCATTAACACCTCTACTATCGATTTGAAGACAGCTAAAGTAGCAGCAGCCATATCGATCAGTGACCAATGTTTTGTAATAATGGGTTCTTGCGTCATTAAGGCACTGAAAAACAGCTGAGAACGGCGAGCACTGAACGACGGGCACAAAACATATAAAATTGGACAAGTTGATTGATGGCTGGAACGTGGGAGAGGGCTAAATTGCAGGAAGCTAGCGGCGAGATAAATCAGCATCTTCCGTGCTCACCATTGCCCCAGCTGATCCTTTCTGGTAATTGAAAAGATTCTCATGTTGAATTTGAACTTGTAGAATTCATTCAGCTCTCACCTGACTCTTAGTCATTGACGGATTAACAGGAATCAAAGTTGAATTCAATTGTTTTGAAATTTTGGATTCTGTTCCTAAATCACTCACCTGTATATTATATTATTAAGAATTGATATATTATTAAGACCTTATATATTATTACACCTTAATATAATATTAAGAATTCTGTTCCTATACATCTGAACACAACCATACTTCAGAGTAACCATACTTAGCAATGCATCCATACTCTAATAGCTGAATTGTTCTTATTGAAAGAATTTGATTCAGAATGCTTCAAATACCAATTTCAGAGAAAATTCTTGTCTATTTTCGCCTTCCTTGAAGGATTCCAAATAGAAGCCTTCCTAATAGGAACTTGGATTTAAGATCTTGTTGTCTGATTGGGGAAAACTTTGTCCAGAACTAGAGCTATCGTGGAACGTTCACCAGATACTGATCCATAAATTGAGTAATATGAATTTAGTTAGTTCTATCCTCTTTAGGATATTTCAACAGTAAACACTTCAGGATATAACAGCAGGATTCAAAGGCATCATTTCTGAGAATTGATTACTAATTAGAGTAGAACATTTTCACAGACAGAATCTTTTTTTAACGAACGACTCTTTTCCTGAATTTAATATATCCTCGACAATGTTTATTCAGGAATGAATAATTCTTATAAAGTTGAAACCTAGAAATATACACAGGTACAATTGTATTATAATAGACAGTTGTTAGTAATTAAACAATTCATTGTAGAGATTGGTCATTTTGATTAATTAAAAATTATGAGATGAGAAGAAATATTTTCCATGAAAAATTGAACTATGAATCGTAATACCTGAATTACCTGAGCGTATAAATTGGTCTGTTCGATTAATTGAAAATTATGAAATGAGAAGAAATATTTTTCATGGAAAAATAAACACCAAAAATATTGAGTTGAGAAGAGGGTTTTGGACGACAATGCTGCCCACCTCCCACGAAGATGAAACCCCTTGAAATACTGTAACACAAATGTAGTGGATGAGAAGATGTTCAGAGAATAAGATGGTGGATTGTAATGGATGCACGAAAAAGCACTTGTTGACAAGGCCTGATAGCTTGATACATTTTAAAAAAGCTGCTTTTGTCTTCTTCAGTCGAGCACTTTCCCTTCAATGAAAGGCGGTCCAAACATAATAGGCTGCTGGATGTATAAAAAACGAGGCTTGACTAGATGCAATGATATGTTTTTAGCCAGACAGAGATGAAGATATAAATTGAGGATTATTAAAAACCAGGGAGGAAACTCTGGAAGCGCTATAAATGGGCACTTCTGTAAATGCTGGTTTCTGAAATGAGAGACTTCTAAAAATAACGGGAGGTTTTCTCAACAGTATTCTGGTAACTTTTCATGCAGCTGAATTTTTTATCCAGTTGAATGGGTTTGTTGGTTTGTTACTGTATTTGGAAGTTGAATTATAAAGTCGTAATTTGTCTGTATGGAACAGTCACTATTCGTGAGAAATTTATTAATATTATTTTATTTAAAGAAAATTATTTTTATTAATCGAATTGATGAATAATATGTGAAAATCGATTAAGATGATTGTTATTAATGAATCGTTAACAAGAGTTAAATCTGTTTTTTTTCTTTTCTCATTTGTATATATTATTATGTCTGATTTCCAAGAAATTTCCAAGATGCGTTCATGATAATTTTTTTCCAATATAGAAGACCAGATTAGAATCTGGAATTTAAAGAAAATTATTCAGAAAAGCTCAGTTGGTTTTCCTCAAGGGTAATATCTAAATGAGCTCCTGTGCATGGATGATGATGATGAGATAAATTACTTCTCAGACTGATAGTTTCTCGCAAAACTTGAATTTCAGACGGAAATCATTACATCTGCACAAAATCAGAAGACTTCTAAAGAATCTGAATACATTGACTAAAATATAGGTGGAAATTTGAATAAAGACTGCAATGTTACTGAGCTCTTCACGTTTCCGGAGCTTAAAGTTGCTACTTGACCAGTCACAGAGATTCTTCCATCAACTTTGTAAGAAGAATAATGGAGAAGTTGAAGGTAGGCTACAGAAGTGGAAAGGTACAAAGCGTACTTTTGACGTGCATGCATCCACTTCCAGAGAAGAGTTGGCGGTGGCAAAGTTTCAAATCATTCCATCCACGTAAAATACGATGGTCCCGAAAAGCGTACATGTTTTTCCGGGTAAGGGGGGCTCTTTTTCCATCCGTCTAAGACTCAGCTCCTGACACACAGGCAACAAATATCACTCCATTTCTCACACGTTCCAAAAACGAAGGCCTCGGCTTTGACTCCTCTCCCGTTCTGGCTTTCTCTCGATTTTCCGCGCGGGGAAAATATTGAAGAAGAAAAGTGCGTTGAGTTTTCTTCAGGCGCCGAAGTCCCGTAAGTGCCTGGGGGTTTCCCGAAGCGAGAAAATAGATTGGAAAAGTGATGGATCCCCATTGTAGCTGGCGCACGGTTTGATTGGTGTGAGTGAACTTTTTCTCGCCGCGATAATTCAATTTAAATTGAATCCGTCTCAGACCGTTATTGATGGCTGGAATAAGTATTGGCCATATTGCTGTTAGCATCCAACATATTTACTTCAGACTGCCAGCTACAGAATTGTTGTTATCACTGCGAACAGTGCAATGCAAATTCAATTTCAAATACTGGAAAGATATTGATGGTTTGTGTAGCCTATTTCTATCACGAGATGAAGCATTTCAATACTCATTCATCTTCCCTCAATTGTCAATAACATTGTATGAACTGAATTTCCTGTTCGACTCAGGCTACTTATCAATGAGTTGATAAAATATCGATCTCAGTCCCCTTTAAATAATTTTCAATTCAACACAACACTGTACACACTGTTTCAACCCTGTGAAGAGCAGAAACATGATGAGTTAAGAATCATACAAAGGGTACTGAGATTGATATTTTATTGAATAGTACACATTCCATGAACTGTATTCGTGAACGAAATGAAGTAATTGAGCGAATACAATAACCAACGTATAAAATAAGTAGTTATATGCAAAGCATACGAACGTTGACAAAGTGATTGCTTATTGAGATAACAATACTCGTATAATGAATGATCACTGTCTTATGTAAGGAAAATAGACTTATTTTGAAGAGTACTGTAATTTATTATCGACTAGCTGGCAGGCTCGCTTCGCTCGCCTTATCCACCCAACTAGTGTGAACCCCCGGAGTGTAGCAGTGTCAATAAGACAAACAGGCTCACTTTACTCGCCTACAAATTCCACTCAAACAAATTTGCTTTGTTGATCATATCACTCACTAGCCGGCAGGCACGCGTCGCTCGCCTTCTCCGTCTAGCCAGCGGGCTCCGCCCCCTGGACCCCTGACAGTATCGGCAGTGTGAGCTGAGACAAACAGGCTTGCTTCGCTTGCCTGCTAATTCAGTTCAGAAGGGATTATAAATATATTGAACACAGAATTTCTAGACCTGATCTGGACCTGTTTACCAAATTTCAGCGTTTTCTGCCAATTTGTTCTCGAGAAATCTAAGAAAAACTCCGAAAAATAATAGAACGCTAATATTTAGTGTAACCTTGGGAAGTATATCGGACATGGTTTGAAACTTGATTCTTCTTGAATCTTCTAAATTAGTTCATCTATAATCTCGTTGAACCATTGAATTTACTGTGGGGATTGGTCGTATCAAGGCGGAAGATATGCAACCCGCAATACATCTACAATTTTTGAAAACTGACTACTGGCGTAACCCCGAAAGGAATTAAAATTTTTATAGCAAGACATTTCTAGACCTAAGACGAACCTCTCCACAAAATTTCAACATTTTCTACCGATTGGTGCTCGAAAAAATTAAGAAAACGCCGAAAAACTGTAGAAAAACACAAATATTAGGCGTATCCTTATGAAGTTTTTAAAATCCTTTCTTAGTAGGCCTACGCGTCTAACAGTCCAACTGAAAATGCCTGTCAAATTTGAACGCATTCGGTTCGGTAGATTTTTAGTTCTGCTGATGAGTGAATGAATCAGTTCCATTTTGCTTTTATATATAGAGATAACAGGGCCTTTTGAGCTGATTCTTGGATGATGAATTAGTCCCGGAATTAGTTACTCCAGTCAAACCTAGGTACATGATTATACCATGACTATAGTACCCATGTATTATGATTTCAGGACTGATCATTACATCTATTATATTGAATATTTAGTTCAACTTAGGCCTACATTCAGTGAGGGGAAAGAATGACTCTTTCTATTGAAGTTGTTAAAAAAATCAATGCTATACTTGTACAATAACCCTGCTCTTAGTAACCTTTTGATAACATACAGTATCCATAAGATACAGTAACTTGTATTAATGTATTCTAACCAATATAATATGTCTTTGTTCAACATGTGAGTACATTGTAAAATATATTATGTTTAATAAATAGTTCTGATCAGGCTGGATAATTCATAGATTTTATGGGAAAAAAATTTATTGAGAATAGATAGGAAGAAATGGACAGAAGAATAGATAGTGGGAATAGTTTTCAAGATGAGCAAGAGTTATGTTCGACTTTTAAATCGATGTAATTTGTATTTTAAGTAGTGATAAATGGTGGCTAACAACAATATTTTTTCAAGCAGTTCAGAGTTCAAGATGAAGATTTGATTTTTGCTTTTAGGCTACGCAATGGTATTTTGAACTACACCACCGCTTAGACGGCACACGGGGAAAAGACAAAGAAGAAGAAGGTATTTCGAAATAGTTTTATCGTGATACAATGTCTTTACCCTTACAGCTTGACATCTATGACCCCTAATCATGATAATATATTGTATGAATGAATCATATTAATGTACAGTATGAATCATATATTCTTGACAAATAAATGGAATATGCATTTGATTAGTGTTCTCTGTATTCTTCAGAAGGAGAGCGTGAAAATGAAGTTAGTATACTCAATGCTTATTATTCGAAACTCAATAAGGGTAATAATAAGACACAAGTAGAGGAACGTCTCCCTTTTTCAGAATGCTTATTTCAGCTTCGGGTAGAAAGGTCAAAACTCGCCACAAAATCAGCTGCTAGAGATGCCTACTAGGCCCAGACCCAGAAGTAAAGCGGATTCAGTCGATTCCTCGGTCTTGGCAAGCCTCAAGCCTTCTACTACACGATTCCATGTATCTTCCGTAATAAAATACATTGTATTCTCTATCTTATATGTAACGTTAGGTCGGAAGTTACATTAGAGTATAAGCGAATACGAGGCTCATTGTTAAATTCGCTGATGAATGGTGTTAGTTGAGGAGCCGCTTGTTCAGACGCAAGTCTATAGACACATGTTTAGACGCATGTTGAGATGCAACATTACACTTTGTACTAAATCGGATGTTACCGATTTCGTCAATGGTTGTGACACATGTTCTAATTTGGGTAGAGAATGAAGTATAATAATGCCCTACCTTCACAAGACACAACAGACCGATCAACGTAACCAGTTCCACCCAGAGATTGGATTTGATCTCAAATTGCGCTTCATTTTGTGATTGTGCTTTCATACAAGATGGAACTAGACGGTACAAGTCGTTTTGTTATTCCAATTAAAATCGTACAAATCGCACACCACTCGAACAAAATATCCATTCCATTTATATTTTAATATTACCTCACCTAATAATTATCGAATAATATATCACAAGTACTTCAATGCAATTTATCACAATACTTCAATGACAATTTGAATCCAACTTGACCTGTTTGGAAACCAAACACTACTTTGGAGCGAAAGTTTTGGTTCGATACTCTTCATCATGTGTGAGAACACCCTAACAAAATGAAGCTCAGTAGACAGAGGTTAGCATTAATTATACTTCTTTCAGATTTTGGAAGCCCATAATGATGAGAATTTTACCCCTTTTTTATTTTTAATATTTCTAGACTATACAGATTCTATAGAGTGCTCTATCACTCTTGCAAGTCTGTCATATAGTGTTCGTCACTTTTCACCCCACTACTACTTCTTACTTGAATTAAAATTCATGTAACTAGTCACTATCACGCGATTACCTGGATTCTTAAGGCCATTACAATTTTCCTTTGATAGTTTTATGGGAAAGCATCTGCTACTCCTTATTACTCCTATGAATTTTATTATTACGTTCACATATTTACTTATTCCTCCAATCCCCATGCATTTCCGCAATTCCTCCAACCGCTTATAATCCTTCACTCATCCTTTTTTGTTCAACCTTCTCTCAAGTTTCTCCTCCATCCTCCATCTCTCAACACGTCTTGAAGTTTCCTTCTCCATCAAGCAATTTCACGAAAATAATATTCTCACTCTCTCATCCATAGACTTTCTTCATTATCCATACACATGTCATATTTCTGTAATATTCTTTCCAACCACTCTCCACTTTCTTCCAGGAACATTCTCAAACAACATCCAGTTTCTTCTTCCCTGCTTCAACGCACACCTCTTCTGTGCAATCCATATGGCCATTTCGCTCTATCTTGATCGCGTAGTAAAAGGGTCTGACTACTACACACAGCAAGCGGACCTCTCTCACACAAAGCAGGCCTCTTTAATCATGCATCAGGCCATCAGTTCTTGTCAACGAAGCTTTTGCAATGTCACCTCACTCCTCTCTACCCTTCCTCATCATCATCTCCACACAACCTACCACTCTCAAACAACCGCCATAGTTTTCTTTTGAACCACTTTATCTTTCACCCTTGCTTACATCAAACCTCTCTCACTTTCACTCTCTCAATCTCTCTCTTCTATTCACTCTCTCTCTCTCTCTCTCACTCTATCTCTCTTTCTCTCTCACTCTTTTTTCCTCTTACTCTTTTTCTCTGTTCTCTCTCTAGCTCTCTTCTATCTCTCGGACTCCCTCTTCAAACCATACTTTGGTATCAAACCACTACTGCTTAAAACAGAAAAACCCTCTACTGCTCAAAAAATAAAGAAACCCTCTACTCCAATGGCAGCTTATCTGAATGAGACTGACCTGATCTTAAAATAGGATTTTTAATAATTTATTTGTTGAGATTAATTTTCCGTAGCCCAAACGCTGATAAGGATTGAGATTTTTTCAACATTTGGATTAGGGCCATTGTATAATTCAAATCAGAGTGTTACAAATTGAGGAACAGTATTCTAGTATTCGTTGAACACAAAGAGTCGGTTCTCACAAAACGTTGATTTGTTTCCAATTTTCACCATGAATGACCGCTTTAAATTGATCATTAAATTATTTGTCATAACAGTAACAGTTATACCAATAATAAGGCTACCAGTCATCTTATTATATCATAATTAGAATTTATTCCTATAAAGTGCTAGTTAACTTTGAAATGTATAATTTATTTACAAAATCAAAGTACAATGAGATTGGAACACGAAGTCCTAAACATTTTCTCTTCCCAATTTTCGATTAGTGGCTATTAAAAATAAAGGTTAAGTTCACACTTGAAACATGAAATATACACAAATCCTGGTCAGACCAGAAATTTTTCTCAAACCACTTTCCCGTGTTTCGGATGGACACGTTAAGCCGTCGGTCCCGGCTGCCTAAAAACAGTCATTAAATCATGGCAGACCTGAGCCAGCCAGGTTACACGAATATTATTATTATTACACAAATTTTGATTTCTAAAGGTGAATGCTATAAAACATCAATTTTGAATTCGACCTTGAAACAAGAAATGAACTCCATGATTGAATTCTTAAAATATAAATATGAGATTTTAAGTATTTTTATGGAGTATTTTCTTCATTTTGAGGTATGAATAACCCAATAAATGGATATTTTCATTATATAACAATATTGAGCAGAAACCCTCAAGCTTTTCCATGTGAGTGACAGAATTCGGAGGTAACCACTAACCACATCATGGAAATTATTCATCATCATCAGGCATTTCAAGCATTCTTCATTCAAATGCAGTGAACCGAAACTGAGCTCGAGTTGCAACAATATTATTGAGAAGGCGTAACTACGAGTGTTACATCAAGAATAATACAGAGAGGGTACAAGTTGAAAGTACTGAACGTTTCAGTGCTACACAAGCAGTGCTCGCTGATATTGTTATAGTCTGTCAAAGCAAAGTAGACACTCTGGCAAAATGGGAAAATGACTTCAGCTCGGTCAATATTTGTTTAAAAATTGATATTCAGTCTCAAATTGTAGGAAACTTTCTGATCTACAATTTTAAACCAAATTAATAATTTTTGAACTAATATTCACCGAGCTGGGGTAATTTTTCGATCTATTCCAGAATGTCTTCTTTGATTGGACAGACGAGTGGCGCTTTCAACAACTCATCCCCACTAAGTAAGCAGATTCAGTTATGGCCCATAAAATACCCATTAGCAATGATATTAGCGGTCACACACTGAACCATTAATATCGGGATGTACGCAATAACCACCGCGTCCACTTGACCTTATGGACAGATCTGGGCTAACCAGAGCAGAGATAATAGCCTCACAACGTGTAATGAACCAAAACATCTCTAATGGAAAACAAATAGATCACCTACGGAATCACTAATTAGAATATCATGCTGGTTTCTTGCTCACCAGATACGGGTGCTTTGTGGATGGCCATTTCAATTCTACGCTTGGTTTGAGGAACTCGAATGTTATCTGATTTGTTTTATGTTTGTCCTGAGTCGATGTATTGAAAATGATTGAATTGGAGGATAGTCAGATTTGAGAATGTCGATAGTCCTTCAAAATTCTATAAGGCTTTCTAATTCTAATTCTATCTTTCCCACTTTTCGTCGTTCAAAATTGACGAATCTATTCCATAAAAATGTGTATGAATTATTGTAGATTTTTAAAGAAAAATTAGAATTGTCCTATCTGTTTGAGATGCTGCTAGATTGAGTGATTGAAAAAATATTTATAAGAAGCGTTTGTCACTAAATTTTGAAGTAATAATGAATTTATCCACAATTTTTCATCCTCATATTGTGATAGAAAAGAAATTTTATCCAAAAAAATTGATAATAACACGAGCAACAAACAATATGATTATCTCTACTTAAATCATCATATAATATCTATTCAAGACCATTAAAATGCAATAGAGCATGATGATAATTGAGAACTATGAATACTAGGTAGGTATAAGACAATTTATATAGAATATTATACTATATTTTTATAATACAATTCATATAGAATAGGCTATCATACTATATTTTTTTATACCCATAAGTTATAAGATTGTGATAGACTTCCCATGTTTCAGTTTCCCAATTAAAACAGGACTTCGGGTGAATGAATTTGAATTTCAACGAAAATCAATTACTCAACCATGATATTCAATTTCATCAATTGACTTTCCGTATCAAGTACTCAAGAATGGAGAATTCTGTAAAATATCTGCAGAGAGGTCATCGCTCAGCAAAACTTTAAAAATATTTAGTCCGAATGAAAAATGATCGGAAGAATGTTTCCGAACTTTTAATGACGATAAAATCTTATTTGAAGCGACGATTCCTGGGTGTAGCGAAAATTCTACAAGAAAGTTCAGAAGAAACTGATAATAAGTGTAACGGTTGGTGGAAGTAACACCTAATGGAATTTTGAATTGTTGAGAAAGAATGATCTCAATAAAAGAGTTGGCTGTTCTCCTTCTACAGTGAAACTTTTCCGAGTATCTATAAAAAGAAATCACTTTTCTATATGGATCGTGATAGTAGGAGAAGGATTACATGAACTGTACATCAGAGGATAAGTTTTATTAAGGAAGTTTGAACTGAATCACTACCTCTCTCTTGATAATGCGAGACTCTCATTTGCATCTGATTTAGCTTCAAATCATAATACTATTATTAATTTATTAACAAGAGCAGTTCATTCAGAACATTCCATACTTCAATATTACTCTTCAACTGACTCATAGTGATATTATAGACTAACTTGTTGAATATTGTAGTTTTGGACTCCATTTTCAGTTTTTATATACAATAGCTTTATTGCACTTTCTCGAATGAATACAATGACATTGTTTAATTTCCTAATGAATACAATGACACTAGAGAAAAACTAGGATACTACTAGGAAAAACTCTAGGGAGTTTCTACATTTCAAGAGAATCATAAGAACCAGAGAGCTTTTATTTGAGCTTCTCTACAAAGAACTATTCTATGTCTTTTCTCAACAGAAATATCACTCAACCACAATGGATGTGGGAATGATAGATTGGATTTAAAAATAGAATTTGATGTTCTCTGTTATGAAGGGCCAACAAATATAATATTATTATTCAATATACTATCAATATATAATAAATATCAATATATTATAATAATAGGCTATCATAATACATTCAATTTATTTATTTAATGTAATTTTTGATCAGTTTTTAACATTGAATTCGATTAGTAGCAGGACTGGAAATAGATATTATAGACTATAATATCTATATCTATATAGAACTAGCCGGCAGGCTCGCTTCGCTTGCCTTCTCCGCCTAGCCAGGGGGCTCCGCCCCCTGGACACCCGCCAGTATCGGCAGTGTGAGTGAGTCAAACAGGCTCGCTTCGCTCGCCTGCAAACCTCTGCCAGTGTCAGCTGAGACAAACAAATTCCGTTCAGACGGGGTTCGAAATTTATTGAACACAGCATTTATTGACCTAATCTGGACCTGTTCACCAAATTTCGACATTTTCTACCAATTCATTCTCAAAAATCCAAGAAAAACTGAAAATTCCGAAAAATAGTAAAACGCTGATATTGACCGTAACCTTGGGAGCTATATCAGATATAGTTAGAAACTTGATTCAATATCTTCCAAATTAGTTTATCTATAATCTCGCTGAACCATTGAATTTACAGTAAGGATTGGTCGTATCAAGGCGGAAGATATGCAACCCGCAAAACATCTACAATTTTGAAAAACCTGATTACTGGCGTAATCTTGAATTCAAAAATATTTTAACACGACATTTCTAGACCTTATCTGAACCTGCCCACCAAATATCAAAATTTTCTACCGATTGGTTCTCGCAGGGGCGAACCCAGAAATAAATTTCGGGGGGTGATATGACGGAATGAACCCAGAAAAACTCCTGTTCCCAGAAGAGGGAGGGGGTAGGAGGGGTTGTTTCTTGCATGGGATATCTATAGCCAATGCATTTGCTTCCTCTCATAATCATATATTTTTACTGTGTAGAACTTTGGAATTTTGTTGTCATGGTAAAATTTTAACAAGCTAAAATTTGTCGTGCTCTAAATTTTTTCGAAATTTGATATTTTTTTGGTAGTGAATGGTGATTTTAGTGATATTCCTCGTGTTTTGGACTCTCTTGATTCGGAAGAACTTTAGAAAATTCAAATCTCAGTGTATCCTATCAAGAAATACCATGATTTCCCATTGACGGAAATCAAGGTTATGGTGCCGGTGGAACTTACTTTTGGAACTCCCCACCGAATACGGCATAAGAATGAATGAATGAATGAACTGTGTAGAAAAATTTATTCACCAATTATTGTAGAACAAGAAAATAATTGATTTTAACAAGAGCTATTGTTTTCTTGTAGTTGTATATTGTATTCAACAATATTATTGTTGAGTTGAATGTTGAAGCTGTGCTGAAAGATTTTTTTCTGTCATTTTGAATTTAAACTGAAGAATACATGTATTCTGGATACTGAGTATTTCGATGTGATTGGATAATATAATGTGCAGTATATTTGATGATTGTACCTTAGTTCCAAATGTTTATTGATAATTATTGTGTTGGAAACAAGAGGTTATGGACCTGATTGTTTGAGTCTTCATTACATAAGTATATTGTATTTTATTGAATAAATGTAATGAAATTGTTGAAATTATATAGATTAACATAGAAAATCTTATCACAAAATGAAATCTACAAGACGCAGAGATTTATTTTGAGACATTTTATTCAATTATATGAACAGGGTTAACGGGAAAATATCTGTGAATGAATAGTTCAAATGATTTCGATCTATAGCACTTCTCATGTATGATTTTACTTTCTGAAGAGTTCAAAAGGAGCTCTTGAGTTAAGAAAACGTTGTTGTTGTAACAGAAATCGTTGCGCTAATATTCAACATTCTATGGGACATTTCATAAGGGAAAATATTCTTGTTCCATTCATTCAAGTGAGAAATGGAATATTTGGGCTTGTGATGCTTAGTTCCATTTCTGTCTCCAGATTTCCCCGCGAGGGGAAATTTTTTACAAAAAAGTACCCTAAAACTATATTTTTTAGAAGTTTTAAGCCTTATTAGTCAAACATTTGGCAACTACAACGAAGTGCATTCTATCTAGTGTAAGATGAGCCCCAATTTCGGGGGGGGATATATCCCCTATATCCCCACCCTGGGTTCGCCCCTGGGTTCGCCCCTGGGTTCTCGAAAAAATTGAGAAAACGCCGGAAAAAGTATAGAAAAACTCAAATATTTAGCGTATCACTGAAAAGTTTTTAAAATTCGTTCTTAGCGCGCGCCTAAACGTACAACTGAACATGCCTGCCAAATTTGAACGCATTCGGTTCAGTGGATTTTTAGTTTTGGTGATGAATGAATGAATGAATGAATCAGTCAGTCAGTCAGTGCCATTTCGCTTATATAGATACTAGCCAGCAGGCTCGCTTCGCTCGCCTTCTCCGTCTAGCCCCCTGGACCCCCGACAGTATCAGCAGTGTCAGTGAGTCAAACAGGCTCGCCTGCATGACCTCTGTCAGTGTAAGCTGAGAAAAACAGGCTCGCTTCGCTCGCCTGCAAATTCCGTTCAGAAGGGATTCAAAACTTATTGAACACAGCATTTCTAGACCTAGTCTGGACCTGTTCACCAAATTTCGACATTTTCTACCAATTCATTCTCAAAAATCCAAGAAAAACTGAAAATTCCGAATAGTATCTGTCCTAATAGTAAAACGCTGATATTGACCGTAACCTTGGGAGCTATATCAGATATAGTTAGAAACTTGATTCAATATCTTTCAAATTAGTTATCTATAATCTCGCTGAACCATTGAATTTACAGTAAGGATTGGTCGTATCAAGGCGGAAGATATGCAACCCGCAAAACATCTACAATTTTGAAAAACCTGATTACTGGCGTAATCTTGAACGGAATTCAAAAATATCTCAACACAACATTTGTAGACCTTATCTGAACCTACCTACCAAATATCAACATTTTCTACCGATTGGTTCTCGAAAAAATTGACAAAACGCCGAAAAATTATGGAAAAACTTAAATATTTGGCGTATCCTTGAAAAGTTCCTAAAATCCGTTCTTACCGCGCGTCTAAACGTCCAACTGAACATGCCTGCCAAATTTGAATGCATTTGGTTCGGTGGATTTTTAGTTCTGGTGATGAATCAGTCAGTCAGTCAGTGCCATTTCGCTTTTATAGATATAGATAGATAGACAGAATAAATTCGGTCAGAAATTACTAAACCAAAGTTGAAATTTCCAGGAGTGATGAAATTCTTTGCGGTTGTGAGAAAGGAGCTTTCCTATTTTGCAGACAAAAGCTTCTTTTACGCCTTCTGCGACCAATTTGTCAGAGTTTCAATCCCGAGGGATATCCAAATTGTTTTGGGAAGAGGGAAGATAGACTGAAAGCAACTGCAGACAGAGAAGAGGATTGACATCGAATGATCCAAAGTTAACGACTGTGGTTGGGGGTGTGGGGGGAGATCAGAACTCGAGACGACAAGAAAGGGGGAAATGCATCCCCTTGTATCCCCATGGTGGTTCAACTGAAAGTAGAGCTACTCCATATATTGGTTGGGACCTTTTCACATTTATTTCCAACTTCAATTCATACGCTCGGTTCGATCCATCAGTCTTCTATATTCTATGAGATTGTCGCACATCCTAAGACTTTGAAACTCTTTATTCCCATAACATTCCCTCACTCCGAATAGGAATCATGTACACGAGTGTGTGGTAAACACATATCAATGCGACCACTAGAGCTTTTCACAATGTCTGCAAAGCTTTCCATCACAAACAAACACTTGTTTGAGAACCTTGATCAACAGTTCCCCCTTCACAGATCGTGTACGAATCAACCTCATCCACCATTAATCTGTTTTCCTATCTCCTGCTCTCACGGCAATTTTATTATTCCCTTTCAGCTCTGGGATTCTTCGAGTCAGCACGCAACTGAGTTACACGATCACACAAAAACAGTTTTTCTGTTTGTCACTCATTTGATGTTTCACTCACATGCTCACTCAATCCTTCGTTCATCATTCACCTTCATACAAAATTATACTCAATTTTGAAAACACTGGTTTTTCTCAGCCCATACTATTAGTACCCGAATACCTGAATTGTACCTAATCCTTGTCGAGGCAGAAAAAACTAGGTCGACCTGTTATGATCCATTCTTCTCCTACAACTAAATTATCGCCATCCATGTGAGTTATTCCCGTTTCTCATGTCATATACCAATTTCGTATGAATTTGAGTGAGATATAAAATTGTCTATCCACCTGACACATTTCCGCATTGCTGGTTTTTTTAGGTTCACTGACGTATATATGATGATGTTCATTGTTCATTGTTTTATGGATCAAACTACAAAATAGATTTTTCTGAAAGCAGAAATTTATTTTTTCTCTTTCATGGGCTGCTAATATAAGGGAAATATATCTACCCGCATCAGATAGGCCTATCTGCAAAAAAAAATCCTTTTACAACTGTAGCCTATTTTTTATGCTGAAACTTCTAAACAACTAATCAAATCATTCATATTTGTCAGGAATGAACGGTTTGGTTAAAAAGCAGATTTGGAAGGTGCTCTACCTCTGAATACTACACAACAAATCAATTGTTATCGAATAACCATTATTCAAGTACTGATCAATATTCTCCAATCAAACGAACCAGTTCTCAAAATTGGGTACTAAATTAATATTGTCATGTTTTATTACACATATGAAGGAATAACTAAATAATTAATAATTACTCTTATCTCAGGGAGAAAATTATTTATTGCCATTCATGGGACTTGTAGGAAATTTATCAAATTTTCGTATTCTGAAATAGCTAATGTCTGAATTAAAATTAATAATAAAGAACCAGATATTGAGACTCATCTATTTAGGTAAGATTACTACCCTTCTCACTCTAATTAAGTAAATCTGAAGCCTTAGCCACTAGTCCCACGTAGAATATCCGGAGAATATTATCGTCCACCCAATGCCAACTAGACAAGTCAGTATAATACATTCAGCTAATACAAGTCAGCTAATACATTCCTACTTGTGCTTGTCTAAATAATCATAAATATGAATCCAATGGCAAACACAAGCATTGCTCACACTGAAATAAAATCGACAGATCTCGGTCGAAGAACCTACATAGGTTGGACCAGAGTTACTTTCTGTTCATTGTCTAGCTAGATTTGTGGGAAATGCAGCATCCAATCAATATAATAATTGATTAACTCGGCTCCAGCGGTGATATGATTCTATTAATATAGAATCCCAATATCTAGTAATAAATACTTGCATGAAAGTAATGAAATTGATTTTAAATAAGAAGAAATTTACCAAACCTGAAAAGTAAAGCAAGCCATCTAATAAATTAATGATAATTTAGGAGATGTCCGTCCTCACTAATCCAGTTTAAACCATCAAGTGAATGAATAAACTGGCTGTAACCAAAAGAAAGCTTATAAAATGACTTATCTATTTTGGGTGTTTTACCCTTTATTTAAGCTAATTATTGTTGTTAATCCTTGAACAGCTAAATGGGTAATTTAACCTTTCATGAACTAGCCAATTTCACTTAGGTGAAATTCAAAAAATGTAATCAATTTAAAATACAAATACATGAATATATTCTCCTGCCCAAACGTGGGCTACAGAGCAATTATTGATAATTAATAAAATGTATTAGATTTCAAAATATTACAGAAATAATGATTTTTGACAAATTCCAACACTCATGAACTTGTGGGTTCGTGGTACTTAGGCACATTAGGACAGAGTTTATTCCTATAATCAATGTATATATTCAATTACGAAAGGTATCGAGGAATGAGATCTCATTAATTATTCAAAATTTGACTAGTTCGGTTGCACTTCAACCAGAGCTCTGGATAATTGAATCAATCGAAGAAACTAATTGTTCGTCACTCACATGTAAAGATTTGTCGGCGCAAACGAATCCTGGCCTCCTTGGTATGGTTATTTCATCTCATGGAAATCCTGGAATCTATATTGGTAGTCGACCCTTGGATGACATCTCCAGAAAGGGATAAAGTTACAAAAAGTCAATCTGCAATACTAGGCCACTAATGCCACATTTAATTTTTACTAGGAATTGGACATCTTGTGCTACCCTCAGCCGGTCTCGAGCAGAAGATGAGAAGAAAGTGACCGTTTCCTTCCCTTCGATCCCATCTAGACTACAATGTGCTAATGTGATAATGTGTAATATTGACTCTTTTTAGAGCGGCAATTTCAAAAAGACAATTTTCAAATAAGCCGAAAATCTTGTTAAAACAGCTAAATACAGCGATTTTATGTATCAATTACTAATAACGCTAACCTACGTTTCAATAAATATTACATACACAATTTAGTTAGTTATTTTCCTTATAAATCTATAATTTAGGTATCAATATTCGAATAAGGAGATACTAAGCGCTGAATAGATCTAAATAATTAAATATGGCCTAAGATGCTAGAATTCTATAAAGTGTGTTTAAGCACTACAAATATTACACATATTAGAAGAAAACATTTATATAGTGAGGAACGCAAATAATTTACATAATAAGCTTTCTGCATGCCGGGGTTTTGCTTTCATAATGAGGTAGTATGTGACTAGGCTATGACAAAAAATCAGGTACATAACGACAAATATTAAAGCTTTATAGATCATAGGTGATAAATAATCCCATATAGGATATAGGTAGCCATAATGAGCAAATAATATAATTTTATACTCCATTATTAAGAGTCTCAATGGGTTGGCAATTGAACGAACACTGACAAGAATGTTGCCGGCAAACAGCTGATGTTGACGTTTCAAAAATTAGGTTAGGATCTTCAAAAAATAATGAGCCTAGACGTAATAACTTATAGCATTATGAATAATTTGCCTTTCAAATAAATAAGGATGACAATCCGCTTAATAGCGCATTTCTTATCTAATTTCTTATCGTTTAAGATAGCGGTATATAAGATAACATAGCAGCAACATTCAGTAACGGTAAGGTTCTATAAATAAATCAATAATACCCAGTTTGGTTTCGTAACGTTACAATATGTAACAAACTTCTGTGTTAAGGTGCATGATAATGATATGGTGAATAGAGCAGTGTATTTCATTATGTGAAACTTCCATTTGAGCAAGCATAATTACAGTTTGCTTAACATAATTATTATGCTATCAGGACAAGGCGCCTCTAGCAGCAACAATGTATCGACCCAACCCTTAAAGCACAACCTAGTTTCCGGGAATTGCTTAGAGGTCGAACCTGGATTCAAACAGTCTCCGGGTGTATAGCGAAGGTGGATTATTGGTACAGAAACGTGACTGTGGAACGCGGAGTCATCATATGATTCGTAACGGTAATGGAGGGAAATGCAAAAAGGCGGGAAAACGAGATTCGTTAGCTGTTTAATTTGCTTTGCATTGGTGACAGGCCGTTGTGACGGCTGGCCTATTCTATTCTGGCGGCAAAAGTCTTTTGTTTGCACAGAGCTGCATCGAAATACGCGCGAAATCGTGGCGACCGACTCGCGGCAAATTTCAAACGCAGGAATATTCCGCGCTTTTGACGATATGACAGCCACGACGGGCGAGCCCAGGATTTAAACGACCTTTTAAATCGATAAACCCCAAACCCCTCCTGATTTCCCCTCTCCCACATCTCTGCTATAGTCTGTTCTAGCAAAGAAGACATTCTGGCAAGATGGAACATGACTCCAGCTCGAATAATATTGGTTCAAAAATAATAAATTTGGATTCAAATTGTAGATCAGAATGTATTCTAGAGTTTGTGACCAAATTTATAACTTTGAAACCAATATTAACCGAGTTTGAGTCATTTTTCCATTTTGCCAGAATGTCTTCTTTGCTAGGACAGACTATTAGCTCGTGCAAATTCTGTGCTGGTGAAACGATTTTAATCCCGATCTAGATGAATTTTAATGAGCTAGTTAGTAGTTGAAAAATATTTTAAACCGCCGCTGTAATGGCTACACACGAGCGACCTTTGAAAAGATGTCAGCGCTTTTTATGTGAAATGTCCATCAATCTGTGCCTGGCTCAGCTCGAGTCAGCCAGCTTCTGATATCAACACTAGCAACAAAATCATTTCCAGCTCTAGATGAAAACACTAGGCGAAATTTGAAAATGCTGATTAGATACTGGAAATTTCTGTTCTTAGGCGTTTCAAAGAGTTATTGAACGATTTTAGATGAGTAGCTGAATAGGAAGGTTTATGTAATGGCAATAAAGTTCTACATCAATATATTCTAGCATCCGTGGTTCTACAGATCACTGTAGACAGCTATAACAACCATCAATCCTACAGCTGAGTATTGACTGTTTGTTCAGTAGTGGGTATACAGCCTGCATGTTACAACTGATATACTGTATTTCTATTTTGTAGATTAGGGCCTATAATGAATCGTTTTCTTTAGTTTCCAACACGAGCATAAATCCTCCCTAAACCTCAAACAATGGGTATTAATATGGTTCCAATCATACTATTAATTAATTACTTTATTATTGATTTGTTTTAATAATATATTAATAATTACTTAATTAATTTATATATTAGTATTAATTAATTTCATACTATTCTGCACCGAGATCTCTTCATTTCCTTGTAAGACTCTTTATCACTGGCGGCTCGTGCCCACGAAACAGGTGAAGTGCTGTACAGTAAAAGATGCAAGCACTTCACATGTTTCGTGGGTACGAGCCACCAGTGCTTTTTATATCCTCAAAATATTTGAAGAAGCGTGAGCTGTGAACTTCCAGTTGAAACTACAGTTCATGGTGATCTACAAATAATATAAATTGGATTGAATAATCGTTATTATGAAAATAACTCCCCGGCAAAAATAACTCCCCGATTACAAAGTAACGATATGTGGACAGTAGAAGGAGCAGAGTGATGGGGGGCGCGTTCTTGAGTAGCTTCCTAAGTGCCGTTTTCATTGTACGTCATGGCGTGGTTTGGTAAACATCGTGCGTTAGTAGTAGAAGATTTTTTTAAAAATGGCGTATTGAAGATGTTGTGATTTTATCTTATGAAGCACACTTTCACCTTTCCGAAACAGTGAATTGCCAAAATTGCAGATACTGGTGTGAACATAACCCCCAAGAACTTCATCAACGGCCACTTCATAGCCTCAAAGTAACAGTATTGTTTGCTGTTTACAATTCCGGAGTGATCGGTCCTTACGTTTTTCGAAGAAAATGACAGCAATTTCAACCGTCAATAGTGAACGTGTGGTTCCAGCAAGATGGTGCTACAGCCCACACAGCGCGGCAGTCACAGGCATTGGTGGAATAAATTTTTCCTGGAAATGTGATCTCGTTGCGTGGTGACATTGGCTGGCCCCCACAATCACTGGACTTAACGCCCTGTGATATTTTTTCTTTGGGCTATTTAAAATCAAAAGCTTATGAGCAACGTCCACAATCTTTACGAGCACTGATGAAGCAATTACTCCAGAGGTTGAAGCTATTCCAACGGAAATGACTCGAAGAGTAATGAATAACTGCAGGGAGAGACTCAACCACTGTGAAGGAAGCCATTTGAGGGATGTTTAATTAAAAAAGTAAAGACTAATGGTACTTTTAAAAATGGCAGTATGTACCATACTGCACATTTATTAGTAGTTATAAAAATGTCCTAACTTATTTGGTTTTGGTTTTTTTAGCTTTCCTTACAGGGGAGGTTTTTTGCCGGACCCTGTATAATGGAGATTGTCATTTCTAGACAGTAGTATCGTTGGAATTCTCTGACTCGTCATCATCCCACATTTTCAATCTTTGAAGGAGAAAATTGCTGTCAGTGCTTCAATTCCAACGAGAGCGTTCTCTGACAATCATCTAATAGAGGAGAGCGTTCGTACTTCTAAAAAACTAATCAAATTTCCAGTTCTCGGAATTTCGAGAAATGGCAGTCGTGTCGTCAATGAAACGTAAATTCTCTCTAGCTGTAGCTTAAAGTACACAAAGATGTCAAATCGGAATAACATTCTATTTGAAAAATTATGCATATTTTTGGAAATAGAATGTTACTATTTGGGAAGAATGAGTAGCGCATTAGTTGGAAAAACGAATTCAAGTTCCTATCCAACTTGATCACATCAAATTATTAACAAATTATTCCCAAACAAGTATGATTCAATTCGGAAGAGATAAATATCATATGAGGAATGTATTCATAGGCATTGTGACTACAATTGGAAAATGAAAAAAAATAAAATTATTTTCAAACGAGTTTTGGTGGAAATAAATTGATACAATAAACAATTCAAAAAATTGCCAACAGTGGGTAATTTAGACTCAGATTTAATGCAAAAACTTACACTCCAATAGTCTAGTTTTTCGAAAGAAACTGATAAAAGTTCTATATAATTGATTACCAAACAGAATCAAATTATTTCCAAACGAGTATAATTAGCCTATAATACAAAACTGTATGCGTTGCAGGAAAAAATCAAGAACATTCAGCTAATAGCACATACTCATTCAACTACGTCAGCTCAGCCTAGTGGCGTGAATAGTTGATCGCATTGAAAGTTACAAGATAAAGTATAGTGAAAAGCAACGTGAGCTCTGCTCATTAAGAGTAGGCTACGTGAGTTATTAGAAGAGATTAGAGCTGAGTAGGCTGATTGGCTCGAACAGGGCGTCTAGGGATTTGCGAGGTGTCGCAACGGACCATTAAAATTTTTAAAGTGCGAAAAGTGGAGTGGAAAGGGAGTAGGAGAAAGTATGAGAGGGAATGAGGGAAGGGTGGAGATTATATTGAGAAGAAGAAAAGATAGAGAGTGGGTTAAGACAGGTAGAAAGGGAAAGAGGAAGAGGAAGAGGAAGAGGAAGAGGAAGAGGAAGAGGAAGAGGAAGAGGAAGAGGAAGAGGAAGAGGAAGAGGAAGAGGAAGAGGAAGAGGAAGAGGAAGAGGAAGAGGAAGAGGAAGAGGAAGAGGAAGAGGAAGAGGAAGAGGAAGAGGAAGAGGAAGAGGAAGAGGAAGAGGAAGAGGAAGAGGAAGAGGAAGGAAGGAAGAGGAAGAGGAAGAGGAAGAGGAAGAGAAGAGGAAGAGGAAGAGGAAGAGGAAGAGGAAGAGGAAGAGGAAGAGGAAGAGGAAGAGGAAGAGGAAGAGGAAGAGGAAGAGGAAGAGGAAGAGGAAGAGGAAGAGGAAGAGGAAGAGGAAGAGGAAGAGGAAGAGGAAGAGGTAGAGGAAGAGGAAGAGGAAGAGGAAGAGAAAGAGGAAGAGGAAGATGAAGAGGAAGCGAAAAAGGAAGAGGAAGAACAAGATTAAATTGAGATAGAGAAAAGACAGAGAGTGGGTTGAGACAGGTAGAAATGGGAATAGGAAGAGGAATAGGAAGACAAAATGAAAGGGTTGAGAGGGTTAAGGCAGAAAGAAAAAGAGAAAGAGTAGGTGGAAAAGTGCACGAGATTAAAAAGAAAAAGAAAAGACGTAGCTAGAAATTGCGAAATGGACTGGAGGGAGTGAAAAAACTACGAGTGAATAGAGGGTTTGATATCATGTATGAGAAGGAACGAGAAAAAACGGAGTGAGTAAGTTATAAAGAAGAAAAGTGAGAGAATCCAAGAGTGGGATAGAAGATATTGAGATAAACGTATTTTGGAGGAAGAATAATTCATGTTTAAAGAGGAGAAGGCATAGAAAAAAATTAATAAATGGATAAGGATTGAAAAAGAACAGGGAAAAACAGACAAGGTGTGTGAAAACTATTTTGCCTCCATTAGTCTTTTTATCGTTATTGGTAATTCTTTATAGTTTTTTTTTTTGTACACTTGATGGAAAGTAGCCAGTTTCGATCTACTTGACAGGCTTCGAGGCCTTCATTTTCCGCACTAGTGCGGAATAAACGGCTGATATTTGGGCCTTATAGCCGTACAAGATAGGAGAAATCAGCTGTCAACAAAATTTTCGCCATACTCGTATGTAATACACAACTTTCCAAGCTAGATTTGCATTTGGAAAATTGCCGTTTACAGGAGAATCAAAGATCAGCTGTTCTGAATGCGGGAATAATCATTTTGATGATTATTACAGCACTAGTCATCATCACGATGATAATTACAGCACTGAAAATCTATCACAGCTGTTTTTTCCAAACTCTGACGTAAAAATAAACGAGTCGAACGAGCCGCCATGACAGTTCACTGCGTGCGTTTGTTCACTAGTGTTGTGTTGAGGTTATGTTGGCTTCAGTTGATATTTTCAGTTGTTTGAGGTTCTCTAAATCCTTTCTCAGTCTAGTATGACGAAAAAATGTACATAATTCGTGTGGAAAAGTTTACAAACTCATAATTATTTTCCAAACTCGCGTACCGCTCGTTTGGAGAACATAATTATTCGTTTGTGAAAACGCCTTTTCCAAACTCATTATGTAAAAAAATTCGCTCCGGCAGCTGGCGGTCGGAAAGAGTGCATTTCAAAATGCAATTCTATGATGGCTTAAATCATATGACTTATAATGAGCTATTCAGGGTATGAATTCAAAGGCGCCGTTTTTGAAAAACACAATTTTTGGCATTGTGTTATTCGCCATTTTCTCTGCCATTTTTTATTGGATTTCTTTCGTTGATGGCTCAAATTGTAGGGAATAATAAGGGTATTATACACATCAATTTTCAAAACGATCACGTTATTGGTCGATTTGTAGTGATTTTTCAAAAATTTCATCCCCTAATTTCACCCCCTACCCTTGAACCAATTTGGCTGGTTAACAAACTTGACCGAGATATTAACACTAATGATTTTTCTGCAAAATTTGGTCGCCCTCCGACAAGCCCTTCGGTAGTTATCGTGCTAACAAGAAACTGTACATATATTAATATATATATACATAGAGAGATATATGAATTTGAACAGACATCAGATTCGTGTTCTAGGGGCTCGGAAACGTGTAAAAAATATATCACATTATAAATTTTCGATTGTCAGGGCAAGACCAATATAGTGCATTTTTTCAAATGAAATGCACTAATATACTATTTCCGTTGACTTAGCAGCGCATTCCATGCAAATTGGTCGACTAAACAGGTAAGTCGACTATTTCCCAACTGATTGCACCAGACGATTTAGCATATGATTTTCTTTGAACAAAAACTTTTGTTCCGTATAATTTCACACCTAACCTTTTGTTTTGATTGGGAATTGATTTTAGCGACTGATAACCTTTGTTGAAATTATAATCCTGAATTTATTAAAAAAAAATAAAACGGAAATTACCAATATGGAATTCAGTAAGTTGAATTCGTATGTCGTATTTATAAAAACGTTTCCATCTTATTCTAATTAGCCTTTTTATAAAGTGTACCAAAAACACAAATACACAACACGTTTCGAAAACGTTCGCGACGTCGCGAATATTCACGAAGCTGATCGCTTCGGCTGTAAAGCTCCGTATTATTGACGTCGCAAAACGACGTTTTCAAAACTAGTGGTGTAAAATACCATTGTTATTGGTACCTACAAACTGGTAATTCAACAAATGAGACGTATAGGCAGAATGGACACTCGTTAACAGGTTATTTCTTGATTTGTATTGAATAGTTTATTAAAAAATCGTTACAATTGCAAATGAAACTTGATTGATGGTAGACAGAGAACAGACGATCAGTGCTGTCTACGTCTATCAGGTAGTCTACACAACGCCCAATCTTCAACACTAGACAGGCACCCCTCAGCCAACCAATTACAAGCGTCTGTCTCGTTTGCGTCACACCAACTCCTCTAGGAGACCTGGTCTCCTGCTGTTGTGTCAAGTCTGTGTCCCATGCCTGCCTGGTGATGTCAACTACTTGACTTGTCCATCAAACTGCACATGGGAAATAGTCATGGGACATAGGAGACTGATCATACAATGTTGTATAATGTACATTGAGTGATACAATGGAGTTGATGAGTAATTGTTCTATAAAATCTGGTTATATGGTAGAAACATCAGTCAGTAATAATCTTGCAGAAAGAAATTTGATGGAGGTTTGGAATCTACAGGACTCTAAATAATTTGAAAATGCAATAAAATGATAGTTTCCGTATGATAACAAGGCATTCAATGTAAAAAGTGCAATGGAAAAAGTTAAAATCGTAAGAAAAGATTTCACACCTTCAAATGCAACATAAGTTTTCTCAATTATTCCATGTCCTTATCACCTCAACATTACAAGGGTATCATTCATCAATGAACAATCAGTGAGAATGCGATTGAATCAATTCTCTGAACACTCAACTTGAAGCGCTCTCTTCCTTTGATCTGCGGCCACTAATTGAAGAATGCCATTAATCAATGGAGAGAAATCGATACTGCAGCAGAACAGATTGTTCGATTTGTGTCGAATGAACAACTGAACCGACGATTGTCGACGGTTATCCATCTCAAGTACATGACACTGGATGGTCTTTCATCGAATGAGAGACGAAAATGAGGATGAATTGACAGAGGAGGAAACTGACGGTGATAGAAAAGAAACAGAGAGAAATGGAGTTGATGAATGGTTTGAGGGAAATACGTCGGATAGGAAAAAGGGATTGTCGATGAATTGAAAAAGAGAATAGGAAATACAGAGAAACATAGAATGGAGATGAAGAATAGTTTGAGGATGACATATAGAATAGAGAAGCGGGATTTTATATGAATTGAAAAAGAAAAAACAGAGAAACATAGAAGAAGTTCATAAATAGTACGAGAAGTGAACGAGAGAATGTATGAAAACAGAGAATGACGGAGTGAAAGACGGTTTTTTCTCATGAGGGATGAATGGAGTTGAAGAGAAAATTATTGAGAATGATGGTGTACGAGAATAGTGAAGGAGAAAAGAAGAAAAAGTGAGTGAGAGAGTGAAAAAAAGGAGAAACAATGATTGTAGAAAGAATTTTGTAGACGGATACATCGAGTGAGAGAGTGGGGAATAGAATTTTCGAGACGGATACAGCCAGAAAGAAATAGAGGTTAAGAGAGAATTTCGAGATGGATACAGTGAGAAAGAGAGACTGAGTGAGAGGCGAAAATAAGAGACGGAAAGAGTATGAGTGATTCTGAAGAAAGAGCACATCCATCCTCATACAACAGTAATTTATCAATTCTTGATTCCGCACAATTTTCCCCATTGTAGTATGGATGGCTCTTTCTCACACAAAGACTCCATTTTTGTTCTGCACTATCATCGAATGGAAGTGATCCAATTCAACCATACAGTCAATAATTTGGTCAGCCGAAAAGAGTTGGTTTCATGTTCCATCTATTTATTGAAAAGACACTGAATTGAGATCCGATCAGTGTTGGCATTATATCAACAATTATCGATTTTTTTATTGTAGGGGTGATGTCCACATGATATCTAGGTTTGTACGTGGAGAATGAGAAAGGGTTTGATGGGAAGTGATGGAAATAGACAGCCGAATCCAACATATTAAATTAATAATTGAACAATTTAAAATTTCATATTTATCGAAGCTTCCAACTTCATTAGACAGTTAATCTGATAGCCTACCTTATGACATCGGACTCCCAACATGACAGAGTATTCACTATTAATCATTCGTTTTTCATTACTCATAGTTATTTGAGTAGAGTGAACATATAATATCACTTTTATAATTTATTAGATAAGATTTTTTCCAGTTCATCAGGCGGATAATATGACACCTGTAACATTCAAACATTTTTTATATGATGATTACGATATCGACGGATTTATCACTCTGCTCATCGAAATATCACAAAAACACATTTTTTATTAAAATAATATTACAAAGAACCCTCACTCATTGAAGGAGGGTTCGAGAAAAGATTAACGGATTTACACACTGTGAAAACAGCCACATATTTTAGGAAATAAGAGTGAATAATATGAGATACAAATAATAAGATTTAATTATATAGTTCATAAGAATATTTCTAAAACATATTAAGCGACACAGCCTCTCTTCTCTGGTAGACAGAATACATCGCTTAATTGAGGTATAAGTTGCTTCATCGTCTTGACCTTTGAGAAGAGACTATCACATCATTTGAAGCCTTATCTTCACTCCACATTCAACCAATACCCCAAAACTGCGTAATTCGACTACAAATGGAATCTATAGAACACCGATACAATGCTGCATTGAATAATGTGAGCTTGTCATCTCACCCTCACCCCTCTTTCTCACACAGTCACTCATTCTCTCTCACTCTATATACAGTATCTCTTTCTCTCCTATTAGTACTGAGGAATTCGTTGTGACCTGAGGGAAATCAAGAGACAGGCGCTGAGAGTCCCAACAAGAGGATTAACGCCGAGGACGAGGAGAAGGAGAAGGATGAGGAGAAAGGAAAGGAGGAGGTGAAGGATGAGATGGTGGAGGAGAAGGGGAGTTGTCCAACAACCAATTAGCGACCAAATGAGGGGGAGAAGCCTCCGAGGAAGATGGGAGGAGGGGATGCTGCTAGTTATGATTATGATGTCGTAGGCTACGAAACAGAGAAATCTCCTATCAAGGCATCCAATGTCCTTCGTAAAATTTCTCTTCATTACATTTCAGAAATGTAATTGATGTGCTCATTATTTTTGTGAAAGTATCATAAGTCTTACTTATTCTAGATATTTTTCTATGGAAATATTCAATAAAAATTTTCTTTCGTACAAGGTAACTAATTTTGTTGAATGTTGTTGATTTGAGGTGATAAATTCAATTGATTCAGAGAGAGGAAAGAAGTCTGTGAATAGATATTTCAACAAGGATCGGGTTGAAAGTCCAGTATTACGATGAACAGTATATATAATTTAATCTCCTGTAAATTCATTTTGAGCAATAAGAGAAATTTCTAGCCTTTGTATAATTTTAAAAATTGTTATCATTGTATCATTGATATACATTCTGTATCATTGAGAGTCAATAATTGAGAGCACCATTGAGACACTGGCGGCTCGTACCCACGAAACAGGTGAAGTGTCCCTATCTTTTACTGTACAGCACTTCACCTGTTCCGTGGGCACGAGCCGCCAGTGCATTGAGATCACTCAGACTTGAATGAATAATGGACACTCTATCATAGTTTTTCCATTTCTTTATCTCTTAGAAAATTTTATAGGCCTACATACAATTTTACTCATTATTAATTTATGTAGTGATGAAGAATATTATTTTCAATCGCAATTCTAAAAAATAATGTTATTGGCAATGTTGAACCAATATTCTATTAGATGATTGAAGCTAGTTTCAGGACTATTAGCGAATTTATTATCATGAATAATAAACACATTAATACAATCAAACACTAGGAGAAGAGGTGAGAAAATTGCTCCATTGGAAGCTCCATTACCATTGCTCCATTAAAAGCTCCATTGTATTTGTCTATTGATTGATTGCATTGTCTATTGATCTATTGATTGATTGCATTTTCAATTCATCTATTGATTATCAAGCTTGTTCGAATGTTTAATAAAATGAATTTGAATTTATCGCATTTAGTGAATAATTGAATTAATTGCCTACCTATGATCAATACAAGAGAAAAATGTGATTTTTGAAGTCCTCAAGAAAAATCTATAGACTCACATGTCTGAATGTCCACATTCGCGATAGTGGTGAAATAGTGACTGGTTTTGAAATATACCTGCAACAGAAGAAATAATTATTTTCAATTTGGAGAACACCCATGT
Source organism: Sogatella furcifera (assembly GCA_017141385.1). Lineage (NCBI taxonomy): Eukaryota > Metazoa > Arthropoda > Insecta > Hemiptera > Delphacidae > Sogatella > Sogatella furcifera. The sequence continues at coordinate 18,363,728 of CM029555.1, forward strand.
CTGATTAATACTTATCGAAAAACTCTCAATCACCAGAATCTAATAGAATTACAAAAATTCTATCGATTATCAGATTTTTCTATATATAATTTTTTCAATAATGTTGTCTTAGCATAATTATGTACGGTATTTTTAAAAATTACATCATTTCTTGTGTTGAATAATATCTTTGTTCAAAGTTTATTCCTATTGCACAGCTTTATCGAAATATACTTATGATTCTATCCGATTTCCATATTAGCATATTCCATAATTAGCATATTGTTTGGATAATAATTGTTCTATGATTTTTGCATTCACATGTAACCTCTCTCATTGAATAGATTATAGAATAACCTGTAAAAATTGTAGTGTAAATTATCGAAATTAGTGTGTAACTTGTAAAAGTAATAGAATTATTGAATTTCATAATAACTCTTGTAATCCAGAAACTAAGCATAAATATTTTGTTGCTATCTAAATGAATAAAGAAATCTAATCTAATCTAATCTAATTTCCATTCAAAAATTTTCCATTCCAACTAATTTCCATTGGGATTCTCCCATGAACTATGATTTCACTCTCATTTCAGCACTGCCATGGGATTCATTCAATAATATATTTTCTCCGAAGTTTATTCATGTGAATAATCTTCCAACCAACTGCCATGTTGTATTTAGATTCATTTAAAATGATACTTCATTTCAAAGTTTATTCATGTGATCAATATATCAAAGAAAAAAAGCAAGTTTTGCGAGTACAGAGTGAAGGACTCTCCAGATTTATGAACAAATTCAAATACAGAACTATTGTTTTCATGTACTATTGATCAATTCAGTTCAAAATGGAATTTTGAATATGTTTCAATTGAGAAATTATTTTACGACTATGCGGAGCAATGCATTCACGGTGTATTATGATCCGATTCAAAGTGGAAGTATTTCTGAAGAACACTCCCATATAGCCAATAACATTCATAAGCAATCTCAAGCATTGTAAGACTATTCCACAGCAATAATATCGCAGTTACGAGAATTATGCATAACGTGTAGGCTATTTTCGTGTGGAAAGCTCAATAATGTCCTCAGTCAACATTGAGGTGATCTTATCAGTTAAGAAAATTGCGAAAGTTGGTAATTTGAGGAATATTTTAGAGTAGTAGCAATACTTCCCAATAAAATAACAAGAAAATGAAGCAAAGTAATTCGATGTACTTTAAGTACACTACTTCAAATATTCAGGATTAGTTCTTCCACTCTTTTTATCTATCTATCGTGCTTTGTCGTTCTCTTTCTTTCTCAGAAACAGAGTATTATTTCATTTTTTCTTCCGTCTTGATACTAAGAATTCTCCATTTGTCTTACTTTCTCTGTGAAACTCACTCTGTCGTTCTTTCCCTCCCACTTTCTTTATATTCTCGAAAAACTTTCTCTGTTTACATTCTCTCTCGCATTCACCGCAAATTCGTTCTACTTCGACTTGTCGCTGATAGCCAACGACTCAACTTGCGCTATTACCATAATTCCGTGTTGTTTTCTTTCAGCGATCAACCCACCTTTGCATTGCTTTCGAACTTGTACTCTCGTTATCACGGCTAGAAAACCATCACATTTCTGAGTTAGCTCTAGTTTTGAAAATACTGATATCTATCCTATTAATATTTAAAAAATAGTGTAAATAGGGTAAAGATTATTAGATTCAGCAATCAGTTACAGGAGAAATCTGCCAAACTTCTCGAGCTAATTCAAATCAAATCAATCTTTATTTGCCACAGATACATGATTTGCATTTTATTTACAGATTTGAATAACATTGAAAGTGGATAAGCATACTGATTCTATATAAATTAGTGTGAATCAAATAAGTTAGTAGAGGACGCAAAGCATAAGTCAGATTCTTATTGATATTTGGCTCGACTAGCATTATAATAAGCACATAATGAGTAAAAACTTGTGCGCTAGCCGATATGAATAGTGTAGATAATATGATTAATCTCGAAATACTGAATCAAACATAATACTGTAGAAGGATTCAGAATTAAAGTGAGAGAAAGGTATAAACTTTATGAATTAATATTTATTTTTAAAAAATTGACGAATTTGATAATTCCTTTCAACTGAATAATAACTGTAGTTGTACTGGCCGGTAGCTTCTTATATGAGTAGTGAGTGTTTATAAATAAGTAATAGTAAAAATATATGAATTTGCCTACCTTATGCTGAATATGGATAGTCTGGTATGAGAAAGGTTGGGGGGAAAGAAATATAAGAAAAGGATAAAGGATGGGTTACCCAAAACCTGTAGTTGACGTGTTGATTACTAATTTCACGTAAAAACACTACACTCACTCATTTAAATTGAATAATAATTGTGGACTGTAATTTATGCGATGCGATGTTGACTTGTCTATTGTTCATAGCGTACTGGCTAGAAACAACTATGAAAGGGGTGGGGATATCAATAGTTAGTTGCCGCGCGCTTGATAAATCCTGACTATGATAATATAAAATAATAATGTACCTCTACTGGCGCATCCAGTAGTATATTCAGGCGTGTATCTCTAAATGCTCACATTACTGTCATTCAGAATAAATATGTAACTAAGTGTGGAAACTTGAGATTGAAGTTATTTCATTATTGAGAACAATTGAGTACTTGGGCTTAAGATTATAGTCACATTTCTGCATTCCGAATTAAAAACATCAATTAAATGTTAACAAAGTGAAACTTTCAAAAGAATGTGATTTTTTTCATAATTGTGTAAGTGTGTCGATTAGAAAGTTATACACAGTCTTTCAGAAGCAATTTGTATTTTTTTTTAATCTGGCTCCTTCCTTTTATCATATTACAATGAAAGATGTTTCATTAAGCATGTGCCTTAGGCTGAGGCCGCACTGCCGGTGGGTAGAGCCTGGAGGGTGGAGGGTAGTTGGTAAATCTATAGAACATACACACCATCCACAGTAATACATCGTATGAATGGTATGACGTCATTCTGTTTTTTTTTAGGTTATGTTGTCCATATTTAAGAATTTCAAGATGGCGGCTGAACACATACCATTCATGCGATGTATTACTGTGGATGGTGTGTATGTTCTATAGATTTACCAACTATACCCTCCACCCTCCAGGCTCTACCCACCGGCAGTGCGACCTCAGCCCTAGAGTGGTTAGTCAACGAATTAAAAATGGCAGATATCGCAACGATCGCAATATCTATTTCATCAAATCTATGGTTTTATAATTTTCCAGAAACGCAATGAATGAATGATCAATCCCAACGTGAGACTATATTCAATGAAAACAACTAGAGCTCTAGTGGCTTAACTCTTGAGATAATAAGCAGAGTTATTTTTTAAAAAACTTTATCACTGAATAAATCAAAGTTTACGAATGTATAGAACTTAAAAATAATTAAATTTTGAACTCTAGTAGCAAACTGTATTTGCCTATCGAGAACTCACCAGAACATCAGAATTTGCAATTGAAAGGAAACAAAACATCCATCAAATGTAGATGTTTCATTCAAAACATTTCGTGATTCATGAAGGCTATCAAGAATATTTGAATTTCATTTACTATGTTCGTGAAATTATCAAGAATAACATCCTTGTGGAAATTGTCGTGAGTTAGACATAATCTATCCATCTAGAAAAACAACTCAATTATGCATCGCTTGTTTTGTGCACTGGAAACTTGAACAGTTTTTCCTGGAGAAAATAATATGAAATTAATTAAGAGCGCCAGATGTTGCCAGGTTTGTCAACCAGAAATTTGTGAGTTTCAAGAAAGAGAAAAATAATTTATAGTTCATAGAAGAGTATCGAGGAAACGTGAAATAAAAGTGGAAAAAAAAGATGAAGATAAAGAGAGGATACAGAAGGTGAAAGGGAGAATATTCAGAAGGAAACAAAATTAGTCAGAAAAAAGCGTGAGAAAGTGATTTGCCGTCTCAAACCCTTCTCTCAAACGTTTCTAAAGAGATTACTTGTATTCGGGATCGAGTCTCCCAGCTGAATTTTCACCTCACAAATTTTTGAGGCACTCCAGATTCTACAATGATTATTAACAGGTCAGTAATTCCCTTCTCCCATTTTTCAAACTTGACTTTTTTTTTCTCTCTCTCTCTCTTCTTTCTCTTTTTCTCTATTTCTCTCTCTTTCGCTTGTCTGCTGATATTAGAACATCGTTTACCAAGCGTTGAGACTACTCGAGAAAATCTGTGAAGGTTCTCAACAAATTATTTTAATTTACAACAAATTGTTGTTGGCAAGAGATCATGGATGACTAATACTGTATAATGAGATCAAAGGTTTCTTTCATAAAAATATTTTAGTATAGAAATAATAGGGTGAATGGAAATAATAGAAGATAGTGTCCAGTCACATAATAGGGTGATTGGATATAGTAAAATATCGTTCTCTTTTAATACCTACTGCGTTATATCAATACAATGTTATTTATGAAGTCTGTAATGAAATGAGTGGCGTTTCTGGACCACTTTAACCCCCGAAAATTGATTTCAGTTACTATCTTTACTCTCCTAGTGGTATACCGTATTTTTGTGTTAAAGTGTTTCAGAAAGGCGAGAACTTCAATATTTATTCATTTATTTATTAGAGAACAAATATACAAAGTAAGGAAAGAAATAACATGCAATCGCTCAAAACCTCTTCAATAATCCTAATATAGTCACATCATGAATAGACAAGATTTTCTGGTTATGTATAAGTTTTTGTTTCAAAAATTAAATTCATACTCTCATTAGTTATTAATTTCTGCTAAGAACAACGCGGTTCTTATGAATGAATTGTACCATTCATGAGAGGGTGAGCGTTGAACATAAGTAAACTACAAGATATAAATAAAATAAAATAGAAATTGAAAGTTTAGAAAGGTTTAGGCTAAGATAGGCTATGATCTGTATTTCATTAATAGTCTGAAGTCTATCTATAGCGTGCGAAGCGCTGAGGAAAAAATGAAGAATTACTTTATCTCATGGAGCTTATTGGCTTTCCAAGATGAAAGGGGATGAAATGTTAAGTAAAACGCTGAACTTCAATGAATATGATATTAGAATCTGTTTTACTGAAAACTGAAAGGAATCTTTTTCTCATAAGTAATAACAAAAGACAAAGAAGTAATTTTTGTTGGATCTTCTTCTGAATAGGCTCATTACCATGCCTTTGTGAACCAGAAGCGACTCACACTTAAGTATCCGTTCAAAGTATAATGAAATCTCAGAATATTCTCAGATAAAAATTTTTCCATGAATGAAATAATGGTAATAGTCCAGAACCAGTTTCCTCCAACATGAACCATTATTACTTTTTATCCATTCCAATCCCTTTGAAAATTCTTTTCATGATGGATTCAAGAAATGTTATTTAAAAACTACGCGAAGGAACTATATGTATGGTTTGTTAGAGTAGCATCATAGAACAACCATACAGGTATACTAAGTATTGTGGACTAGGCTATACTAAATAACTATCGACTAACTAGTCAACTCCACAATATACCAAGTAACTCAATTAACTAACTTTACTAAATAGATCTACTTTATCCAAGGTAACATAATCTTTAATTGATTTTTTTTGGTTGTGCGCCATTTTAATCACCCTCATGTAGGCTATGTATCTGACAGCGAATTAACTCACTAATCTAGATGCATCCAAACTAAGGGGATAAGTCAAATTAAGATTAATAAATCATAAGAAAATGATCGATAAAACTTAGAGGTTCAATATTCTACGAAGAATATTATTTTTGAGAAATTGCATTTGGAATGGGAGAAAAAGTATGGCTAACAATAAAATTAGGAGAGTATTATTATCTGGAAAAGGTTGGATGCTACAAAAAGGCGGATGTAGTGAAATAAAGCCACCGTCAGTTGTGAGACAAAAGGATGAATTAGTTTCAATTGTCTCTAATTGCAGTGTCTGTGACTAACCTAGTAGCTCGAACTCAGCCAGTCCTGGTCCAAATACCTTCCTGAGATCTCGAGAGCGTATTTCGCTTGATATTGGTTCAACGCGCCTCGGCTCGAATAACTTCGCTCCGAAATACGTTGTTGAACAGCAAGAATCCAATTTAATTCTTGATGAAATTCTCGTATCAACTACCAACAGATTGGGTAAGAAGCTGTTGAATCTATTGGTCTTGGTGAAGCGTCCTGAAATTTTCTTCCCAATTTTTCTCTTCTTAAATTTCTTCGGCCCAGGTATTTTACAGTGAAGTCTACATTTTTGTCCACAGCTAATTTATAATCAATTATGTATTATGCATTCACATTGTACATGGGAAAATGAATAGAAAATTGTACTGGTTTCTACATTGAACATCCGAAAGGGTTGATTTTGAATGAGCAAAAAAAATAAATTTTTGCTCTATCTCTGCAGTGAATATTGGTGAATACTCACATTCCTAACTACTTTCTTCAACTTATGTAGTAAATACTAACATTGGTTAAGTATTAATATTCAATTCTGTATTAGATAAGTAGGAGCACACTACTCTATTTGAACACTTTTATTCTCTTCTGTTTAATATAATAAAAGTTTTTTATATAAGAAAAGTATATTATTTAAAGCACAACTTATGCTGAAAATCCAAAAACCTTCCATCATCCACTCCATAGTTCACACACATTAAAATTCCAATACCACGCACATTTATATAAATTACTATTCTATGCACATCATTATATTACTAGAGTTAGACATTCATTTAGACGATAAATTGCATTCCAAGATAATATATAATCGACATAAAATTCAGTTTGTAGGTTAAATAAATGAAATTCTTCAATTTATTTTTGCAATAAACAGCCTCCACTATTTAGACAATGCTTTTATTTTGAGAAATGGTTACAAGAAATAATCAATGTCATGATTCATCATTCTAATTATAATTAATGATTCAAAATCTTGAGCATCGATTAATTATTACTCAACCAATCAAGTTGAACAACTAATATTGGCCTCTTGAATGATGAATCCCGGAAATGGTTTGCGTTATGAACTATGAACATTGTAACGATTCAGAACTTTGATACAAAATCTGCTCACGGTGACAGATAATTTACAAATAAGATGGTACAAATCTTCAATTTCTATGCTAAAGAGCAACCTTTAAACCAATCAAGGCTCACCACCTAGTATTTGATCAACCAAAATTATGATATCTACAAATCTGTAAATTTTTATTCAACTTTAATGAATTAGCTATTTTTTCAGAAGCTCCATCAGTATATCACTTTCCCCATTTCAACTCTCATTTTTCACGAGCACAGTTCATAATAGCTACATGTCCCATGTCTCATGGGCATCGGTGGACCGCTCCCAATATTTCGCTTTTTGTTCCACTGAGCCCTCGGCTAATTGGTCGCTCTGAGCTTCTTTTTCCTCTCTTCTTCTTCATCTTTTTCGCCCTTTTTCCTCTCCTTCTTCCTTTTCCCTTTCTCCTCTTCTTCTCTTTACCATCATCTTTCTCCTCAAACTTTTTGCCAGGGCAACATCCAACCGAATGATTTCCCACAAGGCCTGCAACTTCTCTTCATCAAAATTCTGAAAGTAGATTAAATAGAAAATCTCCAAGGCTCTGATAACATCTGCCCCCATACAGAACAATTGATGAGGTCCGACGTTCACTGTGCCCACGTTTTCTCCAACCAATCCAACTTTTTCTTCAACTTTATTGAGTTCTCTGTTAATCCTCTAGTCTCTAGTGTCTTGTTCACTGTTGTCTCATGAGTCATGAGTATCATGAGAAAATTAATGGACAAGTCACTTCAAGGTGAAATTTATGAGGATTTATTGCAATAATGATAATTTCACAACCACAAACTTGTAATGGCCAAGTTCAGTTTCCATTTATACTTGAAGCTTGATTTGAACTCATTTGTTGAATTTATGTTTCTGAACGATAATCCATTAAGTTATTATGAAATCCTTGATTTTTATAATTTTTTTGAAATTTATGAATCATTATTAAATAATGTCATTTAATTTTCCCATGGTTTGAGCTTATCCCATGATAATAAATGAACGACTAATAACCTGATTCTTATTCTATTTCCTCATATACGAGTATTTTCTGAACTTTTTCAGTACAATATACTCATTATATTAGTTATATAACCTCTAGACATGGAACACCATCTTTCTACCAAATAAAGCCATACGTTGATAATAATTGACAATAATATAAATTATTATTGATAATCATACTATTGATAATATAGATAATAATTGACGTTATTACTACTTCGTTGTCGTATTTTTATTTATAAATGTGAAATTGATTCTTATTTTCCATATTGGTTCACTTATCTCCATCCGTTCTTTCAGATTGAATTAAAAATCACCGAAAAATACTTAATGCTCGTACATCACAAAATGAGTTTTTAGTGAATGCACTAAAAAAATATTTATTATTAAGAAGGCTCTAAAGCAAGAGCTTTAATCAATTCAAAAACTCACTAATCTCAAATAACAACTAATAACAACTCCAGACACTAACAACTTGAATAACATGAATAACATATGATAACCATGATTTTGATTTATGATTTTGGTTGATTCTTTCCAGCGAAGAGCCTCTATCGACAGTCCGAGGCATGTGCCACGAATACCTCGCAGTACAGTCTGGTGACGCAAAAAAAGTATAAACTCATGGCTGAGGCATATGTGTGAATATAATCTGCAATAATCAAAAATAATTATAATTACAGTATAGTATATAGTATATGATTATAATTATAATAGAAATAATTATAATAAAAATAATTATAATAAAAAATCTGCATTTTTTGTAACCAAAAATGTGAGCACGCGAACAAATTGACTAGCGCCATCAAGCGGGAGACAAAGCAACTAAGCTCTGACAATTGATATTTTGGACTTTGGAGGTTAGTTTGTGCTCAATTAGTAGATAAAAATTCAAGGCAATGCTTATTATTGCCTATTAGAACCTTCTGCACTCAAATAGAATTCTTAAGGTACGATTTGGTTGGTGCGGAACGTAACGACCGTCAGCCGCAATGTACGCATACGGCTGCGGCTGAAGGCTGAACCATTTTCGTTGGCACGACCCAGTCGCAATGATCTGCCTTCATGATATCCAGATCTACTAGTGAAAAATAAAAATTACTCCATTTTGGAACTATTTGAATCAAAATTTCATTAACTTTGATATTGATATCCCTCATAATTATCAATATTTCCCTCCTGGTCATCTCAATTATAACTTACTACATCTTCTCCAAGTCTCCAAAATATTTGAGGTTAGCATCCACTGCGACTGGTCGCCGCAACACTGCTTCTGGAGGAGTACGGTCGTCATCGGATGCGGCTGTTGGTCGTGGTCGTTGGTGATACGCATGAACGAAATCGGTCCTATGATTTAACACAGAAGCAGTCCGCCATTTTTTTACGCAACGACCGACGGTCGTTACGTTTCGCACCAACCAAATCCTAGCTTTAATCACAAAAATGCATAGGAATGTGGTACAATTTTGAGGTTAGTTTGTAGAATTGTTCGTTGTGCGTTGCGAGGCAACAGGCACTGCTCGCTGCGAATTGTGGGCAGCGTTTGCCTCGCTGCTAGCAAACCCGGTATCGACAGTCCAAGGCATGTGTGGCACATGCCTCGGACTGTCGATACGCGGTAGATAGTAGACTAGTAGTAGTAATCTTTTTTTGTGTCAACAGACTGTACAGCGAGGCATTCGTAGCACATGCCTCGGACTGTCGATACGCGGCTTATATATCTTGGATCAATTTACTTGGAATATAATATCAGGGCTCCCACAAGAATATCAGAGCTTAGTAAAACGGCTATTGATAATGTGATTACTAGTAGGCTACCTCACTTATTAATATATAAGAGTAGATGTAATACATTCATGGCTGTCAGATCACACTGCTCAATCTTTAGAATTTGATTTCAAGAATTGCTCTCGTACTTCGAAAAATATTACTAATATTAGTTTTCGTAATTGCAGTGTTGATAATATGGTAAGTTTGGAGGCGGCTTTGTCAGTTGTAGATTGGTACGCTGTTGACTCTGAAAAATTAACTAACTTAAAATATGAGCTGTTCCATCATACTTTCCTTCATTATTACAACATCCATTGCCCTATTGTGACCAAACCCTCAATTGCGAGTAAAAGTATTAAAAGTAGTAAGATTTCTACCCTTCTCACTCCAATCCAGTAGTTCACAGGCCTCAGCCAAGAGCTCCACGTAGAATATCAGGTGAAACTTATCGTCCACCCAATGCTAAATAGACAAGTCAGTGGAATGCACGAAATTCCCTACTTATGTTTGTCTAATTGGTCATAACGATGCAACCAATGGCAAACACAAGTATTGCTCTCACTGCGATAATATTTACAGATCTCGGTCGAAGAACCTATACAGGTTGGACCAGAGCTATTTTCTGTTCCTTGTCTAATTAGATTGGTGGGAAAGGCGGCATCCAGCCAAGAGAATAATTGACTCCTATCTTGACTCCAGCAAGGTGATGATTCTTATGAATACAGAATCCCAATATCTAGTCGTAAATATTTGCATGAAAGCAATGAAAAAGAATTTAAAATAAGAAGAAATTTTTATTAGACAAGAAAAGTAAAGTGAGGCATCTAATAAATTAATGATGATTTAGGAGATGTCCATCCTCACCAATCCTGTCTAAACAACCAAGTGAATTAATAAATTGGCTATAAACCAAAGAAAGCTTAGAAAATGGCTTATTATCTATTGTGGTTATTTTACCCTAAATTTAAGTTAATTATTGCCGTTAATTCTTGAAAAGCTGAATGGATAATTTAACTTTTCATGAACTAGCCACTTAGGTGAAATTCAAAAAAATGTGATCAATTTAAAGTATAAATATATGAATATATTCTCCTGCCTCACAGTAGGCTACAGAGCAAATTTAAAATATTATGAATAAATAAATATAAATATTAAATTTCAAATATCACAGGACAATCATTCTTTGCAAGTCTCCACATTCATGAACCTGTGGATTCGTGATGCTTAGGCAAGTTATGACAGATTTCCACATGTATCCACCATGGGTATATTAAATTTCGAAGCGTTTCGTCGAATGAGATCTCATTTTTATGTAAATTTTGACTAATACGGTTGCACTTCAACCAGAGCTCTGGGTAATTAATTACGAAGAACTAATTGTTTGTCACTCACGTGTGCAGATAGGTCGGTGCAAACGAATCCTGGCCTCCTTAGATTAGTCAATCTTGTCTCAGGGAAACGTCGAAACTCAAATATGCATTAGACCCTGGAATGGCATCTCCAGAAGGGGATAAAGTTGCTATAAACTCATTTGCAAAAAAATACTAGGCCACTAACGCCACATTTAATCTTTAACAGGACTGGGTCATCTGGTCTGCCGCAGCCGGTCTTGAGCAGAAGAAGAGCGAAGCCAAAGTGACCGTTTCCTTTCAAAATGACCCCATCCTAGACTACAGTATGTGCCGACGTGATAATATTGACTCTTTCTAGAGCGGCAATTTCAAAAAGACAATTTTCAAATGAGCCTAAAATCTTATTATAACAAGCTAAATACAGCAATTTTATGTATCAAACACTAACAACACTAACCTACGTTCCAATAAATCTATTATATACACAATTTAGTTATTTATTTTCCTATAAATCTATAATTTAAGTATTCATATTTGAATAAGGAGCCACTAAGCATTGACTAAATCTCAAAAGTTAAATATGGCTTGACTTGCTATAAAACTATAAAGTATGTTTAAACACTACAAATATTACAGATAATTGAATAAAACATTTATATAGTGAGGAACACAAATAATTTCCATAATCGGCTTTCTGCATACTGGCTTTTAGCTTATATGATAAGGTAGTATGTGACTAGGCTATGACAAAAAATCAGGTACATGGAGACAAATATTGAAGCTTTAAGATCACAGGTGATGTATAATCCCATCTATATGATGTGAGAAGCTATATTGAGCAAATAATATAATATTAATTATTCCATTGTTGCAAGTTGCAATAGGTTGGTAACTGAACAAACGCTGACAAGTATATTTGCCGGCAAACCAGCTGATGGTGACAACACAAGAAATAGGATAGGATCCAACAAATTAGCGAGCCTAGACGTAATAATTTCTAGTATTACGAAATAATTTGCATTTTAAATAAATACGGGTGACAATCCCCTCAATAACGCAAATAAGTTCTTATCTCCTAAGATAGCGGTACCAGATAACAGTCACAACACTCTGTAACGGTAAGGCTCTATAAATACAGCAATAACTCCAGTTGGGATTTGAAACGTTACATAAAAAACCCGCCAGAATTTGTAAATACAAAATTTTAGAAGTTGCAAGGCTTTGAGAAAATGGAGTATTTGCAAAATCTCCAAAAAGTAACGTTTAAACAAACACAGTGGGTCTGGTCTTACAATCGACAAGAGAGAGTCTACAGAGGTCTGGTATGTGGCATATGCTCGAAAATCCCTAACATGGCCTCAGCCTGACACAAATGGTCATAAAAACACACTAAAGAACATACAAATACAAAAAAATGCGAGGTTACAAACAAAAGAAAAGCTAAGTTGCCGGCCCAAATGCTCAGTCCAACTTGCGTTTAAAAGAATAAATTGAACCCGCCTTGAAAATTACAAGAGCTGCCAACCTAACATCTGTAGCATCCCTGCTGGTGGCTGCCAGATACACCAACCATAAATAACAAATAGTACACCAGATTAGTGGTAACAATAAATTTGATCCCTACAATAATATCCTAACTGCGCTAGCTGTAAATAAATGCAAAATGACTCTAACAAATTCTAGGCTCTTATAAAAGATAAAAAATCGTCCTCCTAGCATCCAAAAATAGCTCAATCAATATACACCCTAGCTATGTCCCCCTGATTTATGTCTCCCTGACTACTGTCTGTATGCAGAAGCACATGACTGCCAAATATTCCTCATGCTATAGATATATATAAAAAAAATTTTCCAATATTTTTTTTTTAAAGCTTTTAGAATATCACTAATAATAATTATAATAATAATAAATATCTATAAATATATAATACATAAATTTCCATCGAAACGTTCCTGTAAAGGAAAACAAGGTGATTCTACAACCTAAGATCATGTTAGCTGTGAACAGCTGATGCTTGGCAGAGGGATTCAATCTGTCTGCTCTCAATATCATAAACAAACAAAGTGTGTTTGTAAATAGCCCAAACACCAAATACGAATGGGTAAAAAACAAATAAATCGTGCCCATTTGATACAAAGTAAGGACAGTAAAAGTTAGATAAATATCTTAATTGTCTGCTTGAACCGTGCATCTTGAGTCAGTTGGCAGCACTTGACACGGTCTAATATGTAACCAACGCTGGGGGGGTGAATGACCCAGTCCCCAAACACCAGGGCCCTGGCTTATAAAGATTTACAGCTTGTTTTTCTGATGAAAAACAAGTGATTGGGATTGTAGATTCACCAATAAAACTCTCTATTTACAATGTTCCAAATTTTGGAAAGGATCAGCTGTTGAATCAACGATAAGCCAAAACTCACTAGAAGACCCTAACATTTGAATCAAAAAGGCTGCGATGGTTTGAGTGGAATAGAAATCCCATGTATTCTTTATTCTTTCTTTGCAATTGCGACTTGGTTTACAAGTATTTTAAGCAAAGGATGAATGAGTGATGATGAATAATGAAGGTTTAAGATGTAGGTTATATGTCTATGTAAATTGGTTTAGACGAAAAATTCACGATATTGCTGTTCAAACTCAAATCATTGCAGCCATTTTAGATTACAAGGCTAGGGTCTTCTGACTTAGTTTGTTTACAATTTTGTTTGTAGGTTATGATAATATTTTAGCAACAATAATGATTCCTGTTAAAATCTCACTATAAAAATAATGATTGATATTTATTATTAAATATATTCATAATAATAAATCAATTTATATATCGAAATCATTAAATTAGGAGCAAAGTTTTGGTTTTAAAGGAATAGCATTGGATATTCCAATATTCTATTTACTTGAGGTAAATTCGTTCCATGTCATTTTTTTAATCAGCTGAAACTGTAGAATTTACTTTTTATTGGAAACGTTTATGAGACAGAAACGCCCATAAAATCCACGAATTATGAGTAATGTGGATTGTAGAATGTTTATAAGCCAGGGCCCAGGCCAAAAATTAACTGTATGTTCACATGTCTTGTATCCAAAAGCAAATAACTCTAAAGTGGTAAGTGAAAATAGAGGTGAATAGAATTTAGGAAACGACTAGTTTAAATAGTGAAGTATAAAGAAAGCTGAAAAAGTTACCGAGTTAGTCGATAACCTACGTTTTAGGCTGGGTATAGTATGGCTTACTATCAATCTAGATTTAGGTTATGTTAAAAATTTAGATTCAAAATATTTATTTTAACTGTTTTAAGAGACCTGCCGAATTGTCAGATATTATGCAACTCACATTCCTCTCACGAAATGCACACAGACTCTAACCGGGGGCATTGGTGGCGAGAGTTTGAAACTTTTAGCTTGTACGTCCCCAAACAGAGCAACGTGCACCAATGAAGGTTCATTTCCTCTGCTTCGGCAATGTTTTAAAATGTTAAAGAAACAGAATGAAAATGAGGCTGCATAAATCTACCAATCGGTAAGTTTATTTAGATTTAATTGAAAGGTTAGGGTCCCTAAAAAAAAAACTTTTTATCACACCCAAAGCATGACCAGTAGAATTGACAAAATAGGCTAGCCTATTGGGTTTTCCTAAGGATCCAATCCAGGATTTTAAGTTAAGTTTGAATTTAATATGCTTGGGGTGCATAGGGCCTTTCATTTTTATTTTATTATCCAAGTGTCCAGTCCCTACTCTTAGTTTAATGTTTTTATGTTTAATATGTTTCGGGTGCAGTTGGATGACATTACTAAACCCTTTCATACCCTGTTTGTAGCATTTATATTTGCCTGTAGGTCCTGACCTAGAGTATGTTTTACCACTGTCCTGGAGAGGGTTTTGCGGAGGTGTTTTCATGAAATATTTTTTAATGCGCCCCCTCCTCGGCCTTCCATGATGATAGAATCTACTTACAATCCGCCTCGTAGGAGTAGATTTGATTCCATTTTGGCATACATCAGGTAATCTAACCTTATTTTCGGAAATCAACCCGCCAGCCTGATGTTTCATTTTTAATTGAATTGGGGCCAAGTTCCTGTCATGTGACGTTCTCAGGTTACTATTTTTGTAGATAATTGACGGTGGTAAGCTTATACTGTCGATAGTGTCGCAGATAATAGTCGGCGGTAAGATAAGTGAGGGTGAGCTGATAGGCGCTAATTGGTTTCTTTCCTCTTCCCCTAGTGTAGTCTGTGACAGAGTTAATAGGCAGAGGTAACGGTAGCTTTGCTTCACTTTCATTATTAACTAATTCTTGTTTGTTGTGCTGAGTATTATCCACGGTAGGCTCATCTGTAGTTGTACAGCTAGGCTCCTTGTCGGAATCTGACGTGAGAATAGCACTACAAATAGTTTCTCCCTCTTGTCTATGCAGGTCTACAGAGTGTCGTTCGTTGTCCTTTTTCAATTGTTCTTGCATGCTATCTAACTTGGCATATAAATCGACTCTCAATTCCTGATTACTATTAACAAATTTATTAATAATCAAGTCCCTATCTTTCCGTTGCTCTTCCATCATGATTTCAAATTGCTGGGTCAACTTATCAATAGCTAAATCTAGTGACGTAGGGCTACCTAATATCCTACTCCTCATTAAGTCATGGGAAGAATCTAACTCTACTATTTCAGGTGAATTAACTTTAGTAGTCATGAGATTGGATACTCCTTGCGTTTCTTGGGCATTACTTTCCCTATGGGTAGATGAAAAAGGCAGATCTCCCTCCCCAAAAATACTTTCCCTGCGGGTTTCTCCACTATCTACAGGTCCAGCATCAACTAAGGTGGGGTCTGGATTCTGTAAGGTAGTACTGTCCCTATTCGGGGTATCTAAATTAGTGTCCCTTTCCATCTCCAATAAATCCCGTCCAAAATCAGGGTATGAAATACAGGAATCAGTAGGGTGAGCCATACTAGAACCCACTTACCACCGTGTGACAGTGTAGTGTATCTCAGTGAAAGCTGTGCTATACTAGGAAATAAAACGACAGTGATAATAAGAGAAGTGAGCAGACAGGATTGCGTCCACCCGCCAAGCTGAAAACATTTAGGATAACACACAAAATCACAGGTCAGTGTTTTACTTTGCGTCCTCACTACACATAAAAATAGTACATTTAAAATTTCTCTGCTTCTGCCGAGCTCAATGACCTATCCTATGAATAATGAAGTCAGCCAGATATCAATTGTCTGAACAAGTATTAAATGCTCCTGATGTAAAACATCCTAGTCTCAGTATACTTGGCTAATATTTGTAAATAATATTTTCACCTAATAAAATACAAAATTCTTAGGAACTTGAATTAAAGCTATATTCAATTTTCAAAAATTTCCATTAAAAACAACTTTGTAATCAATATTCAAGACAATTAACAGTGTCACCATGGCTACTTCATGATAGTTTCGGTTTCTCTTTACTTAGTGCCAACTATGCACAATCTTAATGTTGTTTACAACTGACTTTAAGCAACTTTACTATATGAAAACTCTGCCTTCTTCTAAGCCCCACATATTGGTCGCCATCTTTGTGATGTGTGCTTTGGCAATTAAATAAGCTCCACATTTGGGTGTCAAACTTGTGACGTGAAACATATCGTCCACCCAATGCTAAATAGACAAGTCAGTGGAATGCACGAAATTCCCTACTTATGTTTGTCTAATTATTCATAACGATGCAACCAATGGCAAACACAAGTATTGCTCTCACTGCGATAATATTTACAGATCTCGGTCGAAGAACCTATACAGGTTGGACCAGAGCTATTTTCTGTTCCTTGTCTAATTAGATTGGTGGGAAAGGCGGCATCCAGCCAAGAGAATAATTGACTCCTATCTTGACTCCAGCAAGGTGATGATTCTTATGAATACAGAATCCCAATATCTAGTCGTAAATATTTGCATGAAAGCAATGAAAAAGAATTTTAAATAAGAAGAAATTTTTATTAGACAAGAAAAGTAAAGTGAGGCATCTAATAAATTAATGATGATTTAGGAGATGTCCATCCTCACCAATCCTGTCTAAACAACCAAGTGAATTAATAAATTGGCTATAAACCAAAGAAAGCTTAGAAAATGGCTTATTATCTATTGTGGTTATTTTACCCTAAATTTAAGTTAATTATTGCCGTTAATTCTTGAAAAGCTGAATGGATAATTTAACTTTTCATGAACTAGCCACTTAGGTGAAATTCAAAAAAATGTGATCAATTTAAAGTATAAATATATGAATATATTCTCCTGCCTCACAGTAGGCTACAGAGCAAATTTAAAATATTATGAATAAATAAATATAAATATTAAATTTCAAATATCACAGGACAATCATTCTTTGCAAGTCTCCACATTCATGAACCTGTGGATTTGTGATGCTTAGGCAAGTTATGACAGATTTCCACATGTATCCACCATGGGTATATTAAATTTCGAAGCGTTTTGTCGAATGAGATCTCATTTTTATGTAAATTTTGACTAATACGGTTGCACTTCAACCAGAGCTCTGGGTAATTAATTACGAAGAACTAATTGTTTGTCACTCACGTGTGCAGATAGGTCGGTGCAAACGAATCCTGGCCTCCTTAGATTAGTCAATCTTGTCTCAGGGAAACGTCGAAACTCAAATATGCATTAGACCCTGGAATGGCATCTCCAGAAGGGGATAAAGTTGCTATAAACTCATTTGCAAAAAAATACTAGGCCACTAACGCCACATTTAATCTTTAACAGGACTGGGTCATCTGGTCTGCCGCAGCCGGTCTTGAGCAGAAGAAGAGCAAAGCCAAAGTGACCGTTTCCTTTCAAAATGACCCCATCCTAGACTACAGTATGTGCCGACGTGATAATATTGACTCTTTCTAGAGCGGCAATTTCAAAAAGACAATTTTCAAATGAGCCTAAAATCTTATTATAACAAGCTAAATACAGCAATTTTATGTATCAAACACTAACAACACTAACCTACGTTCCAATAAATCTATTATATACACAATTTAGTTATTTATTTTCCTATAAATCTATAATTTAAGTATTCATATTTGAATAAGGAGCCACTAAGCATTGACTAAATCTCAAAAGTTAAATATGGCTTGACTTGCTATAAAACTATAAAGTATGTTTAAACACTACAAATATTACAGATAATTGAATAAAACATTTATATAGTGAGGAACACAAATAATTTCCATAATCGGCTTTCTGCATACTGGCTTTTAGCTTATATGATAAGGTAGTATGTGACTAGGCTATGACAAAAAATCAGGTACATGGAGACAAATATTGAAGCTTTAAGATCACAGGTGATGAATAATCCCATCTATATGATGTGAGAAGCTATATTGAGCAAATAATATAATTAATTATTCCATTGTTGCAAGTTGCAATAGGTTGGTAACTGAACAAACGCTGACAAGTATATTTGCCGGCAAACCAGCTGATGTTGACAACACAAGAAATAGGTTAGGATCCAACAAATTAGCGAGCCTAGACGTAATAATTTCTAGTATTACGGAATAATTTGCATTTTAAATAAATACGGGTGACAATCCCCTCAATAACGCAAATAAGTTCTTATCTCCTAAGATAGCGGTACCAGATAACAGCCGCAACACTCTGTAACGGTAAGGCTCTATAAATACAGCAATAACTCCAGTTGGGATTTGAAACGTTACAATACGTAGCCTTTTAACAGCTCCTCAGTTCTGCCATCTGAACATTTCTGCCTATTACCATCTAGTGAATGCGAGGTCTTACAAATTATTGATAGTTTTAAGCCAAAGAACAGCACTGGTCACGATGACATATCTTTGAAGGTTTTAAAACAGTGCAAACGTGTGATAGCCCAGCCAATAACTTGCATTTTCAACTCAATGCTTGAAACAGGTGTTTTCCCAGACATTTTAAAA
Organism: Sogatella furcifera; assembly: GCA_017141385.1. Taxonomy (NCBI): domain Eukaryota; kingdom Metazoa; phylum Arthropoda; class Insecta; order Hemiptera; family Delphacidae; genus Sogatella; species Sogatella furcifera. The sequence goes on from CM029555.1 coordinate 18,382,813, forward strand.
GTGGCAAAGGTAGTCCCACTCTTCAAAGAAGGTAACGAACTAGATATAAATAATTACAGGCCTATTTCAATTTTAACAGCTTTTTCCAAGGTATTCGAAACCATCATTCTCTTAAGACTAGTAGCTTACCTTACTGAACAGAATCTGATTTCACCGAATCAGGATGGTTTTATAAAGCAGAGATCAACCACCACAGCCTTGATTGATATTTTTGAAAGCTTAATAACGTACGTTGAAGATGGTAAATATACTGTTGGTGTGAGGCTAGACCTGAAAAAGGCTTTCCAGTGTGTGGATCATGTGTTGCTGTTACGTAAATTGCATACCCTTGGTATAAGAGGCAAGGCAAATAATCTCATAGATAACCTAGCTGATCATTTCCAGTATGTTTCAATTCAAGGCGAACAGGAACAAACTGCTTCATCTCTTGTAAAGGTGTCAGCAGGCGTGCCCCAAGGGTCTATTTTGGGGCCTCTTCTTTTTATTCTATACATTGATAATATTTCTTCTTTAGTACCCCCTGAATAAGATTACTTTATATGCTGATGACACTTCTTTGATTTTTGCAGACAGTAACTTTGAGGACAATCTGATTTGTAATGAGATTGTACAGTATTTCAACACGCTCTTCCTGGCAGTGAATTCTAAGAAGAGTACACTGATAAATTTTAGTTTGAGACACAATACTGTTGAACCGTTTTTATATATTGGTGACGAATGTGTAAGCAATACAAATTCTGTTAAATTGCTTGGGCTGCACTTTGACTCCAAGTTTATGTGGGATGAACATATTGATGAACTTGTTAATAGGCTTAGTAAAGATATCTTTGTTATTATAAATATTGTGAAATTAGTGCCATTAACTGTATCTAAAATGGTATATTTTGCCTTATTCTACTCTCATGTTGTTTATGGTTTAGAGTTGTGGGGAAGCACCGCTGATCTTTATTTTCAAAGAATTTTCAAATTGCAAAAGAGAGCTATTCGTTATCTGGCTGGTCTTACGTACAATGAGTCTTGTAGAAAGGCATTTGTTCCTTAAAATATTCTTACCTTACCCTTGATTTACATATACAAATTGTTACTTTTTATTCACAAAAATAATTCGAAGCAGGTCACATATGCAGTAATATACAATCATAACACAATAAGTATGAACAATTTGAGTTTGAGACAGCATAGGTTGCAAATATATGAAAAAATTCCATCTTACATTGGTGCTAAGTTGTACAATAAACTATCTGCCGAGCTGAGGTTCAAGTCTATGAGCGAATTTAAGAAGAGTTTGTACAAATTTCTTGCTGCAAAGGCTTACTATAGTGTGAACGATTTTTGTTAGACGTACCGGTAATAGATTTAGGCTCCTTTAGTTTTAGTAATTATTAATTCTGTACATTATATTTTAGTGATGTGATACTACTTGAAATAATTCACGTTCAAATTCATTGTGATGACGATGTTCAGCTGTTTATTGTTTTTTGTATGATGAGCTATGTTGAAAGAATTTTTATCCTATCTTATCATCATATCATTCACCCCCACTGATTTTCTCATCATTTACTTTTGGATATGGAGCAAGATGTCGGAGTGAAACAGTTGACTCTAGCCCATCTTTGTGTCGCACGTGAGCGTATTCTGGATTAGCTTCTATGAGTTCAACTTCTTCCACCAGTGGTTCCTGTTTTGATGATCTCACAAACTTTATAAGCCAGATTGGTCCCGGGGAAGTCAACCACGATGGCAAGGATTTTCCATTTGTTGAACTTATTACATGGAGGAACATTCATTCATGGGGAGTACAGTTTGTTGATGTACACAATAACGATCTTATGAAATGGAGCGCATCCGGTAATACTTCCTCCCACTGATTAGAGTTCAGTCCACGGCTTTTCAATGCCAGTGTACCTGCTTTCCAGATTGTACCATTGAATCGCTCCACCTGGCCATTACCTTGAGGATTACCTATATGGCGTGGATCGACTTGTTGCAATACCCTTTTGAAGTAGAAATTTCTTCAGATCAATCGACATGAATGCTGATCCTCTGTCAGAATGAATGTAGGATGGATGGCCAAACACACTAAAAAGCGACATGAGATTCTTAATAACGGTTTTGGTAGTCATATCTGCACTTGGAAAAACAAACGGGAATCTTGAATACTCGTCCACAATGACCAACATATATTTGTTCCTTGTTCGTGATTGTAACGGTCCTTTGAAATCAATATTCAGTCGTTCAAATGGCCTGGTTGCCTTGATTAAGCAGTTCTTGTTTTTAAATAATTAGGTTTTATTTAAGAGCATACTACACAGCGGGAACAGACCCTCCTAGCATCATCAAGTGTATAGGGTAAGTTTTTCATACAAATCCAATGGAAAAATCTAGTTACTCCTGGATGGCAGAGATCTTCGTGGTATTTATGTAAGGTTTTGTCATCTTTCAAACATCCTATGCTTGAACAGACCCTTGACAAGGCATCTGCTGGAACATTACTTTCACCTGGTCTGTATAGGATGTCAAATTTGAATTCAGATAAGTGAAGACGCCATCTTTGGATTTTATCATTCTTGATTTTACGATTGTGTTTTGGCCCAAACATGAACGAAACTGACTTTTGGTCGGTTATAAGCGTAAATGATTTTCCCAGTAGATAGTGTCTCCATTTTTGTAAGGACTCAACAATTGCATATGCTTCTTTCTCTATTGAAGAGTGTTTTGTTTCACTGGGTGACAATGTTTGAGAGAAGAAGGCAACTGGTCGAGGGTTTTGTGATAGAGTTGCTCCTATTGCAAAGTCTGATGCATCTGTTTCAACTGTAAATGCTTCATTCTCATCTACAAAGACCATTACAGCATCAGCAACTTCGTTTTTCAAGCAATCTAAGATTTTTATGGCATCTTTTGTTAATGGAAATTCTGTAATGTGCATAAGAGGGTGTATCTTTTCTGAGAAATTCTTAATCCATCTGGAATAGTGAGCAAACATTCCAAGTACTCGTTTCATTTGTTTCATATTCCTTGGTGCTGGATAACTAAGGAGTGATCTGAGACGCTCTGGATCCGGCTTTATTGTCCCTTCGCTAATTGAAAAACCTAAAAATGTCAATGAATTCTTTGAAAATGTACACTTTTGTTCATTTAGGGTTAAGCCCCACTTTTCAGAAGCTTTCATGAAGGCATTCAAATTCTTGTCATGTTGGTTTTGGTCTTCTCCACAAATTATAACATCATCCAAGTATGCATAACAGCCCTTCAAATTCTCACACTCTATTATCAAATTAATCACTCTTTGAAAGGCAGCAACGCCATTTGTAACACCAAACAGAATTCGTTTAAACTGATATCATTTTCGGTCAACTTCAAAGCTGGTGTACGGCCTCTCACTTTCTAGGATCGGTATTTGATGGTATGCACTTTTGAGATCAATGGTGCTAAATGTTGAGTTTTTTGCTACAGAGTTTATTAGGTCTTCTATTAATGGAAGAGGATATGCATCCAAGTTTGTGAAACGATTAATTGTCTCGGAATAATCAATAACCATTCTTTTTTTTATGGTTCTCACTGGATATCACAAACGCTTGAGCACGCCAAGAAGACTGACTTCTCTCTATAACTCCGGCAGCTAGTAGCCGTTGAACTTCATCTATCATAAACTCCCTATCTTGACTCGTGTGTCTTGATTTGGTAGCAATTGGGTGACAATCAATGGTCAAATAAGAAAATAGAGAAACTGGCTTTGACTTTTGCTTCAGGTAGAATACAGTTTTGGGTTTCTGCCAGAGACAAGTTGATGGTATCAATATTCAAGCTTGGCCGAGGACCGCCAAAAGCAAACTTTATATAAGAGTGATTATTCAAAAAATCATGCCCTAGTATAACATTTGCAAAGCATTTATGTAATACCAAAAGAGGAACATCATTGTATGTGTCATCATTGAAGACAATATTCCCAAGTACACAAGCTTTTGTCATTGGCTCGATGCAAGTGTAATCACACAAGAACTGGGGACTGATTTCATATGATTTTGTTGTGAAAATTCTTCATCTATGAAGCTTGCAGAGCTGCCAGTATCAATAAGAACAGATGTAGTTATTCCATTAATTTTTATTTTAATCACGGTTTTTGATAGGCTGTTAGGGGTTACAGCAGCACTTTAAACAACTGTCGCCACTTCTTTTTTAGAAGATAGATTTCTTGATCTGCACACATTTGCAAAGTGTCCAACACGTTTGCATTTATTACAAATCTTTCCTTTAGCTGGGCATAGACGGCCCTCTGGATACTTATTATACCCACAGTATTGACAAGTATCCGAATTCGTTCTATTCTTAGAATTATTTGAACTTGCAATAAGGTTGACATTATCTTGTGAATCATCTTTTGAAATAGAATTAATGTTTACATCATTAGTGTCCTCATAAGAATCAGCATAATTTTTAGCATACTCCTAAATTCTTGCCTGAGCAACAGCTTCTTGTAATGTAAGGGATTCTTTTTCTAATAATCGTTGTCTGATTTTTGTAGACTTTAGTCCCGAGACAAATGCATCTCGGATATGATCGTTTTTATTATTCTCCGCACTGACAGCTTCAAAGTTACAAGTATTACTCATTTTCTTCAATTTCAAGTAGTAACTGTCAATAGGCTCATCCTTCGATTGCTTGTGGTTGTTAAGACAACATCTGGCAAATACTTCATTTCTAGGCTTGGCAAAAATTTCCTCTTGTAGGTTTATTGCTTCGTCAAAATCTGTGCATCCAGAAATGAGTTCAAAGAGTTCAAATGATAAAAAGTTAAACAGCACTTGTAATTTGTCCTTTTCAATGATGTTATTGCTACTTAAAAAGTTTTGAAATATTACCTTCCAGTGTCGCCATTCTCTCTCAGCCGTCACTGAGTCCGGATCAACGGATAGTTCCTTTGGCTTGAGAAATTTGTTTGCAGAAGAAAAGTTAGTTTGTACATCATCTATGATTTGTCTTTTTAATTTCCTTTATCTTTTCTTCTAGGCATTTTATTTGAATTGATTGAATTTTTATAAAGTAGACTCTTAGCAAGAGCCTTAATCAATTCAAAAACTCACTAATCTCAAATAACAACTTCAGACACTAACAACTTGAATAACATAAATAACATATGATAACATCATATCAATATTGAAAAAGGGTACTGTGATCATTATTTAAAATAAAAAACCGTAATAAAAGTAGCCTTGAGATAAAGGAAAAACATCCCAAAATAAGTTTCAAAATAGAAAGCGAGGTGAAGTTTGTATTTTCATCGACTGCGCTAATGAAAAGCGAAAAGTGTGGGATGTTTTACAGCCACCCTCACCATAGCAGTGAAAGTAAAGGTCTATGAAATCGGAAAGAGAATAACAGACAGCGATATTTCGATGTCTTCTACAACGTATGGATATTGAGCTGGAGTAATTCAATTCAATACTGTATGAGGTATCAAGAGGACAGGGTGTTTGAAGGCTTGCTGAAGGAGAAACGATTTGAGAGTCAGATAGAGAGAACGAAGGGGAGAAAGAGTAGAATAGAAGAGGAGAAACGAAGAGGAAAAAGTGTGTGGGAGGAAAATATGGTGGAGAGGACCTGTGTGCTTTTTCAAAAACAGTATAAGGGATTCATGTACTGTTCCTGCGAAATGGAAATCCGAAATAGATAATTTCATTACCGTGCAATCCATGGGGAATCGATCACGACTCCAATATTGTCCTCTCTCTTACCCACCCCCTCCACTCCACACGTTCTCTCTTTCTCATTCGCAATGAAAGAGTGGAAACCTGTCAAACGATTATTGAATGGGAATTCGAACGAGTTACATTCGAATGAATTGGCTCCGAATACTGACTGAATTGTTTGCATGGCAACATTTTCTAACAGAGTGTGGCACATCGTTGAAGGTGTATTTTTGAAGCTTTTTCGAGTGATATGAGATTACCGAGTTGATTCATCCTAATAATGACGTAGAAGAGTCGAAAAATGGGAATCGTTTCAAAACCATCTAAGGTGGATCGAGTCATTCAACTCTATTTTAATATTGTTCTTATTCTATATAAGAATGCTTGCTGTTGAGATGATAGAGTGGATGAAGATAATAAACTTTGAGGTGATATATTTTGAATGGAGAACTTTATACAATCTACATCATAGACCTGAGGCTTGAAAAGATAGTGCATCAGCAATCACTAGTGTAAAATGCAGACTTTTCAACTGGTTTCACATGGGAATATCTTAGTCACGAATCAAATAAAGGTTAATAATGCTTGATTTTCATTGTTATGTTTCAGTTCATTTCATGCTCAGTCCATGATCTATAATTGCTTTTCATATTTATTTTTTATCTCCAATAATATATGTAAAATTCAGTAGAGATCACAGAGTATTTACAGATATTTGATACAGATATACAGAGTATTTCATGAGGACTTTGCCAAAATTCTAAGGTTGTTCCCTCGCGTGAAAAAATGAAAAAGTTTCATTGATCATGTGTTTTAGAATTCTTTTATAACACGATTATCTTCCACTTGTTTCGAATAATCAATGATTCAGAAATTCCCTTGAAATAAAGCAGAGGTAGTTCTGAAATTCGAGTTTTAAACATTTAATTCACTTAACTCCGATAGAATCTGAACCATCGTCCTAAAAACTATTTGTTTATTATCTCGTATTCTATAAAATAATCGGCTTATTTACCCACAACAGTAAATTGATCCTAAACAGGAATTAAGTTCTCGATATCATTACGATTCAGCAGGATTACCATGACCTGTTTGATAAAACTTTAACTACAATGGAAACTCGAAAATACTCTCTTCATTGACATGCTTTGATCCAGCCGATAATTATTAACAAATTCCACGGGTCAGTACTAACAGTGTGTCCAAGCAGAGAAGACATTCTGGCAAGATAATGAAATTACTCTAGCTAACTCAATATTTATTTGAAAATTATGAATTTGGTCTGAAAATGTAAGAAATGATCTAATATACAATTTGAGACCACATTTATGATTTTTGAATTGATATTGACCGAGCTGGAGACATTTTGCTATCTTGCTGAAATGTCTTCTTTACTTGGACAGACTATACCTTGGATGACCAATGTGGGTTTACGTTCAAATATTCTCATATATATATATATATATATAATATATAAATATTCTTATTTACATATGCTCATTGCTCGTTAATTGAAACCCGTTGTCAATGGATGAAACCTACTAATTATCGCAATAACAATAATACCGTTTGGATTAACTTCTCTGTTAACCTTAATTAATATCTTTGTACAGCATGTATAAGTAGGTATCTGTTATTGGAACGGTCAGTATTAGCATAATTCATGAGGGACAGTATCATCATCATTATTATTATCATCATCATCATCATCATCATCTCTGACGCAAACATGGAACAATATTATTAGTCTTTATTTCCAGATATAAAAATCCCATTATGGTGGTTGATCTGACAGTTGAACAGTAGGTTTCAACTGTTTAATTTCAAGATTTTGTTATAAATAGTAAGTATAATTATTTAATATGAATCACTATACTCGATGAGGATCGGATTAATGGAAAAGAAAATATGAACAGATTGACACATTTCATAGCAATCTAAGAAATTTTCTGGTGATGAATAATAGAGTTATTTGATTTCTTGCAGTGAGATGAATTTCGATTGAAAGCCATAAATACCGAAAACACAGTTTGGTTCAAATTATTCGATCAGTTCTACTCATAACGTGATAGCATAATAAGAAGGCCAGAATTTCTGATGGGGTAATTCACGCAAGGAAAGATGGAAAATGATGTAGAGTGAGAAATGAGGTGTGAATTTATTGAAAAGCAAGTTGAGTAGTAGATACTGACCTGAAATTCAGTGTAGGCAGTAGTAGGCATGAAATTCAATTAATTTCAGGTCCGGTGAGATTGAGAATTGATTCCAGGAAGTGTCGAAATCACTCGAGGTGAGTCAAAGAAAAAAGATGCTGATTTTTTCTTCTAAATCAAATTCCAGTTTTGGAAATAACAAGTGTGTCTTTCTTTCTCGATCCATTATAGAATATAGGTGAATTTTTAAGTGCACGACTAATATTAGTATATATATATATATATATATATATATATATATATATATATATATATATATATATATATATATATATATATATATAATATTAGGTCCAGGATCATGGTAAATTCCATTATAATTTCAAAAAAGGAGTGTAGATTTGTAGATGTTCTGTTCATTGTTCCTGGGAACATAAATTTATTCCACGATAATTAAAATTTACTCTTGAAAAAATGCAACGGTTCTCGAAATATATGAAAATATCGGCGTCGAATCGTTTTGCGTTGGGAACGTAGTGGTGAGCGTTTTTTCTGGTTTCTCTCATTGTTTACTTCTCATCACGAATAAACCTTACTGCAAACGTTCGAATGGAGTCCAGCGTTTTCCAGCCATTGTTGATAATTCCAACCCATTTGGTACTCTGCGTTTTTACACCAGTGGATCGCTGGCTATTGTTATTATTATCATCATCGTCATACGACTTGAAAACGGTTTTGAAAATGAAAATTTATAATAATTATTATGAAAACAGTGGACACTGCAAACGATTCAGAGCTCAGCTCTACCAGTTGTTCCCTATTTTATTAATAGCTATGCATGATACGAAATAATCCCCAATCTATAACGTGTTTTCAACTCACAATGGACACACAACCTATGAAAAGTTTCAAAAGATTTTGTTATTTGTAAAAACTCTCAACCTGTGAACTAATATTCTCGTTTCAATTACTTAACCTTATTTGATGGAATCCATAACAATACAGATTGTAGGTCAAGGTCATTTCTCTTCTCAAATCAAAATAATAATTTAGTATTAAAACTTGAAAATTGATATAAAAAATTCAACAACTTTTCAACGTTCATCATATTAAAGGCTCAGAAAATATTCATAAAATGGACAGAAATTAATAATAACGTTATTCAATAGTACTTCTCAATCTCTATATATGAAAGCGAAATGGCACTGACTCATTCATTCATTCATTCATTCATTCATCACCAAAACTAAAAATCCACTGAACCGAATGCGTTCAAATTTGGCAGGCATGTTCTATTGGACGTTAAGACGCGCGCTAATAACGGGTTTTAAAAACTTTTCTAGGATACGCCAAATATTTGAGTTTTTCTATAGTTTTTCTGCGTTTTCTTCATTTTTTCGAGAACCAATCGATAGAAAATGTTGATATTTGGTAGGCTGGTTCAGATAAGGTCTAGAAATGTTGTGTTGAAATATTTTTGAAATACGTTCAAGATTACGCCACTAACCACACTAACCACACAGGTTACACAGGTTTTCAAAATTGTAGATGTATTGCGGGTTGCATATCTTCCGCCTTGATTCGACCAATCCTAACTGTAAATTCAATGGTTCAGCGAGATTATAGATGAACTAATTGAGAAGATATTGAATCAAGTTTCAAACTATGTCCAATACACTTCCTAAGGTTGCGCTCAATATCAGCTTTTCACTATTTTTGGAGTTTTTCTTAGATTTTTCGAGAACCAATTGGCAGAAAATGTTGAAATTTGGTAAACAAGTCCAGATTAGGTCTAGAAATGCTGTGTTCAATGAATTTCAAATCCCTTCTGAACAGAATTTGCAGGCGAGCGAAGCGAGCCTGTTTGTCTCAGATGACACTGACAGAAGGTCTTGCAGGCGAGCGAAGAGAGCCTGTTTGACTAACTTATACTGCCGATACTGTCGGGGGTCCAGGGGGCGGAGCCCTCTGGCTAGGCGGAGAAGGCGAGCGAAGCGAGCCTGCCGGCTAGTATAATCATAAATAAATCATATTATTCATTCAATTAATCACATATAGGTGAATGCAAAAGGCTTTTAAAACTGCTCTCCCAACAATTTATACTGTTTGTTTGTCAATGGCGCAACAGCCCTGTGAAGGGCCTAGGCCTACCAGCTGGTTGCCAGTTTCATATTCACCAAACTATACAGTCCGTCCAAGCAAAGAAGACACCCCGGCAAGACGACTCCAGCCCGGCCAATACCGGCCCAAAAGCCATAAATTCTGGAAAGAACCCACTGCCCCCGAACCAACACCGACCGAGCCGAAGCCATCCCCACCCCGCCAGAATGCCCACCCAGCCCAGACAGAAAATATAGCAGGCGAATAATCATCTAACAGGATAGAGGTAACGTGTGATTAGTCGATCCTCTCAACCATAAGCCAGTCTTCACAACCAAGTGAAGATGCAGAATTCCTCTGAATAACATGCAGTTAATCAGTTAGAGTGTAATGCAACAATTACTATTCCTCCAGAAACGGGAAACGACTGTTATACTGTACTACAGTTCAAATGATGGCAGTACATTTAACAACTCCTCTTATCTGAGTTGATTACTCAAAAACTCATTTGAAGAATATGAATGTGCTTTCCCAATGACACTAATCTTGAATTTCGCTGTCATAAAAATGAGCCAACTTGACAGTTACGATTTTTGGAGATAGCCACTTGTCTAATTCGTGAACTGAAATCCAGGATGAATGTGGTGGAATAAATCCCAATGGTAACAGAATTTTCACGCTTCGGTCAGCGATCCTGGATTCTCCTGTTTATATTTTGCGCCCCACAAATGTTCGAGTACGCTCGAATAAATTCGAGTTTCAGAGCAGTGCTCGAGCATCGTTTGACTCTCGATAACAATTCTGAGTCGATTCAAGTCGAGCTCTGGTTGCTAGTCAGATTTACATTTTGTTTAATATGCGATGTGCTGCCATCAGTGTAATCAGCTTTCCAAAAACGTGCGTCTAAATTGAATTCGAATCCCTGAGCCTATCGAGCGGAGAAAATGGTCGGGCCCTAACTACAGAAAGACGGAGGAATTTTCATGAAATTATATTTTTGTAAAATATAATTGGTTCCCATGTCGCATTTCACTCATATTATCCTCATTAACAGATGGAATTTCGACTATCAAGTATTAGTTTGAATAACAATAAATGTTTTGTTGGTAACTTAATAGTCTCATCCTAACTTAATATGGGAATAGAATAGAAGTAAAATGGACGCGTCCTTTGAAAAAGACTAACATTATAGGAACAACAGTGTGAAAATTGAGTATTTTTCCATTATAAATGTATTTTTAATAAAATGAAATAAAATGTTATTATGAAGGTTTAAAATGTTATTATATGAATGTTATTATGATACCTTATAAAGGTATGTTATTATGGCAAATAAAGATTCTGGAATTTGAAATTTGAAAATAAAATTATTGCTATTTCCTAGCACCATAGTGGGCCAAGTGAATAAAAACAAATAAACACTACGTAGTATATGCAGATCCCTATTATTTATATCAGTTTCATAATCACAATGGCAAATAGACAAATCTAATGTCAAATATAAATTTTAATTCATTAGTATTATAACATATTTTGGAGTAGAGTAGGCCTATACTATGCCTCCAATGCCTCCTATACTAATATGCCTCAATGGCGGCTCGTACCCACGAAACAGGTGAAGTGCCCGTATCTTTTATTGTACAGCACTTCACCTGTTTCGTGAGCAGGAGCCGCCAGTGGTATGCCTGAAAATCAATATTAGGGCCTCCTTTTTATAGAGCCCTAATCAATACAAAAATGAAATTTCCATTTGAAAGATGAGTAGGTTCTAAGACAATACTACTCTTAGTAGGACAAGAGTAGTTAGTTCATGGTAGTCTGCAATGAAATAAGAGAATGCTTGCTCAATTGCAAGTACAATTTGTTGGCAAGCAGAAAATTCAAACCCATTTCACCTATCAATCGCTCAATAACATGACAGTCCTAATGGAGTATTCTGAGAACCATTCAATGCAGTACTACAATATTATCACCCACATCGTCCATTTTCGGAAATCGATTAAGAAATGATCGATCTGCGATCGTGACGTGCGGTTCGTGTCATTTTCAATTAATCGAGACAAAAAATTCCCGGCAGACATAAACCGACTGCGGTAGACGCCATTTGGTCATAAAACACGGCCTTAGTCTTGTTGGACTTGTTGGTTTATGACATGTAAAAATTCAGTTTAGCGCCGAGTGTTTTAGTGTTTTAGGTCTGGACGAGACCGCATTACATCAGACTTTACTCGAATTGATGTAACTTTCGAATTGGGGAGGCATTTCTGAGATAGAGCACACGATGGATTTCAATACGAAACCTACATCTATCCAACAATAACGTACCGAATTCCAAACCCCTGACTGTAATACACCACTAGACTGTCCAAGCGAAGAAGACATTCTAGCAAGACGGTAAAATGACTCCAGCTCGGTCAATATTGATTGAAAAATTATTAATCTGGTCTCAAATTGAAAATCATGATGTTTCCTACCATTTGTGACCAAATCTATAACTTTTGAACCAATATTTACCAAGCTGGAATCATTTTCCCATCTCGCCAGAATGTCTTCTTTCCTTCGACAGACTATACTTGCTAGTCATCAGACCTCTTAATTGTTGCAGCACACTTTATTCTTATCATAGTCAAATTTTATTGTGACGTTTTCTGTGGTGTAGGTACTCTTATTATTCCGTCCTCGATTCCCAGCACCCAGCACCAGACGTCATTTTTAACTGCTCCAAGTCATTTTGTGATCTTCCATTGTGGCGGAATGTTATGAGATGTTTTATGCACCACTTTTTAACTGTAGTTCATAAATGTCACGCTGCCACTTTCTTGTTAAATTAAGTTTGATAGTATTTTTTATTGAACTTCGTTTAAAAGCGCTCTATTGAATTATGTTTTGTAATATTTCAATTGATTAACGTTTCATAATCATATTAATATGTTTTCAATCCGTTCCATGTCGTTAACGTTTTATAATCCCTCCATTCAACTAATTTTTATGAATTTCCATTAATAAATGACATATTTCCCTTTTTCCTTCATGTTTTGATGAATATTGTCTTTAAAAGGTCTTAATTGTTTTGTTATTGAGCTCGTGAAATCAAGGAAGAATACGATAACAGCCTGTTGTTTAATCATGCATTGTAACGAATAAAAATGTGTGATTACGAGAGACTGTAATTATCAAGTTGCCAATTACTATTATTTCTTAATGACTTTTTTAAGTTTCAAAGAACTTTAACCCACATGGTTCTCCACCGGTTGTCCATGTTCCCATCTAGGGAAAATTAGGTTATACAGTATGGTAAAATGATCAAATCACTTTATCAAATGTAATCATTTACAATAGAGCCCTCAGACTATAATTATGTCTGTCTCGCTTAATTGAGAAAGTCTCAATTTTTATAACAAGTGAAGAAAAAAGAATAAATAAGTCATGAATATTGTCTGTCCAAGAAAAGAAGAGCCTTTGGCAAGATGGAAAAATGACTCCAGCTTGGTCAATATTTGTTCAAGAATTATAAATGTGCTCTTAGAAGCAGAGCAAAATATTATCTATCTTGTCGTGAAACATAATCATATTATTGTTGCAGAGAACAATTCAGGAGCAAGGAGTGCTTGCTTAATAGGAGCAACAGCCCTTAAACAACGTTTGGTCAAATACTATCAAATATCATCTCACCAATATTAAATTCATTTGGTTCCAGTGTCGGTATGTGTATGAAAATGATCGTTCATTGAAATCGGTAGCATCCCTATTACAGAATATCCTCTCCACATAATCATCGAATGATGGCTCTTCAGGCGATAGGACGACCCTTGCACAAAGCCGACAAAACTGAGCATCGATACGTCCGTCGTCCACTGCATTACCGAAAGAAGCTTGGTCGGTGAATTTCAGTGGTGTACAGTCATAATAGACGAGACGAGCTCAAAGGAAATGCGCTTCCACCTCTTTTCTTGACCCTGTGAAGGGATTGCTGTGTATCTGCCCAGAATCTCAGCGAGACGAAGGGAAAGAAAACTGGGAGATTTTTGCGCTTTTATTGGATTTGATCTGGTTCTTCTTTTTTACGGGGAGCTCTGCTTTTTGGGAGGACTTCTTTCTTCAATCCTCTCCCCTTCCCCTCAACAACTACCCTTTTCCTCTTACACAAGCCGATTTCCTGGTCTCATCTGTATGCGGCTCTTAAAGCAGTTTCAGCACCTGACGAATATAATTTCATTTCAAAGGTTACCTCGTCGTCGACATACCCAGGAAAGTTGGTGTGGGCTTTTTATAAGGAGGCAGAGCAGACATCCGCTCGACGTATTATATTCATATCCATAAACATGTGTCGTCACGAACTGCGAGTATGTTTTATTTACTACCGTGACACCCGACACGTGTGTATTTTTTATTTATAAAGTAACCTCGTAAAAAGCGCGACGAATCTCACGTGAAGTAGGTAAGGTGTGGGCCGGATTCATTCTGAGAAGGTGCTGACTCGAGAGGTTTTTTCTTAGTGGTTTTTTCTCTTTAGTGTCATCCTGAAGAAAATTATCTGGAAATTTATAATAAAAGTTTTTGCACCCTATTCATCAAGTTGGCGTACAAGTTTTTTGTATTCGTATGAATTTCCTAGGTCTGTAATACCCAGCAAGAGGTTGGAATATCGGTGATTAAGATCCGATTCCAATAATTAATGAGATTTGATAATTTTGGTCTTCGTATTTGCAACACCCGGCTAGTAATACTCTGAATCCGTGATAGTTGGCTACTGATTGGAATAACGTTGATCAATATCCAATTTCAATCATTGATTTGATGATTATGATTGAGTTTTTTCTGTCGTGAGCAATTGATAATAAAAATAAATAATTCACTTCTCTATGTTGATGATTTTGTGAATGATACTTGGTGAAACTATTTGAATATTTATTTAGCCTATGGAAATTTGAAAATCTATCAATCGAGAGCTCAGATCAGATGAATTTGATGAAGATCACGAGTCTTTCTAATATGTTGATAATTTTAATCATTTGCTAAATTTCTTGAGACAGCAATCTAGAAAAAAACTATCATTATAAATTCTACTCAACTATATTGAGTTTGTTTAGAGTGAAGTCAATATGAAACTGGCAACCAGATGGAAGACCCTTCATGGGCTGTTGAGCCATTGACAAACAAACAAGTATTGAGTTACTGTATGTTCATTTGCAGAGTATGGTATGCTTTTGTGGTGTCAAGTAATGATTGATCACTATTTTGTTTGCAAGTTTGACTCCGAAAATATTTATTTTTCCCTATTGATATCAGCGCAAACGTTTCCAAAAAAAAGTGACAGGAAATTTGTGCACACAAATCAAAGTATGGATATAATAAAAAGTATTCGTGGAGAACTGCAGTAAGAGAAAGCGGTTCAAAGTAAGAAAAAGAGATTCATAATGCTCTCCTGGTGTGCCATCACTAAGTATCGCAGTCTGGGGTCGCATGAATAATACATATTCCGCTATAAAGAAAGCTCGGATGATTTTTTACCTCTCGATGTAAATCACGGGAGTCACTCGCAGTGTTTTCGACTATTTTTCTTCATGGAACTGTTCTTCGAGCAATTGTGGAGGCTATCTAGCCAAACGAAAAAGGTGTTGATTGATTCAAGAGAGGAGCTAATAAAACTATGAAGTTTTTCTGATCAGATGCTAACGTGAACATACAATGAAGAACGTGGACTTATAATTAAGATTACACTAAGTGATAATAAATTATCAAAGTGCATGAAAGAATGGTCGATTATTAAAGTTTGGATTAGGAATTTTCTTATGCAATTTTTAATTTTATTATTGAACAGCATTTTCAAAATCATGGAATCTGATTCAATATGAAATTTATGGAAATTATTGATTTTACACCATGTTTGGAGGTGGAAGGACTTGAAAAAGTTGAGAAGGACTTATTGTGGAAAAGGTGGTCTATATTTCCATTTTGATGAAACTTCATCCTTCATTTATTTACATATATACATGCACTTCAATATTATGGGTATAAACAATGTACAATTTACTCCTATTTATTCACAAGTACTGAAATAATTTCCCTCTCTTGAATGAAGCTGTTGAAAGATGTGTTTGGTTTGTCTTTTATCAACGAAACAATTACGGAAAACATGCCCAGTTGATTAATAATAAGTAGAAAGCGAACACTATTTAATTTGATTATTGTTTATCTCTCATTCAAAACCCGTTGTACATTTCCTGCTTTGTTACCAATAACTCAAGAATTATATCAGCTATGCATGGTATTTCAATACTATACATTAGTCAGTTCAATTTAACCCAACTAGTGTTCCACTACTTCCTGTTGAATTTCTAACACTTGTACAAACAAGAGATTGGAGAATTCAGTCGATACTCTTGACTGGAAATAGGTATTGTGGAATTCCTGACTAGTTTTTTAAAAGTATATATGGCGAAATACTGAAAATAAATTACTTTCGATTCAAGAAGGAGTGCAGTTTTTTTTGCTGCGTATGATGCCCACATAAGTATTCCAATTTACTTGTGCGTGGGTGAAGGAGTGTGCGAGGGTGATTTATGAGGTGCATAAACGACCATGCCTCTGGTGGGATTCGAACCCACGGCCGGGTAGCGCTAGCGGACTGAAGGTTGTAACGCCCCAGACCACTCGGCCACCCCGGCCGGCAAAGCCGGTCGAGTTTGTAGTTTGATCAACTAACATCTATTACAACTTTCAAAAGTACTCGACGATTGGCTACTACATGTGAACTGGATTTTATCATCAAATACCTTAATTATATTATTATTGATTCAAAGATAAGCTATCAGTGAGTTACAGATTTTCATATTTTTATTTTCACAATAAGAAAACTATTCTGAAAATATTGAACAAGAAACTATTCATATTGATAACATTGATCATTCGAATAAGTTTCTGTTTTCAAAATATCAAGAATCTAAAATTCTGGGAAATCGTCAAAGATAGATTCGATAGAGTTATTGTTAAAGGTAATGTAAAGAAAAGACGGGATCACTAATACATTATCATTATTATTATGAAGGTCTATACATAATTATTCAGTATCCAGTAATATACCTCTATATATCGAGCACTTCACCTTTGACACGAATCATTTTTGTAGCAAAGCAATAAGAGCGACAAAGTTCCCTCTACATGAATAATTCAATTTATCCGACTATTGAAGTAGTTCAGAAATAAGCTCTTTCGACACCAGACTATTTATACATATACTCAAGAAGGAAACGTACTCACTCACAACTTCTCTCTCCTTCTCTTGCATTCTTCATTCCTATTGCTTTCTTGCTTTTTCTATCTATTTTCCTTTTCATTGCCAGTTTTTCCCCTCATGCACAAGGAGTTAAATCTATCTGTATCTCTTATTCTAAAATATTCTATAATCTTCGGCTCTGATCCTCCTACAAATATACAACTCAGGTCAATTGCTATCGGCAATCGTAGACGCCTTACATTTCACAAGCAATTTTATTTAAAAATATATTCGGAGACTTCTAAAACTCCAAAGAATCGCTACAATTGCATTGTAGAGTTGAAACGTTCTTCTTAAATCGAAATATACAAATTGGATCTAAATCTTGAACATCCTGTTCAACCCTTTACAACAAGCTCAAACTTCAAGTTTCGACTTGAATGAGTACGAAAATGATTGCCTTTTGTAGCTCAGTATCTTCTCAAGTTGAATAGTTTATCTAAGTCATTACAACAGTATTATAACTTTCTACAATAGATAAATCTCATAGTTCTGTGAACCTTCATCTTTAAAAATCTGATCAGAATTTGATGTATTCGTTCAAGGATTGACTTTAAAAATATCATTGTTGGAAAGTTATCCCTTTATACTTCTGATAAATCAATGATAGTATATATTATATTATGATATCCCTATATTATAGGGATTGCTTTTTGATTGAATAAAGATCACGTGAGTGCTAAAACCCTTATTTATACACCCAAGTTAGTGCGAGTACAGCAATTTGGAATGGAAAAAATCAATTCACAAAAAACGACAATCTCTTGATTCAGGCACATGACTGAATAGTCAAAATAGTTGTGATAAGTTCAAATTTTCGAATAATTATGCTATAATGTAATGTAATGTGCAAAGTTGGTACAATGCTCATTCTATAGCTTATTTGGGACTCTCAATAAGGTGAAAGGAACTAACGAAATAATTTTGTTTGAATCTGTTTACAACAAAACGTTCGTAATTGAATAGGGATCATCTCATTTCACATCAATTATCAAAAACGTAAGTGAACAATGGGAAGGGACTCGATAAACACAGATTATATAGTGATGTGATTCATGCAAATTACATACAAACACATGCATTGCAAAATGTCGGGCGAGGGATTGATAATCATGGAATTTTGATGTTGCATTTTTGAGCAGGGAACCAATGTTCTTCATATTCCGTGTTTTCAGTTCTGTATCTGCGGTGAGTGACTGTAATCGGTGTTTGTCTGTTTGTCGCTTCGTTTGTTTGCCTGTCTGCATGTCACACGCAGATGGTGGGTGTGTGAACTCACTCTTCTTTCTCTGATTCATGGGTGCGAGAGAGGTAAGTGAGTGAGAAAAGAGAAAGTGGATGAATGAATCTACTAGGTTAAAAAGCAAATGTCGAGGCTATAAAACAACAACGAGGCGTTGAATAAAACAATTTAAAATTACTGTACAGTGTACATCAGGAGACTCTACAGGGAAAAGGTAAAATCCCCGTTCTCAAATCGGGACTCATCTTACACTCATCTTAGATAGGATTCATCTCGGGACTCATCTATATCTATGAAAGCGAAATGGCACTGACTGACTGACTGATTCATTCATTCATCACCAGAACTAAAAATCCACTGAACCGAATGCGTTCAAATTTGCGGCAAATTGCGTTCAATTTGTACATCTTCAGTTGGAAGTTTAGATGCGCGCTAAGAACGGATTTTAGGAACTTTTCAAGGATACGCCAAATATTTGAGTTTTTCTATAGTTTTTCGGCGTTTTCTCAATTTTTTCGAGAACCAATCGGTAGAAAATGTTGATATTTGGTAGGTAGGTTTAGATAAGGTAAGATATAATCAAATATTTTTGACTTCCGTTCAAGATTACGCCAGTAATCAGGTTTTTCAAAATTGTAGATGTAATGCGGGTTGCATATCTTCCGCCTTGATACGACCAATCCTTACTGTAAATTCAATGGTTCAGCGAGATTATAGATAAACTAATTTGGAAGATATTGAATCAAGTTTCAAACTATGTCCCATATAGTTCCCAAGGCTACGCTCAATATTAGCGTTTTACTATTTTTCGGAATTTTCAGAGTTTTTCTTGGATTTTTCGAGAATAAATTGGTAGAAAATGTCGAAATTTGGTGAACAGGTCCAGATTAGGCCTAGAAATGCTGTGTTCGATAAGTTTTGAATCCCTTCTGAACGGAATTTGCAGGCGAACGAAGCAAGCCTGTTTGCCTCAGCTTACACTGACAGAGGTCATGCAGGCGAGCGAAGCGAGCCTGTTTGATTCACTGACACTGCTGATACTGTCGGGGGTCCAGGGGGCGGAGAAGGCAAGCGAAGCGAGCCTGCCGGCTAGTCTCAGATAGAGTGCACTTTGGAAGAGTTTGCAAGTTTTCGAATAATAATAATAATAATAAAATGTTTAAAACTTCCAAAATGTATAGTTTTGTATAAGGAAATCTTTCTATCCGGGGAAATGTTTCGAATGATGAAAATATAGTACACCTTATTTGATAGCAATTTCTCTCTATAATGGTGACATGAACTTAATAACTCTAAAAAACTGTGAAGTTCTAGATTTTACTCAGCTGCTCAGATATCATTCACTGGCGAATGATAACTCCAATACACTAGCCTACTGTATAATAAAATCGATTAGGAGTTTGACAGTCATATACTTCATAGAATATCGAAGTCGTTCTTAATTGCGCTACCCGGTCGTGGGTTCGAATCCCACCTGAGGCATGGTCGTTTATGTACCTCATAGATCACCCTTGAACAATCCATCACCCATGCACAAGTAAATTTGGATACTTATATGGGTATCATCCGCAGCAAAAAAAATAACATATTAAAATGATCATTCATCTAATATTATCATTTCATATGCCTGGTTAAAGCACTTTTAAATGATAAGAATAGAGATAAAAATGGTGAGTAAGATGTTCTCTCCTCAGGGATTTGGAAGTAATCAAACAAATCAGAGCCTTGGATAGGCTCTAGATCTGGAAGTGCTCACAAATGGCCTATTCATATTAAAATTTTCCGGAGAGGGTGAAACCCTGGATATCTGCTTTAAACAAATCCAGGTTCAAGCTGAATATTCAAATCAAAATTTTCGACTCAAAAACCATGAAATACAATTTTCGATAAAGATATTTTTAATAAATTCGTTCATCTATCTCTTATTTCGATCTTTCATCTCTTTTCTTTTTACCTCACTTCTTCTCTCTCCTACCACTTCCTGTTTCTTCTCCTTCCTCCCCTCTTACACTCTCTCATTCCATCTCTCTTTCTCTCAACAACCCCTCTCCTCCTCAGCACCGTCCAGCTTCACTACCGCTTCCCTCTCTTGACTAGCCTTCATCGCATGCACCTTTGAACAGGGGATTTATGCTTCTGCATGTTTGATTTCTGCACACAAGCACGGCTCACTGAGTTCTGTGCAAGTGGATCAATCCCTTCATATACGCTAGAACGAGCTCACCAACAATGAGCCAATACAGCGTGTGTATTGATCATTGATTTTTTCATAAATCCTGCATCTTCGAGTTGAGTTCAACTAAAATCATCTGCGTTAATGTTTGTCAATTCACTATGCTGGAAATAGGATTTTATGGATAGTTGAGAAGGAAATTGGGATAATTTTGGGATTGTAGAATACTGGGATTAGAATCGGACCTGTCCACAATTATCTAGAATCTAAAAATATGCATATGGCTTTTTTGTGGGGAGCTACCCATAAGGGTAGGTTCCACTCGCCTTGGTCACAATCTGGTCACCCATACGACATCAGTCCATAGTTTTTGTGACTTAACATCTGATTGATATGATGAGTGACCGGTTTACTTTTTCCAAAATCAAGTTCATCCATAATAACTTATCACCATTTTCAATGGTGTAATGTTTGAAATGATTTATGATCTCTCCTTTGGCCTATTCCATAATGTCATTATTCAGAAATCCTGTACAAATTTTGATAAAGTAGTAACCTATGTACAAGTCTATACCATTTGAAAATGAGTGATCCATTAAGTGATCAGTTTGTTTGTCATGAAATGAAATAATGTCTCATGCAAATTAAATTGAAATATACAAACATGTTTTTGTTTCCATGAAGTAATAAACTTCAATTTTGATGTCTGGCAAACCGGGAATTATTGTATAAAATTATTTTGCCTGGCACAGGAATATTATTTATTCAAAATCAATGTAATAACTTGTTTTGCTTTCTTGGATATTAGTTCTTCAGAATAAGATGATTCTTCTATTAGGACATTATCCTATTCACTATCAAGGAGCTGATAATCCCCTTGTATTTTGCAGAAAAGTGTAGTCTATATTATGTGATTCTACAGAATTTGGAGCCGTATATTGTGAAGCATATGTTGCCGGGCACTTCTGCGCCCAACTACATTCCGTGAATATTTCGCCGCTCACAGCAACAAAACAGGGAGAAGTCGCCGTATACGCAAAAGTTGAGACGCGTACAAATGTAGCGGAATAAATCAGAGCGAAGGGTTCGAAAATTCGCGCCGAAAACAATTTCGTGTTGGAAAGGGATGGCGCGCTCTGGGCGACAGACGCTGCCAGATCACAGGCCGCGCTACAAGTTTGATTTGAAAACGTCCGAATATGCTTTGTACAGTTGTCGTCAGGCGGATGAATATTCACGAAACGAACGACACAAAAGGTCGTCCGTGCCACGTCCCAATTGACACAGGTCGCCTCGCGCTCACTTTGCCATCTCCATGATTTGTGTGTTGGCTCCACTTTGTCATAGTCCACACTTTGTCGTAGTCCGGCTCATATCTAATTATCCCCTTCCCATGTGACCGTACTGATTCCCCATCAGTCTCTTCTCTTCTTTCCAGCGAATTTCCATTAGGATTGCTTTTTACTCGCTTGGAGTCTCTGCTCCAGTTGTTGATGCATAAGTCGAGTAGTTGTCCTTTTGTTGCATACATTGTTTAACAGGTGAACTCCACGTAAATCACAAAGGTTGTGTTCAAAAGTAAGTTGTGTAGAACTAGATAGGAGTTGAGCATGGAATAAGAGGGTTGATGAAAGACGTTGGTGAAACACGTTTGATTGTACAATGTACCACTGTAATTTCCGAAGGTATACAATAATAAAAAATAATATTGAATTAATTCAATAATAACACTTATATTTAATGGATTTGATGATAGGACAAATCCTGTCTTCCTGAATAATATTATATTATTGTTTGTGAACAACATAGAGACAGTCAAAGCAGTCTCTGGAGAATCATTTCCTACTATGCGGCACTACAGTCCATCGTGGACCTTGAGCTCCTATTTAATTAACTAGGAACATAAATTGTGTGTCATTCTCTATTTTCATACAACAAACGATGTGTAGAATATACTCGATGAGAAAGTGTAGTGTGTACTGCTATGACTACATATAAGAGATATCAAAAGAGCTCCCTTAATTATTCATTTTTCAGATGTGGAAAATGAGGAAAGATCAAACTCACAATTTCACCAATTCATAAAGAGTGAATCAATTACAAAACATTTATCTTCACACGTTAAATCAAATATTTTCTAGAGTCTATATGTGACTCCAATACAAAATCCAATTAGTAATTAAATGAAATAAATTTATGTAAAAAAAATAATATTGATATTGAAGCTATGCTTATTCATCAATGAAACATATAATTGTCTATCCAATTAAGAAGGTGAGAATGCGTATAGAAAATGCTTTTAAAACTCGACATTATTCTCATTTCTGAATACAGGACACAGGTCATCAGACCGCTAGCAGCGAATCCACACTGAAAATATTTTTATGATTCTCATTCCAATGTTGAATGTGAAAAAGTGGTTTGCGACCGACTGGAGGACAACTTGTTAATTTCTGAATTTTTTCAGCTTTCCCTTTTTCCTTTTTCAGAGCATCAGGATAGCATCAGCGAAATCATCTAGAACATTATCAGCATTAGTGAGAGCATCATCATCAGCAATCGGGGAGGCAGCAGGCAAGACGATTCCCCAAGCTAAGCCGAGGAACGGTCAGGGCAAAAAGCGTGACTCATTAACTCGCCAGCTTTGTGGTAAGTCTGGCAAAAACTTTGTCCCAGTTCTGAGGTGGCTGTGGGAAAGCACAATTTCCCATTTCCCACCCCTCGACGTCTTACCACCCATCATCCCCACACCCGAAAAGACCATCAACCCAACCTGACCGTCTCAGACCTCTTGTGGCTTGCACTTAATTCGACAAAACAAATAATGTGTAACGGCGTCTTCAAGTCCCGCATCCCTCCTAGTATAATTGTACGAGTCAAATTCAAATTCAAATTCAAATTGTTTTATTCTGATTCACAAAGAAATGCAAATACATCAAATAAATAAAATTATCAACAGTTTAAATAAAGAGAAAACAAAACAAAGGATAAAGAAAAATAATTAAAGATAGAGTATTCTATATAAAATATTCTATGACACATCAACATCCTGCACATACAAAAACCAAAATGAACCAGAATATTCTACTACTTGCTGTAAGCATATTATACTTATCGCATGCAAGTAGGAGTGCTTATTAATGTATGGTTTAAGAAATTGTTTGAAGAACAGAACCAGAAAAAAATTATATGAAGAAAGAAAAAAAAAATTACACTCACTCACACATTCACTCACCTTTCATGCCTTTCCAATTTGAGCATTATTATTTGTGAGATAATTTCCACCACTGGAATCATGTCAAGACTACGAAGCAATAGTAAACATTCTCTCCAAACAATCAGGCATAATATTTTTGAGCCATCTGTTGATATGGGACTTGAAAATGATTCTATTTACAATTCTTTTTGCTTCAAAAGGTATTTGATTGAAAAATTTAGGACCAAGAAAAAGAAACGATTTCTGGAAACAAGTGGTGTATGACCTGGGAAGCCTTAGCATATCGGATGTTACTCCCCTTGTTTGATAACTATATCTTTCCCTGAACAGTGCATCACCACTGTTTCCAGACATCACGAAAAACAGGTATAAAACTTTGAAAACATATAAATATCTAAGAGGCATAATTTTTAGCTCCTGGAACAAGGGAAAGGCATGCTCATATCTTCCTGATTTCTTTACAGCCCTGATAATAGATTTTTGTAGTGTTATGAGTGGTCTCAAATGGATAACATAAGTGGAGCCCCAACAACTTATACCATAATTTAATTTTGAATCGACAAGAGCGAAGTACAACTGCCCAAGAACATTAATTGGAAGAATATCATTCAGGAAATAGAATTTTCTCAGGATTAAAAGTAGATAATTTTTTGTATTCCGTATGTGCTGGGACCATGTAAGATGATGGAGTCATCCATATTTGATGGAGTCAATCCGCGAGATAACCTCACAATTACAATTTTCCTGTAAACAGTCAACATGGAACCTCAATCCAGATGGTAAATTCCAGGCTGATGACAGTGTGAACAGTATATATTTGGTCTTACATAAATTTAGGGTTAGATTATTATACTTGAACCACAGCAAAATCCTATTCACATCTGTCTGCATCATCTCCTCCAAGTTTAGACCATTCAAGGCACAATATGCAAAAGCAGTGTCAAACGCAAATGACACAGGTACACCATGGTATTTACATGCGAAAAGATCATTTATAAATACAAGAAACAGGATTGGTCCAAGGACAGAACCTTGTGGTACACCACAATTCACTTCCTGGACTCTGCTCTTCACACTTCCAATGGCTACATATTGCATCCTTTCTTCCAGATAGGATAAAAACCATTTATGAGCTATACCTCTGATACCAGCATCGTATAGCTTGTCCAGCAGAATTGAATGGCTTACTGTGTCGAATGCCTTTTTTATGTCCAGGAATAATCCTGCAACACAGTGCGCTGGTCTGGAGTTAACACCAGAGTATATAGCTGCCATGAAAGTATGAAGAGCCATCTCTGTATTCATCAACTCACGGAAACCAAACTGATTTTTATAGAAAAAATTATATGAGTTGAGAAAATCAAGAATTCTTTTTCTCATTACTTTTTCCAACAGCTTGGAAAAAATTGAAAGTAGGGATATAGGTCTATAATTATTTAATTTTGATCTGGAGCCATTTTTAAAGATAGGAACGACCTTTGCCAGCTTCATCTTGGACAGAAATATGCCTGTAGAAAGACTGCAATTAAATATATCAATGAAAATTGGAACAACAGACAGGGCAACATGCTTTAACATTCCAGAAGATATTTCATCGTCTCCTGGAGCCTTACCAGATTTCAATTTTTTAATGTACATCAACACTTCATTGAAAGTGACAGGCTCAATATATATAGACCTTTGACTCATGGTTTTGGTGAAAATCTCATTATATCTATCTATATCCCTGTCATCTAAATTACCGGAAGAGGCCGCAATATCCTTGGCAATATTTACAAAAAAATTATTGAATAAATTTGATAAAGTATTATGATCACGTACCATTTCATTTTCATGCTCAATTTTCAGTTCATTATGACTACTAGCTTTTTTTGGTCTCCCACATATCCTATTCAGAACTACCCATTTTTGACGTGGAGCTAATTTATTTATTGCAGCATAATACTTTTGTTTCTCAATCTTAATCCAAGTTTTAATTTTTTTACAAGAAGTTTTTAAATTATTTTTCAAAATTTCATTTTTGGGGTTCCTTTTAACTTTTTTTAATAACCTATCACGGGAGTGAATTGCTGCACATAGACCATCAGTCATCCAAGGTTTGAGCTTTTTAACATTTACAGAATTAGTTGTACCAGTACGATTAATGCTGATTTTTGAACATTCGATGTAATTTCCAAAAACCTCAAGAAATTTGCTAAACTTATAAGTTACATCATTATTAAATAATACATCACTCCAGTCATGGGACAGCAGCATGTTATTAAGATGAGATTGAGATTGTTACAGAATTTGCTTGAAGAGTCAAGGACACAGCTCTATGATCATCAATTAAGGTTTCAATTACAGCGCTTTTAACGAAATGTGAGAAATTCCGCGATCTAATAAAAACATGGTCAATTAATGTTATCGTTGTTTCAGTTTCCCTAGTAGGTATGCTAATCATTGATTCGAAACCATAATAGCTGAGAACTTCTAAATATCTATCAACTTTATTATCCTCAGTATTGAGAATATTTATATTAATATCTCCTATCAAGATAACATCGCAGGATGTTGGACGAGCCAAGACTGAATCAAGACTTGTCAGGAACCTATCACAGTCAATACCGTGTCATCGATAAAGACAAATCAGATTAAATTTGTAATTTGATAAGACGCACTCTAGATAAAGTACATCCGCACCGTCCAACTCACAATCAGTTACATTACAACTGAAATCAATTAATTCTCTGGAATAATAGACAACAATACCAGTGGCTCTTATATAAGTAGAAATATTTGAATAAGACTCATACCCGTCAACTGTATTATACGAGTAACTCAAGTGTGCTAATTCAATGTCCAATTTGGACAAATCTTTCTTCAAGTACCACATTTTCAATGTGTAGTGTATAGTGTCTTCTCAAAGATTGTGCGAACATAAGTAATATCATATTCACTCACATGCCAAAGAGATTGAAGCTTCTGGGAGGGCTCACCTGAAACAGGAAGCAGATAAATAATTGAATAAGCATGTTAAGGAATAAGAGAAGAGATAGTATAAATAAAGCAAAAGATCGTATAGTAATTGAACTCATCGATTCTAATCAATAAAATAGAAACTAGGAAGTTTTTAAAAGCGCAATAACTTATTCTATGTCACTAGCTAATTAATAGCTTACTTCAGTCGTTTTTAATAACTTTTAATTCAAATTTCTCACTAATGATGAAAAGAATTTCTTGGAATAAAGCGCCAATCCAATGAAATTAATAAAGAAATAAGATGGGAAATTCGTTTTTCAGCAAAGTTTATTCTCAAGACAGAATTATTGAAATATCCATGAGAGAGAGAATGAGCATTTCAAAATGTTTCATATGTATATTTCAGTACTTTTGATTGTTATACCTTCTCATGCAACTTACGAATGCTACAGTTTGCTATTTGCAAGTTACTATCAGAATTTCTCAAGTCATTAATTTGTTGATTGAAAATACTATAACATAGAAGAGAGAGAAAGGGTGCTGTTTCAAAAAAGGAACAATTATAAGTTTGAAGTTCTAGTTGTACAAAATGCAAAGATTTCATTTCAGAGCTGTTTTTCCATATTTTTATCTAATAAGAAGGCACTTCGTTGAAAAGCCACATTTCCCTACCAAGGAGTGGTGGAAATAGGTCAACGAGTATAGCTAATATTTGATAGCTTATATTCAAATTCAAATAATCTTTATTCCTTCTTAACAACATAAAGGCACTTTACAACCAAAAAAGGCAAGAGATACATACGTTACACGGAATTCCTCCACAAAGACCAATCGTCTGCGTGTGGAGGAGAGTTCCATGGACAACACATTTGCAATCACAGAATATTTTTTAAAATTACAGATAAGATGAATATCTTTAAAATTCAAGTAAAATAAAGAAATAACTGATTCATGATGAGAGAGGAAGACTCAGAGACCGCCACAAACTGGGTGACAAAAAAGAGAAAAAACAAATTTATCAGTTTTAAAACAAAAAAAAGAGGATTTTTTTATCTGTATGGAAAAACTAATGTATTATTTGAACGGAAACTTTCGCTCCACTAGGGCTGTTGGCGAATGTAGCGAGAGCAGAGAAGTGCTTCAGCCGCCTCCCAGCCAATGCGATACAGCCACCTGTCGACAACCCTTCTGTACACAGCCAAACCGCCCACCTCAGCCTCTCTGATCTCATTTGGAATGTTTCTATATAAAATGTGCGCTAGGTAGAATGAATTTGAAAGTTCAGACCCGTGTGTCAATTGAGGAATTTCATAATTATAGTTTGTCCTATGACGGGTTTCGTACCGGAAATTTAAATTTGATTCGCCAATGATCTGAGATTTGTATTTTTTTATGTGAATTAAAAGTGATTTGATAAAAAGTTGTCTAGTATTTAAGACAGGAAATTCTAAAAAAACCAAGGAAGTCGGGTATCTGTGGCTTTTTTTCAATATTTTTTTGATTATTGTTCTCTGTGTAACGGCTAGGGGTTCAACAACAGTGGAGGAAACACCACCCCAAGCCAGGATGCCATACTGAATCAGTGACTGAGCATATGCAAAGTACACCTTTCTGCACTGCTCTATGCTCATCACTAGGCTGATCTCAGAAAAAGCAAATAATAGTTTTCTTAGTCTGCATTTGACACACTGGATATGTTGCCCCCAACTCAACTTGTTATCTATGATTACACCTAGGTATTTATAGCAATCAACTCGTTCAATAGAACGGCAGTCACAGTCCTGACTTCTTGCGTTACCACACGAGTGCATCTTCAATATTAGTTGGCCAGGCTCACTTTGGTTTCTTGTTACTATTGGCATGTATTTAGTTTTTGTGACATTAACGGTCAGGCAATTGTGATCAAACCAGTTTTTGATTCTTGCAAGGTCCAGTGATGCCCTGCAATAAGTCCTCTCCCATGTGCCCTCAGCCGAAACCAACACCGTATCATCAGCAAATAAAAACAATTTTCCATTTGTTTGCAATTTTGAAATATTATTTATATAGATGAGAAAGAGCAGGGGCCCAAGAGTGCTACCTTGAACCACTCCAAACTCAACAGGTTCCGTTTCACTAATTTTTCCATCAATTGAAACATACTGC
This sequence comes from Sogatella furcifera, assembly GCA_017141385.1. Taxonomy (NCBI): domain Eukaryota; kingdom Metazoa; phylum Arthropoda; class Insecta; order Hemiptera; family Delphacidae; genus Sogatella; species Sogatella furcifera. The sequence continues at coordinate 18,411,771 of CM029555.1, forward strand.
TGTCGGTTATCAAAGTAACTCTTGAACCACTGCAACGAGTTGTGCTTGATGCCACTCATCTCAAGTTTAGTGATAAGTTTAGATCTATCAACAGAATCGAAGGCCTTTGCCAAGTCTAAAAATGTAATTAAAACTTTATTTTTCAACTTAATATTATTTGAAATATAACGTGTCAAATCGAAAAGGGCATCAGAGGTATTCCTTGATTCTTGAAACCCATATTGGTTTTCAGAGATCAAGTCGTTCTCATATAAGTACTTTGATAATTGTTTCTTGACACTTTTTTCAAGAATTTTGGACATTGTTACTAACAAAGAGATCGGCCTATAGTTTGATAAGACGTTTTTTGGCCCTGATTTATGTATCGGTATTACCTTGGCTGTTTTGAGAGCACACGGGAAACGGCCCATCCCAATGCTAAGATTGACTATGTGATGGATAGGTAATATTAGTGAATCCAAGTTATCTCTGAAAACCCTAGTCGGGATACCATCGTGGCCAGGGGCAGATCGTCCTTTTAGACTCTTGACCACATCAACAATTTCTTGTCTTGTGACTGGCTGCAATTCGAAGACAGTTTCCACTGTATGATCCTGGTCATTTATTTCTGGCGCACCCTGTGCCGTGATAGAACCAGCCAAGTTTGCCCCAACTGCCGAAAAATACTGATTGAAATTATTGCAGATTTCTTCAATCTTTTCCGAGTTGGTTGTTTCTTCTGTTTGAATAAATGAGCTAATTGGAAAAGGTTGCTTATTGACTGGCCGACCCGAGATTTCATTTATAACAGCCCACAGTTTTCTTGGATTATGAGAGGATTCTTCAATTTTGTTTTTGTAGTATGTATGTTTAGCTTGTTTTATTGCAGAATGAAGAAAATTCCTGTATTGTATAAACTCGTTCTTTAATATTTGATTGAAAGGTTGTCTGTTTAGTTTTTTCTAAGTTTGTCACGATGCCGGATTGAGTTAACAAGCCCCACTGATCCAAGGCTTGATTTGGGTTTTTTAGCAGAAAGATTTATCACTGATGTCTTGGATTCAATAACATTCTGGAGAATGTTTGTAAATTGGTCAGCAGCCATATCAACATCATTCTGTTCAATGACGCTATCCCAATTTTGGCTTAACAGAGATTTTGAAATTTCGTCCCAGTATGTTTTTGAAACAAATCTATCAACATTCTTGGGTTTGAGTGAGTTGGACGATGTTAGATTCAAACATATGGCGTAGTGATCGGTAATGGAGGACTGTAAGATAACGGATGATGCTTTGAAGGTACGCGGAAGCTTGATGAAATAGTGGTCAATACACGTGCCACTAGCGGGACGAGTAACTTTATCTATGCATGCCACATAACCCGCGCTGCTCAAAACATCCACGTAACGCTCTTCAAGAGAGTTGGGAGCAACATTCAGTAAGTCGCAATTGATATCACCAGCTAATAGGCGAATAGAGCTATTTAACTGTCCATTACAATATATTTCAAGCGCATCTATGAAATCAGAGAGGCTGGAGTTCGGACTGCGATAGACAGACAGAAGCTCACATGTTTCACCCGCCCATTCAAACTTCAAACTCAAACAGGTGGCCAGGCCGCCAATTAAATGCTCACTACATGTTACAGATAACTCGCTATCAATGTAGACAACCAACCCATCACTCTGATTCAAACTGTTATAAGTTCTGAATAAATTGTATCCTGGAATTGTAATTAAGTTGCTTTCGTCTTTTAGCCATGCTTCAGTTAAAATAATACAATTGAATTTATGCTTAAGTCCATGTAAAACAGTTAAAAATTCATCAATATTTCTCCCGTAACTTCGAATATTTTGGCGAATTACTGAAAAACCGAGAAAGCAGCGGCTTTCAGAGCCCTCCTCGTCTCTAAATAAATAATTAAAATAATTAATGTCATTGCACTCTGTGCATTTAATTAATGGATGGTCCAATTCATCAAACACGTCCCTTATCATTTGTATAACAGCTTAACCGACCGCCTGGCGTTCAATTGAAAGGTACTTCTGTACATTTAAGAGCAAGCAAATTAGAATAAATTAAAAAAAAAGAACTTAATTATTTCAATCTAATACAAATTAAACATAGCTTTGGTGTAATGTCCAAATTACAAAAAAAGTGTTACCAAATAAAAAAGGCATAACCGATGTTGAAAAATAAATATGTAAATTAAAAAATAATTTAATAGCGTACCAGTAGGTGCAGTATCGTTTCATTGATTAGCCTTAATATAAAGCATCTGAACAAATGAAAAAGTAGCTTACGGTTTAAATAACGGATGAGTAACTTTTAAATAATAAATGGATATCTTTTATAATTTGAGTTGTAACTTATTACTGATTGACCACTTTCGTGTATCTAATCCAAGAATGATAGGTATCGTAGATTGAATGCTCAATTAAAATGAAGAGTTGAAAAGGTATGATAAGATTCAAGTAGATTATTACAGGTTTGATATCGAAAACAAACTTCATTATTATATTTTATTATATTCATTCAACTTTGTGATAATGTATCCCTGATAGAAACTCGGAAACGTTAATATGAATACAATATTAAATTCATCCATCTGTCAAAGACAGAAGAGAGAGGATACAGTACACGCAATCGAAAATCATACTTCTTCTGTGATAAAGTATTACCGGTATTCGCTTTACTTAAGGCACGCTGCTACCGGTGCGACCGGAACGACGGCCAGCCACAACTCTTGCCATTGTGATGACAAGAGCTGCGGCCAACCACAGCCGACCGAACGCGAACGACCACCGCCCCAGCCGCACCAGCAAACAACGCACCTTTATTAGAAAGAATAACTTTGCTCTCCTGACTGCAATGGAACCAAGCTAGTTGTGTATTAGTACCGAGCATTCAATCTTCTGAAACAGTGATATCTTGTTATTCTATTAAAAGTTATCAGTATTGCAGGCCTACTGAACAAGATAATAATTTTTCCCAGATAACTCCAAAAGTTATAGACAAGAAATAAGTGGCTATTATTGTATCTGAATGACATTCGGACATCCGGATAAAAATTCATTATTATGCATAGCTTAAATCCACTTATATTATGAAAATGAATTGATAAAAGAAGCAATAATTATCCATGTATAGCTCAAACACATGCTTAATGGAAATTAATTTATAAAGCATTAGTTATCCGTGCTTAGCTATCCACATACATTGAGTCAATTAATTTGTAAAATAAATAGAGCAAAAAACAATAAAAAAGGAAAAAGAATAAAAAAATAAAATATAAATGCAATATCATTTCATCTTACCAATGCCTCCAATTCAACATCCTTCAGATGTATTCAAGAGAATAGATTGAAATAATTGAACAAAAGAAAGTGGTACGGTACTCATTATTGTGAGAGGATTTCCGACCTACGTTTTATTTCATCTGAGTAAGAAAAGTGCCGTATTAGAAATCAAGTAAAATGTTTCGAGATTAGTTTATTATGAGTATTTTATTGGCCATGGCTCACCAATTTAAAAATTATTATTACAATACCGTAGTTATTTGAGTATATTGGGATATTTTTCAAATTAGTGTAAAAAAATAGAATAGAAATAATGAATATGAAAATTCCAACTTTATCCTTATCTCTTTTACTATCTTGTATCTGAATTATATTCAGATAGATCCCTATAGATATAGGGACAGCTTAGGTATAGACGTATCATGTAGAGTAGTAGTGTATTTATAAGTATAATATAGTGTAGTCATCTAGTATAAGATAGGGACTACAACGTATCATGATACGGTAGTTACATCTATTTGTTGCAAGCCGGCGTCTTGGCTGTATCGATTGTGGCCCTGAAATTGTTCGGTGAAGATCAGACCTTATCTGCAATTGCTGAAAAAATAGCTTCGAATGCATTGCAGCCATGAATTTCTCAAGAGCTTTATCATTGAGCTCTGAAGCATGTAGAGCACAGCACGGCAGCCAGAGTTAGCATCACTGGGCTCTGGAAGCAATATATCTCACGGGATGAGTGGGTGAACGCAGCTGTATAGTACTGTCGATTTCAATTTGGCTAAAATCCTAGAATTTACGAGTTGATGAAGTGAGAGCGAGTGAGAGATGTGATAGGTTGGGGGGGTGAGGAGAGATAGTGAGTGGGTTATCAGAAAGAGAGTGATAAAGAGGAGTTGAAGGAGTTGGAATGAGGGAAAAGAGTTATAAAATAGGAAAATAAGGAATGAGAGAGAATAGGAAATGTGATAGAGAATGATCAGGTGAGGTGAGGATGAAGAGCAAGCATGAGAAATAAGAGAGTGCTAAAAAGAAGTTGAATGAGTGAGAGCGAAAGATGTAATAGAAAAAATTGAGAGATGAGGGAGATAATTAAGAACTAGTAGAAAGAGAGAGAGCGAGTAAAAAAGGAACTGGAAAGTGGTTGAAGAAGAAGAGAGAAAGAGAGAGTAAATTTGATAGAGAAAGATGATGTGAGGTGGGTATGAAGAGCAAGAAAAAAAAGGAAATGTGGAAGAGAAGTTGAGTTAGTTAGAACAGAAGGTAATGATGTAATAGAGGAAGTTGAGTGATAAGGGAGATGATGGAGAGCTATTTAAAAGGGAAAGAGAGAAAAAAATGGAATGGGGAAGAGAGTAATAAAGAGTTAGGAAGATGGAATGAGAGAGTAGGAGATGTAATAGAGAAAGTTGTGGATGAAGTGCAAGCAAAAAAAAAGTGCTAAAGAAAAGTTCATTAGATGAAACCGAAGAGAATTGAGAATGATAAGGAAGATAATGAAGAACTAGTAAAAGAGAGATAAAAAGAGGGAATGATGCAGAAGGTTGAAATGAGAAACTAGATGAAACGTGAAACATAGAGAGAAAGAGTGAAATTTGAAAATCGGCGCCATAAGAGATGGTGAGAAATGAGAAATAATATGGAGTAAATACTTTTTGAAAGTGTGGAAAAAGGAGGAATGAACACTGAGATGGGAGGACTGTCTGATAGAAAAAATTTTGGACAAAAAAGTTGAGTAGAGAGTTGAAAAGGATGTAAAGAGAGGATATGACAAAGAAAGAGTAGAAATAATAGGGAAGATAAAGAGAGTGTAATAAAGGAGAGATAGAGTGCAGGTTGTTAAAAATGAGGAAAGAAGTAAAATAGGAGAATAATAGAGACAGTTGCAAATTGGAATATTGCCGCTATAAGAGACAGCAAGGAATAAGATGGAGAGGATTGTTTGGGAGTGTGAAAAAAGGGAGATATACTAGGATACTGTGCGAGAAGCAAAAGTTTTTATAAAGAAAGGACGCGTGAAAAGGGAAGAAGGATGTACGAGGAAGGGAAGATGAGGCATAGGAAGAAAGAAGAAATAATAGGAAAGTTCTTGCAGTCCTAACGCAATACATCACTGGAGCCTAATATTGTCCCAACAACATTCCCGTCTCCCGTGAGATTTGGCCAATACTTTTGTACGTTTCTTTTGTCAGCCTTAAAAGGTTATTTTTCATCGGCAAATCCAATTTCGTCAATGGGAACGCGGCGTGTCCGACTAGAATAACAGCAGTCAGCGTTTCCCTATTTACAGCTAGGCAATCGCAATAACACTCCAACACTGTGTTTTGTGAATTTATCAGTTGCTATTTTAAATATAGAGGGTGTAAGTTGTATGTAAGTGGTAATTCTTTGAAGTCTACTGGTGAATGATGAATTCAAGATGCAATAATCAATGAAATAATCTATAGTTTATCACATGGGATTACGGATTGTATAACTTATTCGTACAACTTATTTGTATAATATTCTAGTTGGCTCATCAAAAGTTTAACTTGAATTTATAACAAGAATAATTATATTGGACTATTTTATGAATTTCCAGATTTCCAGGCTCTACTTTATAATCTTAACGACGTGATTCCACTGTACTCTTGTGAATATCAGAAAATATTTATGTAATTATTACAAAACATTTATGTGAATATCGGGTTCGATTCAAGACTATGATTAAGTTATTAATGACAAATTTCACGGTTTCGTTGTGATTAAAGTACTACAAAGAATAAACCAGTTTTTAATAGTTTCACTATATAGTTTTTTGGAGTGAAAGTATTGGAAAAGCAACGTATTGAAGCATGAACCAGCTGTGTCTCAACATACTTGTATAAATGCCTTGAAAAGGCTAATTAATTATTCAATGATATTCTGTCCAATATCCTCGATGAACTCTGCTATGAAAAATAGTAATTAACCTATTCACGCTTGATCCACAATGAAAGCATAAAAACGTATAAATAATAATGATTTCTCACTAAGGGTTTAAAGCCACAAGAGTTAAGAGAACTATTATGGTTGATGTTTGTCCAAAGTTGGCGAGAGAATCTCAATCTCATCAGATGCTTGAAACTTTTAAACAGCTTTAAAATGTATCTAGGCCAGCCAGGAATAATATTTATCGCTGACGTGGAATGAGCAATTGTCTGCGGCTCCCTAGTCTTCGATAAATATTTGAGCGCAATTTCACCACAGCTCAAACAGTTTTTTCGTCAGTAAAGCGGGTCGTTTTTGCGAACTTTGCAGTGGCCCGATATGAAGCCATCAGTTTGAACCTTACCGTTTGCACGAGAAATGTTTGTGCTGCACTTTTAAAGCAGAAAGAAGCGATTCTGTATCGCAACGACCTTTTGTTTGCAGAGCAGTTGAAAAACACAGACAGCCTTGGCCATTGCACTATCGTGGTATTCATTATGAAAGTGGCTTGAAAAAGATTTCAAGTACTTTGAAACTGTATGAGGCTAGTTCGCTCCGTTACATTGAATTTTTTTCTTCTATGAACTTACCAAGCTCTTCTATGAAATTTTTCTGCTTCAAGAGCAGGCAAAAGTAGAGTATATTGCAGTTCAGAAATGTAATCTTTGCAGTTCAGTAATGTAAAACTGAAGATGTAATCTTTGAATAGAATTAAATACATGGAAACTTAACGGCATTTTTCGAAATTAGAATTCTGAATGATTCAATTATTATTGATAAACATCCGTGGCTTTGTCCGTTGGCTTCATTTGGAATGAGTCACTTTATTCTATTGTAATTATCAGTGTTCCATCCTACCAGCATAATTGTTGGAAGACTAAGATCTGCACTGAATGGTGAATGCACTGTGGATTTATTAATAGTGATATAATATGCTGAGATTCATTGTAATATTTGCAATGTTTGCTATGATCATGAAATTCTATTGGGTTCGAATTTCAGCACACAACAGCTTAAAAGATGTTGAAAGAAGAACTCTGGAAGTTTTTTCTTGCTGAAAGATTTGAGACAGTAAAATCCCAGCCAAAGTTTCCCTCATTAATGAAGAGATGAAAAAGTGAGTCGTCCCTACTTACAGAAATGTAATATGAATCTTACCTTACCTATTCATAGAATCATAAGACTGACTCACAGATTCAGGCGAGTTTAAAAACTTGACAATAAGAAACCTAGCTTATTAAATTATTTTATCAAACTATTGTTTTTCTCATGCAATTTAAAGAGACCAGAGAGAAGAAAAGTTGCTGATCTTTGTGGAGATACTTGGAACAAACTATTGTCTTTTTTCCAGTGTCTGTTTCCTGAAGGAATTACAGAGAAGAAAACTTGTGGTTTTCAGAGAAAATAGTTCAAGCAAACTATTGTTTTTCTGTTCACTCTATGAGGTAAATCTTGATGTATATAATGGTTGAACACGTTTCCTAGCAAATCTATCAAATGCGTTTGAAAGGTGTGAGATGGTGACATGTGAGTGTAAGTGAGTTTAGTGAGGTTCCAACACTAGCTTTCTCTCATTTCTCTGTTCCTTGCATCATTTCTTCTTGTTCCCCTACCTTTTCTTCTCATTTTTCTTCAATCTTCCTACCTAACCTTCCTACTAGGCATTGTGGAAAGTTTTCCTTCGTCTTTCATCAAAAAAGTAGAATATTTTCTCCATGTATCTGTTTCTACCCTTTTTTGGCTTTTCGCTTTAATCTCTCCAACTGGACAACATTGGAAAATCTTCTCAGAATATTATTTTTGTGGCGCCTTCATGCCAAGTAGATTCCTTAGCACTATTTGTACTCGTAACCAATTTCCTATCATCACATTTTCATCATGTTCTCACTTCTAAGTTCTTTCTCCAAATCCACAATTCCACACGGTTTCTTCCTCACCTACTCTTTCTCCCATTCTTCACGTCCGTTTTTCTCTTTATCTCTCCAACAGCTCTAATACATCCCACTTTCTTCTCCTTCTCCAAAGTTTTTGAACTTTTTCTATATTGTCCTCCTCTCTGTTCATATTCCTTTTTCCTTCTATCCTTTATCTTCTATATCTTTCAGTTACTCTCATTAACATCCTACATCACAGTCAATTTTTTCCAACTCAATATCTCCACCCTATTTATTTTCACTCCCGTCTACTTCTACCATCTTCTACTTCTTTTCCCCCTGCTACTTATTCTCCTACTCCTCCTCCTCCTCCTCCTCCTCCTCCTCCTCCTCCTCCTCCTCCTCCTCCTCCTCCTCCTCCTCCTCCTCCTCCTCCTCCTCCTCCTCCTCCTCCTCCTCCTCCTCCTCCTCCTCCTCCTCCTCCTCCTCCTCCTCCTCCTCCTCCTCCTCCTCCTCCTCCTCCTCCTCCTCCTCCTCCTCCTCCTCCTCCTCCTCCTCCTCCTCCTCCTCCTCCTCCTCCTCCTCCTCCTCCTCCTCCTCCTCCTCCTCCTCCTCCTCCTCCTCCTCCTCCTCCTCCTCCCTCCCTCCTCCTCCTCCTCCTCCTCCTCCTCCTCCTCCTCCTCCTCCTCCTCCTCCTCCTCCTCCTCCTCCTCCTCCTCCTCCTCCTCCTCCTCCCTCTCCTCCTCCTCCTCCTCCTCCTCCTCCTCCTCCTCCTCCTCCTCCTCCTCCTCCTCCTCCTCCTCTCCTCCTCCTTCTCCTCCTCCTCCATTTCCTTCTTCTTCTTCTTCTTATTCTTCTTCTTCTTCTTCTTCTTCTTCTTCTTCTTCTTCTTCTTCTTCTTCTTCTTCTTCTTCTTCTTCTTCTTCTTCTTCTTCTTCTTCTTCTTCTTCTTCTTCTTCTTCTTCTTCTTCTCCTCCTTCTTCTTCTTCTTCCTCTCCTCCTTCTTCTTCTTCTTCCTCTTCTTCTTCTTCGTCTTCTTCTTCTTCTCCTTCTCCTTCTCCTTCTCCCTCTCCTTCTCCTTCTCCTTCTCCTTCTCCTTCTCCTTCTACTTCTCTTTCTCTTTCTCTTTCTCCTTCTCCTTCTCCTTCTCCTTCTCCTTCTCCTTCTCCTTCTCCTTCTCCTTCTCCTTCTCCTTCCTTATCCTTATCCTTATCCTTCTCCTTCTCCTTCTCCTTCTCCTTCTCCTTCTCCTTCTCCTTCTCCTTCTCCTTCCTCCCTTATCCTTATCCTTATCCTTATCCTTATCCTTATCCTTATCCTTCTCCTTCTCCTTCTCCTTCTCCTTCTCCTTCTCCTTCTCCTTCTCCTTCTCCTTCTCCTTCTCCTTCTCCTCCTCCTCTCTCTCCTTCTCCTCCTTCTTCTCCTTTCCTTCCCCTTCTCCTTCTCCTTCTCCTTCTCCTTCTCCTTCTCCTTCTCCTTCTCCTTCTCCTTCTCCTTCTCCTTCTCCTTCTCCTTCTCCTTCTCCTCCTCCTTCTCCTTTTCCTCTTTCTTCTCTTCCTACTCCTTCACCTCTTTCTTCTCCTTTTACTCCTATACATGGATAGTATTTGAAAAACAAGAAAGTGTTCATCTAGTCAGCTGATTAATTCGACAGTTCGTTATGGGAAATTACTCGTCTTAAAGGTCACTTCCTCAACTTTTCTGCACATTTTTCAGCCTGAACGAGCATAGAAACGAGACCGCATCCAAAGAGTCAGAATAGGCTCGAATGGGCTTTCGCTCTCCGGCCGTGTTGGAGATGCCCTTGATGCATGGCCCCTCTGGGAGATGCCACTCTGCACTCCTCCCTTCAACCCACTACCACCTCTCTATATCTTTTCGACGGTAATCCTCGCCACAACTCTGTTGCAGGGAGGGGGAGGAGTTTCGAGGAAAGAGGAAGGCAATAAATGAGAAGGAGGTGGTATGTAAAGAGAATAAAGAATATAGAGGAAGAGTAGAGGAAGAGGAGACGGATAGAAGAGGGAGAGGAGAGGGATAGAAGAGGAAGAGGAGAGGGATAGAAGAGGAAGAAAATAGGAAAATAAGAGGAAGAGAAGAGGGAGAGAAGAGGAAGAAAAGAGGAAGAGAAGAGGAAGAGAGGAAGAGAAGAGGAAGAGAAGAGGAAGAGAAGAGAAGAGGAAGAGAAGAGGAAGAAGACGAAGAGAAGAGGAAGAGAAGAGAAGAGAAGAGGAAAGAAGAAGAAGGAAGAAGAGGAAAGGAAGAAGAGAAAGGAAAGAGGAAGAGAAGAGGAGGAAGAAAAATGAGGAAGAGAAGAGGAAGAGAAGAGGAGGTGAAGAGAAAAATGAGAAGGAAGAGAAGAGGAAGAAAATAGGAAGAGGAGAGAAGAGACAGAAAAAGAGAAAGAGAAGACGAGGAAAAGAGGAAGAGAAGAAGAAAACTAAGGAATAGATGAGAAGAGAAGTGAGAGAGAGAAGAAAAGATAGAGGAAGAAAAGATGGGATAGAGACTACCTCTATGGGATGGTAGGGATGATAGGGTCAGAGGATTTCCTCGTTTCTCCTTTATCTAGTGGGAGAAAAGATTCTGAAGAGGTAACGGAATGTTTAACATCGATTTCACCGCCAACTTGGCCAAAAGATGTGTGTAGGAGGCTCCTTGTGCTACCACTCCATCTTCATCTTTGCAATTCTTCTTTTTCACTTCTTCATTTCCTTATTCGTATTTACTTGTTCTTCTTTTCCCATTCTTCTACTGACTAGCATTTTTTCCTCCTCCTATTTTCTAGATTCCATTAAATCTTGAATTTTGTTTTTCTAATTTTTAACTTTTCAAATTATATGTCCACTTATCGATGGTCTCTTCCTCCTTCAACTCCACTTTCTACTTCAACTTAGCAAGTTTGTCTTTTTACGTCTGAAATACTGATATGAATTTTTAAATTATTGCTCATGACTGTCAACCTATTTATTCTTCATAAAGAGTTGTAGTTCTCTTCTTCTTCTTCTTCTTCTTCTTCTTCTTCTTCTTCTTCTTCTTCTTCTTCTTCTTCTTCTTCTTCTTCTTCTCCTTCTTCTTCTTCTCCTTCTTCTTCTTCTCCTCCTTCTTCTTCTTCTTCCTCTCCTCCTTCTTCTTCTTCTTCCTCTTCTTCTTCTTCGTCTTCTTCTTCTTCTTCTTCTTCTCCTTCTCCTTCTCCTTCTCCCTCTCCTTCTCCTTCTCTTTCTCCTTCTCCTTCTCCTTCTACTTCTCTTTCTCTTTCTCTTTCTCCTTCTCCTTCTCCTTCTCCTTCTCCTTCTCCTTCTCCTTCTCCTTCTCCTTCTCCTTCTCCTTCTCCTTCCCCTTATCCTTATCCTTATCCTTCTCCTTCTCCTTCTCCTTCTCCTTCTCCTTCTCCTTCTCCTTCCCCTTATCCTTATCCTTATCCTTATCCTTATCCTTATCCTTATCCTTCTCCTTCTCCTTCTCCTTCTCCTTCTCCTTCTCCTTCTCCTTCTCCTTCTCCTTCTCCTTCTCCTTCTCCTCCTCCTCTCTCTCCTTCTCCTCCTTCTTCTCCTTTCCTTCCCCTTCTCCTTCTCCTTCTCCTTCTCCTTCTCCTTCTCCTTCTCCTTCTCCTTCTCCTTCTCCTTCTCCTTCTCCTTCTCCTTCTCCTTCTCCTCCTCCTTCTCCTTTTCCTCTTTCTTCTCTTCCTACTCCTTCACCTCTTTCTTCTCCTTTTACTCCTATACATGGATAGTATTTGAAAAACAAGAAAGTGTTCATCTAGTCAGCTGATTAATTCGACAGTTCGTTATGGGAAATTACTCGTCTTAAAGGTCACTTCCTCAACTTTTCTGCACATTTTTCAGCCTGAACGAGCATAGAAACGAGACCGCATCCAAAGAGTCAGAATAGGCTCGAATGGGCTTTCGCTCTCCGGCCGTGTTGGAGATGCCCTTGATGCATGGCCCCTCTGGGAGATGCCACTCTGCACTCCTCCCTTCAACCCCTCTCCCACTACCACCTCTCTATATCTTTTCGACGGTAATCCTCGCCACAACTCTGTTGCAGGGAGGGGGAGGAGTTTCGAGGAAAGAGGAAGGCAATAAATGAGAAGGAGGTGGTATGTAAAGAGAATAAAGAATATAGAGGAAGAGTAGAGGAAGAGGAGACGGATAGAAGAGGGAGAGGAGAGGGATAGAAGAGGAAGAGGAGAGGGATAGAAGAGGAAGAAAATAGGAAAATAAGAGGAAGAGAAGAGGGAGAGAAGAGGAAGAAAAGAGGAAGAGAAGAGGAAGAAGAGGAAGAGAAGAGGAAGAGAAGAGGAAGAGAAGAGGAAGAGAAGAGGAAGAGAAGAGGAAGAAAAGACGAAGAGAAGAGGAAGAGAAGAGAAGGAGAAGAGGAAAAGAAGAGAAAGGAAAGAGGAAGAGAAAAGGAAGAAGAGAGGAAGAGAAGAGGAAGAGAAGAGGAGGTGATGAGGAAAAAATGAGGAAGAGAAGAGGAAGAGAAGAGGAGGTGAAGAGAGAAAAATGAGAAAGAGAAGAGGAAGAAAATAGGAAGAAAATAGGAAGAGGAGAGAAAGAGGACAGAAAAAGAAGAGAAAGAGAAGACGAGGAAAAGAGGAAGAGAAGAAGAAAAACTAAGGGAATAGATGAGAAGAGAGTGGTATGAAGAGAGAGAAGAAAAGATAGAGGAAGAAAAGATGGGATAGAGACTACCTCTATGGGATGGTAGGGATGATAGGGTCAGAGGATTTCCTCGTTTCTCCTTTATCTAGTGGGAGAAAAGATTCTGAAGAGGTAACGGAATGTTTAACATCGATTTCACCGCCAACTTGGCCAAAAGATGTGTGTAGGAGGCTCCTTGTGCTACCACTCCATCTTCATCTTTGCAATTCTTCTTTTTCACTTCTTCATTTCCTTATTCGTATTTACTTGTTCTTCTTTTCCCATTCTTCTACTGACTAGCATTTTTTCCTCCTCCTATTTTCTAGATTCCATTAAATCTTGAATTTTGTTTTTCTAATTTTTAACTTTTCAAATTATATGTCCACTTATCGATGGTCTCTTCCTCCTTCAACTCCACTTTCTACTTCAACTTAGCAAGTTTGTCTTTTTACGTCTGAAATACTGATATGAATTTTTAAATTATTGCTCATGACTGTCAACCTATTTATTCTTCATAAAGAGTTGTAGTTCTTCTCATTCCATTCTTTTATATTTGCATGTCCCCTTTCCGGCTTTCAAGTTCACCTTTATAAGAATTACATTTAAACTCAAATGAAAATACACTTTATAATGGAAACTAATTTTTACTCAAAATGCTGTGAGCCAAGTTCCGACCTGTTGTGTTCACTGAACACTGTTTAGTATAGAGATGACCACACAAAAGGTTGAAACTTGAGTCACTGTAATGTGAGTAAAAATCAATCTCCATTACAAAGTATATTAATTTTTTATTTGAGTGAAAATAAGAATGGATACACAACACCAGAATTACCTTTTTTCTCTTCCAAGCAACCTCTCTTTCCCTTATTGCTTTTCCTGGTTTTCTCTGTATTCTCTTATTTCTTGTAATATCATATTGTATTATTCTTTTCATTTAAATTTCACTGTACTTATTCTTTTTTTTTATCTGTATATGCTTGTTCATGAATATTGCGTAAGATGATGATGGAATATGAATTCATGTTTTCCCTCTTATGCATCATTCTTCTCATTCCTCTCTACATTTTTCTGCCTCAACCTCTTTCTTTAGAAAGCCAATTCACAGTCATGATAAGTCCAAGATAAGAACATAATACTGCTCCACTCGTAAACCACAAGGACCATATTGAAATACTTTCCAAGTAACCCCCGGCCTAACAAGTTATTTACATTACAAATTCTCAGAACAGAATGAAACTGTATTTAAGTATTTCTCATCTAGTCCAGTCAATGAGTGCAAAAAAACACCCGTTTGGGGAAATAAAACATATCCCAGATAGCACAAAAAGCTGGAATCAAGCTGATTTCCTGCTGGAATTTTCAATTTAACAAACTGGATGCAAGCTTGAAATTTACAGCCATTAAGCTGTAATACAGCTGAATTCAAGTTAAGAAGTTACCACGTTTCAAGCTGTTTACAAAGCTTGGAAGTTCAAGCTGGAATCAAGTTAAATGACCCAAGCTTGAGAACTCAAGCTGGAATTGAGTTAAATGATCCAAGCTTGATAGTTCAAGCTGGAATCAAGTTGAATCAACAAGAGCTGGATTTAAGCTTGGAACGTACAGTCTTTAAGCTGTAATACAGCTGAATTCAAGTTAAGAAGCTACCACGTTTCAAGCTGTTTTCAAAGCTTGAAAGTTAAAGCTGGAATCAAGTCTAATCATCCAAGCTTGATATATCCAGTTGTAAAAAAGCTGTCATTATATTAAACACAAAATATTGACCAATTATGGGAAAGGAAAAGAAAACAAAAGAGAATACAGTGAACAAAATGTTAATATATATTGGAAGAAAAATACAAATCCACTCACAAATCTGACAAACAAAAATGAATTGTTCTGTCAGTCCGCCTATTTCACATTGTTAAACATAACAGTTATTTGAAAGCTGCATGATGTATTCCTGTATGTATTTTTTGATGACAAAATTTAATTTCTTTTCTTTGAATCGATCATAAAGCACCGCCGCATCCCCCACGTCAACAATGATTACTTGTTACACTAATCGAACGGCCCTGAAAGAAAAATAACAAATCATAATAAAGTACATGATTATACATTTCAAATATCACAGTAATTTTGGATAAGAAAGAGGAGAGGAATATAGCGAGCAAAGTAAATAGAAATCAAAATATAAATAGGCTAACTGCAACCAAACAAGAAGAAATAATTCAGTATTCAACTTTGTCATCTATCAATATTTTAAATTTTTGAAGCAAAATTAAAATAAACTTACTATATAGGCCTATTATAGTAGCCATTATAGCTGATGGATTGATAGGCATAGGCTGAAGAAAATTTAGGGTTAACATCTAACTTGTATAATTTAATAAGTTATTTGAGATGTAAATCCCAATTTGGAATTCATTTACTTTTGGACAATACTAAAATTATATCCCATGTACAATGAAATCAAATGAACGTATTCCACTTACCTTTGCGTGTTTATAAATAATGTAAAGTTTTCGTAATAGAAAATCCATAAGTTGGTTGATCAAAATAAATGATGCAAAAATGAATTTGATAAACATATGCTTTAAAGTTGAAAGTTGACACAGCGCTACTCGTGGTAGTTAGATGAACTATGTTAGTCACGTGATATTGCAAAGGATTTTGTCTCCAGAAAGACAGCTTGAAACAAGCTGGACTGCAGCTGGATCATTAAAGGTTGATTTTAAGATTGAAAATTACAGCTTTTTTACAAGTTTGAAACTTACAACTTGATCACTCACAGCCTGTTACAAGTTTGAATCAAGCTGATTTGATCAAACTGTAACTTTCAATTCAAATCCACGAAATTTCAAGCTTGAAATAAGCTTATGTGCTATCTGGGATGAGGCTAATTTTTCCCCATAGATTACCATCACATAGACAAGTGTTCTGCCAAAAGTCCTGACACCCACCCTTCTTGAAGATAAGGAACATGACTGTGGGCTGACGTGCTTTGTATCGGCTCCTCATTCAAGTTGAGTTTTAGTTTAAAGTTCTGGTGCTAGCGTAGATATAATATTCTATAGTTAGAATATTATAAGGCGTAGTGACTACGTCGGCTAGCCGTAAACAGCGTTTAATACAGAGTCTAGCAGTCTATGTATAGTTAGTCTATGGTGCTAGTTACTTGATTTTTTGCAACCAGCTGTAAATAGGTGTTATCTCTGAAAGTGCCAATTATCATTGCGATCCTTCATATATTATTCGAGTTTCAGTTTTATTAGTGTTTCCATTAGTATGGCAGGTACTCCAAGCAACGTAAAATCTCAGGCTGCCTCAAAAGATAAGACTCCTGCCGCAACAAGTGAGCCCCCACCAACACCAGTCGCCACGCCTGCCGGCCTAGAAGACGAGGGGGAGAGGAGGAAGCTTATTCAGGAGGTCTTATCGGAGTTCATCTCTAACAATGAATTCCTTGACAAGATAGCCGATCGAGTTGCAGATAAGGTTGCTGATAAGTTAAAGGAGATAGTGACCTCACACGTGTTGGAAGTGATCGAACCGCGATTTTCGGAGATGAACGAGAAGATAGAGTCGTTGAAAAAAGACATAAAGATCCTTCAAGAAAAGTCAGCAGCTAGCGAGGCGTCCTGGGAAAGCCGAATGGACGCTAAATCGGACGTATTAGCGCAATACCAGCGACGCAACAACGTCAGGATATTTGGCATACCTGAAGTCAGTGGAGAGAATGTGACAACGGTAGTTACAAATTAATCTGTTCAGTGAGAAATTGGACTTGCAATTTCAGACTCTTCACTGATCGATCGATGTCATCGCGTCGGTCGCCCCCGGCCCCGGTGAGACTAAGCATCGCGCCGTGCTGGTTAAATTTATCAGCTACCAAACGCGGCGGGCTGTCATCTCCGTACGACGACGGCTTCGTGGTACTGCTATTACAATTCGTGAGGACCTCACGCAACGACGAAATGAGCTCTTCAGAAATATCGCGGCAAGAGTTGGATTTAAAAATATATGGTCAATTGATGGTAGGATAGTTTGGAAGAAGGACGGTCAAATATGTTCAGACGTTCGGGAATAGCACTTAAGACTGGCATGATATAGGCTTCGAAGTTACTGTATATCTATGAGAGAGGGTGGGGAAGGGAGGGTGATGGATTGAGAGAGAGATGGAGCTTACAGGTGAGTTATCATTGTCTAACGTCTTTTTCTCATCTCAATTTTTGTCGCATCGCGGTCAAGTACACTGCACTATCAGTATCAATTGAATAAACTAGTTTTTATATTTACATAATTCATTATAAATGATATGGAAATATTATATACATTATATTAAACGCATGCTGTTGAAGTGTATATACCGTATTAGTATCATTTATAATAATGAATACAACTTATTCGCTTTCTCCAAACATTAACCATACTGTTAAATAATTTAATTAAATTAGAAGTAAAATTTCAATGACATATCATGTGTAGTTTGTATTTTTGACTTTTTTTGGATTCTATAACCAATCAAGTACAGTTTATTTGACGTAGTCAAAGTACCGTGCCTGCAGAAATAATTTTTTCATCTCAAATCAAAAGTAAGGAAATTGCTTTAGCAGGCTCAGTAGCCTATGCACTGCTGTTATCTATCTTTCTTCCATTGTTTACTTAATCTACCTGATTGTGAATTCGGCACTAGTCATTTATTTAAAATGTCAATCTTGCTCAATGCATCTCTTTCTACATCCATCGCTCTTTCTCTTTCGCTCCTTGCTGTTTTCTGTTATCTTCTGCTTAGTGCAGTTGTGTTGTCTCTGACTTGGACTGTTATTTTTATATATTTATTCATGAACTCTTGATACACTGTTTGATGAACTGTGAATACAAATTTATAATTATCCCTTGTCATAATAATAAATAAAATTATTTAATGGGATTCAATCAGTTATAATAAATGTTTCTAAAATATTTTCATAATTATACATCATATTGCTTCATAATAATATGTATATTATACAGATCAAATTTATCTGGAAATTATTGGTGAATATTTTCATCATTAAATTATTGTGATAATTTTCGGGGAATCATATATTTTTCTCTTCTCCTGTATGGGTTATGTTATTACAATATATAATATTTTTGGTACATAAATTTAGTAGGCTATAATAATTTTTTAGTATTTTCAGTATACATTTTTACCACATATCTCATTAGTTAATTAGTTAATTTCCTCTTTGCACTAACTTTACTGGCGATAGATTACATTGTACCGGTAATGAATGTGATGGGATACAGAAGAGTCTTGGCTGTTGGTTGCAGGATGGTTCTATCTTTCAATTTAACCATCAGCTTTTGGATTAATGATTTAGGAGTCGATGACATACAGCTCGTTGTTTATTTAATTCCATCTATCGAACATTTTTATTATATCCTATCCATTCATTTATCATTATCTTTCTAAAATATTTTTTTCCCCTTATTCATCTTAATACGATTTAAAAAAAGAAATTTATCATGTTCTATGCTACGGATTTATTGAATTTGCATGAAGGTATGAATGATTGTGTGATTGCGTTGAAAATTTATTCGAAGCTAATTTCATATTGTACTTTGAGGCTTGATCGTCGTTTCTGTTGGTTCTCCCCTTTTGCACTGATCCTGATAATCTCATTGTACTTGTATGAGTTACCGGAATGATGACGAGGCCGCGCTGAGTGCTGGGGGGCTGCTTCGTAAAAGTCTTCTGCCTTATTCTGGATTTCTGAAAGTGGCGCATGTGAATGCACAGTCGATTGGGTGTCACATTGACGAGTTTCGCTGTATCTTTGAGTCGCAGGAGTGTGATGTTATCTTGGTTTGTGAGACTTGGCTCAAGCCGATTGCTCCTTCGAGGAAGGGTGGAGCTGGATGGTTATACACTTCTCAGGAACGATCGAATTCACAAAAATGGAGGTGGTGTTGCGGCATATGTTAAGCATTCTCTTAAACCTAGAATAAAAGTAAAATCAGATACGACCAGAGCAAATAAGCTTGAATTTCTGCTTTTGGACGTATTCACTAATGGAACCAAGGTGCTCATTGCCGTTTGCTACAGACCACCTCATATTGGTTTTATGGAAGAGTTTGAAGTGGCTCTTACTGATAGTATGGCCACCTACAGTCACGTCATAGTCATGGGCGACTTTAATACAGATTTAATCAGACACGTTTCCCCCGAAAAGACTCAACTATTGACTATTTTAAACTCTTGTAATTTATCTCTCTTACCTTTGCAGGCTACACATCATACAGCTACCTCTCACACTCTTCTTGACCTGATTGCAGTGTCAGAGGAGGCTGCAGTTAGGACTTATGGACAGCTGCCAGCTCCGGGATTGTCTAACCATGACCTTATCTACTGTTCCTATACTATCAAAGTTCCTAAGCCTGAACCCAAATTGATTTACTACCGCGATTTTAAGAATATTAACTATCCAGAGCTTTATAGAGAGGCATCTTGTCTTCCATGGTTCAATATTTTCTTTTCAATTGATGTGAATGTAATGCTCTCTATCTTTTATGTTTATTCTAATTATCTTTTTGACAAGTTTGTTCCTCTCAAGACAAGGCGAGTCACAAGAGCTCCTGCGCCATGGATTGGACCTGAGATCAAGCAATTAATGAAGGAGCGTGACCGTTTATGCCAGACAAACGCAGGATCCTCTCATATTTACTCAATACAAGCAATTGAGAAATCGATGCAAGCAGTTGCTCAGAAATTCAAAATGTCAATTTTTTCATCGATCTCTTGGTTTTGCCAGATCAACTGCATCCAAGTGGCAAGCACTCAGAAAGCTTGGGGTGGGCAAGGATAAGAAGGGATTGGTACTGAACCACAGCCCAAATGAGTTAAATGATTTATTTTCAGAGATACCAGTGCCCTTGAACCGTGCACGTGTCTATACAGAGGAGTACACGCCAGTTCCAGTAACTGCAGGGGAATTCTACTTCACTGCTGACACTGAGGCCAAGGTGAAAAATGCAATTTTATCTATCAGAAGCAATGCTGTTGGTGCTGATTCACTCCCATTGCGGTTCATTAAGATGTTATTACCTATTACTCTACCATACATCACACATATTTACAATACCTCTCTAATTTCTTCTGTATTTCCAGCCTACTTTAAAGTCTCTACAATAATTCCTCTCAATAAAACTTCTAATCCTTCTGGCCCATCTGACTATCGACCTGTTTCAGTACTGTCTGTGATGTCTAAAGGTCTTGAAAGATATGCATATGAACAAATCAATTCTCACATTTCTGTTCACAATCACCTTAATGTCTTCCAATCAGGATTTAGGCAAGGATTTAGCACAATGACTGCCCTTCTCTGTGTTACAGACGATATTCGATTTGCCATGGATAATGGACAGCTGACTTTAATGGTCCTTATTGATATGAGCAAGGCATTCGATTCTATCAATCATCCACTGCTTCTAAAAAAATTGGTGAACTTCGGTCTTTCGGCCTGGACTGTTGCCTGGATAAGATCTTATCTGGCAGATAGACAGCAGTGTGTACGAGCTGGTGGTGATCAGTCGAGGTGGAGGGTGGTGAACAGAGGCGTACCACAGGGCTCAGTTTTGGGTCCGCTGCTGTTCAATTTGTATATTAATGACGTGACCGAAAGACTGAAGTTCACTAAATATCACATGTATGCAGATGACTTACAGCTCTACTTGCATTTCGACATCAATGACTTTGATGATGCTGTGCATAGGATGAATGTTGATTTGAATGCTATTTCCGAATGGGTTGCACAGCACGGATTGAAGATCAATGAAAGCAAATCAAAAGCAATCATTGTTGGGCACAACAGACGACTCCCAAACCTTGACTACACAAATGGTCCTTATGTTACCATTAATGATCAGCAATTAGAGTACTGCCATTCCGTCAAAAATCTGGGTATTGTAATGAACAAGCATCTTGATTGGACAGAGCAAGTAACTAAGACTTGCAACAGGGTCTTTGCTGGCATTCATTCATTGAAGAAGATCAGCCTTTTTCTCCCTCTCCGGGTGAAGATAATGCTGGTGAAGACCCTGATCTTTCCATTCTTTCATTACTGTGACGCTGTTACCCATGACATGACTGTATGGCACTGTCAGAGAGGCTCCAGAGAGCACAGAATTATTGTCTGAGGTTTATTTTTGATCTGGACCGAGGGGAACACATAACACCATATTTTAATCAACTCAACATTCTCAAGCTGAGAAGATTCCGCTCATATCATATTTTAACTTTATTATTCAAAATAATTTCCACTAAGAGCCCAGTGTATTTAAGCCAGAAGTTTAGGTTTCTTGGAGAGGTAGGTAGAGGGGGCACCCGACACAGCTTCTCTGTATTGTTTGTTCCAAGGCATCGCACTGTTGTGTACAACAGGTCTTTTCATGTGACGGCCTGTCGACTGTGGAATTTTCTTCCATCTGAGGTGAGATTGATTGAGCGCCAGTCCTGGTTCGGCGCGGCTGTCATGGATTGCGTGAGGGGGGCCAACTGGGACGGTTAGTGGGGACTTGAGTACAAGATATACTGGTGTGTGCGTGTGTGTGTGAATGTGAGAGAGTGCGTTAATGGTTTTGTTCTTCAAACACTTCATTTTTTTCTTATTACTGCTGTAGCCATTTTTTTATACAATTTTCAAATATTTCTAATTTAGTTCGCTTTGTATTACTCAACAGTATTGTTCTAATTTTCTTTGATTAGTGAGCTATCAATAATTGTTTTATTAATTTATTATTATTTTATTGTATTTATTATTTTATCTTTTAATTTAATTTTGCTTTTACGTTTATTAAAAGTAGAAATGTAGCGGAGGGTTAAGTGTAAGAGAGGGCCGGCTGCGCCCTAACTTCGCCCTCCCAGGCTTAAAATAAAGGCAGCCATTGAATTGGATTGAATTGAATTCTTGCTTCCCTCCCAGAACCCCCTCTAATTTTTCATTTGCAAGGGTTTCTTAAATTGATTGTATCTCAGCAACCATTGAAGATAAGAAGTCGATTTTTCCATTAAATAGAGAATAGAATTTTCTTCATTTCATACTCTGGCTCTTGTGGTTGAAAAGTTATAAATCGAAGAATGAAGAAAGCCCCTCAATTTCTGTCTAAAATTTCTATTATTTTTCGAATAAAAGTTTACAAGATTGTTCTGCTGGAAACTGTTCCGCATAAAACTTGTAGGACTTTTCAAGAGCTACATTTCGATGTATCATAGTTGATATTTTAATAGATTCTAAGGGGGGTAAAAGTTCGATAATATGCGATAAACACCCCCTGGCATGCTAAAATAACACGATTTGATAAAAATATGAAAATAATACATTTGGGAAAATTCTTATGAAGCTGATCTTTTCCACATCAATAACTAGCATACACACAAGTGCTCTGCCAATAGTCCTGACCCCTACCCCTGTTGTCCCCCCCCCCCAGCACCCCCTCAAAGTTTCCATTTGAAAGAAATTCTTTTATTGGATTTATCTCAGCAACCATCCAAGATTAGAGAACGAATTTTCCTTCATTGGATAGAAAATTTAATTTCCTACATTTCATTACATTAATAACATTCTCTAGCTTTGGTGGTTCAAGAGTTATAGAAGGAAGAATGAAGGAAACCCCTAAATTTCTGTCGAAAAAATGCATTCCTATCCAAATAAAAGTTTACAGGATTGTTCTTATGAAAAATGTCTATAAATATGAAACTTGTAGAGCCTTTTAAGAGCTTTTTTATGGAATTTGAGGGGGGTAAAAGTTCGATAATATGCGATAAACACCATATTGCATGCTAAAATTCGTTCATTTGAGGAATATCGTTCGGAAATAATATATTTGGGAGAAAATATAAAGCTAATTTTCTCCACATCGATAACCAAAATATAGACAAGTGTTCTGCCAAAAGTCCTGACCCTTACCCCTCTTGTTTCAACCGCCACCCCTAACCATGCCGAGATACATAGTATATGAGAAACCCTTGTGAATGGAAACTGAAGGGTACGCGGGGGGAAAGCAAGAGGGGTAAGGGTCAGGACTTTTGGCGGAACACTTGTCAATATTCTGGTTATCGATGTGAAAAGAATGTATTATTTCCGAACGATATTCCTCAAATGGACGAATTTTATGGTGTTTATCGCATATTATCCGCCCTTCTACCCCCCCTATATCTATATCTACCCCCTAGTTCTATAAAAATTTAAACTTTAATACGTCAAAATGTAGCTCTTGAAAAGCTCTACAAGTTTCATATTCGAAGTTTTTTAACTTTGCGTTCTTATAAATAATGTAGTTTTCGTGGTAGAAAATCCATAATTGGTTGATCAAAATAGGATACAAACTAATTTTGTAAACATGCTTCAAAAATTGAAAGTTGACCCAGAGCTACTCGCGGTAGTTAAATGAACTTATGTTAGTCACGTGATATTGCAAATGATTTTGTCTCCAGAGAGATAGCTTGAAACAAGCTGGACTGTAGCTGGATCATTAAATGTTGATTATTTGAGATTGAAAAATTCAGCTTGTTAAAAGTTTGAAACTTCCAGCTTGATTGCTTACAGCCTGAACCAAGCTGGTTCGATCAAACTGTAAATTACAATCCAAAACCCACTAAATTTACAGCTTGAAATGAGCTGGACTGTAGCTGGAACATTCAAGGTTGATTTTAAGATTGGAAACTCCAAGTTTGAAACTTTTAGCTTGATCACTAACAGCCTGTTACAAGTTTGAATCAAGCTGGTTTGATCAAACTGTAACTTTAAATGCAAAATCCACTAAATTTTAAGCTTGAAATAATCTTATGTGCTATCTGGGAATCAAGTCACAGTAATAAATGAGCTCTATCCAATCACTTGATAGAATAAAAGCCTTATTAATGAGATATTAGAGAATGAAAAGCTATGTCTAGTAATGAGAAACGTGGTTTTACTGTTTCATCGGGAATTTCGTTAATAAATAAGAATTTGATCATTTAAGTTATTATTTCACAATAGATGTCTGTAAATTACACATGAGTTATTGAAACTTCTCATGATGGTGTTTACATACACTGGCGGCTCGTGCCCACAAAACAGGTGGAGTGCTGTACAGTAAAAGATACTGGCACTTACCTGTTTCGTGGGTACGAGCCGCAAGTCTACATAAAATCTAACCATGGGTGATCATGAAGAGGGAACGATATTATTACAATTTTAATGTATGCCGAAAACAAAAGCTCGACGTGTCTAACAAAGTACAGAAGGGGCCTGAAAAAATATAAAGAGGTCACCTCGGATCGAACCAGGAGGGTTTCATAGCTCACTTAGTTAAGGACACTTCAAGGATATTTCAAAACTCAATGAGTTTAACTCATTCGGTTCGGAACCCACCTGAAGCAGTAGTTCCATTCATCTCTCATCATCATCCTTCTCATTACCCACGCACAGGCCCAAGAGCCCATTAGGACATCACCCTCACAAAAAAAAACTAAACTCATTAATTAAATTTAAGTCTCATAATTCTGTTATTCAATCACGAAATTCCCTCATTCAAGAAATTCAAGTTATCAATTCAACTGTTGATATTCTCTCCACTTCAACTGACTGATGAAAGCAATGAATAATCAATTCAATCAGCAATATTCATCTAACAAATTGAATAATATCCTTGTGGATTATCAAATTCGTCACCAGCTTCCATTGTTATTGAAATTAATTAAACTGATAAGCTATTTTCAAATTGCTTTTATTTAAAAATATGATTGATAATCCTCTTGTGAGTGCTGCATCGGTGTTGTTCTCAATCGCGAATGTTGATTAACAATATGGATGGATTCAATTAATTACTGATGAGATTGGAAAATGATACAATCTATCCAATTTCCAGAAAACCAATTATCCGTATCGTGGAGGTGGAAGCACTCAGCTCTTAAATTATCATTGTATCATCTCAATTTGTATGAATATTTTTTCCCAATCAGAATTGTATAAATTTTCCCAATTCGTGAAAATTGATTATCTTGATGTCTTTACAAGTATTATACTAGGCATTGCTGAATTCTGTGAGATACATATTTCTGTAAGTTCTATTAATTTATATAATAGAACTTATATACTAGAATAGATGTAATGCTTTTTAAAGCTTCTTTTTGTGTGGTTGTGAAGATGATATCACGATAATTATTCATCCAAATTTAATAAACCGACTAGAAACTGTCAAAGCCAAAGATTTATCAATATATCGAAATACCGGTTTACCAGAGATTGATAATAGAGTGTAACAACCGAAACGGCTATCTCTATATATTCTAATAGATCTGTAGTTATGACAATATCTATATCATATTTACGAACACTTGAGTCGAAATAAAAAATCTTTTTTGCGTAATTATGGGGTGGCTACCTCAGTCACGACAAAACATAGCCAATAAACAACGTAGAATGGACACGTCATAGCATTGGCAATGCGTATGTGTGCTTATGTGTCGACAATTATTTTCGACGGGACTTTGTCCTATCTACGCTTTGACTTATCATTACATCGGTAGTCGGCCTGTTTGTTCACGTCATCAGTTTGTTTACATTCAAGTCATCGTGAATGAGGTGTAGTAGAAGTTTTATTCATTTCTGAATCTACATTCAAATCATATCTGGAAATGTATCCAGTACAAAAACATATCACGTTATAAACTACACTACTTACACACTTTTAGAGCTATTGGTTGCTGTTGGATGTGATAAGTTGGAGTGAAAATGATGATCAAAAATCAACCAAATATGATTTGGACAGTCGTAAGGTGGAAGGGTTCTGGCCTGTGCCCTTTTCACTAGCTGGGGCCAATACAGAGAGACAGCCATAGAACATCTTTCGCATGATTCGTGGCTCCCCGGGGTGCTGCGGGGGTCCGATACCTCCCCGAAATCCCCAGGGGAGAAATTGGATCGTTTGCCATCCATTCACTAACTCTTCCCGACACTGAAACTTTTCTCCTCTTACTGGCAAGGCTGGATTAAAACGGCGAAATAATGTTCTGCGCAACACTACGTGAATCCTCTGAAAACTTGCTATTGATTGCCGTCCGCTTTTTCTTCCATTCTTCATCGATGTTTGTAATTGAAAACGCGCGATTTTTCATCGCCGTAAGTGCCGTGTGAGAAGATGGTTTTTCACCCACTGAGCAAGCGGATTGCTCCATTGCTCCACAATAGTTTATTTTTGTATCAAAGGCTAGTAGAGAACTTTCTCAGTTACCAATATTTTCGTTACCCATGTTCTCTACTACTAGTGCTTCACTAACATTCTCGTGCTATTCAAATTATGGAGAAGTATATTCTTATTGAGAGGTATTAGAAAACTGAAAAATATAAATTCTTGATTTTGAAATTTGAATTTAGATTTTCGAAATACTTGAGAATAATAAATAATTCCTATTGAAATTTCTCATCAATTTGATCATCAATCTTTATTACATTG
The DNA here is from genome assembly GCA_017141385.1 of Sogatella furcifera. NCBI lineage: Eukaryota > Metazoa > Arthropoda > Insecta > Hemiptera > Delphacidae > Sogatella > Sogatella furcifera. The sequence continues at coordinate 18,437,972 of CM029555.1, forward strand.
ATTTTTTTATGTACTCATAATATATTTAATCTTTAGGTTTTTTCCAAGGATTCTAATAAAATTATAATATTTTCGATAGTGATTATTGGGAGCATTTTAACCTAGGAAGATGTTTTTTCCAACTCTATCACATGATTTTTCTTATTCATCATGAACTTATTATCAAAATTTGTTATGAAGACGTTTCGGACGTTAGTCTGTGTTTTTAGCCAATGACTTTATTATTCTCTGTAGATGTATAAATATATAAATTATAAAATTAAAAGCCACATTATAAAATTCTCAATTTATTGCTGTAAGAATGACGATTTTCATATTATAAATATTATCATCGTTGATTTTCTTCTTCCATGACTGATAAGCTATTCAAGTTTTTTCTATCACCTTTGAATGCACTCTTGAATAACTAAGTATGGTCAAGTCTTCCTTTAAAGTCTGTCTGTCTCAAGACAAAGAATCAAAGATTTTTATTTATGAATTATCTAAGAACCAAAATTCTACAATCATCTACATCCTGATGAGCTCAAAACTGACGGAGAAAATAGTTAAATTCGTTAAATTCCTGAATGAAAACAGACTTTTAGTTCCAGAAAGATCTCAGGATGAGGATAACTGAATTTAGTGAGTTGCAGAAGACCTTGGAGTGATATTTCAGCAGGCAGCAACCGTAACTGCAGAAGAGGAATTATCTCGAGAAGTTCGGTCAAGGACCTCTCCTCTCCAACACTCGAGGACAGCGTCAACACAACTTGCCTCAAACTTTTTCTCTTTTTCAAAAGTCTTCAACTTCCCCATCTTGTAGCTCCTCCAGTGATTTATTCTCCTTGTTTTAGTTTTGTTACTCCTCTTCCTTCTCTCCCTCTCTCTCATCTAACTTCTTAGTCTTCTAACTTCTCTAGCTTCGTTTTTCCTCCTCCATCCTCGTTTTCTCTTCGTTTTCTCTTCTTCATCTTCGTTTTCTCTTCTTCATCTTCGTTTTCTCTCCTTGTTCTTATTTTTTCTCACTCTTCTTCTACTTATTTTCCTTCATAGCCCTTCATAATCCTTCTTCTTCCTCTCCGCTTCGTGGTCTTCCTCTCATCAAACCCAATTTTATTCCTCTTAATCACATTCTTTACGTAATTTATTATTTATTTTTCTATTATCTATCTTTCAACCTCCCCTCTTACTGGACATCCTCCTTCCACTTTCTTTCTTATCACAATAATAATAATTATCTTCCAATAATAATAATTATGGTCCTGTGGTCTTTCTCCTTGTTCTTTTCACATTATTTTCTCTCATTTTTCCTTCTTTTCACTCCTCCCCCGACTCTTTATATTCTCCTTCTCCCTCTTCATCATTCTCCCCTCTGCATCTGTTCTATCCCATTATTTCGCAAGCACTCTGGCTTCTGAGACCTCTTTCCCACCGGCCATTTCTCTAGTGTTTCATGTCAAAAATTCTCTTTCTCGTATAAAGGCCCGACCAACTAGGCCGAAAGTTAACAGGCGCGTGAACTAAATGAAATAAACGACCTCTCTGATTGTATAATTACACAGAGAGATACAACAGCGCTCGTCTCACCTCCTACTGAGACCTCTTTGCGTTTCACGCTCTCATTCTAATGACATTTTATCCCGCCGTATTTTACTTGAGATCTTTCGCTCTTCACAGCAGTTAATCCTCAGATAAAGTCTACAGAGAACGGTACAAAAAGTCGGAAAAGTTTTTATCAAGTTCATTGATTATTCTATCTTGTTTTGATATTTCTTTGTGATTGAGTAGTGAAATACGACATGTCAAAATAATAAAAAAGTAATAAAAAAACTATTTTATTATCAGTATGACCCATACAGGATTTAGTGAGTGTACATTGATTTCCGATATTGCCCATTGAGGTTCGGATATTGAAGTTTTAGAGTAAAAAAATTCAATTTTTTATAGGAACTTCAAAAAACACTTCGATTTCCACATGATCACATGACTAATATGTTATCATATTCATGAATTTCCCAGATGAATATTACTATTAAAAGCAGAACAAATGTCATATTTCTCATTCAAAGAAGTGGAAAACGGTCATAAGTTCTTTGTTGTTAATCATTTCATTAACAAAGGAGAATTATTAGTATAATTGTAAGCTTTCTATAGAATGAGATACTCATTGAGTACCAAAATCCAAAACGAAATTTTTATTAAAACCAGAAAAATATCATATTTTGTAATCCGTAGAAAAAATACTGAAGGCTGTTAACCGTTGATATCCATTTGATTAACGTGGGAGAGCAATTGTACTGGTATTGTAAGCTGGAATGTAATACTTGTTGAGTACAAAAAGTCTAATCACCGATATTCCATCAGCGGAAATATTTTCTCTGTTCGTTATCAAGTGTAACGTTGCGTGACGTTATTGAGTTTATCCGATTCAATCGGATCTGGTGGTCTGGAATCATCGTTTAGGGGATCACCGAATGTTTGGAGGGGTGGGGGGATCAGAGGAATATAAGGTGGAAGAAGGGGGATAGCGGTGAGCGCTGGAATTACATTGAACTAATTCGTAGCGATAAACCGTGATAAAATTGAATCAGTGAAACACGATTCTTACGGCCCGAAACGCTTTACGAATCTTGTCGTCGATGACAGTGACCTGGATGGGGTGGTGGTGAGAGGGAGGAGAGGATAGCGGGATTTAATGAAGGGGGGAATAGGCGCGCGGCTGAAAGCGATCGGAAACTGAGTGTAATCAATGATCACTGAGGGAGATGCGAAGGTGAGGAGGATGAGGAATATGAGGTAGAGAAGGAGATGAATGAGAGTGAAGAAGGGGGAGGTGTAAGAGAAGTTGAAAGAGTAGTGAAAATAGAGGTGAAAGAGGAAGTGAAAGAGCTGGTGGAAGAGGAGATAAAAGAAGAAGTAAAAGAGGAGGAGGGTGGGGAAAAGAAAAAGTAAGATAATGAGGAGAACAAGGAGGAGTAGATGTAGAAAGAAGAGTAGGAGGAGAATTAAAGAGAAGAAGGTAGAATGGTAATTACGAGAAAGATTTTAAAAAGAATAGGGGGATGAAGGAACAAAAGAATAAGAGAAGAATTGATTGATTATGGAGCAGGAATAATGATGGAGCAAGAAGAGTAGCCTATTACAAAAAGGAGAAGTAAGAGGGGGGAAATAGGGATAGAATAAATGTAGAGAGAATGTATGAGGGATCAGAAATAGAATTAGAAGAAGGTGAAAGAGAAACCGAGTGATTATGATGACAGTTAAAAGAGGAAAAGAAAAATTATGTATCAAAAATATTAGGAGAATAAGGAGTAAAAAGGGAGAGAAATAAATGAGGAATCAGAAAAACGATGAAGTTGTAGGAGAGGAGAGGAAGAGGAGAGGAGAGGAGAGGAAAAGAGTTGGGATAGGGAGAAGAAAAAGGCAGTGTTGGTGGAGAGGGGAGGAGGAGGAGACGAAGAATAGAAGTACAAGAGTTGAAAGAGGGGAAAACAGAAAGGAGGATGATGAGCGGGAAGAGAAAATGAGAAACAAGATGAGAAAAATCTTAGAAAATCGATAACAAAACGAAATTGAGGAACATAGTAGTTAAGAGTGGAGTGATCCTTCAAAATGGAGAGTAGGAGTAGTGATAGAGAAAAAAGGATATTTTGAGAAAGAGAGTGGAATAAAGATGAAAATATATGAGAGAAAGAGACAATTAGAGAGAGAACTTTTGAAAATGAGAGAAAAACGCTGCGTAATTTCGGTTTATTGAATTAGCGAAATCGGTCGAATTACACTCGTGTCGAAGAAGCGGGATTACCCGTTGCTTTCGTTTTGGCTGAAAGAGGATTTCGAATCCATTCCATTATGTTCTTTCTTGTCCTCATTTCCCCATTCCCCTTCTTTCCTTCCTCACCCTTCTCTTCCTTTTTTCACCCCTTCCTAGCCTACTTTCCACTTCCTCTTGTTCTTGCAAAAGCGCATTGAATGTTAATCAATCTTTTTTGTTCCAGAGAATTGTGATTATGAGAGGGAGGTATCCGATCAAGTTATCGAACAGACTGATGAAAGCTATTGTGAAGGATATTCGAGGGAGGAATAGGATTGTAGTATAAAGGAAATCAGAGGAAGTATAGTGTGTCCAACCAAAGAAGACATTCTGGCAAGATGGGAAAATGACCCAAGCTCGGTCAATATTGATTCAAAAATTATCAATCAGGTTTCAAATTGTAGATCAGGATGTTTCCTACAACTTGAAACTACTCCTATAATTTTCGAAACAATATTGACCTAGCTGGAGTCATTCTCCAATCTTGCCAGGATGTATTCTTTGCATGAAGAGACTATATCCGATCAAATTATTGAACAGACTGCATAAAAAGTATTGATAAGGATATTCGAGGGAGGAATAAGATTGTAGAATGAGGAAAATTACAGAAACTAGGCAGAACGTCATGCTAGGAGGAAATGAGAGGACTTTAAAGGCTTAAAATGAGGAAAATGAACGATTATTCATAATATAATAAGCTCCAAATGAGAGTAAACTCCATCGCTTCATTATGGGTATTTATTTCGTTTTCGATTAATGAGAAAGATCGTGACTGAACGTACTTTTTTGGGAAAATACGGGGAAATGATGAGGAAACAGTGATATTTATAGTTAATGAGCATTATCCCGTTGCCATTATTGAATATGATAACAAACTTTTAATAAGCTACTCATGAATGGCACTCTACAGTAATAAGTAGGCAACAGCCGAAATTGATTAATTGTTCCTCTACCTTGATTTTTATCTAAATCAGGGACTTGTTCAAAATTGGAGTCAGATGATTTTTTACAACAAGCGAGCTTGTTGATCTTATTTTCGAATTATTACGGCTAGCTGTTCATGAATTAATTTTTATCATGAAATAGTTTTTATCATGAAAGAAGGAGTTCGTCTAAAGCCCAGTTTCTGATCGTATTCCAGCTTTTGTGGGCCCGATAGAAGTGTATCCATTTCAGAGAACTACTGCTTTTTACACCATTCGACTATGGGATGGAATTACAACAAATTAAAAAAATTACGTTATTTGCAGAAACCAATTTTACTATTTTTTTTTTATCTATAGAGTGAAATAGATAGATCTACAATAATTATCCAATGACGGTTGAATACAACTAGATCCAATCCGAATGTCCGTAAATTTGAACTCAAAAAGATGAGAAATCATAGTCTATCTATCGCCATCTGAAGCTCGGATCTACCAACTTGATGAATTTAAATAAACTGGAAATATACATCCATGATCATGATACTTGAAAATTTGAGTAAATTTCATTTGCTCATCGATCTCAAAAGTTTTGGTGGAATATCTCTGGAGAAAAAAAATCTCTCCAATGCCAAAAATTTAAAACATAAATTGGACTCAAAACTGTTCATTTATGCGATCTGAACGACAAGGGTTGGAGATACAATAATGTAATCAAAATTACTGCAATTTAGGTCTTTATGTGTTGAGCTACAGCTATCATTCTACGAAATTCAGTCACAAAACTAAGCCTGGGTTCAAAATCCCCGGATCATTACAGTTTAATCGAAAACTGTTTTTTTCTCTATTTTGTTTTTTCCTCTTTTACTCTCAGCCTACCTCGATCACTTTTTCTCGCTCCAACATTCGTCATCTCTTTTTACGTAACCTCTCGCGCAGTCTCTCTCTCTCTCTCTCTCTCTCTCGCTTCTAATTTTTTTATCTCGTGATCTTCATTACTCACTCACTCTCTCTCTACCTATCTATATCTCTCTTTCTTTTTCATACATTTCATCTCGTTTTCCCCTCCAGCAGTGCGGGGTTTGCTCCATTGGATTTGTTCCAATTAAAAAGCACTTAGAAGATCAACAGCATGAGAGTTTTGGATTTGGGGCCTCGAACGAAAACGGACTCTTTGCTGTGAGTGAGGGTTGGTTGAGTGAGGAGTGAGCTTACAAAAGGTTCAGTATTATTGCTGCTTCAACAAACCTTCCCCCTTCGGAAAAACCATCCCCGACCGTACAACTACACCCCCTCACTTAGACCCCCCACCCTTTTCTCATGACCTCTATCGCTGACTAACCGCTACTGATTTTCCACTCCCCGCCTTTTTCAAGTTTATACTAAATTGTACCCTGTATATGTGTTCTATCTCTTTTTTGCATCGTCTCACTCTCTCTCTCTCACTCTCTCTCTCTCCATTCTACTATTCCATCACCTCTTATGGCAATTCATATTTTACGCACAGAAACGAAATCTTTGTTTTCTTTCAACACCGGAAATTACCACAACGAACAGATGTCAAGCCTCCAGCAAAGCCTTTAAAACTCCCTCTGAAGAGTTCAGCTCATTAGTTGTCTCTATTGAAACTCACTAACAGATCAGACAAGATTTTAAATTCAGTAGGTTGGAATAATTTATTATAATTATTATTACATTCTCGAATATTAGTACTAAACTCTCAAATGCTGAATTTGATAAATTGATAATAGATTATCAATTCGATTCAATTTGATTAATTCTATTCGATTATCGTTTTTTTCTGAATCATTATTTGATATCATATTGTGCTACATTGGTATTAAGGTATATGATATATTGGTGAATTGGTATATGGATATTCAATTTATAATATTTCACTCACCATGCAAGATAAAATGTAGCGTGTAGGCTACATTGTTTTCAACAATATTGGGGGAAAACGTTCTTGAAACCAATCGGTGAATAAGGTAAGGGGATAGAAGAAAAACAAACATACCTGAAAATATTGAAAAATAATGAAATCTTGATAATAGGCCTATGTAATAAATATATTTGGTGTAATTGATTTTCCAAAAAAATTCTAACAGTGGGATATGAATGAGCCGAATACACAAAATTTAATTGAAAGCAATGGCACGAGCAACTTATATTTGAATCTTCACGCTCGAAATACTTTTACCTCCGAATAACCATTGAGTTATTCAGGGCTGTGTTTCAATTCATTATGTAACGTTATCAACATGTGAATCAGTTTCCGGCGTTAAAACTTCCAGATTCCAAAACTATGAACAAAATAAACGAACTATAAACTCAGATAAGCTTTTTTCTCACTCGTTTTTTGTTGATGACTACTCTAATCAAAGTTGAGTTGAAGGTTATGAATACTGTGTGCATCCTACTCCCATGCATTTTGTTGGTGACTGCTACCATCAGAGTTGAGAGTTGAGTTGAGGGGTATCCAAGAAAAGAATACATTATTGCAAGATGGGTAATGACTCTAGTCAGTATTTGTTCAAAAATTAAAAATTTGGTTTCAAATATTGTAAGGAACATTCTGATCTACAATTTGGGACCTAGTTATTATCTCCAATCAATATTGTTCGAGCTGGAGTCATTTCCCCATCTTGCCAGAATGTCTTCTTTGCTTGGACAGCCAATATAAACCTTGTGCTCATCTTCTCGATCGGAGAGGGAATGCCAGGCCGTAAATCAGTCACGACTACTTTAGATTTTTCTCACGCTTGGTGAAGCATCGATCAGGGCGAGACACATTTAATAAAGGCAAGATTTATAGGTGCAAACTTGAAATTATGCTGTGTGATAGTATGGGTTTAAGCATCAATCTTTCTCTCTCTAACCCTTTTTGGATCTCTTGCTTTATTATTCATTCTCTTTTCTACTGCTTCTTCTCTCTTTTCCATTTACCTATTCTTGTTTCTCAATATACTTCTCTCTCATTTCCTCATCACTAAATCTATCCTACTTTCCCTCTCATCCTTCTTGCTGTCATAAATAACTCTCTTTCCGTTTGGTATGTTTATCGTCCTATTCTCAAATAATCTTTCTACTTTCTTCGCCTGTTTCTCTATCATTTAATCAGCCTTCCTCCTTCATTTCTCCTCTTAAACGTTTTTTTTTTCTCCCCTATCTGTCAGTCCTTCACCCGTCACTCCCTTCTGCTCGGATGCATCTTTATTTTTTTTTCCTTCCCTCAATTATTCTTCTAAATTTTTCGAGCATTTCCTGCAGCCTATGATTTTGACCAAACTCTTTATAATATAGCCTAATTACTATCAATGACTTGAATTTTCTCATATTCTTCTTTGAGTCTTCAATCGTTATCGGTTCCATTGTTTAATATTCCACTCTCTCATTTCTTTTCTTCTCTACTCTTCATTTAGAAACTCTGTTATTCTACTCTGTATATTATCTACATTGAACAATAATATTAAACATGTTTCATAGTCACATTAGGAAAAATTCTGAAACTAACTTTTGTATGTGATTGTGAATGATTCAATATTATTCTTGTGAATGATTTAGTATTCGTTTTTGAGAAAAATTTATTTTCATTTATACTCTAATTATTCATTATTATCTATTCTTCTCTTCTGTCCTTTTTACTCTGCTCTTTTCCCACCATCCATTATCCAATTTTCTATTCCTTTCCATTGCCTATCTTCCTATATGTTTCTTATTTTTTCTGAATTTTTATTATTTTGTCCTTACTATCTCTTTTACTACTACTATAGGCCTACTATCTCTTGAGATATTCCTTCTATCAATAATTTTTTTCTCAATCTTTCTCTCCATCATAGTTCCTTACAAACTCCTCTAAAGCATTATCAATTTTTCTCTCCCCATTCTGTAGCTCATACTCTCATCTCTCTCCTCTCACATATCTCTTGTTCCCTCTTCCTCTCTCTCCTCTCATATATCTCTAGTTCTCTCTCCCTCCATCTGTAACGCCCCTTATCTATTTATCACACCCCCTCCCACCATCCATCGCACCACCAAACCGGAAGTAGGCCGGAAGCGTCGTTTCCGGAAGAAAGTTTATGAAGTTATTGAATTCGGCCGTTTGATATATGGCGCGAATAACAAATCGAACAAATATCTCTCACATCAATATCCTTTCCGTTTTTCAGGGGATCTTCTTCTCTTGTCAAATAGTTTTACGGCGTTTTTCATCATTCCTGTTTTGTTGGAACGAGATGCCTCGTTTTCTATTCATTGCTTTTCCAAATCACAACCAACGCCTTCAATAGGCTACAGCAACATTTGTTTTGTTCGAATCATGAGATTGTTCAGCATCTTACCAGTCACCTACCTTCCTTTAATAAGAGGGAGCTATGTAAAGTTTGTTTGTTTGTTTGTTTATGAGGGTAAAGCCCACATAAGCTCATAGGCTTGTGCGTTGGTAATGAAATGGATGATAGATGACGACTACTTTTTAGGTAGTCGGGACCGACGGCTTATCGTCTCCTCCGAAAGACGGGGTGGTCGTATCTATGTGATTGTGCTGTGGTCAAAAATTGTTCTCCGCTTGGGATTCGAACCAGGGTCCACCTGGTTATCAGACCGGCGCTTTATCACTCCTCCAACGAGCCACCATAATATGATATGAGATATCATATTACTCATAAGAAAAAAGTTCATTAAGGAAAAAAGATTATAATGAATGAACTCAAAAATCTTTCTATTTTGGTCAAGTTTCACTTGAAAATTAATCTCATGAGATACTTGTTGTGTTGAAATAAAAAATGTTTTAAGGGTGCTGTGATTCATCATTTTATTCATTATACATTAGTAGCCCTACTAACCTTTAAGGTGAATAGTTGAAGGTTGTATGAGAGCAATAAATTAATAGTGAGTCCACTTTGTTGACTTCTACATCAGGAGTTTGCAATTGAGATTCTGATAAAGTACTTAAATGTACTAATACACTTTTTCATGCATATGATGTTGAAATTCATACATGGAATAAAATTTATAAATCAATTGAATCTATTTTTTTAATAGAAACTAAATAGAAAGTATCATTTCAATAAATCGATTCACCTTTCTTGGACATAATCATATATCATAAACTTATCATTGAATGGAGAGAAATTTGACAAGATTTTTGCAATATTATTCTTGAATGTGCTTATGAGAACTTTTCATTGAGTGTACTTTTTCATGGGAGATTCCATCATTGAAGTTCTAGTTGATTTCTAAACAGCAACCATTCAATAACAAGTACTCATGAGAACTAACTCAATTTCAGTATTCGTTGGAATCTAATCATTTCAATGAATAAGATGTATTGTATTTCCTTCTTCTTAATTAAATGGCTAACCGTTAACAAGTCACCACTGTATTCCTTCTCTCACTAGTATTATTATTGTTCTGTTTGCCCTTCTCATCTTTTTCGTGCTCTAAATTTTTTCGAAATTCCATATTTTTTGATAGTGAGTGGTGATTTTGGTGATCTTCCCTGTGTTTTTAGACTATATTTATTTGCAAGAACTTTTAAAAATTCAAATCTCAGTGTATCATATCAAGAACTACCATCATTTCCCTTTGACGGAAATTAAGGTTATGGTGCCGGTGGAACTTCTTTTTGGAACTCCCCACCGAATACGGCATAAGAATACATACATACATCTTTTTCTCTTGCTCCCGGCTCTCCATTTTCTCCATATTCTTTTTCCTAAGAAACTTTTTTCCCAACTCAACTTTTACATAAACTATCTAAAATGCGCTTCAGAAGTTCAGTCGAACTTTCAGGTCATTAACTTGATGAGTAGGAACACTTAAGGGCACAAAAATTTTGTTTGTTCAACAAGAAACAATAAAAATCATCAATTCCAGTGAAAATAGCTTGAGCAGAAGTATCCGATAATAATGAAACAATTCTAATCGTATTCTGTATAGATCTCGGGCATCAAATAATCTAATTGTCAAGGTGATTCCTAGGCCAAGGCTTACCTATAGTCTGTTCTTATTCACCCTACTCTACACTTCGAAGATGCTGCAAAACTTTCGACCAATGAACAAGGTTCAAATACGTGCCGAGCAACTTCAATGAACCTAATCTAACTTGTAGAGTCGACTGTAGTTCTATCCGACAAGTCTGTCTCCTGCACAGTAGCCTATCGAGTAAAACTAGAGGGAAATAGACAGAGGAAGAGTAAGATGAAGACAGTAAGGAGGTATTAGCAAGATAGTTCAGAGATATGAGAGTGTATTAGGGATAATCTTCCTCGATACAGAGAACTGATTATTATGAGACAAGAGCTCTCAAGAGAACAAACAATGATTCAACTTTAACAGCTTTCTCGTTATAATAAAAATTTTTCCTGCTGGAATAAATTTTTTTCAACTTCTCATTGATATTAGGTATGGAGACGTATACCTCCCCTTTGGATTAGTATTGATAAGTATACTGTGTAATGATTATAATAAATGTACTAGTATATGATATAGTCCCTACAATATTAGTTATTGAGAGTGAATATACAGCCCCTATAAAATGAGTAATATTAGTTAAAACCTATACAATTAGTCCTACACATTTTCCACCCATACATTAGTTTTGAGAGTACATTTTTATAAATTTACATTTTTTTATTAACATTACTATTCTATAGATTTTTTTTAAATTTCTTGGTTGTTATTTGGTAACATATTTATCCGTGTTTGGAAGTACTCAGGAATCGAAATCGTTTTTGACATCTCAATCAAAATTAGCTATAAGAAGTAAGCTCATTCAAATAGTTGGGGTTGGCGTCATAATAATGGTATGCAGGAAGGATTTGGTTTTGGTTGGTGTAAGAGGACTTGGGAAACTTATTATGAGATGGAAAGATGCTGAAGGATGCTGACTTGGAAAATGAATTGCGGAAAAAGGATCGGCATTATAAGAAGGAAGCTGTTGTGTTAGTATCAGAGATTGTTGGGTATAATAGATTGTAGATAGGAGATTGGACATGGTGGAGTACATTGAATGAATGGTATACCGACCCCGTATGAAAAATATGGGGAATCGCAAAATCGAATAAGAAAAGTATCCAGATCAACAATGTTTTTCATTAAATAAAAAGTTTTGTATAAGCTACTAGTTTGAAATTGAAAGTGAAAAGTTTTTGAAAGATTTTTATTAATAACTCTACTCCATTCCAGCAATTTGCTCTATGATTGTTAAATCAAGAACAATCCTACCTTATCCACTATCACAATTATTATAACAATAGGAAGGTTACATGGAATAAGCAGAATTACAGGAATATTCGAATGGCTCTTACCTTGTAAGTTGACTAGAATAGCAGACAGCACGCAGAGCCATATAGTTCGCCCAAGCTTCTCCATTAATAGCCGTGCAGTAATTTCCTCGTACGTCACTCTACATCCACAATCACAAGATCGGCTTTCATTTCTACCTTGACGCGGAAACTCGAGATGTCTCGTCGATTCCGAGAACGAAGACCTGAAACATTGATTTCAATATCAAGTTGAATATCATAGAGTTCAAGAAGGGGAGAATGAGAGGCTTTAGGAGTATAAGATTAGATATGATTAGATTATCTTTAGATTCTATCCCTTCTCATTCTAATCTAAACATGTCTATTGTATCAGGGAATGTAGTATTACCTAATCGAGATTTAAACTTCAAACTTATGGCTACTTGAAAATTGATAAATAAAATGAAAAAATCAAACACCCTTCTTTAAAACTTTATAAGTATTATTTTTCACAGACATGTTTCGAGCTCAAGCTAATTTTCAATGTGACTAGAATAATACATGCAGTATTATTATTATTATTATTATTATTATTATTATTATTATTATTATTATTATTATTATTATTATTATTATTATTATTATTATTATTATTATTATTATTATTATTATTATTATTATTATTCTAGTCACATTGGAAATGAGCTTAAGTTCGAAACATGTCTGTGAAAAATAATACTTTTAAAGTTTTAAAAAATGGTGTTTGATTTTTTCATTCTATCTATCAATTTTTAAGTAGCCCTGAGTTTAACGTTTAATTCTCGATTAGGTAATACTATATTCCCTGATGCAATAGACATGTTTAGATTAGAATGAGAAGGGATAGGGAGTCTAAAGATAATTAAAATGGAAGCTTCATGACATTGATCAGAGACTGGGAAGGACAAACAATAAAGCATTAAGCATACAGTAGTCATTTGCAATCGGAGAATGTATAGCAAAATAGGTAATTGAAATTGTGCAAGGTGTTCCAAAAGTCAGTTTACCAAGTAATAGTCGGTTGCAGGAATGAGATTTCGAAAAAATGAATATTGATGTTGGCATCGAGTATATTATATATTTCAATTGTTTGATTGACTATATTTGACTATTTATTGATTTATTATTGCTCTATTGACTAATTTTTATGGTTAAATCGACTTTCAAATCCACAGTGGGTTATTCCAACCATGTCTTGTGTGTATTTCTGTGATACAGTGCTTATAAAATGGAGCTGACCCTAGATCCAAGAAAAAAATTGCTGGGAAAATGCGTTTTTTCTAATAATCTGTTGGATAAGACAATATTTTCCAATTCTTTAGTTCTTATTTTTCAATTAGAATAGTTATTACATATCGTTCGTCTGGGAATATGGGCTACCAAATGCAAATTCAGATAATGGGCCATTGCATCAAAAATCATTTGATTCATTATGAAGAGTCACTATTTTTTCTGAATGCATCAATTTTCTTCATGCAGAAATTTGTGAAACCATAACTCTGCCAGCTACTCTGAAGCTACTACCATTTTTTGAATCAAATGGTTTCCAGCCAGTTTTATTGCAGGCAATTGTCAGTTAGTTATTTTACTCCTCTCCAAGAGAAAGCGTTGAGGTATATCCTTGGCCAGTTTCCAAACATCGATTTCGTACAGTCAACAGTTAGAAGCTAGCACAAATCAATGCTAGCTAACCTCCAAAATTTTGTCTTTCCTTGAAAATTCTCGTTTAATGAAGGGCGTTCATGAAATGAATAGTACTAACGTGGGTTTTTCTACTTTATTGCATCTAGTTTGAGGTGGAATTACTGGAAATAGAAGTCGACTAGGATAAACGAGAGAAACTCAATTATTATCCGCAATGTAGAAATAATAAATCCTCCTGATGTTGGCAGTACCCTTGTTACGCATTAATGACAGCATTCTCTGATGATTTTTTCATAGGATTTTTTTGAAATATTCGTACAGTTTCAAGCAGCTAAGTTATTCCATTATTGCTGTCATACTGTTAATCATGGAGCTACACATTTTTACATTTTTATTTGCATCAAAGAACAGAAACATTCAGCGATCACTTTATTGTGGTCTGAAGGTGGATCAGGTGTAAAATTTTAAAACTACATTGCGGATGATAATTGACATGTTCTCGTACATGCCCAAGTATACTCCATGTAATTCCTACCACATATTACAGTAAACGTAAAGCTCTATACAACTTATTTCTATTGCATCTCAAGGTTATTACAAAATATAACCTTGTCTCTGATAACCTTGATTACATCTTAGGTACATGTGCATGTGCGACTGTTGTATTGATATAATGTAGTGATATCTGTAGTACAATGGAAACCTAAGTTCATACATCCAATTACTGCGGTTACTGCGGAACGGTTTTATCCCATAGGAACTTCTTGGAAGGGTTTCCTACCTTGTTATCGAAAGAAATATGTGGTGTCATCATGTTTAAAAAATGAATTAGTGTAATACGTAGAACGGAGTGAGGGAGTGATTGATGTTTTTGTTCCATCATTCCATTATCTCAGCGCCGATACTTTCTGAGAATAATGGAGAAGAGAAACACTATAGCGGCCCCAACTGAATAAAATGTGTTATGAAAAACGGGATGGGTGTTGCGAAGTGGGACGTGCAAGATAATAAAAGAAGACTTCTCAAACTTCTCCGCTTTTGTTTCGTGACGGATCTCCAGAAACTGAGACTTGCTGTAAAAATGGAGGCCAGAAGAAAAAAATTAAGATAAACACTTCTCACACCACACCCTTTATAACAGGCCACTTTCCGCGATTTATGACAAGTCTAGAAAGTTTTTTTTTTCAAAAAAATATTCTTATACTGGAAAGAGTTTGTAAGATGCGAGACTTTCACAACAAGAGCATTGCTGCGAGCAACATCTCATTACTACTTGGATTCCAGTTACTGCGGAACAGTTTTTATCTCAGAGAGAGAAACTTCTTGGATGGTTATTCGATAGCAGAGATGCATTAAACTCTTTAAAACTCTATTCAAGCCTGAGAGCGAATGCTTGTTATCAAGCCGGTTATTTAATAATCGAGTGATGGATTCGCATTATTGATGGAAAAATTGGAAGAAAATTCTACCCTAACCTAGAAAAGTAATGATGGACTGACACTGACAGACAGTTCTACTTCAATTATTACGAGTACTCATTCTCAATTCATCCGAACTTCGATTTACCATCTTTCGAAACATTACTTCTCACATTCAAATCCATTCAGTCATTTCAGTGGATGATTTTTTACTAAAATTATCAATGATAGCTATACTAATAGGGTGTAAACGTAAATGGTGCAGATGTAACGGATGCATCACCAAAAATTTGTGAAGTCATCGTCATGAAAAAATGCATTTCAATTAAAAAAGGCAGTTCACCGCCCACATTCGAATCCAATACGTGTGATAATATAATCACACATAAATTGAATGAAAATTTATTGATCCATGACCTGTAAAATTTCATTAGTAATAATATATCCGCCTACATAATAAGCAGAACATTCCGATGAATATATTCAACTTAGAAATCGCGGAATAAATTTGCACAACATATTCGAGTGGAACAATAAAGGAATTATTAATGAAACAGGAAATTTGAGTCATATCAATAGTTATTATTTTGTTGATACAGTATGTGTCGAAATCAATCAATTCTATGGAACCAATCACCCGTCCTGATTGGGCGAACAGTTGTGTCGTTAGTTACAACCAAAAACTGATTTACATCACAAATCCACTGTTTGAGCTGCAAATTATTCCCTGCAGTGATTTTGAATTGTTCGTAATTGGAAATTAACAGAGGGGGAAAACGTAATTACATTGTTATTTCCATAATCTGGCAGCTTTATGACATTAGAGTCATCACAATAATCGAATATTTTTTACGAGCAGTCTTCAAAGTTTTGTGGCGAAGTAAGATTCCCGGCGTAAGTCGATGATGCAGCGGGTATAAAACCTTTATTTCTCGCATATGAAGATTTATTCTTTGCGAGAGAATAATAAAATACGGCATGAAAAAATCAGTACACCGTCATATGTCGTCAAACTATGAAATATGGAGAGGAATAAGATGGGATGAGGAAAGGCGCCACTGGTATTTCACGGAGCATATAAATAATTCTCCTCCGAAGACGCAGTAAGCAGCTCTCATTCTTCTTTCTCCGTCGGGCATCTGTACAATTCCCTTTTCTCAAAAGACTAAAAGGGTTCTTTTTTCAATTTTCTTCTGCAAAGACACTGGTTGCTTTGAAATGCTAATACATAGGTGTTGTCAATATCACTGGTTTGTGATTGAAATTCGAATTCATTCAAAGTGAAAATCATTATACCCAACATGTACTCATACAATAATCCTCTTATTACTACGAAGCATGTATTGGAAAATTTCAAGCGATGCTTAACAGGAAAAGACGCAAACACACGTCAGATGTGATCAGTTTTAGCATAGCTTTATATTACGAAAATTACATTATCGAAGTCATGATTTACAAGGTAGATTTCAAAGTCGCGATTTCCTTACTTCGAAGGTGGATAAGGAAACCCCTTTTAGATTAAAAGTTCAACTGAATGCTTCAACAGCTCCACTCTCAAATCTTATTGATAATAAATCTGTAATTATTTCGAATAACAAGGTTGAATTTTCAGAGTGATTGATTGGAGCTTGATTCTAATAATATAATCATTATAATTATTACAAGCTATTATAGAGTATTTCAACTGAATAAGAAAGACAATAAACGGATTAAGTAACAGACAATGATAATGAATTATTCATCTCAACCCTAATATTGAATTTCCATCAACTGATGAGAATGTAAAATTATAAATTAATCACTAAAGTCAAGATAGTGTGCTTTTGCTGATCGTCAATAGCTGCCTGGAGTGTTATGCATGTAAATTTTGAACTTCATACAGATGTACTATAATTAAGATTTCATAGTTTTTCCTGTGAAATTATCCTCATATGATATTTTTCTAAACAATTAAATCATGTGCATGATGTCATTTAATTGAATGTAAAACTATCAATTCAAATTTAACAAAACAAATTAAATAAAATAATGTCAAATCAAGAGAACGAATCAATAATGAAGTATTTTCAAGTAGTATACCAATTAAAACCGGGGAAAATTACTGATAATTTTTTTTTTTCAAAAAACTGATATTTGATAAATTCTAGTTGAAATATTTGGTAGTTTATGATTAGAAGTTGCTTTCAGGTATTTTAGTTTCTCGAAAATTATTATTGTTTCAAGTATAAGGTAAAGTAGTGAATGTCAACATGGGGAAGAGCTATGGAATATTATTCGGATTTCATCCAGATTTGAATAAACCAGTAATCTCTTGTGAAATATGGAATGAAGAGATTTTTCAATTTTTCTCTTGGAAGTCATTTTTTCAAGGATTGAACTAAATTACGAGAAGGGAGAGTCATTTCCAAGCCCTTCAACTGCAGAAAACTTTCCAGCCCTTGACATCACGAGTATCCGTTCCTTGAGTGGATTTAAGATAATAAGCACATGGTAATAACGTTTCCTGTTTGATTTTTTCACAGAAAAAATGTTTTTTTCACATCCCTTCCAAAGTCTGTGGCTAGAGATTTTTCGATAAGGAATACAGTAACACAAAAATTCCAGCTTGAAATTCAGAACGACGGAAACGAGTTCATATAAGTTGGTAAACAGTACTCTACTATTGTAAATAGTTGGAAAGAGAATTCTACTATTGTAAAAAGGATTACATTGGCGTTTTTCTGGGAGTGTCTTTCATTGGAATAAAAGCTTTGTAAATCTATGTTGATAATAATTGATGATATCAACTGAATTTCGTGAAAACATTTTTATTTATTCGCGAATTAGTGGAGGGAAAAATAATTATTCTCACACCATTTTTGTAGAGTTGCATTCCTCTATTAGTTTCAACTCTTCATCAAACCATCTTTGCTACTCTGTTTGCAGAATCCTTAACATAATCCTGCAAGGGGAATGGAGTAGAGATTTTTTCTATGAATCATTCTAATTCTTGAACCATCAATTAGGCTAAATGAGTGTTGAACTTGATTAATTTGTATAAATGCCCAGTGATTTAATATTCAAGTTTCTGTTAGGCCAGATAGTTTTGTATGAAGCATTTATAGTTAATGACTTACTCCAAAATATAACAGAATGAAATTTGTTTGAAATGTTTCGGTAAACATTTGAAATATTTCGCGAGGAGTAGGATACCCATTTTTACTTTAAAGTTAATTTTACAATACAGTAATTTACTCCAAGAAGGAATTTTCCATACAATGTCATCTGGGAATGATTATTTCCTTTTTTTAGAATTTTGAATCATGATTCAATCCAGAAAATGAAACTTCCTATCTGATTTTTAGCAGAATAGATGGTATTTACAAAAGAACTTCGGGGTTTCGAGCCTGAATATTTATTAGAATGGAAGCGAAAATAGATGTTTTATACACAATTTGGAAATTTGAATTTTGAAGATTCTTCACTTATTAATAGGGCTACAGTTCAATGTGACCATTTTAATTGTTTTTCAAGCCAGCGATGCTAGATTTTTTATGAAAACGTTCCCAATATAATTGGTAAGAGTAGAACTTACGATTTTACTCGTTTCAGAGAAATCCATCCAAGTTCCTCATCTTTTATGGTTATTTAAATATGAGCTCCTAAAGTAAGTTATTTTTCTAATTATCAGTGAGTTTCTAAAAAACCAGGAGTTCTTCAAAATAGGAAACAGGAGTTCTTTAGTAAACACTCAGTACTATCCATGAATGAAAAGGGCAAGATGAAAATCTCTTTCAACGGAAATTACATTTTTAAGCTTCCCACTCTCGAATTTTATATAGGCTAAATCAATCATTTTGAATTATTTTAATGATGTATCTATCA
This sequence comes from Sogatella furcifera, assembly GCA_017141385.1. Classification (NCBI taxonomy): domain Eukaryota; kingdom Metazoa; phylum Arthropoda; class Insecta; order Hemiptera; family Delphacidae; genus Sogatella; species Sogatella furcifera. The sequence goes on from CM029555.1 coordinate 18,456,900, forward strand.
CTAAACAGGAACTCAAACAGCATAAATCATATTGAAAGTTCCCATTCAGAATACCCATCAGAAAAGTACATTTGGAAGGGATACTCTGGAATTCTTATAAACCAATCATCACATTGCTGAAGAATTGCTGGTGAATTCAATCACAATTTATCAGAACTGTCAACGGAGTTGCCAGGAAATTAATATTCACGAATGCAACACGATAGCCAGTGAATTCCAAAAAATAATTATTAATACTGGAGTGAGAAACGAAGTGAGAGATAGAATTAATCAATGTTTCATTCAGGAATGGGAAAGCTGTCTAATAAAACTCTTGTGAACTGTCTCATTATAATTGAATATTGAGTAACTAGAATGAAGGAAAAACAAACAAAGTAGCTTTTCAGAAGCATTTGAATAATTATCAATTCTTTTCTCAAGAAGTGGAATCAATTGCCTCCGGAAATGAACACTTTTTCAACTGAAATTCAATGATACAAGTTCAACTGAGTTTCGTATAAGAGGATTCTTAGATACTAATGGATCCATATTCATTATTTACTATTCTTGTACAATTCTCTTCATCTAATATTGATTGAAATAGATTTTTCTTCTCCCAAATGGTAATATCTGAATTCATAATTTGAATCAATTTCAAATGTAACAATTATTTTGTAAGTTTTTCAGTTCAAATTTTCTTGTTCCCAAGTCCCAACAGGTTCGAAGCTAATTTTCAAGATGCTGGAGGATCGTTTTACTGAACTTCCCTCTATAAATATTATGATTTGAGATAAACAGACTCTAAAGTCAAAATAGTTTGTTCGACTATAAATCAATTTCCATACAGATTTCATCCTTCAAATTATTTTGAATAAGAAGGAGGAGTTTTCACAATCAGATTTCCATAATCTGATCTACAAGGACAGTTGATGATTACAATCCGCATTACAGTATGTTACAAAATTCAATATTGATTAAATTGGAAACTCACAAATCACAATTAGTTTTTTCCAGAATTTCAGCTTTCGAACGCTCTTGATCTACGTTGTTTGAATTACCTGGTACCCCCATAAAAAAAGGTTTTTAATTAAGATGCAAGTCTTTGGATGAATGCATCACCGGTCTATAAATTTGGATTTTGTATTTCAATCTATTTATCTGGAAGGGATCATGAGATGGAAATGAGGTTTGGAGAAATAGAAAAGTGATTTTTTTGGCGGAATGGACGTGAAAATACAGTAATTTCAATAAACTTATTCCTATTTTCATTATGAGATTGTACTCTTAGAAGTATGAGAGAGGGAAACCAACTTGGTTTTGGTAGAATAGGAATATCGAATTTGAGAAATTTAATCTTATGACGATTTGTATTTCATGCTGTTAATCTAGAAGGGAACCGAATAAAGAACCGATTCGGTTGCAGCAGAGAGGTTTCCCACTCTCATCAAGCGGAACAAAACATTTCGATACACAATGGAAAGGCAAGCAAGCCATGAAAGCATGCCGGATAAAAAACGAATCGCAAAATTAAAACGTGGAAGGCTTTGCCACGATGCATTCAGATGATAGCTGGAAAATATCTCGATTCCGGTATCCTCAGGCAACGAACGCTTTGAAGATGAAAAAAGCCAAAAAGTCTCATTTGCAATTCTCATTGGAGGAGGAGCGGTTTGCTCATTGTTTGCGAATCATTGCTGCTGATCTTTTCATTTGTAATAATTATTTATCAGTGTTGTACCGAATAAAGAAGATTTTTGTAGTCTAGTCAATCAGAGTACAAAGGAATGATAGAGCATCAAACAACGGTTCAATCATTAGTTCAAAGGAATGATTGAGCATCAAACATCGGTTCAATCATTATTGTTTTTCTTCTATTATTAAAAATAAATCAAATTTTTCATTGCTTATTTTTTTCTAAAAAGTGTTTAAAAAAACAGTGCTCCAGTTGTTGACGCATAAGTCGAGTAGTTGTCCTTTTGTTGCATACATTGTTTAACAGGTGAACTCGTATCGGGTGGCTCGTTGGAGGAGTGATAAAGCGCCGGTCTGATAACCAGGTGGACCCTGGTTCGAATCCCAATCGGAGAACAATTTTTGACCACAGCACAATCACATAGATACGACCACCCCGTCTTTCGGAGGAGACGATAAGCCGTCGGTCCCGACTACCTAAAAAGTAGTCATCATCTATCATCCATTTCATTACCCACGCACAAACCTATGAGCTTATGTGGGCTTTACCCTCATAAACAAATAAACAAACAAACTTCAAGTGGGCCTAAATCACAAAGGTTGTGTTGAACTATAGTCTGTCTAAGCAAAGAAGACCCTCTGGCAAGATAAGAAAATGACTCCAGCTCGGTCAATATTGGTTCAAAAGTTATTGATCAGGTCTCAATTGTAGGAAACACTCTGATCTACAATTTGAGACCGAATCAATCATTTTGAACCAATATTGACCGAGCTGGGACTTTTCCTCATCTTGCCAGAGGGTCTTCTTCGCTTGGACAGACTATATCAATACAGTGTTCAAAGCTAATTTGAATAATGATAATCAATGTTTTCTTTAAATTTTTCCCGCCATCTTGTTTGTCCAATCATATTATTATTTCCAATCTCGATAAAATACACTGAATTTTTTAAAACTTAAATTTTACAATGCCAAGCACACCATCATGTGTCTAGTCAACCTTCAGTATGTTTATCGAATACATTAGAAAGAACCAACTGGAAAAATCACCATTTAGATCTCAAATTTGATTTTAGTTCGTATCGACTAAGCATCATTCAGTCATTCAATTCATTTTTATTCAATTTGTCGATTATATGAATACTTTTTTGGTCATGTGATCATGCATGACGCATATTTGAATTCTTTATTATATTCATTTATTGTGATTGGATGTTGTTAATACTGGTTAAAGTTTGTTGTTTTAATTTTTAATATCCATGATAAGAATAGTGTGAGTTACGAACACTGTACACTGCTCTTGGATGGGTGACCATGGTATTTGGCCATGTACACATTGGCGAGGTGGAACCTACCTCGTCATTACACCTTACGCCTTAATGTGCATTATGCATATCTTCTAAACACATCAGATGCAGTTCATTATGCTTGTTATCACGATATCGATTCGAGAAGTGTGATTGGGAGGGAGTTGTTATGGCTCACATAAAATATGTGGCGTTTCCAACCTAACTAGATAGAGACCACTGCTGAGAAAGATTGAAAAAATACTGGTAATATGTTTTTCTAAAATATTACACGTATGATTGATAACCAACAGCTAAGCTCTACGACTGCTCTCACAGCTATAAATACATATAATAATACTGTGATAATAATTCATAATAAATTGATATGTTTTCAGGCTTGCAATAATGTATTTTGATGGATTGACCTATTGATGAGCTCAATTTATAATCATAATTTGACGTACATAACTATATAGCATACAATTTGGTAGCCTACTACAGTATGTAATATGCTCGTATATTCTGTTAGTGCAGCAATATATTATACTACACATGTAGCTTACTGTAATACATGCTAGTACATGCTTGGACTGCAGTCTAACTAAGGCTAGTAGCCTAAGACTAGTAGTAACGAGAATGGTATTTCTACACAAAATATTTTCATATAATTTGTCCCATGAAAAAATAAAAAGTTTATCCAGGTTCTCCTTCCACATCTATTACATTAAACTTTCAAAATCAATAATTATCCACTACTGGATACAAGAAAGCTTTTGAATAATTGTCTTCCACAAGAGCCCCTACAACTACAATATTTCTAGAATAAATCCATGACTATAATAGCCATGATCTTCATGTTTGACAATGGAGAATAACTAGGAATAAAGTGATTAAAAATGGAAGATGTTTGCTTTCGATTAAAGAGCCTATCAATAGGGACTTATTGATACAAATGATACAGATTCCAATGCAAAAGCAATAAAGGAACCAAACATCAACTTTTCTCTTATAAATTACTACACTCTTGTGGAAATTCTCTCCCAATAACTCAATTATTTCTCAAAAAATTATATATTACTTTTCATTTATTGGGTATGAACTGAAGGAGTCCACTATACAATATCTTCCAATGTTCCCCAATTCATTCATCATGTATAGGCCAACCATGAATGTTGATGGTTCACTTTTATAATTGATTTCCTACTAATGTGGACTTTATATCAGCATCCTTTCCATATCTCTCAAAATTAATTCTTTAAATGTCCAATTCCTGCATGTTTTCCACTAGAATTGCAATTGTAATCATATTAGTTTGTCAATGGACTTCGAATCTACCTATTTGCAATTTTTACCAAGCATGAATCAATATTATCAAGCAGGAAATATTTTTTATGCAATTCTAAAAATAGTCATCATAAGTACAGGATTTGGGTACTATTTATTAATATTTTAGTTGAAAGCTCTTTATTAATCTATTACAGCCTAATAATAGCTTCGCGTGATAATCTAGTTGATAATTCTAAATACTTTCATGCATGAGTTTTCAGCTCTTCTCAAAACAAACCCCTCCCACTCACATAATTTTTAGGTTATTTTTATATACACTCTACTTATAAGAGGAAGTATGTGAGCATGATGAAAGATGCGATTCATATTTTCATTCTGATTTGTTTATTTAGTTTACCGTTTATTGATTGGGGCAGTTTTTTCGACGGCGTGCTCTAGGGCGTGAGTCCGCCAAATCCTCGACGTCAGTAACGCTACGCGACGCGACAAACAGCGCTGCAACGCTCACGAAAACCCACTGACGCCCGCTGCCTCTCAGATACTCCTTTTGACGCTTGCAGAAAGGAGGCTCGCGTGATACAGGATGTGTTCCATTGCACGCCCCTCACAAATAATAATATTGTTCTAGTGGCAAACCGCTCTGTTTGAAATTTTTGGCATGGTAGTTCTTAAACCAGTCCTTAAGTCTTTGTTACTTGGAAAGTTCTGGTTAGTTCTTTGGTTTAAAGTTTTTAAATCAAAATTAGTTCGAATTTTTACATCTTCAACATCAACATAGGCCTACAAAGTATTATAGCTAATATCATTCCGACATAATAGGATACATATAGGATTGTAAACGAACATCCAACATAACATTTGTTTTATTAATTATTAATTGAAACATCTAATGATAATCAATTTCAAATAAACCAAAATTATTTTGAAAATGGGACAAGCTCTACCCTTAATATTATCATCACCCAAATACTGATAAATTAAAGATGAAGCTGTTTTAAAGAGAGCATGATGAGAGACAGAAACTCATTATAATTGAGTGATCTACATTTATATACTCCACATGCGTTTGATGATAAAGGGTATGATACAATTTTTAAACTCACGATAGAGACTTTATCATAATATAATGATCTACATGAAAACTCTACATGAATGAGTAGAGTGGCTATGATTTACTATTAGAGTAATGATGGAGACTCGCAGTATTGATATTGTACATCTCTAATAGAGAAGGGTAGTTAACAATATTCTATAGGGTTATCTTTTTTGGTCCATGAGTCTATGCAAATAACGTATTGGATATTTTTAACCACTCTTCACTCAATGACAGTTTTCATGTTACACCTTTTTCCTCCCTTAGGAGGAATCTGGATGAAATGTATCAAAACGAGCTTCCTCTGAGTAAATAAAGTGGCCAGCGCCTCAACCGGCCAATAGACGTACGCCTTGAAAGCTTCAACAAACGGTGAGGAAACCCTGATTTTCTACACCCATCCAGCGAAACTAATTAACCCTCCTCTATCAAGAAATTCTTACTTCATGCCATTCTATTCTTCTCGCTATTCTTTCTTTTTCCACATTAACGCTAACTTCTTTTTCCTTTCACCTCACTTTTTAAAAGCTTTTTTCCCTGCTCACTCATTGGATCATTCATAACCACTCGCAGAAGGTCTCATTATTTTCACTACGTATCGTATCACCCTCACATGATGTGAAGAACATAAAGCTAATTATCTCTCTGAAAACAGGAAGCTAATAATAGAGGCTCCAGTAAAAATTGTGCAGTGATGTTATATTAACTCTGCAACATATGAGCTTGAACGTTTCTGTACATTGCTTATCTCAATATAATTGGATTTCTACTTCTAGTCACTTATTATGAATTTTTTAGTCTATTAGAGTTGCATTAGAAATGCAGAATAAATGAGACTGGATAGATCAATAACTCACACAGCATGAACTCAAGAATTCATACACAATATCGTTCTAAAAACAGGCGTAACATTTGACTTAAATGGAGATTTGATCAGATTTCAACAAAGAAAAGAAAAATAGTTACTCAATTTTAGACTCTGATAGCTGATAATGAATTGTATTATCCACACAAGTAGAGTATCCCTAGACCAATATTTTGTGATTTTGTAATTCAGGTAAATCAATGTGTCAAATAGGAAATTAATGTATGTGATACATATGACTGCGGCACGGTCAATACTGGTTCAAAAGTTATAAATCCAGTCTCAATTGAAGAAAATATTCTGCTCTACAATGTAAGGCCATATTTATCATTTTCAAACTGATATTGATCGAGCTGGCGTCATTTTTCCATCTTGCCAGAATACCAGATTTTTCTTTGCTCGACCATGCTATACCAGTATAATGTATCCTATTCTCATAATGGTATCTATCACTTTATTATATTATCATCATTATATTAGTTACATATTCTTTCAAATACTGATTAAATACTAGGAAGTGATTAGTTTGAAGTTCAACCAAACAAAGTACAACAGAGATTGGACTGAATCAATTTTAATTTGACCAAGTTTAAATAACGGTCTGCTCTCTACCCTTCTCAAAATTTGAACTTGTGAAAGTCTCCAGCTTCTAATCTTGGTGTCACAGCCGTAATGAACGTATTATGATGGGGTAGAGTGATTCAGAGTTTTTTCAATCTCGTTTTTCGTTAGCTATTGCCAGATCCGGCGGTCTATGTAGTGGGAGATCGAAAATTAATTTTCTTCTGGTACAGTATTGGGTGTGTTGGTGAAAAAAGATGGCAATGGACGAATAAGAAAGAGTTGTGGGGGAAAGGGAGGAGGGATAGGGAAAGGGAAAGGGAAAGGGTAAGAGATAATGGTAGAGGATGTGAATAGAGAGGCGAAGAAGAAAGATCAGGTTGGGCTGGTGGAGAGTAGGGGAAGAAGAGGAGAAGGAGAAAGTCATTGAGGAGAGTTAGAAGTAGGAAAAGAGGTAGAAGAATAAGAAGAGGTAGAAGAATAAGAAAAAGAACTGAGAGAACAAGAAGAAATATGAGAAGAAGGAAACGAAAAAAGTGGGAGAAGAATGAAAGGACGAAGAATAAGTAGAAGAAGAAGGAAACGAAGAAGAAGAAGTAGAAGAATAAGAAGAAGAGAAGAAGGAGGAGGAGGAGAAGACGATGGAGCAGCAGTAGCTGTAGAATAAGATAAAGAACTATGAAGAAGATGTGGAAGAAGAGGAAAAAAGAAAAAGAAGAAGAAAAAAGGCGAAGAACAAGAAAAAGAACAAGAACAAGCAGTAAAGGGAAAAAGAAGAATAAGTGGAGGAGGAAGAAGAAGAAGAAGTGGAAGAAATTTGCGAATAAATCCAATAATTGAAGCGACCAGAAGCGAGGACCCTCCTGTTGATACAAGATGGCGAAGAGGACGAGGTGAAAATTTCCAATAGGAATTTCCATTTGCCAGCTTTTCTTGTGCTCGCGGCTACAAGTTTTCATTCGTTCGTGGCCACTGCTTTCTTATTGCTTTCTATTGCCCCTGCTCCTCCTCTCCACCTCGGCATCCTCCTTATGAATATCTAATCAGAACGAAATTAATATAAAAGAGCGCCAATCGATCGATATCGACAGAAATGAGAAGACTTTCAAGAGCGAACAAGTCTGCGTAAACAAGAATAATATCAAGGAGAAATGAGAGGGTTTTCAGAGGAAGGGGTAAAAAGACAAAGAATAAGAAAAGAAATGAAGAACGTAGATTGGTATAGAAACTAAGAAGTGAGTTACAGTAATAGAAATATGAGGAGAGAAACAAAAGCAATAATGATAAGAAGGAAATGAAAAGAAATTAACAGGAGAGACCAATAAACAGAAGAATAACAGTTTGGTGAGTGATAAATTTTCTGCGTTCTCGATCAATAAGTTTATTAGTTACAGTAAAGTGAATAAATAAATAGATAAGACAGAATAAGGTTCTATGATGTAGGGAATGATAAAGGAGAACAAGGAGAGTAAATAATGATGATGATAGCGAAAGAGAATTCAGAGGAACTGAGGAGAAACAAACAATATCAACACAAAACAAAGCAAAAAAAGAAATAAAGAACGGAGATGGTCATAGAAAAAAAGAGTAATAGAATGATGAGGAGGTAAAACACCAATAATGATGAGTAGGAGTTTGAGTGAGTATGAAAAGGAGTTATTAAGAAGGTTAGAAGGAGAAATAAAAATGTGTTATTGAAAAGCCTTCAGAAGTGGTGAGGAGGAATTATAGATGAAGAATAAGAAGAAGAAGTACAAGAGATAGGGAATAAGATAAGAACTATATTAAGTTGTGTGGCAGCAAGGACAATGAAAAATCGCGGCACCAAAGACTAAAAAGTAGAGTTGCATTTCCTAAGCGCAGTGCAAGTTGCCAGATAGATGAAGAGATTGGCGACCGAGAGGGAGTCGGTCTTCGGAGCGAGTTCTGGAATGTTAATTAATTTTCTTTAATTAATTAAATTGATTTTGCGCGTCGCAAACTTTCTAGACTCAAGTTGCAGCTGAATGAAGAATCTTTGTTCACCTTCTTAACAACTTCCCAGTTCGATTATTACTTTTCTCCGTTTCATAATCATTACCAACATTTCGATGTCAAACTATTTTCTAGGCTAGCGCTGTCAGAAAGAACTTGCTCGTTCCTGGAAAGCTGTTCAAGTTTCATTGAATTTTATGCTGTCGACAGATATTCCAAGATTTGAACTTTATTGACAAATTCTTCAGAAACTGTTTGGTGTAATTTGGAGCTGGATTGCATTCAAACTCTTTTGACACTTCTGCATAATCGATTAACAAGTATTGAAATAGTTCTCATTCAAATGTTTAATGTTCTCGTTAAAATTTTCTGACAATTTTCATAATCGATTCATGAAAATGATTACCATTCGAATAACCGCACTCATATTATTTTGAATTCAAGTAGGAGACTGTCTGTGATAACATTGTTAAAAAAATTGAAATTACAAGAAAAAAATTATAGACTAATACCATAAGTAAGCTTACGAATATGAACTAATTGAATGTTTCCTTGGTGATTTTTCACCTACATCTCATAAAGTAATTACTTCTAGTCTTCACATTTAAAAAATTCGAGAATCGTCCTTGTTCTAATAAATTTCAATAACCGTTCTCACTCGATTATTGAATAATTCTATTCATAAAGGATTCTATGTTTCTGAACATTCAAATGTTTCTCAAAGCATTAGTAGGAATCACATTTTCATTGAATGGAAATGGAAGAGGGTCTTGAGATCTGTAGTGGGCTTTCATCTTTATAAACCGAACAAATGTTGCGAGTTACAAATTATTACGCACCTACTTGTAGTCAACATCGCAAGTTGAAACATCGAGTTTGGAATCCACGTAAATCTGGTGGCTGGTTATTATTTCTCCAGTAAGCTACTCTATTATTTAGGCTGCACTCGAGGAGGCTCAGAAGATGTAAGATGTATTGTAGGTCTTCTGCAGACGTGTATCCCTCTTAGGAAAGAGACGACGATCTTTTCATATGCAAATCTACTGGATTGTATTTAAGAGGATGCAAACAAGTCTCTGTGTTTGTTGAATGTTACCCCTTACAATGACGACTGCGGTGGAAGAAAAGGGATCCCGGCTAGATCCCCTATGACAGATGACTGACGTGGGGGGTGACTAAGCCCCCGTTTGGAGGGGGGAAGGAAAAGACCCTAAGAACAGATAGTGAAAGGAAGACGGGAGAGATTATTCTTCCTCATCTCTCTGTATTTCTCTTATGGTTCGTTCCTTTCTTTTGCTGACGCAGGGAAATTGATGGTAGTGGCTTAGTGGGAAAACAGTGCTAGCCAGCGTCTTCAGAACTTTGGCCCGGATATATTGGCAAAGTTCTTTCCTGAAGAGCAAAATTCAACAGCTGCATTTGTTATACTGATAACGTATTGTCGCTGAGAGAGATCACGTACTACACTTTCCGCGTTTAGGCCCTCTTTCTCACTTTCTCTTCTTCCTCACTCTTCCTCTCAATACACTCATTCTCATTTCTTTGCCCAATAAACATTTACCCTCTCAAAATAATGAGAATTGATCTACTAACTGCGACAATGCACCAACCTATTCAGCTGTGATGTTAACGCCACTGATTCTCTCTTACCCATTGATATTTCAAGTGAGGATTAGTAGTTTCTCATTCCTTCTGCAATAATCAAACATGCATTCTCTCAAAATAGAAATAACAATGTAATGAGAATTGATCTTTTAACTGAGATAATGCACTAACAAATTCAGTTTTGCTCTTAATTTTCTCTTACCTTTTCAGTGAGTATTGGTAGTGTATCATTTCTTCAAAAATAATCAAATTCATACTCTCAAAATAATGAGAATTGATCTACTCCTGCAATGATGCACCAACAAATTGAGCTGCTGGAACTACTGATTCTCTCTTACATATTGATACTAGCCGGCAGGCTCGCTTCGCTCGCCTTCTCCGCCTAGCAATAGGGCTCCGCCCCCTAGACCACTGACAGTATCAGCAGTGTCAGTAAGTCAAATAGGATCACTTCGCTCGCCTGCATGACCTCTGTCAGGGTAAATGGAGACAAACAGGCTCGCTTCGCTCGCCTGCAAATTCCGTTCAGAAGGGATTCAAAACTTATTGAACACAGCATTTCTAGACCTAATCTGGACCTGTTCACTAAATTTCGACATTTTCTACCAATTTGTTCTCGAAAAATCCAAGAAAAACTCTGAAAATTCCGAAAAATAGTAAAACGCTGATATTGAGCGTAACCTTGAGAACTATATCGGACATAGTTTGAAACTTGATTCAATATCTTCCAAATTAGTTTATCTATAATCTTGCTGAACCATTGAATTTACAGTAAGGATTGGTAGTATCAAGGCAGAAGATATGCAACCCGCAATACATCTACAGTTTTGAAAAACCCGATTACTGGCTTAATCTTGAACGCAATTCAGAAATATCTTAACAGAACATTTCTAGACCTTATTTGAACCTACCTACCAAATATCAACATTTTCTACCGATTGGTTCTCGAAAAAGTGAGAAAACGCCGAAAAACTAAAGAATAACTTAAATATTTGGCATATCCTTGAAAAGTTCCTAAAATCTGTTCTTAGCGCGCGTCTAAACGTCCAACTGAACATGCCTGCCAAATTTGAACGCACTCGGTTCAGTGGATTTTTAGTTCTGGTGATGAATGAATGAATGAATGAATCAGTCAGTCAGTCAGTCAGTCAGTGCCATTTCGCTTTTATAGATATAGATTTCAAGTGAGTATCGGTCTAGTGTTTTTTCCTCCAGCAATTATCAGTTGGGCGTAAGTTTTCTAGAATTTGCCACGTTGAATACTGATTTACTTATGTTCTAAATTTTGAAATTCTTTCCACTATCTCTCTCGCTTATAAGAGATTAAGACATTCTCCACCCTCCCCTCTCCATCTTTGTAATTTTAGTAAATACTATCCTACTCATCTTCCCAAGTTTCCTTTCTATCGGAATTGAAAGAGAAATAGTATAGGCTAGCTATTCTCTTCCAGACAATAATATTCATTATCATAATTCATTTCAACAGTTGTATGAATGAAATTATCGATTACCTCTATTCATTCATTCTCAATATTTTTCATAGCTTTTTCTACCACAAGCAGCACTCATTTAGAACTAGATGAATAATGTATAGAGTGCCCCAAACAGGGCACAAATTTATGCAAATTCAGCCATTGTTCGCTTTTTTATTAATCACTCTTCAAACATTTCATGATGAAAATACTAATAAGAAAACCATCAACCATATGAAGATATGAGTACTCTATTTCATCAAGTATCTGAAAACTATCTGATAATGTGAATGCATTTCTCATTAGGAAGATACATTATTTTCTTACACCTTAAACTTGGAAATACACTTAGAACTTTCTGAGAGTGATGCGATCTCATAATCCACTCACAATAATTAGCATGATACAAGTAATTCATCCAAAAGAAATTCAAAATCCAATCCATCAGCTGAAGGAAGTAAGAAGCATACTATAGTTTGTTTTGTAGCGTTTTGGATTCGCCGTGCATGACAGAGACAAGCCATGGAAATCGACCGCGATTGGTGTTGATGTTGGATGGAAAAGCGTTGGGAAAATCCGGCCCTTGGGAAATCACCCGCGAAGGACGCATTCTAGTGTCGGAAAATTTTCGGGTCGCGTTAAGACATGCTCCCGAAGGTGGTTGTCGTATCAGTGGCAACTAGACTTTTCTGTGGGTTTCCCTGAAAAAAATGGGGGAAGCTCCACCTCTCTTTCTCATGCATAAAGCCTTCTCTGTCACTAAATTGATATATTAAAAGCAAAGAAAAGATAAGCAGCGAAGAAGGAACTGATAACGAAACAGGAAGTGTGAGAGAGATCGTGGTTGTGGAGAGAGAAGAGGTAAGGTGCATGATGAAAAAGAATCGAGGTCTCAAACTTTAATGCGAGTTGGGCCACTTGTGATGGCGCGGGTCGTTCTCCAAAGTAAGTTCAGGCCCTTGAGACATCATAATAAACTCACATTGCTAACGTCTCTCGCTCACACATTAACACAAACTACTGGTGGAAATTCCATAACTTTTTTATAAGAGGTTGTCTCATTCAGAACTTACTTGAATCATTCGAGCATGATATTGATTCTATAAAGAATTGCTATGACTCTGTTGTGTTTTGAAGAAAACTTTGGATTGTTTCATTCTTGATTACAAGAATGATTGTGGTAGCCTGAATAACAGCTACTATCTAATAAACTTTTTCACGTTCTGTTGTCGCTAAGTGATAAAGTGGATAGAGATTCAATAATTTGACTTGAATGTCTGATCTTGAATGTAATTTTTTCGAGATTGAGATAAGAAAATACTTTCAACCGTAGGAAATTTATGGAAGGGTGACTCACGTACAATCTGTCAGTAGACTAACCTCTGGAATAGACAATATCATTTGCTTTTCTTGTTCATTCATTCTCTCATCTTGTTTGAAATTACTTGGAAACACATTCTTCCGATTAGAATTCATTATAATCTGATAGAAGTGTTCCTTTCCCAGTTTTTCCAGTAGAATATAGATTCAGAAGACACACTTAGGCTCTACGAAAGTGTATCACTCTATGTATTAACTTAAAAAATAGACTGATTCATTATCAAATTCCTTGCTAACACGTAGAATTTCAGCCAGTTTTCATTTTAATAAGTTACTTCGTAAGCTTTTCTCATCCCACTCTAATTGGATCCAATCATCATCATCAAAAACAGAATAATTTAAATTAGGTGAATCTAGCAAACCAATCAACTCAATTATCATCATCAATGATTATCACATCAAGAATCAATCAATCATTTAAATCGAACCATGAATTACATCATTCCATCCTCTTTTTGTCAGATACTTTGAAACTTATCAAGAATCAATCGATCAATCATTGAAGCCGAACCTTGAATTACTTCACTTCACCCTCTTGTTGTCAGATACTTGAAATTTCCACGCTGACGTCAGAATTGGCGTTTTTATTGCGCGTAAGACCCAACTTGGATGGAGGTTTGTAATAAACTTTATAGGCCTCTAACCCAAAGCAGAATATGCAGTTGATGGGCCAAATACCCATTATACAACAATATGCCACCGATATATGGCGTCTTTATGCCTTTCCTTCACATGATAAAATGAGCAAGATAAAGATTTTCCGTTAAGAAACTTGTCTTATGGCTGTTCGTCTTAGTAACGCTTTACGAGGGTCGTGATAGAATTCTCAAACCACTCACATACTGTATACATAGGCATACATAATTCTAATCATCAAGATACTTTGAGATAAACTTAAATTTGCTTATTATGGATGGTTATGCTCAGTTATGCATTTATAACATCTAAAGTTTACAGAGAGCTTATCTTTTCTATCTTACCAGATACCAGTAAGAAGATGGGATATATTGAAAGTACAAAGAGGGTCCACCTTCAAGTCCATACCACGACTTGTGTTGTATTAATAGATTGAATTAGATGAACCTAAAAAAGATCATTCAATCCTCAACAATCCTTCATCAATTACTGATCCATGAAAGCTTGAGTAGTGTCACATTTCAAGCCTGGGTTGATTAACAATAGATTCCTAGTTGCAATCTATAAAATTTATAGATTCCATAGATTGCAAAATCTATAAATATATGTATATACTCTCCCAGGCTTAATCAACCCAGGCTTGAATTGTGACACTACTCTAGCTTTCATGGATCAGTAATTGATGAAGGATTGTTGAGGATTTAATGACTCAAAAACATTTAACGTCTAGAATGTCTATCAATTTCTTAATATTTTTGTAATTATCATCTAACGCATCAATGACAACCAAATCTTTAGACAGAGAATAAGTTGGTTATTTCAAAACTGTTAATTCAATAGTTGCAAATAACATCATAATCATAACTATTATGTGTTTTATAAAAATATCTGTGCGAAGAAGATTTCAATGAACATAACCTTTTCTGAACTGAATTTTTCTTCAAAATTGGGATCGAGATAGTAATAGAGGGCCTGTGCCTTTTTTCTCTTCCCCTATCATATAATTATTATGATTGTGTGTTTGTATATCTGAATGAATAAATAAATTATTAAATAAGCATGCAACATCTATACCCTAATCACGATCACTTGAGACAATATAAACAAAGTCCTTTCAAGCATTCAACCTTGAATGTATTTCACGGTATCTAGAGTTTAGAGCAAAATATCTCTTGAGTACAAACCATAGCGATCCCAAAGCAAGAAACGTTGCTTCCTCTGAAAATGATGTTAGTGGTTGAAGTGGTTAATGGCTAAGTGATTAAATATTGCAATGATCGTCATCTTCATCATGATGATAATGATGTCTAGAACGTACTTTGCTACATTGGCAAGATGCTTTCAAATACTCTAGTTGGATTGATTCTCCGCGGAAGAACTTTTGATAAATGAGTGTAGCAGTCGGAGAACGACAATGGGTCAGAATCTCAGGATTAGCGCCAAGAGTTTTAACGCACTTCGTTTCCCCTCTCTCTCCCTCGTCACTTTTCCTCAATACCCCCCCCCCCTCCACAACTCAATCGTTGACAAACGAGAAGAAGTGAGAAAGAGAGCAAGGAAACGATAGTGAAAGCGCGAATAATCATCAATCACTCTGTATTTTCCGCATTATTCCAAACTAGATTCCATCAGATACCAATCATGGTAAACGATTTGACGATTTTTTCTGGACCAGCTGCTTAAGGTATAGAAATTGAATTGTAGGTGAAGAGAATCTGCACTCAGTATTGGGCGTCTCCATCACGGCAAGAAATGAGATTTCCGTTGAACGCTTGTCATTGGCTACGATGATAAATGATAAGCAGATGTAATCAATATCGCTCAACATTTTAAGTAGTAGGCCTGTAGGCCAGTCCTACTCCCAAGCTCACATTATAATTATCAGGATTAATTCATTTTCTGATATAAATTTCTTCTTCAAACAAAAAATAGGCTATGATTAATATCAAAAACAGTAAATGAAATAAGTAGTCTAATGATTATAAGCCATGGAAAACTTTAGTTGGACGTTTATCCATGAAAAATAATAAAGATTCTTTATTGAATGAATATTTTTCTTTTAATTTTTATTAATATTTTCATGATTCTTTATTAAATGTTGGTGAATTATTATTAATTTCTTTACAATCTGTGAGCTCGATCATTTGATTTGAAGTTGTTTTTTTCATCGAAAAACTTCACTTCAGTAGTTCAAAATGAATCTAATACATTGTATCCACCAATCCACCTACACAATGTTATTGGTATTGACGTATTGATAGAAATATTCGAACGCTAAATTTATTTATTTTATTTTTATTTATTTATTCACAAATGACATATGTCATTAAATAATAGTCCATTATTCTAAAGTTGTGAATGGAGCTATATAGAAATTAGTTAACCATTCCATTCAGCAGTCGAGTTTTAATGACATTAAAGTTTGTCCAAAAGCCAGAAAAAGCTTTTCTGGATTAACACTTTTCAAGGGTTGTGCTAGGGGGGAAAAGAGGGTCTTACCCTCCTCCATCCTCTCTCTGACAACCAGCTATCATCGACGAGCCCTTCGGCGAGTCCCTGGTTAACCCCAGCTAGCTCCATCAATTAACGCCATTGTGCTATAGGTTTTGGATTTGATTCTATTGTGGAATCCCCATGAATTGAAGAAGCGAACTGCACATTGAGAATTAGTTTGTGTCTCTCTAATGTTGTTCTAATCGTTTCCATTTTAATTATTGCATTAGGTGGAATTAAGTTGAAATTCCCAATTTGATATAATTTTGTAATCTTTGTACATCAATTCACTCTTTTAATAGGATATTATTACGATCATTAATTATTATCAATAACTCATTCTTTATTATTAATAATTTAACATTTCAATTCGTTATGTAGGCTATGTAGGTTATATAGGCGAGGTGGAACACCTTTTGGTCCCTCCACCAAATAAAGCCATAGGCCTACGCTAATAATAATAAATATCTGGTACCAAGCTCCGCTCTGAAGCTGCGGCCGAACTGTTGAATTACATAAATATGTTACAGTAAAAAATCAAGGAAACTCCTTGTGAAAAATAAATTAGAAATTATTGATATGATCACCTCTCACAATTTTTTTGGCATGAACATGTGTTATAGACTTGAATGTAACTCCATTTACTCCAGCTGGATAATTTTGGCAACACCTACTAATACATCAGGCCCCACAATTGATTTAATGACGTCATAACAAGTAGATGGATTTTCTCTAGAATGACAGTGAAGTTTCTTATCTTATCACTATAAACTCCTCAACTTTCCTTGCTGCATTGATCCTTTAATGAGTGAAGTGCATTCTAATCTCCTCATAAAACACTTTGCTCTCTACTGATGTATTAGTAGGTATTGGTATAATGGCTTTTATTGTTAGCTGACCAAAACCAATACCTACTAATACATCAGGGCCCTGGCTTATAAACATTTTACAATCCACATTACTCATAATTCGTGGATTTTATGGGCGTTTCTGTCTCATAAACGTTTCCAATAAAAAGCAAATTCTACAGTTTCAGCTGATTAAAAAAATGACATGAAACGAATTTACCTCAAGTAGATGGGCAAAATAGAAGCGCTAATGTTTGTTTACTTTTATATTCCATCCTATTCCATGTGATAACCAACAAAATACAAATTTCATCATTGCAATCTTTCGCAATTATTACATTAAATAGAGTTCATTTATCATTTTCTCAAATGTTTTGGTAAAAAGTGAGTGAGGTGATGGTGGATTTGAAATTGTAAAACATGAAATATCATTGACGTGTCATTATTGCAGCGAAATGTGCTTTTCTTCTACAAAAAAAAATAATAATAATAAAATAGCCTAAAACGAAAATGAAGCTGAAGAAAAAATTTCAATTCTACAGGAATTTTCAAGGTGAGTTTTCAAATTATTTCCATCCTAAATTGCTCTAAATTATTCTAAAATGCTAAAAATACATTTCAAGTTACAATAAAGTTTCTTTAAAAAGTAATCTTTCAATTCAAGTTAATATAAGTAATATACAGAGAAGAATGGTTCTGTAATTAAGCTATACGGTACCGTACCTACTAACCTTGGAACAAGATATTTTGTTCACAAATCTGGAGATAGATTCTGATAGGTAATTTGAAATTCATAAGAAATAGTTTTTTATCATAATTGATTTTCTTCTCTTTATCTTGAAAAGATTTTCTGTATTTTATAAAAAAAACTACATATCATATAATTTTGTATTAAAAACTATATTTTATGAATCTCAATGAATGAATTAATGAAATTCATGAATCGAATAGAAAAGTACCCACCTTTAACATGCCATGAACTCTTGATTTGATTTATAATGCTTAGCCTATAATTCTTGTTTCAGGTATGAGAGAAAAGCTTTGATGAAAAGGATATCTTTCAAGAAATAAAAGCTCACATTGGAAAGAAAGGAGCTCTTTTGAAAATAATAGTGTTGTTCTGCTAAATGAAGACAAGAATTGATTTTAATACCTAACAAAGAATTCGTGATCAATGACAATGATACGTCTCAACCAGACAAACATAATGCTCAAAAACATAATGAACAAGGATGGAGACCAAAACTCTTTAAAATTTTAAAGTAAATCAAGAAAAATGAAGTGTAACAGAACTATTAATTGAATAGGCCTACTGGATATTGTGAAAGAGTGTTAAATCTAGAAAGTGTATGAATAGGCTGCAATTGTTTCAATTTTTAAAAACAGGTCCAGGAACCCATAAAAGTGACTATAAAATGGTTTCTTACTAGGAATGGAGTGGAAATCTAGTTAGATTTGGAACTATCTCTTATATGAAATTTGACGTGTTTATTTGAGGCAATATGCATATCAATGTCAACTGTCTACATAACATCAATAAAGTGGAATGTTTTTACTGATTTGGATGCAAATTTATCAGTTTGATGGGTTTCTCTGTTCCTTCACCACCGATTTATTTGTGATTCAAGTCTTTAAAAGCCTCTTCCCTATGAGAGAGTTACCCCTGATTTGGTGGTGGGGTTGATATTCCTTCAAAGGCTTATCACTCGTAACCACCGATCTCAGTATTACTTGTTATAATTACACATTTATTGATTTTATTTCACCTTTAAAAGACATATCCTAGAATTTTAGAGTTACTGCAAATTATAGGTATCATTATTCATCAAGGCTAATATTGAAAAAATTTGATTAAGTTATATTAATTAATGAATTAATATAGCTTTCCATTATTCTTTTATTATATATTATATATCCAAAAGAATTCTATGTGAAATGAATTGAATTCATTAATAAAATTATTATTTGATCAAACATATCCATGAATAAACTATTGCATTTGTGGAATAAAGTGTTTCAATTTAAATTAAATACTATTAAATGAAAAACAAAGTCTTTTATTAAGAGATTAGAATGCACTTCACTCATTAAAGGATCAATGCAGCAAGGAAAGTTGAGGAGTTTATAGTGATAAGATAGGAAACTTCACTGTCATTCTAGAGAAAATCCATCTACTTGTTATGACGTCATTAAATCAGTTGTGGGGCCTGATGTATTAGTAGGTGTTGATTATACGCAGTACTTGGGATTATGCCTGAATGAGGAATATTTAATTCTTCTATTAATCCTGCCAGAGAGTTTTCCCGGACATGAGACCTGACCTGGTGCAATCTTATTTTTCCATCACGGTTATATTACATTTCAAATTTTAAGAAAATCGTTAGAGCCGTTTTCTAGATCCGTGGTTCCACATACATACATACATACATACATACATACATACAGAAATTACTTGCTTAAATATAAAATATCTGGTACCGAGCTTCGCTCTGAAGCTGCAGCCAAACTGTTGAATTACATAAATATGTTATTGTAAAAAATCAAGGAACCTCCTTGTAAAAAATAAATTCAAAATTGATCACCTCTCACAATTTTTTGACAGTAATGAACATGTGTTATAGACTTGAAAGTAACTCCATTCACTCCAGCTGGATAGCGTTGGTCAGCTAACGATAACAGCCATTATACGCAGTACTTGGAATTATGCCTGAATGAGGAATATTTTATTCTTTTATTAATCCTGCCAGAGAGTTTTCGCGGACATGAGACCTGACCTGGTGCAATCTTATTTTTCCATCACGGTTATATTACATTTCAAATTTCAAGAAAATCGTTAGAGCCGTTTTCTAGATCCGTGGTTCCACATACATACATACAAGTTAAATTATGTGTTCCGAAAGATTTCTTTTTAAAAAAGAAATCTTTATTTTCACAAACACAAATTTGGAAATATAAAATTAAGACAAGTGAATTTTTGGTAATGAGTACCTTTTGCTTCGATGGTGTAAGCAGGACTGACTATAGATCCGTGAGAAAGCTCGCTCGAACGGCTCCTGGAGAATTCTAAGAAGCTGCCTGGAAACTGCTGATTGGTATAGATTCTCACGATGTAACTCCTCCCTCCCTAAAGAGAACTTCGGGGGTTGGTAGCGAAGTTCTTGAAGAGGGTTGCTGTCCTTTTTTGAAGATTCTTTTGTACACGGTGAAAATTACGCACAGAACAATCACAATGTACAGAATAGTTGTGAAAACGTTGACGTCGGTGGTTAAATACGATTTTCGGATAACTGGAGACACTTGAATGTTGTTAAGTTGGTTAAAGTTGTCCAAATTTTTCAAATTAATTTGGAAATCTGGAGTTTGATGGTCTTGAAGTTCTAATTTGAAGTTCTCTATAAATTTTGGATGTCCTCTCGTTTGGGATGAGTGGAACAGAGTTTTTCCTCGATAGTAAATTTTTCCTTCAGCTGTGTTGATTAAGTAAATTCCTTGAAGAGTTGTAACAGTAGTTTCGGTTTTCGTTTCGATATTGAAGGTCTCCAATTTTGGTAAGACTGCCAAATATTGTTGAATTTCAGGTATCCATTTGATTAAGTTTTCTTCGATTTGGACAGCGGTGAATTTGCAGTTTTCGGTGGAACCAGTAGATATGATATCCGCTTCACATTGAAATTGTTGGTGGGAGATGGCTTCGGAAGAGCACAGATAGTATTCGTTATCTCCTATCAATTTAAATTCTTTATACAATCCTTCAATTTTTAAGCTATTAGAATTGTCAAAATATTTTAATAAGTATTTGTTTTGTGGAAGAATAGTTACAAAATTAGATTCCATTTTGCTTGGAATTGGTAATAGTTCAAAAAGATCAAAAGTAACTTCTTCTACAATCGGAAATTCGAGAAAATAAATGATCTCGTTCTTAATTAACTTACAATCTACATTGATCAATTTTTCTATTTCTAACATCTTATCATACTTGATTTCCAATGGAAGTTTCTTATCATAGAATTTTGAAATTTTTACAAGTTCATTGAATAATTCTTTAGTAGACATTATACTAGGGTGCAGAACGCCTACTTTACAAAATGAAATAGAATTTTCAATGTCATGGACTACACCTAATAAAATATTATAAGCTATAAGTAATTGATTAAAAATATCCTTAATTTTTTCTAATTCTACGAAATCGTTCAAATCATTATTAACTATCAAAAATTTCTCTCTCAACTCATTGAAGTTTTGATTCACAAGTTTAATTGTTTCATTGAATTCTACAATAATGTTTTGACTGATTGAATAATGGTTTGAAATTTGATTAGCTAAATTATTTTGATTATCATACAATTCGAGAATCAATCTATCGTATTTTTGCTCGTCATATGCGTCCAAATTACCAGTGATAAATTTTAAAACAGATCCAAGACTATTGATTAAACCTCTCTTGTTGCGTTTGATGCTTTCATTGTTGAACAAAATTATTTCCAATTTTTCTTCAATAACAGATTTTGTATGGTTGATGAATTTCATATAGTTGATTGCATCTCTTAATTTACTACTGTTTTCAGTGACGAAATCGGTTTTTGAACTTATACTAATATTTTTCCAAAAGTAGTGAGAAACCTTATCATAGTAATTATTCAAATTTTCAACTTCTGAATACATTGATTTCAAATCATAATTATGTACAAAAACATGCGAACTATATACAAGTTTGGCTTTGCCAAGGTTTATTGGCACAATTCCAGAATTGATAGTAACATTCTTAATATCTATTGCTGCTCCTGGTTTTGCTGCGTACAGGGTGAAGAGGGACCTGGAACAGGATTGTCATTGTCAATAGTCTGTTGAGTCACTGTCTTAGTTTTTTCAATGTCATTAGTTTTGATAATTTTCCTAGGTCTCTTAATTTTCAAAAGGTGTATTTTGGATTTTGTATTATGGTGTCTAGGTACGATTTTAGCTGTTTGAAGGTTTCTGTTTACAGATTCGATTTTCTCCTTGTTGTATTTGTTTTTTGTCTTACTCTGTTTTTGCATATTTTTAACGAAAATATCGGATGGAATTTCAGGCAATGGTTCTCTCTTCTCGTTTACTTTTTCGATAACTTTTTCTTTAGTTGCTTGATTCGTTTCTCGAATGTGTTCATAGAGCTTTTTGGTTTTCTCCTTGTGTTGATTTACGTAGTCGTTCATCATCTGTTTGCCAATGTCAATGTCAAATAAAGCATTTGCGTTTATGTGTCCGTTTAGAATCTCAAATGGAGTTAGTTTTGTAACAGAGTGAATACTATTATTGTACGCTAGAATTGCATGTTGCAATTTTCTCTCAATAGAAACATCTTTGAATTGAGCTTGATTATTAAGAAGTCTAATATGCTCGACAAGGGTTGAATGCAATCTTTCACACATGCCGTTTGACTGGGGATGTTGAGTGCTGATAAAGTGAATCTTTATCTTATGAAGTGCCATCAATTCTTTCACAACATTATTATTGAACTCTGTGCCGTTATCGGAAACTATAATTTCTGGAACGCCGTGGTGACTGAAGAAATCCAGTAGTTTATCAACTATTTCAACTCCTTGTGCACCAGCAAGTGGATAGGCTTGTGCATAACGTGAAAAGCTATCTATTATCGTCAAAAATTTTCTTCTATCAAAAGTAATACTGTCAATATGAATAGTTTGAAGTGGTTTTGAAGCAGTAGGGGTGAGATTCATTTCCAAGTTCAAGGGCACTCTCTCGTATTTTGTTTTCAAGCAAATGTCACATCTATTGATAAAATTTTGAATTCTGTTTCGAGTATTTGGCCAGTAGTACTTTCTTTTAATTTGCTCGTAAGTTTCTTGAATTCCGCGATGATTATTCTTTCCAACATGATAGTTATCAATTATCTCTTTTATCTCTTCTTCGTTTGTAATATCAATCAGTTTTTTCGTACAACGTACAAGTTTGAGTTGTGTATTTTTGAAATAGGTGGCAATTATCACAGTGAATTTTTCATAGAAATCATTTTCGAAGTATAGACAATATTTAACATTTGGAACTAGATATTCTTTTACAAATTCTACTACATCTTTCTCGAAATTGTTCTCGGAAATTTCTACAATAATTCGGCACTTGTTTTCAAATAGTTTTTGTATTTTCACTTTTCGTGGATTGTATTTCACTAAATTTAGTAATATTTGATTTTTAGCAAAGTTTACTGGTTCGTCAAGAGTTTGAATTCCTACCATTTCATTGATCCATTTGCACTGTTTGATCGTCAGAGTCATGTTCTTCTTGAATGTCAAGGTTATTGTCACGTACATCATTGTCGTCTACATTTCCTATCATAGATTGCTCGTCAAGTTCAGAAAAATGCATTTCAATAGCTTCGTTTATTATCTTATCTACTTCTTCACCTGTGTTTTGTCTTGAAGGACCTGGAATAACATCATTATTATTCAATTGAATCCTAGATAGGGCATCAGCATTTTGATTTAGAATTCGTTTTTTATAACAAATTTCGTAATCATATTCTTCTAGCTTTAATCTCCAACGGAGAAGTTTGGAATTCGGTTCTTTTATTGAGAATAGCCACTGTAATGGCTTGTGATCGGTATAGATTTTGAATTTTTGGCCATACAAATAGGGACGAAAGTATTTGGTTGCCCAAACTATCGCTAACAATTCTTTTTCTATTGCCGAATATCTGGTTTCGCTTTCGTTCAGGGTTCTACTAGCATAAGCTATAGGTAAATCAGCACCATTTTTCTTCTGACTCAGGATAGCTCCTACTGATACGTTACTAGCGTCAGTTGTTAATATGAATTCGGATGAAAAATCAGAATATTGCAGAATTGGGTCATTGCACAAAAGAGTTTTACAATATTCAAAGCAATTCACGTAATCTTTATCATCTACATTGATTTTGGTTCCTTTCTTTAGACGTTTTGTGAGTGGTTTGGTTACATCTGCGAAATTTTTAATGAATCTTCTGTAATAGCCCAGCAATCCTAAAAATCCTTTGATTTCTTTAGTAGTTGTTGGAATAGGAAATTGTTGTATTGCTCTTATCTTTTCTGGGTTTGGTTTTACTCCTTCTGGTGTGACTATGTGTCCTAGATAAGCTACTTCTTTTCTTAGAAACTCTGTTTTATCTGGCTGAATTTTGAAGTTAGCATTTCGTAATCTATCAAATACTTCTCTCAATCTTTGGATGTGTTCTTGTAGACTGGTAGAATAGATAATTATATCATCTAGATAGACAAGACATTTTTCGTTCTGAATACCTCTCAAGATATTGTTCAGAACTCTTTGGAATGTAGGTGGGCTGTTCTTTAATCCAAAAGGCATTCTTAGAAATTCATAGTGACCTGTATCCGTGGAAAAAGCTGTTTTTTCAATACTATCGGGATGCATTTGAATTTGGTGGAAACCACTTGCCAAATCAAGAGTTGTAAAGTATTGACATCTTCCTAATTTATCCAGGATTTCTGAAATATTTGGCAATGGGAATCTATCATCAATAGTTTTTGCATTTACTCCTCTGAAATCTATCACAATTCTGTATTTTTGTTTTCCGGATGCATCACGTTTTTTGGGTACAATCCAAATTGGTGAGTTCCAAGCTGAATGACTGGGTCTGATAATTTTTTGATCTAGCATTTCTTGGATTTGTCTATCAACTTCTTCTTTGTAAACAACAGGATATCGATAATTTCTAGAATAGACTGGAATTTCATCGGTTGTTCTGATAACATGTTTGACCTGATTTGTGAATGTCAATTTATTTCCTTCTACATGAAAAATATCTGCGTATTCTTTTATCAGTTTTAGTATTGCTTCTTTTTCTTCGGAATTCATGTGTTCAGTTCTTATTGTTGAAAGATCTAATCTAGCCTGGTCAACTTCAAAATTATTCGAATTATTATTATTTGGAGTTGAGGTGAATTTTGAATTTGGGGCCAATTCATAGTTTTCCAAATTTTCAACTTCAAATGGGCGTGTGATTGTCAATTTTTTATCTTCCGTGAATGAATTTGTAATAAGACAGGTTGCTTTATTGTTTTCGACTTTTAGAATAGATTGTGGAATTTCCAATCCAGAGAGATTTTGGTATTTGAGAAAGCATTCTCCGTTTGACAAATTTTTTATTGGAATCGCTATTGTTTTCTGACTACGTGCTTCAATCAAGTAAGTCCACAGTTGACGAGGTTTATTGACTTTAGAAGGTTCATTGTGTTGTGAAATTGTGTTGTAATACAATATTGGTACTTGTTTGTTGTTTTCATAGAAAAGTTTGTTATTAATGTAATCCAATCTTACTTTCAATTGTTTTATAGCATCCATTCCTAACAAAAGGTCAAAATCTTTATGAAAATCAAATACGAAAAAATCAAATTTTCTTCCAAGAAATGGTGTTTTAGCACTGAATTTTTCTTTTGATGTACCATGGGCTGTAGTAACTTCGAAAGGTGTTGGTTTCAAGGAATCTTTAAAACCTTCATGTGCAATTACTTTTTTGACAAAAGATTGCGTGCTTCCGGGATCAATCAATACTCGAAAATTCGTTAGTGGGTCAAGAAAGTAAGAAAGTTCATTATCTCTTGTTTGCAGGTTCATAATAGAAAATTGGTTCCGAGGCTCGTTTCCCCTAAAAAATTATTTTCTTCTGTTTGTTCGAAAGTCATTTGACTATTGTAATTGTCATTCAATTCCAAGTTTTCAAAATTGTTCATAATATTTTCTGTTATTTCTGGGTAGTTGAATTGTTCGTTTGGAAAGTTATTGTCAGTCAAGAGTTCGTTTTCGTTCGTGTTGAGTAATTCGTCATTGTTTGTAGCGAATTCAGTTATCGTCCTAGTATATCTATATCCTTTAGTATACTATACTTATACGTATAGTATATCTAGAAATTCCTTTCTCAATACAGGAACTTGAACTTGAGGTTGGGCTGCAGCTGGTGCTGCTTGTGCCGGATTTGCCATTTTACAATATTTTTTCGATAATTATATAAGGAATGATAATAAAATTAACAATGATACGTAATACAATAATTCTAAATTAACTTACTCTAATACGAATACTATCTTCCAGTAGCTCATCTCCCCGATATCCTCTCGCAGAAATGACGAAGAATAGCTCGAAGAAAGTTGATGTTGATGCACTCGTTGCACAAAAACTCCAAATTTTCACTCGCGTAAATTTTCGTGAAACACGGCCGTTAACAGTTGAAACTGATAGTTGTCGATGATGGGTTATATTCACTAACCCGTATGTCACAATTAACGATGCACAACCCGACCATGTCCTACCGACTGCGCCAGTTAAATTATGTGTTCCGAAAGATTTCTTTTTAAAAAAGAAATCTTTATTTTCACAAACACAAATTTGGAAATATAAAATTAAGACAAGTGAATTTTTGGTAATGAGTACCTTTCGCTTCGATGGTGTAAGCAGGACTGACTATAGATCCGTGAGAAAGCTCGCTCGAACGGCTCCTGGAGAATTCTAAGAAGCTGCCTGGAAACTGCTGATTGGTATAGATTCTCACGATGTAACTTACATACATACAGAAATTACTCGCTTAATATAATATGATAATAATTTCAATTCGTTATAATTTTGTAATTTATGCAGATAAATATACTCGTGCTTGACGGATGTAATATGGCAGTCAAAATAGGAAAGAGAGCTGCTTAACAGCTATCACAAAACGTTATTCAAGAGACAGTATAGCAGCTTCGATCATTTCTCTTATCAGAAGGTTATTTCGTGGAACTTGTTCTTCATCCATTTCGAAAGATCCTTATTCCATTTCAACAAGATTTCATTTTGATAATTCGATAATTCGCCTGCTATGTGTCTAAAGGTCCAGGACATGGAAAAAAGGAAAATTAGTAGGGGAAAACATAAAATTTTTGTCAACTGATCAAATTTATTTTGAACACTTGCACCACTAATTTTCAGAATGCCACAAAAGGTTCTTGAGCAAGTTTTTGTTTCATGCGCGCTTCAAGTTGTTTTGAAAACAATTTACAGTTTAAGTGGGAGGAAGTGCTTTACCTCTTCAATAAACAAAGCCTTTTGTTTGCAATTTTGTCGTTTACAAAGTAAAAGATGTGCCTATGAATAATTCCCAACGTCTGCGGTCGGTCCAGGACACCATCGAAATCCTGAGAGTAGACTAACTTGCTGAAACTTTCTAAAATAACAAAAGACTCAGACGTCATTGCCGAATAAAAGCAAGGAAACAATAACAGTTGAGGCGCGCCTCTCAATGGAAATTACGGTAATTAGTTCAGGTGAGAATTGATTCTGATAAAGTTTCTGGAGACAATTTGTTTCTTCTAACTTTCTCGATTAACGCTGTAACAAATTTCCTCGCTTGAACTCCTTTGAATGTATTTCTTTATTATGACTAGATTTGAGGTCAGGTCTTCAGTATAGTGCACACAATTGTCTATATTTTAAGATTTCATGAGACCCTAAAACACGAAATTTCCACTTTATAGTCTTTATGAGGCACAAAGATATAGATCAGTGTAGAAAATACTCTAGGCTAATTCATGAAGTTCGATGAAGAATTATTTGAAAATCAAAAGCATTTCCAGAAGAATTACACATAACCACTTTGCAAGAAATTTTCTCCCCTTAGAAAATAAGATTAAATATGGGATTATTCTCTAGCTGGATATGTCATGTGATTCAACTCAATAAGATAATATGAATTCACCTCTTTTATACAGGAAATTGAAATTACGAAATAAATTGAATAAAATACGAAATTGGCTCGGACTAGACTTCAGCACTTTCTTCGAGATCCAATTTTCTAATTTGAAGGTTTTTATTCAGCAGCTAGCTCATCACCCACAAAATTCACCAAGTAATCAAATTTTGTCAATTTGGAATTATTCTAATCACTTAGAGATCTATAAGTCTAATGTTCCTTTCCAGGCTGACAGTCTGAGTAAGATAAGTTTATTTATATCTCATTTTCTCTTATTATTGGATCAGTCAAGAAAATCTATTCGAATGAGTACAAATTCAATAGTTGTTCCTCGTCTAATGTTTTTGTGTCAAGTTCCCAATATATAAGTCCAACTCCCTCCTTTCTCTAAGCTTCGGGACTACAATCTCCAATCGAATGCCGATTTTTAAAGTCCACAAATCCATTTAATTCAAGGATCACTGAACAAGAACCCTCCCAAAATCTTTCACAAGTGTTAGGCAGAGCTGAAGCAGTTGGGAAATGAGAAAAGGCCTGTGGAAGAGGCCGAGATATCTCTCGCTTTTAATTAGTGCGCCCAGAGGCAGTATTTGTTCAGCGCCCGGAGAGCAAATCTCTCGATTCGAAGACAAGATCGGCTACTCTATGAAAAAGAAGAAGGTTGTACAAGAAAGAAAGCGCAGAAAGCGAGATGAAATGATCTGGAGAGCTCTTCCGATAAACTTCAGAACTCCCAATTAATGTTGTTATTCATTTCGTTAACTAAGGCACCAGGGCGAGCGAATAATAATGGAATGCTATCCTTCCCGAATGCCGCGCAAATCCCCAAGCAACTATAGGAATGTTTTCTCACAAATAATTGAATTTACTTCGTCCGAGATTTGTTTTCAAGTCATTCACAAGAAGGAGGTTGCACTGAATTTTGTAGAGAATTATGTCCTACATTTTACCAAAGACTATGTATATTATTCTACTAATCTATTTAGTTTTCCATTAAGAACTGTTAGTGAATATTTCACTTGAAACATTTCTTATGACATTGCAGTCAATCATTGCATTAATTACGATATTGACTGCAATGTCGAAATAGTTCAAGTGAAATAATATTATTCTTATTCTTTGGTTATTTATATAGATATTTATTTAGTTATTTATGATATAGTTCCCAAGGTTACGCTTAATATTAGCGTTTTACTATTTTTCGGAATTTTCAGAGTTTTTCTTGGATTTTTCGAGGATAAATTGGTAGAAAATATCATTGGTGTGACAAATGAAATTTGGTGAATAGGTCCAGATTAGGTCTAGAAATGCTGTTTTCAATAAGTTTTGAATCCCTTCTGAACGGAATTCGCAGGCGAGCGAAGCGAGCCTGTTTGTCTCAGCTTACACTGACAGAGGTCATGCAGGCGATCGAAACGAGCCTGTTTGACTCACTGACACTGCTGATACTGTCGGGGGTTCAGGGGGCGGGGCCCCCTGGCTAGGCGGAGAAGGCGAGCGGAGCACAATATAATTTCTTCCCTTTTCAACTATAATGAAAATAAAAATCTACGTACCCTTTTTATATTCTATTATTGCAAGATAATCATATTTCGATCTCCTCGGACTTATAACCAACTCTCCACTCCATTTCTGTTTGTTGCAAAATGTTTTCACAGTTTCCAATTATAATAAATGAGCAGGAAATCAATTTCTCTTTGATCTGTTGAATCTATTCCGGCATTAAATGATATTCAGTGTTGTACTTGAAGAATTAATGTTATACTACTGCTTAAGCGTCACCAGTAACCAAAATGACTTTACAGTTTCCAATGATTATGATATGAGTAAGCATAAAATCAATTTCTTTTTAGTTTGTTGAATTAATTAATTTAAACGGTCTTGTACTTGAATATTCAATGTTATTAAGCTCAAGCTCTACCAATAACCAAAATGTTTGTATAGTTTCTAATCATATAAATACTGTTAGAAAATCAATTTATTTGCAATTCGTTTAATTGATATTCAGTGTTGTAATTGAAGATTGAATGTTACACAGCTCAAGCTCGATCAATAAAAAAATGTCTGTACAGTTTCCAATCCTATAAATAAGCAGAACATAAATTTCTTTATGATTTGTTAAATAATTGATGTTCAGAGTTGCACTCGTAGATTCAATGTTAGATAGCTCCACCAAGAACCAAAAATTTATAGAATGCTTTTAATGTCTGTACAGTTTCCAATCATTTCCAATCAATCATCTCCTCAAAGTTATTATCAATCTCTTCACTCTATTCCTTGTTTCTTACAAAATTTTCTAATTTCCAATCATATAGAAAACAGAGAATCAATTATTTTTTTTATTTGTTAAATTGATATTCAGTGTTGTACTTGAAGATTCATCAATGTTAGATATAGCCCCACCTAGAACCAAAATTTTTTAATATTCAGTCTGAAATCGTCTGACAAACTGAACGTGTCAAGGATCTGATTCAGCTAGTCGATACCACAATCATCGAGTTGACAAATAATAATCAAAGTGAAATAATTATAAACAGCGCGTCGGTGTGCTTTGGCAAGGCGCTGGGGATGTTGGTTTATGGGTTGATGGGAGGGGGGTACGGTGTGATGCTTGAACCAGATAAATGCAAATAGTTTGGTGTCGGCTTGAAAACTAATTAAATCAAGCGAAGGGTCTCTCATGATAAGATGCTGGCAGCGCCTTATAAGACAGCCACATCAACTGCCAAATGCAGAACGGAACGGTTCGGTTCCGAAACTTCCAATTTGCCCAGCATCTTGGCCTTTGCTGATAAATTGAATCGATCTTGTCGATAGAACTTGCAGCTTAGTCGTTCTAACAAGTAAACTTTTCATTCTAAACTTCAAGCTTGCGTCCGCCCGCGTGTTATGTAGTGAAGTGTGGGAGACGACCAAGTCTCTCTTGCTTGCGGTGGAAATGTTTGACATGGGATACCAAACTGGAAAATACTTCACTGCAGATACCAATTTGGAGAGATTGCAGAAGTGATTCGAACTCATTCAAGTCAATAAGTGTTGTGCAGATCAGTCAATTGATTTTTCTTCCTAATAAGTCATGGTAGTTAATAACAATAGCGATAAAAATTTCAATTGGGTTGAATTCAATTTAATTAGACTCAGAGCTAAATTTGTGACGGCACGCCGTATTGGTACCTCTGACGAGAGGGAGAGGGTACCATTGGTTGACTGATGAAGAAATATGGGAAAATTAGGGTGAAAATACACAACTAAAAGATTTAAAATCACTCCAAAAGTTTTGATGAGTTAAAATTACATTTCATCCGGAGGAGGACCACCCTTCTATCACCCCTCCGCACCGAAACCTTTAATTTTACAAATTAAGCATTAATCAGACTTATTTTATTGGAGTCAATTCAATTATTATACTTATTCACGGAGCTTTATACACAAGTTAAATCATCAGTAATCGATGAAACTTGAGCGACTCATAAAACATCCTAAGCGACTTAAAGCAATCCAATTCATTCCTTTACACTTTCTCACTTTCCTTGATCTAATGGAAATTTGTAGAAAGTAACGTAAGGTAAAAGCTGAGAAAAAACATTTTGATGATATATTGTTCGACTTTAATTGTTCACGACATTATTGTTTTGAAGCGTTTTATCGATTGATAAGCAGTAATTGGCATGATTGAGATAATTGACAGAAAATCTATTCATTCAAAAATTATTCACAAAATGTGAACGCACTACAAGTTCTATTAAGATATTCCAAAGAGAAATGATCAACATCGACAATTTGGAGAGATTATAATTATTTGCTTTGAATTATGGCGATAGAATTCAATTAAAATTTCCAAATTGAATTTGACCTGGCGTTAAATGGTTTTTCAGAAATTTTGTCGGTTTTTACTCTCCTGCATTGGTCTTCGATGCTGGATATACTGTATAGATATGAGTACCATAAACGCCGATGGGGAAATTACAGTCAAATTAATTAGCAAAATTTTGCTTGTTCATCACTGCAAATGAGTTTTCAAACGATAATAATTACTGTATTACTGTTGTTTATTATTTGATTCTAGAATCCAGTACACCCGTCAGGAATATTATGATTTGGTTCAAGGATTTATTTTCTAATCTCAACTTGTTAAATCGACCTTATTTATTTATTTACAATGATACTAATAGGTGAAAATGATCTATAAACAGGTATTCTTAAAAACAATATGCATCACTGTGATAAACTGTGATCTATAAACAGGTATTCTTAAAAACAATATGCATCACTGTGATGAACTGTGATGAAGTTAAATCATGCATTATTATTCACTGTATTCCTTTCTTATTGAACGAGCGACAGCGAGTTCTTACTTTTGACTCAAGGCCGAAGTCGTTGTCCGTCTGTTCATTTGTTTGTTTGTATGTTTGACAATAACTTTTGATCGCCTCAATTAATCAAATTCAAATTCAGAACATATATTCTTCATACTTTTATACAGGTCAAGTTCGTTGGACAATGAAATCGACCGACTATTCATCCTTTTTCAGGTGAAAAAAGGATAAGCTCTCAGCAACAATATATCTATATATACTCTGGCATCTATTCAATTTCAACACAATAATCAGAGAATGTCATAAGGAACTTGAATATTTTTTTTGAAAATCCATCTGATTACAATGGAACATCTGATTGAATATTAGCGGCAAATTTGAAAATATTATCATGAGAAATAATAATGTTCTCAAACAATAAATTTTTTCATGTGAAGTCATACTATCCTATCCTATTATATTAAGCGAGTAATTTCTGTATGTATGTATGTATGAAAACTGAACTTTAAAACTCAGGGCTATTTAAAATAATTATTATTTTTATTAAAAAAACTATTATTTTATCCACATTGATAATGGCTTAATGTGCCGAAACATGTAGGTATGTGCTTTAATAATTTCAAAGTTTTTTAAAAGGGTGTTTGATTTTCATTTATTTTTCAAGTATGTATGTATGTATGCTTGTATGTGGAACCACGGATCTAGAAAACGGCTCTAACGATTTTCTTGAAATTTGAAATGTAATATAACCGTGATGGAAAAATAAGATTGTACCAGGTCAGGTCTCATGTCCGCGAAAACTCTCTGGCAGGATTAATAAAAGAATAAAATATTCCTCATTCAGGCATAATTCCAAGTACTGCGTATAATGGCTGTTATCGTTAGCTGACCAACGCTATCCAGCTGGAGTGAATGGAGTTACATTCAAGTCTATAACACATGTTCATGACAGTCAAAAAATGTGAGAGGTGATCATAGCAATTATTTTGAATTTATTTTTTACAAGGAGGTTCCTTGATTTTTTACAATGACATATCCATCTAATTCAACAGTTCGGCCGCAGCTTCAGAGCGAAGCTCGGTACCAGATATTGTTAATATTGATTTCAAAGTTTAAACATGTGATAGGAGTCTATTTATTTGAACAGCTACCAAAAGGCGGCAAATTTTAATTATTCTACCATTGGTTATTTTTCAAGTATTCTTGTTGAAGGAGGTTTGTTTTTCCATTTGATTTCCATGCTTTAATAAGTAATACTAATAAATAAGTCAGCCGTGCTTTTCTACGGGATTTGAAGAATGCTATTAAGGAGATCTCTAATAATTTATCCGAATGGAAATACTGAACTATCAAAAAATTCCATTCTTTAACGTATCTCTAAAATGTTTGTTTTCAATTTGATACACTAAATAATTTACAAATTCTGTTGAGTTTGGAACAAGAGGCGATCAATATGACTCTACTAGAGTATTCCGAAAAAAAACTAACTCAAGTTCTATCACGGTGTTCTTCGAGCTGAAAGAAAACAGAAAATATCATTGGCTAGACACCAGTTTCTCCTTACTTTTCCTCTAATCCGTCCTTCTATAATTTTAAGACTTTTCATCATACCTAGATAATGGATAGACTCTACACGAAGTTTCAATAGTATGTATGGTTTTCAGAAAAAATAAGGGAAAGTAATTACATCCATATTTGTAAATTTGTTGGAATTGTTCACTGTACAATGTTTAGTTAATAGGTCTACTCTGAATTCTTGCAGTCAAGTCGTATTGAACAATTAGGCCTATGTTTTTATTGGTGCATTGGCGGCAGAAGAGTTGCGGATAATGATGTATCAAAATATGATCAAACGATTGATCAAAATATACCGTAAGTTACATAACTATATCCTCACAAAAAGGAATCATTCATCAGTATTCAATAAATCTAGGTATCGTATTAGTATGATTTGTGGTTCATATTTTTAAATAATTCAAGCCATAAGTTAACTTTGAGGGTTCGCACGCTAGTTCATCAGCCCATGGGGCTTACTAGTTTATTATATTATACTCGTAGCCTTACATACAGTGTATGTGATTTTGTTTTATAATCACAATGGAGATTTGTATTATAAGATAGCATATTTTCATCAAGTTGTATCCTAATTTTTAATACTCTAAATATTGAGAAACACGTTCATCATTATCATTATTTGATAAAGAAACATTATTGTCCACAATATTGGATTATTCCTGATGAATCGCTTTGTATTATTGTAGCTTGTCAATAAGAATAGATTATCCAGCCAACCTAGAACCAAACGCAGTTGTACTACTTGAGAACCATACATGGAAAACGAATTAGCTGAATGTGATTATACATGTAGAGTAAGAGATTAGTATTGCTTTGACGCTATGTGGTAGGAGAGAGAGGGAGTGATGGAGCATCAAGCTGTAGAGAGGAGAGGATTTCATTTTGACAGGTCGATGCAAAAACATCAGTTCAACTCGCTCTGCCTGGTATTAACTGACTGGGAGTACAATGATTGCACAATGCACATGTCTGAATATGAACCTGTATATCTATAACATGTTTCATGATGTTATGTCTCACTACTCTAGTGATTATGAAATAGATGGATTATGAAATCAAAAAGTGATTTTAACTTTGATCAGGTCTTAGATGATACAAAAATAAAAATTCCAATCTTCAATCTTTTTTTTAATAATAATATTCGGGTGACCTGGCTGGCTCAGGTCTGGTGTCAGAGTTTTCAGGTCGCTCCTGATCAATTTTTAATAATATTTCA
Organism: Sogatella furcifera; assembly: GCA_017141385.1. NCBI lineage: Eukaryota > Metazoa > Arthropoda > Insecta > Hemiptera > Delphacidae > Sogatella > Sogatella furcifera. Next base: position 18,491,890 of record CM029555.1, read on the forward strand.
TAGCGACTTGCAAACATACCTTGTAAACATAAAATTTTAAGAATATTTATGGCTTATTGATGATTTATAAATACTTTCAACTCTACCTGAAATAAATCAGGTAGCCTATTACATGAAAAAGTTTTGAAACATCAAATACCCAGATTTAAGCTAGCCTATGCTGTCTAATAAAATTCTCAATATTTTTTATGTTTTACATATTTCAACATTCTTTTTCTCTTGCCACTACTAAGTTTCACTGACTGAGTTTCACTCACTACTTTGCTCTCGTACATTTCCCTCTTCTATAATCATAAATACTTTCTACTAAAACCGCAAAGGCTTTCATGGAAATATATTTCATTACCGTATTCTGTTCGTACTCGTTATCTTTATTACCATTCATGAGGGGCTTTTTCGAAGCTATTTGTTTTGTTTAGTTATTTATTTTCATCTTTCATATCTTATTATTCATTAATATCAATAAAAATTCACAATGCTAATGTTTGCAGTAATATTTTTGATTGACAGTATCACTAATGCACTTCAAATCTTGTCTAAAAACAACACAACAATAGTCAGTGCCAATTATTATTCATCACGTCAAGGTCATTCTAAACTTTAAAAAAACTACAAAACTCTTCAGCTCCCTCTCTTGTTGTGATATGTGATTAGCTCTCATAGTATATTGCGTTGCTATGGAATAATTATATGGAAGGGGGACTGAACCAGGAGGGCCACTGTGGTGTTTTCAAGGATTTAAAAAACTTAAATCGATCCTAAAAACAGGAATATCCAAGGATACGGGATACAGCACTGTGCATGATACTGTAAAGAGTTTCTCTGTATCTATGTGTTAATTGAGGTATCAATTTCAACTTTGACAATATTGGCTAATTTGGCTCAAAAAATGGCTTGGAAAAAGAATTGAATTGCTGTTTCTACTTACAATACAGATCAATCAGTTTTCAAAGCGCTTAATAGAGCCATACTGTATTTATATGCACCTGTATTTGTATAATATCTATTATACACCACAACACAAGATTATCTATTATTACTCAAATTAAAATTCAATTTTTATTGTTCAAATTTTCTTTATAATGAATTATTGATTGTCAAGTGGATATTTCAAGAAACAAAATCACATTATTGAGATACTGTACCTCTTGAGTAATTTGTCTACATTACTTCCAGTTCTAATAGCACCTAATTGAAAGTTTCAAGATTGAATTATTTTTATAAGTTCTACTTAGTTAAAGATATCAACCTTTTAATATAGGTGAGTTACCTAACTGGAGTGAACCAGAAAAGAAATTTCAGATCATGAAAATCAAAACCAATGAAGCTATTTGAGGAAATGTGAGATTGAAGAATAATTTGTGAATAAGAAATATGAGTGTGAAACTGTCAAAACTAGAACAAAACTGTTAGGGGCACTAGAAGTAAGGGAAGTATGTTGATGTGGGATTTGAGATAAGGGAGTTCCTACGCATAACCTTTAATAGAAATAATACCATATAATGAAACAATAGATTATTTTGGTCTTATGAGTTTAAAATCAAACGTATTAACAAATTTATAATTTCGATTTTATATTTGAATTCAGGATTTTTCATCCAAGGAAAATTATTCTTCAAATGGACAAGGAATTTGAATATCAATACTGAGGCCTACTAATTTTGTAATACTGTAATTATACAACTGTAAAATTACTTACTAATTCAATTTGAAAAATATATATTGCAGTATGTACTTACGTTTCAAGCTCTGAACCTCTCTTATCAAGTGAATGTTGCGTGATACGGAATTATTTCTGCTGTATCAAATCTATTCGAGAGAGTCCTCTCCTTAAGAATATCGGTACTTAGAAAATAACTCAGTCACAGGAAAACATTGCATAAAGTTGTCACAAGTAAATTTCAACTGATATATTATCGGCAAGAACTGTAAAAACAATACATTGTCAACAATTTTTTTATCATTTGACAGTTGGTCATCGAAAAGTGAATGTGAGTAAAACTAATACAAGGAAATCACATAACAATACTTAATTTTGTCTGTAAGAGCATAAATGTTTTTTAACAACAAAATTTGTACGCGCATTATAACATGTATTACTCTAAGTAATTAAAAATACAGAGTAAATGTAACTATTATAGCCTATTGTTATAAGTTATACTTTATTATTATTACCTACTGCTGGAATTTGAGCAAATCTAATAGAGCGGCTGTTGTTAATCTGAATTTAATCAATTTGGACCATCAGTATTGCACACTATTGTATAAATAATACAGATAAAGCGTTTTAAAATTCTATCAAATAAGCATTCCCAAAAAAAAATATTTTTATTTCTCATATTTTGCAATAAAATAAACAACGCTTTATGAACAAATTACAAAACAATAATTGTAATTATCATTCAAAATAATAATACTGAATAAAGAAGAGGGATTCCAATTTTTACTTTTAATAATATTTTCCTCCCTATTTATTTATCGTATGGCTTTTAATAGTGGGAAAACCCAAGGGTTTTCGCCAGATCACCTCATATATTTTCCACAAATGGATACATGGGTTATACAGGGTGTTTCAGGAGGAATGTGCAATACTTCTCAGGCTGATTCCTTACACCAAGTAGACAAAAAAGTTCCATGAGACCAACCCCCAAAAACGCTTTGTTACTGAGATAACAATGGCGGAAAATTGAGATTTTTCAAAAAATAATAATTATTCTAATTTTTTAGAGGCTTCAGTGAGGTTCTAAAATGATCAATTCCTATGTAAAATTAGCTGAGGAATTCAATGAGACCAGTTCCAAGTTTGTAACTTTGACGGTTATTGAGATAATTGGAAAAATATGCTGAAAAAACGCCATTTTTCAACAATAAGGGTTATAACTGGATAAGGAATCATAAAATTGTGTTTTTTATTAATGGAAGTTGAAGAGAGTCCGATTCTAAAGAAAAAGTTAAATGGCGGCGATTGTGTAAATCTTACCCAAATCTCATAAATGGCGATCAAAAATCGCAAAATCGCTACTAAACACAAATTCATCACTTGCCCTATGCTTTGTCAATTTTGCGATTTTTGATCGCCATTTATGAGATTTGGGTAATAATAATAATATTCGTGTGACCTGGCTGGCTCAGGTCTGGTGTCAGAGTTTTCAGGTCGCTCCTGATCAATTTCAGGGCCTCTGACATGACTTAACGACTGTTTTTCTTAACGTGTCCATGAGATTTGGGTAAGATTTACACAATCGCCGCCATTTAACTTTTTCTTTAGAATCGGACTCTCTTCAACTTCCATTAATAAGAAACACAATTTTATGATTCCTTATCCAGTTATAACCCTTATTGTTGAAAAATGGCGTTTTTTCAGCATATTTTTCCAATTATCTCAATAACCGTCAAAGTTACAAACTTGGAACTGGTCTCATTCCTCAGCTAATTTTACATAGGAATTGATCATTTTAGAACCTCACTGAAGCCTCTAAAAAATTAGAATAATTATTATTTTTTGAAAAATCTCAATTTTCCGCCATTGTTATCTCGGTAACAAAGCGTTTTTGGGGGTTGGTCCCATGGAACTTTTTTGTCTACTTGGTGTAAGGAATCAGCCTGAGAAGTATTGCACATTCCTCCTGAAACACCCTGTATATAGTTTTTTTAAGTCATTTTAAAACATAATTTTTGATTTCAAGACACTGTTGACTACTAAAAAACTGAAGCACTTTACAAAATCGCTACACCATAGCAAAAAATATTGAATTTTGGTTAAAAATTTACAGCACGAAAATTAAAGAACTCACTTCAATTCTTGGAAGACTTCGCCTAATATCTATAAAACGCAGAGTGTATAAGCTTACTGTAGTCTACAGTGAATTTTCTTGAGAATTCGAATCAAAATTTTCAAATGTAATTGAATCAAATAAAAAATAGCCTTCCTACTCTATCAATTTTCACAAATACTTATAACATGATCATATATTACAGGTACTCTAATGACTTTACTCCCTCTGCATAATCATTTTACATCATTCAAGTGGTATAGGGAAGAGTCGTAAACTCATTATATTAAGAAATATATTTAGAGGAAACTCGCTATATAGTTGAATGAATACAATGATAATATCAATATAATGGAAGATTTTGAGAAATTAATATTAATATTATTACTTACTATAATTATATAATAGGCTTCTTACTATATTAATTATTTTAGAATAATAAATCAATAAATGATTATCAAAGTAATTACTCGTGAAATAAGTTTACATTTCTCCTCCTCACAACTAGTATAATTATATTATTTATTGATTTATTATAGTATTATACATTATTAGTAACCCTAATAATAATGTATGTAAGTGAATATGATTTTAGCGTAGGCTATAATTTCTAAGAAATTTTAAAAAATGTATAATAATTGTGATAAGGAAACTGAGTCACACCACAGCTCAATAAGAACAATGAAATTCCTATTGCTATGTATTTCTAGATTACAGTGTTTTTAAAGGTTTGGTTTGCGATTGACCATTATAATTTTGCAGTTCGTAACCATGGACTGGTTTTTAACAAGCGTTCTGGGAGTCCTGATCATAGTGCTTGTTTACTGGCTATCAATGCGCCGTGCCAATTATTGGCGAGACCGCGGCTTTCCGCACATAAAGTCCACTCCAATAATTGGAAACTGCTGGGCGCTTCTACGCTCCAAAGAGAGCTTCAACGATATGACGCACAACATCTACAATCAGATGAAGGTATCGGCAGAAAAAATTTGATTGAGAAAGCAAATGATGGAAAACTAGTTCATTGGTTATTGAAAATATAAAGAAAAATGTTCACATTGGTATTTTTAGTTTCAATTTAATAGCATGCATAGTTTACAAACAAAAGTTTCTCATTTATGAGAAATTTCAAAAATTCATCCACAAAAAAAATTCTGAACTTAGATAAGAATTATGCTTTTATAATGAACTGAAATTATAATAAATACAATAATACAAAGTAAAGCTGAAAAAATTATCAGCTCTTAGTATGGAACAATGTGAGCATCAAAAACTGGCACACCATTAGGCCTAAGCCAAATAGCAATCAATGATGGAAAAGGAATTTACAAAAAATTATTTTTCTTCAGGAGAATATTTTTTACAGAATTTTTATGGTTTTATATATAGTCATTTTATTTCTACTAAATCCAAGTTTGATTATACTAGAATTAAACCAATTTTGTGAGATAATTTTCTATTCATTTATCTTATTATTAAGTATACAAGCTGTAATTGAGTGTTGCACAATTTGTTAAAAGTGTATAAATTTCAACATTTTAGATGTTGTAAATTATTAAGCTTCACATAAATAGAATGAGAAGCCTTATTTATTTTTCTCTCCACCATGTTAACATCATCATTCATCATTCCTCATCATTTTGTTCAAAATACTTGCTATCAAGTCGGAATTGTAACAATAGGTAAAACATGAGCCCATAAGATTATTATATGTGCGATCACACGCTTGGTTAAAAGGATCACAATAGGCTTAGGGCCCCAGGCTACTAACTATTGCACAATCACAATGTGTGAAAAAATTTCATTTATAATTTCCTCTATCACTGTACACTCGATGTAAATATAACTACGGTATTGTATTTTTAACCTATATTGTGAAATAAAAATAATATTTTGTGCCATTTTTTAGGCAAAACACTTGCAATATGGCGGCTACATGCAGTTTTCAAGGCCTGTTCTCATGATACTCGATCCCGAACTAATCAATTCTATATTAATCAAGGATTTCACACACTTTGAAGACCGAGGTTTCTCTATCAATGAAAAAATTGAACCAATAAATGCCAATATAGCTAACTTGACTGGACAGACTTGGAGGTGAGTTTACAAGGGTTCTGTGTAACACAGATTAGAGAATTAGTAGAACCAGAATAACAGATCTCTCTAAGGTATATATATATACGAAGATCCTCTTAGGTAGGACCCACTAAGTGGATTTAGCACAGGGTGCGTTTATAAAACTATTTTGCTAAAATGGTGTAGAATTTATACCATATTGGTACCGTATCGTAATTCATATAATACGGTACTTATAATGTGGATTTATCTTCTTGACACTGATTTGAAAAGATTTTTCTGATTATATTACTGTTAAGTGTAAAATATGGATTGAATTATCAGTGACATTGATTAATGTGCTGATTTAGTGGTTTTGCTTTTTAAATCTTGAATGATTATTCTGAAACGCAGCATTCTTGTGTTACAGCTCCAACCTTATTCTTCCACTTGGAGTTCTGTTTCACGGTGTTTTAGTTCGAATATTGAAATATTACCCAGACATTTTCACGTATTATCTTAATAAATACAAGAAAAAGATTATTATATTCAAAATAGAAAGTGATAATTGGAAAAGCAATATATTACTCTATTACAAAAATAAAGCTATTCATTGAAATATTTATTCCTCCTACTGAAAATCACTTTTTGAAAGTGTCTTCTACTAATAAACTACTATAAATTAATAAAACATCGATAAAAACAAATCTGAATTCTATTTCACTAAACTTCATTCATTGTATCAGGTGGAAGTTTGATAGTGATAACTGATCTGTCAAAATTTCAATATTCCATAAATGATAATTATTTTAAATTCTGTTTTAGAATAATGCGGTACAAACTCCTTCCAACATTCACATCAGGAAAACTGAAGTCAATGTTCGACCAGATTGTCTACTGCAGTGATAACATTTTCGACTATGTCAATTCCAAGACAGAGCCATTTGAAGGAAAACTGACAATGCAGAAATTCAATTTGAACGTTATTGGAACTGTTGCTTTTGGCCTTAATATTGATGCATGTCGAGAGGATTCTGAGACTGAGAGGTATGAGTAAATTAAATAAGTCACGAGGTTTAAAATTTCAGATTCAGATATTTGTGATTATTGTTTAGTAACTTATCCATCAATTTGGATTTTGACTATGATAATTGATTCAATATTTGAATTTCAGTTGCTCTACAAAACTTTGAATCTTCAAGATAGAAAAAAACTAATAAGCTACTAGTACCTACTCGATAATGATTGAGTCATAAATGAAGACTGCTTTACCACTATTCAGGAGAAATATGCTTGAGATATGAAATTATGCAAGTGGCAATATCAATTTGTGGAAGGCCCATATTCTATTCATAGAAACTAGGAATTAAATTGAATTAAAAATTATACGGAAGTGTATTCATAGAAATCTATTTCGATTATGAGGCCTATGGCTTTACCTTAATGTGAAATTGTGAATGGTGATAATTATTTGGAGTAGAAATTACCCTACCGTATCCTCAACATGATTTATTCAACCACAATAATAATTATTCAACATTATTTAAGCACAAAAATCATCAATCAATTTTTTCCTCCCATATTCATTTAAAATATTTCAATATTTTGAAGTAACTTACCTTGTTGAAGCTGATAGAAAATATTGTCTTCAAATCAAAATCAATTCATTTCCAGGTAAAAGAAACCGTATACGGTACCTACAGTAAGATTTTTCTGAAAATTTCCTTTAAATACCGGTAATATAAACGGCTATGAAATACTTCTCTATCTTTTTATATTATTTATTTTTGAGTCCCAAGGAGTTTACTTTCTTGGTGAAAGTATTGGTGAAATTATTCAAAACCATTACCGGTAATGGATATTTTCAATCTTTTCACATTAATCAAAGAACGCCCATCGGTATAGGCCTACAGTTATTGTATAAATCATTCTATAGTCAGACTGTATATAGCCCCTACTTTGCTTTAATAATTTCTCTATGCTATCAGTCCGTTTGGCTATCAGTCTATCAGCCAATAGATACATTATTTACAGATACATTATGTAGCTGTATCATTAAGTTATCTATTGACTAGCAAAGATTATAAAATAATGAATATATTATTTTCGGCTTTTAGATTTCTGACACTGAGCAACAAGTTCTTCTATCCATCATTGAAGACAATCCTGAAAAGTTTCTTCAGGATGTGTTCTCCAAAAATGGCCGATTTTCTACGTCTGAAGATGATCGACAATGAAGTTGCTGATTTTTTTACCGACCTGGTGAGAAACACTATTGCTCAAAGAAAACGATCCGGTCAGAGAAGAAACGATTTTCTGCAGTTGATGCTTGACTTGCAGGAAAAGGATTTTGCTGGGAAAGGACTAGCAGGTGATAAGGAGACAGAAAAGGAGGAGTTGGACCCTGATGAAAAGGAAATGATCAATCAGGCAAGACATCTTCAAGGATCCAAGGACAATGCAATCGATACAAGTCAGTTGGTTATAGGGAGATTTATATATTAACTTGGGAATATTTTCCCTTAATAATTATTCATAGATAATTTCTTATTCCTATACATACAATTTGTATAAACACTGGCGGTTCGTCAGGTGAAGTAAGTTACTGTACAAAAACACTTCACCTTTTCCCAAGGCATGAGCCGCCAGTTCATACAAATATACTTGCGCCTATATTACAATATATGTGTATAAAATTTTTCTCTTTTTTCAATTCGTTAACTTTGTACTCTCATTTACTAAAAGGTACATCCACACTTTGAACTTCTACTTTTATACGTGAAATTTTTAAACTTTTTATTCCACTTTTAGGTACCGTAGGTATAAAAATTTCTTAATGAGAATAATTATTCTTTTTAAAATCAGAGACAATCATCATCCTGGAATTGTATCTCTGCAATAAAAACAACCGAATATTTCATCAATATACCTAATATAATAAATAATATTGGACCAACTACAATAGCAACTACGATCCCTTCACTAAATAATTCTTGATGTTGAATCTTGAACGATAATGATTTTTTATCAAAATTACTACCTGTTTTAATAATTTTCTCATGAAATAAAATCTATAGATAATTTAATATTTTTATGAAATTATACATATTATAATCCCGTTAGGTAATTAATATCACATAACTTACTTGATAAAAACTTTTCTTTAAATATTATATTCATTCAATCGTTCAACTCAAGTCATAAAATACGGTACTGTAACTCAGGTATATGAGAAAACTTATTCCAGAGGAAAGATGTTTTGATAGTAATTTACTTTAATAGTCTGGTTTTTTCAATGTTTTATAGTGATGACAGAAAGCCGAGTGATTGCGCACTCGTTCATTTTTATCGCGGGAGGCAGTGAAACAACAGCCAACGCACTGAACTTTTGTCTGTATAGACTTGCTATCGAAAAGCAGGTACAAACCGAACTTCAAAACGAGATTGACGCAGCTCTCAACGGCCAAGAGTTCAACTATCACACAGTCAAGAAGATGACTTACTTGGATCAGTTCATAAATGGTACGGTAACTGATATTTTCCAATAATAAAGAATGTGATTGTTGTAGTAATCTGACTAAGCAAAGAAGACATTCGGGCAAGATGAGAAAATGACTCCAGATATTGGTTCAAGAATTATGAATCAGGTTTCAAATTGTAGGAAACATTCTGATCTATTTACAAAAATTTATTTACATCCGCAAGCTTGAATCTATCCCTGAATAAATTTGGAAGAATCTCTATCTCTACTTCATTAATATGATAAAACTCTCTATTTTAAGCTTTCTTCAATTCTGGACACATATATAGGTATCTCAGTTATGAGACCCAATTATTTTATTTGGTACACCTGAAAGGAACTTTTTTGCAAAATTAACAACATTATTGCAGGACTATAAAACTATTTCCATTCAAATTATGCCTAATGCTAGATATTGTAGTAAATGTCTTAATTGCTGATTTTTTAAAAGAAAATAAATTTATTTTTTCCCTTTTCCCTTTATTTCTGTTCTCAGAGGTTCTACGTCTTCATCCACCAGGAGGTGTGCTTTTTAGAGAATGCACTCGGCCTTATAAAATACCTGGGAGTGACTTGACGATTGAGAAGGATGTTATGATATCCATACCTGTTATAGGACTACAGAATGATCCAGACTATTTTCAGGAGCCTGAAAAATTCAATCCCAGTAGGTTTAGCTCCCCTCCTCCAAAAGGAATCTATCTTCCATTTGGCGATGGACCAAGAAATTGTATTGGTAAGAAAACACGTTTTCTCCTTTCCAATAACATTAAAATCGATTGTGAGTAATCTTTTGCCAGAAATATATACATTGATTTTTAAAGATTTTTCTACAAAATAACATGTAACAGCTCGATCTTTCTCACTATAGATTATGGCAATGAAAAATATTTAGATGTTAGGAAAATGACTTTAAAGTCGAAAATAGTCGAACAATAAAATCATTTCAAGGGTCCAGTGTTGGGTACTGTGATTATTTATTGAGTTATTAATGATAGGTAAACAATTCATTTTTGAACATACATTATTATTTCAGAAGTAAGTTAGGTACTCCAATTTTTACTATAATCTTAAATAATTATGAATTCCGAATCCTGTACGTGTGGCATATCTAACGTATGAATAAGCCTACATATCTCATAACATGATATCACTATTCGCTCTGAAAGCTTGTGAAAATTTTTCAAACTTTCTTTCTATTTTTAACTTATTGTTTATTTATTTCCAAAGTTTTATGATTCCTCACATTGGCATTCAAAATTGCACAAAATCCTTTGCGGTTATCTTCTTATTTTCACATTTCCATATAAAATTTATTAGAATATGGCCTAAACAATTTCTTGCTTGATACGGGTGAAGGAAGACAAGAGCTTCCAAATCCCATAAAAATGTCAGTGTTTTTAAAACTTAACCGACTATACAACGTACGACAACGTTGTATAACGTAAATTCATGGTGAATTTTCTATATGAATAGTTATTAGTTATATTTCATCACAAGCAATGGGTATATGGGGAATAGTTCAAGTAAGATAATAATATTATAGTTAATGAGTGAGAGACTTTCCTTACAAAAAAGCAACTCGATAATCATTTTATACTTTAAGACCATAGTTATTATGATTCCACTGTGAATATCTTCAATTTTTGGCATAGTAAGGAGGAATCCAATTATTTCACTCCTGACGAGGAGCTTCATCAGCATTCCTCTTCAATCTCCACTATGCCAAAAAAAATGATTTGAAATTTTCACTGTGAAATACGAGAAAGCAACATCAATTTCAATAATTTTATTTTAAATCAACGCTCCAGTTTTTTCATCAATGAAGTCCATTGGAAAATAAATTGATTGAGATAAATTTACTCCTGGAATATATTGTTTTATAAACTCCAAAATTTATTTGAAATTTCAGCTAATCGCTTAGCCTTGCTAGAGATGAAAATTTTTCTCGCCCGTCTACTCATGAAACACAACGTGATACTTCATCAGAAAACAAAACTGCCTCTGAAAATGTTGAAGAATGCATTTTTCGCAGTGGTTGATGGAGGACTCTGGATTCAACTTGAGAAGAGACAAGCAACATGATAAAAAATTAATTATCATTTTCGTGAACATGAACACTCAACCAATAACTTCAAAAATATTGTATCTTTTGTCGTTTATATTGCACAAAAATGTTTAAAATATAGTTAAATCTTTTACAAAAACTGTTACAAAATATTTGTGTCACTTTACCTGATAAAATATGAATAAACCAAATAAGTAAAATTGGGATGAACATACTGTACATATATTTCTGAGAGGGTATACTCTCCAAATCCCCCCATAGGAGCCCGCACAACAAGCTGAGCCTAGGGGCCCACCGATCCTAAATCCGGCCCTGATGCTTTAGGGGGGCGGCAGTCAGAATAGTGCCTAGGGGCGGAAAATTTGTAAATCCGTCCCTGATACCCACGGACTAAGACGACACCCCATCCCTCATATAAATGCATTATTTTTCTCATAACTATTTTGGATTAAAGAAATATAATATTATATAGGCTGAAAACTTAGTAAAACATACTAATTATTCTTGATGATATTGTAGGCTATAAGTTACTGTCAAAAGTTATTAGGATGGTGTGAAGAATAACCTGAAAACTGTGAGTTTTTCAGTAGCTTTTTTATTTCAACCCTAGAATAATACAACTTACGTTTCTGATGGAAAACATTCACAAAGTATGAAAATAATTTTGTTCCGCCGGGTGCGGTCGCGTCAGCGTACACGTGTGATAATCATTAACCATATTTCATAAACCTGTGAATGTCGGTCGCTACATTTTTACTGTTGGATATTTAAAGTTGAGTTGGTTTATACTTTCTTTTGAGGATGGATCAATATTTGCTGCTAGCTCCATAAAAATTTTTCCGATCATATCTTATCCACGCTCGTATGTGCGCTTCTTAAAATTTGCGCCCTAGGCCTGGGCCTATTAGTGGGCCTAGTGAAAATGCGGTACTGAGGACATCAAAAAGGTTTATGAGAGCTCAAGAGATCTTCAATAATTCTCTTTATTCTAATGAAATAAAATATTATATAATCTAATATGAAGAAATATTTTATATAATTATCAAGCTCCAAGAGAAACTTGAATAAGCTTCATGAAATGAATTTTCTCAGTTTATGGTTTGGGTATCAAATACTTTTGAATCATGATTAATGAATATTACTGTATTGCTTATTCAAAACAAATGTTAACAATTCAATTGTGGCACTAGTCCATTCTAAGAATGGAAATTTTAAAGATCAATAATTATAATGATTCAGTATAGATGTATAAGTTATTTAAAAAAATAATTTAATTTCCATAGTAGCATTTTAAAATAAATCTTATTACAACAATAATATAAAAGTAGATTGTATGATTATTATACTAATATAGGTCTACTAAGTTTTTTAGAAATTTGGAATGGAAACATAACATTAATTATTATTGAAAAATTGAGTCATATATTTCTCTCATAGGCCTTCACTGACACTGAAAATTCAAAACTTTTCTTTCACTTTGAATGCTTCGCGCCAAAACTAAGAGTCAGTGGCCGTTTTTTTTCAATCAAAACTGAAAGTATCCAAGTTACAATTAAAACTAATTACAAGGAATAATCAATGAACTAATATCTAATTCGATCCAAATTCATGATTATTTTGATTTTTTATTGTTTTGTTGACTTCAATTTCAAACTTCAAAGGTTGTTCCAACTGCTAACAGCTGTTCTTGTATTTCGCTCGCATTCGCTAACGCAAATCGCAATTTTTGGAATCAAAACAAAGCAAATAAATTAGTGAAGAGATTCAAGTGTTTTGTTGCCTTTAAGGATTAAAATCATACATAAATATCCAACAAAAATAATTTTAAATCTCTATTATTTGAGTGGATAATTCACAGGATAAGATTGAATATTCTACTTATCTCTGTGTACCTTCAACGTTTTCTTTGTTTATGTCGTGAATGAGTAAAACTTTAGTTGCGATCAAACTTAATTTAAGATTATAAATTGAGTAAACGCAAAGCACAGTAAACTTGGAAACCATGAGAGTATCTCCAACAACAGAAGACGGTACATCATCGATGATTGAAAAGGTAAAATAATTCTTTGTTTTGACTTAATTATTCAACTGAATATTATAAAAATCTTATCTGCTGTTCTAGTATCCATTGTACTATATTCATGCTTATTTCTCTAGCAATAAAATACTAGTGGAGCCGCAGTATTAATAGTTTTAATACTGGAGTATTATCTCACACATGACATACTAAAACTGAGTAAGAGGTCTAATTCTCTACCTTCAATTCAATTACCATTACTTTCCACCTCAATTGAAATTTGAGCTGCATCCCTCTTATCTTGTGCACTTTATGTTTCAGGATAAGAGTATAAGGAAACTAAAGAGACACATAGAAGGATGGAGAGAAGTCATTATTTTGATCCGTTCAGTTTTACTGTGGGAAGTGGATTGGTACCCAATACTGATTGTGGGGATACATTCAACGATTTGCTTGTAAGTAGAAAAGCTTCATCTTGATTTCGTATTACTTTTCTGTTGTTCTCATTGTCAATTCAATTTTACTTTGAAATCCAAAGAGCTATTTTGAGAATGTCCCATAAATATTATTATTACTATAAAAAATGACCTATTGTTTGAGTTATTATCTTCTTGAAGCAGGAACTCCAAGTTATTTGAGACAAGAACATTACTCTCAAAAAATAGGCTCATCAATTTAGAAGATGGGTTAAGATTAGAAGAAATAACATAATTTTAAAAGACTGAGGTATGGTAGAAAAGATATCTAGTGAGTAGTGATGTTTTAAAGAACTTCTGTATCGACGTCCTAAAATATGTAAATGAAAAAATAGTCTCTAAATGGAGTACATCCCTTAATTCCAAGAAGAGAAAGGTTGGATTATTGCCCATTCTCCAGTTGATAGTGACCTCTAATGCATTTAAAAAAAACACTAATAGACTTAGAAACACTTCATTTAATTATAGTTCATAGAGACCTCAGCTATGAAACGCAAATAAAAGGTGCAGGGCTACTAGCTTTGAGATGAGGAATCGTCAGGGCGGATGGTGATTCGAAGATTCATCTGAACGTGAATCGGCTGTAGCCTATGTGGAAGCTCAAGAATTCGCGTATTCTGAAGAGAATAAATTTTTCCGTGTCTTCTATTCTTCAAAATGTTTAAATTTTCCTTTAGACTCAAGAGAACTTGTTTTTTAATTATGATGCTCAAATCGTACATCAACGTGTGATTTATATCATTCAATAACACCAGTTTGTTATCTAAGTAGTCCACTCAAAATCTGTTTCTTAAATCCATTTGTGAGTGGTGCCTCACATGATTGATTGTATAGAGGTTTCTCTTGCATATTATTAGCCTAACTCTCTTTTTGAGTAGTAGTGAAGGCGATATTGTTTTTAATAAGCCAGTGGTTTGACAACATCTTGTCTTTTAATTTAATTATCAATTCTATTCAAATTGTACTTCATTGATTTGTATTTTCTGTTTTTTTTCAGTATATTTTGGAAAATAGATCCCACAGTCCTGTCCACACTGAGCATACTTGGTCTCTTTTCGGTGACGTTAGATACATTGGTTCCAATATTATCTTCGAAATTTTTCGACTCTGCAAACTGGACAGGCGTTAAAGAGAAACAATTCGAGGATTTCTGCAAAACTATCATTGAATACAAAATACTCCTAGGCCAGTACTGGAGCAGTTTTCAGGCAATGAGAGAAACACAGCCTAAGTTTGTGAGTTGCTAACTTTGTTCACAATTATTTCTTTGCATAACGTCCTATCCAACCCTATAAATTATCACAGAAATTTATATATCCGAAGAAAACTGACTGAAAGCATACGGAGGCAGCCGCAAATTGAGCGAGCTTTCTTTTTGTCAAAAAGTTTTTGAAGCGTGGACTCGAAAATTTGATCCTGGTATTTTAAGCCTAGCTAATGGTGAAAGTGGCTCATTCTATTACCATGTAATGTTATGAAATGAGAATATAAAATATGAGCAACAACCATATAAATATGAGCAATTAAGTGAATGTTTTCTCAAGTGAGTGCTTATTTTGATAAAATAAGGCAAGATGAGAAAATGACTCCAGCTTGGTCAATATTGGTTAAAAAACTATTGATTGGGATAAAATTGAAGGTCAGAATGTTTCCTACGATTGAGACCAAATCAATAATTTTCAAACAAATATTGACCGAGCTGGTGTTATTTTCTCTATGAAAGGTTCAACTTTTTAAAATCAGCATTTGACGTACCTTTTTTGGTCTCAAATATGGTCTGATTGTTCAAAATAATTATTCAGTAGCAAATTATAAAGGAAAGTCAAAATAAACTTGAAAAATCGCGAAAAAAATTAGCCTATTGGATGAAATTTGGGCAGAATTTTGGTGTATTTCCACAACAAGCTTCCATTGTTTGTTAGCATGTTGAGAAATATTTAATGAATGCAAATAAATAAATAATTTTATTAATAAAGAGGTAATCAGGTAAAAACCCCATTTTGCCTCCTCCACACAGTAGCCTTCAATGTAGTTATTTGTGTATCAGTGTGCAAAAAGTATCATCGAATCCTGACAAATCAGGCACCATTTTATTCAGAACTAGCCGGCAGGCTCGCTTCGCTCGCCTTCTCCGCCTAGCCAGAGAGCTCCGCCCCCTGGACCCCCAACAGTATAGGCAGTGTAAGTAAGACAAACAGGCTCGCTTCGCTCGCCTGCAAATTCCGTTCAGAAGGGATTAGAAATTTATTGAAGACAGCATTTCTACACCTAATTTGAACCTGTTCACTTAATTTCAACATTTTCTGCCAATTTGTTCTCGAAGAATCTAAGAAAAACTCCGAAAATTCCGAAAAATAGTAAAACGCTAATATCAAGCCTAACCTTGGAAAGTATATTGGACATAGTTTAAAACTTTATTCAATATCTTCCAAATTAGTTCATCTATAATCTCGCTGAACCATTGAATTTACAGTTTGGATTTGTCGTATCAAGGTGGAAGATATACAACCCGCAATACATCTACAATTTTGAAAAACTTATTTCTTGCTTAATCTTGAACGGATTTCAAAAATATTTCAACTCAACATTTCTAGACCTTATCTGAACCTGCCCACCAAATATCAACATACCGATTGGTTTTCGAAAAAATTAAGAAAATGCCAAAATACTATTGAAAAACTCAAATATTTGGCGTACCCTTGGGAAGTTTCAAAAACCCGTTCTTTGTAGGCGTCTAGATGTCCAACTGAACATGTCTGCCAGATTTGAATGCATTCGGTTCAGTAGATTTTTAGTTCTGCTGATGAGTGAATGAATCAGTGCCATTTCGCTTTTATATAGCCTATAGAGATTTAAAGCTCTAGTTTTGTAATGATACAGAATTTTATAAAACCATTACTTTTAACAGTAAATTAAAAATTAATATTTCAGTCGGCCGTCATTTAAAAATTTTCAATTTTCAATTATTAATTTTTTATTTTTTTCAACCAAACAAATCTTAAAAGGTCGTTTATTACTTTTATTTCTTTATAAAATAATATTGGATGTTGTTCTAAGTTAAAAATAATCGGCAAAAAAAGTTCTGCTCAGGTTTCGAACCCCCCTGATTGGTAAGAAGTGAAATACTAGTCCACATTTACACTGAGCCATGAGGGTTCGGTGAGGAGCCGATTCTGCCAGTAATACCAACATGATTTCAAGAGCTTTATAGACATTTCTGACCAGGAACGTTTCCCAAAACTGATGTTAGGTTGCAATCCTGCAGTGCAGAGAGCATGAATATAGTTTCAAATAATGTGTATGTATAGTAATAGTGTGTAAGCAATCCTTTTTTTTCCTTTTTCGTCCTTAATATCACGCAAATTTTCAAAATGCTCTATATCCTACAACCTGGTCGTCCATGTCTATTATCACCATAGCAAGTTTGAATCAAATCGGTCGAGCGGTTCCGGAGGAGTAGCATTACAAAGAGTGACTTTCCTAATCCATTAGAGCTTTGCTTCGCTCCGCTCAAATATAAACTTACACGAAGTTCCCCTAAATTACAAGATTGTCTCCTCTCTATTCTGTGTTAGTCTCTTCTTTATACATACTATCTGTGGGTCGAGTGGAAGAGGGAACTAGCATGCCTCAACTTTGCCCACAAAACTTTTGTCAAGATCAAGTCATCTATCTCTATCTAGATCTAGACTATTCTTTATTCTGTGATAGTACTCATCTACTAATTGCTGTAGTAAGTAAATATAGAAGTTTTGTAAAGATTTCCAGAATGCCCAGAAGAAAGTGAAACACTTTTTCCTACCTGAATTCAATTAGATTGTCCAATTAAAATTGCAATTTAAAAGTTCAAATTCTGAAGGATCAACCAGAGGCATATTATGACCAAGGCTCCTATAATATATTCTAGCATTTTATTTCTATCTTTTCCTGAATCTTATTACAGAATTTATTGCATTTTCCAATTATTTTTGTTCTGAATCTTGTTATTGAGTAGTTGTGGTTATTCATTCTTCTTGGATTCACTAGAAATTGTTGAGTATACTTTCTACGTAGCTTACTTACTGTTATGAGTCACGAACTTTCGACCTTTTTACTTTTTTATTTTCTAATTTTTACACCACTAATATTTAACGAACACCTTTTTCAAAAGAAAATTTTGATATTCAATACATTATGGAGGTTCCACACGCTCGGGTGAGTGGCCAATCCGAGCGGCCAGTCGAGCGGCTCGGGCGCTCGTTTACCATCCACACAGGTCGCGAGTGCCACACGAGTGCCAGCGCCATTTTGCCATTTCGACAGCGCAATGGAGCGCTGAGGCGAGCGCCGGTTGCCGCCAATTCTTCCTGATTTTTGAAATTGTAGACCTTACTGTTGCTCAAGCATACGCTGCTTTTTCTTACTAAAGTTTGTGTTGAGGGTTGATTTCAACAATTACTTCTAATATAATCATCAAGTTTAAACCTCAAGTTTAGTTCTTAATCTAAAGGGCCGGTTTCTCCAAAAAAGTTAATCTGAATTTTGGATTAAACCATCAGCTGGCTCAATTGAAACACAAGTTAATAAAAGTGACCTTACACTGACAACTGATAGTTTAAAATAAAATTTCAGTTAAACGTATTTGGAGAAACCGGCCCCCAGATTAAGAACTAAACTTGAGGTTTCTCCAGAAAAATTAAGCTAGTTCTAGTTTAAACCATCACCTAGTCCAATTGAAAGTTGAAACACATCATAATACACTTACAGCTGATGGTTTAAACTGAAATAATTTCAGATGAACTTTTTTGAAAAAACCGAACCTAAATATAAAATGTTTGTTTCAGAATTTTCAGTTCTTATATCATAAGAACTTAGTTATAAGTTCATCTGAAATTTCAGTTTAAACCATTAGCTGTAAGTGTATGGCCACATTTATTATGAAGTGTTCCATCTTCCAATTGGGCTAGGTGATGGTTCAAACTAGAACTAGCTTAATTTTTTGGAGACACCAACACTTGAGATTAAGGACTGAACTTGAGGTTTAAACTTGACTATTATAATAAAAGTAATTGCAGAAATCAACCCTCAACACATTTCCTTTTATTGTGTTTTGTTTGTTTGATGATTTACAATTCACTGAATAGAATTTATCAATTCAATAGCAATAAATGTCTAATTCATCTTGTGAGAATATCTTATTAATTTCATTTTTATCTATAAACTTTACTCTAAAATTCTAGGCCTGCCATTTGGTAAAATGTTATAAATTATCCAGTTAATAACTATTTTCAAAATCAAAATTATATTATTAATACTGCTCATTACCAATAAATTTGAACTCTAATCTCAATCATAAATGACAGAAACACTGCAAAACAAAAACGAAATAATTATATTGTATAATAAAAATTATGTCATTTATATGTCATTATGTTGTATAAAGTTCAAATTTATTGGTATTATTAATGAGTAGTATTAATAATATAATTTTGAATTTGAAAATAGTTATTAA
Organism: Sogatella furcifera; assembly: GCA_017141385.1. Taxonomy (NCBI): domain Eukaryota; kingdom Metazoa; phylum Arthropoda; class Insecta; order Hemiptera; family Delphacidae; genus Sogatella; species Sogatella furcifera. The sequence goes on from CM029555.1 coordinate 18,511,290, forward strand.
CTGGATAATTTATAACATTTTACCAATTGGTAGAATTTTAGAGTAAAGATTATAGATATATAATAAAATTAATAAGATATTCTCACAAGATGAATTAGAGATTTATTGCTATTGCATTGATAAATTTTATTCAGTGGATCATAAATCGTCAAACTAACTAAACACTATAAAAGAAAATGAGACGCTGTTGAAATAAAAACATCAACAAGTGACTTGTTGGCCAAGGTCACGTGACCAGGGACGATCGAGAGCGAGCGTGTGGATGGTAAATTTTGCATAGACTCGCTTGGCCGTTTGACAGCGCTCGCCTCCTTTGATCTTTGGTCAGAGACCGACAAAATAGCGAGCGCAGGCCAGTCGAGCGGAGCGGACGCGATCGCAGGCGAGCGGACCATCCACACGCTCGCGCTCGCCTGATATCGCCTACGCTCGGCCAGCGTGTGGAGCCGGGATTATAATGAAATACATCACAAGAATGAGAGAAGTGCTCTCAACGGAATCTTGCACAAGACTGAATGAAACTATTAACAGCGGGCATAACAATAGAGCGTGTCAGCGATAATATGGGTATTAGATGTAACTTTAGATTATGCTAAGAGTAAGAGGAGTACCATTGCCAATACTCAAAACTCGCCCGCGACTTGAAACAGTAACTGATCTGCCTAGCAAGTAAAAATTTAACTCAATAATACTTGTTATTGAACTCAGATAAATTGGTATTGATTTAGTAGAAGACTAAAATTTGTCACATCCTTGAAGTTATTGAGCAATGTACAAGGTTGATAATATTGTAACAAACAACCAAAGCTGGTTCCTAGGTATAGCATACTAACGAATTTGTTTTCTGGCAATTTCTTGTATTTTTATTCAATCTTGATAACTACTATCTACCTCAATATCACCTTCAATATTACAAAATGTTATTTTCCTTTCTTTACAGTACTATTCGATCACAGTTCCAGTGCTGTGTCTTCTTGCTTGGATTGGAACCTGGAATAACTTGATATTGACCTACATTTTTGGTAAGTTTATTCAACTATAAAACTACTTTTCCTTTTTTTCTTACTACATAGATAAGTGGAATTCATTTTAGTGGCCAGCTTGCCTAGGTCTATTATTCTCTCATCATCAAGGACTCGAGTAGACAAATTTTGGTACGCCATAATCTAAATATAGTTTGATTTTCTATTTAATAGTTCGAATAGATTTAATAATCTGCCTCTCCTATTGTAAGGGTAACTAGTTGAGGCCTGCATGGCTGAATATTATTTGTTAATGGCTCCTTGCCATGGCTAAACAGCTCATGAAGCTCCTTGGTCTGCGAGCTGGTTGCCAGTTTCATATTCACTCCACTTTACAGCAAATGTGAATAATCATCAACCAGGATAAAAGGTAACACGTGGTTAGCACATTGATCCTCTCAACCATAAGCTGACTTCCGTAACCAAGTCTGAATATTATAGTTATAAGCTACAATATACCTCTAACCTAGTACTAACCTACTCAAGTCCAATCAATCTGAATCGTGCATTGACCATATCCTCTCTAAAAACAATCTCTTCAAAACTTATGATGTGGTAGGTAGCCTACTATTATTCTAAACCTTCATAACTGATCACCACCGTACCATTATCCATATCGGTGTAAAACCAGCAGACAGTAGATCAAATAGGCCTAGTATAGTAAATTGATTTCAAACCTTGAAAATGAAAACTGGGTTGAGATAATGAATAATGTTGGATGTTAATAAGGATGTAATGTTGGCATCCCTCTCTAGAAAAATATATTTTTTGTATCAATTCAAAATTATTCATGTTTTTCACAATTCATGTACTAGACTGAATAGGATTACGTATGAAATTATCAGAGGGGCAACTAAGGTGGTAGAAGTGTCCATGAGGTCCAGGAGAGGAGGCTCCAATGGTATGGCCATGTTAAAAGAAGAAATCAACAATATCTAGGGAATAGAATATTTGATATAATAGTAGAGGGTAGAAGAGGGAGAGGAAGGCCGAAGAGACGCTGGAGGGATTGTGTGGAGAGGGATTTGAGAAGCAGGGGAATTGAGCTGGATGGCGGTGAATATGAGGACATAGACACTTGGAGGCGACTAACCAGAAACAGCGACCCCGTATAGAAACGGGAATAAGCTGAGGAAGAAGAAGAAGAAGATGTGGAAGATGTGTGCATCTATTCGTTGACTATTAGGATACTAACAATGAAAAGGAACTTGCCTAACATATTTATAGAAAACTTAGGGAAATCTTGAAATTTTCATTGTTATTTCTGTTAAGCATCTACTACATGTTCAAATTTTTATATATTACTCAGGCTTTCTGACTACGTCTTCGTGGTCATACATTAGAATTCTATCATCTTTCGATAGCCTATTCTGCTGAATTTGAAATATTTCTGATAATTTTTTTCAGGTATGATTCTGCTTCTGATACCTGGTTTAATCCATCATGGCTACCTCGAAAAACACTACCGGTATGTTCTTCTAAGCTTGAAGTGTATAATTGACAACTCCATCAACAAAAAGGCAAAGCAAAATTGAAGAAATGTCCATAAAGTCCACTTCAATGCCTGTTTTATGAACTTCATAAGTTTTCAGTTAATAAGAAAACTTCTTGTAATATTCTTCACGATGGCAGGCTAATTTCAGTGCATTTTATTCATTTGCTCAAGATCTTTGTCAATAATTTCAAGTGTGGATGTAGTTTTAGAGATCGGTGTTTTGAAGATATCTTCCTGAAATATTTGTGAACTGTGTGAACAAAAAATCATCCATCTGCTATTTCTTGTGTATCTTGATAATTCGTAAGAGTTTATTGTGATTGTCTTAAGCCAATCATTCGTGAATCTATAATGTAGTCAAACATTTCTTAGTTGTAACAATTTAATGTTTTGAGTGATTTTGTCAGGTCTTGAATTTGAATATTTGTTTGGAAGCCCCGTATTTTAGGATAATAGCTTTAAAAAATATTTAAATACTGTATTCAATTTATAAATTACATACCGTACCTTAGAAATCTTTTTCTGGAACGTTCTCATCAGTATAGAATAGTTATTCTATTAATTTGAATGTAAAGTCGAATATGATTAAAATAATAAGTAAAGTAAAAATAATCCCTATAGAATAGCCTTCTCCATAATTTTTACAGATACGTAGAGTGAAACTTTCCTAGTGAGTAAAGGAAGAGTTGAAAAAGACAAGGTGAAGGCTAAAACTTTGAAAAGAAAATAATTTGCAATCAATAGAATTCTGATTAACAAGTTATTTTTTCTGTGATGCATTATCAAATAGATTAAATATAGGTTTTTTCAACTTGTCTCTCTATCAGTTCATGTTATGTATTGATGTCCTTTTATTTATTTCTTGTAAAATAAATTGTTAATTTATTTATTAATCATGGTAAATTGCGGTAAATAGAGTGGTAAATTAAAATAAGTTTCATTTGTTTAGGTTTCATAATTAATTTTAAGTTGATGCTGGTGTTAGCATTTGTAATGCTTAGTTTCATGACTTTGGTCCAAACGCCCAATAATCTTGATGTTAGCTGTACCATGCATGCAGTCCAGGAATTGAATGGGTCATGTCGTGGACAATTTTTCATTTGTCAAACTAGATGTCAGGGAGAAAGTCTCGAATTGCGGGCTTCAGAATTCAATTATTTAAAAATTAAAATGATATCCAATAATAATAAATATAGAATTGGTTTGAGTGTCTGGACTATCACTCAGATACAAAAAATGTATGGTTAAACTATTCTTGGACTTCATCTCAATAATATTTTAAACTTGAACAAAAACTGTTCATATTATGAAATAAATAAACATTGCTCTTATCAAAAGTATGAGATACAATCTAATATAAAATACTTGATTTGATTTTTGTAGGTAATATATATTTTGACAATATTATTGTTATTATTAGTTGATGGTGTATGTCAGTTTATACCACCTCATAAATGAAAATAAATATAATAAAATATAATATCTGAGTTAGTTACTTGAACTTTTCACATTTTCATGTTGAACTTATCCATTTTTAGCTCTGTTGTTTCAACTATGTTTACTGTACTGTGAATGTTTTTCTACTATTCTTTAAACCAAATATTGTAAGACTGTAATCTAAGATTTCAGGTGTATTTATAATAAGTGTGGTCTATTCTATTGTATTGTAGATATATTTTTAGCACCAATAAAATTTTCAATATTTATTAAAATGTCTCTTACTGATTCTAATCACGTCAGTTTTATTTTTTATGTCTTTAGCCCAGGCAAATTAGATCGAAAAAAGGCTGTGCCTCCAAAAAAGTAAGGTAAGGCTGGAAATCGTCTTAATCGACTTTGGGCATCCTAAATAAGTTTACTATGAGTAAGCGACGGATTCCGAGGTGTGCATAATACAGAGTGACTGGAAAACCACCAAATTTCTGTTCTGTTTTTAGTTTTTCGCAATTTATCCCAAAACGAAGCGTCTGACAGAAAATATCATTCTCATACTTTTTTAGCTAATAAAATTTCCAAGAGATTGGTATCAAATCCAACCTTCTATCTCAAACAAGGACCGAGGAATGAGACTTCAAAAAAGTGGTATTTTTTTGAGAAAATTAATGTTTTACCTTATTCAGTATTTTATTGTTCATATCTTCCGTCTGATGTGTTAGAAAGGTGTATTTCAAAATCCCTCTGGGGATAATTTTGATCTCTACAATTTTAGACCAAGAAAGACTTCCTATCTTGTAGGTACGGTATGTATTTTTGTGTTAGAGCTTTCAACATGTTTCCTTGCACAGCAAAAAATACCTTATTTCCACTATTGATCTGCAAAATTAGTCTAGCCCATATATTCTTGTATTGGACTTTTATCACTAGAATATTTTTTCTTATATCATGTTTTGATTTTATAATTACTATACCGCCCTGAATTCAGGTTATTACCAGTAGGAAGGACTCTCCAAGGATAATAAACTAAGGACCTCCGTAACTTTCTTAAAAGTTGACGGATCGTGACGAACTATAGCTCATTGTTTTCAGTTCATCAAGGCGGTTAAAATTCATATATAATTTATTAAAGTTGATCGAAATGGAAGAATTTTACTCCCTTGAGTAACTTTGGGTTATTTCTAATATACCAATAAAAAGGCTTGATACCAATCTCTTGGAAATTTTATTAGCTAAAAAAAGTATGAGAATGATATTTTCTGTCAGACGCTTCGTTTTGGGGTAAATTGCGAAAAACTAAAAACAGAACCGAAATTTGGTGGTTTTCTAGTCACTCTCTATTATGCACGCTTTAGCTAAAGCTACGATTTGGTTGGTACGGAACGTAACGACCGTCAGCCGCAATGTATGCATACGGCTGCGGCTGAACCATTTTTGTTGGCACGACCCAGTCGCAATGATTTGCCTTCATGATATCCAGATCTACTAGTGAAAAATAAAAATCACTCCATTTTTGTACTATTTGAATCAAAATTTCATTAACTTTGATATTAATATCCCTCATAATTATCAATATTTCCCTCCTGGTCATCTCAATTATAACTTACTACATCTTCTCCAAGTCTCCAAAATATTTTAGGTTAGAATTTCACTGCGACTGGTCGCCGTAAAGCTAGGATTTGGTTGGTGCGGAACGTAACGACCGTCGGTCGTTGCGTAAAAAAATGGCGGTCTGCTTCTGTGTTAAATCATAGGACCGATTTCGTTCATGCTATCACCAAAGACAATGTACGATTGTAGTACATTGTAATACATAGTACATAAATAATAGTACATTGTCTTTGCTATCACTAACGACCACGACCAACAGCCGCATCCGATGACGACCGTACTCCTCCAGAAGCAGTGTTGCGGCGACCAGTCGCAGTGGATTCTAATCTCAAATATTTCGGAGACTTGGAGAAGATGTAGTAAGTTATAATTGAGATGACCAGGAGGGAAATATTGATAATTATGAGGGATATTAATATCAAAGTTAATGAAATTTTGATTCAAATAGTACCAAAATGGAGCAATTTTTATTTTTCACTAGTAGATCTGGATATCATGAAGGCAGATCATTGCGACTGGGTCGTGCCAAAGAAAATGGTTCAGCCGCAGCCGTATGCGTACATTGCGGCTGACGGTCGTTACGTTCCGCACCAACCAAATCGTACCTTAAGCTGTTTTTGGAAGCAAATGGAATAGTACTCAATAGTGCCGCTAGATCGCATGAAAATGCACTTTCCTTAGTGCCTAGTTATAGAATCATTCGCTAGATCGCATGAGCATTCAGTTTTTGAAAATTCAATCACAGCCCATCTAGAATGGCGCCTATAAAAAAAATAGTCGCCTGCGCCTGTTGTGAAAATGTAGAACGATAATAAAAGTTAGGTTAGGTTTTGGTGGTTAATCAATGTTGTGTGTATCACTTTTCATAATTTATTGACAAATTAATATACTGTGGTAGTACCAGTCAAGCATCTTCAAAGTAAGTACTCATTAGTTTTCAATTATTATCAATTATGAACATAATAGAATTTGTATTTTGAAGAAGATACGGTAAATTCAAGTGTGATGGAAATAATCATGCTGTTCTTCAATAGCCCGGTAGCCCCTCGATAGTCATGAAGATTTCAAGAAACAACCTATTCAGGACTGAATTTTTCATCAAAATTTGGATCGAGATAGTGAAGGGTCTTTCCCTATCATTATTATGATTATTTTTGTCGATCTAAATAAATAAATAAATAATCTCAGTTTCATGTTAGAGTAGGATTCTTTATAGGCTATGGAGACGTTCTAGGAAACTAGGCCTTAACCTGTGAAAGATAATAATCTAACCTAAGTAGGCTATATGGTTAGCTCTTTCATTCGATGGGATTCTATATTCATTGTGATAGCCTAGGTTAACATTTATTTGATTTTTATTAACTTTTAATGGTTGCATGCTATCGTAGCCCAACTTATTTATAGTTTTGTATTATCATATTAAATAAATCCAAAGTTGATACGACTCATTTTATCAATTTAAACCTAGGCCTAATCTTTTCAATAGTCTAAATTGACCCAATTTGCTGTTTCTGCTGTAATTTATAACTTAAATCCCAAACTAATTTGGAAGATTTTTGAATGATGTTTCAATTTATAAATGGTTATTTTCTCCCCACAATTCCTGTAAAATCTATCTTTCATGTATTTCAATTAAATTTGAGTTGACAATTTTCCTATTTCCTTTTACTGCATCAATGGCCAGTGAACTGGATAGATGGCGTCATAAATTACTAGTAAGATGGCAGGTCAGGCAATGTTGTCCTTGTGTGCATCAAAATATTCACTCATGGCGTAGAATGGGTTCTCCTTCAACCATGTCACTATTTTCACCCTGAAATCACCTCCTTGCAGATTCCTCACACTAGCAGGTAAGTTGTTGAACAAGTGAAGGACAAAAATGGGGAAAGAGTCCTTCTTCTTACTGGTTCTGCAGCGTGGAATATCCATTGCAAGCCTCCTCCTTGTATTATATCTGTGCAGATCCGATCTAAGGACTTGTCTGCTCTCGGTGTCCTTGATATGCAGCAAACTGAAGAGTATGTACTGGTTGTAGATCGTGAGGATGCCCAGTTGCACAAAGATGGGTCGACAGTGCTCACGGTAGCCCACTGAGGCAATCACTCGAAGTGCCTTCTTCTGGAGCATTAGCACACTCTTACAGCCCGCCGCATGTCCCCACAGTAAGAGTCCACACAGAAGATGGGAATGAAAGAGAGCATGGTAAACCATGATCAAGTACTCCTGGCTGAGGAGGGCCCTTAATCTGCGCAGAAGATAAACCACACGTGCCAGTCTGGAACAGACTCCCTCAATGTGACCTGCCCAAGATAGCTTTGGGTCAATGATGACTCCCAGGAGTTTCACTTCAGCCTGGTGGGTAGAGTCCGCAAGGCTACGGAGTCCACAGACCAGTTGTTGGGTCTTACCTTCATTTAGGCAGAGTCTATTTTCTGCAAACCACTGTTTGGCATGGCTAAAAACTCTTTGCGCATGCAATTCTGCCTCTTCTACCGTCTGCCCCCTTGAATAGATTGTAGCATCATCTGCAAACATTAGTACAGGTCCAATGAGCCCAAGATCATTGATCGCAACCAGGAAGAGTAGAGGGCCCATCACTGATCCCTGCGGCACGCCATGATCCACCTTTATGGGCTGAGAGAGAGCACCACCAATGGACACAACTTGTTTCCTTCCAGTCAAGTAGGAGATGAGTGTCACCAAGACGCTGCCACACAGACCAAAACTCTCAAGCTTCTTAAGAAGGATCCCATGAGGTACACAATCAAAAACCTTGCTTAGATCTGCTAGGACCAGATGCACATAGTCCCTCCTCTCAAAGGCATCAACAATGCAGTCAATCATCCCTGAGACAGCCGTGACTGTTGACCTTCCACGTCTGAAACCGTGTTGAGCATCAGAGAACAGGCGATTTTCTTCAAAGTAGGACACCAGTTGCTCCTTCATTAGAGTCTCAAGCACCTTACCCATCACAGGAATGATTGATATAGGTCGATAGTTGTTCATGGACTCTGGGTCTCCCTTCTTGTAGACTGGTATTGTGCGCGACAGCTTCAGGGCATCAGGGAAGCAGCCATTTCTCAAGCAAACATCAAGCACATGAGACAAGGGCACAGCAATTGCGTCTGCAACAAACTTCATCACACCAACTGTGACTCCATATATGTCAGGGCTAGGGGAGTTCTTGAAGCTGAGTATAACTCGAATAACATCAGAGGGCCTGATTATCTTCCACCTTTCAAACCGCAAGTGGTTGCTACCACAGCCAGGAACATCAAAAGTTACCTCATCCATTGACTCAACAATCCTTTCCACCTCTCCAATGAAAAAGCTATTGAATTCATCTGGTGTTGCTTTACATTTGGGCCTTGAGCCTACTTTGGATACATGATTCACAAGGTCCCAGGCAGCTTTACAGGGATTTCCAGCAGATTCAATCCTTATCATGTTTGCTGCTTTTTTTGCAGCATCAATCTCAGCTCGATATATTTTCTTAGCTCTCAGATACTGATTGCGTAGATGGATTTTATCCTCCTCATCATTGCTGAGTCGAATTTGGGATCATAAACAAAACTATGGCGGGCCAGTACTCTTGCTAGTCTTCTAAAATCATGCAAGGCATTAAGATTGATAGGCTAATTTAATTTAAATTTTTATAATATTACAGGATGCATTCAATAATGGCGCTTCCACTACATGCTCGCTGTGAAACGATAAGCAAATACGTGAGCGAGTGCACAAACAAGGAATTGGAAAGTTTACTACCAGTTCTAGTGGAAGAGATCTTTGGAATCAATAATCAGGTTGGATGGGGCTTACGAGTGATCAAATTCGATTCGAATGCGCATGAGTATGACGTTTTATTCAAGTTCCTGCATCCCAGCGGACCTGTCTTCAAACTCTGCTACAAACTGTTGTCCGACTGTCATCTTAAGTATGAGTTTCAACTGTCGTTTCTTCCAGTAAGTAGAACTTGTTCTTTATGACAAATATAATGTAAGTTAAATAATATTTGATACTTTTTGGTTTTACGCAAAACCGATAAATAACGTGCAATTATCAACCATACTAACTAACTCATATTGAATAACTCAATATCAGTGTACCTATCATCAATATATAAAATCATCAATATATAAGATCATCAATATATAAAATCAGTCATTATCCAAGATGAATCATTAGTTATGTTTATTATGGTCAGTTCTCCATCGTTTTTTGTGGTGCAAATTGCTCTTGTATCCAATATTTTAAATATGACAGCCATAATATTATAAGCTTAGTTGATATGTTTAAATATGTTTACAGATACCAACAAAAATCAGGACGTTTAGAATTAGGCTAGTTATGATACAGAGTGGTCGAACAATTGAGATATTCCTTCAAAATGGCCGATTGAAGCGAGAGTGTACCTACGCATAGACAGATCTGAATTTTTCGTGTAAAATAACTTTTATCAGCCTACCTCTTGAGATGTGCTGATAGACAGATAGTAAGAGTATGACTATTTTCATTTTGACTGTTGGCAGCATTGAACAGCAGCGATTCTGAAGGAATGACTTCTTTGCTCCACAAGACTATTGAATAAAAACTGTTTATACCAATATTTTGTAACCGACTGTGTATACCGATAAACTGTTGTAACCGATATTTTTCTGTCTTCAGAATTTTTTGTTTGTCTATAGATTTTACTATCTTCTATGTCTTCTTTTATGTATTCTTCCAAATATACTGTCAAAAATGGAAATGTATTATCATTGTTATTTACTTCATAAATGCATGATATACTTACTTGATTTAAATAAATGCATGATATAACTCAATTACTTGTTTCTGTACAGGCAAAAGTTCAGCAGATGATAAATGATGGAATGGTGCTACCATTCTATACTGACAAACTACAGTATGATCATAAGACCAGAACACCAATTAGTCTGGCATTGAGTATCCTTTTCCGATAGTGCAATAATTTGTTGTTTTCTCTACTACTAACAATTTCTCTTATACGTGATCCTGGAGTTATATAGTTAGTAGGCCTATGTTAATATTAACGCAAAAAATCTATATTAATGCTTCCACAATCGAAATTAGTTTGCTATTTTTCTTGGAAATGTTGAAATCAAATGAGTTCTATTCTGATATTGGAAAATAATTTCATTTTGAACTATAGTATAGTTATTGCCAAAACTTTCTTCTGTATATTGTACGTGATGCAACCTACTCAAAGCTGATGTAAAGTATTAATTATCTCTTTCGATTTCAAAAACATCATCCAGGCATAACTCTATTAGACAACTTTATTTTTCCTTGACTCAACAATTTAGATCCATTTGAGTTCTACATGTTTCACTTTGTCTACCATCTGATGAATAGCAATATACAGACGATAGCCGACTCGGGTCAGTACATGCATTGGGAGTCTCTATACCTTCGTCTTTCTGAAGAGTACCTGAACACGTTCCTACCTTTGAACGGTTCTACGGTGTTTCCAATCACTAGTCTGCATACCACCCCTTCACCCGCTCCAAGACCTCATATACCTTTTCCAACCAGGTATCTATTTATTCAATTATTTTTTTATTTCATTCCATTTTTTATATTTATATTTTTCATTTCATTTATTAATCAATCTAAACTCAAGCATACATGTTGGAAAAAAGAACAGACAAAGCCCTTAGTATTTCTAACACAATTTTCATTGAAGTATTCGCAAGTATAGTCTGTCCAAGCAAAGTAGATATTCTGGCGAAATGGAATAGTTACTCCAGCTTAGTCAATATTGGTTCAAAAATTATCAGTTTGGTCTCAAATTGTGGGAAACATTCTGCTATACAATTTGAGACCAAATTTATAATTCTTGAGCCATTATCGACCGGGGTGGAGTCATTTTCCCATTTTGCCACAATTTCTTTTATCACAGCTACAGAGATTGTATCGTTTCTTATTCAATCCTCATATACATTATACTATAGACTGATTATACAGTATTACATATTACTTTAGATTAGAACAACTAGTGCTTATAATGTTTCATTGTTGGACAGACCAGCCCGTTCGCCGATGTTACTTCGGCAATCAGTGTTGCTGAAGCAGAGTCCCACCAGCCGGGACACGTCTCTCCATAACTGCTCTCAGACATCGCCAATGATGGAGATTTGGCGAAGCGAGCTGGTAGCACGGCTGTGTGTCGATTTCTGGCTCGGATCATTCACATCTGATTCCCAGGTTAGTTAATTCATTATATTTTTAAAGAAATGAAAAACTTTTCACTTTTATCAGAGATGTCGTGGAACTCAACCATAATTTAGGTAAGTGAAAACAAAGGTTGTCAAATCGACAAAGTTCATTTTAAATGAACAACCATTGTTTTTGCTTACCTAAAACATGAAAAACTATCAATAATTTATATATAATTAATAAATAAAATCATTCCTGTCCATCCTTATAAATTTGACTCATGCAGATACACATAGCTTATCACGGATACTAGAATACATGTATTCTAGTATATTGTACGGATACATGTATTCTACTAGTATCTATTATTATTATATAATCTTCCTGATTGTCAAATTGTACTTTTGTATCTTCTTGAATTATTGAATTTAGTATCAAACTACAATAAAATTGAACCGCGAACAAACAACTTGTAAGGGAATATTCACATCCTTCCTTATCACATTATCAGTAATTATTTATTCATATCGTTTCATTCATATCTTCTGCTGTAGTTAATTCCCCATCTTTCACGGAAATTTCAAATTGAAAATCGTGTAATTTCTCATTCTTTGCAGAAAATTTGGTCCATTTTTATAATATTTTTGTAAGCCTATTAGCAGTGAGCACTGGCGGCTCTTACCCACGAAACAGGTGAAGTGCTGTACAGTAAAAGATACGGGCACTTCGCCTGTTTCGTGGGCACGGGCAGTCAGTGGCAGTGGGTGACAGATCGTAATTCGCTATATAGGAATTGTTTTTTTATAATTATTCGAAAAAGTCTTTATAACTTATTTTCAGTTTATTTTCAACTTACATTGAATACTATATTCAAAGAAAACCCCAATTTAAACAAAGAGATTATCTAGGAACTGGTTGATCATAATACAGTAATTATAATTGAAAATATTTTAATGAAATTCCATTTCAATCTTCAAAAGGAAGTAACATGTTTGTTTGCTTATTAATCTTTCAGTCCTACTTTATCAGAGATGATTTCAACAACTATTATTGGTCAATGTACCCTCAAATGAACAATATCCGCAATTCAACGTTTGTAAGTTATTTATGAGTTGTTTCAAATGTTTTTCTTTCAACTGAAGCTTGTATCCAAAGTTAACAATAAATTCTCTTTGTCTAATAAGTGTTGATTTTCAGTGCTAATAATTTTATAACTTATCATAAACAAGTTTATTTGATTCAAATGCTGTACTCTCAACTGAAGCTTATAACTTGAGTTAACAATCAATCTACTTCTATCCTAATAAATTTTGTCAATTTTCATAATAATTTGATTACCTTGTTATAAATCTTACGCCTTTTTCATTAATTTTTCAACAGTATAATAGTATAGTAGTCAGAAGTATGAGTTTATCGCTAACCATTTTTGGAGCTTTTGTTGGATTGAACTAAACACTTTATAACGACCTTTTGTGTAACATTTATAAAAAGCTTGTATGACTCAGTTTTATCTATTTATCCATACTTCTAGATCTAGAGAAACATGATAACGTGAATTTTAATCGTAAGTCTATCACTAGTGCTTATTTAGTTAATAGTGATGCTTATTTTATCCAAGCATTAATAAATGATTTCCAGTGATTAACAGTGTGAAATAAACATTTGAAAAGTGTTTTTACTTTCTTTGAATTTTTAATAAGCCTTTTTTATAAGATTTGAAGTAATAATTACTATCCTCTATAAAAGTATCTTGCCCAGTAGGTAGTTTGCTGTTTAAATACCACCCATATAATTTTACCACTTTGATACTGTAATATTAATATTTAACAGGCTATTTGATTTTCATGTAATGATTGATTAAAAATCATATAGCAGAATAAAGATCATATAAAAAATGAAGATTCTTTCATTAAAAACATTTCGTCTATCGTCTAATCACAAAAACTAAATTTTATTGGCTTTTATATTGTTCTTGCTGGAATAATACAAGCACTGTCATAGCAACCAGGGTTCGAGTCCCAGTAGTCATGGGTGTTTTCACCTCATCAATCACCTTCGCACTCAATATCCATTACCCATGCACAAGCTAAAATTATTATGTGGGCATCATCCGCAATAAAAATATTTAATTTTAATTTGTAGTCAATATGAGAAAAATCAGAAGGCATCCTCAAAAATTATGTTATCTCTAACTTCAACTACTCATATAGTTCTCCGTTTACAACCATTATGAATGATTTTGTGTTGGGCAAGTGTACTAGCAAATTTGCTTATATAACCCAGCAAAATAATATGGGTTTCCTAATCTTCTTATTTCATTTTTCAATGATTTCCTTACGTTTTCATGGGGGTTTCACTCTCATTGCTATATGTGACTAGTTATTTAATGCCAAGGAATATATTATCTGTAATATTATTTCATGGAATTCAATTTTCAAATTATTTGAGTAAATTACTCCAATGTTATATAATTCAATGTTATTGGGCCAATTTTTTAATTCTAAAAATATTTTTATGATTGATAACTTGTAAATATTGTTTTCAGATGAACCCTATTTTCACCCAACAGAGCCTGCCCAGTGGAGAACATTTGTGGGTGGTTAGATATATGGTCAAGCATCTGCACTACTTCTCAAATAGTCTGATCGAAGACTCCAGCGCCATGGATGAACTGAAGAGGTGAAATAATTCAAACTAAAAATCTCTATAATATTTTTAAACTTTAATATTTCAAGTCTGAATATGATTGTGCTGTTAATGAATAACGCTTCAAATATTATAAAATTCTTCTTAAAAATAAGTTGAAATCTCCTAACTTGGAATATGTTGAAAAGGTAATTAGTCTATTTATAGGATTTGCATTTCCTTATTTATAGCCTACGATTACTTTATTTATTCAGGATTAGCCTATCTAAGTTATAGTAGGATTTTTGTAATGTGTTATTTACTTTTCCATTTCACGATTGATGTTGGACGTAACATTATGTCTCTGTCTCTAGTCTGTAATCATAGCCCAATAAGGTGAAGATATAACAAATACAATCAATTTGGAATTTTTTGTAGACATGAGTTCTTCTAAAAATCATGTATTTGTGAGAGATGAGTGTAATCCTATGTGGAATAATGAAAGTAATGTACAGTATCATTTATTTTATGTTTATTTCAAGATAAAAACGTTTTTTAGTTGTCATGCACCAACTTGAGAACAAGAAGATGTGAAATTTAATTTTGTTCCTATGGAAGAATCATTTCAAGGGGTTGTAGCCACCAATACCTCCGATCTTACTAGTCCAGACTTATTTTAGTGGGACTAAATGGAAAAAGAACCGTTTACAGAAGCAATCCAAATTTATTATCCTTGTACAAAGATTCTAAAGAAATTGAGAACACATTACTCACGCCATCAGGTCATGTAAAAAGTAAAAAGAGTAGCCATGAACAAACTGGTAAGTGCCCAAGAATAGATGAATGGAATAGGTATGGCTTCTAATAAATGTTGTTATTGTTTTATTAAGGGTGGGCAGTAGTAGTCGGCCATTTACCGAACAGTAGAATCATGTCCCATAAGAACAATGTAATTTTTATCAATCTCTTGGAGCAGATAGCGCCGTCATTTATGGGCAGAAATTCATGTTGTTCATGTCATTGGAAAGAGAATTCAATTCTCCAAGGCTTTGTTTTTCAATTTTTTTATTATAATTTTATTTTCATAATTGAAATTTGATACATTATACTTAATTCCAAATGATTATATTTCTGAAATGATATAAAAAAGTGAAACTTGAAGCACCTAGAGAATTGAATTCTCTTTTCAATGACAAAAAGAACGTAAATTTCTGTCCACAAATAAATGTTCAGCTCCAAGAGTTTGATAAAAATTACATTGCTCTGATGCGACATGGCTCTGCTGTTCGGCTAATGGCCGACTACTACGATTGAGTATGGATATAAGTATACTTATAATATATACTCAATGCTACTAATGTACACTCAAGAGAATAAACCTTATTTCATATTCAATGAAGAAAAAATAATATTACTGTATATAAATCTCACATAAAATTATTTAACGTTTTGATAGGGCCAGTTTGAACAACGTGTATTTCAGTATTACAAATAAAAGGATAAAATTCCATATTTTCAGAGTTATCATACCTTCGAGTCAAGGAAAGCTGTACGAGTTCTTGAAGCATACGATGCAACACTGGCCTCTGGATACCTCATTCCGATTGATTCTGGAGACATGGCTCAGTTACATTCAGCCATGGAGGTACAAAGATCCAAACAGGTTAGTTTTCTCAACTCATTTATCAAAAACTTCAAAATTTGGTAATTAGGCAATTATTGAATCTGATAGCCTACTTCATGTCAAAATAAGTTTGAAGCTATTTGAACAGGTTTGAGTTCTAAAGTTCAATTGATTTAATTAATAACTGAATAGTAATTTTTTGAAGCTATAACCATGTTTGTCTATTAACTTAGTGTAAATTTGGAGTATGATGAGTTCCTATTCATGTTCATCATTAAAAATGTGTAAGGCCAGTATTACATGGCAATATTTCTATCATCATAGATAGTCATATGAAAGAAGATTAAAATATGATTTCGTATTTACATTTTTTTCATATCATTAACTATGATCATAGAAATATTATCGTGTAATACCGGCCTCATTGAGTAAAATAAAATGTTGTTAATTTCACAAGAACTAGTTTATTTAAAAATAGTCAACATCGGTTTAAACTGAAAGAATTTTGGTTCAAAATAAAAGTGTATATTACATTAATTTAAAACACTTTTACTCATTCACCTTTATATCGAGAATTATCACAAAGATCCTGAACGTATGGACGTTTTATTTCTATGTAAGTTATCAAATATGTTATGTTTTATGACTCCTTGAATTGAAAAAAAATTTAATTGTGATTGGTTTGTTTTGATATATTTTTATGGATAATAGTTGATTTTTCTATCTTCAGAAAACCAAAATCGAGTGAAGAATGTCCGATGATGGTTGAGCCACGCTGGTTCCCTTTCATAGCTGAAAATCTTCTCGCTTATTCGTTGATTTTCCAATTGCTTTTAACGAGGTTCTCTCGGGTCGACCTCGCTACCCCCAAAAATGCATTCATGCTTTTCCGACTGACCAAGGTTAGTAAATCAATAAATCACCTACTAATACATTCAGTAAGTACTTGTTAACTAACTTATTTGGAATGTTAATGAGTTGATGAGGGTGGGTTCTTGATCCTTGACGAGCTGCTGTGTGTTAATATTCTCTGTGATATATCACCGATAATGCAGTCAAAAGTTTTTCTTACCGAAAGGAAACTTTAAATTAAGGCCTCCACTCCAGCAAGGTAATTTAATCAGTTTCCTTTCTATAAAAAGGATTGAAAGGCAGACCTTTTGTCTGCATTGTTGGTCAAATCCGACAATCATATATCATAAATTATATATCCCAGTGAATATGTTAATGAGCTGTAACTTAGTTTATAGGCGAAAATAATTGAAATGAAAATGCATCGATATCGACCGACGTAAGATCTGTGAATAAATTCATCACACTAATTCATTTTGTGATGGATTTACTTGTAGATTTCATGTATTCATGTGTACTGCTAGATTCAATTCTAAAGTATATGTTATTATAGTTTCAGCCAAAACAATGATAATGGTTCTTAGGCTACTTGGTAGGATTTTTTTAGATTTATTCAAGTTTCCATGAAGTGAGGAACATTGTTATCTTGGTGAGTGGGTTCCATCAGACAACATAGCTAAAAAGATTCCACTACTTTTATTTATTCTATTTTATTTATTTTTTACTTTTACTTTACTGTATTTTGCGATTGTATTTGAAATTGAGAAGTTCTGTTCTTGCATTGAATTATTTTTTTGGCTGTAGAATTGTATTTCAAGAATTATTAATATAATTAAGAATTAATATATAATTTTAGTAAACCAGCTGGATCAATCAGCTTCACTATCCCACAGCCGATTTATGTTTTTTTTCTAAGTAAACACACTAGTTGATTTCGGATAACTTACTCGTCAACATTAATAACTGGTGCCAAAACCCAACTAAGTCATTTTTATTAACTTATTTTTATTTTTCCAACATGGAAGAAGACCAGGCCTTACAGGCTGCATTCATGAACGTCAAGTGCTTACCCCCAACTTCTTCTTGGAAAATACCTAACAGGCCACCAACTGGCCCAGCCAGATTTCAATGTTGGGAGTGTGGAGAGGAAGGGCATATAGCTAGAAACTGTCCATACATTTATCAACGAAAACAAGTTGCTGAAGGAATATGGAATTGAGAGCCTTTATACAACAACCGGTCATGCACAATCTCACGTTATGATCGAAAGACTGCACAATACTCTAACAGAGCATTTGCATCTCTTGGAAGCAGATAAGCTTATCACTGGGAAAGAAGCTATGGCAAGGGCCATATTTGCTTATAACAATAGCATACATTCGACCACAAGGTTCACACCTTCGGAGTTGAAAGATCGCCCAGAAGTACATGAATTGGTAAAGAGAAGAATTTTAACGATGACAAATGCATCAGTCACACGTCATAATGCGTAAGCAGAAGAGATGACTAGGAAAATTAGGATTGGTGACAGAGTGTTCAAGAAAAATCACTATAAGAGGACAAAAACGGACAAGCGGTTTTTAGGTTGAAGAAATTAAATGATGTGTCATCACGATGTGAGATTGTGCACGCACAGGAAATAAAAAGAGTGAAGAGACATTTGTCGAACGATAAGAAGAACTGATGTGCATTTATTTGCTTGCTACTATGTTTCGTTTTGTTTTGTTGAGTTTTGTTCTGTTCTGTTTTTATGTCTGTAAAGGGATAGTGAAGACTGGGGGGAGGATTTTAGTAAACCAGCTGGATCAATCAGGTTCTCTATCCCTCAGCCGACTTATGTTTTTTTTTTTTTAAATAAACAAACTAGTTGATTTCGGATAACTGACTCGTCAACATTAATAACTCATATCTTGTTTGAAGGCTACTTTCAAAATGTAATTGTAAGTTATCTTGGTTTTGTACCTGTTTTTGTTGGCGGAAATGAAATTTGAATTTGAAAGATGCTAACAACTGTGCTTCTTGTATTTTGCTCAGGTATTTTCGCAAGTCAACCTAATGGATTTTCTGAGAGATGCTGAAAGCGCACTGGAAGATGGACAGATGAGAAGTAATAGTAAATGGTGTGGTGTGGTGAGACAGCACATTCTTGACTTGGAAGGTCCGGGATTCCAGTATCAGTCTTTGTTTGGAACTGAAACTCGAGCTGAGGTAAAATTCTGATTATTCTACTTCTGGTGACAATCTTTCAACTTATTTATTCATTATTAATTAATTCATTCATTTATTTATTGGCTTTATATAATATTCATAATCAACTTTCAAATCATTATGCACGATACTGCAGTCAAAATTGTCATCAATAGTGATGCGAAAGTAATATATTAATGTAGTTTGTATCAATGTTTGTAGTAAAGTAGAATGAAATAGATTAATACTCCAAAACTTCTCTGCAACTGAACAAAATCATAAACGCCGAAGTTTTCTTGACACAACGGCGGCCGATATTCGTTTGCGCTCTATAGCAATTGGTGAATATTATCTGATATCTTTAGATAAAGTGTGTTTTTTATCGTTCATCCTCAAACTTTGCATCTAGGTATCTAGATTGAGTATTCCCACTTTCCATCACGGTACTTGAAATTGATTGTAGGCTTACCAGAAAATTTAAGATAATGTATTCCTGTAGCCTCATATTTATATTTTTATCACTGCAACTACTCTTTCTTAACTTAGTATGTAGTTGAAGTTTGCTAAATGGTGAATAAGGTATTAGCCTAAATCAATTTTAAATTTTATACTCTTTTCAAAAAGAAGCCTGAAATTGAATAAGTGGTTCTTCACTCACTTGAAGTCAGTAAGTTGGCCTATTCAAAAAATAGTAGAAACTATAATATTACTGTATTTCGAGAAGTAAAGTCAATAGAAGAAAAATACTGAACCATTTTTTTGTTGGGAATATCATGAATATTCTGTTTGTTTGTTTGTTTGATTGTTTGTTATGAGGGTGAAGCCCACATGAGCTCATAGGCTTGTGCGTGGGTAATGATATGGATGATAGATGACGACTACTGTGAGGTAGTCGGGACCGACGGCTTATCGTCTACTCCGAAAGACGGAGTAGCCGTATTTATATGATTGTGCAGTGGTCAAAAATTGTTCTCAGCTTGGGACTTGAACGAGGGTCCACCTGGTTATCAGACCGGCGCTTTATCACTCCTCCAACGAGTCACCCAATAATATTCTCTGTTAAACGGCCGTTGCAATTCATTAGGGATAGTCTGTATAAATAACCTGTCATCCATCAAATAATATAATTCTATCAATAAAATAGAATAAATATAGTTTTGCCCATACAGGCACAGTTACGTTTTAAAATCTGTAATCTTTTATGAGATCCCATTTTTGTGAATAATTTTCAGTTTTCTATTAATGTTTTCATGTGTTGATAATTTTGTTTTTTGTTCTAAAGCTTGTCAAATTCCAAGGTCAAATTCAACAAGCAATGATCACAGCACAGAGAAGACTGACAGCCGAAACTGAAAATCAAAAAGGTGGATTTTTGTCCTGGTTCACAATACCCACATCCGACTTCGAGTATACAATCGATGAAAGAAGAAAAGTAAATGTACACCTACAGGCCGCTCTCAATAGTATCAGTTCGATTTTCGGGGTAATTGGTTTTTAAATACTCCAGCATAACAGTGTACTAAAAACTACTTCTCAATATTCTCAAATACTGTAGTCCTAAAATGATACTCAAACGATACATGTATCCATGTAATAAGAAACAATAGAATCGTTTATATATACTATTCTACTATTCCTGGGTGAATGAAATGCAATTTGATTTATCATGGTTTTAATTGGAAACGTTTTTATTTTTCAAGCCATTTGAAAAATTAAGTTCTTTAATTAGTTGAATGGATGAAAGTATTTGAAACAATAATTTTGGCTCAACCTTTGCATATATGTTCATTGTTTTAAGTGCTTGATAAAATATATCCATCTAATAGGGTTAATCAGAACAAAACTTCAAATTGATATCATCAAATAAAGAATAATATATGAAAAAGCTCTTCTATACTGACTTTTGGGTTGATGTGTATTCAATTTTTTCGTTTTCTCAATTGCAGCTTGAAGTGAATGAGGCTCCAACAAGCTGCGTCAATGATTCATTTTTTGACACGACTCCTACAAATAACTATTCGGTTAGTAGCTTAGTACATCTTTCTTTAATTCAAGTTTCGTTTCAATTCGATGAAAAAGGTCCTTCCTCTATCTACTGTAGAGAAAATACTAGTCATTTCTCGGCTTTTATTCATTTATGATGTATTGTGCAAAAACACTTTTCTTCAGTCTGCGCGCTGAGAGAATAAAATTGTTAGAAGGTTAGAACTTAGTAGAAGCATAGACTACTCTAATCTAACCTATTACCTTCTACATTATATTTACATACTACGTACAGTATTTTGTTGTATGAACATGTTATATATTTAGAGACTGATACTGCTACTTAGTACCACCAATTTTTTTCTCTTCGTGCGTTGACTAGCCTATACAAAAACATTTTCTTGGTTTGCTTTGAACTTAATTTAATTGAATTTAGTTGGTAACATTCAATGTTGAAAACGAATGTTTATAAAAACGTTCAAAGTTTTCAACCGGCACAAAAATAGATGTACTGTTCATGATTATAATACAGAATAATTTATCATAAATTGAACAGTGATTAAATTAAAGCCTCCAAGATACAAATGCATCATCTCTGTTGAAACTAAGTTCAACCAAACGTAGTTTCAACTTTGAGTTTGGAGTTGAACCCGTTGATCCTTAGCTTGAACCAAGTTCAAACTAGGTTTTATTGAAAGTTTAAAAGGAGATAGTGCGTACTATCTTTTAAATTTCCATCCAGTTTAATAAGTAAGTTTACAGTATTATGTTTTTGAAAAACAATCATGTATTTTACAGGACCAATCAGTGCTGTACTGGAAGAAAAAGCAGAAAGAAATCAAATACGAAGGCGATCCTGATCTACAACCAATTCGAAGTTTTGAAAGCTCAATACTGGTTCGCTTCTTGTACCATATAGCGCTGTGGATCAATATCACTGTGAGTATGTTTCAATTGTTTACAATAATTGTCAACTGATCCTTGATGATTCTATAGATAAATATGGTTCACGAAGCTGAGAAGACACCCAATGAGAAGCTTTTACCATAAATTTTCTTCATCTATTTTGTTTTCCATCACGAACTGCTAGTAAATATTTCACTCTGAACTATTTTTTATTGCAGTGTCGTGTAAAATAGTTCAGAGTGAAATGAATTTTACATCGTAACAGCGTGTCTTCTCAGCTAATTCATCAATCATCATGTTTTGCATTATTCTATTTAACGTGGTTTGAAGTCAAGATTATTGCAAGAGAAGGTTGCTCCATAACTGCCTGTTATTGGGCAAAATGAAAAACTGGTAGGGAAGACTGGAATGTGACATAGTTCAGATTAGAACTTCTAGTACCGTGCGCATGCGCCAATTATTTTCAACGAAAAGTATCATAATATGTTGTTGATCTGAACTATATCATTTTCTGGCTCCCCCATCACTTTTCTAGTTCGCTCAGATCGGAATAACCTTTTTGTAATTACCTTGATTTGAAGTAACATCCATCTCCTGAGACATAAAAATAATACATAACGTTACAAAGCTGGAAATCTCTTTTGCCGTCTAACATATAAAAGTGCTACAAATATTAGCTGAGGGATAGGAATGTAAATATTATGTGAGACTAACAAAGGTTTTCATTTTCAGCCGTGAAACGTATGATACATTTTGTTACACTTGATATAAATTAAGCTTTATAATATTTGAGCCGTTGGTAGAGATAGATAATTCACAGGGAGAAGTGCTGTCCAAGACGGCGACTTTCCTATTGAATGCATACTATGTTCACACATTTACAGTCTAATCGAGCAAAGAAGACATTCTGGCAAGATGAGAAAATCACTCCTGCACAGTTGTAATTGGTTCAAAAATATAACTTTGGTCTCAAATTGTAGAGCAGAATGTTCTGTGAGACCAAATTCATTAATATTGAACGAGCTGGAGTCATTTAATGATTTAGGGAAGCGGTTTGTCCCAGTGGTAGAGAGCGTCTAATCGGTGAGATTAGATAAGCGACGTGCCTCCACCAGTATTGTTGTAACGGTGACCGGTTCCTCTGAATTCAATTCATGAGCCTCAAAAATCGCTTCCCGGTGGTTCGGGACCCACCTAAAGCAGTAGGTCCATTCATCTCTCATCATCATCCTTCCCATTACCCACGCACAGGCCCAAGAACCCATGTGGGCATCACCCTCAAAAAAAAAAAAAAAAAAGATTTTCCCATCTTGCCAGAATGTATTTTTGCTCGACCAGACTACCATGAGTATTTTCGGCTAATTTCAATAACTACTGGATTTTAATTCAATTCAGATACATACTTAATTTATAAAAAATATTCATTATCAGATAAAACTTTAAAACTTTCTATAATAATCGATTTTACATTCTTAGTATTTTATTTTATTTATTTTCCAAATCTATTCTACCAATCTGCAACAATTATCAAATAAAATAATATGCATTGCATCCCACAATTCGTTTGCGTCATTTAATGATGAAATTTTTTTTTTAAATTACAATAAAGTGTAGTGAATTCAAGTGTCTGACGACTCAACCAAACTTAGATTCAAAGTAACAATTGGATTCTCCGTTTGAGATTGACCATAATTACCGTATTGAATTGCGTTTTGAAAACCAACATTATTATTATCAACGAAAAACGGAAAAATATATTCTACCTTATTTGTTATATTTGGAACTACTTCGATTGTGTCATCACACATCATCCTGTATATTTCAATTCTAGCTGAAGATCGAACTGTTTTTTCAATTATGGCTCTATCGCCCCTATACAATTTTAGAGTAAAACCATGGTTTCAAGAACTTCTTTTGATTCAAATCAATTCAATAGACCATGTAACTCTACAAAAATAAATGACTTTACCGCTCTAACCTGATTCTGATGAAATACGAATTTCCCCTCATACATTCGCTTATTAATTGGCAATTGTGGTTGAAGATATTGAGTCATTGACGATTCTGCTAAACTTGATTGGGGTATTGTGATTGGAGATATTCGAGTTTCATACAATTCATTTCCTTGAACATTTGAGATAGCCATATCCTCTATGAATTTGCGGCATTCTTTCGTTTCACACAAACTTTCTGGCCATTTTTCTTGATTGTAACCCAATAGAAAGTGTGCGATTGACATTTTCTCCTCCGGTGTTAACAAAGAGCTCTTTGAAGGCCCAATTCCATTTTCATTGTGACTCATTGTCAAAAATCGTATGTGTTTTATGATCAAATTTAAATGTTCGTTGAACTGCTGAAGAAAAATATTTCCAGCGGCAGCTTTTGCCAGAGCCCATTTTTCAATAAAGGTGAAAACCACAAATTCAGATTTTATGCTCATTGAATCCAATTTCATAATTTTCTCAATCGTATGCAAATCAGCCAATAAAATAAATCAGCCACTAGACTCTTCGTCATTTAAACAGAGTTTGAATTTATTTTTGAAGGATGGTGAGACGGTACACATATTTCCAGTTTAGTTTTCCACTTTGTAATGAAGATTTCTAGAATGGAGTTGCTAAGATGTAAGAGAAGAATAGAAAGATTCACAGCATTGAACAAGGCCGGGTTGCAAGTGACCAGTCTGATTTTATTACACGAAGAAACTGTTGTAAATTATTATTTTCCTCCAATAACAACAAGATAAGATATCACAACAATCCTGCACGTAGCTGTCATGTTTGCTGAAAATCTCTTCTTTCTTCGCCCGCAATTGTTATTTGACTTATCGGAGTAGTGATTAGAGTCGGTTTATTCCTTCGTTTTCTCAAAGTGAATACTGTTCACTGAATTCTTTGATATTCTTGTGAACTTCTGTGATCGGCATTGTGTTTATACTACTGACTACAGGATTTATTTATTTATCGTTTTTAGTCCAGTCATTTTAGGTTTCGCACGAGAAAAAATTCAGGACGCTGCCATATTTTCGTGTTATGTTCCTTGGTCCTTGAACAACAAAAAGTTGTTCAAAAAGTTGACCTTCTAAACCTTGTGCTTAATACAGGGTGCCCCCAAAACTACAAAATTTCGGTTCCGCGTCTAGTTTTCTGTGATTTACGCGAAAAGGACAAAAACATTCAAATCATAATTTTTTTAGCTTATAAAATTTCCAAGAGATTGGTATCAAATTCAACCTTCTATGTTGAATGATGACCGAGTTATGATTTTTCAAAAAAGTAGTATTTTTTCAAGTAAAATGAAAATTTGATACTTCAACAGCTTTCAAGTATACATTTAAGTGTTTCCCTCATTGTATGCTTGGGAGTGGAAGAATTTCCAAATACTTTTTGTGTTTCAATTATAAAAAAACTTGAGCTTCAAATAAATATTAGACCTATGAATTGAAAGAATATTTCATCCTTCAAATAAAGTCTAATGTATCTGGTATGTAATGTATCTAATGTATCTGGTATGCTAATTTTATCACTTTATTATCTCAATATATTTAATACATCCTTAATGTAGGTAGAATCTATAGACGTATTCAATATCCATGTATTGACAATAACAAATATTATTTGTTGGCACATGCTACATTTTAAGGATAGATAAACTAACCAGTATGTTTTTATCAATTCTTTTTTATAGATGTAGCATAGAGGATAGTTTGCTATATTTGAGACTGAAATTGTGAGACTAAATTCTTCAGTAAATTTGAAATTTTTTCCACTCTATAACGATATTACTTTAATTTCGTATAATACTCTGATTTTTCATGTTTGAATTAGATTTTGAGTTTAATTTTGTCCCAATTCCTTATAATCTTCTATTTTAAAAGTTTATCTGGTATGCAATATTTTATTTTGGCTTCTTCCAACTCCTTATTATTGATTGAAATTTGATTGACTGCTCTATTTATTAATTTTAATTTCGTCTCAAGTTTGTCTTTATGAACTTTGATTTCGTATGCAGAATTTTATTTTGGTTTGTTCCCAATCCTTATCATGTTTCATCTGTCAACTTTGATTTCGCTTTTCGTTTTTGATTGTTACAATTTCATACCATGTTTTATTTATTAACTTTACCTTCGGACCTAGTGTTTTATTTGGATTTGGATTGTTTAAATCACTTTTAATTAATTAGTTGTGAAAGTGATATTGTGGTATATTCTGTCCAAGCAAAGAAGATATTCCGCCAAGAAGGGAAAATGACTCAAGCTCGATCAATGGTTCAAAAATTATAAATTTGGTACAGGAAACATTCTGCTCTACAATATGAGACCAAACTTATAATTTTTTAATCAATAATAACCGTGCTGGAGTCATCTTCTCATCTTGCCAGAATGTTAATTGTAGGAAACATTTTAATGTAAATTTTGAGACCAAATTTATAATTTTTGAACTAATATTGTCTGAGCTGTAATAACTTTTTCATCTCACCAGAACGTCTTCTTTGCTTGGACAGACTATAACTATCCACATTGAAACTGTCATAATCATTATTAACTATTAACTATTGAGATACCGGTTTATGTTGCCACATCATTATCAATCCCTGGTAAACTCCTTTCGGTGTAGCAAAAGCCTTTCCTTTTTAGTTAATAAATCTGTAGTTATTTATCTATTTATTAATCTAATGACAAACACACATCGGCAAGAAAAAAACAGGCATAGCCCTTGGTATTTCCAACACAATTTTCATTTAAATATAGTCCAAAATTTTAGGTTATAAATACAAATTCCTGTTTTAGCAGAAGGTTTCTCACTTGAAGAATTGGTTATGATAATTCATAGTCTTTTTATCCAATAATGTTCTATTTCCATATCACGTTTCATTCATAAACTTTATATCTTCAAACCTAGTGGGTTAAAGTTTTGTTTTGAATTGTTTTAGTACCGTGGCGAGATAAGCCGGCTGTATTACAAGCCGGATTGTGTGGGTGGAGTTGCAAGGCAGATTCTGCAAGGACCTCGAGTTATCCGCACCTATGACAAGAGCGGGCCCGGAGGTTACTCCCCCCGTATCACCAGCTCCCTTCCGCCCCGTATCTCTCTCCGTCTACTGGCGCATCACAGGACTCTCTTCTTTGTTGCACTAATTTACAGTGTTGCCAAGCTGTTCAACTATCCGGCTAGTTTAGTTTTTCTCGTTCTGAGTTTTGTTTGGTTTACCGTACTAGTGTTGAAACATTTTCTGGGTTATGCGCCGCAACCCATGACTGCAAGGGAACTAGATATGTCCCTCAATGACAGTTACTAACTTGTACCGTAATGGACTATTAAACAGTACTATTATAGTCTGTCCAAGCAAAGAAGAGCCTCTGGCAAGATGGGAGAATGACTCCAGCTCGGTCAATAATGGTTCAAAAATCATGAATTTGGTCCCAAATTGTAGGAAACATTCTGATTCACAATGTGAGACCAAATTAATAAGTCTTGAACTAATATTGATCAATCTGGAGTCATTTTCCCATCTTGCCAGAATATCTTTCTTTGCTTGGACATATTGCGGAGTATCAAACGTATCAAACAGGAATACTATAATCCATTATTACTGTTGTATACTTATACTTTGGTGAAAATATTCCACGATAAGGTGGTGAATACGTGACTGATTTGAGCTCAAATTTCAGACAATGGAGATCTTCTCTCCTCTGCAAGGGAAGTGGAGAGGTGCCTCAATGTCAGCTTCTAACTGAGTACGAACTTCGAACAGTACTATAATCACTGTACTATACTTATACTATAGTAATTGTTATAGTTTTCCTCTATCGATGGTGAATTCGTGAATAGAGTAGTGATAAGCTCAAATATCCACACGATAGAAATCATCCTTCTTTAATTTGAATGTTACGCATCTGTTTATGGATGGATATGTGTATGGATCTACTATACTCTACCCAAGACTATTTCCCCGGTTGCTCAATACTTATACCTCAACCTTTGGACGACTATTTTTCTCTGTACTGGGAAATTCTACTTGATTAAACAAAACTTGTATTTGTCTTAATATATGATGATTGTGTATTTGCGCACATCAAGTTCTGTTTAATAAAGTAGCATTTTTAATGACGGCTAAAAATCAGACGTTCAAAAATGGTGGTGTATTTGTTTCTGACCTTACATAATATGTTTATGTAATTAATTATATTAATTACTAGAGCAATGCTTAGCTGAACAATCAAATTATTGATTTTTTCCTTTGATCGATTTACAATATAACAACGGGGTCTCTTTCTGAACTTTGCCAAGGTTTTATTTTGATTTTATAATGTTCATGATTAGCGCATTCCTCTATGAATTTAATATAGAATAACCCTTCATGGTTTCGCAGGTGCCGTTCTTATTTAGTTTCATGTTATTATGAAAAATAATTCTCTCTTAGAAGTAGTGTTAATTATCAATAGGTAGTTTTTTCAAAAAGAAAAATTTCTCAAATAACGCCACTGAAAATTTGTATGTAAAAGACTGATATTTCAATTTTTATGAACAGTTTTATAATTTCTACAATATTTGGTATCGTCTCAGTTAAGTTTTGTTCTTGATTAGAATTTATTTGGAATACAGTAGGTGATGATTCCACTAAATTTGAAATTATTGTTAATGCTATTATTTAAGAAAATATTTGAAGTGATAAAAGCATAGATGTGTGATATTTATTGTAATTCTCATTTATATAATGCTAATCAAAACTGGGTAGCTTGAAGAGTTGGAGTTGAATGAAAGTTTGAAAGTTTCTATTATAGTTGACAAAATAGCTCTAAAGCCACGTTTACACCAGAATGTTAATAAACTTTTGTATAATAAATAAAGATGTTTTTAACATTCCGGTGTAAACGCGGCATTGATCTTAATTCTCATTTATTGAATTAGGAGACTATACCGGATTTTTTCATGTAGAAGATATCATAACTTTCTTCCAATTTTTAATGAATTACTAAATAAAACTGTTGCAAATAATTCAATTCTCGGGTTAAAAATACGGTATTCGGATTTTATGTAAACATAAATCTTCAAAAAATATTTTTTTCTAAATACGTTACCGTACTAATTAAATAATAATCACATTCACAGTACCCTTTTCAACAATTTTTTAGTGCATTACATGTTTCGACTATTTATAGTCATTTTCAAATGCAAAATCATTTTCAAAATGACTATAAATAGTTGAAACGTGTAATACACTAAAAAAATATTTAAAAAGGGTACTGTGATTATTGTTTAAATTAAAAAAAAACAGTGATAAAAGTAGCCCTGAGATAAAAGAAACAATACGATACTAAATACTAATTCCTTTTCATTAGGATTACAATAACAAGACTTAGCTTAGGTGGGATGAATTTTTAAAAGTATATGAATTACATTGGTATTTACCCAAGACTTAATTTGGTGTTTACTCAACAGTCAACATCAATTAATTTGGTGTACATTTTGCTCTTCTCCTCCTACGTAGATGGTAATTTTCCATCCATTAGAAATAAGACAATCAGTCAAGAAGACGTTCTCCAATTTCGACAATGTTTGCTTCGTATGTTTATTGTGATAGGTGATGTAAATTTAAAAAATGGTAAATCATTGCCATTGAATAACCATTTTAACGATTTTGTCGCTACATTGAACTTAAATCCTGGTTTTAGGATTGAAATATTGGACTTGCAAGATTTAATTTATTATCAAACTATGTGAACATCAATCAACCAAGGTTACTATAGACATTTTATTTTGTAATAACCTTGAACATCAACTTGTCATTTGTCATCCACCAATTGTGTACTATTTATATATTTTTTATCTGACTAATTATTCTAAGACTAATATATTTTTTGCACTAATTTCTTATGAATTGTTTCGGATTTATCTGTGTATTATTTATTCTCTGGTTGAGAAAATAGACTAGTTAGCTGTTTAGTCTAGTAATTCATTTTCAATATTTCTTTCGCAAATGAACGAGACTACTAGGCTCAATGTCTGACGATTAGAATTATTTTCTACAGAACTGTTTAATTAATTATTTCACCTTGTAGTTGCGCAGACAGACATGTGTTTGCTAAGTTCTTTTCAAACTATAAGAATCTTGGGGGTGACAAAAAATCGGACGTCCAAAAATCGTGGTGTGTGGAACGGGTCTTATTCTACCCAAAAATATTACAGCTGACCCTACATAAGTTGCATTTTCTTCAAAAATAAACATGTAAAAAATATAAAATAAATTCTAAATTAATATCTTTCAATGAAACATGTAGAGGGATTGGAATTCACAATGACATTTATTTAATGCTGAAATTAGTCGTCTAAATTTTCTAATTTTTCATATTATTCCGTAAAAACCATGTTAACAAATACATCCGTTAAATTTTCAATAGGTTTAAAAGAAATTTAGTTTATTCGTTGAAGTTTTCGCTGAATCTCAAGATTTACACCAAAATTCAATTTCTTGTCAATAGGTTTTGCCTGTTTACATCAAGAGCGAAGAGCCTATTTTGAATTTTTACAATTTCTGATAATCAATTCCGGAAACCAATACGGTAATTGATTGATATTCTACCAGAAAATCTACAAAAAAATTGTTCAACATGATCACGCTTCCAGTTATGTTAGATGTCATTCTCTATTCAATCGTTCTCTGGCATATCTTTCACTTTTAAACATGTTGTACAAGCAAACCTGATTAAAATCATGTAACTGTTCATCAACTTATTCAATTATTTAAATTCGAATTATTTTATTTTCTAAAAGTCGCTTATGACAAACGACAAATGAGATGACTGTTTTGCGCAAGTTGAAACAAACTTGTCCTTGAAAGTTGCTATGGTCTCAAGCAAAGAAGACTTTTGGCAAGATGGGAAAATGACTCCAGCTCGGTCAATATTGGTTCAAAAATTATAAATTTGGTCTCAAATTGTAGGAAATATGCTGATCTACATTAGTAGATTTTTTTGTCTCAAAAAATTCTGAGACAATGTTGACCGAGCCAGAGTCATTTTCCCATCTTTTCAGAATGTCTTCTTTGCTTGGACAGGCTGCTTTTTTGTGGAAGATTTGATAAGCGGCTACCGACGTTTAGTTATCGTCACTTTTTGTAAAAATTTAACAACTATTGTATCATCACTTGGCAATTAATTCGGGTGTTGAAATCAATTCAAATTCGAAATTAATAATTGATACGAAGTTTACTTGACTATAATAACAATGACAATAAAATATAATGGAGAGCTTCAAGCTTATAACTCAACGATTAAATTCCTATAAATAATATGATAGCAGTTCCCTCACCAAATTTCCCATATCACAAAAAATGTTGAAACTATCATGTTAAAATCTTATAGATATGAATAAAAATTTAATACTGAACAACATAGGGATTTTTAAACTTGATCAAATTACACATTGTGTCTTAGAATGAACTTTTTTAAATAGTTAAGTTGCCCTAATTCACATTAATAAATAATTATCACGCCTCTGTTTTTCGCTTCTCGTCTTTTTCAATGTACCTATTCAGGAGCTTATCACCTTCGGGGTCGAATTCTGAAAGCTTTCGGAAATTTTCATCGCCAACAAAGCAAATTTCATGGCCATCCTGTAAAATAATAGTAATAATGAAAAATTACCAAAAAAATGTATAAATAACAATTATTATTTCAAAGAGTTTCTTATAAATCTGTTGTGTAACTTGTTCAAATTCTATTAATTAAGACTGCAATAAACAAATTTTTGTTTTTACTTCGAGTGTTGAAGTTACCAGTGGAATTCAGTTTTGAACTAGGCCTAATGTTCTAAATGAGCGTTCATTTTCTCATCAAAATGCCATTTTTTAATCAAAGAGTCTTGTACGAGGAGTTCACTTGAACAGCATTGTGACTAAATGATGTCTCCTAGATGATTTTTTAGTATAACCACTTTCATGGTTGAAATATATGATCACATTACTATACAATTACATTTCAAATGTGATCTATATGATCAAATTTCTCTTCAAAACACTACCTTTTTCATATATTCATGCTTTCTTCTCACTAGTTATGTTACATAAACCTCTGTCTTAAATAGTCTACTTTACTAGATATGTCTATGCTAACCCCATTATCACTTAGCAACAGCTCCCACTAAGCAATGACTTCGTTTCTATAATATTCATAATATGATTGAACAAATTTTCCAACAAGTAATGAATTTACTCACAGGATCAGCAAGGATTATAACGGTCACCGACGCTTTTCCGGGAGTATCAAGAGTGATCAAAGGAGTCAGTATTTTTTGATCGGCCTTCTTGATTGCTTCATCAATCACCTTGAGTTCTTCCTCGGGAACGGAGAAAGCAATTCTTCCATAGGACGTTTCTCTCTCAACTGGACCTCCTGGAAAAATCATTTAGAATTTATTTCCCTGAAATCATTCAGAATATATTTTCTTGAAGTCATTTTGAATATATTTTCCTGAAACCATTCAAAATATATTTCCCTGAAATCATTCAAAATACATTTCCCTGAAATCATTCAAAATATATTCCCCTGAAATCATTCAAAATATATTTCCCTGAAATCATTCAGAAGATATTTCAGAGAAGACGAACAGACGTAGGTCTCTACACTCTACAGCCTACAAATCAGTAGTCTCTCATCATCACCCTTCATAACTCATCCACATGCTTAGAGGTCAAGTGGGCATCAACGTTAGAAAGAAAAAAATCTCAAAGAAAATCTTTGTCATCTAATTCGCAAATGTTGAAAAAGTTGAATAAATTATTCACCATATTATCCTACTTACTTGACCCGGTAAAATTATTGAAAAAAATATTAGCAATGCAAAGAAGAATGCAGCGTAATCTCAAATTACATTTTAGATTCAGCAAAATTATAAATGAATAATTAGAATATTGCTTTCGTTTGGGAAAATTGACTACCTAAACTTTTGCTTACCAATCGCATTTGTCTAAATTCAATAAAATTTACAGTCTACAAATAAATCGCTTCATTTCGTAAATTATTTAAATTTTTTTGTCCTCAATAATAATATTTTGGAAAGTGAAGTAATTAATATCATAACATCGATATTTCAAATAATTACTCGTCTCTATTCTGTTTATACATTGGCAATGTCATTCGACTGATAAGAGTTTTTCCCCAAAAATCTATTTTTCTAGTCGACTGCTTCCCAAAATTGGACTGATTTTGCCGACACATTATTACCATTAGCATATTATGCTAGTTGGCTGGAAAAATTTTGGGCCTGCTTAGTCCATTGAATGGAGTCAAATTTTAAAACGTATAAACAAGGCAGTAATCCCTTATAATCTAGCGTGCCCTGAGAAAAGATAAATATCCACTTGAACGAACGACACTTTAATATTCTCAGCAACAAAATTACGAAACCAACTGACTCATCTTCATTTTCCTTCATTGACTCAATAATTGAACAACTTTTCAAGATAATTTCCCCAGTTTAAATGCCTTATTTACATAGATATTGTTGTGAAAATTGGTGGTTGAGTAGTTTTTATTACATAACATGCTTTTTGTTTGTATAAATATTAAAAGGAAGCGTTTTGTGCATGGAAGCCTGTTGTACTCTCATGCCTGTAAAATATTATTACTCAATAAAGATAATGATAATAATTATGTTAAACAGTCAAAATTCTTACCAATATCTTTGAACTCGAGTTGAGCTTGATTTTCTCCAAAACTGAGTAGTACCGATTTATCTTGTTGTGACAGAATTTTCATTCCCAGAATCCCGTTCCAGTATTTGATAGTATTGGTCAAATTCGAACTGGCCAGGGTGACCTTTTCAACTGGATCTGTAAAAAGATGAAATTTTGAAATACAACATTTTCAGTATAAGTTGATTTTGAGGATTAAAAACACATAGTGCGCGACCTATAATAGTACAAGTGTCGAAAGCTATTTTAAAAGGGTGGCGGGCTTGTTGGAGTAAGTGATAACGCGCTGGTCTGATAATGAACAAGTTTCGGCTTTTATTCTTGACCGGGGAACAAATTTTGACTGCTACAGTCCACAGCACAATCACATAGATACGGCCAACTACGTATCACGGAGGAGACGATAAGCCATCGATCCCGAATGCCTAAAAATTCGTCATCTCTCATAATCATCGTCCCTCTCATTACCCACGCACAGGCCTTTGAGTCCATGTGGGCATCAACCTCAGAAAAAAGGTAGCAATTGACAGTAGTATCAAATAGCAGCTGCTACTGCCTGTGTTACACTTGTTACTAAGTAGCAAGTACCAAAGTAGCTTGGTCCTTGGTGTAACCGTGTAACATACACTTGATACAAAATTATTATGGGTAACAATTTTATAAAGAATGTGCTGCTTATTTTTATTGTTCCTGACTAAAAAAGAATGAAACTATCATTTGAAAAAGTTTAATAAGTGTTATGATGAACAAAATCTGAGGTAAACTATTCCCTCAAATATGTGCAGTTTATTCTCTGTGTTTAAAATATGCTCCTCCACAGGTTGCAAAAAACATAAAAATTATAAAGGTAATTTGAAAAATCAATTGCAATCATTTTAATAACTTATTTTTTATCACATTCCAATGGATGAAAATTTCAAAAAATCATAATATTATATTGGAATAACACTTGAAATTAAATTATTGAGAATATTATTTGCTCTTCAAAATTATTAAAAAATTAGGAGGTTTATTAAAAACTCACCCTTATTACTCGGTTGAGATTCATCAACCACAAAGAATTTATAGCCGCCAGGAGCCACAAGAACATTGACTCCGTTGTCATTCTTAATTTCCCAATTGGAAGCCTTGGCTTTTTCCAAAGCTTCTTTCGATTTTATTGTAATGCCTTGAAAGTCGTTGCCTAGGATGTATGAGTTAACGTTGTAGTTGTAGGTCAACTCTAGCACAAAGTGGCTATCTTCTGGGCCATAGCCTATCATAGTTTTACTCCATCTGTTGTCGTACGGCCTGCAATAAAATAAAATTGAGGTATTAATTGATCATTGTTGAAATGGAAATGAAATTGACACGGTACCTGATTAATATAAAATGACGATTACTTGAATTCAACGTAACAACCAACAAATAATAGTATTGAGGCATATATTAATTGATAAATTACTAAAATATGAATAAGACATAATTATCTAATTAAGTAATTGAATATTCTCGAATAAATTAATATTTAGCAAATAATTCAGATAGTGTACTAGTGTAAAAATATTACAAGATTCAGGCAGATACAAAAATAATATTGTTTTCTCACCCATTACATGCTGCCGCACACCCCTCTTTGAACTCCTCATGACGTAATGTCTATAAAATAAATATTCAGATTATTGTTATATATTCATATTGAATAAGATCAAATTTATTATCATATCAATAAAAATAGAGTGCCATCAGTCTTTAAATGAATATCAACCTTTTATGGCTGTATCTGTGTCATATTGAAGGGCAATAAAAATCTTGAAAATCCAATATGAACTGTCTGTATATTGTCAATGTTGACATAATTATACGATTCTTAGTGTCAAGAGAGTAGAGCTATTGAAAGAGCCAACAGTTATTATAATTCAGCATTTATTATCATATCAGCTACTCAAGAAAGTAGTCACAGGCACTAATAAAAAACTAGACTATAGAAGCCTATCATGGATGTAGTATAGACTATAGATTTTATTGCCCGCTACAATATAAAATTAAGTCAGTACCGCATTTCCCGCTAGGCCCAGGCCTAGGGGGCAAAATTTTGGGGGGCGCAAAATATTAAGAAGTGCACACACGAGCGTGGATAAGATATGATCGGACAAGCGATCAAAAAAAATTTGTGCATCTAGCACCAAATATTTATTTATCTTTAAAAGAAAATATACTAACTAAACTTTAAATATCCAACAATAACAATGTAGCGACCGACATTCACAGTGTTATGAAACATGATTCATTGTTAGGCCTATCACACGTGTACGCTGACGCGACTCAATGGCTATTGAGTATGAACTTACTAAAAGCATTGACTTTGGAGAAATAACGAGAACTTTTGTAGAATACAAGCAAAGAAGACAGTTTCTATAGAATAAGAATTTTAAGAACTATTTTCATAACAGTATGTAATTTTTTCTTATTTTCATACTTTGTGAATTTCCGACAGAAACGTAGGTTTTATCATTTAGGGTTAAAATAAGAAAGTTACTGAAAAACTCACAATTTTATGGTCGCTTTTCATGGTCTGTAGGCCTAGGGGCGCTGAACTGCTAAATGCGGCAATGAATTAAGTTATAACTTATCAGACCTTCTCAATTTGCTTGACAATGGTTTGAATGATTTGAAAAGTCAATTCCCTTACTCTGGATAACTACCACAATATTACCTTCACAACCACTCAAAAAGTGAATTCCCTTGGTCCTTGGAGCTAGGGACTAATTTTAACCAGAGAGCAGCTACGCCACTTCTTAGCAAAAACGGACCCCTTCCCTGGTGGGGCCAGTTTGACATTCACGGATGGCGAGCAGACCATACCTCCTGACTGCATATCATAATCTTTTTCAAAGCATTCTCAGCTGTGGTCTGCTGCTCTGAGGCCATGCTTTGGCTTGGTATGACGTCTTCCTGCTGCAGAAGGCCCATTCTACACGGGCGTAGGAAACACGGCAGAAACGTCGCGTCGGCAACGCGTGCTCGACAGAACACATAGTGTTAAATGGGCTTGTCTACACGAGCGAAATGATCACGCGTTTTCATAACGTTAGCGGGCGTCAACGCGTTGCCAACGTCGAGGTCAGCGTTAGCTGGGCGTTAGCAACGCGTTGAGAACGCGTGATTATTTCGCTCGTGTAGACAAGCCCATTCAACACAATGTGTTCTGTCAAGCACGCGTTGCCGACGCGACGATTTTCTCTTCACGCGTTTGCTACGCCTCGTGTAGTTTGCAAAAAATTTTGACGCGTTAACGCGACGTTTCTGCCGCGTTTGCTACGCCCGTGTAGAATGGGCCGAAGAGAGCAATTCGAGTGGTGACTCTCAGTGGATGCTTGGAGCATTGCATGCCTCTCATCATGTACACTGGAGTAATGACTGTGTGTAGTCACTATGTATACTCATATGCTGTGTATGTGTATGAGAAAATTTAGAAGTTTGGTGCAAGGAGTGACTAACACGACTATGATACAAGACACAGACACTTATTGGAAATGCCTTTCCACCGGCTCTCAAGGACGCGTGATGCATTCCCTGCCTTGGCCCTGCGTGAATATAAGGTGTCAGATGTAGTGAAATGACAGACCTTGAAAGCGTTCCGGAACTAACTTAAACCTGGCTTGCTTTTGCTAACCATCCTTTCAACTCATCGGTCAAGAAATTTTTTGAGTACGACCTGTGGGGTTCCAACTGACATCTTGATCATTGTAGTTTTGTTAAATAAGTTTCAATTCCATGACGCAACCTATGCTGGCATTGCTTGGTGAAGGAGGATGTGAATCAGAGTCCGGATGTAATGGGGTTGCCATGGCACCCCCGTCGACACGCCTACCTATATGCTTGTTTTCGACACTGACAGATTCTGTTTTCTAGTCATTATATTGGGATTTACTTTCAAATTTATTAACATATTTAAGCATTGATAATGAGCATATCCTCTTTTTGGATTTCGTTTTACACTTAAATCATGTGATTCAGTTTAGTTAATGGACAAGTTCTATGGTATACGTAATTCCGTTGACTGTAATTTAATAATTACTCACCTTCATTCCAAGAATCTCACGGTAGAATTTAGCCGACAAAGTTCTGTCTCCAATCTTGAAAACAAAGTGTAGAGCTCTAGCATTTTTGATTACCATTTTGTCAAAAGCTCAAAACTGATTCAGCTAGCTTTACTCCAGCTAAATTTCAACAAAAATTGAACTAAATGCTGCAGATCAATTATGAGAGAGTTTTCTTTCTTCTACTTGACTGACAGTTCCAAACTAAAATTTTTCCTGCCACTAATCACTACCTGACTGTGATCTGCCACAAACTTCTCCCACTCCTCAAATTGCGTAACAGTTGAGCACGAAACAATTATTCAAAAAAACAATATACAAAAGTGATATTTACAATGTCAACTAAACATAAGTTTTATAGACTGATATAAAAATCTAGAGAATTGATACTATTTCAAAATAGTTTTTTAAAGGTTATGTTTATTTTTGTCCCTCTGCTGAATAGTGACACTAGAAATACACATAACCATCTATCAATTCTCAGACCTTAATGTACAAAACAAGATGGCGGCAATATGGGCCTAGCCAAGCGTAATAGCAATAGTTCAAGTTGCTATTCTTTAGAATTAATAAGACAGAAATAGCATATTTTTTATTGTTAATCATTATGATATTACAATATAATTAATATCCAATACAAAAATAAGAATCATTACGATATGATGAACTTCAAACTAGAATTTGATTTACTATTCTATGTGAAAAATAGAAATTCAAGACACACAAATTCCAATCAGTTTTTCTAACATGTTTGTAGCCTACTTCCCTGACTGCTCATTTCAACTTTCTTCTGTCTCTGAACCTTTCCCCCAATATTTTCAGTTTTTTTCCTTTGGCTTGCAAGTTTGAGAAATCTTATTGTCTTCTTCACACTCCAGTATCTATCCAATAAATGTAATTATACTCCTCAAAACTTGTTTTTAGAGTGTTTTTTAAGCTTTTAGTTTATTTTAGCTTTATTAAAGCTTTTACTTTATTTTATTTTTAGTGTATTTTTACCATTGCTTTACATATCTCAGATCTAAACTTTGAGAAAAAAATATAATTAGTCCGGCGTTGTAGGCCTACTGTATTGTAGGCTATAGTCACAAATTAAGCACTGTTTGTAACCTAATCATTTGATATTTTGAAGCTAACTGGTACACAAGGCAGATCACTGATTTCATTAATTATTGTCTTTCACTTTTACAAAAAGCACATAGGAGCCTAGTTTGTTGAAATAGCTAGTTTGTTGGAATTGAAGGAAATACATCACTTCTCTTGGCACTCCAATGTTTTTCTCGTAGCACTCCAATTAGTTAATCGTCTATGACAAGAAAAACGTATTTCTTGATAATAAAACGGTCTTCAAAATGATTAATACAAACTATCGAACTGTCTTTCACTTCAAAATTTTGATGAAAACTTTTCTAACCAATATGTCCATTGAGAGTTTGTTTTCAGAAAACGTGAAAATAGAAATATGAATTGAATTACCATACTTGGATATTCACAATCATAAACACAAGACAGACGACCCATTTGTAATAAATTATCATATTCTCAATAAAATATGCCTTAGTTTTTAACATAAAACAAGACGAACCGTGAGTGTAATCCATTGTCAACTTGGTAAACATTCAGTAGGCCTGCTTATGAAATGTTCCAAAAATTATTTTATAATAAAACATATGATTTTTTGTCAACATAACCAAAACGCTATGAAATCATGAATTTGGAGTAGGGCAATTACGTCCGCCATTTTCCATACAATCGATAGGTACATTAAGGTCTGAGAATTGATAGATGGTTATGAAATACAGTAGTATACAGGTGGCGGTGACACACAGGGTTGCCAACAGTTCCGATTTCGTCGGGACAGTCCCGATTTTTGCTGTTTTGTCCAGCGTCCCGACGTAATGTGTAATGTATGTCGGGACGCTAAATGTCCCGATTTTTCAGAAAAAATCAACAAAGCAACTTATTTTGGTTGAGGTTCAGATGATTGACAAATTATGACTGATACATGTAACAAAGAAGAATGACCAATGTAAATGTATGTTTATAGTTGTAAGTATTAGAATCAATGTAAATAATTAAAACTGCAGAACTGCGCCATTAATTGATTGACTTGTTGGGCAAGGCAATACCGGTAATATTATTATATAGGCCTAATAGTACACATTATATGTTAGATGGAGTTTCAAAATTAATTTTTCCTACAGATAGCAAAAAAGTGCATCTTTACACACTGCATCTTCTCACTCGTCTTTGGCTTGTGAAAAAAACTGTTTCACTCGATGCAGCAATCTACCACTTTAGGCACTAGTTACACAAATAACTATTTTATAAATTAGTTGTAAGTTAGTCAACTTTACTCCAACACACTGCGCAGATCTACCGGTGGATAGATATAGACTGATATGTTATATTATTAGACTGATAGATAATATTATTGTCTTTATAGCCCAGGTAAATTAATAGGCCAAAAAACCTAGTTGGTTCCTAAAAAATTATATGTGACTAAAAATGATCTTAAACCACTGTGGGCAAGATATTTGATTTTTAAAAGTAGCTAATTTATTTTCTACAATTTTATGTCCATGACGCGTTTATTAATTGAATGCGTAGATAGTGGATATGCGTATAGATATCATTTCAAGATAGTGGTGGTAGGGAAAATGAAAAAGTGAATTTTCATTTTCTATATTAAATGAAAAGACAAGACGTTGTCAAACCACTGATTTATTGAAAAATCGAGATACCGGTTTCGGTTGTTACACCATTATCAATCTCTGGTAAACTGTGTTCAATATCTGAGTTTACAACCGAAACCGGTATCTCGATTTTTTAATAAATCAGTGGTTTGACAACGTCTTGTCTTTTCATTTAATATGGATAACTACCACTATATCACATTCACAACTACTCAAAAAGTTCACTTTCTATTATTGTTAGGAAGTGTATCCTCACCAGCTTGCACTCATTATTTCTATAAGTACATCAAATACCCATGAATGGCTGCTAATAATTTCCCATTAATGGTTAATAATAATTTGAATATTATTTTTAGATAGCCTTGTTTTGGCTAGCTAAATTTCCAATTATGATAAACAATTATATTGATCTCATATCAAAGACTATTTTTAAACTTAGGCTATTGAAATTGATGATAGAGTTTGATCTAATCAGAAAAAAAACTGTTGATTACATTAGTATAAATTCCAAGTGTATTTATTAAAATGTCAATGGAAAATAAAGCTTCTATTCATTGCTATGTAATAAACTATTCCCATTGGCGTTATCATAAATTATCACCCCATTTGAATAGAGAAAAATTAGAATTTCTAACATTAGCATAATTTTATATTAAAAAGATGAGAATGAAATCAACAGAATAAGAAGCCTCTAATATAGTAGGTTTGAATAGAAGTCTAATTTGGCGGTCGATAAACGACTGTTAATAATGCTCAGCTCTGTCAGGATAATCGGAGCGGCATGCAAGATGAGTCGAGAGCGACCTCAGCAAATCGTTTTCGGACTGTTCTGACAGAGCTGATGATTAATGACAGTCATTCGCCAACCGCCAGTTTAGTTGTCACCAGCTATACATTGGGAAACGACCTCCCTGACCCGATGAGGTTTCTAAAATGTATTCTATGGGATACGAATGTGAAGAGGGAAGAATGGAAGTATTATTGAATAACAAGTCAGTTATACAAAGGAATTCCAATCAATAAATAGGTTTTATTACAAATAGTACATTTTCATACTTTCTTGGAAAACTACTACATTCAAGAAATTTACAACAATCTTTGAAGACATTGATGACTGGCATACAATCAATTAATTGATTACATATATTATAAGTTACTAACGAAATTAGACAGCTACCTCTTTATCAAAAAGCAATCATTATCAACTTACTTTGAGTAGAAATAAATATCACAATAATCCCAATTTTTCACAATATTTAATTTTGAGGAAAATCATTCAACCTCCAGTTGAATACATTAAGCAGGATGATAACAAGCAGGCAAATTTAATAATGTTTATGGAGAGAAGATTTAAATTGAAATCCAACCAAGTGTATTTCCTAAAAACCTGACAATAATAGAATTATATTATACAACCATGGGTTACCAGTAATATTGTGTTTCACAAGTTAACATGTCTTTCAATGATGAATAGTAAAAGTAGAACAATAAATTAAGTATTAATTACCAGTAATTATTATACAATAAGATTTTCCCTGATAAAAATTTACAACTATACTAAGCTGACTCGCTTTCCAATTGACAAACTATCCCCACTTTTCGAACTCACTATACCTAGTTTGAACCAAATTGAAAAAGACACTTCAAGAAATGCGAAAATATACAAACAAATTAATTGAAAAGGGATGATTAACAACAAAAAACGCATCTTGTAAATTTTGGAACAAACCCCATAAGTTGGGAATTATACATACGTTCAGGAACGAATATCTGGTTTAAAAATCAACAAGACTATGGATCGGAATGTATTAACGAACTCAATACAGAAGAATCCATATATTGGCTATGTTCGATGAATTAATTACCCAATCGTTAAATATATTCGGTTTTGTGTTACCGGCACCAAGTATATTCAAGTATATTCAGAAATAACATATTTACAAATAATAAATTCTAGATCTATTGGCAATTCGAAGAAAGAATTAGCATTGACTTGTTTCCATTACATTACGTTCTAAAACGTAGGTCGTTCCAATAGATATTATGCTAATTCTATTGAAATATTACGCGACCTTTTTCTAATTTCAGGTATGGAAGAGCTTACTTGGCAATACTATTATTATAAGTGGCATTACAATAGTATTAGATTATTACTATTTTTATCAATAATCTTTAAAAATTTCAATTGAATCCAAACTGTGGTAAACACACGTTCCCCAGTCGACTGTAAAATGTGTGAACCAACACTTGCCTTTCAATATAATGAGAAATGTCAGCTCACACAATGTCCAGTTGCATACTATGCAACATGTATCTGCACCTTGATATTAATATAGATTGGGGCCGAAACACAAATAACTTCAATCATTATCATCAAATAACGTTTACTTGAAGCATTTCAATTAGGTTCAAAATCTGTTTCCGAAAACAAACGTTTTTTATGACAAGAGTCAACTCTTCCACAGTAAATTAATGAGTGGTGGATAAATTTAATTCCCTGATAATACATTGAGTGATACATGTATCAAATTGAACAATCGAATTGGAAGTTCTTGTATCATTATTTGTAAAAAACGTTTTGTTCGATGGTTCTATTTGTCTTGATAGAAATGGAACAATGGAGTGAGAAGTTCTTGTTTAGTCTGTCCAAGCAAAGAGGCATTCTGGCAAGATGGGAAAATGACTCCAGCTCGGTCAATATTGGTTCAACAATAAATAAATAATAAAGTTGGTCTCAAATTGTAGGAAATAATCTAATCTACAATTTGAGACCAAATTTATAGTTTTTGAAACAATATTAACCAAGCTGGAGTAATTTCCCCATATTCTTTGCTTGGAAAGATTATATTATTTTTGATGTTATCCTATTTGATTGTTCTATCTGATACATGTACAGTATAATCTTGAAAGTAAGTTGAACTGTTACACTTAGCCTAATACACTCACTATCAACCAGTACTGCACAGAACCTTTTCATCAGCAAACTCTTTTCACTGTTTTTTGATAGTATAAAAAGACCTAGTCGCTGTCGATCAGTCTATAGTACTCGTCGTTGTCGATTTCGATGCGCAGCGGCGATTTGGGTCGGAAGGGACTGCGCCGCTCACCGCTGCGATGATGGCGATGCTCCCGCCTATCCCTTCTATCCACCCTCTCCCTCCTATCCTCCCTATCTCGCGACCGCCTCTTCTTCTCACTGATCTTAGCACGTAGGTCTTTAGCGTTGGGTTGCGCCTGCACTTCGTCACTATCATACTCTTTGTCTTCTTCCTCTTCTTCTTCGTCAGATAAACGTGAAGATCTTTCCTTGCGACTTTTACGCTCGTGGGAGCGATCCCGATCGCCTCGTCTGGCATCCTTATGCTTGCGACGATGGTGATGACGCTCCTTCGAGCGACTTCGATGCTTTCTCACCGACGGTCTCACTCTCGGTTCCTCATCGTCACTCACGTGACCCCTGGCACCGCGTAACACTGACTTCACTGGCCCCCCTTTAAAAACGTCCTCTTTTCGATCCTCAGGCGACGCGCTGCGACTCCTCGGTGGCGACGCGGCTACTGCCACCCTCAGGTCGGGCAGTTCTTCTTCTTCCTCCTCCTCCTCCTCCCCCTCCTCCTGTTCTTCATCCTCGTCGTCATCATCTCGATCGGGACTTTCGCTCCTCTCGCGTTTCACTATCAGCATACTGGCTTCCTTTCTCAGTCTTTTTCGTAGGTCGGACAACGATCCGTGTCGCTCCAGTTTATGTCTGTGAATAATAAAATTGAATAACTTGTTGAGTAGTTGTGTTGATGATATTGTGGTAGTTATCCATATTGAATGATGAGACAAGATATTGTCAAATTACTGATTTATGAAAAAAAAATCGAGAACTCTGGTTTACCAGATTGATTGATTGATTTATTTATTCCATGCCAGGTCTTGAAAAACCTATTGCATTTAAAAACATATTACAATAAAATTTAAAATAATTATAAAATAATAATTAATATATATTCTGCTATAAAACGATACAAAGAAATAATAATACGAAGAA
This sequence comes from Sogatella furcifera, assembly GCA_017141385.1. Taxonomy (NCBI): domain Eukaryota; kingdom Metazoa; phylum Arthropoda; class Insecta; order Hemiptera; family Delphacidae; genus Sogatella; species Sogatella furcifera. The sequence goes on from CM029555.1 coordinate 18,555,714, forward strand.
GAAAACTAAATTACAAACAAATGAAGAGTTATAAGTAGAAGGTAAAATGAAAGTAAAAGCTTCAAATAAATGAAAAATAGTAGTAGATATTTCGATGAAGAATAAAGAAACAGGTGATAGAGTGAAATGAAAAGTCGAAAGAAGTTTTGATGAAGGATGAAACAAGCGATGGAGATGATTACTAGAATGAAAAGGAAGATGATGAGTGAATAAGCTTGATGAATTCCCACAATCCGTCTATAAATAGAAATTTTAATTTTACTGAACCCTCCCACAATGTGCTACAATTTACTTGGAAATAAAAATGTAAGAAAAAAACTTTCATGCTGAATCCTAATACAGCTATGATTAGTAGTTGCTAAGAAGTTGGTAGACCCTTTTTTTGAAAGTGACCAATGATCCACATAAAACAATATTTTCAGGCAACCCATTCCATTCTCTTGAGGCCGTAACCACAAATGAGTTATTAAGAAATTGCTGTTCTATGCAATGGAATTTGCAGCTTATATTGATGTGATCTTGTTCCTCGTCCAGAATTAACAATTGAAATGAGTGTGAAAGATTCACGTAGATAACTTGGACCCTCATCAAGAACTAACACCTTATAAGTCAAGCAGAGAATGAAAAACTTCCGACGCTCCCTCAGTTTGAGCCAGCCGAGATCAGTAAAGAAAGGAGTCATATGCGCATCTCGTCTGGTATCGTAGATAAAACGTACAGTAAAGTTCATGGCCCGCTGCAATTTGTTACTTAATTCATTGGAAATATCATTATATACAATGCAACAGTAATGTAGGAATGGAATAATTAACGCATTCACCAGTGTAACTCTTACTGATTTAGGTAGATAGTTCCTAATCCTTTTCAGTTGGTGCATACCACCAAAAACCTTATTACACACTTGTGTAGTCTGTTCATTCCAGTTGAGAGAATTGTCAATTAAGACACCAAGAATACGAACACACTGAGAATATGCTATTATGTTTCCATCTATGACCACAAATGGAGGAAGGGTCATTGGCAAGCTATTCACCAGCCTAGGATATCCTATGATAATACTTTTAGTTTTAGTTGTATTTAGTTTGAGTCCATGAGCCATTGACCAATCAAAAAGTTTTGAAATGTCCTCATTCATGTGGTTTACAGAAATAAGAAAGCTTTCGGAAGGAAAATGAAGATATATTATGAGATCGTTGGCAAAAAGATGATAGTTGGAGTATTTAAATATGATAGAATAATTATTCAAGTATATGGAGAAGAGAAGTGGTCCCAACACTGAGCCTTGAGGAACTCTCAGCATAACTGGACACCATGAAGAAATATCCCAATACAGCTTGGTTGCGAACAGTCAGGTAAGATTTGAACCATTTGATAACTGAGTGAGAAATTACACTGATTTTTCAACTTATGAAGAGGAATTGTGTGGTCAACGTTATCAAATGCTTTACTATAATCGAACTGTACTAGTAAAGTGGCTTGTTTCCTATCCATTGCAGATCTGATATCATCTGTAATCTTTAAAAGTGCAGTACATGTAACAAAGTGGGGACGGAAACTAGACTGCTGTCTTGCAAAAAAGTTGAATTTTGTCAAGAAATTAACAATTTGCTTATGTACTGAGCGTTCATAAGCTTTAGAAATTGAGCATAAGATATTAATTGGCCTGTAATCAGCAGGAGTAATAGGATTTTTATTTCCAGAGATTGATGATGGTTTAGCAACCGAAACCGGTGTCTCAATTTTTTAATAAATCCATAAAGTTTGACAATATCTTGTATTTCCATTCAATTCAAAATGAAATAGATTAACTTCAGGTTAGAATTATTTCCATGGATATAGAGAGAAAGAAACCAATAACAACGTTTTAGATCCCCTCGAATATGCATTACCTTGATATAAAACAAATTTATTGATTTATTCATCACCGTGCATGAAAGTCAATTGATGGACTGATGTTCAACAGATTTTTAAAATTACTGTTGTGAATCGAGATATCGTTGAGAAGAGAATCTACCGTGTTTCATTAATCTGGTCACCGCCTTGGACATAATCTGGTCACCCATCCGAAAGCAGACCATAGTGTTTGTGTCTTAACATCACAATCACATAGCAACCACACATAGATGGGAATGGTGAATAGTGTTTCATCTTAAGCATTTCGTTGATAATTTTAGTGCGAAAATGAGTGATGTAATTGAATAAATAGCTCACCGTCTCGATTCGAGATTCCTGGTCTTCAAACGTTCCTCGACTAGAGCTGCCTCGTCATCGGCGTGCATTCTGAACCGCGGCAGTTTTCTCCGTTTCGACGATTTGCCATCTTCATCACTGTCTGACATGCTTCTATCGCCGTTTCTGTGCGCTCTCTGTCTGCGCCTGTCTGTGAACAGTTCTTCGGGGTAGCCGAGATCGGGAGGGCCGCGGCCGTGATAATAGTGCCGAGACATGAGAACAGGCGACGGTGGCGGAGTTGGTCTCTTTGGTGGACTGTCTTGTCCCACTGCAAAAAACAAACAAATCCATACATCATAAATATCGAGAAATTCGTTTACACACACATATATATATATATATATATATATATATATATATATTACATAATATGTATAATATATATATATACATAATATATATATATATATATATTCTATGGCTTTTATTAGTGGGGAGACCCTTACGGGTAGTTCCACCTCGCCAATGTGTACTTGACCAAATACCGGTCACCCATCCAAAAAATACTTAGCTAAGCCCCGATATGATAAGAGAATAATAATTACTGACGCGTTCCATACATTCTTGAGGAACAGGGTGAAACATTCTTTCTCTAGTATAGCCTGTTGCAGCTGAGAAGATATTCTGGCAAGATGGAAAAATGACTCCAGCTCAGTCAATATTGGTTCTGAAATTATGAATTTGCACTGAAATAGTAGATCAGAATGTTTCCTACGATTTGAGACAAATTTAAAATTTTCAAAATAATATTGACTGAGCTGGAGTCATTTTCCCATTTTGCCAGAATATCTTCTCTGCTCGAACAGACTATATTCTAAACAGCCTCAGCGATATTCTTAGAAAAAGAGTTTAATGGCTCGTCCACAACAGTTAAAAAGACCACGTTTATAATTCTTGAATCAATATTGACCGAGCTAGAATCATTTTCCCCATCTTGCCATAGGGCCTTTTTTGCGTCAACAGACAGTACCGCGAGGCATGTGTGGCACATGCCTCGGACTGTCGATACGCGGCTTTAGACAATTCAAACAATCAAAAACTATAAAATTGAAACTGCGATACAAAAAGGAACCATTTACTCTTAAAATTGAAGGTAATTAGGATATTTAATTTAATTAGTACATTGATATTCAGCATCATTGAATAAATATGATTTGTGGTTTATATTTTGAATGAAAATTTAGAAAACATTAATTATGGAATAATAACTATACAGTACTTACACATTTTGTTCTTATTCCGATCGAATGCGCCCCAACTGTAGGCTATTGAGGACCAAGGATTCGAACTTTCCCCAGGAGTTGGTTTTTGATACACCTCATCACCAGTGTCGTAGAAAACAACTCCTCCAATTGACTCTTGTAGTCTTCGCTTTCTTGACTCGCTAATTAGACCTACGTAGCCTGAAAAATAGAATAGTAATAGCTTATAGAACCTCATTTTCTGCAACTCAAAATTCTTAAGACATGTGCTTATGATGGGACTGAATACTCAACACAAAAAGTTCCATACTACTCTACTAGCTAACTAAATGACAAAAATTACTCATTGTTGATTAGGAAGATATTGAGACCATGACCTACCTAATAACCACGAATTCACAAGAGCGTCATATAAAATTCATTTACTGTATATGATAAACTAATAAGATAATTTCATATAATAATAATTATATTATATTATTATATTAAATTATTTATGAATAAAATTCATTCATAAGATAACGTTAAGATAATGTTGCCGGCCGGGGTGGCCGAGTGGTCTGGGGCGTTACAACCTTCAGTCCGCTAGCGCTACCCGGTCGTGGGTTCGAATCCCACCAGAGGCATGGTCGTTTATGCACCTCATAAATCACCCTCGCACACTTCATTACCCACGCACAAGTAAATTAGAATACTTATGTGGGCATCACCCACAGCAAAAAAAAAATGTTTTCCTCAGATAACTGTAAAATGAACTTAGATTCAGATGGGTTTTATTAGTTGGAAGGGAGGAGTTAGACACACAAAACATGCAAAATTAGACTATCTATGGCTATTATATAAAGTAAAATTGAACTATTTATGAATAAATATGTTTAATCTGAAGATGACGTTGGGCTACTTGCAAAACATCGCTTGAATTGGCAACTCGGTGAGGGTGGCTTCTTAGTGATCTTGAAGTCAAGTCACGAACACTGTGGATTGCTCTTGGATTGGTGACCAGGGTATTTTCGGGTATCTATTGGGGACTGCTCTTGGATTGGTAATCGATTTTTGGTTATTTATCTCGATTCTAATCTTAACTGGCATTCTGGCAACCTCATGTGGATCACAATTTTTCTAAATTAAGTTCAGTAATATTTATTTCAAGAAAATTATCCCAATATTGTAATTTCAAGGTACTTAGATTTATATATTTTTCTTTATTTGAATGCCATTTAGTTTATCAGTAGATAATTTAAGGTATGGAGTAACAGTTTGGGGCAACTCTTCTGAAAGAATTTTTTTTTTTTTTTATTGATAAATGGTGGTATCTATTCAATTAAGGAATATATGGACAAATGGTGAATTTTAATTGCATTTATGTAACTTTGACTGTTATTACTTAAATCATGTTTGATAAAAAAATGTAGACCTATATGTATACATATGCATGTATTCTTTGACGATTGCAAAAATTTGTAATGTACAAATTTCATGCAATAAAGATTATTATTATTATGTCTCAGTTAATCTGCATTGAATGTAGTAAAATGAGTTAGATGAAGATAAGAGTAATAATTATCATAAAATGAGAAATGATCCCTCAAAATATTTTTCAAGATATGGAGAAGAAAATCCGAAGAAAATAATAATCAAATTACCAGCAAATTCATGATTATTCAATCTTGCAGCGTTGTTGACGCGTTTATCTTCTCTGGTTGCAAACCGAAGTAGGATACACTCGGACAATGGATGTGAGGCACCTTTTCTCCAAAGGCCAGGCGGTATTACAGTGGCTATGTCGTTGATTGAAACTGCACCATCTGAATCCTTGAAAAATCGAACAACATTTTCAAAAAAATATCACAGACAGCAAGAGGAAGGTATGCAGGAAACAGAAAGCAAGAGGGTTCTACAATGCAAAAAGAATATTCATCTCAATAGTGGTAATCCTCATAGAAATCTGACTGAATTTGCATTAATTATGCACGGGATCAGAATTGAATCCATTTCCAATTAATTGAAACGGAACAATTGGTTCGGAATCGAATATATTCCATTCCATAATCGCAACAGATAAGGGACCGTATCTGTACGCATGTTGAAATCGACCTTTTATCGATTAATAAGTTAACATCATTAATTGGAGATTTGGCACAATAGATTCATGTGCAACTTTGACAAATCTAATGGAATATCCCACAAGTACATTACAACAAAAATACATACAGTATATAGTCTGTCCAAACAAAGAAGACATTCTGGCAAGATGGGAAAATGACTCCAGCTCGGTCAATATTGATTCAAAAATGAACAATTTAGTCTAAAATTGTAGGAAACATTCTGCTCTGCAATTTGAGGCTTAACGTATAATTTTTGAACCAATATTGACCGAGCTGGAGTCATTTTCCCATCTTGCTAGAATGTCTTCTTTGCTTGGACGGACTATATCTAGTGGCATTATTCTCCTTTGCTTGAATAAGTGAATATTTTTAATACGGTATGTAGGTATATGATCGGTTGTGAAAGTATACGGTCTATTACAATGAGTTATCGAATCAACTGAAATCGTTTTGTATTGGAAAATACTGAAAAAAGTCAGTTTCAGGTGATAAATTGTTGCAGCTTACAGTAAACTTTGCTAGAAAATGAGGGTCCCTTCAATTGAATATGAACATGTTGAAATGCACATGTTATTTGTTACATGTATGACAATTGTACAATAAATATGCTACCTCATAAAGTTTTCATGATGTCAAAATCATGAAAATAATACCTTTGGAAAAACAACAGAAAGATCCTGAGATCGAAAATCATAAAAATATGAAATTAATTTTCCTAACCTCTGATGCAATATCACCTCCATTCCTCTTCTGAATTACTTCTTCCATTGCTTCATCGCTGTCGCTGCCATCGATGCTTCTATTTCTTGGGTTTGGAAGTCCGCTTTGTAAGTTTTTAATCCTTTTTGATAAACCAAGTAAAGCTCTTGCGGCTGATATTTCATCCAACCACATAACGTTACCTGTTGAGGAGAAGAATTATTTCCAAGTTATATGATGCTTAATTAAACCTCTGTAATTGACTGACAATATTCCAAGAATATGAAATAACAAAAGCTTCTTAAAATCGGACTTTAAGGTTTGGTAATTAACCAAACTGGCATTCAAATTATTCCCATTAAATGAACAATTTTTTCAAAAACTCGTTCTAGAACTAGAATTATTTTACAGCTATAAAGAAAGCATCAAGCAAGTCGGATGAAAGCATTGAAAAAATTTTGAAAATGTTTACAAAATAACCTAAAGTAAAAAAAGGCTTATTTGGATATTACAAGACATACACTTACTTAATAGCTTAGAACAATATTTCTCATATTTTGAACTATGAATTTATGACGAAAGCTTGGATCCTCATGAAAGAGAGAATCCTCACATTGTTTATAACACTGTATGATATGTCTTGCTCTTACTAAATAAGTAGAGTAGAATGGAATAGATTATCAAATAGTCTCTAGAATAATTGATCAAATAACACTATTTCATTAGATGAAGTTTGAAAACTTCGGTCGGCTTAAAAATTGCTTTTAGATTGGAATAATAATAATTTCTTATTAGATTATACTAACATGTTACCTGTCATTTGAGTGATAAGTAATGAATCAAATCAAATCAAATTTCTTTATTATTCAAATTCATACACAAAATACATTATACATTTAAACAGAAGTTTGATTACACCACACAATTTCAATAGAAAGAAAAAAAAGCACACAGTTAACTGGAAAAGTAGATCAATAGGCTAGTTATAGTACTCTTTATACATCGTATGATGCAATACACATCTGCAGAAAAAAATTATGAATCAGAATAATAATACTACTTGCTGTAAGCATGATGCTTATCGCATGCAAGTAGGAGTGTTAACTAATGTTATTTACAATCAAGTTGCTTGAAAGAGCTAGATATACAAAAATTGCTCGTTTGTAATGAATAAATGATATAACTTACTGGAAAAGAAAGAAAAATAGAATTTCCCCACAAACACTCACACATTCACTCACATTTCATGCCTTTCCAATTTATAACATTGTAACTTAAATTCAATAGATCAATAATTTACACTTCTTCGATAGTGTGCAGACTAGGAAACAATAGCAAACATGTTCTCCAGAAAATCCGGCATAATATCTCTAAGCCATCCAAGAATAAAAGACTTGAACATTTTTTTATTAGCAATTCTCCTTGCCTCAATAGGTATTTTATTAAAAAATTTTGGAACAAGAAAAACAAAAGATTTCTGGAAACAGGTGGTATATGACTTAGGAAGTCTTAGCATATCAGTCGTAACCCTCCTATATATTCTATGTGACATTGTCAATAACTTACTCGTAAATAAATTAAATGTGGTAGAGTGCAACTTACACGAAGAGGTAGATAGCCATTCGATTGAAGCGGGAGCATAGTCTTTGAAGTAGTTGAACACATCTTGGCTGTTCATCTCCTCTGTCCCTTTCATGTGTAATGTGTCGAATCTGATATTTTCATCGCCTTCTTTTACTCCCATACTGTACAAAGAAGAATATGATATAGATACATAACTTACATCAAATATCAACAATGATAAGATAAGATAGAAAACAATGACATTTTAATGCATCCAATCGGCATCAGTTTTTATTAGAATGAAATTTATCAAGCTAAAAAGCTCGTAACCAAGATAAAAAATTGATGAAAAAACTTGGTTGGAGTACATTATTTTCTATTATGATTTGGAAGCTCAAGAAAAATGAATTTGGAAAACTAAATAAGAAGATCAGCTATCTAGGTCTATGATGGAGAGAAGATAAATTAAAATGTTGATAAGAATGTAGAAATTACATTAAGATTTAAGCTACCTTCTTGATAGTTGATCGTAATAAAACTTACCTTTTGTACAACTGTTTTAATTTCTTCTGCGTCAAAGTTTTCACTTCAGATGGATCTAGACCGAAACGCTGCGCACGCTTTGTTAGTTTCTCTTGCTCTTCAGGGCTAAAAATATCAACACCAGTAACAAATCCACCAGCTCGATTTTCGAATCTCTTCTCGTTTCCTACTGGTGCAAAATTACCCTGAAATTAAGAATTTAGATTTAAAATGCTGACTACACCAATCACTAAGTTAATTTTCTATCCAAGAAGGGTGATGCTTACAGTCATCATGAGCTACGATATAAGCTAATGAAAGGTAACTTATGGGTAAAAAGATAGGCGATAAAGAAATTAATTCAACGACAGCTTTTGTACAGTCATGATCAACATTTCAGAATGTCCATCGAAACACTGGGACCCCCAATTGCTGGAGGTTGCCAGTGTCTGGTTTCAAGTGAATCAGCTTGCGTTGAATGAGAGGAAGACACAGAATCTACACTGCACCTTGGGACGGAGTCTACCTGACTTTGGTGATGACAGTGTGAAGCTCCTTGGTTTTATGATGGATTCCACATCAACATGGGAGCAGCATGTTGATATGATCTGCAACAGGCTATCAAGAGTTACCTATCTGATGCGCAGACTGAGACGTCATGTTTCCCAGGGGTACCTAGTTACGGCATACCATGGTCTCTTCCACAGTCATATCAATTATGGTATTGTACTGTGGGGTCATGCTGGCGGCTGCAGGAAGATCTTGCTCCTACAGAAGAAGGTTCTCCGTATCATGACTTCTTCTCATTGGCTTGAGCATTGTGCGCCAATCTTCAAGAGACTGAAGATTATGACCGTCTACAGCCAGTACTTGTTCAATTCACTGTTACTGATGAGAAAAGAACAGCATAGGTTTCAGCGGAGAGGACAGGTACACTGTCATAACACTAGAAGAGGGAATGACATCGACTTGCCTCATGCCAGACTGACTCGGTCACATGCTAGCTTCCCTGTTCGTGCATTGAAGATCTTCAACAGGTTGCCGGTGTATTTCCGTGAGCAGGAGGAGAGGGTCTTTGAGCGGGTGCTTCGTACAAGGCTTGTAAATCTGCCACTCTACTCCTTGGATGAAGAGGCAATACAGTGTTTCCTGAGTTCCCTATGACGTTCCACCCATCTCGATCATGAGTTCTTTGTAAATAATTTTGTTATATTGACGCAATCTATCCAGCAAATGCTGGTCATGGATGGAGATCAGACGATTGTTGAAAAAACTTGGCTAGAGTAGCTCCAACCACTGGCGGCTCGTGCCCACGAAACAAGTGAAGAGCTGTACAGTAAAAGATACGGGCACTTCACCTGTTTCTTGGGTACGAGCCGCCAGTGGCTCCAACATTAATTTTGCTTCAACTCGTACAATCGGTACAGTAAACTTGATAAGATTGACTAATCGAATCACATTCATAATGTATCTTGATACATCAGTAATTACAGAATTTACAGTATTTAAAAATTTCATTAGATACATCCTAGCACCCTACCCAATGTGCACAATTTCAAGACAAAAACATACAATTTTCCTACTATTAAGCTTCTAATCAACGTAAAGTATGTAAAAATTGTAAGCATTATAAGTCGAAATGAACTATTAAATATATAATTGACGGTAAACTAATGAATTATGAAAAAATTGTAAAACTAAGTTAGTGGCCTTAGCTATGGCTCATAGGTTAGGTTCGTAAGAAGGTTAGAAAGTAACAAAAATAACATTTGACTCTATACGTAATTGATTGTATTCAAGTATGAGATTTTGATAATAGAATGTGACATTGAATACTACATACCTTAATAGGAGGAATTCCATGGGCTGTAAGAGGAAATTTTGGTCTTTCAAGAGGCCTGGTTTCGTCAAACACAGGCTCTTCTAATCCTTCATCCTGATCGATCAGCTCTCCTTCTTCAGCTTCTTCTTGCATAGATTTATCCTGTTCTTTATCGTCGTCATGATTGCTGCCTTCTTCCTCGGTTTCCATTGCAATTTCTCCATCATTTAAAATATTCCCTCTATCTCCGGATGGAAGGACTTTGTCAACAAACGCCATTTTGACTTTTGCAATAAATTGAGATTGAGTCCCTTCCCTTCCATTCTAACAAATAACAAACTACTGCAGATGGCGTAACAAGAGCATTTCATATGAATTTCATTTCAAAGTAAATTTACATAGAAAAAACTAAAAATAAGACCTTTAGATAACTTTGATTTGATTCATTCATTTATTTTTCATAATATTCCTTGTCAAAAGATGTTTAGTTACTGCGTTAACCGCTAGGTCGCATGAAGATTCAGCTTTCTGAGATTTTTAGTTGGTGAATTATCCGCTAGGTGGCATGAATATTCACTTTTTGTCTGACTGCTTTCAAGTTGCAACAAAACGATTCAGAACGAAAAACATAACCTGAATCTGAATTCTGAACTTCTGATAGCTGAACACATTTCTCATTCTCATCTTAGTCATTTTCTGTTGCAATAGGTTTTAAGTTTAAGTAGTGGAAGGTGGTGGAAATTAATCGGATTTATTTCTGGTAAGATCAATCAAATCATTTGGTATATTTACAGGCTAATACTTTTTAGTGTTCATGTTAAGTCCACAAAATGGCAAATAACTTGATAACTTATGCATTACGGTATTGAGAATTTTGTAGGTCTACTTAAGAGTTAAAACTCTTTCGATCTCGGATCCATTCTGATAATATTGTGGATGATGCCTCTCTTCTGTCATCGGATGCTGAGTTTAAGCATATTTTGTAGGTATCTGCGGAGCATCTTTGATATACTTCTACGTGGTTCCTTGCTTAGGCCCATTCTTCACGGGCGTATCAAACGCGGCGCGTCGCGTTAACGCGTCAAAATTTTTTGCAAACTACACAAGGCGTAGCAAACGCGTGAAGAGAAAATCAAAATGGCTGATGAACCTAACCTAGAAAAAGTGATGCAAAACCCAGCTGATCAACGCGCGCTCAACGGAACACATTGTGTTGAATGGTCTTATCTACACGAGCGAAATAATCACGCGTTCTCAACGCGTTGCTAACGCCGACCTCGACGTCGGCAACGCGTTGACACCCGCTGACGCTGTGGAAACGCGTGATTATTTCGCTCGTGTAGACAAGCACATTCAACACAGTGTGTTGTGTCAAGCATGTTGCGTTTCCTACGCCCGTGTAGAATGGGCCTTATCGATTCCAGCAGATTGAGGACCCAAAGGATCATCTGTAGATTGTCATGGGAACTTCGTTACCCTCGAGATCCTGTAAAGCTGCTGGGTTTTGTCTTTGACTGCAAACTCACATGGAGCAGGTAACCAGTCTCTCTGGCATTTGCTTTCTGGCTTTCTGCTGCTGATGACGGTTCTGGTGACTGAGAGGTATCTTTTGGTGATGTGTCGTGCTCTCTTCCACTGCCACATCACCTATGGATTGCCCCTGTGTGGTCATCATCGGCGGGGGCTGCTGATGTCTTGAGGCTTCAATAAAGACCCGTGATAATCATAAATGTTAGCTAGCATCTTTCCCACTGCAAACCCATCTTTGCTGGCCTTGGATTACTTGCTTGGCTTGTAGCCACTACATCCTCCTGTGCTTGAAGCACGTAAAAATGAATCAGCACATTCTGGCTGCCCGTAGGCTAGAACATTCACTACTATAACACCAGGCATCGTAAGCTACTGTATTTGACGTCGCCAGGAGACGCCTCCATCGATCGCAGGCCAGTTACAGAACATTTCGGCCCTAAAATTTTGCCTGCTGCAGTGGAGCAGTAAGATTTTTATTGTTGTCAATTCAAACCAGCATTATTGTTTTGCGAGTTTGCCTTTTTTATTCACTTGAATGAGTGCTACTTTTCAAATTCAGTTCTAGGCTTTTTGGACTCATAATTCAAATTAACACTCTCTCAAACTTTGTAATCAGGCCAAGCCCATCAATCCGGAGCCTATCTCATCTGTTCCATCCAAGTTCTTTCTGGTAAATAATTGACCGTAAGTTATAAAAAACTAGACAGTATATTTGTCATTATATGTTGAAGTTTTGTTTATATTTTTTATTAAAAAAGTTAGCTCTCAACTGTTATTAATGAATAAATCAAAATTCTTTCCAGATTACGCCTTGAAAGGTCGCGAAAATGTCTTTGGCCGACGAACTGTTGGCTGATCTCGAAGATGATGACCAGGAAGATAAATTCATTATCAAGCAAGAAATCAAAACCGAAGTGGAAGATGTAATTGAAAATATGGAAGAAGGTTTGTAGCTTATTATTTTTCCAATAAGTTGAGTGTGACATGTCTGTGAAATTGACTTGAAAATTTATTAAACAACAAAATAAATAATTTGAGTTATAAAGACAATTCAAATGATTCTTATCAAAAAAGTATTTCCCTATAGGATATCTTGAGTGGGCACACTTCAATAAATCATTAATAATGCAAGTTTATTGATACTTTCATTCATGCACACTTTCACACAAACCCACATATACATTCGCATACTGTTACTAAACTCAAAAGCTCAAAAACTCTAAGAGTGGTGGCTGCTTTTTCTATATCATATTTATAGGCTATATAATATTTTTCTATTATTTGATTCATAGAACTTTTTAAAACGTATCAACTTAAGTTATATCATTCTCAAGTGCTTTATTCCCATTATAAAATTTAGCTTAGTTTTTGCTAAAAATAGTTTTCCTTGCCTATTTGTAATAATTATGGTTTTTAATACTTTTTCTAAGCGAGTGATGTGACTTTATTTCTCTTATGAATGTTGGATCTAACTTCAATAACACTGATTCAATATTTCTATTTTTCAGAAATGAAAGGCGTAACTCTGAAACAGCTAGCCAAACTGAGAAGCTCTGAAAGACTGCAAACCATATTGACTGAGATGGATCACTACCAAAAAATGATGAACGATAAGAGCAGTATAGTTGGACCTCTGGAAGCTGATCCTGAATACCAGTTGATAGTTGAAGCAAATAATTTGGCGGCTGACATTGATTCGGAAATAGGTTAGTAGTTGATTTATTCAAAGTATAATTCTAAAACACTTGAATTGCTCGTTGGGGCACGATCTTTGTAATCGAATAACTATTGAGAACATTTTTTATCTCATTTTTTACTTACTTTTTCTACTTGTTTTTCTATATGTATATGAATGAAGATTTAGTATGTTCTTTTTGACGTGCTTGGATCACACATTGCAATTATTCAATATTGTATTTAATTTGTATTATATTTGATTGCATATTGTATGATAGTTTAGTATGATCTAGTGTTAAATCTAATTTTAAATGCTATTAGAATGATAATTTATTATGAAGCTTTTCCTTCATCAATTATCTGTTGAAACTCTTCATTTTAACAACTTCTGACCATTACTATAGCTTTTTGTAAGATATTATAGGGTATACTTTCACTACTATTTTTACACATAATGATATTTTTACTCACTCTCACTACTTGTAGGGAGTGTGTAAAAAATCATCGAATAGAATAGCCTAGATGAAATGGGTGAAAAAATTAACAATATAGTTGATAGATGATGAAGAAGAATAAAATCTTTCAGAAAATTTGAGTAGCTTCATTCTTGTTCAATGGTTTTGAATAATTATTAGAAAGGGTTAAAATTGTTGAAGTGACTTTTGAAACGTTAAACCTCCTCCTTATTATTCTATAAAACGTCATGAATACAATCATTCTAATCAATACAATCATGAATATAATAAATCATTATTTTGTACAGGAATACATGTTTACTCTCCTTATTTCAATTCTACTGCTTATTTTTATCAGATGAAATTATTGTTTGCAGTCATAATTCATAGATTCGTGCGTGATAAATACTCGAAGAGGTTTCCCGAGCTGGAATCGTTGGTGGTGCAGCCATTGGAGTACATGATGACTGTCAGAGAGTTGGGAAATGATCTCGATCAAGCCAAAAACAATGAGGCTTTGCAGCAGTTCTTGACACAGGCCACCATCATGGTCGTGTCAGTAACAGCATCCACCACACAAGGGTGAGTGATTTGTTGATATTTTGAAATATTCATTGTTTTAATTTATTTTTATCTATCTATTAAACATCATTACATCATTGATTTTCATTTATGCTAGTAATTTTATACTTACTATTTGAGGAATTGAAATGTTTATCTCTTTGAAATCATATCTCTTTCTCGACATTCAAACATGGAATAAACACAAATAACAGACTTCCTAATATAGAGCCTTTCTATCTAACTGCTTACGTCCGCACCGAATTATTTAAAGTGAACAAATATTGTTTATTTTTATTATTTATTCTAATAAATGAGTTAGCTTAATATTGATTAATTGAAAGTGCCCTTCGTGGGCTGGTGAGCCAAGGACGAAATATTGATTGATACAATTTATAATGGATAAATAAAAATGAATAACATTTTTTCACTTAGAATATTTAGGTAAGATATTTTTAATCCCGTACCTAACATCATTATAATTTATTCGTTAGCTAATAAATCATCAATTCATTATTCATACAATTCTTTGTATAACTACTCCAATGATTAAAATACCAATAACTGCACTAAATTTACTTGAAAACAGTAGATAATACAAATCTTTCTATGATTCTTATTACTTTTTCTACATAATTGACCTTTCATAAATTCAGAGCTTCGATAATTCTTTATGAAGCTTTAGTCCCATGAATTACGAATTATCGAAGTTCTATTGTAGAATTATTATGTATTAGATTATAGTTTAGTATTATGTATCAGTAATACTATGTATAGTATGATTATATTAGTAATACATTGTATGGAATTATGTATTAGTAATACATAGTGGTCTATCTATTATATGTATTTATATGGGTTTCTCAACTTAAACCCATCTTGTATAGACGTTGTATTTAAGTTCTGGTTATTTGCATTATTCCTACTGAAAATTCAAGTCCAACAATATAATGCGGTATTGCACTGTCTATAATAATAATGTTCTATGTTTTTTTGCAGACAAATTTTGAATGAACAAGAATTACAAGAAATCCAAGAAGCGTGTGATATGGCTGCTGAACTGAATACATTCAAGTTGAGAATCTACGAGTATGTAGAAAGCAGGATGACTTTCATTGCTCCAAATGTAACTGCTATTGTTGGTGCCTCAACTGCTGCTAAAATTTTAGGTGAGCACGATTGATAGATACTGAAATAGAATTGTCAAATAAATTATATTAAGTTAATAATAATTTATATCAACTAATATAATGATAACTAGGCTACACTACAGAACTTGATAATGATTTTTCCTAATGAAAAACAATTTTTTCTAAAACAATATTATATATGATGAATCAATCATCAGAAATTTATATTAGTGAATATTGATTTACACTGGGTATTTCAAATACCCATTCGTCAACTGAAAGTTTCCTTCCGTTCACTGGACATTTCAAATGCCTCATTCGTCCACTGTTGAACTAAATAAAACGTATAATTTTCAGGTGTGGCTGGAGGATTATCAAAGCTTTCCAAGATGCCAGCTTGCAATGTGTTGATGCTTGGATCTCAGAAACAAACACTGTCGGGATTCTCTCAAACAGCCTCTCTTCCACATACTGGCTTCATCTACTACGCTACAATAGTGCAGGATACACCTCCTGTAAGTAGAATTGAACACAATGATATTGCATGTCTCATTCTCATATAGATTCACTACAATCTTATAAATATGCATAAAAAATTCTGCAATGTCTATGCAGAAAGTAGAAAAAAAACATACAGCATATATTATACAGGACAAATTTAACAAATGAAATATATTATAAAGCACTGAAGATTAGATTGCTCTCATTCCTCTTGAAAACTAATTACTCATGTCACACAAAAGTCTAGAACTCGTATGGTACTCATCATGTCACTGGTAATTGTTCAAGTAATCATGATAGTAACTCCAATCATTTTATATTATTTGTCAGTTTATACTTCTGTATTTTAGGCTTCATTTATCACAAATGAATTTCTAATGGATCTGAATTAGGATATAAACTAAGCATCTGATAACAATAACCTGAGAAGAAAGCACAAGACATTATGATGATCCTATTTCATCACACTACCGGGTCTAAAAAGCAAGGCAGTCAGATTTGTAGCTACAAATAATTTATTATGAAAAAAACTCATTACTCACACAACAGCCTAAGACTCAAATGAGCAACAACAACAAAATTATTGTTGTAGCTAGTTATACAATATTGTTACAGTAATTTTAATAAATTGTTATATTTCTCTTTTCTCTGTTGAATTTTTTTTTTTTAACTCAACTTATTACTCTAGCACCATCCAAGGGTTCATGCGATCATATCATATCACAATAATCTCATTTATTAGTGATTTATATGTTTGTATAGGACCTAAGGAGGAAAGCAGCCAGATTGGTGGCTTCCAAAACAACTTTGGCCTCACGAGTGGATGCAGCTCATGAAGCAAAGAACGGTGAAGTGGGAATCAAATTTCGCGAAGAAATTGAAAAGAAAATCGACAAATTAACAGTAAGAAAAAGTATTCTATTTTACTTGAAATTGTAAATCCCAATTTCTTATGCAAGATATTCTAGATAGATGTTGAAGTAAGTTCCAAGTTGAATTTACCACTCAATTAAGATATAAAATATATCATTTAGTCACTTTTGTAAGATTTATAAGTGGGAATGTTCATCAATACGGACTTGATCTTCATAATTCCGGGCGTTAGATTATCTCAATTTTATTCTTATACAGCACTGCATTACTTGGCTCATTCAACCAGTGGCGGATTTCCCACTATGGACACTAGGTCAGTGCCTAGGGGCGGCACAGCTTGACAGCTTGACTGCTTTGGACGGTTTTGTAACATAATTGATTTTTCAAATATTTTGCAACTGATAATAACAGACTAAACACATTCTTTAATCTATTGCTGTTATTATAATTCTAAGTCTAGGAACATTGATAGGGAGGGATATTATTAGGTCACCTAGGCCCTATATACTTTATAATGTAAAAGTTTTGGCTTTTCTTGTATTAAAAGTGTTTATTTTATGTAATTGAAATGAAATTAATTCTCTCTCAATTTTTATGAACACGCGATAATAGATTCATTAGATTCAGTTTCTGATTTAAATGGAGAATTCGGCTCATTATGAAACATGCTTTGGGGGTGTGGCAGTCTGGTCGGAATAATGTCTAGGGGCGGAAAATTTGTAAATACGTTTCTGCATTTAACATCTTCTACTGTACCATATTGTTTCATAATGCCGGGTTTATTGAAATCAATAGATACTTTCCATCAGCTGTAGGTTTCAGAAGACAATTGTCTCGCCAATTGGCATCATATGAACCCGGCATAACTTCGTGATCGAATTCATGGCATAAATAATAATCATACGAATTTCTATAACATTGTTCACCTGTTTCATAAACCAAGTCTTGTGATATGTATCTGTAACTTTTGCTTTTTGTTGAATAGATAAGTAAATAAATTATACTTATAGTAATTTTTATCGATTGCAGGAACCTCCACCCGTTAAATTTGTGAAACCTCTGCCAAAACCGATTGATCCCGGCAGGAAGAAGAGGGGAGGCAAGCATGTGCGTAAATTGAAGGAGAGGTACGCCATGACTGAGCTCAGGAAACAGAACAACCGAATGAACTTTGCTGATGTGAGTGAAAGCTATTATCATTATCTTTATTGAGTCATATTTTGAAGGCATGAGCGTAAAATAGTATTTCAAGCCCGAAACTGTTCTTTTTTAATTATATACAGACAAACAAAGCAGGTTATGCTATAAACTTCTAAAACACAAATTTTCACATCAAAAGCAGAAATTCAAGAATTAAAAATGTTCAAATTCAAATCTTCTCATAATAAAGTCCCAATGAAGAACACCAAATTCAAATACAATATTCAAAAGCTTGGAATCTTTCACTTGAAAAAATTTTTTCAATCACCTTGAAAAAATTTGGAGCAAAATTACAATACAATATTCTATGTGTTGTGGCTGTTAGTTGAGGCGGCTTATCAGTCAGTGGTCTAATAATAAAAAGGTTCGATCCCATTCTACTAAGGCCGGTATTAGGTTGTAATAGTTAGTTCTATGATAAATGAAAAGAGATGAAAATATGAGTTTGTATTTTCATCCCATTTTATATGACACAACTATTACAGTCTGATAACGGCCTAAAACAGGCAGCTACTTCCGCCACTAGACCAGAGTATATACGCAACTATTCTCTAGTCAGCTGGTCTGTATAGTTACACAGACTATTTGGAGATAACATCAGCTGTTGGAACGCACAAGGAACAGACGAAACCGCATTAATTTTTGGCTCCAGCTCTACTAAGAATTATTTTATACAAATAATGAATTAGAATCACCGATTATGAAAAATACTGATAAATAATTTTTTTTAATTATCAGAATTAACTTGAAAACTAGGTGAGAATGGGGGAATAAGATACGAATGGGGTAATAAGAAACGTATGAAAATTCCACAGCACACACCAATAGATTTATGATGTTGATTTTTTATGCCATACTTATACAACCAATAGCTGTTTAAAGGAAAATTGTCAAGTCTCTAACTAGACAATGAAGAAAGATAAAAATTGGTTTCTTACTACCCCATTCAAGTGTATCTTATTACCCCACTAGGGGTAATAAGGAACAGTGCAGTCATTTCACCAAGTAATAGCATTAAAAATCAAAGGAGACTGTTTGGGACATCTCCTTGGTGTATCTTAATGCCCCACCAATTTTCAGGTTTTTACCTCAATTCATTTCAAAGTTATGAGTGTTCAAAAATCAGGTTCAAAAAGTTGAAGATCAAAAGTTTTTTACAACCTTTTAATTTGTGAGTAAAATTCTAGAAAATCATGAATTTATTCTTGAAAAAATTCGTTCCGGCAGCTGGCGGTCGGAAAGAGTGCATTTCAAATGCAATTCTATGATGGCTCAAATCATATTACTTATAATGAGCTATTCAGGGTGTGAATTCAAAGGTGCCGTTTCCGAAAAACCCATGAAAAACACAATTTTCGGCATATTATTTGCTATTTTTCCGCCATTTTCGATTGGATTTTTTCGTTGATGGCTCAAATTGTAGGGCATAATAAGGGTATTATACACACCAATTTTCAAAACGATCAAGTCATTGGTCGATTTGTAGTGATTTTTCAAAATTTGCATCCCCTAATTTCAAATTGTAGGGCATAATAAGGGTATTATACACACCAATTTTCAAAACGATCAAGTCATTGGTCGATTTGTAGTGATTTTTCAAAATTTGCATCGCCTAATTTCACCCCCTTCCCTTGGACCCATTTGGCTGGTTAACGAACTGGACCGAGATATTAACACTAATGATTTTTGTGCAAAATTTAGTCGCTCTCCAACAAGCCCTTCGGGAGTTATCGTGTTAACAAGAATCTGTATATATATATTTATATATAGAGATATGTGAATTTGAACGGACATCAGATTCGTTTTCTGGGGGCTCGGAAACGTGTAAAAAATATATCGCATCATATATTTTCGATTATCCGGTCAAGACCAATAGTGCATTTTTTCAAATGAAATGCACTAAAACACTCGAAATGTTTTTCAAATATATGGGTAATAAGAAACAGCATTAAACATGATAAACAGGTGTTTCAAATATATGGGTAATAAGAAACATAGCATTAAACCTGATGAACAGGTGATACACAACAAAATAATAACAAAACAAAGACAAAAACTGATTTAATGCAATTTTTACAAATTCAACAGTTATGTTTCTTATTACCCCGACATTTTGTTCAATTGGGGTGATAAGAAACAGAGCCTTTTTCACGATGATAGAAATAGCTGAAAGAAAAACAAAAAATTGGATAAAGATGCTCTATTAGTCTATTAAAAGGTTTGATGAAGAGATTGGGAGCAAACTTAGTAGTAAAGTTGTGAAAAATAAACATTTCCGCAAAAACATGACTTTGGTGGGTAAAGTTTTTGCAAGGGTCCATTTGAAGTGTAGATTTTCATATCAAAAAAGTTTCTGAATCCTTTGAAATTTTTGTATGATATGTAGGAAGTTTCAAGCTAGCTATGTGAATGTATTCATAATTTTAAACACATACATAAAATAAAAAAAGTCTCTTATTACCCCTGTCTCTTATTCCCCCATTCTCCCCTATTTATTATCATAATAATTAATTCGAATTTCCATTGATAGCTTTATAAATAGAACTAAGGACTTCTGCTACTGCAAATATTGACTAAATACTAAATGCGTTGAATGAAACTGTTTTTTTAAAGACTGTGTCCAGACCGGGAATCGAACCCAGTACCTCTCGGTTGCCGAGCTAGCGGCTTTTACCTCTCTGCCCACCTGGTAGCCACACTCAGTTGGTGAACTGCAATATCTAATAATAATATTTATTATTATGTGCTTGTTTTTTCAGATAGAGGACGATGCTTATCAAGAAGATCTGGGCTACACCCGAGGAACTATTGGTAAGACGGGAACGGGTCGTGTGCGACTGCCTCAGGTGGATGAGAAGACCAAAGTTAGAATATCGAAAACGCTTCAAAAGAACTTACAAAAGCAGCAACATGCGTGGGGTGGCAGCACCACGGTCAAAAAGCAAGTCTCCGGTACTGCTTCTAGCGTTGCATTCACTCCACTACAGGTAATTACATTAATCTCATTATCTAGCCTTAATATTATTTTGAGTAATACATTCAAACGTATAAAATCCATGTAGAACAATGTTTTTCATAACATTTATACGTATGGCTTTGAAAATTATAAACATTTATTGTCGAAATATTATACAATGTTATGACAAAGTCAATAAAAATCTTGAAATCTAATAAGAAAAATATTCAACAATAGGGTAATCGATTCCGAAAGTTACCTAAAGTAGTTTGAGCTGTATAGACGCATTCCCTTGTAAGTATAGTCTGCCAAGCAAAGAAGACGTTCTGGCAAAGTGGGTAAAAGCACTGAGAATGTATAACGGTTGGATGTCTCCCTCCTCTGTGGTAAAAGACTCCTCCAGCTCGGTGAACATTGTAGACCAGAATGTTACCTACAATTTGAAACCAAATTTATAATTTTCGAATCAATATTGACCAAGCTGGAGTCATTTCCCCATTTTGCCAGAATGTCTTCTTTGCTTGGAAAGACTATACTTCCTATAAAAAGTTTTTGTAATTACTGCTTTCTACATCCCTAACATGTCTTGAATCAATAAAAAATGAATTACTACTCAATTATTGTATTAGTTGAGATTCGTTGATTTCTTCTCTTAGCATTAGTTCTGTTATTTTACCTCGTCTAATTTTTTCTTCTTCAATTATCGTGCAACCATTTATAAAAAATGTTATTCTTAATACCATATAACTATATTTTCACAGGGACTAGAAATTGTCAATCCGCAAGCTGCTGAGAAAAATGTTGGAGAAGCTGACGCAAAATATTTTTCGAACACCGCAGGATTCGTCAATTTGCAAAAGAACTGATGAGTGCTAACAGCTCATAATTTTGCCAAGTATGTAAATATAGTTTTATTATAATCAACTCTCTTAATATATTATAAGAAAAATGTATGCATTGAATTTTATGTTACTTAAATAAATGACTTACCCAATATAAAAATTATTAACATCATTCATTTACCCATCACGCCTCACCTCTTCCACCTATAGAGATCTTGTAGTTGGATTAATGTATGTTATTTATTATATGTGATTCACTGTAAGTTATAATATTGTAATCACCTCATTTCATCTCAACACCTTCATATAACTCAGACTATGACACTTGCGACCAAACTATTGTCTTACATTACATTAAAAATATCTGGTACCAAGCTTTGCTCTGAAGCTGCGGCCGAACTGTTGAATTACATAAATATTGTTAAAAATCAAGGAACCTCCTTGTGAAAAATGAATTCAAAATTGATATGATCACCTCTCACAATTTTCTGGCATGTACATGTGTTATAGACGTGAATGTAACTCCATTTACTCCAGCTGGATAGTTTTGGTCAGCTAACGATCACAGCCATTATACGCAGTACTTGGGATTATGCCAGAATGAGGAATATTTAATTCTTTTATTAATCCTGCCAGAGAGTTTCCCCAGACATGAGACCTGGTGCTATCTTATTTTTCCATCACGGTTATATTGCTTAATATAATAGGATTTTCATAGAATGGTGAAAAAATATTAATACGTATAATTATAATTATTTTTGTCAGGTATCAGCTGACACTATTGAACTATCAGGTATCAGCTGACACTATTGAACTATCTGTCTATTTTAAGGCCCGTATTGTCAGTGCGAGGCATGTGCCGCGAATGCCTCGCAGTGTGTTGATACTTGTGCGACTGGAACGCAGTCGCTCAGCTGTAGCCAATCACATCTCTTGCTATTGAATTTAAAGGATAAGATGAGAGATGTGATTGGCCACAGCTGATCGACTGCGTTCCAGTCGCACCAGTATCAATGCATGCCTCGCACTGTCGATACGCGGCTTTAGGGGTATCAGGTATGGTCCACTAGTATTAAGAATAGAATTTCGAATAGCATTTTTTCAAGAATAGAAAAAAGTCCGTCCACTACCAAATATTATTACTTTCTCATTTCAAGAGTGTGATTATCCATCTAAACTGTAGGAAAGAGCCCCAAATAAGCTCTAAATTTTGACAATGTGCTCGAGCAGCACGAAAGGCCTCCACTCCAGTAAGGTAATTTAAAGTTTCCTTACTGTAAAATTTTGACTGCATTGTCGGTAATAAATCCGATTAAATATTTACACACAGCAACTCGTCATGGATCAAGAAACCAATTTCTCTCAATTCTGTCGTTTAGGGCGGTAGGCGGGCCTAACTTTTCTAAGGTCACTAACCAAGATATTCCATTCAAAGCGGGCGCGGACTGTAGAAAAAAATTATGTAGCCTATTCATTATTTTTACTTCTGAACCTTCGTACGTCTTACAGTTTCATAATAATTAAAATACAATAGCTCTCCCCAACTCAATCTATTAATTTTTAATGTTCCTTTAATATTCCTCCTAAATCCTAATCATTAGGAAAACTCATGATTTTCAAACACATATTTTTGCTTTGTGTACCCCAGCTATTCAGATAAACTTACATGCTAGTTACCATGTGAAGTCGAAATTTAATCTGAGAAGTTCATATTAAAAAAAAACCATATACATTAGCCGACATAATTATTATTTATTTCATTAATTTCTAGTGTAACTCAACTGTCAAATGCAAATTTTATAAATTTTTGTGATAATTTTGACTACTTGAAATAATTACATATTACCTCGTTGGAGGAGTGATAAAGCGCCGGTCTGATAACTAGGTGGACCCTGGTTCGAATCCCAAGCGGAGAACAATTTTTGACCACAGCACAATCACATAGATACGACCACCCCGTCTTTCGGAGGAGACGTTAAGCCGTCGGTCCCGACTACCTAAAAAGAAGTCGTCATCTATCATCCATTTCATTACCCACGCACAAGCCTATGAGCTTATGTGGGCTTCACCCTCATAAACAAACAAACCTAGCCTAATGCCGGGGTTTTCCAATCCCCTTCAAAGTTGAGGGACCCTCAAATTTTGATGAACAGCTGACATTTTCTATGATAAATACAGTATAGGAGATGTAAACTTGAGGGTCCTTCAAATTTGAGTGTGCTTGGAAAAACCGGGTTCAAGTCTTACATAAGGGCCGGTTTCTCCAAATACGTTTAACTGAAATTTTAGTTTAAACTATCAGTTGTCAGTGTATGGTCACTTTTATTAACTTGTGTTTCAATTGAGCCAGCTGACGGTTTAATCCAAAATACAGATTAACTTTTTTCTTGATCACCCTAAATTCAATTAATGCTTCCACCCATGGAAGTTGTAAGAGTAAGAGTGACGATGAGAATGAGATGTGCATCAGTTTATCAATGAAACCTGCGTATGATGGCAAACGTACCACGCACGATCGACCAGTCACGCAGTCATCTAGTCAGCGTCTTTCGCTGATATCAGTCAACCAACCAAGGCCGTCTGATTATGTAGGCCATTCGTTGAGAAGATAAAAATTGGTTTCTGGGCTTTTGTACTGACGAGAATAAACTTGCAAAATATAATTCATTTTTTGGTTATTTTTTCTTTGAAATTAGCTATAGATAGCTTCATAATATGAATATTTCACTGAATTAATGAAATAATATGGTTATCGATTTTCTCTGTCTCACAACACAGGGCCTATATTATCAGTAAAGTTGGTGCAACTGCTGCTGAATAGAGAGCGTTGTTGTTATGTAGTGTCAAAAATCGTAGATCTCGTGTTTCGTGATTAAATTCAAGTGCGCAAATGGATAAGCTTTTAATTATTATTGATGTGAACAGTTGTTAGAAACAAGCATGGCTTATAAGATTTCAAGCGAAGGTTATTCTGCCTACTTCAGGGAAGAAGAGGACGGAAGGGGCGTCCAAGCAGACGATATTGACGATGGATACACATGTTTGCTATGCAACACAAGCTACGAAAAAGGTACGCTTGTATTTTGTCTGTATCTTTTCAAGGCTCTCTAGTTTTATACTTATTTTTGTAAATTCTTTATTACAACCCACAATAATTTCCATTCTGTTTAATGTGTTATTCTATCATGTTTTCCAGTGTTTAGATAGATTTTTGTTGAGAAAACTACCTTGTTGGTGAATCATTCATTCAATTTTCATTACACTTTGTTTATTGGCATTTAATCGATCGTCTGCTACTACGTTGCATAATGGGATAGACAGCTGATTACTAATTTGTTAGGTTATGTTTATTTTTTGACGTTTGAGCTTGCATCCTTGTATTATTGAAGAATTTTGTTATTTTTCAAACTATATATTGTACTTTTAGATTTTATTCCTCCTTCTAATGTTATTATTCGTTCTTAAAAACATTGAACCCCCTATAAAATAGCAATCTCTTGGAGCCCAGTCCCAATTCACTCTAGGTAACTTTTATCAGAACAAGACTTGATAAAGGAGTTCCGAATCCATTCTATTGCAATAAATATTGTTCGATAGATTGTTTTATTAGGTAGTCCTTTCTATAACTTACTTGAATTGGTTATTAAAAAAATGAATATAGGTTAATATTTAATAGAACAGAATTGAATGTTTTGCCTCTGTCCTTTTTATCGTGAGCCATTTTATTGGACTCTTATTACTTTGAATCCTTCATCATTGTCTGCAACTTTTTCATTGGACCATAGAATTTCTATCATGCTATTCAACTAAATCCGATAAAACAAACATTAGTATAGTAAGCTTGTCATACAGCTAGCCTAATTGTTTGTTGAGTTTTCCTTCATAATAATCACCTTTGTCATGTTACTGAAGGACGGATTCGATGATCCAAAAATCCTCACATGTCAACCGTAGTTTATTGTGTGTCCCAAGTAAGTTACACTAGTTGGGCAAACCAATACCTGTGTCCTTTACAAGATCCAGGAGTTTTTCTTCATACACTAGCGTCTCATCCATCACCTGGTTACTTTCAGGCAAATAGAGCCCTTCTCCTCGCTCTTATAGTCTCTCGCAATCCTGTATATGATATGCTTGGCACTTTAGAAGTCTCTTCAGACTGATAGCGAATTCTACATGATTATTTGACTTTCATTTCCAAGTCCAATTGTGTGGAGATATTCCCTTGATCCATGAAGCCTTCTCAATGTTTATAGCATTTACATGAGAATGCAACGGAACCTCCTGTGTTTCTGAAGCACCCATTTCAGATTGAGGAACCTGCCGTGATTGGTTTGAGCTTTGAGAGGGAGGCAACTTCTGGAGCTGTAGGGTTTTGTTTTAGTTGGTTTGAATTTTGGTTCATTTTAGTCGACTCTTACAACCAAGCAGGGGATACTGTGGGCGTGTTCTCATCTGCCCCCCCCCCCCTCAAACCTACAAGGGAGTTTAAGAATATCACTTAGAATAGAGCTAAAAAACAAGGCGTATAAATCTTATGTGTATGAATAAAAAATATGCATATGGCTTTTGTTGTGGGGAGCTACCCATAAGGGTAGGTTCCACTCGCCTTGGTCACAATCTGGTCACCCGTCCGAAATCAGTCCATAGTGTTTGTGACTTAACATCACAATCACCTATAGTCGTCCACAGATCATTGGAATGGTCAAGGACGAGAATTCTTCTGACACCACCCCCTGTTTCTCCCCCCTGATCCCCTTTTGTACTTAGGGGTAGGTGTAAGGGGTGTGTGTGAGAGAGAAGGAGTGATGTTTTGTTTGGGTGAGGGTGGACTACAGTGGCAACAGGGTCAGCAACCCCGTGACCTTGGTAATTCCAATGATCTGTGGTCGACTATAGTGTGTATGAATGAAACCTAATAACTCGAAAAACATGATAATTAAACGTACAAGCTGAAAACCATGATCAATCAAATTATTTCTTGAAATGGCTAACTATAGGCTAATTGTATTGAAAGATCCGTATTCTGCTCCTATTCTGGCTGAGGAAGCCAGGGAGCTATTGGTTAATAATGATAATTCTTCATTGTTATTTTTTCGCGTATGTTGCCCAGATAATGCTTGTGCATTGGCAATATATTGAGTGAGATGATTGTGATGAGTGGAGTGTGTATAATGATTATGCCTACTAACGGGATTTTAAAACCCACGATCAGGCAGGGCTAGCGGACTGAAGGTTGCAAAGCTCTATAACATACATGGGCTTATTCTTGACAAAGAATTCATTTATTATTAATTTATTTATTAATGACGTACTTATCATTATAAGTTTTAGAGCTTACAAAGCTAGTAGGCTAATAATTATCATTTAAAAAGTGTGTGTCTAGTCGGAAAAAGTTCTATGACTTAAACCCTTTTAGATCTAACTTTCCTTTTATAGTTGAAAAAATTCTGTAATTTTCTTCTTCAAACATGTGCATAGGTAATGAGAGGTGTGATGTTTGACTTAAAAGTCTCTTGAATTGAACTTTTTGTATCAGATTTGCACTGATCTTTTCTTCAAATTCATAGCAATTATTATTAATAGAAAGGTTTAAAATTAAGTAAATTCAAACTCTTAAAAGATCTCTGAAAGTCTTCTCATCTTCTCAATTAAAATGAAAAATATTCTAATTCATTCCATTAGTTTTTGCAGCAGTCCGCATTGTCTAGCTTTGAATGTATGGGGAACGGGTTCCATTATTTTATTTAAGGGATCTTTTGTTTCAAGCCGGCGCTTCCTTTTCACCTGAATAGAGTGAAATGAGGAACAGAGGAGGAGTATGAGATATTTGCTGGCTGTTCTTTTGTCAAGAGGGCTGGCAGGCAGGCGGGCTTTTCAAAGTCGCTTGACTCCACTCTCTTTGAAATTGTTCGCAGTCTGTAGAGGGGCCTTGTCTGTTCCTAAGAGGTTTGTCATGCAATGAATGCTTCATCATCCCATACCATACCACTGTACTTGAATAGATGTAACCTACTTATCGGGATATGCTGTATTCCCTATCGTATTATACATGCTACGTTGATACGGAGTTTACATAATTTCAGTACAGCATACCCGTCACCCACGCTAGAATCGATTTTGCTGTTGACAATGGGTCAGGAATTATTTAGCGAGCCAGTTATTAGACATATGCCTGTCTCTATACTTAATATGCCAGAGCACATTCCAGAATTATTCTCGTTGAGAAAATTCGGCAATAATGTTTAAAATTCAATTATTTAAAAGTATATTCATTCACATGCAATGAATTAAACTAAGAGATTGCAATATACAATAGAAAAATAATGACATTGAATATAGTGCGTGTTACAGGCTACAGTATAAGGAAGACATGATTTCTTTCCAAATTTGGTGAAATTAAATGGAATAAGTTAAATATCAAACTCCCAAATTAGAAAATTAACCAAGTTAGTTAATTTGGGTGATTTTTCCCTATGCTATGGCTTTATTCTTCTCTATTATTTCGATGTGTTAACAACATTAAAACTTGAAGCAAACACCATATTCCTCAACTATAAGATATAAATAAAGCCATATTTTGTTGTAAATGTGATGTGTTATGCCGCGTTTGCACCGGAATGTTAATGACTTTTTGAATAACGTATTATTATATAGACTTATAAATTATATAACTTATTATACAAAAGTTATTAACAAATGTTAACATTCTGGTGTAAACGCGGTATTAGATATTCCATAAAGTCTATTACAATATTGTTGATGAAAATTGGGAAAACTATCTCTATTATACTAGGCCATAGTTATCTGGCCATGGACATCAAAACTTTATTTATTTATTTATTTATTAGATACATCACAATTATACTGATAGGTGAAAACACAGACATGAGTGTCCAAATCGTCTTCGCTCCTAATTTGGATGAAAATATTAGAAAAGGTTATGTTCAAACTCACTATTTCAAAATCACAAATTTTCACTCCCGAATATAAAAAGCTATGAATTATAAATTTAGAATTTCGAACTGTTAATAT
Source organism: Sogatella furcifera (assembly GCA_017141385.1). Lineage (NCBI taxonomy): Eukaryota > Metazoa > Arthropoda > Insecta > Hemiptera > Delphacidae > Sogatella > Sogatella furcifera. The sequence continues at coordinate 18,584,616 of CM029555.1, forward strand.
TTCAGTAAAAAAGCACCAAAAATATATGATAAATTATTCGGAAATATCAAATTTCACTTGAAATTTCTAAAAAATTTCTTTAGTAGGAATAAGATCTTACCTAGAGCACATTGGAGGTGAATCCTAGGAGGTAAGATTTGCCTAGAGTTAGCAAAAGCATTCTGAAAATTTCATGACATCCCACAATAAATTATTATTCTTAAAATAATAAAAAATTATTATTAAAATGACGTTATTCTAATATTGATGAGGATTTGGCACGTAAACTTTTTTCTAGCTATTTTACTATTACGTTTCCTACTCATTATACGTCCGTCACATCATAGTCCATTAGAAATTAAAGTGTCCATTCTTTACTTGGGTAACATGATTTTTCCTTAGTTCTCACATAACACCAGTAATAGTAGTATCTCTTACACTCGACATCAACATTTGACGTCTCTAAACACCGTAATAGGTTGATAGTATTCCTTTCATTCATCTGCGACTAAGCTTATACATCCCAGGCCTCCAGAGTATGTGAAAAAACTACAACATACATTGTCCACACTGAAACATTGCTTTTTCCGTAGCATTTTATAAGGGAAGTATTGATGCACCTTTCTACGTGAAAGTATAAGTTGTTTAATAGGCATTGAAATCATCCGTTTTGTTTCATCGTTTTTCAATTTATTTTCTCCAGTACTTTCAAATTTTAGACTCATACTGTTTGCTTTGATCATTATTGTTTTTATAGCATTTATTATTACATTGTTGTTTTAATCTATACTCCTTTGCAAATTCATTTAGCTATTGTCGGCATTGTTTTTCTTGTACGTAAATCAGTATGCTGCGTTCTTTCTCAAGTATTGTTCAAGGATAACTTAGTTTGTCAATAATTGTATGATACACATCATTATGTACATGATAAAACTTCGATATTCTAGCTCATACAGTGAAGAGTAAACACCTTTTTGGATTGTTCATGCAGTTAAGCTTTCATGAAAAGAAATAAATACGTAAGAAAATCTGTAATTTAATACAGTCCAATATTGACGATGGCTTGAGACGACAAACAGTAAGCTCTGGTATGTGCTTAAAAAGGGATCGACTGGTGTGGCTTTATTTTAGCTATTTAATACAACAAGTCACAGTAATGCTGAAATCCTGAATTTTGTTGTTGGACTAAAATTTAGATAGCACACAAACGTTATAACTGCTTGAAAATTTATTAGCTTTTACTTTAACATTATCAGGTTATTTTTAATGAAAAAATAATGTATGTAACATTTGTAAGAAAAACATGTGAATTATTAAGCGTAGAATGGTGACTTTTAAAATATTAAAATATTGAAACGTGTAATACGTGAATACAGCAATGTCATTACCAAAATTCAATAACTTTTTATACCATTTTATCACTTAATTTTTCACCAAATTATAACATTTTATAACACGAATCACTTCTAATTTTCAACAAATTATAACATTTTATACTATTTAACTGCTTGATTTCCATCAAATTATAACGTTTTATTAATAAAACTTCACGCAACAAGACCAGAAATTCACTTGAAAAACCTTGTTTTTCTAGTAATAAATGGCACAATTTTTCACTTTTATCATTTTTTTTGGAAAAAATTGTTTAAATTTTATTCCACACAAATAGCTACCATTCAGTTATACTGGAGAAAAGTTACAAAAGAATAAAAACAGAGATGATGAATAGAAATATTGATCTTTATTATCTAATTCACCATTTCCAAATACACATTGTATGATATTCACAGCTTTATTTTATAATTTCATTATAATTTAAGCATAAATGTATTAGACACACAATCTGGGGTGGTGCTTTGACTGCAATTTAAATAACTGGGTTTATCACTTAAAAGCGGCTATTTGTGACCAAAAGTGTTGTTGCACCTAAACAAATCTTGTTTTTTGAGGAATTTAATGTGATGATTGTAAGACAAACTGTACTTGAAAATTCTAGTCAAAAATACATTATTAAGTATAAACACAAATTTTTGTTAAATGACAGCAGTTTTTTAAACCAATGATTTTAAACCAAATACAACATGTTAATACAAAATTTACAAAACCAAACCAATAAGAGTTAGGAGACAGCTTATAATTATATATGTACAAGATTCACCAATAAATTACTCTATTTGCTTGCTCGTCAAGTAAGTTGCAAGCTTTTCAAGATTTCAATGGTCTTTGATGACTCCTTCAATATATTTCTCTTTTGGCATCTGTCATTAACAATTGAATCAGCATAGCTCCTATAAAAAATGGAAACAAAAGCGACGTATAAATAAGTTGTTGTATTTTTGACTTTTTCTTCTATGTGAGTAATTCAAAAGAATTATTTGAGTGTATTTCTCGTGAAACGCCCACTCAACAAACTTCAAAACTTGAAAGTCTAGACCAAGACAAAGACTTGACATAGCAGTTTTAATGACAATCCTCTCAATTCATAAAAATATTTACTATAGAGTGATTCGGAAGAGACGTTATTTCTAAATGTATCAAATTAAGAGAGTTTATCAAACAAAAAAACATAAAGTGATAATTAAACTTTGAACTTAGGGCTGGCTTAAAATAAATGAGCAAACAAAATGAAAAAATCAAATGTTACTCCTTTTAAAACTTTCAAAGTATTACTAAAGTAAATAACACATGAACATATTCATCTGACTTTCTCTATTTTCCAATGCATGGCACATGACATCATGCATTGTCCTCCTTCAGGTCATGTTGGCACGCATCAAAACCAATCATGTAATTCACTGTCATAGTCTGGTCGAGCAAAGAAGACATCTGGGAAGATCGGACTCCAGCCCAAGTCAATATCAGTTCAAAAATTATGAATTTTGTCCGAAATTGTATAAAAGAAATATTCTGCTCGGTGTTAGAGACCAGATTTGGATCTTTTGAACCATTGGCTGAGTCATTTTCCCATCTTTTCCAGTCTGCACTACCATACTATGGTAGTGAATGTCATGGAGCAGAGTTAATGCATGCCAGTGCAGTAGATGAGGATATGCGCATGATATAATTTTTCATGCATTATATCGTAAAATCAAATGAACATGCGTTCATGGCTGATTTTGATGTTTTTGGTTTAAATAAAACTTCCTAATTTGATATATTAAAAAACAACACTTTTTGTTAATCACCCCAAAGCATTCTATTATGACTTTGACTTGGGCTACTGTTGAATGTTTATAAAAGAATTGTAATTAATTTAAAAGAGCTGTAATTATAAGAATCTCCCAGGTGTATGTTGACATTCGAAATACGAACAGGTACCCAAATAATGTATGTACTACACGGGGTCCTGCAATTTCTTGAGGGAAATTTTGAAAGCTAAATTGAAATTATTGCAATGTTCATGTACTTCCAGCATCAATTTCGAGAAATCTAGAAATTCAAATTGAAATTTGAAACTTGAAAAATATCAATATTATCTGTGTTTATACAAAATTTGTATATTGAGAATATTAGGTACTGTCTTTCAGATGCCTGGCAATCTAAGCTTGTATTTTGCACAAAACACACACCTCTCTATCATAATAAAAGATAAATAGTCTAAATTAGAGGACTAGATTTGAAATGAGGAAAATTGAGCAACTGTGCCAAGGAGCACTGCTTTTCAGTTTTTCATGAGCTAAAGACTGGGTTTCTTTAAAATGATAATCTGCTTTAATTCAGTAATTAAGTTTATTGGGCCCATTTCACCCAGAATTTCCAAAGCCAGACATGAGACGGTGAAATATAATAAATAAGATATTATGTTCATTTATTATTAGCAGAGCTTCCTGAAGAATTCAGAAGAGAATTTACTAAGATTTTTGCTGTTCAGAAGGCAAGAAACAGATTTCTGGTCCCTTCTGATTGTCTTTTGTTTTCTGTCATCCTAATTCTGTCATAAGGTATCTATTAATTACTTCTCTTTATTCCGGTCCACCTTTTATACTTCTTAGTTTTTATAATAACTGGAGTTTTTACAGGGCAGGGTGAAAGCAGCTGGGTGCCCAACCCCTCAATTTGTAGGACCCAATCCCTTGAATTTGCAGTAGACGGAGCTGGGCAGAAATGCTTCTTTCTCAGCACGCATGGACCATATCAATAATGCATAAAAATTATTCTGAATAGTTTGAATTATCCAAAAAAATTCTGCATAGGTAATTTTCAGACTGCTCAAGAGTGAAAAACAGCTCATTCCTAGTAATTTTAGAAAACAAACATACTAACATACACCTTGCTTTATTCCCGCTCAGCTGTCTATTCTTGGACAGCCTCAACCAATCTTTTATGACTAGCTTTAACTCCTTCAATTCCATTAAGATGAAAATTTATACACAGCTCCTAATTGGGAAAAACAATAAAAGTCAATTAAAAGATAGTTATTAAAAAGCAAACAATTTAAATATAATCGAACTTGAGTACTTTTGATAACCTTGGTTGTAAATTCACCGCAATAACGGGATACTTCAAGGATAAATTACCTAAAATCGAATATTTCATCATTATATTAATATGGGGAACAAATACTCAGTCTTCTCGATGTTTGATGATCAGTGGACAATCAATAGAAATTTCCTCTCAGAATAAAATACATCAGTTTAAATGAAGTAAAACAACGAGAATAATATTATCTACCATCAAGCTATTATAAAGGTTGGTTTTGATTAAAGCTGATTAACCATCTTTGGTTGTGTTCAATAATATACTGACTGCCCCCATACATTATTGGAGCATAGATTACCAGCCATTTTGTTATCAAATGCAAACTTAAAAATCCAAAATAATTGTTTTCAACAAAACGCACCTTTATTGATGAAACTTGATATATAATAGGTTATACAGACATGATAATTTATACAGGAATTATTTTGGAACAATTCATTGGATATTGGTACACAGCTGTAATTGAAAAAATAGTGATACACACAGTTATTTAATGATACATGAAAAATAATCATAAAATGTCCAATAAACCCTTGAAAGTCGTTAGTAACTCGATGGGAGTGGTGTTAAGCAAGTGTTAAAATATAGGTCTGGTCAAAAATAACTATAAAATAAAATATTAGGCCTAAGAGTGGAAAAATTATGTAACAGGCCATGTCCATTTGTTTTATTTAGCGAAATATAAACTAAATTACTAGGTTTGTTTATCAATGGCTCAACAGCCCATGAATATCTAGTTCTATCAGCTGGCCAAGCCGCTGAAGCCCATATTCACTCCACTGTACAGTTCATCCAAGCAATGAAGATACTCCTGCATATGGGAAAATGATTTTAGACTGGGCAATACCATCCCAAAAGCCATAAATTCTCAAACAGAACCCCCAGTCCCTAAACCAATACCGTTCGAGCCAAAGCCACCTACCACACCACTTAAATATCCTCCCCCGCCCCTGGATACAGACCATAAGCAGCAGTGGCTAAAAATCACCAACCAGGATAGAGGTGAGTTAGCACGCTGATTCTCCTCAACTATAAGCCAGTTTTTTAAATTATATGACTATACAGAACACCCTCTGAATAACATGCAGCAATCAGTTAGAAATGTAATGCAACATGCTGATATTTCTCCAGAGATGGGAAACGACTGACCATCTTTACTAACGACAGCCTGGTCTCCCAAATAAGGGAAAAAATTTGATGGGTTAGCAGCAACGATTCCTCCTATGCTTAGTGCAGATCTTTGAATTAACATTTTGCAAGTGCTGATGATGATAATAAATGTTCATTCTTTCCCAAGAGACATAATAGTAAACAGTTCATGTATCTCGGAAAGAAAATGTGAAGAACTTCACAAAATTAATTTCGAAAAGCTATCACAGGGAAACTTCCAATTTTTAGAACAAATATTATTGAGAATTTAGATTGAAGGTACTTACTGAAAATTACGAATTTTATTCCCAGACAACTGAGGCACGTTTTCCATTCTGGTCAAACCAAACAGAATTTACTGGCAATCTCATAAACCATAAAGTGATGCAGGACTCCTTCTTCATGTCAGCCCCACCAAGGAGCAAAGAAAGTTGATCTTGAAATGAAATTACAAGCCATTACTTCATTTCTCAAAATCTATAATGCCAAAATAGTATTAATAAATTCACCTGATAGTGAAAGAAATTGACCATAACAGTTGATACATAACTTATAGAAAAATCAGCTATATGTTTTGGATTCCAAATAATTAATCCATCCATCTCTACTATTCAAGTTGTTTGAATAATTATTGATGACACTGCGACTCCATATACTTTCTAAATACTAGTTTTTATGACTAATATTAAAAGAATTGAAACTGCAGTGTAGTCAATAATAGTTCAAAAGTGAATTATCAACAATTCATCAATTACATGTACATCATTGATTGAGTTCATCAATTACATTTGAAAAAATGTCATGCATCATTATACACACTTCATTACATGAAATATTCCACAATATTTCAAGAATGCATGTTCTTAAAAAATCTCCTCTATTCCTTTGTGGAGTTGAAAATTGAATTGAGTAATCTACAACTACAACTCCTTTGAAAAAAACACTGGAAGAGTGTTACCTAATTGATGCATTACAATCTAACTGATTAATTGGATTTATTCAGAGGTGTTCTGCACCGTCACTGGTTACGGAAACTGGCTTATGGTTGAGGATCGAAGTGCTAAAACAAAAATTACCTACATCCTGATTGATGAATATTTGTTTGCTGTATGGCCTGTCCGGAGTGGGAGGGCATCCTGGTAGGGTGGCTTTGGCTCGGGTTTAGTATTGGTATTTGAGACTGACGGTTCTATTTGAGGGAAATTTATGGCTCTTGGGCCGGTATTGGTCTTGCTGGGATTGTTTTACCGTCTTCACCAGAGTGTCTTATTTGCTTGGACGGATCTACAGCAGAAGCTATAGTGGAGCTTAATATATGAAACTGGCAACCAGTTGCAGTAGGCTGCAGGCCCTTCATAGAGCTGTTGTTGAGCCATTGAAAAAACAAAAAAATCTACAACCCATATGAGTTAGGCTACATATGGAATGCCAGAAAATAATGCATACGGCACTTCTTCGCTTTGTTTCTACTTTCTACTCTCTTCCAATTGCAGTTTTGACGTCTAGTGATGATCAGACTCAACAATGGAAACTGGCTGTATTTTATGGGGTTCAAATATTTGCAAACATATATTTGTAGAACATGCCTTCCTTTACCAACTCTGTGTATTTATAATTTGCAACATGTAATAATTATAAAAACAGATTGGCAAATATATGAATTATTAAGGCCTTGGTCATAAGAGGATAAGTACAGTCATTTAATTCCTTGGATGGATACATGGATAATGTTACTTCTAAATTGAGAAGCCCACTCTCAGAAAATGACCACCGTCATAAAAATGAATTTTACAGTGAATTGAATTTATCAAATTAAAAATTCAAATTCAGTGCAGTAGGCCTAAACTAAATTTCAGTTACATAACCTATACATTAATCTTGGACAGAAAGTAGAGTTAATCAAATCAAATGTAAACATGTCTTGAATAATTAATTAATTATAGGATTTTATCAATGGTTATTATTACTACAATAAATGTACCTACTTGTACTTTACCGCAAACTTATTGGAAGATAAATCCAATGTATTGTTTCAACACTAATGAAAACCGCGAAAATGAACTAAGAAAAAGAAATCGATAATCGATCATTAGTATCGACTGCGTATCAAAGAAATAAGGCCGGGCGTAGGCTGGGACGCATTCTAGTAAACGCACGTAAAGCCAGCCAATCACAGTTCTTATCTTTGTCCTCAACAAGAGCTGTGATTGGCTGGCTTGCGTGCGTGTTCATGAATAAGTGTCTCAGCATACGCCCGCCTTATAGTTGGCGCAATTTTGAAAACTTGCGCACTTCTCAATTTAATTGTTAATAGTAGAATAAAATAATACATTCTTCAAAATAACAACAACATGGAACTGATAAAGCACAAGAAGACATCTTGATGAAGTTTGTTAATAATTTTATATAATGTAGTTGCATATTGCATAAGATAGTGTCCATTACAGACAAACTGTACCATGGAGAAATCCTAATGGTTTTTGCAGTGACAACTTCAAAAATATTATCTCGAGTACAGAAAAGCCAAATATATGGATGAATAAGTTTTATAAAAAATAAAATGAGGAGTAGAAAAATAATTTCATTCATTGTCTAGTGGTGGGTGATACAAAAATTTGTCTCTCATGATGGCTTACCCACATTTTAATTTGAAAAATTTCAATAATTTTATTGGTTAGGACTGATCGATTTGAAAAATTTTGGGGAAAGATACTTGTGTAAAGAGAAGTCCCTGAATTTTTGTAAAACTCCCCCACCTCTCCTTCTCCATCCAGGGCCAAAATTATTGCTGGCGTTTTTTAAGCAGGCCGAAGTAAAAATTTAAATTAAAATTTTTTTTCTCGAAATATAACTTTTTGAGCACTGAACCAGACGAAGAATCAAATTCTAAGCATTTTTCTTCTCATGAAAAAATTATGTCAGACGCACCGTTTTACGAGCTATTAGCGTTTCGCGCTGATTATAAATGACAGAAAAAATTTTTTCAATCAAATTTTTTTTGCGAAATATCACTTTTTGAACACTGAACCAAATGTAGAATTAAATTCTAAGCCTTTTTCTTTTCTATGAAAAACCAATGTCACTGCAAGCACTGTTTTCGAGCTATTTAGCGTTTCGCGCTGATTCAATAACTTTGAAAATTTTCAAGTAAAATTTTATTTTGCGAAATATCACTTTTTGAACAATGAACCAGATATAGGGAATTAAATTCTAAGCATTTTTCTTTTTATGAAAAATCAATGTCACACACACCGTTTCGAGCTATTTAGCGTTTCGCGCTGATTCAATAACTTTTTTTCGCAAGAATATCACTTTTTGAACAATGAACCAGATGTAGAATTAAATTCTAAGAATTTTTTCTTTCTATGAAAAATCAATGTCACACACACCACTGCTTTTCGAGCTATTTAGCGTTTCGCGCTGATTCAATAACTTTGAAAAATTTTCAAGTAAAATTTTAGATTTCGCGAAAATATCACTTGAACAATGAACCAGATATCTAGAATTAAATTCTAAGCATTTTTCTTTTTATGAAAAATCAATGTCACATACACCGTTTTCGAGCTATTTAGCGTTTCGCTGATTCAATAACTTTGAAAAAATTTCAAAAGTAAAATTTTTTTTCGCGAAAATATCACTTTTTGAACAATGAACCAGATGTAGAATTAAATTCTAAGCATTTTTTTCTTTCTATGGAAAATCATCAATGTGACACGCACTGTTTTCTTTCGAGCTTATTAGCGTTTTCTGCATGGTTATAAATGACTTGGTAAAATTTTTCAAGACTTAACATTTTAGGATGATGAATTTTTGATAGTTTACCAAATAAAAATATTATTATCTCTTCTAAGTATCAAGATTATTTTTCAAACCTTTATTATTAGTGTTTAATTTGATGTTGAGCTTACATTTTATTGATATAAATTTATATGTACTGTAAAATTCACGAAATAAGGGGTCGTTTCCATATATTGAATTGAAACATGAAACAAATAACTATGATCAAATATTAATCATTGTGATATAAATGTATATATGTAGTATGTATTTCATAAAAATCGCATACTAATACATAGGCTATGATATTTCATATGAAAAAGGTGAAAATCATTATTCAGATTTTCCATCATTTTTTCACAATAATTTCACGTTATCAATTTCACTATTTTTCCACTTTCACCTTTTCTACGTGAATATCACGTTATTAATTTCACTAGTTTTCCACTTTCACTTTTTTCACGTGAATTATACGTGAAAAAGACCTATTCAATTTTAACTTTTCACCTTTTCACTTCTTTTGCACGTGAAAAAAACGTGATTTTCACTTTTGTGTGCTATCAGGTGGGTACTGCAACTAACTTCGAAAGCATTGACAAAAAACTTTTACTATAATTGTTTGTTAATTTTAGGTTCATGCAGTCACGTGGCTTTTGTTGCCAAAGATTCATAATGTGATAAAAATTAACTCAAAGGCTTTGAGGATTGCTTTTTCAAAATTGATAAATTGATCCTATTTGGGCATACGTATAAGCAACGTCCCAAATGCATTAAAAATTAACAGACATTACTGTAGTTGGCCTTAGAATTGATGAATTATTTTGAATGTGCTTTTGATTCTGGTTAGAAGAAGATGATCATAGTTTCAGACACTTATTCCTCTTTAATTTAGGTACCTACACATAATCACAAACACACAATCTAATAACGGCTCTCTAGTGATTGTACTGTACACTCTCAAATAGAGATATTAATAAATAAAATAGTATTTAAACGAATAATAATTACCTATTAATAAGTAAAAATAGGTGAATTTACATGTAGACTACCTCAGTGTTGTACAGTGCATCCTAATCCCAATGAATGTAGCTTTTTGTAGCTAAACCCTCAGGAGTGAGTGGCTGCTGAGGTGGATTGATCTTTCAATAATAATTTATTCATCCAAATATAATGAATAAAAAATATTTCTTGACCATTTTCTACATTTTATATGATCAACATCTTATTATTATAACTATCGCTAGAATTTTTTCCACAATTCATTATTCAAGTTGAATATAGAGCAATATGATCTGGAAATTGAATGAAACCCCAAAAACAGATGCAGACTTAGAGCACATTGTTGGCTTTACTCAGCTTAAATGTTTTTACAACTGATTTGATGAGATAGATATCAAATAGAGATAAATGAGTCAATAAGAATTATTAGTATAGCCTGTCCAAGCATAGAAGACATAATTTACCTCCATATATAGGATCTGACAACCTTTGTTTTCACTCTCCTAAATTATGGAAAAGATCCACAACATCTCTGATAAAAGTTTAAATATTATTCAAAGAAGGAAGAAATGACTCCAGCTTGGTCAATATTGGTTCAAAAATTATAAATTTGGTGTTAAATTTTAGAGATGATTGTTTTACAATTTAAGAACCAATATTGGCCGAGCTGGAGTCATTTTTCCATCTTGCCAGATACCAGAGTGTAACTTATTCTTTGCTTGGACAGACTATAACTACATAACAGATGACAGACTAGGTCCAGTGTATAGTAAGTAGCCTACTGTAATGCCACGTTTACACCGGAATGTTAACTAATAACATTTGTTAATAACTTTTTTGAATCACGTATTATTATGTGAGATAGACTTAACTTTTATATTATATAAATGTTATTAACATTCCGGTGTAAACGTGGCTTAAGAAGTACCTAATTAAGAGTTGTAGTAAGAGAAGCAGTAATAAGTAATGACAAAATTGCAATATAATCCTTGGAAAGATTGGCTGTCGTTAGTAAAGACGATCAGTCGTTTCCGTTTCTGGAAGAATAGTAATCGTTGTATTACACTCCTAACTGATTAACTGCATATTATTCAGAGGTGTTCTGCATCTTCACTTGGTTGTGAAGACTGGCTTATGGTTAGGGAGGATCGACATGCTAACCATACGTTTACCTCTATCCTGGTTGATGATTATTCGCCTGCTGTAGCCTATTTTCTGTCCGGGCTGGGTGGGCATTCTGGCGGGGTGGGGATGGCTTCGGCTTGGTGGTGTTGGTTCGGGGGCTGTGGGTTCTTTTGAGAATTTGGCTTTTGGGCCGGCATTGGCCGGGCTGGAGTCGTTTTCCGTTTTTCCGGGATGTCTTCTTACTTGACGGACTGTATGGTTTGGTGAATATGAAACTGGCAACCAGCTGGTAGGCCTAGGCCCTTCATAGGGCTGTTGCATCATTGACCATCAAACCCAATATAATGCTGATAGCTGGAATGAAATGAATGGGTCTATGAATATTATTATACCTACATGATAGTGTGTAGTAATGAAGAGTTGTTGTAGCCGTTGTAGGAAGTTATTAAACAAGGTGAAATTATTCTATCAACAATCCAGTGTGAGAAAAAAGTGCCGTTGTCCGTTGAACTTCATTGTTGGCCGTTTGTTTACTTCTTATCTCACCGATATGGTTACTGAAACACCAGTGGCTGTGACCTGTCGTCAGAACCATTTATTTGCTTGAAATTTTAATCAGGTATCCTACTGATTTTTGTGATGATGAGTTATAGTGTTAAGTTATTTCGTTAATGAAGGATAGAACTTGGAAGTTTCAAATATGAAAAGTATTCAAACACTGAACGAAAGCTGGTTAAAATAGGCTTCAGGGTAATTTTTTGTCAGAAATATAGTTCATGATCTTTCTCATTAATCTAGGAGTATTTTTCCAATTGATTAATTACAGAAATACCTCGGAATATTATCAACATTATTACCTTGGAATATTAACATAATACCTTGGAATATTATTCTAATATTCTAAACAGTGTCATTTTCTTAGAATAAAAATAGTACATTTTGTTTTATATTTTTGCAGTATATTTTTGTTTGAATTTGTTTTTAGTTGTTTTTTTTTCAGTTTTTCTTGAAATCTTCTGTAATGAGTACGAAATTAGTACCAGTACGGTAGGCTAGTGTAAAAATAAAAATATTTTTGAGGGGACACTGTGATGTGGTATTCTGTATTCCATTTAAGTTATCATACATTAGTTGGTAGCACTGATATAAAAGTATAGGTACAGGATGGTACTTGGATAAATGAAACTATATAGGTCAACTAATCTAAGATATCTAAGATATCTAACTAAGATATCTCATTTCAAATAATTGATTGTAAAATAGATGAGTCAAATTGTATAGGTATGGATTTGAAAATAGATAAAATGTTGTTACGCATAGTTGGAATTTATAGATCACCTAATAGTAATGTAAATAATTTCTTAGTTAGCTTGGAAGAGTTTGTGAAAAGTATTCCTCTCGGAATAGATGTATGTATAGCAGGAGATATAAACATAGACATTTATAAGGAAAACAAATTTGTTCAAGATTATTTGAGTATATTAAATGGTAACGGATTTGAGATGTTTATAAATGGCTGTACCAGGGGACAGAGTTGTTTGGATCACATATTTTTTAAAAGAGTTAACAATAAGTTTCGACATAACATTGGAAATATACTTAAGACTACAATAACAGATCATTTCTCTGTATCAATTCATTTGGGATATAAAAATAAAATAGAATCTAATAAAAAAGAAAATGAGAAAATTATAATTAAAAAAATAGATTACAAAATCTTGAATGAACAACTTTAAATGAAAACTGGACCTGGTTATACAATAGTCGGTTTGTTGATGAGTTAAACATCGACGAACTTACTAATAGTTTAGTGTTAAAATTATCCCATTACATAAAATCTTCATATACAGAAAAACACATCTCTCATAAAAAGAAATCTCTGAAACCTTGGATAGTACCCGGTCTTATTAATTCAATTTTAAAAAGAGACAAAATTTATAAAAAATTACAAAAGGATCCATTAAATCTCAGATTAAAGGAAGAGTTTAAAAGGTACAGAAACACATTAAACATGGCATTGGAAACAGCTAAAACTAACTACTATAAAAATAAAATATCTGAATGTGGTAGTGATAAGAAAAAACTTTGGAAACTAATAAACGAGGCAATAGATGTTGATAAAGATAATAATAAGGAAATTAAAATTGATGCTGCTAGTCTAAATAACTATTTTGCAACAGTAGGTAAAACAAATGCTCAACTCATAACATGCAATTCAAACATAAAACATTATGAGATTGATGAAAATCACAGACCTCCTGTTCAATCTTTTTTCCTGAAACCAATCACATCTTCTGATGTTGAAATTGTAATAAAAGAATTGAAAAGCAATTCTAGTCCTGGAGAAGATAACATCAGTAGTGTAACACTAAAAAACATAGCTCATCTTATTTCTGAACCATTAGCATTTGTTTTTAATATGTGTTTCATCACTGGAATATTTCCAAGAAAATTCAAAATAGCCAGAATTAAACCGCTCTTCAAACAAGGTGATCCTTGTGTACCAAGTAATTACAGACCAATAAGTCTATTAAGTAATCTTTCAAAAATACTGGAAAAATTGATAAAAATTCGTTTAGTAGACTATTTGAATGTACACAATATTATTAATAAATTCCAATTTGGATTTCAGGCAAAGAAAAGCACAGAAGACGCATTAATACAATTTACAAATTACATCACAGGAAAACTTAATGATGGTGAGAAAGTTATGGCAGTCTTCTTAGACTTAGCCAAAGCTTTCGACACTGTACCACATGATAGTCTCCTGGATAAATTAGCTACATATGGAATAAGAGGTTTGCCTTTGAATTTATTTAAAAAGCTACCTCAGTGACCGATCACAGATATTAACTCTTGGAAAACAGTCAAGTAAAGAAGAATTGAGTGAATTTGGCCTACCTCAAGGTACAGTTTTGTCACCCATTCTCTTTTTGTTGTATGTTAATGAAATGTTGAATATAAAATTGAAAACGGTAAAGTATATTCATTTGCTGATGACACTGCAGTCATTTTTTCAGATGACAGTTGGCAGAAAGCATTTTCAAATTCAGAACATGACCTGTTTTTAATAAAGAACTGGCTTGACCAACATACACTTAGTCTGAACCTTAGTAAGTCCAAATATATAACTTTTTCAGCAAATGTAGTTGGCAAACCTCCCACATTTTTAAAATTAAAACTTCATACTAAATGTAATCTGATAGTCTCCGGAGTTCAAAATTTTACAATGCTTTCCGACTGCAGCTGTCCTATCTTTGAAAATGTAGTATCCCTAAAATATTTGGGTGTTATTGTTGATGAATGCCTCAGATGGAATCATCACATAAATTTTATCAATAAAAAATTAAAATTCATCAATTACAAATTTTATAAAATCAATAGAATATTAAATAGAGAACAAATAAGAACGGTCTATTATGCTTTGGTTGAGTCCATTCTAAGATATGGGATTGCAGTATGGGGAGGAACTTATGATACTCCTGAATAGTTTATTTGTAACTCAAAAAGCTGTAATTAAAACTATACTCCGTAAACCCAGAGACTATCCTACCCAGCAAGTCTTTAGGGATTTTCATGTTCTGACTTTAAGGCAAATATATTTAAAAATATTAATAAAATACATTAATAACTATAAAGATTACTTTGAAGAGACTGATAGGCCAACATACTCACTAAGACCAAATAGTACAAGAAAGTTCAAAGTCTTCCATAGTAGTCTAAATTTAATATGTAGACAACTTATGCATATTAGCACAAAATTCATAAATTTAGTACCTCATGAATTTCTGACTCACCACAAAAATAATGATCTAGATGAATGGATTTGTATTAATTTTTTCCAAGAATTGAGCTTCATTTGAAATAACATTAATTTAGAAGTATTTCTCTTGATATTAATCTATATTCTTTTGATCTCTTCTTACTCTTGTATTTTTTCTCATTCTTGATCTTCATTTTTTATTTTAGTTATTTATTATTATTTTTCTTTACTCAGCTATTGTTCTTGTAGTGTTAAATTAAGTTTTTTTTGTTTAATCTTGTTTACATTAGATCAACTAAATGAGTACAGTACCTATATTATTAGGTTTAGAATAAAGACTCCCACCAGCGAGCAAGTTTTACTTTTGCTGGTGGTGCCATGGCAAGTATTGAGTTGTAAAAATTTTTATTCTTATTATTATATAAACAACTAACTATGCTAAGGAATTTTTGCAAAACGAAAATGTACTTTGTTTTTTATGGCAATAAATTTTGATTTTGATTTGATTTGATTAATCTTCAAACTATAGAAGGGAAGATTATTTTATTCCGACAGGCTTCCTACAATCACAGAGCAGCAAAATGTTCCCATCTGTGCAATGCAATCCTATTGCAACTTGCATATTTCGTGAACGGGCTTTAAAAATCAATGACCACCTTGCAGTTGCTGAGTTGCATTGATACAGCCTGTCCAAGCAAAGAAGACATTTTGGCAAGAAGGAAAAATGACTCAGCTTGGGTAATATTGGTTCAAAAATTATAAATTTGGTCTCAAATTATAGGAAACATTCTGGTCTACAATTTGAGGCTAAATTAATAATTTTTGAGCTAATATTGACTGAGCTGGAGTCATTTTCCCATCTTGCCAGAATGTCTTCTTTGCTTGGACAGACTATAGTTTATCCCTACCGTAGCGATGACCTTACTGCAATACTGCTATTGTATTCTTCCTGATAACAATAAGTAGGGGGCGTTATTTGTTTTTGCTATAGGAATTGTTTGTTGAAACTCGCTGATTCGCAATGTTTTGGCAAGCAGCAGTTGGTGAAGGGCTTGTAATGTAATGCTTCCATTGCGTAAGCGGCATCTTTTCTTGACTGATGTAGTCAACAGAATCTGATTTGTGTTCATCATCCTTGGATGGAAGATTTATTGCATGATTGACGTTTTGCTTCATGCAAATCATACTAACTTGAAGATGCTTTTTATGGCACTGGATTTTCTGCATGATGTCATCATAAAACAATATAGCCTACAGTATTAGGCTACAGAAACAATAGCCTATGCCCTATATGATATGCATTAGAGTTTATTGAAGACACAGTTTCAGTTGAGATGTTGTGATATTTGTACATAATTAAGGAGCAAAAATTTGACAGTATCACAAAAGAATTTTTTTTCAATGGATATCATATCTTTTGTGATACTGACAAATTTGACGCCTTAATTATTAGAGTTGAGTTGAAGTGGATAGGAATGTCTCTCATTGCACAATTAAAAATATTTAAAAATACATTTTAAAGCTAATGTGTCTGTCTGCTTAATGTGATTACAAATTTCAATGAATCTCTTAGAACAAAGTTTGACAGAGTAAAATACACAATATTATATTTCTATAAAATATATTATTCACATATTTTTTCTAATAAACAGGATCATCTTTATAGGACAACTTAATATAGCATTTACAGATGAATAGAATTTTTACTACTGAACCTATTCTTCAAATTTTCAATTGTTTAGCTGAATTAAATAAACTAAATAATTAGCTTGAATTAATTAACAGAAAAAATATTAATAGATGTTCCTGGTACAAATTAAAGAAATTTTATCATAAATTCCATGTAGACTAGATAGTTAATTACATACGCATATATTTCTTCAGATGGGATCATTTAATGTGACAAGGATTCACAGATGGATAGAGTTTTCTCTGACCTACCTCTTTTGAGATCGATGTTTTATTGAATGTTTCATTGTTTAGCTAAATTAAATAGATAAAAATTGTAAAAAAAATCTTTAGCTTTATGATTTATAGTGAATTAGATATGCCAGTTGACAAACTCAATACATGATAATAAAGGTTATTTAGATACGGTACTCAAATTATTATTATACACATCTGACAATTGAACATTAGTAGGCCTATTGATACTTTCCTGGAATAACATTTTACTTTTAAACATTGATACTTATTCTTTATCCTTAAAATCAAGGAAAATAAGAAATAACGTTCATTCTATTTGACCATTGTTGAATAAAATGAAAATAATTCTAGTTTATAGTTAAGTTATATATTACTAGATCAACGATAGGAATATGACATTTTTACTATATAGATAGATCCTTATGAATTTCACTCACGCTTGGTTCAACTTCAACAGAGAATCAATTGGTTCAGATTCACGTCTTGTTTTGGTTCTCCTGCAGCTCACGTCAGCTGGAAAGAAGCACGGTAATTTAGAAGTCATTAAACTGGAGCTCATCTCCATCGACTGTGCAATATATTGGAAAGGCACGAGCTTACAGTTGAAGCTGTTGCTTGGTTAAGTCACGTTTTAAGGGGGTTTTAAAATTGGTGATGAGGCAGAGAAGGAGACGTGAGAGAAGGATGAGGTGAGAGAAAGAAAGGATAGAAGGAAAGAAGATGGAAAAGGATAAAAAGGATGAGGAGAATGATAGATAAGGAGGAGGGGCAGGAGGAGTAAAGATTGAGGACGACACGACATGACCAGTTTACATCACTCAAACTATTTGATCTTCTTTGGGTAAGACATGACACATGGCACTCTCAGTTGATTGACATTCCCACTACGCTGTCAGATCCAAATTGAATATCTGATTGAAGAAGCATCTGTCAGATTTATTTAATAAGATAGTTATAAAGAAACAGAGTGTGTTCGAGGTTTGACAGAGAGGTATAGCGAGTAAGTGAGGAGAGAAATAAGATTAGAATTTTTCATTCATTAATAGATAACTACAAAATATATTCCATGCTCAGTTTCTAGATTGCAATGATTATAAGTGAATCTGATTATTCTATATGTTTTACAGACTACACTATAAGGTAATTATTTTACACTATAATTTTCACAGGTTATTCTGTAGTTATATATTCAGTTACCCATGGATGCAAAAATGATTGAAAAGTATTCAAACACTACAGTATATCACTTTCTTGCAATGCTACTTATTGTGTATTAGAATTAGATTATCGAAGTGAAAGGGGGAAGATTGGACATGAAAATATCCATTCTTGGGAAAGGTTAAGAATATCGTTTCCATTAACACTTGGCCTTAATATGAAATAATGATTTATTCATCAGAAAAAATATATGAATAGATAAGATGCATTTATTAAGGGTAGAGTTAGAACTCCCTGTCCTCTCTGCCACAAAACCGACAGAGAGAATGATAGTGATGGAGTGAGATGATGAAATAAGACGGATGAGATGAGTTGTGTTGTCTCACTTTTTTTCCTTCAAATACATTCTCTCCAAATATGTGCAGAGATATTATATTGGAATAAAGGGAACATGGTCAAATCTCGTTGGATAAAAGATGTTGTATTTAAAGTTCCCAAGTGCAATATGTGTAGATAGTAGATAATGGAATGCTGTTGTCGAATTTTGATACTTCAATAGACGTTCCTGGGGTTATTTCTGTGTAAGTATACTTCTTTAACACTTGGTGTAAGGAACCAGCCTGAAAAGTATTGCACCTTCCTTTTGAAGCAATATGTATATTATTTTACAAATACATAAAATAAAACTAATGAAATAAATTATGCACCTAATAGAAAATAGGCTCAGTAATCCCCTGTAGGCTATAGCTGAAGATGCATTGGTAAAATGTGAAATCTGGTTCTGTGAGCTTTTATATTAAATATTTTATGAAATTTGACAATATCCAAATTTTCTTATTATGTAATAGAAAGTAACCTTAGTATAAGGAACCCTAGTAAACTAAAACGTGAATTTTAATACTAGGATTAGATAAAATATTGTTTAAGTTTTATTGGTTTTCTTTAAGATTAAGTTTTATAGGCCCTTGGACCGTTAGGTCCAGTAAGGTCATCAGTTCATTTCTCTATTTCTTGGGGCAATTTAATGATCATCAATTCAACCAGAGGAGAAATCTCTTCAATTTTTAAAATTATTGATGTCCTCATTTACTCAGCTGACGTTACCAGATCTGTGATTAATATCTTCACCTGCCATGGCATGAAAATCTTCTGCTGAACAAGTCATCATAGCATTATTTTCCTACAACTATCTTTCCGTGTCATCAGTGAGCAGAGGGAAGAAATATCAACGCTTGACGCGACCCACTTCACAATGAATAATTTCCCAAATCAATAACAACCACAATTTGATCAGTTGTCAAAATTTTCAAGTGTAACCTTCCCGTGTCACTCGAAGGAACGGTTTTATGAGAAGAGTCGGTTCATTCGTAGATGTCAACATGAGCGATCTCCGTTTAATCTCTGTACAATTAAACATAGTTCTGAAACTTTATTATTATAAGATTTTTTAGGTAAGTGAAAACAAGATTGTCAGCTCCACAAAAGTTATCCACTTACCCAGTGGCGACGTGGCGTAACTAAGCCATTGAGCGCCCCCCCGCGAGACTAGTGGGTGCGCCCTTAACACCCCACCCCTCCCCCTCGAAGATACGAAGCGGAAAAAACTCATCTAGGTTATGGTACCTTTGTTTTGTTTTTGCATGTGTTAATGTACGGTGAGCTCGACAGTAGCCTTTCTTTGACGTGATTAACTTATCGTAAAGGTTGGAAACAATATATTAGGCCTTCTTCAACTACTACAGTATATCCTAGAAGGAACTAAAAGTAAAAAGAAATTAAGTTTGCAATTTAGATTAATATTCCTAAATAATTCCTAGGCTGTAGATATATTATAGCCAATAATATATTATACAGAACTAAAGTTTACACCTGATATTTGGGTTTGAGCTATGCAGTAAACGCACTATAATTTTATGGGCTTATAATAAAAATAACTTGTAGACTATGAGTCGTGTTTAGCTGATATTTATTTATTACAAACAAAAATGTTACAAACAAACTACAATTTGTATGTTTACTGTGTAGATCAGAGAGCTATCACCAATCGGTTGGCCAGTCCACGAAGGTCCTAGGCCTACCAGCTGGTTGCCAGTTGTATATCCATTTCTTTTCTTTGCTCTCACAAAATCTTCATCAACTTCGTCTAGATTAATAGTTTGTTTGTTTGTTTGTTTATGAGGGTGAAGCCCACATGAGCTCATAGGCTTGTGTGTGGGTAATGAAATGGATGATAGATGACGATAGTACTATTAACATTACAGAACTGAGGAGAGAAAAGTGGTGATTAACGAGTCCATTCTAGCACAATTATACACAGAGTGTTTCAGAAGGAATGTGTAATTCTCCTCAGGCTAATTCCTTTCACCAAGTAGACAAAAAGGTTCCATGGGACAAACCCCCAAAAACGCTTTGTTACCGAGATAACAATGGCGAAAAATTGAGGTTTTCCAAAACATATTAATTTTCTTATTTTTTTGGAGGCTTTACTGAGGTTCTAAAATAATCAACTCCTGTGTAAAATTAGGTGAGGAATTCAATGAAACAAGTTTGGAGTTTGTAACTGCAACGGTTATTGAGATAATTGGAAAAATATGCTAAAAAACACCAATTTTCAACAATAAAGGTTATAACTGGATAAGGAATGAAAAATTTGTATTTTTTATTAATGGAAATTGAAGAGAGCCGGATTGTGAAGGAAAAGTTAGAAGACGGCGATTGTGTAAATCTTACCCAAATCTCAGAAATAGCAATCAAAAATCACAAAATAGACAAAATATACCACAAGTGAAACATTTGTGTTTAGTAGCGATTTTGCGATTTTTGATCGTTATGTCCGAAATTTGGGTAGGATTTACTCAATCGCCACCAGTCAAGTTTTTCTTCCAAATCCCGCTCTCTTCATCTTCCATTTATGAAAAATACAAATTTATGATTCCCTATCCAGTTATAACCCTTAATGTTGAAAAATTGCGTTTTTAGCATATTTTTCCAATTATCTCAATAACCGTTGAAGTTACAAACTTCAAACTGGTTTCATTGAATTCCCGAGCTAAATTTACATGAGAATCGATTATTTAAGAACCTGAGTAAAGCCACCAAAAAATTACAAAAATTAATATCTTTTGAAAAATCTCAATTTTCCGCCATCGTTATCTCGGTAACAAAGCGTTTTTGTGGTTTTTTCCTATGGAGCTTTTTTGTCTACTTGGTGTAAGGAATCAGCCTGAGAAGTATTTCACATTCCTCCTGAAACACTCTGTATATTCTGTCTTGTTTATCAAATCGTAAAAGTTGGGTCAGGGGAAAAAAGAACACTGTACTCTAGGACTAGGACTATATAATAAATTTATGTATAACAAGTCTGAATGAAAATATAAAAAGATTTAAAAATATAAATTTATTAGAAAATTTTTCAATTTTGAAAATTTAATTTAAAAAAATTCCATTTCTTTGCAGTCAATTACATTTTTAAAGTGGCGCCCCCAGAAGCCTGCGCCCCCCCGCACTGCGGGGGTTGCGGGGGTGCTATTTACGCCACTGCACTTACCTAAATTATGGATAAGTTTCACAACATCTCTGATAAGAGTGTAAATTTTATTATTTAACTCTAGATTCACGTTTTAAGAATGTTTGGGCTATTAATAGTAGAGTGGTTCTTTATTTAAACTGTAGATTCAGTATTCACAGTTTAAGAATGGTTTGGACTATAAAGACTGTATAATCAGACTGATTATAAAGTCTCTATAGTTTGTGATATTAATAGTCGAGTGGTTTTAACTTGGTCAAAAATGTTAATATAGTACATATTGTTTAAAGTTTAAAATTGAACTGTGAGTAGTTAATATCACCAAGCTTGGACTATGTTTGTTGATTGTAGTTTAACAAAGATTGTGCATACGAACCTCAGTTCTGATTACAGACGTTCTGCAAGAAAATATCATTGAGTTTTGAAAATAAAATGAGAATCAAAATCGAGTTTTCAAAAGGGTATTTGATTCTCATTTTATTTTCAATTATTTTAAATAGCCCTAAGTTTTAAAGTTTAATTTTCAAATATTGAGTTTTGATTTAAATTAATTGAAAATCAACTAGAGTCTCTAATTTTCTTTGAAAAATCACAATCTGCTTATCCTTGAAGCCAGGTGTCACGCTACTCAGTTCAATTTCACTTACCATCTTGAGAACTCCAGTAATAATATATTTATAAAAATATTGTTGCATGGCAAACAATTCAGAGGTGGTCAAAATAAATGTAATAATTTGCTCTGAATACCTCAAGACATTTTTTACTTTTTATACTAACGTTATTAAAACTTAATGTTATTAACCTGGATCATATATATAATTTGTAAAATTTTAGAATAATTTTCTTATCCCAATCCTTACACGATCTTGATTCTGGAACGGTATTTTAAAGTTTTCAATACTTTTACCCCCTAAGGATATAACTCATAGTTAACAGAATTGCTCTGTAATAGTTACCTGATGATAAGGTATTTGAGTAATATGCTATCTCGACATTTCTGTTCCTCATGTCTATCCTGCAAATTATCAATTTTATGATAGATATAAATCTTCAAAATGTTACAGTTTTAAGAGCTTACATAATGCTTTTGAAAGAAGAAGACTGCCAGCCGGCGGACACCCATATTACATTGAATATGCTCGGATGACTCTGATGGTGTATTTTTGTTCTATACGATACGCAGTACACAGACTTGCAACACAATTTTCAGAGGTCAGATGATAAAAAAGTACAGTCCTTCAGATTTGAATAGGAAACAACTATTATATTATTTAATCATACTAGATCTGAGTCTATTGCCATTTAAATCTATTTTTCATTACTATATTCAAAGTTGAAAGATCTTATTAAAATACAATATTGTTTAAAAAATTTCCTCCTTTGTGAGATTGGCTTATCGTTAGTGGAGATAGTCAGTCGTTTCTTGTCTCTGGAGGAGAAGTAATTGTTGCATTACACTCCTACTGATCAACTGGATATTATTCATAGGTGTTCTGCGCCATTACTTGGTTATGGAAGCTAGCTTATGGTTGAGAGGATCAACGTGCTGACCTCACGTTACCTCTATCCTAGTTAATGATTATTCATTTTTGCTGTAAGTTATAGTGGAGTGAATATGAAACTGGCAACCAGCTGGTAGGCCTAGGACCTCCATGGGCTGTAGTTGAGCTATTGACAAAAAATCGGATCATGGAATATAATCAGTGTCAGCTGAGTGCCGTGTGCCGATCTACAGTACTGTAATGAAAAAGTTCAATCCTGTGTCACAATAGAATATTTCGTACCTAGGGCTGAAAATGTGCGTTTACCGGCTCGAAATCGGTTTTCAAGTCCGAGGCCGTAGGCCGAGGACTAGAAAAGATTGAGAGATGGAATATTACATTTTTGACCCGTGGTGTCAAACTTTATTTTTCGGCACACAACATCAATGCGAAGAAAACAAAATAAAAAATTAGTTAATCAGTTCCAAGAACAGCTAGACCAGTAACCTTATTATACTATCTTCGCCTATGCTGAATTTGGAGTAGGTTCCATTTGCTTGCTATTGGAACTTTGCGTCAAAAGTTTATTGATTTAGTGACTGAATAATACTTTATAACTATCAGTGTATTCGATTTTCTTAGTTCAGAAACGTTTAAGCCCAAGTTAATTTTTGTACGATCATCCTAAATTGTACAATATCAAT
The DNA here is from genome assembly GCA_017141385.1 of Sogatella furcifera. Lineage (NCBI taxonomy): Eukaryota > Metazoa > Arthropoda > Insecta > Hemiptera > Delphacidae > Sogatella > Sogatella furcifera. Next base: position 18,608,682 of record CM029555.1, read on the forward strand.
GCAAAGTTGTTGATTTTCGACAGATACTGGCTAGCAGAGAAGCTTAGTCTAGTTGCATTATCACCTGCTAGATGGCGCTGGCTAACCTGCTAGACGAAGTAACACAGAGTCTGACAACAATAATATTGGTCAAACATGGATTTCACGTTCATCATTATTCAAAAATTAATCAATACAAAAATTTTTAATCTTATCAAAGTTGAAGTAGTAGTATTAGTTATTGAAGCAGTTTTCCTTTATTATTCAACTACTGATTAATGTGAAAACTTTCAACGTTCAGTTCTCTTGACAAGGGATCTTACCAATCAAAATAACAGATGAGAGACTACCTTTACATCGAAATACCAATAAGTCGTCATTGACTCCCAAAACAGCTGACATTTAATGCAATCAAACCGGGATGCTACCTATTGATCGACTAACCCTTAAATCGACAACGACCTTCAGTCAGCTGACATTCAAGGTTATTTTACCGCCCTAGGGCCGAAAAACGCATTTTCCTGGCGAGTTGCTGGCGACCTCGCCTGAAAACAAGCGTTTTCGGCCTCCGTATAAAGCATGTAAAACAGTCCATTTCATACCAGTGTGGCGAAAATATGTTGTTAGACAATATTTTTGTTTAAGACACAAATTGTTGTCCCCAACAAAAAAATAGTGGATGAGTCAGCTGATCTGGGTAATACTACGGTATTTCTTGTACCTATCTTGCTCTTTCTTCAGCACTATCAATCTACTGTTTTAGCCTAGCATCAGTTGTTTATTGGATAAAGATCACATCAGCCGTTAATTTCCTTGTTAGGAACTCTATTATTCATTTGATAACAATATAATGCAAATAAGGAATAATGTCAAAAAAGTGTGGCTCAACATTAGGCTTAGACTGGAGGTTAATAGGATATACAAATCATATGATATAGATGTAAAACTATGTATAATACTATGTAGCACCCGCAGCCTAAGCTGAAGCCTCACCTTATTTGACATGTTCTTACCCTAAGGAATGAAAAAAACAGGCATCCGCCTAAAACCTCTTCTATTCCAATTTAGATTCAAATGTCCAAATTAAGGACATTAGTGTTTTACGTTCATGTTATTGTTATGTTTGGGGCGATGGGACGATTGGCAAGACTTAGTAAATTAAATTCCTATAACTCCTCAAATAAATTCATAATCATCCAAATAATATTTCAAGTGAGACCCTAGCCTAAATTGTAATTATTGCAATAGATGAAAAAAAATTATGTTACCTAAGTTTGGAACTTTATTTTACACGTTCATTGTTAGTTTTAGGTAATGTATTGACTACATGTTAAAGATCGTATGTAAGGTAATATGTATGAATAATGAAATGTGTATGATTATTGTCAATGCCAACTTATGTATGGCCAATGACATTTATACAAATAAATTGAAATTGAAATTGATGTTCCCTTGTAAACCATCTCCTCTGAACCCGGTGTGTTCATCTTGGAAATGCTTCACCTTTCTCTGTACAAGCCGACAATTTGGCCGCACAAGTGAAAGTAAATACGACAAATAAAAAGATCTATCTATCTTTGAAAAAGGGGAGGCGCCAATAACGGGTCAATGATTGGGAGGAGTGAGGGAGGAGTCGCAAGTTGCAAGTGCACGATTTTCCTGGCTACAGTTCATGATACAGATATTTATTGAATCGAGATATCTGGGAATAGGAATGTATGGAAGACTGTGATTCACTTTTATTATTGGTTATGATCCATTATTATTTCAATTGATTTGGTTATTTTGGTGATTACTTGGTTGAGTATTGAAATAATAAAGTCTTTTATTACTATACGACCGCATATTTAAAACGTATATTTTTTGAATACACTATGTGAGTAGTCTATTATAATAATTACCAGTAATAAATCTACATGTATATTACTATAATTATATTTGATTCGATATTAATAGAGGACCACTGAGCTACATATACTGAGGAACTAATATTTTATAATGGGGCTAAAATAATATTTTTTTCTCTATGATTGCAACGAATACTTTGATTTAATGATTAATAGAATAAAATAGAACTTTATTGATACAATACAAATGTTACAGAAAAAGGAAATCAATCAAGTTGATTGATTAATTAATCATCAAATTTATTATCGATGACAACTCTGGACTGATCAAAACTTTTAAATTTGGGATAGCTTTCTCCAACACTCTTATCAAGACCCTCAGGAACAAATTGCCTCTTTTCTGGCAGCACTATGTGGTCAGCATAGGCTAATCCTCAGACTGAAAGTAGTGTATCATGATTCTTGAAACTCATTTAATATTACGATACTTTAAAAAGTCCCATTTTCAATCTTTGAATTTATATCACGTTGTATTTGTGAATAACTCATGACTAGATGAAGTAATCAAATTTCGCTGTAACTGTAGCCTAATTCTTTTTCTATTCTAAAATTTGAAAATAATTTGTAACGAGTACGTGAATGGCCCTGAGCCACGTATAAAAATTCAAAGTGGTTACCATTATAGGAATTCCCATACGGTACTGATTTTAAATTTATGAATGGGAATATCATGCACAAAATCACAAAATAGGAGTACCTCCGCCGCTACGTATGGGTATAAAATATATTGAAGGGTTGTTATTTATTGAATTCAAAGTACCGCATCGAATCTGAGAGTATATATTTTTTATTGTACCTTTTTGCGGATCAACGAGGAAAACTCTTCTTTGTAAAAGGTTAATCGTGACGATTAGCGGTCTATTACGCTTAGCGTGAAATTGGAGCATGGCCACAAGTGAGAGAAAGAGTGAGACATAAAAAAAAGAGAGAGGGTGAGTAAGATAGAAAGGAATTGAGGGAGGTGAAATGAAAAGTGAGATTGATTGTATTGTAGTTAAGTGCTTATTCGTGGCTTGTACAAATGCTTATAGGAAAACGATTTTCGGTATTATTTTTCAGATTACTCCAAACCAAATTAGATCATTTTTCGATGAGACAATAATCAGGATTATAATAGCTTGATCAGTTGAAATCCGAAATAAGATTTCAATTGATTTGGTGGTGGGAGAAAAGTAGTTAATGCTTGTTCTTATTCAAGTTGAAAATGTTAAATCATTTTAATCACAAAGTTTCTTTTTTCTCTCTCCCTCACTCTCTGTTTTTAAAACGATTTACAGTATGTTATATTTTGATACTTATAACAAAGAATAAGTAAATAAAAACTATAGACATATCACACATTCTTCAATAATCACTACCAAATAAACTGAATAAGAAAAAGGAAACGTTCGCATTACCCAGTAATTAGTGCTACCATTTACCGGCTAAATTGAAAACTACAACTTACTGAGTTGACCGACCAATCAGGAGAGAGATAGGGCGGAGCTTGGAGGCGTGTCTTTGGACGTGGTCTCATTCACGATCTTTTTCGTGATTGGCCACTCATTTTCAATCATTTCTTTTCCCATAATTGCTCAAATACATCCGTTATTTCTCTTCCATTAGATATGTTGATTATTTTATTCCAACTTACGTTCGTTTATTTCATTCCGACTGTTGTATTCCAACTCAGATATTTTATTCCATTTGATTTTGCTCTTATTCTTCTATATTGATTACTTCAGATTTCCTATTTTAAAGTATTAGCTTAATATAGGCCTACTCGGCATTTTCTTGTAAAGGGTGTTGTTAATAAGGCAGAAAGAATTAATTGGAAAATAATCTTTCAGATTTTTAGCTTTTTGGTGTAAAAACTCTACTAATATGAGAGAGATTATTCAACAACAATAACTCTTATTTTTCAACTGTTCATTTGGAAAATTCAGTTTGATGTTTTAAGCTTTTTTGAGTTGAGTTTTTAAACCAACTGGTGAATGGCTGAGTAAGTAAACCGCTATGCTACAACATTGAGATAAGAAGTGGCCAGTTACTGATAAGAGACGAGGTCCCATTTACAATGGACACTGCTTTTAGTCGTGGGAAAGACCTAATTACGCGCATAACTTACCTCCACTTCTTCAACTTACCATTCTACTATGAGCAGGCTACTTCACGTTGGACCTTGATTTTTAAATTGTCGTTAACATACTTAACGTATCTGTTCCACGATTTACATTGGTTTACGATTGTTTACTAGTTCAGAAATATGCAAATCAAGATTGTCTCAACCTGCTTCGATTTTATGTTCCTCTCATTGTCCAACCAGTTCACCATTCACTAAATGAGACTTAACTATAGTACGATTCCTGGTACCTGTGGAAATTACTATGGCATAGTTTTGCAGTCGGTAGGCTATACTAATGCTATGCATAGTAATATTTGTGGTCGCTGTGTGGACACATGGGAGACACATGTGGACACATGCAAAGTTGAGCTGAATTAAACAGTTTTTTTAATCGAATCGCCAATTGGAATAATTTATTTATTCTCTTTTTCTTCGATGCTTCAAGTGATGGTCTACGATTAAACTTTTCTTTATCAAATTTTCAATGGTAGAGGAATGTCTCAAAAGTATTCATCAGCTAGTGATCTTCAGCTGCTTTTGAGGGTATAGGCCTGTAGATTAGAATGACTTCTTTATATTATTTACGCGACTGAGTTTGGACAATAATGTCCACTCAACCACTTATGATGGGGTAGATGCGCAAAGGATCTTGATCTTACCATAAAACCGCCCCTCACGACTCAAAATCAAATTATTTCATCTTTTCTCATTATTTCATCCTGAAGATAATAAATGGGTTTGATGTGTTACGTAGGCTACTTATAACTTATTGACATTTCCTTGGCAAGTTAGTGAGAAGATGCATTCAGATAGGTCAGCAACCTTTCTAGGTGAACAGCCTAGCAATACAAAGCAAGGAACGCAGACTAAAAAAGGCAAGTTTTGTTGCGATACAATGGTAATGATGCCAAACTATGCGCTGTCTCTGCTCTAGCGATGTGCACTGAGCTGCCTCTTCGATTCTAATTTCAGCCAATAGATTCACTTTTGTTCTTATAGGCGCTTCTTCGATCGGGACGTGTTTGCTTGTAGACTGGAGAAATACCTGTAATTTGAAAGATTATTCACAGACAATTTTTATTGTTTCACAAAACATGGGTAGAGGTAGAGGACTCATGTCTTCCATAGTGTACTGCAAATTGATATGATTATGCAAGGATGCTGTGGTATTTGGCGATGGATGGTTGAAGATGTAAGAAAAAGTTATGTCAATAGATTTTCATGCAGTTATGTGATATTATAGCTAGAAGTAATAAGATATTGGACAAACAATTAGATATGCAAACAGTTATGAAGTAATAGTGATACTGTTTGTTTTAATTCTTGTAAAGGGATACTGTTTGTTTTATTTTTATTTGGAATGGTAAAATTAAATATCTAGCATTATTTCTTTATGCAATTGTTCACAACTGCTCAAAAAGTGCTGTAAATGAAGTTGGTTGAAATTTGAAAACACTGCTTACAAAAAGATTTCTTCATCTGACCTAGAATTAAAAAAATTCCTCTGATAATCATTTCTCATTCTCATCATAGCTACCTTTAATAAAACGAAGGTTTATACCTTTAATAAAACGATGGTATTAAAGGAAGCTTTGCCCTCATACGTAGACTATAAAAATTTATCTGAGATTAGAAGATTTCAAGATTCTGCAGCTTTCTGCCTTTTCTGGACTAATTTTTTCTTCAAAATTATTGGGATCGAGACAGTGAAAGACTGTGTCTGTTGTCTCTTTCTTTACCATTTTATTAGGATTGTGTGTTTGTCTCTGAATAAATAAATATTCTTTCTATTATCAGTTCTTCCCAATACCAAAGCATCCCTGATCCATTAAATAGCGATGTCTATGATATGATATTGTTTGTATTATCAGTTCTCTCCAATATCAAAGCATCCCTGATCACAATGTACATAGTATATGTTATGGTTCAATTTCTACCCAATTACAAAAACAAAACTATCTAAAATACATGCAGGGGAACGGAATTGTGGCGATTGCAGGGAAAGTGACACCTCTGTTTCGGCGTTCAACTAGAAACCTTGACAGTAGTGGGACCACCCCAGTTCGACCCAAAATCGTGATAACGAGTCCAATGAACCTTATCAGCGAAGGCGAAAGTGAAAGAAACTTTTTGGGAATCGAACCAAGCACGAACCTCAGACAGGTGTGAGGAGTGGATTGCAGTTGTAATTGCAGGCTTTTTGGTCCTGTGATGGGTCCAAACAGTAATTAGCTGCGGATTGGCGATTAAATTTGAATGAATGGGGTTTTGGTGGAGGGGATGAAATGCAGGATTGATCGAACTACCTTGCTCCACTGAGTCACGCGGTGTTCTGCTTTGAAAAGGCCGCCAAATGTGTGCTTTGATACTCTCCTCTTTCATTCACTCTCTCTCTCTCTCTCTCTCTCTCTTTTCTACTCAGTCACTCCTACGTCTCCTACTCTCTCACTCACTCTCTCTCTAAATGTCTATTACTCAATCAGTCTCTCTCACTCAATCAATCATTCTCTCTCCCTACAAGTAGCTACAAGTCTATTGTTTTCTCACTCAAAACTCTCATCCATTCTCTGTTCCATTCTCTCCTCGCTCATTCTCCATTCTCTCCTCTTCTCTGTTCATAATAGTAAAGTTACAAATGATGTTCTTAAATCTCAAATTTATCATTTATATTTTATTTTTTTTCAAATTTTGTCGAAAGGGTATATTTTTCATATTCTGTAAAATTAAATATAGGCCTACGGTAGGTATATTCATATGGTCTACAATACCTGGTATGTGGATAAGTTAATCAAACATTTATAATCAGAAAAATCTCTCATTCTGTAGAGTTGAGTGCAATAGAGAGCCGGCTGTGCCCCAACTTCGGCCTTCCAGTAAGTCAAAATAAAGGCAGCGATTCTATTCTATTCACAAAATTACATTCTCCTCCTCCCTTGTATTTTTTCGCATTCTCCTTCTGTCTGTACTGACTTATTTTGTCTCACACACTCTCAATTCATGGATATCTACTTTTTCACTTTCACAATATTCATCTGTCTCTTCGGTCCTCTTTCACTCCTACACTCTCTCTTTCTCTCATTGAATGTATTTTCCATTCTTCTTCTCTCCATCATCATCATCATCTCCATTTCATTCTATTGCATGACGGACTCTCGCATCCTTCATCTCGCCATCTCTCTCTCTCTCTCTCTCTCTCTCTCTCTCTCTCTCTTTCTCTCTGAATTTCATTCAATTGACTGGCAGTTTGGTTAGAGTCTTATCGCTTATTAATCGTAACGACCGAATTCAGTACAAGGATAACTTGAATTTCAACGGCTACCTTCTGGTATGGAGAGAATGGCGCTTTTAAGATCATGAGAACAAGTGCAGTATGAAATATCAGATGGTGCTTGAATGTTTTGCTCTGTACTTCAAAATTTGATAATTCTCAAGATTCTTTAGGTTTTAGGAGATATAGTCTCTTTATACTCGTATAGTCTCTTCTGACTTCGCTTATCAATGTTATGGGTTGATTTTGTGTTCTAGAACCTAGAAGAAAATAAATTCAAATTGAATAAGATCTGTATTAGTCTACCATCACTATTTGAAATGAATTGAAAATATCCTTTTTAGTCTAATATAAGTCATTATTGGACTACATAGTGACTGGAGGAGTTCTCCATGAAGAGGAGAACTCTTCAACTCGATTTCACCACTTACCCTTACTTAATCAGCATTATTAAAACTCATTAATCAAGGTAATTGAAGTGTTTATCGATAATATAGAATTGTTATTGAATGTTATCATACTTTCAACCTAAATTTCCATTGAACCTTCATATTTATTCATCCACATAATCATCGTTTAATAACTTCCTAGTAAGAACTTTCATCCTAATTAGAATTAAGAATTAAATGAGAAGACATGCTTCGTTATTCAACGGATTAGATGAATTGATATGTAGGTAATGATTTTGTTATGTAAATCGGATACAACTTAATAGCGATATATGTTGATGAAAAATTCCAGGCTAATTCTTTTGAAAGGCTTCGATGACTTTGATATATCGAGTGAAATCAATTTTGATACTGTGCGAATCATAATTATAATATCTATCATTAAGCTCTAAGAAAAATTAATTTTGTCTAAAATTTTGTATGCTCTCAACGTTTCATTTACGTTAGTTATCACAGCAAAAAAATATGATGAATAGTCAAGTAAGCTATTGCATTTGTTGTATGTTCTCAGATTTTTGAAAACTTACTTGTTTTTTAATTATTTTTGTAGAATAAGTTACTTTCATGAACAAATAACAATAGATGAAGCGTCAAGTATAGGCCTACCTAGTAAAGTTTAACAATAACAACTAATTGTTCAATTGAGGGCTAATAGCTCATAAATCGGATATCCCACCAAACTATTAATCATTCTAGTTTCTAGACCCAAGATAAGTAATTGAATAAGTTTCAATGTATCCTTTCATTTGTTTCGGCAGCTGCCTATTAATACAGAATAGAAAAAATTTAATAAGTTTGATTTTTTCTGATTGGAAGCTTGGAAATTTCAAGTTTTAATTTGAAGTTTTTAAGATTAACATTTCCAATCTAAAATCAGATATTTTTTGAAAAATATTTGAATAAAAAAAAAAATCTATTTAATAGCAATTTTAGGACTCTGAAGTTCACCACTCTTGTACAAAGTCTATTGTTGACACTCTAGCTTCGAATTTTTCCAGGCTTGATACAAATGTTGATACAAATCGCATCTTAAAAAAACTATTTTTCTATCGCTACTTACAAAAAGCTTCTCGAAGACTGGTAGATTTGTACTTGGTAACTGGATACATTATGAGAATTGGTGGTAATGGGAGATTGATTTGGTAACTTTTGAATGTCAGTGGGTGTGACTGGTTCACGATAATTTGATATTTTTCAAACATCTCGATTCAAACGGGAACTGGCTATGATTTCGGATGATGATGATCAGTATGGAAAATAAAGAACAAATCTGCACCAGTTTTTTGATCCTACGTGGATTAGAAACAGATAATAGAATTTAAAAAAAAATTCTTGTATATACTGTCTGATACTCTGATTACGACACCAGGCGGTACCTTACATTCCTTATTGCAAAGTATCAATAGCCAGATGACGTATGAACTTGTTTCATATAAAACTTCTGTGAGAGAATAATCTTGCATTTAGGTTATTTAATACTCGACAACATTTGTTATGATCGGTTGTGTCAGAAAGAAGCCGATGACCTTCACAAGGCCGCCACCGTCCTCTCTTCTCTTTATTTGTTGGCTTTCTCCGTCTGAGAGAAGAGAGATAAAAAACTAATGTCAACTTAGATTAGTGGAACTATTAATTTCTCTAGGGATTAATTTTTTATTTTTCCCACATTTGTGAACTCGATGTACAATGGATACAGTAGTAAAGAGGATAATACATTTTTTCTATATCTGATTTAGTAGTAGCATCAACTCATTCTTCGTATATCTAGTATTATGATCAGTGATTACATCTTTTTTACAATCACCCTATCGCTATATTATAATATCTAGTAATCCAAGCTTTTGTATGTGTATATAGTTACTAGATATATATTTCAAGAATGATGAAGTCAAGAGAAATGTCAAGACCAATTGGTAAGTATTTTGTTTTTCGTCAGAAGGGTAACAACAATCATTGTAGTGAGTTGTGTATTTTTTAAATTTCTTTTGACAAATCAACGAGGTAATCATCAGGATGAATTTATTCTGTTGTAAAAATTATTTATAAACATTAGATCAGAGTATTGAATTGATCTAATATAATGAAATACAAGTATAAGAAGTAGCCAAATGCCAATGAAAAAATATTATTAGTAGATATTGTACATGAAAAATTAATTTTCTTGATTTTCTCAACAATATTGTATTGTCTTGATAAAAATAGATTGAGACTGAATAAGGATTGTAGCACTGGCGGCTTGTGCCCACGAAACAGGTGAAGTGCTGTACAGTAAAAGATACAGGCATTTCACCTGCTTCGTGGGTACGAGCCGCTAGTGGCTTGTAGAAGTTATAAATCTAATACATACTAATCTTATTTCTCTTTTTTACAGGTATTCTCCTCACATAAACTGTATCATTCAGTGAGTAGACATTTAAATTATTTTATTCTACTGTACTTAGTTTATTTAGTTCAGCTCACTGCAATTGAGGTTTTTACAAGGAAAGCCTAGGAGTCTTTTAAGTCCTATAATAGAGTTTAGTTTAATTCTCTCTGGCTACATCAGATATTGGTAGATAGGAGTTAGACAACATTAGACAACTTGCAGTCTGGTTTTTCCAAGCACACTCAAACTTGAGGAACTCTCAAATAGTACAGAAGATGTCAGCTGTTCTATTGACGATTCGTAAAAATTTGAGGGTCCCTCAAGTTTGAGTGTGCTTGGAAAAATCGGGCATAAAACACACTTAATCCATTTTTTAAATCCAGTACTATAAGTAGTTCTGTATCTTATTGAAGAAGTTTAATTCAATTGTATTCTACCAATATTTTTCTGTTATAGCCAGAGAGAATAGAACTCAACTCTATTCTATACTCTCTGGATTTAGCACACTTCGGCACTGAAAACCGAATCAATTTTAAATTGTCTGCAACTCTGCAAATCTAAAAGATATTGATAACCAATTTACTACTACAATACTACTTGTCTACTTCTACTACTACACTATCATGTTCGTCTAAATTGTTGGTTTTAGTGCGTCGCTATTTTATAATCTCTATTCATAGCAGTTTATCAAACTTTGAATGATTACGTAGGTAGATAAGGAGGAGGAATCCTCTCAGTTGCATCATTGATAAGATTCGTATTCTCTGGCCTACCCAAGGAGCAGGCTGGACTTGGAACGACCACTACTTATCATCATCTCTTTCTTCTGGCTCTTCTACATACCTGTTCTTCGTATCTTTATCTTTTTTGGCTTTCGTCTCGTTCTTCCACCTCACCATTCTTCACTATCACGTATTCTTTGTTTATTCTATCTGTCATTTCTTCACTACATTATACTTTCTTCTAGTTTTTTACTGCACATTGCTCTCCCATTCTTCATATATTTTCATTAGCGATTCCCATATTGCTCTTGTCTTGTCCCATACCTTGTTTTTCCATTCACCCATCTCCTCAATTTGTTTCTTATTATCTTCCCATTCTTCCACTTACTCCCCTATTCTCTATATCTCTATCGTGCGTTCCTCTCGTTCTCTCTTTTATCCGTTCTTACCTTATGCATTTCCATTATCTTCTTGTGCTTCCACTTCTTCTCTCTTTGATTCTTACTCATTCTCCCAAATTTTCCTCTTCCTTGTTCTTCCATTCTTTGTCTATTTGCCTTATTCCACTTATATACCTTCTTCTTTTTCACCTTATCTTCCACTTCCAGTTTCCCTCCGTCTTTTTATTTCATCATGCTTTATAATATTTCTTCATACATCCCCATTCATCGTTTTCATCACTCTCTCTTGCTATTCTTTCTTCTCATTCTTTTACTTCCGCATTCTCTCCTTCTTCATCTTTCTACCTTTTTATAAGCTTCCTTTTGGTCCTTACACTTTCCCGTTCTTTTACAATCTTGTTTATTCTTATCGGTTCCTTTCCAGTACTTCATCTCTCTTCACCAGCTTCATTTCTCATTCTCAGCTATCACCTTACATCATTTACTGATTTTATCTTCTCTTTTCCAACTTCCCTGTTCTTCGCACAGTATGCTTTCCTTTCTTTCTTCCAGTTATTCTTTCTTCGGCAATCCTTACTTTATTCACTTCTATCCTTTCTCTCCTCCTACTCATTCTTTCTTCGGACTTTATGGTTTCCTCTCTTCTTCCACCTTCTTTCTCCGTTCTCAGCATTCACATTTCTCTGTTCATTCTTATAATTTTCTCTCAATTCAACATCCTCTCACTGCACACATTTTGCTTTATTTTCTTTATCTATTCTTCAGCAATATCTCCGTTATTTGGCAATTACTTTTCTCTGTTCATCCTCATCATCTTCTCGTTCTTCCAGTCTCATCGTACATTACGCTTTCCTCTGGTTCTCAAGTCCACCGTTCTCACCTAAGTTTGTTTACTCTTATGATCTGCGCGCGTTCCATACTTTCGTTTTCTTCCTTCCGTCCTTCCTGCGTCTTCCACCTCTCCCGGGGCTTGACCCGGCGTGCCTGCGCGTGTAGGTGGATGCGCGTGCCGACCTCCAGCTGGCTTCAAGCGTCGAAGACCTTCAGTGCTTGCTGTGTTGGTCGCCGGTTCCGACGTGTGGTGTGTAGTGCGCTCCCCTCATTTAAACACCCCCTGATTATAACATTATAACACCCCGTTGTTGATAACATCCCTCAAATTATGTTCATCCCCAATTTTGTATCCTTGTTGGATCTCCCACACTACTAACCACGAGATTTTTTGATAAAAAAGATTTCCTGAAATTATGTTTATCCCTCAGTTTCAACCCCCAAACCACTAAACACGAGATTTTTCGGTAAGACTATCGAATCAGTTAGGTCTCGAAACATTTTTAATAGCTAGCAGGGTTTTCTGTTGGCTTTTGAAACCCGGCCCGTGTGTGTATCTACGTGATAGGATGGCCACGTTCAAGGAATTGGAGCTAGAGTGGTCGACTTTGTGCCAGGGACGTACGGAAACTGAGACCCCCACAGGTAGGCATTACTGATTTCATTTTCTAAGAAAGTTATTCTAAGAAAAAAAGTTATTGTGTCATTCCTGGTGTAACTTGAATAATAAAATTATATAAAAAATATAACAAATGAATAAATATGATTCCCCCTCCCCCTAGAATAAATTCAATGTTAGAATACTCTTGATGAAGAAGGTATTGTAATTCAGTTCGAGATGAGTTGATAAACTTCTATTTAATTACTGATTGGAACTAATACTGGCAATAATAATCAATTTCATGTTGGAGTATATTATATGATCATAACTAACAAGAAGTCAGTATTAGAAACTTACTTTAAAAAGTATTAAGTTTGAAGTAAGTAGTCATTTCAAATTGTTTATTATATGATATTATAAATATTGATATTATATGATATTATTGAATTGTTACTATCCACTTTCAGAGCGAATTAATATGCATTTCAAATTGATTATTATAGGATACCAAATAATAGAAAATTAATATTCGTTTCAAATTGGATTAATTAGTTATTATTGGAAGTTACTAATCTATTAATGTCAATTACTCATTGAAGTATTATTGGATCGTTAATCGTGTTATCATTGATTTAGTTGATGAATGCGTAATTTTACTCTTGAGAGAGACATACGCCTAAATAAGTAATTTCTCAATTGAAGACGATTTCTAAAGGAGATGAGAAGTGACTCAATCAAATATATTTTGAATGAAAGAGAAATAATCATTACAAAAACTCTTGTAGAATCAGGATAATTTTTCAAAATGATAAACTCTTATCTTTTGAAACACAATAAGTTTCGAGTTCTAAACAATATTGAAGTGTCCGGTATTGATATTATTTATTAATAAAAATAAGCTTTTACTCATGAGTTACATTAAAATTATATTTGTAATTCAAATTCATCAGCCAGATTATCCTACTTATTTCAAGTTTAAATTTGTGTAGATTATGATTATATTGCTGAAAAATATCAATTTTGTTTTCAACACTGATTTTGAATAGAATTTCGATGGAATAATATGTCTCACTCAGTGTAGTTACTTAGCTATTTCCATCAACATGTAACGACTGATCTGTTCTAATTATTACTCGAGAGGGTCATTTTATATGCAAATATTGACTTGAGGGTTTTAAAAATAATTCCTAGACAATCTTTCAAAAAGATGGCTGAAAGTGATATCAACAACCTGTTGAAAAGATAGTAAAGAAGGGATGAGTTCAACATTTTGAAATAAAATACTCAGTATAGTATAAATTATAAATAATAGTAGAATAAATATATATAAAATAATATAAATAATGAGAAACTCACTGATAAGTATCATTATTAGAGTATAATGTAATTATCACATTACGGTACCTACGTACTCAGTTCTGGCTTGAATGATAGGTGTGGCTAACGGATGTCATATATCAATCCATAAATTGTTTGCTTCAATTCACAATCCAATATCTATAATACTCTTTCTGTCTGTTGATACTAGCCAACGCGCATAAAAATGCATTGAATTTCTAAAGCTCAGAGCTCAAGGATTTGATTTGACTTCAAACAATGTTTGATTACATTTAAAAATGACTGCTCCTAAACTAATTAAATTATTATTCCTATTCCTAGAAATAAACTAGTAAAAAAGTTTGATAATTTGATCGGAAATCGAAAACTTAATTTGTAGGAGCATTAAATTTCCACGTCAATAAGCCAAGCTTGTATCAATAATTGTATCATTACCAGAAACAATGCATACAAAAATAATTTTATCATTATACGGCATGAATGACAATAAAGTCTGATGATAATAGTATAATGTAAATCTCATGCAGAGAGAATAGAATATAGAAATTATCGTTTGTAAAAAATCACAAAATTTCACTCATATTCTATTATCGCTGATCTCATGCAAGGAAATATTCTTGTACGCGTTGATTTTTAAATAAATAAATATCAAAGATGACTCTAGAGGACTGACGACTTGAGGGTTTTTTCCACATTTCCACATGTTCATGACGCTTATGCTCGGTCAATGAATTTAAGGATGTGTTATCCCAAAGAAATGGGAGTCAAACCATTTGTTCAAAGAAACTATCATCCATTTCCCATCATGTTTTACGTTTAAGGTTCAATCAACTTTTACAATCGATTAATTTTCATAATTATAATAGGAATGATGAGATTTATAATTAAATTTCCCATCGGAAATCAGGCCTAGAGAGAATAGAAGTGAATTTTTCCTCAAATTCTTCCAATAGAAGTTCTTTTTCTTTTTCTTTGTTCAAACTTTGTTGGGTGGCGAAATAACCAAATTTCACAGTTTTTCTATAAGAAATCAAAACAGAGACTGCAGACTGGCAACAGATGTAAAAAAGTACAAGCATGCTATGCAATGTCGCTGTACTTATTTGATGGACCGGTTCATTAGTGTTTGTCCATTTATTACACTAAAAAAACTTCCAAAGAAAAACGTAGCACAATGCACGCACGCCATGCTTCGCAAGATGTTTTCAAGATTATGAAACACTGCAACCAAGGTTAAAAGAATTCCAGATGAATAGAGATGCCTACTTACTAATGTAAAGCATGCTCTCCGACTTAAGAATTTGAGTGACTATAGAATTTGTTTGGTAAAAGGAAAATTGTTGGATGCTATTATAAACTAAAGTAGAAATAATTACAACTGCCATTCAATGTTTCAAAAGATTTTGCTTCAATTGCTTCCAGTTTATGGATATGGCATCAATACATTATAAGAGTATAATGTACATTATACAGTAATATGAATAATATGGGATTCAGTGAAGGTTTCATGGACTATTTGCATTGACTTGATTCTGTGATAGGGTTGCACCTCAAAATTATTCAATGGAATTGAAATATGACTTATCAGTTCATTACAAATTTTTGTTTGGCTTTTTATTGGTGAAGGTACCCCTTAATTATTCTCATTGGAATTCTATTGAGTTAGGTCTAGGATCCTTCAAAGCTCTAGTTGGAGGTAGAATGTAAATTGGGAAAATTATTGCATCATAAACATGTTTTCCTAAATATTTTTGCATTTCTTGAAATTTTTATGAAAAGATGATAAAATTCAATCATTATTATTTATTTGATTCAGGCATGCACATTTTAATACTGCACTTGATGGAAGGTCCAACTGGCTTGAGTCTTGAAAAATTTATAAGAGTATTTAATGATTTTAATATAAAAGTTGCATGTATTCTATACTTCTAATAAAAATTCGATTGAGCCATTCAATCAAGCTGCAAAAAATGAAAGTTCCAACCTTATAATATTTTTCTACAATATGAGCTACATATTTTATTGATCGTTCATTCCATCAATACTATCAAATCCTCTCTACAAGTCTCTTCATTGAATATTCATTTTAGGAATATTTACTTTAGGAAGGGGTTGGTTTCAAGCTTTAAAGAATTCAGGTATTTATCAATTTGTTATGTTTTTGAAGAAATGATTAAGTTCACGGTTCTGAGCTCAAGAGTATTTCTTCATGTTGGATTGGAAGTGCATTGTTTTCAAGTTTGAGTTTCTTGAAAATAAGATGAAAAAAGTTAAAAACTTCAGGGTTTAACAGACATTCTACAGCCGACTCGACTTTAGTAGCCTACAAATTAGTCCCTCATTTTAATGGCAGTTGAACCAATCCTTTACCTGTGTCTTCCCATTTCCATTTTCTTCTTCGAGTTGCAGTTCAATCCCATCATAAGCTCAATTACTATGTTTTCGCGTGTTTTTCTAACGCTGTCAGAGTTCTTGTTCTTATCTTCCGAATTGATAAGTTTGATTGCTCAAATGCGAAATAGCAAAAGCTGTTCATTTACGCAATGTTATTGTTAAAACTCTCAATATTCACGCTTTAGGATCAGGAATTGTTCCTCGATCCCAAGAGAATCCATCCATGTTCCTCGATCCATCAAGTTCACTTGATTCAATCCTATTAGCACTATCATTGCAGTTTACGGATTGAGTTGTCATGAATGTGTTATAAATATGATGAAACAGTATTGTTCTATAGATTGCCAATAGTTGACTATTCTATCGAAAATCCATTCTCGATTTCCTGAATAAATCTTACTTTATGAATTTTCTATTCAAGAATTAACTTCATTCATTCTTTTTTCTATTTTTTAAGGCTCTCAAAATTACATCTTGATTGATTCATCACTCTGTTGGAATCCTGACAATATTTTTCATATCGCCTTATGTCTGATCAAAACTCTAATCACCGAATTTAATCAATAAATTAAATACAAAGGTGAATACAACAGGCATAACGCCCGAAACTATTCCTCAACCAATTTATACTAAAAGTTCAAGACAAGGTTATTATTGAATAATATTACATTCAATTCACGGATGATCAATATTATTATGACTATGATTAAGCTATTAAGTAATGTATTATTGGATTGATATGGAATAGTGTCATTTCTCTCTATGGGGAAGACAATATCATTAGATCGTTTAGCCTATGTATTATATACATAGAACCTCTTTCTTCAACTTGGAGTCTTTTTCTGTACTTAAATTCACTTTAAATAAATAGCTTTCATCACTCCAAAGTGAAAATACCTTTCCGTAATAGAATGCCTTATTATTTTCCTCTATTAAAAACTGTATAGAGCCGTCCAATGCTCTTGAATCTATGTACCTGCCGTCACAGTGGAAAAGATTGGAAGAGATTGTTTGATTTATGACTAGTTGATTTATTATGATTATTTGATTTATGACTTCATAAAAAAGAAATAAATTTTCTGGCAGTTATCTCCCTTCATCGGCTGATTAGGACATAATTCAACAATGCCATCTGCCAATAATTAGCATGGTTGGTGCTAAGTAAAAGTGAGAAATTGATGTAGTAACAAATGAAGTCATCTCGTCCTTTATTTCTCTCTTGTTAAATGAAACCGTGAATGGAGATTTCGTGACCGAGAGCTGCCAACACAATGAGGACTGCTAACATTAATCGTGAGAATAGCGATTGAAGGCTGACAAATTACTGAATTCAATTGATTAATGCCGCCAAATAAAAGTTCACTTGTCATTTTTTCGCATCAATCTGATGACTGAAAATCATATTTTTCATTCCATACTATGGTGAATTATTATTGTGAACCAATTAAATTTTTTATTTATTGTATCAATTTTCATTAATAATAAAAGAATCGGGGTAGGCGTGATTGGAAAATCAGTAGAATTCGACTGAAAAACTTTGAATACAATGCAAATTGTAGAAAATACTTTGAACTGTGGAATGAAATTAATTCATAGCAAGAAAGGTATATTTCAGATCATGAATTTAGCAGTTAATTAGTGATTTATTGTTGTACTTCATTCAAATGAATTTACGTTCATTTAAATACACATCAATTGTAAATTTGTAAGTTCACTTACAACAGCGCTAATACAAAATCGCGTATTCATTAGAATATTGGTTTCTGTTAGTTATTTATGTTGGGGGGATGGGGATGTCGTCATAGTCCGTGAGGAAGGGGCGGAGTTCAGGTGTAACGGGAGGGGGCTGGGGGCGCTTCTTGGTCTCAAGCATGAGTTTATGTTTACAATATTGTAATACAATATTTATTCAATATTGCAGAGTTATGGGACGTTTAATTGTTCGATTGAAAAGACTTGCTGATTTAGTAATTTAGATCTTTGTTAAACCGAATAGTATAGGCAGTACCGCATTTCCCACTAGGTCCAGGCCTAGGGCGCAAAATTTTAAAAGCTGCACACACGAGCGTGGATAATATATGATCGGACAAGCGATCGAAAAATTTTTGCAGCTAACAGAAAATATTTATTTATATTCAGAAGAAAATATATTAACTAAATTTTAAATATCCAACAATAACAATGTAGCGACCGACATTCAGTGTTATGAAATATGATTCATAGTTATCCCACGTGTGTCGATGACGCGACTCAATGGCTATTGAGTCTGAACTTACTAAAAGCATTGACTTCGGAGAAATAACGAGAACTTATGTTGAATCCAAGCAAATAAGAAAATTTATATAAAATAAGAATCTCACGAACTACTTATCCCTGTATGTTTTTTGACCTTAAATGTTTTTGCAAAAAATTTGGACTTTGTCAGTCCGAGCTTTCTAATGAAGCTATAAAATATGGCTGGGTATATATCAAGAATGGATTTACATGAAAAATCGTAATGTAATTATTACTTATTTTCATACTTTGTGAATGTTGTCCATCAGAAACGTAAGATGTATTATTTTAGAGTTGAAATAAGAAGAATTAGTATGTATTACTAAGTTGTTAGCCTATTAATATTTCTTTAATCTAAAACATGAGAAAAACAATGTATGTGTTTGGGGGATGGGGGTATCGTCATAGTCCGTGAGGAAGGGGCGGAGATCAGGTGTAACGGGAGGGGGCAGGGGGCGCTTTTTGGTCTCTAGGCGCGCTGAACTTCTAAATGCGGCACTGAGTATAGGCAAAGAATATGTAGATACTTTATACTAGAATAATATACTTTATATTCACTGGTATAGGTGCAGTACTCATTGGAATGTTTCAATTGAAATAGGCCTATTGGTTTCAGAATTACAATTATCATACATTAATGCATTCGTATCGTTGTACAATCGTGTCTCAATTAGAATATTCAGTCCACTTTGTAATTAATTCTATTATTAAGGCCCACACCCACAAAATGCTATATGAGAAGTGAAATTGATTTGAAAATCAAACCAAATCTAAGCGATGTTCAAGTGTCGTTAACCTTTCATCGTTGAAATGTCAGTAATAGTCGTGACCAAATATTTGTAAAGGCTAAATTGAAGTGGTTTTGTCTCTCGATTGGTATTGTTTCCGATGCAGATTCTGCTTGCATAACTTAAGATTAGTGACTTCCTCTTCGTGAGTTTAAAGCAAATCCCACGTGGGATCACACCCATTCCCTACGTTCGATTTTAGTGTGCTGCACAACATGTCGCATATGCTTGAGCATGCTGAACAGCACAGAAAAATCGACTATTTTCTAGTTTATGTAACTTGCTACTTGGCTTAACAAGTATAAGATAGGAAATACAATGCATTTTAGGTCGAAAGTTGCATCAAATCAAAGTTAACATAAGGATTGTTTTCCCAATGCACGGTGAAATACTTTGAGAAATGCTAGTAGTATACCATTCTTTGGTAAATGCAGCACGGTTTCATGTTTCAACCACGGGTCCAACTCACGAAGCAGCTCACGCAGATTCTTGCGTGGTTTATGCGTAGACATGTCGTTAAAACATAGTGCGTGTTAGCATGAAAAAGAAGACGATACTAAAAGTCATTGAACTGAACTTACTAGAGATTCGTTCTCACCTTGCCTTGTTTATTGTCAAATTAATAGTCACGGCTGAATCAAAGAATAGTGAGTATTGATTTAGGAATCGGTAATGTGCAAAGAAAACAAAGGAAATTTTTATTTGAATGCAACATTTCTACACACATGGTAACAAATTTAATTTGCAAACAGGACACCTACAATGCAAACAATGACTTGTATATTTTATTGTTTTGTGCATAGTTCATCAGACGTTAAAAATTAGCCACTAATGATGAGTTTCAAAAGTAACGAAACTTTATTTGATGTGAAAGTTGTTTTACAATGGATGAGGTTTATTTGTAGCTAGGCGTGGAATTTTTAGTTAATGTCTTCAATTCGAAGTTTCTCTTTGAATTTGTAATGATTTATTGTTGTGATTATGCAGAAATATTTTGGTATCAAATTGATGAATTGGATACATTTTCGCCGAGAATTCAATTCATTTATGTGTTGTTGAAGCTTATAAAACTATTATTTTTAATGTGATTCCCAAATGAACTCAACGTTTGTGGGTGTGCTATCTGTAAAAGGAAGTGTGTTTATTAGACTAGTGCATAATTTAAACTTTCTTCTTTTTATTTCTGACCATAATATTGTATTAATCATCATCTGAGCGATTCACTAAAAAACCTTTTATTTGAGTTGATTGTTGTAGCTCTGAAGATTATTAATGCATTATTCCTGATGTGGCTTCAAGTGCAGTACATTCACCACATTATACAAGTCTCCAACTCAAAGAAGCTCCTAATAGAAGAGAGTAAAAGTTTAATCTTGTAGCACCAAAGGCAAACTAATCAAATAATAACATCTTATCAATTGATCAGTATTATTCAGGTTGATTTGTTTGGTTTCTCAACTGAAGGATTTGTTATGAATTTATTTAAAAATGAACATTTATCATTTGGCAACTGATGAGCGCTTATTATTCATCTGAGCAATTCGTTAAAAAATATGAGTTTCTTTTAGTAGTTCTGTTGATATTATTGATTTTAATGTGGCATTACCTACATTCCCTACACGATACAGGTTTCCAACTCAAATAAGCTCATCAGATAATAATATGTGCTGTATCAGTGGCGTAACGTACACCCCCGCAGCCCCCGCGGCGCGGGGGGGCCCGGGCTAGGGCCCGAATATAAAATATAGGTTTCCTGAAAAATGAGTTATTTGGGCTCCTATGGATCGGGCGAGAGCCCGAAATAATCTATTACATATTTTCTGAAGAAATAAATCAAGAGAAAGATGATTTCTATATTGACAAAAATACAGCAATAAGCACTAATGTAGTTTGTTTATTTCTTCCCAATTAATTTTCTTTATCAATAACTTTGGAATGAAAGGCCTATTATCAATCCAACTCAAAATTGAATCCTTGAAAATAAACTTACATTTAAACTACTTACTCAATACAAGTGCGCAAGCAAGCATGTACTTGTTTGTACATGTGCGAAATCACGTAAGTTACTTGAGGGGGGGTTAGGTTATGGAGACAAGGTGCTAACGTGCAATTCAGAAAGCAGTGATTGCTGAACTTGGAGGTTTATAGAGTGTAGAAGTCTTCAAATCAAAGGTTTTTTTTTATAAATTATTATCTTCATTCTTTCTAGATTTCATAATCCAAATTTATACTCTATTTACGTAATTTATACTAAAGTTAAATCCTCAATTTTGACTAGAGGCTTGATCCTATTTTCCCTTGGATACATAATTCTTCATAAACATGAATATTTTATAATTAAATGAAATTTTTCCCTACATAGCTAGCCTATGTCTTTGAAACATTTACATTTTTAGAAATTGAATAATTGAAATTGAGGAAGTAGGGTGTTGAGAATAGAGGGGGGTAGAAAAAGGGGTATTTTGGAAGAAGGGGGCCCGGAATTTTTGTTTTTGCGGGGGGGCCCGGTTTGGAAACGTTACGCCACTGTACTGTATCTGTGATACAAAGGAAACAATATTAATCGACTGTGGCGATGTTTCATAAAAGTCGATAACATAGAAAATACATTTCTCTTTAATAATTTTTGTAACCTTCAAGTAGTTCATGATAATTATTCTGGAATCACTGGAATGTGAAAAATTATCTTAGAAACATATAAATAAAATATCTTATTATTATAAATTGCATAACAATAGTTGGAAAGGTTTAAACAGACTTTAGAAAATATTATTCAGGTCAATTCTAATTAATATGGAGATAATGATCAATTTAGCTTTTTAGATAGCGGATTTCTTCCAAATTACTGGTTAGGATCAAGAATAGATATTGTTTGATTTATTTTAATTAATACCTATTAATTTGGGATCTCGATCGTTTTAACCGGCTCCACTTCATCATATACGAAATTTTCCCAAACCGTATAATCAAGTAGCTTTCAATCTACTAATCAGAAACTAGAATTTTAAGAATATTTCAAAGCTATCAGCTATCTTATCTGAGGTTTCCTAATCTGTGAGCTCACCATCCAAGCCAGTATAACATCTTCCTTGTGAACTTCTACACCACTTTTTAATACATAGGCTAATCCGCTATTCAACCGGTTGACTATCAATGGTATGCTTTCCATAACTTACTGCATTCGGGATCATAATGAATTTATTAAACAAAGCTTAGTGTCCCGTTAAGCTCTGCTAAAAGATATGAAAGGTTTTCAATTTCTTGAGTTATTGATAAAAATTGATTTAACAACATGAAATTTTCAAAGCAAAGTAAGTCGTGACTGTATTCATTTTTGTTCTTTGATACCGTCTTTGTTAAATACGTCAATTGTCAAATTTCAGGATTTTTTTCTAATTATTTATTCAAGAATGAATTTTTCATTGTATCTCAATAATTACTTGCACAGTAATCACTTTGTTGCACAGTATCTTTCTTTAAAAGAATTATCAAAAATTTAAAAATATCCGGGTGATAATTCATAAATTTTACCAATATTCTCCATTAATCCATTAATCTGTGCAAATAGATTGATGCCTGTATTATACCACGAATAGAGCAAAGCCTGTTTTATCTCTCAACTCATTTAAATTCTCTTGTATTAATGAATAATAAAGATTACACCACATGTCGCTACAAGACTATTCTGTAATATTGTCTGATACTTTTCTGTAATCCTATTATATTAAGCGAGTAATTTCTGTATGTATGTATGTATGTATGTATGTATGTATGTTTGTATGTTTGTATGTGGAACCACGGATCTAGAAAACGGCTCTAACGATTTTCTTGAAATTTGAAATGTAATATAACCGTGATGGAAAAATAAGATTGCACCAGGTCTCATGTCTGGGAAAACTCTCTGGCAGGATTAATAAAAGAATAAAATATTCCTTATTCAGGCATAATCCCAAGTACTGCGTATAATGGCTGTTATCGTTAGCTGACCAACGCTATCCAGCTGGAGTGAATTGAGTTACATTCAAGACTATAACACATGTTCATGACTATCAAAAAATTGTGAGAGGTGATCATATCAATTTTGAATTTATTTTTTACAACAACACATTCATGTAATTCATCAGTTTTGCCGCATACAGCTTCAGAGCGCAGCTCGGTACCAGATATTATTTATTAATCTGGAATATTATTATTTGTGAGAAAGTTGTGCATTGAGATATACGTATTATATTAGGCTATCTTTTTTCGTAAATCAGAGAATAAACCACTGAAATTATTGCTGTTCTTCTTTCATATAAACTTTCCACTTTCATTCAAGGAAAAGTATTCACCTACTTTGAAAATCCTACCACAAGAAAATATCAATACCACATCCAGTTAAATCGATATTATTCGAATATTATATTTGAAACTCTTCCAAGAACGGTAATTCCTTATTTTTCGTGCACTACAATTTATTGCTCATTTCGGTTACTTATTCCATTCCATTTTCAAGACCACCTATAGTCTGTCCAAGCAAAGAAGACATTCTGGCATAATGGGAAAATGTCTCCAGCTCGGTCAATACTGGTTCAAAAATTATAAATTTGGTCTCAAATTGTAGAACAGAATCTTTTCTACAACTTGAAACCAAATTGATAATGTTTGAATCAATATTGACCGAGCTGGAGTCATTTCTACTTCTTGCCAGAATGTTTTCTCTCCTTGGACAGACTGTACCTACAGGTTCAGAACTGTTGGGATACTGATATTAGTTTCACTTTCTGTGGTTGATGTGTATCTCTTTCCTAAATCTGCCATCATCTCATCTCATTCAATATGTCTCAAGAATTGAAACAATTTTGAGTTTAATAGAATGTTGGTTCATCTCTGCAATTTGAAGGAGTAGATTTGTCTGTTTAGTGTACAATTAACTGAGCAAGAGTGCAGTGATGCAGCTTGATCGAGCCAGTATCCAGTAATAGTAATCTCTGAATTGATCAAGCAAATTTAAAATGACTGAAACATAATCAATTCTGAAGATGCATCAACAAAAAATAAACTACTTCTTGTTCGTACGTTGTGGGAAATTATTAATGATTTAATTCTTGTTTTTAATGATTCTTCATTCTAATATAATTCTACTGTAAGTCCATACTCATTATTTTGTTATACATTTTCTTGAATTTATTCCCTTTTAATGTTTCTGATTCATTTGTTGTTGTTGTTGATGCTGCAGAGGTCTTCTTACCTATTGTAATAGCTTTATTTGGATTGTAGTTCGAACAATCATAGGTTTTTAGTAGCCTACTCTAGGCTACTAGGTTTTTAGCCTAGGTTAAGGAGCCTAGTTCCTACCCTTCCTTCATTACTACATACAGTAATACATTACTACATATTGTAAGTATCATGTATTCACATCAGTTAACTACATTGTCTGATAATTTTCCCCATTGTAATTTTACCTGTACTTATTTTCTCATAGGCTGAGGCCGCACTGCCGGTGGGTAGAGCCTGGTGGGTGGAGGGTAGTTGGTAAATCTATAGAACATACACACCATCCACAGTAATACATTGTATGAATGATATGATGTGATTCTGTTTTTTGAGGTTATGTTGTCCATATTTAAGAATTTCAAGATGGCGGCTGAACACATACCAGTCATACGATGTATTACTGTGGATGGTGTGTATGTTCTATAGATTTACCACTGGTGGTTCGTACCCACGAAACAACTGAAGTGCTCGTATCTTTTACTGTACAGCACTTCACCTATTTGGTGGGCACGAGCCGCCAGTGAGCGGCGTCCACCAACTACCCTCCACCCTCCAGGCTCTACGTGCGGCCTCAGCCTTAGGGCTACTGTATTCGGTAAAACTTCAAAATAATAAAAATCAAAGTAAGTTACCCTTTTTTAAAAATTTACCTGATACAGAACAATATTCATGATATAATTATAAACTACCTATTTTATTGTCGTGGTTTTTTGCTTATAACGGATCTTATGCAATGTATTGTAATTTAAAATTATATCAAATCTTATACAGTATAATATATTATTTAAGATTATAGATAGATTTGATTAAAATAACAAATTATAATCTAGATTATTCTATAGAATCAGGTATCTTATAACTGTTGAAACATATCACCCATAACGACCCTCAAGTCCCGCAAAACTATTTTCAACTTCTGAAAACTTACAAGCACTGTTCGCTGTTCGCTGTGTGAAAATGTTTAGTGCGAAATAACACATAACTCTATCTTCACGCAGATATTATTATCGACTTATCATGCACCGTTACATTTAAACGGCTATTTGTCGGCAAAATGACGATATTAAGTACGATACATTTCACAAACCGTGTAAAGAATATTACCCATGATGCTCTTGCTCTCTATCATAACGGAACTCACTGACAACGATATAACTGCTTTAACTTAAACTCCTATAACTGCCCAAATCACGAGTTCGTGTTATTATCACATTTTACAACTTGGAATGTTGGAATCACGGTCTGGAATCTAGTGTGAAAAAAAAAAAAACAGTTGAACTTGTCATTGATGCTTGTCTCAAATGCTTGCGCTTTTACGCCGATTCAGTGGTGACTTTAATAATATATATTCCCCAATTTTCAGTAATAGAAATAACATATCATACTGATAGCATTTATTAATTTGAATCTCTGATCGATGTGATGTCTCAAACTCATTGATTTCCAGGAAGTGATTACTTCTACAGTATATCCTACAATTGATTGCATATCATCATCTCGGACATTTAAAAATGTCAAATTCGTTTTCAATATCCTAATTTATAGTTGCTTAATTTATTCAAGAGTATCGTTGTGAGGAGAGCCGGCTGAAATCTCTCTCAGACATCAATATTCAACAGTTTTGGGACCATAAAGTAATGTCGGCTGCAGGACAACCTGTTTAGTTCATCATCCATGGCTTGTGTCCAGACAGTCGATTTTCTGTGCGTTTGCAGCAAGCTAAATGTTTTCTAAGCATATACTTTTTAAGCTACATGAAGTAATGACTGTTAAATGATAACCTATTCAATTCATCATCCACTCCCTCTGTCGTCCACATTCTTATCACTACTTATAGTCGATTTTTCATACGTTTGTAATGCTAACAGTGGTTAAGCATATGTAGCATGCTTTAAACGCTTGGAAAATCGACCAACAGTGTACATGGGGATTGCTGGTGAGATGCTTCTGTGTGTTCTGAAAGGCGAATTTCTAATCGCGATCCTAAATACTATAACCACATAATCAAAATACTTCCTCATGAGAGCCGGCCGACTGCCACTTTAATAAATTAAACGAACTGCCAGTCGACGCACTCCTGTGTGTAGAGTTGATCAAGAAGCGAGTTTCTTTTCATTCAGTTTCAGAGTCTTAGAAATTTAAATTTAAATTCTCTGGACGGATCTGAAATTTGTTTGTTGTGTTTTGTACGGAGTTGACTATCAAGTGGAATAAAAAACGCTGGAATAGCTTTGACGAATGAACAAACTAATATATTTTATCAATTTATTTATTATTATTTATAATAATTTCTACAATTTATTGATTGAAATACAATGGTTGAACTTAATTACCAACACTGACCAGAACACCTGTTAAAGTGATCATTTAATTTCTAAAGTACAAGAATTACTATTACATAATAATATTCATTGCGGATATAAAACTATTTATTTATTATATATTAATTAACTAAGCTTGTAAGTAGAACTGACTAACAGAAGAATGAACGAGCAAACAATATTTTTGACTGCTTGAACTTGAAAATGACTGCTTGAATTTGTTGTTTCGTGTATTTTGGAGAACAAATACAATTTTTTCAGGTTCCTTAGAAATAAAATCAAAATTGATATAAAATTAATAATTTTCCTTAAGAAACTTGAAATCTTGTGAATTTAGAAAAATGAATGAATCAATTTATATTCAGGTATATTAATGATAGAATGTTATGGTAATGCAATGATTATGATTCAGAGAGTATGGAATAAGATTGGCTCTATTCTCTTGTCGCTCTATTCGCTTCCAAAGCTATAGGCTAATCCACACAGTCATTAAAATTATTCCATGTTTATAGACATTTTAGTCAAATTTTAACATAGCTTGTTGGAGTATACTTCTACTGTATGTACGTACAAGACTAGTACTTCAAAGTAATTGAAACTAATTTATCTTAATTCCTTCTCTAGTTGAAATTAAGAATTACAATACAAATGTATAATTAAAATACATTATAAGTTTACACTTAAAGTTTCATCACGTGGTTTTGTGGCTTTGCTTGATCAGATTCACATTTTTCATACAATTTAATATGAAGCAATTTACAACATTATTATTAATTTCAAATTCAGTAATAATAATAATAATAATAATAATTGTTGGTCTACTATTGTATCCTATAATGACAAATGTTGCATTTGTTGTTTCACTGTTGCATTTCCAGTGCAATAGAATCTCATTTTGTTTCCATGACCCATAAATTCATTCTCATTACAAAACGACCATCATTATTACTAAAGGCAAAGCGTGCTTCGCTTTGTTAAAGAGATTCACTTTTACTGAACTTCAATGCTCAATATGAATCCACTTAATCTCTGTCGCTAGCATGATTATAATAAAAAAAGGATAATACAGTATTGAGATTTGTATACGATTAAAGAACCAATTGATTGTTTTTTTACTCATAACATCAGGTTGTCAAAGAAAAGTCAAACTTTTCAGTGAGAATCAGATTAAACAATTCAATTCATCATTCATTCGTTCAAAACCTTCAATCCATCTCTAGCGCACTATCGAAATAAATTACAAATGATTTAGAGGACTCGCAATTTGAAATATTCCATCTCTCCATAATATTAATCTTCTCTTATTCTGGCCTCCTCATTATATCTATCATTTCTATATCAAAAAGTACCAATGAATTTTTTATCCAGCTTTCTCCCTTAATTGCTGCTTTTTGAAAATATTCCAGCATTGAACTTTAATGAAAATTAATCTAGTTGGTTTTCTTAAGCCAGTTCAATTATCTGTGAAATTAATATGAAAAAGTAGCACTAACATTGATCAAATATTACCCTTCATAATGATAATCAAATTAATTAATCTTGAAATTTCACCCAGGTTTTTCCTAGGTAGGTAGTCTCGTGTATCTTAACAATTCAGTTAGTATTTGTTAGTTAGTGGTTTTTATTACAACAATATAATGACTTCCCTAATTTAGGGTTTGGAGATCTTAAAGCTTATAGATTCTGTAAATAAATTGAGGTGAATTTGAATAGAACGCAATTTGCATTTAAAAATTTATAGAGTGTATAAAATTTAAAACTGTATCATGTATTATTTTTTGGTAATATTATATTGAATTAATCGAGACTACAGCTACCATCTATTGGCAAGTGTAATATTTTGTGAGAAACATCGTTGTTAGAAATTGCATTAGTATCTGCATCTATTTTCAGATGGTACAAATCTCATTGACTCTGCAATACTTGTATCTGGCAAAACACCAAGATAATCTTTATTATTTGACAATTCAGGAATAAATACACTTGAGCTATTATTATCAAACATTTTGGTATTGAAATCCTTTTCCAATAATGGAAGAAGTTGATCCACATGCCTTTTCCATACAAATCCTTTATCAGTTTCAACTCTATAAGTAACTGGGCTAATTTCATTCAAAATTTTACCTTCAATCCATTCACCCGATCTGTAATCTTTAATCATAACATTTTCCCTTTTGAAAATTTTACGCATCAATAGAACTATTTGGTCTAATTCTATCTAAGATAGGTAAACATAAATATAAAATAATCATTCTTTTACTTATTATGAAATACAAAATACATTACAGCAAGTAACATACCAATCAATTCATTTATTGATTCATTTTTTCTTTCACTTCCTAAAACCTCTTCTTCTAGTACAGTATTGATGAAAGCGCTACCTTGCAAAAAAGTGCCTCAGAAATAGTTTCTCCCCTGACATTTACAGTACTTGAACCAACAACATTCATTTGTTTGAAGTGAAAAACAACCAATACTGCACAAAGATAGTGTTCTGCAAATATACATTGCAATCCACGCCAACTGGCTTACAAGTACAAAATAGGCCTACTTAGTGAAGTTCAATGAGTGAGTTCACTATATTTAGCCTACAAATATTGGCAAGGAGCTAATTATTTCATTTGAACGTTGTATCGTACTATTCGTGCTCAATCCTTTCAGAGAATGGTATGGCAAGAGAAGCACTGCATGGGCCTAACACAAAGGATACTATCAGGTGTGAACCCTGTGGGGAGGTATTGAGGGTATGTCTCATTGTACACTAGATAGAATGCTATAGAAATACATTAGATAGGAATTGACAAAATTTTAATAATAAGGTTTAAAACTTCTGAACATATAGTTTTAGGGTAGGTACTTTTTGTAATTTTAGGGGAGCGCGATTGTAAGTGAATAGAATACTCTGGTTCTAAAGCCGCGTATCGAAAGTGCGAGGCATGTGCTGCTAATGCCTCAAGGTACAGTCTGTTCACGCAAAGAAGAGTCTTACTCCAGTCTCCAGCTCGGTCAATATTAGTTCAAAATTTATTGATTTGGTCTTAAATTGAAATGTTTCCTATAACTGAGACCAGATCAATAATGTTTGAACCAATATCGACCGAGCTGGAGAATCACGCAAACTCTTCTTTGCGTGAACAGACGGTACCTTGAGGCACTTGCGGTACATGCCTCGCACTGTCGATACGGAGGAAAAATCTGTCCCATTTTTCTAATATCGCAACACAAACACACACACAGATGTCCGTCTGTGCGTCACAACATTTCATAGCCTGGGAGGTACGGACGGAGGAAAAATCCCTCCCAGGTTATTAAATGACGCAACGGACAGACGGACAGCGTTCGTCTGCAGGTACACGTCTGTTGTAGTGTGCGCCTTGCTTTAATCGAAATCTATATTGCCTTATCAGTGCAGGGTTGACATTACAGGATTACATACGTGTGAGAAATAAGCGACCTTATAAAATAATGTAAGCTCAGCTGGTTCGTGATCTAGCCAGACATTATTCCTACCATTAACTTGGTGTGTGAGGATGTAAGGATGTACATACAGCTAACAAACTTAGTGGGTATAGGATCAAAGACAATGTATACAGATTGTAAAAGAGTAGTTCTTCTTATACAAGGATCTACAGGTAACAAGCATGTTCTCAACCAGTTGGCTACCAACTATAACTGAACTATGAACTTCATGAGTGCAATTTGAATTTTAGTAGCATCCAGCAGTTAGCCTCGGTATTGTGCGTGTCAAGACACCTCCATAAACAGATCGACCATGCACGTTCATTCAACTTTTACTAACCTAACTCGTACCCAACCTATACATGTATACCTAACCTGCACATATGCGTATTGTACGTTCACTGTTCAAAGTGTCCACTACTCCACACTGGTCCTGTTAGATTCTTGAGACAACTTATTCACTCGCCGCTCCTAAATACCGTTCTTCGATTTCAAACTACTTTTTCTCACATTCTCCAATATCCGCCCACTGGCATTTCATTGATTTTCATTATTTTTTATTTATATCTCAAACCTGGACTTTGTGCAACACTTTTTATCCTTCCAATTTACTGGGGCCAAATAAATATTATTTATTACATTTTAAGCTGAACTGTAAAATTCTCCAATTCTTCCTCGTTTAAAGTCTTCTAAAATGTCTTGTGGAAGGCTCCAGAGTTCAATGTATGGAATGGATTATCACCGAGAAGCTTGATGTCAAATTAATATTATGTGAATAGACCTACACTTTGAGGTGTTATTATTCTTACTATATAGGTGTTTATTATTGTCTTTAATGTATTTATTTTTCCAAAGATTATTCACAGGATTAAAAAGAAAAATTTACTACCTATTAATAGAAATTAAACGTTTGTTGAATCTCGTCTCCACCAGAGAACTCATTCTCTTGAAATTATTTTTCATACAGTAAAATTATTCAAAAACTATTGTCATTCAATTACACTTTTCGTGATGGAAATTATGTGTCTTAAAAAGTCGTTTCTTAAGTGAAGTACTCTTTGAACTCGGCTCACTATAAGCTTAAGTTACTCCATATAAATTGTATTATTATTCTCAGTCTGTATTTGTTGAAAATATTCTTTCTCTTTTTTTAATATCAGTTAATAGATTGATGAATTATTACAATTCAATTTTGAATTTTCGCTTCCTTCAGAAACTGTGACTTTCCAGCACCTTCAGCTTCACATAACGCTTAGAAGTACTATAAGCACCTAGTTCAATCATCCTTAGACTTTGTTTTCAAATCAGAGGCAATTAATCAACTCTCTGTGACTCTGAGTCTGAAGATGGGTCAAGTAATTCTTTCAGCCTGAAATAAAGGCCATCTGTCAGTTACTTTGTTTTAAACATCAATCTGTCAATCACTGAGTCTCTTTAGACTTTTTCCAATATCTTCTACCTATAGAGTTCAATCTCTACATTACAATCGAATGAGCTCACACAATAATAATTACATATTCGGTTATGCAATAGTATATTTATTGATTTTTCTCAGTCACCATGCCTACAATGCATGAGAGCAAACAATGCTGGAACAGGTTTTCGAAGCCAGATGGTTTATTTTGATGATTTAAAAACGGTTCTGCTATTATGCAAGATGTTAGAGGTGAATGGTTTACGACCAACGATTGAATATTCGCTCCTGAATGGATGGTAGAGTTCAAAATGAGATTACTATCTTACGGTCTTTGCATATCTCATTTGCTTCTGGATATATTTGATTGGTTTTGGTCCAGACAGAACTGCAATATAAATATTTTATGTTCTAATATCCATTTAACATTTTTTTCTACTTGCAGTTCAGGAAGAATGATTCTGTCAATCATATTTCCAACTTAGGTAAGTGATAACAAATGTTGTCAGATCCACAAATGGGTCTATTAAAAACCCATAATTGAGTTTCAATGCTCAGGGCATCATCATCAGTGGAAAACTCAGTTTCCACAAAATTTTTGTTTGCTGGAAAACTCAGTTTTTCACTGATGATGATGCCCTGAGCATAGAATCTTAAGTACCGGTATGGGTTTTTAATAAACTAATTTGTGGATGTGACATTTGTTTTCACTTTACGTCAATTAATGATAATTTCCAAAACATCTTTGATTAAATTATATTTTCAATTATTATGTCAGTAGGACTGACAACAAGAAAGTTTTACATTCAAACACCCTTCATAATCCTTGAATCTTGAAAATAATTTGAAGAATTCGACCTCCTTGACAGATCTCTTTTCCCTTGATACATTATTCGAGAAAACCGCACAAACTAGGAAGTAAAATTTGGTTGTGATAAATGACAATTATCAAGTCAAGTAAGAATGATCAAACCGGCTTGCAAAATTCATCTGGATCATCAAATATGGAATTTAATTTGAAGATTGAAAAGATTACTGCGAACGCCCTGGGAGTTTTTGTTGAATTAACGCCTCAAGGCCTGAATAACATTGAGACGCTTCCAGATACTGTAATGATATTAGCATTTGGTAAACTTGACTCGTAAAACTTGCTCTTCAAACAGTTCATTGGCCCTGTCTGGAGCCGGTATGTTAAAAGTATTTTCACTTTCTTTCCCTTCATAAAAAATCAATTTTGTAATTCAAATTTTGTGCACGATGCAATCGTTAATATTTATTAGGCAACGTACTCTATAGGAAGAGTATCCTATTGGAAGAGTAATATTCCTATTTATACCTTGAATCACGCCTCATGGTATTCGTGAAAATGGATACATATAAATAACTAAACAGAAAGCTTTAACTTACAATTACAACAATCCATTGGCCTTGACTTCTATAACTGTTCCTTACAAATGAAATTTATTCCCATTTTTTAGCTATTTTGTTAATCAGCGAAGGATTTCCATTCCTCTCTCATGAGTTTATTGCAGAATAAGTGTTGTTGGGGTTAATACTTATATAAAAATAGTTCAGTCAAATTAAACAAAAAAGTGAAAGTCGGAGGACCCAGCTGAAAATTTGCAAATATGATCAGAAAAGGGCGCTGAATAACATACTAAAAGTCCCCAAGGGTCCCCTGTGAGCTTCGGCCGCCATCTTGAAAAAACCGTAAAATTTACCTACAAGGAATTGTTTTTTCGTGAATTGTGGCCGAACCAAGCGTCGGACGAGAAAATTTAATCGGACCTTTTTTGTAGACAATAAAATTTGAAAAAGAATAAGACCAATTGCAACTCTGTATCATCAACTGTTTTTGAGATACGATTTTTTATAAATTTGGCAATTTTTTCATAGGATCGAGAATTTGAAAATTTTCTTTCTTAAAAAGTTTGTAACTATAAATTGAGCACCCGTACATTCGTATTTCAAAATCCCTCTTGGCGAAATTCATTTTGAGACCAATTCCACACTCCTATGTTTGATACTTTTTGTGCTACATCGATTTTAGAAAATCCTTACACCCCCAAAAACCCAAAAATTGCATATTTTAACACAAAAAGCTTACTAAAAAGATTGGGATTCGCTTATACTTCTTGAATACTGTTCCTGAGATCCTAGGCTGTCATTAGCAATGTTCATCCGACCAAAAGTATCGTAGGATTCTTGGGGGTGGGTCAAAAGCATCCCCTATATTTTAAATTATATATATTTATTCATAACTTTTGAACGGTACGTAGGATTTCATCGTGTGATAGCTCATCGTTTTCAGCTCATTGTGGCGGTATAAATTCATATATTATATGTCAAATTTGATGGAAATTTTCAAATTTTATGTTATAATGGTACTGTGTGTAATAATACCTCCTCGTTGAAAACACACTTTTTTACATTCAAGTGACTCCCAATCGGGAACCTGTGGGCGCAAAAATCTGAAACTTGTAATGAAATGTAGAGAAAATTTTCCTCTTTCAGATGGTTAGTATCGGAATTCCGGGACTTCTTTCTTGAGATTGTAAATAGCCAGTTTTTATCATTGATTTTCAGATAAATTCGCACCTTTTTCCAATATTATCGAAATTGCAGTAGGAATAAGCCTAAAGCAAGCAAATTTCATTATACTATTCAATAGAGGATGAATTTGTCTACATTTCAAGACCAAAAAAATAACTTTAACTCTATTAGTAATCAAGTTATAATTTAATTTATTATTAAACATTTTCAAGCAATTGGAAAAGCAGATTTTTGGGCAGTGTTATAATCAACTATTTATCGAAGGAATATAATATATCATATATGATATTAAAGAGCATATTTTTCTCTACAATTTGATACCAAATAAATAATTTTTGAACGAATATTGAACAAGCTTGATCCATTTTAAAAATCATTTGTCGTTTCCTTCAGCTCACTGAGGCGCTCCACGCATGTAATACGACACATTCAATAGCTTTTCCTCCTTTATACCGGTTTTAAGTGATGAGTCCTGGAATTCCGATACTAACCATCTGAAAGAGGAAAATTTTCTCTACATTTCATTACAAGTTTCAAATTTTTGTGCCCTCAGGTTCCCGATTGGGAGTCACTTGAATGTAAAAATGTTGTGTTTTCAACGAGGAGGTATTATAGCCCAGGCAAATTAGATTGAAAAATGGCTGTGCCTCCAAAAAAATAAGGTAAGGCTGGAAATCGTCTTAATCGATTTTGGGCATCCTAAATAAGTTTACTATGAGCTTGCGACGGATTCCGAGGTGTGCATAATACAGGGTGACTAGAAAACCACCAAATTTCGGTTCTGTTTTTAGTTTTTCGCAATTTACGCCAAAACGAAGCATCTGACAGAAAATATCATTCCTATACTTTTTTAGCTAATAAAATTTTCAAGAGATTGGTATCAAATCCAACCTTCTATCTCAAACAAGGACTGAGGAATGAGGCTTCAAGAAAGTGGTATTTTTTGAGAAAAATGAAAATTTTACCTTATTCAGTATTCTATTGTTCATATCTTCCGTCTGATGAGTTAGAAAGGTGTATTTTAAAATCCCTCTGGGGATAATTTTGTTCTCTACAATTTTAGACCAAGAAAGACTTCCTATCTTGTATATTTTTTGTGTTAGGGCTTTCAACATGTTTCCTTGCACAGCAAAAAATACCATATTTCCACTATTAACCTCCAAAATTAGTCTATATATTCTTGTATTGGAGTTTTATCACTAGAATATTTTTTCTTATATCATGTTTTGATTTTATAATTACTATACCGCCCTGAATTCAGGTTATTTCCAGTTATTACCAGTAGGAAGGACTTTCCAAGGATAATAAACTAAGGACCTTCGTAACTTTCGTAAAAGTTGACGGATCGTGACGAACTATAGCTCATTGTTTTCAGCTCATCAAGGCTGTTAAAATTCATATATAATTTATTAAATTTGATCGAAATTGAAGAATTTTACTACCTTGAGTACTGTGAGTTATTTTTCAAATCAGAGTGCATATTTTCCGTGACGTCAGAAATTATTTTAATCTAATCACTTTGATTGGAACGCACAAGGAGCAGACGAAGTTCCTAATTTCTAGGTTCGCTAAACAGCTGTGGTGCCAATGACGTCAAAATTCACTGTTTCCTCCCGGCTACGATGCTGATGACTCATACCTTTCTATTCTAATTACCTTGCTTTTAACTGATCCATACTACTGTGCTCTGTTGTAATTTTAATAGTTATAGGAATAATTTATTATTAGATTATACTGTCATGTCGCTTGTCATTTGAGTGATACTCAAATTCTGATGTTCTATGTGACGATTGGATTGTGAATGAATAAATAAAGTAGATATTGATAAAGGCTCACTACTGACTTTTAAAATCATTCTGAACAATATACCTCAACTATGAACTCATAAATCATTCTCAATCTCGACAATCAGTTTTACCTGTTTGAATTGATTAGTTCTATGAATTGCAGATTCCTATTACGCAGACGATTTTGAGAGCTCACGACTACAAATGAAAAAATTTATTTCCCGTCTATTCGTTCATATTCCGTGCTGATGAGATTTCAATCAACCATGAACACGTCAAAGATGTACTATGGAAAAAGTTCCATTCTCCTGTTTTGAGATGATACAGTTTCCTTGAAGTATACTAATTATAATCACAAGGAAAGATCCTCTTCCTCAGTTTCGATCTGCACTCCGGAGATCTAATTGAGGAAAATTCCAGCTGCCCCAATTAGAAGATGCACCTGGTTTCAAGACTAACCCAATGCTGGTTAAAAGGTTTTTTGTTTTAGATTCTCCTGGTCTGGCTCCTTACTTATCATGATACAGTGGAGACTCATTGTCTGAAAGTCTGAACTGAAATTGATTTCTGTCAAAATCGATGGTGAAAGTAATGTAATATACGATAACTGCGTTGTACTCCAAATAATTGAAACACTTTCTTTTGATTTTTATCAAACACATCCATAATCAAGTTCTGGTTGAAGTTGATTAATAGTTGAATTATTTTTATTGAAGTTGGAAGAAAAAGAGAGTAAATTGGAAAAATATTTTACTCTAATAAACATCGTTCCATGAAACTGAAAAATATTGAACTGCTTTCTTTAGGATGTGCTGTTATCAAGTGAGCTAGAGAAATCTATATGTTACCATAGAATAATAAAATTCTCGAACCTAGAACCTATAATCCTCTTTGATGTTACTTCACTTCTCAATAATTAATACTAGAATTTCAATTTAAATATCGTTATTTTCACTAGAAGGGTGTTCTCCGCCCTATCATCTACCTAACACCTATAGGTGTTAGATTAGATGAATCACCTATTGAAAGACAACTGAAAGAGATAAGCAAAGTCTAAAAATTGGAATCATCCAGATTGCTGCAACACCTCGGTTCAAAAATAACCTTTCT
Organism: Sogatella furcifera; assembly: GCA_017141385.1. Classification (NCBI taxonomy): domain Eukaryota; kingdom Metazoa; phylum Arthropoda; class Insecta; order Hemiptera; family Delphacidae; genus Sogatella; species Sogatella furcifera. The sequence continues at coordinate 18,646,003 of CM029555.1, forward strand.
TATCCATCCGGAATATAATTTATGTATTGTAAAATATATTTAAATTACAGTATTTTATTTTTTTAATTATATATATATATAATACTATTTTTATTATTTGAATATATATATTTAATAGAAAACATAATTATTCAGCCAATAATTTTCAAATATGATTCCAGCTTCAGCTTCACATGTTACATGCATACTAGGAAAAATTGAAGGAGCTGAAAGTTTTCTTTTACTTATAGAATTTCGAAGAGCCTCATAGAATCCTGAGATCCTCGGCCATCGATAGGAATAATCGCATTTCTCTGTAACTGTATCCTTTTACTCGTAAAAGTTTCTTAAACCATACAATGAATCACTATAATCTTTATCTCAACTGTACTGTACTTCCTTCACAATTTTTTCATCCACCTTCTCAGTATTATATTTTTCTTGTTTATTCGTTTCTCATGCAAAATTTCAATTGATTTCCTTCGGAACCAACATAAACTCACTTTCAATTTTTTCATCCTCCTGATGTTTTAAATGTATTAAAATCGATAATATTCTAATATTGTTTTTTCTTACTGGACGTAGAGTTATTATATTTTTAGTGCCCAAATTGTACTTATGCTCATTCAGAATATTTACTTAGTCCAGTCACTTTATACATGAAAAGGGGGTCTGTGTTAAATAAAATTTATTTCAATTACTAATTGAGATTTATAAACGCTCAAAATATAGAGCGTCATGAATTTTTTCTCAAGAGTTACTCGTTCACGTCAGCTGAACCTACCTCGTATATCCATATCTCTCCAGTATCTCTCACAAAACTGACACAACAGAATTCAGCTTCAGCGTGATTTTTCAGCGAAATATACGTTTAATAGATGATTTTATTATCTCAAATTGAAGCTGATAAAATTCTCTACAACTCTCGCATATATAAATTTGCTGTGGAATACTTAGTTTTCGAGATTTATGAACTACAAAATTTCACAACTTTTTTGAGAAAATTGCTCGTTTTCGACGAATGATATCTCGGTTCTCAAGTATCGAAATTCTCTCAATTATATATCAAATTGTAGATAATTTTATGCTCTTTAAATGGTCTGTGAACATAAATTCTGTGCGATGGATAGCTTTCGAGTTATTTGGCTAAAACCAAAAAATGAGCTGATTTTTTGTCGTTTTTTAAGATGGCGGAGTTAGCACAAGGTATTTTTTGGTGATAAATTAGTTACAGACTACTCTTATGTATCCAAACAACTAAAAAATCAGAACTACAATACATTTTGCAAGCAACAATGTATAAAGTGACTGGACTAACTGTACTTACTATACTTTCAGTATTCAATTGATAGTCATGATACCTATCTATTTAATTTGAGACAATGGAAAATGGAAAGCACTATTTTCGCTGATAACGCAAATATGTATTGAACTTAATTCAAGGTGAAGGTTTAAGAAAATAACGCGGAATAATAGAAGGAAGATAGTGTGTTTCCTAGAAAATTTCAAGGCCCAAGAATTTTTCACAATAAACAAATATTGTTCCATGAAAGTGAAATACAGTACTGCTTTCTTCCACCGTGAAAATCACCTTGAAACAAAGGTGTGAACTAAAGAAAATCAGGTGAAGTTCATAAAAGAGAACAAGTCATTCAACATTTAAATCGAGGTGCTTTATTGTTTGTTTTTGGTTCAGTGTAATGGAGAGATAAACTGAATTAATGTTGTTGTTACTGTATTAATGAATGAATAGCATGAACAATATTTGAAACTACATGAAAGTGATAAAATCCCTCTCTTCGCTTTCTGCTTTATTCCCGTAAACACCAATCTGATGGAGCTAAACTTCTGTTTCAGATTCTCACACTTTCCTTGTTTTCGAGAAATTAAGATAATTATTATCATTATAGCTCTGTCAAAGTGTGGAGGCAGAATTAACGGTTCGTGAGAGTGTGAATTTACTACAATCTTGTTGAGGGCTAAAGCTGAAAAGACGGCGGCTTCAAACACTAATGACTTGTGCCGAAGATTAATTCATCTCACAGTTCATAATACACAAGCACCGCCGTGAACATTGTGATGAGGAATCAGAATCTAATTAATATTCTAATTACGATCTCCTTCATTATCTGAATACTTAAAAATTGGCTCCTGCTTCTGAATAAACCTTGGTATGCGAATAAGACACTGACTGGTCCTTGTTCTATGTAGGATTGAGAGGAGAACGAACAGAGGAAGAAGAAGAAATGAAAATGTAAAATAGAAGAAAGGATGGCTCCATTCTACAATCTGAAGCATGGTTCAATCCTCAAATTGGAATGGTTGATTCAACCTTAATGCTGTAATTTAAAAAAATCACTCATCAAATTAATTCAGATTGAACAAATGAACAAATTCTTGAAAAAATGATTCACAATGGCAAAAAAAGTATTTTTAGCTGAATCTTTGGTCAATCATGTTTATTTTATAACTCTTTTGAGGAATCTATGTTTAAACCGTCTTTCGGAGGAGAAGATAAGCCGTCCCAACTACCTGAAGAGTACTTTTCATCTCTCCTTATCTTTATCATCCATCTCATTACCCACGCACAAGCCTATGAGCTAATGTGAACCTCACCCTCAGAAAGTAAAACAAATCTAATCTACTTCTGAGCAACCGAAACATAATTCTCCGTTTTTCTTTTCAACTTCTCATTTTCTACAAAGGCCTAGTAATTTTTTCCCAATACATAATTCTCCTTTTTGAACCCACGATACATAACATTACAACTAATAAGGCTACATTCTTTCATCGTCTATCTGAAATGTCATTAGTAAGTGGTAAATAATGGCAATTCTTCCAAATCTATTGTAACCCCTAGTTCATATTATCCTCATATACTGCAGCTGAATCCATGAACTACAATAGAACAATTGAATGCCTAATAATGCAATGATTGGATTTTTCCAGAAGAAATGAGATTTTCTAGCCGAGAGCATAAGAGTAATAATTTTAGAACTTCGGTTAAAAAGAGCTGCTAGAAATTGAAAAGAATTTATTTTCAAGTAATTTAACTGACAACGGGACCTTGATTGCCAGTTGAGAAGGAAACAACAGAATTTTGAGATTACATTTCGAAACATCTGGAGTGGAATAAGGTGTAGTAACGAACTGAACAAAAAGTATTTCCAATTTTGTTTACACCGTTGGCAGCAACTAATTGCTGAATAAATCAAGTCTTCATTTAGTATTTTATTGTTCAGAACGCAAGAAATAAGGAAAACTGTCTAAAAATGGAATAGGTAAAATAATTTAAAGATTATTACAAGACATGAAGCGAAAAAAATGTTTCATTTTAAATCATTTGATACGGGATTTCTCACTCCCAATATTAAGTTTTCCAATCTTCAACCATTCCCTGATATTTATTCAAATGTAATGAAATGCCATGATAAGCCTGTGTCTGAGCGCTATAATGGGTAGGATTGAATCTTCCTTGAAGTTTTTAAACAAAATCTAGCTGACATGAGAAGTGATAAGAAAGTATAAAGAAATGTGCAATGCTTTTAAAAAGATAATCCAAACTCAGTTTATCATTATGTCACTGAAATACCGAAAAGCGTTGCATTAAAAATACTTAATTCGTGAGATACCGCACTCACTTAATCAGAGAAAGCTGAGTTCTTAAAATTCAAGTAATTTGATATCAGTAGGGAAAAAGTAGTTGCAGACGCTGAAAAACAAGAACTACTTGCTAGAAGTTTAAATAAGATTGGTGACATAACAAAATAAAAGTAACTACCTACAGTATCCATATTGCTTCCCTTCCCTTGTACGCTTTCTTTTCTTGTTTTGCATAGCAAGTGAGTATTTTCATGTCCCAATTATAATCAACTAACTTATCGTGCTTCATTGTGTGCGGTATTAACGTGAAATGTACGGCATGTGTGCTAGATCTAGGAAGTCAAAGAATAAACCAAAAATAAGGTTTTTACATTGGAATTTTTTATAACAAGTTTGTGGGTGGATGAAAGCCTCAGAAGCAAGCCGCTTATTTTAATTCATGAACTATTCATACATATAAAAATGAAATGAAGCTCATTCATGGACATATCTAGAGTTTCTAGTTTCTCAACTAGAAACTTTGAAATTTGTTATGAGCTTTTAGTTTTCTGTGTGTCCATGATTCAATTATGGATGTCCCTCCGTCTTGAATGTCCCCTCCAAGGCCTTCAAAACTCCAATAAAATGAAATCAATTATATCAAATGAAACAATTGAAAACTCAACGCTCAACGGGTTTATTTCAAGGCGTTTCTATGAGAATTTTCTAAAATACCTGTATGTTCTCAGTGCACGTCTGGTGGTCAATCTATCAATTCAGTTCCATCTAGATTCTAGAGTCCAAGCCTGCCTCTCTCTTCAAACTCTACTTATCAAGAATATACATATCTTTATTATTTTTTTTCAGATTACTCTCTTTTCCAGGAATATTTTTCATTTGTTTTCAACCCGTTCTGATCTTCCTGCTACAGTCTGACCAAGCAAATAAGACATTCTGGCAAGATGGGAAAATGACTCCAGCTCGGTCAATTTTGGTTTAAAAATGAAAATTTGGTCTCATATTGTTTTCTCAGAATGTTTCCTTCAATCTAAGATCAAATTTATAATTTTTGAACCAATATTGACTGAACTAAAGTCATTTTTTTATCTTGTCAAAATGTCTTCTTTGTTTGGACAGACTAAACCTCCTCAGTTTTTGTTACTTTCATTATTGTAAGAAACAAAACTTGATAACTGGATCAGTCACTGGATCATATCAGGAGTCACTCCATACATCTCTCCACTGTCAATTCGGAGACACTTACAAATTCACTTTCTCTTTTTGTTGTAAAAAGCAGGTGTACAGTTTAGGAAGTAGGCAACTTTAACCTTGTAATAAATTAAACAATTCAACAAGTCCACAGTATTTTGATAGTATGAGTAATGAATCCACTTCTCAAGAGAGCGTGTTTTTGTCATTGAGTCGATTGATAATATGTTAGTATCAAAAGTTTGTTTCAAAGATAAGGATTGGTTGGTAGTGTCATTTGTCCATACGGTGTATGTGACAATATCATTAATTATTGATAAGTTGCTCTTGACATTCTTAATCTTCCATTCACTTTCTCTCCTGTAGATAATTGGATAATGTAATTGTTCGATTGTATACATAGAACTCTTATTTACGATTATGTAACGTTTTGGACTTTGGATCATCTACTAGAGATAACCCTAGATAATAAAGTCTACTTTATATTATTTTATCCTAGCAAATTTTCTTAATTACACAATAAAACGACGATGTCATTGTTATTAAAAAAAAATCAAGAACTGATTTTCATCTTGGAAATACTATATTTCTTCAGTTTAAATTTCCCAATTCTAGTTTTTTAGATAAACCTTGGGGGGGGGGAGGGTTTCAGTACTGTATGAGCGAATTCATACTGAGGAAAGAGAGGATTCTGTATATCAACATTGTTGCTGAATATAATAGAGAATTAACATATTTTTTAAATAATTGCATTTCCAATTATCTAGGCCAGTTAGTATTTTTAATAATTCCTTCAAATTTGACTTTATTAATGAATTTTCTTTTGTTTTTCAGGTAAGAACTGAACTTTGTGTACTAGTTACCAACACCAAGGCATATAGTGAAGTGAGTTTGAATATTCTATTTTATTAAGATTTTTTATTCATTTCATGTATGTTGATTGAGATGGACAGAAAATGTACATCGAATAATTCCAATTTAGTATTTGTTGTTGAAGGAATTCTCAAATACCTTATAATTGATTACATTCTGATAGCTAAATCACTTATAAAGTATACAATTGTGAATTTCTGACATGTGCATCAATAAAACCACTCACTAATTGATAGCAATAGAATTCTCAAATTGACGTGCCACTTTATAAAAGGTGAGCCCCCCACATCCCGTGATTAAAAGTGAGTTATCACATCAGATCAATAATTTGACATCATCAATCGCGCATATCTGTGAATTCACATATTGTTGATAGGTATTTCCTATACCATTACACTCGCTGTATAGTATTTTCTTAACTCGCTCAAAAATTTCTCTGAGAGAAGAGATGTAAGTGGATGGAGTTTCAAGGATACACAGTATAGCAGCAATCTGTAGTTGAAGGCCTACAATACTAAAACTCCAAGACTTCATTCCTCAGTATGTGTGATGATGTGATAATAGCTGGGTGTGCTCCACCATGATTTATTAGTAAAGATAAAACTGGAACAATCTTGACATTACAAAGTAGTCTACATTATATTTTTGACAGTAGAATACCTACATACGAAGTAGAATATACGTACAGTGATAAAATTAACACCACTCTAAAATAGAGTTTTGCCCGTAAATTATATCCATGCAGAGGAAATGCCGATTTCGTCACTCAAAAAAACAATAAAGCGCTTGACAAGTCGGCGCAAAAACAGCTACAGCCCGAGTCACAAACAAAAGAAATGATTGTAAGTATATAATGGTGGTCGTATTCTTGTGTCCAGTATTATAATCTGTCCAAGCAAGAAGACATTCTGGCAAGATGGGAAAATTACTCCAGCTTGATCAATATTGGTTAAAAAATTAAAAAATTTGGTCGCAAATTGTAGAGCAGAATGTGTCCTACAATTTTAAAATAATTTACCATTTTTGAACAAATATTGATTGAGCTGGAGTCATTTTCCCATCTTGCCAAATCTTCTCTGCTTGGGCAGACTATAATCATGGTAGAGTTCCAGAGAGCTCAACTGCTTGCCCTCTGCATTCCTGAGAGTTGAAAGAGATGAAGTGATAGAGCATTCCTGAGAGTAGAAAGAAAGAGTAATTGAGAACTTCCAAATAGAGAGAAATGAAGAGATGGAGGAAGATAAAGTGATAAAGAATTCCTAAGAGTAGAAAGAGATGGAATTATAGAGAATGCTTGGGAGTAGAGAGAAATGATGAAAGAAGTTAAAGATGAAATGAGCAAGAAATATACATGAACAAAACCAGTTTAACCTTAACGACCGAACTTGGGGGCAGTGCAGTGCAAGTCGTGTATATAGAACCATACAATAGTCATGTATACTATACACGTATATTACTGTGGTCGTGCCTCATAATTCTTCACTCCTTTCTCCATCTTCTCTCTCATCTTAGTTTTCCACTTGCACCGCCGGAAGGATTTGCGACAGGATAACTCCTGATCCTCAATCTTGGATGGTAACGCTTCAACGGATGTAATGTATGCTATCCTTGGAAATACTTTCATGTGTCAAGTGGTCCATTCCATTCTTTTTACTCTTCAAGCACGCGGTGTACTGTACTTAAATGTCTTAATTGATTTATGGTGATAATAGGTAGGAAGGAAAAGATAAGAGCCCAAAGTCAACAACCAGTACTGGCTGGTATGACCTAATTGGTACTTTCTTACAGCTTCTATTAATTTAAAAACCATTTTTAACAGCAACTTTTTGCAAGAGTTCTGGGGTCGTGTGAGAAATTAACGAACACAGTCAGAGTTGTCAGAGGAAAAGATGTACTTACTGTACTTGGTACCAGAGTTGTCAGAAGAAAGAAATATATTACTGGACTTTGTCACCAAGTTCCACGAGATACTTTGGTTTGATGATGAAATTGATACACCTGTAAGCTGTAAGGTAATAAGAGAAATTGTAATCTTATAGAGATGTACCGTGAGTGTGAAAGGGAAGTAAAGTGAATTCCTGTTTCATCCCTGTTTTCTACCTATCATGATAAAATCAATTGAGTAGGATGAATCTCAAATGTCCTGACGTTTTAGTTACTTATGGTGTTGATTCTGTTCGTATGATATTTCATGAGACTACGAGATGGTAAACATTCATGAATTACGATATTCTAGTTATGACAGAATATACACTCTCCACTTTACATTCTTGTCATTATAGTAGGATTCCCTCTCAATATTTCATTGTATAATCCTAAAGTTAGTTTCGTGAATGGTTTCTCCAACAAAAAGTTTGGATCCTTTGTAACGGTAGCATAATTTTTGGAATATGATCCCACTAATTATTATATCTTTAATAATTTAAATTCTTCACAGACCACAGGTTAATAACTATTACACTGTCTAAAGAATGGAATTCGATGAGACCGAGGCGTGCATGGAATAAAAACGTTGTGAGTATGCTAGTATTGGGTGAAACAGAGACCCATGAATTGTCTATGAATGTACAACACATAATTGAAAATGAATCGCACTTGACATTGCAGGAATCGTACAATTTGATGGAATCTCTAGTTGTGAGTTCTCTTAAACAAGCGACAACAATAAGACCTACAAAAATTTCCCAGAACACCAAAGATGTTATATGTTTGAGAGAGACTATGAAGAGAAAAAATCCAAAAAATATAGAAGAAAAATCGAATACAACCTTCTATGCAAATTAGCGAGATTTAATATTCGAAAGACCTAAAAACTTATGAAGACCGAATTATATCAGATGCCTTGGAGTCAACTGGCTCAATTAAACAAATAAAGAAAAATTTATCCGACGGTCTTCAATGGAACACAGGGCTGAAAGATAAACATGGAGAAATAGATAGAAGAAGACATGGTATACTTAATAAAGCGACAGTATTCTATGAAGAATTATTTAAATGTGCTGGGAATATGACATTCGAGATTTCTAACTCTGCTACAACCACAGATATTCCTGATTTCCGTGACCAAGAAGTAATGGTTTGCATAAAGTCACTAAAGAAAAACAAAATGGCTGGTAACGACAAAATCACAAACGAAATGATTCAAACTTTAGCTCCAGTGATTATAGGCTTATTAGTGATCATATTCAATAGAGTATTAAAAGAACAGCAGATCCCTCACCAGTGGAAATCAGCCGACATGATTCTTCTTTATAAAAAAAGGAGACATGTATGATATCAATAACTTCCGTCCAATAAGTATCACGTCAAACATAGGAAAATTATTTATGAGATTGTTGACAAACCGCATCCAACCGATACTCGAAACACAGCAGCCTGTCGAACAAGCAGGCTTCCGAAAAGGATTTTCAACACTTGATAATATTCAAGTCATCAATCAACTCATTGAAAAATGTTCGGAGTATCAAATTGGTCTATATCTGGCATTTGTTGATTATCGGAAGGCATTCGATAGTATTAGTCATACATTCTTGTTCACAGCCCTTCGAAATCAAGGTGTTCCCGAGATCTACATTAATTTACTGGCACACTATTACAAGAACAGTACTGCAAGGGTAATTCTCGAAAGACCGGGCAACTATTTCAAGTTAGAAAGAGGAGTGAAACAAGGCGACCCGGCATCACCGATACTGTTCAACGCAGCTCTTCAAGAGGTTTTCAAACAATTAAATTGGGAGAGATTCGGCATCAAGATCAATGGAGAGAATCTCAATCATCTCCGCTTCGCGGACGATATTGTGGTGATAGCCAAGTCGAGCCAGGAGTTGCAGGGTATGTTAGAGGATCTCGCAAGCTCCAGTGAACAGGCTGGTCTCATTATTAATCCGGATAAAACCTTCGTAATGTCTAACAGGGAAAATTGTGAGATACAGATTGGAGGTAGAATGTTGAATCTGACAAACGAAGTTGTCTATCTTGGCCAAAGCTTCTCATTCTCAGCGAGGGAACAGAAAGAAGTAATGAGAAGATGCAACACAGCATGGAGAAAGTACTGGGCTCTGAAGTGTATTGTGAAAAATAGAGAGATAAATGTTTCAACGAAGGCAAAAGTTATTAAAGCATGTATCATACCAGCACTTATATACGGAGCACAGACCTGGGCTTGTAAGAAAACGTTGCTTAAGAAGATTCAAGTCACTCAAACAGCAATGGAAAGGAGCATCTTGAATATAAAACGACAGCAAAGGATCAAAAATTCTTTCATAAGAAGCAAAACAAACCTAGAGGATGTGACAAAAACAGTGAAGTTGCTGAAATGGAAATGGGCTGGCCACATTGCAAGAATAGAGGACGGAAGATGGACAAGAAAAGTTACCAGTTGGGAACCAACGTGGAAAACAAGAAGAGTAGGTCGACAGAAAGCCAGATGGAAAGATGACATCGTGAAGACTGCAGGTAGGAACTGGATGGAGGTAGCAAGAAACAGGCAGAGATGGAGAAACCTGGGGGAGGCCTATGCCCGCTAGTGGGCCTAGTTTCCAGACAATAGTTAAATTTTAAAATAGAGGAAGAATTGCAATTTTTATTTTATTTTTAATATTTCTTATTATCTTTCTTTTCTTTTTTCATTGAACTACCGTGTCATGAACTTATCAGTTAATTTGATAGTGATATTATTCTATTTGAAGAAACGAAGGAAAAATTGTGATTGAAGAGAATGAACTGTGAAAAAATAGTGTGTGACTGAAGAAATGAACAATTACAATTTAACAAAAGAATCAAGTAAGGGTGTAAGATTGTACGGACTCTATTTGAAGAAAGATTTCTTTTGTTTATTGAAGGGGAAACTGTTTAAAATTAAATTCAATGAGTTTAAAGTTTGAGTTTATTCAATGAAGAATGTATTGTTGATTGATTTCTGGAGACTAAATAAAGGCTTTATTTATTTATTTATTTATTTATTTATTAATTATTATATCTCTAGTAATTCGATGTAATGGGGATTTCCTGGTTGAATTAGAACTCGCATTTTTAATTGAAAAAAAGGAATGAAAATTAGTCTTCAACTATCGTTGGCTCTATGAGCATTTCAATAATACTTTTCGTTAGAATTGTATTCTGTTTTGTTGATTTCTAGAGGCTTATAACTATAAGAGGCTGATAAATAGAGGCGTATATTCATTCTTCAAAGTGATTTAAGTTTCTTGGAAATACTGGAATTTCTTGTAAATTCTGGTAAGTAAGTTCGAGGGCGTCAGGAAACTTGAGTTTCAAATGAAAAAACATCTAGCCTGCATTATTTTTCTGAAAACCTGGAAAAACATAGAATTCACAAAATAAAATGTTGAAATGTTTCTCCAAAGAACTATAATTGTCTAAACTCTAAAGTTTTCAACTAGGTCTAGTTCCACTTATTGTAGAAGACCACACCGCCAGTGAGAAACATTCGACTAATGAAGGATAATCCACTGCAGTAATTTTCGAAACAGTTTTAAATGCTGCCCTGATGATTATGCACGCTTATAATTAGTCGCTATTCATATTAGTCTACTCTAGACAAAAGAATGGAGAACGTTTGGAGGTATGGTCCTCGCAAGCTGAGAAGAGACGCTATCTAATACACTTTACATTGATTCGGCGTCTCTTTTCAGCGTGCACAAACGACAGGAACAATGCATCGCATTCCTAACCCATTTATGAAGAGACTCATAACACAAGAGGACAAGACACTCTTCAGTATATTTCAGAGCTCTAAAATAGTTTGGACGGTCTGACTTTATTATTATATCGTCCATTAGGCCAGCTAGAAGTATATAATCATTACAGAATCTAGTAGGAGGTTTCTTTTCCTAAATGGTGCATCTTGTAAACACAGCTCAAAACAGTAACATGACCTTTTAGAGTGGTAATTCCGCTTAATTGGCTTGTTGATACCAAAACAGGGTTAATTGTTGGGATTTTGTTCCTCCTCAAAATGATGGTAACAAGTTTGGTTGTAAGGCGTTATCGAAGAAGTTTTATTACTGGAGATTATGTCAACGTTGGTTATTATTAGTCTTTGCTGTGAGATTCTTCTCAATTAGATTATATTTCCAAATAATATAAAGTGCTCTCGCCTCTCATTCTTCTAATCTGATTTTAATTTAAATTCCTCAGTCATTCAATTTGACGTATGAATGTGCATTGAAAGCCTCAATTTCTGAGTAATGATAACCTCAATCTCTCTAGTAATTTATAGAATTCCTTATTCTCTTATCATTTTAATGTAATTTCTGTTCATGATATAAACTCTAAGAATGTATTAGAAGCCATAAGTTTTAAATCTATTCGAGGAATATAATGTAGATAAATTCCTTCTTATTTTGTAACGGAAATGCTCTCTGATATGTATGAATATGAATATAATGCTGAACTATCCATTTAGATTTTAATGTAAGAATAGTGAATTATTGAATTATGTTAATTACGTTAATTTAATTACATTGATGAAAGGCTCCACAAATCATCGTTCACTACTAATTTCATTAATTGGAATGTCTGAATGATATAAAATAATGTTTTTTCTATTCAACTTCATGTATAGTTGATTTTTAAGAATTTTTGTTTGTTTGATTTTTAAGAATACCATTCCCATTTCCATAGAACTCAAATCACGTTTCATAGAATGGATCAGATTTTTATCTCGGTTTGAATATCACGCCTTCAGGGGCCTTCAAGCTACTCAAAAGAATTTCAAAATCTTCAATAATTGATTTCAAACTGAGACAGGAGCAGCCATCAATAGATAGCTACAGTCAGTTCATGCAAGGAAGACATTCTCGCATGATGGGAGAATGACTCCAGCTCGATCAATACTGGTTCAAAAATTTAAAAAATTGTCTCAATTTGTAGATTAGGATGTTTTCTACAATCTGAGACCAAATTAATAATTTTTGAACCGACTCTACCCGAGTTGGAGTCATTTTTCAATCTTGCCAGAATATGTCTTCTTTGCTTGGATAGACTATAGGTAGCAATTGAACAACCTGTCAGTTGATCTTTTATGCGCGTCCTGTCACGATCTTCGTGAGATCTTGTATTGTCTGAATTCTGAAGCTGAGGAAGGAAAATCTATCAGGCAAATAATCACAGGTTACGTTGTGGTTCTTGAGGTTAGGTTAGGTTAAGTTAGGTAAGGTGTCTGGGGAAGACACCTGTAGGAAAACAAAGTTTCTGCAGACTCCAGAAATAACAACAGAACAGCAAAGAACAGAAACTGAATATAAAAATGTGAAAGAACTTCTGACATTCAAGGAGATAAGAAATTTTTCTTCGTCATCGATTGAACTACAAATTATTGATCCGAGTTGTGTTATACAAACAGAAGCATATCCTCACATAAATTACCTTCCTGATAACATGTGCAGTTTCTTGATCAAATCATTTGAATCTTCATAAAAATCAGTATTTTATTGGTCATACTTCACGATCAATCGAAAATCTATTAATTTAGATTGAATCACCGCCTTGAAATGAAGCCATTGCGTTAACCGGATTCAGATATCAGATTTGTTCATTGGGTTACGTTGCATTCGTTTGAATGACATTTCACGGCGTTCAAATTTGATTGGATTTTCTCTTCTAATTGGCCATTAGACTATTCGGTTAGTCTTTATAATATACATTCAAATAATAATAATATTTTTTATAAATAATAATCCATTCAAGTACGTGTTTCATTATCAAATGAATAGCTCATATATCAGTAAGCTATGGCTCATCCATTTTACAGTTGCAGAATTAATTTTAATCTTGATTATTTAAAAAATTACTAGTTTAAAACGTGTCTAAGTCACTATTGATGTTGTAGAACCATTCCATTATGAAATAAAAAATCACAGGTTTTGTTTATTCTAGACTTTATTTTTCCTGTACCACAAATAAAGTGTGTAATTGATAATATCTGTAAGTTTTTATTTATTTATTGAACGTGTATCTTATTATCATCTAATATATACAAATTGGTTAGTCTACCAACTGTCTGTCTAAATGCGTGTTGATGTGCGAACGGACATCCCGAGACATTCTGTCATTATCGTGGAAGGAAGAGCTCTATGGTCTCAGTGAAAGTGTGAGATTTAATCCAAACCACTTCTTGCAATTCCGATAACACTTCCAGCGTGATCTGCACAGCTTACCGGATGATGTTATGTCAATGAAATCTAATTCAGCTCCCACAAATTAATGGCGAACGTTTATCAGTTATGTCCTATTGAAACTGGGCAATTTGTAGCCTGAAAATGGATTAACTGTGTGTTCAAGTTTTATTTCTTTTCCGTTTTGTTAAAGTAGTTGTTTCCTCTGGTTAAATGTTGTTTTTCGTGTCAGGCGAGTGATAACATACAGTTCTAGTCTGAGTAGGCTACTTGGCTAGGAAAAGAAAACTATCACGCTTTTCTGTGTTAGATCAACGTTGGTGGTTTGATAAAATTCCATTTATGCTGTTCAATGTTTGGGATAAATAATTGAATAGTAGAAAATCTGTCTAGCAGAAAAAAAATTTGGTAGTGGTAGATTAGAGAAGTATTTCGATTTTCAAACTTTTTCGCACACCTTTTTTGTACACCTTTGGGGTGTTTTTTTATAAAGACAATTTACTGGTTACAAATTACAATAACTTATAAAACGTAAAATTTATTACTGTATAAAGTTTCTTCTGGTATGAGAATTTTGAAAGCTCTGATTCAGATGAATATGAATCAAGTGCATACCAACCGTTCGCAACAACTTGAAAAAATCATTTTTTCAATTTTTCCCAAAATTTGTGAATCATAGCGTTTTATTAGTAAATCCCACAAGTCCGGTTCTTCTTCTTTCTTTAAAGTGACAAGCTTGTAAATGTTTATGAAACGAGCTGTGTTGAAATCTCTCATTTTTCAACAACAAAGCTGACAGAAGAATAGACATTTTCGAAAAATCATTCAAATTGAAATATGTTAGGAACTTGTTAATTGATCATCTATTATGCTGATAGTGCTAATTATTCGGACGCTTTCTTGAGGAAGCAATTTCCTTTGCAGTGTTATCAGCCGAAGGTGCTTGTAAAAAAGAGGGAAGCTCTGATGTGAGAATTATGCGATTAATTTGTCCGTAGAAATGGAAAGTTGTGAGAACATTTCATGGATTCTCTCATCAATTCAAAAGCAGACGAATCGGAAGTTTAATTTGCAATCAATGCCTTGTTTGGTGTTGAAAACCGGTTCCCTAAAAAACCGATAACAGTATCAGTGATTTTGGATCGGCTTTGTGATTTTTACTAATTGAAAACCAGACGCATTTATAGTCGATGATTCCCATTTAGCGATTTTATCAGGTTCAAGACAATGCTTCCTGGTTCATTTGAATGCCAAGTTCACCTTTTAGTGAGATATTTTCATCAAAGCCACAAAGACAATAATGAATAATCCTATACTATCCGCGTATCCGGACTTGTGAGAAATTTGGTTCTTAGGTAACTACCAAAAACTTTTGAACGTAAAACTTTTGTTTGTAAACATTAAATTCATGAAAATCGGATTAAGAGGAGAAGTAGAATATTTTCTCAGAACATATTGCACGATTTCTCGTAAAAGGAGCCTTTCCTCAGATCAATTTTTCTTTCAAATGGAATAATGGATAAGGCAGATTGTGCAGTCGATATTAATTTATTATACAGTATCATCATCCACAATATTTAAAAATTATACCAATGTATGGAAGGTATGAAAATTGGAGTTTGAATAGATAAAATGAAAACGTTTCCTGAATTGGTTGTTGCATCGAATTTGAAATAATTGGAGAAAGCGTAGTTGGTAATTTGAGGGAACATTTTGGATTTCTAAAAAATTGGAAGAATATTCTTTTTACAAAAAAAAACATCATTTGAAAATTTCTTGAATTTATTAAATCTAGAGTTGAAACACAAATCATAAATTTTTTAAATGATGGATTTTTTGTCCTATCATTCTCTCGTGCATTTTTTCATTAACTTATTTATTCCCAATGACGAATTTTTCTTCTGTCAACAAATTGATAGAAGATTGATAAGTAAGTTGTGAATTTAATAGGCTGATTACAAATTTATCACAGAAGCAGATAATTAATTTAATAATAATTACTTGATTCGATCAAAAGAAATTTGATAAAAATAACAATGATTATGATAAATTGTATTAGCACATGGTGGAACCAGAATAATGATCATCAATAAAGTGATAACGGCGCTTTGAAGAGTTGATAACACTCCTGAATTACCCTTTGTTTTTAAAGGCAATCAAAACCTGTCGTAATTCTCATCACCGTATCATAACAGAACCTATCTTAAGGAAAAATCTCAAGTGAACCAGTTTCATAATATGTTGCTTGCAGTGCGGTTGGTTCATTGTATAATATTTAATAATTGATAATTATTGAAGCATAATATTACGCAAATTTATGGAGCACTGTCTTGGCAGGGGTAGAGATTCCAGATAGGATAATATTGGTGTTCGCCACAGGCTTCTTCAATGCTGCACCTTGGATATGTGAACACATTTACTTGAGACAAATTTCCCATACATTCATAATAATATATTATGTACCATTAGCAAGATATACAACTCTAGCAATACATTAATGCAGTAATATAGTCTGTTCAAGCAAAGATCAGAATGTTTCCGACAATTTGAGACTAAATTTCTAATTTTTGAACCAATATTAACTAAGCTTGAGTCATTTTCCCATCTTGCCAAAATTTCTTCTCTGCTTGGACAGACTATATTAATGCACTAATGTATTGGACAGACTATATTATTACACACTAGAATAATAAGATACTTTTTACTGTGCAATTAACAATTGTCCTATTCCAATAGGCCCACTGTAATAATGTAATTTTGAAATAATCTATTTATATTAAAAATGTAATGTCAATTCATTACATTTTGAATGTAACTGCATTTTGAAGAATGCAGTTAAGATTATTGGATAGATGCTTTGGTTGAGATTTAGTGGTATAAGATCAAAGTTGTACCGAGGATTCATTCAATTATTCACTCGACAGTATCGAAACAACAGACTTGCAAACCATTATAATGAATTTCGATCAAGAATCAAAACAATAAACTGAGTAACAATTACAAATCCAAGAAAATAATGCTTAAAAGAATTATATTCTTCATTTTTTAATTATTGAACTTGAATTATAAAGGAAATGCAAAATTTAAAATCTACTATTTTGGTTTTAATGACACACTAAAAACTCTTTCAAATGACATGAATACTATTAATGAAAGGGAACCGGTTTAAAAAAAATTAATTTCAGAATTTATTCACCTTTTCTCGATGAAAATTCCTCAACAAGAAATCAAGAATTCTACCTTACCTCTGATAAATAAATTCAACTTATTCGTAACGATAATTGAGTTGATAAACTGGAGTACACCATAAACTTGATTTAGATAATCAAAATAAATAAATAAGAGAGCAATTAAATTGCCAGGCGATACGGAGTTATGAACCCGGTTCAACTTCGCGTCCCTTTTCAGCCTTTCCCTGACATCAAAATCAGCACACAACCAAGAACCAATAACCAAGGAGTCGTGATCGGCTGTTTATCCCATTGTTTATCCATGCCTTTACATACCGGTTCTACTTGCACTTACATTACAAGGCAAACACCTGTACAACTGTCGATATCTGCGGCATTATTTTTCTGCAGCGCACGAGATTATATCTGGGTCATTTACTGCGCTACACATGGCTCAAGTCAGTCCCCTATCTGATTCACTTAAATCTTAGCACGGAAACATTCACTTTTCTCCATTCTAGATCATTTTCCTATTGTTCGGAAACTATTGAAGATTGCCGATTGTGATTTCTTCCCTACTTGTGCAGAAACCATCATAGCACGACTTCGGTTCATGAGAGTTTCACTCGGGTACCCTTCCATAAGTAAATCGCTAAACATCGAATGAATGCATCAGATCAAATGTTGAGGATCTCTTACAACATTGAACGAGTGTATTTGGAGTCTTCTCTTGTTGTTTTTGCACTTTTACTTTCGTTTTAATATTTATTACGTGATGTGAATTTTTTTCTTTTTTGCAATCAAAATAGGATAAGAAAGTGCAGAATAAATACTTCGTTTCAGAACCATATCACATTGAATGTAGTGATAGATTTCCTCATTTTATTCACTCAAGAGGACGATAAAATAGTTTCTTTTAAAGGAGAAAATTTGGATGAGGTAAGTTTCAATTGCTTTCTTTTGAAATGAAGATGGAATTGGGCGGAGAAGGCGAGCGAAGCGAGTGGCAGTCAGTGCCATTTCGCTTTTATAGACATAGATTGTTGACTTAATTTATTGTTGACGTAACACATTAGAAGTCTCATAAATTAGACCAGAGTCTTCTACCGAGGGAGAGATAGAAAAATCCTCTTAGATACTAGTAATTCTAATATTTTTATTCCCACATAAATTTTAAGGGATAGTCCAGTTACATACAAAAACTACAAATCAATTTACTGAACTTCTATTTTTTTTCATCTTCTTTCGCAGGTTTAATATCTAGTGGCATCGGACTTCCCAATTCACTAAACTAGAGTACAAGGAATTTTCCAATACTCAAAAACCATAAATAAATAAGGAGCAGATTCTTCAAAATACTTCAAGGCATTTTCCACCTTTCAAATTCAGTGATGACATACAACGTCAACGATATAACAATTCAAGCGCGACTAATATTGTTTTTTTAATCATATTGTCTGCTTAATATTTGTCTGCTAAACTGGGAATTTTGCATGGTTGAATCGCCATCTTCCCAGCCTCCTCCAGTCGTATCGTGTTTCCTGTGATGTTTTGCCGCTATTCTGTAGTCTGTCTAAGCAAAGAAAACATTCTGGCAAGATGGGAGAATGATTCCAGCTTCCAGCTCGGCCAATATTGATTAAAAAATTATAAATTTGGTCTCAAATTGTAGGAAACATTCTGTTCTACATACAATTTGAGAATGGATTTATAATTTTTTAACCAATATTGACCGAGCTGAAGTTATTTCCCATCTCGCCAGTATGTCTTCTTTGCTTGAACAGACTATATCTGTACTGCGCAGTATAATTGTACTAAATATGCATTTTTTACATGAGCATGTAATTTTATATTATATTTCTCCTACAGGATTGTATATATTCGTCCTACAGATGTTAGTATGTGTATAACCTATAGTAGACAAGTTTATACAATAATCTATATTATTCCTTTGCTAAAATTTAGTTTGTAACACTGATATAATGATGTTATTCATTCACCTGTTATACGATTATATTTATTTCCTACATTATTTCTCTGCTACAGTTTACTTTGTAACGCCGGTGAGTATATTTATTTTAATACGAGTAGCCTGTGTATATTTTTTATCATGTCTCTGCTACAGTTTACTCGGTAACGCCGGTATGTATATATATACTTGTAATACAAGCTCATATATTTATATTATATCTCTGCTAAAGTTTTGTTGGCTTAAGACGCCGAAGCACGGTTTTCGTGAGTCCATTCCCTTTATAGTCCACTTGCAGTTCGTGCCAGAACTGCGTTCACTCTTGTATTCCCGCTAACTGAGAAGACACGCTGCTTCAATACACTTTACATTGTAACGACGTACCTTCTCAGCTTGCTTGAATTCTGAGTGTCGTTAGGACTGGGCTTGGACTTCACCCGTTTATGCCAAAAATATACATGTATATACTGTAGTAGTCACAAACTAGATATATACTCTGGTTTGTGGTAATAAACAGTAAGATAGTAGTAGGTTTTCAGCTAGCCATCGACCCAATGTCCTCAATGGTCTTCTAGCAATGGGAATGGGTAATTCGTGTTTAGCGGTGACATTCCTTATCGCAAGTATAGCCTCTCACCCGTTATGTTTATCTACAGTAAACGTTTTGCTTTGAAAAAAACTACTGAAGTAGTATCATGTGTGCGGTAATAATCTAAGTGAATTAATTGGGGCGGAAAATCAACATTGAGTAGAATTTTCATAGTTTTTATTCTCTTCAGTTCAGGACTTTTTGAAGTTTTTGAAAATTTTTATTTGGTGGCTTCTAGAGAAGATTACCTTATTCAATTCAATTCTTCATTGTAAACAGTGAACTTTTATCAAAATTCAATTTTTTTAATGTAAAGTGTTTTTGAAGTGGAAATTGTAATTTAAACTTTCATTCACTATGTAAACATCATCACATATTTGCTTAAAATACTTGCTATCAAGTCGCAATAGTTGTAACAATAAATAATAATAACTTCACTTGGATTCAGACAACTTGGAAATTCAGATATCTTGAATCCCACTTCATAGGTAATCTCCGCTTCTCTAATAAATGAAGAAGACTAGTCTATTATTTATTTATCAGACTGGGTAAAGTCAGAATCGAATCAGTCTGTTCATTCATTTATTGGATTTGGCTACCCTAGAATATACTGAACTCGTATGTCAAGCTCTATCGATCAAGTGTTGAAATTCAAATGGGAAGATTACCTTACATTATTATATTAGAAAGCATACTTACATCCAAAAAAGGAATTTTATATGATAGATCTCGAGCACCCTCATCAATTGGTTAAATCAATCATGTATATTCTTATTACAGTATAATAAATAATATTTACTGAAACACGGCACCGTAGGCAAATAATGAATAATATTGTACTTGTACATAGATTATGAGTAATCTTATCTATTCTGTGTAGCAATCAATTTCAAAAATGATTATGGGAGATACTAATTCAAAGAAGATTTTGATCTTTCGAATGATCATGATATTACTTGAATGCGAGGTTAATCGTTTCCATCTCTTGGTAATTTCAAGAAAGTTGAGTTCACCTCATCTCTAGTTTTGTTCACCTTATTATTTCCAAAACGCTAAAAAACGCTTAAATCCATAGATGGAGGCATCTGATATTGAAATCATGAAAGTTATTACTTATTTTCCAAAAGAAATAATACTCAAGCTGCATCCAGAAAATCTTGAAGTATCCTTGAGTTAATCATCATGGTTAACTCCCCTAGTTTCATTATAAAATTTTCTCACCATTGATCAGTAATCAAAATTATCTCTCAATTTTTATGGTTCTCAAAATCATAATGTTCATACCATGTTGCTCACAACCGATCAATGTTCGAGTGAAAACTTATAATAAACAATCTCTCGTAAAGATAACAATCGTAATAGAGATATAAATCTATCAAAAATTATCGGGATTAAACGTGTTCAAAGCTACTTGCCGTGTATAGTCTGTCCAAGCAAAGAAGATATTCTGGCAAGATTGGAAAATGACTCCAACTCGGTCAATATTCATCAAAAAATTAATCATTTGGTCTCAAATTGTAGCGAACATTTTAATCTACAATTTCAGACCAAATTCATAATTTTTGAATTGATATTGACCAAGTTTGAGTCATTTTATCATCTTGCCAGAATGTCTTCTTTGCTTGGACAGATCACTATCACCGACCGGTTCAATTGTAAGGCAAGCATGGAGCCACCAATTGATAATAATTATTATGGCATTACTAGTTCTTGAGAGATACATAGAGGGAGCGCTTGTGTTGCACAAATTTGCTATAAAAGGCAATAAATATTACCCGGTCAGTCTCCTGTTTCGCAATAAGGAGAAGTGATTGATAGTAGCAAGTCAGCGGTAGAATGTGAACTCCAAACAACTTTGAATTTAATCACAGTATTGATCTTGTACAGAAATTGTTTATTTCAGTCTCTTTCATTTTCCAATTGACTCAATTTTTGTTGAAAACTAATTTGAATACAGTAGTCTACTTGTTCTTCTTGTCATTTATTCTTACAAGCAAATCAATTCATAAACATTGTGTTTTCATTGCTCTGTCATAGTAATACGCTTGATAAGACATAGAAAATGGCTGATTTTCTGAAAAACAAAATGGTGGAACTTCTGTGGCTGCAATAAGGCTCTGTGATTGGACTAGAGTCTCCACTCCCACTTTCAACACCAGGTGGCCAATAAAAGTCAAGCACTGAAGACATGAGGTTTCTTGCCTTGTTTTTTTAACGATAACTAGTGATTCTATACGTTTTTTCATGGAATCCTGCTTGAAATGTGGATTATTATACTGTAAATAGCTTATCTTTTTGTGCCTTCTTCTTTCATTCATCTAATGACGAAGTTTTTGGTGAAGAAAGAACCGTCCAATTTAAATCTTGTCCAGATTTTCAGGTCAAGCTCAAATTTCTGTTCCTGCCAAACGGGTGCCTTTTTATACAGATATTGAGGAATTACCGTTTCAAACTCATTATATTGTAGGTTATCTAATCTATACATCTGCCTTTTATAAATTGGGCAAATTAACAACAAATTCAAGTAATTAGACATTTCAATTTTTGTAGCAATTCAGTGATTATCCCCACTTATCCTATCACTAAATAGATCAAACATGCACCACAGAAATATTTTCTTATCCACCTATAAAATATGACTTAAATGATTAGTTCACATAAATTTCTAACTACACCCATTCTTCCACTTTGGGAGATACGAGATCAGAAGCATATTAATGATTTTTTCCAACCACCTAATGTAGCTGATCTTCTATGTCTCCTCAATCAAAATTCGATAACAAGAAATTTTAATGTTATTTACAGTAACCAACTTCAAATTCAAAGGAATGCATTTGAGTTTACAGTGATTCTTTCGGTACTCAATTCGTGTGGAAAATGACGAGGCTCAACTTCAGGAGTTTGAACTTCGTTCCCTGATAGGAATTTCTTCTATAAGAAGGTGCCGTGTGAACTCCCTTGGAGTAACGCCCAGTAAGTACGCTCTGTTGATACTCTTGATCCTAAAACACGTGAGCCGTCAATGCCTCCAATGTTAACACACCTGTTGCACTGTCAGTCAGCAGGATCGTAGATCTCTTTGTTATTTATGAGGTGAGCTGAGTTCGACTCTCGTTGAGTAGGCGGATTTTTCTCGACCGCTGAGTCACGCCCTTGTGGAAGAAATATACTCACGTCTTCCAGGAGAATTATGCATTCAAATAAAAGATTGTTGAAGTAGAAAACAACGTAAGTCACAGGTTGTACAGGCTACGCTACAACACCTCCTGACATTCTCGCCCATTCCATTCAACTAGCTATCGAACATAAGAATACAAATGAGTAAATATTTTGTTGCATTTAGTAGAACTCCTGATATTTTTCCCATTTCATTCAACCATCGAACATGTGAATACAAGAAAGTAAGAGATTTGTTGAATTTCACAATGAAGATTAGATCAAAACTAAAAAATATAGTCCACAATCACAAATTTATAAGAATAGCTTATATCATCCATAAATTTTGGAATATTGTACTAGTATTCAATTGCATGTGTTTCACTATGATTCACTGGCGGTTCGTGCCCACGAAAAATGTGAAGTGCTGTTCAGTAATACATACGGGCACTTCACCTTTTTCGTGGGCACGAGCCGCCAGTGAACAGTTGACATGTTCCGTACTTTTAAAAGTTTTCATACTATGATTGAACATTAGAATATGACTTTCAAAAGTACGGAACTTGTCGAAATGAATAATGTAATGGTGATGTGGTCTCTATAATTTTCATTTTAATTTTCAGAATATATCACCAGTTTCTTCCTTCCATGGAGGTATTTTGCTTGCTCTACTTGATGGGCGTTTTTAGAGTTTGCTGTAATTGGAGATGGTTTGGCGACCATATGGTTTATGTAACATTTTGTACTTGGAATAATGGTGATTGGAGCGTTTGAAAGGAGAGTAGCCTTCAAGTGATGGGTGATAAAAAGTGAGACAATGGTTTCATGAGAAGATTAATCTTGTTTAATATTCTATGGATACTTTGTTGAAGAAGTGGTGGTAAAAAGTTGAGAGTGCCATAAAGAGCTATATAAGGATTTGAGAGCTTTATAAAGCTGGTTATAAAGCTATTCCAGGTATTTGTACTGAGTTATTCGTATTAATATTGATTCAAAGATTGACAATTTAAGATAGGATACTCAAAATATGAGTAATGAGATTGCTAAGAAGTCTGTTAAGACTAGTGTACGGCAATATTTTTCCTATATTACAGGACTTATTCATCCCCCTTGAAAAAATATAATTATGTTCATCTATTTATATCATTCAGAGATCCGTTTCTGTGTTCTATCTATGAGGATCAATCAATAAGACAGCGATTTCGCCAACTATAAACAGTTCAACAAACTATAGGCTATAATCCAATTTATGCAAGATACAGTAGTAATGTACCTGAATTTTATTCAATTTATTAAAGCAACTGATGAATTCGTCAGCTTGTTCATTTTGTTATCTTGTTAATTAAGAATCTTGGGAAGTAAGCGATCTGGGAGGTGTCAGACCATGGATTAATGAGCGAACACCTTTTTGTTTCAAGCCAACAGGCCGTTAAATTCAATTAATTCTTCGCGTGCTTTTGTAACTCTATAGTAGAATAAACTGTACAGGAAAACGTTATGTATAGCAGCTTGAAGAAATGAAGATAATCACTTCCCAGCATTGCAATTGCTTGTTTTAATCCTCTCATTGCAATTTTGTACTGAATTTCGAACATCATTCACACAACATTCAAATGTAATGGAAATTACAAGCATTCCATTCTTCAAACATTTATGATACGTATTTTTTTAATGAGTTCAATTTAATTTTAAACTATTCCGTTCCAGATATCAGAAACTAATGCAGTAGTAGCCCAGTCAAATGGTACGTCCACACGGGCGTTTCAGGAAAGCAGTGCGAATGTTTTTTTCTCAACGGTTCTATATGTATTTTAGGGTGCTGAATCCGAATATAATATTTGCATACTCCTCAGGGGACGGCTTCACCCCCAAAAGTCCAAAAAAACCCTTAAAATTTGTGAATTTTTCAGTTTTTTTTTATTGGAAACTAGTCGGTTTATCGAAAAATGTATTTTATTATAAATTGAAGGAAACAAATTTAGCTACAAAATGAGTGGTCACAATCAAAGTTTGGATGAATGACTGCCGAGCTACGAATCGTCAAAAAAGGGGTAGTTTTTGAGCTTTTATGGAAAAAGTCAAAACTGCTCACTTCAACAACACTCGCTTGAGAATCAGATGAGATATGTAGAAAATTCACATATGAGGTGAAACTACAATTCATTCTTAACAAGTTTCATCTTTTATTTTTGAATTTACCTCTAGGGTTGGGGAAACATTCGCAAAATAAAAATTCTATGACATTCAACGAAAACGGGCTGTTCTATGGTATCACCTTTTCAAGCCTATATCTGAAGCAATATATCGACGTTTTTCGGCTATTATGATTTGAAAATGACTTTTTTTATACATTAAATAGTTTTTTGCAATATTAATTGAGACTGGTAGTCAACTATCATCTCCTAACCCTCTTTTCTCACCACTCTCCAACATCCCTTTTACGTCTATCTATTCATGTACTATCTATTCATGATTGATTGATTGATTGATGTACTGTATTATCGATTTATAACGTAAATTCCAATACTATTCAATAAAGGGATTACAGAATATTGAAAAGCATAGTTATTATTATATAATGGAATAATAGAAAAGTACAATATTCAAATAATCAAACTTATTACTCTTTTAGTGATGTTTTTTCAATTACCTGGAAATAGTTATTGTTGGTCTCCTGATTGTTCTGTTAGTTCTTCAATGAGTTATAGCTATCTATGAAAGTATTATGGAAAAGTATGTTTTTGGAAATCTCCATAATAAAACCATTCCACCCAGAAACTCCAGAAATTTGGTAAACAGGTCCAGATTAGGTTCAAAAATGCTGTGTTCAATAAATTTCGTAAACAGGTCTAGACTAAGTCAATAAATTTCGAACCCCTTCTGAACGGAATTTGCAGGCGAGCGAAGCGAGCCTGTTTGACTCAGCTGACATTGGCAGAGGTTTTGCAGGCGAGTGAAGCGAGCCTGTTTGTCTCACTTACACTGCCGATACAGTCGGGGGTCCAGGGGGCGGAGCCCCCTGGCTAGCCGGAGAAGGTGAGCGAAGCGAGCCTGCCGGCTAGTATGAGAATAAGCGCTTAAGCTCTATTCTATACTTAAATTGTATTGCTAATTATAATTGGACGTGATCTAATTCTATGACTTGATTCAAATTGGAGGATTGCATATGTAATTTGCAGGTTTTATCAATCAAATAGGTGGGAATTAGAAAAATTAGTAATAAGAGAGGTCAAAATTCAATATTCTGTCATAGAATTTCTGTGTAAAATTCTACAATTTTTTTAACACTTTCTAATTTATTCATGCTTTTCTAGCAATTTTCTGGAATGGGGTACCCTCGTGAACTCATCACTCTACCATGAATACAACAATTAAAGTTTCGAAATCCATCCTCGAAGCCTATACTGAGTAGCTTTGAATACCCTTGCCCAGTTGTTGACAGGGTAGCAATCTCCTCAAATGCCATACTCGTGAAACACTTAACTCACACTGGAATTCATAATTCCACGATGAACATGGTTTGGGTCATCACGTTTAAGAGTTTCTACAGGTAAATGTAGGATTTTTGAAGCACAATTTAACCGACCGCTCATAAGACACGTTAATTTTCATAATCTTTAGAAACATCCAAGTTTGAGTCTAATCGCTCAAGACTCACGTTTAGTTTCATGAAGTACTTGATAGCCCTCTCTCGACCTGTTACTTTTAAGGTTACTACTGCATCTTAACTACAGTGTAACAGTTTTTTGCACTAAAATAGTTCTCCAATAACAAAGTTCATGCAGTCCCTATTCCCATGCTCTCAATGCTATCTGATGCCCCACATTCCAGTGGCTCAACTTTTATGTAAGCTTTGCGCATGCCTATAACTGTACATTAGCATAATTTCTGCATATGTAATTGACCGGCATTTATTCGGTAGACAAGCGAACCTTTCATGTATGGGAACAGTGATAAGGTAGTTCACATTATGAAGATATGAAACATACTCGCATGTCATTCATTCATGTGTGTAGTAATTAATCGTTGACAAGCCATTCAGAATGATTAGACAAAAAGAATAAGATTTATGATTGTGTCAGGGAGAATTTAAAACTCCTGTCAAAAGCTTACCTCATAGACTCATAATAGTCCCTTCTAATTATCTAAGGTCCTTTGTAGTAATTTTCAATAACTTTGCAAACTTAACGGGACCTCTTAAACTTATTTCCGCGTAGTTAGCTTGACTTAATTTTTGACAGATAAGATTAGGTATCAGTTATTTGAAAATGGATAAGTTTTCATTGATGCTCCTCTTAATAGATATAAGAGTTGTAACATATTAAAGATAATCTATTAGATTTACATTTTTTCTTATTTCTCCAATTTATTATATTTTCAAGGTATTTAAATGGAAAATTTGAGGAAAGCCAACCGAAACATGGGAATACAATAATATTATTTACACTGCATTAGTCAATTCAAATATTTCTACAGTTGGACAAGTATTAAATGCCTTCATTCTATCAAGTCGAGATCCTACTGATAATAAAATATGTAAGAGAGATTCTTTACTTGAAAAATTTGTAGTCAATCACTCTCTATCCCTTCTTACTATAGAATCAAGCTTGTCAATGTTCTCTACTAATCCATCCTGAAACCTATAACTTCTCCGATGGCTTACACCAAATGATATTATTCGATATTCGAAAAAATCTCAAGTGAAAGTACCATCTTCAAACAAATATTACGAAGTAGATGGGCTTCTGTACATTGTAACCCCTGTAATCTCGTATTATATTGATAGAGATTGATGCTTTATTCCATCAAGACGAATACGTGACTTAAATAAATGAATTTCCTCTATGTTAACACTAACTCATTAATGAATGGACCTTTCGTTACCCCTTTCATAGATAAATAATTTACTGCAAACCATACGTAGGAAGATTATAGTTGAGTTTAATTGACCAACTCATAAGCTTTGTGTTACTAATGTAGACCAGCATAAAAATGGAATCATAAGCTGATTGTATGTTGCATTATTCTTTTTATAAAACTCTTACTATTATTGTGTCCATCAGTATGTTACGTAATTCTCTTAAGATTACTGTACGAGTATGGTTCCTCTTATACAAATGATATAAACGTCCATTCTCTAGAACAATGAAATGTAGAAGAAAATCTTCCAAACATGGTTTAGACTAGAGAATGTGCATCTTATTCATAAAGCGTGTATTATATCCTACTTCGAACTTTTTTATTATTTGAAATGCATCATTTATTTCTGTAAATATTATTGGAGTGATTTTATAATTTTAGTTTTACCAATTCGCATCCTTGTTCTACAAAGCTGTAATTTCAAACATACATGGAAAGTTGGAAACAATCGAATTTTCCTTCATGGTAAACAATTCGAATGCTTACAAAACTTTATGAGCTGTCCATTATGGAAGAGGAATGTTATAAAATAGAAAATATGACTGAAAACTTGATATTGCAGTAAATAGAGAAGTAACTAAAAATATTGAATATCCTCTTCCACATAATAACATCAAAGAGCATTGGAATCTTTAAAGAGGACTGCTTACCTTATTCTATGATAACATGTAAGTTTGAGTAAATCACCATGGTTTATGGGAGAGATTTCTATTCCTTTAGAACTGGTTATATGACGCATGTAAGATATGAAATTAAATTATAATAATTTAAAATAAGTATTTATTAGCACTTTCATGAGAAATAAGTATATATTATCCATCTATTACAAGAAATTGGTTTTCACTGGGAATTCTTAGTGATTTTCAATAACAGTCGTGGTAAATTTCAGTGTAGGAAATAATTTTCTTCACTTCCGACTGTACATAAAAATGTTGTAAATAAAGAAGATTACAACCTTGGCGGTAATCTCTGTATGCAACGCTGTAATTCGTTGTGCTTTCAAGTTGGAGCGCCAGTAGCCATGCTGGGCGGTATAGTCTGTCCAAGCAAATAAGACATTCTGGCAAGATGGGGAAATGACTGTAGCTCGATCTATATTGGTTTTAAAATCATAAATCTGGTCTCAGATTTTAGAACAGAATGTTTCCTACAATGTAAGACAAAATTTATAATTTTTGAACCAATATTGATTGAGCTGGAGTCATTTTCCCATTTTGCCAGAATGTCTTCTTTGTTTGGACAGACTATAGCACATTAAGATGCACCTACATAAAATACTTCCGACGAAATTATTCGCATTGTCAGAAATCTTCTCTGCAATTCTCATGCCAATTAGCAATGCTTCTCGGCGACTGAAGTGAAGGGTCGAGCGGCATCTTGGCTCCCGCCGAAACTGCTTATTACCAAGATGCTGAACGATATCGAGCACTTTCAAGCATACAGTCAAATAATATACTCTAATGTATAGTCTGGCCAAGGAAAGAATACTATCTAGGAAGATGGTAAAATGACTCCAGCTCGGTCAATGTTGATTCAAAAATTATAAATTTGGTTTCAAATTGTATATCGGAATATTTCCTACAATTTCAGACCAAATTTGTTATTTTTGAACCAAGATTGATCGAGCTGGAGTGATT
Organism: Sogatella furcifera; assembly: GCA_017141385.1. Taxonomy (NCBI): domain Eukaryota; kingdom Metazoa; phylum Arthropoda; class Insecta; order Hemiptera; family Delphacidae; genus Sogatella; species Sogatella furcifera. The sequence continues at coordinate 18,675,222 of CM029555.1, forward strand.
TTCCCATCTTGCCAGGATGCATTCTTTGCTTGAACATACTACTGTATATCTCTATAGTATACCCTATCTGATTTAGCTTTCGACTTGGTGTGAGTTGAGATAGGGAATACAATGCATTATAAGTAGAAAATTACATCAGGTAAAGTATACCCCCCAAGCCTTGGCGGCGCGCCGAAATTCAGGATTATATAGCTGAGTGAAAGTGACGCTAGAGTGAAATGTTGAAAGAGGTGAAAAAAGCAGTGTTCGCCAATTTTATCATTTAATTGTTGTCAGAGCACAAGTTGATCTTCTGCCGGTAGTGGTATATTATAAATTATGAATACTCTAATTATTGTTTGTTCGTTCTGTGGGTTCAACTTAATAGCCCAGGCAAATTAGACTTCTAGCACCTAAAAAATGATGGATGGCTGGAAATGATCTTAAACCACTGTGGGCATCCCAAATAAGTTAAATATGAGTTTGCGACGCTTTCTGAGTGGCGCGTAATACAGAGTGCCCAAAAAACCACGGAAAATTTGTTCATTTTCTAGTTTTTTGCAACTCGCGTCAAAACTAAGCGTCGGACAGAAATATTTGTGAATACAATGTTTTAGTAAATAAAATTCTTAACGATTGATATCAAATCCAACCCTCTGTGATAAGCGACAACCGAGTTATGAATTATTCAAAATGCTGTATTTTTTGAGAGAAATTGAAATTTGACAATTTTCAATTTTTGATTGTTTATATCTTCTAAACGTTTCATTAGAAATGTGAAATTCAAAATCCCTCTAAGGATAATTTTATCCTGTACAATTCAAGACCAAGTAGAACTTTCTATCTTGTATTTTTTTTGTGCTAGAGCTCTCAACATATTTCCTTGTACAACAAAAACTACAATATTTTCAACAATAATGACCAAAATAGATTTAAATATTTTTTGTTAGATCATATTTCAATATAATACCCACCATACCTCCTCAATTCAGGCTATTTCCAGTTAGAAGGACTCTTTAAGGATAATCAAATCAAATTTATTTCCCATTCACAAAACAATTCATACATTTTATGCAATATCTTATAATTATACAATATACAGGAAAAACCTGCAAAGGCATAAGTCTGAGCGCAGGAAAGCTAACAAAACATTATTTTTATCTATTGCATATCAATAACGTGAGTTAATCTCATAATTCCTCATTCGTACTGTACAATGGGATTTTATGGAAATAATCTAATGTAATGGAGATCAATAAGATGAACACAACTGAAAAACAGATTAAATGGAATGAAGATGAAATGAGAAGAAGGTGAAATGAGAAGAAGATGGAATGAGAAGAAGATGAAATAAGGACACTCGTAACATTCGTAAAACTCAATGGATCTTAACAAACTATACCTCATTGTTTTCAGCTCATTAAGGCGGCTCAAATGCATATATCATTTGTTAAATTCGATCAAAATTGAAGAATTTTACGACCTTGAGTACTTTGAGTTCATTCATATATACCGGGAAAAAGGCTACTATTTGTGTTAAAATGTGTCTATCTTGGAAGCCATTAATAGTAAAAAATTTTATTTGCGCTTTAATTGTAGAGCAGATGCTCCTCTATCATTTGATATGTGGAAATCATGAATTCAAGCTGATAAGGTTAGATCTATTCACAATTGAAAAACATTTAAGATCATTTCCAGTCATTCATCATTTTTTAGGTGCTAGGCCCTTTTTTAGTCTAATTTGTCTGGGCTATTAAGAGATATGCCTCACATATAATAATCTTGGTTTATAATAATGCATTTGGTGTATTCTATATACTTCCATGGCATTAATAATGGAATTGCGCTTATGCTCCTAGACTGCTAGTAGGCTTATGTAAAAGTGGAAACATGGTGGGTTGGAAACTATTACTTTATCAATTGATTATTTTTACCCATTTCAATAATATACAAATTCTTCATTTTTCATTCCTTATTGATTGCATAATTATTACTTTCAATCCATTTTGATCACTCTTTTCTTTCCATACTTACTATTTTCATGATCTTTGATACTATTTTCATACATTATTTTTTGTTTGTTTTTTCTCGTGTTTTCCTAGGCCTTCTTTTTTCCGTTTAGCTTCTCTATCAATGTCTCTTACTATTTATTCTCTATTTATTGCTGTGAATTCTGATGTTCCATTTCTTCTTCCATTTTTGCATTTATATTCATGTTTCGATTACAGTATTTTCCCATTATCATGATTGATGAATGTTTTCTTTTAATTTCTATTGATTTGAAGTTCATTTTTCATAAGGAAAGATATAGAGAAATAAATTACAATAAAAGCGGGAGGGTTTTGTTGGTAAGATGTTGCATTTTATTGGCTAAACAAACTTTTAATATAAATTCTGTCGAAAACAGAATATTTTGAGAACAGTTTTGGATATCTCTAGAATTCCAGAGCCTCGAGATTAGAGAGAACAATAGTTATTAGTCGAACTACGATAAAAAACTATTTAACAGTACGTTTAGTACTCATTCTCCTCATCTGAATCACAATGAATTTTGAAAGTCATTGATCCAATTCTTGTTTCATTCCGAATTCCAATCCCAATTGAATTCAACCTGCACTAGAAGACTTGGTTCAATAATTATTTTCATCTTGCGAAGTTCATTGAATTCGCTCTGGCCAATAATAGCGCTATCTGCTGCTGAACTTAATAAACTTGGACAATGGAATTTCAATTAAACTCCAACAAGCCTCTGCATTCTTTTTGATAGACTCTGTTCCAATTTTGAGTGGGCTTCTATTCGCTCCAGGCTCTCATTCCTTATTTTTCATTTAGCCTACCTTCTATTTTCACATTGAGCAAGAATACGTTCTCACCTGATTTAGACTACAGTGTCTGTAGAGTCACTCTGTGATTTTACAGTCTTTTGATTCAGATTTTTATTTTAAATTTCATTACTTTCTGTTACCTACTGTATTAATTATTTTTGTACTTTTTATGCGGCACTGTATGCAACATAATATACTATTAAGATCATGACATGAATTATAAATAAATGTAAGATGGATGATAAGTATCACATTGATTGTCTATTTTCCAATTACAAATCTCTATCACATTTAAAATTGACTTATAAGATGAATTTAGTATTATACGTATTATTCTATGTCTTTTTCATTCATCATAAGTCCTACCTGCTATGCCCTTTCCCAATTATTACTGTACTGAAACTACTGAATAACTATTGAATAGCTCTACCTTTAATCTATATTGGACTGCATTTGCAATAGCAATTGAACAGAATGAATCTGATGAGTTTTAGCTAGAGCCAATGTTGGCCTCCCTATACAACTTGAGATAGTTATCCAATATCAACTCTGCTTCTTCCGACGTCTCAAATTGAACGATGAACAACTGAGTTATCAATTGAAAGAACCACCACTATCAGCTACTGAGACCTAAATTGAAAAACCTGATAATTATTTATCTTAACTACACTCGTCTCACAAATTCATGACGTGAAATGGAAACTGAAATACAATGAAGAACAATAATTCTACTACAGCCTTCTGTATATGGGTAGAAATAAGCCTAAGCTCTGTAAATCACACTCAAATGCCGTTTAGGCTGTTCCTGTTTATTTACGTAACTGTAAGATCGGCATTACTGTAAGTCCATAGCATTCGTTAAATTGTGTGTTGTTTGAGGATCAACTTTCCCCTCCCAGGGTATTTGCTCTTTATTGCGATTAGTATGATCTGTAATGGTGTTATAATTTAGTTCACCAACACTATATTCAAAGTTCAACAGTTATACATTCTTCGTTCCAACTCCCTACTTATAGGCGTTCTTAAAATAATTATAAGCGTTCTTGTATGTATGCTGGTGTTACATAGTACTGAACTTTACCTTACATGGTTTAGTTGACACTTTAAAATCTCATTAATCTGTGTACTAACTCGTTTTTTACTTACGACTCGGTTTTGAATTGAATTTGGAAGAGTATGTGAGAATACTATTATCTGAATAATACTAATCTATTGTATTGCATTATTGTAAAAAATAGTCGTTTCAAAAATATAACAATTAATTAAGAAATATATTATATCATCAATATAATATATTCAATTTTACATCAATATAATATGTATATTTCACATTAGCCTACTCTGCTGTAAATTGTGATGATAATGACATAAAAATGATTTTAATCATAGAGGATTGCACTTATAAATACTTCTTTACTTATATTTTTTTGAAACTTTAAAAATGATTAAAATCAGTGTACCCTTCAAAAATATTTTTTATTTCGCACACAGCATGTTTCGGCTAATTTGCCATTTTCAAGTGTAAATAATGGCAAATTAGCCGAAACATGTTGTGTGTGAAATAAAAAAATATTTTTAAAGGGTACTCTGATTTTAATCACTTTTAAAGGATTGCACTTTCATCTTATTTTTAAAAAATTTTCAACGGTGACAATAATAATAACTAATTGACAATAATTTTTCGTTTTCAGGTGAGTTCAAGATTTTCTTCAATCAGTGTGATTCTGAGGACTTTTTGGATGATACTACTTGTTTCTCCTACTCATGTGAGTGAACTATTATCATTAATTATTAAATAAGAGAATGAGGATCAAAGTTGAATAACTAATGTTTAATTTGAAACATCTATTTTTCGGCAGAGTACAACACAGAGAAAAGAAAGGAATTTTACCATGAGGAATACTATGAGGTAGAGCCTAATCTAGAAAACATATGTAGTACATTTGCCGCTCGAATTTGGTGCTCTGTGATTGCTCTAGATAGGAGAATGGATTTATCCTTCTCTGCTACTATAGATATGAAGCGAATAATAGGATTTCTCTCTTAAAAGGAATCTCAAAAAGATAAAAGGAGAGAATAGCATAGATCTTTCCTATTCTGTGCCCACAGTCGTTATCGCTCTCGTTAACAAAATAAACTAGCTATACCTGACTTTCTGGTAGCTGAAAATACATCAATCATTTAAAAAATAATAATAATTTCATCCTTCACACCTTATTCCTCAGCTTCAATTTCGTATTTCCCCCACAAAATTGATTACCGGCTCGTTCGTAGCAATTCGATAATCAACTATTCAACACATTGCTGGGATGCTTACACTCGAATTACATAATCAAACGATGATTACAACTGTAACAAGATAATGACCGCTGATTACACAAATGTTGCAGAACGGAAAGAACCTAGATAGAAATCGCCGTTCAAGTGCTTTAAAACGCGGCTTGAGGGAAGTTTAAAGCTTGGTTGCAGCACTTGAAAATCGCCTGCAGAGAATTGCAACGACCCGCAAAGTACTGCAACGTACTTAAACTAGGTTTGATGTTACTTTCGACTTGGAATACATTATTTTTCCTATCTTATACGTGCTACTCCAAGTTAGAAGTTACATGTAATACATGAGTACAGAATGTAACGAAGCACGGTCATTTGCATTCGAGGTGTCGGACTTTATTCTCTTGTTACGAAGTTGTTTCTTTTGCGTATTTTCTTTCAGTTGTACTTTGTTTGTTCTGCTTGTCACTTGTACAAACAAGTGAAAAAGAAAGTAAGCGGCGTTACACCATTTCGAATTATAAATTACTTTGAATGAACAACTTTGAGTTGAACTGTGTATTGGGTTACATGGGGACTTTGTTCAACATTTATACACCCACATAAGTCCATGTGATCTACTGTGATGAATAGATTATTTAACATTCATCTCACATTCAAATATAATAATAGTACGGTACTCCAACTCCATTATGTCTAATCCTTTTATTAGTGTAGTTTGAAAAATGAACTAATTTACTTTTGTGTTAGGCGAAATAGTGTCTACAAAAATCAAGTTTTGAGTAGACTGGACTTGGAGTTTCAAAACAATAGAGGTTTAACAGAAAATCACTGCGCTTTTACACATATGAATCTTGTCGCCGACTCCATAATATTGAAATAATGAATTGCTTCCTAAGTGAATTGAGCTGTGAAATTCAATGAAACCAGTTAATAGTTTGCAACTTGAACGGTTATTGAGATAATAGAGTAATTATGCCTGAAATCACAATTTTTCAACAATAAACAGGTATACTTGGATGTTTGATGCGATTATCATCATACCATGTTAATATTGTATAGTGAATGAATTCTTCTACGCTGTACTCTCTGAAAACATTGGAAAATTGTGTTATTGGAATTAATTTTTAGGCCCAAGTGGATCAGCAAAAAATGACTTTGTAATATGACGAATATTTAGTTTTTACATTCATTCATCAATTTAAATAATCTTTATACATTATTTTCAAGTATTTCATAATACATAACTATTTTTATAAAATGATGTTATTGGAATTCATTTCCAGGCCCAAGTGCATCAGCATTAAAATTAATTCCCAATAAAATAAGACGACTGCTTGGTTTTTTATTCATTCATCCATTGTATAAACTCTATGAAATTTGAGTATTCATTTTATATAACTATTTTCATAAATATTTCGAAATTTGAAATGATACAATGTTCGACATCCAGAAAATTCTCGATTTGAAACCTTCTCTAGCAAGAACTTTCCCTTAGCGCCCTTCTCCCATTTATCTTTCCGCTCTCATCTAGAAGGGAACGCACCCGAGACAGATGAAAGACCAATGATAAAAAACATTAATAGCCTTTGATAGTGCGCGCGATTTCTTCACGTGTGAAAGTGATTACTCCCATTCGCCAATCCGAGTCGCCCTCACACTATAAAAAATCTAGCCGCGGGGTGGTGAATCGATCTTATCTAGTTAGAAATGGGAAGTGAAATTAAAAATAATAGGCTACTCGTAGAATCATACGTGAATATATATATCGAATACAGGAAGAATATGGAAAAGAAAAGAAGGAGTGAAAGAATTAGTTGAGGAAAAATGTAAGAAATTGAAGATAGAAAGAAAAGTAGACGTGCGAATGAGGAAAAATTGAAGAATTTGTTGTAAGAAATAGAGAAAAATTGAAAATGGAAGTTGAAAGGAGAATGAGTAAAAGTGTCAATGGACAGAAAGTAAATAAATAATTTCTGCTAGGAAAAAAGCTAACAAAATCAAGAAAGGACTGTGAGAAGTAAAAATCAAAAATCAAAAGGATTGGTGGTTAACCGATCTTATTTTGGAAAAAGAGGGAAAGTGGATTAGGAGGCCAAGAAAGACACATTAATAAGTGAAAATAGAGGAGAGGAAAATGAATGAGAAGAATGGAAGAATGTAGTAGGGAGAGACCACGGTAAAATGAGAGGGGAAAAGAGAAAACTGAATCAAATAAGAATCGAATATTGAGGAGATGAATGAGAACAATGCTTCATGGTGATAGAATAAAAGAGGAGAAGAATAAAAACATAACATTGATCTAGAAGAAGGAGAGTATAATTCTTTGAGTCATAAGTCGTTGCTATTCTCATTTTATAGAACTAAAAGTACTGTATTTAAAAAATTGAGAACAATCCAAATTGAAAGGGAAGAAGAAAACCAGGAAATTGTAGGTTATAAGGAGGAGAAAAGGATGGGCAATAGAATAAAATATAATATGATAAGAAGAAAGTTGTGTAAAAAGATTAAGTAGAAAAGGAAGAGTAAAATGAGTAGTAGAGGAAGAGAAGAATAAAAAGGATGATCACAGGAGGAGGAAGAGAAGTGGAGGAATACCTGATTAGAAACTGTATGTAGAGAATAAGAAAGAATAATAAGAAGCAGGAAAAAAGGTGAAAGAGGATGAGGAGGAGAAAGAGGAACTCGAGGAAATGCGTTGTGCGGCGTAAGAGAGGAATTAAAAGTCAAACGTATAATCGATACACGAAGTCGCTCTGCTTGGAAAAAAATTCAAACCTGTTTGCGATACATTTAACCAGATACATTTGTTAACCTTTCTTCCCTTTCGCCGTTCTGAAAGTAACACTCCATTGTTTATCAGCAGGGGAAGCACGATAACGCATGATCTCCCGTCCATAAATCTCAATCGCGATCTCACTTTTTCGGTTGCCATACTTTTCACCTTCATAATTCATATATTATATTGCTATAAAGTATTTATGTATTATATAGGTGTTGAAAGCTCAAGTCTCACCTTCCGGTTGCGGGTGCACTAATATTTTCACCTTTTTAATAGATTTAAATCTCCTTTTGGCACGTTATAAAAATTACACCTCTATTTTCGTAACGGGTTTTTGCATCTTGGACGCAGATATGGTTGTAATAGCAAACTTAATAGTTGATGTGTTGATAGCTTTGGATCTACGATAATAATAAAATGGTCTTGACGTGATACTAGATCACGATTGGTTTAGATAACGGGTTGTAATATTACCGTAATCGGAAATATCGACTGATGTATCGAATCTATCGTTTAATGGCTTTTCAATGTATCAATACAGTACCAGTCTATTAGACTTGAAATTTAGGCGGGTTCTTATATTATCCTTTAGTTATTTGTACTCAGAATTATGGTTCAATATAAATCTATTTCTATGTATAGTTCATTTAGTGGATAAATTTTGTGAACGATATCGATCTTTCGGGAAGTTGATGGGAGCTTTTGGAGAGTAATGGAGGTATTGAAAAATTAATAGGATGGGAATTTTATACATCAATTAATCTCTCATGAATGAATAGACTTGTTACAATTCGTACCAAACTCTCATACAACAGCCCGACTAGAAATATGAAGTGACTATACTATACTAGAACTTTGATTCATGTGGCAATGTTCAATGAGGTTCTATTTCTATGAGTTGGAAAAACATTATGTCTTATCATATTAATAAAATAGTAATGATAATATTCACCAAATCCATAGACCAATGTCTTACTTTGTGAATGGTAAATTATTTATCAAATATGAAAACTTTGTTGTAAAATTACTCACGCTACTACAATTGTTTCGTGCACATTATCAAGTGGGCTAGGCACTACTGAGCTTCAAGGCTTTGAAGGGTGGTGATCAATTATTATTACTATCAATGCTCGATTATTATTGAATTTCTACCAATAACTTTCCAAATAAACATAACTTCAGGATAAAATCCTGTACCTGGTGATTAAAATTAGTGAATTAATCAATTAAAAAGCTATCCTTTCTGGTTTCTAAACCAATTCCTATGATATCGTTCACTCATGGGACGGGAACTGTGACATATGTATGAAAGTTGAATGATATTGAACACGACCAGTGAAATGATTATAAAACATTTTAAAAGTTCATCGACTTTCTAGTCAGGAAAGAGGCCTGGAATCACAAACGCCCTCGCTTCATGACTGGTCTGATGAGTGCCAAACGTTTAGTGCACGATTTTGAATTTTCATAATTACTAGTCGCCATAAAATGTATTCGTCGAAATCGATTTGCAAAATGGCATTCCGGTAGTTTAACGAATGTTGATTGGCAAGTAGTATTCCGGTACTTTATCAAATGTTACCCTGGTAATTTGCCAAAAAGACTTTAGCGAGAAGTGTCTGGGGAATACGTGTGTCCCTTCAGGTCATAATACTGAATTTCACTGATTACCACTTACTATCACCATAACCTTCTATCATTCAAGAGAAATGATAGATGATTATGCTATCACTGATTAGAATTTTCTCACTTCATTTACTGATTTCAATGATGTTTCAAACGCTGTACCTATTTCTATTTTATATATTGTATTTGGGTGCATAATATGAAGGTAAAAAAAAGGAATCAATGTTACAAGTAGTATAAAGTAACACAGATTGTGAAGATTCACAATTTTTTCCTTCTGTGAAAGTAATAATATTTATAATTAAAAATTTATCAATGCCAGTAAGAAAATTTAGGGGTTTATCTGTTACTAGCCGGCAGGCTCCGCCCCCTGGACCCCCGACAGTATCGACAGTGTGAGTCAAACAGGCTCGCTTCGCTCGCCTGCAAAACCTCTGTCAGTGTAAGCTGAGACAAACAGGCTCGTTTTCCGTTCAGAAGGGATTCGAAATTTATTAAACACAGCATTTCTAGACCTAATCTGGACCTGTTTACCAAATTTTAACACTTTCTACCAATTGGTTCTCGAAAAACCCAAGAAAAACTCAGAAAATTTAGAAAAGTAGTAGAACGCTAATATCGCTAATAGTATAACGCTAACCTCGAGAAGTATATCGGACATAGTTTAAGCTTGATTCAATATCTTCTAAATTAGTTTATCTTTAATCTCGCTGAACCATTGAATTCATGATATGGATCGGTCGTATCGAGGAGGAAGATATGCAACCTGCAATACATCTACAATTTTGAAAAAATTGATTACTGGCGTAATCTTGAACGGATTTCAAAAGTATTTCAACACAACATTTTTAGATCTTATCTGAACCTGCACACCAAATATCAACATTTTCTACGGATTGGTTCTCGAAAAATTTGAGAGAACGCCGAAAAACTCAAATATTTGGCGTATCCTCATGAAGATTTAAAAATCCTTTCTTAGTACGCGTCTAACGGTCCAACTGAACATGCCTGCCAACTTTGAACGCATTCGGTTCGTTAGTTTTTTAGTTCTGCTGATGAGTGAGTGAGTGAATGAATGAATGAGTGCCATTTCGCTTTTAGGCTGAGGCCGCACTGCCGGTGGGTAGAGCCTGGAGGGTGGAGGTAGTTGGTAAATCTATAGAACATACACACCATCCACAGTAATACAACGTATGATTGGTATGTGTTCAGCCGCCATCTTGAAATTCTTAAATATGGACAACATAACCTCTAAAAACAGAATGACGTAATACCATTCATACAATGTATTACTGTGGATGGTATGTATGTTCTATAGATATACCAACTACCCTCCACCCTCCAGGCTCTACGCACGGGCAGTGCGGCTTCAGCCTTGTAGATAAAGATCTATGTAGGGGTGAAGTATAAGTAATTTTGGATGGGTAATTCGAATAGTTATTCGATAAATCTGAGCGTTCCAACTACAATTGGTTAACTTTAAATTTGGTGGGATATAATTTTCTATATGATTAATGATAAAATAAATAAATAATAGCCCCCTATATAATGGTTGCAAATAGAGTAGGCCTAATTTTTTTCTATGACTACAAAAATAAGACCAAGAACATTTTCAACTACGTTGGAATAAAAAAATCTATTTCCGACCTACCACTGTGAAAAACCTTGAAAAAAATCACAAATGTGAGTTGAATTCATTTTCAACCAAGTTACTAATTTGGCAATTCATTTCTAGAATCAATAATCAAATTAAATCTTCTTATTATATACAAAAAATGTAATCAAGTTGATAAAGAATCCGATATTATTACACCTAATATTCATGTAGTCTCATTTGACTTGCAAGTTGCCTCTCACTCTTTTCCGAATAATTTAAATTATATCATTAATATAAACAAGGATATTAGCTCACCGTATTACGATTTGCTCCATACTCATAATCATCCTCCTCAACCGGTTTGCCCTAAACCAGATGGGGAACCAAAATCGTGCCTATCCTTAGGCAATATTTCCTCCCCCGGATTATTATTGGTTCAAACACCTACGTCTCTTATTTCCTCCTTTCCATCTCAACTTCAATGGAAAAGAAAGTTATTTCTGTAGGCCCATATTTCATTGTATCTTGTTCAAGTATCTAATCTTATATGTGTTTAGCCTACGGCAATAAAGTGAGCAAGGTGAATCGAATATGTCAGCTAGGAACATGCATTAAATTAATGTACTTTTCAGTGAAACTTTTCTATTCAAATTTTTCTTGCAACTTATATTGACTTCACTTGAGATCTATGGGATTTCTCAGATCTATTCTCTATGTGAATTGAGTAGTGACTACATAATATGAGCCCAAGAACGAGAAAATCTATTTGAAATGACATTAAAGTTAAGATCCTAGTGACGATAGCAAACTTCTCTGAACTAAATCCAACCACACTGAAACACTCATCAAACGTACGAAAATATCATAACTCTAACAAAATTCAGTGTGATAAAATCTGATTTTCCTGCTGTCAACATTCTCGACTTTCTCTAGCAATGAAGGAAGGGCTTTATTCCTGTTCCATTGTGAAAATTTATAGGGTATAATCAAATCTTGTATAGTATTCGAATTTAGAATTCTTATAATATGTAGACCTCCTACATAAACTTTACTGTTGGAATGCTTCTCATCTATATCTATTAAAGCGAAATGGCACTGACTGACTGACTGATTAGATTCATTCATTCATCACCAGAACTAGAAAACCACTGAACCGAATGCGTTCAAATTTGGCAGGCTTGTTCAGTTGAACGTTTAGACGCGCGCTAAGAAAGGATTTTGGAACTTCATAAGGGTACGCCCAATATTTGCAGTTTTCTGTAGTTCTTCTGCGTTTTTCGAGAACCAATCGGCAGAAAATGTTGAAAATTTGTAGAGAGGTTTGTCTAAGGTCTAGAAATGTTGTGTTAAAAGACTTTTCCACACTCATTATGTAATATACTATTTCAAAATAGTAAATGTATTGCGGGTTGCATATCTTCCGCCTTAATACGACCAATCCTCACTATTTACAGTGAGTTCAGCAAGATAATAGGTGAACTAATTTAGAAGATATTGAATCAAGTTTCAAACTATGTCTGATATACTTCCCAAGGTTACGCTCGATATTAGCGTTTTACTATTTTTCGGAATTTTCGGAGTTTTTCTTAGGTTTTTTGAAAACAAATTGGCAGAAAATGTTGAAATTTGGTAAAGAGGTTCAGATTCTATAAATGCTGTGCTCAATAAATTTCGAATCCCTTCTGAACGGAATTTGCAGGCGAGCGAAGCGAGCCTGTTTGTCTCAGCTTACACTGACAGAGGTGATGCAGGCGAGCGAAGCGAGCCTGTTTGACTTACACTGCCGATATTGTCGGGGGTCCAGGGAGCGGAGCCTCCTGGCTAGGCGGTTATTATTAACCGATTTAATAAACTGATAATATGATACAAGAGACTGTATATAATTTCACAGAGACAGTGTATAGTATTAGTATAATCAGTATAGAGCTCCAATTACTGTAAGTTGATTAAGAGAATCACAGAGTCAGAACTACTAGTCAACATTTTCTTGATCTGTTCACATCAGTCACTCTCCGGTGTTTGAGTTTTTCAGTAGGAAGCTAAGAAAATCTACAGATAGTGGGTAGGTAGTTTGGTAGGAAGTGACTGTGAATGTAGCATTCTTCTCTTATTCCTCCTATCCTAGTAGGCTCCCTTTTTTCTATTATCCATGTGAGATAATGCGCACATTATCCTCACATAACCTACTGATAATTATGTGTGCCATCACTTTAATCTCTGTTGAAACATACCACTGACACAAACTGGAGAGTTTCAAAGGCTAATAACAGATTCCAAATAACTTTTTTGGTAGAGTACAAACAGGAAGATCGTTACTTCCGATGCTGTATTTTTTATTGAAATTGCTCATCGTTAACACACTCATGTTCATTTACTTCTTGGCGAATCTTTGATGCAAGTTAGACATATCATAACTCTAATTCGTATTTCGCGTTTGTGGGAGGTCTTACGAAATGTTTTCAGAAAAAAGTGTGTATTCTGGTTGAAAAATCATAAATACACCCACAACTACTCATCACCTTTCCTTGTGCATGTGTGTTAATTATTCCTTGCTCACATACGTCTCTAGTAATTGAACACTTGTAATAAATGTGTACTTTTCCTGTACAAATACCAACGTTCTAATATTGTTTTCATGAGCTACATTCACTCCGCAATTCTGTGCTAATAATTCCACTATCGTTGCCATTTAATCTTGTCTTGAAAGTTCACTTCCCAGTAAATTAAATTGTAATTAAACTGTTGGGCTAATATTGTTTGCTGTCACTGCAGGTATTATATTTTGATATAGATATATTGTGGCTGTAATCAAGCCCATTATTGCTGTAATCTATTGTAGTCTACAATAAACATCTCGGAGAATGTTGTGAATGAACAACTTTTGCTTTCATGCTATTATTGAGTAGGAAAATGTAAATATATCTTCCCGTTCACGATATTGCAATTTGTATTTCGCACGGGTGTGAATTGAATAATTGTAATAATTATTGTTTGTACCAGTAGCGGTTTAAAGTCTTGTACCTCCTGATTGTTCTTATAAATCATTTTCCCATAGATTTCCCTTGAAGTTGAAAGTCTCAAAATTAATTTTCAAGCAGAATCTCAAGGGAAGAAATTTCACTAAAAGTTTAATTCTAGTAGGAATGTACAATTAAAATTTCTAATCAAATATTTCTAGGAATTACAGTATTATAATAGATTATGGGATAAATTTCGCGACGAGGATAGATTTTAATGTGAATGTGATAATAATTCCATCATAGAGAGTACTGGGTTAGATTGCTGCCATTTTTACTTGGAAGGATATTCATATTGAGACGTACAACACAAGAAATTTATCATGTGATCTATTTTTATTATTCATTGCTACAATTGCGACTTGATAGCAAGTATTTTTAGTAAAGACTAGCCGGCCGGCTCGCTTCGCTCGCCTTCTCCGCCTAGCCAGGGGGCTCCGCCCCCTGGACCCCTGCCAGTATCGGCAGTGTAAGTGAGTCAAACAGGCTCGCTTCGCTCGCCTGCAAAACCTCTGCCAGTGTCAGCTGAGTCAAACAGGCTCGCTTCGCTCGCCTGCAAATTCCGTTCAGAAGGGGTTCGAAATTTATTGACTTAGTCTAGACCTGTTTACCAAATTTCAACATTTTCTGCCAATTTGTTCTCGGAAAATCTAAGAATTCCAAAAAATAGTAAAACGCTAATATTGAGCGTAACCTTGGGAAGTATATATCAGACATTGCTTGAAACTTGATTCAATGTTTTCTTAATTACTCCATCTATAATCTCGCTGAACCATTGAATTTACACTAAGGATTGGTCGTATGCAGGCGGAAGATATGCAACCCGCAATACATCTACAATTTTGAAAACCTGATTACTGGCGTAATCTTGAACGGATTTCAAAAATATTTTAACACAACATTTCTAGACCTTATCTGAACCTGCCCACCAAATATCAACATTTTCTACCGATTGGTTCTCGAAAAAATTGAAAAAACGCCGAAAACTATAGAAAAACTCAGATATTTAGCGTATCCCTCAAAAGTTTTTAAAATCCGTTCGTAGCGCGCGTCTAAACGTCCAACTGAACATGCCTGCCAAATTTGAAAGCATTCGGTTCAGTGCATTTTTAGTTGTAGTGATGAATGAATGAATGAATCAGTCAGTGCCATTTCGCTTATATATAGATGATGATGATGATGAGTGATGAGTGAATGATTATGTTTACATTGTGAGTGAAAGATGATAAAATTTTAAATTACAATTTTCACTTTGAAAAATACCTTTCACTCTAAAATTTTTTGATAAAAGTTCACTGTTGAAAATCATTATCTAATAAAAAACACCAAATAAAAATGTTCAAAAGCTTTGAAAATTTTGAATTAACTATAAAAATTCCAGAGCAAAATAGAATCAAACTAACAAGAAGTACCGCATCTATTGCCATTATGAATAATAAATCTATGAGGCCATTCTCCATTTGGTAATGAAGATACAGTAATAGAGAATTTAATCCAAGATCCCAGATCAAATGCAAGAGCCTCAATAGTGAGAAATATTGTTTGTTGTTCTATTGAGTTCTAGCTTCCCGAAAAAAACTAATATAGCTTTCTTGTTTTAGCTTCAAATATTTTGAATTTATTGAAGTGAATACGAGGATTTCTGGCTCATGTTGAAATACTTTTAATTTATAGGCTATTAGTGAATATTGAATATTAGTGGATACAAGGATTTCTGGTTCCCATTGAAATACTTTTATAAGAGTATATTGAAAAAAAACTCTATTGCTTTAAAATTCATTGATCCAGAACACACTTTTTTCGGCTCTTCAATTCACCAATTTCTCGTCGGGGCTGCACAGTGAATGCTAACAAAATGACCAGTTATCTACGTTCACGGTAATGATTAGATAAGACTCGTTGATATAGACACCACGATCCATCAAAACAAACCCTCAATTTCGCATCGAAAATCACTTTCGCCGCACTTGCACTGTTTAATCATGCAGTTAAAGTGCTTGAAGCCAGTTGAGATTGAGCATTTAAGGGCGGAGTCGTGTAATGAAGATGGATAAGGAGAAGGTTCTTTGGCAGTCATGATTATGGAAATAACAATGAAATTAATTATGAACATAATCGCCGTAAGATCACGAAGTAATACTTGAGCGAAGCACGGCGATTACAAGGTCTGTTAACATTTGTTACAGTTCATTTCCTTTTCGGTACCCCACCCATTCATTCTCTGTTGATTCATTCATTCATGCTCGAGCGGGAGAAAGTGAACCGCGATTTATTTATTTGATAGGAGGGTGGCAGAGAAGAGAAAGGTAAATACTGTGAAGAAAGAAAATTGCGTAGTAAAAATGCCGCTGATAAAGTAATGTATTATCCCCCAACCTGTTTCGAGTGCCTTAATACACTTCTTGACCATTTTGACCCGCGTTATTATCGTATATTATGAGGTCTCTGGTACCATACTACTTCGGGACCTGTTTCTACGATATTATTCATCTAATGGATTGAATAGATGTAGACTAATGAATGACATTGTCCTTATCTTGACTCTAAGTTGAGATTGGGGTCGTGTCTCAGATATATTACAATATTATTAAGAGATTGAGAATTGAATGAGTAACATTTTTTTATTGACTTATTAGTTACTGTTGATGAATATCTAATGAAAACATTTTCTATAAAAAAGTAGTAAACACTGATAATTTTTTCAATTTTCTTCCGTAATTTGCTTTCTATTAATATTCAAGATTAGAAAAAACACTGATTTCTCAGATATATTTATTCATTCTATTACCAATACCTTATGAAAAAACAGGCGTTTGCCCAAAACTCCTTCAATTACTTGTTTTTTTAACATTCATGAATGTCCAAATTCAGGATATTTTTCAAATTGAATTGCTCACACAAAATTTTCACTCAAAAAATCACCGCAATGGAAAATAAAGTAGTTTGAAAATGATTCACTTGTAATTTGTATTCTATTTAAATGTATTGTATGTTCTAAGTTGAGTTTTAAATTATTTCAAACAACTAGTTGATATACAAGCCTAATAAACTTTCAAAATAAAAATATTAAAGAATATTCAATGAAAATTGAAAAAGTTGGCTCTCAATAATTCTTCTGATGTTAAATAATGTATTTTTGAAGACGATTTCTGAGATTGAATGAATTTTATACAATCACATTGTTATCTCGTTAACAAGACATTTTTGAAATTATTTCCTATGGAACTAATCCCACTACTTACTTGGTATAAGGAATCAGCTTGAAGAGTCAGGAGTGTGAGTGGAGTCAGCAGAGTTGAGCAATCAGCCTTCCTCCAGAAACTCATTGTGGATCACTTGCCCCTGTCGTCTTCCAGATATGCGACCCGCTCTACACAACTGTAGCGCAGTCATCTATTCTTACTTGGAAGGAGCATGAAGAGTTTCACTCCTGATGTAGTAGCCTATCTGTTTCCATCAACCAATCAATTCTATGCGATTGAATTTTTTTCATAATTCCCAACATAACAAATGATATTGTGCCTATCGTAATTTTCAAGCTTCAATTTTATAAAAATATTAGATTTTTTAAATAGTGTCGGTGGATTTCATGCACAAATGTGATTAAAAGTCAAGGAAACTCAAGTTTGGATTGATTAATTTTCCAAACTCAAGTTTGGATTGATTAATTTTTAAGATACCGATGTAAATTGATACTGGAAGATATCAATTAACTTCAATTTTCAATGTAATTTTGACTCCAAATACTCGACCAGAAAAATCATATAAAGCGATTATTGTTAGCACCCTCTGAAACATAACGTTTCATGGCCTATAAATTTCAAAATTCTATTATATTTTCAAAAACAGTGAATCAGGTTCATCTGATGACTGTTCATCTGATAATGAAAGGTGAAATTATTCAAAGTAAGAGATCCTTCACAACCTATAATAATTCTAATAAAATTCAATCGGAATTATACTTACAATTATTATTATTAATAATTATAAGTTACAATTTTAATATTATTATTTCAACTTACATAATATCATTACTCAACATTCAATTTCTCAATTATCCAGACAAGCCTCAGTTCCCATGATCACTAGAATTGACTGATCAGCCAGGCTTGTAATTACTACAACATTATTGTGAGAAAACATCCTTGAATGTCCTTAGACAGTTGTAAGTACCTTGTAGCAGTGACTGATTAATCTCAGCTTATAAAACTTATAAGTATTCAGTTGTCGTTCACTTTCTCCAACCTGAATTATATTTACTTCCTTTCCTTGTGATATCGAGTCGCACAATAATCGTGCAGTCGGTGCTATTTACACACTGTGTGTGTGTGTGTGTGTGATAACCCCTGTCAATTAGTGTACATACTAGAGAGAATAACTAGAGAATATACTCTATCAGATATAGTCTGTCCAAGCAAAGAAGCTCCTCTGGCAAGATGGGAGAATGACTCCAGCTTGGTCAATAATGGGTCAAAAATTATAAATTTGGTCTCAAATTGTAGGGACCATTCTGATCTACAATTTGTGACCAAATTTATAATTTTTCAACCAATTTTGACCGAGTTGGAGTCATTCTCCCATCTTGCCAGAACTTCTTCTTTGCTTGAACAGACTTTACTCTACTAGTGCCTTTTCTACTAGTATATATTACTTTACGAGTATACCTAGCAAAATCGACCATTATCGGCCTGCTTAAAAGGAACAGTCCTGGGACATCACAGATATCCCTGAGGCGACTTTTCTACCGCTCATGAAGTGAGTGAGGGGCGTATTTTTTCTCTCATCACCTCAGCGGCTCTCGTTTACCGCGCTCACATTCACTTTCCACTTTCGCGTTCACTGGCTGGGCCTCTGGCTGTCACCTCACCTTTGTCGGTAGGCAACCTGTTATTATTCAATTCCAGTAACTGATCAGCGTAACAGAGGTCAACAGATCAGGTGATAACAGGCGCTTCTCTTCTGTTGTTCACGGTCGTCACTTACAGTAACTGTTATGTGTTATCTTCTTCCTTAGTTCTTATTCCTTCCCAATCATCTCCTTATTTTCTGTGTTTTTCCAGTTTAGCTATATGGTTCAATCCCAGGTCAGACCAGAAATTTTTCTCAGGCCACTTCCCGTGTTTCGGATGGACACGTTAAGCTGTCGGTCCCGGCTGCCTGAAAACAGTCGTTAAGTCATTTCAGAGGCCCTGAAATTGATCAGGAGCGACCAGAAATCTCTGACACCAGACCTGAGCCAGCCAGGTTACACGGATATTATTATTATTATTATATCTTTCAAAATTGAACATAACCTCTAATCTTGATATACAAATCGAAATTAGGAATGAAGACGTTTTGGGCATCTGTGATCTGTCTGTGTTTTCTTTCACCTATAAGTGTTATTGTGCTATCTTGAAAAAATAAATAATGAAAATTACAACTATTAAATCATATCAATAATAGACTGTAAATCACTCTTCATATGGCTGATTTCTGATACACAGTAGGGATATTGAGTGAGTCTGAAATTGATACAGGAAGGAAGCTTTTAATACGACATTTGCAATGCTCATGGATCGCCGACAGGTAAAATGAAAATATAGATTCTACAAGTTTTTATAAAGAAGAGATAGATACACAAAGTTGAAGTCCAAGAAGATGAAAAAGATTTATAATGATGGAAGGAATTTCGAGTGAATAACTAAGATCAGCTGTCCGTCCCCCAATCAAGGACAGAATTCATTCTTGCTAGCTTAGATTTTATTTTACTTCTTTTGATTGATGTCCTTTTTTGTTTCTCATTGAGGATTGAGTAATGTCAACCGCATTTTCCTATTTACAGCCTGGTAGCAAACAAAAATCCAACCCCTTTTTACAATACTTTTCACTCGAACCCGGAAGCTATAAAAGTAATGAATTCAGAACACCTCCTGAACTCTTCTTGGGTAGAAGCTAAAACAATCGATTTGGCAATCTGTCAAACAGGTAGCCTATAACACAGCTTTGAGCCTAGAACCACACTATATGTATACAAGTTCACACACAGACTACAAAAATCTACGTATATACTCCTTTACTTTGAAGGAGAGCGCCTGCATGTGCATGTGCGTGTACAAGCTGCAATCTTGGCGCGGGATTCGGCATTTCCGACCGGTCGGGCCACTGGGAATATTAATTACCGCATTATCAACGAAACTTGATCGACTACTGCTGTGACGTCATTGTTTGAAGGCGCCATCTAGCGGGGACTAGAGGAACTAGACGGTCAGTTGCCGCCGGTTTGTCCTCCAAGGTTGCGTGGATCGACGAGAGCGTTTAGTGATAAACGAGTGCTAGTGCGTCTACCATAAAAGTGAGGTTAGGTGAGGAGTGTTGTGGTCGCGAACCTTCTTGGAACACCTTAGAAAAACTGGATGTTTTACAGAAATAGTGAGGAATCCCCAGTTGTGTCTAAATTTAGTGTGTGTTCAATATTGTAAGCTAATTCGTAATTCCTGTTTTTTGTCTTGGCCTGTGGTCCAGTTATGGGCATGCAATTGCAGTTGTCGCTCGTGTCACTGTCATCCACGTTATAGCTGGCGCCAAAAATTAAGGCGGTTGGCGAATGTCTTTTATTAATGCTCATCTCTGTCAGGACAGTCTGAAGCTGTCTTCGAGACTAAATTAGTATTGCTTGGACGCTCTCGTTTCCATTTGCTATCGCAGACAGCTCAACGACTGTCCTGACAGAGCTGAGAATTAATAACAGTCATTCGCCAGCCGCCTTAATGTTTGGTGTCAACTTTAAATACGAGAAATTGCGTGTGTCACTAGAAGAGACCACTTGTTATTTGACATTCTTCTATTGTAGATTTATGTCCTAGATTTGACCCTTTTGAAGATCTTATTTTCAAACTTGCTCTTTTATTTATTTACAATACTGTAGTTGAATAGGAAATTATGTAAAGGTTCAACTACCTTCCTTATTTAAGAGAATCGGATGGAATAGGATTTTCCATGAGTTTAAATTATACTTTTCTAGGAAAAGTGTGAATAACCCAACACGCGAGGTAGACTTGTTTCCCTAAAATCTGTAAAGTAGCCGTCATCTCTCATCATCACCCCCTCATTCCCTAGAGATCATGTGGGCAACCTAATTGAGAAAAAGTAAAAATAACATCAAGTACGGTATTGAAAAAATCTTACATTCCCAGTCTCCCAGACAGAAATTCCTTAGTATATCATTATGTTGTCTTCCTGAAGTAAATAAGGGGTTTTCTTTCCTGAAGGTTTTTCCTCCAAAATAAAACGCAAACTTACCTTACACACATCAAAGGAGTTTTTACGTCATCAAGTTTTCATCAAGTAGTCACGGATTTACGATATATGTTGAAGCTCTTAATAGATAATTTGAATCCACGCATCATACAGTTGTTCACAATAATTCAAAAGGAATGCTGTTTTTTCATAAAGAAACATAAGAATTAAAAAATAGATCAGAAAATAGCAGGAATTATTATGAAAATTTTTGAGTAAAAATTAAATATGTACAGCCTATCCTTGCAAATTCGTTCTAATATTCCCCTTTAGCAACGATTCCTCTTTACTTCACCTCGTGGTTGTGAGAAAATCGTGTGTACCAATTTCCCGCCGTTTTAATCCATAATTCCAGCCATATTTCAGTGCTACTAAGAGCACTTAGCAGCAAACGGTGAGTGCTAGTAACGCCCACCATAATTCATGCTCAATTTAACCCCAGCTCGCATTTCATAGTCAAATTCGAGCCATTCAAATCAAGTCGGTCAAGATCGCTGTTGCATCAATTAAACTCT
Source organism: Sogatella furcifera (assembly GCA_017141385.1). Taxonomy (NCBI): domain Eukaryota; kingdom Metazoa; phylum Arthropoda; class Insecta; order Hemiptera; family Delphacidae; genus Sogatella; species Sogatella furcifera. Next base: position 18,697,112 of record CM029555.1, read on the forward strand.
CATCCTATCATACTAAGGCTGATGACCTTCTTATAACTCGTTAATGATGCTAGTCTCAACTGATTGACGTTTGATAGATATTTAAGCTGAAATTCATTCAAAGTAAATCCGTTACTTTTCATTTTGTTTTAAGATGTTGGATATCTATTTTTGTTTCTACTGGTTGAGTACAGTACACCACTAAATATTACTTTTTTGTTGAGGACTTGTTGATTCTTTTTTCTATTGCTCTTTACGAGTAATTTATAATTACTTTACGACGCATTGCTAATGCGTCGGTTATAGTGTAGATATAGTAATATAAACCTAGTCTACTCAGTACACTAGGGCACAATTTTTTCCTTTGTATGCTTAATCTATGATTATAGCATAGGGCGCATGATGATGATGAGAGATGCAAAATACCTTGGAAATAGAAATGCAAAAAGAAATAGATGCAAATAGAGATTTTGGAAATACCCAAGAGTAGTTTCAAATCACTGAAAAGCCATTAAGATGTTCATAAACCTTCAAGAACACAAATTTTATTAATCATTGTGTGATAAGAGTGATATAATCACGAGAGTTTTATGATTTAAAAGTTTCAATTATTTCCAGCCTACTGATTAAAGAAATACTTTTATCGGTGATTCTTTATAATCCGATAAGGTAAAGTAAGTGCTCTATTAATTAAAACTTCATAGTTCATTGAAATATAAATTATTATTTCATTTAAGGAGGTTCGTTAAACCTTCCCTGTAAGCAATTATTCTCCATAAAACACTTCACAGTGAATAGTTGAATATTAGAAATCATTTATATTCGTGAAGACTCATTGTAAGGAAAAGTGATGACATGTAGTGCGAGTTTATTTACGAGTGATGTTCAAAAAGTGGGGTGATTCTTGCAGTAGGATGGGATTCTTTGGAAATAACGAGGATAACGAGGAACCCTTGCTAATGATGTATCAGGATCCGGAGGATGCCCGGTTATTGTTTGAAGGTATGTTTTAAAAACTAACAAGACTTATTTTAGATTCATTTATATATTTTTGAGAGCAGCTTTAAAAATCTGGTCAAATACAGATATCTTAATTCTTACTAAAGACCATTGGCAGTTGAAGATATCAATTGATTCATTGATTGACATCATACAAAAATATTTGTCATTAATGTCATTAGTAATACAAAATTATTTGTATTACTAATTATCAATCTGACAGGTTCCAAGCATGCATCAAATTTATTCAATCCTAATAATGATTTAATCACTGATAAGATCACTGACATTTTTCTTGATTTTTTACTTTTTCTTCTGCTTGTTATGATCATGTTAATTTTTATGACCAGATTATTCGACAATATTGTTCTCACCCGCCTCCATTACTCAACTGTTTTTTCGATCAATTTTCTATTTATTTGAAGAACCACACTTATCCATATCAGCTTTCCAATTGAATGAATTATTCTACTAATTCAAGATGAATTTACAGTCTTTACAAATCAAAACAATTCTTTGTCATCCTTTTCTGCCTATGAGTGGATGAGTGCTAAGAACACTGTACTATCAAAAATAAGAGTATGAGAATCTTCCTCAAAATGATTATTTCTTACCAGTAAACTATACCATTACCTCAAAACTTGAGACACATAACCGTAATGTTAGGCGTAATACTCGTATGTATTAAATGTATAATTTAAATTTGGATTATCTGTGTAGGAAATGGTATTTCGCATATGGAAAGAATGGATAATGTGAAAGAATGGAAAATGCCGTATTGGCATCGCATTCCATTTTCCGAAAGGAGAAGCTTCTATACAGAAGCTTCCGATCTGCAATGCAGCAATTTCCTAAATCGCTGTTTTGCGGAATAAAATTAAATTGCACTGTTCAGTACAGGCTCCAGAAAATGAAGTAACTAGACTATTCTTCTAGTTTACCACATAGGTATTTTCTTAATCTTTCCTTGGCCCTTGCTCTTCCTCTCTTTCCTACTCCCTGGACAATTTCATTCTTGTTTGTCTTGTTTTCTTACTAGCTTTATCTCGTTCAACAGCTTCCAGACGTTTTTAGATTGGATTTTTATTGTGTGCTAGAGGTATACACTCTCAAGCACGTGGGAGGTGGTGGAAACTTTTCAATTAGAACTTTACCTTCTTCCAACAATTTCCTTTTATTGTATAACATAATTTTTCTTTGTCGATTTACAAACAAAATAGTAAAATGATGAGGTTGGTTTAATGGGAAATGTATATTCGACTAATAATTCTTCAATAATTCATAATTTATAATCAATCATAATTAAGCATTACAGCATCAGTCACCTACAGGTCTATCTTACAAGAATCCAGAAATTATCCTGTCCAAATTTCAATAACATAATATCAATTCTTCAAATAATACGTGTATAGTACAAATGAACTAAATTTCATAGTTTTTTTAATTATATTTTATTCAACTAACTTTAGTTAATACCTTTTTAAGTGATAAATTTCTCCAACAAAAGAAAATACAATATTCTTCATACAAGCTTCGTAGAAAATTGGAGAAAGAAACTCAAATATCAAATACTGTACTAATAAGAATTTGCAAAACGTTTTTATTCTGATATCAATATGATGATAAAGTGTTCAAAAACGAGTGTGTGGAGACACGAGCAATCTATTCTCTTTGCTTATTTCAAAGAATCATTCAAATAGTTGTAGAAAATGCTACAATCATGACCTTTTTGGACCCTGAACTATCTTGACGAGATTAACTCACTTTTTTATTGTAAACGGAAATTCAGCTCGATTAATTTTTGTTCACCAGAAAATCATTGCAAAAGATAGATAACGATAAAGATGAGTCAGTTAGTTATAATTCTGGGGGAAAAGTGGGAGTGAGGAAGTGGCGATAAGATATACAGACCTAGAGAATGGAGGACTAATATTTATAGCTTTTTGATAAGGCTCAATTGGTATTACAGTAATTATTAAGTTAATTCATAACTTTTTTGGATAACCTCTAGTTATGGAGTGGAACTATTGTTTAGGTCTAGTACATCACAGCTCCCACTTCAAGCACATCAATATGATAAAACGAGTGTGACTGTGTGTATTGTGGATTCGCAAAATTCAAGCTTATTCTACGCCAAGCGATAAAAAAAGAATTATTTCAGTATCCAAATTTTGTATGTACAGTATGAAGTTTAAGAAAATATTAATATTGTTCACTTTGGAACCTAAATTTAAATTTTATCTCTAGATTTCTTGGAGTTAATGCCTGAATTTCAGGCACATTATGGTGATATTCTATAAAGATTGAGCTACAAAATATCCAGATAATATAGCTTTAGGGCTGTTTCTATGTAAAGGATTTTCGACGAGCTCAAGCGTAGAATATCTTATCTAAGGCTCCAGTTTTCTTTGATAGTTCCTATAGTCTGTCCAAACAGAGTAGACTTCATGGCAACATTGGAAAATGACTCCAGCTCGGTCAATATTAGTTCAAAAATGATAAACTTGGTCTGAAATTGTAGAAAGCATTCTGATCTACAATTTGAAATCAAATTTATGATTTTAAACCAGTGTCGACCGAGCTGGGGTCATTTTCCCCATCTTGCCAGAATGTCTCCTTTGCGTGGACAGACTATAAGTTACCATCCGAACTGTTTTGTTTTTAATGAGGATCTTCCTCGCTATCGCAGGAATGATTAATTTCCTGATGACGCGAACTTTGGCTGCCACAGACAGTCATAAAAACATAGAATTGACTGTGAAGTGAAGGTCAACCTAACCTGAAACCTGTTCTGTGGTGGCGGTAATGAACGGGAAAAGTGTCTAGTTTAGTTTAGTGGGATGGAAGTGCGGCAATATAAGCTCAATGAATTTCTAGTCATATCCGAAGGTTTTGGTTCTAATGTGATTACAATCGTTCGTGACCTTGTGGCTAACATACTCCGAAACTGTCGATTCGAAAGTAGGAACATTCGCCAGAAATATACTACAGTATTTGATAATGAATTTGGAATATCATTTACAGAATAAATTAAAATAAATAGGTCTCTTTATTTTATTTTTTTGAGTAGTTGTGAATAATTTTTTTTATTTTCTCTTCTTTTCAATAAGGTCGAGTTTGAGAGGGCTCTCTAGCCCTCATCGCACCTAATAGAGGATATTATCATTAAATATCTTAGTCTAATGTAATTTTAAAGTATTTCAGTGCGTATTTACCTAATAAAGGATATTATCATTTCGTATCTTATTCCATTGTAATTTAAAAGAATTCCATGGCGTAATTTCTTTCCTCACAATTTTCATCTTTTCATGTAGTGAATTAATAGTCTATTTGAAAAATCCGAATTCTGTTTTGCAAATTTGATCCATCGTTTTCAAGGCATCGCTCTGATAACTGAGAACCAGAGCACTATTCTAAAAATGCACAAGTGTTCCGTGTTAGTCATATCACAAAGTAAATTATTAAAAAATCCGAATTCTTTTTGGCAAATTTGATTCATAGTAGTCAAGGCATCGCTCTCAGAACCGAGAACCAGAACACTCTTTGAAAAATAAATAGCTGTTGGTCTCAGTGTGGTCTTGTTCAGGTGAAGCGAGCACAGACAATCACATCCCTTGCTTTTTGAAAAGGCCTTGAAATCAGTCTCAGCTTTCACTGAAAGAAGAGTCGTCTCTCAAACCTCAAGTCCTCCTATTCTCAAAAGCCATTGAGAACCCTCTTTACAACCTGTTTCTCATCTTGAATAGAACCTACCTGTCCACTACTCGCTAAAAACGAAGCCTATTTATTGTTTTCCTGATTCGAAAAATGTTTACTATTCTGTGAGCAGCAGCACATTTCTGAAAGTTTCTAAATTCTTGTAGAAGACGCTCGAAGATGATGTAGAGATTCTTTATCTGTAATCTGTAATTTATTCCTGACAGATTAGGCTTCTAATTATTGGTTTTCAGTTTCGATCTTTATCTTTTCTCATTTCTCCTAGATCAAGAGTCCACTGTATAATTGCTAATTTTCCCAAAATTGAGGCGTTTGACTAGTTACAAGTTGAACATTTCGAAAATTTTTATTAATTTTCCTTATTTAACGTTTTATTATCTTTGAAACCTGTGTCGTATAGTAAAACTATAATATTACTTGAATTAACTGTTAGGAAATCTTTCACGTTCTACTGATGTATCAAGCGACTGTGATCAATAGTGACTTATATAGCAAGGACACCGCATATTAAAAACTATTTGAATGTGAGATGGGTTGAAAATAATTTCAATCGACAATCCCTGAGAAATGCTGAAAAACGTGAGCAGAACAGGATGCAAATATTGAAACAGTTGAAAGATTCTATTCTCTTCAAACTCTAGTTGAACAGAGTATAAATTTATCATCAAATAACTTCAAATGTCTTCCTTCATTTTATATTGGTGTAAATTCATTTTCTATTAAGTAATGTAGCAATGTAGGTGAGTAACATAGTATATATGGTAAGTAGTGAGTGGTTCTGATGACTAATATAAAACGTCTGTGTCTGGTACAAGGTGCAACCAGTTTGGGTTTCCTCAGCCTTTTATCTTTTAACTGGTGGGTGTTTCAGTTGTCTGAAATGCTGTAATCTTGTCAATGCTAACTTCTCATCGCTTCCTCCATTTTTTACAATTTTTTACTACCGCAATTTCCTCTGCAGATTTGTGCTCCTTATACTTCCAAAATCGATTCCTCTTCAATTTCAATGAAATGAAATTTTTATATCTTACTGAATGACTGGAGTCACGTTTGATTCTGTCATGACATTCGTAATCCTGTAAAAGTGACTCCTATACCTTGGAATATTCCATAAATGAAAATAATTTCAGAAATTTTTTTCGTAAATATCACTGTATTTTTGTTGTTCTCTCATATTAATCATTTTTCTTTCCTTTCAGGTGAGTGTAATGCTTTCTGACGAACGACTTCCCTAGCGAATTGTTTAATTCCGTACCATGTGAGTTGATGAAAAATATTTGATTGTTTGATGAAATTTTATGTAATTTGAGCTACTAGACTAGTAAGAGTGTGTGAATACTATATTTACCCATATTTACACAAATTACACGCTTTTACTATACCCTATTCACGATCACTTGAGACGAAATAGTGAAACTTTTTGCATGTAAAGGTGGCTATTTTTGTTTGAGCTTAAGGAAAAGCCAAGAACTGTGATTGACTACAGCTGTTCGACTGCGGCCGATCGTCGTATGAAGTAATACCTCCCTTTACCCTCGCAAAAAGTTTGTTCATTTCGTCTCAAGTGATCGTGAATAGGGTATAGTCTAGTAGCTCAAATTACATAAAATTTCATCAAACAATCGAATATTTTTCAACAACTCACATGGTACTGTATTAAACAATTCGCTAGGGAAGTCATTCTTCAGAAAGCATTACACAAAGCGTTGGAAATTGATATTAGTCAAATAGGAAATAATCGTGGATCTATTTATTATTAGAGCTATCTTCCGTTAAACCTAATAAATTATACTGCTGTCCTGCAGTGCAAGGTATTCAACCTTGAATGTACAGGGAGTGTTGTATCACCTTAATAACATGGAACATTGCCAAAACCTGTCCACCAACTTCATATTATGTAGATTCTGTGATATACATTGCTCTACACTCCACACCTCCATTCATACCATTCATCATCCTTTGGCTGTTGAACAGTTTGATAAGATAGATTGATTATTCGATTAATGGATCAAATATCTGATTGGGATTGTCTGCTTTTATAGATAGTTCAGTCTTTGTATTGTGCTGAGCATTCTCTCAATTTCCTAACAGATTTTTATTCCAAATTTTCCAAAATATTTATTACTAAGGGTGACGAATAAGAGCACAAGTGTTGCAATTCCAAGGAAATTAGTTGATTTGAAAACATGTTCGAAGTTCAATGAAACATATTGACATCATCTTCAGATTCATCATCAGTGAAAACGAATGAAATATGATGTCAATATAATGCATTAAAACTTGAAAATCGTTTAAATAAATAAAATTTTGTGGAATTGACAACTTTTCTCCTCTTACTCATTCGCCTTATTATTGAGAAGATCTTCAACATAATATTATCTGAAGGAGGTGTAAATAATTATTATTATTAGCCTATTTATTTGTGGGCATTTTTATATATTTTTGTTCACGGGTTTTGGATTTGAGGCATGATAGAAAAATTTAATCCTTATATGGTTTACCAAGAATGGGTAATATTAATCATTATTCATTTGATGGTTTTGATGAGGGGATTACGAAATAAATGAATTAATTGGAAGTTTTCAACACTGATACCCAATAAGTTTAGAGGAAACTTATTCTCAAAGTAGCTTTTCTACTTTGATAAATTTAATGTATCAACAACTGGAAACGAAGATCAATATTTTCTTCAAGTGGTGAGTCATTGACAAAAATCTATTACAGTTCCCATATCAAAATTGATAGAATAGTATTGATTAATGCAGGTGACAGTTGATTAGTTTTCACCCCAAGTTTTCTTCTACGCCTCATTTGACTATTGAGTCGAAACTTATTCACAATAAGAAGCCATTCGTTTCACCAGCAAGTGAGGGAAGCCCTATTTGAATTGAGACAGGTGCAATTAATTTGATACTTTATTTCCTTTTTGAATCGTGAATACAGAAATTGGAAGTCTGGCAATAATAGATCATTGAGAAAATGTATAAATTCAATTTTCCTAAAGTGATACTTCATGTTTAATAACTTTTGAAATAATTTTTTCAATTTTATAGTAGATGTAGACTAGGAGGATAGTAGATCAACCTAATAGGTTTTGCTTATACTGAAGTTTTATTATCTCCACTGGTGAGAAGTATTTTACCTTTTCGTTCTTGATATCAACTATTCAAGTTCAACAGAAATCTATTCAATTTACACAAATAGGAATTTGTAGGAATTTTATCAGGTGTACAGTGTATAGTTAATATGCGTCTTGTTATCTACAAACACAATGATTATAAATCTATTTACTCTTCAAATTACTTCAAATTTATTGATAAAGTGGGGTTAACGTTAATTTGGCTGTAGGTTGTTATTTAGTTGTTAGATATACGAGTACCTATCAATAAGGAACGAAATCTATTCTATCAATCAACCTGATCTATCTTATCTCCTGGAAATATCCAGGTGAATATATAAGAGTAAAGGAATTTATTATTCAAGAGGGAACGATAATTATTCACGATTTGTCGATACTCTATTTAAAAATAGGCTTACATTTACATGTACAGTATGTAATTTATCAAATCTAATCAAGTAAGTAAGTAATACAGCAATCCAGGTACTGGAAAACTAGTTTTACTTACTATTCTATTGAAGAAGCTCACTCTGTATCTTTAGTGATTTACAAATCTCATTACTAGACGTGATTCAAATAAGTCTGAACCTAGTTTACCGTGAGATTAACAATCGAGGTTACTTTGAGGAAAAGCTAGTTCAAATTCAGGACAGTATTACATGAATCCTTATTTTCGTTTATCACTCCCTCTCTTTCTATTTCTCTAATTGAGATTGCAATTGAAGTCTAGAAAAATATATGTAGCCACTCATTGTTGAAATAATTCTTGGGCTTATACTGCAGTATTTACTTCCGTAACGTTTAGTCCTTTCAATCCTAATCTCAAGGCGATTGTTGTATAAAATCGAAATAAAAGAATGCAGTTGATGTCAATCATCAATCTAATTTTCACATCTATAGCGGATATTTTGCACTTTTGATAAACATTCTTGCAGTGATTGGTCTTGGAAAATCAGCAATTCAATTCTGGAAATATTACTCGAATATATTTATGAATTATTAAAACTTGGGTTATTTTATTAATGATTTTCTTACAATGTTAATATTGGATGCTCAGTAAATGTTAGTAATAGTAGACCTATAGTAATACTTGATATTGGATAACTCTTGGTTCTTCATTTGTGTTGGTGTGAGTATCTTTCATTCTCATAGTTTTATAAAAATTTGACATTATTAATTTATCTATTCTCAAGTAGTATAGCTTCCTCCTCTCTTATTATCACTGGCATTTTTAAATCCAATAGTAATTTATATTTACAATCCTACTTCAATACAATTTTTAAATGGATTAATTAGCTTTCTAAAATTTCTCCATTTCCTTGATCAAGTTTAATGTCTTCCTCATAAATTGAAACTCATCAGTAGCAGGGGTTTTAAAAATAAATTAACTCATTTCTCATTAGACAACATTTCCAATCGCAAGCTTTCTCTAGTTATTATAGAATAATAACCAAATATGTCCTACTTTAGTCGTGTGTGAAAATGGTATTTACCAGTTGAGATAATGAGGGAAATACTTTATCGTAACCTCTCACTTGACACCAATAGAGTAAGACATACTAATGATTGCACTTATTAATCTTGTCATTTAGAACCAAATTCACATCACGTTTGAAAAATATCATTCTTCATAATAACCTGTTTGGATGATTTTCAACTGTTTTGGTTCAGGAAACCAATTTAGGCCTATTTTCTTCGACCCTGATTGGAAAAAGAGGATGAATCGAGGATGAATGATTAGAGGGTTTCCGGTAATTTAGTGATGGATTCATCTATCGTGTTTAATTTTGAAATACAGTATGAAGATAATGTTCAACTTTTTGATTGCTCTAATACTTGTTCGCAATATAGGCCTACTCTATATCATAGTTTTGAGTTCTAATAAATCCAACAGTTAATGAAGTAATCTCCTCAGTGGGTAATGTTATTATTTCACTATCGTTTTCATAATCCGGATTCATGTATTGGCATTTACAATGTTATTGGTAAGTAAATGAAAATTGAAATCACAGTTCCCTTTTTAGCAGTTATTTTATCTGATGCACTAACACACATTAAAGTAGCTCTAGTCGAGACAAAAAGGAAACATGTTCTGGGTTACTTTGATTGAAAAGTGACATATTAATTATTCTTGAAATCAACCAAACTCATTTCAGGCGATCATAACTTATATTCGATCATTGGATTTCCTTGTTGGAATATTCCATCAAACACTTAGCTAAGAAGAGAAAACAAAGTTAATTTGAACCAATTTCACTGGCGCCTCGTACCCACGAAACAGGCGAAGTGCTGTACAGTAAAAGATACGGGCACTTCACCTCTTTCGTGGGTACGAGCCGCCAGTGACCAATTGATGAAGCTGTTTATTAAAACTACAAGAAGAATGTATAGGCCTATATCTCATTGGTACCAAATATGTTGAATTCAAACGAATTGAATTGGAGTATTTAAAAAACGAGTATTCTCCAGCTCGTATAATATGGTGATTCACATATTACAAATACATTGTATTTGTAGCAAAAACAATACCATGAATATTCATCGTACTTAATCGTAGAACCTACATGTTTTTCATGGATTTTCTTGCGATTGAAGGTATTTCTCACAACCCATCGGTTTTACTGAACTTGAAATGAATTAGTATGAGAAAATTACATAAGAAGTCACGGGTTGGAAAGTGTTACACATAACAATGACAACCTTGGTTTTCTATTGTTTCCGGTACTAATAATTAACGATTTTCAAAGATTTACAACAAAACTTCAAAACGGGATTATGTAATTGCATTGTCAAGAGTTAGGCCCACACACTACACAGTACACATCACACCTGCCATGACTTGAATCGATAAAAAATAATTGAGTACCTATACTACCTATCGTTTATCAAGTACTTTATTATTATAACTATCATAATTCTATTTAATCTAATGGCACTGTGTAATCAATTTGAGGGATTTTTAAATTAATGCTAAAAATGGTCAGTCTAATTTCAAATTATTCAAGACTTTGATAGTCAACAATCTACACGTCAGGTTTTACGAATCATGTAATCGTCATACGACGTAGCATATTTCAATAGAACTGGAAAAACTTTTTCATTATCCTCTATTGCTGTCTGTACTTTTCTCAAGTTTCACGTGAATAGAGAAGTCAAATGTGGATAACCTTGAAACGGCTCTTTCCTGTTGAAAAAAATTCATTAAAAAATCTTATCACTTACTCAACTCATTAGTCTGATAGTAGTGTATTTGTTTTTTTAGCTCTGTTTGAAGTATAGTATTTAAATGGTAAACTAAACCAAAAAATATTTATTTAATGTAGGCTATGTTATAATTTTTTTATTATTCTATTCCTTTTCCGAAAAGTTCGATAAATGTGCTGGCTATTTTGGTAGATAGATTATAGCAGATTACATTTGAGCAGAAGGCTCTGCCTGATAAAAAGTTATTACATTATTGCAAAGTTTTTTTCCTCCACCTACTATCTAAAGTCGCATTTCACTCCCCGGAATCGAATACTAAAGCGCTTCATTCTCTCCCTCGGGAGAAAAAGAAGATTGAAATTCCCTTGGGAATAAAGTAAGCCCATTTGAATAACATGGGAAGCATCTCTATGATATTTTGTGTCTACATTTGGAACTTAGGCGTGAACTGTAGAACAGTAAACAGTATAGAGTGCACAGTTTGGAAGAAAGGTTGGTTACGCTGATATTTTGAAGGAATATTTATAAAGCAATGGATCATGATGGAAGAAAGTTAAATACTTGTATATTATTCATAAATTTATAGAAATGTAAAAATTTATACATATGGAAGTATAGTACCAAAGTAAAAACAATCTTCATGATTTAAAAGCTAGAATTCTCGATCACTATCGAATATCGACTATCGAATCGATTAGAATTAGATAGAATCGAATTCAATGATTCATTCCTACAATGGTTTATTGTACTTTGAGATCTGTGTGTTATAATTTAAGTTTATTATTATAATAGTGTGTTTATCGTTTTAATTTCGACTAATTATCAATAGTCCACTGTCATATTATACTGGAACAATGATAAAAGAATGTCTTTGTTGAATTAGACTTTTGGTTTTGAGGTTTGGAAGTATAGTTAACCTCAACTTATATGGTAGTTGAGGTCAGTAAAATCGTTAGTTTTAAAGTTTTTCAATTGGAAACTGGACTTTCCAACATAAATTTAAACGAATATCCTCAATTAGATAGCCTTTATTATGTTGTATGAGTTGTATCAACACGAAATATTATGTTATTTGGATTTTAATTGTCCTAATGAACAGGTTTTCACGATCGGTTACTGTTGTGTTGTGGACGAAATAGGCCTTCAAACATTGTAACTGTCTCTGAAAGTTGAATTAACAATTTAACATTTGTAATATACGGTATGTAATTGCTGGAAGCTAGTAGCCTGATATCTGTTAGAAATAAATAAATTTTATTGATGCTCTTGTTTTCTTTTATTTTTGTAGCTTATAGATTAAAAGATTGTTTTCACTACTTTTATACATGTCTAATGTAACGTTAATTAAAATAAAGTCTATTATAGTAAATTTGAAATGATTCAGTTGATTGCTTGAATTTCTTCTTCTTTTTATTAGGTTTTAGTTATACATATTAGCCTAATCAAAAATTGAAATAGAAGTTTCATTGCTCAATCTAGTTTCTCATAACTTTTTTTATTATCAGTATCATTACTTGAAAACTGGAAGCAATATCAACTTATTTGCCTCCCTTTTATTGTTAGTATATAAGTTAACTTGCCAGTCATTCCATTCGTCATTCTTTTATTTCACCAGTTTGTTTAGTTTGTAGTTACAAAAATTATAAATTGGGAAGTAGCAGCTACCTACCGTACTTCCTAGTTTTGAGATTTCAGATTGAACCAAGTTGGATTTATTTTACAGCTGATTTCTTTTATATGAATATACTTGCCGAGTTTAATAAAGATCGGTTAAAAGAATTTGAAGATGAAAATTATTTTGTAAAAAATGCAGAAAGGCGGATATCTGGTGAACAAATCGCTTTTTCAAAGAAGATTAATCGTGATTTTTTCTTTATTTTGAGCCATAGAATGTATTCCCAGAGTTTGGCACTTTAATTTTGGGACACTCTATATATTCCTATCAATAGCTAATTAATGTAGGTGGAGGAAAAATGTTGTGTGCATCACGGGACTAAAGTACTTTTTCTCCCTCAGGGAAATTGTCGCTCTCGGCTATGCCTCGGGCAACAATAGTTTCCCCTCAGGAGAAAAAGTTGACCTTTGGAAAAATGAAAATAACTATTTATCAGGCACAGTCTACTGCTCAAATGTAATCTGCTAAAGCCTGTAGATCTATCTACCAAAATAGCCAGCACACTTGTCGAGGTTGAGTTTAAGAGTCTGCGCCGTAAACAGCAGCAATTCAATTCAAAATGTATTGGACAACGAAGACGATTCCGGTAAAAGTGAGTTAAATATATTAAGAACAAAAAATATCGGATGATAGGTAGAATTTGCTTAATCTGTCCCAGTTCATAAATTATTTGAAAGAGTCCGTTATTTTATTTTATTTTTGCTCTCGATCTTGCCAGTGTCGTCATGGTGACGTCAGGAAGGTTTGTAGTCAGTCCGGAATTTGAGTAAATTGTTTTAAGGAGGAAGAACGAATTGAAAAATTGTTTTGGAAAAATGAAAATAAAACGTAACCTGTTATCTGCAACTTAGCGCAGAGTTATAAAAAGTGAAGTCCCTCCTTAGTCCTGATGTAAACAGCTGATCGTTCAAGCATCGAGTCACATGAAGGAGAAGGACAACCAGTTCAATTTCTTCTTCTTCTTCTTCTTCTTTTTCTTCTTCTTCTTCTTCTTCTTCTTCTTCTTCTTCTTCTTCTTCTTCTTCTTCTTCTTCTTCTTCTTCTTCTTCTTCTTCTTCTTCTTCTTCTTCTTCTTCTTCTTCTTCTTCTTCTTCTTCTTCTTCTTCTTCTTCTTCTTCTTCTTCTTCTTCTTCTTCTTCTTCTTCTTCTTCTTCTTCTTCTTCCAACTGAACTGGTTTCCAGCGACATTCATTGTACTATATCCATCTTATCAGAAGCCGTCTTGATCCTGATATCTTCTCTATTACGCCATATTTCAGCAATGACGCAGTGAGTGTGCGTCACTTGACATTTTTTGGTGTCAACCTATTTTTCAAACCTGATTAATAGCTTCAACCCATCTCTTTTTAAGTGTATAAATTGAAGGCTAGTGAGATTTAGTTCTAAGTATACTCTCGATTTACCATCCACTATTCACTAGTCAAATTCTTCTTCTGAAATAAAGCTGATTAGATAGACTGATCGATTGAAAAAATTCCCTTAATTGTGAAAGAAGTACATCTTCAATTTAAAAACATAGTTGACAAGAATCCTAATTTTTTTTATTTTTCAAATGCCTACATAATTGTTTTAGTGAAAGAAAATCCCCGTTAATCTCAACACAGATTTAATTTATCCTAGTAAAACGGTAGTTTTGTGCCATATGGATGCTTCTGAGGTAGCAGGAGGAAGTTATTGCATTATATTTCAAAAGACTTGGACATGTCAGGAGCAGGCTACAAGTTTTAAAAAATTATCAGCTCATTGGATAATTGATCATAAAATTTTATCAGCCTATGAAAACTGGATTTTCACATGACAGGGTCAATGACTCGACTCGATATTGGTGATAAGTTTGTTGGATGGTAGTGCAGTGTTTCGTACAAGATTTCAGAGTGAAATTAGTTTGATTTCTAACGGACCCTCTCACTCCAAGAAAGCTGAACAGTTATTAACAAAGCCTCTAGGCTTGTTCAGAGATTGGCATGTTCGTAATTCTTAATACCTAAATCGGTGCAGCAACGGTTTCATATTTCATTAGGAAGTTGACGGGATCGACTTTCTTGTACTAAAGTACTACTCAAATGCGGTTTTTAGTTGAGTTTTTCAATTGTTACAATTTTTTAAATTTTTAAGTGTCGACATTTATTTGAATTATTAGGAGTTTGAATGCATGCATAACTGGGTTTGTTCTGCGTGCCCCCTTCCTACCGTTCCGTGTTTGTGTTTTGGAGGACATGTCAATCTTGGCTTTAAAAAAAAATCTTCATTTATTATCTCTATATTCCATGAACCAATTTTTTTTTCATTTTCCTAGGATCCAACATCCAATTCAAGTTTTGCCATAGTTAGTATTGAATGAGTTTGGTACTCACATGACTTGTGCGTGGATATTGGAAAAGGTGATGATGAGAAATATATTTTTAGCAAATGCATTATAAATTGACAATTTTAAACTCAAAATTCATTACTGGGAACAAACCAGTGGTTTATTGAACCAGTGACAAATCAACTTGGCTATTGGCTAAGCCAAAATCCATTCACACGATTATGGATTCATATTCAATACCAATCGATATCAATTGTTGAATAATATATGAAAAATACATACTTTTTTAAGGATGACGCCCACGTGTGCTTTACGCATGTGCGTGGGCAATGAGAGGTTTGATGGTGAGAGTTGTTGACTGCTCTTAGGCAGTCGGAACCGTCGGCTTTACATCTCCTCTGAAAGAATCTCGTATTGATTGGTATTATTGTTTGATAGTAAAAAATAATACTATATTCTTTAGTGAAAATCTGCTGTTATTTTGATCCTAGTTCTTTTTTTCTTTTTTATCCTTAATTTATCACCTCGTTTCGGCTTTTCCTTTATCAAGAAGATGATCTTCCAAGCAGAAATCTTTCAGCTTGATTTCTTTCTCAAAAATTTATTATCCGATACACCTGCAACTCTACAACCTGTTCAGGTTGGTTTCATGTCTCCAACAATGTGCTACGTCTTGAAATGTTGCTTTCTGAACGAATCAAGTGTAACGAATTTGGGAATGGCTCCAAAACTTATTAAAAATTATTGATAATCATTTTAATGGTTCCTTATTGGTCCAGTCTTGCTCTCAACGGTCCATCGAGTTATCTAATTGCAAGAGATATTTATTATGTTTATAGATTATTATTTGTAGTGATTAATTATCATCTCTATAATCTTCGTCGCCCAATTATCTTCACTTTCTTTTTTATTCTAAATTATTTTGAAAACGTTTCAAACTATATTTGAAGGTTTCTCTCACTCTCAGGGTGATGCCTACATAAGCTCTTAGCTTTTGCGTTGTAATAATGAATGATTAGAAATGTAAGAAGGTTGTTGATGTTGAAAGATGAATGACTTGGATGGACTCCGAACCACGGGGAAGCAATTCGTTCATAGCCATAGTAGATTGAATTATTATTTTCTATCTAGGGCTACTATCAATGTATGTTGGTAAATAAAAATTGAAATCAAAATACCCTTTTTAGTAGTTTTTTATTTGAACTGTGATTTCAATTTTTATTCACTAACATATATTGAATTTATCGGAGCAGGTCTCGAGTGGAGTCATAGTCATGTATCTCAGTTGAAATGATTTTAGCAGGAGCGAGCTTCTTATCTAATCTATGAGATTGGATGCCAGCTAGTCCACGAACCCAATTAAGTAATTTCAATGAACTACAGACTGATATTCATTTTACTCAATAATTCGTTGGAGTGATCAATTTAATGAATTCCTTTGGAATTATTCCAAATATATTTATTAATAAGATGCAATAGATAAAAATCTATGACCGTTGAAGACACAATTCAACAAAATATGAGTTTTGTGATTCGGAGTAAAGTTCATTCTTTATTAAAGGAATAGTAGAACGTTCCTAACAGACCACATGCCAATTTGTAGACTACTGGTTCAAACTAATTGACCTCTAAATTGAAAAATTAGACTCACTGAGCGCGGGAAAAGATGGCGAATTTGGCGCGAAGTCTGTTGCACAATGTTCTTTGAAGGTATATGTGAGTGTGATGAGCCTACATTTGTCTGGTTGAACCATACGCCGCTTATTCAGCCACACAGTTAGAAGAAGGTTGATAGAGTATTGGATAAATATTTTAATTGAGAAATAGTGAGAATTATTTCTAGAAATGAAATAGGTTTATTTAAGTTTCTGCTTTCAAATTGAAACACAATCCAGAGCGACCAGAGCTATTCAGCTTTTTAATTGTTTTGTTGTCCACTCTTCTTGTCTTGATTATTACATTTCTATTTTATTTCAACAGAATGAAACAAAATCATAACATCAGCCTGGATCATCATGAAACATCAGCATAACTGCATAACAAACTCAATATTTGTTGTACAATCGATTGGATCCTATTACAATGCCTTGAAAAAATCATGATATAAATTAAAAAGCTAATCCACTTCCAGAATATCTTTTGAAGAAAACTCAAAATTATTTCAGTGTGGAATATTGGCTGTGGGCTGTCGCCTTCTTTCCGTGGCCAAAAATACTTGAGCTCAGTTTTTATTCAATTTTAATATTCTTAATAATGTAATTTTACATAATAACACAATTAATTTCATACTACACAACGATCACGCTAGGGTGAATTTGCTTATTATATTTTTTATCTATTTATTTTCATATTTATGCAAAATACTGTAATTAGGAGGGAAAACTAGGCATAGCCTGTGCTATTTCTCTCCCATTTTTTTCAAATTAAGTCAATGTTTCCCGAAATGAGGTAATGATATTGTAGCACTACTTGAACATGAACATTTAGTGAACATGAACAGTGTTGATTTTCACTTTTGAATTTTAAATTTGGAAGGTTGATGAAAGGAATCAAATAAATTATGCACCAAAGGAAACAATATTGAAAACTTGAAAAATATTGCACAAATTTGTAGAATTGCAAGCCTTAAAATCACTAAACCTATAAGTGTTTTCTAAACAACACATATGATACGCACTACAAAGATTAGTGAACTCTTTCTAGAATGTAGGTTAATTAGTATTTCTCGTTGCATTTATCAATCAAACTTATCTGTTACAAAGACATTTGGAACGAGAAGTGACAACGACCTCTTTTGTATTGTAGACTAGTCTCCGGTCTCCCTATTATTATTCGACACACTCAAAGAATTCAAATATTACAGTATATCTAACAGTTTTGTATAATTTATAGAAAGAAGTAGGGCTGAAATTGTCTGACTTCATTCATCACTCATAAAAGTGATTTTTCAAATCACTGTGAATTAGATTTTAGATCATTTTTGGATAACTTGATTGTTTCAAATATCCCACAAAAATTTATATTACGAGAAGTACTTGGTTTTGATTCTCGAGAATATGAACATTTACACTTTTGCAAGTTTACAGTGTTGATTTTAATCAACTCTTGTATGCATAAACAGTATCATTGATTGAAAATGAAGAGATTAGTATTAACAAAGCATCACAGACGAATAAATTGAACAGACGATGAATTGTGTACTTTAAATTTCACTTTAATGATTAATTTTCTATGTTAACTAGGCTTTTATTTCTTCTCAATTTTCATAAATGTCTTCTATTCTACATCAATATCTCAGTTGTGAATTAATTTTTGTTTTGTTTTATTACCACACTAAACAGCCACTAGAACTGTACCGATTTTTCTTTAGTGTAAGTATAAAATGTCATAGTCATCATGAAATTTTTCATAATAATTGATTTCTCTGCTTTCCAGGTACGTTTAACATTTTAAGGAATGAACTATAACCACTTGCAGGTGAAACAACTTCCAATGTGAGTATCTAATAAGTATCTAGAATTTGATAACATGTCAACTGGAAATAAACTGAATTTATTTATTTATTTATAAATTCATACAAACTACAAAAATAGGGAGGGAAAACTAGACAAAGCCTGTACTATTCAATTTGCTCTTGTTTCAATAGGCTTATGCCAAGAAACAATTTGGTCTTTTGTCAAAATAAATAAATACTTTTCCTCTCCCAAAAATTTTCAATAAAGTCAATGTTCTCTGAATAAATAAGAAGAAATAAGATACTAGATCTAATTGAATTAGGATAATCAAATGTAGTACCAGTAGGCCTTCTTGATTCCATAAATAATAAGTTACACAAATAATTAACGTCCCATTGGGCATTTCAAGAACTTTTACCATGTTTCCTATTGGCGAAACATGGTTATGTTTGCGAGGTGGAATTACCTTTTGGTCTCCCTACCAAATAAAGCCATACGCTAATAATAATAATGATAATAATAATAATTTCAATGATGGACTACAGTACTTCACAAACAGAGGGTATAAAATTTAGATGTATCTATGATTATGGACCATCGTGAGGATTTTTGTTTGAAGAGTATAATCTGTTATGGATTTCTGAATGAAATTTTTTATACTAGACTTGTCTTCGAGTAACAGTGAAGGTTAACAACCTGAGAACAAGCTTCCTGCTATTGAATAAAGAGAAAAATTCAATCAACTTTGCATGTTGTGTTGTCAGCTGGAAGGAACAACTTTAGAAGAGTAAAGGTAAAGTAGAGGAACTATATTATGGTATTCAAGAGAGGAAGTTTTGAATTTTGAATGATACAGCAGCAATATTCCTATCACTAAAATTCCAGACCACCTGCAGATCTTATTTCGTTGTAAAATTATAATTGGTTAATCACCATAATAAGTAATTCTTCGTCACGCCAATCTCTCTATAGGCTCTGTTATATTGCTCCAGCTCTTGTATAGTTCGTGTAGGCTGAGAAGACACGCCGCTCCTGTGTAAAGTTTATTGTAACGGCGTGTCTTCTCAGCTTGCGAGAACTTAACAACCACCCAATTATTGTCTTGTCAGTAATAATAGATGAAGCGTTCAATTGAGTCTCAGACGAGAAATTAGAATACTTCTTTTACTTTCTCATAGATGTCGTTTGAATCCTCAGTCTGATTTTGATTGGGTTATTAAGTTCCGATTCATGATAGTTTATTGAAGATATTAATTTGAATTATAGTATTGTTATCTCTTTTAATTGAACCATTAGAGTTGCTCGGATCTTCTGACGCTATTAAACTTCGTAATACTGGCAACAGAACTATCTTGAGATTCCCCGACATCTTCGAATCAAACCAACATATTGTTATGAATGAATTTTCCATCATTTCATGATAGAAATGTCATTGAGGTGCAGGATTGAATCATTGACCCTTTAGGAAAATCTTCTACTGTAGAAAACAACTTCTTGACAAATAATCATTCATGATTATTTAAGAAATTGATAAATACAAGAGTTTGTCTTCACTTTCCTTTGAAATTTTAATTCAGGTATAACTGATATACAGTATAATATTATCTTTTAACGTTTAAGTTCTTTTGAAGATGGTTCTTGTAACCCTTCCATCATATTCATAGAACAAATCTCAATACAGTTATAAGGTACCGGTACTTATTTTGTTAGCGATTCTCGATATAAAATGAGTTTGAAAAATTCCAAATTATGAACACTTGGCCCTGTCCTATAAGTCTGTGACTAATATATTATAGCTCTCTTTGAAAACAAAATGGCGGATCCTACTGGGACTTCGTTCAAGCTCTGTGATTGGACGAGACTTCCTCCTCCCACTTTCATCATCTGGTTTAAGCTGGCCAATAAGAATCTGACCAATGAGAGTCGAGCTAGCTTAATTGTTTACTTTCTTGTCCGGTAGATAGCGATAGCGTATGCGGTACTATTTTTGTAGTAGAATAGGCTTCGTCTCGTCATATCAATTTGAATACTGTACTGTGGATATCTGATTTTCAAGTGTAAATATTGTAGCCTATACTCTGGTTCAATTATTTTGGATTGTTTGCATTTCATCCATCTATGTTACAATTTCGAAAATGGGAAATCAAGGCGACAAAACATTGCTATTGAGGTAATTTTAAGAAAAGAAAATCAATCTTCAGTAAACTAAAAATTTTAAATAATGAAGCAAGTACTATTCATTAGATTTTCGAGAATATCTACCAATCCTATCACTGAATGAGACTATATTATCAGAATATTTTGACATTCTTTTTCTCCGTCTCCTTCATTTGACACTACTCTGTAAACATATTGTAGGTCTGCAAAACCTCGAGACGAATCCATTTTTAGAAATCGATTGTTCCCTATGAAGCCTAATCAAGCAATAATCTAGCTGAGGATGAGGAAGGTTTTTCTATGGTACTATTTTTACCATGGTACTATTGTGTAAAATATCCAAGTACAAGTAATGGTATTGACAACATCTGTGTCTTTTCATTTTCAGAATCCATGCTTTTCTCGTATTTTACTGCACTTGATATAATCCCCCGATATGCCTCAAACAAAATTACCTCTTGAAAGTTGTGCCGACATGTGAATAAATAGTGTTTCCGTTCATCATAGTGCAGCGGAAGTCATTATCTATTAAATATTTTCCGATTAGTGTTCTAACAAGAGCAGGCATGCTACCTGTCTCTCCCTGCATTTTCCAGTCAACTTTCTTTTTCAATTCACTTCCGATTCGAGCCTCCATTGTCCGCTAATGCAATTACCCTTGACAATGATCTTACTTGTTTCCACTCTAATTGGGGACAGTTCTCACGAATTTCCCCACAATTCGTGACCAAGAAATGAGGCCTGCTATGCACCTAGAACTTGTCCAAGCAAAGAAGACATTCTGGCAAGATGGGATAATGACACCAGCACGATCAATGTTGGTTCAAACTTATAAATTTTGTCTCAAGTTGTAGAAAACGTTTTGATCTACTATTTGAGACCAGATTTATAGTTTTTGAACCAATATTGATCGAACAGAAGTCATTTTCCCATCTTTTCAGAATGTCTTCTTTGTTTGTACAGACTATAATTATTGCCGAGATGACCCCCGAGGTGCATTCGCTCAAGTACGATGCATTCAGCCAGAAACAAAAGAGATAAAATGATGGTAATTATGTAATTTGATAATTCTGACCCAAATCTCAGACTTGACGTGTGCTAACTGTGAACTGAACATGCTATTTTATTAGTAATTAGGGTTAATTTATATCAATGAATGCATGGTTACTGTAATAATTAACAAAATTCTCATCTAATCAACTTAATTGTAATTTACATTACGGTACTCAATTAGTTCTCATGTGGTTTCAATCAATCAATCAATACAATGAAGAAAGACTTGAGATTTTGATCAATTGTTCGTATAGCTGTTATCAGTTTGTGAACGAGTGATTCGATGATTTGGATGAACTTGAAATTAACTTTGGAAATCTGTATTGTATAATGATTTAATGAAGATGAATTGGAATTGAATTACTGTGAATAGAATTGACTCTAATGCTCTGTATTATAACATTATTCTCCTCGTGAACTTCTTATTCGATTTTGATAAATTAAACAGTACTTTATTTTGACTCTAATAATAGTGTTCATTTGAAAATCATTGAGCTAATTTGTGCTTATAACTTTTTTATCATAATTTAAAGATTTGTTGGAGGGATTTCTATTGAACTGATTGTTAAATTTGTCAAGTCAATCAAATCCATATTACTGTACTTTTGAAACGATTTCAACAAATTAAAAAAAAAAGTTAGTTAGATAAGACTGAAGCGTCAATGTGTTAATAGTCTCAGCAATCAATAATTTTCATTTTTTCATGGTTAATCGGCAATATAATTCTAGTAGATCAATTGATAATGCCACTGCAACCTCAAGAAAAAATTGAAAGGAAAATTAAAAATTTATTAATGTAAATTGATCGAATGATGTGCTATCAGATTTCGTTTTAGCCACAAACAGCATGAAAGTGGTCTAGTGATCTGTCAACTAAATTTAGATTACAGGTTTTGTAGCTTTCTGACCACATATGAAAATTGCAACTATTTATAATTGAAGAGCCTACTAAGTTACATTAAAAGTGATCAAATGATATTACCATTAAAAAAATTACATGCATCCTCAAATTTTCTCAATACCAGATATAGTTGGGCCAAGAACAGTAGAGCCTCTTGCAAGATGGCGGAGGGAAGTGAGAGTGTAACTACGCATGCGCAGAACTGATATTTTCAGGGTGAAATTACTTTAGACAACCTTCCGTTTTCACACTTATCACAATCATAATATTGATTTCACGAATGAAAATATTTTTTATTTGTGTATTTGTTCAATTATTGACATATTGATAGCACAAATCATAACATAATTCCAATGCTCGTCATTGAAAATGAGGCCAGTGAAGAATTAATTAGGTCTCCTTATATTTAGGGTGAATTATTGTTTCTCCTTTTCTTTTTTTCTATAATTTAGAAAATCTTCCAATTACTTTTTACTCCAATACTGCTGGATAACATTATTTTGAAAGTTCTAGAAAGTTTACTGTTTCTGCTTAAAATATAATTTATTAACAAAAATTTTGTTCACATTGCATGATTTTTATTTTACTCTATTTTGTGATTCTAGCCGAATAAGTATTAAATTACAGACCGTATACATTTTTCTCAAGTGTTCTGTAAACTTATTTATATTTAGAATACGGCCCTTCCCACACACAGACTCGTTTCTAGGTGGGGAGTATTATTCTATGAAATTATTGTATAATAGATTTCAATTTCAAGTGATTGTAACATGTTGCTTTTTTGAGAATAAAACTTTTTCATTCAATTCATTCCATTTTAATTATGAACTGAGACAGGAAAAAATCGTCTGAGCCTGTACTATGTCTTCCTAAATTTGGTTATGTTGGAACAATTGTCATTTCAACTACTGGCAGCAGTGAATGGCAGCCATGTTGCCAAAGGCTCTTCTGTTCTTGGCCGAACTATACCAATAATTTTGATATGATATGATATTTATGTGCTATGATATTTCAATTTATTTTATTTATGGTAGAAGACATTCAAGCAAGGTGATAAAATGACTCCAGCTTAGTCAATAACTTATTGATTGAAAACTTATTAATTTAATCTAAAATTATTGTAGATCAGAATGTTTCCTACAATGTTAGACAAATTTATAATTTTTGAACTATCATTGACCGAGCTGGATTTATTTTGCCATCTTGAAAGAATGTCTTCTTTGCTTGGACAGACTATATCTATCCTTGCTAAATTTCAACAGTGTTATCATTGGAGTAAATAAAGTTCGTAGAAAAAATCCAATTCAATAATCTACTACCAGAAATCATTTTTCATACCTGTTGTAGTCATTTTTAGTTAATTATTCTACCTTGTAGTTTTCATGGATTGATAATCTTAGCTTGAATCCTTTCATAAAGTTCATTTTCTCTTATATGTATTCCAGTCAAATACTCAAGTTCAAGTGGGGAAAATTTTGTTTTGCTTCGAAGTCTATCACTATCAGGGTAGAAAGTGGCGAATGAGAGCGGAAATCACGAACAATATGGGCATGAGATGTCTGGTTGATATTAACTATAATTGTGTTATAATTTACAGAATTATTACGATTATCTTGTGCACTATATTTAGTGAAATAAATAAATCGTCACGATCACGCGTGAGTGGAAGCTTTCACGTTTGGGTGGGAGAGAGAGATTCAAGAATTCCGGGTGAAATTTATCGAACTCACGGGGAAGGTTCCATTTTTCACCCTTCTCCCACTCTTTACTTGTCTAGGTCCTGGAACCTAGACCTAGAGCAAGGAAAACGGGAGTGTATCCAGGAGGGGGCTAGATAATGCAGCAGAGAGAGGTATTCCTGCAATTTTGCTCTTATTTTCGTGGGAGGGGACGTGTCTGGAATACCGCAGCTTTAGACAGAGGATACACACCTGATACGGAGATGACTTCCGTTGCTTTAACGGAAGTAGTTGTTCCAACTACTAGAAATCTATATTCCATTCACGAGACTGGAGTTTCGGTTTTTATTGTTTATTTATTCGAGGAAGAACTATGGTAACACAGAAATGAAAACACAGACATTGAGTCCAAATATCGTCTACTATTCCCAATTTTGATAAATATTCCAAATAGATTAGGCTTAAATTCAGCCATTCATTATCACTGTTCACCACAAATTTCTTATTTTCGATCTTAAAAAATTATGAGAAATCAATTTTGAATTGAAAAAGTCAAATTAGAAGCCTATAAGTGGAATAATTTGAAATTATTACATTTTTCTTTAAATTCCAAAGCCAAGAATAAAATACTTCTTCTTGTAGAAATATGATACATTGTTGAATATAAGCACATAATGGTTCATTGTTGAATATTTAATTTTAAATATATATAACTGAAACAACAAGGAGAAACCTTAAGGTTTAGAAAGACCTTTTTTTGTAATGTCTTTTTAAGAAAATAAAAATCAATTGAATTGAATACATGAATTATAGATAAAACAGAGACTTATTAGTTCTACAGAGGCTGACATTTTACTGACAGGAAATTGAGTTTTTAACAAGATCTCTGTTTTCAATCAAACAGAAGACGAAATCATTCTATCTATTTCAACTTTTAAACATGCCTTTTATCCTCTTATTGGTTTTTGTACAAAAATATAGTAAAATCCATCAAACAGTATTTCCTTTCTTGAAAGCTAGATGATTTTAACATTCAATTTTCACTCTTATTTAAAAAAAGATATATTTTTTTAATAACTTTGGGTTGAATTGAATTTTAAAAATTCAATTGAGAAAATCTTATTTCTTGAATTGAATTTTAGAAATTCAATTGGGAAAATCTTATTTCTTTCAAAATTATTTTCTAAATAACTTTGGGTTGAATTGAATTTTAAAAACTCAATTGGGAAAATCTTATTTCTTGAAAACTAACAGAACATTTAGTATTGAAGCTATAGAAATATAATGGCAGGAATTATAACTCGTCTTATGATTCATTCATCTCTTTATTCAAGTTTTGTGGAAGTATGATTTTTTGTTTTTTTATAATCCTTGTGCTCATGAAGGATTGGAAAATCATTCTCCTTTTCATATGCCGGAAATATTTGAATTTCTCACTCTTATTTCCGCTCACGTAATTAACAATCAACTACAGTACTAATAAAGTTGTTATGAAAATAATTGAAATGAGAAATGCAAAAGCATTAGGTACTATTTAATAAGGACCATTTTCATGAATATAACATGCTCTCCAACATTAAAGGTTAGGATAATAATAAGGATCATTTTTATGAATAACCTCTCTTATAAGACAAATAAATATCGGATATATCATATAAGTCCATCTTACACTAACAGTTCACATTTAATGTCCAGAAACAAATTTTCTTCATGTTTAAATATTAAAATCAAACATTGGAGTAATTCAGGTGTAGGCTACTCTTTAACTATATAGTCGAGCTAATCCACTTTTTTAAGGGTTCTTCGTGAAGCATAATCATCTGAATCTCTCAATAAATACTTTCGATTTTTTTAAAGTTTCAACTTTTCAATTTGTTAACCAGCTCATTCTACATGAGACATATAATAGCTTATGTGGAACATATTTGCTGATTCCTCAACTATTTAGATAAATAGCGTGATAATTAATTCATGATATTCTTCCTTTTTGGCCTCCAGTACATAAAATAGTTTTTGTTCATGTTTTCTTATATTTTTGTTTAAATCCTTTAGATCATCTCCTGCCTTGAAGAGCAGTCTTCATTTTAGTAGCACCTCTTAGACCACTGTGTATAGATTCTGATTGAAAATGTAATCTTAATCTATCATTCACCCCTCCCCACATACATTATCAGGTACTGTAGATTCATTTGGGCATTAACTCTCATGAGAAAGGAATAGGAAATTTACACTTTTATCAGAGATGTTGTGGAGCTTATCCATAATTTAGGTAAATGAAAACAGAGGTTGTCAGATCCACAAAGTTTATTTTAAATACCATACTTAAGTTTCAATGCTCAGGGCATCCACTGATGATGATGCCCTGAGCATTGAAACTTGAGTATGGTATTTTAATTAAACTTTGTGGATCTGACAACCTTTGTTTTCACTTACCTAAATAAAGAATAGGAAATGTTTTCCCAAGAACAGAAAATGATTTCCCTTGAATTTTCTCATGAATATTGAAATGGCCTATCTTCTTCATCCTTTAAATATTGTGATTTGATTTATTTTCTACCTTGGGCAATTAGTATTAGAAGAAAAGTTCTGTGGAGTTTGCTCTATCTATTTTCTAATTTCTTTGAGTTATTATGTTGTAATCAAGGGTGTGTATCACTTGAATTAAACTTGCAATGTTTTCAAGTGAAATTTTCTATTGTGATACTGTATCAAGTGCACTTATCTTGTATCTTGTGAGTACACTTTCCATAAGCAACGCGCCAGTCGGCGCCGCTATCAGACAGACTGTTACCTCGATCAGTAAATGCCCAGTTATTCCTGTGTTTATCAATAAGTGAGTTCCTGTGAAAATTTTGCAAAAGGGCCGGCTTTTTCTTATCGGCAAGTGCTTATAACTCGTGGAAAACTCTAATAATGTGTACAATTTAGAGTGTAGGAAATCAATTACAATACAAAGTAATAAGTGAATTAGGTTTCAATATTGTTCGCTGCAAAATTCCGCTTCAAGTAGGATTTGTCCAAAATACTATTTATTCAATAATTTTTATTTATTCATGTCCAAAAGTATCTTGAAGTATAGTGTTAGCTAGAAATACAGCGATAAATGATAATGAGAATTTCGAGTGTTTATTTATATGCTCAATATTGAGATATGATCAACTGGCAAACAATATTGATAGGTGATAAATCTGTGAACTTTCATTTTCAAATCTTCATTCAAATCCAACCATCTGCCAAACAATACTGAAAGTGATTGGAAGGTCATATTTGTTATACAGTTAAAATTAGAAATAAAAATTGAACCAACTCAAACTTCGTCTTCATAGTTATAGGCCATACATGTTTTAATCAGAATGAGACGTAATTTAAACTTTTCCTGTGGAGAAATTCCAATTTCAATATTATTTCATTGGTGCTGAAAGCTTTAATCATTTTTCTAAACTATCTAATTATTTCTTTTTCAATTAACTTTATCTTATAGACTTTATCTTTATCTTTTAGACTTGGAAACGTATTATTTCGATTTGAAATTGATCCTTTTTCAACGATATAAGGGCCTATTCAAGTTCGATTTGAAATTCATCCTAGCTCATCACAATAATACAACGATGTATAATAATACAATCACCAATAATATCAACGATGCAGAAATGATCTCTTTATTTGATTGGAAGTTCAAATTTCAGTTCATCGATCGTAATGTTACTTCCTCAGATCAATAATTATTATACTGGCCACTTAATTAACCACTTTTTGGTATCAATAAATTTCCTTTGTTGTGGGAAATACTGTCAATTTAAAAATATTGTAGACGGAGAACTAACTGGAATAGAATTTTTGGAATGAATTTCTGGCACAGGCGGCTCGTGCCCACGAAACAGGTAAAGTGTTCGTATCGTTTACTGTACAGCACTTCACATTTTTCGTGGGCACAAGCTGCCACTGATTCTCTGGAGTAGGCTACGTGATTCAGTTTGATCTTTTCAGTGATTCTACTTATCTATCTGATTCACAGAACCTAGCACCTAGAGGATTACAGATTTGGTTATATAGCTTTAATGATATTAAGATTATCAACATAAGGTTTTGAAAAATCATGTCGTATGTTTGAATTGAACTATTTATCATCATTGAACCGTATTATAAACTTCAATATAATCCATGTACAAGAAAGATATACTTTGGAAACAAATTATTTGGCAATATTGTCTTCTGTTCTGTTCATAAATTTGGTCTTGAGTTATGAAATTTGACATTCTCATAAATACCGGAATTCGGTATATGTATTGTTGCCCGGAATTTTCATTTGATGTTCATCCGCACAATCTACATGACATGTTATGAGTGTGAGAGTTTGAGTTATTACTCCATAATTATATCATCTTTGAGCATCCTTCTCAGTTTCTTAACTGAAACTGTCCGTGATTAAACATTCTGAATGCAATCAGAGCATGGTTCCTAAATTGCTCAATTCATTCCTTGGAAAGTATTCAACCTGGACATTCCAATACTTCAACAATATATAATCTGTCCAAGCAAAGAAGACATTTTGGCAAGATGGGAAAATGACTCCGCTCGATCAATATTTGTTCAAAAATGAAAAATTTGTCTCAAATTGTAGGAAACATTGTGATCTACAATTTAAAATCAAATTTAATATTTTTGAACCAATATTGACCGAGCTGGCGTCATTTTTCTATCTTGCCAGTATGTCTTCTATGCTTGAACATGGATATAGTTCAAGTTATTGATCAGAACATGACCAACAAGTTGTTCCAAATTACATAAGCGGTTTCTTTCATTGAAGTATCGACCGTTCTCAAACTATGCATTGGTGCTGGTATGCATGATTGAGTACCACATTCGAATGCTAGTCTGAATTGTTTTTCGAAGGATGTAATAATTATTCCTGCAATTGGCGATTGCTTAAATGGAAGTTGATAATTGTATCGAACATTTTATTGATTGGTTTCTTCATTTGAATTTTTCTCGTTGAATATTCATTCACGGATGAGCTGGAATAAAAAATTATGGGATCAAACTACCGTATTTAGGTTACGTACTTTCTTATGAATGACGTTTTATTCCCAGCAGCGATTTTTACCGTTTGACTTCTTAATTATTCTACTTCGTTTGTAACACTGTAATTGAAGGAATGCCGCCTATTTATTACAGTGGTATGAATACCATTCACAGTTTGTGTACTAAATGATTAATGGTATCTGGTTTACGTTTCGTTTTGTAAGCTCCTACAGTTTCTACAATATTATTGTGAACGGGATTTGCTAAATCTTTGCCTACAAACAATTCTTTGGCTTGCACCTAATCTTTTGGTCGCTATAGTCTGTCCAAGCAAAGAAGACATTCTGGCAAGATGTGGAAATGAGTCCAGCTCGGACAATATTGGTTCAAATATTGGTTCATTATAAATTTAGTCTCAAATTGTAGGAAACATTCTGATCTTCATTTTGAGATCAAATTTATAATTTTTGAACTAATATTGACCGAGCTGGAGTCATTTCCCCATCTTGCCAGAATGTCTTATTTGCTTGGACAGACTATAACGTCATTATGTCTTGCGTAACTCGGTGTTGTATTCGTGTTCTAAATGTTTTGTCCGTGAGCTACAATAAGTACTGTATAGTCTATTCAAGCAAAGAAGACATTCTGGCAAGACGCGAAAATGACTTCAGCTCGGTCAATATTTTTCAAAATCATAACTTTGGTCGCAAATTGTATAGTACAATGAATCCTACAGATTGAGTTCAGATTTATCATTTTTGAACCAATATTGACCGAGCTGGATTCATTTTCACATCTTGCCTGAATGTCTTCTTCGCATGGTCAGACTATGCAACCCGCTATGGGAGGCGTTCGAAAAGTGCCAGGACTTGTTTGAACTTCATCTTAGATTTCTTGAATCCTGTTTATAAATTTTCATACCTCATTGTTTCTGTTTCACAAACATTACATTCATTGTAACTAGTTCCTTCGCGTCGTATGCATTAATTGTTACAAACTTTTTATTATAGCTTGAAAAGTTTATTTGTACTAGAGACATTATTGTTATAAATTTTTGTCAGACACTATGCAGACGTTGAAACACTGTATCACTTTCTCTGTCAGATATTAATACATTTTTCAAACTATTAATTTCATTTTAAGCATTCGCATTCAAATTCAAAATATTGTTGTTTCACCTTTCAATTAAAAGCAACATAGCTTCTAGAGCTCTAGAGGCCTTATTTGTGTTAAAAAATAAAATTTGTTTAAAAAAATGAAGGAAAATTCAATTTTTATTTTGAATCACTCCTTTCTGCTTTATGTCTGATTTGAGTAAATGCTTTCGTGCTTATATTTATTGCTCTACTTCTAAAAATTTTAATTTATTTATATATTTTTCAACTACTGTTATCAGTTATATGTGCTTCATTTACTTAAACTTTTGTAAAGTAGGGAAGATGCTTGAAACCCTCATAATTTTATGAAACCACTTTTCTAATCAGATTCTATTTTCTTGGATGCAAGGTTGATGATGAGTATTTTCATCTAAAAAAGTATGATTGAGGTATAGTATTCTGTCCTCATTTGAAGTTAAACTTGCAATTAATTTTTTGAATTGTTGCATGTTGAAATTCCGCTACAAGTAGGCAACAACGATTACAGAGCTTACTCTGCTTAAGCCTGTGCTAAGATTGCGTGCTTTTGAGCACAAAAATTGTTATAAATTATTGGTGTGTAGCCTGTAACGAATTTGAAATGATAAGTTTTCTAGGCGCGTAGGTACTCAGGTATGTCAAATTAGAACTAAAATATACTTCATAATTTCTTGAACAAGACTCTGTAAAGCTGTATGAACAAGACGTTCCAAATCATTATCATCATAATCTAGCTAATTTTTAATGCATTATAGTGTTCTTATATCGACTTACATAATAGTTTATTTGAATGCAATCAAAGCCATATTTCAGTTCATCTACCCATGAATTTTGAATTGCAATTATAAACTCACCTTCATTCATCATAGATATCCATATAGACTGTAGAAATCTTTTAATTCTACACTTATTTCATCATCTACAGAGGCCTGGAAAATGAGAAATTGGTAAATAATCCTGATTAGGGTAGGAGTAATTGAAATTTTAACGTGCAACCATGTAAATATTATGAAAAAATACTTGTCGACGATTTTTCCACTAAAAAACTTTAATTCTTATAGGTAGTCTCTTTCATATAATCGTTCAACAAGAAGTAACTAGCTTCACTACAGTAAAGCAATCCTCTTCAAAATATGTAGGCTACTCATTGAATTAACCCAATATATTTACCCTTATACGGTTACTGATAATCAACTTTCAATTATTGTTGACAATAACTGAAGCAAATTATTTCAAATCATCAACATACAATGTTCTGATAGTGATCAAATTTTCATTAGGGCACAAGCTATGTCAATAACACTAGATCAAAAGTTAATCCTGTGTTTAAAGTAACTGCTTGTATTAGTGGTAATTTTGTAATTAAATCCTTTGCAGAAATGTTGTGAATTTATTTTGCTACTGCACTGGTTTGAGATGTGGCAAAACCAACTGCAACTAGGCAATTATCTTTGAATTATAAAGATACGTGATGCATTTTGAATTGAAATTTTTCACATTTCTTGGACTTTTATTTTATTAGAGCGCGTCAAAAACATTGTAGTTTTTGCCAGTGTAGTAGTAATTGCCAGTGCGTACAAATTACGGATCTACTTTGCTACTTTTTTGTGGTGCAATCATAGGCTATGTTTTTTATAATAATTTACAATTATTGTAAACAGCTCATAAAATTCAATAGTGCATTCGACAATTTTACTTTTACATTTTGAGCAGGTTTTGTTGCTTCAACAGTTCATTTGGTTGCTTGACCATCAAGAGCAACAGAGTAAAGTTCAAGTTTTTACTTTTTATTGACAGATGAATAATTTTTCAAGAGAGTACCTGTCTTCTCCCACTTGAAGTGAATAATAATTATCAATCTATTAAAAACAGATCTGTTAGATTTATTCAATGAGTAGCCTACTCATTTTTAAGATAATTGTTTTATTATAGCAACAGATATGAAACTACAAGCTATTATTTCCACTCTATATAAATGGCAATCTTCATACACACGGCTTAGCTGTAGAGCTGTAGTGGAAGAATTTAATGCAGTTTGATCTGGAGCTAATGGGAACACATGATGTGCCGTATTGCCTCCTCTTTCAGGGTCTAGTCCATTAGAAATGGATACGGTGCATTTGAACACGGTTGTACACAAGGATATGGTATGTTCTTTGTATCAAATCAGATATACGTGTATCAGAACCAGAGAAAATGGAACTAAATATATTATTTCTGTCCAGATTGTACTCCAAAGCCTGACTATGACTAACCTTTCGCTTACATACAATTCCTGATTTTGGATAGAAACAGAACCAATGTAACGATGAACTAATGGACAATAAAAGATGAGTCTAATGTCAATACAATAATGTCATTAATAAAGGTTGATAGATTAAAGGCGACAATTTTTACGATAAATCATTTGCATTTTCAACCTTTATTAATGACATTATTCTGTTGAATGACATCATCTTCCAGGCTAAGGCGATTAAATTTATTTTTAATTTACGTGCAACTTGCTCGATTTTATGTAAATTGCAGTCAAATATTAATATTTGATGAGTTTTGAAATATGTGAATTTTTTATTTGAATAGCTGTTATCTTAATTGCATAACAGTTTCAGTAATTGCTTTAACACTGTTCATACAGGCTAAATTAAAGTGAGAAGAACCCCTAGAAATCGTGCTATGAGGTTTCGTGGTTGAAGTGTCTTAAGGTTCGCGCAAGACGAAAAGACACCCCGTTACGATGTGAAGTGTAATGTATCGGCGTGTCTTTTCAGCTTGCGCAACTGTATCATGGGCGATTCATGAAGCAGATAGTGTGGCATTTCGACGCTGAACCTTGTTAAACTCACACCTGATCCACAATGAGGCAGTGCCTGATCCCGTTTGAGAAACTAATAAGGATGGGGCGCAAATATCGTGTCTCCCACTAATTAGTGCCTTGATTTATAGTAGGAAAACTATGAAATTACATTAAAAACTTTGCTGCTTAACCCCGTCGAACGGTTTGACGCAATACTGCAGTATTTTGGATTCATGTACTGATAGAGAAGGAAGGCTCTCTGGAGTCTGGAACCTCCAGAGGGGCTCCAGGACAGGCTTATTGGACTGAAATCAATCCAATATAGAATAATGTTTTGAGGTTATGAAAGCATAGAGCACCAAAGACCTTAAAGATGTACATTTTAAAGGTCTTTGTAGAGCACGAAACTCAGCTAGCGTAAAGTATACGTACCGCACATGTGCAGTTGTTTAGCGAGTGTAAAGTGAATACTCCTCAGAAATTAGCAATTTTGTCCGATGGGTTTCCAGTGTGTAAAGTCTTTACATACGGTCTTCACTGTATTTACACACTGTTGTAGAAAAAAATACAGTGTAAGAATAATCCCGGAAACTCACTAGATTACACAACTGTAAGCAACTGTAAGTTTTTGAATTACATCCCGAAGTCACTTTAATTGAAAACTCTAAAACACCGTTCCATTCACATTCGTTCATTCAGAATTCTTTTGAATAGATTATATCTATATTGATCAGTAATCAATGTGGCGTAGAGAGCAATTACTAAACGATGTGTGAATTTAATGAATGGTTATTCAACTCCAACAGGTGTTTGCTGTGAGGTGTTGGTATTATTGAAGTACCGTATTTGCTTTTGAGCACACTCATTTTGTCGTTACGTTCTCAATTGCATTACATACATCTATACTATCGATCTTTCTTTACCTCTTTCTCTCTTTCTTCGTCATCTCAATACTTCTATACTTATTTTGAGGTGTGATAACACTATCTTTCTTCATCGCCTTTCACTTATACTTATTCTTTTCTTCTACATTCCCTGCTTTTCCTTTTCTTGTTTTCATTACATTTGTAACAGAAACTTTTGAGTTTTTGTTTTTGGAACATAATTATTGTCTCTGGTCAGAATCCCTTCACGCATACTCCATTGAGTAAGATTCTTCACTATCCGTCATGATATTCTCCTTAATAATTTTTTATCTCTTCTTCAAGTTCTTGTTTCTTCCTTTTTCCTCTCTGCTCCCTCCTTTCAAGGCCTTATCCTCCTCCTATCCTCTCCTTATTCTCTTTTATTCCTCATTTTTTTATTCACTTCCTCTCCTCCATCTTCTTTCTTCCTCCTTTCTCCACTTGACTTTTTTGTACTACTCGTCTCCCTCCATAAATATTACGTTTTTCTTTTTCATATTCTCCTCCTCTCCCTCCTCTTCCTCCCACCCCCCTCCTCCTCCCTATTCTTCTTCATCACTTCCTTCTTCTTTTTCTTCTTCTTCTCCTTCTTCTTTTTCTGCTCCTCTTCCTCTTCTTCTTCTTCTTCTTCTTCTCCTAATTCTTCTTATTGATATCCTCCATACCTTCCTCTCATAACCTTATTCTCCTCCTCATCCTCCACCTTCTCTTCCTTTTCTTACGATTCCTTTTTATTCAAATTCAAACCTTCCATTTTCTTTCCTTGTTGTTCTTCGTCATTAGTACTATTACCTGATGGTGACGCTATCAATTTATTAGCACCAAGCTTAGTAATCCTATGTGGTTGATGTTAACCGTTATCCTGTATTTGTCTCATTTGGAAAAGTAGCCGTCACTCTGTTTAAAGATATAGAAGAAAGTACTTCTGTATTTATTTAGCTACTGTTGAACTCCATGAGTGGATACTTTCTATTGGTGAGTTGTTTGCAGTATTTGATGGATGACGTTTCGAATTGAGGATGAAATCTCTTGTCAAATCATTTTAGACTTTTAAAAGAGTAAAAATAATTGTTTGCACATCTCCAGGATGCCATATTTGACTTGCATTTGAGTACGTACTTCATGTGTGTACCATAGAGTTACATGAGCCTTCATTGCCAATAGATTATTGATTAGCTCTTTCGTTTCGTTAACTGAGTTACACGTTACAGCTCATAGTTACATCACAGTCATGCAGAAAATTGCTTTCTGCGTGTGTATTGATATAAGATTATACAAGACGGTTAGCTAAATATGCATCCTGTTCAATAATATTAATTTATTACTGTATTCTAACAAATTTTAACTTGTAAATGATTTTTTTAATTCAGAAATTCACTTTTTCAAAATTTTACCTATTGCTTTCAAGAACTGTAGGCTATTATGGGGGTGGCACTCAAAAATTTCTATGAAGATAAGATGGCAAATCTGATACAAGCATTAAAGAACGAAGTAAGAAATGGTTTAGGCCTATTTATTGATTTTTTGGAGTTCCCTTTTATAAACTTTTTCTTATAAACTTATAAAATTCTTCTTCTTCTCCTTCTCCTCCTCCTCCTCCTCCTCCTCCTCCTCCTCTTCTTCTTCTTCTTCTTCTTCTTCTTCTTCTTCTTCTTCTTCTTCTTCTTCTTCTTCTTCTTCTTCTTCTTCTTTTTCTTCTCCCTTTCTGCCATTACAGCGTAGGGGTTCTCTTTTATAAACTATTTGGGAATTAATTTATTATGAATTGATGAATAAAAATAATATGAATGAATTGTAATAATAAGAAGAGAGAAAATAACTAAACGAAGAATGTTTAGTTGGAGAGCTCAGAAAGAACAAAGAAGTAACGATAGAAGAAAAATAATTTTTAAAATAAGAGAAAGATGGGCTAACGAGACTCCTGCACTTGTGCTGTTGTGCCGATGGTGTCTATAATTAAACCTAGACAACAATTACGTCTCACCTTCTCTAAACTTCACCATTTCTTTTACCAAAATCTTCAAAGATCTAAGCTACTGAACTCTTACCGATGTATCTTCTTTCTGGACGTAACACGTTTAAGATAGGGAATACAATGTAGGAAGTTACATCAAATTGAGTAGAGCTACCAAGTATTCCAAAACTCTCCAGACGTGTCGTGTCTAGTGAAATTTACCAGCATCACCTCACTTGGCCTTGTCTCTTCAAATCATAATCATTCAAATGACAGTGTCTGCCGGTCCTTTCTCCGAAAAATTGGTAGCTTAAACTATCCTCAATCCTCTGAAGGTAGTCGCTATAATCACTAGTTTAGTGTTTTATAAATACCTATAGTTGCACACTGTCTTATGAAGGTGGACTCTGTAATTACAAATTTACTGCTTTTACTGCTTATTCTGCTTTTGAGTACAGTACTCACATATTAAAGCTTTAGTACAGGTATACAGAATGAAAAAATGGACTTACTTCACATAGATATAAAAATTAATATATTTTTTAAATTCATGTCGAAGCATAGATATACTTACTTTGTAGACGGATAGTCTTTGCACACTCATCATGATCACAATTCTTCCATACATTTTAATCGAAGTTAATTATACATAAATATACTGAAGGATTAGCCACTGTGAAAAAAATATTCATCATTATTTACATGATAATTAATGTAAGACTAAATAATTCATGTAAGAGTATAGATAATATACTAAACTTTCAGCGCCATAATCACAAATTCTTTCTATAATAAAGATTCAATTTCATGCTAAAAGATACTTAGATGGTTTTGTCAATCCACAAGGAACAACATTTTCTATTATTGTATAAATTTTATTTCAAAATATAGTTAATAGTAGGCTATACTTTCAACTGTTGAAGTAAAAGTATAGATACACTTTGCAATGTTACCAGTGGCAACCAGAGAATCATAAATTGAAGATCGAAATTAATTTTTTAATACCTGCGTGATTAGCTCTAACGATTTCCGTTAATCCAGCAACATTTATTACCTCATCCTTTCTTTACAACATTCTGTTCACGCATCAAAAGGAAACTGCAGCTGATATTATAGAAGTTTTTATTCTTCCTGTTAACTTTCACGTGCATCGAGAGTGCATCGAGTGTTTTGTGAAAAAACTCGATTTGAAGTACAAGTGTAGGCTGCAATTAGATTGATTGTCTGTGTTTTTGGGCGTGCTGGCCTTGACCTCCTCAATAAAAAAAACGTAGACGTGTAGGAAAGTCATTATATTTATTATCGAGAAAAATTGCGGGTGCATTTCATTTGTTCCTTCTTGAAGGATTTTTCCTATGCTGGTGATATCTACAATTAAAATCCAAAATAATAATTTATTTTGAGCCCTCAATATCTGTAGAAAAAACACTTGCAAATATTCTTACCACAGTGCATTGATCTTCACTTGAAAGAGAAGGGTTACATTTTACAACATTGATAGTCCCATAAACTGTAGAATATCTATTAAAGGAATTAGTTGAACAAGTAAAACAAGTGAGTTACAACTAGTATTTGAGATGAAAATTGAAAATCAAAGCACCTTTTAAGTATTTGCTTAAAAAATTCAACTTGTTTCGATCTCGTCATTTTCAAGTGTGAATCTGTTAGGCTACTGTTTTCAATGCTCGACTCTCATTGGTCAGCTTATAATGTAGTGTGAGTGAGAGGTCTCGTCCAATCACAGAGCTTCATAGTTTGTTCCACCATTTTATTCCAACAATCGTTTCACCATTTCATGAAATAGTATGAGTGGATTTTTATAAAAACATTCTTTAAGCCCATTCAATATTGATTATCATGGGAAAAACAAGTTATTATTTTAACAACTTATTACAGTTTTGAAGATAAATTGAGTGATTGAGTCAGCAATCTAAAATTTATTGAATTAAATTGATTCATAGTTGTGTAAACATGGAAATCCCAAACGAAAATATTATATGCTATTGTTAAACACAGTTTAACTATTATTTAGTTGCGGAAAAGACTAAAAATGTTGAAATATCATCACTCCTTCTTTCTTGAATTTGAAAAAAAAATGTGTTCCTGCATTATTTCATGACTGGTTTACTGCAATTGTCTGTTCTTTAGCCTCCGGTCTGCAAAATTTGATAATGTTTCACTATAGATGTGGTGCACCCATCAAATAGCCTATAACAGCAGGATATTCTGAGACAAAATGGAGTTCATGTGCTTCAGTTGCACACCTATATTTGTCTCGTATTTGCAATTCTACGTTCTCAATATCAAAGAAACCAGAATCAATTGCTTCAAAAGCTCATAATTCATCTTCCTACAGAGATGACTTCGTGCTAAAATAATATTTTGAGTCCAACTCTTAGCTAATAACTGAATCACTATTCATCATGTTTCCTAGTTTCACTCATGATAGACTGAACAAGGAATCTCTATCACCGCGGAAGACAGTGTAAAACCAACATGCTAACACGCCAGTTCTCACGCGGTGCATCTACACTAATACAACTCCATGTTTCAGATGTTTTTTACGTTAACAATTGAAAGACGGAAGTAAGTTCTCAGTCATTCTATTTCTATTTGGATGCCGACTCTGTTGAAAAACTAAACCGGAAATCCTTAGTAACTTCACAGTTCAGAATTGGGCAAGTTCCCTGCAGGAGTGAAGAAACAATAAATTTTGAACTATTTTCGTTAATTAGTATCTGAAAAAAATCTCCTGGCTTGTACCGTTGAAGGGGCCATGTATGGTTGCAACAGCGATATCCGTTCTTTTCGGTTCTTATCAATTAGTTTTCGGTACAGTATGTTGGTCTTGTATGGATCTCTTCATTAGTTTAGGCATTCTGAAGGATTGGGTGGTTCCTTTAATGGTAACCAGGTTACATTCGTAATCTTCTTCCCAAACAAATTATTATAATTCTTTTAGACTCTGGAACACTGCAATAATGCTGCTTGTTATGATGTTAAAACGTGCAACTTAAATTTTCCTCATTATTATAATTATTTACTGATACGGTATCAAAACTAATGAATATCTTTAGTAAAAAGTCTAAGAAAATGAAGATCCAAAAAGAACTAAGAAAATGAAGATCAAATTTTATTGTATTGAATTACTCGGAGTTGTAGGCTAATACAGTAATCACATTTTTTAAAATATCGAGCGATATACCAGTTTCAGTTGTTGAGTTGTTACACTATTTACATTAGTCTATTATTAATATCTGGCAGACTATGAAGCTAAAGCAAAGATCAGTGAAATCAACTATACTGTAAATCCAGCGGCGTTATTGGTAGTTGAATGACCAATGAAGGCGAACTACTGCCATTGGTTTAGAGTCTAGACTCTCTAGATAAGCCCCTCCCAAAATGGGTGGTTCATATTCTCATTATAGGCTGGTAATGGAGGTTGTAACAACAAACACAACAATGAGAAACATTAAATATTTACCATAGTTGGACATTTCTATCTAAATTGGAGTTGAAGAAGTTTTGGTTGAAAACCTGTTTTTTTATTCCTTACATTGTAATTGTGATAAAATGAATGAATGAATAAATAAATAAATGAATAGTTGGATTATTTTGAAAGATATGAATGAAATAGTCTTCTCTAACAAACAACAAACCCTTTTGATAAACCTTTAGATTGATTGTAGGCTACAGTATTGTAATAATACAAAATAATAATTATTATTGCGTTCATTTGATCAAAGGCCCTTTTGGAGATTACACTCTGGATTCGGGGAATGAGTGTACAATAATATTACAATGGCCATTCAATGATTCTTATTGAATTGATCGTTACTGCTGCATTTTTGTCGTCCAAAGTTTATCCAAAGTACAGGTTGTCACGAGAAAGACTCCTGCAGTCTGTAGGTGCGAGCTGAGAAGACACGTCGTCACAATACACTTTACATTGTAACGAAGTGTCTTCTCAACTTGCACGAAATATATCCATGGAGCGAGTGACTGTCACGATTCTATTGACTTTCTATTTGAGCACCTCAAATATGTGTATTGAGGAAGATTTATGAGGAAAAGAATGAAAAATGCTAGTGAGAGGGAGCATAGAACGTATAATTACCGTCATTGCATAATCTAGACAGCATCCTAATTGTTGCCTTATTCACCTGATTTTTTGTCTTCTTCATATTGCCCAACTGGATGGTTGAAATTTATTATAATTTATTGAGCTCATAAAATATCTTTTTTGAGCTAAACATATTCAGTTCTGGAATAGGACGTTGCTCCAACTTCGAGAATCGCGTGATTGGTGATTGATTGAGTGTTTTAAAATATTCTGTGCTCAGTGACCACATCTAATCCCATCTGAAGTTTTGAAGGAAATGTTGCAAAAAATAGAAATAATATTATTCTACAACCTTGCATAATGTTCGTGCCGTAACAGCTTTTCTCTGGTGGAAAGTTTATACCGTAATTATTCCTAGACTCTATATCGTCTTCATTTCAAATATTGAAGTAATATAATTATAGTCCTATTGGAGGTTGTAAATACAGTACTTTGGAATTATAAAATTTTCTCCCCTGAATCCGCTAATTTTTCAGTAATTGACATTACAAAATCTCTAAAAATGTATGGAAGTGTAAATAATCAATGGCAAAATACACAATACTAAAAAATAGAATAATAGTCGTAGCCCTGACATCTTGTAAGGTTGAGAAAATTTTATAAAAACTTATAGACTACTTGTGTTGTAAACTAATCTACTTGAAAACTAAAAACTTGATTTGACTTACTAAATTAACTCATTATTGAACTTTCAAATAGAATAAATTTACGACGGTCAACATCAAACCCATTAATTTTATACTTTTCTTGCTTCGTTAGTTTCATTACAATGGCTCGAATGTACAGCAAATCTCTATAAGTTTGTACCACTTCATGTCTGTAATTGAACTGCTCAATTAGTATGTATGACTTATGAAATACTTTTACCAAGTAAACTGTCCTCTCCTAAACTATCTTTCTCCTTCTAGAAACTTCTCAACTATTTCTCTTCTTGATCTTGTTGTAAATTTTGTCTGTCATTCAGATTAATGGTCTGTGTATTACTTTTCTCTCATAATAATCCAACATAATTTGATAAAAATAAGAACTTTCTATTTCCTCTCTCTTCGGTCATCCATGCCAATTTAAAATTAAACAAGGTGAAATACAGTAAGCTGTAGTAATAGTGACATATTCGAAGATCTATAAAAATAATAATTTCAACTCGCATTTATGCTTATGTTAAAGGAAATCTAGTAATTGTTTAGATCTAGCAATCTAGTTATTGTCCCATGGATCAACTAATTACGATAGACAAAAGTGCGGTATAAAACAATTGACTTTGAAGTGCTTTAATCTTTTTGAAAGTAGGATTTGGTGTTGATAAAATGAAAAGTTCATTGTGAAAAATGAGTAAACCAGAAACAGGATTGGCTGACTCTTCGGAGTCAGCACCTAACTCATTAGAGTGCTGGGACTATTCGGTTGAGTTGGAATGTCTTCGCGGGAACGAAGGTGAGTTTTCTAATCGTAGTGCGCCATTGATATATTAAATTTTGATTGGTTTCATTGCAATACTTGAGTTGAAAGAAATTAACATAATTATATCCCTCCCAAAACTCGGTGATTTATGCTCGGAATTGAAATTCAATAATTCATTTCTGCTGCCAACCTACAATTATGATCAGTTTACAAAATTGAGTTTA
Source organism: Sogatella furcifera (assembly GCA_017141385.1). NCBI lineage: Eukaryota > Metazoa > Arthropoda > Insecta > Hemiptera > Delphacidae > Sogatella > Sogatella furcifera. The sequence continues at coordinate 18,738,916 of CM029555.1, forward strand.
TCGAAACCCCCAGAAACTATCTATGTTGTTATTGTACATAATTCTGTATGATATTGCTAAATTCATACTGACACATTTTTGTACGATACTGTATAATCGTTCCTAAAGCTACCGTTGAGAGATTTTATAGAGATCTCATTTTAAGAAGATGTTTATGAAGTTTCTGTTTTCCTATAAATTGGCCGTTATTTCAAGATTGCACTTAAGTCTCTACTATCATGAATATTTCATGTTACAACTTGGAATAATATACAATCGTAATGAATTGCATTCGACGTGGCTGGAGGAGTGATTTTATATTCACTAGATCATTACATAATAAGTACTTTTTGAAGGTAGTAAAATCTTTAATGTCAAAAATATTACGTCTCATGCCAGCAAGGACAAATCCAGTGTCAATGAACATACGATGATACTCTGATGATGTTGCGAAAATCTCTACAGTATTTAAGCTCACTAATATATATATATATTTTTTGGATGAAAATAGATGTATCTGATAAATACTTTATAATGGTTGTATTGGTTATAATGGTTATACTTTATGATGGTTGAATTTTGGTTACATGCATACTCATAGTCCATGATACTATACAAGTTGATAAACACATGCTGAAACGTTTTGGCTTCATAACTACAAATCACTATTTTTTTGTGAGTAAATTTTAAGAATCACGCTAACAAAACTCCTTAGCAAGAAATCATCTATTGCAGATTTCCTTGAACAAGAGCTGAACTCATATTTGAATGTACCGGTAGTCTATTTTAAATTTGACAGTAGCCTTGGAGTATTCTGTTACATTTTTCAAAGAATTATATCTAAATTCCTCATGTGAGCTTGCTTTTATTGTTTCTATTGTAAACAATGCTCGATTGTTTCACGAAACAAACAGTTAGATTTGTTGGATTTTCACGAGGTAATATTTATATTCTAAATTGAAGCAAATAATGGCAAGCAGATTGTTTATTCAGAGATTAGAATATTTATTATTGATATTAGAATTCAATCAGGTGGTTGAGAACCATCAGTAAATAAATGTGAATGTTTGCGTTGAATGTCTACAATAAAATGAACGTTGAAATAATTATACAGAAAAATATCAATTAATTGCTGAAACTTATTTTTTGAATCGTATCAATGCTAAAATATATCACACTTTTACAAATCATAGAAGTATCAACAAAAATATTCCGATAAATCTTGAGTGCTCTCATCTCTTATAAGTTGAAAATCATCTATGTCATTAGTTTGAAATCAATCAGATTAAAATAATTTAAAATCAATCAAAATTCGAAAATAATGCCACTTTCTACTCCAACCAGAAATTCCAAGAAAATTATTCCCCTCCACAAAAATTAGAAAAAACGGCAGTTATAGCAGACTCCAAAGAAATTGGCGCTTGGCGAATGACTGCTTTGATAGTCAGCTGGTCAGCTCAGTCCGGACAGTCAACGAGTGGTCTGCAGAACATGAAAACATAAGCAGTCGAGTACGACCCCAGCTGAACCACTTCGCTCTAAGTCCGCCGTTTTTGACTGTCCTGATAGAGCTCAGCATTCGCCAACCGCCAATTTTGTTGGAGTTTGCTATAATAGCAGTAACTCATCGTCTGCTGCAAATGGATGTGACCACAATAACCGTACAGCCGTAATGGAGTAGCAAAAATGCGATTACTGCGCGTGATGTGGAGTGCAATGCAACCATTGACTGCTAGCTAATAATTTTCAGAGAGATGCAACTTTTGCAGCCAGTCTGTGCCGCCGACTATCATTATTTTTCCACCGCAAACGCCTTCCTCACTTCAGACATTCACCTAAAGTCTGTCCAAGCAAAGAAGATGTTCTGGCAGGATGTGAGAATGACTCCAGCTAGATCATTATTGATTCAAAAATTATAAATCTGATTTCACATTGTACGGAACATTCTAAACTACAATTTAAGATCAAATTTATAATTTTTATACCAATATAGACCGAGCTGGAGATATTTTCCAACTTGCCAGAATGCCTTTTTGCTTGGACCTTATACATTCCACTAGAAGGAAAGTTGGTCTTGTTATTTCAAATGAGTTGAGGCTTCCGTATATGTACCGGTACCTATAAAATACATTGAAAGAAGATGATTTCCAATTTTAATGTCTTATTGAAGTTATCTTTGCTATAAATAATCTTCTTCAGAGATAAACTAATAAAAATACTCCAAACCAATACAAGTTTATTAAATTTCTGTCGAACAAAGTCATAATATTATTTATAGGCATACTGCAATTTGTCATTATGAAATACGAGTTCATTGTACGTATTGTAAGTAGGCTATTGAAGTGTCATCTTTGAAATGACAGAAGAAATAATACTCTTGAAAGCTCAATCAATAAAAATACGCCATAATATGAACTAGTTTATTGGAGCTCAGTTCTTTCGTACACAAAATATTTATCCTAAGATTTATAATTATGAAATACGAACTCCTTATATGGACCCTAATTGAGTGGAAGAACTCTTCATTCAATTTCTTATTGGAGTCTCATAACATGCAACAAATCTTCTCAAGATTTCAAGAATCCGTTAGACTCTCAATATACTAGACTACTAATAATAACAAGCTTGTTTGTTTCATGCTCATTTAGTCCAAAAGACATAAATATAAACATTCTCCAGTCATCAACATTATAAAGCAATACATTTCTTGTCATACAGGAATAATAGTTGTGGGATATTTATGTCCCATATGATATGTGTGGATATCCCACAAATACGTGGGATATTTAATAGTTTTGGGACAAGAATTATTGTTTTAGGTAACATTTCCCTGCTTTTCACATAAATCGATTACTACTTTGATATCTTCAAAAATTGCTTATTATTTGAAGTCATTGGATCTTGGCAACATGAGAGTTTAATAAAGTTGAAAGTATTGGGCTTTCACATTACTGTGATAAATAATACTCTACATAAATTCCATTGGAGATTGAAATCTTCCAATCAATTATTTAATAATTATTTATATGTCTATTTGATGTCTATTATTACACGTTGAAGAATCATTATCTTATAAATCATGAAGTATTCCACAAAAGATAGAGTGATAGAGTAGGACCAGATCTTGTATATTATTCATCTTCGAACTGTTAAGATTATTTTATTTTATGCTTGAATAACATTTTCTATCACGATTGCTTTTAGGTACCGTTCTATTTTTATTAATTATTCAATTCATTCAATCATTACTCTTCGCATCTTTGTACATGATTCCTCTCCATTATGGAATTGACACCTCTGTTGAAAGACAAAAATGTTAATCGACTTTTATAATTTTGTTACAGATTTGCAACTAGCAGCTGAGCTGGGCAAAACTCTTCTAGAACGTAACAAGGAGCTTGAGACCAGCTTGCGCCAGCACCAGAATGTCATCGAAGACCAGACTCAAGAGATTGAGGTATTTCATTCATTCATAGTGTTCCCATACATAATTAATTTGAGTTATTTGATTTTGTAAATTTTTTGTTATTGTAGTAATTTGACTGTGTGGGAATAAATAAATTGAATTGAATTGAATAGTACGATATTGTTGTTATACAAATGCAGTTGTTGGAATCACTCAACTAAAAATGACAAATGATATAAGTCAATGAGTATAGGCTTTCCTTAGATTCATTCTATGCTGATTATAATAATTATACAGTACATTCGAAAATTAAACTTTAAACTTAGGGCTATTTAAATTAATTGATAAATAAAATGGAAAATCAAACCCCTTTTTTAAAATAATAGTTTTTTAAAAAAGGGTATTTGATTTTTCATTTTATTTATCAATACAGTAGGCTACAGTCATTTAGTTGATAAGTTGAGGGAAACACTGCCGCGCGTCTTGAAGAACGTAGTGATTTGGACTTCAGAGTCTGAAAAATTGATAATATTTATCTTTTATACAATATGTTCATGGATGTATAATAAATTCCCATAGTAGGTTATTGTATTGTAGCCATGAATTATCGGAGATCCGGAATAAGTAGTTGAATTTTTTAATATTTCAATAGAATTAGCATAATATCTATTGGAACGACCTACGTTTTAGAACGTAATGTAATGGAAACAAATCAATGCTAATTCTTTCTTCGAATTGCCAATAGATCTAGAATTTATTATTTGTAAATATGTTATTTCTGAATATACTTGGTGCCGGTACATTTAACGATTGGGAAATTAATTCATCGAACGTAGCCAATATATGGATTCTTCTGTATTGATTTCGTTTATACATTCCGATCCATAGGCTTGTTGATTGACAATAGACTAACATATTATTATAGTTTACTCTATAAATAACACTCTTGCTGGGAACTCTTTATTATTGAAACTTCATTTAATAAGCCACTATATCATGGTTTATTGAGTGTGTAGCCAATCCAGATTGAGAAATGATTTTATTTTTATTCTATTTTATTTCTGTAATACCGCACCTATACTTGAATGTTTTAGATTATTGTTCTTTCGGTTGAAAATATTTTAGTTTTGCGGATTATGCCCACATAAGCATTTATTTTTGTTTGTGCGTGGTGATTGATGAGGTGGTTAAACGTCCGTGGATTCGAACCCACGACTGGGTAGCGCTACCGTCTAGCAGTTGTAACGCCTCAGACCACTTGGCCAACCCGGCCGGCAATTTGCTTCATTTTCCTTCCTTAATACAATAGATCCTCTATGTTTATTTATTCATTCATTCCTTATTATATTCTTCATTGTATAAAATTCCGTGGATTTCCGTTCAGTGTCTTATTATAATAAATGAAGTATAACTTATCCAATTTTTTTCATTTGCAGTACCTCACCAAACAAACAGCAGCTCTCAGGGAGGTCAATGATTCCAGACTACGCATCTATGAACAGCTGGAAGTCAGCATACAGGATCTGGAGAGAGCAAATCAAAGACTGGCCATTGAGAGCACATCCGACAAAAAATTAATCAAAAGGTGTGTACAGTATATTATTACATGTGCACTGAACTGTTGAGTAGAGATGGTGAATTATCAAGTTACATTGGGAACCGTTGAAATTTGTCATTCGAGTTTTGACTGTATCTTAAATAAGGAGTGCACCAGTTTGTTTGATCCTTTTGAATTCAGTTGTGAGGATACCACCCACTGTGAAATGTTTAATATGTTTACCATTTATTACTAGCTGGCACTAGATGTTACTTTGCTATGCTATGTAACAGTAATGTTCCTTTTTTATTTTTTATGTTCCTAGTGTTCACATCAAACAGATGGAATTGTGTATAATGGAATTGAGATGAACAAGTACAGACATCCATTATAAATTGTACGAGTAAATAAGGAAACAGTATTCTCTCGTCGATATTATAATCTAATCTCACTGTCACCATCTCAGTTCTGTCAACTGAACTCAAATTATAGGTACAATTACTCAAATTTATGTAGGCCTACATTATTAGTGTATGAATATTGTGAATCTATATTAAAGGTGACAGGATAGGATTTTCACATTGAAGAGCGATTCAAATTTTCTGTCATCACTCGATCACTCTTTTTTTTATTGGGAAACCTCTTTCCGTCAGGCTATTCTTCAACGGTTTTTTAATGTCTTACTTTTTGCGAGGATTTCATTCCTTAGTTGTTAGGGAGATGAAGATTGTTTTTTTTTTTTTGTTCGACATTATATTATGATTCAATAACACTTAATAATATTAGGGAATTATACCAAGAGAAAATAATTGATGCCAACAAATTTTTAGATAAAAATAACATCTATTCTAGCACAAGATGTAAAAGTGTAAACTATTTTAGTTTTAATTTTAAGTTCTTCTATGTACGAAACTTTTCCATTTTCAAATTTGATTACCAATTTGGTAATGAATATTTCTTCCTTTCTTTCTATCACATATATCTTATCATATTACTTACATAAAATACTATTTTCATTTATTTTTTGTGTCGGTTAGTTTGAACGGGCAAGTGGAGTCACTGGAGCTGAAATGCGAGGACCTGCAGAAGAACGTCGACGAGCTTTCAGTGGCACAGGAGGCCATGAGACGGCGCCAGCGTCGCTCCATCTGCACGCCGGACGAGCCGCCCCCCACCACTTTCGCAGCCGCGTCCGCCACCGCCCCCGACACCTTCTCGCCCGCCGCCGCCTCCTCTATCGCCGAGCACGACGACGAGGTCACCCAGCTGCTGCAACAGCTGCAGGAGGCACGCACACAGAAGGCGCGCGAACAGAGGAAGGTACAGGAGCTCGAGGAACAGATGGCCGCTGTGCTGCAGGCAAGTAGAAATATGAATTTGAATTGAAATTGAAGTACATTGAACTTGAAGTGAGAATGAATGGAAATATAATCATTAATCTTAGAATCTGGAATAAAAGTTCCAAAAACATAGACAGATTGTATGACACAACAGCAGAAGTGAAACTTGCTCTCTGGTGAGAGTCTTTTCTTTATCCTAACTTGATTCAAAATTAGACCTGTCGACTTAGTACTAGCAAATACGATTTAATCTTAAGAGAAGAGTAGACTTTGATACTTCATATCAATAAATAAAATAAGAAATTAATACATTTAAATAGAAATAAATGCAGGTTAGGCGGCTCACACCCCAGAGCAATAAGCGACAAGCAACCAGATAATGCAATAATTATCAATACAGTATCAACCAAATAATGTGTTCTACTTGATTTCAGCTGATCTCGCACACCCGTGTAATACATATACATGGATGGACGATATTGCTATGTTGCCTTTTCCCTATTGGTGGTTGTTTATTGTTGCCTGCTTGTTGATATGTTGATTACCTGCTCAACGAAACATAGCCATCTCAATTATAATCAGTGGCGGCGCTGCAGGGGGGCCAGGGTGGGCCCGGCCCCCCCCCCAATATTCTCTCGGCCCCCCCCCCTCTGGCCCCCCAATCGAAACTAGAACCATTATTTGAAAATATTATACAATACATATCACAGTAAGTACTAGATTAAAAATTAAAACTTTTGGAAACAATATTAACTCTTATGGTTAAAAGTAGGCTAAGTATCACAGAAAATAGAGTAGACTCAACTACCTTTTTGTTGAAATAGGCACTGTCCAGAGTAAGTATATATATAGCCACAGATTGCATGTACACTATAGTTTTATATCTCCACCAAAATCTAAATATTGTGGATACGCAAGGACTGAGAACTATTGGAAACACAGAAAGATCTATTGTTCATAGTTTCAAGTAATTTCATGGAGTAGGTCCATGGTAGCCTACTTGGTATAGTCTGGGCATGCTAAGAAGAAATCGTGTCACTGTGTCACAATGCAATTTATATTGAAATGGCGTCTCCTCTCAGCATATATGTAAGCTTTTGATACCAGCAAACTAATAGCAACAAAATTTTGTATAATAAAAGTAAAAATTGTTTCTTTCTTTTTTTTTGTTTCTTACATGAAACCATGGTTGCTGCTCGGTTACGTGTTACATCTAAAATGACGACTTGCTACTCCTAAACTTTACTATATTATGATATACGTTTATAATGTAGGCCTGAAATCAGTAAGGTATGCTTTTTTATCGTAAATTGTGAATGAGAAAATCATTGCAAGTAGCCTACAGTAATTTGTATGTAGCCTATAGTAGGCTAGGGCTACTCAATAGCTAAATACAAAGTTGGTGTGATATATCATTATTATGAATCATCAAACCACAGCTTTATGTGATGGTGTTGTGGAGAAAGCAGCGATTTCCAATTATTATTGAAAAATTGAAATAACCTAGATCTCAATACAATATTCCTTTATGTTTATACAGAGTGACACACGTGAGATGGACGGTTTTTAATTACTCAGCCAATTTTTTAATTCATGCATATTTTTACACGAAATTAAAGCTCATCATGTGCCATTTGAGTTGGCACAAATAAAAGCTCATAACCTGAAATTTCAGTTTTGTTCGAAAAATAATAATGTCCATTATTTCGAATGCAGGACTCAACTCTCTTCTCAAAATCCTCCATCACATGGACTAACATCTCTGCAGTGATAACAGAAATTTCTCCAACAAGTTACGAAATTTGGATGAGTTGAAGAAATTGCTGATATCACTACAGTGATGTTAGTCCGTGTGATTGAGAATTTTGAGAAATCCTTGACGACATTATTATTTTTCCAACATAATTGAATAAATTTCATGAATCTGAAAGCTTTAATAAGCTTTGTTAACTCGAATGGCACATAATGAGCTTTGTTTTGTGTAAAAATAATTTGCATCAATTAAAAAATTGGCTGGGTATTATTTCATTGTAATCGTTCATCTCCAGTGTGTCGCTTTGTATGGAGGAATTGTATTGAGATCTAGATTATTTCATTTTGTCCAATAATTACAGTAGTTCTGTGTTCAAAACTGCTCAGTTGTAATTGCTTATACTTATACAATAATTTCATTATCTTTTAAAATCTCCATGCCTTATAATTTTTTGTCTACTATACTTTTGTTGATTGGTGTATATACCCTACAGTGAATTCATCATTATTTGAAAAATGAACAACAAAATAAAAACGGGGGTAGCCTACTGTACCTTTGAGGAAGCCTTCAGTTCACTTTTAAACTTATTTCATTCAACTTGAGGTTTTCAAACTATTCTCAATTTTTCAAATATATTTGAATTATCATTCTTATCAACATATCAATAATCTATCTGCCATAGATAATTATAATAACATATTATTCTTGATTTGAATTAATTATTCAGGCAATGATATAAGCTATTATCAAGTACCGTACCGTATCAATTATTCTCATCTTGACATCGTGTATCGTGTACTATCCTAGAGACTGAATAATCAGTCTGATTTTACAGTCTCTATTGTACTGGTATTTACTATCCTCCAGTCTTATAGTAACTTATTTCTAATTTGATAAGAAATTTCTCCACTGTTATGATGCAATAAAGGAGTCTATATTTTCTCAAACTGTAATTTTCAAAAAAGTCATCATTCTTAAAAAAATAATGTCATAATTCCAATTTAAGTTTTTCAAATAATTTCAGAAAATTCTAGTGAAACTCATCATGTAGTAAAAAGTAATTAACTATGTATGAAAATTCATAAAAATGTAATAAATTGTAGCATCTAGGGCAGTGGAATGTATGGCACTTCAAAAAAAGAAAAAAATCATGGCAATAAAAATACAGCAAATGTAGGTACTGAACCATATATCACGTGAAGCCTAGGTCTAGTGTCAGTAATATAGCATAGCTCTTAATCAATTAGGTGGAGGGCAAATGGAATTTTGGCTCTCAATTGCTGGCCCACCCAGTGATATCTTGGGCCCACCCTTGGCCCCCCCATTCATTGGGGGCTAACGCCGCCACTGATTATAATAACCTTATTGCATAATAGTAAATGTCTCAATTACTGAGTTATTCATTATTTTTATTTGTTTTGCAGGAGAACTCAAACCTCGAGGGGAAACTCTCTCAGCTTCAACAGAAAGAAGAGGATATGAAATCATTACAAGAGGAATTATCGATGCTGGAAGAAATAAGGTAGGCCTACTGTTATAAAGTAATTCCATCATGGAACTAAGGAGAAATGAAAAATTACATTGAATGTGAATATGATATTAGTCTTGATGACTTTTTTTTTAATTTTGTCAAGGATACTCCAAGGAATATTGTTTTCACAGTCATCGATATCGAAGTTATATTCACGTAGGAAAACCAATTTAGAAATAAATTCTTGTCAAAAAGTTATTTTTGTTCTTATGAGAACACAGTACTCTCATTTGATTAGTTTTGAAATTCAACTTTCAACTCTAAATTATAAACATATATAAAAAACACTTTTTGATGGAAATTAGTTTCACTTACATTGTAGTAACTCAAGTTTCGACCTGTTTTATGGCCAACTTCAGACTGAAAAGTGAAGTCATTATAATGTAGACTATTGAATGACGTCTTTGTGAATTGGAAATTTCTCAAACAAACTATGAAACAGAAAAAGTATTAATTAGGCCTATTTAAAATATGTTTTCCCGTGAAAATATATCTTAATAGAATAATTAATCTAATAAATTAATATTATTACAAGTAATTCACTAAGTTTTTGCAAGAATGATCATATAGATGGTGAAAGAAATATCAAGAAAAATTGCAAAGAATTCTTTTGGTAATTTTTACAGACAAGGCCACCTCTGCCGAAGGTGTTTGAGGGGCGCAGACGAACGATCAATCTTGGCTGAAGACGAGGATGAGGAATTGAGTGTTATTGATTCGCTAGTCGACGAGACTCAGAGGAATTCTGTGCTTATGCAACTACAGGTAATATATTTGTCAGTCTACCGTCATTACATTAATTAGTAAATACAGTTACACCATATTATTCTAATGCATATTAATACTGTGATGGAAAATATACTTGACATGACTTGTATTTTTTAAATTTTATTTCATATTCTCCATTATTTAATTTTTATAATTTATTTAAATTTCGATAATCAATTTTGGTGGAGCTTATACCATTAGCAAATCATCCATGAATCTTGATAAGACTTCCAGTGATTACTTAAGGGATTCATAGACATTAATAAAATTGTTGTGGAACTTATCCATAATTTATTTAGGTTACTGAATACAAAGGTTGTCAGATCCACAAAGTTTATAACTCATAAACTGAATAGTAATGATTTTTAAGGGTGATCTATCGGTGAACGTGATATTAAGTCACGAAAACTGTGGGCTGCTCTTGGATGGGTGACCAGATTTGACCAAGTACACATTGGCGAGGTGGAAATACCCGATCTCCCCACCAATAAAAGCCATAAGAATATTTTTTAATGTTAAAGAGCAACAACTCAATTTGGAAATGGGAAATTGACTCATATAACACTGTAACGATTGTGGGGTAATGAATTGGAGCCTCCACCAAAATGTAACGAATGTGGGAATAATGCTTTTGGATCCACCAAAATGTAACGAATGGGAGGTAATGAATTTCAATTGCTCCACCAAAATGAAATGAATGGAGGTAATGAGTTTTGTGTTTCAATTTTTATTGGTTAGTGCCTCTACTCGATGTTTGGTAAGGACACTACCATAAATTATTGGATCTTGAATGTTGTGGATAATTGAATGAATTAATCCCCGGATTCCTCCAAATCTCTGGGTTTTGATCAATTCATCCAATTACCTCACAGGAACGCCTCCACCAGTGTTTTTTTATGAAGAAAAAAACACAAAAACTTGGAAATTTTGATTGTATAATTTTTGTTCTACACAAGGTGTTTGAATTTCCAGAAACAGGATGAAAATGATAAGGTTAGAATTGAAAATGAAATTTGGTTTTTATTGACACTGAATAAAATAATTAATTCTTATTGATTATTGACAAATTTTGAGAATATTTAACTGTACAGAAACTTTTAAAAATAAAATATAAAATAGTAGAAAAACAGTTTGTTGAGGTTTAAACAAAAATAAAGCTAATTTAAATAATTATATCCTTTCTTTTGAAACCGTGGTTTATAATTAATTATTTAAAATAGAATAGATTTGAAATAAAGAAGTAGGACAGAGTTTTATTTGGAGAGTTATACCCTTTCTTTCGAAACCGTGGTTTATAATTAACAATCCAAATAAAAATTTTAAAAAAAATGAGGAAAACGTTCTATTATTATTATTAAAGATGTGACTGTTTAAAAGAGTGATGATGAATTTTGAAAATAAATTAATAATAAAAAGGACTTACAGAAATGGAAATGACTCTGCTGGGTAAACCGGGACTCGTGGTCGATACCGCAGCTGAACGAGAAGTGATCAGCTTTGGTGGGAATAAAAATTTTGTTCGCACAAATGCTGAGTTTGTACTCAGTTCTTAGCCAATGGCGTGAAAGCCTTGCTAAGATTTTTAATTGAATAGAACGTTTTCCTCTCTTGCTTTGCAGTTTTATTTTGGAAATGAATTTGTTATTATATATTATATTATGTAAATAAATTTTATAAAACTGTATTTTAATAAAAATTTATAATTAAATTATTTTCATTGATAGGGATCTGTCACTATTGTGACAACACACTATACATTTTTTAAATTGGCGTTTCTGTTAATTTTCAGCGGTTCTCTTCCGCTTTCAGCTTTCTAGCTTATCTACATTGACACTGATTGTACGAAGCTTTCTAAATAAGTTCTTGTTGAACTGTCTAAAATGTAGTCTTTGTTTGCAGTCTAAATGTTTTCAAAACCTACTTTAGCAACTCTATTTGGTTTATTTGCTTTGTACAGTAAAACTATCTGTAGATATAGTTTCTATGCATGTTTGTATAATATATGTTTAGTCATCACTATGTGTTATTATGTGTATTAGCTAATTAAATTTCGATGAATTGAAGGAAAGTAAAATATCTCCAGAATAAACTATTTCACGTGAAATATTTTTCACGACACTGCAGTCAATATTTGAATATTAGGTTTATTGAAAACTAAAACTTACATATTGTGGAGCACTGAAAGTGGACGACAAATCCGAAAGCGCTCCACATGTGAGTAATAGTTTTCAATAAAACTAGCATTCAAATTATGACTGCAGTGTCGTGAAAAATAGTTCAAGTGAAATATTTACTAGCAGTTCGTGATGAAAAAAAATAGATGAGAATAAATTATTACCGTATATACTGATGCTTTTTTATGCTCCATGATAAAAGATAATGATGGAATAGTTTGCCTTTACTTGGGTAATGATGAAAAGTCTACTGACCAATAACGAATTCTTCAAAAACTATAAAAAATATGCTGCAAAAATATAAACATTATAGTCAAGTCCCAGTTTTTAAACTATATAGACCTGCCTGGAAAGCAGTTTGGAATGTTTAAAAAATTTACTTTATGATAAGGCTATTTAAAGTTCGTTAATACCTTATTATATTACCTGTGTATATGAATAGAAATGCTGTATTTTGAAATAATAACCGGCGTTATTCACTCGAATTTTTCTTATCAAACAGAAGATTTCTTTCAAGGATGGAGGTATTACAATGTTCGTGATGTATTTCAGTTGAACGTTTGTTTCCTTACTAAAGTTTTATCACTTTACCAATCTTCCTTGGGAGTCCATGACAAAAATACTGTAGGATTTATTCATTCATTTATCTAATCTTGGACATACATTGTGGAGGAAAGAACAGGCATAGCCCTTAGTATTTCTAACACAATTTTGATTGAAATATAGTCCAAATTTTCAGGTTAAGACCAAATTTATGTTCCTACTCCAAGAGATGATTTGGAGAAATGCTAATTAATCTGAGTGGAATTAATCTTGGATGATGCAATAACTTTCCTTCAATTCTTTGCTAATTATTTCACTGTAATTTGTTTAGCGTACCTATGTGCATGTCTGTTCTAGGCGGGCAGGGCTAGTGTGTGGTCGATGGTGTGGTCACTTTTGACCCGACCATCCTTGACACTGATAGCGCTGTGGCTATTCGTCAAGGACGAGTACATAATGCCCATCGCCCTGCTTCCGTTGCGTTTAGTTACATTGCTGGTGTGCACGCTCTATTGCCAGCTTAAATCTATGGCACAAAGCCTCATGGGTATGTTTAAAAACATTGTGACCGAGTGCTGCCCCCTGTTGTGATGTCGGTTTGGTTGCTTTTCTGGTGAAAATTTGGAAAGTTTGGTAAAATTTTAGAAATTGAATTCGTTTATAATTCCAGTACTTGGATCATCAGTTCAAATTGTAACTGAGTCCTGCTCTCTCTCTGTGATTTTGGTTTGGTTGCTTTTTTGGTGAAAATTAGGTAGAACTTTGGAACGTTTGGTAAAAATTTGGAAAGTTTGTTGAAAAATTAGAGACTGATTCCATTTATAACTGCTAAACTTGGGTGATCACTTGAAATTGTAACCGAGTTGCTCTTGTTATGATTCTAGTTTGCTCGCTTTTTTGGTTAAAAAATTGAAAATCCAGGTTCATATCTGCAGTTTTTGGGTGATTAGTTAATCGTCTGTTAATGAACAATAAGCAGTAAGCCTATATACTTGGGTAAGCTTATGGTTACAGTACTTGTTATAATTATTATGTTCCCTGACAGATTGAGGTGTTTGAGGTTTTTGCTTGTTTTGGAGGAGTATTCATACCGGCAGTATTTTAGTCATTTGTTTTTGAACAGGACTTGAGTCACTATTTGTGGTTATTCCCTCAGACCGATTGAGTTGCTTGATGTTTGTACTTGTTTTTTGGAGGAGTACCAATGTAAGTTATTCAGTAGAGAATTAGTTCATTCTATACAATATATCCAACAAAACTGATTTTTATTTTTGGAAATAAAATTATAAAATTTCTATTAGAAAATTATCTGATGACTCAATCACACATTATCAGTTACATTTAACCCAGACGACGACAAGTTTCCAGAGTTTAAACTAATGTAGCCCTCCTATGGAAACTATTTTTTTATGATGCCCACATAAGCATTTTTAAGTTGTGCGTGGGTAATGGATAATGAATTGCGGAGGTGATTGATGAGGTGAAAAACAGCCATGCCTACTGGGTCTCGAATCCTGACGGCAGTGCTAGCGGACTGAAGTTTGTGACGCCCCAGCCCACTGCGCCAATAGGGCCGGCAATTTTTCAATTGTGTTATATTGCTTATCAATTTCTGTTTATAAATTCAACTGTTTTGTATTCACTATTTTTATCCATACATGGTATGATCACTCACCATAAAATATTTTCCTTGTTTGTTAATCATTGCCTACTATTCACTTATTAATCTTCTTATGTATTGAATACCAACATTTATTGAATATCAATGTATTGTCATAGTCATACCATTGAGTTTTTATGCGCTTGAATCGGTTTCTAAATTCTTCAGTTAAGATGAGATTATCCAATTTCTTGAACTCGCCTAATACTTGAAGAAATTATTGATACAAAAAAATTATCATTTGATTTGCAGGAAATATCCAAAAAATATTTCTAAACTTTGCCAGAAATACAATAAATACTCATATTAAATTCTTTATTCAGTTCATCAAGCACATTTTTCTACAGAAGAACTTTAGAAATGACTGAGTTGTAATAATGCATTGAATCTTCACTATCTTAATCCACTATTTGAATGGGAATAAAGGTTGCAACAAATTAACTAATTTCATTTCACGTATTTTCATGCGCACATTGCCTGTTTATTCAATCAAAAGAAAGCTATATTGCACATAACTATTATTGTATTATCTGATTACTGTATTTTTTATTCATAGTAACTATAATTTTTCTAAAAAAATAAATCATTTAAATTTATAAATTATTAAATTGAATCTCTACTAATCAATCGATCATCAAACAAGAGTAGGCTACTGTATGTCTTTCCAATCAAAATAATAAAAAACCCATGACCGGACATGCTGGGAGTATTATTACTCACACATGTTCGTTCAGTATTTTATTTTATGGAAACTTATTTTTTTGAGGATGATGCCTGCGTGAGATCTTTGGCTTGTGTGTGGGTAATTAGACGAGTAATGATTAGAGAATACTATTCCTCTGTAGGCAATCAGGACCGACGGCTTATTGTCTCTTCCTAAGGAATTGTATCACATCTATTTTCTGACACACCGTGCAAAATTCTAATGAGTCTCTCAAGCCTGAGTCACCCCCAGCTACTTTATCAGCTACTAGTGAAACAGCTTATATTCAAAGTAATGATGGATTCCATTAGAATCTATTGCCAGTAGTGCCACCTCGCTAGTAGCTAGTGAAGTAGCCTGGTTTGACTCGGTATTTAGTTGCCTGTTCAAAGCTAACTTGACCAGTTCATGATGAATTAGCCACTCTCATTTGTTTTAGCCTATATTTTCAGCTGGCCAAACTTACTAATGTTGGCGAAATTAATTGAAAAACTAATAAAAGCATTAGCATGATAACTGAAGACCTCTGTTTCTGTGAATATTTTCTAAAGAAGTGAATAGCCAAAGGGAATTATTGTAAATGAATATAGATAGAGCTTTGCATTATTCATTATACAAAGTTTTGTGTAGGCTACAGTTTCATTTAATGAATTTCCTTTTGCTATTCAATTTTAGTGTCGATATTTACTGTATCAGAATAAGCCTATCAGCTCTATAGTATTTATATGGTTACCATTGTATTTTCGATTTTATTATTGCTTTAATATTCCAGCATTTGGTAAACTGTGATAACTAAAACTCTTACATTTCAAATATGTTTTTAAATTTTGTTTGGAAATTAATTTTTAATAAGTTTTAATTGTACTTGGAAATCAATTGCTTTTTTACTTGCAGGAATCTCTGGGCGAGAGCTGTCAAGGTGACAACCCCTACCGAGTGTTGGTGGAGAAATACGAGGCACTGCTCAAAGTTCAGCGGCACCCGGGCGTGATTCGGCCCCCACAGACTGTTTCCAGCAACAACTGTCTCTCACTGCAGGAGGAACTTCAATTATCCGGCGACTTTTCCACCTTCAACAAAGACGACGCCGATGTTGATAGCGAAAACGAGATCAGGGAAGCCCCGCGCAAGGCGCCAGTGAAAACTGTCGCTAACGGAAAAGCGTTTTCCGCCACTCCAACGGACTTTTCCGAGACAGAAACATCGTCTTCAGGATTTTCCGACGAAACTAGCAACAAGGGCACCCAGACTGATGCGCATTTCCCGCCCGGTTCGTTCCTCTGCACGATTAGTGACGGAGACGATTGCCGATTCAGCATCTACGACGATGCCAGTCCCGTGGAGTCCAGGTTCCGAAAAACGCCCGAGTACCGCCAGCTCTTCCGCGAGATTTTCGCAGTTCTGAAACGCGCCGCTGAGGCTAAAGACGAAGGCGAAAAACTTCCTTTACTTGACGACTACATTACTGCCGTTTGTGAGGAGGCACCCAAGGTTCCCCCGGTCACACCAGCCAAAGAGGAAGCTCCCATTCTACCCGATTCACCTGAAGAAAGTGTGGAGGCATCAATCATTTCTGAAGCACCCTCTGAAGATGTCACCCCGGAAGCCCCGGAAACCATCAGTAAGCTTCCTGGAGAGAACAAAATCGAAGAAAATAATGTTGAAAAAGTTGTATCCGAAGTTGTTACCTCCTCAACTTGTACCACACCTGTCCCCAAAAAGCAGGAAGTTGATATCTCCGATTACTACTCGTGTGGTGTGAAAAATAAGAAGAAGTCGGGAAAGAAGAATTCTGTGAAAACGACCACCACAGAAGTACAGGCTCAATCGTTCATTGGTATGAACGCGAAGGTTTCCTATTCGAGCAAAGTTACCAGACGGAAGCGAGACGGACGCCAGACGGACAGTCCTAGTCGACAGCCGGACAGGTCGACTTGGTGTGTGTCAAGCCCCAGCTCGTTGCTTGCTAAAGATGTAAGAAACGGCGTCAGCTCGGACGCTGAACACCATCCAAGACAAATGTCAGTGGACGTCCAGCCATTCGCCAGCTCCGCGTCGCATGAGGTTGCCAAGCTGAAAATGCTTGAGAAATCTTATGCGGAGGTTCTTAGGCTGGGGCGGCAGAAGCTCAACAACCGGAACTCATTCCATCGCAAGTGAATTCATTCCAATGCTGTGAATTGATTTCATCGCAAGTAAATTAATTCCATCGCTGTGAATCTATTCCATCGTTGAGAATTTATTCCTATTCAGTGAATTGGTTCCATCGCAAGTGAATCTATTCCATCACTGAGGATTTATTCCAATGCAGTGAATTGATTCCATGGATGTGAATTCATTCCATCGCAGTGAATTCATTTCATCGCTGTAAATTTTCAATCGCTATAAATTTATTCCATCGATGTGAATCTATTCCATCGCTGAGAATTTATTCTAATGCAGTGAATTAATTCCATTGCAGTGGATTCATTTTACTGCAAAAGTACGCTCCACCGATGTTGATCGACAACCCCCTCTATGATGACAATATTTTTGTTTGATAGCCTAAATATCTGACGGTGACGCTTGGTTTAAGACACATCCATCTGCATTGTCAAAACTTTTCAAGTATTTATATGTATACAATAGAAAAAACTATAGAAATCGATAATTGTTTACTGCCTATTTTGTGAAAAAGTGATACAACATGTTATATCAATCTTGTATTCAAGAAAATCTAGAATATTATGTTGAGATAGTTTTCAAGCTTAATGAAATACTCGTATGTAAGAGAAACATGTATTGTAAACAAGTACACCTTAAATAGGAAAAACTATAACAATCAGGCTAGATGAACTTAATAATATTATTAAATCTTGATTACCTGCCTATTGATAAAATATGAAAGCAACATGTTATACTCGATCAATCAAGTACAAGAAAGAGATCAGACATTTTTCAAGTTCAATGAGGCTGGATAAATATTTTATCCTTGATTACCTGCTGCCTACTGTATAAATAAATAGGTATTGAAACATTTTCATTACTTTCAATCAAATTGGGTATATAAAACGTTGAATATGTTGAAACACTTTTCATATTCAATAAGGCTAATTGAATATAATATTATGTATTGATTACCTGCTGTCTAAATTGTGCAAAAATATATATATGAATCTTATATCACTATCAATCAAGTAAAAAAAAGTTTAATATATTGAAACACTTTTCAAGTTACATTTATTAATGTATTATGATCAAACTTACCCAGTCATTCTATTTATAAGAAGTGTAATTAATTTATTGAATAACTCTTGAATTTCGCCAACACAATAATCTTAATATGTTTTGTATACTTGAATCACGAATCAAACTTAATTTTATTCCTGATCTGCATAATAACTTATATCAATCTTTGTATTTTTAATTTGTAGGTTTGTATTTGTAAATAATATTGTCTCATCATTGATTGATTGACCTTTAATGTTTCATACTAGTTTTATTCAGTAAAGAATTAAGTATATTCATGTGTATTCAAACCTCTATATACAATACTTTACAAATACTTTCCATTGTATAATGTGCCATGTATTGAAAACAATGAAATTCAGTGTTGTAATTATTGTATTATATCGTAAATAGCCGTATTAAATTAATTATACGTAATTAATTATACGGTACGTCTGCAGTGTTGGTGAAATATAAATATTGTCCATTGTATCTCATTCATTCCACTCGTCATAATCGAAATGATGAGTAAAAAATTTGAGCAGTGGACCAAAACTATTGGAAAATTAAGAAAAAAGAAGATTTTTGTCTGGTGACAATTGCAGGTATTTTGTAAAGTAACTCTCATTTTAATGTAAGTAGATTATACCGTGTATGAAATGTTCTTATTTCATAAAAAGGATGTGAATAATAATAATTGTGTCTCATGATTTCTCCCTGATTTTTCTGCAATTTTATTTATCTATTTATTTATCAATTTTATCTATTCTCAAGACAGCATCTTTGCATCGATTATTCTGCTATGCATCAGAAGCAACAATCTGCTATAATTGTATGAAAATCTGATTATCAGCAGATATGAAAGATCTGATATAGATCATATTTCAATCATTGCATGATATTCCAGCAATGATGAATACATTCATGTAAAAAATATGAATTATAGTAGAGGTGGTTAAAAATTCAGAAGCAAAAATAAATTCGGTAGGTACTGTGAAGTTCTACCTTGAACTTTACTTAATTAAATAATGAAATGCTACTCACAGTTTTTCGATGCTTTTAGCTGAAAATTACTCACTGGTGTCCCCACCTTTTTTACCCCGTGCACGGGTATCCCGGCGACGAAAATCATTATCACTTTTCAATTTCAAAAGGGGTCTTTGCAATACTGAAGGATTTAATTAATTAATCACAGCCCAGCATTTAAAGAAAACAATTAACATTTATGGCACAGAAAAAACAGGAACTTTAACGTTTATAATTTAATTTAATAATTCATGAATAATGCAACTTGTTTTTGGTAAGGCAAAAAGGGAAGTAACGTCTCCTTCTCGGAAGTGAGAAGAGAAGAGAGTAGTGGCATAATTGCCACCCTTGAAAGAGCAAACTATAGCAATTTGAATTTATTGCAAATTACTGAAAGAATTCATTGGCGCAAGAGTGTTTATTAAATTTTATAAAAATATATCACAGACAGAAGAGAAACAATTTATAATAATTTTATTCAATTAGTAAGCCGGCCGGTTTTGGCATTCGATTCTTATCAGTAGTCATTCGGTTCTTATCAGCTGAGATGACAGCTTTCACCGCCAAAAATAATAACAATTACCTGAGAGCTGGTTATGTTCTACTATGAATTAATTAATGATTCATTGTTGAATAAAATAAAAACTATTTCTGGTGAGTACCATTTTGAGAATATTTTTCCAATTTCCATGGAAATTTGGGACTGTTTTGTTACAGTACCTACAGAATAACTTTTATAAACAGTTTTTATTTTTTAACTGATTCAGTTATTAGCAGGGAAGGTAGATATAATTATTATAGGTACCGAACAGGATGATTCATCCATGGAAAGTATAGTTCAAGAGTGAAAAGACCTGCAATTACTTTGCTTTTAAAAAGCTGTTAATTCAGTGAATTAATTTTTGTAGTTCGGTCTATAAATTTGCAGGTAGACGTTGGCTCCTAGGCAAGTTGATGATATGCATTTGATTGCATCCTTGCATGAAGATTTGCACGTATGGTGTAACTTACCGGTAACAAAAAACTGGGGTTAAAGCTTAAACTACTATAAAAATACTATATATAGAGTTTCGAAGGTCGAAGAGTCCAATTGCTTGGTAGAGATCAATTTTATTATTATTAAAGTTGAACAATTAAAATTATCGGTTAAAAAAACTCGATTAGGCCTGCTAGCCCAATCAAATAGTACTCCCGACCAAAGAAAAATCCTGTTAATTGATTTTATTGTCTTAATCGATCCATTTGGGTGTTATAGTAACAGTAATCCATGGTTTTCCACCAAAATATCGAGTGGAAGCGAGTTACAGCTAAAACGCTTCCTATCGGAGATAGAAAAACGTTTAGGGGATAAAAATTGTAAGGGATTTTTATGCTCTTTAAAAAAGTATTGAATAAAAATATCGATAGAAAAATCGGTTTCTGAGATATTGTGAAAAAACTGAAAAAAGTCCGAAAATTTCGTGATTTTTAGGCTCCCAAAAGTTATGCCTCCAGATATTTTGGTGGAAAACCATGGATTATTCTTACTAACATCCAAATTGACCGATTAAGACAATAAAATCAATCAACAGGATTTTTGTTTGGTCGAGGCACAATTCAATGACAATTTGATTGGGCTATGCCTACAGTTCCACAATATCGAACTATTTAAAAAATAAGTTTAGATGATCAAGCATGAGGAAGTACAATTTGAATACAAATATGAATTTAATAGATAAATAGAAAAAATTTTCCACTCTTCATTATATTCATTATAACACTGACACTTTCAAACTCTCAATAAGTAGCTATTATTGCCATAAATATTGCAAAGTTATTGATGGTAAGTAAAAGGAGAGATATTTTTTTGAAAGAAGCGGGTTGTTCTCCCATTGGCTGATATGGTATTGACTATCAAGACACCAGTGAACAACAAGACATGAACACAAACATCAAACATCATGCATGGCACGATGGCAGTGGCTAATGGCATAAATTCTTCGAAAGTTTGTGATTAGGCTATGTGTTAAGGTTTCTTTCAATAAAATGGATATCGACCTCAGTTTGGATGATATTATTCAGAAAAAAGGAATTAGATCGAATAATCAGAGGCGAGGAAGAAAGTAAGTATTGTATATTCATGATCCTCTAAGAGTTTTATCATGGTCTAAAATAGCCCCCCCTGCATAAACTAACCTGTTATCTTGATACTTCAAAACAAATTTACATTTCTTATATTTCAAATACTTTTTTCTCTATCTCGGGAACTCATTGGCATTCTTAAATAAATAATAATGAAATTATAAATTGAAGATTTGAGCAGATACTTCGATCTTCAACATAGAATCTGATAGGCTACAATAAAACATTCCTTGACAACACAACCTATTATTTTATTGTTCATTATGAAAGTTCATATTGGTAGGTCTTATTATAGGTCCCTACCTCTTATTATATAGTCCGATCTCATTGGACGTCAAATCAGTTTATCTAAAATCAAAACTTCTGAGTAGATATAACTTAGATATAGGCTATAACAAGTAGAAACCAATTATAGGCAAAAATTGAACGTTATCGTTATTTTTTTTTACCTTTCAGTCTAAAGAAAATAAATGTCTGATCAATTGAATAAATTTCATCAACAAAAAATAGAAAACATGAAGTTCGCAATTCATCAAGAATCCTATTTTAATTCTGCCTCATTGTTTTCCTCTATTTGCTGCCTCACTGCTCATTCTATTCATTTCCTATCACTTTTAATGACAAAAATACGTACTGAAGGAAAAATAGGCAAGGCATAGCTATTTCAGTCCTTACTATTACGGTGGGTGAAATACTTTGGTGACAAACCCATTTCCAACTCAATTTTGAAAAATATTGTCCAAAATTTTAGATTATGTCTTGGATGTTTTAGCTAAACGGTAATTTGATTCTGTCAATGAGTGTCAATAACTTATACCGTAAGTTATATGAATTTCACTCAATATATATGATATAAACCTAATAACTCATACCTTTAACTCTCATTTCTCATTTAGGATTTTCAACAGTAAATTATTGAATTTAATAAATGTAACTCAATTCTATGAGTTCGTGAGATGATTTCAATAGATAGGGAAACATCTCTAATGACATTTTACTTTGAATCCTGTATCTTCGGTAAAACCTTGTTTGTCAAGTTTTAATAACTAAATCCCTTTTTCAGTTTCAGAAACCCTGGAACAAAGAAAAATGAGAACAATAATGTTCGTTCTAAGAATGCCGTTACAGCGGGCAATATAAAAAAGTCTCCTAAGAGACCAGTGATTCAAGATGCTAGGAATAAAATAATACAGAAATCTAGAATGAAAATCACTGATGCTAGAGACAAACTGGTGGAACTTGCCAAACAAAGTGGCGATGCTAGACTTAAGCTGAATAAACTGCAAGGAAGAAAGCAAAAGGTAATGTAATCTATATCTATTTTCATCTTATAACACTTGAATTCATAAAATTGAATGTTTTTGAGACTGTACTTTCATTCTTGTCAGAGTGATGTCACACCAAGGTTATCCTATCATATTAAGCGAGTAATTTCTGTATGTATGTATGTTTATATGTGGAACCACGGATCTAGAAAACGGCTCTAACGATTTCCTTGAAATTTGTAATGTAATATAACCGTGATGATAAATCATAAGTTTGCATCAGGTCTCATGTCCGGGAAAACTCTCTGGCAGGATTAAAAAGAATTGAATATTCCTTATTCAGGCATAATCCCAAGCACTGCGTATAATGGCTGTTATCGTTAGCTGACCAAAACTATCCAGCTGGAGTAAATGGAGTTACATCCAAGTCTATAACACATGTTCAAGCCAAAAAATTGTGAGACGTGATCATATCAATTTCGAATTTATTTTTTACAAGGAGGTTGATGATTTTTCACAATAATATATTTATTTAATTCAGCAGTTCAGCCACAGCTTTAGAGCGAAGCTCGGTACCAGATATTGTATGTTTATATGTATGTATGTGGTACCACGGATCTAGAAAACGGCTCTAACGATTTCCTTGAAATTTGTAATGTAATATAACCGTGATGATAAAATAAGTTTGCATCAGGTCTCATGTCCGGGAAAACTCTCTGGCAGGATTAATAAACGAATAAATATTCCTTCAGAAATAATCCCAAGTACTGCGTATAATGGCTGTCAATTGTTAGCTGACCAACGCTATACAGCTGGAGTGAATGGAGTTGAATTCAAGTCTAAAACACATATCAATTTCGAATTTATTTTTTACAATAACATATTTATGTAATTCAACAGTTCGGCCACAGCTTCAGAGCGAAGCTCGGTACCAGATATTATTCCTTATTTAGGCATAATCCCAAGTACTGCGTGTAATGGCTGTTATCGTTAGCTGACCAAAACTATCCAGCTGGAGTAAATGGTGTTACATTCAAGTCTATAACACATGTCCATGCCAAAAAATTGTGAGAGGTGATCATATCAATTTTGAATTTATTTTTTACAATAACATCCTATTATATTAAGCGAGTAATTTCTGTTTGTATGTGGAACCACGGATCTAGAAAACGGCTCTAACGATTTCCTTGAAATTTGAAATGTAATATGACCGTGATGGAAAAATAAGATTGCACCAGGTCTCATGTCCGGGAAAACTCTCTGGCAGGATTAATAAAAGAATTAAATATTCTTTCATGAATAGTCTCAAGTAGGTACTGCGTATAATGGCTGTTATCGTTAGCTGACCAACGCTATCCAGCTGGAGTAAATGTAGTTACATTCAAGTCTATAACACATGTTTATGTCAAAAATTGTGAGAGGTGATCATATCAATTTTGAATTTATTTTTTGCAATAACACAATTCAACGGTTCTGCCGCATACAGCTTCAGAGCGCTGCTCGGTACCAGCTATTTGTATTAACAAGTCGTAGGAGTAATAGTTTTACTTTATCTGGCGTCATCATCATCATAATTTTTTCATGTCATATCATCTGTTGATAAATAGCTAACTCCATCATCACTACCACCACTTTGTGCATCACATCTATACTCCGTCCACCGAGTGTTCGGACCTAAGCTCCTCCCCCATTTTGACGTCGCAGGCGGCTTTAGCCAATGGCAAGTAAGGTTATCATGCTGCAGCTGTTACTTTTCAAGTCACAGTTATGCTGTGAAAATATGGGAAACGCAAGCCTTTTACTTTTCAGAGAATCTATCGAAATTTATGTGTTTGCATTCTTTCAGCTGATTTACATAATTCAAACTTCTCATGGAAGATTTTTTGGCGGATATGTTTTGTTCTTTGTTTCACCTTCAACAAAACAACATAGTTCTTTTGGAAAATATTGGTTTGATTCAATTCAAAGTACATACAGTAATGAGATTACTTTATTGCAAGTGTAAACTTGAGATTAGGTTATAATAGGCCTACTTGAATTTGCAGTAGTGTGTAGTTGAATGTGTTTGAAATTCCCGGCTTCAACTGAGCAGTCAAAATGATAATAACAAAAATATTATTATGAAATATTATGTTTAATTGATTATAATGCTATCAAGTGATATTGATAATGATCGTTCTCATGTTAGCAGGATGTAAATTTTGCCGAACAACCATAGAACATCAAAGATAGAAAGTGATTGGTACCTTTCTCGATATGACATGCGCTTTTGATAGCGTGTTACATCATGTTCTGTTGGACATGTTGAAGAATGTAGGAATTAGGGGAATTGAACATACATGGTTTACATCGTACCTGAGGGATAGGCAGCAGTATGTTGAGATTGAACATATTGAAGAGACGCATGTTTTTCAATATAAAGTAAGGTATCGCTCTAATCTAAGGCGTCTTAAATACGGTGTCCCTCAAGGGTCTATCCAGGGTCCCTTATTATTCCTGGTGTATGTCAAAGGTATGCCTGGGGTCGTACAGGGACAGGCCGCTGTTTGTCTGTATGCTGATGATGCAAATATAATTTTTTCGGGTGAATCCATTCAAGATATTGAAGTAGCATCAGCTATTGGCCTGTCTTCTCTGAATGAGTTCCTAAATGACAAACCTTCTCTTGAACGCCAACAAATCAATTGTAGTTCCGTTTTCAACAAGACAAAGGCAAATTGATGCTCACCCAAATGTTGCAATAAACGACGAAACTTTAAAACTAGTTGATGGCACAAAATTCCTAGGGCTAGAGATTGATTGTCATTTGTCTTGGGATCGACATGTTTCTCTGGTTGTTAAGAGGATATCCCCCGGTCTTTTTGCTTTGCGACAAATGAATAGCCTTTGCAGTTTGCAGACAAAGAAAACCCTGTACCACTCCTTGATACATTCTCATCTGGCGTACGGATTGGCTATCTATGGATGTACAACCAAAGGTAATCTTGATAAAATATTATTACAACAGAAAAGGGCTCTTGGAATAATGACGAATTTAAAACGAAGTGACTCTGTGAAACTCATTTTTCCACAGTTTGGTATATTGACAGTCTATGGGCAATACATTTTTGACGTAGTCATGTACTTTAAAAAATATTTTTCAATGGAACTAAGAAACGAAACACATGGATACAACACCAGATTTGGAAGGGTTGAGGAGAGGTATAGGCTAGAATTCTACAAGAAAAAAACAGTTTATATGGGGAGAAAATTGTTTATCATGCTGCCTAGGAATTGCAGGAAATAGGGGACATTAAAAAACTTGAAATAAAACTAAAAGAATTTTTGGTAGGACTATCCATATACTCCATTCAGGAGTTCACAGATTTGACAGCTAGATTTTAGAGTCTATAGTATTTATTATTGTAATTTATGATTATGAAGAAAAATAATTATCATGTTGTAACCTTATTTATAATATTATATTGTATTGTGTGACACTATTCTGATGTATTTGTACATTTAATGAATAAAAGCATTTTCAATTCAATCAATATTTCTAAGGTCACTCAAAAATTCGATATTGAAGTTCCAATATCGATTAGAAATTTCTACTTTCCTGGCAATTACGACCGCTTGTGAGCTGGTCGGATCATGACGTCAGAACCTCGGAGGAGGAGCTTAGGTCCGAACACTCAGTGGACAGAGTATACAAACATTCAATATATCATCTAATAATGGTGTCACACCACCAGCATCACATAGGCTATGTGACCGTTCCGTCGGACTGGGAAGGGCTTTAGGTGGGAATTAGGTGGGACTTAGCTTAGTCGCACCTTACTCATACGGATATTTGTGTATAGCCTTAGATATAGTAGAAGTAGACCTATACATAGTCTATCTTTCCTTTGTCTTAGGGCTACTTTTATCACTGTTTTTTTATTGTTATTTTATTAATGCATTATATGTTTCGACTGTTTATAGTCATTTACAAATGCGAATGAACAAATAAACAAATTAATTAATAAAAAAATAATTGAAAAATGTACTCTGATTAATAATTAAAATAAAAAACTTAGTCTATGGTATCGCTATGCCATTTTTGTCGTGTCCGGCCGGGTGTGACACCACCCTCATAATTCAGTTATGTTCTTGACTCATAGAAGTCCTTCATAGATATTATTTTGTTAATTCATATGGAGGTAAGGTTCACTTGCTGTCATTCATAAACTGTGGTTTTCCATAAATTAGTCACAGTTGAGTACCTGATTGTAGTCTGGAAGTTCATATAGCGCATTTTTGTAACATTTTTCACATCAATGTGTAATTATGATAATAAAATATATTTTATTTCATGCAATGATGTATTAAATGATGAACAAGATCACTCATTAAATTTGAGTGATCAATTACAACTGCCATCAAAATTTTTATCTCAAATACAATTCGTTCAAATGAATTCATTTCTCAACCATTACCCTTCAACAAGCCAAAGAGCCAATGTGCACTATATTAACTTGTAGCTGATGACGATATGAGTGAATTTGAAGATATCTTTACTTGAATCGAAATTATAATTTTATCATTCATAGCTGGAAAAAGTGTAGTGAGTAGAACTTATTTTATCAATGTTTGTTTTCTGTAGCCAAACCAGGGACCAAGGAAGTCTTTCACCGGCAGACCCCGACAGAAATCCGCACTGATACTCAGATCGATAGATCCTTCAGTAACGGATCCCAGCATTAAGATTGTAGATGATGACGATTTCAGTAAGTTTGAACATATCTTTCATTTACATTTGACAATAAACATTGCTGATCATCAACTTTGAGTCGACAAAATAGCTTTCTTTTGTCGTAAAAACGACAGAGTTTCTGTAATAAAGTATTTAACTGTAAATTTGCTTCCTTAACATGAGATATTTTTCCAGTCAAATCAATTCAAGTATTGTGTGAAATTCATTACAATATGAACAATGCATAATGGCAGCTTCCATACAAAACATCACTTATCTACTAACGAAGAGGCGCTCATTCTTTCAAATAACCATTTAATCATTGATACTATGTCGAAAATTGTCAAATCTTACTGATAGCTTCTATTCGAAATATGATCTTCATTTATTTTGAAATGTACTTTAATTTCTCCTATTGTACCATTAATATAATTAGTACTAATCCTATTGCTGAATTTTAAATATTTGTCCAACCAATAAAATCCTATTATCTCGATTGCTTTTCTCTGAAATATTATCTTCATTTATTGTAAAATGAACTTTTATTCCTCTCATTATATAATTAATATAATTGTTACTGTTATTACTATCACGTATCTATCAAGTAATATGTCTATCATGTATTTTATTACTATTACAAGTTATAATTACAATTGAAAAATGTATTTCGTGTATTTTTTCAGATGGAATGCCGATCATGGATCTGAAAAGGACTATTAACAACAGACTCGGAGGACTTGGCACCTTCACAGCCAGAAACGATGTAATAGATCTGGAAGATGAAGAAGTTGATGCTGATGAGTTGATGCCCTATGATAGGCTACTTAGAGAATCTATGCCCCGGTTGAAGATTGTCACTCGCAATGAACAGATATTACAGGTACAGTTATAGAATTGCATCAATATTCCATCTATAAGTTCACTTGGGATTTATCACCGACTTGCATTCATTTTGTATTAAATCCAATATGAACTCAACACATAGCAGCTCGTCATGGATCAAGAAATCTTCATCTTCAATTTTTTTGTAATTTATTTTTTGTACTAGTCTGTTCCATAATAAGTTCTTCTTAAACTTCTGAAATTACTGTAAATGTTTTGTTTTGTGTTCATTGTTTTGTGATTTTTCAAATTGAATAATACTTTATTTTGACCAAATATGAAATATGAATATGCTTTATTATGAAATATGCTATTGAATTATTGTAAATTACAATCATAGTAACATTTCGTTGAATAATGATAATTTTCCACATTGAATATCTATCGAATTTAAAGAATTCGAAAACAATCACTAGAGTGGTCAATCACTGGTCAGTGATCTAGTGAACAATCACTAGAGTGATTGTTTTGCTCCATTTTTCAATGTATCTTGATTTTTCATCCTATTTCCCAGCTCTCAGAAGTATGAAGCTTTAATATTTTGTCATAAAACAGAAGTATAAATGTTGCCTAATTTACATTCTTGCGCCTTAAAATAGAGTATCAATACAATTGATTTTCCCCAATTACAGTATTAGGCTATATAATATGATGATAATCAATGTAGAGTACTTAATTCATGAATTTTTCAATTTTCCCACAGCCAGTCAGAACGAAACCCAATGGATGGGGAGACCTAGCTCCAGCGGTGTCAAGATTAGGCCAGTCAGCTAGGTAAGTTCTCATTAGTATCTCGATATATCTCATATCTCTCACCATATCTCATCTGTCTCTTATCATATCTCATCTGTCTCTTATCATATCTCACCAGCGATATGTTGGCAGAAGTAATTTTACACTAAAATGTTCATATTCAAATTTGCTCTTGCGTAGTTACACTTCCGCTTGAATCGGCCATTTTTAAGAAATATTTTCTTTGCTCGACTAGACTACAGTAATCTCACTATAGTCCATTCACGATGGCTTGAGACGAGATAAAAAAAAAGCTCTGCATGTGTGTGTGCGCGACTGGGATGGCTTTGTTTTAGCCACGACATAAACAAGTCACATCAATGCTGGAATCCCGAATTTTGTTGTAGGCTATCCAGAATAAGTATCTTTAAGTAATCTTTTTTATAGATTCACATTGGGAAATTGCTTGTTTCTTGATTGCATGAACCTAAAATGAACAAACAATCATAATAAAATTTTTGTGCCAATGCTTTGGTTACAGTCCCGACAACATCAGAACTACACATGTAGCCTAAACATCATCATCCACTTATCACCTTTGCTTAAATACTTTATATAAGTCGCAATTGTAACAACAACAAATAATAATAATAATAAACAAAATTCGGGATTCCGGCATTGCTGTGACTTGTTTATGTCGTGGCTAAAACGAAGCCACCCCAGTCGCACACACACACACACACACACACACACACACACACATGCAGAGCTTTTGTTTATCTCGTCTCAAGCCATCGTGAATGGACTATAGTTGGTTCATTCAATTTCTAATACTGCTGTTTTCCCTTACGAGTAAGTCAAGCATATATTATGGGTCTACCTAGATTTTCTAGTCTACCTAGCCACAAATCAACACCTTTCTGAATTTTTTAAAAAATCAATGGTAACTGTAGGAAAAATTTGATGAGTAATTCGAGCACGAAGTGTACTTGCTGCACTCGAGAAATGTTTTAGATGCAGCAATCTACCTCTTTACATCCTAGTTACACAAATAACTATTTTTTCAGAGGCCACATGTACAGCGACGATATGGAGATTTCGTCAGGAGTGCGAGTGGGAGGATCGGCGGCGGCGTCGCGTATGATGAGCCAGGAGATGCGTTCGCGGCTCGACATGCCCACGTCGCCCATGACGCGTGCCCATATGATGCCTGCCACAGCCCAGGCGTCGCTCGCCAACACCTCCCAACAGCCACAAGGACACCGCATCGTGGTTTCCAATCTACACCAGAAAGTGACTCATGAGGATATCAAGGTGAGTGCTTGTTGTACTGTTAATGAGTAAAGCTATATCTCCACAATAGTAGGTATCCAATTTACGTAAGAAAGTGACTTATACCCCATGAACCCCATGGGGATAGGTAAGTAGGGTGGCTCTTTAGAGTGATAATTGATAACGCGCTAGTCTGATATAGCCTGATCGAGCAAAGAAGACATTCTGACAAGATGGGAAAATGACTCCAAATCGGTCAGTACTGGTTCGAAAATGGAACATTTGGTCTCCAATCGTAGAGTAGAATGATTTCTACAATTTGGTATTTATAATTTTTGAACCAATATTGTTCGAGCTGGAGTCATTTTCCCATCTTGCTAGAATGTATTCTTTGCTTGGACAGACTACTATAGACTATGCTTTTCCGAAATACGTTTGAAAGCATTTGCCCTTACGTTTTGGAAGCATAATTTGCTGCATACAAAAATTGACCATGTATGATTTAGTTTAGTTTTTCAAGTCTTTGTCGCAGTCAGGGAATCGTCAATGTATGGTAATAGGGCTTTGCATAAGAAGAATAAGATTAGATTAAGAATAAGTTTTGAATAAGATTTTTGTAGAGTGCTTGGGTTTATTGGGTGTGGAATACCAGTGATATCATACAGGGTGAACCAAAGCCAGAACTGAATACATAATTATAAAAATAAAAACATCATGTAATTCTTTTTGGAAATATGGTTATATGTTTTGTAGAAAACAACCGATTGTCTAGAGTGCACTTCATATGAATTGATGTAAGTCTTGCATAGATAAACCAACCAGGGTTTCCAATAGAAACAGTTTCTGTATAGATCACATATTTCTATGTGAAACAATTTCACATTCGGTAGCAAAGAAAACATTCGTCTGTTTTGAAGCAAATTCAAAAAGCATTTGCTAGCAAATAATTCTACTCTAGGAACTATTGTGAAAACTAATATAATCAATGAACTCTCAGTGATTGAATTGAACCATTTCCAATCAACAAATTAATGAAAACGAAAAATGTTATTGAAGAAACTTGATTTTTTTTCAAAAATTTCATTGAAGAAAATTGAAATGTTTTGACGAGGTATTAGCAAAGCTAATCAAAGTAGCTTCTGCACAAATTTCCGCTATTGTTTCAAAGTTTGTAAAATGTTTATTCCTAAGTTTTAAGCCACTTGGGCAAATTTCTACAAGAAATTCAAATTGAATTCCGTTCTAAATGCAAAATTAGTTTTCGAAATTTGCTTAGGTGTGACCGTGGCCTCTAGAGTATATTCCAGTTTAAATTGAAGTTCTGCCGTTGCAATTTCAGGAGCTGTTTGGCGAGATTGGGCAGCTGATAGCGTCTCACGTGGTGCGGCCGGGTACAGCCGAGGTGATCTACATGAATCAGAAGGACGCTATTGCAGCTGTCGACGCCTATCACAACAGAACCCTCGATGGACAGCCCATGAAGTGTATGCTCG
This sequence comes from Sogatella furcifera, assembly GCA_017141385.1. Taxonomy (NCBI): domain Eukaryota; kingdom Metazoa; phylum Arthropoda; class Insecta; order Hemiptera; family Delphacidae; genus Sogatella; species Sogatella furcifera. The sequence goes on from CM029555.1 coordinate 18,771,022, forward strand.
TCAATCAACGGCCGACTGCTCTCAACCCAAGGTATTCAACCCATCATTTATTGTGGGCTTATTTATTTAGTGTGAAGGGGGTTTTAGATGATACATGTACAAGTCGCTTTCACTTGTCACTTTTTGACTTACCAGCTTCTATAGTCTGTCCAAGCAAAGAAGACACTCTGGCAAGATGAAAAATGACTCCAGTTCGGTCAATATTGGTCCAAAAATTATTGATTTAGTCTCAATCGTAGGAAACATTCTGATCTACAATTTGAGACCAAATCAATATTTGAACCAATATTGACCGAGCTGGGGTCATTCTCCCATCTTGCCAGAGGGTCTTCTTTGCTTGGACAGACTATACTTACCTTGGAGGCGCTTGTGGGCGTTCAGGTGAATTATTAAGAAGTCACTTGTAAATGTCTGTAAGGTTTCAAAACTTGTCACTAGGAGCGCTGTGGACTGACAATAAGTCACTTGTAACTTGCCAGTGTTACAACAGGACAGTGACAATTCACTTGTGAATTTGTGATCATGTGACCTCCTACAAGCAGGTAAGTTGACAAGTCGCTTGCTATATTCTGAACGTGTTCAGAATGTAGGTGTCCCAAAGCTTGTTACTCAGCTGAGGCTTGCTACTGTCCTATAACAAGGCTTGTTGGTGTTTAAACAAGACGTTTAGCTAGCCGCCAGTAACAAGCGGCTAACTACACGCCTCGTCTTAAATCCCCTTAAGGCTTTTAATAGTGGAAAGACCCAAGGATTGTTCCACTTTGCCATATAACCTAATTTTCCCTAGTTGGGAATATGGAGAACCGTGTAGGTTATAGTTGTAGGCTATTATAGATTCATTGAGTCTATTTTTGAGATTTCAGAAAATTGTGTTTGTTCACGTGGTTTACTCTCAACAGATCCACTGTGTGGGGATGAAAATGAGTGCAATATTTGTTCATCAAGATACTAAAGTTCAACTTTTTCTCCCTGAGGGAAACTGTTGTTGACTAAAGTACTTATTACTTTAGTCCTGAGATGCACACTAAATGATAATAATGTGTCTTTTATTGGTGGGAAGACCTTTACAGGTAGGTGGAATGTATTTGGTCAAATTCTGGTCATCCATCCAACAGCAGTTTATAGTGTTTGTCACTTATCTTCACAATCACCATCAACCACACACTATATATACAGGGTGTTTCAGGAGGAATGTGCAATACTTCTCAGGCTGATTCCTTACACCAAGTAGAAAAAAAGTCCATGGGACCAACCCCCAAAAACGCTTTGTTACTGAGATAACAATGGCAGAAAATTGAGATTTTTCAAAATATATTAATTTTTCTTATTTTTTAGAGGCTTTAGTGAGATTCTAAAATAATCATATCCTATGTAAAATTAGCTGAGAAACTCAATGAAACCAGTTCCAAGTTTGTAACTTCAACGGTTATTGAGCTAATTGGAAAAATATGCTAGAAAACGCTATTTTTTCAACAATAAGGGTTATAACTGGATAAGGAATCATAAAATTGTATTTTTTATTAATGGAAGTTGAAGAGAGTCGGATTCTAAAGGAAAAGTTTACTGACGGCGATTGTGTAAATCTCACCCAAATCTCAGAAATGGTGATCCAAAATCGCAAAATTGACAAAACCTAGGACAAGCAATGAATTTGTGTTTAGTATCGATTTTGCAATATTTGATCGCCATTTCTGTGATTTGGGTAAGATTTACACAATCGCCGCCATTTAACTTTTTCTTTAGAATCCGACTCTCTTTTACTTCCATTGATAAAAAATACAATTTTATGATTCCTTATCCATATATAACCCATATTGTTGAAAGATTGCGTTTTTTAGCATATTTTTCCAATTATCTCAATAACCGTTGAAGTTACAAACTTGGAACTGGTTTCATTGAATTCCTCAGCTAATTTTACATTGGAATTGATCATTTTAGAACCTCAAATTTTAGAGCGCTGAGCCTATTCAAAGTGGAACAGCCAAAAGTCCAATGTTCGTACAATTCCCAAATACAGTAGCTTTTTCAACATGAAATTGAAACTGGTCCTTGGAAAATGCACGAAAATTGCACTAATTCTGACAGCTAAGCAGCAAGTTAGCAATTACTTTAGAACTAATCATTATCACAATGCAAGATATTCATTAAAAAAAAAACCAAAGTTCATGTCGAAATTTCTGTTCAACTTGAAAAAGTTCAATAACCTGAAAAAATATAATTCACTACACACACATAAAAATAAAACTTCAATAAATATAACTACTCAATATTCCCCATATTACACTTGTATGTAAATGCAAATATCTATTTGACTTTCAAACTGGGCCCGTTTAATAAAAATCCAGTAGATCTGTTGAACAGGGTAAACGTGGGCACCGATGAAACAAGAAAATCTGATTTTTCATCCCAGACACTTGGGTGAAAAATGCTTGAACATGATGATAACTTGCTTAATCAGAAAATAGATTTTTCATCCACAGTTGACTTTCTGACACATAGTTGCCTATTTTCAGGAGTTTCTCCATTTGTGTTTCCACATAAATGGTTCTCAATAATACAAAACATTCAATTGTAGTTGTTTAAATCAAATTTGATGTCATCCATTTATTTATTTTTTTATCTAATTCAAATTTTTTTCTCTTCATTCAACACATATTGTCCTATTTTGCAGTGCCAGACCAAAATACCCGAGCAGCACCAAATCGCAAGTGATGCCGGACATCTCAGCTATACACAAAGCGCTCTTCAGCAAGTGACCAATCACAATATCATTAACTGACGACATTTCAAACTAAAATGAATATCAATCACCATTTCGCCCAACTTTTGATAAGTTGGGGGTGAAATTTGAACTCAAATGGGTATCATCTTAGTCCTAAATTAATCTTTGTCGAAAATGTCTTTAGTTTCGTGAAACTTTGTTGAAACTTTCCAGTTATAAAATTATTATGATTTTCTTTGTTGTTTTCATTGATAGGAAAATGTTCATTTATAATGCTCATCTGGCTATAAATCTATTCTCTATGAAAGAAAATTGAATCTGTTTTAATAATTTTATTAATAAAATCTCCATAATTATTTTCTATTTAGAAGGTTATTTACTCAAGTTTCAAGTAGTTTCAAGTTTATTTGAATTCCTGTTGTTCTGCATCTTCTAATAGTCCTTAGGAGAATTTTGTCTTTTGGTGAGAGTAAGTTTTGTTTGTTTTTTCGTTAAGAGTAAAGTTTTTATTTCGAGCAGCTTACAAGTATCCTATGTTTATTTCTAAATTGTGAATACCCTCAAATTTCAGTATCAGTTTGCTACTATTCAGTGATGAGAATTAAATCAAGCCTATACTGGAATATCATTGAATAGTATGATTTTTTTTTCTTGTTAGAGGATTTCCAGATATAAGCTAATACATATAAATAAAAGATACAAATTTTGAAAGATGAACTGGTTCTTGTAAAAATTGAGTCATGAGTGAAACACTTTTAATTTTTAATGTTTGATGACTCGAGTCTAAAATATTTAGAATGGTTCAATATATATATTTTTAGTGTTACTCTATAATTTGGACTTTTTTATACCCTTATCATTGTATACTAGAAGAAAACAATGTTTTTGACCTCCTACCCTTTAACGGGACAGTGAAAGAATAATTCCAAGATAAAATTTTTGTGGAGTATTTAATTTTTTCAAATGATTCTGTATCATTATTCCTGGTTAAATATTTGTTATAAATCAAGTTGTATAAAAGAGGTTGACTTTTCTGGCATTTCAATGTTCAAAATTATCAATATATCGAGTTAATCAGTAAAAGCATATTTAAGAACATTAAATTTTTGGATGAGATTCCATCATTAATTCTAAGTAGATTATAATTCTAATTAAAATTGTGTTCCACAGTTTTTGAACTTATATGTATTTTACATTATACTATGAGATAATGAAAAATGACGCGTTGTAAGCATTTTTATAAATAACTTCCTGTTCTTAAACTGTTAATTAATATAATGGAACCATAATACAGATACTTTTTTAATAACATTCTTGCTCATTATTATACCCATGTTTGAAATAAAAACTTAAGTACCATTTATAGTGTATTGAGTTACGTTTTGCATTGAATCCCGTATAAAAATATGGCTGTGGAAGGGAACTGAAAATGAGAAAATTTCCTTATAGTCCAGTCAATTTATACATTGTTGCTTGCAAAATGTATTGTAGTTCTGATTTTTTAGTATGTTGTTTGGATACATAAGAGTGGTCTGTAACTAATTTATCACCAAAAAATACTTTGTGCTAACTCCGCCATCTTGAAAAAACGACAAACAATCTGCTCATTTTTTGGTTTTACCAAATAACTCAAAAACTAACCATCGCACAAAATTTATGTTCACAGACCATTTGAAGGGCATAAAATTATCTACAATTTGAGACAATTTCGATGCTTGGGACCGAGATATCATTCGTCAAAACAAGCAATTTTCTCAAAAAAGTTGTTGAATTTTGTAGTTGTGAAATAAATTGCTATAAATTTCGAAAACTAAGTATTCCACAACAAATTTATAAACGAGAGAGAGTTGTAGAGAATTTTATTAGCTTCAATTTGAGATAATAAAATCATCCATTTAACATCACGCTGAAGCTGAATTCTGTTGTGTCAGTTTTGTGAGAGATACTGGAGAGATACCGGTATGGATATATTTAGGTTTAGCTGACGTGAACGAGTAACTCTTGAGAAAAAAATCATGAAGCTCTATATATACAGGGTGTTTCAGGAGGAATGTGCAATACTTCTCAGGCTGATTCCTCACACCAAGAAGACAAAAAAGTTCCATGGGACCAACCCCCAAAAACGCTTTGTTACCGAGATAACCATGGCGGAAAATTGATATTTTTCAAAATATATTAATTTTTCTCATTTTTAGAGGCTGTAGTGAGGTTCTAAAATAATCAAATCCTATGTAAAATTAGCTGAGGAATTTAATGAAACCAAACCCAAGTTTGTAACTTTAACGGTTATTGAGATAATTGGAAAAATATGCTAGAAAACGTCATTTTTCATCAATAAGGGTTATAACTGGATAAAGAATAAAAAAACTGTATTTTTTATTAATGGAAGTTGAAGAGAGTCGGATTCTAAAGAAAAAGTTGAATGGCGGCGATTGTGTAAAGCCGCGTATCAACAGTCCGAGGCATGTGCCACGAATGCCTCGCGATACAGTCTGTTGACGCAAAAAAAGTATAAACTCATGGCTGAGGCATATGTGTGAATATAATCTGCAATAATCAAAAATAATTATAGTATAGTATATAGTATATAATTATAATTTTAATAAAAATAATTCTAATAAAAAATCTGCATTTTTTGTTCTGCGAACAAATTGACTAGCGCCATCAAGCGGGGGACAAAGCAACTAAGCTCTGACAATTGATAATTTGGACTTTGTAGGTTAGTTTGTGCTCAATTAGTAGATAAAAATTCAAGGCAATGCTTATTATTGCCTATTAGAACCTTCTGCACCCAAATAGAATTCTTGATCACAAAAATGCAATTTTGACAATTACAATTTGTACAATTTTGAGGTTAGTTTGTAGAATTGTTCGTTGTGCGTTGCGAGGCAACAGGCACTGCTCGCTGCGAATTGTGTGCAGCGTTTGCCTCGCTGCTAGCAAACCCGGTATCGACAGTCCGAGGCATGTGTGGCACATGCCTCGGACTGTCGATACGCGGTAGATAGTAGACTAGTAGTAGTACTCTTTTTTTGTGTCAACAGACTGTACAGCGAGGCATTCGTAGCACTTGCCTCGGACTGTCGATACGCGGCTTAAATCTTACCCAAATCTCAGAAATAGCGATCAAAAAGCGCAAAATTGACAAAACATAGCACAAGTGATAAATTTGTGTTTAGTAGCGATTTTGCGATCTTTGATTGCCATTTCTGAGATTTGGGTAAGATTTACACAATCGCCGCCATTTAACTTTTTCTTTAGAATCCGACTCTCTTCAACTTCCATTAATAAAAAATACAATTTTTTATTCCTTATCCAGTTATAACTCTTATTGTTGAAAAATGGCGTTTTCTAGCATATTTTTCCAGTTATCTCGATAACCGTTAAAGTTACAAACTTGGGACTGGTTTCATTGAATTCCTCAGATAATTTTACATAGGATTTGATTATTTTAGAACCTCACTACAGCCTCTAAAAAATTAGAAAAATTAATATATTTTGAAAATTCTCAATTTTCCGCCATTGTTATCTCGGTAACAAAGCGTTTTTGGGGGTTGGTCCCATGGAAACTTTTTGTCTACTTGGTGTAAGGAATCAGCCTGAGAAGTATTGCACATTCCTCCTGAAACACTCTGTATATAAGCTCTTATAATATTTTAAGCGTTTATAAATCTCAATAAGTAATTCAAATGAATTTTATTTAACACAGATTCTTCAAATACTCTGCATGAAATACGTATCCAATCACGGTTTTCATCTATGATCAAAACTATGCTGATATGAATTGAACTGGACTGATTGAATCAATTTCTTTCCAAATTTTGGATCAATTGTTATAGATTAAAAAAAAATCCAATATTTCACGTTGATATATCTGATGATTTACAAATAGGTAACCTTATTTGAGAAAAGTATTCGAGAGGTAAACTCTTACTAATTTGGTGTGTGATTTCACTACCCACTCCTTGAGGTTAGATGTTATTGTAGACTGAATTCTTGGTTTCAGAGTATTTTCTTGGCTTTTGATTCTTTCACACCTTGCTGGGTTTTTCGACCGGCAATTGTGTCATCTTGAATAGAATCGTCGTCATTGTCATCTGTTATTTCCAGCTGTGTCCAGAGCATTGCTGCATAATTTTCCATATTACATAGAGCAGAGCATTTGAGTCCCATCTTTCAGAAGCTGCAACTACCATTACATCCCATTTTACACTTAAGTTACATTATTATTCTTTTCAGGAGAGTTTATGGCACTGCATCTATAGTGTTGTCATGAAAGGTGTGAGCCCATAATGGTCAAGTTTCCACCCCCATTTATTTTGGTTTATATCAGCTCCCATCCACTTTTTGAATATGATAGTAACATTTCAAAGCATGCTGACATTCTGCATTTTTGCCGAATACAATTATCATACAATAATCTATCAGAAAGCTCCGTTTAAAGCAGACAACTGCTTCTCGGTTGATTCCATTGCTACTTCCACTCCACCACTTGGTCGATTTTTCCATCTACATATAAGTTACCGGTATTGAATTATGAAGGAATAATAGTTTTCTGTATATAAATTTGCTGTGGAATACTTTTTTGAGAAAATTGCTTGTTTTCGACGAATGATATCTCGGTCCCCAAGCATCAAAATTCTGTCAATTATATCTCAAATTGTAGATAATTTTATGCTCTTCAAATGGTCTGTGAACATAAATTCTGTGTGATGGATAGTTTTCGAGTTATTTGGCTAAAACCAAAAAATGAGCAGATTCTTCGTAGTTTTTTTCAAGATGGCTGAGTTAGCACAAGGTATTTTTTGGTGATAAATTAGTTACAGACTACTCTTATGTATCCAAACAACATACTAAAAAATCAGAACTACAATACATTTTGCAAGCAGACCCCCCTTTTCATGTATAAAGTGACTGGACTATCCTATTATATTAAGCGAGTAAATAATTTCTGTATGTATGTATAATGGCTGTTATTGTTAGCTGACCAACGCTATCCAGCTGGAGTGAATTGAGTTACATTCAAGTCTATAACACATGTTCATGACTATCAAAAAATTGTGAGAAGTGATCATATCAATTTTTAATTTATTTTTTATAAGGAGGTTCCTTGATTTTTTACAATAACATATTTTTGTAATTCAACAGTTCGGCCACAGCTTCAGAGCGAAGCTCGGTACCAGATATTTAGCTTAATACGGCCAAGGTTATTAGAAAAAGGTTGTTCCATAAATTCCTGATATTGGGCAAAATGAAAAAGTGGTGGGGAGACAAAAATTTGACGTAGTTCAGATCAGAGATCCCGACTACACTCGTAGGGATGATTTGATACTCCTTAGAGCCATGTCACACTACGCCACTTGAAACGCGCGTTCGTAGCAGCGCGTTAGGTTCATTCAATTTTTTTACAATAGTATCAAATACGAGTGGCGCGTACCCCTGTCACACTACGCCACGCGTTTTTATGAGACGCGCTGTTGGGTCGACCGTCCGCGTTTCGAAAGCCACTCAGAAGTGGCGAGCCACTGGCTGAGCAGGTGTAACGTTATGAGAACGCACCCAACCTGTCACATTACGCCACTTCAGCGCCACTCGCAATGAAAAATCTAAATCACGTGATTTTGAAGATAGAGGAATTTTGATTTCAGATTTGAATTCAGCGCTCTCGAATTAGTAAGATTTCCCACGTGGACTCAAAAATATTGAAAATTGAGGAATTTATATTATCAATGATAGTTTCAATTTATTCTATACTACTTATTCCGTTTCAATGATTACATATTATAATACAAATTATAATAACAAATATAATTACAAATTATAATAAGTACTATCACACTACAAATCATTATAAAATAGCACCTTCTATATTTCCATTAGAATCATCAGTATCCTTTTTTCATTCCCAATTATTTGAGAAAATATTCTAGTATGCTTGAAATTTTTTTCAAGCATACAGGCCTAATCAATTTTGTCAGAATTATAATCAAGCTTATTATTACTTGTAGATCCACAAATGTAGATGAGTATAATCTTATAATTTACATGATAAAATCATTCTCCAGAGTTTTTCATGTGCAAAGATATAATAAATTATGAGCATTTTATTATAATCATATCAATTCATTATTATAGTATCATATATCAAGTAATAGTAGTAATGTTATGAGATGTATATTCAATGGAAAGTTCATATGTACTCACAGCTACTACTAATATAAGATGTTGACAAAACCGTGTCATGCTGATGGCAGTTATTTTCCAATAATTCTTGAGAAATAATAATTGCCTACATTTCAATATAACCTATTTTCATTTTAGTTGACGACCACTCAGTGCTTTATTATTATTTTAATAAATTTGTTATTCAATAAATATTATTTTAGAAGGGTTCTAGGATCGATCTTCATTAATTATTGAAAACTTCAATAGTAGGTATAGTCTGTCCAAGTAAAGAAGACCCTCTGGCAAGATAGGAAAATGACTCACGCTTGGTCAATTTTGGTTCAAAAATTATCAATTTGATTTTAATTGTGTAATTCGATCTACTATTAAGACCAGATTTATAATTCTTGAACTAATATTGACCAATTTGTTCAAAACACCCAGTTGACTTCTGTGACTAAAATGTAGTGATTCTCAATGTAGCTACAATTAAACCAAATTTACTGTATATTCAATGTAGTTTTTTGATCGATTGTCATTAGTAGTGACATGAGTAACGGTTAATATAATATCATTATAGTTCATATCAATGAAAAGAGTCTCAATAAAGGCCAAAATGATAGACAATAAGTAAATGTAGACAATGATACAGTATATTAATTATACTGTCTATCACTGGCGGCTCGTGCCCACGAAACAGGTGAAGTTCCTGTATCTTTAACTGTACAGAACTTCACCTGTTTCGTAGGCAAGAGCCGCCAGTGCTGTCTATAGCGCATGCTTTCCCCTAGAGTGGTTCACAGGCGAGTCGAGCGCCTTCACGGCCTCCGTCTCTAGGGGTGCTGGTGCAGCGTGCAGTAGGTTGCCTTATGGCTGAGTGGCTTGTAGCCTACCCACGCGGCTTGTCGTGCTCCTCTGCATTGGCTCCGGCGGAAGTTTCGGTGCGGTGAGATGGTGGGTGGCTCCCTTAGTTGGTCCTGCGTCGAGAGTCGGAGCTGGTCGCGGGGCCATCCGGGAGCCCCCTAGTGAACCGGATTTCATCTTATTTCCGAAACGCGTGCTCTGGTTCCTTCTGCCCTCTTTCCTTGAGGAGGGTGAACACTAGGAATGACTGTCCCGCACCTGGCTGGTGGGGTGTATCATTCTACACGGGCATAGGAAACGCGGCGTTAACGTCGCGTCGGCAACGCGTGCTCGACAGAACACATTGTGTTAAATGGGCTTGTCTACACGGGCGTGTTAAACGCACGCCCATTTAACACAATGGTTTCTTTAATACGGCTACCTATGCTATTTATAGCGACTGATAGTCGAAGTAGTCAGTAGATGCTTGCAGAGCATCATGAGCTTTTTATGAGAAAATTAAATATTTATTTCACGATATTTTTGTCATTTACAATTTTTTAAATGGTTAATAACTTTGTAGAATATAATATTACAGAAGTTTGTTCAGAATTGTAGGTGGATGCCAAAGTACCATCCGTAAGATTCTTACGTGATCATTTTAAACATCCAAGAATTAAGATGACAATAATTATTCTTCACCTTGATATTAATAATTATCATATCTAGTCAACTATTATCTCAAGAACATTGAAAAATAAATATAGCAAAGTGAGTTTTGAGCTCTTCATTATAATTCCCAAGAACTTGAATCATGCTTGAAATGTAATTTGAATTTGGATCAAAAAACGATTATTCGAAATACTGTAATTTGATTGGATAGTGTGGTGAACATGCGGTCTATCATCCTCCTCGTGTTCACGATTTGCGAAGATAACAGGCAGAGAAACTGAAGATAATGAAATTATTATAAATTATATGAGCGAGTGATGACAGATTTTCGAGATAACAATTCAAATAATTTTTTCCTACTTAAATTATAATATATTATCCTATCTGATGAAAAATTTGCAAATTTCATTAAAATGTTTATTTATTTTTAATTCATAGAGAATTGTGGGATCGTAATGGTGGCTGACAACCAGCGAATGAAAGCATTGAGCAAGTCTCGTTTCGTTTCCCAGTCAGATTTCTGCCTGCGAACCGATCACAATAGAAAATATCAGTTTACTAAAGTGATTTGTTGTATTCGAGTGGAATCTCGTTAAAAATTACAATTGATTATTTCAAAATAAAATTGAAAAACACAGATTTGAAACAGTTCAGTTTTTGAACAGGACATTGCAGATCGTTCTAGTAGTCGACGCCATTCTCTAACCTTTTAGGCGGGGATGAAAGCAGTTTGAGACTGACGTTAATATTATTGTTGTGCCCGTGTTTGAATATTGAATAATGTATTAGACTTTTCTACGAATGCAGTGACTACCAAAATTATTGCAGTTTAGTGATAAATGAAATGTGTAAGCGTTATGTCGATATAAGACTGGTTTCAAGTCTCAAATTTGTGTTGTTACTCTACATGAAATGGCCAAGGAATTTGGTGAGTTGAATGATCCGGAATTCAGAAGTGTTGAGTTTGTTCGGTTTGTTTTTGATATTTTAAACAAAATATAATGTGAATCAACCAATTTAGATAGCTGTCTGGTCAGTTGAAACATAGTTTTCTTTTGTAAAACCTTTGGAAGCTTGAGCTTAGGCTAGTTATAAGAAACCACCACATTGAGCTTTGTTGCATTCTAGACTAGATTATGGAGGAGACCTTGGCACGACCGCGTTCTTTGTTTTCATGTTATTTTGGTTGTCATATAGAATTTCTTAGGAATGGTATAATGAACATGTTGTTTTGCATTTCGGAGAGGTAACAATTCTATAATCTCCAAACGCTGATACAAAATGAAAACCTTTATTGACCTAATAGGCATCCATGCTAGGCTATTATTGTTTATTGAATATGGTCCGTAAATCCTACTTGGTCTGCTAAAATAGCATCGTTTAGAATCTTTGCTGATCAATTTCTTATTTAAGAGTGAGCTGAATTTTTGGTAGTTTGAAATTTATAAATGTAGACTATTCCCACATTCAATTTTTCAAAATAACTTGATAGGTTAGGCTACTGGTTTGTGCCTGCCCTAAGCATTTTAGTGTAAGAATGTCGGTGTTATTTATAAAATATGGTTAAGGTACTGGTATAGGTTAATACAAGTTGAGCTACCTTCAGTAGGCTACCGTAATATGGTGCAACTCGTTTAGACTAATTGTTTTTTATTGAGACAGTCATAATTTAGGTTAGGTTAATGTCTGATGCAACTTCTCGGCGTTTTTCTTAACTTTTCGACTTCTCGGTATCATTCCACAATATGAAAAATACGTTTGGTAATTTTGGTAGAATTATTGCGATGGTTAAAAAATTCATCACATTTATAAGGATTAGCCTAATTCATTTTTATATTCGCATATCACCCAATAGATGTCCCACCTTGATTTGAACTAGAGAAATTAAGCTCGGTGCAAAATCGGTTGATATACGGTATTCTCTTCCTTTCGGTGGGGACGATCAATCATGGACTTATCATGGGTCCTGACTACCTAAGACGTAGTAGTCATCTCTCATAATCATTCCTCTCATTATCCACGCACAATCCTCAAGCATGTGGGTATCAACCTAAAAACAAACAATATTATTGCACTTTTGGGACTAAAGTATTCTGTCATGGAAGTCATGTTTTGTGCCGATTCTGTAAAAGTATGTTTTATTATAGTTCATAATCTATATTTTCATCAGCATTTTATTAATAATTCACTTGAATAGCTTTCATAAGTTGTGTTGAAAAAAAAAATAAAATTTGGGAAGGCATGACAAACTGATTTTTGGATACTATAGCTAATTTTAATGTGTACATTAAATTATGAACCACCCAGGTAACCTACTAAGTGAAAAATAAATAAAACTCAAACACCCTTTTTTTTGAAAACTTTAAAAATTATAAAACACATTATTATTATATGTGTTTTATAATTTTTAAAGTTTTCAAAAAAAGGGTGTTTGAGTTTTATTTATTTTTCAATTATTTTAAACAGCCCTGTTTTAAAGTTCTTTATTCAAACCTACTAAGTTCTCAATCGATAAATAGTGGATCTTAAAATATAATTAAATTTTCTCCCTATAATTTTTTGGATAACAATAAATAATGACGAGTTTGAACGTTACCATTGGTATTTAAATTACAGTCCAAAGTTGCCAGTGCTTAATTTCTATAATTTAAGTAGAGATATTAACTACACCTTTTCCAGAAGTAGTTGAGAAAGTATCAATTTAATTTCAGAACATGCCAAATGTAGTTCAGAATAGTGAATTGTATTTCAGAAAAGATCAGATGTATATCAGAAAAGTCAATTTTATTTCAGAAAATATCAAATGTAGTTCAGAACAGTGAATTGTATATCAGAAAGTGTCATTTGTAGTTCAGAAAATGTCATTTGAAAATGAGAAATTAATTTCAACAACGTCAGCTGAATTTGAGACACATTATAATAAATGTGATCATACATCATGGGTTAATTTAAATAGGCACTTGGGTTGAATTGAATTAAGATGGTACATGACACAGCCCTATACATATACATATAATATAAAATTGTATTTTTGTCAGGGAAGTACAGTAGTGCGAAATAATTTTTCTATAACTGTATTTTTTTATAACTGTTTTATAATATTATAGGATTTTAGGGCGCTGAGTGATGATATCCAATCTGAAATCTTGTGTAACACCATGGTGTTACACTTTATGTAAAACTTCACCCACAAAAATTGAAACATTTGGGACCTTTTTTTGAAAACAAACTATCGACCTACTTATTAAAAATCATGTTCAATTATAATTATAAATAATTATGGTCAATGAGGGGTCTCACTTTGAATTTTTATCAGATGTTTTTCTTCTCAAATACAAATGTTTTTATCTGAACTACAACTGACAGTTTTTCAATTCCAAATGATACTTTCTGAAATACAATTCACTATTATGAACTACATTTGATATCTTGTGAAATCAAATTGACTATTCTGATTTACATCTGATATTTTCTGAAATACAATTCACTATTCTGAACTACATTTAGCGCTTTCTCAACTACTTCTGGAAAAGCTGTAGTAACTCTAAAACAAGAAACTCTCATAATATGAGTGTAAGATTATAGTAAAAAGAGTAAAGAGGTTTTCTAAGAATAATATACAGTAGGCGGTACTCTATATTTCTTCCCTTTTGCTTCTATTAGAGGTATAATGCAAGAGTGTTCCCGCGCCCAAAATTCTAGATTAGGAAATTGGGAAAAATACCTTATTCATTCATCATTCTGTTCGATGATTATAGAACAATCAATATTAACATATTAATAACAATTAATATTCATCTTGAAGGTGAATTTAACAGTGTGAACACAATTATAGCAACAACAAAGGCAATAATGAAAAAAGGAAATATAATACTGGCTGACAGTCTATTAAAATTTCATTATTTTATAAGAATTGCTCATTTCATATGTATGAACTGAATTCTCTTGATTTTCGATCTTGTTTCCAGCACGTTAATCTTCCTGGTTGGGTTCTTATATCTTGAAGATTATGATTATGAAGAATATTTTATATGATTTCTGTCTTCTCGATCTCCTTGGAGAGATTACTATAATAATATGATAAATCGAGAATCTGTTGGTTCTTGAATTATTTTTATTTCAAATAAAAACATGTAAGTTTACTACTTTAATTTATAATTAATAAAAAATTATTTCTCTTAGTTATCATTTTTATTGTGGGTAAAATCTTCTGATGATTATATACTTGTTCATGTTTGCAGATATGAACCAACCAGTATTAAAGTCCAGATTAAAGAATGGTGAACTTTTTCTCCTGGATCGTGAAGCAAAGACGTTCAAACTCATATCAAAGCTTTGAAGTCTGTGCTTACTATTGAAATAGAACTAATTTCTACTATTGGTTTGTTAGAGGTAAGTTGAGATTGGATTACTTTCCATTGCACTTTTCTATATTGTTGAGCTATTTATTTTTTCATTTTACTACTGAGTGTATGAGAGTATTTAATTCTTTTCGAGAATTTCATAGCATAATTTAGGTAAGTGAAAACAAATGCTGTCAGATCCACAAAGTTTATTTAAAATACAACACTCAAGTTTCAATGCTCAGGGCATCACTGCTCAGTGGAGAACTGATGATGATGTCCTGAGCATTGAAACTTGAGTATGGTGCAGTATTTTAAATAGACTTTGTGGATCGGACAACATTTGTATTCAATTACCTAAATTATGGATAAGTTCCACAACGTCTCTGATAAAAGTGTTAATTTCATAGCATTCTTTGAAGCAAAAATATTTTATTTAATATGAGGTAATTTTCTCTCAATTTAATTATTTGCCTTATATTGGCGAGCTCAATTAAACATCTAATAATGCGTTTAAAAAACCCGTTGAGTAGATCTCCGTAATTGTGGTTTCAAACCAATTTTGCAATGATTTATTGAAAGAGTAAAGTACGTTTACTTCACCAAGCCACCTGAACTGCCAATAATTCACAAATTTTCAAAGTTGAAAAGTTGATTAAATCTTGTATACTATGATGATTGTGAAGAGTTCCAATGTCATTACAGTAATTCATTCCCAGTGAAGGTATTATAGCAAAGTGAACGAGCTATAGATTTGATTGCAATCAGTAGATACCAAATACAAGAAGTTGAATTGATTAGTCAATGTCCCCTTCTCAATCTGAGGCTAATTAGGTTTTTCATTTAACTTAATGATTCTACCAAATCATTTTTTCTTCTAAGTATAAAACTCAATAGAATAGAATGCATTTAAAAAGCAACGTAAATGCAGAAAAATATAAACAAATTTAAATATATTAATGAAGCCAGATACATTATTCACCAGAAATGTTTTGCATATGCGGGTAGGTCTAATTCTATAGCTTACTCAATCAATTCAGTATTATTATATATTATGATTTGAATATAAGTTGATTATCCCAAGAAATGATTGTCACTGTGCTGAGAAATATACTGATTGAATTGAAAGCTCAGCTCCATGACTTCTAATATTTGTTTGTTTTTTTGGGGGGGGGTGATGCCCACTGGGCCTGTGCTTGGGTAATGGGAAGGATGATGATGAGATATGAATGGACCTACTGCTTTAGGTGGGTTCCGAACCACCGGGAAGCGATTTTTGAGGCTCATAAATTGAATTCAGAGGAACCGGTCACCAGTACAATGGTGCTGGCAGAGACACGTCGCTTATCTAATCTCACCGATAAGACGCTCTCTACCACTGGGACAAACCGCTTCCAATGAAAAACCTTATGGAAACCTATGTTTATGAGAAACCTTTTTGGATTTATTCTATATTTTGAAATAGTGTTCATATTTTTAAAGATAACATTGAACATTACTATTTAAATTTTATTGGTGCAAATTGAAGTAATAAATTTTATTATTTTCAGGAATATGGAGAATGAAGATGTCCAATCTGTTTCCAAGAATGAGATAGATGCTTCCATCAAACAAGATACATCTAGCGAAGAGACTGCTTTGAATAAATGTGCTCTGGACAAGTATGACTCACGTAAGTTGAAGGTTTCCTTACTTAAGTTGAACCTCGGTATGCCAGAAGATAGCGGAGGCGCAGCAGATTGTGAAAAAGATCTTGAAGAGTCGTCGCCGAGTGCTGAGAAGAAAATCAACGGAGAAGTGACTGAGTCAGCGCCCAAGGAGAACGGATCCAGTACCGGAGAAGTTGACCACGAAATGGCGCCTCTTTCAATCGATGTTGAAGAAGAAGGAAGGACGGGTGATAGTAAGAAAGTGGATTCTAGTTTGAAAAGGAAGTTAGAGGACAGCACTAACTTACAAGATTCGAGTAGCAGTGATGATGAAGCCCATAGTAATTCACCAGTGGAATTCCGGGGTTTCAAGAAGAGAATGATTGCTAAAGCAGAAAAATCTCTGCATAGGCAAAGGCAAGTGAGTGAAACAGAAAATTGTCAAATGCAAGTTGAAGCAACTCCTGAAGATGATAGTGTTGCAGAAAATGAAAACTCTAGGGTTCTGAGGTCTAGGTCGAAAATATGTGGTGCTAATGATAAGGAGTCAGGAGATCAGTTAACCGAGTATGCGCAGTACTTAGGACTTCAGCCAACCGTCAAGTTCAAGTGCTACAGGTGTGGTGAGAAAAATTTCCAGACTATGGCGGCTCTAAACGATCATCAGACCAACTGTACTAAAGCAACAAGTAATACTGCTACCACTGCCGCTAAACCTCTGCTATCTCCGCAAATCGATCCGTCAAATCCATCAACAAATTTCAGGATCACGAGAAAAGTGTTTCTTTGTTCAGCGTGTGGCACCTATTACGAGAACTGGAAACTGTTTTTGCACATGAGAGAAGTGCATAAGCGACACATCTGCCTCTACTGCTTGGGAATGTTTGCTGCCGCCGACAAATTAGCCGAACATCTTGTGCTTAAACACAAGGTTACTTATCAGAGTTGTGATTCGCCCGAGGAATTTCTAAGTGTGACCAAAGGATCCGGATACCTTACTTGTGTTACATGTGAGAGAATGTTCACTGAACGTGAGAACTTTTTTCATCACGAATGCAGCACCACAACTGTTACCAATTGTTCAAAACAATCTACGCAAGTTCGCACTACCAAGCAACCAGATATCACTTTGAATAGGAATTCACAATTAATAGCAAAAGCTGGGTCTACAATAACAGTCAATCGCAGCTCTTCCAGTACTGCTTCGGGTTCGATTACAAAACGTTTTGTTTCTGTTCCAACTCTTGTGAGAGAGAATTGGTCAGGGAAACCACCTCCAAGCTCTGATTTCATTGATGTGTCTAATTTTTGCCGAGTTGACCTTGAAGATACCCAATCAGACTCATCTAAGAAACCTCCGCCCTCAGTGGATAAGAATACCATTGTAGTATCCGATGAGGATGAAGAAACTAGTCCCACTAAAACTACTCAATCAACCAGAACCAATCCTCCGGCACAAAAAGCCATTCAGAGAATGTTTCCAACTTTGAGGAGGTTGAGTGATCTAATGGAGAAAAAAGATGAGAAAAGTAGCACGTCAAAAACAGATATAGAAACACCCACTAAAGAAAATGTCAATCTAGATAAAAATGAAAATTCTCAATCAGATTTGAAAAATAGAAAACCAACTCAGATTGAACTACCTCAAGCTCGCAAGAATCCTCTGAGGTTAACGAGATCTACAAAAGGTGTTAGTTTTTCAGTTTCAAACTTACTCGAAACTAAGATAAAAACACAGGTGAAAGAAAGTATAGACGAGTCCAGTTCATCTGATATTGAATCGATTGATATGGATCTTGCTAAGGAGAATGAAGCAATCTCCAGAGAAGCTGAAGATAAAAGTTATTGTACTAGAGACAATGCTCAAAAAGAAAAAAATTCAAAAACAATAAATAATAGTACCCTTGACAATACTAGAACATTATTTGCGCACAGTCCACCGTTACTCATGGAGGTTGTAAATGAATCGGATAATGAATCACCTGATGAAGAAGAACCAGTAAGCAATCGATGCCAGACTGCTACAAATCCTGTACATTCTACCTCGAAAGCTGAAGAAATTAGGAAGATAACAGAAGTAAATAAAATCGTTATAGGAGAAATAGTGGAGAAAAATTTAGTTGATGTCAGTGAAAGCCAAATTGAAGAAGCACACAAAGACAAAACAGAGAAAAAAGTTGATGAAACTAATAAATCAGAAGTTATTAATGAAAAAAAGGAATTAGAAAAATCACAAGATGAAGATGAAAACAAGAAATTGGAAAAACCACAAATTGAAGAAGATGAAAACAAGAAAATAGAAAAATCACCAGTTAGAGAAAATGAACCAAATTTGAATGAAACGTCTCCTACAGAAAAATCAGTTGAAACTAATAGTGATTCAATAGTTGAAAAGGTTGTGCCAAACGGTTCTCCATCTATCAGTCAGGAGAGGAGTATTGTACCTTACGAGGATTCAGAAAACGAATCAGAATCGGAAGATGATCAGCCTGCTAAGGAGATTGAAGAAAGTAATGAAGAACCTGATAGATTAGACAATGAAAGCAACGTAGATAGAGTCGACGATAAGAGTAACGAAGAACGCAATAAAGTAGATAGTGATGAAAGTGAACCAGAACATGATAAAGTTGATGATAAATGTAACAATGAGCATGATGAAGTTGATAGTGATGAAAGTAGTGTGGAAAATGATAAAGTTAGTGATGAAAGTGATGTAGAACAGAATAAAGTTGATGGTGAAAGTAATGAAGAACATAATGAAGTTGATGATGAAAGTAACTTGGAACATGGTAAAGTTGAGGATAAAAGTGATAACGAGGATAATATTGTTGATGATGAAAGTGAAGAGGAACGTAGAGAAAGCAATAATGAAGAACATAATGAACAGAATGGGATGATTGAATCAGTTAATGAGAATAATAATAAGTCATCTAACAATGAAGATAATGAATCAGTTGATAGCGAAGATAGTGATAAGTTATCTGTTGCTCTTTCTGAGGAAAGTTCAGATAACGAAAATTCCAAATCTGAAAATGATGACACCGAAACTGAAAATAGAAACAATACAAAATCGAATGAAGATAACACTGGCCAATCAGAGTCTGAGTCACAGGCGATGACTAATCATTCTGAAGAGCTGATGAATGGCGGCATTGATGAATCAGAATCTCAAAAGGCTGAAGATGTGGAGGAGACTAGTTTCAGTTTTGAAGGAGAGACCCTGCAGATAGCTAGCAAAGAGGTTATGGCTATGGCGTTGACTCTAGAGGATAAGATGGAGTCGCTGAGTGCTCAGTCAGTGATCAAGGAGTGTATCAGAACGTCGTGCACCACGTGTGGCTATTGTAATCACGCTGTAAAAATAGGAGTGAATGGCAAGCAATTAGCAGCGCATTTGTTAGCTGAACACAGGTACAAGCCCGTCAAAAACGAAACTGTGCAGGACGTTATCGATAGGCTAAAACATGCACTGAGTGAACTTAAAGATGTGTGGTTTAATACAGACTCTTACGACAGCTCTGACAAATCGTGTTTCGTCCCTTTCGATCGTACCTACGAGTGTTTCCAGTGTAATTTTGTAACAAATATGTTGAAAGATCTAATATCTCACAAACGAAAAGTACATCAAAAGACTATCCTCTACTGTAGTATGTGTAAAGCGAACTTTTATAGTTACAGTGAGCTGCTGTGTCATATGTGTCCTGGTCTCTATGTTTCTGAGGACATTCAGTTTCGTTGCTGTTTGTGTGAAATAGACAGGATACCATCTGCGTTTCGGTTGATGGTGCATTTGAGAAAAATTCACCACACATGCGATGTTTGTTTGGAAATTCCTGGAGATCAACAGAAACTTTCAACACACATGTGGAAGCATAAACTACATCACATTTGCTACAGATGTGGCATCGCTTACAGAAACAAACCAGACATTACAAAACATTTATTTTGGAAACATGGCAATGAGAGTGTTTTGTGCAAAAAGTGTTTGCAGAAAAAATGGCCGCACGTCTATCATTTTTGTATACCACCAACTGTTTTCATCTGTGAAGAATGTAATATTTCATTTTCTAGAGCTGTGGCATTGAAAGTTCATAAGAGGATACATGCCGGAGATTTTCCATATTCATGTACAGAGTGCAGTAAGAAGTTTGTCTCCCGAAAAATATTAGATAAACATGTAGAAAGCCATAGAGAACCGATTGTACAGGACCAAGTCGATAAAAATGAAATTTCTGAAGTTACCAATAGGAGTGAGGAGTGTAAAGAGGCTGATACTGAAAGTGTGAATAAAACTTGTGACAACAGCGAATCTGATCAAGTAGATGGAGACAACAAAAATTCAGCTGAGAAAAAGCATGAGCAATCAGAAGAACATTTGTCAAAATCACACAAAAAGAAAAGCAAGAAAGATCGAGATAAGAAAAGTAAACCTGTTGTCGATGTCTATGATCTACCCCCTCTAAATTTGTCTTCAGAGAGTGATGATTCTGACGATGAAATGAATTCTACAAAAACAACTGATAACGTTTCTACCACCGCCGTCGTCTCAAGTAGTGATTTATCTAGTTTAACTGTGGAGAACAGTAGTGAGCCAAAAGTTCCAGATGTGAGTGAAAAAGAGGAAAATTCTGTGATAGATGGAATTGATTCGAACGTTCCAAGTGCCATTGTTACTGAGCCAACTGAAACATTCAACACCAGTGAGGATAACTTACAATCTGCTCCTGTTGTTGATGGCATTTGGGACAATTTTCATTTCTACAAAGCAGAGCAGGAGAAACGTGAAAGCTCCGATCCTAACAGTAAGCCACCTCGACTGCCATATCCGCTGTCTGCATTACCAGATGAGGTAAGCACGGCCATTATTCTAGGAGATCATGATTACTGTCTTGTACCGGCTGACAGGCAGGAGAATACAACGTTACCAACGACCCCTCCTTCAAACTCACAACAACCTAGAGAGCATAGCTCAAGTATGGATCATGACTACTGTACTGTTTCTAATGCTGGCAGTAAAAGTGCTAGAAAAGATTTGGACAACGGCGAGCGATCGGCATTACAAGTAGAAAACAAATCACCAGCCTCAACACCCAAAAAGAAGCAAAAATCGCCCAAGAAATCAGAAAAACATAACAGTTCCTCGTCAAGCGATTCTAGCTCCGATAGTGATTCTTCCAGCTGTTCCAACTCAAACTGCAGTTGTTGTAGTTCGGGTTCGGGAAGTTCGTCATCTTCAAGCTCCGACTCTGACAGTTCTAGTTCCGAAGGTAAACGCGGTAAGAGAGATAGAAAGAAGGAGAAAACGAAATCGAAGAAGAAAGATGATTCGTTATCGGTCGCTCCAGAAGTACAAGAGAAAGAGGAAGAGCCCGTTGTAGATCTTGCTGTGGAACCTGAAGAGCCCCCTATCAGAGAGAGCGATCTCGATACCGATGAGAGTTCAACCGAGGAGGATTTCTACGATCAGTACCCACAGCGACACGCCAATCAAATGCTGGCTGAGAAACGCAACCAGCTGATGGTGTTAGCTGCTGTAGCGCCGGTCAATAACGGAATTTCTTCACCACCTCCCGAGGAGACACCCCCGACACCCGTTAGTGCGCCACCGATTCTACAAACCTCATCACCGGTTCCTGTTGTCGAGGAGAATACACCGAAAGCAAATCCTGTACAGAGGAGAGGTAGGAAAAAGCGTAAAAGAGGAGGCGGACAAACTAAAAATCAAAATACGACTACTACTCCATCATCACAGTTGACGTATGAAGCTCAGCCATCAACTTCGTTCGCATTGACAACACCCAGTGTGTCCAGTCCAGTGTCTCAGTACTCAACACCTCAACACAACTCGAAAGGTAGGAAGAAGTCGCGGCCGTCAGTGGAGACAGACAGCTCGAAACGACTGTCGAAACGTAGGCGAGTGCCCAATAAGTTCTACGGGTATTCTAGTGATGAAGAGGAGGAAATTCAACAGGCTCAGCGACCTTCACCGGCGACAGTTACAACGGCGAAGTGGAGGAGAGTTGAGGAAACACCGCCTCAGTCCGAACCGGTGCGATACAGGGTGGAAGATAGTGTGACGCCGCAGTACAGTGGCGAAGTTAGGCGACCGCCCGCACCAGCCACAGCTGCGGCGAGTAGCAGCGGCAGCAGCAGCAGTAATAGCAGTGGTAGCAGCGGTTCGGAAAGCGAGAGTGAACCTGACCCGATCGCCCCCCCTCCCACCGTTGTTTTCAACCAGCCCCGCACCGAAAAAGACGAGAAACTGTACTGTTACTGCCAGTGTCCCTATGATGAAGTGTCCGAGATGATAGCCTGCGACGGACATGACTGCAACATCGAGTGGTTCCACTTTGAGTGTGTCGGCATCATGGTACCGCCCAAGGGAAAGTGGTTTTGTCCCGACTGTAAAAGGCGGAGGAACCTAATCTAGGTATTTTAAAAACATCTCTCAATATATAAAAAGTACAAACTTTTCGAATTTTTACAAAAATGTGTTCTAAAAATGTTTTTCTTCCAATGTAGATATCTATGATTTCTTCAAAATTAAATTAATCACAAACCACTATCGGTTTGAACTTGAGAATTCTCTATAGATTTTATACATGTTCGAGATCATCTTGAAAGTTGAATTATTCTCCACATACAGTGCTACTGTCAATTTCAATTCCAGATCGATTCTCCATATGTACGTGATCATTATAGATAATCTATTATTTCTTGAAAATTAAATTCATCACATACTACTATCGATTTAAATTTGAGATAGATTTTTCATTCGTACGAGATCATTATAGATCATCTATGGTTTCTTGAAAATTGAATTCATCACATAATACTATCGATATAAATTTAAAAGTTTTTGATAGATTTTTCTCGATACTCTTATACTAGTCTACTATCGAATGAGAAATTGATAACTTTTCTCTTAAAAAACAGATTCATTACGATATTCAATGCTTTTTCTCAGTAAATATCATGCAGTTCATAACTAAAAAAATGATTTACTCTCGACTACTTTGTTCACTAAGGAAGTTGAATTTTGTAAATTTAGAAATGGGAGAAAATGTAAATGTAATTGTAAATTCCTGTAAATCTCTGTAAATAATAGTTTCATAACTATCTCTGTATTATATAATATTTTCCTTCCGTGTAAATATATTATGGTAATAAAATATTGATAGTTGATAAGTATAGTAGGTAACAATATTTTTGAAAGATAGTTATTGATAAAAATTGATTGTCCTAGAAATAGATTAATTTTATTTTAGAAGTAAATTGAAAGTTGTGTTTATAAATTACAGTTATTAATTTGAAATTCTGAATGTTTCTACATATACTGACTAATTAATTTTCATTCAAATTATCTTCTAATTTATTTCATTACTTCTGGTCAATATTTCATTTTTATATAGGAACTTGCAATAATTTTGATTATCCTATCATATTTACAGTTTGATAAGGATTTAATAGATTACAGAGTTTATGAAACAGTGAATATTTTAGGGAAATCATTTTTTTATTCTAGAATCTATTTCTGAATTATTTCTAAAAAAAACATTTTACTTTGTCTGAAAAAGCCGTTGAGAGTGATTAGTTAGTGTATTGAAACAATTTTCTACCTGTATTCACTGAGTGGTACATTTTTTGTGTAAAATAAAGTTGCATAAAACATTATTCTGTTTATTACTTGCTTAAATTAGTCCCTTGAAATCTATAGTAACTTTCATGAGACTTGGGTAAGTTTCATTTATATCAATATACTCGTAATCCTACTGTTGACTTCGAGTATTTCTTGAGTTCATTATCGTTTGAAATATGAAAAATTGTCTATTCATTTTTTTCCGTGATAATTATTAATCATTAATGATTAACGTATCTGAATAATGGAAAATATTTCATTATGATGAAACTGTTCTGAAAGTTGACGAAAACCCTTCATTTCTACGTATTTTTAAATACTAATTCATATGATTTGGTTTCTGAAGTCGCTCTATCGGTTTACTGTAGGCCTATGCAATACTTGATCAGTTTCAAATTGGGTGTAGCCTATGCACATCTCAGTAATTAACCTAGAGCTTTAAGCCAGCCTGCCTTTCAGGTGTAGGTACTAAAAACCAAGAGTTTAATTTACTTGATCATTTTCATGTTGAATATTTATCAGTTTCAAAAGTCATGTCTATGTATGTTGCTGAATTGTTCAAGTGAAAATTGTTGAAAATCGAACTCTTGAACTCCAGTACAGGTAGTAACGTCACACGCAAAGATGAATGAAGATCGCCTCTTTGCATAATTCTAGGAACTTCTCAGTAGAATTCTTTCAGAATGACATGTGAATCAAACGAGCCTCAAATAGAAAACGATGTCACTTCCGACGTCATCCTAAAAAACTTCAACCTTACCGGTATCTTCTATAATTCTATACTTATTTTGCCCTCATGTGTGGAACTCGAAATTCATGTTTTTAGAACTGTGAATAATTCTCAATTCTTTTGTTGTACGCGCAAGCTGAAAAGATACGCTGTTACAAAGGAAGGTGTACTGTAAGGCATGCCTTTTCAGCTTACGAGAACTACAATATAATTATTATATTCATAATATCATATTCATTTATTGAATTTGGAGTTATTAACTATTCCAAAATCATGAGTTCCGTTTATATTTTGAAGGAAATGGAAAGGTTGATAATTTTATTTCAATAAAAATAACATTGGTAATACTAAAATGGTTTGGAATAAAATTTATGTAAATTCATTACATATTTTATAAAATTTGAACAATGTTTATTTTCATAGATTATTGCCAATACAGAGACAATATAATAAGATTCTCTGTTCTGTCTATGGTTGTCCAAGACTAATTTTTATACAGTCTTATTGCGCCAGAGACTGACACAGTTTGAATAATGGATTTTTCTATAGGTTTCAAGTATGAGGAAAATCTAGTTTCATTTCAGGAAGCATTAATACTGAAAATGTACATTTCGGAAAGAGAAAGTGGCTCATTTCATGAATCAAAACGTTGATCAATGGTACCGGTACTATCAGAAATGAAACTGCTGCTTCTTGTGGAAGACGAAATTGTATCTTTCTCAAGTTGTGGCTTATTTTGGTCTTCCATCTCCATCTCCAGTCCCAGTAGCTCTTCAAGAAAAAAATTATAAGTTATATCCTGGAAAAAAATTATTTTAGAAAAATTAGCAACCATCAGTAGCAAAATGATACACTCCATTGAAAGATAAAACTCAGCTAAAATAAAATTAATTTCCCAATTTCAAAAGGAGTATAATGTGGTATGTCTAATAATATATTACAAATAGAATATATATTCATTCAAAGAGACAAACACAATGATGATAATGATAGGAAAAGAGAAAACAGGCCCTACGCACTATCTTGATCTCATTTTTGATGAAAATGCAGTCTAGGAGATTATGTTTCTTGAAATGTCATTACAGATATTTTTGATGCCAAAATAATTACCAGACAATTTTGAATTAAGAAGGTTTATGTCTATTAAACTTTATAATACTACATGATGATTAAGTTACATAATAGTATAAGAATGGATGATTCAATAAATATCATCACTCATCATTGGAATAATAATTGTCGAATTCAATTTGAAACTAATTTTACTGATTTATATGAAGTATTTGAGCTTACATTTGGTAGAAACGGATATCCTTCCTCGGTACATTTGAATTCGGTAGACTCATCAGAACTGCTTGAAAGTAAAGTAGACAAAATTGTTGTTATTTGTTCGGCTGTCAACTCTTCTCCATTCTGCTCAAGTAATGCCAAGAAAGCGTTCTTGTCAATCGTACCAGTGGCCGACTTGTTCAAATAAGAATTCGAGCGCTGTTTAGCTAACGTATTAAACGCTTTCCGCACTTCCGGCTCTCGTATACCCAATGCTGGTTTATGATTCAAGTATAATTGTACAACATAATCAAATTCTAATGATATCTGTTGGTCGGGTTTTCTGTGCTGGCTTCTTTTCACCTCACTATAAATGTTGGCTCTTTCAGTTGCCGATGGAAAATATCCGAGAGCATTTAAAAAACTGTAAAGATCACATAAGTGAATTCGGTTACTCACTTCGCGTTTACTCATCATTAGCTCACCCTCGTGAACTAGTTGAAAATAGTAGAAATAGTCTTTAATTTCATTCATCAACCAGCCGTCTCTACCTCCTTCCAGCATTGAGTAAAAGGGCTGCAATCCTGATCCTCCATAAAATGTTGAAAGTTGTACGGCCAATGGATCTATTTCCCATATGAGAAGCGAGTCGTCCTTTTCACTTAATGTGAACAGGTATTTGTTATCTGAGCTGACAGATATTTGTCGGATTTTGGTTGGTGATCCGAGCACCGCCAATGATTTGTACGGATTTCCGTCAACGGGAAGAACGTGAAGACCGATTTCATTATCTGTGGCATAGACTAGGTACTTGGGTTTCCTTTCTCCACTCACATAGTCAGGTGGAAGTAACTGAGGGCAAAATAATTATTTTTAGAATTGTATTATTCTGCTCACTGATTAACTAACAACTGAATTTTCTATCAATTTTTAAAGCATATGAGAAAGAGGATATTCTATTGTTGTTATTTTTATGTGAGTTATCTAATGTGAGTGGACCCACTATACAGAGTGTTTCAGGAGGAATGTGCAATACTTCTCAGGCTGATTCCTTACACCAAGTAGACAAAAAATTTCCATGGAACCAACCCCCAAAAACGCTTTGTTACCGAGATAACAATGGCGGAAAATTGAGATTTTTCAAAATATATTAATTTTTCTAATTTTTTAGAGGCTTTACGGAGGTTCTGAAATAATCAATTCCTATGTAAAATTAGCTGAGGAATTCAATGAAACCAGTTCCAAGTTTGTAACTTCAACGGTTATTGAGATAATTGTAAAAATATGCTAAAAAACGCCATTTTTCAACAATAAGGGTTATAACTGGATAAGGAATCATAAAATTGTATTTTTTAATAATGGAAGTTGAAGAGAGGCGGATTCTAAAGAAAAAGTTAAATGGCGGCGATTGTGTAAATCTTACCCAAATCTCAGAAATAGCGATCAAAAATCGCAAAATAGCTACTAAACACAAATTCATCACTTTTGTCAATTTCGCGATTTTTGATCGCCATTTCTGAAATTTGGGTAAGATTTACACAATCGCCGCCATTTAACTTTTTCTTTAGAATCCGCCTCTCTTCAACTTCCATTATTAAAAAATACAATTTCATTATTCCTTATCCAGTTATAACCCTTATTGTTGAAAAAATGGCGTTTTTTAGCATATTTTTACAATTATCTCAATAACCGTTGAAGTTACAAACTTGAAACTGAATTCATTGAATTTCTCAGCTAATTTTACATAGGGTTTGATTATTTCAGAACCTCACTAAAGCCTCTAAAAAATTAGAAAAATTAATATATTTTGAAAATTCTCAATTTTCCGCCATTGTTCACTTGGTAACAAAGCGTTTTTGGGGGTTGGTTCCATGGAACTTTTTTGTCTACTTGGTGTAAGGAATCAGCCTGAGAAGTATTGCACATTCCTCCTGAAACACCCTGTATAGGTTTCCTATGAATTTATATATGAATAAAATTTTTCATACAATATGCTAAATGAATATTTTCATTTCTGAGTGATGATAAATAATGTATAATATGTTGCGAATGAGAGATGGAGAAGTTTCAAACTTATAAACTGTATTCACTTCCA
The DNA here is from genome assembly GCA_017141385.1 of Sogatella furcifera. Classification (NCBI taxonomy): domain Eukaryota; kingdom Metazoa; phylum Arthropoda; class Insecta; order Hemiptera; family Delphacidae; genus Sogatella; species Sogatella furcifera. Next base: position 18,799,149 of record CM029555.1, read on the forward strand.
CTCAGATTTATTGGATTCTCCTTTTGAGATTGACATTTTCTATCAAAATAAAAATAATTACGTAACTTATATTTTTAGCTTGAAATTGTTTATTTCAATCAATTCAAGTACAACGAGCTCAAGTAAGAAATGCTACAGGTACCTAATTTCTATAACTAGTATTCTTGACCTCTACTTTTTCGTGTCTGCGCAGGTAATTTATTTGCAATTTTTTCAAGCATTTAAAAATTATTTCAGTAGCCTACGTACATTATTGGGGAATTTTATTTCACAGGTAGGCTATATATTTGCCTTATTACTGTAGGTATATTATTTTGTGGTGCCTTACCTTCATGAATTTAATTGGTGAATTGTGACAAGGAGCCTGCAGGGTTTTTACACATTCCTTTGTTAGAGTTGAACAAATTTGGAACTTGAACTAAAATTGAAATCAAATAAAATTTAAATAAGTTACTCTCATACTCCTCTTCAGCTCAGAATATTTTCTTCAATTTGAGAACAGATTTATCATTTATATATATTTTTTGACAATATTTGACCGAGCTGGAGTCATTTTCCCATCTTGCCAGAATGTCTTCTTTGCTTGGACAGACTATAATGTAGAGTGCTAGGGTGATTGATGTGATGGTAAAACGTCCATGCCTCTGCTGGAATTCGAAACCAGGACCAGGCGCAATGCTATATAGAAGACTGAACGTTGTGACGCCCCAGACCATTATGCCAACCTGGCCAGCCAAACATGACTAAACGATTTTATAACTCATCTTTTGATAAATTTCTGTTCCAATGTCCAATAATGTCATCATCCCTTTTATTGGATATTCATTGATAAGCCTATATTATCAAATTAAAATTATTTGGGAGATAAAACAGACTTTGTCTTAGCTAAATTCATCTCCAAAATTTTATTAACTTGCACGAAAGGTTTTTTAGTAAAATTTTTGTGAAGTTTATGGATATCATTATTATAATTGGATATTCCTTATCTTGGCGATCATAAATCTAAACGACACTAAACTTATCAAGTAGGTATTTGATTATAACATGAATCAATTGATAATTCCTAATTAACTAACACATTAATTCTTGAAATCTATCAATCTATAATAGTATGTACCATTTAAAGTTCAGCTTACTCCAACATTGAAATATTATAGTCATTGATAGTATTATAAAGGTACCGTAGTCTGATCGAGCATAAAAATTATATTCGGGCAAGATGGGGAAAATTAGGTCTCAAATTGTAGAGCAGAATGTTCTCTACAAAATTTTTAATTTTTGAACCAATATTAACCAAGGTGTAGTAATTTTCCCATCTTGCCAGAATGTCGCTTCTTTGCTCGACCCTACAATTAGCCTTAAGAATTTTCTACATTAGTATAAATTCTAAATTTCTAATTTAGACTACCGCGCTTCTCCTACGATATTGTTGATTTAATGATCTTGAAAAAATAAAAATATTTAGTTGAAAGATCAGCTTACTGACCTTCGAATTGGAAATCAAGACAAATTCTTCGCCTAGGTTTTTATCAACAGTGATGCCTTCTGGTTTATAATATGGAACCAGGGTGAGAGGGTGCGCTCTTTCACTCATTGATTGTGAGACGCCAAAATCCATGTCACTTCCACTAGAACAATAATTCAGGAGATTCATTTGATAGAATAACATTATTTAATAAAAATACTATACAGTATTGTGAACATGAATAATGTAAATATATTTTGTTTGATAATAGTTGCATATGCAAATTAGTATAGCCTAATTCAATAATAATACTGTATTTTAAAATAATAATAATAATGTTCACTGTTGAATCTTACTTGAATGAAAGTTAAATCACAGATAAAGGAATTAATATTGTTATAAAAGTTACCCTATAAGAACCACTCTGGACTGAGTCATCGTGGTCGCTGTGGTCGATGTTGTAGAATAGTTCCATAATGAAATAAAACACACATATTGTCAATTGTTACAGATACAGTTCATTTTGATACAGGACCATACGGTTTCCTGACTACACAGGTCACTGAAAAAGTGTCAGTCAGCTTGAAATTATGACCTGTTTGGTCACGAAACAATGCTCCTGTACCAAAATAAACAGTAGAATTGACAATATAATAATTGTGTGCTTTATATCATTGAGCTATAAAAAATATACCGTAAGTTCTTTTCTGAAGATGATATGTGCACATGAGCTCATAGGCTTGTGCGTGGGTGATGATGATGAGAGACTTTTTAGACTTCTAAAGACTTTTAGACTTCTTAGACTTCGGCTCGACCTCTTTATACAGGGTGTTTCAGGAGGAATGTGCAATACTTTTCAGGCTGATTCCTTACACCAAGTAGACAAAAAAGTTCCATGGGACCAACCCCCAAAAACGCTTTGTTACCGAGATAACAATGGCGGAAAATTGAGATTTTTCAAACAATATTAATTTTTTAGAGGCTTCACTTCTAAAATAGAAAACAGGTTCTAAAATAGATAATTCCTATGTACAATTAGCTGAGAAATCCAATGAAACTAGTTTGAAGGATGTACCTTCAACGGCTATCGAGATATAGGAAAAAATATGCTTAAAAACCGCCATTTTTCAACAATAAGGGTTATAACTGGATAAGGAATCATTAATTTGTATTTTTTATTCATGGAAGTTGAAGAGAGTCGGATTCTAAAGAAAAAGTTGAATGGCGGCGATTGTGTATATCTTACCCAAATCTGAGAAATAGCGATAAAAAATTGCAAAATAAACCAAACATAGCACCAAGTGAAAAATTAGTGTTTAGTACCGATTTTGCGATTTTTGATCGCTTTTTCTGAAATTTGGGTAAGATTTACACAATCGCCACCACTTAACTTTTTCTTTAAAATCCGACTCTCTTCAACTTCCATGAATAAAAAATACAAATTTATGATTCTTTATCCAGATATAAACCTTATTGTTGAAAAATGGCGTTTTTTAAGCATATTTTTCCCTATATCTCGATAACCGTTGAAGTTACATCCTTCAAACTGGTTTCATTGAATTCCCCAGCTAATTTTACATAGGAATTGATTATTTTAGAACCTTACTAAAGCATCTAAAAAATTAGAAAAATTTATATATTTTGAAAAATCTCAATTTTCCGCCATTGTTATCTCGGTAACAAAGCGTTTTTGGGGGTTGGTCCCATGGAACTTGTTTGTCTACTTGGTGTAAGGAATCAGCCTGAGAAGTATTGCACATTCCTCCTGAAACAGCCTGTATAGTAGCCTACCTATAATCATCTTTTTATTCTATTTTCAATTTCTCTTAGCGCTGAAACATTTTTCAACTATAATAAACTATTGTTAGAAAAAAATATTTTCTCCTAAACTTCATATACGAATATGATTCAATAGACCTGTATTGAACTCGAAAAACTTACTCATTTCCAAGAAAATAAGTAGCAAGTTTGCTATCTTCTCCAATTGTAACCAAGTTACTGTTTTTTCCTGTGAATACCAAATCAGTAACATTCTCGTAATGAGCCTGATATCGCCCCATGAAAGTCTTCTTCTCTGCTATATTGTATAAAGATACGCTTTTTTCGTCATCCTGAAAAGCATGCAAAGCGGAAGTCAGCAAGCCTACAGAATACCAGTACCTAATAATAATAATGCATTATCTACACGTTGACTAGCGCTAGTTGATTAGTTTCAGAGTTAATTACTGAGCTTTGAGGTGTTAGAACCACTCATCCTTGAAACTATGTGGGTATCTATGGTTTTTTTATAGTTTTTATATAAGCTACATGGAGTAGCCTTCAGGTATTATTATATACCCTGTATTATAATATCAAATAGGCTAACATGTATTCTAAATAAATTGTCCATGCGTTGGAGTAGTAGAAAGGACTTCCTAGCCTAATAAAGAATATTTTCATTTCATTTCATGTATGAGATAAATAATTTTAATTTATTTTACCATAATAACGTATTGGTGATTATTCGCTTGCTGTATGGTGGGGGGCGGGGTCAATGTCGGCTCGGTCAGTGTTGGTTTGGGGACTGTGGGTTCTGTTTAAGAAATTATGGCTTTTGGGTCGGTATTGGCCGGGCTGGAGTCGTTTTCCCGTCTTCTTTGCTTGGACGGACTGTATAGTGAAGTGAATATGAAATTTGCAACCAGCTAGTAGGCCTAGACCCTTCATGGGCTGTTGAGCCAGCATTGACAAACAAACGTTATAATACCATGTTATGATGAATCAAAGCTTAATTACACCCAAAATTTTATCTCATAGCATAGACTAAGTATACTCTGCTCATGGATTCCGAGTTGATTTTTTATAAACATTTCACACATATAATCAATTGTCCTCTTAATTCTCTTCATTTTTATTTTTTAATTCAACTGAAAACTTCTACAACTTTAGAATAAATTTATCGATCTTCTTTTTCTTGAGACAAAAAATCGCCACAAATTCTAAATAGGAACTAATTTTTCAACAAAACTTATGAACTCTCTTACCAAATGAGCTAAATAGTTGCAGTTTTTGTCGAAAACTATATTTCTGATGGCTGTTTTCTGATGATTAAACGATTCTTGCTTTGTCAACAAGACGGAATCACAGAAATGTAGTGAACCATCTGCTAGTCCAACCGCTAGTTCCAATCCTGAGAAATAAAAAAAATATTGGTTTATTGCCATTAACTTTACCCAAATTATTATTTTGCAGAACTTATTCAAGGTATTTTCTGCATGATTATTTCAACTACCATACTCTATCCGTACAATTATTAAACTTCTAACTTTTTCTCATTATTTATTGTATTCTTGATGTAATAAAACCACCATAATTTATTATTGAATAAAAATTGACAATTTGTTCAAAATTTATTATCTGTCTTACCCAAGTTTCCGATTCCAATACTTGTTACAGAATATTTTCCACTTTGTGCTTTATTGTTGCCTTCTTTCACAGTTGCCTCCAGTAGCACAGTTTGATTAATAAAGTCATACAAATAGATAACTCCATTCTGAGTTCCAATATAGATAAATTCTCTGAAATATCAATAATGAGTAGAAGTCAAAAATTATTTATGAACTCAACTTGCGTTGCGGATCTTATTCAGTTACGGTAACTTGAAAGACATTGAATTCAATTAATAGATTTTTTTTAACAATAAATATAAATTATTTAAAAATGTTATAAGTTATTGAATATTATTATTTTTATTCAATGAACCTCATTCTTATTGGAGATATGACACAAAGGCGGTTTTCTATTTGAAAATATTTTTTGAAATTTTTATGTAACTTAGTCTAAATTTCAACGACAAGGCTCAGATTACACCTGTTTAAGTGATGGAGAATCGCTTAGTTTTACATGGACTCCAAGACAAAAAAAAAAAACAGTAAATAATTTAATTAATAAGAATTTATAGCTTCCTTTAATAGAAGGCCCTGCCCTAACAATATGGCAACGTCGCACCGTAAACACAGTATTTCATATGAAAGCATTAAGTACAGATACAAATCATTCATGTTGACTTGGTTTTTCTTTCTTTGAGGATAATTTCCATGAAAACGTTCATGAAACTCTTCGTATAGAATTCCTTTTGTGTTTTTTTGTAATAGGTTGTGATAGAGATTAGCAAGAACGATTAAGAATAGATATTTATTTATCAAAATAGCTTATGATTTGTAGTAAGTCAAATGTGAGAACGCACACAAGAAACGCATCCATTAGCACAGCTGATTGGAAAATGATTTCAATGCTTTTAATTGGACTCAATTTCCTACTCTACATAGTTGCCAATTTTTAGGCCATGACCTTCTATTAAAGAAAGCTATGATAAGAATCATCTCACATGAAATTAATTGAATCTATTCTCATTGTTTAATCAAATCATTTTCTTTCATAAATAATTGCTACTTTCTACTCAATGAAGGGTTTTCCATATATTAATATATTATTGAAAAGTTATAATACATCTTACTTATTTGTATGACAAGCTATAGACGTCATGGGTTCAGTAGTTGCAGAAAATATTTTTTTATACTCTTGCTCCTCACATTCCATTTTATAAAGATCGCCATTCTTTGTACCTGAAATTGAACAACATATTATGGGGAATGGGAATGACTTTGAAAATAATTGAAGTTATATAGGCTTATATTTATGTTTTTGTTTAATAAAATATTAAGAATTTTTTCTTGTGGAATAGCCTAGCCTAAGTAATATAGTTTTTTATGTTTACATTCAGAATAGTTTTTTTGAATCACTCTGTATTCTATTAAGTATAAAGTCATAGCGTAATAGGACTTATAAGATATTTTTGGGTTTCAGCTGCATATTTCATTTGTGGAAATTCAAGAAAAGGTGTTATGGGATGAAAATAGCTGTAGGCCTAATCCCAAAGATCAAACTAGAAAATAGCCGTAGCCTACTAATACTGATTTTTGTGAACTCACCCACAATGAACATTTTCATAAGAAAGATTTTACTGAAAATTTTTGTAACTCCAGGATTAGCACACTTTGTAGCTCCATCTAATCTGTCTAATGTGTTAACACCTGTGATAGAAGATCCCCTCTCAAATTGATGGTATCCTTTAGGCCAAGAAACTGAAAATCATAGATGAAAGTATAGTAATAAGTCATTCAATCAATCTTTCTACCTTAATAATTTGAAATCAATCTTGAATTATTATATTGGAAGAATTATTCTTCTTATATAGTAATTTATAGTTAACAAAAACTGATAGCAATCCAACAACAAATCTACACTAGCTACATGTTCTTTTAGAAAATTATAGCCTACTGTTCCTCTTTCAATTTTCCACGCATTTTTCAACCACACACGGCTTTATAAAAAGGGTTTTCAATCCACAATATTTCACGTAAGATAGCCTCAATAAAGCTAGGAGATTGGGTTTTTTCTTCGTCTCCGAAACACAGGAAATTCCATGTATTTTTGAATTGTATATATTTTATTGCAATGCATGACATTTAATAGACCACATAAAAACTATTTACCATGGATTTATTTTTGAAAAATTCTCATTTTCATGATTGATTATACCTTCTTGTGAACTACCTAATAAGACTTACGCACTAGTCTTAATTAAATTACTCCAATCTACACATTTTTTATTCAGAACAAAAATTTTACCTCGCTTTGTAGGGTCGATGACTTTCCTCAACCGTTGAGCACTGAGTTCTACAAAGTTGAGCGGTTGATTCAGGCTTTCTTGGCACCAAAATAGCAATCTCAATGTTATATCGTAGAAGCTTATCACACCTTTTTCATCTGCAATCACTATTAGGCTGAAAAAGGGATTTGAAACAAATTGATTGTATTTCATGTTCCTTTTGGTTGGCTGATCAAATAAATTATTTTTCGTGTAATCTTCGCTCTTAATATAATTATACATTTATTAGAGTATAAATATACAAAATAAGGGAAGAGAAAACCAGGCAGTTGCCCAAAACTTCTTCAATTCCCGATTTAGTCACATATTATATTGAAGGTACTCATGGTAGGCTTCTCATATTATTATTACCTAATTACTAATATACTACCTATTGGTAATATTATTACCGGTTTACCTATTGTAAACTTCAATAATTTTTAATAAAATTTCCAGGTGGAAATCCTCGCTTTTCTTAGAATCTATTTAAGAATGATACAATAAAATAATATGAATATTTTATTCATGTTATTGGATGTCATGTAACTTTATTGATTGAAATTAAACTATAACATACAACATTTTTTATTGATTTTGAATCATATTACAATATTGTTACCGAATTGAAACTATAGTGGGTTTGAATAAATTATATAAAATAAATAACAGAACTCCCTTTTAATAATAAATCACAATAGAGGCTCATGGTACATGACGAGTCTTGATTTTAGAAATAAAAATAATTTAAAATTATCTACTAAAGTTTGTATAGGCTGATAGAGCAATCAAATTAACCAAGAATAAGATCTCACCGTCTTCTATCTTGAACACATTTTATTTCATTAATGCTGCAATTCCTCAATCTGATTATTTCAATATATTCTTTGTCATTACTAACATTGGTAGAGCTATCAGTCTTGAATGATTTCTCGAATGACACGTCACTCCATAGTACAACATATCCTGGAAATATTATATTTCGTTATCATTTTCATTCTTATTCCAGTAAGTTACTTATGATTGGGATCGAAGAAATGGTGAAGGGTTCTCATTTGTTCAAGTCCCTCACCCTCTCAATAAAATAAAAACCAGCAATATATAAGATAATTCACGTCTGTTACGACTTGAGTTACGTCTGCTAGTGATTATAATCAATAATACCTCCAATTTATTGTATACTTATTAAAAACTAAGAATGGTACCTTTTGTGGTTGCTGTGTAAGCTAAATGAGTGCGTAGTCCATAAGTGCTACTAGTGAAGTGTCCACAATTTTTCAATTTCTTGTCTTCTTTTGGAAAGTGCTGGTACAAGCTTTTCTTCTCCTAATAACAATTCAATTATCAATTATTTTGTTCAATTTTGGGGGAAATAAATTACACTCAACTGCTTGTGAATGTATTAATAGAAGAGAAGAAGGCTGTTTATAAAACGTGTGCTAACGGTACTTCTACTCCACAAATACCGGTACCGGTAGCTCAAGATTCTAATCTACAAGATGTATGATAGGCTATAAAGGTTATTATTATCGACAATAATATTAGGCTATATTATGTCTATTTCAAAATAAATGTCTAGACATAAAAATTTATGCCATGTCGAACATTTGTGGCTATAAAGGTTATACAATAATTTCAAGTACATCTATACCTACGGTACATGAAGTAGGCTATTGTAGCTATAAGAGTTGATGAAGTACGGTATATTACTCGTATTCTATATTAAAGAATTCATTTACTGGTATTTATTTTCCATTCCACTTCTTCTCTGTCATATAGCCTCTAATCCATTTTTTATTAATTTATTGTTACAATTGCGACTTGATAGCAAGTATTTTAAGCAAAGGTGATAGTGGGTGAGTGAATTTTCACTTTAAAAAATTCTGAATTTTGATGGATATTAATGAGTTATTATTCCTTATAGGCTAGAAGTACTGAAAAGATCTCTACTTGTATCAATCAAATCTGTATATAGACCTAGCCTGGATTTGAAAAAACCTATAGATTTCTAGCGTAAGTTACGGTAATTTATTTTCATTACCAGCCTATGGGTATAGGCTACTATAAGTTGAATCCTTCTCTAGATGTTTTAAATACTTATTAGATTAATTAATACAACTGTGACTTACAATCATGTAAGTGACAAAGACAGTTCTATCATCGAATGTACACATGTAGTATTGGGTGTGGCTTGGATCAGTATCAAGTCTTCTGATTGGTGAACATTCGCAGTCAGTAGGCAGCAGAAGTGTTGCTGTAAAGAAAATACATTAAATTTTTTTAGTGCAAAGACTGTTATGTATTCCGCAGGGAATATTCATCCAGTTGACTTAACTCAATCACTTCTTTTCTAAAAATTGGTGCATGGCTTGCAGATTTGACTCTTTATTTTCTATTGTCTATTCTTTTTCATATTCATTTCTATTATCACTCCAAACAATCGACAAGTTTCATTGAGAAAAATTAAATATCATTTGTAAATTTAATTTTTTTAGAAGCGCTCACGTGATTATTACGGAAATTTATTTTATGGTTCCCACCAGGATCTACTTAGGATCTTCTTAGCCTACTTTCTACTTACTAATTACTGATAATTCATGTGGATGTTCAGATTGGTCATACGATTTTTAGTTTCTTTCCAATAATTTGAATAAATGAATGCTATTATGCTTACTGGTATCAATCAAATTCGTTTTCTTGATGAATTTCCAACATGCTCAAGAACCAAGAAAAATTAGGAGCATAATATAATTATATTTAACTATAACAAATAAATTATATTATACTGACTTCTGATTAATTATAATTATTGACTACTGGATAATTATAATATTATCGGCTACTCAATAATTATAATTATCGACTACTGAATAATTATATTCGACTCGCCTTCAGGAAATGTATCCCCTTTACTCCATTTCCAAATCATCAAGTATTGTTCTTGCCCAGCCGAAACTGATAGTAAGTACTGGGAATCTGAAGTGAATGCTATTCTTCTTGTACCTCTTTGGTGTGGCGTGAATATCGTATGAAGAGGGAAACTGGAGTAGAGAATAAATATTTTATTTTATTTGGTATTGCTATAGCCTACTTGCCATAGGTATTAATTTTTTTAACATCACCAATCTTAAATCATAGATAATAAATAATATTATAACTTATACATAAATTTCGGTAGTACCGTATTTTTATTATATATTTTCATATAGAGTACCTACCCAATTGACTTAATTCATGAAGTTACATCTACAGTTGAGATATAGCCTAATAATAATAGGCCTAATCTCAAGTGGAAGTGGAATTAGCCTAATTTCAAGAAATCTGTACTATTTTCATTTGTGGAACGTCTATTCCAACTTCTTATTATAATTGATACTTGTTTCCACTCTCAAAAGAAAAGAAATCTCTGTTATTTGTGGAACGCCCACCTCAAATTTCTTGCATTCTATAAATTAGGTAGTAAATAATTGTTTTAGTATGCTAATTATTAATGAAATTTTTTATCAATCACATACCAATGTATTGTCAATTCAATGATGATACGAACCCATTTTTCAAATCCCATATTATAATTGAGTTATCAGGGCCGATATCAGCAGAAGCTAGCCATTGACCTGACGGCTCATTGCAGAAACATGAAACCAAATTCCGCTGAAAATATTGATTCAAAATATCAATTATTTATTTACTTCTATTATTGAGAAATAAATGTGAAATCTTCACTATTTTTCTCTATAACTTATTCATTATATTCATAATTTTATTTTTATTCAAACAAGATAATAATAACAAATAAGTTAGCTATGCAAAATATACTGTATAAAATAATAATATTACTATTTCTAGTTTTATAAGTTACCGGTAGCTAAGTACTTTAACAAAAATGATTGAAAATTATCTTTGTCAGAAAACCATTGTGCTTTTGAAAGCAGTATTGATATTACTTTACTTTTTGAAGGCAAAGAAATGATTGAATGGTGGTTGCTTAGCAATGCCTCTAAGGAGTGGCATTAAAGTTTTAAAACAAAAAAAAACACACTTCTATTCGATAAGCACTAAACCATTGATTAGATAAATTTGAACACAAAATTCCAAGTAAATGTTTTTCTATTTTTTTACTTCATGAAGCATGTTGATTTCAATTCTCATTATATTTTTGTTGATAATTTTCTTTGGTATCCAATATATAAAACCTAAACTGAGAAAAAGAGGATTTCAAATGCAGCAAACCATGAATGAAAAAGGCAAGTACCGGTACTCAAATTGGCGTTTCGCGGATATGGAAAACAATGGAATAGACCAACTAGAATTCATCAACCAAAATTGGGAATTCTTTGAAAATAATTCATTGGAAATTTTACAAGTGGGGGAACTATCAAGTATGGACTCACAAGAAAATTCGAACCAAAAACAAAAACTGGAGGAAACCCTAATTGACAGTTCTGATTGGGAATTGGAATATATTAGAAAAGACGAACACGTTCACTCTGATGATTATGTGCTAGTTGACATTGATGAAAATGAATTAATAGATGCAACATCATCTATTTAGGTACCGTAATTCATTTTTTCATCTATGAGGGTGATGTTCATTCGAGCGTTGGGATTGTGCTGTCGTTGTGCCTGTTTAATTGAAAGATTAATTAATTAAAGTCTCCCTCATTAATTGATTCCAGCAATTGATAAATGGAATACTATTCTATCATTATAAATAATTGAATAATTATCAAAAAATAATATTTGAATAATATACTGTAACTTGAATTAACAGAATGATATTTTATTCATTACTTGTGGTAGTTAATAGATACGGTAATAAAAGATCTTTTGGCTAAATTTTTATAGACCCGTAATTTAAAATTTTCACTCCAAAATTTTTCTTTATTCTTCTTCTATTGACTAAATTTAATTTCTATAAGGAGCTATGAAATATGTTTGGATGAATTCATGAATAAAATAATTGATTGATTCTGATTTTCAAGGTTTCGTAGCTTGTGTTGAGTAAATTTTATCTTTCATTAGGTTGGCCTAATTGACCAATAATGAAAATAAGTTTCAAGACCAGTAAATTATTGTTTCTATTGAATGTTATAAAATCAAGAGATTTGACTTCAATCACAGCTACTTTTGATCACAGAGAAGATCCTTTCCTTCTCTGTGCTTTGATCAAAGCCTGTGTAGCAGTTCTGTCAAAGCTCAATTTTAAAACTTATTAATATTATGAAAACAGTAAGTTATAGTCAAATGATTCATTTGAAATTAATTATTTACTCTCCTCTTACTCATCAAACTTACATGTCCTTGTAATACTACAACTTTTTTTGTTTGAACTGAATACAGCATACAGGAATGAGAGCAAGCCAGACAGAGTTGTATGTCTCCTTTCATATTTATACAAAGTACTCTTAGATCTCTGTTGTAGCCATGTGCATTGACAAGTGTCTGAAATCAAAATATATGCGTCAATACAAATGAAATTTCCTGTATTAATTTAGTAGCCTTATAGATTTCATGTTAATATTTTATATGGGTTATTTTATATTAATTAAGAGATGATACACAATTCAATAGTTTTGCTTAAGAGCACAGGAGCATCAAATTTTTCTTACAGGCCTAGGTACCTAATATTAATATTTACCGTATCTATTGACTCAATATTTTACATTTATTATAACTATTCTATATCATTGACTTGTGAAACGGAGTTTTTTTTAAATCCTCTGTTCAGTCATGAAATTTTTATTTAAATGATAAAATGAGGAATGATAAAATACTTAAGAGTGGACGGAAAACTGCCGAACGGCAAAATCAAGCCCCATAAGAACAATGTAATTTTTATCAATCTCTTGGAGCAGATATTGCCTCTATTTATGGACAGAATTTCACTTGGAAAGAGAATTTAATTCTGCAGGGGCGTTACTTTTTACTTTTTCGATTTTTAGTTCCTTTCAATAATTACAGTTCAACACATTTTATTTTATTAATTATACAATAATTATTAAAATAAACTAAAAATCGAAAAAGTAAAAAGTAACGCCCCTGGGGAATTGAATTCTCTTTCCAATGACATAAAGAACGTGAAATTCTGTCCATAAATAGAGGCAATATCTGCTCCAAGATATTGATAAGAATTACATTGTTCTTATGGGGCTTGATTTTGCCGTTCGGCAGTTTTCCGTCCACTACCACCCACTCTTAAGATCATCAAATGGTTTGGAAGTGGAGAAACAGGCTCAGCCCACACTATTACCTTTCGGAATTTAAATTAGAGTATTAATTTACATTAAGTTACATATTATTACATCAAATTTTATTAGTAACTTACGTGAATCATTATAATATAGTAATAAAATGCTGTTGAAGTAAAAATTTATATTAAAGTAAAAGAATTGTAAGTTAATTTAAATATTTTGTTGATTTTTAATGTATCTTCATTTCACTAGAGTGAGCTAGTTTTCCATAAAAACAACATTTTTTTGAGGGTAATGCCTGTATAAGCTTCAAGCTTGTGCGTGGGTAATGAGATGAGGGTTGATGAACAGATAAAGGGCCGGACTATATTTAAGATAGTCGGGACCGACGGCTCAAACGCTTCTTCCGAAAGACGGTGATGTTATCATTAATCTGTAACTTATACATTTAACATGGAGATTTAATTATTCCTTGAGATAATAAAAATTTCCATGCATTGATGCATTCATCATGGAGATTAGGAATTGTTATATTGAAAATTCCATAATGGTTCTATAATTGTTATAATCTCTTGAAGTTCTCGTTTTCTTTACCCTGATTAGTTTATATTCCAATGAATTTTTTGGATATATTAGAAAAATAATTAAAAATATAAATTTCAATAAAAACCTAGGCGAGGATAATTGAGAAGAGGTCATCCAGACTTAAATGAAAGAAAGAAAACTCACAAACGGTTTCAGAGTAGCACGTTCAATCACATCTTTCTTCCTTTGATTCATAAGGGACTCGATTTCAGTTACTAATTTGGATTCTTCCGATTTCCACAGAAAACTTCGTTCCACTAGACGCTTCCTAGCTCTTTTCCTTTGCTTTTCCAACCCTTTCTCAGACTCATATTTCTCCAATTCCATTTTTCTATGAGCTTTTGTTAAACGTATCGAATCCTCCAAATCCTCATTTTTCTTATCAAAATGTGCAAATGTATTATCAACAACGTTCTCCAAAATATCTGCCATGAAACTATTATTATCTTCTCGAGCAACTGCCCCAGATAAGGAATTATCTATAATTTCTTCTGATAAAATTGATTTTTCCTCCATTAAATCAGGAGAGCTATCTTGTCCCTTTGAGATTGCACTCACAGTTATTTGGGAATCACTTAGTAAATCGTCTTCCTCAAACTCGATATCTTCTTCATCACTTTCTGTCAATGAATCTTTTTCATCTTGTAGGGACAATAAATTATTGACATTATTAGGAGTAATTAATTGCTCCTGATCACCACTTCCATCAGCATTGTTACCGTTTTCAAATTTTCTTTCAATATCTTCAAATTCTAATTTATTGTTTCGTTGCTCTGGTGCTAAACTATCAGAACTTTCCTTTTTCACATAGTTTTTGTTGTGCTCGTCATTGTTTAGAGATTCATTATCTGGATTCAATGCAAGAAAATGGTCAGATCCCAATTCACTAGCTGAGAAAGAAATGTTTGATTTTTTATATTCTAAATCAATATCATCTCTGTCTTCGTCTTCAGCATATTCTTCATCAGTGTCAATTCTCCTCAATTCCATCTCTTTATCATCTTCTAAAGCTTTTAATTTTTCATCTTCCATAATGGCGATTGCTCCATCAGAGCCTGGTAAACTGTTCTCAAGTTCTTCTGGATTATCACCAATATCTTGTCCCAAATAATCCTCTGATTTTGTGTCTACAATTTCAGGATCGTCTCCGCGTTCTTCTTCTATTGGAGGTAGTAATAAACTATCAGGAGTTCTCTCCATTCTATTTAGATTTTATTTCTGGAAAATATAAGACAGCAGAATTAAACGTGAATTTATTGTAACCTATCTATCTACTCACTGGCGTGCGCACGGTGGTCACCAGGGGTACCGCGGTACCTTCATTGGCTCTTGAATTTTTTAAAAATAACCCAGAAAAAATTCGCTCATCATTGCCAATATAACTTATTGTAAAATATATTTAAACTTATTTAAAACGATAAACTTATTGAAAATATCGCTTATCATAACCAGTTGCTTGTGTGAGCGTGACTTTTCTAAACTGAGCAACTTAAAAGACTAAGTTAAGATCAACGATGGGCCAAGACCGACTGAAAAACCTTCTACTGCCTTTCATTGAGCAACATATATGATTAAATCCGCAACATCAGAAGATATAATAGATGAGCTCAAGATGATGGTGTCTCACAAACCAGGTTCATTTAATAAATTATTTCTCTTAAGTTGACTGTGGATTTTGTATGTGTTTTATGATAGATGATAAGATTAAACCTATTCGTTACTTAAACCTAAAGTTTGTTCCCCTCCCCATATTTACCTGGGGGTACCAGTAGAGTAGCCAGAGGGGGGCTTGGAGGGTCCGGACCACCCAAAATTTTTGGCATACCTTATTCATGTTTATGCAGTTTACACAGAGTGTTCCAAAAGAGTTTAACACTAAACTTCTCAGACTGATTACCTACATCAGAATGATTGAAAAATTATACTGCACCTCATAAAATGAATGAAATTTCTCCAAATTTGAAACTTCATGAATTAATAGAAGCTCTATCACTCTATAAGATTATTAAAATTATCAATTCTAATAGAAAATCTGCAAGGAAATCTATATAATGGAATTATTAAGACCTTTGTAATTTAATTTATTATTGATAGACCATAATTTGTGAAGTATCCTGAAAACCTGGTTGGTGACTTCATTGTAACTGACCAAGTGGTGTCCAAAAAGTACAGATTGCTGAGGGCTGAACTGCATTTTCAATTACTGTAGCCTATCTCAAACAATAGAGCTCCACGACGCTATTTTCTAATCAAAGCTAAATAGCTGGGGGTTGAACTACATAAAGTGAATAATCTGAATAATACACATAAAAAATATGCCCCCTCATCAGCAGAACAAGTTATGCTCAAAATATTCTGAATTCTGAGGTTTGAACTGTATAAAGTAATCTGTACTATGATTTGTCTTTGAGAAAGAGTGATTCACAATGATATTTTGAACACAAACTAAACAGATAGCCCCATATAGCACATGAACATATCAGATACGTATTAGATAAGTTCCATCAATACTTACAGTATGTATCGGATACGTAAATTTACGTATCTAGTATGTATCTGATACGTGAAAATGTTCGCTTTTGAGATACATATTATATTTAGGTATTGATTATACGTATCTGATATGTATCACCCTCATGTCTTGGATATACATCTAATATGTAACTAACAAAAAAGAATTGCCAAAATACTTTGTTGATCAATGATATAAATATTATCAAATAATGATATTGATATTTGTAATTGTTGAAATAAAATCATAATAATCCAGTTAATCCCATTTGGAAAGACATAAAAAGATCATAAGAAACTTAACCTCAAAATACTGAATACAATCAATAGCCTACTTTGTGGGTCCAAGGAACAATTTCTGGTGGACACTGGAGCAGATGTATGCGTTTACCCTCAGACCCATCTACCAGGACGACGACTCAAGACTGATTATGAGCTGTATGCTGCAAACAACACATCTATCCCTACTTATGGCCTGGTGACATCCAACCTTGACTTTGGACTCTGCTGCACCTTCACCTGGCGTTTCATTGTAGCTGATGTAGCCAAGCCCATCATTGGAGTAGACTTCCTACATGACTATGACCTCCTTATTGATGTGCGCCACCAAGTATTGATTGACCAAATCATATCATTAGTTACTGTTGGCCGTTCAGCAAGAGACAACTCAGTCAGCAGCATCAAAACTATAGCTACAGCACTACCTTCAACATATGGCCACCTTCTGCAAGAATTCCCTGCAATTACCAGGCCTGCAGGTCAGCCAGCTTCTTCTAGCAAGCATGACACTGTCCACCATATTCAAACAACTCCAGGACCTCCAGTCTACAGTCAGCCCCAGTGCCTTGCTCCAGATAAACTGAAGCTGGCCAAGACAGAGTTTGAAGGCCTGGTTCAAATGGGAATAGCTAGGCCTTCCTCCAGCAACTGGTCATCCCCTCTCCATATGGCCCCAAAAAAGGATTCTGGAGTGGAGACCATGTGGGGATTATATAGAGCTCTTAATGCCAGAACTATGCCTGACCGCTACCCTGTACCAAACATCCAGGATTTTTCTCATTTTTTGAATAAGAAAACAATATTCTCCACAATAGATCTAGTCAAAGCATTATCCACCAAATTTGAGTAGCTCCAGAAGATATCCATAAGACAGCCATCACAACACCATTTGGACTGTTTGAGTTTCCCTACATGATATTTAGACTCTGCAATGCAGCTCAAACCTTTCAGTGCTTCATGGATGGTGTGTTGAGAGGTCTGGATTTTTGTTATGCCTACATTGATGATGTACGTCCTGGTTGCTTCAGAATCAGAAGAGCAGCACCTTCAACACCCGCAACTGCTCTTTGAAAGTTTGGCCTCCTATGGTGTTCTGATCAATCATGGCAAGTGTATAGGCTACATTAGGAGCAACCAGTGTGAAGTTCCTGGGGTACTGTGTATCAGGAGAAGGCACAAAACCTCTGGCAGACAAAGTGCAAGTTGTGCTGTCATATCCCAAGCCTACAACAGCTAAGAAGTTGAGAAGATTCACAGGAATTGCTAAACTTTTACCGCCGGCTCCTCCCCAATGCTGCATCTCAGCAAAGCCCTCTAAATGATTAACTGAAGGACAAAGTAAAAGACAACTCACCCATCAATTGGACAGAGGACAGTGAAAAAGCATTTCAGCAATGTAAGCACAGCCTCAGTGATGCAGCATTACTTGCACATCCTATCCCAGGTGCTCAGCTTGCCATCATGTCTGATGCCTCAGATTATGCAGTAGAAGCAGTGTTGCAGCAAAAGTCAGGAGAGATGTTTGGCAACCACTTGCATTCTTTTCCAAGAAGCTCTGCCCTGCTCAACAGAAGTACAGTGCCTATGACAAGGAGATAACTGCAATCTACTTGGCCATCAAGTACTTCTAACACATGGTGGAGGGCAGAGACTTCACTATCTATACTGACCAGAAGTCACTGACCTTCGCTTTCCAACAGAAACCAGAGAAATTCTCACCTTGCCAGTTCTGTCATTTGGAGTATACATAGGTCAGTACACTACTGACATCCAACATATCTCTGGTTGTGACAATGTGGTAGCTGACTCTCTCTCCAGAATCAATGCAATTTCTGCCTCTCTGGATTATGAAGCTCTGGCCAAATCACAAACCCATGATGAAGAGATTCAACAGTTTTTGAAGCCAGATTCTGCAATCAAGCTGGAGTGGGTCCCAATACCTGGTCTGAAAACCTCCTTGCTGTATGACTACTCAACACCCACACCTCGCCCTTTCATCACTAAGGACTTCAGACTGGCTGCATTCAATGCAGTGCTTTAGATTTGAGAATAATAGATGGCTCTAAAACGGTATTTTGTTCTGTGACATTTCAAAATTTTTCCGGTGGACCCCCGGACCCCTCTTGCTCCTGGGGGATGATCTCCCAACTAACCCCCCCCCCTCCCAGAAATTGAATCCTGGCTACGCCACTGGGTAAGACCCCCTCAGATCCTACTGCCTGGCACCCCCAATGATCTGCGCACGCCTATATGTATCTACTCATAATTTACTGTGAACAATATAATGTAGAGTTTTGTGTGTTCTTTTCCCCCATTCTTATTTCAATTTAATAATAAAATTCCAATCATTGACTTGAGCAGAAGATGCGCAATTCTCGTTCTGTGAAAGGTATGTGTCGCTTCTTTATAGGAGAATAATAAAGGAAATGTGATACTATTTTTGCAGATTTGTATAGTTTTTCTTGATGTGTAGCCTATATTTTGTTTATCTTTGATTATATGTTGAATTTTTATTATACAGTATAAATTGTGTAGATACATAAGTTATAGCACTGCAGGAAGTAACTTATTCTTTATATTATTTGTAACTTAATGAATGAATAGACTTTAGACTCGGAATTGTTTTCTTCTATATTTATAGGTAGGCCTAGCCAACCTAATAAATTTCAATTGAAAACTGGCCTCAATTACTGTATTGTGATCAGTAGTAAACTTCTTAGTTTGAAGTGTAAATATGTAAGTTATAGTTATCCTGAATTTTTTTCTAATGAATAGATTATAATTAATATTACCGGTATTGATAATTGTTAAACTTCTTTTGCGAATAAATTAATTCATAATTATTCAAAAGCCTACAATAGTAAGAATTCAGTTGTATTGAAAAATATCATTTTCTTTTTTATTAAAAAATCAATTACCGTAATGTTATTTTGATTTTAAATTCTATATAGAAAATAGAAGTTTAGTAATTTGAGCAATAAATAATAGTACCAGTAAATTAAACTTTAAACTTAGGGCTATTTAAAATAATTGATGAATAAAATGAAAAATTAATAGTACCGGTACCTTACCGTAAATAATATAATATTTTTATCACCATCCAATATTTATACAAAATTACTCTATTTTTAGTTGAATGAAAGGGAAATAACTAATTAAAAATGACTTGTATGGGAATATTATAACTAATATAAAAACTTACAATACGGTAAGCTGCTGATAAATTCGTTAGAAAATTCAATTTCTGCTCTTTCCCTGCTTTCAAATATTAAATTAGAATGTAAATATTGATGTTTTCACAAGTTTGAAGCTCTGTTTTCCGATCAATTTATAAAAATCTGGAAGTTATCAAAATAATAATAATAATAATTATTATTATTATTATGGCAATCGAAAATGTTCAGTTGAATTCAATTTCAAAAATACCGCTCTTTCCCATTATCGGAGAATAGATGGATTCTTTTGAACACAAACAAGGTTATTCGTTGCTTTGAACACAGAATATTGATGTTTCAGAATTTAGTTAAAATGTAACAGTTGTTGTTTTATTTTAATGATAGAGTTGTAAAAAAATGTTAAAAAATAATAATTCGAAAATGTAAAATCCAAAGAGTTTGAAGGCTAGAGACACAGTTTTTCCAGGCAAAGGGAAAGAGTCTTCAATATTGTTTATCAAGTCAAAATTTTATTTATCGTTCAAAATTCTTAAATATGAGAAGAAATAAAATGGTTATTTACAGTTTTTGGTGCACTGAATCGAAATATATTTGTAAATAAGCATTTGTTCCCTGTAATGGCTAACCTCTATTTACAGAATTGATAACTTTAACGCTATTTTCACAATCTTTGTAGCAGCCTGCCTGACTTGCTGCTGCCTGGGGATTGGTGGGGGTGATTCGTTTCGTCTACGTTTCCCCTTCTATCTTGCAGCTTCGTCTTCGTCTCGTCGTCTTGCCTTCTTGCGTCTTGTTGGTTTGGCTTTGGCCTTTGGCTGGGTCGTGAGTCCTCGTTTCTTGTTTGCAGAATTCAGTATCCCAATAATTGTACCATCTGCTATCAGTTTTCTCATTTATATTAAAATCTAATAGCAAAATTACATTCCCAAAGTGTTCCTACGTATTCAATAACCACAATCTCGTACAATGGGCCGTAAGAAGAAGAAGCTTTCGAAACCTTGGTGCTGGTATCCTTTGAATTAATTCAACAATCTTGTGTTTTGTCGATAATGGCATATCTCTTTAGGATTAAACTATTAACTCATTTGCATATCAATAAGTTCCTGTGTAAATGTTTTATGTTTTCAATTATTATCATGTAGTAGTGAATGTTTGGAACAGGTTAAGTCAGCAGCTTTTTCTATTTTTGATAATAATATATTAATGATTTTCTTGACTATTTCAACCTGTTTTAACTTATTTCTATTCTAACATTGCATTACATGTTGTCTTGATTAGTCAAGTAACATTATTCTTATGGTCTATGGTAGCTTATTTATTCTCCAATGTAACTAACCTTACGTTCTTCTGAAATTTATTGTTATAATAAGTTAGGTTATATTAAGCTACGCTTCAGTCTTATTAACTTATCGTTTTCTGGATTTTTTGTTTGTTTATGTTGAGTTATTTTTAAATATGCTACAGTATTAAGTAAGTACGGTACAGCTTGTATAATGTATGGTAACTTACTTGTTTGAAAATATATTTTAATTTGTTTATCTTCGCAGAGTAAAAATAATAAGTTACCTTTATTTATTATGCCAAGTAAGTCATCTTGAATGATTAATCATAGTCTTATAAGCAGTCTTTATTATTTATCCCCACAGTTATGAACTTCTTCCAATCAAATTAATGTGAAACTATTCTTTTACTGTAGCTTATCAATCTTGGTTGTGACGTTGATATTTTCCTTAACCAATAATTCAGGTATTGCAACAGAGAATTTGAAGACGAGAAGATCCTGATACAACACCAAAAAGCAAAACATTTCAAGTGTCACATATGTCACAAAAAATTGTATACTGGACCAGGATTATCAATTCATTGTATGCAGGTAAGTAAATTGAATTAGAACTCTTTCAACTTTCTTAATTGAGATAATCTCCCAGTTCAGTCCCAATTCATATTCAAATTTCATCAGTTTCTTCATTTACATCTCTTTGATGCTTATTGTAAATCATGTTACTTAATTTGTAGCAAAAAGTTTGAACAATAATGTTATAATGCAATTTTATTAGGTACTGATTTACATATTTATGTTGATGATCTTATGTACACTTTAAATAATAGTAAATTTGAGGGAAATATTAAAAATGATGATGTCAAGCTCAATTGAACATAAAGCATTTGTTGAACAAAATGGAGCACGCATCACTTATGATTTATTATGCTTTTAAAAGATAATTTATTGAATTGAATTATTTTTTAAATAATTTTTCTAGAGAAATTTAAAACATTGAAAGTGCCTTATTTTATTTTTATACGGATAATTAATATGAGCCCATGATTTATAATAACCTTTCATTTAATAATTATCAAGTTAATCTTGTCTATCTAATATTTTAATGGCGTAATGAGTAGACCTATAATAATTCAACTTATTGTCGATTGGTTATTCTGAATCGTTCTTTTTTTCTAGGTTCATAAAGAAGCAATCGATAAAGTACCAAATTCAATGTCAACTAGATCTAACATTGAAATAGAAATCTATGGAATGGAAGGAATTCCTCCGGAAGATTTAAAAGAGCATGAAAAAATGAAGCAAGGAAAGCAAGGTATATACTATATGTAAAAATTTGTAATACATTTACGTTATTAACTTGTTTCACTTAACCAACAGTTCCCACGATTTTATTGCTTGTTGGACAGGTTTCCGGTCACTGAGCGACATCTTCAGCGTGCAAGGAGTCCCTAGATACTCCTTGGTTTCTAGAGTATCAAGTAGCCTACAAGTAATGTTCAGAAAAATTAGAACAATTACTTGTAATTGGTGTTCCAGTACTTGGTGTAGTTGATACACATTGTACACTA
Source organism: Sogatella furcifera (assembly GCA_017141385.1). NCBI lineage: Eukaryota > Metazoa > Arthropoda > Insecta > Hemiptera > Delphacidae > Sogatella > Sogatella furcifera. Next base: position 18,821,892 of record CM029555.1, read on the forward strand.
AAGATGTGACTCAGTGCCCTGAAACGCGTCCGACAAGCAACCAAATAATGAGTTATGTTGTTGAAGAGAACAGTAAGAAATAGAATTTTAATTAGTTACTAAATATTATAATTGATTGAAAGTTTGTTTACATTTTCATCTTTGATCTCTCATATTATGATTATGATCAGAGATCACTGATTGTAACTTATTGGAATAGAACTATTAATAAATATTAAATTGTGCAGATACAGTAGATTATGGCCGAGATTTTATTACGGTATTAAGGAATTGACCTCTAATAGTAAACTATTGAAAGTATTGATTAATATATTATTGCATAAACCTTGAAAATATATTTTTAGCCTACATACATAAACTTAGATGAGTATCTAAATAAATTTTCGTTAGTATTTTCAATTGTTAAATAGAACAATAGCTGTGTTAATAGAATTTCCTACTTATTTTTAGCAAGTACTTTATCTGAATAAATTCTAGTAGAAATTCTAAAGAACAAGCTGTGTGAATTAAGTTTACTTGTCTGTTCTTTCACTGTGGGTTATTCTTCATGAAGCAGGACCTATTTCTGTAGAATATATTATATGCCAAATCAAATCAAATTCTCGTCTATCCCACAATCAATATACAGTACATGAAATAGAAATATTCTATTCACTAAGAATGATATTGACGCAATCTATCCAGCAAATGCTGGTCATGGATGGAGATCACTGAATACTGAATGCAATAAACTAGTATGAATTCAGTACTCGATTACATTTTTATTCAGTATTAATCCAATCTTATAAATGCAGTAAGCTTACCTACTGTACTAAATTTTTATTTATAATTATGTAATAACTAGTAAGCCCAATGGGCTGAAGAACTCGCGTGCGAACCTTCAAAGTTAACTTATGGCTTTAATTATTTAAAAATATGAACCACAAATCATACTAATACAATACCTAGATTTATTGAATACTGATAAATGATTCCTTTTTGTGAGGATTTAGTTATGTACGGTATATTTTGATCAATCGTTTGATCATATTTTGATACATCATTATCCGCAACTCTTCTGCCACCAATGCACCAATAAAAACGTAGGCCTACTTGTTCAAGACGACTTGACTGCAAGAATTCAGAGTAGACCTATTAATTGAACATTGTTCAGTGAACAACTCCAACAAATTTGCAAATATGGATGTAATAACTTTCCCTTACTTTTTCTGAAAACCATACATACTATTGAAACTTCGTCCAGAGTCTATCCATTATCTAGATATGATGAAAAGTCTTAAAATAATAGAAGGGCGGATTAGAGGAAGACTAAGGAGAATTCGGTGTTTAGCCAATGATATGTTCTGTTTTCTTTCAGCTCGAAGAACACTGTGATAATAGTACTTGAGTTAGTTCTTTTCGGAACACTCTGTAGAGTCATATTGATCGCCTCTTGTTCTAAACTCAACAGAATTTGTAAATTATTTAGTGTATCAAATTGAAAACAAACATTGTAGAGATTCGTTGAAGAATGGATTTTTTTGATAGTTCAGTACAGTATTTCCATTCGGATAAATCGGATAAATTATTAGAGATCTCCTTAATAGCATTCTTATTCATTCAAATACAGTAGAAAAGCACGGCTGGCTTATTTATTAGTCTTACTTATTAAAGCATGGGCATCAAATGGAACAACAAACTTCCTTCAACAAGAATACTTGAAAAATAACCAATGGTAAAATAATTATAATTTGCCGCCTTTTGTCAGCTGTTCAAATAAAGACTCCTATCACATGTTTAAACTTTGAAATCAATATTAACATATGACTTCACATGAAAAAATTTATTGATTTGAGAACCTATTTATTGATTATTTCTCATGATAATATTTTCAAATTTGCCGCTAATATTCAATCAGCTGTTCCACTGTAATCAGATGGATTCTCAAAAAAATTATTCAAGTTCCTTATGACATTTTCCAGCCGTGATTATTGTGTTGAAATTGAATAGATGCCGGAGTATATATAGATATATTGTTGCTGAGAGCTTATTCTTTTTTCGCCTGAAAAAGGATGAAGGAGTCGTTCGATTTTATTGTCCAACGAACTTGACCTGTCTAAAAGTATGAAGAATATATGTTCTGAATTTGAATTAAATATAAATAAAATAAATAAAACCCTTTATTGTACATTTCAAATTAATCATCACATAATATCATTATAATATATCTGGCATTTACCCCATGGATATAATCCGTCCGGGGAGATGAGTAAGAATATAATTTTTCTTTGTTTTTTTTTGGTTTTTATATGAGTTGCAAAGAGTAAGAAACTAAATTATAATTGTATAGATTTGAGACTATTTTCAATAAAGAAATATACGATGATACGTTTGAAGGTACGCTTTAGAAATTGAACTCTCGAACCAATGAATATCTGTAGTGCCAAGCAGCCCTACAGTATCAGCTGATATCTCTCCAGTTTCTGCCATTCAAGTACACTTTCAGCTCTTCTCTTGTCAGCAAGCCTCTCCTCAGGTATGCGCACCGTATCTCGCGTAGTATGGGGCATCTGGCGACGAAATGTATGACATCCTCCTCTTCCTTCCAGTTGCACAGGGAACACAGCTTCACTGGTTGGTTGAACATGTACCTGTTCAACTGAATAAGCTCTGTTCGTGCCTTGAAAAACCACTTGATGAGAGTGAAGTCCTCCTGCTCATTGATGTAGTTGGTATCATCATTCAGCTCACAGTAGAAGGAGGTGCGATCACTCCTCATCAGCCTTATTTTGCAGTCCATTACAATCCTCTCCTTTATCCTCATCAGAATGTTTTTAATAGCGAAATCGTGCGAGAGTATTTCTGAGGCATTGATACCATACTGCCTTTCAAGCACAATCCAATCTTTGACAACAAAAATCTCCTTCTGTGTGACCTCCTCCAATAATAATCTAGGATATCTTTCCGTAGGTAACTTCATGCACCGTCTTATGAACTTCACATGCAACTTTACTGTGTACAAAAATAGTGGTAGGCATCCAGTCTCCAAGAGTAGCGTATAGTCTGGTGCCCACATAGGGAGGCTGAATACTTTTTTGATGAAAAGTCGTTGCACCTTTTCCACGTCTTCGTAAATCCTTTACTTGGGCTCCATAACACAGTGTGGATCTGGTAACGGCATCAAAAACATTGCATTTAGCCCTGAATGATACATTGTCTTGTGACAGCAGCTTATGAAACATGTTCAGGGAGATTTTCGATGAGAATGCTCTTTCTCTGAAGTGATTAGCGAGAGACAACTTGGATGATAGGTCAACCCCCAGATATTTGTAGTTGTTCACCACCTCAATTTCTTCATTATTGAATCTCCACACATCATGTCTTCCTATCCGACCACCCTTTCTGAAAATTATTATTTTTGACTTCGTCAGATTTACTTGTAAATTCCATTTTAAACAATATGCCTCGAGATTTGATATCATCCTCTTCAGACCAATCCTATCCGGCGCAAGCATCACGATATCATCAGCATATGCAAGAAGCTTGATACGTACATTTTTTATCTTTATTCCTCCATCAAGGCAATCTTCCAAATCATTAATAAACAGTGCAAATAAAATTGGGCTCAACAGGCAGCCTTGCTTCACACCTGTAGTTGTTTCAAACTCTCTTGAGAGTCCCTGACTTCCCCATACTCTGGCTGATGATCCATGATATAAATATTTTAGTGCACTCAGTATTTTTGATGAGACTCCAAGTTCAGAAAGCTTATAAAACAGGGAATATCTGTCTATTTTATCGAATGCGGATGAGAAATCCACAAAGAATGCATATACCTTTTGGCCCTTGGTATCCAGTTGAATGTGAGCAATGCTCATAATATTGAAAATATTGTCGATTGTTGAGTAGGATTTTCTAAAACCTGCTTGAAATTCCCGCAAAATCTTATGGTTGAGAATCCATCTTTCTAGTTTATCCAGCAGAATCCCAGCATATAGCTTACTCATAGAATTCATAAATGATATTCCTCTGTAATTAGTTGTTTCATTCACATTCCCTTTCTTAAATATTGGATAAATAATAGTCTGTTTAAAATTATTGGGAGTATGTGCTGATTCAAAAACTCTGTTGAAGCATTCTGCCAGTTTATCATGGAAGTTTTGTGGGGCATACTTGTAGAACTCATACGAAATTCTGTCCTGACCTGGAGCCTTATCATTCTTTACTTTTGCTAAAACTCTCTTCACATCCTGTGTCATAATTGGGGCATCAAGAATACAATCCACCATCAGAGGCTCGGCATAAGAGATTCTGGCTGCCGTTATTAGAGGATTTAGTAGGTGCTCAAAATGTTGTACCCAGTCTTCCAATGAAATGATTGCTCCTGAACTGAATTTTCTCATCTTGAAACATCGGACAAGCTTCCAAAACTGCCCAGGATCCCGCACAGTCTTGAATCTTTCAGTTAAATTGAGCCAAAAGTTCCTCTTCTTGTTCAAGCAAAGCTGTTTAAATTCTTTCTTCTTTGCTACATATCTTTCTCGTACCACATCTGAATTAGTTCTCCTGTAGACCTTAAGCAACTCAAATACTTCCTTTCTTGATCTTTTACATTCATAATCGAACCATTGTTGCTTTCCGTCTATTTCAGTTATCTTTCCAAAGTGAGATGGGGGACCACATTCATATATTATGTCAATTATAAACCTTAGATCTTCTGTTGCGTCAAGCCAGTGCTCTCTATTTCTCACTCTCAATTCAATTTTATTCCGATAGGTTTCTTCTCTCTCTGCTTTCCATTGAAGTTTCTTTCTTATTGGTATCACACAACTCTCCTCCGATTCTGATTGAGAGCATCGAATTGTGGTGACAATCGGTAGATGGTCTGAAAATATTTCCGGGCAAACCACAAAAGACTGAACCATAGGAAGGGCATTGATAGACACTGCGCAAAAGTCAATGACGGACGAACCTCGCGCTCCAACATATGTCAGCTCTCCCTCCTCATCATTCTGTGTCCGGCCGTTTAGAACAACCAGCCCAAAATCATCAAACATTGACAACAAATGCTTTCCATTTGAATTCAAAACAGAGTCTTTTGAGACTCTATTGCTGCTTACAACACTATACATATTCGCAATTATATCTTCTGGTATAATTTGTCTGTCACTGATTCTTCCATTTAGGTCACCCATCAGCATGATGTCGCACTCATTCAATTCAATTAACAGGCTCGATAACCTTTTAAAATCCTCCATCCATTTGTTGCAATTTATGTAGGCTGGGATGATATACACTTTATGCACTTCTATTTTCAATTCTATTATATCACACTCTGCAATTTCGCGGAAATTAGCTGAGAACTTACAATTGCTGCCTTGCTTCTTAATTCCATATACATAGCCTCCACTCGCTCTTCCATATGTCTCAATTCTGATTGCAGGAGCCCCAATAAGATTATGCGTTAACATCCTACATTTGAACTCATTAAATGTTTTTTCACATAGCAAGTTTCATAAAGCAAAAATATTTCCTTCTCTCTCAAAGTTTCGATTTTATTTGCAATTCCAGCTACATTGTACGAAACGACTTTCATATAATCAAATTCTGTTTCCTGTGTTGTGTTAATCTCTCTATTATTATTGTCTCTCCGGTGTACTATTCTTTTTCTGTTGTTTGCTTTGCGGACGAAAAAATTTAGCAATACTGTTTTCTTCAGACGCTCCAGATGTACCGATAGATGTAGATGAAGATGGATTCTGTTTCAGATTGGAAATCCTCTTTCTTTTACGAGACGCAGAGAATGTTGTTTCATCGGCTTCCTCCAAATATTTATTGACCGTCTCCTCTGTTAATTCCTCTGCAGAGACATAATTTCCATTTATCAGTAGTCCAACTCCCTTCACTTTTACTTCATAACCAACGGCTCGGAGTAACTTTTGGGTTGGGTATAGCGTCTTCTTCTTTTCTCTTGTTTCTTTGTCACAATCAGTAGACACAAACAGCTTAAGGTTTTTCAAATTCGCCACTTTATTCAGAATATTTTGTCTTTTCATACTTGATAGCAATGACAAAATTATTAACACCGGGACCTGCATTTCCTAAACGTTTTACGAAATCTATATCAGTTTCTTTTAGTTCGACCTTCATTACTCTATTAATTAAATCCAGCATCATCTCCATGGTCTGCTCACGCCTTTCACCCTCTTCCTCCTCCATTCCGTAAAATATGAGATTTTTCTCACGACGCATGGATTCAATAACTGTTCGTTGCTGTTGTAATTCGCGTTTTAGCTGTTCATTCTCTTTAGTTACCTCATCTATCCTTTTATTTTGCTCCTCAAACATCGATGAAATATTCAAGGCACCAATCTCCTGCCTAACAATTGTTAGTGTGTTCTCGTTGATCTCATTTTTAAATTTTTCCAGCATTGCAGCCATAATTTTCTCGTCTAATGCCATCCTGGATATTGTACAATATAAGTTAGGCTGTATCAAAACAACCGTTAATGCAGTTGGTGCTATCGAATAAAGGAATTTCACAGAGTTATCTAATCTAGGAAAGAGATTGACGCATATTTCCCTATATAGACGAACAACTACAGATATAATGACGTACAGTCTGTTATCTACTGTCGACCGGCAACAGTTCACCCTCTCTCCCCACGTCTTCCAAAAAAGTTCTATTGCTAAGATTCTTTTTCAAAACTAACCTCAAATTTCCGCTGTAATGTTCACCAAATTTGATTCGTATTTGAACATCAAGAATGCATTTTTCACTACAGCACACGTCTCCTGACACTTTGAATATACACTGACTACAAAAAATTGAACAAAAGTGTCCTTGAAACAACTATATTCACAAAACAAACTTCCGTTATCACGAGCACAACCGGCCTGCTTCAAGTCTCTCACTCAACCTATATGTTCTGAATTTGAATTTGATTAATTGAGGCGTTCGAAAGTTATTGTCGAACATACAAACAAACGAACGAACAGACGGACAACGACTTCGGGCTTGAGTCAAACGTAAGAACTCGCTATCGCTCGTTCAATTATGTGAGCCTACATGGGCACTACAGCCTATGTGTTGTCTAAATGTAACAGAATATGAATAGGCAAAAGTACTCAAGGCAGGTTTTCAAGTGTTAATTATACATTGGTCGATTTCTATCTACACCAATCCTCGCCTTGGCTACTTGTATGCATGAATATATTACTTCCCAATTTATTTTTCAGATTTTTTATTTCAACTCTTAAATTATTATTTTTTTTGCAGCAGGAGGAGGGGGTGGCGGAGGGGGTAATGCAGCGAATAACAGAGCACAATCACCCAGCAGTGGCGAGGATGAACCTCCGCCCAAGAAAAAAACTCAGGATCCAATGATGGGTAATCCGCCCCCGGGCATGCCCCCGGGGGGCATGATGCCCCAGGGGATGATGCCGCCTCACCCACCTTACGGGCCTCCTATGGGGCCGCCCATGATGGGCCCTGGAATGGGCCCAATGCCATCGCATTTCATGGCACCTGGGTGAGTGTATTTCCACTTTTTTAATCGACTTGAGTCCCTGAATTTTCATTAAATTTCAGATACTTATTTGAAGATTAGTAGACTACATTAGTTTATTTCCAATTCTTTGGATGAATCAAATTGAAATTGATCCATATCACTAAGAACAATACACATGTTTATGAAAGCCTTAAGCCCGAAACACACATAATATTTCCTATTGAACTTGGCAAACATAAGATGTGTGCAGATAGCCAAATACATATCATATGTCTGCTAGGTCCTATTCAATCTAGTATAATATATAACTCCCACTTCTTATACCAAGATGAAACGGTACTAAAAAAAAAAATGCGATGAGGCGACAAAAAACCTTACGGTGAAAATCTTGATGAGTGCAATCGGAAGTGTGTATTTCCAATTTTTGTACATTTAGTTTACTCGCCTAGTTGGAAAATTCTTCTATCATTAAAAATAAAATTATCAATCAATGTGTTCTAGCAAAGTCGCTCAGCTAATTTGTCAAATATGAAAACTGTGTTGAAGAAATTTGAAATTCGTGAAAATGTAATACTAACACTTATTTTATCAATTTATTTTGTGAAGTTAACGAAAGAAAAGTGGACACTTATTAGTATGAAAAATATAGACTAGTTTAAAATGAAAAGACACCTATCAAAAAATTATACTTCTCATTTAATGTATTATTTAGTCAATGCATATAATGTAGGACGCAAGAAGCTACGTTGTGGCTTTTCTTGCATTGAATTGATGTAAACCACCATTAATTTTGAAGGTACTTGAGTTGCAAGATGATAGAAAAACATTTCAAAAAATATTAGTGTTCGACCACTTTTTAAAACACATTTTAATACAATCAGAGAATATTATAAATATAAAATTAAACGAATTTTGAACTTTCTTGCACTTGGCAAAGTTATTCAGCTGAGGCTAATTCTGAGAGGTTCCTACTCATGGAAATGAGTCAGCGAGAAGATTTTGAATATTTATAATGGGCTCAATGAGGTGAATATGTCTTCTCCATGAAATCTCATGTCACTTGACCCAATACCCACATGAATTACGAACATGAATCATAATGTATCATTATTTTTGACCACAGCACAATCACATAAATACGGCCACCCCGTCTTTCGGAGGAGACGATAAGCCGTCGGTCCCGGCTACCTCAAAGTAGTCGTCATCTATCATCCATATCATTACCCATGCACAAGCCTATGAGCTCATGTGGGCTTCACCCTCATAACAAAACAAAATAGAACATATAATTTCACTCTCCAAGATGACGGGTGCATAATAAAATGCAATCAATATCCTAAAATGTATCATGACTGTGCTAAAGTCTTGTCGATCAAAGAAGTCATTCCTACTAAATTGCAGCTGATAAATGCTTCCAGCAGTCGAAATGAAGATAGTCCCACTCTTACCATCTGTCCCATCACATTTTACCAGCGGTATGTTGGCCGAAGTGACATTGTCATTTTCAGATTTGCGAATGCTTAGTTACGCCTCGCTTGAATTGGCCATTTTGAAGGAATGTCTTCTTTACTCGACAAGACTATACTTGCCATACAATAAAAATGATTATCATTTACTAGTTGTCATGCTTATGTTTGTTGTCTATTTCAAAAAACTTGCGTAATTTGATAGATTATTGGTTAACTATTTTGTAATCGTCTGGAGGGAATCTAACATTTTACTACTTGTGGCCTGTTCAATAAAAAAATATAAGTAGCCTATTCTAATACAAGAAAAAACTTTGTAAAATCTGACTCCAAGATGGCTTTGATTCACTAGACATCCACTATTTATTATAGCTGACGTAGAAATGTTAGGCAGTTTCGTTTGCTCCTTGTACGCTCCAATAGCTGATGTTGTCAATTAGAGTTGTCATTTAGTCTTTTGTACGTGATGTAACCTAGTAACAGCTGAAGTAAAGCATCTTTGTCTCTTTTGATAAAATAAATCTAGGCATAGCTAAATGACAACACCAGCTGTTGGAGCGCACAAGGAGCAGACGATGCCGCTTAACTATGGCGTCAGCTATACGTTGATATAATATACAACAGCGAAGACGGTCAACTATTTTTCACAGGATTTAATTGTTTTGATACAGGCAACTGAATGCATTTATTAAAATACATTTACAAGATCATTAAATATAATTTATGAGATAAAATCATTCAATTATCTAAGATAACGTAATTGTATAAAAGGAATGAAAATATTCTCTATTAGGCATAATTGATAATGTACTTATGAAGTGTTCTGTTCTGTAATCTTAAACTTTGATTGTGAACTCTTAATTTCTGAACAATATTCTACATTTTACTGAATTTCTATAGATGGGTGGCATATTATGAGTGTACAATATTATTCACAGATAACACCTCATTTATGACTATGAAATCGATCACTTTTAAAGGGTTTGTTCGGATTATAAGATAATGTTCTCTCTTCTAATCGATTGTAAGAATTATCATGAACAAATAAGTATTAATGTTTGTAATGATAATTGATGAAAAATGATGCAATAACCGAAGTGGATTGACGATAAGTAAGTTAATAATTTAATATTGCATTTTGAAGAATTTTATTATGTACATGTTCCACAAAATTTTTACAGTCTGTTGTAATTGTCGCAATGCTTGTCATGGATTCTAGCTGTTGTTAATGCAATTTTTATTTGTTGTTTCCTAATTTTTCTAATAGAAATCTATTAGAATAATTCTTTGTTCCTATTTTTAATAGTAGACAACGTTATGAAGTTTTAAATGTTTGTGAGTTTGTACTTCTGCATGCAATCTCTCAATGTTTTTCCAAGTTAGTATGTGTGCTTATCATAGGGCAAATATTGTAATTTATTTACACTTTTCATATCACATCATTGTAAAGTTTATTCATTTGTACATGACTAATTTATTCAATTTTGTGTGTGTTATTGCCACTTGAAAAACGTTAAACCCCTAGCTTGAAAGTATTAAGAATTGAGATTGCTTTTAGCCAGTAAATTGATGTTTAAAACATCTCAATGCGTAGATCATTGTGGTACTTGAACGAGTATTCATCTTGCGTTTCTTGGATACTTTGAATTGATAATAACAATTTTTTCCCCCACAATAAGTTGGTTATCGGAAGAAATTTATTCCCAGCACAGAGTATTCCTTGATAGTAAGGATATAGAATTTGTATGGATAACACTATCTTATTTTTGTTCTTTACAAACAGATATAATGTGATGTTGAATCCATATTTGCATAATTTAAATGCAATTCAGTTTATAATCAGGGTGTTTGATAATAATTATTATATTCCCAATGTAAGATAATTTAAAAAAACATTTCTAAGATTTCAATGATCTGAAATTCTCCTTATTAAATTGAAGACAAAATTAAATTGAATGCAACTTACTTTTTAATATATTGTGTTGTGTTTTTAAAAAAATATTAAGAACAAACACTATAAAGAAATTTAGAGATGATGATTAGTGTAGGCTATAATAAAAGAAAATTCTTTTTACAAAATTCTTATTCATTTTAGCACAAAATTTTTGGTAATCATGCATTTTAATAATGATTTGAATGTAAGGTTGTACAAACAATTTTTTGCCGATATAGCAGACTTAACAGACCAATCATTATGAATTTGAATTAACAAGTTGATTCTAATAAAATTAACTATACCCTACTCACTATCACTTTAGCGAAATAAACAAACATTATGCGAGTGTGTGCGTGTAAGTATGGGGTGACTACCTTGACCTCGACTAACCTTAGCCTATGAATGACATAGCGTGGAAACGTCATAACATTGGCAATGCGTATGTGTGTGTGGCGTGTATGTCGTTAATTTTTGTCGTCGGGACTGTGTCGTATCGTTGCTATGATTTGCCATCGCAACAGTTGCAGCCCTGTTTATTTGCGTTGTGAGTTTGTTTATTTCGTCTCAAGTGATCGTGAATAGGGTATAATAAGTAATTAATTTAATCGATTAATGAAATATACAATTTACTTTAGGGAAAGGAAAAAATATTAAATAAAATTTATTTATTGTTGAACAAACTCATTATAATCATGGTTTTAACGAAATTCTGAAAAATCAGCTGAATATAATTGTTTTTCGTGCAGAATGCCACCAATGATGGGTCCCGGTGGACCAATGGGACAGATGCCCGGTGCTCCGTCGCAACAAAATAAGCCGCTTTTCCCGAGTGCAGCCGCCATCGCCACAAGTACCACGTCGTCGGCAGCGGTTGGCGCCGATTTCAAACCAATCACTAGTTCCGCATCGATTGGACCGGTCAAGCCAACCTTTCCTGCCTATAGGTCAGTTTTAATTGTCTAGACAATATCTCAAGACAGAATATGTAATTTAGACGTGAGACGTCGTATCTTCTAAATTTTCAATTCTGACAGTATTTTTCAACAGAAAAAAATTGTCTAGTGAGAGCAGGTAGATAAGAAATATCTTGATACCACTGAAATAAGCTCTTGTAGAGCATTAGTAAGAACACGTATGTTCAAAATTGTAGCAGTATAATAGCCTTAAAAGTGAGATCATGTATCTCTACTACTAGTTTTTTAGCTCTCCTGAAAATAGCATTTTTTAAAATATGTAGTCCCACATCTTGAGCGACGAGTTTTATTCATAATGCCTGTAGCATTCAAGGTTATTAAAGAGAAAGTTGATCCATAAGTACTTGATATGGGGGGGGGGGGGAGGTGTTATGGAGGAGATATTTGAAATATATTTTATAATGAAAATAAGGAGACATAGATGTTATCAATATCACTACTTTTATTTGGTACTTACTTTGATACAATACTTTTAATACAATACAATGCTTTTTACATGGTTTCAGGGCTACACCTGCCCAATCCTCAGCTAGACCTGTAAAAAAGTAGTGACATCGAAAACAAGTGTGTATTATATTTTTCTTCATGGAGAAATACCATAATTTACAATATCTCATCAAATACAATCGATTTATTCAATTCAATTTAAAGCACACAAAATACAAAAATAAATGCAATAAAATTCGAAAAACAAATGTACAATAACAATGAAACATTGAACTTGAAAGATGAGGTTTTGGAATGATTGTCATCTAATAAATAATTTCTCTCAAGTAAATGAATGAATTAGAAAAAATACCAATATTGGATAATTGTTTTTTTTCCAACAGCGGAGCAACAGTGTCGGCTGGGCCAAGCAGTAGCTCGACTACGGGCAGCAGTACGGAGCCGCCCAAAGTGAACCTGATCAACACAGTGGGTGCATCAAGCAAGATCATCCACCCGCAGGAGGACATCTCACTAGAGGAGTTCCGCGCCCGCCTACCCAAGTATCACGTACCTGAACCAGTTACTGTGCATGCGCAGCCGACGCCCGCTGAAGCCACGCCCCCTGTGACCACGCCCACCCTTACCCCCACCCCTACCCCCACCAGTGTCGCGCCTACAGCTGTTTCAGTGGCCACATCTGTGGCGCCAGTCACCAGCACACCGCAGCCCATGCCAGCTATGCACGAGGTGCGTTAAAATTTTAATGCACTCTTTTGTTATACCGGTACTTGCTAAACTCGTTTTCTAACAAACAGCTCACTCGTTTGTTACTATTATAATCGAAAATAATTAAAAAGCATTATGTAATGAAAATTGAAACTCACAGCAGTATTCTATAATACTACACGATCCATCCATCTTTATAGATAAATTATCGTTGTAGTGAGGATCGTTATAGAAAGCGTTTACTGTATTTATTTAACACAACATGTTTCGGCTCTTTAGAGTCATTCTTAAGTAATTTATGTACTTTTACTTTTGAGAGAGCTAATAGTTCTTTTTGAAATGTATCTTTGATCAAAAATGTATCAAGGAGCTTCCTCCTGTATCTTTGATTTGCATTATTTTGTAACTTACCGAATGTTTTCAACTATTTGGCAACACTTTTAGGTTATCAAGAAAGTTAACCTTGAGTGTTATAAGAAAATCAACATGAAGTATTGACAAAGAAGTTGTAAACATTCGGTACAAAACAATGCATAATTAAGAAAACTCCTTGATTGAAAAGTGTGAGTTTTGGGAACCGGTGCATTGTCCCACTGATCCACTGATCCATTGTCCCGCGTCCAATAGGAGCATTTTGACAGTAAATGTTCCAATGGATCAGTGATCGGCAGACGACAAATGTCGTCTGTTCTGCCTCATATCTCGAGGTCGATCCACTGATCAGTGATCACTGATCCATTCGATCAAAGAGCTCGCATTGGTCGAGATCTGCGCATGCGCCGGATGAGTGTTCAGCTCATCTGCTCGTCTGCTGTCCAACTGTATTTAAATTACTGTAATAATCTAGAACTTTCTTCATATTGGATCTGATGGATATCAGATGAACCTCAAGTAGCCTAGTCAAGTACCGGTAGTATAGGACGAATGGAAAAAAGCAATTAGTGATGTCACTGATGTCACGAACAAAAACAGGAATTAAGATGGAATTGACCTGGCGTAGCCAACTTACAAAATATGGTTTCATCTGTTACAGTAAATATGAAAATTGGCTCGATAGGCTATATTGATTTAAAGTTTTACTATTGCTTTTCTTTATCAAATTTATTTTGTAATTGAAATTATCATAATAGTCTACAATAGGTTTTTTTCGTATCTTCGTAAACTTATTAACTTATGCACATTAGCATTTCCTACACAATTTAAAATTCGCGCCAAAGTTGTGAACCGAAAACATTCAAAACTGCGTCCAATGGGAACATGGTACATTGCACCAGTCACATGACCTTGGTCGATTGTGACATGTCACAATGGATCTGTTCCAGATCCATTGATCCATGCTCCCAGAACGAACCCAATGAAATCGGTAGTAAGAAAACTACTGAACAGCTGAGCATGAGCGATGTACTTATTTCATTCATAGAACCCTATTGTACTGTATAGTATCTAATGGCAAATAAATTTATTCTTATTCTTATGACAAATGAGTAATTATTGATTATTGTTTGAAGGAGCAGAGGCGTCCTATGATGGCACGGTTCCCTATGGCGCTGCCCATGTCGATGGGTCAGATGAACCAGATGATGGGTCAGATGGCTGGCCCCCCTGCCATGCTACCTGGCCCACCCATGATGCGGCCCGCCCTCCCACTCCACCATCCGGCCATGATTGGAGGTAACATGGGTATGATGCGCCCACCCCACATGGGGATACATCCAGGTCAGTGCAGTTCTCATTTACGCAACTTGAAAATTAATTAGTAAAAATTTAATAGTAAATTTAGTAGAGTAAATAGAAAATTTGATAGTGAAAGTTGATATCAAAAGGTGAATGACATTGAAATCAATAGACAAAGGCTTTTTAATTCACGACTAACTGTTATGTATAGACTTTTGGTTAGTTACCGATATGCAGTCTGGTGTATTCATCTACTTTCTGTGTATATTCTGGACAAGTAAAGAAGACATTCTGGCAAGATTAAAAAATGATTCCAGCTCGGTCAATATTGGTTCGAAAATTATAAATTTGGTCTCAAATTGTAGATTATGTTTCCTACAATTTGAGACCAAATTGACCGAGCTGGAGTCACTTTTCCATCTTGTCAGATTGTCTTCTTTGTTTGGACAGATTATTCACGAGACAGAAGAAAATTATCAGTCGAAATAAGTTTTCCTCCATATTTCATTCAACTTATAACCATTATTTTAGTGTATTACTAGGGAATATTCTATCGTATAGATAGTGTTCAATCATATTATTCTACTGGTATATTAAAAATATTTACTTTTAAACTAGCTTTTTTCTAAAACCACAACTACGCTACTGATCGCCTCCGGGTTCAAAATGAAAATAAAATTGAAATCGTGAGTTGATTTTATTCACAATATTACATTAGTTATTAATAAGTTAATTAGGTAGTTTACATCAGAAGACTAGAGAAGACTATTATACTTACCTTTGTTTCCATTCAAGGTAGATTTTTAGGATACATTTTACAATAGTTTGAGTGGTATTCAACGTTTGTTGTAACGTAGTACTTATAATTACAGTTATTGTAATTAACGAATTTGCCTGACGATATTTTTTAATTCTAGTTCCTCATTACAGAAATATACAGTGTGTTTCAGGAGGAATGTGCAATACTTGTCAGGCTGATTCCTTACACCAAGTAGACAAAAAAGTTCTATGGGACCAACCCCCAAAAACGCTTTGTTACAGAGATAACAATGGCGGAAAATTGAGATTTTAAAAAAATAAATAAATTTTCTAATTTTTCAGACGCTTCATTTAGGCTTTAAAATAATCAATTCGTATGTAAAATTAGCTGAGGAATTCAATGGAACCCGTTTCAAGTTTGTAACTTCAACGGTTATTGAGATAATTGGAAAATATGCTAAAAAACGCAATTTTTCAACAATAAGGGTTATAACTGAATAAGGAATCATAAATTTGTATTTTTTATTAATGGAAGTTGAAGAGAGTCGGATTCTGAAGAAAAAGTTGAAAGTTTTTGGGGGTTGGTCCCATGGAACTTTTTTGTCTAATTAGTGTAAGGAATCAGCCTGAGAAGTATTGCACATTCCTCCTGAAACACCCTGTATACGTACCTTATTGGGAAGTTTGATTTAAATTTCGCACAATCAGATGGTATTTTATAAAAAACAATCAGGCTTTCGACATCAACTGAAACTGATGCTGAAACTTCCTTGTTATCAACACAATCTTGGATTGATGAGTGCGTGAACATCACCTTGTATTTCTAACCACTTTGAATCTATTTTATCAATCTTCCATAAAATTTAGCATATAAACTAGTAGGATACATTTTGGATTTTATTGTTTCAAAAATATATATTTAGTAATGAAATGTTGTGTTGCAGGGCTACTGGGAATGCCACCAGGTGCAGCTATGGGCATGCCCCACCCGTATGCGGCAGGGCCGCCCATGTTCCCCGGCCCCCCCATGATTACTCCGATGATGCACCCTCGCTTCAGATGATCAGGTTTGTTGGGGGGACTGTGGCTGTTCTGGCCTGACCCCTAACATAAATATATCCGGGGACATCCGAGTTTACAATCTTCTGCATGTAACATTGATGTTAGACATTTGATTATCAACATACTACTCGTTTTTAGATAACATTTTTGAAACCTTACAAATACCTTCCCCTAACCACACACACTCACTAGCTCTTTCTTCCATATAATGCTATATTTCTTCGCTCTCAACCGATAGGGTTCCCGTTCATATCTCTGGTAGCATCTATCCACAATACTAATTCTTGATTATCATCTTAAGAGTGGTAAAATACAAATCTACATAGTAGAGTAGTGATCAACTTATTTGAAATCATATCACATCCCCCCTCCACTCTCAAATTGATCATCACCCACTTTTTTTAGTACATTCTCATCCTAAATTTCTAATTTCCATTTTTTCCGCAACCCAAAAATAGTAGGATACATTTTGAATTTTATTGGTACAAAAATAAATTTAGTTACTTTTTCAGTTCATTGAAAATTGATAAGTTTTTTGTAACTCTTGACGAAATTGATCTGTAATTTGTATTTGAAGTGTTGAATAAGGGCCAGCACTATGTACTTATCAGAGGTAAGCCTAGGTGGCTCAATTTTTAATTTGATATTGTCATTCTAGTGATTAATTAAATTAATTGTATGTACCTGTATGTACCAATAATTGATAGATGCTCCTTCAATTGTTATACTATTTCAACTCCTCCGTAGTGCACTGTTAGTTGTAGCCAAATATTAGAAGTCATTTTTTATTTTCTTCCATTAGGTTTAAAACATACCAATCTCATGTGATCAATTAATTTTGAAAACTTGAAAATCAAGGAATAATGATTTAATGTATTGTAAATAGGTACATTAAGCTCATTCACCACTCATTGTTTAAGTAATATATATATATTTATTGTCAAATTTGTTGGGTTTGTCTGTGTGTATGTGTGCGTATCAAACAAGTGTTTGAGTTGACACAGGTATTGAGTTAGGTATGTGAACTGTATACCACCTAACTGGTATAGCATGGCTTTAGCTTTTGTCAAATAAATAGATTTGAGGCTTTTGTATTTTACCCTCAGACGTTCTGGCACTTTCTCTAAGAATAAATCTATGAGAAACAGTACGACGAGATAAGTTTTTTATATAATCTAAAAATATCCATATTTTTCTTGTTGACTGGTTCAAGAATTTATTTACAAAATTTGTGTGTATGATAATGATGATGATGATTTTGAAGTAGCATCTATCTTGATCCTCTGGAAGGCAGGCAAGTTTTCCAAAATAAATACTACTTTTATTACTAATTATTAACAAAAATTGAAAGGATATTATCGAATTGTATGTTTTATTTTGTCTATGGTAAGTGAAATATGTCATTCTCTTATTGTTATGTAATTGAAGAATTGTTTTTGATGTATTATGTATGCTTTATCAACTCTAATACTTTTCATAGTGTTGACACACTTCATATTATTTTAAATTTTTCAAAATCATTTTTAAACGAAATAATTATTACAATTTATTTTATCGATAAGAATAATTAATTCATCAAAACTCATGTAATAAGTAATTAATATGGATTTACTGCATTTCCAAGTAAGAAATGATATGAGGTGTGAATATCTGAATGATGTCTATACTTCTTAGTTACAATTGTATAAATTAATTTTATGGAGAAGAGGTAATTAAATTTTATAATTTCGTCAGTGTGCCGGCATAACTTACTCTGCAGGTTTGTGTTTTCATTTATTTTTTTCATAAACATGTATTAAAAGTCAATCAAGCATGCAGATGCTAAAAAATCGAATAATATTTCACGAAAACAGCACTAAGTTGTTTGAATTGACTTCACTTTATCACTTAAGCAGAATAACATGGTGCAATTTGCATGTAAAATTTCATTGAGATTCATAGTTCCTTGGTCATTATCTATTCAAATGGATAACGGCATTTATTTTATATCTCTTTGGTTAACTAATTGGTTAAAACTCACAGTCCCCGAACCAACACTGACCGAGGCAGAGAACCCCCCGCCCCCCGTACAATAGTTTTCATAACTTATGCCGACATTTTTCAGTTTTTTCATCAACTATTTCTATTGACCAAGGAAACATGAAGCTCAAATCTCTGTAGCAGGACGAAACAAGAAGGCTTGCAGTATGCCTTAATCATCGAAATGTATGTATTATATTTCAATTTGATGGGAACATGACTGCATGAACTTGATTAAACAGCTTAAAAACAAACCAAGTAGATGACTAATCACACAAGTGAAGTCTGTTACAAAGTTATAAACAACGTAAAATATTTAAACTTGAAGAAATATCCTCATTCCATGAATAACGTTACGTTGAATGTAATTTTACGAGAATGTTTCCTATATGATTCCCTATGGTCTATCTATGTATCTAGGCCTCAATTATAGAATTACAATAATTATTAATTGAAATATTACTTGAATTTTTCGTTTGTAAAAGGTAGGTACATTTTCAATTTTTGGATGGATAATTGGTTGATGGATTATATGTTTTCAAATACCGAAAATGATATTAAAATCCTTACTGTATGTCTATTTTTATTATCAAGTAATTATTGTTGTTTATTAGTTGTAATTGAAAATTTATTTATTCTGATTAGGTGAAATATCTTTTAAAGAACGTACAATTTTTTTCTATCCTGCTGACGTTTTTATTCAGAATGTGAGAATATTTTTCAACACTCACTCTATTGTAAATGATTTGTTAAGATTTAAGTTCAGTTTAAAAATTTGTTTCAAAATTTTCGATTAAATCCATTTGTCAATCGTCCCAAAAGCATGGTTCATAGTTATTGTTCTCATTTGAATCACCACCTTCTATTTTTCATGGATCAGCATATTCCTCATGATTTGGAAAAGCATAATATAAGGTCTCAGTACTATACCGTAAATCAATAAAAAGTATATTAAGATAAAAAGAGTGATAAGGTATGAAATAATTTCCAGTAACACTACAATGCCGTAGCTAGTCTCAGATTGATGCTTCAATTATTTTGTCACTACCAATATTTTAAAGGGCTGTCATAATAAAATAATAAATATTTCAAATTTTAATATTACTACCTCAATCTGCATTAAAGAAACAAAATTCATTTTTTACTTCCTAATACAGAAATTCTTGTAAGATAAGAATGTTGTTTCTTTAATGCTTTTTCATGTAAAGTGAACATTGAAATTTTGAAATATTCATCCGCTATTTGAAAAATTTCGACTGAAATATGAAGATGAATCTTACTGGCTTTCGGAGGAGAAGAAAACCCGTCGGTCCCTACTACCTAAAAACAAGTCGTCATCTATCATCCATCCCATTACCCACGCACAAGCCGATGAGCTCATGTGGGCTTCACCCCCATAAAAACAAACAAAACAAATTCATAATTTTATTCAGAACGTTTTTCATGTCACACAACTAGGTAGACAGACTACCTACTGTATCTAGTTCATCAATCATTAAAATATAGCCTCCAAAGTAGAAGGCTTTCTTTACGTTTTTCGGAACCTACAAAATGATATATCTCATAATTTCTAAAAAAGGTTAAAAAATCTTTACTGGATGATTCTTCTACCAATGACAGTGTAGTGTTTCAAAATAAACCTCCCTGCCATAGAAGAATAAGTCAACATTTTTCAGTTTATTGATAAATTCCTACTCTTAATTAGAAGAAAGATTTACTTGCCATAGATTTTTTATGTTATTGAATTATTACATGGTGTTTATCCTCCTCTGCTATGAACATTCTTAATTCACGCAGCCTAGTCTACTAGATAATAAAAATGTATTAAGATCTTTAACTTTATTGGGACTTTTCAAAATGTCAGTACACAGTCTTGTCAGTATGCAATCTTAGTTGTAGAATGCCCATTATACTAATTTATGAATCTGTGAATTTCTTACCCCTGTTGCAAACATCGATTTTTTTACTTCTGATTTTTTCATCCTTATAAATTCTTCTGAATAGAACGGCACTTGACACATACGCACACATCATGACGTGTTGGGCAAGTCTCATTATATCTAGTAGAATTTATAAGGGCGGAAATAATTGGACTTCAAATATAGTTGTGTTTTTTAAGCACTTGAACAAACTTTTGAAAAAATTGTTTTCATTTTATTGTGAACTTTTTAGCCTTATTTTCAGTTCCTTTAAGCTGGAACGTTTATTAAAACTTCTTAGTCAGTTCGCTATATTCTTATACTTGTATTCAATTAATATTGTAATAACATTTTTCAAGTATTCTTATTCATCTCAAAAACATAACAATCCTTAACGTATTTTGTTCTTGCTTCTATTGTCTCATGAGAGACATTTATCCCGGGATTGTTATGAATTGGTCATAATAATCAATCTCAATCGTTAGGAGTCTTCAAATATTGTCCGCTCACAACTAATGTTTGCTCAACATCATGTTCCCAAGACAAATCTATCCGCTTTTATAAATCAACTAGCTTTTCTATATATAACATGAGTAATTGCTACACGATATCCTATTCCACCATTGTACGATATAAAAATATATTATATTGGCTACAGCCTGTAAAGTTGAGTATGATATTATTTGATTAGATTTGTAAATTGTAGTAAATTAATCGATCTGTGGCAGAGTTTCAAGGTAGGAGGAGGCACATCAATTATTAATTATTTTTTACTATTATTAATAATTTGTGCATTGATGTCTAGGTACGTTACTGTTTTTTTCTCACACTATCTGGATAGAAGGGACAACACACTTTTGTCACCACCAGGTATTTTGTTTAGGTTTTTTTATTCAATAGTTTTTTTATAATAGTGATGTGGATGCGGAGGTATTTATTTTGATATTTTGGCACAAAATAAAATTGTGTTTCCTTGATTACAGCGCTGTTGAGCTGTCAGACAGCGGCTCACCCAACCATTTGTAAGGGATCCAGTTCTGTGAGTCAGTAATTATTTTATCAGTTTGTTCGGTAAATCGTTAGACGTGGGAATTTGAATTTTTGGATGGCATCCTTGCGCACCCTGTAGGCGATTTTCTGAAATCACAGCCGGGTTTGGCTGTTGGACTGCTGAGTCCCCTGCAGGGTCTGTTAGTAGACTTCCGATTGGTGACAGCCTCATATTGATCAACCAATCACAGCCGTTCGCGGGCTGTTGGACTCAGGTCCCCTGTTGGCTGGACAGGCGATTGATCTTAGACAATCACAGCGCACGAAGCTGTTGGACTGTCATGTCCCCTGTCATTCCTATGGCAGGCGATTGCCGCTTCATCTCGACTAACCCAGTCACTATTTCGTTCTACTAAGGGTTGTGGTTTAGGGTACCAACTATTTAATCTTTCTCTTCAATTATTTATTACTCTCTTTGCCACTAAACTTGATACATTCACAAGTTGATCGATCTTTTTCAGAATGCTTGTGTGCTCCTGCTCCTTCTTACTCCCTCACTTTGCACATTGTCATTGTTCAGGATGTTCAAAGGCTGTAAGTACAAAAACAGCACACATCGTTCTAACTTGAAAACGCTTCTCTCATCCTTTTATCTCTTTCCCCCATGAACACCTACAAATTGACATGAACCAGTAATATTTTAACTCCAAAACTAAACCTCCAATTTTCCCTTCCCAAACCACGTACGGTATAACTTACGTTATACAATCAGCATTAGAGTTTTTTGCAATTTTAGGATCTTAATGTTTGTTTATGTCTTGAAAATCAGCTTCTACCCATTAAAAGGCTTCAATTTATACAATACTATCTACCTGTATACCATTATGATATTGTTGTATCTGCATTTTTTTTTTGTTTGAAATAAAAAAGTAGTATATCTCAATTGTTGTTTTTTACTCCGAATTTTTTTCACCTTCATCCCAATTTTTCTTTATCTCAATATCCTTGAAATAATATTATCACCTTGAATGTTCATATTTAAACTGATAAGGTTTATTTTCAGAAATTTATAATTTTAGATATTGTGCTTCTGTGCACTATCCCCGTTTAAACAAAGTTCAACTATAGTTTCGACTTGGTTTAAACTTGGAATAGTCTGTTCAAATCAACTTTTAACTACTTTATTTGTACTTAGTTTGAACAAAGATGGTGCGTAGACTGCATAGGCTACGGCCTGTTTAAAAACATTGTCGAGAACTTACGGGTGGAAAGTTGAACTTACAAAAACTTTTGTTAGGCACTTTTGAGCTGGATTGTGAGCAGAGTATAAATAGCTGTCGCTAAAAATTTGGACAGATTCGTCTGTCTCTATTAGAATAATAACTCCAATTGACAACAGCAGCTGTTGAAGCGCACAAGGAAAGACGATAAAGAGCATATCATTTTTCATCCCAGTGCATTATAATAACATTTAACGCCCTATAAGCTTCAGAATGATCGATTTTTTAGAGGATGCCCAGTTGGTAAGAAATCTAAAATCGATAATCCTGAAGTTTGTGAGTGTTGGAAAAATGCCAATATGAAATTGTATGAAGAACCTATTGAGGGCATATCCAAAGATGAACGGGTACTCCGATTAAAAAATGAAAACCTACCAGAAAGGTAAAAATTAAATTTATTGGAATTTTCTTCTTTCCGAAAGAAATTTTCTTTGGAAATTTATTGGGCGTTTCTTCTTGAAAATCTAAGATAGGAACACAGTGGCGGATTACCCATTAGGCACGATAGGCAACTGCCTAGGGGCCGCAAACAGCGAAAATAAAAAAAATTTTCCTCTTAAATTTTATGTAAATTTACAAGAATTTTAGTAATTTAAGGCCATCCTCCCGTGCGCTCAGTATAGTTGCTGCCACTGCATGGATATGATTACTATATGAACAGAAGGGTATGGAATTAATAAAAAGTGAGGAAGCTAACTATACAAAAAGGAGGTAGGAAGACACAAAAAGGAGAAAGGAAGAGGAAGATAATGCCAGACTAATCAAAAGGCACAGATTACTTTGATGGAAGACAAAACATGATTGTAAATACATTTTATATTGTTATTGACAATATAACCCAGAAATTAGACCACAGGTCAAAAATTTATTTTGATAAAAATTATATTTTTGGTGTTTTGTATAACATGAACAAACTAATTGATGAGGAAATTTGTCAAAAAGCGTGTGGTTTCGGCATAGGTACTGTTAAATGAACTGAATTTTGATGATATTGTAGACGAATTTGCTGCATTATAAGCTAGAAAGTTGATTTGTAAGGAAATATTAAACATAAAACTATTCATGTAATCATGTCACTAATATGATTTGAATATTATAACGTGTACAAAGCAACTAACTTAGTTTTAATTGTAAGTCCCAACCTCTTTTATTCTGTGTAATTCTGTTTTTTGGGTAGGGCCCTAGGTACCCCCGGGGGCCGCAAGTTAGCATGTGCCTAGGGGCCGCTAAGGTCATAATCCGCCACTGTAGGAACATCTGATGAACTTATATCCGGAAATAACCCCTATCAAACTGCAGCCCTCCAAAGATGTCGATTTTCAATGTTCTTTTTATTTTTCCTGGAGGTATGGATAGATATGAAGGTTTCAAAATATTTTTGACACCTCTGAAATACATAAAAGTCCAATTAACACATCGTAACAAAAACAGAGTGGAGATTAGCTTTGAATCTTTGAATGCCTCAATAGGTTCTTCATACAATTTCCCATCATATTGGCATTTTTCTAAAACTTAAAAACTTCAGGATTATCGATTTTAGATTTCTTACCAACTGGGTATCCTCTAAAAAATCGATCATTCTGAAGCTTATAGGGCGTTAAATGTTATTATAATGCACTAGGATCTAGGAAATGAACTGAGGAATCGATTTAAAATAGTTTAAAGTATGTCACTCACATAGCATGCCCTTAAAATGAAATGAAATGAAAATACTCTTTATTAGGCGGAGTTAGGACTAGGAAGTCCTTTCTATTTTTTAAGCCCTTCATTTTTTATCGGAGAACCACTTCATCCTACGTCTTTGGATATGCCCTCAATAGGTTCTTCATACAATTTCCCATCATATCTAGCATTTCTTACATCTAGCAGTTCATCAGAATTGATGTGCTTGACATTTCATAAATTAAATTAATATGGAAAATTGACATTTTCCAAGGGTTTCAACACTTTAGGAGTAGAATAAAATTTCACTGAGAAAAATGTTGTCAACATTATGATTTATTCAAATCAACAATTGAAAATTGATACAACAAATAAAAATGCAATATAAAACAGCGCTATCACAAAATATTCTTGTAAAAATAGAAGATGGAACGACAAATAATGTAACCATGAAGGCTGAAAATAGAACATGATATCACATTCGTAATGTAAATTTTCTACACCTGCTGTAGACATCCTACTAGCTAAGGACATAAATATCTACACAGTAGAAATATCCAACATATAAGGAAAATTTTAAATATGCAAAAGCATACTATTGAAAATTGAAACGAGAAAGGAAATTCGAGTTTAAAAGCTTGTTTAGGTTTATACTTTCAAATTGTTATTTTGTACCTAAAAATACATCGATATAACCTTTTTTGGACTTGTTAAATAGAAATTAGGTTATAACATAGCTTCCTTTAATATGTTAGAGGTGGCTATGGTTATAATATTAAGGGGCTGTTTTTCTTACCCTTGTATGTTTGCATAGTATCCTTCAATAGAAGGCATTGCCCTAATAAAATTGCTACGTCGCACCTTAGGATAGGACATAGCGCTCCAACATAGCTATGTACAAAGCGCTCTTTTTGAATTACCCTTTGGACCTAGTTCACTTCGTGTGGCGAAATATATGTTTCAGCTCAATTGAGTAATCAACAGCAATGTTTTATTAAAAATTCTTGATTTTTTCCTTTTAAATTCTTTTCATGCAGTGGTTAACTCAATTGAATTACTATATGGGCATTATTTTTCGAAAGTCATAGTTTATAATAGTTCCAAGTATAGATATCACTTGTTTTGAAAGGAGAACAAACATTTTTAATTTTTTTTTACAATTTTTGTCGGTAAGCATTAATTATAATAGTTCCAAGTGCAGATATTAAGCTACTTGTTTTGAAAGGATAACATTTTTTTTTTAATTTTTGAATTCTACAATTTTTGTCGGTAAGTCCATAGAAGAATAATAGTAGATACTCACAATGCCTTTTCTATAATACATTTATGTAATTATAAATTCTCTATAATGTAATCATGTCACCGTAAAAAAACACAGTCAATGTGATTCATCACTACACAGATAGGCTACTATATCAAGGTTATTAAAGGTTTTGTAATAACCTTGAGGCTATATTATATAGGATTGATCAATAAATACATCAATATGAGAATAAATAGATAACTCTAATGCGTAAATAACTCTATTATAATCATAAATGGAAAAGTGATGTAAAATTTATCAACACTTCTCAACCTAAAGCTCAAGAAATTAGTTTCATCTCAAATAATAAATTACCAATGATTGATGCTAAAAGTAATTCTAAATGCTTATAAAAAATGTATTAAATCAATGATGAATGAGTTCATATCTTCTCTTGTACAAAACGATTTACTCAACGAAAATATTCATTATTGGAAGTAGTTGAAATTTGTGAACGAGAAATTGAAGAATTATAATGTTGCCACATTAAACACACGATCTGTATAAAAGGTGAGCTTCAAAAATAGATTATACATAACAGGAAACATAATCAATGGATCATGGTGGAAGAATGGCTTTGTAAAGCAGACTGTTCAAGCAAAAAAGACATTCTGGCAAGATGGGAAAATGACTCCTGCTCGGTCAATATTGGTTCAAAAATTATCAATTTAGTCTCAAATTGTAGAGAAAAAATATTTTTTTATCAATTTGAGACCAAATTTATAAACCAATATTGACCGAGGAGTCATTTTCCAATCTTTCCAGAAATTCTTCTTTGCTTGGACAGACTATACCAAATAATATTAATCATTCCACTTGGTAATATGACTAGAGTTCAGTTAAAATTATTATTGGTCTATACATAATATATTGGAAATTATATATAATATAATTAGTAATTACGAATCTCGTTTACAAGTCGACGGACAGTTTAATCCAACTGAAAGGCTCAGCTTGCTGGACTTTCTTCACTTTCCTCCTCTGGATAGCAACAGAAGCAAGTTGATTGGGAATCCATACATTCTACATGGTAACGATGTCCACATCTGTAAAAAATCAACAATATTTTTAGTAAAAACAGAAACACAATTGACTGCTTTTGCATAAATTAATAATTTACTGGAGAAATCAAATTAGGTGGCCAAAAATGAAAAATGGCAGTTAAATTTCACTTTATTATTAGAGCTACTAATGTATAATAAATCAATAAGAATAATCATAGTACCCTTGAAATGAGTTTATCTTTGTAATTTTATGAGCCTCAAAAATCGCTTCCCGGTGGTTTGGAACCCACCTAAAGCAGTAGGTCCATTCATCTCTCATCATCACCATCATCATCCTTCCCATTACCCACGCACAGGTCCAAGAGCCCATGTGGGCATCACCCTCACAAAAAAATGCCACGTTTACACCAGAGTGTTGATAACATTTGTGAATAACGTATTATTATATAGACTTATACAGGGTGTTTCAGGAGGAATGTGCAATACTTCTCAGGCTGATTCCTTAAACCAAGTAGACAAAAAAGTTCCATGCGACCAACCCCCAAAAACTCTTTGTTACTGAGATAACAATGGCGGAAAATTGAAATTTTTCAAAATATATAAATTTTTCTAATTTTTTAGAGGCTTTAGTAAGGTTCTAAAATGATCAATTCCTATGTAAAATTAGCTGAGGAGTTCAATGAAACCAGTTCCAAGTTTGTAACTTCAACGGTTATTGAGATAATTGGAAAAATATGCTAGAAAACGCAATTTTTTCAACAATAAGGGTTATAACTGGATAAGGAATCATAAAATTGTATTTTCTATAAATGGAAGTTAAAAAGAGTCGGATTCTAAAGAAAAAGTTAAATGGCGGCGATTGTGTAGATCTTACCCAAATCTCAGAAATAGCGATCAAAAATCGCAAAATCGCTACTAAACACAAATTTATCACTTTTGTCAATTTTGCGATTTTTGATCGCCATTTCTGAGATTTGGGTAAGATTTACACAATCGCCGCCATTAAACTTTTTCTTTAGAATCCGACTCTCTTCAACTTCCATTATTAAATTGAAGATTTTATGATTCCTTATACAGTTATAACCCTTATTGTTGAAAAATGGCGTTTTTAGCATATTTTTCCAATTATCTCAATCACCGTTGAAGTTACAAACTTGGGACTGGTTTCATTGGATTTCTCAGCTAATTTTACATAGGGTTTGATTATATTAGAACCTCACTAAAGCCTCTAAAAAATTAGAAAAATTAATATATTTTGAAAAATTTCAATTTTCCGCCATTGTTATCTCGGTAACAAAGCGTTTTTGGGGGTTGGTCCCATGGAACTTTTTTGTCTACTTGGTGTAAGGAATCAGCCTGAGAAGTATTGCACAATCCTCCTGAAACACCCTGTATATTATAAAACTTATTATGTAAAATTTATTAGCAATTTTGTTATTAACTCCGGTGTAAACGTGGCATAAGGCAGTTAATTTATCTCAAGGTATCTCAAGGTTTGTGCGGAACGTAACGACCGTCAGCCGCAGTCGATCAGCTGTAGCCAATAACCCTGTTATTACAGCGTAAGGACAAGACAAGAGCTGTGATTGGCTACAGCTGATCAACTGCGACCGACGGTCGTTACGTTCCGCACAAACCAAAACCTATCTCTAGCCTGCTTTCACATTAATTTATTGTATTATGTTTTGGAATAAAGTTCATATCTATAAGAACTCATGTTAAATTAATATCCTAATCAAGATATTATAGGGACAAATTTAGAAACATGAGGCTTGATACATAATACAACATTGTTAGAGCAGGCTTCAATTAAGTTTCAATTCTATCAACTTCTGTTTTTTCAAATCTATCTTAATTAGGATACTATCATAATTTTCTAATCCGGTATGCATACCAGTATTATTAAATTAGTGTTTTGAAATTATTAGCGTTGAGATGGTACTGGCACTACAAAGAATTGAATTGTACACTGAATATTAATAAAGCCAAGAAGAGGTCGTGGTGGCTTGGAAAGCATGCAAATTTCGAGAAAAAAGTAATATACTCAATTGCAGAATTTATCAAATAACGATTCGTGTAAACATCCAAGATTTTGAAGCAAACCAGACTTTGGATTTTCAAACTGGCTCAGAGACTCAAATAGATATTTTTATTAGTCAGTGACAATGGTTTCTAAGATTAATACCGGGTTTATACGATGCCAATTAGTACGGTGCAATTAGACTCGAACCTCAACATCCAAAGAGAAAGGACGATTCCTACGCCAACTTGTTCTATACAACCCCTTTATTGTTTGGTAAAAAATTACACCCTTATGAGCGTCGGGTTTTTGATGGAGGGGGGTGAAAGGTGCAAAATTTCAGTTTTTCGTGAATTGTAGCCGAACCAAGCGTTGGACGAAAAAATTTCATGCATGTTTTTTCTAGAGAACAAAATTTGGAAGAGATTGAGACCAATCACAACCCTGTATCATCAACCGTTTCCAATTTACTATTTTTTGAAAACTCCATATTTTTTTCACAGGAATTATTCCGTTACTTTAAAAGTTTGTAACTTTGAATTGGAAACACTTGCATCTGTATTTCAAAATACCTCTCGGCGAAATTCATTTCTCTTTAATTTGAGACCAAATTCACACTTCTATGTTTAGTGGTTCATGTGCCACAACGATTTTAAAAAACCCTTACATCCCCAAAATCCCCTAAAATTAAATCTTATACAAAAAAAAAATACTAAAAATATTTGGATTGGCTTCTAATTCTATAATCATTATGGAGGGCAAAATTTTCTACATTTTCAGACCAAGAACATCACTCTACCTTCATTAGTTACAAAGATACAGATGAATACATCATTAAAAATAAGTAAAAATTGAAATAGCTGATTTTACAGGAATGTTTTCATCAGAGTTCTATTCAAGAAATTCAGCGAATCATATATAGTATCAAAGAGTACATTTTTCTCTTCAATTCGAGACCAAATTCACATTTTTTGAACAATTACACAATTAGCTAGATCCATTTTTCAAACCAACTGTCGAGCTCAGAGCTCACTCTGAGAGGCGCTCCTTGCACTGTGAATGATACATTGAAACGCTTCGCTGAGCTAAATAAGACGACGATTGGTTTTAAAAATATACGTAGCTCATTAAATAATTGTTCAAAAAATATGAATTTGGTCTCAAATTGTAGAAAAAAATGTGATCTTCAATATCATATAAGATTCATCATGATTTTACAATGAATTCCTCATGATAACATCAGCGTTTTCAATTGTTAAAAAATTACACATAATTCATTCTATTGTAACTCGGAAACTATTGGCGGTAGAGGTATGCTCTTGGTCTAGAAATGTAGAGTGATTTATCCTCTAAAAGATGGTATATTAAAATTTCTTGTTCAATGCTTATTGTTGGAGAAATTTCAATTTAATTAAAAACATGAGCGAATTTATCAGAAAAAGTGTGATAAAAACCGGTTGTGTGCCTTCTTATGTTGAAGGTTTCGCTAATCTCTTAGTAACCATCTGAAAGAGGAAGATTTTATCTACATTTCTTGATAGTTTCAGATTTTTCCGTTCACAACTTCCCGATTGGGATCATTGATATGTGAAAATTTGGACTTTTCAATGTGCAGGTATTATTATTCAAGGGTATCATTTAAATCTGAAATTTCTAGTTTTTCACCGAATTTGGATTATAATATATGAATTTATACCGCCGTGATGAGTAGAAAATGATGAGCTATTAAACGATAGAATCCGACGTACCAATCAAAAGTTATAAGGGAATATAGATTATTAAAAATAAGGGGATGCTTTTGACCAGCCCCCATGAATCCTATGATAGTCATGGTCGTGTCAACAATTTTTAAGACAGTCTAGGATCTAGAAGTAGTCTATGAAATCTAGAAGTATGAGTCAATCCGAATATTTTTAGTATTTTTTTTGTATGATAAAATTCAATTTTAGGGGATTTTGGGGATGTGAGGGTTTTTTAAAATCGTTGTAGCACATGAACCACTAAACATAGAAGTGTGAATTTGGTCTCAAATTAAAGAGAAATGAATTTCGCCGAGAGGGATTTTGAAATACAGATGCAAGTGTTTCCAATTCAAAGTTACAAACTTTTAAAGTAACGGAATAATTCCTGTGAAAAAAATATGGAGTTTTCAAAAAATTGTAAATTGGAAACGGTTGATGATACAGGGTTGTGATTGGTCTCAATCTCTTCCAAATTTTGTTCTCTAGGAAAAACATGCATGGAATTTTTTCGTTCAACGCTTGGTTCGGCTATAATTCACGAAAAACTGAAATTCTGCACCTTTCACCCCCACCTCCCCCAAAAACCCGACGCTCAAAAGGGTGTAACTTTTTACCAAACAATAAAGGGGTTGTATAGAACAAGTTGGCGTAGGAATCGTCCTTTCTCTTTGGATGTTGAGGTTCGGTCTTTTTTCAAACTAATTGCACCGTATTAAATTGACAATACAATTGTCAGAAGAATGTTTCTTCCAACAGCTGATGTTATCAATTAGAGTTTTTGTTTGGCCATTCCAAGATTATGGTTTTAAAACCGAAAGATGCAATAGATACTTTACATAAGCTGTAGGTTTCACAGGACGATATAAATTGTCAGTAGATAATTGTATCGCCAATTGGCATCGTATAAAACCGGCATAAGCGTGTTTAAACAAAAATCAATCAATTACAAGTGTAAAAGTGCAAAATAATTCCTCAAACTGACGAAAAAATATAATAACGCGAATAGTAGCCATGAAGGTATAGTCTGTCCAAGCAAAGAAGACCCTCTGACCAGAAATTGACTCCAGCTCGGTCAATATTGGTTCAAAAATTATTGATTTGATCTCAATCGTAGGAAACAATCTGATCTACTATTTGAGATCAAATCAATTTTTTTTACCAATCTTGACGAGCTGGAGTCATTTTTCCATCTTGCCAGAGGGTCTTCTTTGCTTGGACACGGACAGACTATAGATTGAGATGCGCATGAACACTATCTTGTAATTGAATCATGGGAAATATGGATATAAAATAATAGAAAATATGTAAATAGTACGAGAGAATAAATTCACCTGAACAATACTAGCTTGCCATTGGTTGAATTGTTCTTTTTCTTCTTGCATTGCGAGCAGTAAGGTGGGACATAATAGCCTTTACTCGCCTCCTTCAGAGTTTCTTTCAATTTCTCGTGCAAATCAGTGTAGTGAGTTTGGCACGATGCTTCCAGCTTTTCAGTCTCATGAGCACATTTTTCAAACAATCCTGCAAAACGGAATTCTATTTTGATTCAAAGAAACAAAGAATGAAACATTTTTTGATTATGGATTTTCATTCAATAACTACAATTAGGTAAGGTAAGAACGATTACAAATAATTCCAACGAGTTCAATATATGCTAGTATTGAAGAGAAAAAAACGTTGGGAATATTTCGATCTCTTATCAACAAGATATTCTCGAATGAAACAAGTATTTTCCAATGTGATATGATGTGAAATTAAATTAGCATGCGCATAGAGGAAGGATAATAGATTAATTATCCTTCAACTTGACCTATCCTTTATGGCAGTGGTCACCAAATGGTGCACTGCGGTCCGGATCCGGACCGCCAGCTAGTTTTGTGCGGACCGCGATGTCATACTCTTAGAAAAAAATTTAAATAAATACTAAAACAAAAAATCCATAAGAGACCCTCTAAAGTCTAAATGAAGTTGAATTATTAAAAACCAACCAGAACAATAAATGACATAACCAGAAGTGTAACTAAATTAAAAAGGAGTCAGTTTATTTGTAATAACTTCAAACTACTACTTATTATACCTTTATGTGTGGTTTTTTATTTTATGCCATTTTCTCCATAGATTCTTCAATTTTTTAAGCTAGTTTGATTTTTTATTAGAGTTACTTATCTGTAACTTATTCTTATCATGCAACTCTCAATAGAAAGTTTTGATTGATTTTATATTGTTGCATTTAAATGTGTTAAACTGCAGTTGACAGAATATTTGACAAATAATAATATTTTAGCAAAAAACCAATAGGCTATGGCTTTCAAAAATCAAAAAACACTGAAGATGCCCTGTTTGAAGTCACAAAATACATAATTGAGTCAGTTAAACAGAGAAATAAAGTTATAATGACATTCTTGGATTTGACTAAGGCTTTTGATTCTGTTGATCGAGATAAGCTCTTGAAGAAACTCGAGTCTATTGGAGTTGAAAATTCCGCCTTGCAATGGTTCAAGAGTTATTTCTCTGCACGCCAGCAGTTTGTTCAAATTGATGGTGAGTGTAGTGACAGGGACAGTGTTGACTATGGAGTAATCCAGGGAAGCACCCTTGGTCCAATATTGTTCCTGGCATACATTAATAACACCTCAAAGTTGAACTTACTAAGTAAAATATATCTATTTGCTGATGACACGGTTGTTATTTCTGTTGGTAGAGAATGGGAGGAAGTTTATAAGAATGCCACATTTGACCTCTCAAAAATAAAAAATTGGGTTGACCACAATAGTCTTAACAGTCAATATAAATAAAACAATGTATATGCCTATAGTAACCAGAAATCAATCAGATCCAGGATCAAGGCTAGTCAAAATACATTCCTGCAGGGATGTGGAATCCACAGTATGTGCATGTGGTTCAATCAAGAGAGTTGACCAATACAAAAACTTGGGGGTCATATTTGACCATCATCTAAGTTGGGTACCCCACATCCAGAATGTGAAGCAAAGGCTCAGGAGGATGTTGTATGGTCTATCTCAGCTAAGCCAAGTGCTGGACATTAGGTTGTGCAGGAGGGTCATCACGCATATGCTCAATCAGTGATGCGGTACGGTATAATAGTCTGGGGTGGTGTATCATCTGCATGCTTGGAGCCGCTTTCTGTTACCCAGCGTTCAATTATGAAAACAATTCTCAAAAAAGAAGCCAGGTACCCCAGTACGTTACTGCTGTTCTCGGACTTCCCTGTTCTTAATATAAGACAGCTATATATCAAATCAATCCTTACCTACATTAGAAAACATAGAACAGAACTTTTTGAAAATATTCAACACAATTATCAAACTCGACTCAGAAGTCATCATGGTCATACAACACCCAGATTAGTACACGGGATAGAACTTAAATCATCTTACTATCTAGCTCAAATAATCTATAGGAATTTACCAGAAGATAGAGCCGAGACTACCAGGCCGAGAGCTGCAGTGACGTGGTGTATAAAAGGAGGTTGATGGAGTGGCTCTTAGGTATAGGCTGGATTGGAGCAGAGGAGCTCATCAGTTCGCCTTATACATAGCTTATCAATTTTTAAAATTAATAAAAAAAATATAGAATTGGCATTCAATTTTAAGATTTGCATCGTTGCTGGTCCCAGGTTCTCTTCTCCTGCTCTTAGAACTGTACACTCTGCTCTCTACTCTAAATGTAGTTTTTTTATTCAAAATTATTATTATTTTATTTTTTGTAGAACTTATTTTTTTAACTATTGTACATTGAAAACTTATAGATCGTACTCGTAAACGTATTATCGTACTGTTACTTCGGAGCTCTCCCCCATACACAGACGCACAGTCTTCTTGGGGGAATTCCACTCTATATCTTGTACTTATGGTGTAATATTATAAGGATGCATAAATTTTGAATGTAATGAATTTTTGTTTATCAAACCATGAGTATATGTATACATTTTTTTCATGTATTGATGAGCAATGTGGAAATAAATAATTTGAATTATTTTATCCAATTATTCTATGCCTAGTAAAACGTTTAATTTGATTTATCATGGTATTTCAATAGCTAAAGAAAGATAGCTAAAGTAAAGGAATATATAGTAAAGGAATAAATTCGAGAATAGTTTTGACAATTCAATAAGTAAAAATTCTTCATACAAATAGAATAAATAATAAAATAATTTTTATTGCCAAATCCGACTGAAATAATGGCCTTTATTTTAATTTTAATAGATCAATGGCATGATATCTAACTTCAATATATTTGAAGAACATAAATATCGAAATATATAGGCCTACAGAGTTATAACTATCCCAAATGACACAAATATTTGAATGATGATTGAAATTAATGTAGTTTTAATGTTTCAAAAAATTTCCGGGGAGTACCCCTCATGACCAAGTACCTCTCCCCCCACCATAAGTGGTTTTCTCTGTATGGACCGCGGAAGCTCGCCAAGACTTTGAAACGGACCTCAATGAAACTTAATTGGTGACCACTGCTTTATAGTATAAGCTTCAATCACAGAGTAGGTAAATAACCTTACTTATGTTTCAAGCTTTCTATAAAAATTTCTTAGTTTTTCGAAATTTTGAATAATGATACAATAGTTCAATTGACCTGACTCTTAATATAGTATTTCTAATGAAATGCAAATTTGAATTTTTCAATTTTGAACTTGTCTTTTCAACTTGCAATAAGTTCAACTCCATCAGGAATTTGAATACGACAAAAGCTTCAAATCTAGTTTAATAGGTGAGAAGTACATTTTGAAATATTGATGAATTACTTCCAATACCTTCAAATCTTCTCTCAGATTTGATAATAAGCTTATTCATATTATATGATTGGATAGGAAACTTGATTGTGTACGTCAATAAAATGGAAATTTATTTCCTCTTTCAACATATTACATTAATAACCAAAACTTATGCAAATTAAAAAACAGGGAGAACCTGCCGAAACTAGATATATCAATCTATAAAGTATGCCTAAACAGATTTATCTTGAAAAAAGTTGCTTTATCAATTAATTATTGCACATTAATACTCTATCCCGATCTGTTGGAATGTGCTTGAATCTACGAGCATATTATGACCTTTCTATACATGTGTTTCTAAAGCTCTCTCAGCCCATACCCTGCGATGTTCCACTCTTGTTTATACAAGCTTTCATTATGATGTTACGTCACCGAGGCAAACGTCAAGGAGGGCTTTATGCAAACGTTTCTGAGAAACAGTTTCTAAATACATTGAAACAAGTGAGAACTCGAAATACCTATCGATTTTTGAGCGGAGAAGTGTGGGTTTTATCGACCGTACAAAAACGCTTTCATAAAGAGGCCCTTAGAAAAGAGAGAGAGTAGGCCTAAAGGTACGATTCCCAAGCGGCAGCTCTAGCCATTACAACCCTACTCACATATCAATATTATAGATGTTTGCTCTGTTATTAGGGCTACTAATGCACACTGAACCAATAAATAGTGAAATTCACCCTTTTCAAGTCATTTTCAAGTAAATTTCACAATTTATTGATGTAGTATACATTAGTAGCCCTAATAATAATAACTAAACAACTATAATTTAGTTATATGAATACAGTTGGGATGGCTAGAGCAGCGCATTTAGAGCTGAGAAGCTCTAGCAGCGAATTTAGAGCCAGGTTGGGAGGCATACCTTGAGTAAGAGAGAATGATAGTATCATTTTCATTATATTAAATGATAATATCAATAGATAATATAATTCGGTGGCGACACTTCATCTGTTTCGTGGACACGAGCCAGTGATATAATTCTGATAATATTATATCATTATCTCATTCTGATAATATTTTCAACAACAATAAATTCTGACCTGTGATTAGGTTGCGAAGATCTCCTAGGGTTCCATTCGTGTGCTCCATGAGCAGATGTACTTCGGAGGTCAAATCCAAGTCGACATTGCTGAGCACATGTTGCAACAGTTGGTGAGAGTTGAGTTTGAGCAGGCACTGTAACAGAGGCAGCCAAGACTTCTTCGAGTCCAGAACTGACGCTCCTCTTTGAGCCAGGCTCACAAGTTCTGTCGTAAGACTTTCTAGTGGTTCGCCCTGGGGAAAAATACATTTTTGGATTCACTTAATTTATTGAAAACCATTGTTCAAAACATGTCCGTGACTCAACCCGTAAGTGAACTGTACAGAAGAAGTTAATATTTTCTTTATTTTATGGCTAATTTATCACTGGTTTTCATTTTAAATGAGAATCTCAGTTATAATAATTTAAAAGGGTACTGAAATTCTCATTTAAAATAAAAACCAGCACAAGTTAACTATAATATCACTTAACTGTCACAAAAATAAAGATATAAATACATGAAACAAACCAAATTACAATTCGAGCATAGTGTCCACTGTCCACTCATGAGCTACAAAGGTACAATTCCCAAGCGGCAGCTCGAGCTGTTTCGAGCGGTTGTGGCTGTAGCTGCGCTGCTGGAGCTGCCCTGCTCTAGCCATCACAACTCTATTTACATAACTATATTATAGATGTTCACTATGTTATTAGTGCTACTAATTTATAATAAATCAATAAATAGTGAAATTCACTTGAAAATGACTCAAGAGGGGTGAATTGCACTATTGGTTTATTATACATTAGCAGCTCTAATAACATAGTGAACATCTATAATATAGTTATTGAATAGAATTGTGATGGCTAGAGCAGCGAAGTATCAGTATCAGTCTGATTATACAGTCTCTAAAGTTAGGACTAGAAAGTCTCCCCACCTTTCTGAATATTTTGCAACAAGTAAGAAAATAATAGTTTCACTGAAAGTATATTAAACAATGAAAATACACAGCCAGTGGAAAGTGAATAATAGATACTTCGAAATATAGGTACTATAGCTTTATGAATCAAATCCATTTTCTTACAAGATCGTTCAAATTCGAAAAATTGCTAGGCATAAAATGAATAGATTTTCCAGGATTAAGCTGATCAGATAGTTGATTGGAAAGTTCAAGCCTGATATGTTAAGAATTAATTTGAGATGATACACACCTGTTCAATAGATTTTTGCAACTTTGCAAGCAGTAGGTCAAATGCCTCTTGGTAATCTCCTCGCTTTTCTAGAAGGATGGCAGTTATCTCGTCTAGATTGCTGCATTTCGATAACTGTGAAAATATGACAAGTATAAATAATAAAAGTCGAGAATCATTTTAGCAATTAATTGTGAATTTGCTGAAGGGTTTCACAATGTATTAGCAGTAGTTTAAGAGCTATAGAAAGCGAAATGAAAGTTAAAATGACACAGAAAAGTTTAATAGGCTACAAGGAATTGATTCAGTCGTATATTTCTTAACCTTTTTGAGTTAGGCTTAATGAATTGTATATATCATAATTTATAAACCACATTAAAGTTCAACAGCTCTAAGGAGAAAGGAAATGTACATCAGGAACCATACTTGGATTTATTATTTCTATTCATGTAAAAGTGGAATTATAAATATATCTTCTCAAAATCTAGATTAGATTATGATGGATTCTAGATACCCTACTCCTAGATTCTTTGAGCTGAGTCCTATAGACTAAGCTGAGATCATGTACATAATTATATTCTCAAAATCGGAAACTCTAAAGGTAGCATTACCAAACAGCAGCTCGAGCTGCGCTATTCTAGACATCACAACTCTTAACATAACTATATTATAATTGTTCACTTTGTTATTTGGACTACTTTGTAAATCAATAAACAAGTGCATTTCACTAGAAACTGACTTAAAGAGGTTCTTTGATTATTTATTATACATTAGTAGTCCTAATAACAAAGTGAACATTTATAATATAGTTACGTGAATAGAGCTGTGATAGCTGGAATGCTACCTTAACAATATTCTACTAACTAAATTGAGTATTTTGAAGACGTGGATTCCATCAGATTAGAGACGATGGATTTTGTATCAAGCCAATGAAGGATGATAAACATCAAGACAGTGGTAAGATTAATTGGACTGAATTACATGATGAACTATGAATGACGTCCAAGTTCTCAGGGTACGGTTACACCAGGACGAACAGGAGTGAACGAGCAGTAATGAACGCGCATTGAAATCTGAATGGGAAATTCACATTCGTTACTGCTTTCTTGCTCTGATGTAATCGTTCCTTTCATATACTCCCAAATTTTGAGTACTATATACAGGGTGTTTCAGGAGGAATGTGCAATACTTCTTAGGCTGATTCCTTACACCAAGTAGACAAAAAAGTTCCATTGGACCAACCCCCAAAAACGCTTTGTTACCGAGATAACAATGGCGGAAAATTGAGATTTTTCAAAAAAGATTAATTTTTCTATTTTTTTAGAGGCTTTAGTAAGGTTCTAAAATAGTCAAATCCTATGTAAAATTAGCTGAGGAATCCAATGAAACCAGTTCCAAGTTTGTAACTTCAACGGTTATTGAGATAATTGGAAAAATATGCTAAAAAACGCCATTTTTCAACAATAAGGGCTATAACTGGATAGAGAATCATAAAGTTGAAGAGAGTCGGATTCTCAAGAGAAAGTTAAATGGCGGCGATTGTGTAGTTTTTACCCAAATCTCAGAAATAGCGATCAAAAATCGCAAAATTCGACAAAACATAGCACAAGTGATAAATTTGTATTTAGTAGCGATTTTGCGATTTTTGGAAAATTTGTGTTTAACAGCAATTTTGCGATTTTTGATCGCTATTTCTGAGTTTTCGGTAAGATTCACACAATCGCCGCCATTCAACTTTTTCTTGAGAATCCGACTCTCTTCAAATTCCATTAATAAAAAATACAATTTTATGATTCTTTATCCAGTTATAGCCCTTATTGTTGAAAAATGGCGTTTTTTAGCATATTTTTCCAATTATCTCAATAACCGTTGAAGTTACAAACTTGGAACTGGTTTCATTGATTCCTCAGCTTATTTTACATAGGATTTGACTATTTTAGAACCTTACTAAAGCCTCTAAAAAATTAGAAAAATTAATCTTTTTTGAAAAATCTCAATTTTCCGCCATTGTTATCTCGGTAACAAAGCGTTTTTTGGGGGTTGGTCCAATGGAACTTTTTTGTCTACTTGGTGTAAGGAATCAGCCTGAGAAGTATTGCACATTCCTCCTGAAACACCCTGTATAAAAATGTACCAAAAAACTATAAAATATTTTCAAAAATTAAAAAATACGGTTTAGTCAATTATGTAACCAATTTGTATTCTATCGCCATACCTCTATTGCTTCATCTAGGATAAGACTCGACTGATACTGCTTCAGGAATGTGTGGGCTTCATCTGGATCATTCTTACATAGAAGGCCAAAGTGCCTGGTGATTATGGAAGAATCTGAATAGCCTTCAAGCCTAGAACCCAGAAAAGCCATCTTATCGAACGTATTCTGTGCAATTAATATATTGATTGAAATAGAGATGAATTATTATTAATATTAACAACTACGATTGTAGACTACACTGAAATCCCTCGGATTTCGAAAACCCTCATGTGTGGAGAAACCAGGATTAGAGTTCAACTATTGTTGAAAACGTTTTCAAATTTTTTAATTGAACAAGAAATCCTTGTTTATTAATTGATTATTAAATCCTTGATCATTGATAATCTCCATTACGGACTATTTTGCAATAGCTGACGCCAAAAACTTAGGCAGTTTGGTCTGTCTCTTGTACGTGATGTAATCTTCCTTGGTGGAAACACCTAGTGTACCACAATTATTGTCTCTTTTGATTTTAAAAACATTATCTACGCATGGCTAAATTATAACTCTAATATTGACAACATCAGCGTTTGGAGCGCACAAGGAGCAGACGAAACCGCCCAACTTTTTGGCGTCAGCTATAGCAACTATCAATTAATAATTTATTTATTGATAAAATTATTACAATGATCTTTCATTGATAATAATAGCTATCATAGTTTGAAGACAAAAACCAGGCTTAGCGTGTACTATTATTTCTTGTTCAAATTTTGATGATTAATGAAGCCCAAAAACTTTATGAATGTCACCCACTGGCCACTTCACATTTCTTGTCTGGCAATAATCCTTGAGAAGAAAGTGATAACAATTTTGAATTTAGTAATGTTGTTAGAAAGTTGGAAAACTATTAAAAACTTATAGTTTATTGGATAATAAGGATGTCAGAAATTGTTATTGAAAGAAAAAATTGGAGGTACTTACAATAAGCCTTTGGAGAACTTGTAGATCTGCATATCATTCAATTTCGGTATTATATCGGGAATAAGTTGTGGAAAATGTTTGAAAATTGTGCGACCCGTTTCTACTCCATTTATTTCCAGAAGTACCTGAAATCAAAAAAAATATTCAAGTTCGGTTCAATCTCAATGGCTTCGACTTAAAATCAACATTTTTATACTATTACTATTTGTTTCGATTCTAAAATAGATTTTCTCCCAAATGTTAAATTGTAATAAAAGGGTTTTGTGGTAATGTTCGAGGAATACACAATGAAAACCATAATTTGTTTTAATAGTTCTATTTCTATTATTACTTCTCAACTATGCAGCTCATGTTCTACGTATGAAGAGATCGAGCATTATTGCCATTGCATAGTTATGCCTATTCTAGAGTTATCGTGCGAAGAGCCTTGGTTAGAGATTAATAATAAATTAAAATATTAATTATCTAATTAATGCATTTCAGAATATTCAATTTTATTTCATATGACATAGAACTATAATAGTCTAATAGCAGTCGTAGTACATTAGTTTTCTTAAGAGTGGACGGTAGTATAGTATGTCCAAGGAAAGAAAAGCCTCTGGCCAGATGAGAAAATGACTCGAGCTCGGTCAATATTGTTTCAAAAATTATTGATTTGGTTTAAAATTGTAGATCAGAAAATTTCCTACAATTGAGACCAAAATTTATCATTTTTGAACCAATATTGACCGAGCTGGAGTCATTTTCTAATCTTGCCAGAGGGTCTACTTTGCTTGGACAGACTATAGTCGACCATTTGCCGAACAGCAATGTAATTTTTATCAATCTCTTGCATCAAATAGCGCCGTTATCCATGGACAGATAATCATGTCATTGAAAAGAAAATTCAATTCTCCAGGTGCTCTACTTTCACTTATTTTATGATATAATTTTGAAATATAAGTATTCTGAATTAAGTATAATGTACATCTAATTACGTATATGTATAATGTAAATTTTAATTATTGAAATAATATTATAATAAAAAATTTAGAAGAAGAGCACCTGTAGAACTGAATTCTCTCTACAATGATCTCTGTAACATGAATTTATGTTCATAAACGACGGCGCTATCTGCTCCAAGATATTGATAAAAATTACATTGTTCTTATGGGACATGATTCTGCTGCCCACTCTTCATCAAAACTATCTTCGCTCGATACCTTCTAATATCCATCGATTTCAATTTTTCAATTCAATTAAATTTATTAAAACAAACAAAGAACAAAAATAAATACTATAAATTTTAAAAAACAAATGTACAATAACAGTGGCACATTAAACAAAAACACAGGCTTCATAGGATTTAAGAGAAGTATTGTAAGAAACCACAAGTATTCTCCAACACATGTATTTCGTTTTTGTATGATTTTCAATATATTCTGACAGGTAAGATCGACGTAAATTAAAAAAACTTACATCTATATTCTGAAGAACAGCATCCTGCAGCTCGGTTTTGTGGGGTGATGATTCGAGATAGTTCAGAACTCGATGCCTTCGTCCGCTATCTATCAGGTAGCAGTGAAGAACCTTATCGTGTTCACCCTTCTTCTCATGGAGTGCGGCACTCACCTGATAGCTGAAATGTTGAAAACATGAAAATGAGGAATATTATTCTCCAATAACAAAATAAAAATCCACAAGGTTATTAAAGGAGATACACAAGTCCACAGATTTGATACAAAAATTATACAGAAAGGATGCTACTTGATTGTAATTAAAATCTGAAATCAAAATATTATTGAAGGAAATACACAAGTCCAAAAATAAATTATACTTAAAGGATGCTCCTAGATTATTATTACTGTAGTTTGGTTTCTAGTTTGGGCGGGTTGGTCAGGTGGTCTGGGGCGTTACAAATTCTAGTCCGCTAGCGCTACCCGGTCGTGGGTTCGAATCCCACCAGAGACATGGTCGTTTAACCACCTCATCAATCACCATCGCACTCCACATTATAGTCTGTACAAGCAAAGAAGACTCTCTGGCAAGATGAGAAAATAATTTCAGCTTGGTCAATATTGGTTCAAAAATATCGATTTGGTCTCAAATTGTAGATCAGAATACTTCCTACGATTGAGACCAAATCAATAATTTTTGGACCAATATTAAATGAGCTGGATTTAATAAGGTCTCATCTTTCCAGAGGGAACAGCTTGAACAGTTTGCTTGGACAGACTATACCCACGCACAAGCAAAAATTAATGGTTATGTGGGTATCATGCACAAAACAAATTATGTAATATATATTACTAGTAAGCCCCATGGGCCGAAGAACTCGCGTGCAAATTCCAAAGTCAACTTATGGCTTGAATAACATGATGATGAAATTTTGTAGTCAAGTTAACTTGATCAAGTTCATTGATGCGTTGGCTGCCGCGAATAGTCCAAATAGGAACCACAAATCATACTAATATGATACCTATATTGATAAAATACTGAAGAATTCCATTTTGTGAAGTTATAGTTATGTACGGAATATTTTGATTTATGATTTTAATTTTTTTTGTTATTCCAACTATCCGTGAATCCGCTGCAGCCAAAGCACCAATGAAAATGTACTTATCAAGACGACTCTACTGCAAAAATTCAGAGGATTCACGGATAATTTTAACGTTCTACATATACGTATATTCTAATCTACAATTAATTTTGATACAATAACTTTCCCTTATTAATTGCTGAAACTCATTCGTAGTATATTGAAACTCCATGTAGAGTATAGTCATACATGTATAAATATCTTAATTTCATTCTATACTGAATTCAATAGACTTTCGTGAGTTCTCAAATGTATTAAATTTAAGAATAGTTGAACCATTGACAAATATTGTAGAACTTTGTTCAAGAATGGAATTTTTCCAATATTTTTATAGCCTACTTCAATTTGTAAAAAATAAGAAAAAAATTATGGATGTCATTAGCATTCATCAAGCAAGGGTGACATATTATTAGTTTGACTTAGGCCGATATTACACGGTAATATTTTCTATTACTCATTAATACGAAAAGAGATGAAATACAAATCATATTTTTCATCTCTTTTCATTTGATCTATAGCCTTATGCGATAGAAAATATAATAGGACAACAGGAAATGGTTGAAGATTGGACTGATATGCGCTCTCTAATGTGTCTAATTTGAACTAATCATATACCTTCATTTCATGTTTACATGACAGACGTAAAAAAAATTGTAATAATTGAAAAAATAGTTCTAATATTCATTTGTGATTGAACAAAAAAATAAAAATAAATAAATAAAAGAATAAAACGCCTAGCTTTAGACAACTAGTACACTTTTTGTACGCTGGGCGCGCTGCTCGCGTTTCTTCAGCTGCCCAATTGTGTAATTAAATACCCGCCTTATCAAAGCATGGAAATTTAATCGAACAAACCACTTTCGATCATTTCAACAAAAATAATGGAAAAATGTATGACAATAAAATAATTCAAATTTGCCGCCTCTTGTCCTCAGCTGTTCAAATAAATAGACTCCTATCACATGTTTGAAATTTGAGATCAATACTAACATATGACTTCCAAATGAAACGTTTTCTTGATTTGAGAACATTATTATTTTTATCCCTCATGATAGAACTTCAAATTTGCCGCTAATA
Organism: Sogatella furcifera; assembly: GCA_017141385.1. NCBI lineage: Eukaryota > Metazoa > Arthropoda > Insecta > Hemiptera > Delphacidae > Sogatella > Sogatella furcifera. Next base: position 18,866,190 of record CM029555.1, read on the forward strand.
TGCAATCAGCTGTTTTATTGAAATCAGATGCATTCACCAAAAAAAATTGTTCAAATTCCATATGACATTTTTTCCAGCCGTGATTATTGTGTTAAAATATGATAGATACAAGAGTAGATATAGATATATTGTTGCTAAGAGCTTATCATTTTTTCGCCTGAAAAAGGATGAAGGAGTTGATCGATTTTATTGTCCAATGAACTTGACCTGTATAAATGTTCGAAGAATATATGTTCTGAATTTGAAGTTGATTAATTGAGGCGTTCGAAAGTTATTGTCGAACATACAAACAAACAAACAAACAAACGAACGAACAGACGGACAACGACTTTGGCGTCGAGTCAAAAGTAAGAACTCGCTTACGCTCGTTCAATTATCATAATTTTTTTATCAAGAAGGCCACAACCTTATTAAAGGTAGACTTTAATAAGGTAGATCTAAGGTATATAAGTCTACCTTTAATAAGGTCTTCATGAACCCTCCTTAGTCATTCATTAGGAATTCAACTAACAAACGTGATTTTGAAAATAATAATTTCAACACACTTACAATTCAGCATTGTTGGCCAGCTGGAGTAGATCGTCATGCTGGTAGTGAGCGAGTCCACCAGCGTGCATGAGTTGCAAAAACGCCTCCTGTCGCTCGTCACGGTGGGTGCTCTCCTCGGCCACGGTCAGGAAATGAACCACACGCTCGAACATGGCCGGATCCACACGGAGCGGACAGTGCGGCCCCGGACGCGACAGCTGTGTCGCCACAAACGTGAACAGCCACCCGACTTGGGTACTCTACAACAAATCGAATAATTATTATCAAACTAACAGTAGTACAGAGTGTAGGAATAGTACACAATGACCCACGAAGAGGTTTAAACGTTCAATTTTATATTAAATGCTCATTCAGGCACAGAAATTTTTTAAATTATACGTTCATTTCTTGAGTTTACTAAGTAGGTTCTAAAAATATTCTGTAGAAATTTCAGATCCCTAACCTTATTAGAAACAAAACGGCAGCATATTGATAATCTTACCAATTTGCTTCCTATAAAGTTGTGGAAGTGATTTTTTTAGATTGGCCACCCTGATCACCAGAAATAACTGTTAGTGATTTTTTATGGGGTTACTTGAAGGAAAACGTTTATACCTATAGCTTCAATAATGATGATGAACTAAAACGATTAATAGAAGAGAACTTCTCCGGATACCACGGTGTTTATATGTAAGAGCTAACAATCAAACAAATGACGTTCCTATGATAAAAAGCAAAATATACAAAGTAGAAAGATTTCTGGTGAAGTATTTTTATTGAAAAAAGACAATAAAGTGAAGAAGTGTATATAGCTTACCAGAAATCCTTCGCCCTCGACCATGACTAGAATAAGAATGTTGACGATGCGTTGACGAAGTTGCGAGGAGAGCTGAGGGTCTTCAAAGGCAATGGCCAATGCGTTCAAGAACTCTCGAGTGTCAAAACGCAGCAGTGTTCTGTAATTCAAACCAATTATCATTTCAATATTTATTTTTCATCATGGAATAACGCATAACATGAACAATCAAATGTGAGGAGTCGAATGTAATTAAATTTCAGAAAATTTGATAGTATCAACAGTATCCAAGGTGAGAGCCAGTTAAATCAAGCCGCCGTGAAATGACGTCATTAGTTAAAGAAAAAGTATGCAACGTCGTTTTACAGCGGTAAACTTAGTTAAGCATATTAAGCATTATCAAGTATATTATAGACGGGGAAAGTAGAGACAGAAAGTGCTTTCAATCGACCTTAGATATTGTCCAAGCAAAGAAGACATTAAATCAAGATGAGAAAATTACTCCAGCTTGGTCAATATTGATTACAAAATTATAAATTTGGTCTCAAATCGTAGGAAACATTTCGCTCTACAATTTGAGAATAAATTTATAATTTTTGAAACATTATTGACCGAGATGGAATCATTTTCCCATCTTGCCAGAATGTCTTCTTTGATTGGATAGAGCGATAGACCAATATACATAATAACATACATAACTATACATAAGTCACTACAGATCGATCACTTTGTAGGTAAAGTTTGATTAGTTTCAGCCGTCCCTGATACAAAATGAACTGAAAGGTCGGTACTTGATATTCATCTATTAGAATATTATATTGAAAAGGAAAGGATGAACAAGCGTGATATTTCTTTGATGCAAAAGGCATCTACATACCTGATGTATGGATAGCAAGTCTCATTTTCTCCAGCTACTGGGCTATGTTGGTTGCAAAGACACTTGAAAACTTGAGATCTAACATTGTCCACACAGCCTGAAGGAATGTCACCACTTGGATAGGCTTTACCCGACAAGCAGCAGCTTAGATAAACCAGCATTCGATTACCCAATAACGTGCATTCTTCACTGCTACCTTGCCCTGCAAAAATATTCATGAGTTCAAATGTTAATCCATGATAGTAAAATACTTCAATAAAAATAATAATAATCTAATAAGACACTCCAATACAAAATCTAAGACACTCCAATACAAAACTTGGGTGGCTCCTTTGAGTACGTTTTAACCAAGAGGACTCACGTTCAATTCGTGACCGGAGCAAAATTATTTGACCACAGCACAATCACGAAGATACGGCCACCCCATCTTTCGGAGGAGACGATAAGCCGTCAGTCTCTCATCATCATCATCATCATCATCATCCCTCTCATCACTCAAGCACAAGCCTAAGAGCTAATGTGAGCATTACTCTTAGAGAAATAAATAAAATAAAATAAGGAACTTAAAAGGTAGCCTGGTAGAGAAACAATTTATAACTGGATTGGATTCTGAATTAGAGCTGCTTAAAGGTACTAATACCTTTATTGATGTAGTCCTCCAGAATGGGCAGCAACTCATGAATAGGTGTAATGTAATCACTCATGGCACGGTTCCACACAGAAATTAAAGCGTCATGTAGAGAATGTTGTCGGCATAGCCTCAAAACCTGTTCGATATCTAAACACGTCACATCTACTTTCAAAATGCATTGTTCTAGAGCCTGAAACAATAATAATTTGAATTAAAAGCACTGATAACAATTTTTCAACTCGATGTATTGGATTGTGATATACATTCTTCAATATGAAAAAGAAAAAGATTGAGAATTTGCTCGATAGTTTTTACACCTTGAAATGAGATTTGATTTTGGTTTCTACCACAAACTAATTCCATTTTAAGGTACGTTGTTACTGGTGCGACTGGAACGATAATCGGTCGCAGTCGATCAGCTGTGGCCAATCACAATTCTTGTTCGACTGGGACCGATTATTGTTCCAGCCGCACCAGTAAAATTGAAAAATTTCAAAGTGAATCCATAATATTGAAATCCTATGGTTTATCTTATTCATTTCTGGAACTTAAAAGTGGACTTTTATCGAAATTCAAAATTATTTGTGATAAAATATTTTTGGTAGTGAAAGTTGACATTGTGGATAGACATAATAACCTATATCTTAAACCTTCATCATCATCATTCATCATCACTCATTCATCCTTTGCTTAAAATACTTGGAAATCAAGTCGCAATTGTAAAGAAAGAATAAAGAAGAAGTAACAACGTACTTTAATCACTATAAACATAGTCGTTATAAAACTCATAGTATCCGTCTTTATAATTATACTATATCAGTCGTTATCAATTTTGAATTAAGTAATGAAATGCCTTTGAAAATAGAAGAATTGAAAAATTGTTTGATTAGATTTAATAGGCCCAAGCCAGTTTCTGTTGTAGCATGAATAAAAAACTGTGACATTGTCAATATGTAGATGGAATAAATACGAATCAAATCGAATAACTTCTACATATTACAAAATTTTAGTTGAATATAAAAATTGTCATGTTCTCAAACCTAGGTTCTTGATCACTTTGATAGTAGCTTATAAAAAGTTTCAGTAATAATTGATAATTAAAGCATTGGACGTTCATGCACAAGATTAGGCAAACTGAACATGCTTTTCAGTAATCTATGGGCTAATATTAGAGTAGGCTATATAAACTGAGATGGTGATCAACTAAAACTTTTTTTGAAATATTCATAATATATAATTGTACCTTTACAAACATGAATTACATGTACATTTACTAACATGAATTGCTGAATGGATATTACTAAAATGGATTTTCAACAAATGGATTTTATCCATCCATTTGTGTAATATAAAGTCACTTTTTGTTCATTATGTATTAATGGAAAATAAGAATTATACTCACTTTCAACTTCTCTAACTGATCGAGATGTATTACGAGCTGTTGCATGATTTCTGGAGGTAGCCAAGTCAGTTTACCATCTAATATAAACGATTCTATACTCTCCAGGTAGATTGCCTGACCTCCCGAATCACTTCCAAGCCCTTCCCAGAGTCTGTTGAACATTATTTCTCTGCAAAAACATGAAGAATAAAATGAACATATAAAAATAATAGAAAAATGTTATGATGGAGATGGCAGTAGCCGAGATCGTTACAGCATGGGTTTGATAAAACATGTTATTTTTGGGGGGTTCGATCCAAGCTAACAACAAAGAATTTGACAAGAAACTACTGCGTCATTGAAAACATGAAAAATTAAAATAATAAAAAATGTTGTAATGGACAAGCAGTAGACAAGAGAGTTGAAGAGTTGGTTTGATGAGATGTAGTTCCTGGGTTCGATCGCAGTAAATAACACAGAATTTGACAACAAACCACAGCGTCATTTCCGTCTTTGAGAGAGGATGTTGAGCCGTCATCTCTCTCCATCACTCCTCTCATAACTCAAGCACAAGCCCAGAGCTAATGTGATCATCACCCTCAGAAAAGACCAGTGACTGGATGTTGAAAATGTTCTTGAAAGGATTATTATTATTCTATTTAATATTAATATTATCAACTTTTTATGAGTGTGATATACTACACACTTGAACTACAGTACCTTGCATTTCTCATTTTAAAGGTTATAGAATTTGAACAAACATAGATGGTAGATGAGGGAGACTTACTTTTGATCAAGTTGTATGCAGTAGTCGATGATAGTTGGTATAGCTTCATGATAACTTACAGAATCTCCTACGTCTAATACTTTTTCTGTGTATGCTAGAAGCGTATCAATTATCTGAAAATACATGAATTGAACCACTGAATTCAGTTTGAAACTTCACAAACATTTAATAAATATGAAATACTTGAAGAATCGATCTGTAAGGGAACATTATTCACCAATACATGATTTAATTAAAATTCAATTTCTATAATTTATTGTTATCATTCATCAATGTAATTAATCAATTATTCATTCATTAATAGAACGTGATTACAATACAATGAGATAGAAAACCAGACAAAACATCTCTTCTTCCCAAGTTCGATTAGTTTGATTAGTTGATAGGAAAATAAGGTTATGTCCACATTAAACCTTAAATAAATAATAAATTGTGACAGCTAAAGGTGAAAAACTATGAGAAATCAATTTATAATTTGAAACGTAGTTCAAAAAGTTGAAAATTGCCATAAATATGAGTGAAATTAATAGAAATATTATATTTCACTTGATAAAATTCTGAAAGAAAGACATTCTTGAGAGTTTGTTAGTGAAAAATTGCCGATTCACCCATAAGATCTGTTCAGATTTTTAAACCTCATGGAAATTTTCAGAAATAAACATGCAAGAATAAAACTTAATTGGTATAGATCAAAACTAGAAAACTTTTCACCAATACATAATTGAATTACTGTAGGATGGTTATATCAGTTGATCAATCATTACATATGGATTGATAATAACATGTGTAAAAAACAACTTTTTAATAATAAATGAATAACAAGATAGTTTTTAGAATAAACTCAATGTGAAAGGTTGAAATAAACACAAAGTTGTAACATAAAATGTTATGTTATTTATAGTGAGAAATAGAAATCTCCTATATTACTATAGGCTAGTTAGAACAAAACTAACATTTATCCAATAGCATGGAAAACAAAATTTAAATGAAAACTTGTTCAACTGCCAGGAATTTTCTAAATTTAAGAGATTTTTGTGAGACTTACCTTATCTTTGACTATTCGTTGGCGCATCGGTCGAGGACCTTTCAGGCCCAAAACAGCTTTGCCGCGTTCCTTCAGAAAGTCCATTGCAAGTTTTAGTGCTTCAACAAACATATTCTAAAACAAAAAAAAGATTTAAAAGTAATTAACTAGAAATTTATCATATACAAATCGATAAAAAACTATTAAGCTACTATGTGTTTTTTTTATTCTTAAAGATACAGCTTTTAGATAACAAAATGCATGATATTGAAGTTTAAATTAATGTCGAGATTGAAACACCAAAATTATAGTTCCATCGCATTGTATTTGCAATCAAATGAATGAATATTATTGAATTTATATTGTAAATAAATTAGAAGAACGAAATTATAATTGTATCATAGTCAACCTTATCTACTTTTGTATTATTTCATATAACAACCTCTGTATAATTACTCATACAATCTATTTTGATGGAATAACTTATTCCATATAAAATAACGATTCTCGAGATCTAAAAAAAAAAAATAATAAAATAATTGCCTCCTGATTAATGGTGCAGATTGAAGTTGCATTATGAAAGCAATCCGCACCTTCATGAAATTTGCTGATAGAATCATTGTACCCAATCAATTATTCACAATTGAATATAATAAAAAACAGAATTCGAATCTTATCAAGAGAAATGTCATAGTAGTTGACTTAACAATAACAAATTACTGAAGTGAGTTGAAGAGTTACCTGATCTACAAGGTGGTTTATCCTTTCAGTCCAGGAACGTATACTGATAACGTGGAGGGAATTGGTGCCTAACAGTAGTAGCTGATTACCAAAGCTCTGTACAGTGCTGTAGCACGCTCTCTCACCTGCCAGTGCCTGCCAATATAATCAATTATACGAATCAATGTAAATTATAAGTCAATCTCACTAAATAGTTCATCTTCCAAATCTGATAAATCAATACAGTTTATGTAGCACAGAGAAGAGGCAGTGAAAAGGTGATAATGTGAAAAGTTGAAAGCACATACAGTAATCGAAAGAAAATATGCGTGTGGCATTTATTGTGTGGCGAGACCCTTACAGGTGAGTTTTAACTCGCCAGTACACATTCGGTTGAATAATGGTAAGCCATCCAAGAGCAGTCCTCAGTATCCGTAACCCAAGTTAACGCCCTCACTGAGCAACCAAATATTCTAAGCGACCAGTTTTGATTCAATAAGTTGTCAAAAGTATGGTGGAGGTGGATTCGTCGAGATGGCCAATCAAAAATTTGACACTCAATGGGCATACTGTGAGTCTACATTTTCTATAATTGATAGATATATTTTACAGCTGCATTTTGCAGTGATCAGATGAGATTCATTGTTAATGGTTGTAAACATTCAATTGTCGTCAAAATGTTATCAATTGAGAACAGGGAGATAAACAATATTTTCTAAAACCAGGATATAATTCGGACATCTCTGAAGAATATATGGAGCAGAGCAGACTTCAGAAACAACTGCTTGAGGATGAAATTTGAAGGGGGATGAGAGAGGGAGACCCAGAAGTAGATGTAGAAGTAGGCCCAGAAGGATGGCGATTCGTGGATGGAGAATGATCGAAACAAGTGGAGACGAGTGACGGAGGAAGCCAAGGCCCACACAGGGCTGTAGAGCTTATAAAAATCAATATACAGGGTGTTTCAGGAGGAATGTGCAATACTTCTCAGGCTGATTCCTTACACCAAGTAGAC